>OX276336.1:51761837-54418087 GCA_946251815.1 Dasysyrphus albostriatus
TGAAAAAGTCGTCCTATTTTTGGATTATTCTTATTACCAGGAACAGAGAGATGATTTTCTTTACCTAAAAAACTTTAAAAAAGGAAGAATAAAACCCTTACTTACAGTCAGGTAAACTTTAACGCATTTTTGAATTTTTCATTGTTTATTTGTGTCACTACAAAACAAAGAATTTCTGCCCAAAGAAAATTACTTGGGCAGAATTTGTCACGAGGGAAAATGTTTTATTCTCTGGAGTGCACTCTCTTTCTGCCCAAATCAATCATATTTTTGAAGTGCGTCGGGACACAGAAATGGGATAAAAATTGGTGAAAAAATAGTAATAATAGACGTGTTTTGTTGGCTTCCCTAATGTAAACATTAAGATATGTATGTTCCCCATTAAGCCATAGGGTTACAGACATGAAATGCTGTTGGAATTCGCACATGACTTAATGAAAAGCATTTCTTAATGTTCACATTGAAGAGGTCGACAAAACAAGCCTATTGGCCGTTTTGGTCAATAATTGGAACAATACTAATAATGTTAGTCAATAAAAAAGTATACGGCGACAACAGAAACTCAAAACTACCTTTTTTATGTTTAAATTTTTTGATCTTAAAAAATAATTAACTTAAATAAAGAAAGGCAAAAAAAAAAACAGGCGAACAAAGACACTAACGGGTAAAAAAAGGAAAAAGGCAAATTAAAATCTTTATCTTTAGTATCATGAAACATGTTTATATTACTGCTTATTACTAATAAATTCAATATAAGTTTGTGTGGTCCTTATATTGTTATGTTTTACATAATTCCCACCTGGATAGGAATCAAATGGCTCTAAATAGAATAAAAATTGTTCAGACTTTTATTTCACTCCTTCGTCTCCATCTTTTCATTATCCTTTTAATCACAGTTTAACACCGGCGTATACAGCTCCATTTCTTGGGGGGGGGGGGTTATACCAAAACAAATACCCAATTCAGTTCTTATGAATTTATTAGTTAAAAGTTTTTAGCTTTTTGTACTTTTTTTGGAATTAATTTCTGCTGGTCCCACAAATGTTACCATTTTTTTTTTTAATTATAAAGAATTAGGGTCGAAATTTTAGCAAGGTCAAAATTCGTTTTGCAAAACCTTTCTTTCGAAATTTTGTTTCTCAATATTCTCCAAATTCCGTTTACATAATTTTGACAAAATAAAAAGAAATTTGGAAAATGTAAAAAGGGCTTAATTTTTTCTTCTTTTTTCAATTACCTTTTTAATCATCTGAAAATAAAATACTATAGACGCTCGATATAGTGAAGTAATAAAACCAGCCTGTTTACTCTTTCGAGATTGTTTCCTTTTTCTCAGGAGTTGAAGATTTAAACAAAGCTTTCAATGAGGTTTAAAAAAAAGAAACACTTGTTCAGTGTCCTTAAGCAATGTTAAATTCTTTCGGGACATTTTTGTAAAAAAAATATGTTTTTATAAATAATTTTGTGTGTTCACTATAGTTAATTTTTAGATTTACTAAATGGAGCGTCTACTGTATTATTATTTGCTGGCAAAGCTTAAAAATTTGTATGCTAAGGGTATTCATGCCGTTATAAAACCGTAGATAAGTTTAAAAATTTGTCAAATTTATCTTTTGGTTAATGAACTGTCAAATTTTGTATGGGAAATGATTTACACAATTTTGTTAAAGTTATCAAGGGATTTTGTTGCGTAAAATAAACCAAACTGGTTAAACGACGTCATTGTGACTCTATCTCTGATTAAATTACCAAGCATTTAATCAAATGTATAACAAAGTTCGTTCATGCAAACTTTTAACCCAATTTGTAAACTTACGACGTTGCATGAATAACCTTATAATTTTCTGTGTAAAACAACAAATTTTGTAGAGCTGAGTTTTGGAAACAAAATTTTTATCCACTCCCAAATTTTAATATGATCTTGAGGTTGTGTACCAAAAATATTTCGTATGAATTTTTTTGTGCACGCTAAAAAAAAGGAGGTTTTGGAGATGTTAATCTTAATATTTTATTTAATATTAATATTTTTTAATATTTTTCTTAATATCTTACGTTTGAAGACAGTTTTAGGGACAGTTTGCATTCATTTGTTTTTTTATCTTATAAGGGGATAATAATGAGGGGATAATTTTCTCATTTATCAATCAAAAATTGTGGTAGTTAGAACCACTCTTTTATTGAAGACAAAAATTCTTAGCTTTCACAATTTGTTTTTATTTATGCCTGAAAATGAACATGTGAAGTATTGGCCGTATATCAAAAATTGAATGCAGACGCAAAATGGTCTTCGAACTTTCAAAAATGTTTAAAATATGTGTACATTTAAAATTACCTTCTCAATGGGTTTTCTCATGATAATTGAAACATACAAAATACGCAAATTGCATCAAATACAAATTCTACTGCGTTAGTATTGTGTTCAATGGTCAAGTTCGCTAAAGTCACGAATTTGAATACATCATCTACGGTGCAACTGAGCAGTACAAATATTGAGTTGATGATTATTGAAAAGGCAGAGAGCATGTTTGTAAACGTCAAAAGCTTTAGCAAGTAAATTGACTGGCAATGATGAAAACAAATTTTCAACAAACAGGACGGTTACATATTATTTGTCATAACGCTTTCTGCGTCAAAAAAACGACGATCATTTCACGAACAAATTGACTTTGATTGACCGATATTGTGATCAATTCATAGTTTAGGGAACAATGTTTAAAAGCACGCTTAACTTGCGTTGGATTGTCATCAATCGAATATACGATCAAAAGAAAATGTATCTTAAACATAGTCCAAAATCAATAGCAACTGTTAAATTCGTGTTTAAAAGTCAGACAAGAATGTATGATTAGAGTTTTGTTGATTTCATTCAAACATTCCAAGCAGAGCGATGTATTTTAGGTTACGTTGCGTTGGAATGAAATTAACGATAGAAAAAATATCGAACTAAAAATAAAAATGTCGACAGGTTAAAAAATCAATTTATATCAACTTTTTTTTTATGTACTAAATATTGGGAAGAAATATCGAAAATTCGATCAAAGTCGATCCTTTTCTCGACTTTCTTTTTAGGCTGCTGACTTTTTGTTTAACTTCGAAGCTAAAAATTTAATGAACTAGTAACCAAAATAAGTATTCTTACATGCAAAAAAGTCGATATAAACCGACATTTCAACTAATTAAATCGTCTTTTTTGCTGGTAATTCGTACGTAAGCTATACTGAAACAAGTTGGTACTGGGTTTGAGTCGGAACGGCCCTGGTGTATGGAATACGGTTTAAAGTAAAATTTTTGTTTTTCATTGTAATATTCGTATAATATCGTCTGTTATTTTTTTTCATTCATTCATTCATTTATTTTTTTTATCGTAGATGATTTCCTTATATTTTTAACAAAATTCTCACAAAATAAGAAAGTTAAACCGATCAAAAACAATATTTAAAATACTTTGAGCATTAATTTTGGTGGGGGCAAAAAAAAAATTTGGTGGGGGCAAAAACCCCCATTTATTCGGCTTAATACAAGCTAATTCTTAATCTAACTTAAAAACTGAGAACTTAAGCTAACGTTAGTGAGGGGGGGGGCGTTTCAGAAGCCGGAGTTTTAAGGAAGGAGTACTGAGGTTAAAGTCGAAGGAGAACAAATTCGAGTTAACACCCCGCAGCATGCGAGAGATAGGTTCGTTGGAGCCATAACAGGTTCGGTGGGTGGGTATGTAAAAGAGACGAGTGGTACGTGTATTACGAGGGTTAGTATTAAAAGAGACAGAGTTGTAGAGCGACATGCAGTCAACGGAACCAGAGAGTAGTCGATGAATGAAGAGAATGTCTGATATATCTCTTCGTTCCTCCAACGAGTTCAGGTTGATTAGTTTAAGGTGGTCTAAATAGGGAGGCAGAATAAAAGGATTATTCCATGATAGACCCCGAAGAGCAAAGCGTAGGAAACGACGCTGGATGCTCTCGATTCTGGAAATATGTGTAAGTTGGTAAGGGGACCAAACTTGAGACGCGTATTCTAGGAGTGGACGAACGAATGATATGTATAAGGACCGGGTAACGTAGGGATTGGAGAATTCTTTAGACCATCTTTTGATGAATCCTAGTGCTGAGTTTGCTTTGAGAATGATATCGTCTATGTGAGAAATAAAAATTAAAGAGGGTATATCTGCCAAAAACGTAGATCTACCAAATTGATTTTGAATTTTGAAATTGAAATTTGAAAATTTTGAAAAATAAATCAATGCTGAAATGTTCTGAATGCAAAAGTGGTCAAAATAGTCTATTTGATAAATCTTAACCAAAAACAAAAATTGATTAATTTCGACAATAAAACCCCAATAGTATTATTCGGGCAATGGCTTATAAACGTTGATAGGAGAAGGTAAATAATCTTTACCAATAATAAGTAGGTTGTCTATTGCAAAGCTATAAACAAATAATTTTTTTGAAATTATATTTTAAGATTGCAAATATTTTTTGCTTTTCTTATTATTTTTTGTGTAAATTTTTTTGAGTTCTCGAGCGGGGGGGTCATGACCCCGTGACCCCCCCCCCCTTGTATATGCCGTTGCAGTTTAATCACAGATGATTCTTATAACACGCAAACAAAATCAGAGCGTATAGATAAGATTCATACGAAAAAAAATTGTATCAGGGGGTGCTCTATTTCCCCCATTGAAGCGGTAGTTGTAATTTTCTAAAAAGTTGACTTAAAAAAAAAAACAAATAATTAAAAAAAAAACAACTGGAATACTTATACAATGTCACGCTATATAGATATTTTTAAAGCCACAAATCCGTACTCTAATATGATTTTTGAATAAAGTTCTTGAAAAAATAATTTTCAAACATAAAATTATTGAAAAAAATAATAATATTTTTTAAATTTAATTGAATTTTAATAATTTTTTCTATATTGATTCAACTTCTTAGAAAAGAACTCCTCCTGCCTGAACGGGGGTTAATAGACACCCCGTCCAATACGATTTTTTTCTCGTCGGAATCTAATCTATATGGCCTAATTTGTTTTGTGTGTTATAAGAATCATCACAAGCCCATTAAAGTACTCGTAACTCAAAGTGACAAGAGGGAGACGAAAGAGATGAAATAAAATTCTGAAAAAATTAAGAATTTTTTTTTTCTTTCTAATGGCTCTAATTTGATACTTATCCAGTATGGAATTTAAAGCAATATAAGGACTACAGTAATACGTATACTTATACATATTATTCATTAGTAATGTTTGCTTACTTTGTTTTTCTATGTTTTTAAGGACCACCCTAATATATTTTGTATGTTTGTAGCTGTATTTCATTAATGGCTCCCAGAAAATGGTTAAAACTTTGCACCCATGTTTTTCTTACAACGTGAAATAATATTGCACTCCGAAATTGTTTACAAATATATATAAATTGTATATTACTTACATAAAAAGTTGAAGAAAATATATTCTTTTTAGTACTATTTTTATACTTTTCCGTTAAAAAAAAGTAATTGTATTAAAAAACTTAAGCTTTAATTCTTCAATGCCGCATTACAACCTGGAACCAGATATTCTTGACAGCTTTCTTTATGGGCCCCCCTTAGTTCTGTATGCCCAAGGGTTCCTACGCTTACATCAGCCTAAGAATTTCATGTTCGAATGGATCTTACTTAATTAAAATCATCAGTTGATTAGTAAAGAACTTCTAATATTTCTTCTGAAAAAGAAAATAAAGTGGGTTCTTTACTGTTTACATTGTAAAAACATTATATTCAAAATTGGCATACATTAATTAGTCATATACTTATATGAGACATGGGCTCCTCCAAATTTTTTTGCGATTTTGGAGCATTCCACAAAAAGTGGTAATCAGAACGTAATGCAAAAGATTTTACTGATCCTTTCGTATTATTATCACTATTTACATCATTTGTCAGATCTCTTTTGGAATACGCAGATGTTATTTGGAGTCCCACATATAAAGTCCATTCTGATCGGATTGAAAATATTCAAAGACGATTCACGAAATATATAATTGAAAAAATGGGTTGGTACTTAAGTCCTGCGTATGAGGCTAGATGCCAATTACTTGGAATAAAGTCGTTACAAACAAGAAGAAAAATTCATAGTCTAATGCTGATTAGAGACTTACTAAGCTACCATATTAAATGTCCATCTCTTCTTGCTTTAGTACCAAGTACCATCCATGTTCCCGCTAGGTTTATGAGAGCAAGAGTTTTCTTATTTCAAAAAAATTCATATGACAAACTATGGTTGTAAAGAAACACTATCAAGGTCCATTGTATATTTCAATGAAGTTTCTACGAATATTGATTTTCTTAATATTAATCGAAGTAAATTTAAAATTGAAGTAATGTATCTATTCACTTTTTAGTTTATCTCTTGGAGTGCTTATATCTGTTAGCTGTAATATTGCTTGTAGATAAATAAATAAATAAATAAATAAATAAATAAATAAATAAATATATCCATGTCTATGTAGGTTTGTCCTATAGTAGAAAACTTTATATTTCTGTGCTCTTTAATAAAGAGCTGTAAATGCGCATTTGAATTTATATCATCACAGGAAGGACCTTTAAGATGCAAAATTTTTTAGTATACTTTAAACTTATACTCCTTCAACTAAGTATATGTATATTTTTATAGAAAATTTTATAACCGCTATAGTTCACAAAACTCTTGAAGCACTTTCATGTAGAAGTGTTATTTATGGCAAATTATGAACATGTGAACTTTTAATGTGAATTTATAATTTACTCAAAAACCTCGAAGCTATATAGGATCATCCCTTCTCTCCACTCTAACTCTATATTATTGCTCCTTATATAGTTTTTCGCTTTGACAAAGAAGAGCACTTTCAAAAGCATAATTTATAATTTTATAACATTTTTCATTTCTCCTTTGCAGGATCTCCAACAAAATCTTCATCCTCGAAGAAACGCAACTCAACTAGTGCCTCATCGGAGAGCATGGATGAATCAGATACAGAAAGTAGCAACTCAACTGATAGCAAGCCAATTCCAAGTACAATACCATCAGCTCGTAGGCCATCCCTGTTGGCCCCATTGGGACGTCAACATCACTACGGAAGTTTCTACTTAAGAATGGGTGCTGTTGGTAAGTTTCCATTAAAAAAAAAAAAAAAAAAAAAAACGAGAAGGTTTTCCTCTAAGCCACCTCCATTGGCAGTGTCTGTATAATACGATCCTGCAAATTAGATGTATGCAAGTGCACGAATAACTCCCGTGCCCGTCTTCTGATAAAATCAAAAGGGGATTACTTATCCTCTATTTACATCCCTTCAAGTTCTGAATAATAATTATTATTATGAATATGCGAGCCTAGAAATTAAACTGCGAATAGGGCTAAGATCAGGACAAGTTTGCGGAAACTTCCAAGTTAAGAACCTTTACTCATTGAAAACTTCAAGGGAAAAAAAAATACATACTACTATGACAACGCTACACCTGAGTGGGTCTTCTGGAAAATAAGGTAGACAATAGTGTCGCACCTAAGTGCTCGGTGGTTAACATAAATTTGGCGCAGTCATCAATCATATAGGGGTTAAAGTGTACGCAGTTCCATGCGTAAGAAAAATCAAAACCTATTCTGAGAATAATATTGTTTAATATGCATTATGATGCTTAAGCAAAATAAATTATATTGTTCAGTATACTGTTGAAACAGACCCGTAGACTCAGTGTCCTCCATTTGAAGGCAATCGTTTATTTTAAAGATTATTTTCTCGAAAAATATGTAAAGTGTTTTTTAATGCATCCAATACATACCATTAACAGCAAGCACAAAAAGAATAAAATAAGAGGACATGTTTGAAGTTTTCCGTTGAATTAATAGTTTAAGAATAAGGACAAAAATTGTGCTAATGAGTTCCTTCCCAGAGTTAAAGTTTGCCTTTGCCAAAGTCTTTTGCATAGTCTTACACTTATGCCCTCTGCGCTGACAAATTAGGTGTTCCACGATGTGATTATCAACTTGAACTCCTTTCTAGGACCATTCCACTTCCTGAATAAGGAATATAGAAATGAAGAAGGTGACAAAATGGTGTTTTTCCGCTACCTAAGCTTCTTCTCCAGAAATATTTTTTGTTTTGTAATTCTCTTTCAGTCCTTTTGTCATTTTTCTTTGTGTAATTGAATTAAAAGTGTGTGTGTTTTTTTTTTTTCTAATTATTTAAAGAAGCCTCGCAGCCCTTAGAGTAAAGATTCCGCTTCCTTTGCACCATCACCCGCACAACTCGCACAATAGAACAGGAAGTCAAAGCCGGAAACGAAATGTAAATTTGTTGCGGAAAGCTCCTTCGGGAGCGCGATTGGTGTGGTAATTAATTATGTTTCCGATTTCATACTTGGCAAAGTTTTTTGTGATTTATTTGTAGAATCAAGAGCAGAATAAGCATG
The DNA here is from genome assembly GCA_946251815.1 of Dasysyrphus albostriatus. NCBI lineage: Eukaryota > Metazoa > Arthropoda > Insecta > Diptera > Syrphidae > Dasysyrphus > Dasysyrphus albostriatus. The sequence continues at coordinate 51,770,258 of OX276336.1, forward strand.
TAGAACGGCAGGCAGAGCGCAGCATCTTCGTGGTTGCCTTTTTTCTTGTGTGAAAAGATAAAAGTTTCAAGGATCAAGTTTCTAAATGAATATACTTTGGATTAATAGCTTCGCGGAAAATTAACAAACAAAAAAAAAAACGAAGGGAAACACGATTTATGGTTTAAAGTTTAAAGTCTTTAAAACGTCTTCATGGGATACTACTGCGCGTGCAGTGCTAAGAACTTAGACCACAAAATGAAAACTAATTCTAACTCAGATAAAACTGAGATGACAAATTGCTAAATCCGGTACTTGGGATTTGATAATGGTTACTTCAAAAAGTTTCTTTTTAAGTTTGTATTCTCTTGCACCTGGTCCTGTATGAATTGAATTTGGTAACCTAAGTCTAGAAAAAAATTTGTTGATGGTTTTGATTTTAGTAAAAAAAAAAAACAGTAGTTTTTGTTTAATAGAATGCATGATTTATTCATCAACAATAACTCTCTTGTCACTTCTAAGAAAGCCCTCTATAAGATGCATCAATTACAAACACCAGAGAGTGATAAAAGTGCCAGAATTTGATCCTTAAATTAAGGGTTTTGTGTAGATTATTATTTTAATTTTAAAAATTTCACTCTAACCACCATACATCGATTCTTTTTTCCTGTAAAGGGTATTGAATGGACGTTTAAGTTTGAACTAACTGCATTTAAGGGTTTCTATTTATTAAAATATATGTATACGCTTATGTAGGACGTAAGCATGCTTAACCAAAAAGTGCCCAACGGTGAATTAAGCAGCATTTTGTGGTTTAAGCATGTACGCTTATTGTTCACCACACAACATTTAACTAGTAAAAACTGTTAAATGTAAATATAAGATTATTTTTGTATTTTCTCGTTTATTTTAAGCTCATTCAAGAACTACTGAACGAATTTCTCTGAAAGAAGAAAGTACCAATTACGTGCAAGGGATTTATTATTGAATATTTTTGTGTGGCTCATAATCATGCTTATATGTAAAACCGAAAATGCTACTACATTCACCCATGCGTTTCTGAGAGAATTGTTTCACTGGACACTTTTCAATATTTTTGGTATAACTCGGAAACAAAGCTGAATTTGAAAATTTACCTTTTAAAACTTTTTGTTCAAAACTAAATTTTCTACAGAAACGGATGATTTAAAAAAATTGTATACAAAAATTTAAGCAGAAAATGTAATCAAAAACCAACATCAGAAAAATTCGAAAAAGCAAGGATTTTAACATTTATTTCTAAATTGCGCATAACTTTTTTCGGGGCAAAGGAACGCTCAAGTAATACTTAAACAAAATAAACTAGAGTCTTAAGACCTTTATATGACATGTTAAAAAGCCATTTAAATTGAAAATTGTAAGAGATATAGCCAAATTTTTTGACTGAAAGCCCATTTGTTGGCCCCACATGGGAGTTGAAGAGAGTTTCAAACTCTTTTTAATCTCTGATAAAGACGTTAAGTAATTTTAGCTTCCATTTCATCACCATCCATGTTTATTTTTTCTTTAATTTTAATTTTTGTGTTTAATTAAGTTCGCATAGCTGACTTTATAAAATGCCAAAAATATCAGAAAGCTGTACCGTACATTGTGGACGAGTAAAAAAAATCACGTAAAGCATTTTTTGACAACTATTCCAGTTGCAGCTGCAACTCCAGTTGCAGCATTCTATTCTGGTCGGGCAGTAAGTCTAGAAGTATTTAAAAACAAGCTGAAAACTTTATTTTTATTTCTGCCAAATATTTAAATCCCGTGCCTAACTACTTTAAAACCCCACTGTTATTAATAAATTGAAAACGTTTATATTCAATTGTTGTCCAGAAAACATATAAAAATCAACACGCAAAGCAAGGTATGTTGAGATCTTTGCTAAATTAAACCAACTAACTCAGCTTGTTGACGAGCCAACCTGAATCCCTAACGTTGCAGGTCAAACCGCCAACACCCTAGACTTGTTTCTTACCTCTGAACCTGAAAAATACGAGATTAGTGTATTATCTCCTCTAGGTACATCAGACCATTGTGTCATATCTGCCAATTTCTCATGCCAACACATTTCAGTTAAAGAAAAAAACCCTAGGAGAACCGTTTGGCAATACAAGAAAAACTGGGACGGTCTCAACAATTTCTTCAGTGACTTTAACTGGGCACTGATTCCTCGATTGTGACGTAGGCTCCAGTACAGATATGGTCTTGATTCCTTACGGAATGAGAAATTTTATCCCACTTAGGATAAATCTATCAAACCGAAAGAGAATTCATGGTTTGATTTGAGCTGTAATGAGGTTAGAGAAGTAAACTTCCGATGTTATAAAGCCAGGAAATCCGGATCAAGTTCAAACAACCTAGAAAGACCTGCCATATTCAACAAACTGAAACCTGGAATGACCAAAAATTAAGGTCAAATTGAGATACTACAGTGTCCCAAAGGCAGTAAAATTTTTTAGTTATTTGTAAAAAACATTAGAAATACCACCTCGTCTTCGGTTCCAACACTTGTCATCAACTAACTTCCTATGTTAACTCAATAGACAAAGCCAATTTTCTTGCAGCCAGCATGGTTTGCTGTTAATTCGACGCTGTGTGAGAGTGTCACGAATCCTCTTTTACTTAAGAACACTAATGATTTCATGGGACGAATCTTTTTTCGCACTCATCCAGTGGCAAGAAAGATCTTGATATTCACAAATCCTCTGGTCCGGATAGTATTCCTCCCAATGTTCTGAAGAGGAGTTCTTAAACGCTGACAAAGCTACTGCGTAAGTTTTTCCATCTGTCTTACTTTACTGGTCTCTTTCCGAGTGGATGGAAAACAGCATCAAAACAACATCTTCTTGTCCCTCTAACTACCGCCCGATTGCACGTCCCTTCTTTCCAAGGTTATGGAAACGCTGATAAATTTATCAGCTTCAGAAATATCTCGGAGAACGAAAGCTTTTTAATGACCGGCAGTATGGCTTTCGTAGCAATAGGTCCGCTGGTGATCTGATGGTATATCTCACCGAGCAGTGGAACAATTCTTAACTTCGTTTTGGAGAAAGTAAGATTATTGCACTTGATATTTCAAAAGCGTTTGATAGAGTTTGGCATCAAGCTCTCTTATCGAAAATGCGTGCATTTGGTATTGATGAATCTCTTCTTCGTTGGATTATAAACTACCTTTCGGAATGATTCATACAAATTGTGCTGGACGGTTTCTAGTCCGATGTTCATTAAATAAACGCTGGTGTGCCGCAGGGCTCGGTTTTGTCCCCAACTCTCTTCCTTATTTTTATAAATGATCTTCTGTCTGAAACTTCTAATCTATTAAATTGTTTTGCAGACGACAGTACCCTCAACTGTTCTTATTCGTTTCAAGATTCCCTTCCTTGTTCTCCGGATGTGGAACTTGAACGGCAGCGTATGATAAGCTCATTAAACTCTGGTCTTAACAGCCTTATCCAATGGGGAATAAGAAACCGCGAAAAATTTAATGCTTCAAAAACTCAATGCTGTCTTTTGTTGTTAAAGTGAAACCCGACCCCTATGATGTCATCCATGAGTGACAACTTCATTTGCATCGGGGAAACTGAACAACTTTCAGCCCTGGGCCACCTTCTGTGGAATGATCACATATTCGATGTCACCAAAAAAGCTGCGAAATGTTTAGCTTTTCTTCGAAGGTGCAAGAAATTTTTCTGTTCTGGCTGTAATCAATAAAGGTTCATTCGGTCAAAGCTCGAGTATTACACCCACATTTGGACGGGTGCTCCTACAAACCATTTAAGTCTCTCCGATAAAATTTAAAATGGAGCGTTGAAAATGATAGGTGATAGAACTTTAACGGAAAGATTTGCATGTCTCGAACACCGCCGCAATATTTCGTGCCTTTCATTATATTATCGGTATTTTTATAAACAGTGTTCTAGTGAAATAGCCAGTTGCATTCCTACCCTCAAGTAGTTCCACCATAATATTCGTACTTCTAGGAATGCACATCAGTTTACCCTTGAGCCCAATTTCAGATGTACTGTCAAGTATAGAGATTCTTTTCTTAGCCGCACTACCCGAATGCCTTACCTGTATTTTCCTCTCATTTTGATATTCCGAACTACAAAACCATGTGGTATCTCCTCTTAAATCCTTCCCTTTTTTCCTAACGCTCGCACTGTATTAAATCATTTTAAGAGTATTTAAATACCCTGTAGTGCGCGTTTATCATAAAAAAAATGGCATGATATTTTTTACAACAATACGGAATCATGACAAATTATTCTTTCTTTTAAGCGGAGATTAAAATGCTCTTAAAAACATGGCTCCCGTATATCCAAATGTAGTGTGTCGTGTGTAAATTGCTTAAATCGTTTTTGGCCATGAACTATAGAGGATATTTTTATTTTCATAAATAAAGTATTGGAACATATATTTTAACAAGAGACTTAACATGTCAAAAATTGAATACTTGCGAAACATTTCTAAACATATTTCGCTTGCTTGGAAAATCTTCACTTCCAAAATTTTAATATTTACTTTCAATACCAATTCAGTTCTAACTTCTAACGTCCTCTATAAAACGGATAGTACTCAACGCGAGGTAGCTAATGGAGTATTAAATATACATCTGTGCTGTGCCCATTCTTTTAACTTGGAAACTTATGTTTTTAAAATATTTAAAGATAAATTTTAGAAATGCTTTTTTCGCTCTAAAGAAAAATGAAAGACTTGCATAATTCATTTCAATACTTAAAAAGTCTCAAAATAAAAGAATAGAGTAATAATAAATTTAAATTCTACTAATATTGTATTTTTTTTTTTCTAGCTTTTGGAATTGGAAGTATGATCTATTCAGGACTCGAATTCGGGCAGTATTTTGAGCTAGAACGTGATACAAAATGTCACAATGTAATGTTAGCTCTAACACCTGCAACCCGAATGGCTTTTATCTTCATTCAAATGTATTTTATCTTTTTGAACAATGAGGTAAATTTGTATGCTGTTATATAGTAACTGGAACAAACTCAAACTAATATATGTACCTTATTTTTTTCACAGCAAATAAAGGTTTACCGTTACAAGATAATAGCCCGATTCGGCCTTATGCACATGATTGGAACAAATTTGGCCGTTTGGTTAAATGTTCTTATACAAGAAACGAAGCACGAAATTTTGACATTTTATAATCCAGAAAATCGAACTTTGAGAATAGCTCATCGATTGGGTAGGTTTTTTTTTTAAATAAAATAATAATTGTAATGCGATAAATTAATTTGTATATTTTTTAAGGACATCGAGCTCAACACAATATAGACGCAATGGCACATGTTCGTGTACCCCGTGGTCTCAAGGGTCCGTATCAGATTTTCGAATGCCGTCGTACGAATATAATAGGAACATTGGTACAAGATGCCTCACCATTCCTCTTCCCTTGCACAATTGAATACTCACTTATATGCGCCGCCATTTTGTATGTCATGTGGCGAAGCATATCTCGACCACAAGCCCCTCCGATTCAGCGCATGGAAACAGTGAACTCACCCTGCAAACGATCGCCTCATCACTACTCAGTGGACTGTGCTCGTGCTCATAAGGGACTTTTTGTGGGCATTCTTATTCTCGTTTTAACAATAATCTCACTGATCCTCTTCTTTGTGCTCATATCCCGACCGGATTTTGTTAGCCTAGCCGTCACTGAAGTGACAATCTGTGAGCTTCTCATCTATGGAACAGCAACGATCGCAACTCTAGTGGGAATGATCCAGATTCGACATTTGCAATACGATGCAGCTCGAAGCTTCCAGCTGGATGATATCCTGCTAGTGGGAGCACAAACCGGATCTTTCCTCTACAACATCTTTACCGTCATTGCCGGACATTTCACTTTACGTCGTGATACAATACTTGTACTGATTAACGCCTTAGCGTCGATCGTGCAAACAGCGTGCCAAACGATGTTTATTTTGGACGCAAGCCGTCGTCAGGCCGTCAGCCCTGAACACATTCGAAAGAAACCTGGCCGTGAAATTGTCACCTTTATGCTTGTGGTAAATCTGGCAATGTGGGCTATAAGTACGCTGGAAAAGTCACGGGCCGAATCGCACCCAATTCAATTGAATTTCTACGGTCTCTGGGCATGGACGATAATCACACACGTTTCGATGCCTTTGGCGATTTTCTATCGCTTCCACAGCACTGTATGTCTCTGCGAGATCTGGAAGAGGGCGTACAAACTAAAACCTACTTACATGTGAGAATGTGCCAGGGGGCGCTGTTATTGTTACTCTGATTTAGATTATCGTGAAGAATTAGTTTCGTCGTCGAGGACACGTAGCGAGCAAGCGGATCGGTATCCTGTTTTCGTTATTTCGGATGCCAATTAAATTAAGGAATGTTAGGTTCTATGTTTTTGAGATTTTAAACTTTATATTATTATAAAGAAACTTTAGTTAGGCTTAAGTTATTATTACTTGTATGGATTTGAAATTTGTTTGAGTTTAATTTAAAACAATCCAGTCCCCCAATGATAAAAAAAAAATATGAAAAAAAAACAAAAACAAAATTAAAAATGATAATGACCAATTTTGAAGATCAAACAGAACAATATACCTACAGTAAAACAAAAAATAGACATTTTTAGAGATTAAAAACATATCCCCAATTTCCTAAAGTTTTTATTAGACGAAAATTAAATATAAATACTACATTGACTTATGTTGTAAATACACAAAGGCCTACACTTCGACATATTACAATCCAATATTGTAGCTCTTGAAAACGAATATTTCGATTTTATGTCTAACAAAAAAAAAATAATAACCGGGAGACACACTCGCACTGATAAGTTTTCATCATCTCTTTTATAGAACAATTTTTGGATCAAAAATACTCAACTTATACCCACCAAATAAAAAGCCACAAACGAGGTTATAAACAAATAAAAAATATACACAAACTTGCATACTATTTTTGTATATTGTAAAAGTCTAATTATACAAAATAAAATAAACATACACTATTAAACAAAACAAAAATAACCAAAGAAATACAACAAAAACTTTTTATTATTTTCGACCACAAACTTAGATATAGAGGTTTTGAGATTTTCCAATTAAAATATATATTAATAACAAATTGAAATTGAAGTAGGTACTCTTACAAAAGCTAAATATTTGACCTGTAGGAAAATTTGTTTTCCAATTTTAAAGTTGTAGAATGAAGGAATCTTTGAAGATTTAACTTTGGATTTCAGAAAAAAACTTCTACTTTTTGATTTCTTGCTTCTTGCAGACTAGATTAAGTTTGGAATAAGAGAAATGGTAGATCTATACAAAAATATCATGGGACCCGATCCTTAGATAATAAAACGCAGCTATTGATCTCAGCCCTTATACATTCTTCTATAAATATTGCAATCGTTACATGCCACACAAAAATTATTGTTCTTCTACTCCGCGATACATCTTAAGGGCCAGTTTTTCAATGCTGAGTTAACTGTCAATAAAATCAGAATTATTTAATCCTGAACATAAATTAACCCGGAGTTAACTAAGAAAAAGTTTTTCAGTTGTGGATTAACTTTTACTTTCAGCTGTCAAAAATCTATTGAAACTATTGAAATCAAGATGGCGTCACAATGAAAATAGCTCTGTTCCAAATATTTCAATTAATTTTGATGTAACATGCATCTTTCCAGGCGTGGAACAAGAACGAATGAAGCATGAAATATGAATTTAATAAAATTTAATCAAAAAGCGTTGTTTCGTTCCACATACGTTTATAGAATTAATTCTTAGCAGCAAAATGAGAACTACACGTTTTCATTTTCATAAATTTCCTTTTCACGAAATTATTAAATAACTTTTGATGAAACAAACAATGTATCTGACCTCTCCCAGCTGAGCCTAGGTAATATTGGTGAGGATTTTGTCACTTCGTACTGAGTAGAGTTCTAACCCGATAAAGAAGATTGGAGAGAATCTAGAAAACGAGAAAACTACTTACTGCATTGTCACTGCCAAAGAGAAGTTGGATAACTTCTATACACCAAAGCGAGAAGTTGTTTTTGGCGTAAATATTGCTATCGTCAAATATGCCGACGTTCATTTGTACAAAATTTTTTTGATCAATGGCAATCAATTTTCTTGCAAACGCATTAGACGCTTACGAACACATTCTCTGACTCCTGAATATTTTTGCCGTCAACTCGATTATTTTACTGCAGAGTTTCTTTGCAGATGATGTTTTCGAACATGTGATTTTAGGAAACTGCATTATCGAACCCAATGCTAATGCAGTACAACTTGTATTGCGTTTTCTTTAAGAAAACTACTGTTTCAGTTTGCATTTTGTTTTCTTTGTAAGAATGTTATTTTAAACAATTTTGTTTTGTGGAAGAGAGAACCAATTTCGGGTGTGACAATACGAAATTTACTTGAATTTTTTTATTTTTACACCCCAAATCGGTTCTCTCTTGGGAACAAAATTTGCACTAACCTCACTTCATTACTTAAGGCCTAGCTTATAGATCCATGCGAAGTTTAGTTTTCGTATGAAAAAAAATCTTTTTTTCCTAGCCTGTCAAATACTAAATGCAATTATTTTGGTGACAAGGAGAAAAAAATTTGTCTCGAAACAAATTCAACTGAATGGGTTTTTCCAAACCAAATTTTATGACGAAAACTAATTTTTTGAAAACCTCTTGGTGCTTGAATTATTGATGTTTCATTTCATATTTGATTTCACTTCGCTTTGAAGTATAATCTAGGCTTAATTTGGAAAAATAGATTTTCAATAACCTACAACAGTTATTTGATGTTAAAAACAATTATAAGCCGAAAAAATTTGTTTCCCAGGAGAGAACCAATTAAGGGTAGGAAAATAAAAATATTGCCCTATTTTTTCATTTTCACACCTTAAATTTTTCGCTCACTTGGCCTTATTACACATTCGCAGCCATATTGTGAATTTAACGTGAACAAAATTCCACCCGGTAATTAATTTTTTCACTGTTCGCCTATTGTGAGTGAAAATTGCTTTTTTTTTGAGTACTAATTTCAGGCGAAATGTATCGTTTTGAGAATTAAACTGTCATATATGTATTTATTTTGACGGTGAACAAAAGAAAAACAGAGGGTATTGAAACCCTTGTCGGGAGTTTTTTTTTTTGTTATTTTAGGCCAACAGAAGTTCCGGCAAAGCTCATAATAGCTTTTCAAATTCCAGGTGAACAAAATTTACTCGGATGAAATATTTTCCGGGTGAAAATAACCAAGAAAATTGTTGACATATGTGCCTGCCTTGCAACTGAACATACCCTAACTAAGCGTAACAACGAAGTTGCATGAGCGATACACAAACACATACTTTAGTCTAAAGAAAGCTAAGCTCAGCATACTCCAAATGTGAAAGAATTTCCCACAAAAAAGTTAAAATATTTCCCTCATGCAGTCGGAATAAACTTCACTTCAAAAAAGAGAAATAATTTCCTCCTAAAGGTGAAGTTAACTCCCATGTGAAGGAAGTTCCCGTAAAGTTATTTCCCAGCACCTTCAAAAATACTGTTAAAAAACACCATGACATGCGGCAGCCTCAAACTGCATAGATTCCTTTCCTGAAATTCAAAAGCATCCGCTGTTCGAGACATTTTGGTAGTTCTGAAAAAGGTTTCTTTAAATTTTCAAACTCATCCACTCACATCGCTTTGTGTGACTAGGTTGTGGAGCGGTATGATGAATGTTCTATAGACGTCATTAAGGTAATGAAAACTGTGAAAACAAGTAATTAGTGGCGTGAAATTAGCTCAACTGGCAACTTGCTAAATTGCGAAAATTACGAAAGTAATAATGTGTGAGTATCTACTTTTGATTCCTTGCTGCTTCAACAATGCTTCAATTCCTTTCTTTCTTGGTTTGGTTAAATAATTCTTGAAGTGATTAGTTCGTGGGAGTTAGCTTAGAACTAATCAATCCTGCAAAATTCATATAGATAACAAGTACATTTCCTGTATTCGTGATCTAAGCACATTATAGGCTATAAAGAGCTCAATATACTATCCCACATCGATAAGAAAATATTTCTTTTTTTAATAAACATTTCCCTACAAATTCAAAGAAAAATTAATCACCTACCAAATAAATTGTAAAATTAGTGCAAAAAAAAAAGAAACCATTTTTTGAATCAGCACAAGAGTAAAGTCGAATTTTGAGTGGTCTAGACTATGTTTTTCAACAAAATTATACGAGTAACATACTTTAACTATTCCGCTTATTAAGAACTCATGTTAAATCTTCAAAGATAACTAATTTTAACTGAACAAAAACTAGCATAGACTGAATAAGCCTCATATTTTCTAAATAAGAAAAAAAAACAATTAGGTACATACAAGTTAGCAAAAAAAATAAATCTAAACATTTTTCTCGTCCCTTCAATAAAATAATCATTGTCATAAACAACAACACTTTCCATATTTTTCATTTGTTTTTTTCTTTAAGGCTATTACCAAAATCGTAATTTTACAAAAAAAAAATCATCTCTGCTTGCTGTATTTGTTTATAAATATTAATTTGTGATAATTTTAACAAACATTTCAAGTGTTTTATTTGCAAACATTGCAATCAATAGCAAAAAAAAACTAACTAAACATTATTATTAAAAACAAAAATATGTAAACTCGATTAAACAAAATATATATATAAAAATGTATAATCAAAACAAAAAATATAATAAAAATTATATCAATTGAATTCGCGCATTGCCATTTTATTAAAAACAAAACAAAGAAAAAAAAAACTAAACATTTTAAAGGAAAAAATTAAACACGTTTAAACAGTGATACAATCGAAATGAAACAAAATAAAAATAAATAAAACAAGTTGCCAAATATTAAGATATTTTATTTAATTCAAAACTCAAAAGAAAGAAAAAAAATATACAATTCTATATAGATTTCACGTTACTTTAAATTTAATTCAAACATTAATAATTATAATATACCAAAAAGAAATAAATTTATTTAACATTTTTAAGAGTAATCAATTTAAATAAACAAACAAAAAATTAATATAAATTCTAATAGCTAATAAGTTTTACAGTGAAATATTTTATTTATTTAACTTGTTACTACACAAAGATATTTTATATTATAAATATAATAATTTAAAACAAAAACAAAATAAACTTTATTATATATTATATTGTATTACAGAATTAGTTGCTTGGTAAGAAAATTGTAATAATGAATAAATTATGCGATTAATAAATCTATATAAAATGTATAATAACGAATTGTTTAAAATCGATTAAGTAATTAGATTTTTTTTCCAAAGCAATACTATTAGTTTTTTAATTAAAACTAAATTTTTGGACAGTGTAGAATAATTTTAATTCTGCAATGTATAATGTAGGTACTTGATGAAAATATATATGACAAAAAAAAAATCACTAAACCTTAAATAAAATAAATTCCAAAATAGAAACAATCAAAACAAAAAAAAAACTGTGTTTCAATGTCTCAAAAACATTTGGAGAGTTTTTAAATATTTGTAGACAAATACTTATTTGAACGACACCCCCTCCATATGGAGACTTTGGATGTTTATAAATTCATATAAATTGCATAATATGTATTTATGTATGTAATACCATAGACTAACTAATAGTAATTACATTATTATTAGTTAGTCTATGCTGGTATGCAAAACAAAAAAAAGAAATTAAATTAATAATTACAGTAGCCCATGAAAATTAGACTTTCACTTCGAAAAAATTCCGACGAAGCTGAGTTTTGGTGGAGAGTTTTGTTTTGACGTCTTAACTATTTCCTGAAAAATGCCGTAAATTTGGACCTGGGCTTAATTTTTTGGAGGGGGGGGGGTGTTAAAGGGGGTAAAATTTAGTTTTTTCTTAATTTCTCAAAAACTATAAGTTTTTTTGAATAAATGTGAAGGTACAAATTGAAACTTATGTCATTCTACACAAAATAGATTAACATACTTTTTTTCATACAAGCAATAGATTCTGAGAAAATTATGCAAGAACTTCACGATGCATTAAATTTTGTCAACAAATTTATTAAAATTTCTAAAATCGATGGGCTTAAGTTTTTGTACGATTTGAGTTTGACTACATCTCTTCTTTTCTTTCTTTTTTTCTTCAGTTGGAGCTGATTTAGGCCTATCCAAATATGTTAGAGACCACACCTTAATGTATTTTTGCGAGTGTTATGTTAATAAGCCTGTAATTTGTACTCATAATTAGTTACATAGTGTGAAAAGGGTGATGAGGGGGGGGGGGGAGTGAAGAAAAATATAAAATAAATAGGGAAATTATTTTTAAAAAGACTGGCAAAATGAAGGAATTAAAAATGATTTTTCAAATGGTCGTATCTAAGTTTAAAGTAAACGTATATGGGAGTTAACAAAGAAAGCGTTTGAAACTTCAGCCGAATTTATTAGATTTTCTTAAAATGCCTCTAAGAGGTCATTTAGTTAAGCTTGGTTAAATATTTAAATTGCCTTTAAACTACGTTACTTAAGTCCTCATCTAACGGGTGATTTTTTAGCTGGTTTGGTTTTGGCAACACTGGTTTTGACAGCTGACGTGTGTTTAGTACCTTGTGTCACTGTCAAACAGCTTCAGTTTGGTTTGCAATTTAACCATGGATCGTCTTACAAATGAACAACGCTTGCAAATTATTGAATTTTACTATCAAAATTCGTGCTCGGTTCGAAATGTTCAAAAAAAAAAAAAAAAAAATGTGTTCAGCGATGAGGCTCATTTTTGGTTGAATGGGTACGTAAATAAGCATAATTGCCGCATTTGGAGTGAAGATCAGCCAGAAGCATTGCAACAGCTACCAATGCATCCCGAAAAAGCCACTGTTTGGTGCGGTTTATGGGCCGGCGGCATTATTGGGCCATATTTCTTCAAAGATGATGCGAATCGCAGCGTTACTGTCAATGGTGAACGCTACCGAGCGATGATAACAAACTTTTTTTTGCCCGAAATGGAAGTTCTTGACTTGCATGATATGTGGTTTCAACAAGACGGTGCCACATCCCACACAGCACGCGAAACAATGGCGCAATTGCGAGGCGAGTTTGGTGAACAGTTAATTTACGTTTCGGGCCGGTCAATTGGCCGCCTAGATCGTGCGATTTGAAACCATTAGATTATTTTTTGTGGGGGTATGTCAAGGCTAATGTCTATAGGGACAAGCCCGCTTCGATTGACGCACTGGAAGCCAACATCCATGCATTCATTCGTGAGATACCGGCCGATATGTGTGAAAGAGTATGCCAAAATTGGACTCAGCGGATGGGCTACCTGAGACGCAGCCGCGGTCAACATTTGCATGAAATTATCTTTAAACATTAAATTGCAAGGTTCAAACTATCGATTCAAATAAATATTTCATTCATTTTTTCGAATTTTTTGTGTTTTTTTTTTTTAAGTTCTAAGCCTCTTAAAAAATCACCCGTTATAATCAATTTTCTATTGCTACTTAACTAAATGATTGTAATGTAACGTAACGTGAGAAAACTCACTAATACATGTACATTTCATTTGCTTTTTGACAGATCGCAAACAAAAAATGAGCGCAAGTAATTTCGAGAGAGAAAAAGAAGCAACTAGATGTAGCATCTAGGCATAGTGAATGCAAAAGAATTGAAACGTGACTCCACATGACGTTTAAGTTAAGACGCATTTAAGTAACGTTGCTTAAAAATGAAAATTTATTATAGAAACCGATTTCGCACTTAAGAGCAATTTAGAGGCATTTTAAAGTTACGAAGCCTTTAAATTTTCTTAATGAATACGGCTGAGTCTCTAGCTTTGAAATCTTAAAAAGAACAATTTTTCAAAGTAATGTCCATCGCGCAATCCTAATCGAAACATTTTTGGTTCTTTTTTTGTCTACATGGTTGGAAACTGATATTCTAATTATGTATATTGTCCAGATTCTATTCATTCAGCTTCAATTTGTTTGTTTCTTAAGACCTTGATTCGACCACTTTTCAGTGAGGTATCGAACTATGAATGGAAATCTTGTCTGAATGGCTGTTCCAGATTTAAAAAAAAATTGCTGACAGGATAATGGACACTCTTACTGCATATACTACCGTCATAAGGAAAAGTAGCGTATCTCCATTTTAGTAGTTTTGGGATAAATGCATTTTAATGATTTTGCTATTCTCGCCATCAAATTAAATAATTTTGAAAATTTTTAAGAACGATTTTTTACTAAAAAAAAATTATGTTACATTACTATGTGCTTTTTTCTTAGGACGGCAGTATATGAACATTTTTATTGAGTTTGAAAAAACGACGAAAGTAGGCATAGGAAAACAGCAAGGAGAGAATAAATGAATTTGGATTTGAAGGAAAAGGTGAACCGTTAAGACAAGAAAAGCGGATATTAATAAAGAGAATTAGAGTAAGTATGAGAACGTTTTTATGGGGTTAAGGTAGAACTATAATAGTCAGACGGCAATGCAAGTTGTCGTACGTAACCGAGCAAATCGTTCGAGACCTTGAAAAAAAAACTTTAAGAAATCGTAAAACAGAATTTATAGCTGACCAATTACTGAAACTAGCTGATCTTTTATAAAGATCTTATAGGGTCTTTTAGGTGGTATTAATTTCTTCCAAATTTTCCATAAATGAGTGCCAAAAATAGCAACGATCTTGAACCGAAATTTAAAAATTTATTTAAAAAAAATCTATGGCTGACCAATAGGGTGGTTCAAAAAAATGTTTTTTTTTTATTTTATGACCAGCCCACCATAGAATTTTGTTACCTAGGTCAATTGTGTAATCGTCACAAAATTTTTAACCTACTTGGTATAATGGAAGGCGGTGCTCAAGCGCGTACCTCTTCTTAAGTTTAGCTAGAAAATCCCCTGTATAAATGTTGGTGTGTACTAAGTTTCCCCAAATTCGTTTTTGAAATTTTGGGGGTATGATTTCTGGTTGTATTCTAAAAAAAAAATTGTAAAGGGGGAAAATTCTATACCCTCTTGAGGCAACGGGGGCAATTTTTGAAAAATCGACATACAACGCCAAAAAAAATTTAAATTCAACAAAAGCACATACAATAACGTGTTATAGTCTTTTTTAAATCATCTTTAAAAAAAAAATCACAACTTTTTCAAAAATATTGGCTTTAAAATCAAATTCCTCAACAACTATTCTCTTAAATTTTAATTTGAGAAAACAAATAAAAGTATGCGAATATTGGCTTTAAAAAAAACTATAACATGTTATTGTATGTGCTTTTGTGGATTTTAAATATTTTTTTTCCGTTTATGTCAATTTTTCAAAAACAATTTTTTTCTTAGAATAAAACCAGAAATCATCCTCCAAAATATTAACCAACAATTTGGGGAAACCAAGCTTACATCAACAATTATATGGGGAGGATTTTCTAGCTCAACTTAAGAGAAGGAAGTCGCTTGAGCACCGCCTTCCATTATACCTACAAGCTGAAATTTTGTGCTGATAACACAAATAACCTAGGTAACAAAATTCTGTATTGGGCCGATCATAAAACAACAAAACGTTTTTTTTTTTGAAAATTGTTGACCTTTTATCACGATCTAGAGATCTTTCAGTTGATATTTTTTTTTTGTTGTAAATTTCCCATAAATGAGATGCCAAAAATCGTGTGTGACCTTGAGTAATCTTGAAAAATTTTGAGCCTTTATCACTAGTTATCTAGGGCTGACAAAATTTCTAGAACTAATTGACCTTTCCTGACCAATTAGATGGCATTCTCAAACATCAAATTTCCCATGTATGTATGAGGTGCCAAAGGGCCAGAGCCCACTTGGTGACCTTTCAAATGGCACTCATATGAGGATATGAGCGCCATTTGAGAGGTCACTAAGGGGTCATAAAAGGTCAGGTGGTAACAATAATTTGGCAGGCATAGAATTTTCAGGAATTTACTAAATTTTTTCAAAGGTCGTAGTATAGGAAACAAAATTGCCATGATTTTGTTTCACCGAAGGAAGAATTATTTTTGCGATAATTCTCTTTGCTTACGCACTAGGTATGTAGGTTTGTACATAATTTATTTTTACTCGGATTTTTATATTTTGACTTTTTAAATACTGAAAATAACGATTTATTGAAATCAATTTGAAGGCGGGTTCTATCCTGTGAGTCATTGATCTACTACATATAACTATATGGACTGCCAGGAGCCAACTTCACTTCGGTTCAGTCTATTACTATACGCCACTAGCGCTGCCGTCGAATAGGTGGCAGACATGGTGTAACTTTTGACAAATGAATTGAGAGTTTCTTTTGTTTTTTTTATTTTATTTTGAAAGACAATACGAGTAACAACAAACAAACGAATTAAGTTTTTAAAAAAAGTGATATAATAAGTCAATGCTCTAAGTAGTGAAAACTTTTCTATGATTAAATTCATATATTTTTATATACATGGAAAAAGCAACAGGGGTGGTATCACCCCCGTGACCACCCTGGCAATTGCATTGATAAACACACCCAGTCTTAAACAATATTGTTAAATCGAACAATCGAGCTGATGTGTTGATTGGTCATTTGATTTGGGTTATATTCGTTCCGTTCACCATAACTGGGCCCGTTGATCAGCACATCTATATTTATTAAACAATGTTGGTCAGTGCCGTTAATTAACAGAAGTATTGATTAACAGAAACTTAAACTTTTGTCGTTTTCGATTATATTTTCGGACTGTTCTACTCATTTTTATTTCAAACGAATATGATGTTCATGTTGTCAAATTAACACACGCTACTGATTGACGACATTTTGCCTAATGGCTTCTTCAAACATTTATAACTTTTAAGAAGTTTTTTTTATAATACAAATTCTATATACTACTGAAATAAATCAGCCAAGTAGAAGACTTAGCATTAAGGATTGGACTTGTTGAATTATTGATTCAAAATTGCTTTTTATGGCCTTTAGTCCTACAAATTGGCATTTTGTCTGGCTTACTATGACAAGGCCCTCACTACGTCACTGATGAGCCAAAGTGGGTAAGCCAAACGAAACGCCAATTTGTAGGACTAAAGGCCATACAAAGCTATTTTGAATCAATTTATATGTTTTGACAAGTAGTCCGACGAAAAACTATGAATATATACATACGTGTGTTCCAAATCTACTCCTTTCTGAAATCGGAAGCAGAAAAAGACTCCGAAAACATTACTCGGAACAGACAATCGAATGCTTTTGGAGAAGTAGGAGTCAAAAAGGAGTGGAAAAGTAGTACGCCAAACGTCCAATCGAAAACGACATTTGTCAGTTCTTATTCAGAGGCAGTACTTTGGAAAAACATTTCGGATTTTTGGTGGTAGCGGCTGGGAATCGAACCCAAACCTTCGAAAAGACGGTCCAACGCACTAACCATCATATCACTACGGGTCGGGGTCGAAATTTTTTAGGGTCATAATTCTGCTTTCAAAAATTCTTCATTTCAAATTTGTGGTTGTACAAAATTCTGCATCACCAAAACTGTGTTTTCAAAATTCTGTATTTCAAAATTCTGTTCGCTCAAAATTTTCTATTTAAAAAATTATGTAAATATATTGTAAAAGAGAGAAACGATTTCTCTTTAACATCTTATTTACAGAATTTTGGAAAACAGATTTCTTGTAAAATTCTGAATCTGAATTTTGACCAAATAGAATTTTGGAAACCAGAATTTCGACCTGTTCCCT
Organism: Dasysyrphus albostriatus; assembly: GCA_946251815.1. Taxonomy (NCBI): domain Eukaryota; kingdom Metazoa; phylum Arthropoda; class Insecta; order Diptera; family Syrphidae; genus Dasysyrphus; species Dasysyrphus albostriatus. Next base: position 51,787,969 of record OX276336.1, read on the forward strand.
ATCACTACATACCGGTAAGCATTTATTTTTGTACATAGTTTCTATGATTCAAACTAGAATCAAGTCAAAATATTGAAAATTGCAAAATATATTGAGTCCAAAACCAAGACAATAAGATCATTCTTATAAAAAATGTACTGTCCATTCTACGCCAGGGGATGACTGTAGGTATTTCAGAATAATAGGTTTAAATTAATAATAACATTATTATTGGTTAATTGAGGTATCTCAAAATTATTTCAAATTTGTATGAAATATTGTACCAGATTTTAAAGTTTAGGTTTGTTCGTTGAGCCCTGAAGTCACCCTGGGGTCGCCTCAAAGCATTTTTTGAAAACCCTAAAATCACCCTGGCCAACAAATACTTTATTAGTTGAAACCTAGAGTTGCCGTAAACTCACCCTCCAGTAGAAATAGGTTTTTTCTGGGGCGAGTTGAGGTCTAGAATAAACTGTAAAAGTGGCATGATTTCTGAAGCATTTTTTTTTTGTTCTGGATTCACGTGTTGCAGGTAATTCTTTTGTTTTCGGAATAGAAATTCAAGCAAAATCTAAATTTACTTTGATACGAGTAATAACAAATAGAAATAGATATCAAAAAACATTCCAAAACTCCCAATATGAGAGCTTCTTAACAAACAATTTTTAGTCCAGTATTTTCACCAGGCAAATTGAGGTGTTTTCGGGGGTGCCGAATCCGCATCTGAGGTTTGCGATTAAAATTTCGTGACTCAGCATATGGAAAAATGCATTTTTTGGGAGTTTTTCACTAATGGTTCGAAAACTATCAAATTGTTAATTGACAAATTTTAAATTCGATCTTTAAAATCCCTACTGAAAAAAGTTTTGTCCATTGAGAATGGTGCAGACCGTTGCGAATGACAAGAAAATAAAAAAATTATAAAAGAATATTTGATCACTTTTGTGATAAATTGAGTCTAAAAATCCAAATTTCAAGGTTTATCATAACAACTATCAACTATCAATTTGATAATTGACAATCGTAATAGAAGGTGTAGGTAACTACTTTATATGAAAAATTGAATTTTTGTTTGTAACATGAACCAAAACATACTTTTCTGGTGTTCTTTGATGCTTTCAGTTTGAATCTGGCCTTGAAATGGCTCTAGCACGTCACGTTTTCGAGATATTTAAATCTAAAGATATATACAAAATGCTATTTTTATGCAATTTTGAGGTTATATTTTTTCTGGAGGTAATTTTTTTTTCTTCGAAAAAATGGCTGTTGAAATTAACGCCTACTGAATATACCGGAAAATGAACGGAATAAAGAAGCAATATCGTTCAAGGGCTTTTATTATTGAATATGTGGTATAAGAATGCTCAAAATGAAAATGCTACAAAATTCACCCTTGCGTTGGGATCTATTTTGAAAAATTACCTCAGCTATCTGTTTGTAGAACAATATTTTTGTCTGAGACTTTTCGCTGTCAAGATAGGTAGGCACTTGGCAAAAATCCATTTTCGTGACCTTTGACCCCTTAAAGCTGGACTAGCGGTCATTGGATCATCATCATCATCGGCTCGACAACCGGGGTCCGGTCCTGGCCTCTTTCAACAAGTCTCTCCACCTATCCCGGTCTCGAGCCACCGCAATCCAGTTGCGCACCCTAAGGCTTCGGGCATCCTGGTCTACGCCATCTCTCCAGCGCAAGCATGGTCTACCACGCTGCCGTCTACCATAGAATGTACCACAAAAGACTTTCCGAGCAGGTTCCTCTTCGCTCATTGGAGCTAGGTGCCCTGCCTACCGGAGTCTACCGAGCTTAATTTTTGTCATTATGTCTGCTTCAAGGTAGATTGCGTACAACTCATGGTTGTACCGTCTCCGGAATCGTCCTTCCTCACATATGGGGCCAACAATTCTCCGTAAGACTTTTCTCTCGAACGCGGCTAAGAGGTCACAGTGCCTTTTGCTAAGCACCCAAGTCTCGGATCCATACATGAGTACTGGCAGGACCATGGTCCTGTACAGCAGCAGTTTTGAAGTTATGGTTAGATTTCTAGATTTGAATAGCTTTCACAGACTGTAGTAGGCTCTGTTGGATTTGAGAAGCTGCCCGCGTATTTCTTCTTCTATATTGTTATCGGCTGCTACTGTTGACCCAAGGTATTTAAAGGATTGCACCACTTCAAATTCGTGCCCCGCTACCTTGATTGTTTGACCAACTGTTCTTCTCGCATTCGACGCCACCATGTACTTTGTTTTACCTTCACTAATAAGCAGCCCCAGATTTTGTGCCGCCTGCTCGATCTGGATGAAGGAATCGTGTACAGCTTGTTCGGTTCTTCCGATGATGTCGATGTCGCCTGCGTAAGCCAGTATCTGGCTGGACCTGTTGACGATGGTCCCTCTTGTTGCCGTGCCAGAGTCACGGATTGCTTTCTCCAACGCCAGGTTGAAGAGGAGGCAGGCCAAACCATCCCCTTGTCGGAGTCCATTAAAGATGTTGATTGGTCTGGATAGCAATCCGGCTATTTTTACTTGGCTTGTTACGTTGGTCATGGTCAACCTACATAATCGTGTCAATTTATTTGGGAAGCCGAATTCTCTCATGGCTTTGTAAAGTTCTACCCTGGCTGTGCTATCATAGGCGGCCTTAAAGTCTATAAACAGATGGTATGTTGGAATGTTGAATTCAAGACATTTTTCCATCGCCTGCCTAAGGGTAAAGATCTGATCAGTTGTTGATTTGCCTGGAATGAAACCACACTGATATTGGCCGATGATTGTTTTAGCGTATGGGGTTATCCGGTCTTGTAGGATAGAGGAGAGTATCTTATAGGCGGTACTCAATAACGTGATACCTCTATAATTGCTGCACGTTGTGACATCTCCCTTCTTATGTATGGGGCATATGATACCTTTTCGCCAGTCTTCTGGCATTTCTTCATGCTCCCATACGTGCACTATGATATCATGAATTGTTTGACGTAAGGCTGGCCCGCCGTGGTGGAATAATTCCGCTGGTATGCCATCGGCTCCCGGGGCTTTGTTTCGTTTGAGCCGTTTTATAGCCTTCTCAACCTCTTCTATGCTTGGTGGCGGTGGCATAGGGTATTCATCTTGAAGTAGTGGAGCCTCCACTTCTGCTGTGAGCTGACCATTTAGCAATTCATTAAAGTACACTTCCCATCGCTCCAGTATGCTTTGTAGATCGGTGATCAGATTTCCCTCTCCGTCCTTGCAGTATGTGCAGCGTGGTGTGTACTGCGTCATGTTTCGGACGGATCGGTAGAACTTCCGCGCCTGGTGCGGACCTCGCTCTCAGCTGTTCTCTATTTCACAGATTAGGTTCTTCTCCCAGGCTGATTTTTTCTGTCTGTGAAGCCGTTTTACTGTTCTTCTGAGCTCTTTATATTCCTCTTCGCGTGCCCGCGTTCTATGAGATTGTGGCATTGCTCGGTACGCAACATTCTTACGTTCAGTCGCTAGCTTGCATTCATCATCAAACCAGTCGTTCCGATTTCTACGGCTGCTGCCTAAGATGGAGTTGGCAGTACTAATGACAGTATTCTTAAGGTGTGTCCACTTCTCATCTACGCCCAGCATACTGGCTCCAGGACTTACTCTCCATAAATCGAGTGATTCCTAACGCATTACCAAAGATGTTACTGGTGTTTTCATTGCGTAGGGCAGCCGTGTTGATTCGAACCAATGCGTCTCCGCAAGGCAATCCGCCCTCGGAAAACCATACCAACAAGATAGTGATCCGAGTCGATATTGGCACCTCGGTACGTACGTACCGTCATCAGGTTCGAGTAGTGGCGACAGTCTATCAACACGTGGTCTATTTGGTTACGAGTGACTCCATCAGGTGATACCCAGGTGGCTTTGTAGATATCTTTACGCGGGAACCTGGTACTCGCAACGACCATGTTTTTCGATGCTGCCAATTCTAAGACTCGAAGTCCATTGTCATTAGTGTTCTCATGCAAACTATGGGTGCCTGCGTAATGCCTGAATACCGGCTCCCGACCTATTTTTGCGTTCAAATCCCCAAGGATGATTTTGACGTCAAACCTTGGGCAGGCATTGAGGGCCCTCTCGACTTGTTCGTAGTAAGTCTCTTTTTCTTCGTCTGAGGACTCCTCCGTAGGTCCGTGAACGTTAATGAGGCTGATGTTTGTAAATTTGCCTCGCACGCGGAGAGTGCATAGCCTTTCGCTTATAGCGTTAAAGCCGATGATGGTAGACTTCATTTTTTCGCTGACTAGGAAGCCTACCCCGAGCACATGGTGTTTTGTATGACAGCTGTAATATACGTCATATTCCTTCTTCTGTAGAACACCATTCCCTGTCCATCTGATTTCTTGTAATGCTGTTATGTCAGCTTTATATTCTGACAGGGCATCGGCTAGCTGCTGAACAGCTCGAGCTCTATAGAGCGAGCGAACGTTCCATAAGAAAATTCGTAAATCGTGTGTCCGTTTTCGTAGCAAAGGTTGTCGTCGTGAGATCTGTCCGTTTCCGAGGCTTGTTGTCAGTCTCATAATTCTCTTAGTTTTACGGGACAGGGAATTAGCCTGTCGCCAACCTGAGGAACCAGGCTGATCATATTAGCCAAACCTTTTTAAAAGGCTTGTTTCTAGCGGCTGCCGCGAAGAGGCTATGATCACACTTCCACCAGTCCCGAATAGTTACGGCACGTGCATGTTTTCGTATGCTACATGTTATTCCCCCTATTCGTCTGATGGCTGACCGCCAGCGGTCATTGGATAATTGAGGACTTTTCTCTGATCATAGGTACCTAACCTCAACAAAGACGTGTTTACCAAAAATCAGCCTGTTACTATTTTTGTTTGCTTTAAAAAGTCGCAATATTTCTAATGCGATAGCAAAATTTACCCAAAAAGTTTTTACTAACAATGGCCTAACAAGTAGGTATTTTACAATTAAATATGCTCTATACCCCACAACGGAAAAGTTTCTTAAGCATTGACATAACTTAGTGAAAATTTGCCATTTTTCCAGTCTGGCTCTTATTTATTTTAATTCAGAAAATATGGCCATCATACTAAGGTAACGTAAATAAACACAAAGTAAAATTAAGACTTTAACATCCTTCATAAGAACTGCTTATAGCGGTTCAATGTTTCCCCAAAGCACCAACCAAAACAAAGTGTTTGGGTCAGTTGGATCCTTATGGTGATTTGCTTAGCACCACATTCACCAACTCTATAGGTAGAGTCGGTCAAGTAAAGAATTTTTTGTATACTTTGCCTATTTGCCTTCTTTTTTGTATCAGGCAGGCCTACATTTCTGGCAATATTGTATGTCTAGGAAATATGCCACTGGCAAGCCGAGTAAATATACGACAGTGAAATTCAATGAACAAAGTAATCCTTATAAGGTCTTTATAGCCATCCTTGCTCCCGATTCCTATAAGGATGCTTCTCTGATGCTCATCGAAAGATATAAAGTTAAAGAGCATCAAAAACCATCAGCAGAACATGCACCCATCATCACCCACCCACCCGAGCCTTTACAACCATTTCGCCTGACTTCAATTAGTCAAACAAAAATCCTTTACCTACATCAAGAAGACTCTGCAAAGAGAGATGCAAAAAATAATATATAATATTCCTATCTATGAACATATAAATATATGTATGAAGGTAACACAAAAAAAGGATAACGTACTATATTTACTCATATATACCTACCTATCCCTCTAGCTATCTTTTCTTATATTGTGGATTTCAAACAAATAGTTTTTGTTGTTGTTGCTGTTCTCCCTTGGTTCGGAGAAACTCAGTGAATCTGAAAAGTTATTTTTTATTTCTGATTCCTCATTCTTTCTTCCATTTTTTTAAAACCATTTTTAGCCTCAGAGGAATCGATGAAAAAAAAGTTGCAAAACTCCAGAAAAGGACGACGAACTGGGAAACTTTATCCCAGTTTTCAAACAGGAAAATTCTCTACACTATTTTATATTTTTGTGCGCGAAAATGGGCTATAGAGGGTGGTGGGTGTGCGTGATAAGTGGTATAGATGCTGGAGGTATTTTCACGATGTTAGATGGAAGGATGTTTGGTGGAATACATAATGAGCGTATAGGATACACACATTCGATGATAAGGATGTTGTACTAGCAAGCGCTCGTTATCACTTTGAATGTTTCTCCTTTGCGAGAAGGTTTTTTCGTTGGGGTATTTTGTGGATGTCAAATGATGAAAATATGGCCCCATAATACGTAGAGCTGTCTCGCCACAGAGTTCCCCTTTTCGAAAACAGTTCCCCGTTTTGTAATTTTGAAACTATAGCTTTGTCCTTTTCCAAACATTTCTGTGATGCATTTTTTATTTCTCCTTTAAACAATGGCTAAGGATACAGTTGCTTTGTTTTGAATAGACAAGCGCATGAGTAGTTTTGCAAAACTTTGAGGCAGGTAGAGAAGCTACATACATTCAACGCTGTTGCGTAGAAAATGTATTGTGCATTTTAAATGTTGAATGGTTTTGAATGATGGTAGGCCTAGATAAGGATTAAAAGTGCTCCTTGTTGATTGAAATTGCACTGAATTTATGTCAATATATTTAGATGAGAAGTTCTTGAAAGTTTCCTTCAAATATACATAGGGGGAGAGTTAAGCATAAGTCTACCTCCACGGATGTAAAATATTTATTTGAATTGGTGCCTACCCGCCTATTTCCTGCAATAAATATATACATTAGTATGTATATGTATATGTTGTAAGTACTCATATATATGCATGCATCTAGGGTAAATAAAAACGTTTTCTACCCTAAGTGATGATTTGTTTTTTTTTTTCATATTAAAACATAATCTTAAATCAAAGCTAAAACAAATGATATCACATTTGCAGAACAAAATAAAGTGCAAAAATCGATCCACAAAAGTACTAGTTCTTCATCAAATAAGAGATGATAGTCCTAAGCACACAGAGTTGCCAACGTTGCACATTTACCAGGATTCTGTCTGGAAGCTTGCGAAACGATGCTATACAGAAATATAAATATATAAGAACAGTGGTGGTAAAGTCTTTCACGTTTGCTTTTTAAATTTAAATATAAAATAAGTGAGATATTTTTTAATTTTTATTTGCTATATACTTATATCGGGTTGTTCAATAAGAGCGCTACAAAAGTTTTTTTTAATAAAACAAAAACAGTTTTGGATATCAATGAAATTCTTTATTATTGTGAAAGCACGTTCGATACCATAATGTATTAAACTCGATTTCTTTTGCATGGCCACCACGGGCACGCTTGCTGAAGTCCAGACGCTGAACCCAATTTTCGACGGTTTTCAAGCATAAATCGGCCGATACTACTGCAGTTCATCAATCGTCGGTGGCTTATTGGCATAGACCATAGACTTGATGTAGGCCCACAGGAAATAGTCTAACGGCGACAAATCGCACGACCGAGGCGGCCAAGCGACTGGACAATTTCGTGAGATAACACGTTCTCCAAACTTGGTTTCCAATAAATTGATTGTCCCATTCGCTGTGTGGCTTGTGGCGTCGGCCGTCCTGTTGGAACCACATGTACTCCAGGTCCATATCAAGCAATTGGGGCCAAAAATATTCGGTTATCATTGAACGGTAACGATTCCCATTCATTACGGAAGAAGTACGGCCCAATGACGCCGCCGCCGGCCCATAAACCACACCAACCCGTAATTTTTTCGCGATGCAATGATGACTCATGGAGTACGTGTGGATTTCTGCCTGATCAATACCGCATATTTTGTTTATTAACGAAGCCATTCAGCCAGAAATGAGTCTCATCGCTGAAGATTATTTTTCGATGAAAATCCGAATCATTTTCAAGTTGTTGCTCAGCCCGATTCACGAACATACAACGCTTCTGGTGGTCAAGCGGCTTCGGTTCTTGCGTCAATTTAATATTGTAAGGATGAAGGCCAAGATCTTTTCGCAAAATTCGCCACAACGACGTCACAGAGATGCCCAACGCTTGAGAACGACGCACGTGTGAGAGACACATTTGGGCTTTCTGCAACTGAAGCCCCAGTGGCAGCAATATTCTCGAGACTACGGGCACTTCTTTATCTCACTGGCACGAAAACATTTTGTACTGTGCCTGTGGAATCAAATTTTTCCACTAGACGCTCAATTGTTGATCTGTGCTAGGACGATTATCACAACCATAAATTGGACGTAGCGCTCTTAACGTTGAGGCCACTGACTCCGAATTTTGGTAAATTTTAATAATTTCGACTCGTTGTTGGCTCGTTTATCTTTCCATCATGAAATGGCAAACCTAACTGAAGAGAAATGTTAAAAGAACTTCAAGAAATATGGCGTCGTTTGCTGTCCCTGTCGCTATACTTTTGTAGCGTCCCTGTTGAAAAAACCCTTTAAAAAAAGACTTATAAAATGTTCAGTTCCCTGGAACAACTTTTTTTTACTGGCCATTTTCAAATATATTACTAGTTTATATAAAAATTTTAATGATTGATTTCGAGACATTTAGAAAGCAAAATCATTGATTATTTTGATGAACAGATAAAGCTAAGGACTTACATAGTTAATATTTCTAGTCAAAAAAAAAACTTTCAAATAGGCCCAACTTTTCCATATAAAAAGACTTAAAATTTCAATGATCATTGGTAAGATAGTTCAAGCATTGAAACAAGAAAAGTCTTTTAATGTGAAAAGTTGGGCCAATTTGAAATTTTTTTGACTAAAAATATTAACTAAGTCCTCAGCTTTATTTGTCCATCAAAATAATAAATGACTTTGCTTTCTAAATCAATCATTAAAATTTTCAATGATGAGTTTCAATGATAGCTATAACTGGCACCTTATAATGATTTTTAATTAAACAAAATTTTCTTTCACCCAAAATAAGGGTATAAACTGGGCTTTTAAAATGTAAATGCCTTAAAACTGATGTTTTGGATCGTTCCTCAATCTTATAGATTCAATCTTATTATTTCAATTTTTTAATATAGACGTTATTTGATGTCCACAAAACTACCAAGTACTCTACTTCTACTTTTCTCCTTCAAAAATAATTTTGTAACACGCCATTCCTCTGTTTCTTCTTCCATCCCACTATTGTGAAAGATTCAAAACATCTCCCCTTATTTTGGTCATAAAATAAAGTACCATTAGATTCAGCGGGTGAAAATTTATACGAAATGAAACCCATTAGAACTTTTTTCCCCTTAAATCGTAGGTTTGGTCCTACTGCACGTGAAATTTAATTTTAGTTTTTAAGCTTTTCCACTATTTACCATCGAAATTTATTAAAACCTCTAATTTTCCCAATAAACAAATAACTGCCCTATAAAGCAAACAAAAAAGACTTAACATTTTTAACAATAACAATTTAAGCGGTTCAAGAGAATATGAAAAGGAAATCAATAATTATTCTAGTATAAACAAAAATGGCATCCTTAAATTAGGGTGACATCTATACTTTCATTATAAATATATAAAAAAGGATATTTGAAAAGGATTTCCGGCAGCTAGCGCTATAAAATTCTTAATCGAGATTTTAGAGAAACTATTAAAAATGTTCCAATTATTATGTTCTACAAGTTCCATTTCATTCTACAAGTTCCACATTCACTGTAGGATTTTGATGGATAACCGGTTGAAGGATTTTTTTTTATAACATAAAATGTCCGTTTATTTAGGTCCTTTTTCTGGATAAAAAAAAACGGAAATGGTTAGTGCCAACAACCGCTATACAATCTGTAACGCGCATAAAAAAGAACTTTATTACTAATGATAATGTAGTGCATTTTTGTTTAACGGAAAGGTGGCAGAATTTATTAACGAATGGTAAATGATGTCATGAAATTGAAAAAACTGTTGGTCGGACAGACTTTTTCCGGGCCTTTTGACGGCAAAATGGTTACTTCCGTGGCATTTTTTGGTGTTGGGTTATACCATAGAGTCGATGGAAAATTTAAGTATAAGTTAACAGAGATTTTATCGTAGATTACAAATCATTTGGTCGGACAGACAAAATCCGGGCCCTACCCTTTGTCCGACCAACTCAAAAAACGGTATTTTTTGTGTTGACCTACCTCACCGGGTCAATGGACAAATGGGGTATCAAATGAAAGCTAAGACCGTCTTTACTAAGATTCTACTGGCCGGACAAACTTAAGATGGGCCCAACATGCGTCCAACCGCTTTTTTTCAAAAAAAATAAAAAATGCTGTACATTTCTTTTATCTTTTTTTTAACTCAATATCAACATTTTTTAAGACAAATTAATATAAAATTAGTACCAAATGAAGTTTTTACCTGTCAACTAAATAAAAAAATAACTTAAGTTAAAAAAAGACTTACTTAAACTGATTACCAAAATCTTTGATCATTTTACTTAACAGAAAATTAAGATTTGTTTATACATTAAAAAAAAAAAGACATCCTTAAAGACGAATTAAAATGTAGAATCAGGTAATAGTTTAATATCCTCGTACTTAAAACCTTAAATTTTTCGAATCAATATGGTATGAATACATCATTTTTTAAATATTTTATCTGTAAAATTAATTATTTTCGAGAAATCTTTCTCATAAACAACACAATTTTTAATTTCAACTCCCATTATATTCCAAATTAACACAAAATAGATACCAAATCCAAGTTAACTCTTATATTAATTAACTTTATGTACTTATTTGACGATATTTAATTTTCATTTTACACATTTCAAGCATGAATTATCCACTCAAACTTTCTATCGAAAATGTTTTTGTAAAAACATCTCTAGTGATGAAGAGTTAAACTGGTCAGCGATGGAGAATTAAAATTTCAAATTAACAGTAAGTCGTCATGAAAATCAAAAGCGTTAACATAATCGGTGCAAATTTAGTGTACAATATGTAGGTATACATTAAGAAAAAAAATGCACGCCTATTCATTTAAAAACTATTTTTTTTTCTTAAATAAAACTCTTATCAATTCCCATTATAACCAAAAAATGTTATTTTAATAAATATATGCCGTAATCTTACAGAGTTTTGTTAAATCATTTTAATTCGTCTTTAAGCATGTCTTTTTTTTTTAATGTATAAAAAAATCTTAATTTTCTGTTAAGTAAAATGATCAAAGACTTTGGTAATCAGTTTAAGTAAGTTTTTTTGAACTTAAGTTATTTTTTTAGTTGAGGAGTAAAAACTTCAATTGGTACTAATTTTATATTAATTTGTCTTAAAAAAATGTTGATATTGAGTTAAAAAAAGATAAAAGAAATGTACAGCATTTTTTTGGATAAAAGCGGTTGGACGCATGTTGGGCCCATCTTAAGTTTGTCCGACAGGTAGATTCTTAATGAAGATGGCCTTAGCTTTTATTCGATACCCCATTTGTCCATTGACCCGATGAGGTAGGTCAACATAAAAAATACCGTTTTTTGAGTTGGTCGGACAAAGGGTAGGGCCCGGATTTTGTCTGTCTGACAAAATGATTTGTAATCTACGATAAAATATCTGTTAACTTATACTTAAATTTTCCATCGACTCTATCAAAAAATGCCACCGGAAGTAACCATTTTGCCGTCAAAGCCCCCGAAAAGGTCAGTCCGACCAGTAGTTTTTTAAATTTCATGACATTTTTTACCATTCGTAAATGGCTAAATTTTCCACTGACTCGATGAGGTAGGTATTCTGAGGGCCGGCCCCCATACTAATAATACAACTATAATATATGTAGGTAGTTCAATGAATTCTACCATTTTTTTGCAAAATACACAAAAAAAATTCCAAAATACAAAGTATCCTGTTCCAACAGTTGATTTACAATCAAATAAGATCAAAATTAGTTATACCATTTAAAAAGTTCAAAACATGCAGTTATGGAAAGTTCCATCAATATCCATTTTATTGAAAAATTGATTTGTAGCTACTCTTTACTGAAACTGATTTAATGAATTTTCTTTAAGAAAAATCTGTAGTTTTTTTAAGAAAAAAAATTGTTCAATTTAAAAAAATGTATAATGTATATGTATAATGGAGTGATAGTTAGTTTAAAGACCAGACTGCGTGGCCCACTTTTTTCGTCTTTCATATAATGGTATTGGCAATTTTGATTGTAATCTCCAATTAGATTCTTTTTATGAATGCATAACTTTTCAAAAAAAGTCGCAACAAAAACCGATAAGATTAGCATTAAGAGGTTCTATTGATCGTATCATCAAGATTAAAGCCTACAAGCTTGGGAGAACATCATTTCTTATTTTTTTTAAGTGAATTTATGCGGTATGCACTCGATACAAAAATTTGATTAATCGTCGAATTAATTAACCGCCAAGCTCATAAATTAATTGATGTGCATGTGGCCCTAACACAATAATGTGAAAACCGCTATTTTCAACCCCTCGTCCATACCACGGGCGCAAAAAAAATCCTGCCAGACTTTTAAGTTTGATGTCAAGATGCCTGCACCTACAGACCCTCATACTCGTTTTTTGGTTAAGTTTTCAACCCAAAAATATGCTGCCAGCTCTAAGACTATAGGCCTTACGATCAAAATCCAATAAATAAATGATATTTTTTTAAATAACTTAAAAACATTTATTTTATTAATTTATTTAAATGTTTTTAAGTTATTTAAAATAATATCTTTTATTTATTTTATGAAAAAAACACGTTGAAAATCTCCACTATCAAATCAATTCAAAATCCAAGTCTCACAGTAACCAAAAGAAAAATAGAGGAAAGCATAAAATACGCTCAAGAAAGATCCGAGAAATAAATTTGAAAAAGTTCAATTCAAAGTTAGAGAGCTCTATTGCATGTTACGGTCCATGCAAGTACAATAGTTGGGCTCATCAGGAAATTATCGGAAAATAAGAAACATGTCCAACTGTGCTAGTAGGTTGTTGTAAAATTTGTAGGAAAAATGATAATTTTTTGTAGCCTAATCGCTAATCTGTTGGATTTGGTCGATTGATCTAACCATCTAACCAACTTTAAACAATCTGCCTCTTTAAAAAGTTTACGCTTTGTCCTGATTAACAGTAAACAACACGGCTTTAGCTAAAAGCAAGTTTCCGTTTAAGTAGTTTCTAGATCCTTGTTGATTTACTTAAACGGTAACTGTAATAAGAGTGTAACTTTTTCTGAGGTCAGCCAAAGCAAAAGCTTTGTTACCACACGTAGTTTTTGTTTCTGTCGAACGACAAATCCAGCTAAAAAGGAGATAAATCAAAAACATCTTAGGAAGGGAAATGCCATCACTATCTACAGAAAGTTTTTTTTACTCAAACCTGAGAAACCAACTCGAAATCGTTCGAAACATCTCTACAATAAAAAAAAAAACAATAATTATTTTCAAAACATAGTTTTGCTATTACAAAATAGATTTTTATTAATTACGTTATTAGATTAATAGAAAACTTAAAAAATAAAACATTCTTTGTTTTTTTTTTTAATAAAAAACCATTAAGAGGTCAGGTTATATTTCTGAGATCTCAACATTCTCATAAATAAAAACATAATTTCTCAGTGTTGCTTTCAAAATACTAGCTTAGTTCTTGACGAAGGAAATTTGCAAGTGCTCAGAAAAATAAACTGACCAAATCATTTAATTTAATTTAAACTCAAGTGAAGAACAAACAAAACTAAAAAAAATCATCGTGTCCCCAAGTATTTTATTAATTCAAAGTATTGCATTTGGGACATCACGAAGTCATACCAATTATAAAAGGTAATCTAAGCCTATCAATGTGTCTTCTTAAAGGTAGAATAATTTAGTAGCTAGCTCCTCACCGCTCGAACGTTTCACACTCTGTCCAATTAGATAAGCCATCTTGTGGGCGTATTGACAGCAGGCAGGCACACGAACCGTTCCAGGCCAATTGTAGTACATGAAACATAATTTATAGCTCAGTCTTTGCAAAATGTCGGGAGCGAAATCCGAATCGTCTCGCACCACTATGTAATGAGTGGGACTGACCGTTCCCTGTCGGACCATTTGTGATATCAAAAAGAAGTCATACAGATATCGTTGCGTGACAGTGTGATCCAACACTGTTCCCGGCATAGGATTCGAGAGCTCTCCACGATTTGTAGCAAACATTCTGGTGTTGATTCGCTTCTGTACCACAACAAACGTTATCTTGGCTGAATAATTCTGGAATCCCTTGGCACAGGCCGCCTCGAACTGGGGAATCTCATAGTTATTTACTAGGTCCAACTGTCCATAGCCAACACCGTCTCGGAAGATTATGATTTTGTCCGGCAGCATGTTGTTCTCTTTTTCATATGCCTTTAGAGCCGCTATTAGAGACACACACAGCCCATTCACTATCTCCTCCCGCTTTGTTTGAACCACGGCTTTACTATACCAGCGAGTGAACTTGTTGTTAATGGAGGCCACAAATGCCGCCACAGAATTGCCCTTTTGGCTAGCATCGTGGTACGAATCGATGCCGCATATCATGACATTTTTTAAGGGAATATTGACACTCCAAAGGGTCCCGCCCAACTTACAGTTCATCTGCAAGGCAATCTTCTGGACTATCGAGCGATTTTTGGCGTCGTTGGCCAATGTTCGACCGTTGATTACCTGTGAAGGAATCGGCATCTCAGCACAGCAAATCTTCTTGATAGCAGCATATCGATCGTCTCGACTGGTCGGGCATATGCACACGACAATCTGAACTCCTTGGCGTATGTTCTCTCGCAAACACCCCACATACGACTCAATTCGGTCATTCTGCAGGGCAAACACAGTCGGGCGCTGAACATTAATACCCATGGGGCGAGCATTCCTCTCCATAAGATCTATAAAGTTCTTTGCGACGCGGTTGTCGCTTTGGCAGTGAATCACCAGCCAGTTCCGCAGATGAACAACGTCTATCAGCTCATTGTTGGTGGCATATTTGCCAAAGTCAGCCTGAGCTCCAGCGGAAAACTTATTCTTCGCGAAGAAAACCTGTTCCTCCTCGAACTGACGACCAACCACTTCCTGAGGGGCGTTAGACAACTGCAAACCCCAGTTCTCCAGGATTTGTCGAGCTGCAGGATTTTCATTCACATTTCGACAGAACTTTTCCAACGCCAGCGAACGCTGATTTGGAGTAACCCGTGTTATGGTTGCAATGTCTCGCATTATTTTGAAATCCGACCGCATATCATCACGTAACCCAGTCATGTAGCAGAGCTCTGGAACAAGACAGAATACCAACTCCTCCGGCTGGGCCTGGTTGACCACACGCTGTTTCTTGATACTTATCAGCATCGGCTGTCCTCTGTCTCTGATGTCGATGTTATGATGCACCCGGTAGTACTCGCAGTATGTGATCTGAGATGTTTTGGTTTTAAATGTGGACATGGGATTCATCGAAAACGATATGTCATCGATGCGGTAGGTCTTGTTGTTGTATCTGGTGAGAACCACAGAGCCGAGAAGTGCCTTCTTGGCGTTTTCCTGATACTTGCTGGCCCCCGCTTGGTAGGCTTGCTTTAGAGTGTCCAGCACAGTCTTCTGGGAGAGCAGGCGATGTGAAACATCGCAGCACAACATAAGACCATCTTCATATTCGTCAACAGCGGTGATATAGCCTGGCCAAACTTCGAGCTTGTGCTGAGGAATGATCTTTGGTGCTGATGGATCGAATTGCTTACGGTCGAACCGAATATAGTTCAAGGTGTGCATGATTCTGTCGAAAAGGATGTTGTACATGTTAATGCAATCCTTGAGGGACTTCTTGCGCTTATACATGACTCTTATTTCTATTTCTGAATTGTCGCCAGGATTCTTCCCAATGTAGGTGGTGAGTTTGTCAGGCAGAAGGATGGGTAGAAACAATACAACTCCATCAAAAGTCTTGGTGCCGCCAAAATTGGCCGATTGTTCATTCAAAAGTTTGATTCTAATGGAACGCGAGTCGATGTCTGGACAGAAACGCACTTCATACTCATAAACTCCCTTATTCGGGTCCATTTGTTTAAGTCGAATGTAATTGCAAACGAGCGGGACAGGTCTGCCTTTGTTACCGTGCTTCAATACAGCCATCTGCTCTGTTTCCGCCAAGTATGGGACGGGCGATATGTTTTCCCTAGCAGTAGGAAGAGATACTTGCAAGTTACTTACATTATGAGTCAACTTCTCGATCTCCGGTGATGAGGATGTGCCGCTCCCGGACAAGCCTGATGTCTTCGTCTGTGGGTCAGATGTTTGTGATGAGCCAGCAAATAGTAGTCCTCGGGAGTGACCTCTTGATGCTCCAGGGAAGACGATACTATCTGACGTTGAGTTTGAAGAGTTGAGAAGTGTGGCAATGACTGATGCACGCCCGCTTCCACGTCCCGTGGGTTCATGGGTAACAGTTGATGATAACGAAAGCTGCTGCAATAGTTTACCTCTTCCAAGTCGTTGATGTTCCGAACTGGAGGTGGGGCTCCTTGAATCGATTCCACTATCTTTGACAGATTTATCACCTCCGCTTGAATTTGACGATTCTTGGGATGAAAGGCGTGTTTCGTCAGGTGCAGACTCGAAAAGACGCTTTCCGCGTCCAAATCCACCGCGAGACATATTTTGTTTTATTCTTAAATTAAGAAAAACAATATAGATTATGATTTATGTGCAGATTTAACTAAATATAAGGTTATAACGGGACTGACCTGAATATGCACAAACGAAAAACGAATCAACGAACAAAAAAATACATTCGACGCCAACCTCAGCAAAAAATGAAAACAACTGTTGTTTTTATTTTCTTGCCTGCTCTCACTTCCCATAAAAGTGCTGCCAAGTTTTAACTGTGGAGATGTTATCATAATAATGATGCCAGGATACATTATGTCTGTTCGCGTACCTCACAAAACTACGAATTTTAAGACGGTGTTCACATTGGGTGCGTTCATCGGCAGAAATCTGAAAATTCAGTACTGAAACGTAACGTTGAACGCACAAAAAATCTGAAATTTCAGCCAAATGTCATATATTTTTTTTCTGCCAAAATCTTGTGTTTACCTGCTAATTTTACTGAAAGTAATATAAGGAAGAACTTTTTTGTCGCATAATAAGTGACTCTGACGAGGAAGTTACTATGTTAGTTGACTGGAAAAAGCTTGTTCGTTGTTTTTACTTGGATTATAATACTTAAGAAAATAGTTGAAGCCATACTTTTCACTTGCAACCAAAAAATCTTGACAGCTACTACTCCCAAATGCACGTTTTATTCGCGTTTTGGGGAATGGGGAAAACTTTCACTTTTTGTTAAGGAAAAACTAAAGCCAAAATGCCACGGAAAAAACTACTTCTCAATCTTATTTCTTATTTTATTCACTTACAAGAAAACAAAACTAAAAAAAACTAACAAGCCGTACCAAACCGACAACAGAATATTAAATAGCTGCATCTACTATTAAGTTCAGCTTCTATGTGCAGATTCTTTTTTTTTGTCTTGGTTCTAAGCTGTCATCTGAATTTTCAGATGAAAATTTTTATCTGAAAAACGTAAGCAAACGTAACGAAAAGTCATCTGAATTTTCAGATTTTTTTTGACAGCTGACCAATCAGAAGCCCCAAAAATTCAGATTTCTGGATCCTTGAACGCACGGATTGGATTGAAAAACTGGATTTTTTTTGACGTTTCAGTATTTACATCTCGCTCCCACTTCTTCAGTAAAGGAAGATGTAAATACTGAAACGTCAAAAAAAATCCAGTTTTCAGTCCAATGTGAACACCGTCTTACGAATTTAGCTCAAAGTTCTGTCAAAGTTCAGATAAAAAAAAAAATCGTAGTCTTGTCTGTTCGTTAGTCATGAACAGACATTTTGCTAGTATATACTTATTATGATTTACAGTAGCAGAACAGAAAATTAAAACACTTCATCCAAATATATGCCGTTAAAAATAATAAGTTTGATCTTAGATATCTTTGTCCCCTATTACACGATGATTCTTTGCGTCTGACTTTTTTTCGAATTTCTCTTTGAAAATAATCCTGTAAGTCACGCGCTATTACACGGAGTTTCTCGACGCTTGATGCAAAATTGACAGTTATCTTTACTGCTTAAAGCCTAGTACGCAGATCGAGCAAAAATTTCACTCCCATACAAAATTCTCTCCAAAATTAAGCCAAGCTAAAATTCAGCCAAGCATTTTAGCCGAGAGGTACGCAGCTCCAGCTATAGAGTCAAATTTTTGTTTTTTACTATACGGGACCTATCTGTCAAAATTTAGCGCGTGAAATAATTGTGTGGCACAATAATTCTCGAGCTAAATTGTGACAGGTTCTTATATTTTTGAGATAAATGTGGGCTTTACTTTGTGAAAATGAAAATTAAGAACGAGAGATATTCAAGGACAAATGATTTATCAATGCCAAAGAGAAAAATCTATTTAAGTTGATTATATTCACTTGATATATAAAAATTAAATTCTTGAAATTGTTTAATACATTTTTTTTCAGAGAACAGCTGTCTTTTGTGATGTATTCTGAAAAAAAATTTTAAGTCAAAATTTATCTAGGATTTTAGGTGGTGTTTGGAGAGAAAAGTGGGAGCGGAATTTTAGCTCGTTTTGCGTACTAGGCTTTAAGCGGTTTATAAAGTGTCTGTATAGCAAAAATACGAAAATACGGAAAACCCTAAAAAGAAACGTCAAAAAGAGTCTCGGAAATCTTGGCCCACGACGCACAGGGCAACTGGTCTTCCATCTCATCTTTTTTCTCTTTATGTTCGAAAAGAGTCAGACGCAAAGAATCATAGTGTAATAGGTGACTCTGAATTGCTCAATAAAAATGCCCAGTTTTTTAGTTAAAGCCTAGTATGCAGATCGAGCTAAAATTTCGATACCATACAAAAATCTTTCAAATTTAGCCAAGCTGAAACTTAAGTTAGAACTAGAAAAGTCGGAAGCTAATCTAAAAGGCTGTTAACACACCAGACACCAAAACTGGTTTTGAGCGAAAACTTTTCAAAGACTTGATAACCGTTCACACAGAATATTTCACGTTTTTGCTTGACATAAATATTAAAGTTTTTTAAACCAACCAGTCAGTTTTGATTCAACAAAACAACAGCAGCAACAGGAGCTGCAGCTACAACTGGAATAGCTCTAAAAAAATGTATCACGTGATTTTTTACTCGCCTACAATGAGCTGCACAGCTTTTTGACATTTCTGTTATTTGAAGTCAGCTGTGCAAATTATAATTCAACACAAAATACAAATTTAAACAAAAGTGAAAATGGAAAATGATGGAACCCAAAATTACTTAGGGCGGTATTCATCAAGCAGTCATAAAGGGCTCTTAAATTTATGAGGCTCATAACTCAAATAATATTTATGCTTTTCACCAACTACTCATAGCTCTTTTTCGAAGTCCGAAAATGAGAACAACTCTCTCTTCACCAGACATACCCAAACTGGGAAATCAAACTGTTTTCAGACTGGCCCAACTTTGTTGGCTTTTCTTTGATCCTTACAAAAATGAGTGTTGCACACTCATATACACAAATTCTTTGTGACTACAGTGATTTTATTATATTTTCACTTATTTGTTTAATTTTTGTTTTGTAAGTCCCTCGGTGAATATCATTGCATGTTTAAGTTTGTTTTATAAATGGAA
This sequence comes from Dasysyrphus albostriatus, assembly GCA_946251815.1. NCBI lineage: Eukaryota > Metazoa > Arthropoda > Insecta > Diptera > Syrphidae > Dasysyrphus > Dasysyrphus albostriatus. The sequence goes on from OX276336.1 coordinate 51,807,530, forward strand.
ATTTTCTTTTAATACTTTTCGGTTTCACTGGTTGTTTACCTCGTTTGTGGCCCCAAAACGAGCTCCTTTGATTGAAGGGGAGTGAAGCTGAAGAATTTGTATTACTGACGTTTTTTTAAGTCTTCACAACAAAACAGGCTAAAACCAGCAATGATCTACACCGCGTGACTTACAAAAATAAACTTATAAAATAAGTGGGAAACAAAAAGAATTATAGTATGTGTGGGTGCGACACTCATTTTTGTAAGGATCCAAAAAGTACCAACAAAATGGATAAGTGAATTTGCTTGAAGGGTTACTTCGAAGGTTTTCGAATAAGTTTTCGGAGAGAGCGCTCATAACTTTATGAGTGGTCAAGACCATCACTCATAACTTTTATGAGAGCTCTTAAACATTCACTACTATTGCTTTGTGAATAGGTTTATGGAGCTCTTATGAGCGTTCGGTGAATACCGCCCTTATTGTCTTTATCAGAGATTTATAAGAGTTTGAAACTCCCTTCAACCCCCATATAAACACTCGGCTGCACTTAAAATTTGGAAACCTCAAAAAAGCTGCGTCGTGTTCATGCAGCTTCGTCTCGATTTTGTTCAGGTAATCGTAAATCGTAAATGGTTTTAAAATTGGTTCATAATACTTGAAGGAACCACATGAACGAGGCATTGATATTAAATTCGGTGATTTAATTTGACCCAAAATAGGTATATTAAAATTTCATTAAAGGAATTGCGAGGTTCTTTCATAAAGCTGACAATATGATTTTTCACAGCAGATTGTAAACATTTGCAAGAATTTTCACGAAACCAAGCACACACACCTAATTTGTCCAGTTTCTATCTCATATATCCCTCGTTTATATTTAGTCTTCAAAAGGTGTGTGTTTTTTTTACAAGAGGAATCGGGTGAAAAAAACTACATCGGGGCTTATAGACGCCATGGCAGGAAAAAAATGGAGTTTACATACAATCTATCGATATGAAATCCGTGCAGGTAGCACAGTTTTTATCTGGGCTAAAATTAAGCCCGGAAAATTCTCTGGACTTAAGCTAAACAAAAATTGAGGTTAAATTTGGGCGAATTTTTTGTTCGCATATATGAGGAATGCGTCTTGATCTTGTGGATTGCGAAAAAGTGTTGACAATTCGCAGAATATAGAATATCTCGCATTGGTCGTGTGGAAAATATAAAAATGCTAAATTTTATAATTAATACTGCTTTCGGGCCGTGTTTCCTTTTTAAAACTGTAGATAGGACCGTTTATTCGGTCGGTCGAAAAGTAACAACAAGATTTTAATGATATTCGCGCTTGGAATTGCCGAAACAAATTTATTCACATTCGCAGTTCGCAGCTCATGTGACGACAAAATAACTCTGTTTACTCTCTTGAAATGAAAATGGCGTCTCAATTTTTGAATGCATTCAGTGCAATTATAATATATTTCTACAAAAAGTTTATCTCAGCTTGGATAAAATAAATCTTTGTGGTATTTCCACGCACACAAATAGATTTAATAAAAGACGTGTTTTACTATCTCCGGGATCTGGTTCTAGATGAACTTGTTACACGTGACACAAAAACAAATAACGGTAAATTTCCAAAATTGTTTTTGTAGTACGTAATAAAAGTTAATCCAGATCCCGATGGTTATAAAACATTCCTATAGAAATATATTTTGACAGCACCTTCCAAAGTAGAAATGGTGTTTCATTTTTTTCTTATGAAGTGGAATTGAGATAAAAATTTAGTCAGTCAAAGAACTGGGGCCCAATTCCACAAGAGTGAGTTTTTTCTGTGTACACTTACACAGAAAATTGTGTACACGTCAATTTTTACGATTCCATAAGAGGGAGTTTTAAGTTTTTGACAAATGTCGTATGCACAGTCAGTCAAATTTATTCACACTTATTTTTAATGTGAATGGAATGTGTACACGGAAAATCATTCACACTTGCGGAACTAGGCCCCTGAGTCCCACCGTACACATATTGAAGGTAATATCATTAGCCTTTTCATTTTTGTTCAGCTCTGCGCATATCTCAAAATCAGTGGAAAATGGTGAAGCCCGTGTTAGGTGACTGAAAATTATTGTATGTTATGTGTATTCCTTTGTTACTTGATAAGAAAATAAAAGTGTTTCGAGATATTAATGTTTATAATTATTATTTTATACTTTGACAGTAAGAAAATTGGTTTATAGTGTTATTTAAATTATTTCTTTCGAGCTTGTTGTCTTTTCTGTTGTTGTAATACGGCAGACAAATCCAGAAAACGGCCATCTTGAATTCCTTCTGACAGTTTTCAATTTAGACAACCTTCGCAATATAATACCTTCTATTTGTGTACTGTGCTCGAATCCAAAATCAAATGAATCCTTCAGCGCCATATAAGAATATAGCGATTGCTATCTTTACATTCCGGGTCCACTGGAAATACATGAGCCATGCTCAGACTATGAAAATGTAGAAACAAAAATCAATAGAGGTAGACAAATCAATTTTTTGCCAACGATATGTCAAAGAAAACAAATTTTGGAACACGACATAATAAAGCAGTTCAAAACTTGGCCCTGAGATTTAAGACTTCACTTTTGCGTGAGTTTTTTCTGGTTTAAGTTGTACCTAGAGATACATGTTGATCGGAACGTTGATATTCATTTACGTGACCTTAAATTCTATAATTTGAGTTGAATATTGTTGCAAAAGACAGAAGTAGTGATGAGAAAGAAATGAAACGATATGATATGATTTGCTAAGCGCAATAAAATCTGCTGATTGTTGATTAGATTGTGGTTGTGATGTTGGACATCTGTATGCACTGTCAATGAAAGCTTGAAATTGACAGATTCGTTAAATTTGGCGCGTTCGGCCGGCTATCGGATAGGTTATCCAAGATAACTGAGTAGCCGATACTTTTGTGAACGGCCAGAACCAGATAAGTTAGCTGAAAAAAGCTGACAAAGAAATTGAATTTAAAATTGTTTTTAATTTGCAAGAAAATTTTAACTTTTTTAACGAAGTTTTATTCCATGTATATTTACATATTGCGTAGAGTCTAAGGTGTCGCAAATAACCATTATCTTACTGCATCTTACTAATTAATATTCCTTTCAAAAAATCCGACACTGCAAAACTCAACATGAACAACTAAAACTTCTTGTCAAATATCAGCTGTTTTGAAATTTCTCTTTGGATTGCTGAGTATCCTAGAATTTTTGGGATAACTTCGGATTTGTTTGTTGGTCATAGATTATTTGTCTTCAGCTGTTTTTTAACAAGGCATTACAAAAATACAAGGCTATCCGGATAACTGAGAATTAACATTCGAACGCGACCATTGCCTGTTAGTTTGATTTGTAAAACTTGACCAGTTTATATTTCTTGATCGCTCAGTATTTTTCCTCAATTTTTAGACAGCAGGAGAGTAAAATATAAACACTATTCCTCACATAGAAGTCAAAACAACTCTCCTTTTCTTTTCATCTTATGTAATTTACTGCGACAAAATATAATTGAGTAAGCGAATCCAAAAAATTTCAGTCTCAGTTTTTAAGGGGAAAAGTGAGGAATTTTTGGGAGGAATCCTGTTTATATTTCTGAGCGCTCTGAGTCCTCTGAGATCTCAGAAATATAAACTGGCTAAAGAATCTTTGTCTAGAAAGATTAAATTTTGCATAATATTAGGTCTGTTCGTTTACTTCTCATAACTATGAATTTGATATTTTTATATGAGCTTTGACAGAACTTTGGGCTAAATTCGTAGTTCTGGGAGGTACGCGAACAGACATACATTTTTCGAGATTTTTGGGATAAATAGGGGGATTATATGGATCAACTTTGTTGGTATGACCAATCTTTCTCCAAGAAAATTTGAAAAATTGCATTATTTAGGCCGTGAGAACCATAGCTGCAATTTTATTGAAATTGGGCTTATTAAGAAAATTGAATTTGTATATATAAAACAATATTCCTTATTTAAATTTTTAAAATTGACAGCTCCATGCCATAGTTTAAGGACTTTTTACGCTAAGAAACCCTACTTAACTTAACTTTATTTTAAAACTGCAACTGTATTAGAATTTTCAACTCTACTGAAAATAATGAAAAATGTAGTTAGGCCAGTATGGCTTCACGGCCTCAATTATTAAGCATTGGGGATGTAAATTTGGATGTAAATTTGGAAGCACTTCTTTCATTTTCTGCAAAAAGGAATGAAGTGATTCCAAGTTATTTCTGCAAAAAAAAATTCTAGAACAATTTTATTATGGAAAAAAAAATATTAACGGTAAAATAAGTTGTTAAAGAATATTTTTGGTTGGCCTTGAAATCTCTATAACGTTAATGTGAACAAGCGCTTTTTGCTTTGTATGTTGTACCATAATACAAACTGTACATATTGATGTTCATATTGTTGTTGAACTTAATACATTATGTACATATTTTTTGTCTAAGAACCGTTGAACCTTGAGTTTGTACTTTTTTTTCGTTACCTACCTATTCACTTATCGTATTCCAATTTGCAGGATGTTTGAAGCGGTGCCTAGTCATAACCTTAAATTTTAAGTGGTTGGCTGTTTGAGGAAAATAAATCAGAGACGTCAATTAAAGAAACGAGGGTGGCGTAATGACGTCGGGACTCGAGATGGTAAGAGAAAACTGTTATCAATGATGGAAAAAAACTGATGAAAATTAAATTATTTTGCAGGAATCGTACTTTATAAGACTTTTTCTTTTCGAGCTGATCATTGTTCTTCTTTTATCTCTTATTATGAAAGCCTTTCATTTTTGTTTAAGCTGGTTCAATAAATAATGAAAATTTTTATACGAAGTAGGTAATAGAAAATAACATGTTGATTAATTGTTAAAATGACAATGCTTTTTGCAGTATCAACAACGATATGCCTCGTGATGACACACTCAATGGTAACTGTGTATATAGATATGCTGACGATGTAATTGCGTACAGAAAAACTTAAAAAGAAGAGGTCATCAGAATTCTTTTGCATAGTGACTTCGACAAGATTCAGCAGTCTTATGAAAAACTTTTGGATTGAAAAGTAGGAACTATTTTGATTAGTATCAGGCATTGACTTATTATATATGGACTGCTAGTCGTATGTTTTTTCCATACAAAAGCTGAATAGAAAAGGGTTCAGCTTCTCCTTAGCAACTTAAGAGCCTTCCGTCGAACATGCGACGAACAAAACAACTATCCTAACGTCTCTGTATGTCGATCACTCTATCATACTTGTCAAAATTTATTATTATTTTGATTGAAAAAAATTGGTGTTGTTTTATTTAATTAAAACAAAATAACTTAACGACAATCATGAAGCATTTTGAACTTAGAGGACAGGTATTTAACCCTCCTACTAATATCAAGCACCAAGCATCAACATGATACAAGGAATTGCAAAATGGTAAGTCAAAAACGAACTCGAAAATCAAGTTATATATAAAGAAAACTATCTTGTTTTTTTCTCAGAAATCAGAGGGGTGGCGACTGACTAGCAAATCCAGTAAAAAAGAAACAAATTTCCGCGGATAAAGGAAGACCTTCTTTGTTTTTTTTTTCTTCGCCAAAAAAAAGGCGAATTTCTAAAAAAAACATTACTAGTGTCAAGTCACCGAAGTTGCAATAAATCAAAATCATGGTTCATAGAAGAAAAAAGAGAAATCAAATACCTATGTACTAAAGTCTATTAATGTTCTAATAAATGTTTTTCAACACTTTTTAAAAAACTTGATTTATTTGTTTGTTGTTATTGTTTTTCAAAATAAAATAAAAACACAAAAGAAACACTCCATTCAATTGTCAAGAGTTACTCCATGTCTGCCGCCTTTTCGACGGCAGCACTAGTGGCGTATAGTAATAGAATGAACAGAAGTGAAGTTGGCTCCTAGCAGTCCATAGTATAGTAGGTCAATGGTATCAGGTACCTAGGGCTGCCAGATAAAATTTTCTCAATATCGCGACATCAGGAAACAAAAATCGGGACTTAAAAAAAACACCCCCTGGAATTTTAAACATATGGCACGAGCACAGAAAAATGTTTACTAGCGTTCACTTAGGTATAGTAAAAAGGAAATAGTAATATTTTATCGAGAGATTTCAAAATTCAGTTTCGTAACTAAACTGTATTAAAAAATTGCACGTACCTACAGCAACTGAGATTATATAAATTGCAGGAATTTGTGTTAAGCTTTTGCGACTAGAAATTAATTGATTTGAAAATTATTTATCACATTTTTCTGTTTTACTTATTAGAACTACTGTCAGTGTTATTTTTGTTGACGAACAAATTTGAACATTTTTGAGTTTAAAGGTCGAATATTTGTGTACCACAAACTGAACACACCCGTAAAAGGTAAGCAATTTAAAGACTACGGTGAAACATGAAAGTGAAATCATTGTGGTTTGGTGAGTTATGGATGAAAATGGTGTCTGCAATCATGTTTTTGAAACAACAATGAAAAAAAAACAAAAATTTTCAGATTTGAGTACAAAATTTAAGGCCAGTGCTGAAAGAATTGACCTTCAGAAAGATTTCATGCTGGTAGAGGACAATGACCGAAGTATTTTTCTATACCTATTTGTAAGAGAGAGGCTGCTTTACTGTGTAAAATTTTAGTTATTTCATCTACCAAAATCCTCAGAACTCAACCTCATTAAGCATCTGGGGGACTTTTTGGTAAAAAAGTTCGAAAAACTCATATAACTAGCGAAAATCCTTACAAAGTTGTAATTTTACAAAAAACGAAACACAATACCAACAAATTACAAAAGTTATCTGAAAGCTCTTGTTTTTAATAAACAACCATCTCAGATATATAATAAGAGTCGGAAAATCGCACGTTTTTTACTAATCTATAAGAAACTTGACTTTAAGGACACTCTACGTGCAATTAGTTTATGTATTTTTTTTTTTGTTGTTCATCTTAATTTCTTGTATTTCTTTTATTTAAAATATATAATTTTTCTTTTTTTTTTGATAAAACTTTCAATAAACCACAGATAAATTGCAAAAAATTTACCAAATTATGGCAATTTGCTTAGAAAAACTGTTTTTTACTAAAGAAAATCAAATGTATGTAAAAATTTTTGAGTCACAGTACATACATCCCAAGTAACAATTTTCATCTCATAAGAGTTTCCTAGAGGCTTGTGAGACTTTATTTCGGGAGTTATATTAACTTTAGGAGAGTACTCCTACATCCTTATGAAAATGTTAGAAGCCTTAAATGGCCCACTTATGGGAGTTAATTTCCTCTTAAAGAAACATTTTTATTGTTCCTATGGGATGACAAATGCTTCATTAATCTTGTAAGGAGAATGCGTCACTTCTTGTGGGAGTTGATGAAAAGAGAAGAAGTATGCGCATAATTAAAAAAAAAAACAGATACTTATCTTTCACATTTGTATACTTCCTTCGGAAACTTGGTACGAAGTATTTATGTCTGTATGTGTCATCGTCATTGTCTCATGTTGAAAAATTAATGTGTAAATTTATATTTTCATTTCATGCGACGTCAATATTTGTAGTTTGTCACATATGTGGAGTTAAATTGATATTTTAATTATTTTAATTTTATTTTGAATTGGAAAAAGGGTTACCTTGATGTTTGCTTTGAATAAGAATAGTACTTTTTATGCTGACATTATTTATGGTACTTATTCATGGTATATGACGAAAAAGATGTAATAGCGGATAATATATCGAATTGATGGTCTTATTCTTGTATGCCTGTTTTTTGTAATCTAAGAATTTACAAGAGGTTAAGAGACGTTTTAATGAAAAAATAATAAGTTAGAATTTATATTTTTAGATATTTGTTTCACGTTTCTTATAACGAAACTGTCAATGATTACTGACTTTCAATTTTGTCACTATACAATGCGAATTTCTAATGCTCTGTACATATATGTCATTATTTCAATTTGATGATCTCCTAAGAGACAAAGAACTTAAGCACAGTACTGAAATACAAAAATTTACATTACGAATATACTTGTACAAATACTTCTTTTGCATTTAATATTGAACAAAATAAACATAAATATCAATACCCGTATATATGTACATAAATATACGTTAAATAGATTCATCATAATAAAACCAAATAAATTATTTCAAAATTTAATTTCATATCACGGTAACCCTCAAACTATACAAAAAACACTTCGTTCAAATTTAAATATGGCTGCTGTCGCATCGATACTTTTAACTCTTAAAAAGACATTTCTATGAGAGTGTTGTCCATTTATGTTGGTATGCAAATAAACACTTTTTTATGAGAAATCTGATGCTTTTATGCGACTTTATTTTGACATCTATCAAACAAACCAAGAACAAATCGGTGATGCGTTCTCTTTTTTCTTAAGAATGTGAAATATTGTTGATGTTTCAAAAAAAGATGAAATATCAGAGTTTGAAATATTAAATTGTGGGCTTTACCTTTTCCGAACGATAAATCTTCATTATAACGTCATAATTTTTGGAATAAATGAGCAAAGAATATCAAAAAAAATAACATTCCGCAACAAAACTATAAATGTAGTAAAATTTTAAGCTTCGTAAATCTGTCTAATTTTCCATACAAATTGTGACAGACTTACGAAGTTTAAAACATTAAAATGCTTACAATAGGCTTAGGCCGGCCGTTGCATGAATATTTTAGTCAAATTTTCAACCGTAATTTGGCAAAAAACTTACATATATTACACCGAAATAAAATAAAAAGAAAGTCTATCACCGAAAGTTCACATTCGTCACAAAATTACAAACATTTTAAATAGTAATCGGCATCAGCATTCAATGTTTCTTTCAGGTAGCCAGACCCATAGAGAACTGAACGCCAGAAAACAATGTACATACAAAACGTTAAAAAAAAGAACGACTGTTGTATGAATCAAATAAAGCTGCTGTCAGTGCAACATCTCATATGAATCCTATAGTTAGAGTTTTGTAGTTGTTACTTTATTAGCTCTTGTTAAGCGATTTTAAAGACTTAAAAATGACGTTTAAAGTTTGACTTTGAAAACAAAATTATTATAAGACTTTCAATTTACATACAGGAGTAATAATTGTTCCAGATATAAGATTAGAGTGATTTGATGCAAAAAAATGCTTAAATCATTTAATGAAAACACTATGAGACAAATTTATGTTTCATTATGAGAGATCCAGTCTTAAGTTTAGCAATAAGATCTAAAAAAGTACTATGGGCGTTTTTTTGAGAAAATGAGAGCTAAGCTCTCGAGAGTATGTTAGTTGGGATACGATAGGTACTTCAAAAGATATGGAAAGATGAAAAGTCCTTTCCTCAGTTTGAAAACCAGAACAGAGCACCTCACAGTTCCCCCGATTTGCTATGAATTAATTCTAAAAATGTCGATTTTTAGTTTTTAAGTTTTGAACGCATACAATATGTTGAAGAAAATAATTTTGTTTTGTATAATACTAAATTTTACACATTGATATATTGAGTGTTCCCTAGACTTAAGATAATAGATTAACTACTTGATATATACATATAGGTACACTTTATATATATATATGAGGCTGTTACGAATGAATCGAAAATATGAAATTTTAAGATCTGCCGGGCTTTTAAATACTGAACTTAAATTTATGAAATTTGGATTCTTTAAATTCGTTGAAAGGAGATATTGAAGCTTGAAATTTTTTTAAATGATTTTTAGGATTACCTCACTAAAAGATAGGTGAAGTTGAATAATAATATCCTATCTGATAGATATTTTTCATTTAACCTTTCACATAAAATGATTTTTGTATTATTTCAAGGATTTAACTACCTAACATATGATCATTGAAATATTCAAATATGCAATCCCGATATTTGAAACTTAACCCGATATCTGTCCCGATATAGAAAATATCTCGAAGTTGTCCCGACTTTCCTTTCTTACATTACACACATGGTGTGTTTTTTTTTCAAGTCCAGAGGAATCGGACGAATAAACGACATTGGGGCTTAGCGACGCCATCATTGTTTTTTCCGTCTGGGCTTGTTAAAAAACAAACCTTATGTCAATTTTTTTTTTTAAATGTGTGTCATTTGTGTGAAAGAGTATTTATTTATTTATTTCGCTCGTATTTCTTGCACATTTCTTGTTAAGGAACAAGACACGATCAGTGTTGAACTTGGAGTTCTTGCCACCCTAGGAAAATTTTATTATTGAAAATATTATTTAATAACGGTTTTACATATTCAATGATGTTAAAAGATGTTTGACAAAATACATTTTTTATTAAACTTGAAAATTAAACTGCTGCTCTACGAGACTTTATTTTTGCAAAGGAACGCACTTGGAATTTTCTGTCGAAAGCACATGGCACCAAGAAATCAAGGTTGCGATCAATTTTTTTAGTCGTAATGATAGAAAGTTTCAATTGTTGTGTTAGCCTAAAACATTTTACCGGAGTTGCAAATCGCTCGAAATTTAAGACTTTTTTGTATAGTTAAGTACCCTCAGATATTTAGTAATAATTAGAATAATTAGAAATAATTGATACCGCCATGAAACTTGGTGAAAACGTTTCATTTACCATTAAAATGATGAATCAAAGGAGTCTATGAAAATATTTCACATGGAAAGTTTAGTTTTTAGGGGAAGCGGTGGGGGGGAAGTTATAGTGTATCAAAAGTAAAAATTTACCTTGGTACAACCTAATCATATGACACATGTTTTTAAGGTATTTGTACTCGTAAATGCCGAATCAAATGACACCAAACCAAGTCGGTATAACCTCCGTGAAAAAGGTATGCTTATATTAATGTTAGAATTACTGTATTTTCAGTATAAAAGTTAAATATTGCCCGTTTTCGAAAATATTATTTGCGTCAAATATGCATTTCCTGAATGTTCTTAAACAGTCTGTGCAAAACGAAAACGCATTAGCATTGTGTTCGATCAGGTTCCTAAAGTTAAATGTTCAACATCATCATCTGCTGTGTAAATGTGCAGATAAAAAATCGATTTCACGAACAAAATATCAAAAAGCAAAAGATCGTATTCGTAGACATCAAATGCGTTTGCAAATTGGCTAACGTTGATCAAATCGATTTTAAACAAACATGACGATTGCATATTTATGCCTGCGTCAAAAAATGACTTCAAATTGACTTTGATTTGACTTTTTCGAAAACGATCATAATCGAAACCCGATGGAAAATAGTAGTCCATTATTAAAATTTGGCATCAATAATCAGAAGAACTTACAAATACATATATAGTAAACGGGTTTTAAGAGTAGGGATAGGGTGGTATAATTACCAAAAAAACTAAGACAAAAAATAGCACGGCCATTGAACTTGCTAAAAAAATTTTCTTGACTGGGAAAATGTAGAAACAAAAGAGTCTATTAAAATAAAAAGGTGGAAATGTGAAAATTTTATCAAAAAATGGTACCCCCATGTATCTTGGCAGAAATGCTATACATATTTGTTATGAGAATGAATAGTGAAAGGAGTCTATAAAAATATCTATGGTAGAAAGTGTGTTTTTTTAAGGGGTTTGATAAAAAGTGTGTTTATTACCAAAATACAAAAAACTTTATGTTCAAAGCAAATAAAACATTTCTTACCAAAAAATTCATGAGAGTATCATTTTTTTCAAAGGTTTTTTGATAAAAATTCCACATTTCTCCTTCCTTCAAATAACAACCTTTCAGCCTCGAGATTTGAATAGCCTATTTTGAATCTTCATTCTCATAGTTTAGGATAACTTTGAACTAGGATAACTTTAAACGTTTGATGATGGTAGGTAGGTAGGTAGGTAGGTAGAGATGGCAGTCGCCAGCCCTGGCCTCGCGACTCAATTAGCGCTGGAGTGCGCCGTTTTGATACCAATTACTTGTGTTAACCTAGTAAGGATTTAATACGGAATTATATGGCTTTATAGACTTTAACGGACTATTGTTAGAGCCATTTAGTCGCATACAGAAAGATAATCAGATCTTTGATTTTCTTCTCAGAAAGCTCTTTTGGGTCATCGAGGAAGGCCTTTCCAAAGGATGACAATCTAAAATTGGCTAAAGCAGGGCAGTTGCAAAGAAAATGAACTACAGTTTCTTTTTCTTGAGGGTCCCCACAGCTACGACAGTGGGAGTTGTAGGGGATTCCCAGCCTCCTTGCATGCTCCCCTATGGGCCAGTGTCCGGTGCATATTGCTGTGATCCTGGCTATATCGCGCCTGGGTCTGCATATAAGATCGTTAAAACGAGTTTTGTTATAGGATGGCCATATCATTCTTGATATGACACAGTTTGTAAGACTGCTCCATCTGAGGTTAGATTCATCGAGAAAAATCGAGAAAATATTTTTCATCATAGCACCAATAGGCATATTTACATTTACCGCTAGTAAGCTATGAAGGGCCGAGCCTTGTCGAGCTAAGACGTCAGCCCGTTCATTACCCTCTATGTCACTGTGACCTGGAACCCAAATGAGAGTGACCTGGAGGTTAATGTTCAGACTTGATAGTTCATCTCGACATTGCTGGAAAAATACAGAGGTGGATGTAGCCGATTTAATAGCCTTAATGGCAGCTTGGCTGTCGGAGCAAATTGCTGTGTTCCTGAATTGATTATGGTTTGATTTGAATAACTTGCATGCTTCCCTGATTGCTAGTAGTTCAGCCCGAAATACACTAGCAAAGTCTGGTAGTCTGAGGGACTTGGATGGATATATTAAGGGTCTTAGAAAAAATTCCTGAACCAACACCGCACTCCATCTTAGACCCATCAGTGAAGATTATAGTGTCGAAGTCCTTCGTAACAATGTCATTTTTCCAATCCTCTCTGGTTGGAAAAACGGCTTTGAAGTGCCCGCCTAGGCCAAGAGGGGGAATACAGTAGTCGGTGTTCGTTAGAAAAATATCCTGAGGAATCAGTTTTGTTATATTTCCATGACCATAGGGTTTTGAAAACCAACAATTAGATTCTTTTAGTCTTACAGCACTGCATGCCGCTAGATATTTTATATAAAGGTCGAGTGGTAGAAGGTGCAGGATAACGCTAAGGGCATCTGTTGGACAAGTTCGAAGGGCTCCTGTAGTGCCGACGCTAGCTGTTCTTTGTACCTTCTTAAGTTTTTCAATATTATATTGTTTGCTAAGTGCAGGCCACCACACAATCGATCCGTATGATAAAATCGGTCGAACCACGGCAGTGTACGTCCACAAGATTATCTTCGACCATCTCTCTTTCTTGGCTTCTGTATTATTTTCGAATATTCCTCCCCGGCAACGCTGATTGTGGCACTATGTTTGCTTTCTCTTTGGTAATTTGATAACTTACACACCTTGTCCTATACACTACTGAGCAGTTGCCTGCGCTCGAGGACCTACCTATTTACCAAGTTATATCCGCTATAGCCCAGGACTAGACTTTCACTTCGTCAAAATTCCGACAAAGCTTTATTTTGGTGGAGATTTGGGATTACGTTTCTTAATATGATTTTTCTTTTATTCTTTAAATACTGTATAAAGTTTAAAGCTTTAAAAATTATGTAATTCCTTTATCTACTGTTAAAAAAAAAAATTACCTAACAAAATTCTAAAAAAAATTATTTTCAAACTCAACAACTAATTCTAAACTATCTTCATAACACACTTCACCAATTTATTGAAAACGATTACGATAAATTTTTCTATGAGGATAGGAAAATTGCCTTTGAAAGACATCTTTTGTCGGTTCATTGGCAATACAGAGGGAGGGTGGATACTATGGATACGTATATTATGATGACCCGTATCCGTATATCTAATGTCAGCCCATCCCACTATAATAAGAAATTCTCAACGATTTTGCCTGCTGTCTTTACCATCTGCAAATTGCCAAATTCCCCACCCAAATTAAGGGGTTTATTGTTTTTGGTCAATTTTTCATAACTCTCCAAGCGGAATAATATTTCCACTCTGAGCTCTCTGGCCTCTGAGCCTCTGCCTCTGACGATGGTTTCACACAGATTGTTTTTTTTTTTTTTTATTGTTATTGTTCTTTTGTTGGGGGCAAGATCTGGATATTGGAAACAGGGGCATGGGTACGGTGTGTGTGTATTTTTTGGCCTGGTCGTGTCCTAAAAGGATATCCTCTTTGGTTGCACTCCTTCCTTTGGCCGGTCTGGTAATTTTTTGCTTTGCGGATTGCAATAAAATTTCCTAAAAGGATGCTTACATATAAAAAAGCAATATTGTGTGTATGATATTTTCACAGGATACCAAAACTAAACCTTAACCAAAGTACGAGTATAGAAGTATAGGATCAGAACAAAAAAAAAAAAAAAGTAATAATAAAAAAAAAATTTCAGCGGAAAGTACATCGGAGCTCGGAGGGCCTGGATTGCTCACACGTCCCTTTCATCGCCTTCTATACCGCAATACCATTTAGATAAATTGTATTGGGGTTGTGTTTTGAATACGTTATGTTCATGTGAAGAAAAATATGTTACCCCCCCCCCCCCCCCCAATAAACTCCTCTTGTCAATATACATTATAGTTGGGGTCCATTCAGTTGGTCAATCAATGCAGAATAGTTCCCATTTCAGCTGAATTCTAAAAAACAGAAATTTGAACCCAATTTTTAAATTGTAAAAAAGTGCACTAAACCCGCCCGAACGTATCTTAGCCCAAAATAAATCAAAAACTTGTTTAATGGGCTTGTTTTTCTTTCATTTTCCGTTAAAAAATTAGTACTAATTTCGCGTTTGGGACCTTTGGCACCTCATATGTATGGAAAATTTGAAAAATGAAAATGTGAAAAGTGAACTAGTCCTAAAAATTGGTCAGCCCTTGATAACATGTATTCAATTCTTGAACTTTCTCAATACGATTTTTAGCATCATATTTTTGGGAAATTAAAAAAAAAAATTATATCATCCATAAGATCTTTCGATCGTGAGAAAAGGTGGACTATTTTCAGTAATTGTTTAGCCAAAAAATTTTTTCTATGAATTTTTAAGATTCGTCTCAAGGTCAAAAAAACAAAATTTTGGAATCTCATTTGGGTCATTTTAACAAAAAAAGTATGCCATTAAAAAAATACAGCTATGGCCAAAATAATAGGAACACTGACTACTTTCAACCGATATTGTAGCAAGCCACTATTTTGTTTGAGTAAAGTGGAAGCAATTGATTCAAACTAACTGATCTTTTGGATAAAACATATACATAAAACTGTATGTTTTATCCACAAAATTAAAGAAAAATATCAATAGCAATTATTATGTCAAAATTGTTTCACTTGGTTGCCCGAAAAAATAGGAACAATTTCATTAAAACGAGATTTTGATCTTGCGACAGATAAAATTTAGGTACAAAATAGAGCCCTTATATTCTAATATTGCTTATCTAATTATTAAAATTTTTACTAAAGAACATTATGGCAGAAGTGCAAAAAAGGTTTTAAAAAAATTTGTATTTCCCTCTAGAGATTGACCAAAAAGTCTCAAAATAAAAATTGGAGAAGATCACATCATTGCCCAACTAACAATTTAACTTGTATAAGGTTCTATACAAGCTATTTTCAGACTGCTATAGAAATAGTAAAAGGCCTTATGCAAGCCATTTTGGCGCATTTACCTAAGCTAATTAACTGCCATAAAACTTCTGTTGACAGGTCTTATAGCAGCAAATAGCTTTTCATGAATTGCTATTAGCTTGGCTGAACAAGCTATAGCTTGCCTTGGATGTTTATAAAAGGCCTTACGAAAGCCATTTTGACAGCTATTCCCAAAAGCTTGCCTTGGATGTTTGAATAAGGCCTTACCAAAGCCATTTAATGACAGCTATTATCAATAGCTTGCCTTGCATGTTTATATTGGGCCTTACGAAAGCCATTTTGAAAGCTATTGCCAAAAGCTTGCCTTGGATGTTTAAATAAGGCCTTACCAAAGCCATTTAATGACAGCTATTGTCAATAGCTTGTCTTGGATGTTTATGTAAGGTCTTACCCAAACCATTTATTGACAGCTATTGCCAAGCCTTGGATGTTTATATAAGGCCTTACCCAAATTTATTTTGCATAAGTAATCCATCGAGAGAAAAAATTTTTTTTAGCAAAGCTAATTCTGAAATAAAAAAAAATATATTTTTTATCGTTTTTTTTTTTATTTCTCTGATGTTGTATTTTTTATTGCATTTTATTTTATTGTATTTTTATCTTTTTAGTAAGCTTTCGAAACTTTTTTTCTGTATTCTGTAATGAGTCAAATGTTAGTTTAATTATAAAATTGAAAAGTTTTTTTTTACCTGGGATTTGAATTCGATTCCTTCCTCGTTCCAGTCTAGCACTCTACCACTATGCCAATTTGCTGTTGAGGAAAATATAATCAAAAGTGAATAAGTGGATACCATATACTTCACGTTCACGCAGAGGTCAATAAATAGCTGTGGCAATCTAATATCTGTTCTTTGTTCTTCAAAACTTCTTGAATGTCTCTGGCTGTTTTAAGAATTGCTTCTCTGTTTTTTCTGACTTGTCTTTGGTAGGTTCCAGATCTTTTAAATTTTTGCCGCCATGAGTTATTCATTTTTAAGTTTTGCTAAAAAGTTCAATGTTACTGTAAGCACTTCTTTTCTGTTTTACGATGTTCAATGGGTACTTATCGTTCTTATTTATTTTAATCTGATTTTTTTATTAGCACAATATTTTACAAGACACAATTGTTGATCCTCACTGATTATTTTAATTTGTATTAGGCCCTTACAAACAAGCCTTATAAAAGTTATTGGCAATGATTTGTCGTGGAGAGCCTTATAGCAGCTATTATTTTTAACATTTTCAGTAAACAAGTTTGGAAGGCCTTATACAAGCCATTTATAACTTATATTTATGAGCCTTGTATAGAGCTTGTGAAGCTCATATTTTAAGGCCTTATAGCAGCTATTTACTTAGATTTCAGGTGGAAAATTCTTGGCTTGCTCCAGATTGCCTTATGCAAGCTCTATACAAGCTATTGCCAAATTATTTTCGTTGATTTTAAAAAGATTTTTCAAAAATTTCGCCTATTAACTTGAGGGGCAGATAGAATTCCCCCCCCCCATGTAATGCAATTTTTTGCACGAATCCAGAACTTGCCCTTTAGTACCTACATATATCGCAAGTAAAATTTAAAATGTTTTTAAATATTCCAAATTCTTCTTGATTTTTTAAATAATATCTTAAGCAAATCTCTCTAATCTGGACGAATTGAAATATTAATAATATCGTTGAACTTGTGTATATATAACGAATTTTCTTAAAAATAATAATAAGTAATAACAAATATTCAAATTCTTGTTGTAAATTTAGGATAGTAAATAAAAAATAGCCCAGTTTATGATAAATAGCCCAAACTGGCAACCCTGGTGAAATGTTGTTCGAGTATATTTACGATGATCACACTCACTAACAGACTCTGGAAAATATTTGGAATATAAAAAAAGTTTCGGAATCGTTTCTAGGAGCCAAATACGTGTTGAAAAAAAGCAGTTGATGTCTTAAAAAAGATAGAGCAATAAGTAAAATACAATGTTGCCACTTTTTGGTACAAAATTTTTATGTTTAAATATTATTCTTCGCTTCATGCGCTTCGGAGCGCACCTCACTTCCGTAAGGAAAGTTTAACGAATCTTGGCAAAACGCTCCACTCTGCAATTATAGCCGCGTCATATGTCTATGTTTCGGTTTGTGTTCTTCAAACCACTGAAGTACTCCTTCGAGAATTATAGTTCAAGCTTTATGCTTATTCAACAAAATAAAGGACTCTTTAGGACCTTTCCCATGATATACCTTAGTCATAAAGGTTTACAAAAATGGGTCACAACTCATACAATTTTGACCATTTTCCTTTATCGTATCGAACTTTATGGTATTTATGTTATAAAAATAATCCTTTTCACATAAGTTTTACACTCGACCGGATTGGCCAACTGAAGTGACCTCAACTATACGCAGACCCTTTGCCCGGCACCTTAAAAAATATAAATAATGTCTGTGTGTACATAAAACTGATCACACTGCTTATGAAAGCAAATAAAGACGAAAGGATAATGATTAGGGAGCCCCTTGCATCAAGCTATATAGGTGAGTCAACAAGGGTAGGGTATAAGGATACTCTATGTATACTCATTGAAATTGAGTGAAATAATATCAATCACATGAAGGGGATGACCTTCATAAATTAAACTGATACTCTCTCGATATCGATGAGGATATAAATGGATGAACGGGTCACCCAGCTAAATTGAGTTGGGGCAAATTGAGAATTATGCGGTATCTTTTTTTTTGAAAATGCAAACAATCAGATAAATATAACTTATGTGAGTGTTTAAGTATGGAAAGAGAATGAAATGGAGAATGGTAGGATGTAGGCATAGATTGTTTTCAGGTGAGTTAAAACGTGAGGATTAGAGTTAAGCAATAGGAAAGACAGGATTATTAAAATAAGGATTTCCAAGAACAGTTTATTGAAAAATTAAAATGTGTTTATTTTGTTTTCTTTGGTTTTGAAGATTTATTTTTCTTTATAAGATCTACATATGTATTTAATCGAGTAATTTTTAAATAAATGCTTAGAACTTAAGTCAAAATTTGATTGTTATCTTTTTCGGAACTATGGATGATTTATATTCAATATCATCATACTTAAGCACTCTTCATGATTTAAAATAAATCACTTATCACTTTAAATAATAGTGGTTGCTATACATATAACTCTGGCATGAATTCCGTATTGAACACATTTTTTATAGAATATATATTAATTTTGTGTTAAAATGTAATGTACGTGCTTCTTTTATTTTATTTTAATTTGCACTTAATTTAAAAGGGCAAAATATCAAATTCATTGGCTTTGCCACGAAAGGCAAAACATGCGAAAAAGTTTAAGAAGATGTGTTAGGTATATTAATAAAATTTTCTTACCAAAGTCAAATTTTCAAATAAACTGAATATCAAAATAGCGCCCTTTTAAAAATGCTCCCTCGTAAAGGATTTATTAACCTCCTTTATATAATAAATGCTAAGGTTAGAATATGTTCCGAGCTAATGGAAAGTTGCGGAGGTCATAATGGTTTTGAAACCTGGTAAACCATCTCACAAAAAGAGGTCTTACAGGCCTAATTCGCTTCTTCCTATAATATCAAACGTTTTTGAAAGAATACTTACTACTTCTGCGCCTGCAGCCGATAGAAGAAGAGAAACAATTAATACCTGAACATCAGTTCGGATTTAGAAGCAAGCATTCGACAATTGATCAAGTGCATAGAATTAAAGAAAAGAAAATCTGTTCGACAGTCTTTTTGGACGTATCGCAGGCGTTTGACAAGGTGTGGCACGAAGGCCTCAAATTAAAATTAAGACAAGTTCTACCTGAAGGACTTTATAACATTCTAAACGGATATCTAAAGATAACAGGCTTTTTCGTGTAAGACACGGAGATGACTATTCCAATTTCAAAGAAATAGTGGCTGGGGTATCCATAAGGAAGTGTATTAGGTCCAGTTCTGTACCTTTTATTTACACGCGATATACCTCGAACAGAAGACACTATCATAGCCACGTTTGCTGATAATACTCCAATACTAGCAGTAGGCAAAACGATTAGCGAAGCTACAATTAAATTACAAAATGCTCTTAATAATGTTAATGAGTGGACAAAAACATGGTGAATAGCGCTCAATGAACAAAAGTCAGTCCACGTGGACTTTACGTATAAAAAAATTAATAGACTACCCGCTCGTGTTTCATTTGCAAATGAGGCAAAGTATCTGGGAATGACTCTAGACGCGAAATTAAAATGGAAGCCCCACGTAAAAAAGAAATGCGAAATACTAAAAAGTAAATTAAGAGATATGAACTGGTTACTCGGTAAATATTCAAAACTTAGTATTGAAAATAAATTGATTTTATACCGACAGGTTCTTAAACCTGTTTGGACTTATGGTATGCGATACAAAGTTAAATAACTTACAAACGTTTGAAAATAAATTGCTTAGGTCATTTGTAAATGCTCCGTGGTATATAAGAAACGAAGATCTTCACAGGGATCTCGGGATTCCTACGGTCCTGGACGAAATAAAATGTTTCGCGCGAAAACATAGAAATCGACTATTAGCACACGCTAATTCAACGATTATTGACATTCTTGACAAGTCGAGTTTAGTACGGCGTCTGTGAAGAACAAAACCTTCCGACTTGGTGCGGTGAACAGTAAACCGCTTTAAAATCTCGAAATAAGCAGGGCTTTCACTGGAAAGTAACATGCAAAACGTTACTTAAAAAAAAATAAAAAATTGGTGGCGCAACAGCTCTGGAAAACAAGGGCCTAGTGGCTTACAACTCCCAACCATTCATGTATGCGTGTTTTTGGCTGGAATGGAAAGGACCTACAATTTTTTTCCGAGTTCAAATGGCTAGATAGGAAGCACTTATTGATGATGACAAGTAAACTCTTGGATGATTTGTCAGTTCCTCGCAGGAGGCAGTGTCTCGGGAAAAACATTTCTGTTTTTAGGTGGCAGCGGCTGGGAATCGAAACCAGACCTAGCACGTTACTTAACTTCGCTAAAAATAAATTTGCTAGATAAGTTTCAACTTACAGAGTTGCGATCGGGAAGTGGAGGTGGTTTTAGTGTAGTAAAGAATCTTACACACTTATGAGCACACGTTTTTGGGTCCTCAAAGAGCCTTATTAAGGTTTTGCACCTCTCCACGAGAAAATAAATTTTTTTTAAATTCCTTTACCGTGAACGAAAAAAAACGAAAGAACGTACGAACGTACGAACGTACGTACAAATACAGACATTTTTCTAGAAATTATAGATTAAATTTCTAGGAAGATCGATACGTGAAGATATGTCAAAATTTTCAATTTTTGACAAATCGGACCAGTTACAATAACTTCCAATGGGAAGTTAATTAATGACAGAGCCAATTTTGACTGTCATTGAATATTGCCATTAAATTGAGGCAATGAAAATACACAGTGACACCATTTTGCAAATAATGACAATACAAAATAAAGAATGAACTTTTTCATTCTTTGCCAGTATAATTACAAAGCATCAAGCGCCATTATGTTGCCTTCGTGTCAATGTATGTCATTAATAATTTGATTAAAACAATAGTTTGTCACTTTATTGACGTGAATTAATGGCAATTTGCAATTTGTCACTCGTGTAAATCCGGAAGAAACGAACACAAGCGCAATATCTTATCTCGACTGAATTGAAATATGCCGCCATTTTCAGATAGATTGAAGCTTTTATAATCATTTTTCTGTATTTTTTTGTTTGTCGATTTTAAGGCATATTTTGTGTTTTCTTGTAAAGGGTCAATTTATATGGAATCACCCTACCTATATAATATTCTGGCGTTCCAATGCTGTTTTATAAATTTAATTTTTCAAACGAATGTTACTGAAAACAAGCTACAGCCACAACTACAAGGTAAACATTAAAGGTTTGTGGAACAAATATTCTACCCATACAACTACCACCATTGTGGTAGTACATCACGTTTTATAATTTCAGAATTCAATCATATCTTCGGTAATTCGATAATCGATTAATCTAAATGTATAAATCTACCTGTGGTATTGTGCTGCCGTTTAAAATTTCCATCGTAAATATTTTCAATTTTCAACGCAGACTCATATTATTAAACAAACAAAAGACCAAACAAAAAAAAAGGTCCATAATTTCCACAAAAGACCTTAATAATTGAAAAATGAAAATGACGATAATTACTTTAACCATCCCCGCATTCTACAGTATCCCCATAATTAATAAAACATAAGCTTTGGGTCATCCCATCGATGACGACCGTCACGTTGGTTGGCGTCATTCGTTCCAAATATACCACCCAGTAGGCCCCGGATCAACCTGGCACCATACCCTTAAGTGATATGGCGAACTTTATTTAAGTATGCAAATAACAATGACATTGTCATCGCAATTATGCACGACAGTCACAACAATAAAATAAAAAGAAAAACAATTAAAAAATAATGTGTTGTATTTTTTGTTGTTATGCAGATTCTTTCCGTATGAATTTGACTGTCACTTTTGTAGGGTTTTTCTGGAATGTATCGGATTACTCTATGGCCTCAGGCACATAAAAACAGCCAAAGATAGACTTTTGAATTAAATATTTGAACTTCTACTAGAATTTATGTAAAGTGTATCCATAGTAGATATACTTATTCAAAATCAATAAATCAACATGAAACTTTTTGAAAGTTGCTTGAAATTCCTCATAACATAAAAATTGATTCTGTGGTTATCGTATCTGGTCCCCTATGGTCCTATATCTATCATCCCTTTATCTCAGAGGAGATAAGGAAGTGATACCCTTAACCTTAACTGTCACTAAATGAAGTGACAAGTATGATAACTCATTTTGTGTTTAAACATCTTTGGTTGCAAAATCTCGCTTTTTTTGAGTCCGATTATACGATTCATTTTTTCGGACGTTTTGTGTTTCGTCTTTTTGACACATTGGGTAATGGGTGTAAAAATGTAGGAGGAATCAATGAATAAAACTTAGACATTTATGATTTGACAAACGAGTAGAGGCGGGGGATACTTATAAACTTTTAATAATGACATTTAAAATGGTTTTTCGTGATTAAATAGATATAAGGTTGAAAAAGAAGTGATTTAAAAATATTTTTAAACATTATCACTTTATATTTTTCAATAAATGAATCCCATATTTTTTGAACGTCAGAAAAAACGAATGGACTTTTTTGGTTGTGTGTAATCATGAAGATACGAACATGTCGAAAAGACGAAACAAACGAAAACACGAATCGTGTAATCAAGCCCTTTGTATTAAGCTTTCTTCGCTAAAGTGTAAAACAAAGAACAAAAAATACTGCTAGTAATTTAAAAATTAGTTATGAGAATATGGGCCCTTTCAAATTTTAGTAGCCGAAACAGGCCCCTTACACAATTGATTCTGACCATTTTTTATACTCCTGACTCCTGGTCATACCAAACATACGTTATTTGAGGATGAAATTATAATGATCACTTCAATACGCCGAAAAACAGTGCGTTTTTAATTTTTGTTCTCATTGTCTACCATTTTAATCGACGCGATGCTTAATTTTAATTATTTTAATTTTGTATTTGAGTTCTTTTATAAGTCCTGTTTTTTTTTTTGTTTTAATGAAATACAGTACTCTTGATGGGATTGTGGTGGTGATAAGGTGCAGGGGAAAATATACACACCAAAGACCAACTGTACCAGAGCAATAGCCACTTAATTGAATTTAACTGACTTCAGTGCAATAACCACCAACATGCCGCCACAGTTCGATACTTGAAACTTTTCTCTGAATTAAAACAAACAAAAATATAAAGCTTCAAGTGGACTTGTTTTTCAGTTGCGGTTAAATAATGCACTCAGAGAAAAACAGGTAAATACAAGGTAGTTTGAGTTTCCCTTTCCCTGTTTGTGAAATATTTTGATGCTGAATTAGTAATTTCTGTAAAAGATTTGAAGAAAAATCAATGGGTAAGGCTCTGAATGATTTAAATTTAGTCGAACCTAACACAGAATTGAACAAGCGAGGTCTTCTTACTACTGGAACAAAGAATGATCTTATAAATCGTCTCCAAGAGGGAATAAGGAAACGTGAAGAAAACCCAGACACTCTTATATTGACATTGAAATGGAGCAAGCAAGTACATCGCCCATGAGCAATATGATTTCTCATCTATACTCTGCAGATTTGATAGTCAGGAAAAACAACAAAACCAAGAACAACGCAATGAATAAAAAAAACCTTCTTGAACAATTTCAGCAACAATCTTGGCTTTGTTGCTGGAATTGTTCGAGAAGAAGAATCTTTTAGAACAAAAACGCAGTGAACAAAAGAGTCTGCATTTTCAAAAATTCCAAGAGCAAACAAGTTAAATCAAATGCAATAGAAGCAAAATTCGAAGATAAAATCAAGTGCATTTCAAAAGAATTGGATAAAGTAAGGAAAATGCAGATTTGAGAAAGTTCTGATGACTGAGACTGAGAGAAAGCAGATGCATCTACCTACCTTCGATGGAGAAACTTCTTAGTCAATCTGCAAGAAGCAGTTTGAATTCAATTTAAAGTTTTTGCGACCTTTAGTCCAAATGCGTTTCGCCCACGTACAACAATTGCGCTCATCAGTTAGATGTTGTTGTACCCTTCTAAGACGCATAGTTTTAGTCGATGGTTACCGACATGTATTAAATAAACGGCACAAATGCACTGTAAATTATATTATCTAGTGGAATTTGGTTAAATTCAGACGACTAGAAATTGATGATGGTAAAGCCCGTGGTCTGGCTGGTTGAAGAATGAAGAATAAAAACGTAAATAATAGAAAATTTATTATTTTAGTTTTTGTTTTAGTGGACTTTTGAATATAAATTCAATTTAAAGTTTAAACTTTATATTCAAAAGTCCACTAAAACAAAAACTAAAATAATAAATTTTCTATTATTTACGTTTTTATTCTTCATTCCAGAAGCAGTTTGAGGCAGCCGCAGCTGCAAATAGCTGGGAGAATGAATACAAATTTATAGTTCTAACACTTAGCCTCAGGGGAACTGCTGCTGAGCTACTACAAACCATACCAGCAGATAAGAATGGCAACTTTGGTGCTCTTTTTCAGGCCTTTAACAAACGCTTTGGAGATGGCCATATGCAAGAAGTTTTCCGCATCCAACTCAATGCAGGAGTCCAGAAAAGAGGAGAAAGTCTGCAGCAACTCCAAGCTGAATCGAACGGTCAGTGCAGGAGATGAAATCATCAACCAATTTGCAACAGAAGCCTTTTTCCGTGCCGTATCTGACATCGAACTTCAGCGAGCAATTCAAACTGCTTGAAAAAACACACTTTCTGAAGCATTATCATTCGCCCGAACTATGAAAACAGACAAACATGATCATGGAAAGAGGAAATGAAAACTGCCCGACAAGATGAAAGGGTGACAAGTGACATTCCAAAGAAAACTACACAGTTTAAAAGGACGAATTTTAAGTGTGCATGGATGTCAGCCATTTCAAGCCAGATAAACACTACGTACATACGTGAAGATGATCATGGCTACATATAAGTCGTCAGTTTTTAAAAAAGGACCAGATGCCAAAGGTGCTATCACAATAGTTTGAATGGACGTTATTCTAACAGTCAAAACTATACACCGAAGGCATTGAAGAATAACGAAAGAATAGTGCATTTCAACAGACTGGCCCTGTGCAATTCAGCTTTAAAGGAACAACATTTTTTTTTTTAAGCTTTGAGCATAGCACTGATCTGTCAAAAAAAGATCTGCGTTTCTTTTTCACATCAGAGCACCCAGAACACTGACGCGTTCAACTCAGAGAAAAACGCCTAAGGAAAAAGACTGTGTGGCATTCTGAAAAGGACTTAGAGGCAAACTAATAAGCAGTTCACAGTGACCGTTTATACCGTTATAATGCTGTAGGAAGTGATGGCTTTGGTCGGGACGATCAATTCTAAGAAAGGGAAAGTTGAACGACTCTCACATTTGTTATATAGCGACTCTCGAATGAAAAAGCGTCATCTTCTGGATTATACATGATACAAACCAACCTATGGAGAGCTTTGGTACTAAACATCAAAATGAAAGCTCGACAAAGGGAAATTTATGGGAAACTTCCCCTATGAAAAGCTCTAGAAGCAAATACTAGAACCGTCAAGCTATTTCGGGAACCTGTGTGATAAGTTTAAAAGCACATACCTGGCCGACAGAGGACACAGTTAGTCTTTTATCGTGGATGAATAAAGTTGCCAGTAATATTTCTGAGATCTCAGAGAACTCCAAATTCTCATAAAATGAAACACAATTCCTTATTTTTTCTGTCAAAAATTGAGAATTCAATTATTTCTTGTCGCAGTTAATTAAATAAAAGAAAAAAAGAAATAAGTATAGATATTATAAACCTATATACTGCCATCATAAAGAAAAAGGATTTCTCCATATTTAGAGTATAATGAAAGCATTTTAATGATTTTGCTTTTCTCGCTGAACTTGTGACTTTTTAGCTCAAGATAGGCACATAAGCAACTTGCTTGAAACCTGCAATGAAATTTGCTTTCGTGATTTTTAGGCATTTGCAGTTGCAAATATAAGTTTTAAGCTTTACACAAAAATAGTAAACTATTTAAAAAAAAGTTAATTATAGTAATAACTCAATTATTGAATTATGGTGTTTTTGCTTAAGACGGCAGTATAATTTCTTTGACTTCTATCCTTCTGTGCAGTAAATTCTGTTTATATTTACCAATCGAGGTAGTTTTTTCTTTCAGTGTGTAGCTTCATAAATACATACTTACGTAGGTACATCCAACACAGACATATATACATACAACTAAACATATACTGCATAGTTGCAATGAAACATGATCTCATTCCAACTGAATAAAGTTGTGTACATTTATTAAAATTTGAACCAATTGAGTTTAGGAAGATATAGGTAGATTTTTTATTCAGGTTTTTATTTTAACATTTTGTTGCAGTTTAGTTTTACGAATGCGAATTTGATTGGCCCTTATAAATAATTTGGTTCAGTTGATACCAAAGTGGTTAGGTGAAAAATAATTGGAAATAATGAGATCAGATTTTTGCTCACGATTATTCAAGGCCAAGTTTTAAAATTATAAAAATAAAAGCCAACCGAATATTTCAACCAAATGTACCAAAAAAAAAAACGAATAATGTAGGTGTAGTAAATCTTTTTATCTATCTGTGCAAAATAATGTGGAAAGGGAACTAGATTATTCTCTCAAAATATCTTTAATATTACACGCGATGGTTGTGAGCATTTTCTGGGAAACAGCTGTTAATACTTAGGTTGAAGTAATATTTTGTAAGTATAATGACGTCAGTGACGATAGACATTAACCAACTATCGTAAGCAAACATTCGTTATACGTTCGCTTTGTGAAAAACAACTATGTGATTTTTTAAGGTTCCACTATTTGTTTTAATACTACCCATAACTATAGTTTCACCAATTTTTGACAAGGATTTTTGGTTTTAAAATTTTGTGAGTAGGGAAATAGAAGTATAACAACAGCAAAGCTGTAAAAAGTCCAGTACTCTGGTAATGCAGTCAGGCAAGTTACAGATAGTTAACCTAACAATTGACTGTTAAGTTAATACTTTGACTGAGTACTGTAACTGCAAAATAAGTAGTAGTACTAACATTCAAGACTGTACAAACATCAAAAGCAGTTAATTGACTTAAAGTAAATTATAACTGTAGTAGGTACTTTGTGACTGTCTTTGGATTTTAGCATTATATAAGTATTATATAAGTATGGAATAAAAAGGAAAAAAATTATGATGTTCACAATGGTTTCGGTTTGTGTAGTACGAGAGCCGGGAACGTATAAAAAGTAATTTCAGTACGACAAGTTTTTTTTTTAAATTAGGTCCTCTCTAAGTCCCTGATTCACATGAGGGTAGTCTGACTGGTGAGAAATGTTGTGTCGCCATTTTGAAAAAAGGCTTTACATATCGTTACATTTTGTAGGTTACAAGATTTTATAAAACTTACGCTTTAAACATTCTTATCATCACTTTCTAATGAAAAGTTTATGTCAAAAAACTGTCGAATTTTTTTTAGAAAAAAACGATTTTAGGAATCATCTGAGAAAAAATAATTATATAATAATTTTTTTAGAACACTAAATTTCCTACATTTTTGTGTATTTAGATTGTATGTGGAACGAAAAATGGAACGAATACAGTGACATCAAATTACCAAAATCTAACAAATAATTCCTAAAATGGCAATACGATTCGTACGGCCAGTGCTGGTACTGCAAAATAATATTGGATTCTTGGAGAAACACACACACACACATTACAAGTGATTTATTACTTAGCAGAGGGGACTCTTTCTCATGGCATAGCCGCCGCTGGCAGGGGGCGGTCTTAAGGACGCGGAAGGTTTCACTTAAATGGATTCCAAAAGTAAGGATGTAGATTTGTTGGAAATGATCTCAGAATTCTATATATCCGAACCTCAAAAACGTAAATGACTAAAAAATACGAGTATTAATTTCAATAACTGAAAGCACTTATTTATTTATTTCTTTACTTACATATATGCATTTCTAAAGCTATACTTCCATCGTCAGTTAGTTTAACATAAATAATTATAGCTTCCGAAATACATATAAGTAAATAAATAAATAAAATAAGAGCTTCAGTTATTTAAATTTATACCTTTTATTTATTCATTTTCAAAATAAAAATATCCAACTTGCCCTTCAAACAAACGAGTCCGTTTTGTATCGGCGTACAGTTGAACGAAAAGCTAAGGAAGTGGACATCGTCGATTAACTTTTGAACTAATGGACGAATTTGCCTAATTTTTTTTAACATTTCGGCTATCAATTATCAAGATTACTAACATCATAAGAAAATTTAAAAAAGCGAATAGTAAAATTTTAAAGATAGAGCGGTTTTCTTAAAAAAATGTAATTTTTGTTACATTTTTCCTTTAAATTCAAAAGTCTAGTTTCAAGAACCCATTTTTGATAAATTGAATTAAAAAAATAGTTTTTCTTTTCAATATATTATTAAAAATCTGAAAGAGCTTTAGCCTACAAAATTTGATTAAAATTAGGAGAGCCGTTTTCAGAAAGCAAAAAAGTCGGTATATGGCGGGTACTGTTAGTAACAGTTTTTAATAAGAACAATTTTTAACAAAAAGTACAATATGTTTACAGTAATGCACTGATTTATTATTATCAAAATCGTTACACTTTTGAGATGAATTAACTTTTTTTTACAGTAGGTAGTTGTATGTGCAAGTACCGTTATCCTTGGAGCTTACAAATTTGTCTATTTCCACTCTTAGGGCATTGACAAAAAACTTAAGTTCAAACTTTGAACAAAATCGCTTCGTTGGCTAAGGTTGAAGGTCGGTTGTACAGAGTCGAGCTGGTAGCAGACGTTTTCTTTAAACTCATATACTCAGATAAGAGGATTTGGATCCGTTTGGAACCAATTTTTGTTAAGTTATATCCCCCAAATTGAAATTTCGTTAAGGTTAATTTATTTACTCTTTTTTAAATTTTTTCTTGACTAAATTAACTGTCCTTTGTTAAAAAAAAAATTTCACTGGATTTTCAAAAAATTGAAGGAAAACCAAAAAACAAATAATGTCTTATATTAAATTTCAATCGGCTTTGAAAACAAAAAAATATTAACTTAAAGCCGTCATTTCTTGAAAGGAATTATGTTTACAGTAAAAATTTGTCATGTTTATGAAAGAGTAGACAATTTTTTAGATATCATACATATATCTATTTAAAAATTATGTTCATATCACAAAACAATATCCAATGGGGACAGTAGGCTTGTGAAGTTTGTAAACGAACTAGTTCAATGAACTAGTTCACTTAAGTGAACAAGTGAACTTAGTTCACACACTAAGTTCACTATTTCATTTTAGTTCGCTAAATTTTTCCTGAAGGAAGAAGAAAAGCCCTTTCATTTATCTTTTATTTTATATTTTCTTTGGAGTTTCTGGTTTCTTTAATAGAGCAAGAAACCTTTAGTGTAAGTGAACCATTATTGGGTGCATGTTCCGAATAGCAACATACCTCTCTCTATTCACAAATGTTGAAATCATTCATTTCATGACTTTGAACCTGGCATTTGCTTAACTATTTTTGAGAGCAAAAACTTCTGCCATTTTTTTTTTTTTTTAATTTGATATGGCCCCCATGAATTTATTAGTTTTTGACATATCCCAACCACCAGAAAACAGCTGCTAAATATTATAGAAAACATTTCTAAAAAATTTCTTAACCTCAAATGAAATAAGCTGGCTGGAAACGTGATTACAACGCACAATCGAGACAACAGATTTCAGGTAAGGAGTTCAATAATTTTTAATAATCACACGCGTCACAGCCCGTCTTTTTGTTTCTAGTAAATTTGAAAAATTTATTTGTTTTTAGCAACTTGGTGTTTTTTTTAAATTTCAGATGCCAAGTTTTTTTTTTTAATAAAATATTGAAATAAATTGAACTAAAATGAACGAACTAGTTTAGTAGCGAGAATTGAACTAAATTGATCGCTCACTCAAATGAACTAAACTGCCCAACTCTAATGGACTATACTGTGTGGCGGCGTGGTGAAAGTTGTAATCAACAATTTTAGTGTGGCATCATACTCATGTCCAAACTAGGGCTTGCGAAATTGCATTTGTCTGTCTAAATAGGTATGGAAAGGTTTATCAACATGGATTTGGTATTTTATTTCAGAAATTGTAGATTGGTAAATTTCCTATTCTTATACAGGGTGTCCCACAGTCAACGCTCTAGAGAAAATCCATGGATTCCTGAGGTCATTAACTTCATTAAGAAGCTATGACGGATTTTATAATTTAAGCCCCGTTATTTTTACTTGCGATATATGCTGGTTTTGGATTCGTAAGAAAAAAATCGAGCTAACAATCAAACATGATGTTGCGATGATAGATAACACCAAAAAAGTGGGCAAAATTCTGTCTGTTTGTGTGTTTGGATCTGGATCTACAGACAGGCTTAACCAAAAATACGATGTTCCGATTTTGAACTTAAGACTTTTTTATGCAAAGGCTCCTTTTGAATGTCAACAAAATTGCATACCAAAATTAAAAAAAAAGAAAATAATAAAAATAAATTTCGGATTTGAAAAAAAAAATAATATTTTTTTTTTGAAAATTCAATACATATTTCGAAATGGGGTTGATGAATTTATTTTAACTAGGTTTATAAATGTATATTAACAAGTATTCAAAATTGCTGCACCAATTTTTTTTAAATATCACCAACATTTAAGATAATTCTTTAAAAAAAAACCTCTCCAACGATTTTGTTTGAGCATATATTAATATTTTTTCATGTAATCAAATGGCATACTTTTTTTGAGCTCTGAGAATCTTACGGATTGCTTGTACCATCAAATGGACGATTTAAATGCTTTTTCCCTATTTTTCTATTTGTTTCTGCATATTTCAAAAGTTCTTAAGTAGCAAGCAACTTGAGCATAACAGCAAGTACGTGAAATCTAGTCGTGCATTTTATTTATACAAAATCTCGCCATTAATTGTCAAATGCGATTTTTTTGTGTTTGAAGTTTTTTACCAATTTTTATACTTTTTATATAGAAAAAACTCGTTGTTGAGTATATTTTTTTCTTTTTATGAAATTTCAATTTACCTTCTAAAAAACAAATTCAATTCTTTTCACAGTAAAGCTAATTTAAATTTCCTTAAAAAAAATGAAACAAAAGGTAATTCAAGAAAATTCGAATTTTTGTCCTTTGAACAACACAGAATTATTTGGTACATGGAAGAAGGTGCCCCGGCCTACTAAGCTGTGTTTGCACGCAATGATCTTAATGAGAGCTTCGATATTAATTAGCCACCACGGTCACCAGATCTCAATCCTATAGATTATTTCTTGTGGGGACACCTCAAAAAACGTTATGCATGAGCATATGAAATACTATTCGATGAATCGATAAATTCAAGTTACGTTTCAAAGTGTTACATCCGAAATGATTAAGAAAACCCTATCACAAGTATAATCCAAATCAAAGCCAATGCAAATTCAGAGAATGCTTTTGAAATAGCCCTCTAGACAATACTGGAACCAAAACGGATACAAAATGCATCCCAAATAGTCTTAATAGATGACATATGAAAATCCAAAATTGAAACTAAAAAGTGACATTTGACTACCAAAAATTAATGATTTTCCAATTTTAGTCTTGCAATGCATCCATAGAAGATGAAGATGAAAAAGAAAGCAAAGCTTCAGGGCCGGGAGGGGATCGTCATTACACTCATGACCATCGCTTTCCTATCCATTCCTTAATCTTCCACTCACAAATGTTAAGGGCTTAAGTGTTGATGCTAACAGACGCATGAATGAATTACCTACATGTTCATGTAAGTATTTATCAGAAAAACTTGTCCTATACCCACTCAGACACCGTGCATCAAAAATTCCAATTTAACACAAAACACAAAACCTAACCTACCTACCAAAAAAATTTTGTATAAGAAGGGTAGATAGTTATCCAATTGACTTTTACCCTTCACTGGAGATAAGACTTATTAAATGGAAAATGATTTTAAATTCCATGCTAAAACTTTATTCATGATATTGAATAGAAACTTATAAGCCGATTTTAACTATCGTGTATACCCTTTTAACTTTCAAAAAGGCTTACATCCTCAAACACGCACAAAACACACATATACATGCTTGTACACAACTAAATATATCAAAAAGTAAACTTATAACGGGTGATTTTTTAGCTTGTTTGGTTTTGGCAACACTGGTTTTGACAGCTGACGTGTGTTTAGTACCTTGTGTCACTGTCAAACAGCTTCAGTTTGGTTTGCAATTTAACCATGGATCGTCTTACAAATGAACAACGCTTGCAAATTATTGAATTTTACTATCAAAATTCGTGCTCGGTTCGAAATGTTCATCGCGCGCTGCTTCCATTTTATGGTCGGCATTCTCGACCTTCTGAGCAGTCTATTCGGAAGATTGTGACCAAATTTCGCACCAAATTTACTTTGTTGGACATTAAACCGCCAACACGTTTACGTACTGTGCGTAGTGAAGAAAATATTGCGGCCGTATCAGCTAGTGTGACAGAAGACCGCGAAATGTCGATTCGGTGCCGTTCCCAGCAGTTAGGCCTTTGTTACAGCACTACGTGGAAAATTTTGCGGAAGGATTTGGGCGTAAAGCCTTTTAAGATACAGCTGGTGCAAGAACTAAAGCCAGCTGACCTACCACAACGCCGAATTTTTGGTGAATGGGCTCTTGGAAAGCTGGCCGAGGATCCGCTTTTTTATCGAAAAATTGTGTTCAGCGATGAGGCTCATTTTTGGTTGAATGGGTACGTAAATAAGCATAATTGCCGCATTTGGAGTGAAGATCAGCCAGAAGCATTGCAACAGCTACCAATGCATCCCGAAAAAGCCACTGTTTGGTGCGGTTTATGGGCCGGCGGCATTATTGGGCCATATTTCTTCAAAGATGATGCGAATCGCAGCGTTACTGTCAATGGTGAACGCTACCGAGCGATGATAACAAACTTTTTTTTGCCCGAAATGGAAGTTTTTGACTTGCATGATATGTGGTTTCAACAAGACGGTGCCACATGCCACACAGCACGCGAAACAATGGCGCAATTGCGAGGCGAGTTTGGTGAACAGTTAATTTCACGTTTCGGGCCGGTCAATTGGCCGCCTAGATCGTGCGATTTGAAACCATTAGATTATTTTTTGTGGGGGTATGTCAAGGCTAATGTCTATAGGGACAAGCCCGCTTCGATTGACGCACTGGAAGCCAACATCCATGCATTCATTAGTGAGATTCATTCGTGAGATACCGGCCGATGTGAAAGAGTATGCCAAAATTGGACTCAGCGGATGGGCTACCTGAGACGCAGCCGCGGTCAACATTTGCATGAAATTATCTTTAAACATTAAATTGCAAGGTTCAAACTATCGATTCAAATAAATATTTCATTCATTTTTTCGAATTTTTTGTGTTTTTTTTTTTAAAGTTCTAAACCTCTTAAAAAATCACCCGTTACATACAAACATAAGTATATACGGCCTACCGTAGATATACATATATCAATTTGATTTAGTTTAAATTTAAGAGAACAAAGATTTATCCATCAGTTTGTAATTACTGGAACTGGAGTCATATAGACACTTCAATTTTTGGCCAAACCTATATAATTTTTCTTTAAGCTAATTGAAAATGCTGTTCCAGCAATCACATGCTATAGACTTGAGTTGCTTGTAAAATACTTAATGCAATAATCAGTTAGCTGTAAGTGAATCTTTTCTCTTCATGTCCAAGATTTTCGCATCATCTTCAAAGCGGATATTACCCCTGACAAAATGGATGATGCTTGAATTCACTAAGGTTTCCCTCCATTCTGCTCCCTCGCTCTGTGACAGTAGAGGTGTATTACATCCAGGGTTGCGAAGGGTAGACAGAATTTAGGAGCACCAACAACAATTGCTTCCTCGGAGTAGGGCGAGAGGGTGGTAAGAAGCACAAGAACGAAATAGATTTATTTGCTTCCTCTATGCTTAACAAATTTGGACATTTCCATATATTTTATTGGATATTACCAGGAAACGAGGAACAAGCATGTGATGGGGTGAGAGACGATCGACCGACGCCGACGAACGGACATAAAACCGACTATGGGAGGATGCCATGCTTACCTACCGAACCGACTATATTCGCTCCTCGAGCATACATGCTTTATGTAAGTGGATCAAAATACGTATAGCATATCGGTTTGGTTGTGAGTTCTGAGGGATGTTTGCATCACTTTTTGAAACTTTAACCCTTTTTATTCCTCTCTCTGGTAGAAGGGACATATTTGCAGTGGTGATGTGGTGGGGATTTCTGCTTTTCTGCTGAGCAGCTTTAACTGGAATATTAGCCATATGTAGGGTGGGTGGTGTTGGTTCTTATATGCGGCCAGTCCGGCTGGTGTTTTGGAGAAAGGTAATGGTGACTTCAAAACCCCCAAACGGTCAACTGCTTAGGGTTTTGTCTCCAATCTGAAAGTTTGAGGAGGCCACTTAAGGCTGCCCGAGGGCGGATAACGTGTAACCCGAGAGACTTAGGGCGAGCAAAGGGAATATCTGGTTACGGTCCGTTCTGGGAAGTTTATCGAGCAGGAGCCAAAAGCGGAAGAACATTTTTCATTTTCTTGGATATTTATTACTTTGCTCTCTGACATTGTGGTGTTAAATGCTTTTTTTGTCTGTGTGTGTGTGAGTGTGTGTGTATGCATATACTCGCTGTATGAATATTTTTTGTGTGTTTTATTTTTTAGTTTGTTTGCGAAATGGAGAGCACCACTTGTTCAATCGAAGAATGAAAATGGATTTATTTTTTTCTTTTTTTTAATTTTTTTTTTGCTGCATTTTTTGTCTGATCCGATCCTGGCTTGCAGTTTGCATAGTGCAGAAAGTTTGATTTGTGTTGGAGTTGGTATATAGTTTCGATAGTTACAGATGCAGATGAATGAGGTTTTGGACAAAAGATGGCGGGCATATATAAATCAGATTTTGGCAAGAGTTTTATTTAAATTTTGGTATTATAAGTAATCGAAATATATTATTCTTTTAAAAAATGTATTCAATTTTTTGTTGTCTGCGTTTTTTTTTTAACATTTTACGTGAAATTGATTTATGAGAAATGACAAGAATTTTTTTTGTAAAGAAGTTAAATTGCTGAAAAGATATTTTTGACAACATAATTTGCTCACAAAAAGGTAGATGGAGATTATAAAATAATTGACTTTTTTGTTTTTAATTTTTAACTCCATGAAAAGTTATTATAGAGGAGCTTCCAAAAATATCTTTTGGTTTGATTTAATTTTAGTTGGGGAAAAACCCCCATTTATTCTCGTCTTAATACAAGTTAATTCTTCTAACTTAAAAACTAAGAACTTAAGCTTAGGTAAGTGTGGAGGAGGTTGATTCAGAAGACGTAGTTTTAAATAGGGATAGGTGAGGTTAAAGTCAAAAGAGTTAATGCTCAAATTAACACTTCACAGCATTTGGGAGATAGGTTCGTTTAAGTTATAAGAGGTCTAGTGGGTGGGAAGATAAAAAAACGAGGATTTCGTTAACGAGGGTTAATGTCAAAATAAGAGATGGAGTTGTAGAGTGAAATGCAGTTAATGGAACCAAAGAGAAATCGATGAATGAAGAGAATGCGTGATATTTTAGTTGATTATTTCAAGGCGGTCTAGATAGGGAAGCGGGATCAGAGGATTGTTCCATGTAAGGCCTTGAAGAGGAAAGCAAAGGAAGTGACGCTGGACGCTCTCGATTCTGGAAATGTGAATTAATAGATAAGGGAACCAAACTTGATAGGAGTATTCAAGAAGTGGACGAGCAAAGAATGTGTTAAGTGATCGAGTCACATAAGAATTGGAGATTATTTTTGGCCATGTTTTGAAAAAGCCGAGTGCTGAATTCGCCTTGAGAATGATATCATCTTTATGGGAGAGAAAATTGAGTTCGGGTCAAATATCATGCCAATGTCATGAATATTATCAACGGGGGTATGGGTTTATTATGATGGAGGTATAGACAGGGAGGAAATTTAATACGTCTACGTATAAAAGTGTTTGATTGGCATTTGGCAACTTTTAGTTTCAAGCAATTTTTAAGACACCAAAGTGAAAAACTTTCAAGGTCCTGTTTTATAAGGTAAGAATCATGTGTTGATGAAATGGTCTTGAAAAATGTTGGTATCATCAGCGTACACTGAAATTAAAGAATGTTTATTGACTATTTTAGTAAAGTCAATAGCAGAAATGAACAAAAGTGGGCCTTGGTGGCTGCCTTGGAGGACACCGGAGCTAGCTAAGAAAAGATCAAGAGTTGGCGAATCTAAAACAAACAATGTAATAACGATTATAAGAGGAGATTCATTTTATCAAAGAAGGTCTGAAGCCGAGAGTGAACAGTGTGAAAAGTATTAGTATATAGGAAATTTTGTCAAAGGCCTTACAAGAATCGGGTAAGATAATATCGGTTTCGTAAACTTTCTCCATGGCTGATAGAGTGAAGGATACAAATTCAACAAGTTTAGTGGTTGTAGACCTGCATTTGAGAAAGCCATGTTGTCTGGGGTAAATGAGGGATTTGCAGTGAAAACTTAACGATTTATACAAAATACTTTTAAAGAGTTTGGATATGTGAGAAAGCTTGGCAATTAGATGGTAACATCACCCTTCGAACCCTTTTTTTGTATTGGGATTATAAAAGATGATTTCCATATCTGAGTGTTAACATATAAAACACAAATTTTGCAACAAAGCAATAGAATTTGTTTTTTTGCATTTTATAGAAAGGTGTTCCGGAGGGAAAAAAGACCATAATATTCTATAGTTTTTTTTTCAGTTTTTCAAACTAAAAATACAGATATGTATATCTATGTATGTAATTTAAAAATAGTATAAACTATTCA
Source organism: Dasysyrphus albostriatus (assembly GCA_946251815.1). NCBI lineage: Eukaryota > Metazoa > Arthropoda > Insecta > Diptera > Syrphidae > Dasysyrphus > Dasysyrphus albostriatus. The sequence goes on from OX276336.1 coordinate 51,844,597, forward strand.
AAATACCAAAAATTGGTAAAATAACGGAACAATTACGATACAAAAATGTATTATCGAATACGTTGCTTAAAGCTGATAGTTCTATCTACTAATTTCACTCTTGCTTTTCTTAGAAAATGGTCACACTGGTCAAATTTATATATTTAAATACTCCGTAACTAAGATAAATTTGAAAATTTTACACTTAAAACTTTTTGTTCAAAATTAAATTTCCTATCGCAATAGGTGTTTTAAAAAACTTTATGACAAAAATCGGAAAGTCAAAGATTTCTAAATTATTTCTTAATTGCGCATAAATTTTGCTGCTCAAAAGCTTATTTTTTGGAACCACATAACGAATTTAACATTTTTTGCATCTTAGTAAATAAAGAATGCTAATTTAAGTATATTGCAATCTGTTTTTTCAAAACAAATACAGGAAAACACACATTTTAAATAATCCGTTCACCGTGACGTATACTTAATTTAAGTTTGTATATAATTTTCTCATACATATATAAGTGGGATTTATAATTAACACATATAATTTTTTGTTATAATTTACATGCACTCACCCTCATAGAACAAGTGGGCCAAACTAAATTTTGTCACAGGCCATCTACCCGTGGTTCTAAGACCATACTTTTCCTTTCCTTTACAAATTTGTATGTGATTTTCAGTTTTTCACGTTTTGCTTTTTTTCGAATTACGGCGGCTATTATAATCAGCCCAATTCTAAATGATAGTTCCCGGAGAAATATTTCCCTTTTCTCTTTCCTCTTATTCTAAATGAATAATTCCCGGGAACCTTGTTCCCTTTTCCTTTCTCCCATGTTCTAAACGATCTTCGAATAGGGAAATAAACTCCCAGGGGGAAACGTATGTATTCTAAACGTCAAAAAAGGGAAAAAAGTGAATTTATTTGGAACGAGATTTTTCCCGACAAATTTTCTGGAGAGTCGATCAATAAAATATTATATTTTCCTTTTCGCAGGTAAAATTTCTTAACATTTGAGGTCAAAAATAAATATCAAAGTATTTCACGAACGAAGGGAGAACTCAAATTGTTCTGGCAAAACGGTTGAGAGAAAATTGAAATATGTAGATAATTGAAGAAATTTTTCATTCCCTGTGATTTTTCACTCCCTGTGATTTTATTTGGAAAGTATTTATGTCAAATACTGCGAAACAGCTGTTTCAAACATTCAGAATTCTCATTCCCGCTTTCGAAGGGAATATTATTTTCCCGGGGAATTCGGAATAGGAGTATTTTACTTTCGGGGGATCACATCTCCCGGGGAACAATTTTCCTCGGGAATATTTAGAATTGGGCTGAATTTGTTTTTTTTTGTTGATTTTTCTTCTTTGATTATTTTTTTAAAAGACCTCATTTAAAAAATTTGTAAAAAAATTATTTTTTCATCTATACTGACGGAGTTTAGGCTTTATCGCATTGTATTGTTATCAACATTGTTAAAGGCCCCTTCTATGTCCCGGAATAGTGAATTCCTAGAGTGAATTCCTTGAAGTGGCTCGATTTTTCAACTGTGCCGACCACTTCATGAAGTACTGTCTCAACAGATGTGCCATTCATTTTAGCATATTATGGGCCTGAGGGAGCACATTGTCATTCAGTTTAAAGCGAATATGAGTGTCAATTAACCTTTCTAAGGTCATCAGAAGAAAAGAGGCATATCGGCCTGAAATCCTCCGGTTCGGTGTAGGTGGGCTTGCCAATTTTTGGAATAAAGATGACATTGACTTGTCTGCAACAAGCAAAGATGTAGGTGATTTTAAGACAACCCCTAAAAATATCCACTAGAATTGGAACAATTATATCTTTAGAGCTTTGGAGCATAATTGGAATGATTAAATCAGGCCCTGCAGACTTGTTTGCTGAGAAGGACTCAATCAGCCGAACCACTTTTCTACTATCTACCATTTATTTACCTAAATCATAGATTTCACTTATGTATGTTGGGCCCTCTGTTCACAGGAGATGTATCGAAAGTGCATCCTGAGAAGTGAATGCTTATAAGTGACTCTTAAGTCTTAGAACAGGAGTCTGTCCAGGTATTATCAGGTCTTTTTAGGAATCCCGAGGGAGAAAAGTGTTATATTTGCTTTTACATTTAATCTAAGTTTAAACTTTGCGAAACCTTATCTAAATAAAAAAGTTCCGACTCAGTTTTTAATAAGAAATGTGAGGAATCCTGTTTATATTTCTGAGTCTTCTGGCTTAGTTTTTCAAATAACTATTTCATTATCTGGTATTTTTAAAGTTTTACTATTTTTGATTCCAGATCAAGGAAATATAAATACCTACATATAAGTTAATATATTCATAAACAAAAACATGTTTATTTATTACAATTCGTATTTTAAACACAAACAGAGTCAGAGTGACATCAAATTCAAATTTTTTTGCCAAGTCAATTTACCAAAGAAAATTCAAAAACACATGTACATACTTAAATATGAACACACATATGTATAATGTAGGTATATATTCTGTTTATAAGAAATTATTCTGTTTGATATAAAAATTCCATTCCTAAATCCATCACGTTTCAGTTTAAATAATTTATAGCTCACATATGACTGGGATCCCATATTATAAACTATTTATACATTTCCAAGCCTTGTGTGACATTAATTTAATGGCACATTTCTTTCAATGAAATAACTCAAATTTTACTTTCATTTCGAAAAATGTCAAATAATGTTAACTATTTTTAAACAAACTTCATCACATCAGGAATGAAAGACCAGGATCACGTATGTTATGTCATCATAAATGAATGTGTATGTGCGGGTGAGATTACTTTAATTCTATTTTACACGCATCCGAATCCAGATCAGATGGTTTTGGTTCTATATGTCTATATGAATTGGAGTTTTTAAAATGTACCCTATTTTATAGAGAAAATTTTAAGGATTATGTGTACCGACTCGTTGTCTTGCAATAACAGGCAATTCATTGCGTGATAAAAGGAGAATTTAGCAGGAATGATTTAAATTTTTTCAAAAGATTTTCTAGAAAGACACATGTTGCCAGCTTCAAAGTACTTTATGAGTTTGAGTGCATTAGCAGGACATAAAAGCTGACTTTAAAGGAAATCTCTCTGTTACTAAAGGGTTTTCTAAAATGTGTGATATAAAAGGGTCGTTTTATGACCAGTTGAATTGGATTATTTATTTCATAGAATTTGTATATAAAAACACATTAATACAGTATTTTTTCAACGTAAAATTTTAACTAGCTGTATTATAAGAACGAGTTAAATCTCATAAGCGACTTTAGTTAGGAAATATTAAAAATAGAAAATATGAAATTTATTAAGAGCTAAAAAAAATATGTACATTCACAAGCCAAGCCAATGTTTTGTCATTATTTTTTTTTTGTTTTCTTAATTTAAAATAATGGTACCTTCCATTTTATTTTCCTTAGCAATTTCGCATAATCCTATTCGCATTTTTGGATTTGATTTAAGTCCGAGTTATGTTATTTAATGATTTTAATAAAATACATAAAAATTATAAAAACATAATTGTAATTTGCCTGAAGATAGAGTAACACTCTGAAATGCTTCACACCCTCCACAAATTATTAAAATTATAAAATTAATTAATAATTCAAATTAAAAAAATAAAATATATATTTAAATAAAAGAAAACTTTAAAAAACCTTATTTTTTATGTTATTAAAAACATTAATCTTATTTTTGAAAAACAAATTCACAACGTTTAAAAAAAATTAATGTAATTCTTTTAATAAAAGATATGAGTGCGAAGATATGAGTGCGAACACATTTTTTTCAAAAATGGTTCATAATATTACTTCCCAGAAAACCATTTTTTTAATTTTAATTTTAATAAATAATACTCCCATATTTTTGTTGAAATCAATTTTTATGAAACTTGATACATAACGGTTTTTTAAAATTCTTTGGAATATATGACAAAAAGGAAAAGGAACATCTTATTTTGCTTAAGAACGACTCCTATGATTTAGATCAAATTTAATTTATTTATTTATTTATTATATATCATTTTATATACAAAATAAATATTATTAATTAATTAATAATTATTATAAATATATAAAACAAAAGTACGAATTTGTTCCATATACTACAATTAGTGTGATATATAAAAATACCACTATTTAATATTTATATAGATAAATATAAATATTTAAAAAAAATTTCAACTAGCCACGGTTAGTACTTCCATGGATTAAATAATAATTATTAGTTAGTTTATGATACAACCAAAGTACCTCCTATAAACTCCCATAAAGGGTGTTTTTTTTTTAGAAGTGTGGCTTTCAACCTGATGGCAATACTTTTTTTCAGAGTTGGTCTTTTTGACAGCTGTCACTTGATTTATGCACCATTTGGTTTGTCATTTCATAATGAATAGTCTTACTCCTAAACAACGTTTGCAAATTGTGCAAGCTTATTTCCAAAATAATGGTTCGCACTACACGAAACAATCAATTTACTAAAAGAAACTTTTGGTGAGGCACCGAATATTATCTTCCTAGGCGTCAATCGTCTCGAGTTTATCAGCGTAGAAAAGCGACTTCAAATAACCCCACAGAAAATAACCCCACGACGCGAGATAATGCGCTCACCAAAAGTTTCTTCCTTCAATAAATTGATTACTTCGCGATGCGTCGCACGAACCGAATCATTATTTTGGGAATAATCTTGTACAATTTGCAAACGTTGTTCAGGAGTAGGTCTATTTAACGAAATGGCTGACCAAACTGTGAATAGATCAAGTGACAGCTATCAAAAAGACCAACTTAGAAAAAAATATTGCCAGGTTGAAAACCACACGTCTAAAAACACACCCTTTATTTTGCATCTAAAAATTCCAAATTATGTAGTTGAAAAAAAAATTTCGAAAAAAATGGCTAGCGCAAAACGCTTGGGTGCATTTAGTAGCATTTTCGGTTTAAGGCATGTTTATGGGCCAAACAAACATTGATTTGCTTTTTATGTCGTTTGATTCAGCATTTAAAACTACCTTAAAAAATGTGTCAATCAAATACTTAGTTTAAAGCAAGCGACATTTTTCCATTTTATACACCACAACTTCCCCCCCCCCCTTTTTCCCTCCCACATTTTTCTTAGAACTAAAAACAACAGTACCCGCGATAAATTTTTCTTAGCAATTATACAAAATCTTATTTTTCTTAAAAACGGCTCCACAACTTTTATTAAAAAAATTCAAAAAATTTCGTTTGATAAAAGCTACCTTTGGATAGAAAACTATTTTTTTTTAAATGGTTACTAATGGTAAATCCCAAAGAACCATTTTTTCGATTTTCTTTGATTTGATTTCAATAATTTTTTTATACGGCAGCAATGCAAATAGTTTTTCTTTCTAGATTTTTTTTGAAAATAAAAACGGTCGATTTTTATAAACTTTGGTATTTAAAGGTTTTTATACTTTGTAAGGTATTTCAAGAACAAATTTTACTAAAAAAAAAAAAATAACGGTACCTTCCATACAAATGTTAAAAAACCGTTGTAATATCTTTTTTTTCTTAAAAACGGCTACTAACATTTTTATTAAACTTTTTCCTTATGCTGAAATTGGTGCGATATACTCTTAAAAAATATAAAAATTTATAAATAGCAATTATTAATACTATACTTCTCATAGAACATTTTTTTTTTAATTTTGAAATTTTCTCATTATGGGCTGAACAGATTTAGATTATTTTTTTTATATACAAATAACAAATAAGATTAAAAAATATTGCATATCAAAATTTTCAAAAAAAATGTTTTTAAATTAAAAAAAAAAAAAAATCAATTTTTGTTTTTGAAAGTTCGATATCTGAAAAACGAATTGAAATTTTTTTTTAATTTATTTTAATATGCACATAAATAAATAAATAGGTTCTTACGGCATACCAAAAATTTTCCTTTAAAATGTTTTAAGAAATTTATTTTTTCAGAAAACCGCCCCAAAGATCTTAAATATTTTTCTCCCATAAATTCATATTCAATCAAGAATTAAGATGGCATTCATCTCAAACTCTCAAAGAAGTTGTCTTAGTTATTTTAAATATCTTAAGGCATGTAGCTTTTTAAACATTTTTCTCTCATAATTTTCATGTCTTTATACACAATTTATTTTTAAAACCCTATATAGGTAAGCTTCTTGAAAATAAAAACAAGTAAGTGCGAACTATTCATGAAATTTATTAAATTTTAGTTTTAAAATTAAATTCAAAAACACACATCTTAATTATTATTTCGCTGTTTATTTTTCCTAAGCACAACAATATCTTTTCTGTTGCCATTAAGGGCTTATAATTCCATCATCTAAATTTAAATGAGTCCAGAGGCGATAATGAGTTAGGTAGAAGAAGATACATAGATAGATACAAAATGTTATCTATAGAAGATGTGCTAATGTTTTAATATTCAACAAATTCAGAAGAGACACGCGAATACTTAAGATCATCTCTAGAAACTCTTGCAAATTAATTTATATAGGTAGATATACCTCTCAACAAAAATAACAATATAGCACCCTTCTGATAATGATGACGATGATGTTGATGGCATCTGAGTAACCGCACTCGAGGCGACAAACACAATAACCCTTGTTCATTCAAGTCCATCTTATGTTTCTCGCTCGTATATAACGTCCTTCATCTCATTCAGCCCGAACCAAACCACGTTCTCCATTTAACATTGATGGAGAAATTATGAAATAGACACTCTGAGGCAGGAGCGAGCACTCAAGCATCAACTCGTTTGGAGGGCTTAAAGAGCCATTTATTCCCGAGGCGAGTCGCATGCCTTATTTAGCATATCAACAGGTCAATTACCATGGGAATAACGGGCTTCAACAACAAGTGGCAGTGGAGAAACAAGAGATGGAATGAAATTTATGAGGAATGCCCACCAGTTATCACCAATGGGGGCTGAATTTGTGGTTGGTTTTCTTTTCTTTTTTGTTTTAATATACATAATATTGGGGATGAAGACATTTTTCTCGAACTCTTTCACCTTGTATCGAGACCGTTTTTAATATAACAAGCTTCTATCAATAGAGTTTCACCCTCCAAGGTAAAATGCCTTTAAAATCTTTGGCCATGAATTTAGCATCTGAAACCAAAAGAAAGTTGTAAAAAGGTTTAATAGATGGATGTGTTTTCTGGATCCTAATTCAAATATCTTAAATGGCTTCAATGTTTTCCAATCAATCAGTTTTGGTTAAAATTCGAAATATTTATATATCCATATACGAGCACGGCCTTGAACCTTTTTTTTATTAGATTTTTTGTTCAAACAGGTTAAAGAATAAAAAATAAACTTCTTGTGACATTGTTTTGAAACAATTCAATTCGTTTACATTTATCTCTCCTGTAAAAGGAAATAGCATAAGAGAAGATAAAGAGGAAGAAAATAAAACAGTTTAGATCCTGTGAATCTGGGAGACCGGATAAAATATCAATGGATTAGATCCGGATGCCATCACATTGCTTGAGATTGCTGAGTAAATAAAAATTTGTTGACCCATTGTGTTTGTACATATATCACACCATCATTTGACCATCACAGTGGCAACAAAAAGTTAGTTGCATCATTCATTTTGTTTCTCTTTCACTTTCCAACTATGTAAAATGGCTAACGTCTTAGGCTACGGTTACAGTGGATCCGTATTCTGACGAAAAATTGCCCTGATGTATTCGTCAGAACTGTTCGTCAGAAGTAGTGGTAACAGTGGATACGGAACAATCATTCTGACGTATTTTTCAGAAGTCTATGGAAACAGTTGATGCATATTCTGACGAATAGTAAAATTGTTTTATCGTATTCGTCAAAACAAACAAAACTGTATGGTCTTATGAAACCGGTTTCAGTGCAAGCATTTTGTTCGTCTGAAACCGCATGAGCTCCTCAGAACGATAGGATCGTTCAAATTAGTTTGATTTTTCTGCAGGTCTGATGAAAAATTTGAAAACTTTCGTTTATAAACATTTTTGACATGTCTTTTCAATGAGAAGTTATTGTTGCGTTTATCTCGTCTATTGTTCATCTGAATGAAATACTTGTCAAATAGTTTTTTTGTTGAGTAACTGTTTTCCTATATTTGTGTAATTATTTTTGAAACAGCAACTGGAATATATTTTATTTAATTTCAAAACAGAAACTGTATAAATTAAATTATACCTACAAGGCCAAGTCGCATCTCGGCATCCCTGACAAACTCGTCCGCCTGTGCAGGATGGACGATGGAGAAATCTTGTTGCTTCGTCTAAGTTGGTAAGAACACCACCGGACCCTTTGATGGCGAGATTTGGGGTAAGGAGACGCGTTATCGTGCAACCTGTTTAGCATGATGCAATTGTACTCAACTCGAAAGTCAAGAACAGGCAACAGATACATTTTTTCAAAAGTCTATTCAACTACTTGATATTGACATCATTGGGAGAACGAAGCAAGCTGTTAACGGCGCGTTTGCCAGTATTGAACCGGAAGTGGCGAAAATGGGTTTGCCTGTTGCTGAGGCGAGACGAAATATATGGTATAAACGAGAAAGAAAGCTCAACCTCGTCTTCGATGACCTCAAAGTCGTCAAGGACTTTGTCTTTGTCTTGGGCTCCACTATTAAATCACAAAATGACATCAATGCAGAGAACAAACGAAGAAATACTCTTGCTAACGGCTGTTTCTTTGGGCTAAGAAGGCATTTGAGTAGTAAATCCCTTTTTCAAAGAACCAAGGAGACCTTGACCCTAATCATCTCGGTCCTGCTGTATGGGACAGAAGCATGGACCCTGTCACAAATAAGGGAGAATCTGCTTGGGTGCTTTGAAACGAACATTTTTTGGGTGATCTTCGGTCCAGTATGTATCGATGGAGTATGGAAGATAAGATTTAACAAAAAGATCTATGGGCTTAACAGCGACGTCGGCGTCGTCCTGGTCAAAATGCAAAAAATATACAGTCGCTGAGATGGCTGGGATACTTAAAGTATATAGATACCAACATATCAGCCCTTAGAGTCTTCGAATCTAATCCCAATGGTCTGTGTCGCACAAAGGTGGATAACGACCTCAACCAATTTGGAGTGGGTACCTGAAGGCAGCTAGCTAGTGACCGATCTGCTGGAGGTTGATTAAGCCGAAGTCCACCTTGCACTGTCATCTAAAGTACAGTAAAGTAAAGTAAGAAACTGTATAAAATACAGTAATACTTCATTTCCGCCTAACACAAATCTGAAATTTCATAAGATTTTCCTTAAATCTTTTTCAAATCTCGAAGATTTACGGTACAAACTTATACTCGTATGTAAATCTTAAAGATTAGAAATTAATCTAGTTTGACCTTCCTAGGGTAAATACTTTTACAAATCGAACTAATCTATTCTTATTTGGCGCTGAAGAATTCATTAGTGGCTGCATTCAGTTCTTCAAAAATGATACATTCTATCTCACTTCCACGTTATAAGAAGTAACGAAACATCATTTGCATTTTTAAAGATGCTGTTGCTGTCAAAATAAATCCTTTTTATATCTTTTTGACACCAAATAGATTTATTGAACTGAGATAAGCCTTTGGTGGAAATAAAGCATAACAAAGTTGCCAACATCCAGCAAATAATTAAGGGAAATAAAAATTATGATTCGTATGGCGCTGTGAAATAATAACGGATTCTTTATTATTCTAGAAGAGGGGCTTATCTCCTACCATTAAGGAAGAAGAAAATAACGATTGTCAGGTTTTAAGTATTTATTAATTATTTATTTATTTAAAATTTAAAACATTGTCAACTTAATTATGAGATCTAATTTTGAAAAAAAAACATTTTTTTAATCCTCTTCTTTTGTAAATAAAAATTATTTTAATTCGTCCAGCCGACGAAGAGAAAATTAAAAATCATTTTCTATATAGTTGCCTAGTGTAAATTCTTATAAAAATTGGTTATAAATTTCACTTATTTTAGAAATCCAAAAAAAAAATGCTTTTAGGCAAAATAAGTTAGTAAAAATTTAGGTATTTAAATTATATTAAAATGTATAAAAAAAACTCTCAGGTACCAAGTTTAAAAAAAAATCCACCATATCGTTTTCGAAACATAAAAGTTTCCAAATAAAATGAAATAATTTTTTTTAATAAGTTTTTGAAAATTGTGGTACACAAAATTACTTTTATTTATTTCATTTTAAAATTTACTTCACTTTTAAAATACTATTAAACTCTGTCTAGCCCAGGAAAATTTAGACTTTCACTTCGAAAAATTCCGACAAAGCTGAATTTGGGTAGAGAGCTTTGTTTTGACGTCTTAAGCATTTCCTGAAAAGTTCCGTCAATTTGGGCCGGGGCTTAAGTTTTTATTGGGAGTTAAAGGGGTTAAAATTTAGTTTTTTCTTAATTTCTCAAAAACTATAAGTTTTATTGAAAAAATGGGAATGAACAAATTGTAGCTTATGTCATTCTACACAAAAAAGATTAACATACTTTTTTTCATAAAAGCAATAGATTCTGAGAATATCATGCAAGAACTTCTCGGTGGAGTAAATTTTAACAAAAAATGTATTAAAATTTCATTAATCGATGGGCTAAAGTTTTTGAAGGGTTTGACTTTGGCTACATCTTTTCTTTATAAAACTAAGTTTTTGGAGTGCCCAGGGTAAGGGGAAGACCGCCATCTTGAAATAGAGAGTGATTTGGTTTTTGTTCAACAACTCGATAAAATTTATTTTTACAGCAAAATCATGAAAGAATAACATTTAGACAATAAAATTATCTAAAAAATGAGCTATTAATCTTGAACCTAGTCTTGAAGCTATAGCGTATCAAAGTAACACTTTTTATTTTGTATTGTAAATGGAAAAAAAAACGGTTTTTGGTTAATATCTCAACAGATATAATTTTTTTCAAAAAAAATAATGAATTAATATTAATGCTTATAAAATTTTAGTCAAAAAAGTTTATGACACTTTTTTTTCGTAGGAGTTGCTTTTAATATAAAAAGATAAGAAGGTGGCAATGTAGCAAGTTTGAAGAAAATCGATTAAGCCGTTTAGGGTAGGTATGTAGTTAAACGGACAAACAGAGAATTGGGGACGCACTTTTTTTAAAAACCTCGAGATTTTTCAATTTTCTTACGAGTGCATAACTTGTCATATTATAGCATTTACCTACATATATACATATGCAGGTATGTACATATATCGCAACTAAAGAATTCATCAAAATTTTCATCATTCTTTGATGGCAAAGTTTTCCATCTCCACTGTTACTGTGTGTGGAGTGCCATAAAATGGATACATATGTACTCTAAGCCTTGGTATAGATATACATTTGGTATTTTTACGGTCGAGCAATTTTTAAATACCAGATTAATCGTATCCTCATGGGATACTTTTTTCTGGAAAAGAAAAAAACAAATTCAGTTATATTGGGAGCATCGCATAGGGTTGAGTTCATTTTTTTTCTTGTTATCCAATATACGACGATACCCAACTCACACTTATTGCAATACCTAGACCTCTACCTATATACCTGCCTATGGATATCTCCCAAGGCTACCTTTTTCACTTCATCCTTTGGTTACTTTATACTCTGTGCCGTGTCGTTTATTTTCTTTTTTTTTTATTTTCTTCTAACTTTATTTCGTTTGTTTTGCTTTGGCAGCCATTTTAAAGCCTTAAAGCTTTTAGGGCTTAGGGCTAAAGCTAAACTTAAAGAAAATGTGAAATTGAACCCGAAGAGCCTTTAGTACAAAAAAAAAAAAACAAACAAAAGGGTCAGTAAAACTGAGAATGGAAAATCGAATTCTATTGGGACAACCTGCAACCACACCACAGCGCACACCATATCGTTGGCCGATTAAAGTTGTTGATTCGTATAGGTACACTTTATACAGTGCGGTGCAGTTGCTTAGACTCATATTTTATCTCATAAGAATAAGGTTGAATTTAATAGTGCTATTGGCAGTAAGTTTGTATAAAAAGTTAACAAAAAAAGCAAGGTTTCTAGAACTATGGAATATGACTCGTTCTCTATTGAAAAATTCAAAACAGAATTTAATTTTATTCAATCACGAACCTTATATTTTGATTCTTTTAAAATTAAATTCCTTTTCACGGTCAAATCAAATCTGCTAAGATCTGTAAATATGGTTTGTTCCAGAATTTATCACTCGGGAACTGGGAATATTTTAACGAAACGTTCGAAATTTTTGGTGTTTATTTCGATAATTCAGAAATTTTTGTCATTCGCGATTTTGTTTATTCGGTATTGTGGCTTTCGGGATATTGTCCAATAAAGATTTTGGCATTTGAGATTTTGTATCCTTCCCATTCCGACGTAGTGCTCTTGTTTTACTCTCATTGTGGCTATTTAAAATTTTTAACACAAACTAAACCAAATTTCGTTGAATCCTTTGAAATATCATTGAATAAATTGAAACGAATCAAATTTTTTACTGAGATCAGCTATGAATCAGTCGATCCTCGATTTTTTATTCCAATCAAAGCATTAGGTCAGTACCTACGTGAAACTCCAACATTTTAGATTTTATCGCTAACACCAAATTAATATTTGAGAATATACAAAATTTTAAAGTCCATTCAACCAAGTGAACCGGACTATACACATTGTGAGCTACTTTAATTTTTATTATTTGAATAGATTGCAAGTTCAAACTCAAATGATTGCCCAAACATTCTTAAATTGTAGGATAAAAGAGAAAACTGACGCCTTCTATCGTGGGAATAAATATTTAGACTTGTCTTTGACTATACTTGGTGACTTAAGGCGTGGGTAAGCGAGCATTGGCAAAAGATCATAGCATCTTCTGCATTGTTGACATTGTTCTATGGTTTTTCTTTGACAAGCTTCAGGAAAAAGTCGGTTTCGTAAGAAACCGAATGTCGTCGGATGAATAGATTCTAAGGCGTGCACCTTTGATTTGTGTTTCAATAATAGAAAGAACATCTGTAAGGAATATAAGAAGTACAAATAGTGTTCTTTGAAGTTAAGAATGCCTTTTGGTGTTTCACCGGCATCACATGGCTTCTTCTTCTCATTCGACGGAGTGTAGTGGTGGCGAGGCAGCAGCTAGCAATGGCACGGTATCTCAATTTTACCTCTTAGAACAAATTCAAGAGTTTACAAAGGACCAATTTTTCTAGAGAGACAAGTATAAAGAACTTAGAATAATAAAAACAATTTCGCACACTCTTTCTTTTCTTTTCGCTCGAACCCAAACTTGGAAATATAAATAGGGCCCCAGAACAAGAGGAGTCGCTGCAGCAGGGAAGTCTTAATTTGTACTCTTGCATGTCGCCTGGAAATGAAGTCAAGCGGGTAATTGCACCTTGTGTGTGTTAGTTGGTTTGGAGCTTCAAAGATGGCAATGGCAACAAGGATGAGAACGACATACGACAACGATAAGTACAAGGACACAACGAACGAAGACGCTTCATGGCTCCACGCTCGGGGTTTGAGTATAAGTATATAAGATCTCGAAGTAAGAATTGAACTTTACGTTCCTCGCGTTTATTATTGGAATCACGTACCTAGATGTGTCATCACCGGGTTCTATTCCTTACTATAGGAATAAGAATAAATTGAGATGTTAGAATGGAAAGGGTATACATATGTGTTATGGGAGTGCTTTTAAAAGGCACCAGGGTGAAAAATCACAAACGAAGACACACAACCGAAGACGGGTACAAGGACGATCAGGATGGCAATGACGATGATGGCAACATAAAGGGATGGTTCCCAGAAACAATGACAACAGTCAGAATTTGAGATATTTTAGTTTGTTGATTGGTTTGAAAGTGGGCGATGAATTTTGTTAAGCCGTTAAGTTAGTGCTTTACACTTTTCTATTTTTATAAACATAAGAACTTTTTTCATTCAAGTTATTTCTGTTTTTGTTTTGCCAAAATTGTGAGTACGAGAATAAAAGCAATTAGCGTGAATCAGTTTAGTTTGTACTTAGTATTTAAACAAGGAATTACATGTTTTCATTTGAGTTTAATTGGTATTGTGTTTGGGACTCAGAGCAAAGCTAGGAACTTTTTTAATCTCATAGGTACATAAGCAGAATATTTAAAGCTATCGTAGTATTGATAAATTTTGTGTAATAAAACTTTATTTTAAATCCAATTTGATGGTATGTGCTATATAAATTAATTAAGATATCTTAATTTAAACTTTAATAAAAAATTGCAAATGAATTTATTATTATATTTTTTAGCTAAGTTTAAACTAAAAATAATGACTTAAAGTTTAGTTAAAACGAAAAAACTAATTTTAGATAAGTTAAAATGGAAAAAATTCTAGTTTATTTTAAACAAAAAAAATTAACTTTTATTTTACATAGTTTAAACGGGATATAAATGTTTTAGGTACGAGTATCTTCTAAGCGGATATTACAAAAATTTTGCAAAGAAAAGAGAATTAATGCAACTTCAAATCAATTAATTAATCGTCTCTAATTTGTTGTGACTATTTGGAATTTGTCGTTCAAAGTTTTCTGTTTTTTTTTTTTTTAAGTTGCCCTTCTCAATTTTAATATTTTTGTGCTTAATAATTTGTCAATCATTAGTTGTGAAAAAAATCAATTTGTAGTGCGATGTTTTCTATGTGTTTCTGTGTTCTTTGTTTTCTATGAGTGTCAAGTAAGCAAAGCAATTTTGACCAATCAAAAATGGTTTGGTGAATAATTTGCCGTTAATCAGTCGTTGATTAGTTGTGTCAATTCAAAACTTTTCACTCAATGTTTTCTATGTTCTTTTTGGGTACTTTGCAAACCTGACATAACTGGAAAAGTTAAAAAAAAACTTCTCATACTGAATGCATTGTGGCTTAATAATTTGCAGTAGAGAGTCTTTAATTAGTTGTAAAAAATTGAGTTTAATTGTGGATTGTTTTCTATGCTTTTTTTAATCTTCTGCTAGTTTGATATCAAAATAGCAAACCGCTAATTAAAAAAGGGGTACAATCTTCTAATAGCGAATGGCTAATGGCTCAATATTTTGTTGTTTACTTGTCTTTAATTAATTGTGACAGTTTCGAAATAACAGTGCAATATTTTCTACGTTTCTTTTTTTCTTTGTTAACTTGAGATCAAGCTACCATAGCACCACCTCAAAAAGTTGTAAAAATTGGTAATAACGAATAGTTTTTGGTTTAATAATTTGTCGTTAAGTAGTCTTTTAGAAGTTGTGACAATTTCGACATAGTCGTTCTGTGTTTTCTATGTTTTTCTTTGAAAAGTGATACAAACTTCCAAAACATAACATTTTCTTGCTTTGTAATCTACCGGTAATTAGTCTTTAATTAGTTGTTGTAAATTACATTTTCTTGAAATTTGTTGCATATACTTTTGGGTTGTTTGTTTTCTGTTAGAGTCTAGTTTGCAAAGGAACTTTATTGAATTCAAAAGTGGGTTGGTGGGATAGAAAGTAGTTTATAAATGGTTAATTAGTTTCTATGATTATATTTTAATTTTCTTTCATTTATATAAAATGAGCCAAGAGCTCCGAAAAAAATCTAAGATCATATAAAAAAAAGATTAAAACAAAGAACGACTACTTCAAAATTGTCAAAACTTAATAAGGACAAATAAGGTGAAAACACATAGAAAACATTGCAAGACCAATTTAAAACTGTCTCAACTAATTAAAGACTATTTAATTACAAATTATTAAGCCATAAGCCAATCGGTATTAGTAGTTTTTATCCCTCTTTTAGGTGGTGCTTTGCTGTTTTGATACCTAGCTAGTAAAGGATTTAGAAAAACATAGAAAAAATTCTATCAATTCTATTCAATTAAATTAAATTTTTAACAAGTACTAAAACTCACTAACAGCAGAAGTACAAGAAGTTTTGACCACTTTCGAGTTATACCTGATGTAGAGTTAGCAAAACACCCAAAAAAACATAGAAAACATTGAACGACAAATTCGAAATTGTAACAACTTATTAACAACTGACTAATGCCAAATTTTCCACCAATCTATTTCCGATTCGTCAAAGTTGCTTTGCTAACTTGGCACTCATAGAAAACATATAACAAAAAAGCACGTACAAAAGTATCGCACGACAAAATTGATTTTATTACATCTAATTAACGGGAAATTTTTAAGCACCGAAAAATTAAAATTAAAACTATCACAACTAATCAACGACAATTATATGCACCTATACATTTTTTCGATCCATTAGAGTTGCTATTTTAGCTTGATATCAAGTTCAATCAAAAATCTAAATGAAGCCAATACAACTGCCCTAAAATTTTTCTGCAAAATTGCTTATCGTTGGCTGTATCATATTTTTCAAAACTGACTTACGAGGTTTCGACAGAAGACCGACGTCACATTGTTTTATTGTTTCTACGTCTCTTGCACGAGTTGAATTAAAATTTTGTTTTTCAGTGATTCAAGTAAACTCATCTTCAAGTCAAGGTAATAGTCATAACATTTCTCTTTCCTACTAAAGTTATTTGTGTTCTACATAATTACTGCCGCTTCCTTTATATGAATTACTTTATGTATTGATATTTCGATCAACGACTAGTAGGGTACTATACGGATTCCAACAAGATGATCACCGTTAGTAGTTTTTCAAAAGGGACACTCAAAAATAGAGCGACAGGGACAGCAAACGACGCCATATTTCTTGCCGCTCTTTTGACATTTCTCTTCAGTAAGGTATGCCATTTCACGATGGAGAGATGTACGAGCCAACAACGAGTCGAAATTATTAAAATTTACTACCGAAATTCGGAGTCAGTGGCCTCAACGTTAAGAGCGCTACGTCCAATTTATGGTCGTCAAAATCGTCCTAGCAGATCAACAATTGAGCGTCTAGTGGAAAAATTTGAATCCACAGGCACAGTACAAAATGTTTCCGTGCCAGTGAGACAAAGAAGTGTCCGTAATGTCGAGAATATTG
This sequence comes from Dasysyrphus albostriatus, assembly GCA_946251815.1. Lineage (NCBI taxonomy): Eukaryota > Metazoa > Arthropoda > Insecta > Diptera > Syrphidae > Dasysyrphus > Dasysyrphus albostriatus. The sequence continues at coordinate 51,861,534 of OX276336.1, forward strand.
CTGCCGCTGAGGCTTCAGTTGCAGACAGCCCAAATGTGTCTCTCACACGTCGTTCTCAAGCGTTGGGCATCTCTGTGACGTGGTTGTAGTGAATTTTGCGAAAAAATTTTAGCCTACATCCTTACAAGATTAAATTGGCGCAAGAACTGAAGCCGCTGGACCACCAGAAGCGTCGTATGTTCGTGAATTGGGCTGACCAACAACGTGAAAATGATCGAAAAATCATCTTCAGCGATGAGGCTCATTTCTGGCTGAATGGCTTCGTCAATAAACAAAATATGCGGTATTGATCAGGCAACAATCCGCACGTACTCCATGAGTCATCATTGCATCCCGAAAAAAATTACGGTTTGGTGTGGTTTATGGGCCGGCGGCGTCATTGGGCCGTACTTCTTCCGTGATGATCAAGACCGGCACGTTACTGTGAATGGGAATCGCTACCGTTCAATGATAACCGAATATTTTTGGTTCCAATTGGATGATATGGACTTGGAGGACATGTGGTTCCAACAGGACGGCCCACAAGCCACACAGCGAATGTCACAATCAATTTATTGGAAACCAAGTTTGGAGAACGTGTTATCTCACGAAATGGTGCAGTCGCTTCGGTCGTGCGATTTGACGCCGTTAGACTATTTCCTGTGGGGCTACATCAAGCCTATGGTCTATGCCAACAAGCCAGCGACGATTGATGAACTTCGTAAGAATATCGAACGTGAAATTGCAGCAGTATCGGCCGATTTATGCTTGAAAACTGTCGAAAATTGGGTTCAGCGTCTGGACTTCTGCAAACGTACCCGTGGTAGTTATGCAATCAAAATCGAGTTCTATACATAATGGCATCGAACGTACTTTCACAGGAATAACGAATTTCATTGATATCTAAAACCGTTTTTGTTTAATTAAAAAAAAAAACGTTTGTAACACTCTTATTGAACAGCCCGATATTTCCCACCTCAAAATCTTTTATAATGGAAAGCCTGTCTTCAGTCTCCACTGATAAGAAAAAGATAGGTATGATTATAGTTGATGAGCTTCCATTAAGACTTGATATTTAGAACATCGGTTGCCAGCAGTTCTGTTCAAAAGTGATGTGGACTTCTATCCCATTTTCAATTCACTTCAAGTTCAGTACATTTTTTTTTACAAATAAGAGAAGCGATTAAGTCGGCATTTACATGACCCGATTTTTCCACAGGCGATCTTATTGTTGTTGCTATAATACATTGTTTTTCACCTAACTTTTATTTTCCTCCTATTCCTTCCACCTACAAAATGAAAAAATCGCACTGGAAAAATCAGGTCATGTAGGTAAATGCCGACTAATCAAACTCAATTTTTTAGCACATTGAATTGGCTTTTTAATCTGGTTGACAAGTCATGTCTTTTGAAGGTTTGTACTTAATGAGAATCATATGGATTTGTTATCAGAGGACAAAGAGTATCTATGAGTTAGGCCTAGAGCATTACAACCAATCAATATCTTTTTATAAAATCAAAAATCCTGCATTCACTATTGAAAATCAATGTCAACAACATCAAGTTTTCTACGACAATGCCTGCACAGTGATGACTTTTTTACTCAATGTTTTTCTTACTTTAAAATGGAAATTTGCAATTTAATTCCATTTTCAGGTAGAGTTGTATTGTAAAGGGTATGCCTTCGCACACTCGAATCCGTGCAGGAAATTCTCTTATTTCCTTCCGTAGAAACATTTTTAAAAGTATACATTTTTCAGTAACAATGCAATTTAAAGCTACATATTTGTTTAGAAACTCTCTAGGGTTCAAGTTTGCCATCGTCACAAAATATCCATTCCCGTCATTATTCAAGTGGATTCATTTTACGCGCAAGCATAATGATCTCACTTCACTTTTGCTATAAACTATAATACAGACTCGTCGTCCTCCGGAAAATCACATAACGCCATCAGTAGTTGATTTTGTTCCGCTATTTTGTCAGTTGCATTGATATCACAGATTTTGTGTGACATACAAAAACGCGCAGCTGAATACAGCCTGGTATGTAGCATAATGCAATTTGGGCCAAAAGAACACTACTCTGTCCATAAACCCCTCGAGCTGGCACGGCACCACACCGCTTCCAATTGATTTACGAGCTTCAAATAAAGTAAGTAACGGAAATTCATGCATGCACTTGCTTAAACATATGTATGTGAGGTGTCGTGACGCAATGCAATGACAAGATAACTGTGGATAGAGCATCGCTGAACGCTGGGCACACAGGATAATACAATCCAAAATCCAACTGTCATTCGTGTTACTGTCCCTTCCTCTGCGTTGTTGTCACGCAATGATAGCAAGCTATGCCACACGTTATTCTATGGCTACACTCATTGTATGCAAAAACACGTCCGATTTTCCAGTAATGGGTATCCTTGGAGACTGTAGTATGACTGACTGACTAACTGACTGACTGACTATGCTTTGCTCGTAGCTATTCTCCATCCATATATCCCAAAGCTATGTATGTTCCCTGGAATTCAAACTAAAAAGGATTTTAAACTTGAAAGCCAATGGCGATGGCGACGAGGAGTTGCCTCAAATTTATGCTGAGCCGCATAGATTCGATTTTCAGAGAAATTTTCTCACAAACGCAAACTGTTCATTTGGTCCTTCCTATACCATCCATATAACTATTGATTTTTAGAACTTCAAGCATGGGTTGGTAATTGTGTGTGTAGGTTTTTTCTGTCTGGGTTTATTCCAGCTTATAAAATACACACTCATGTTATTATGTAGGTGCTCTATGCTGTGCACTATCGATTTACTTCTAAATGGTGCAAAATTTAAATCCATTCGAATTTTGAGTCAGGATTCATTATTAGGTAAAAATAAAATGATGGGCTTTAATATCTACATAAATATATGCATAGATATACAAAATAAGGCTTCTAAGAAAAGTTACGTAGAGATAACAGTGGAAATTACTATTAACACTGTGTTATACTGGATTTAAATAGCAAAATACTGTCAATGTATTATCATAATGGGGTCTTAAGACACATAATGGGTTCAAAATGGCGCCAATATGGTTGTTTTTTTCAGCCGAAATACTAAAAACTTTACAGGGATTACAGAATAATTTTGAATTACTTTTGAATTGGATTAGAGAATCTACCTATTCATAATTTTAGAAGGACCGAAATTTGGACTTACATACATTAATGGTCTGATTTCGGAATAAAAACGGCATTAGAATTCTTAACCTGATGTCAAATTTTAATAACGGAACTGAAAAATATATCAACATTATTAAACTATTGCATTAGACTATTTTTTGATTTTTTCGAGTTTTTGAGTAGTTGGCCTAAAATTTGATTCGCAACTTCCAGCCATTAAATTTGGCAAATTTATTTAAGATTCGATTGCATTAGGTCTAAAAATAAATTCAAATACATAAAATATCAAAAGAAAGCAAAAAAATTAGTTCTTATCCCTTGGGAAAATTTCTCAATATTTTGGATCATCTTGTTTAAATTTTGTACAAATTCGTATCGGAGTCATTTTTATATGAAAGTTTACATTCAGGCACATATTTTAAGACATTTCAAACATGAAGTTTAATCAGTTCTTGGCTGTGAAAGTACTTTATTTAAAATTTTGAAATTTGGAACCATGTTCTGACCTAAACTGTGAAGCCCCATTTAAAGTAGAAAAAAGTAGGCAGTACTACTGACTTCAGCATCCCCACATCATTCATTAATTTGTATTAAGAATTAGAGAGGGAAATGATTTTTGGCGTCAAAATTCAACAAACGGACCATTGTGCGTAGGTGCAGTCTTTCCCTTGATTCTGGGGGCTGGGATTTAAAGACTCTATTGGTTGGAGCATTATTGAAAATTCGCTCGATGTGGCCGAGCTAATGTTGTCGACGTGTTTTGATTTTCTGGACTACATCTATATATATCTTGATACAGCTCATTGCGGTTATATCTTCTCCCCCATTCGCCGCCCTCGTAAGCAGGACCAAATATCCGTCGAAGAATTTTTTTCGGAGGAGCCTAGTGTCAGCTCTCCCTTTTTGTTTATTGTCCAACACTTGGGGCCATAACACTTTCGTGTGAAGAGTTTTGAACCCAGCCGAAGTTGCACCGGTTTGCTAGCAGTGATTCTTTGTGAGATCTCCACTAAGATATCATTCTTATGATGAATGTTTACTCAGAGGTAGATGAATTTCGTAACTATGTACTTCGAAGTTGTTGCATTCCACTGTGACGTTTTGTCTTAGCCTATTGACAGTTTTTTTTAAAGCATTTACTTAGTCTAGTATTCATTTACTTGAAGACCCAAAAGTTCTAACTGATCTTCAATTGCCGTGAAGGAGGACTCTATAATGCCTGGTTGGGAGCGAACTGGCTTGCGCACTATTTGCTCTAAGAGGAGGAGAGAAGAAATCAGTAGATAGCATCTCCATGCCAAAACCGTGTGCATGTTAGGAGTACACAGTTTGGAAGATATTTTCCTCATTTGCACATTGCATCGCCAAATGTAAAAATTGTAATGTCATGCGACAAAATTAAATCAATTTTTCCGGGAACCCAAAACCAGCCATTGCTATATTGACCTCCAGACGATAAATTCAATCATAATATCGTTGGATTTCTTTCAAAACCTCGTAAGTCCAATTTCAAAAATCGCTAAGGTTTAACTAAGGTAATAAAATGGAATATTTAGATCTTGACAATTTTTAAAACTGGTTGATAGATCCAAAAGGAACCATAATACAGTTGTTACGAGGTATTGATATTTTATTTCGGAGATTTTTTTTGATCTGAAATACATCAAAATGTCATTTTAGCACTTACGAGCTTTTGACAGAAAGCCGACGATATGTGGCTTTGAAGTCTGAGAGTTAATATTTGGTCTTTTATTTGATCTGCCTGACCTGAAGCCACACTAGTACTTGCTGATTTAAGAGTTGCAGAATGGCTTAAGACGCTCACACCCTACATTGGATAGAATCTTGTATGTGACGTTTATCAGGGATATGACTCGATATGCTTGCGAAGCCAAAGGATTGCCTTTGCATATGGATCTTATAGAACATGCTTTCTTCCGCCAAAATTTAGTTGATGAGTTGATGCATACACCCTTTCAACCCATCTCCTCGGTGCTTCAAAAACTAATCAAGGTAAACATCAGATCCAGTGGTCTTTTTGTTTTAAGCTTCTTTAAAGCTAAGCCCATACCTCTTCTTTACTAGGTGGTGGGGTGGTGGAACTGAGTCTTTATAGGGAACCTTACGAATCTGTATATTTGAAGAATGGACAGCTTTCATCGTGGCGGAAGTATCAAATTCCAAGGTCCAAAGTAAAAAAAAAACATTTCCATAGCAAATTTCGATATGATAATTTGTCACAGTGTTGATTTTGACATTTGTAAATGAACGAGAGAGTGATATATTGCTATTTGTTAAAGAGCTCTATTGACTAGAGATGTCTTGGCTTTTTGGCCAATTTTTCGCTATAAATGACACCCAATTAGCAGCTACTGAATATACTACTTGAATATAAGTATTTATTTCTATTCCATGAGCTTCAGTGACTTCAGCCTGCATTTCGGTTTTCAAGCCAGCAGCCAGTTGCTTGGATTTTTTATAAAACTTCTGGCTATTGTTTCCATAGGAAGATTAGTAGACTCTTCGATCTCCTTGAGATAGGATGCTGCCCTCTTATTTCTACGCAGGGTCTTCTTCTCCTAGCTGGATACTTCTCTCCCGCTTTTGTTTTCCGCTGCAGCATATTCCCATGCGGATCTTCTGTCACCCTTTTCAGCTGTACACATTCACTATCATATACCACGGGTTCTTTTTCGGTGGTAATTGGTTTCGGATGGCTTATTGATGATATCGCGATACTGGGACCACTGGTTTTTGGTGTCTGTGACAGGTGAATGCACGCAACAGCTGAAAGCTTCTTGGCCAGGCGCTCACTGTAGTCTCTTGCGATTCCATTTACGCTAAGGGCGCGTTCTTCAGTTCTTTTCGTTGGAAAGTGCGAAGCTCATGTCGACCTTTGGGGAGCGCCAGCTGGCTTTGTGGATTTTAGCCGTGGAAATTTAGTGCCACCGGTACCTACTTATCACCGTATTACGAGCTTTTGAAAACATTATTGGTTGAAGGCCGTGGAGTCAGTGCCTACCGACTAACCAGCCAAAGTGTCTTCCTTTCCACTTTGATCGTTGATTTTTCCGTGTAAAATTGTTTACATAGTTCTCCGGGTAGGTTAAGTAAGTTCTTTTCAAGAAATCATCAAACTCATTCTTCAAAGAGTTTTCAACTCTATTGCAAGGGGCATGCGTACATATTAGGCTTATATTTTAGAGAGTGGCTTCAATGTTGATAACTATGCATCTTAACCAATTTCCCACGAAGAATCATCATCTTTATAGTCTTTTATTATACCTGAGCCAATAGTTTGTAAACACTTTAAACGGTACGTATATATTCCCCACTTTAACTCAAAAAACTCATGTTTTATACGAAGCATTTTTAACGAAACTGTACTTTCGTTAAATTTTATTTATTTATTTTATTTATTTAGCTTAATACAAGCGTGCACTAGGATCTAAACTTAAATCTAAACTTAAAATCTATGGTGAGTTTTTCGTTTTTTTTTTTTTGTTTTTTTTTTTAATTTTTATTTATATAATAATGTGGGCCCATAGGCCCGCCACCAGTTTTTTACATAGAAAAAAAATTTAATTAAAAAAATGGAAGGCAAGGAGTTAAGAGCTAGAAGGGAGTGTTTAAGGCGGTGCCGGGATTCTGTGTTAAGGTTGGAATAGAGCGAGATTTTGAGAGAGTGTTTGGAGGTCTGAAAGTCGAAAGAATTTTGCATAAGGTGGGAGGTACGGAGCATGCGTGTCAATGGTTTGTTACTACCATAATTAGTACGATGAAAATTGACATCAAAGAGAGACACCAATCTAACACTTCTAGGGTTAGTATGCAAGGAAATTTTTTGGAGAAGCGTAGCACAATCAATATTACCTGCTAAAATTTGGTGAATGAATACAATGTCGGCTACTTTGCGACGTTCATCAAGAGGTTGCAGATTAATAAGTTGAAGACGATCTTTATACGGTGGAAGGTGAAACGAGTCAAGCCAGGGAAGCCCGCGAAGTGCAAATCGAAGGAATCTTCGTTGAACGGCTTCCATACGAAGGGAATGGGTAACATAACATGGTGACCAAACCTGGCTGGTATATTCAAGAAGAGGCCTAACAAATGTGAGATAAAGAGATTTTGTAACGTTGAGGTCTGAAAATTCTTTTGACCAGCGCTTAACGAAACCAAGTGCAGAGTTAGCTCTATTAATAGATGTGGTAATGTGAGATCTAAAATTAAGTTCTTTATCACAAAGAATACCTAAATCACATAGTGAGTCAACTACTGTGACTGCCTCATTGTTAATAAAATATGTTCGAGGAGGGAGAGGTGGGCGTTTACGGGAATACGCACCAGATAGAAAATCTGTTTAAATCTTGCTGAAGAAGAATGGAATCGGAAGGAGAGGAGATGTATCTAGAAATTTTTTATCATCAGCATGAATAGAAATCATAGAATCATTGATGACAGAGTCTACATCATTAATGGTCAAAATGAAAATCAAAGGGCCGAGATGACTTCCCTGCGGAACGCCAGACGTTGCAAGGATAGAATTAGATTTGATACCTCTAATAAGGATTGTGTACTACCGATTGCTCAAATATGAATGGATCCACGCAATGAAGGAGGGAGGAAAGCCAAGTGCTTTGAGTTTGAAGAGAATAAGGGAATGTGAGATTTTATCAAAGGCTTTACTGATGTCAGTAGCGGTGACGTCAACTTCTTTCCCAGCCTCCATGGCGCATGTAGTATCAGAAACAAAATCAACTAGGTTTGTAGTAGTTGATCTACCGGTAAGAAAACCATGTTGATTGGGGGAAAAAATTTGTTTACAGTGGAAAAGCATAGTGTCATAGACTATGCTTTCGAAAAGCTTAGGAATACACGACAGCTTAGCTATGGGGCGGTAGTTAGATATTTCTTTTTTAGGGCCTTTTTTGTGGATCGGGATAATGTCCTACATTATCCGTATTTCCAACGAGAAGGAAATATCCCTTGTGAGATTGAAAGCTGAAAAAGAATGGTCAATGGCTCTATTAAGAATGTTTCGTATGAAATTTTTGTAAATATTATCCTTCAATAAAAATACTGAATATTTATTGAACATAATAATTATGGTGCGGCGGCATGTTGTTGGCGGGATGTTTTATATAGTGGTGATGGCATCATCAGTCCTCACTATTATCAATCATCAGCAATAACTCATGTTTTTTGGCCATAAGTCATTTATACACATAGCAGTAGACAGATACGGTTTGTTAACATATTTTGTTATATTTTAACTGTGATGACGGCCATATTAAGCATCCAATTAAACAAGGCTGTCATAATATATGTACATACGTAGCTGATTTGATTTATCACTCTTCTATTTTTTGTCTGTAAAATTGACAGTTTACGGAAGGGCATGACTGAGTTGTCACTACGGATTGTTATCAAACCAATTTTCGAACAGAAAAAAAAAAACACTTCGGATAATAATTTCGACTGCTTGTGTCATGTGTTTTCATTTACCAAGTTCTATTTTATTCTTATTTTCTTGTTTTCTAATTTTCCTGAAACAATTCATAGGCCACCTACATACCTACGTACCCCACTCTATGTATCCGCACATCCAATGCGCTTATTTTGTTTTCGATTTTCTGCAGGTGGTTGCAGATTCTAATTGTTATTGTCTATTGCTATTCCACCGCACGGTAAGGTGCCCTACAGACACATGCGGCAAAACTCTAATAACACAGCACATCAGCTCTCGGTGTTGCTGACCTTGCTATTGCTTTACTTGCTGTTTGTGGTGTGGTATACACCTCAATGCGGATACACCTGATGCTCTGAAGCACGTCGTCGGATATATACTATGTGTTTTATAGCTTGTAGAGGGCACAAGGGGCACATGCTGATGGTAAGGGTTGTAATTGTACTGCAATTACCAGTGCATTCTGAAATTACAATACGTGTACGAAATGCTGGAGAGTTCCTTGGCTTTGCACATTTCGGAAGAAACAACAGAATATGGTGGGAAGTATGGCAGGGTTTGTGATTTGAGATGGGGCGTGGAGCACATGTGTGTGTTGCTAAATTAAAATCAACAGTTTTCATTTGAGTTTTTGTGCAGCTGAATGGTGCAAATGAAAAGAAAGCAATGAAAAATGTGAATAAAGGTAACAAAAAGTTATTAGTTTTTAAATGAAAACATATAAAGCTTTTACTTTTGAAGGTGTCCCTTTGCTATTGTTATATTTGTACTAGCTATACAAAATTAGTAAATGAGGACAATAAGTGAGTATAGAACAAGCTCTGTGCGATAAGTTTTGTAACGTTGACAGTGACACATACATTGTTTTTGTTGATTCATATAATGATAAGAAATGTTGTTCTATAATGCAGAAGGCGTATCTACTTACATAATTCACCCAGATAACAGAATCCCACGGATGAGCTGCGGAGGGAATCAAACTCAATTTTGAAATTTTTACTATGAGCCAACAAATGTCAAAATTGAGTCAGATTCCCTCCGAAGCTGATTATGTACGGTAGAATGTTTGTAATCACCTCGATTGCAGAATATGACAGATGAGCTGCGGAGAGAATCTGACTCAATTTTGCCATTTTTTGGCGTATAGTAAAAATATCAAAATTGAGTCTGATTCCCTTCGCAGCTCTTCTGTCATATTCTGTAATCGAGGTGATTATAAACATTCTAGCGAACATAGTCATTATTGTTGTCATTTTTAAATTATTCCTAAAAGGTTTTTTAGTTGAATTTATTTTTCTAGGAGGAACTTCAACTATAGCGCAAGTAAAAAGGTTTTTTATGGCTGAGCTAAGTGGTGGTTTGATTTCTTTTTTTTTTCGGCATGGATACATTTTAATTACACTAGCGCTGAACCTAGCTTGTCTCCTTTTTAAAGCCACTGAAACTGACGAATTAGACGCAATCCTTGGAGTTTTTTTCTCTATCATTTATCATCCTTTCATATCGACATCATCTTTTTTATTTTTTTTTAAGATAATACTAGATCTTAGAAGAAATTCTAAATGTTCCGAATTGTATGTCCGGTTAGTCTATGAGCATGAAAAGTATTAATTCGTGCGTACCTAACTGCGCCAAGAGTTTTCTCCACCCATTCTCCTCTTTTTTCAATATTTTCATATTAAATCACAGAAGCCATGATAAAAAAAAATAGCTTCTAAAAGTCTGACCTTCAACTAATCCAAAGCAAAGCAAGCAAAGGTTAGGACCGCACTTGCGATTTGAATCACGAAACTTTTCATGTTCAGTCGCCAGAAAGAGAACACATGAATTTAAATGCGAATGATAGCACATGCTACCAAGAAATCGCGACGATTAAAATCAAAAATTTATTTCATTTTTAGGGCGATGCGATTGTTGAAAGTTAAAATAAACATAAGCAGTTAGATGTTTGTGTTCACACTTTCGATTTAAAATAGTGCTACTAAAAAATCGTAGTCAGAACTAGAAAAAATCTTGCACGCAATTGAGATTTTCAATCGTACGATTATTTAGCCGCAAGAAATGAGACACATGGCTTTAAATTTGAATGCGCACATATGCAACTTTAACATCGCAGCGATTAAAAAAATGGAACCAAATCTATTTTTTGATCGCTTTTTTCAGTCGCAAAATTAAATATAAACGCGCATGCGCGTGCATTCTCATTAAAAGCTTTTTGTTGTATTTTAGGCCAGGACCACACTTGTGATTTTCTGTCGCAGCAACTAAAAAAAGTAATAGCAGCTTAGTAGGATTTTTTGATGTCATGAGCGTACATTTACATTTAAGCTCGTGTGTTTTATTTTAAGCGTTTAAAAAAATCGTGCGACAGGAAATCGCCAGTGCGTTTCCAGCCTTAAACTATTTAAGAATTGCACGATAGATAATTGCAAGTGAGTGCGATGGCCATAATTTCTGGTGACACCAATTTTTAAATGGCAACCACTGAAAATCGCAAATGTGGTCCCAGCCTAAAGGAACAGATTTCACTGATTAGGCTAGGAACGCACTTGTGATTTTCTGTCGTGTGATAATTCAGTCGCAAAAAATTGAACACAGGAGAAAAAATGAGATTTAACGCACAAGATACCAAGAAATCATACTGGGTTGCGATTAAATTTTTTAGTCACAACGACAAAAAATCGCAAGTGTGGTCCTAGCCTTACTATTATCATCATCAAAATGAACACAAAAGTAGCAAATTTTTAATGAATTGTTTGCTTTGAGATGCCCAACAACAAATTAAAGTCCCAGGTGTGAAAAAACAGAAGGACAGTTTTTGTCTGTTCACTCCAAAAGGGGCGTGGAAATGGGTGGATTACAAAAATTTAAAAAAATGAATAAATAAATACAACGAAGAGTTACTTTTTTACAAAATTGTAAGTGTATTATATTTTAAATAAAGAAGCAATTTTCATCTACATTAAAAAGGCCGTGGAATTAGCTGGACGTTCTTATTAAATCAAGATAATGAAAAAAAGTATAGTTTACTTGATAAGCTTTCACAATTCAAAGTTCTTTAATTTGCTTAAGAAATAAAATAACCCAAATTATTTCGTCAAAAGCCCTGCAAATTGTTTTCTTATTCAACACACAAAAATTTCCAGAAAACAAATGAAAAAGATTTTCTAAATTTTATGAAAAAATTATATGCAAAAACAGAATAATGTAAAAATACACTATACAGAAATTTGTATAATATTTTCTTCCGTGCGTCAATATATTTTATATTTTAAGTATTAAAAAAAAAAAAAAAAAACAAACCTTGCTTGCTTATGTATTAAATTATGCTAAATTTTGTACCGATCAAATTTTTCGCTCAAATAAGTGTTCTGCTTAAATTAATGGCAAAGCGTGTTACACATTATACTTTAATTTAAATTCATGAAATTCAAGTTTGAATATACAATTTGTGTGGACTGAATATTTGAAGTATATGGTACACCCAAATACATATATATATTTGTAAATGTACACCTACATTCGTTTATATCATATCTATCTTTCTCTATACCTGGAAACAAAAAACAACGTCATTAATTTATGAAGAGTTTCCGTCGAATTTAATATTTTATCGGACATAATCTATATATGCACATAATATATTAACAATGTACAGACATAAAACAAAAAATGTCCCAACTTAATCGTCATTAATTGCTTAATGCAAATTGAATGACATCCCAGGAGGTATTAATTGCAGCATTATTGTATTAGTTCATCCTGGATTAAATTCAGCATATTATAATTGTACTACACAGTACCTCTATACATTACCTGCGCAAAAATTAATCACGCCAGTACGGACTTTTGTTTTTTGCACAATCACCTTTCCTCATGGCTTATCCGCTCGTATAAAAACTTTATTAGGAAAAATTTAATCATATTAAATACAAAAATTGTTACAGAATAGTTTTAAAAATCCTCTTAACTTAAAAAAAAAAAAAAGGAGCCAAGCTTTTTACTTTAGGCCGCCGCCGTGCCGCCTCATGAATTCATTAATTAAATGAAATCGAGTGTATAACACGAATACATTATTATTCAAACAATAGAAACTATTTTCATTGTTGAATTTTTAATTCATCCTGATTCCCGGCAGGCATCGTAGCAACCCAATAATCCGGCAATGTTTGCCCGTAAATACAATTTTCAGATTGGTTGAATTTTTCCACAATATAAAAATTAAGATAGTAAAACCAAAAAAGAAATTAAAATAAAATAAAATAAATTTCATGTTTAATACGATCTATCTCCTTCCTGGCGCCGGTCATTCATCAGAGAGGATATGTTCACAAAGTATAGATGCACCTACTATGCTTTAGCAAGCTAGCACCCACCAGGGTTACCGTTGTGTGAGATTTATACACATTTTCTAAATGTTTAAGAATATTACAGAATTTTTTTATATTTCTTTCCTATTGATAGTAGTTTTGGTGCAGGCATCTACGAAGCAAAGAAGTATGTATTTAACATCGAATTATCTCCAAAATAACCAAAAAAAACCTTTCGGTTCACTTTTCTCAATAAATACTCAATGAAAATGCATAAACTAAACTATATACCGTTGAAAAGGTAAATGTAAGGTTGTTGAATTTAATCATTCTAAGGGTTATTTTAAAAAGTTTAAAATTTTGGGAATGATTACTTATTAATGATTTGTTTTTTTTTTTTTTTTTGCGAAAGTATGAAATTTCTCCAGTAGGATATTTCTAACCTACAATTATTCGAAGAAAATTTTATTTTCATAAATTTTAGCTCGAATATCACTCATACAGTGATGTACTTGTACTACATACTCGCATATCAAGTTAGCAGGAGATTTTTGGAAATTACGATAAAAAAGAATTCTATTATTAGTTACTACATAATTGCGAATTAGTAAAAATTAAAAAAATTAATTGCTTCTATGGTTTGCAAAAGAATCGGTGCTCTGCTAACTTTCTAGCAGGATGACTTTCGCAAAAGTGTAGATAAACGATCCGAAAAATGTTCGTTCTTGAGAACTAATTATTTGCGAATTAGTTCTGCAAACAAAATTAATTTTTTTTGTTTGCTTGCGAAAAATGGGCATATTGCGATTTTCACGTGAACTTAGCTGGACAACTTTTTCAAAATTGAAGATAAATGATTTGGTTGAATGTGAATTAATTAATTGTTAATTAGTTACGCAAAAAAATAATTATATAATTGCATTTTTGGTTTGCGAAAAAATGGTTGTCCTGCTAACTTTATATGAACTTAGCAGGACAACTTTTTCAAAAATGAAGATAATCGATCCGAAAAGAAAAAGTTTACTGAGAACTCATTAATTGCGAAATAGTTACGCAAAAGAAAATGTTATTGCATTTTTGGATCGTGAAAAAATGAGTGCCCTGCTAACTTCATATGAACTTAGCAGGACAACTTTCTCCAAGCTGCAGATAAACTAGGAGAAAAAATGGGTTATTGAGATCTAAAAAATTGCGAACCACAGTACACAAATAGAAGGTATAAGGTATGTTGCGCAGGTTGTCTAAAAAGAGAATTGTCAGAAGGAATTCAAGATCGGCGTTGTCGTGATTCTGCCCGCCGTATTACAATAACAACAAATACAACAATCACCAACAAATTACTTAAATAACACTAAATACCAATTGCTTCATTCTAAAAGTAATGAAAAAATATATAAAAACATTTAATAGCTCGAAAAATTTTTATTTTCTAAACAAGTGAATATGAAACACACACACAACATACAACAAATTTCAGTCACACATAACCACCATTTTCCACTGATTTTGAAAAATGCGCAAAACTGAACAAAAATGAAAAAGCTAATTGGTGTCCTGTTAACTTCATATCAACTTAGGAGGAAGGTTAGAATATGTTCCGAGCCAATGGAAAGTTGCGGAAGTCTTTAATGGATTTGAAGCCTGGTAAACCATCTCACGAAAAGAAGTCTTTCACTTCTTCCTATAACATCAAAAGTTTTTGAAAAAATACTTCACCCGCACCTGCAGCATTAGAAGAGAAACAATTAATACCTGAACATCAGTTCGGATTAAGAAGCAAGCATTCGACAATTGGTCAAGTGCATAGAATTAGTGACGAGAGAAAGAGAGCTCTTGAAAAAAAGCAAATCTGTTCGGCAGTCTTTTTGGACGTGTCGCAGGTGTTTGACAAGGTGTGGCACAAAGTCCTTAAATTAAAATTAAGACAAGTTCTGCCTTAAGGACTTTATAACATTCTAAGCGGATATCTAGATAACAGACTTTTTCGTGTAAGACACGAAAATGACTATTCAAATTTCAAAGAAATAGTGGCTGGAGTACCACAAGGAAGTGTAATAGGTCCAGTTCTGTACCTTTTATTTACATACGATATACCTCAAACAGAAGACACTATCGTAGCCACGTTTGCTGATGATACTGTAATACTAGCAGTAGGCAAAACGATTGGCGAAGCTACAATTAAATTACGAAATGCTCTTTATAATGTCAATGAGTAGACAAAAACATGGCGAATAGCGCTCAATGAATAAAAGTCAGTCAACGTGGACTCTATTTGTCTTTCTTAAGACCGCTCGTGTTCGATTTGCAAATGAGGTAAGGTATCTGGGAATGACTCTAGACACGAAATTAAAATGGAAGCCTAAAGAATGGAAGAACTAAAAAGTAAACTAAGAGATCTGATACAATACTAAGAATTCAAAGCTTAGTATTGAAAATAAATTGATTTTATACAGGCAGGTACTTATACCTGTTAGGACTTCAGATTGTACCTGCGATACAAACTAAAATAACTTGCAAACGTTTGAAAATAAATTGCTTAGGTCATTTATAAATTTTCCGTGGTAAAAAGAAATAAAGATTTTCACAGGGATTTCGGAAATCTTAGGGTGGTGGACCAAAAGAACGCTATGCCTAAAACATCGATTTTTAAAAATTTGAATCATGGTTTTGATATATGTTTTTTTGAACATCAATAACCACCCTTTAAATTTTTTTAATCATCCCTAAAAATATTTTTTTTATTTTTGAAATCTTTATTTCAATTTTTTTGTTGATATATCCCTTTTAAAGTTTGAATTTTGAAAAATGGCCATAGTGAAAAAATTAATCATCTAAAATGACCGACTCTTTAAAATTACTCATTTTAGATAAAATTGATTTTTCCATATTTTCGCTGGACGAATCTGATGCGATCAATGTCTACAGAGTAGTGATTTGACCAAAACAGTGCTCGCATATTCTTAGTGGGGACGAATAAAAGAGTTATGAGACTACACGAAAATTCTTTAGATTGGGAAGATTGGGACCGGTCTCACGGTAGTTTCTGATGGACAAGAGAACCGGGGGCCAGGGATGTCAAGAGGCATGAACAAAATATAAACACCGACCTCATGAAACTTATTTTTTCTTTTTTCAATGTACAAAGCATTGAGGTTGTTGTTGTTTATAGGTGTTTTGATGCGCCTCATATAGTCGAATGCAGACACGATGAGACTCACGAGTCCGGACTCAAATTTCCCAATCTAAGCAGGCTCTTACTCCAACGCTTAGTAAAACCAAGCATTGCATTAGCCTTATTAACAATTTTCTTAATGTAGAGTGAAAAGTCGAGATTTTTTCAGAAGTATACGCCCCCGGGTCACAAGGTATCTTTACTCTTTTAAGAACAGATTGATTTATGTTGTAATTACAAAATAAAGAAAGGCATTTTGACACATTCA
Organism: Dasysyrphus albostriatus; assembly: GCA_946251815.1. Taxonomy (NCBI): domain Eukaryota; kingdom Metazoa; phylum Arthropoda; class Insecta; order Diptera; family Syrphidae; genus Dasysyrphus; species Dasysyrphus albostriatus. The sequence goes on from OX276336.1 coordinate 51,877,894, forward strand.
AAAAAAAAATTATTATGTGAACACCAAATCAGAAAAAATATTTAGGTAATTTTAAGGAGAAATAGAATTCTTTTGATTTAACTAAGTATCATCAGCGTAGATAAGAACCTATCTTATAATCGAAAAAACGTCGTTGATAAATATTTTAAAGAGTAATGAACCCCAGGGTTATCATATTTTGCAGAAGGTAGGCTATCTTGAAAAATTTAATTGTATTGCAACAAATGCATTTTTTGTTTTTAGTTTTTTGGGATTTAAATTTGCGAAATTTTGATTAAGAAAATTATTTGTTGCCAAGCAATTATATTTTGCGAGATTTTAGTTTGCGGGATTTTATTATTGCAAGATTTCGCTATGTGAGATTTCGAATGCGAGATCTACACAAAAAGAACCATAATAACAAAGGATTTTAGGCAAAAATGAGGCCTAAGAAATTTCTGGCAGTCTTACGAATTTGACAGTTGAAACTCACTCTTGTTCCGTTAAAACCTTCAATAAAAACTTAATTTATTTGTGCCCATACAGAAAAGCTTATTTTTTATGGAAAACTGTTTCAACTGTTTACACTGTCAAGCATTTAAACAAGTTTAAAACTATATTCTCGAAATAAAGTCTTGGCTTTTTCGTCTAATCTTAAATAGGTTTCCTACTTTAAAAAAAATTAATGCTGTATTAAGTTTTGTTTTTTTCTTTTGTTTAACTTTGCTGTCTTTCATAATTATGGCAAAGGTAACACTATGATGGAGCCCTCAATTTTCCATTTAACTATGGGGTATAGGGTACGGTATAAGTTTATAATAATTTGTGCCAACACCGAAAGGCAGGTACACTTTGGCATCAAGCAAAGTTATTGATTTTCAATAGCATTCGATTTATCGCACCTCGGGGACTACTCGGACAAATTGAGTTAACTGTTGCAATCAGAAACATTAATTGGAGCTCTGATATTAATAAATAACCTACTGTATGGCAGTTTGAGTGCATTCAGCGGTGGCGAGAGCAATGACAGTTGGTACTGTGGATGCGCTCAGCCGCTACAGATGATGACTATGACGACAAGAATGAGTTGTTGATTATGATGATGAGCATGTTGAAGCACTCCATGGCCACACGGCCGACCGAACTAACCGATGACACCCACCAACTGGACTTGGACCGTCCGGCAATCCCAATTAGGATAGAGCATGCTAAAGCTATAAAGATACTTCCAGCATCCACCATCGTATAATTAAGAACCGATGATGCGTTTTTTATTTCATCCCCATTGAAGGAGTATGATGATTTCATGTATGTTCGGAAATGAATTACTGCACTGTTGCCATTGGAAACTACCTGCCTATATAGACATACCTATACCTATAATATATATACGAACATACCTTCCTTCAACACTCTTCTCTACAACAAGCCAAGTCCTTGAAACGAAAGTACCTATAACGAATATATATTATGGCGAGGGTGGTGGACATTATTATTGCGGATGAATCAATTCATCACATTTTGATTGAAATATTTATTTTTGTACGCCCGAGCGTTTTGTTTATACGAGTCGGTGGTTTTTCGTTAAGGGAATTGAAATTATCGGTGAGGTAAGTAGATTTTATGAGAATTGTGTGAGTAAAAAGATAGATGTGATGGTAGCCTCGAGGATGTACATACTTTTTTTTTTGTATTTTTATTTTTGCTTGCTATTTATAAAGGGAACATATATGCAGTCATAAACAAATCGATTTTAAAATTTGATTTAAGATTTAAGAGGATGGTGCTGATGATGGGAATATCCAAATGGAAAATTCTGTCTTAAAGTCTAAACAAGGCTGACATGGTTTTCTCATTACACAAAAAAAGACAATGAATATAAGTTGGTACGGTACAAAATTTCGTAAGTTTAAATCTTGCATTTAAAAGCTCGCAATTACAAAATCTCACAATAACATAATCCTGCTTTTCATAATCTCGCAATTACAAAATATCGAATCTAATCTAAAAACTCGAAAATTTTCTCAATTTCCTAACTTCTGCTAAATGAATCAAATGCCTACGTACTTTTAAACAATTATGTTGTTCATAATTGTTATTATGGTTATTTCAAAAGCAAGAAAGAGAAAATAGTAGTTGTAATGTTGGGAAGATTTTTAATTGTTAAGAATACGTTATGGAAAACAATTAAGCTAAGCAGGATTTATATTTTTTAGTGCAAAACTGAGAGCGTTATACTCATGTGAGATTTAAATATGCCATCTGTGAGATTTTGGCTGATTTTTGCAAAATTTGTTAAAAGTAAGATTATGAAGATCTGGATTATCGTTTTTATCGATATTTTGTTTTTTGTTGAATTTTTTAATAATTTTGAGATTCCGTTATTCGAAATCTTGGTTTGTGGAATTTCGAACCGATCCCACAAATACTTATACTTATTCTGTATTGCAGTTGTGCGTCGATTACAAAATCCGCAATATTTAACTCCTGGTGAGTCGACTCAATCCGCAGTCCATTCATGCCACCGGTAAAAATTAATTAGTAAATCCGCCGGAAGAAAACTACATTGTCGGTTCTCAAAACTTCCTTATAATTTCGGAACTATCTTATCGATTCTGTCAGTTCTTAGCATTCACCTTCATCTGTGCATTCTTTTTCCATGAATAGTTACCCTTTTGTCGCATGCGTTCTAGTTGTAATCGGTTATTTGCTTTTTATGAAGGTCAGACAAAAATTGAAATGGCGTTTGGGCCAATTGTCATAAAGGAGAATTAACTATGCCGAAATATCGATTGTTTGACACGTTTAATGAAACGATGAACGATTTTCATAAAATCGGAATAAATGTTTACATTGAACGATCTTTTCAATGAAGTTTTTGTCCTTGTCCTCTTCATATTTTATTACTATCCTCTTTAATTTGAATTCAGATTTACTCACGCCATCAAACAAATGACTTAAGACTTGGCATTAAACACTTAAAAGTAATTGGAAAAAGTGAGAACGAGAATGAAAACATACTAAAAAAAAGTAGGAACGGATGATTTAATTTGTTGGTCCCCCTGACTTTTTATTCCCTTCACTTATGAACAAAAGATCGTCATTCAAAGGTTTTTTTCAGAATAATAATACTTGCTAAATAGATTTTTTCAGTACGATTTTTCCCAAAATCGGATGAAATGTTTACATGAAACGATCTTTCCAGTCCGATTGCTGTCTCTGTCCTCTTCATACTTTATTGCTGTACTTTTCATTTTGAATTCAGAGGTAGACGGCACGTTAACCCCAGCGTTGCCGCAATTCCAGTTGATGTATTGCCTTAAAAATTATTAAAAATAGTCGTGAATTCTGATATTTCTTTCATATGAGTTATTTCCTCTGTCCCTAAATGACGTAAACTGTCATAAAAATAAACCAGTAAGTGGATGTTAAAAAATATTGAATACGTGCGAATTTTTACTTCTCTGCTTTGTGCAATGCGTTTGGTAGTTCTCAGAGAAGAACTTTTTGATCAAGTATAAAATATAAAATACGAAATTTATAAAAATTTAACGCCTTTTTAAAATTGTAGAAAGCATCCTTTATTCACTTCTTCGAAAAGTTAAAACAACGAGTGAGTTGATACTTGCGTTTGGAATTGCTTGAACAAATTTATTCGCATTCGCAGATCGAAGGCAATGTTTTACTATTTATTTTCAATAATTATCAGTTATAGTTAGCTAATTTTTTTTAAATACAAATACAAACTAGAAAAAGCTTATCTACTGCAAAAATGTTATCTACCTGCATCTTTTTTTAAATTTACTTAGAAAGTTTTTTCGATTAGTAGCAACGCTGGTGTAACACCAAACACACAGACCAAACGGGAAAAATTGTGAAAAAGAAGGCAAACATCTGGAAAAATGGTGTGACTTTGCCAGGAGCGGACGATTTGGTCCTTACCCCTTACTTTATACTCCCTTCACCTATGAACAAAAGATCGTCTGTGGAAAAATCGGGTTATGTACAGGGTGGCGCACGAATCGTGCTACAAAAATAAAACGCAATAACTTTTTTTCTGTGTGAGTAATCGGCTTATTTTTTTTTATTTTGTAGGTTACTATTTAGATTTATAAAAATGGATGCTTGGGATACGGAGAAAAGAATTTGGATAGTGCAACGGTACCATGCTTTGCAGTCCGTCATTTCCGTCCAAAGGGAATTTAGGCGGGAGTTTGGCGGTAATCCCCCGAGTAGATGGACCATTATGAGGTTTATAAACATGTTTGCCGAATCTGGAAGCATCGCACGAAGGCCGTACCATCGAGATGCCAATGTTCGGGTTCAGGATACAATCGCAGCAGTAGCATCTGCAATACAGGCCAATCCGAGCGTTTCGACCCGAAACTTATCGGGGCAAATTGGAGTTAGTAGACGGTCGGATACTTCATGAAGATTTAAACTTGTTTCCGTACAAAGTCCAAATTACTAGCAAGTTAAACCCTCAGGATTTGCCTGTTCGCCTGGAATTTAGCCAAAAAATGATATCAATGGCCGAAGAAGACAACACATTGATCAATTGTTTGTTCATGTCTGATGAGGCCCATTTTGATCTTAACGGCAATGTAAACAAGCAAAATTACCGTATATGGAATGAGTCTAATCCAGAAATGCTCCATGAGACGGAACTGCACCCAGAACGAGTCACTGTGTGGTGCGCAGTTTATCAAGGTGTATTGTCGGGCCGTACTTCTTTGAAGAAAACGGTGTAACCGTTTCAACAGCGTTTGTTTTCAGCAAGATGGAGCAACTGCACATATAGCCAGACCAGTTATGGCGGAGCTAAACAAAAAATTCGCAAACAAATTAATTTCTAGGAACTCCACTCTGCGCTGCCCCCCAAGGTCACCTGACCTGACTGCACCAGACTTCTTTTTATGGGGTTATGTCAAGCAAGAGGTGTATAAAACGAAGCCCAGGAATTTAACTGAATTAAAGCAGTCCATAACGACAATAATTGAGGCGATCCCAACTTCAACTCTTCAGGCCGCAATGAATAATTTTTTGATCAGGTGCCGCATATACGTGGGAGAGCGAGGAGGTCATTTGCGGTCTATAATCTTTAAAAACAACTAACTATTTAAAATAAAATTTAATTTTCTAACCAATAAAAAAAAAAATAAATGAAATACATCGATTAAAAAAAAAGTTATTTGAATTTTTTATTGTAGCACAATTGGTGCGCCACCCTGTAAATGCCGACTAATATTTAAGTAGACAGAGTAGTATGAAAAAGAACGCACCACATAAACACGCCATTCAAATGGCGTGAGAACGGATTGATTTACAGTTTTTTTACTGACAAAAAAGCTGGATTCTTTTCTTAGTATATTTTTCTATGTATTTTGTTATGCTCTGTCCACAGAAACCAAAAATTTAAGTTAATTTTTTTTATATTAAACTTTCAGTTTATTCTTTTAAATATTTGTTTGCCAAAATTTCTCAGCAAAATAAATTAAATAATTTGGATCCGCAACTATTTTCATGCGGATTTGTAAGCCAAAAGTTATATGTATAGAACGCGGATGAGTTGGGTATTCACAAATTAAAAAAAAAAAAACTTAACTATGTTATCGACATTCCTACGGTTGTGCTCCAGCGGATTTTCTAATAGAGAAAACTCAAAAATTCTGTCGGATGAGATACGTAGCCTATTTATCGGATTTTGCAATAGGGGTGATTGACTTCTTACAAATGCTTAAATGAAACATGTTATTTAAATTGTTAGGTATCCAGAGAAATGAATAGGCCTCCTTGGACCAATTTTGTGTCCTCCACGATCGCTGGACCTGAATTCACTAGGTTTGTTTTTTAATTGGGGCTGCATAAAACAAAAATTGCACAGCAAGCCAACAAGATCCCTAGAGGAACTCAAAAGGCGTATTGAGGCAGCTGCTATGGAACCTATCGAGCTGAACTTAGGAGAAACATCAAGACGATTTTTTATTAGAAGGTGCAGATTGTGGGTGAAAACCAATTTGATAATTTGCTTTGAAAATTTAAATAAATACAAAATTAACAATTATCTAATATTGTTGTTTTTGTTTTTCATGGTCAGTTAAATTAATTTTTTTTACAACTTGTACCTTGGCTCAATTTATGAAGAGTATTTAAAAAAAAACATCCAATTCTTTAATTTTTAGTCGTAATATTCCTAAACACAAAAAATGTAACCAAGTAAATTATTTCATTAAATTCTTTATTTTTGCATATTACCACTAATAAAAACCTATTTACTCTAGATAATATAAAAAATTATACCATTCCATTCTGAAATCTTAAATTGTTTCGCCAATTTTTAAAAAGTTTGCAAAAGGATTCCCATATGAATTTTTGTACCAGAGATACTTTTACTTTTCATTTTTTTTTTTTACAATTTTTGTAGATTATGTTTTGGCACCAATAGTGTAGGCTCTTGGTTTCCAAACTATGTAAATATACTATACTTGGCTGATTTATTTCAGTAGGATATAGAATTTGTATTATAAAAAAGCCTTTTTATAAGACTCCTATCGATTTTTTTATTCAATTCGTGTAGAAAGAACAAAATGAAGATGAAGAGTAGGGGCATCTTTAAACGTTAAAATTTTATGTTCATATTTTTAAAGGTAATTTAAAATAATTCATAATTCATAATTCTTTATTCATATCAAATTGAAACAAAGTAGTAAATCCTTACGACCCTTTTCTGCACTTTATTTACATATGTCCAGGCTCACGTGTAAGACCTTATAACAAAATGCATTCAAGCCGAACTTCATGTATTTAATACATAAATGGGAGGAGATGTTCTCATGATTCATGAACCAATATATAAGTCTGACCGTGATGATACACATTTCATTTTGACGGACATTATTGAATATAAAAATAATTTCAAAAGACTCTGTCAATGTAAAATGCGGAAACGGAAAATCAAAGAGAGGATTATAATTTTTTGTACTGGATTTTACATGCTTCAATGGATTGACTTTCTTTATTGTGTTTTATTTGCAGTACCAACATTTTTTTGTGTTGCCATATAAAAACTGAATATACTAGGAAAAAGTACTTAATAAAAATTGAAAATGAAATATTTTTGGCTATACAGATTCATTGGGTTTTATTTTGTTTTAATGTTAAAGCAGATAGATTTTTTTATCTTTCAAATGAAAAAGACTTATACTTAACTTGTGGTAATAAGAAGCCCATCAGCCCATCCATTTAAAACATTAACTTTAATAGCATTAAGATCGTCTAAAAAATCAAACGCTAATCTCTCGATTGTTCAAATCCGCAGAGTTTGAATATTTGCCTTTCTCCTTCGGTTCCGCGCAGAAATATTGATAAAATTGATAACTAATCTTTGGTTCGTCATTGAATAATTTTAAAAAAGTTTAAATGTGTGTACTATAGGGTGGGCTGAAATAGAACTACCATCAATCTTTGTTGTTAACTGTTGACAAGTTATCGATCATTTTAACACGTTATTAATTATTATTAAAATCATCGATTTTATCTTGACTTTTTTACAGTTGTCAAAGGACATTGGCCAGTTGAAGAAATGTTCAGGATATTTAACTAACTATTATTTATTTTTTCCCAGCATTGCTAGCTGTGAATAGGTAATAATAATCCTACATCAATCAATCAAATGATATGCAACCATAATTAACATTCCTGGGAAAGTGTGTGAAAGCCAAACTATCAGAATTTAAAATTCAAAATAAGAATGATTTTGCTTTATACCAACTTTCATACGACCGAAAATTGATTAATTAATAGCAATTCTGAGAAAGTCAGTGTTGCCACGCCCCCTGAATGGAACTTCTAAATTTTTGTTCTGTGTTCCAGTTTTTATCACTCTACAAAAATTGGAAACTAATTGATAATTGATAAAAAAATTTTAAAATTGGGTGGATGCCATGCCAACTGAGCAGAAAATCTCATTTTCGATTTTTCTTTTTGTATGTACTTCGAGGCATAACTCTCTACAAATTCTCAATTCTACGACACAGCCTCTAGTGTGGAAAATTCTAGTTTTTTAGTTTTATCTTTGTATGCACTTCAAACACACCTCCCTACCAATTTTCATCTTTGATTCATCTTTTTGTAAGCAATTTTGGGAATGTGAGTAAATGCCACGCCCCTAAACGGAAAATACAAAATGAAGGCACCACATAGGTAACGATTGTGCAAAATTTCAGTTTCTACGGTATGTATCGTAAAGTGCTCCATAATTTTGATGATCTATCAGTCAGTCTTCAGGCAATTACGGTTTTTGTGATTATTGATTTCTCAAAAGCAACTAATTCTAAACACTTTAAATTTGGTATGGATCTGTTGTTTGATCAGCTCAGTAAATGCTGAAAAATTAAATGTTCTCACTTAATTCGCAATGAAGTTAGAGATGTGTTGAAAATCGATTAAGTTTATTCCTCGAAAAAGGGTTTAGTGCCGTGAACTTGGTTGGGCTTTTCAGTGTTCTTTGACGTGAAGAAGCCAATACATTTTTTGAGTTAACAGATGTTTCTTTCCAACAGGTCGAGCTTATTTTTTTATTTTCGTTGTATATTTTATTTTTCAAAGTTGGTGAGCTACCGGATATTATACATTTAAGTAAAAAACTGTATCTTACTTAAGCTTAGGAGTAACAATTCATTAAAAAAAAATTAAAAAACCGTTGAAAACCTAAGGTAATCTGTTATATTTGACTTCAATTAATTCATTAACTACTAAGCTGCCTTCTGTTACACATTTACAAAGAATCTTTTACCCAAAAGTGAAGATTTCCTTGACCTTTGATTCAGGTGCGGATACAAGATTTCGTTCAGGGAGAGAGAAATAATTCCATGTAGTTTAGCCAGCTGTTCTTGGGTCACGCCACATAGAAATTTGTTTCCATGTTCTACAATTATGATGAGGTCTACAGAAAATTGAAGGGCGTACACCTAGGGCCCAATTCCGCAATCCTGAATGATTTTCCGTGTACACACTCTTTTCAAGGTCAGAACAAGTGTCAATGAATTTGACTGATAATAAACTCGTTATCTGTCAAAAATATCAAACTCACTCTTATGGAATCGCAAAAATCGATGTGTACACAAGTTTCTGTTTACAGAGAAAAAACACACTGTTGCGGAATTGAGTCCCTGTCACAAACATCGATTTGAGTGGATGAATTTGAAATTTGAAGAAAGCAACTACTTCTCTCTTTAAAGCTGCCACAGTGTCTTGAACAGGGGTACTTTGGAAATTCGCAAAATGAAGTTGTGCAGTTTATGGCTGCAGCATGGTGTCTTTTCAGCATTTTTGAACTCCCTCTGGGACTTCATCTTTATAACAATGCCTGAATTTCGAAACGCATAACGGTATATCGGTATGTTCCTATTCCCACACATGACGTTCAAGTTCAAGTGAAAGTTTTAGCCCTTTGCTGGGAAAATATAATTAGGCAATTACCTTTGCCAGTTTAAGACAGTTTTCGAAAACATCATCTGCGTTGAAAATGCCTTTGCAGATTGAAGTTTCACTACATTAACATTGTGTCTGCGATCAAATTCTGCAGTAAGAAATCGAGTTAAAGGCAAAAATATTGTGAAAGCTGGAGAACGTGTTCTTAAACGTCAAATACGTTTGCAAGAAAAATTACAGAACTTTATCAAAATTATTTGGTGCAAACAGAAGGATTGCATAAAAAGATTCGCGTCAGCAAATGATGATCATTTGAAAATCAAATTGACGTTGGCTTGACGCTTTCAACAACGACCAAAGGCAACTATCCTATCCAGTAACAGCATTTAGTTTTTTCTGGTTTCTCTCCAATCTTCTTCATCGGATTCATACAAACTCTTCGTTAGTTAAATAACACCGAAGTTCTTAAAAAATCCATGAAAGTGCCAAAATTCTAACAAATATTACCATTAGAAACATATCTTAAGGTAAGGCTCAGCTGGGCGCGGTGACAGGTAAGATACAGCGGTTGTTACATCAAATAGTATTAAATTATTTCGTGAAATGGAAAATCAGGAAAATGGAAACGTGTATAGTGGTCTTTTGGCTGCCAAGAATGAATTTTATAAAAATAGAACGTACAAACATTTTATTAAATTTATATTTTATGCTTCATTTGTTTTTGCCCAGGGGGGAGCAATTCTAACCATTTCCCCCTTGGGTCCGTGTCAGCTTTGCATTGCATGAAATTTTCAAAATATTATTCCAAAAATAATAAATTAGGTTAATTTTGTGTAATAATGCCTTACCTTATATCGTTTCCCTTATAAAAGTCCGCATTAATTTCATTGCTTGTAAAAGAGTTCCAAATAAGCAAATTGTAATAATCTTCTAAACACCGTGTTTAAGAACACTTTTCTATGAATGAAAGCTTAGTGGCTATTATATACGTGGATATCAGTACATAAGTGTACATATTATACTCATTTGTAATTGTTTTTAATTTATAATATATTGTTGTTGGTTTATGATGGTTCCAATCCCTTTTTCGCGAAATGTTTAAACATGCATAAGGAATTTTCAAAGTACCTAGCCAATAATTCAAGGAAAATTGTATATTTGAAGAAGACGAAATAATATATTATGTACGTATTTAAAATTGGTACATATACACAGCAAAACCTCTTAATAGCTTCAATGTCCTTTCCATTTTAATACATTATAGTCATGCAATATTTTCACAGCATGTCTGATAAAATAAAAACCAGTGGCAACAAAAATACTCTAAGAAATTTCTTGTTTCATGTTTTTCAGGTCACAAACACAGATAATAAAAGACTCAGCTTAAACGGATTTTATTTGCTTATTACTTTGAATTACTGTCTTTATACAAAATTTTATTCGAAGAATTAGGATTAGACACTTGATTTTATTTAGATAAATAAAGTTGTTTCCTGTGTTATAAGATCCTTGATGGCAATTGAAAAAAATAGTGAAAATTGTTGATTTTGAAATAAACGAGAATGCTATCATAACAAACATCTGTCTACTAGGAGAAAATCACTATTGAAAGCAGCATCTTTGATATAGCTACAGATTTAATCAACCTTGGAGTAAAACAATTTAACTCCACGAATCACACCTTTCTGAAGAAGAACTTTCTCTCAAGAATAACACAAGAAAACCACTGTTATTTTACTTAAAGTGTCACATCTAGCTTAAGTATGCAACCTTAGGTATAAGTAAGCATAACAGTAATAATTTGGTAACTGTAGACCATGACAGTTTTTCTTATTCTTCTTATAGTCTTTACAAGGCTTGATTTTGGAAATACCGCCATATAATGACATTAAGTTAGGTAGATGGGGGCGGGGCAGAAAATCAGTAAAATCCCTGAGAATATTTCCTCAATCAGACCAAAAAATTAGCTAAACGTGCCAAAAGCGTTTGAAAAGACCTTTCCATATTGAGGTACGTCACGATTAATTTCATTAAAAAAAGTCATTTGAACAAAAAAAAAACTACAAGGGGTTAGTCCATGCTTATTTTGAAATCTATGAAAAATTTTTGTGACGAAATTTTTACATTTTTGGAAAGTTGTATTAATTTACTATTTGAGAACTGAAAACAGCAATAATTTTAAAAGCTTTGTTCGTTAGATATTTGCATCTAACAGATTGCGTCAAAATTCGGTAAAATTACTTTGAGTGCAAGTATCTTATGAACTAGACTTTGCAGAAGCTTTTGGTTTTCAAGAACGCATAATTTTTTGATAGAGAATGTAGAAATTTAAAACCAAAAGCATTTGCAAGGCTTGGTAACATATTTATCCAAAGCAAATTTAGTTTAAATACAAATAATCGAATATCTATTTCAAGAACCAAATTAATATCATAGAAGGTTCTGGTTTTCAATTTTGGAAAGCTTTCGAAAATCTCTTGTGTATCAATATGTTACAAATAGTATGACGAAATCGACTTCTTTATGCATACTGCATACACAACATTATAAAACCGTTTAATCTCATATTATTTCTGAAGCGCTTATTAATTTATGACGAAAAATAATAAAATACATATAACAAAAGTTTTCTTGTCAGTTAAAGCACACGACTGCCTTTGCCTTTGTAATACGAAATACACCAAGGTAAATCAGCTCAGCTTGATGAAATTTTCAAAAACCATCAGAATTTTATTCGATTCTATTGCGACCTCATTGTGGGGGTGTGTAATGTGCACTACACAACATTGCTGTATTATTTTTGCCTCGAAAACAACCAAATTTTGGGTTTCTTTGCTAAAGGCATATTATACAAACATACATTATAAGCTATAACATTCTATATACTCTGCCATTACATACCGTTTTTGCCAGATTTACAAATGTTTCCATCCTGCAGACGAGACGTCTAACATTATCCTTCCCTCAACCCTTCCTCACCCCCTCTAGTTTATTCTTTGAAATACTCCTTGCTTCCTGGAAAATCGTGAAATATTCATACAAAGCAAAGGTTAAACACGAACAGCTCTCCCTTAAAATGAACACCTATAGTCAGCAGAAAATCACGGGTTTTATACGGTTACACCATAACCGTTTCCATAAAAGCGCAGCGTTGCTGTCAGAATTTCGCGTTCCATGTGCATCGCCCATAAGTCCAACTTTAGCAACCCTGTTTTTGGCGGGTGTATTGCATGATTAATTCAATTAAAATAACAGTCACAGTTGAAATGTGTACATAAGGTTGTAATGGGTTTCACTGTGCTACATCATTAGAAAGCAAGCAGAATAAAGGATTTCTAGAGCTTGTTGTACTTACGAACAAGTGTGGCCAGTTGTCATGAAAACATATAATAGCAAGTCAGGAAGTCATCAGTAAGTCAACTATAAGTTGTTTAACAAGTGAAAATTAATTCTATAAGACAAAAACACAAACAATTGGCTGAAATGGTACTTCTTTATTGAATTAAGCTCAAAACTGTAAAATTTCAAGTACAAGTACATCAGTTCCATGGTACTAGTACTTTGAAAAAGTGAAGAACCAGTATTTTTAAAGGACATTGGTAAAAGTTCCAAGTGCTAAGTACCTAAGTTCCAAAGTTCCTGAGAAGTACTTTCAAGTACTTGATAAGTATCAAAGTAGTTGAGAGTAGTTGAGAAATACTTTCAAGTACTTGATAAGTTGTTTCAAGTATGTAATAAAATTTGCTTAAAGGATTTCTAGACTATCTTTTAAGGATAGTCAATAAATTTCGTGAACGACAGAGCCTTGGGTGGCCAGCTTCTTTGGGTCCTCTGTGCCACTCACGTATCTCCAATGAACCACCAAGAGTATGTTCAATGGGCAGGCAGGTGTGAAATGTTAATGTAAACAATATTCTTTGGCCAGTCAAGCACCATGGTCCGCAGCTTGAAACTCTAATTACTATATTAAATGGACTGTGGTGAAGAAAAAGCGAGTGTAAAATGACAAAAACCACGAGTAGATGTCACGGTGGGCGAAACTATTGCGAGAGAACCACGCAACAGAACGCCTTGTAAATGGGAAGGACGAGACTGCAGCAAAGCGAATCAGCATGACACTGGAAACCATGTTTGTAATTTTTAACCACGTTTTAGGCTTTTTTTAACCTCTTTGAAAAATAAATTTTGAAACAAAATTACTATGACGAGTCTATACCAAAACCAAAACAAGATGACAAGACATTCTCAATGCCAAAAACCACGTGTAAATGTCCCGGCGAGACCAAAACGAGACTATATCGGTAAATCCACGTCACAGGTAACTGTGTTAACGGGCATGGGGACAAAAGTAAGATTAAAACTATGACCATAGCACTAAACACAAAGTTTGGACGACCACGGCCAGTGGTCAGCGAGACGAAAGCGTGACATCGTGTCATCGCACTTTTTTAAGTACCAGTATTATGGTACTGAAGTACAAGTACTGGTACTGGTACTTGTACTTGAAATTCTACTGCTTTGGTATAGTGTGAGTTTCAGTGTCTCAATTTTATGTTCAGGAACCCTTTCCAACACAACAAAATCAGAAGAGCCTGCATTCAATCAGAAGAGCCTTCATTCAATCATGTTTGGACATGATACCTTCAAGCATACCAACAGATTGATTGGCCAAAAATCACCAATGCCTGTAAAGATGATCACCAACAATAGAGTTATAACAATGGCAAAGGTAAAGCCTTCGCTACCCATTTTCACGGAAACTTGAGAGTGATTCAGTCGACAGCCTAAACCTGAGCACCTCAGAGCAGAGAGCAAATTCAAACCAGCTTCTTCCATTTGGCTCGGTTTCTAGAAAGATGTCTCCAATTTCACTCACCAAATTGGTTGAGGTCTTCTTCCACTTGCATGAACCACCTGTTGTCCGGCATAGCTCTTCTACACCGTCTCAAGAGGGTAGAATCAAAGACTTTACAGGCCGGAGCAATGTTGTCCATTCGCTCTGGCTGACCCAGCAATCTCAGTCGTTGACTTTTCACTTCATTGGATAGGGCGGTGTTGCTGTACAGCCCGTACAATTTGTTGTCTTTTTCTCCATTCCCTGTAGTGACCTTTCGCTCTCCAGTAAAGATTTGTAAATTTAATATTTTGACTTGACAGAATATACAATCTTTCAGTCTTATTTCTTAGGATATCCGTTGAACAGAACGGACTTATCCCAGCCAGTCTAAGGATATCTGTCAAGCTGAACAGACGTGTCAGTGTCAGTCAGGCGTAGAACAGCCTTTGGGCAAGGCAAACGCAGCTAGATGGACCAAGGCTACTACACCATCTATGCAGACGGAACCAAAAATCATCCGGAGAATTTTTCTCTCAAAACAGCCTCAAGCGTTCTCATCTACCGTTAAAAGGGTCCATGCATCTTCACCATACATCAGGACCGGGATGATAAGCGTCTTGTACAGAGGCACTTCATAGTTGCTCAAGAGAGGGCTTTGTTTCTTATACTAAAGAAACAGCGATTGGCAAGAGTAATTCTACGTTTGATCTCAGCACTGATATCAATTGCCAAGTTTATAGTGGAGCCTAGATAGACAAAGTCTCTAATCACCTCAAAATTATTGCTGTCAAATGTCTTAATAGTGACGTTTTGACCTAGACGTTGTGACTTTTTTGCTGACAACATATTTATTTTGTCCTGACTTCATTCATCGTTAAGCCCATCTTCTTGGCATCCTCCTCAAAACTCACAAAAACATCAGGCTTTGTTCATCCGATTATGTCAATATCGTCAGCATAAGCGTGTAGTTGAACGGACTTTGCCGGCATCTTTCGTCAAAGCAGGGATTTCGCTGAGGTGGTGGAATCTCTGATGACTTGCTGGCAATTCTTGCATTGGTTCTCGATGCTTGAATTTAGCGGCATAGGACTAAAAGGGCATGAGAGACTCGATCGGAAAAGTACCTGGCGACTGTAGCCATCTGACGTTGAACTTCCTCATAGCAGCTATTTCCCTGTTGTGGTTTTGGTCTGGATATCAGAAGCATTACCTTGGTTACAACGAGGTAGTGGTCAGTGTCAACGTCGGCTCCTCAGAACGTTCCAAGTGAAAGTTTAATTTTTCTAGTCCTTATATCCATCTTTTTATTGTTTTTTTTTTTAAATTCATATCCTCTTCCACAGAAGAGTAGGTACGTGTAAACCAGCCATCTATTTGATTTTTATTTAAAAAAATCAGAATAATAATTTTAGTTTGGTGCTAATTTTGTACAGTTTTTACTAATGTTCATTTAATTCTTAAAATCTTAAATTCAAAGAAAGATACCAGGGGCCTATTTGAGCACTTCTTCTTCAGCTACCAGTATTGCCATGTCTTGAAATAGTTTGATAGCCCAATTTTAGTAATTGTGTAGCCCAAAATCGGAACCAAAAAAGTAGCCCAAATAGTAGCCCAATACCAATACAAATATAATAATACGGAGTTATGCTAAATTATTGTTGTATCTAACATGCTACTTTTTTAAGCAAAGCTAAACATGCACTAAAAAACAAAGCTATAATTAAAGCGAAGATTGTTGCGGTTGATAAGAAATGTCAAATATAATGAGTACCTACCTATGTTCAATGAATAAAAAGTGATGCTAAATTATAGAAGGATTTGTTAGTTGTTTATGTGATTTATTCATAGAAAAAAAGTATTGTCCGAGATTATAATCTTAACAAATGCAATGGTCACACTATCTATTATGCTTAAACTAAGTGAAAATTTGCAAATGAAAAATACAATTTTCCATTTCATTTAGTCTGTCTTGAGAATAATGATAATGTTGATGCTTATGATTACAATGATGCAAATTTTGCATACTTTTCCTCTGCATTCAGCTAAAATGCATTTATCGTTTAATATAAAATATGTATTTTTTTTTTGTCTTTTTTCCGGATAGTAGTGGCGGGTGGTTAAAGTTCATATAAAAATTCAAACAAAAATGAGGTTATTTGTCAATGCAAAAGTTAGAAATAGAACTTATTTTTTACTCCTTCAAAAGTGACATCCATAGAGAGGGCTAGACTCAAGACATTAAATAGAAAACTTTTTGTGGGTTTCTCTAAGCCAAGAAGAGGGTGAAAACTTGAAAGAAAATATAGAAAACGACATTCATAAAAAAAAAGAAAATCTGAATGAAAGTTTTTCGCAGGGCGACACAAGGACGATGGTACTGCCGGAAATACACATCCAAGCTATTTTTTTTCTTTCCTATCAAAATAACATTATTTGAAAACTTTTAAGCGGTAAGAAATTGTTCTATGGTTATTGAAATTGTAAGTCTGGCGGTGAGAGTTTTTTTTTTTGCTCCTTGTTTTCGAAACCACGCAATTTCATGGGCTGGTTGGTTTTGGTTTATTTTTTTTTTTATTGAAGTCCCGGGCGTGATGAGGTCCCCGCAGTAGATATGACCTCTGGGTGTAACAGGTTTTTATGTGCGAAGTTATTGCAACTAAAAAGCAACAGTGCGCTGACATGAAATTGGCAGAAGCGGAATTGTGAGAACAACAAGAAAATTCTTAGTGAACCAGGTGAAAGTGTGTGTTTGAGATCCCGTGGAGCAATAAAAGGATTTTTATGTTTGCTTGAAGGTGCTGTATCATGAGGCATGAAGATATTTTTAGTAAAAAAACAAATAAAATAAAATACTATAGAAGAAAAAAATATAAATGCTTGAAGGCCTTTTTTTATATAGCGGCCTTTTTTAAACGATATAGAGATTTTAGGAAGGTACCTATACCTATCTATTTACAGTGTAAAAGTTTTCAAGTTCCCATAACTTTGTTGGTTGTATTTTGTCGTTATTTATTGAAAATATTAAAGGTCAAACGAACAAAAGTGCTGTGAATGGTGAACATTTCATTTATGTGGTCAAAGATAATTTAATTTGCTAGCACAGCTGTTCATCATTAATTTTTAATAGAGACAAATTTTATGGGTTTGAAAGTTAGGATAATTTTATGAACATCTAAAACATTTGACATTTTGTATAAGGTAATGTACATAAATTATTAGATGAATAAGGAAAATTGATGAAGGAAAAATTTGAAGTAAATTTAATTAAAATGTTTTATTAAAGTCTATTAAACTTGCTTCATTTGAGTTATGATTTTTTAAATTTGAAAATTTATAGTAAGACGAAATCAATTATCTTGTGTATCTTATGGCAAACATTTTAGCTCGGATAGGTGTATCAAGCAAGGTAAACAATACCCTGCGAAGAGGGTGGACGCAGCCTTTCCGCTTAAGAAAATCGAAGAGCCTGACAAAGGCAATCGAAACAATACCCGGAAGTTTTATTAAAAAAATGGCAAGAAACTGCTACTGGCTTTAATACCAGAATACAAGCTCTTCGAAATTGCGAAGGAACCCTAGTCACCGAAGCATAGGGAATAGTTGTACTATATTCAAGAAGCATTTCCAGTAGCTGCTAATAAAAGAAGCGAACGGAAACCGAAGTTCAGCCAATGAAGATCCTGTATAGAAGAGTGGTATATACTTAGCAAAAACGATGCTCAAGAACAACAAGGCAGCTTCATGTCATGGTTTACAAATTGAGCTCTTTAAGCACGGAGGGCATGTATTGAAATGGTACATGCATCAACTCATCAAGCAAGTTTTGCTGAAAGAGGCATGTCGGATGACTGGTCTATCAATTCCATATGTGACATCTACAAAAAAAGGTTATCCTATATCCTGCAAGTGAGCGTCTTAAGCTGTTATGCAGCACTATAATCAATCTAACACTACACTGGTAAGGTGTGGCTTTCACCCTGGAAGATCGAACTTAGACCAAATGTTTACTCTTAGGCAAGTCCTGGAAAACTGGAAAAAGTCAATCGATATTTAAGTAGAGACTCACGATCAATTCATCGACTTCGAAGCCGCATTCACTCCCACCGTGAGGCGCTCTATATGGCGATGACTGAACCTGGGATCCTGGAAAAATTGATCTAGTTGTATCGCATAATATTGGAAATTACGCTATTCAATGTACAACTAGGGAAAAGCTTACTATTTCAAACATGCACAGAGTCTCGGCAAGGAGATTCGCAACCTCAATTTGGAGCAAATAATGCGCAGGACAGAAAAACACAGGAGATAATATTTTCAACAAATCTGTCCGACTTCTAGGTTATTCCGATAGTATCGACATCGGTTCCCAACATGCAATTATAGGGTCTTTCTGGCAAATTGAAAAACAGGCAATACTTGTTGGTCCTAAAGTAAACGAGGACTAGACAAAAAACATGCTATCAACAAAATATGAAATATTTGTCAAATAGCTCAAACATAACATCAAATGCTGATAGCAACAACTTTGAAGTTGTAAAGGAGTTCATCTACCTAAAGTACCTTTCACATGAGCTGTGAATTGCGAATAAGTTTGTTCAGGCAATTTCTAGCTCAAATGTCAACAAATTCTTGTTTTTACTTTTCGGCCAATTAAATAAACGATCTTATCTACAGTTTTTAAGAGGAAATTGTTAAAATTAGCATTTTATATTTTCCACGTGACCAACAAGATATTTTCTGCGAAGAGCCACACACAAATCTGCGAATGAAAAATTCGCTCGAATTTAAAACTCAAATTTTTGGACACCCATTTCACTAGTTTATTTTATAGAAGTGAAAGAAATGTCAAAATTCGTGACCATTCGCAATTCGCAGTTCGCTATTTAGAGTAAAAATGTATGCCTGGAACGGCATGTAAGTGGAAACTTGACGAAGAATTACCCTAGCAAAACAGTGCTACTTCAGTTTTCCGTATTAAAGATTGGTTCAAAACTACTGCAATCAGCATAGAAAAAAAAAACAACAGACAAATTTTTCGATGGATATATATAATAAAGGACACAAGCGCGAACTCTATGAGTGGTATCAAGATTTGGATCGTGGATGTAGTGGAGAAAATCAAAACAAGTCGATTAGATAAGCTCGGTGACATTGAGCAAATGACTGGAAGCAGCTTGCATGGGATCGTAGTAGAGGAAAGGCTGCCCTGACTCAGAATGTGACCCTTCATGGATTCATCATCATCATCATCATCATCGGCTCGACAACCGGGGTCCGGTCCTGGCCTCTTTCAACAAGTTTCTCCACCTATCCCGGTCTCGAGCTGACGCCATCCAGTTGCGCACCCCATGGCTTCGGGCGTCCTGGTCTACGCCATCTCTCCAGCGCAAGCATGGTCTACCATGCTGCCGTCTACCATAGAATGTACCACAAAAGACTTTCTGAGCAGGTTCCTCTTCGCTCATTCGAGCTAGGTGCCCTGCCCACCGGAGTCTACCGAGCTTAATTTTTGTCACTATGTCTGCTTCAAGGTAGATTGCGTACAACTCATGGTTGTACCGTCTCCGGAATCGTCCTTCCTCACATATGGGACCAACAATTCTCCGTAAGACTTTTCTCTCGAACGCGGCTAAGAGGTCACAGTGCCTTTTGCTACAGGACCATGGTCCTGTACAGCAGCAGTTTTGAAGTTATGGTTAGATTTCTAGATTTGAATAGCTTTGACAGACTGTAGTAGGCTCTGTTGGATTTGAGAAGCCGCCCGCGTATTTCTTCTTCTATATTGTTATCGGCTGCTACTGTTGACCCAAGGTATTTAAAGGATTGCACCACTTCAAATTCGTGCTCCGCTACCTTGATTGTTTGACCAACTGTTCTTCTCGCATTCGACGCCACCATGTACTTTGTTTTACCTTCACTAATGTGTAGCCCCAGATTTTGTGCCGCCTGCTCGATCTGGATGAAGGAATCGTGTACAGCTTGTTCGATTCTTCCGATGATGTCGATGTCGTCTGCGTAAGCCAGTATCTGGCTGGACCTGTTGACGATGGTCCCTCTTGTTGCCGTGCCAGAGTCACGGATTGCTTTCTCCAACGCCAGGTTGAAGAGGAGGCAGGCCAAACCATCCCCTTGTCGGAGTCCATTAAAGATGTTGATTGGTCTGGATAGCAATCCGGCTATTTTTACTTGGCTTGTTACGTTGGTCATGGTCAACCTACATAGTCGTGTCAATTTATTTGGGAAGCCGAATTCTCTCATGGCTTTGTAAAGTTCTACCCTGGCTATGCTATCATAGGCGGCCTTAAAGTCTATAAACAGATGGTATGTTGGAATGTTGAATTTAAGACATTTTTCCATCGCCTGCCTAAGGGTAAAGATCTGATCAGTTGTTGATTTGCCTGGAATGAAACCACACTGATATTGGCCGATGATTGTTTTAGCGTATGGGGTTATCCGGTCTTGTAGGATAGAGGAGAGTATCTTATAGGCGGTACTCAACAACGTGATACCTCTATAATTGCTGCACGTTGTGACATCTCCCTTCTTATGTATGGGGCATATGATACCTTTTCGCAAGTCTTCTGGCATTTCCTCATGCTCCCATACGTGCACAATGATATCATGAATTGCTTGACGTAAGGCTGGCCCGCCGTGGTGGAATAATTCGGCTGGTATGCCATCGGCTCCCGGGGCTTCATGGATTGGTATGTTTTAATAATTTAAATAATTTATTTTTAAAAAAATCAAATTGATGTCCCAGAGGACTTTATTCAAAATGCATTGTTATCAAATTATTAATTGTCCGATTGATTTGAAAGCATCATGAGTGCAAGAATAGAAACAAAACAATATTGTGTTTAAAAACTTTAAATACAACACCAATTAACACTATTATACCAAACCCAATGAACTTTATCCGCTTCATCATGATATTAGCCAATTCAAAATTTTAAATCACATAATTAATTGTTTCAAATTAAATGCGAATAATATCACTGTCATCCACATGACATGGACACTATCAAAATGACACATGCACGATTTACTGCTGCTGCTGCAATCTGCACAGTAGATACTACTGCAATTAGCATGCAAAAAAAAAATCCATTAAAAATAAAAGAACAAACAAAAAAATTTGAATGAGAAAACGAATTTAATTTACTATTTTTTCAAGTATTCGTGCTTCATGCGCGCCTGCAACAACCTCAACTACAGGAGACTACATCAGGACTATACCATACAGCCGATTACGACAGCCAACACTGCAACCTGCAGAACAAAAACACTTTTTACATATTGCGGCAGTTAAATTGATAAAGTGTCCTTTTTTGCAGATGAGTTGAACAAATTCCAAGTGTATAGTTAGTTAAAACCAAACGATGACCACAGAAATCGCCAAAACATTCCGAAGGATGAGTCACTTTTGAGTTTTGTCACTCTGCCACAGTGTATTTTGTGTCATTGTTGTTGTTGTTGTTGTTTTTGTTTGGTTTAAGATAGGTTCATCAATAGATGGGCTTACTATAAAATCCAGTCAGAGTCACTCATGCGAAACCTTTTTCTCAATGTTCGTAGGCAAAACACTCCGGGAGACTTTATTCGTTTTCATAGTCTGAGAGGCAGTTGGGACGTGCCGAGCTAATACTTCTGGGAATTAATTAGATATTCATGACGTGAATGAGGGAACATCCAGCCGCAGTAGAGGTACTACATCTTTCCATTTGCCTGTTTCAGCAAACCAATTGTGTAAGGCCCCATCTCGTATCTGTCTAGAAGTACACAGAGAAAAATTCAGGAGAGATATTAATGATACTTTTAATTGGTCAGATATGCGTTCTTTTTCTTTTCCTCTTAGCATAATGGTAAGTGCATTGGACTGTCATGCTGAGTTTCGGGCTCAATTCCCATCCGCTACCATCTTAAACAAGGAATGTTTAATTCGAAGATACTACCTCTTCCAAGGGATAAATCCTCTAAGAGTGTCTGTTGTCATCATCTAGCCGATCGGACTCGGCAAAAAATTGTTGGTCCACACGCACCTGATGTGTACTTGATTTTATTCTGAACTCATTATCAACAAACATATGAACACGACTCATCATCTACAATTTGACAGCCGATGTAACTAAAATTATCTTAAGCTTCTCTTCTTTGAGCTTCCAACGTGTCCACATCTCCGCCTTAATTATTCTTAGTTATTTTATATTAAACTCATTTCACATAATCATTAATAGTTACCTGAATTATATTTAGTTTCATTAACTAATAAAGTTTGAATTATACTTTCATTAAATACCTAAATCTTTATACTTTGCTTAAACGTAACAGCACCCAAAAATGTTCGACGGTTAAAAGTCATTAGGCTCTGGTTCTCCATGAGCTGATGCCACTACAAACTTAATGTGAAAGTAGCGAGACAAAGAGGATATAAATAATTTGACTCCGAATTTATTGGTCAATCAGATTTCTTATCCTATTTCCAAACAGTATGCTAGTAAAATAAAATTACCGTTAATTTTATTTGGAGCAGTTATGCATTGTAGGATCGTAAGAAAATAGACATATTTTCCATAGAAGCATTTTCTCGAAATTCAAAAAATCATTTACTTAACTACTATAAACTGTATATTTTTTTAATGGTCTGATGTGTCTTCTTCCGACAATTTACTGCTTGAGTTAGTCGGATCGAAGTTTAATAAGCTTAGGCGCATAAAATTTAAGGAAAAACACAGATTTAAAAATATAATTCTAGTTTTTGATTGCTAGATATGAGTAGAAACGCTCCCACTCGAAATTGACCTTCGTGACCTTCCTAAAAAAACTTTAAGCTTTGATTGCAAGTTATCTTAAGCTGCCCAATTTCCAGGACAAGTTGACATGGTAAGCAATATCACCTACATGGGCCATATCTGCCGCACTTTACTCAACTTCCAATATTGAAAATATTTCCCACTTTGCTCAACTCAACCCACTTTACTCAACTTCCAATATTGAAAACATTTCCAAATTAATTTTTTTTTCGGTGTATGCATAACAAGATAATTTCAATATCAAAGAGGAATTGAGTTAAATTTTAATTGTGTTTTGGGTAAATTTGAAAACCGCTATAATTTGTAAAAGCCACATGAACACGCAACAACGCGTGTTGGATTTGCTAGTGGGACTTTGTGTAAATTTATCGATTTTCTTTCTGTTTTATATACATACCTATAGTATAGTAATCGCAATTTTATTTTTTATTTTATAATTATTTTTATAACCTATGTACATTGTTGGCTAAAATATTCAGATAATAAAATTAGTCGTAATTAAAATAATTTTATTACAACAAAACAACAATAAAAAAAATTATTTTATGAACATAAACAAAGTTTGATGATGTGCGTTTAACTGGTTTTGATTATTATTATTATTATTATTATTATTATTATTATGATCAAAATCAAGCGGTTTGTTTAATTGGCAAATTTAATATTATTTAACAATTGAACTTATTTATTAGCTTAAGGCACTATGCATACTATCATGTAGTAGGTACATTATGTTGGAGATTTAAAAAAAAAAAGTATGCCCTTTAAGGAAAAAAAACTCATCAAAATAAATTAAACGCTAAAGGAAAGGTTGTTTGTAAAGCAATAGTAAATGTTTATTTGTAAATATATGTTTATGTTTATGTAACTCTTTACAGTCACAGTGTTTTTAATATAATTGTATTTTATAAACAAAACTTGAAAAACTTCAGTGCAGTGTTTAAAAACTGACACTCTTTCTACTAACGTTTAATTTGACAGCTTACAGATGATAAGCGGCTTAGTATTTTTTTTCCATTTAACCATGAATAGAGTAACACCAAAACATCGCTTATCATCATCATCATATAATAAAACGGCAAACACGAATTTTGTAGGACAATTTAAGCGGTCCACAAAAGCCGAAAGCATATAAATTATATATCGTTAAAAGCTTTTTTCCGCACAAATGTGGAGAATGCTAAAATTCATTAAATAACTGCACCAAAAAAACTAAAAGATCCCATAAAAGAAAATTGGATTATAGGTGCGAGTGAGAGCCTGAGCGAGATCGAGTAGGTATGTATTTGTTTTTATTTGTCGTAACCTAAATGTGACGTTTCGATGTTTTCCACCTACCAAACAACAAATTTTCCAGCACTGACTGGAAATTTAATTGGAATGTCCGATGGTAGCGTTTAGTACCTACAGCAAAAAATAATAAGTAGCTCAGTTTTTCTCTACGTCTTTTAAACGATGGATTTATTCTTGCAATTTTTTACTTAATGTTGTAGTACATGATGGGGGGGGGGGGGGGTGGTGTACTTGCAATCAGTATTTTCTTATGTTATGAGTAAATACGTATTCAAGGGCGTATGCACAAAACTGTGTAACCAGGCCGAATAACTTGCTATCGATAATTTGAATGGAAGCTTCAATGTTTATTTAATTTATAACTTGGTTGTTCTCATGTTATATCGAAAAACAAAGTTTTCTACCGTTTTGTGTTAATTAAAATATATTTCCTTGTTGACGTTTGTCAATTAGACAATAGTGTTATTAGCACTCGAGTTTCGAGGACTGGGGGTCAATTCTCAATCTGTGGAGCTGTGAAGAGATACATTTTTGTCACAACTTCACTCAATAAACGATTCTCAATGTATGAAAAAATTAATTCAAATAACATTCAAAAAAAAGTTGTGAAAAATGGACGTTAAAAACTAAAGAGCACCAAAAGCATATGAGACCCAAAAAATGTTTTTGGTTCAATAATTAAAATAAAACCTGAATTTAGCTCTCGATAAGTTAGTAATTTCCTGATACTTTAACTGACTAAAAGTTGTAATTTTCAATTTCAGATTCACAACTTCTGACGGTGCCCATTTTCGAATCAAAAGACGGAAGAAATTTGAGCCAGCAGCTAAATGGTTTATGAGGAACCATTAAAGACGGACTAAAGTGGAGGAAGTATTGGCAGGATTTAACGTGAGTTGCAAAATTATTATTATTTATAATGTGAATTAAACGTTAGAATTTTGTATTGTATCGGGGTTTTCAATAAGAGCGCTACAAAAGTTTTTTTTAAATAAAATAAAAACGGTTTTGGATATGAATATGAAATTCTTTATTCCTGTGAAAGTACGTTCGATGCCATTATGTATGGATCTCGATTTCTGTTGCATGGCCACCACGGACACGCTTGCAGAAGTCCAGACGCTGAACCCAATTTTCAACGGTTTTCAAGCATAAATCGGTCGATACTGCTGCAATTTCACGTTCGATCACAGAGATGCCCAACGCTTGAGAACGACGTGTAAGAGACACATTTGGGCTTTCTGCAACTGAAGCCTCAGCGGCAGCAATATTCTCGACACTACGGGCACTTCTTTGTCTCACTGGCAAAGGAATATTTTGTACTGTACCTGTGGATTCAAATTTTTCCAATAGACGCTCAATTGTTGATCTGCTAGGACGATTATGACGACCATAAATTGGACGTAGCGCTCTTAACGTTGAGGCCACTGACTTCGAATTTCGGTAGTAAATTTTAATAATTTCGACTCGTTGTTGGCTCGTATATTTTTCCATCGTAAAATGGAAAACCTTACTGAAGAGAAATGTCAAAAGAGCGGCAAGAAATATGGCGTCGTTTGCTGTCCCTGTCGCTCTACTTTTCTAGCGTCCCTCTTGAAAAACCCTTTATATGTACATTCTTTATTAAATGAACATAGAATAAGTGTGTGAAGTCGCGAGACTGGTATAAAGCATCAGCGCCATGAAAGTGGGGTCAAGTGGGTATCCTTCCGATCAAAGAGTTATCGCATTTAGATCGATGGATAATTGAAATAATAACCCCAGAAGCTG
The DNA here is from genome assembly GCA_946251815.1 of Dasysyrphus albostriatus. Lineage (NCBI taxonomy): Eukaryota > Metazoa > Arthropoda > Insecta > Diptera > Syrphidae > Dasysyrphus > Dasysyrphus albostriatus. The sequence continues at coordinate 51,904,015 of OX276336.1, forward strand.
TTGAAAGAGTTTCTCATTGGTTGGCGAGATTGGCTTCAAACCAATTGTGTTAAGTATCAGAGTGCTTAACTTAATTGTTTCTTTCTAATCAAACTTGTTTCACATAGAATTGAAGACCTACAATTTTTAAACTTTGAGACAGAGGCATATGGGTCCCATTCCAGACCTTTTGGTGACCGATAAACCAAGGGATGCTGCAGCAGTTGAAATTGATCCCAAGGCACAAGGAGGTGGTGATGCTTCTACATCCAAAAAATGGCGAAAAGGACGAAGGACATTGACCAACGACACAGCCTTAACAATTTATAAGAAAAAAGAGCTCAAAAAATAGCTCTAAAAGATAATGACATTCAAAAAACGTATCCAAAAGGATATTAAAAATCTACACATTTCCCTACATAATCATGTACATGCATACAAATGTATGTATGAACTTAAAAATAATTTTTAATTTTGACTCACTATTCTGCTTCGGGTGCACCTGCCTTCTTGAAGAATTTGATTTGTAGTGGGGTTTGTTTGTTTGTTATCATTTTCAGACTCTACATTCTCCAAAAATGGAACTGTTACTCTAATCAATATATTGTGGAGCACAACACAAGCGTTGATTATAATTCCTGCTTTTGCCGGACTATAAGATAATATCCTTTACTTAGCCAGGCAAAGGAATCTGCTCTTGAGTATACCAATACATCGCTCAACAAGAGCTCTTGTTTGCTTATGAGTTGAGTTGTACTTATTCTCTGCCTCGAAAGTTGCTCAAAGTATCGAGGTCATAAGCCACGGCTCCAATGGGTAACCACTATCCCCAAGGAGCCAAAAGTTTGTTTATCTCCTTCGTTAAGTAAACCTTCAAGTGTTGTCTTTGTTCTTGAACGTCGCCACACGTATGCATCATATGCTGTTCCTTCATATTGAGCATTTGCGCTAAATATAATAAAATCAGCCCCACATACGATGTGAACATTCATCGAATTACCACCTTTTCTGCAATAAAACACGTGTTCAATTTCTCTCCTTGGAGCTGACACTTTATTGTGAGTGCCATCGACTAAACCTCACACCCGAAAAGCCAAATTATTCGTAGAATTTTTACTTTATATAGCCGGAAATTCATCGCGAGTAAGAAACTGGACATATCTGTGCTGTGGGCAATAATCAGGTTTAAAGCAATGGAAACTTCTGCTACACAACGGCTTTTACAGAAGTCTGAGATAACAACGAAAAAGAATCTTGACCAACGGCACACTGAAAACTGCCAGTGGTAAAAACCCGCAAAGAGCTCAACACCTTAATAAGACATGGAAGCGCACTTCTAAGTTGATTTAAAATTAGAAATGGGTGGCTTTAATTCATCGATCAAAGTGATGCACAGATATTTCGGAAATCTTTAAAGTTGAATGAAGTGTTCATTAGAAGCAACTTCGAATGGATTTTGTTCATCTCGAAGAGAACGCCTCAAAAGTCTTAGATTATTTCTAAGAAAGAATAAAAGTAGTGCATTATGGAAGATATTTATTTATCTTTAAAATAAAGTAAAAGGGTGGATTAACGCTATAGTTACTATTACATGCATAATAAGTTCGGACATTATGTTTTTTCAAGGCCAAACCAATAAACAGGAACAAAATAATTAATTAATAAACCTGACAGTTAAATGGTAGAATTTATCATTTAGAACTCTTTAGTACATATATTGACAGCTTTTTATCAGACTGAGTACGAGATGAAGTGATAAAATGAAAAATGTCTATGAAAATTGAAATGATAATATTTGTTTCACTTCACAGCTTCACAGATCGAGAATTGACCCCCTGGACGTTCTAGTTGTTAGGATTCTCTAAATACCATACCAAGTTTCACATAATTTTCTAAAGAATATTTGGCCAGTTTATATTTCTTGAGCGCTCAGTAGTTTTCCTCAATTTTTTGACGGAGCAGGAGAATAAAATATAAACAGTATTCCTCACATAGAAGTCAAAACAACTCTCTTTTTCTTTTCTTCGTATATAATTTACTGAGACAAAAAATAATTGAGCAAGCGAATCCAAAAAATTTCAGTCTCAGTTTTTAAGGGGAAAAGTGAGGAATTTTTGAGAGGAATCCTGTTTATATTTCTGAGCGCTCTGAGTCCTCTGAGATCTCAGAAATATAAACTGGCTAATTGGTTTTCAAAATCGCAACACTATTTCCAGTGACAGTAAATTTGACAGCTGAAAAATAATGTGTCATCAATTGCTCAGTATGTTATGCCATATCACCATAAATAGAATAATTATCATGCCAGAATGACGACAACGCTTGGAAATTGTAATATGTGATTGCCGATATATTGCTTACAACATCTCGATAAAGGGGTCAGAAACTAGACTTCTAAATTGTTGAGACAGCCACGGCACCCATTTGACATTATTTGGAAGACTCACTTTGAATATTCTAAATTAAGGATGAGAATCTGAAGGACAAAACTCTATTCTTTGTTTGAAAAAAGTGAACAATCCTCATCGCCCTTTAAAAAGTAACTCTCCTCATTTATCTTCAGTTGCGGATGTTTGTCAGCCATAAAAACAAATAATAATTATTGCATGTGACAGTGACCCAGTCATTCATTTGAGTTCAGCACAAAAACACATAAATTTTTGATAACTTTAAGATTTGGAGATTTATCAATGTATACGAGTACCTATATACGAAGCTTTATTTATATACTTAAGACTTAAGTGATAGCTCGATTAAAATTTCATATCGCGTGAAAAAATAATTAAAACAAAACCATATGAAGAGCTCACTGGAGTCATTAAACTTTCAGCAACCCAGAAGTTGTGCAACACTCTTCTTCATATCCGACAATTTAGTAGCAAAAAGCAGCTTAATTTTTTGTTGTTTTGTGAAGGGACGAAGGCTCTGTGGGTTTAAACAAACAAATAATATATTTTTTGTTTGTTCTGTAATAAAGGGTAACAGCTTCTGCAACAATAAGATATCTCATCTCCCCTTTCCCACCTACCACGTTAACGTTACGATACTTTTTAATAATAATCATAACACTGACATATTCGTTGAGGAAAAATTACCATGTATCGGCACGTATCAATACTACGTGACCTGGATGCCCAATTGCTGGGGAAACACTCCCGGAAGTGATGATATGTTAGTCGAGTCAGGGTGTAGCAGAGTGCAGAATGAATAGTGGCTTGCATCGCAATGCTGATGGTTATATAGATATAACATCAAAACGAACGGGGTGGCCAATAAAACTGATGGGGGTAAAAATTCTTTAAATGTTTACGGGCGACGAGATACGATGACGATGCACACAGGCAAAAGCAAAAAGAACCACTGAAAGGGGTGAGAAATAGGAACTGGGAGCAGGGAACAACACCCTTAAAGGAGAAAATGTAGCGTGTATGCCCTTTGGTGTGCAACAGTGGATGACTATGAGGATTTGTCCTTTTTTTATTTTATATCCTTTGCAGCCATTCTCAGAATACCCATCAGAGAAAGGATGTGCAGTTCTTATAGGAAGACAAAAAAAAAAGAAATTACTGGCAGAACTATAAGCCATTGCATTAAAACTAATTTAGGTACTTATTTAAAGGGAGTTTACTTTAATGGTTTTACATTGTGCTTTGTTTTTTTTTTTATTATTTATTTATTTTTTTTACCAATAGACGAAGAAATGTGAGGCAATTACAAATGAGAAATTACGCTATGGTCCTTAATGTATGATGTCATTTTAAAAATCACCTGCTTGCATTTTGCATGGCTGACTTAACAAAAAATATGATCTACAAAAAATGTTTTTTTATATTTTATTTATTTATTTAATAGCTGCTTTGTTTTACACTTCCAAACTGCAAACTTTCTAAATCTGTCGACTTATATTGCCAACATATCCCAATACATCACAAAACTTATTTGTCTGACTTTAAGTTGAAGCTAGCTTAAGGGTTTGTCAAAAGGAGAGCGTTTTTAACGCCGCGCCGTGGTAAGATTTTAACGCAACGCTAAGATTAATTTAACTCGCTGTTATATAAATCTAGCCATGAAAATTTTAATAAGTTTACCTTCACACTGTGTCAATCATGAACTCTGAAATAATCTGTTATTTTATATATGTAATACCGCGTTTCACCGCTGTGTCTGAACGCCACGGTGAATTCAACGCAGCGTTGAAAACGACTTCTGTGGGAAAGTCCGTGGATCCATAAAACTTTATTTTTGGGGCTTCTGATTGGTCAGCTGTCAAAAAAAATCTGAAAATTCAGATGACTTTTCGTTACGTTTGCTTACGTTTTCAGATAAAAATTTTCATCTGAAAATTCAGATGACAGCTTAAAAAACAAGACAAAAAATAAGAATCCGCACATAGAAGCTGAACTTAATAGTAGATGCAGCTATTTTGTGTTCTGTTGTCGGTTTGGTACGACTTGTTGGTTTTTTTTTAAGTTTTGTTTTCTTGTAAGTGAATAAAATAAAAAAATAAGATTGAGAAGTAGTTTTTCCATGGCATTTTGGATTTAGTTTTTCCTTAACAAAAAGTGAAAGTTTTCCCCATTTTTATTTAAAATAATTACATTTGGTGGAAAAACGCGAATAAGACGTGCATTTGGGAGTAAAAACAGTTAAGATTTTTTGGATGCCAGTGAAAAGTGTGGATTCAACTATTTTCTTAAGTATTATAATCCAAGTAAAAACAACGAACAAGCTTTTTCCAGTCAACTTACATAGTAACTTCCTCGTCAGAGTCACTTATTATGCGACAAAAAAAGTTCTTCCTTATATAACTTTCAGTAAAATCAGCAGGTTAACACAAGATTATGGCTGAAAAAAAATATATGACATTTGGCTGAAATTTCAGATTTTTTGTGCGTTCAACGTTACGTTTCAGTACTGAATTTTCAGATTTCTGTCGATGAACGCACCCAGTTATATTATGCATTGCCATATTAAACAACGCAGATGTCAAATTCGGCGTTGAAACGTGACGGTGAAACGCGCTCTGTTTGACTAGGCCTTTAGTTACAAATTTTCCGCTCGCTATGGATGTTAAATAAGGACAAAAAGTGGGTGTGGGGTTTGACAGTGAGCAGACTTCACTTAATCCGCCTCATTATCTTTCCCATCAACATAATTAATAAGAACAATCAGAAAGATCAATTCGGTGCCTACCTTTCGAGTCAAACTGCGAATCTATGAAATAGGAACGCATTTTTTTTGTAATTGTAATGCTCAACTATTCTTTAAAACAAAAGCGCTTTTATATGACAAAATTATTTTTGTTATTAAATTGATTTTGAACGTTTGGAGCTTGTGTGGTTATGTTAACATGTGTCTATTTAAGATAAAGCGTAAAATTAAGTAAAATTTGAAAGTACATTTGACACAACAAAATTTTGAAAATAATAGACATCACAAAATATTCTCTGTTATCTATAGATACTTATCATAATATAATAGGTAAGTATTTTTTTTTTCAACATACCACCGAGAAAAAAAAAACAAACTCGAAAAAGAATAAATGATTATTATGGCGCCATCAAAAAGCACTCCGTCCCTGTTGGAATGCATTTATATTTGTGATAGCTAGAAAAATTATTTTTCCAATAATGGCGTTCCTTATATTTCATCTTCTAAGAAGATGATGTCAAGGGCGTACGCAAAATACTTCCAAATGAAGATATAAATTTCCTAATGTATAAAATATATTGTTATTAGGGGGGCAAGCGCCCAGGCAATTTATTTCCATTTGAATGCATTTTAAAGCAAAGATTTCTGTACCGAAACTATTTCTTAAATATGGTTGCCCCCAGCCTAACCGAAATCCTTTATAAGTAAATCCCCTAACCGAAATCCTACATACGCCCTTGGATGATGTGGTTAAAGACCACAGGTAAATTTCGTTTCGCAGAGTACCTACTTAGCTAAGGCAAAGGATTTTATATTTATTCCCAAAGTATAAAATTAAATATAAAGTTTAACTCGATTGATTTCTTAGAACAAATTTCTATCTAAGCCAACTTAACGAAGCTTAGCGAAATTGTGCAGACAAAACCAGCCAGAATTGTGAAATTTTAAAACAGTTATTACTTTGACATTTTGTATCATTACCCAACTAAAATTTAAATGTACGTATGACTATTCATCTATCGAAACTAATTAAAAAGTCATAAACTATACATTGTACAAGGTCTTGAAGAAAACTCTTTGGCTAATTTGAGAAAGAAAAGAGGCTTTTAACAAGCAGTCTCATATTAATAGAAACAGGTAGATCGAATATGTTAAATTTTTTTCTTTTTAATGGAAGAGGATATTTATTTCCCAGAAATAGCTGAAACAAGCAGCTAAAGCAGTTCATTTTGATATTTTGTTATCAAATAATACCAACATCTTAAGGGCCATTCACATGAGAAAAACCAAGGAACGATGAAAAATCGAATAGAAGGAGATTTAACACTTTTATAATCCAAAATTCTTCGAAAAAACTAAACAAATTGCTAGGAATTCAATTAACGTTAATGTTGAGTCGCTAAAATTAGCATTATTAATAGCTAAAGTAAGAGAAATTTGAGTAAGCAAATTGGTCGTCGTGAATATATTTTAATTCGCTACGGCCAATTTGTTTACTCTTATTTCTCTTATTTTATTTATTAAAATGCAAAATATTAATAACTCAACATTAACGTTAGTTAGATTTATACAGTTCTGTCTAGTTTTTTTTCGAAGAATTTTGACTTATAAATATGTGTTAAGTCCCGTTTTGTTCGTTTATTCGTCGTTTGTTGGTCGCTCTAATGTGAATGGCCCTTAAGCCTCTTTTAGAGGTTCGTTGAAGACTTATAGAAGAATTTCGATGTTGTATGGAAAAATTGAAAAATACATATTTTATGTGAATCTGTGCTTCCTCATTGTCTTCCTTTTTTTCTTTTTATGGTCTTGAGTAAGCTGTATTCGAAAATATATTTTTTCAAATATATTTTCACAAATACCTTCCAGAAATTAGAAAAATCACAAACGACTAATTGTTAGTTCATTACTTTTTGAAGCTAATATTCAGTCAAGAAAATATTAAAAACTCAATTAAAAGGGAATAAAGTTAAATAAGGTGAATATTATTTATTTTCTTTCCACAGGAGGAAATCGTTCAAATACACAATACACTTGATAATTCGGTAAAAAGTTTAGTTCTTTACTTCTCCTCTTTTTGTATGCGCTCTTTCCATTGTATGCAAGGTTATTACAAGGTATTTGACCAAGGTATATATAGAATACATGGTATGCTATTCTGAGTTGATTTTCTTTTTCGTTCTACGATCTTACGTCACGTGTAGTCAAAATCAAACAACAGAAACAAAAACAAAGGCAAAGATAATTGTTATGTTTGTTAACGTGAAAACTAAGTTTGCGAAACCTGGTTGAAAATTTCACGTTACCAACCAGGCATAATTACATCACTTGTTCACAAAAAATGCGTGAGAGAAATAGAATAATGACGTGCACAATATTATAACAATAAGCTTGTTCAATAAAATGATATCTAAAAGCCCTCAGCAATCTCAGTCTCGTGAACAGGATTCCTCAGAAAAATGCCTGTTAAATTACAGAGGAAAAAAAATATTGCATTTGTTTGCTCACTTTTTGACGGATAAAATTTGCTGAGCCCTCTGGGATCTCATTTTCCTGAACACGCCAAATGTATTCAAAATACCTTGGTATTTGACAGTTTTGGATTGACATTCAGCTTTACTAATAGTTAAAACAAAACTGGAAAACAATAAGTTTCTAACTATGAAAGCTTTAAAAATAATTTAACCTTCATTAATATGTATATTGTATTATCATTGCTTAAAAAATAGCCGGAAAAAAGCCAGCTAAACGTAGGGTAAACTAAAGATGAACTAGTTTTTAATTAATTGCATCAATTCAACTGAAACATTTAAGCTCAAATAATCACATACTGGAAATGAGTTGATTTTATCTCATTGAGTTTGATATACCAATGGCTTCAAACTCTTGCACTTTTTTCTGTTGTCCTTAAAACATATTTATCCAACACTAATATGACAGTTTTATCTACAAAAGCTGATTTTTGTCCTCTAAAATATCCATTAGAAATAATACTAAGAGATTTGGTCCTGGCACATTTCCTTGTGGTATACCTTCAGTCAGTATTCAGTCTTTTTAACTAGTGAATACTCTTTGCTCCTAACATTCTCTAAAATAGCTATTCCCTTCCCCAATAAGATGTCCGTATCCCTGGGAGTCCGCAAAAACATCAAACCATCTTTTCAAACAAAATATAAAAATTACAAAAATGCAATCACATATTCAAACAAAATAGTTGTGCTATATTGTGCTGCCTTCTATTAAAAATTTTCTTATTTAACGAATATTTTTTTTTTTATTTTGATGTTTCTTAAAAATGGTAGTTGTGCTACATTGCGCTCAGTTTGTGTAGCCATGCACCGGAAAGCTAAAAAAAAGAGCATATTAAAAATTTGAGCGGTCAAAAATACAGCCATTTGAGATTTTCAAACAAAAAGTTGCGCTATATGTACTCAACTTACTTGTGCTGCCTTGTGCCGTAAATAATTGAAAATCTAAAAGTTTGCAAGAATTTTTTTTAATTTTCCAATTTCGTTAAAATGAAAGTTGTATTGTTCTGTGCTCAGTTTCTGCTGCTATATGCCTAAGAGTCAAAAATTAATTCTAATGTGAAGTAAGCACCACCATTTCCGATTTTTAAAAAATTTAAAATATTTTTGCAGGGCATGCATAAAAAGAATGAACTATTGGAGGAATTTTTTACTCCTGAAGTTGAATTGCAACTGGCAAACCTTATAGAAATGTTTGCAAATTTGAATCAATTCAACTTGAAAGTACAAGGCAAGCTTACCAGATTGGGCTATTTATCGGAAATTGGGCTATTTTTTCCAAAATCGCCGGTAACAATTTCAGTATGGCAGCCCAATCATAATTGGGGTAGTACGTAGTAATAGCCGAAATCTTATCTTGGGCGATATTTTTTTTCCTTTAAATAAATCATAAATAAAACACTTTTATCCCCCTAAACATACTCTTTAAGCATTCCACAATTTGGAATCACTTTTTATTCACTGAATAGTCCCCATTTTTGGATGCAAATCTAATTTTTTTCCATGTGTAGGCTTACAGTATATTAATTAAGGATAAATTACTCAATGGGTAACTTAGGAAAACAAAAAAAAATTGCATTGAATATTATTCAATATTATGCACAGAATAGGTGGAAAATCCTTTTTTAAATTTTCTTACGCATGGAACTGTTATTTGTGCTTTATGAGCAAAAAATGTGTTTTAATTTTCGTTCTCTTTTAAAATAAAAAAAAATTGTGATTGAAGTTATGAGAGCACTTTTTTTATTGTTTTGTGATACTAACTATGTGGGCTGCTTTTTCGGCTCCGATTTCTGCTTAGTTCAAAACTCTGAAAAAGAATACAGAGGGTTTTACCCTTGAGTCAACGGCACAATATTTCTCATCTTATTGCATTCAAAACTGAACTGTTTTATTATTTGACAAGGAATTCAAACCCTTTGTGAAGGTGATTCAAGCATTTTCAGGAGCGGGTATTTAAAAACTTTCTCTATAGTTAGTATAGGTACTTTTATGCGATATTGGTCTTTAAGATTTATTTTCAGCAATGATTTTTAATAAGGATTTGCCCGAATATGTTTGAAGAGAAAGTCTCATTTTAATACATATGTTGCCAACCAAACAAAGCTATAAATAATCACGTGATGTCAAAATTTATTACCGCTTTATCTCTTCTAAGAAGATAAAACATCAAAATGAAGAAACCTGTGTCTGAAAATACAAAATTTCCAATTTAAATTATGCAATGAATAATCTCAGTACTAAGAAGCATAGGGTTATGGGTCAGGGGATAACGTTTATCGTTTATGCATACAACTGCTCTGTGACAGAATGCTCAGAAGAACTCAGAAGCCAAAAATCGATTTGACAAAATTCTTTTGTGAACCTCTCCATGAATGTAATTTTTATAAGGTTTGATTAAAACCTCTACATTTTTTTTGCGTTAACCGCAAAACTTTTTTTCCTATTTCAGGAAAAAATAAAACTCCTTAGAAATTTTGCAAAGACATGTAGAAAATACCAACATTTTTAAAGTCCATCATCTTCAATATTTTTTTTCTCATTTCAAAAGATATTAAAAAAAAAAAAGTATTTACATTCAACTTATGGTCGTAAGCAGCTGCCGTATTAGCCATAAAAAATGTATAATCTTCTGAGTCCATGCAATTCAATTGAGCAGTCTTCGATCATAATATTGTTTGTTCTCCGGATACTCATCATTTTGATAACGATAACGATACGCGCAGCAATTTGCTGCAACTGGCCATCCGTTTCCATACAAAAAAAAGAAGACAATGTAAGAAAAGTCTACGCAAATTGCAATAAGAAAACCACAATAGACATAGGAAAAAAGTCATAATATTCAATATTATATTATGCTGCTTAGGGGCGCTCCTTCCGGTTCCGAGTAATAAAATGAAAATTACAATATTTCCCTCATTTCTTGCGTGGCGCTTCCGTCACGCTACTGTCGACATTGTCTTGGGTGTCGTATAGTCGTCGTATCGTGTCTTCTCCATAAACGTGGTCCTTATCGGATCCTTATTGTTGTCCTCTTGCAATGTGTGTACGTAGGTATATGCATGAATGTCATTATTTTTGTTTTCCTTTGAAATTTCGTTCTTTTACTTCTTTTTCTTTTTTTCATACTTGACTAAAAAAAAGAACACTTCCGATTCCATTTTTTCTCAGTGCGAGGTGGTGCCCAAGTGAGGTGCCCAACCATGGATAAATATGACGATGAAAAGATGCATCTAGTTTCCAAATCGAGTGGTTTTTTTATGCTGGTGATGGTGAATTTTTCAATTTATAGCATGTAAGAGGTTCAATTCGATTTCAAATGCTTCCTGTTTTTTTTTTCTAAGGAAAGGATATATCCTTTTTCAGTTCGCCACTCTATTCATGAAGGTTGTTTTGATTTGTTTCTTCTCTGGAGGAGGACTTCAAGTCAATGATTTTTTGTTTGTTTTCGCAATTGAAAGTTCTTACAAGGTTGTTGCCGACATAAATCTGCATAGCAGTGATTATTCTAGTGTAGTTGTTATTTTCTTAAGTGATTTTTGTAGTTCAAAAAATACTGCAGAATAGAGCACCAATCCATTTTTTTTCTTTAAGTTTAGGCGATGTCCGTATTTAGTAAATATGATAGAGATTTTGATGGATGAATGTTGTTTTTTTAATTAAAAGTATCCTTGAGTTTAAAGTTCTACACAACTTTTATATTTGAATATACTTTGAGTGGACTTTTTGCTACGTTCCATGATCATATTGGAAGATAACTCGCCAATCAGACCAAAGAAACTTACCCTACCTTGAAAATCTTTATGTTAGTTGAAATTCCAATTTTGATACAAGGTTTGGACAGCCAATTTCAGTAGCTCCTAGGATAAAAAATATTTATAAATAAAGTTTTTTAGATTAACATGGGCAGCTGTCTAAAGTTAAATATACTTTGGAATTGGTAAACAGTTATTTCTTCAGCTGTATCCAAAATTATTTTTTTTTATTCTTCAATGTTCCTAGCAAAAGTGTAAAGGTGGAAGTAAATCTAAGGGTCAGTTAAGTGGTCAAACAAAAATAATCGATTAAATGAAAATCATATCTATGAGCAAATAATTTATTTTTACAGATTAGATACTAGAATTTGGTCACTTTTTCTAATATGAGGGAAGAGTTCTGGCAACCGTAGCTAACTTAAGTAAAGCTGACAAAAATACTGGCGAAATTGGGGATTGGCCAGGAAAAATGGGTGCAGAGGTTAAAATAATTAATTCATGAAATATTAAAATTGGTATCGACGCAGAATTGCACCCTCTATAGAATATCCAAAGTCCCCCAAAATCCACGCATTGACTTTTTGTGTAAATGCATTTCAAGAGGTAGAGTAGTGAAAGAGTTGGAAGTCTATCAAACTGAAATATTTGTCTAGATACAACCTAATCATATGATGCATGTTTTAAGGGTACCTTACAAACGCTGAATCTAATGAGACCAAATTCAAAATTATACGATAAGTTTATTTTGAGGGTAGGGGCAAGTGTAAAATGTTAGCCATAACACGTACGAAAAAATTCTTAGTGTTATATTGGTCATGGTAACCAAAAATCAAAATATTCCACACAAACAATTTTGGTAATTTTGCCGAAAGAAACTTTGCTTTTGATCCAGAATTTCATTTGAAATTTATGTTTAGCACACTTTTGAATAAATGGCTCCGTCAATAAATACAATTTCCGCATTTATGGTGATGAAAATCTATTGGCATTGTCAAAATACCTTACATTTTTTCAAGGAATTAGATTTAGATTTCTGTGTATTTAATGAGAATTTGGGATTCTAGTATGGATTTCTAAACTCTGCTGATTTTCAATATTTTCAAAATTCAGTTTAACAGAAATTTTGCCAATAATTGCAGAATTCGGAATTTTATTCCAAATTCCAAAATTTTAATTTATGCTACCAATAATAATAAAAGAAGAAAGTTAGGAAAACGTTGAAAAATGCGCTCTTTTGTGTAAGACAATAATTTTGACTATGAGTGCAAAAGTAGTGTAAATAACTTTTTTTTCTTATAAAAATCTTCTACTTTAATATTTATTTGGAAAAATATATCTACGATATCAACTAAAATTCTTAATTATCTAAGCTTTCCAAATATAAGACCCAACCATCTTGAATTTTAAATTAAGCAATATAGTCTCCTGATTGCCAGAACAATAGAATTTGATTTTATAAATTTCGAAGATAGCTATACGTTCATAGATTGTTAGGTTCCTTACAGCTTACAAATATTTTATATTTATCTACGCTAGAAAAAAAAAACTGACTAAAGATCTTGAAGACTGTTCAAAATATTGTAAAAATATAGTAAATTTAGTTACTTTATTCCGGGAATCTGGGGGACGATAAAATATAAGATCGATTTTGTTAAAAATTTTGTAACAAAAAGTAGGCTGTGAACCCTTGGAACTTAATATATGGGAAATTCGAGTTGAACATGCTTCTATTTAATTAACTCATAGTTCAGTTTTTCAGTATTTGTTTCAATTTGAACAGCAATTTTATGTGAATGATCTATAAATTTTGTGTAAAAAAATAAATAAAATTAATTAAATTAATTTAGTGGTGCAACAGCTCGTGGAGAACCAGGGCGTGTTGTGGGCAGGAATAAAAGGGACCTACAATTTTTTACCGAGTCCGAACTTCTAGATGAGAAGCACTTAATCATGATAAGTACACTTTTGGAGAATTTATCAATTCCTTGCAAGAGGCAGTACCTCGGGAAAAACATTTCCGTTTTGAGGTGGCAGACACTGGGAGTCAAACCCAGACCTTCGGCATGACAGTCTAACGCACTAACCATCATGCCACGAGGTACTACTTGCTGATAGACTCCATAGAAATGACTACTGTGAAGTAAGCAGGGCAACTTTCATCCACGTAAATGGGACCTTGAAAGAAATTTGAAGTTCTTTTGATTTTTTTCGCATACCTACTCCCAATTTTGCTGATCGCCAAATGAAGGTGTAATCGAGTGACCTACTAACTTCACCACAGGGAAGAAAGTCACTTTTTTTTTAAATCCTCAATTTGAAAAAAAATTCATACTTATTGACATTTTTTCAAAAAATAGACTTAAACATTTTGACCTAACCTATTCTTGAAATCCAAAAAAAACATGCTTGATTCTTGAAATGCACTATATGACCTGCTAACTTCAATGTGAACTAAGCAGGTCACTCGATTGCATCCCTATTTGGCGAACTGCAAAATCGGGAAAAGAACATAGAAATGCAAAAAAAAACTGCAAATTTCTGTCAAGAGTAGCCCTGCTAACTCTTGATATAGTCGTATACAAATGATTGCGCCGGTACCTTAAGTCATCATTATTACAAACAAACAAATATTCTAACCACAAAAATCTGCTTTAGTAGGCAAAATTCATATCCAACCGAGCTTCATATTATACCGAATAAAATGCTCCGTATAGAGGTGCAAATCTTTTTTTAAGGAAGGTAGGTATGTATTGTACTGTATACAACCTACTTTATAAGTCTACAAATAAAGCCTTAAAAGTTAAATATATCTCCAAAAAAATACTTCATTCAATGTCTTGAAATCAAAACGAATCTGTATAGCTCCATTAAAGCACAACAATTATATCCAATCTAGGTGCAGGTAGGTACTTATTTTATCTATAAAATACCCGTTCCATTGTGTCAGATTACTGTTTCTCAGAGAGTCTATAATAGGTATACTGAAGGTTAAATAAACATTTTATTTGCGAAATAGCACCAAAAATACCTAAGCTAAGCCATACCCACAATTCATTCCCAAGAACTGTCACATTTCTCATTTTTAATAATAGATGGCACACACCGTTTTTTTTTATTTAACTTCTTTTTTAGCCCCTAAATTCACATCGTATCGTACCTACAATAAATTAAAAAGGATTTTCTCAACCCATCAACAACAACACCGTTGTTCACTAAAATGTCACGCAAAGCCTACTTGGCTTCGTAAAAAAGCAATTCATCCATTAAAGCCCGTTGCCCATTTCGCTTGTTTTTTTTTCTCTGTTTTTGGTGTGCTTTAACGATAAAATCTTGTTAACTCTTCCCTTTTACAGAAACAAAAAAAAAAAAAAGGAAACTACAAAGGGTCATTAAGAACTCAATTGTCGACTTGCTCTCGCATTGTGAGCAAAACAAAAAAAAAACAACAACAACAATAATAACAACACAATAGCAATTGATTTAACGACCCAAAAATACTTCACATTTACATCCTAGATCCCCAGTATTTCACCACCCCCAAAATATAGGAAGATAACTTTTGTGTCATTCTCGCCCTTAAAATGAAGAACCACGCTCTAGATTTATATTCTCACATCCATCTGATAGAGATGGCCGTTTTTTTTTTTAATATAGAAGGTAACCAACCAATACAAAAAGGACATAAAGTCATCGTCCTTTTATACAATTTCATAAACTGCTTACTATAAGAATTTCGTCCTTGAGCTTTGGCAAGGCTGTCGTGGAAGCTCTTCTTTTAATTTCCCCTTACAAATGTCACTCGTTCCAGTCACTCAAAAGCTATCAAAGAGGTAAATTTAATTGAGGTGAAGTTGAATTTCTCCTGGGAATTAAAAAAAAACAAAAACAAATGGTGTAAAATTCGAGGTAAAAAGCTGAAAATGGGTCGAATTCAATGATTTTAAATTTCATGACGATAGGTCAGTAAAGTATCTACATTAAAAGGTAGGTAGGAATCGTAAAAAAAACATATTTTTTGAGTTTTAAATTAACGCTTTTATTCCCGAATTGACATTCCTATGGCTTCAACCTGGTCTGGATTGGGGTTGTCTGTTGTTCGTCTTAATTTCTTGTATCCAAAAATTACTGCTGCAATTAATATCATCCCAACAACTGCAACCCCTAAAACGATCCCAAGAATAGCATACCATGTTATCTGCGAAGGAACTAAATAATTCATTCGAATTGTTTTCAGTTTTCAGAAAATTTACAAAACGCCTACCAGTCTCGTTAATAGAGATAGTGAAATTTGATAAGGTCGCCCCATTGTTGACATTTTGAAATTGGCAGCTCCAGTCACCGAAATCATTTCCACCAACTGCAGTGATACGTATTCCACAAAAACCCTTATCAATCCCTTTGCCAAAGTACTGGACATGTCTGCAAAAGTAAAAAGACAACAAACAATTTTAATACACATTCAGGGAAGATGGTCGAATTCACATGAATATACCCTGTCATCTTTGTGCCTCCAGTAGTGCTGGCCACCAAGTGTACCTGACCGGTCGGACTCACATATACGCATTTGGAAATTGGTTCTTCAAACGGGGACTTACACATTACCTCCAGAGGCTCACGCTGTGCAATCCTAATAACGCCAGTAACCACCCGACCTAGTTTCGATTCAATGAAAACCTACATGTGGGAGGAAGTAGGAAGGTCTCTGCTGGATGGCTTTTAATTAATAAAACAAGAACAAAACAGATGTATACGACTATACACACACGACCGAGAAGCAGAAGCCTGACGACAATGACCGAGAACGACGCATGTGTGCATATATGTATGTATGTATTTATTTGAAGATAGCAAAGCTTACCTCAATATCCTGGACAACATCGTCCTTGTAATCGGATCCTCGTAGACCACACGACCATATGCCAGGCATACTTTGCACATTGATGAATGTACAAATGCCAAGGGCACGGGACCGTTGAAATCTTCCACTATCCGGAAAACGGACAATGTTCTTGGGATCCCTGAGATAGCAATCGTCCACAACAAACGGTACGGTACACGTTATTTCGGAAATTGTACTTTCGGTCGAGTACAATTCAATCCTTCGTCGACGAAGTAGAGTGGTTGAGTCTTTGTCGTCTTCCTCCTCTTTTTGATTCAGGCCCTGGTTGCTGCTACTGCCATTATCCTCATCTTGTTGGCGTTTGAGTTCCTCTTTGATGATGGTTTCCTTACTTGAAGTACCGACATAAAAGAGACAACCAGCTGCAAGTAGCCCGGAATCGGAATGTTGAATTATTTTCCAAAGGCCATTCTCGGACTCTTCGAGGGGTTTTGGTATCTCTAAAGCGCATTTAGATTGAGATAACCTATACAAGAGCAAACGAGACAAAGAAAAGAACAAAAAAAAAACATTTGTCAGTGGGTTGATTGGGAGGCACGAATACAGTGCCTTAGGTTTTGCCGAATCCTTTGAGTGGGTTGTATTATGTATTTCTTAATTAAACAAGCCAGACTGGTTAAATGTTAAATTTGAAGAATGCGTTCAAAGTGTAGGATGGTTTCGATGGAAGCTCAGAATAACTTTAATTATACCTACCTTCAACTTTGAAGGATAAGTTGAGTAGGTAAGGTAAGTTGAATAAGGAAAGCTGAAATAAAACACGAACAGCTTTGAGTTTAGTATAATGCGTTGGAGTATGATAATTATATTTATATAAGGCAAGTTCAAGTTATAGATACCAAAAATGTAAATTTAATTTGAGGAAGTCAAAATAGAAATACGAGAAACAAGAGTTCTTGACTTCAAGGTATTCACAGAGGAAATATGGCAGTTGTTTTAAATATAATCAACTTTTATTCAGTGAAAATGAACTGTTTATATATTTTCTGAATGGGTTTTGTAATTGTCTTCGTAACATTAAGAATTTAAGGGTAATGAACATTTTCTTTGCCATCTTAGCATATATATTATACTTACATACATATATACATAAGTTGCAAAAGCTAATGATGATGGTTAACGCTAAGATTATCTACTTTACTTTTGAACTTGTTGTGCCCTGAGGTTTCACTCATGGCTACCGACACGTGCCGGATTTGTTTCGAATTCTAATAATTTTTACTTGTGATAGGTACTTCATTTATATGTACAGTAAAAGCACCCAATTTTTTACCATTGCAACTTTTTAAAAAAAAAAAGGACTTAGTAAACTTCCTTCTGATTATTTCTTTTCCGTTTGATCAATATTTCCATTTTGTTTTTTATACTAACTTTTGTTGTTGCCTTGCAGTTATTTTACAGCTTCTTCTCAGAATTTGTAAGCTCATTGATCATATTGTTCAGCTAATTTTCAAAGCCAAGGCTCTACACACAAACAATTATTTTTTACCGAGTGAGTTTTTGGGTGGGACTTTACCGTATTAACCGTATCAGTGTGTTAAATTAAACAATTGTTTTCTATCTAGCTTTCTCGGGTAATATTAACAGAGTTAGTTTACTGGTTGTATATTAGCAACATCCCTCATTTAATTCCAGCTTAATGATAAGGAATTCTCATCCTGTTGGATATATTTCCTGCATGTACTTTTTTGTGGCTCAATTATTACAACAAATTCAATCAACTCAACTGCCCGAATTTTATTTGGTTGCTTTTACCTAGGGCGTACTGTATATGGGAAGTTAAACATTCATAAAACAAATCAAACTCTATCTTTTGAACAAACTTGTTATTACGATGAAAGGGAAGAGGAAGATGAAAAAAGTTGGTCTCACACTTCTGTCTGTATGTCCATTGAGCTACAGTCTAAAGGACTGATTCGGTTTTCTTCAAACTTTACCACTTATCGTTTTTTTGTAACTTTTTCTTATAAACCAAAATACATTTTGTTTAACAATTTCACTTAATCGAATTTTTCTCAGAATCGACTTGACGACTAAAATAAATTTAATTTAGCTAAAGTTGCCTTCAGATAGGAAACCATTTTTTAAAAAATTGTTGTCAAAAAATAAAGGAACCAATTTTTTGTATTTTCGATTTTCTTCATGACAATATTTCTGATTTTTGTATACGGAAGCCACATATATTTTTTGTCATGTGAATATGTCTATCACTCTTATATGACCAATTTGAGTCATATTTATATGGCAAGTTTGCCATATTTAGATATATGCTAGTGAAATATCGCCTTTTGGTTTTGCCAAATTTTAAAAGAAATATTTATTTGGATTTTTAAAAAATATGTATTTTAATTTTTTAAATCAATTTTGTATGAAAAGTACCTACATATTTTTTTTAATTGCAATATTTAAGGGTTTTTTGGAACTCTCTAGGACATTTTAATACAAAAATTTACTTCCATGGACAAAAAGCGGTACCTTAACAAAAATATTTCTTTCTTAAAAACGGCTCCTATCATTTTCATTAAATTTTTTTATGCTTAAATTAGTGTGATCTACTACCAAAAACTATAAAAATTTACAAGTAAAAACTGAATAATAACTTTCATAGAAGTTTTTTCATTTTTGGCTATATGGATTTTGATAATTTTTTGTCTGCAAAATTCAAATAATATTACATAGTAATGCACATAATTTTTTATTTGAAAAAAATTGTATTTTTATGAAAATTCAATATCTCAAAAACGGAATGAAAAGTTTTTTTTTCAAATTTTATTTTTACATGCACATAAATAAATACTTAAGATAAACATACCAAGATTTTTAGAATTTGACAAAGAAAACATTTTTTTTAAACCACGCCAAGGATTATTTTTTTTTTACCTCAAACTATTAAAGGAGTTGTTTTAGCTATTTAGTTGTTTGAACGTTAGAGCAAGTACTTATGCGACCTATCAGTCGTACATTTTATTTATTTTCGTTTTCACTCTTTTTGTTAAATAATTAATATATAATTAATATGAGCAAGCTTAATATTTTACTTGAAACTTGATGATTGTTTAATTAAATAAAATGTACATGAAATGTACATGTATGATGGGTCGTGCATACACCGTACTTGCTCTTATTTTTCAAGTTGGTTGGAACTTAAGAACTTTCTTAAAATATGTAAGTTATTATAGAAAAATGTGAACTAACATGAAATTCTTTAAATATGTAAAAACAACTCTCAAAATAGCCAAGAGCTTACCTAAATAGAAAAATGCCATTTGATTAGGTATTTGAGGAAATATGAATATGTTTATTGTCAGCTGTCTGTCAACACCTCGAACCTCGTAAGTTCTTTTTAATGTGGTTTAGCTCATAAAATATCACAGAATCAAAATATGTCTCGCAATTGTTTCATGGAAAAGATATAAAATGCATTTTATTATCTTTTTAAATATTTTGTGTCTCCTAATTCAATTTTTCAATTTGGACATACGAGGTTTTGACAAAAAGCCATCAATATGCAATGTTCAAACATTTAAAATTGTTGGTGCAGCTTTCTAAAAAAGTAATTTTAAAATCAAAAAAATAGTAGTACCCAATTGAACAATAATTTTTTCTAAAAAATTTATTTTAACTATTTTCCAGATGCAAATAAATTTTCGCATCAGGAAAATCCATTTGAAAAATGTATCCTCATGTGTTTTCCTGGTTGCTTTAACTGGCCCTTTAAAAAAATTGGCAATTATTAATGTATGTACATACAAAAACTTAAGTTTGAAAAATTCATCAATCCCTTTTAGAAATATTAAATTAAAAAAAAACTAAAGGAATTATTTGTTAAAAATTCAAAATTCGTTTTTTCAGAATTTTGATTAAAATCGGTCAAGCTGTTGAAAAAAAAACAAACTTAAGAAAACCATTACAATAAAGAAACCCTTAATGATTCACAGATTTTTTCTTATCAAGATCGTTATAGCCGTGTTTTGAGATAAATAAGCTTTTCTTTAACAGATTTATGGCAAATGGCGTTATTTTTAAAGCCAAAAATAATTTCAATTTCTACTCTAGAGAACTACCAAAAAACCTCAAGTTCAAAATTTTAAGAAAGTCGTATTTTTACTTAGGCTGTAGATCGAGGTACAGATAGATAGACAGGCAGAACTGTGGTACCCACTTCTTCGCGTTCTCTGTCATCTTAAAATAGCACCTCATGACATAATGGTTAGTGCGTTATATTGTCGTGCCGAAGGTCTGGGTTCGATTCCCAGACACTACCACCTAAAACAGCAATATTTTTTCAGAGGTACTGCCTCTTTCGAGGAACTGACAAATCCTATAAAAGAGTATAATGCTTGTCATGAAAAACTGCTTCTCATCTAGCCGTTCAGACCAGGCAAAATTGTAGGTACCCTCCATTCTTGCTAACAACATGCACACAGAATTGATTGAGAGTTGTAAGTCACTAGGCCCTGTTTCTTCATGAGCTGAGTTCCATATTTGAGCTAATAAACTCATATATTAAGGATGTAGGGTAGCGCCATTAATCATTTAAAAAAGTACACTCGGGTGTATGTGGAACATATTTATGTATTGAAATTGAAATTCATGAATTTTAAGGAAGTGGTTTAGTTTTTTTTTTCTCAACAAGTAATGTTTGTAAAATAATTCAAAATATTACTCGATGCATCTTTTTAAAACCTCTAACCTGAGCTTAGTAAAGAAAGTCTTACACAGATACTGTTGACCCGTATGTGTGGAATAGGATACAAAAATAAAAATGCTTAAGAAACAAAGTGAAAGAATGTCATAGACGGCATTTGAATAACTTTGGCTGATATTTGAGACATAAGGTAATACTTGTTAGATAATAATTAATTATCTTATAAATAACTTTAATAAAATACTCATGGCACTCGTGAAGAATCCGGTAAGTCGAGATACCTCAAGTGAATTATAGTTTTATTAATAATATTTTCTTTAAACAATATTTACGAAATTTGTAATCTTTCATAAAATACATTAAGAAAACACTCTCTCCACATTAGTAAGGTTTTTTGAATGATATCAAAAACAATACCTTCTTAATTTTTAAGAGTTCAACCAACAAATTCTTCACGCCCGCCAAGGATATAATGACATTCACTCATTCACGGAAACTTTTACGAATCCCGAAAAATGCTATCACCAAATCCGTTCGTAATGCCAATTTGTATGAGATTTTTCACTACGATAGATTCTGTGATAGGTTTTTTCGAGATTCGTTGCATTTTTTTCCGATTACGATGGAATTCGTGATAGTGCTATAATATTCGTAAAAACAATGAATTGAAAAAAATAACACTGTACGAAATATAAAGCAAGGCAATTCATACTAAATCTCAAAATTTACGGATGGATAACAGCCTGATGCTGTATGGTAAAATTTACTCGAAAGCTGACTTGTTTACATTTTTTTTAACTTACAGTGTATCATATGAAGAATATTTTCCATTGCTCAAACCATCTGCTACATACAGTTGAGTAATCCTATCAGGCATTTCAGCTCGACAGCTTTGCACTGAAGTTGCTTTAAGGAAACAACGCAAAATATAATGGTCTTCTGTCTCCTCGATAGTGGCCTCAGAATATTGAGTGATCGCAGCTGCTCGAACAGTTATTTTTTCTAGACTTTCATTCATACTGCCCCAGTTTAGAGTTCGACATTCAAAGCTACTTCCATTGTTGATCTTTGTATAAAGTTCACATTGATTCCATGATTCTTTAGTTGAATTTTCAATCAGCCTGCATACTCTTGTGTAGTCTTGCTTAGTACACGAAACGGTGTTTTTTCCCAATGGCTTCTCTACTATCGTATGAAATTCCATTTTTGGAGCTGATAGTATTTTTATCTTGACTGAATCGTTGGTGTATGCTTCCGAATGATTCATTGCTTGCAAATTCCATGTACCGATTGAAGCATTATTTACCTTGTAAACACGAATCCCGCATTTATGTGTGGCAAATTTTCGTACAACCTCTCCGCGAACGGTTTCAAAAGTTTCATTTGAATTAAGATCGATTTCGACCATTTTTTCATCTGCAGTTCAACAAACCTTAAAGTTTCAATTTTATAAATATTAAAAATATTTTTGTATTGCACTCACCTTGAAATTTAAACCAACAATTTCTTATTGATCCGAAACTTTCTTCCTCTTCCAAATACGCAACAAATCCTTGGCCATCAATAATGCTTAAATCTGTTTTCGGCCGAATTTTTGCACTTACCGAGATCAGACCAAGTATCAAAGCTTTAATAGCTTTAATCAATAGACTAGAAGGCATCTTCTTAACGGCATTAATATTAAAGAAAAGAACTTTAAATTGGCTTAGTTATTCTATTGATAATGGTTGCAAAATTGAACTTTATTAATCATAACAAGATAAGGTTATCAAACTGGACAATTTTAAATACAACAAACATCAATTCCAAGCAATAAACAAGGTAAGCTTTCTTCGGAGCGGTGGTGATATGGCAATCAAGAAATTATAAATCATTTAATAGCTGGCTCATCAAAATTATAAAACAAATACCTTTGTATTAACCGTCTTTTGTCTGTAACTATTTAATGACATTTTAACAATATAGTTGACACTATTGGTCAACATTTCTAGGGGTTCAAATACACTTGCTTAGTTTTTGTGGCATTTCTACTGATGCCAAATGTTAACTAACTATTAGTTGCCATAATCGTTTTAATTGGAAAACAATAGGTTTGAAATGGTAGAAACAATAGCACTTGGGTATTCTGCACTTGCCGAATAACTGGCGCTTAATGGATGACACTGGCGATATTAGATATATTTTTTGATGAATAAAGAGGGATAATTATTTGTCATTAAATGTTAGTTGTAGTTAAAGTTAAAGATAGTGTCTGTCAGAAATTTTGCAGAATTAAATTAAGCCTAAAGTCTTTAAATGCCTGCGTAGACTTCTGTCTGAAAAATAATAAGTTAACGAAGGATCTTTTAAACACACCAAACTTTTAAAAACAATAATTATTGTTGCTTTTTCGTTCAACAATTCGGAAAAATAATCAAAATTAAGTGAACTTATTTTTCGATACTAAACGATATTAAAAGAAAAATATACTTTGGCATTGGATTAAACACACAATAACTGGCAAATAACATCAATCGAAGGTTCATATAATAGGTACACAGTTAAAATGACTACAAATTATTCTGTAAGCATTAATCAAAAAAGATAAAGGAAAGCGAGATATCACAAGAAACGCCATTCCACCACCAACACATGACACATAGGTAAATTTTGACCCACTATAACCTAAAGATGAAACAACTTTAGTATTTTTCAATTTCAATTCAAAATGTGTTTTTATTTAACTTATTTTTTTTACAATTACAATTAATTTCAAATAAAAGTTATTCGGACACAAAAACATGGCATCTACGCCGCCATCCGCTATCTTAAATAAAATGAAAATTCATAACTTTTTCATTGTAAACAATTATTTCTTCATAAGTCTTTACAAAGTTAAGTGTTTTTTTCTAAATGAACTCATTTATGATTCATTACATTCCCTGTAAAACAATGCTTTATTGCAGTAATGTGCTAGTGAGAGCTAGTCTGCACCATTGAGAGCTCGACAAACTTTCTCCATTGACAAAATTTTCGCGTTGCTTGAAACATTTCCCACGTATTCCATTTATCACAGCACATACATATGTACTCCAATAAAATGAAAAACATCTTCTCTGGCTCTGAGGTTACAAAGGCTGCAGGTTTCTGTGAGGTCAGCTCGATGGGGGAATATAATTTAATTTAAGTATCTCTCCTTAACTTTTGGAGATTATTGAAATTTCGGAAATGGTGAATGTATCCTGAAAATAATTATCTTCGAGTGGTTTTATCAGATTTCTATAAATTCCTCTAGTTTCTGACATTATCACTTGTTGAGTGTTCTCTTCGGCCATAAAAGCTTGTATTCCATCCAAAAAACTATTAAGCTGCAGTTTCCAGAGGTGCTCATTCAGTTCTATTAAATTCAATGTTCTATATTTAACCTCATTATCAATATTTTTGCTATGGTTTGTTCTTGAGAAGTTAATATATTTCTAACGAAATTTAAATGCAAACGCAATGTATATAAAAATAAAGATGACAGTCCAGTTTCCAAAAACAGCATGTAGTAACAACATTAAGCATAGAAATAGCTTTTTTTATAGATAATTTGATCCTCTACAAGATTGTATTTGGACATGTTGTTGTTGGTAAAATTAAATTTGAAATAGATGGTGGCTCTTTTCTAGCCCCAAAAATCCCAAAAACTCGTTTTTATGAGGAAACAGATTCCATAAAAAAAGCTATTCATTGAAAAATGCGATTCAAACTCTTATTTTGACGGAGGGAGATATCACCCTTCTCCCGTAGGATTTTTTTCATACCTACTTCCAAAATATATGCTTTGAGTTTTTTGGCGGATGCTACGCGAATAGCCTAGTATGCAAAATAAGGCTAATTATAGGGGATGAAAATTAAAATCTGAAAAAAAATTATTGTTTTCTTCATTTGGACCTGAGTGAGGCTCATCCAAATATAAAAATTCAAGAAAAACCCTAATAGCGCCCTCTCTTATGTACATAATATAGGACGTAACAGAACCATTGACAGTGGCAGAATCGTAATATAAAATAAGCGATAAAAGTCAGTCCGCTTGGCAGTTGTTGGTTATTTCAAAATTCGAAAAAAATAAAAATAAATTCCTGGTGCATACAAAAATATTACAAATATGATGACATAAAATGAAGGTCAGTCTATATTGAAATACCTGGCAACGGTTCTTTTCACGCAATAAAAAAAGCTTATTAGGTAAATGAAGGTAAACAAAGAAAAAAGTCTAGAATCTATTTTCGAAAGAAAGAATGGTGGAGAGTTTTCTTTTTTGTAACTTATAACTTATTTTGTAAATACAGGAAAATTATTTCATATGTAACAAAAATCTGAAAATTGAGATATGAACATTTTAAAGTCCAAAATTACAAAACAGAGGTTTCAGAAATAATTCATCATAATGCCAGAATGATGCTCTATATGAAAATAATATTTATATTTTTAGAAAGATAGTTTTTTTTTGTATTATCCGATGGAAATCTTCAAAAGACACTCGGTAAGAATCGGTACCGAGTAGTGTGGGACTCTTACCGTACGAAAACCACCGGTAAATCAGGACCAATCTATCAAAGATCGACAAATGATTTTTCTTTCTTAATTTATAAATCGCATTGTGGGAAGTTTATGTTATAACACTTTCCCATAGCTTTTAGATCATTAGCTCATGAGGCTTGGTTCTTCTTAATCTCCGAACATTGTGTGAACAGCGTGTTTTTAACCACTTCTGTAACCATTTACATTTGAAGGTCACGATGTAGATTGCTATTTCTTATATACCAAGGGGCATTTGTTATTCCGCGAAGGACCTTGCTTTGGAATATTTGGATGGGTTCAGCATTTGTTTTCCTTGTACAGCCCCATAGTTGGATGCCATATGTCCAAACGGGTTTCAGTACTTGTTTATATAACATTAGTTTGTTCTGGATAGATAGGTCAGAGTTTTTTCCTAGTAACCAGTACATTTTTCTGTACTTCAAGTTTAGTTCGTCTCTTTTCTTTTTGATGTGCTCTTTCCATTTAAGCTTTGCATCCAAAGTCATTCCAAGGTATTTGGCAGTATTGGAGTAAGGTACTGCTGTACTGTTTATAAGAATTGGAACATTATTTTTTGTTTGTAAAGTTTATATGCATCGATTTTGTTTCATTTAGTTTTATTCGCCATTTTTGCGTGAAATCACTTACTTTATCGACTGCATTTTGCAGTTTTTGTGTAGCCTTCGTAACGGATTTATCTGGCACCAATATTGCAGTATCATCAGCAAAGGTGGCCATGATAGCGTTGATGTCCACTGGAATAAAAGATAGTTTTAAAAAAATATTAGCGGTATTTTTCAAATGTTGGCTTTTTTAATTTTCTTTAGGGGAGTAAATCTTTGAAATTTACACATTTTGTAAGGAAAGTTTTCTTGGTGATTTTGTACTTTTTAATACTTACTTTCAACGGTATTCTCTTTAAAAGAACATTTAACTACGGATAACTCTTATTTAAATGAAATTGTGCTAGGGTGTTTTCAAAAACTTTATCCATACCCAGGGTTTTGTCATTGTCACGCTTTTAAGTATTGATATCCTTTGTATTTTTTTTTTTTTTAAGAAAAAAAACTACCTTTGAGGTTTTTTTTTGAGTAAACAATTTTAACTGTCATGAGAGTTCGAAGAGAAGTGCAATTTGTTCAGAGATAATTGTTTATAAAAAACTTAAATAGCTTCCAAGATTCTTTCATAGATTTTAAAACTAAAGGCTTAAAGATAGCCCTGTTTTTTGTGACTATTTATGTTCGCTTGGAAAAAAGTAGCAAACTGGTATAATTCTTTATTGTTGTTGTTTAAAATAAAAATGCACTAATAAACAGGGCTATCACCAGCTGACTCTTAAAGTATATATAATTAACTATGTGACAAGAAAGTTACTGCACTAGAAAAAAGATTGGTAAAGTAAAGAGTTTAAATTGTTTTACAAAAACAGGGAGCTATATAATATAATAGACCGAGAGTTCGTGAAAGTTTTGCTCAAAGTGCTACCCCTTTAAGTATTATACAGATGCACTATTTGTTTCAGTTCAAACAATATGCAAGCTTTCCGCTTAAATGCGTGAAATAATAAGTTCAGCATATCTCGAGCTAAATTATGATAGGTTCTTAAATCCGTGAGATTTATGTGAACTTCACATTCATGAAATATTAAAATTGGTATCGACTCAGAATTGCACCTTCTATAAGAAAAATTCAAGGACACACGATTTATCAATTTATCAACCCAAGAGAAGAAATCTATTTTATTTAATTAGTCCCCTATTACAAGGTGATTCTTTGCATCTGACTCTTTTTCGAATTCTTCTTTGAAAATCATCCTGCTATTGCACGGTGCTTCTCGTTGCTTGATGCAAAATTGACAGTTCTCTTTACTGTTGAAGCGGTTTGTACAGTGTATATATAGGAAAAATACGAAATTATGGAAAATACTTAATAGAAACGTCAAAAAGAGTTTGAAATCTTGGCCCACGATGCACAGGGCAACTGATTTTCCATCTCATCTTTTTTCTCTTTCACACTCATTATGTTCGAAAAGAGTCAGACGCAAAAAATAACATTCTTTGAATTGAATAATTTTTGTAAGGACAACAACAACCTAGGTGCATTACCACCAATTATTACTTGATGAAAAAAATGGCGTCGGGCGTTGCAGATCCCCGATGTCATTTTTTTGGTCCGATTCTCCTGCGATTCCTAAAAAACATACCTATTAATAAAATACGTATATGAAATATGGACAAAAATCTCACTGAAAAGACCGTTCAAACCATTGACTTATTATATATGGACTGCTAGTCTTATGTTTTTTCTATACAAAAGCTCAATAGAAAAGGGTTCAGCTTCTCCTTAGCAACATAAGAGCTTCCGTCGAACATGCGCCGAACAAAACAACTATCCTAACGTCTCTGTATGTCGACCACTCTATCATACTTGTCAATCAAAGTCAAAATTTATTATTATTTTTATTGAAAAAGTCGTAGTCATTTTATTTAATTTTACAAAAAAATAACTTAAAAACAATTATGTTGCATTGCGAACTTGCAGGATATGTATTTAACCTTCCTACTAATATCAATCTTCAAAATGATACAAGGGACTGAAAAATGGTAAGTCAAAAACGTAATCAAAAATCAAGTGATATATAAATATAAGTCCTTCGAACTATCTTGTTCTTCTTCAGAATTCAGAGGAGTGGCGACTGACTGGCAAATCCAATGAAAAATAAACAAAATTCCGCGGATAAAGGAAGCTCTTCTTTAGTTTTTTTTTCTCCGCCAAAGAAAAGGTGAATTGCTAAAAAAAACTATACAAGTGTTAAGTCACCGAAGTTGCAATAAATCATGATTCATAGAAGAAAAAAGAGAAATCAAATATGTACTTAATTCGATTAATGTTCTTATAAATGGTTTTCAATACTTTTTTAAAGGCTTAATTCATTTGTTTGTTGTTATTGTTTTTCAAATAAAATAAAAAAACAAAACAAACACTCCATTCATTTGTCAAAAGTTGCACCACATCTGCCGCCTATTCGACGGCAGCGCTTGTGGCATATAGTAATAGACTGAACAGAAGTAAGTGAAGTTGGCTCCTGGCAGTCCATATATAGTAGGTCAATGGTTCAAACCAATTCACTCGATTTCATTAATAATCGTTGTTGAAAAGTCGGGCTATATGCTGACCAACAAAGCCGGTTTTTACATGACCCGATCTGATATTTTTGATGTTGTTGTTGTTGTTATTGTTGTTGTTGTTGTTGCTGTTGTTGTTGTTGTAATACATTAGTTTTCCCCCATTTTTAATTCCCTCCTTTTCCCTCCACCCAAAAAAGAAACAATTCGTAAGACCCTAGATAAGTTTACAAATTGGTTAAGTTTATCTTTTTGTTAATGAACTGTCAAATTTTGTATGGGAAATGATTTACACAATTTGGTTAAACTTATTAAAGGATTTTGTTGCGTAAAATTAACCAAACTTGAACTTATCCAAACGTCACATTGTGACTTACTCTGATTGAATTACTTAGCATTTTATCAAATGTTTAAAAATAGTCGTTCATGTAAACTTTGCGTAAACTTATCATTTTACACAATTTGTAAACTTACGACGTTGCATGAATACCCTTAATAATTGCATAACAGGGACTTTGAAAAAGAACGCATACGCTGTAGCTTGCACACATGCCCTATTTTATAAGTTTTATTTTTTCTAAGAGTTGGTAAAGCTGATGTGACAGAATTATTTGTTTTTTTTTTTTGTTTGTGCAATCAAAACTCAAATTTGTTTTCTTTATTTTTATAAACCATTTTTTCGCTAGCATCAGCTTTTCTAACTTTTTAATACTTCTTGCTGATGTAAACAATAATTTGAAATAAGGTTCATTTACATACAAACAAGTATAAGCAAGATGGCACTCGAAAGCGATATTCAAGACATCAATTGGAGTGAACCGTTCGAAACATCAGCTCCAAATATAAAAAAGGAAGAATCTGTGTCCATTCCAGAGGACTGCATTAAGCTTCTACTTGACTCTTTCGGCCATTCTCAGTTCCGAGAAATGCAATGGAAAATCATATCTTCAATTTTATACGAAGCCCGTGATAACTGCGTCATAATGGCAACCGGCTATGGCAAATCTCTTTGCTTCCAATTTCCTTCAGTGTATCGCAACACAATGACGATTGTTGTTTCGCCTCTCATATCTCTTATGCAGGATCAAGTAACTGCAATGTGTTTCTACAATCTAAAGGCCTGCTTCCTGGGATCGGCTCAAACTAATCGGGACACCGTTTACGAAGTCATCGATCGACAGTATAACATTATTTACGTTACTCCAGAATACATCACATCAGAAAGTGGTGCATTTCTTATAGATCGCATCAAGAAAGATCTCTCGCTGATTGCCATCGATGAGGCACATTGTATAAGCAAGTGGGGACATGACTTTCGAAGTGCCTACCGCAACCTCAGCAATTTGAGGGACTGGTGTCCATCTGTTCCTATTCTTGCTATGACTGCCACTGCAACCAACAAGGTACGAGATGATATCATACACAACTTGCGTTTAAAAAATCCCCAGGTGAGTAATCAAAGAATAAACTTTAATGCTTTAATTCATATATTTTTTAATGTTTGATTTTGACTTTTTTGTGTTGGATCTTTGGTCTCCTTAGGGTGGTCCTTAAAAAGTTCATTCCTATATCTATATATCTATATAGGTATTAATACGTAAACAATTTTCTAAATCTCTCTTTATAACTGACTTAATGGCAACGTATTTTCATAATTTTTTAATTTGGCCAGTCCCTCTGGTAAAATATAATTTTTACATTTATAATCTTGCCGTTAAGACATTAATAATAGAGTCAAGTCGAATTTTCTACCACTGGGCGATACTACTTCTTCCAAATAAATAAAAATCCTGTAAAATTTAAGCTTATTATTAACCGTTTATCGGGCACCCAAGACGAAAGAACACTTATATGTGAAAACAAAAATGTTCAATGTTCAATGCTTGAATTTTTTGTAAAAAGATTAAAGTGATCGTTTAAAATAAATGGCCTAGATCGGCTTCAAATGTAGAAAAAAAAAAATCCCAATTTGTTCAGATTTTTATTTAAGAAAATTAGGGAATACTGTTTTCTGCATTTAAATCTGTCCTCGGGTATGGATACGACTCATTCTCAAATAAATCGTAATCTGTTTGTTTTTATTTTAGATTATTTCCACCGGTTTTGACCGACCAAATTTGGAATTCATTGTCCAACCCAAAACAGACGTTTGGAAAGATATCGGTCATCATATACAGAACGTTAAAATTGGATCAATTATCGTCTATTGCATTTCGCGGCGTATAACAGAAGAAGTTGCTGCGGAGATATCTTCACACGATCATCTGTGTGGTGTATATCATGCTGGATTGCCCCTTAAAAATCGTCAAAAGACCCACGATGAATTCATCCATGATCGCATCCGTGTAGTGGTTGCGACAATAGCATTTGGTATGGGCATTAATAAGCCCGACGTACGTCTTGTCATTCACTATGGTGTATCGAAGGATATCGAAGGATACTACCAAGAGGTAGGTAGAGCAGGTCGTGATGGATTGCCTGCGAAATGCATGTTATTCCATCGACCTAAAGACTGGGCACTTCATCGGATGATCCGCCAGGCAAGTAAGCCGAATACCTCCTTTGAACAAATGGAGAAACTAATGAAAGCTATTCGGGAATATGTTGATACAAAAGATTGTCGCAGACGCTTCATTCTGACGTATTTTGGAGAAGACTGTAAAGATTTAGCTAAGCGTTCCGATTGTTGTGATAATTGCAAGCGTTCCATGGCCGGTCCAGTACAATCAATCAATCTTTACAGCAGATACCAAGGTTTAGACGTGGATGGCCGTCTCGATATCACCGAGGAAACTAAATTACTTCTGAGGCTTTTGCAAGACATGAAATCTCGCTTTGGCCTACGAAAAGCCATTCTTGTGCTGCGCGGATCAAAGAGTAAAGACCTACCTACAGGGTATGCACTCCATTTTACGTATGGAAAACTAAAGCATCGGCCAGATAAGTGGATTCAAGCTGTTGCCAATAGTTTAGTCGAGATGAATATGCTCACCTTGGAAGATGCACACGAAGCGAAATTCACATACACCAGGTGCTTGGTAACCAACAAAGGTAAAGTCTGGCTTAGTGGTATAGTGGAGCAGCTGCCCATTAAAGTCGTCCCCAATGATGATTTTATAAAACTACTCAATCCAAGGATAGTTAGTGCCCCTAGAATTATGTTTCCACTTCTTGAAAAGAAGGAAGAAAATCAGCCCTCAACGTCAGCTAAACCATCTGCTCCACCAACACCATCAATCTCTTTGCCAAACAATGCGACATTAACATCGCCATCAACTAAGTCCGATATATATCGTCCGTTACTAAAGGTGCGATCAAAATTAGCTAGTTTATTTGATGTTATGCCTTATTTGGTGGCATCAACTAAAGCTCTTGAACAATTAGCGAAGATTCAGCCGACTACAATGGAGGAATTACGGCATATTCGTCTCGATGGGTATTCAGAAGAGAAGACACTCCGTTTTGGACCAGTATTTTTGAAAGTTATCAGGGATCATCAGTCCAAATTTAAAAAGACAACAAATAATGAAGAAAATGAGACTGAAAATGAAAACCGACAAACAGAAAACAAAGATCCAGGGGCCGTTAATATCAAAAAGGAGATGAATATTGAAGGTGAGTTTTTTCGTTTTCAATTCCTCACATAAATTCTGTATTAACTGTTCTTTTGAAGCTACAAAACTTGGATTAGATTTAGATTCTGCCAATTTATACTCGAATTTTGTACCCTCTAAATGTTTTCCAATTTTGCAGTATTGTAGAATTCACTTCACAAGCTCTTTTACCTTCTTAAGCATATAAAACGATACAAAATTCATATGAACTTTTTTTTCAGCTTCTAACCAAAATTTACCTTCCCAAACGGCAGACAAAAATCCGTCTTTAAGTTCAACACAAGAATCGATTGAAATCATCGAACCACCACCACCACAACTTATCGAAATTGAATCTGATATTGAAAATGCTATCTTCGATGATTGGGACTCAGATGATTCGGAACTGACTCATGTGGGAAATGAAGTTGAACAACAACTCAATTCTAGCAAAACGACGAAACCACTGTCAACTGATAATACTGATTTGGATTTACTGATTGATGCTCTTAATTCTGATGATTTAAGCCAAAAGAAACCAGAAAATATTAAACAACAGCGTACTATTGACAAAAAACCGTCCAATGTATTAGAATACGATTCTGATTCGGGCTCAGATATATTTGACGCAGATTGGGATTTGGAAATCGATGAATCTGATCTTAATATCATTTCGCAACAAGCTGAAGATAAATTTAAATGTGATTCCGCAAGCGTAACTGCCAGTACATCAACAACATCTTCAATTGATTTGACCGAAAGTAAACTTATTGATGTAACTGTTAAATTAGAAGTTTCAAATGGTCAACCATCTCAAAGTCAATTTGGTAAACAAGAAAGAAAGCCACGAATCATAGAGAGAAAGGTATCCAATGCTTTCGAATATGAAGATGATTCTGAATCTGATACCGACGCGAAACCCATAACATCGCCGAAAAAACGAGTTCTACCCAGTTGGATGCAACTTTCTCAAAAAAGAAAGAGGTGATTTTACTGGGGTTTTGTAAAATTGCACAAATTTGTTTGTTCTTGCTTTTTTTATTTAATTGATGGAAATAAAATGTAATTATGTTTTTAAAATAGATTTTTTAGACGGTTGACTAGTTAAACATTTTCTTAAAAGTCCTTAATAGTCGGAAATATGCCTTGCTTCATGAAATCGAATGTTAGTTCTATTTACATCTGGGGGAAGACTTTATCTTGGCTAATTAGACACAATCGGAGCAGCAGGCCAATATGGCGCCACGAGTTAGAATAAAATCACTGTTGGCAAACCTGAAAAAAAAACAGCAGTAGATAGCAGGTGCAGGCAAGTTTTGAGATTCGGTATATACTACAGTTTAAGTTGATGACGCTGATGAGGAGAGGAGAGGAAGATTCCCAAAGTAAGGCGTTAAAATAGTGCTATGCAGTATTTATTTTTTATTAGAATTTACGTTTGATGAATCCTGGTAGGATAGTTATGTGAATTAGAATTAACATTGATGTGCTATGATCGTACCACATGTTAAATCTTCTTTGGTTGTTGTTATGATATGTTGCTATGATTATAATGCATTTATAATTTGTATATATGCACTGAGCTTGCAAATCATTCGGAAATTCATCCATAGCTGCTAGCTTTGTTGTTGTGTTTCGTCATCATGATATGCATGCATGCTGCTAACCCTTATCATTATTTTCTGAGTAATCGATGATGAGTACCTAATTTATGCTCAGTTATTTTATTTATTTATTATTAGTTATTCTTGGATATTTGTTAGGCTGTACCATCGGGTCAAAATGTATTTGCTATTAACAAATTTAAAAAAAAAAATAAGTTTAACAATTTCTGGTTTATATATTTCATTTCACTGGAAAAACAGGCGTTACGTGCTAATGCATAAATAAAGAAATATCAAATTAATGCTTTTTGTATACAAAATATAAATATTATTTACAATCTCAGAATTAATTTATGAGCGAAAAAAAAAAAACATACAAGGCAGCTAGTTAGAAATATTGAGTATTTTTTTTTTTTAAATGCCTTCTCGACAACGCGGCACATAAAATGTAGCACACGTACACTCCCAAGTGGGTTTGGATCCCTCCCATTCCGTCTGTGTTGACCACTCTTTGGTTAAAAGATCATAGGTTTGAACATTTGAAGAACAATTAATTGTTTCGTCGGAAAGAAGCCCACCGACAAAGTAAATCCTGCTTCTGACAGCTGAGATGCCAGCATGAAACGTAGGAACTGGGTTTTTCGTTTCCAAATACCAACTATCTGTGCGAACATCGTAAACATCGATATCATCGATTAAAACGCGAGTTCCAGTATGAGTATCCTCAAACCAGCCACCGCAAGCATAAATCTTGTCATCAATTGCGAGCAGAACGTGGTCAGCTCTTGGCTTTGGCATAGGACTCATTTGTTGCCATTTGTCGTCATAGGTGTCGTAACGCCAAAACGAAGATAACACCAAGTGTCTATCAATTCCACCTGCATTAGAGAAAATTTTAGACGTCAAATTAGGAAAAGCGTAGAAATTATTTTGTTTGCATACCTGAAATGTACAAAAAGTGATTTTGAACAGCTCCAGCATGCTGACTTCGATTCTCTCTTAATGGCTTTATGTAATCCCATGAATCAGCGGCTACATTGTATTTCTCACAATTCGACTCTCGTCGCCCTTCGTTCCAAATTTCGTCCACTCCCTCGATCTGGTCACATACTCCTCCGACTGCATACAAAAAATTTCCAACAGCGTTCAGCGAAAATCGGCATCTCTCCGACTGTATTGGAGATATCGTTGACCATATGTCTTTAGCAGCACTATATCGAAACCCAAAGCCGTGAATGTACTCCTTCAGGCAGACATCATAGGAGCCACCGACTACGAATAGATCATTGCCTAACACCGCCGTTCCATAGTTGCATTGTTCGATGTGAGGAATACAAGTTAGCTGATGCCATCTCTTTTCATCGGGCAGAGCAAAACTGAGATGGTTGTGCACTCCATTTATATGAAAACCACCAATTTTTACTAGTGCCAACTCCATGCCTCGAGTGTTCGTCAGAATATTGCTTCTGAGTAGATCACAGTTAGAATACTTTTTTTTACAGGATTTCTTTTGCTGAAAACCCGCCGCTCGCATCACATTGTAGTACGGCGAATGGATAGACTCATCAATATAATCAAACCGTGGCCAAACATGAAGGTCTATCGTTTTGATTTGATCAAAGCGGATGTTGGTGAACAGTTTCAACGCATCTTCTAATGTTACTTTTTTCTTTACACAATACTCAGCTACAATTTGCAGAACTGTTACTTCCGAACAATCAACAGGATAATCACAGCTTAAAATATACTCAAGCTGCCCGCAACTTAGATTATTCATTTCGGAAGTTTTCGAGAACTCTTCAAGATGGGCACAAATAAATCGGTAGGTTTTATGTTTGAGATTATTTAAAGTATAGAGATCAGCTAGTGTAGCTATATCTACACAATTCTCAATATCTATTTGAGATTCTAAATAGGTTGAACAGGATAGAACGACGGCATTCATTTGAACATGGGTGGCAGCTGATAAAATGTCTTGAACATTGTTGCGATTTAAATCTAATTTCGATGTATAAGCGTATACGACTAAACTGTTCATACCGCGGGCGGGTATGCCGATAAGTTTTATTTCAGATTGTTGGGCTTCTTTCATTGGATCAGTAAACATTGCGGCAAAGTAATCACTACATGCCGCCAGTACTACTCGATGAGCCTGCATTTAAAAACGAAAATAAGATTTAATAATTAAATACATGCAAATGGCACGAGTAGATCGCACGAACTTGATTTCATGTTTCAAGGCTATAATGTGGCTAGCCGAAAGTACTTAAAGTATAGGTACGTTTTCTTCAATATTTTTGTTTATACAAAACAAAAACAAATGTTTAAATTAAATTGCAATTTGAATTTATTAGGTGTACTGAATTACAAAACTATCAAACGCTACCCTGACAATACTTCTAAATTGTTTGTGAATAGAAATTTGACTCTCCTTACATTTGGCTATAATCTATGAGGTCTGTACCCAAAAATTTTGCATATATCAGAACCTTAACTGATATGAATTTTAAATACATTAAAGATTTTTATTGTATTCACCAGCCACAGGTTTCCTTTAAATACGATTATTAGACTAATCGGCCGTGGGCTGTCATAATAATCATTATATTTACTATCAAATCTTTTACCGTTTTAAAATGACCTATTTACAATATCGTACCGTGCACATATTTATAAATGAATTATAAATAAGGTAAGTTCATATATTTTTCTTAATTTACATTCAGGAACTCACCTTTATATACGAGCCTTCAACTAGCAAAGTAACATCCAACAATTTTTCGGACTTCCGAAGTTCATTTAATCCCAACATGAGAGCCTTTGAATGCGTCACCGAGTTAACTTCTTCGTTCACGTCCGCCATGGTTCTTTTTGCAGTATTTAAATATGCTTGGATACTAAATTATGTCAAACACAAATAACATTTCAGATCCAAACCACAATGCTTGTTCAAAAAATTACCTATACAATTTTAATCAATCATTCAAATATTAAAGTTGATTATAGAATGGGTCAGCGCAGAGAACAATAGACAAAAATATAGTTTAATATATTTTGAAGCTCGAAGCATTGACAAATTCCAAAGCAACTCCAATGGCCGTCTCTTTCACCTGCACTAAAAGCTTAGCCCTAGATTCGAGAGGTAATAAGAACACCAGACATCAGAAAACAAATAAAATAATATATCAATAAACCTGTTTAATTACGAACCGAGTTTTTTTTTTATTTCGATTTCCTCTCTTTAATTTATTAGCTGACTTTTGTTTGGAATTGAGGTCTGCTTTGGTTTGAGATATCGAAAATAAACCACTTATCTGATTGTAGGAAGGTCAGGGAATCCGTGTTATCAATTAAGGTAGTGGATTCACATAATTTCAGCGTAAAATTGATAATGATAAGAAAATTTATTTTTTTGTGGTGCAAAGTACAAATCTAGACTTGTGAGCAGATGTCTTATCCCTATATTATGGTGGTATCGATGGCCAGCAGCAGCTGTTCAGTGATTACTCAAATCTTAAGTGCCGGAGAGCCAGTGTTGCTGTAGCTATACATCTGAAATCTATTGAAGTTGATT
Organism: Dasysyrphus albostriatus; assembly: GCA_946251815.1. Taxonomy (NCBI): domain Eukaryota; kingdom Metazoa; phylum Arthropoda; class Insecta; order Diptera; family Syrphidae; genus Dasysyrphus; species Dasysyrphus albostriatus. Next base: position 51,941,417 of record OX276336.1, read on the forward strand.
ATAAAACATTGGAATTATAAACAATCACAAGGCATACAAGAATTCAATTAATTCACTAAATTACTTTTTTGCTTTAATTAATTTACTACAAAGCAGATGAAACCTTTGTATATAAAATCTACAGATTATATATACAATGATGAAACTAATTTTTTATTTTATTGGTTGAGTTTTTTGTTTTGTTTTTGGAAGCTTTCAAAATTTCAGATATCTGAATTTTAAGGCTTCTGATTGGTCAGCTGTCTTAAAATTCGTGCGTTCAAGGATCCAGAAATCTGATTTTTTGAGGCTTCTGAACATGATACAACTAAATAAGATAGCGCACTGCGCATCATTCACATAAAATGACGTCATCGACGCACACAAATACTTTCTCCGAGGTTAATAAAACAAAGATTTTTTGACTAAAATCTATTAATTTAATATGAAATATCATTTCCTCAAAACACACTTGTTTTTAGGATCCTGAACACACATTTTTACTATAAAAAGAACTAAAATATCAGGGAAAATTGTGCGTCGATGACGTAGATGCGCAGAACGAAACAAAAAAAAAACAGGATGGCGTTATCTGTTTAGTTGTATCATGGCTTCTGATTAGTCAGCTGTCATGAAAATTCTGAAAAGTCAGATGACTTTTCATAACACCCCGACTCCACAGGAGATAGTTTCTCTCCAACTAAATATCAGATATTTATATCTAACATTGTCTTCTGTCTGCGCTGGGCAAATCATGTTATGCTATTTCAAATCACGAAACCGAAAATTACACCAAATAACAAACAAAAACTTAATTGCCACACACAAATGCAGAGCTTAACATCAACACTGGTATAGGGAAACAAGATAATGAGACAAAAAAAGAAATTTCTAGTCACAAAGCAAAAATATCTCCATCTGTCAAAATTCATGTCGGAGATCTCTGACATCCCAACAAGAGATGAAACGGAGTGACTCCATTGGATATTTCATATCAAGATAAGCATTTTGATAGAAATTATCTCCTGTGGAGTCGGGGTGTAACGTTTCAAACAGTTTGAATCGCCAGATTTAGTACAAACCCCGTTCCACAAGTGAAATTTTGTATTGGCTCGCTATAATCTGGCAGTCTGAAACTGTTTGAAACTCATCACGCGTTTAAGTTAAGATCGAGCTAAAAATTCGCTCCCTCTTTTCTCTCCAAACACCAGCTAAATCTTGACATAATCTTTTTGTAGAGATTATATAACAAAAAACAACTGTTCTCTGAAAAGAAATTTTAATAATTTTAAAGAATTGTATATTTTAATTTCAAGTGAATATACCCAAATAAAACAGATTTTTCCCTTTGGCATTAATAAATCGTTTGTCTTTGAATATTTCTCGTTCTCAATTTTCATTTTCACCATAGCTCACATAAATCTCACAAATAGAAAAACCCTTCCACACTTTAGCTCAAGAATTAATGTACCGAACAATAAGTCCCCTTTACCACAAAAAACTGAGTTGCCAGAAACTTTTAGTTCCTTGGTGAGAAGGGCTGGAGCAAAGAGGGGTGAACAAAATCTCCCCGGAAGAGAATTTAAAGAGATTTTGTTGACATTACATTTTACAATTAGGTTAAGGTACTTTCAACCAATAGAATTTCAGGAAATATCAAAATTGCCTAGATTCTGTTTCCTCGTGTGAAAGGTTCAAAAGAATTTTAAGGAAATCAAAAGAAAACGTCAAAAAAATCTCTAGGAACTTACTTCACCCGCTAAACTCTGACAGATAGGTGCCATACAGTAAGAAAAGAAAATTTTATTATTTAGCTCGAGCTGCGTACCTCTCGGCTAAAATGCTTGGCTTATGTCGTTTTCGATTGGATTTTCGGACTGTTCTACTCCTTTTTAATTCCAATCGAATATGAAAACATCGTGTTGTCAAATTTAAGCACACACACTGCTGAATAACGCCATTTTACAAAATGGCTTCTTCAAGCTTTTATCACTTTTGACAAGTAGTCCGACAAAAACTGTATATGTATGCGTGTGTTCCAAATCTACTCCTTCTTGAAATCGGGAACAGAAAAAGACTCCGAAAACATTACTCGGAACAGCCAATCGAAGGCTTTTGGAGTAGAAGGAGTCAAAAAGGAGTGGAAAAGGAGTACGCCGAACGTCCAAACGAAAACGACATTAGTTTTAGTTTGATAATTTCAAGAGATTTTTGTATGGGAGCGGAATTTTAAATCGATCTGCGTACTAGGCTTTACTCTAATGGACATAGTGTTGTTAAATTTGACATGTTAATTAAAAAAAACAACAATTGAATTTGGTATGATGTTTTTCTTGACGTTTGGTTTGACGGCCTGCGTATATTGGCACTCTAAACGCATTTTAAATTATATATCGTCGACTTAGAATGTAAAGCGGCTAGCTCCACATTTTTTTTACCATAATACCACTTCAAAAATTGCCAAAAAATACAAAAATCGATCAAATCTTTTCAATTTCACTGAATTAAGTAATAACGAATGATGAAAAATACTAAATGTAATTTTGGTTTTATTTAAGTAATGCAAACACTTTTTTTTAAAATATTTTTATGCAAAAAATGCAAAATAGGAGTTAGCTGCTTTACACTCTAAGCCGATGATATTATATATTTTTTATAAATGGCAAGAAGCTCAAAAAGGTTCGACATCCCTGCACTAGCGCTACCGGTAGCAAAAATGCGCGTTTTTACTTGACACATTTGACATTCCTCCATTCTCTTTTTATTTGTAAAACTTTGGAGAACTCGGGAAGACGTTAGTTCTTTTAAAAAATATCCTTTAATTTTTGATAAAAATTAAAATCAGTTCATAAGGCGAAAAATATCATTGGTTTTTTCTTGTACGATGGTTTCGCTGCAAGACCTCTCCACCTTGGCCTCGCCAGGTAATGTTTCTGTTTGTGAAAGAAGTGGCCGTCTTTGCACAGTGCCTCAAGTCGAAGTCAAAGGAAACTCCTATGTGGTAAGCGTTTTAAACAAAAAATCCATTAATCTTAATCATCAATATAAATCCTTACAGTTAGAATACTATCCAGAAATTAATATAAACTGTGAGATATTTAGTGCATCTGCAGTAAAACCAGTTGATTCATATCGATCGGTGATGGTTCCTGTTAATGAGAGAGTTATAAAGAGAATCACTAGAACTTTCTTCGAAAGTGGCTTCTTGGAAGCTCTCAATGAAGCAAAGAATCCAGCTACGGCTGCCTCAAGTCCAATTATATCGTCTGCTGCCGAATACACTTGTCGAGCATTAGATTTCATTCGAAAAATTAAGCTTATGATTTTTCCTTATCTCAAAGAGCAAGGTATTTCAAGTATTGCCAAGTACTCGGAAACAAGGTAAGTTAAAGGTTTTCATTTAATCAATTTATGTACCTATATAAATTTGTTTTTGTTTCTTCTCCTAGAGATTGGATCAGAAGTTGCATTCGTTATATTGTTTGGCATCCGAATTGTTTTAAAATCGCAGTTGCTGGCTCAGATGATGTTATTCGCATTTACACCGATGAACCGGCTGCTGTGCCTGTTCTCAAAGCAAGTGTGAACTTTTACTTAATATTTTAGCTTGGTACCTAATAGCAAAATGGTCTTTAATATTAGATGCTACAATGCTCTCGCTTAATCTTATGTTTGATATATACTGTGAGAGCAAGCACACAGCTTCATATAAAGTGAAAAAACTGTAGATCGGACAGTTTATTCCAACAGAAATGGAACACGAATTTTGTCGTGTTACCGAACATTTACATTTACGAATTCGATCGTCGTCCTCGGGTAACTCAGTCTCGGTTGTCCAGTGACAATATTGATTTAGGTTTGAGATAAGATTGGTGCTTAGCCCGATAATGGGTTGACCCTGGGTCAGAGCAGAAGTGTTCTTCTTCATCGTTAATTGTTGTAGTTATATGCAGGATTTCCTTAGCGCTTAGCCGTGACTTGGTTGCGGATGTCGTTGTTGGTCTATCATCGTTCTCATCAGTCGACTAAGTTGGTTGGTGTTGCTTCCAAACCAGTTTTTCTGGAGGGTTTAACAAAAATTTGAATATTTTTGAATCCTTGCAGAGAAATTCTTCTCAGGTTTATGTAGAAAAATCTTATGTTTAAGGACAAGACCTGCAAAAACAACAGCAGATGCCTGTTTAGTTGCATGAAATTATTTATATATTTTATTTTAAAATTTTCATCTCTTCTTTTAGAATCCGCTCCAAAAAGGTATCACTGCAATGGCTTGGAGACCATATAGTGCAGCTGAATTAGCAGTTGGGTGCCAAAAGGGACTTTGTTTATGGACTATGGACAGTAATATGCATATAACTCGATCTTCGTCGCAAGCAGTTTTTCTCAATCAGTAAGAAAACTACAAGAGATTAACCCCTGAATTATTCTAATATATTCTTCAACAGCCCTAATCATAGTCCAATTACTTCGGTTCAGTGGAATTTGGATGGTACTCTTCTCGCCACATCCAGCATTGGTGATACTGATGTGGTTATTTGGAATGTCGATAAATCCAATAGTAGTACACTTAAACGTGTCGGGCCCCCTTGTTCTATTCTCAAATGGTCACCAGATGGTTCGTGCTTGTTTTCGGCAACAGTGGGAAACGTTTTTCGCGTTTGGTCAGCTGAAAAACATTGGGAGCCAGAACGATGGACTGTTTCTAATGGAAATATTCAATCTGCTTGCTGGTCACCGTGCAGTTCGTTTTTACTGTTTGTCACTTCTGAAGAATCAACTCTATATCGATTGCAGTTCTTCGAAGAACAGTTATTTGCAAGTAAGTTTTTTGTAAATAAAAAAATCGTAATGTCAGTGCGGCCGGCATTTACCAGAAGCACGAAATCTAATGCTTTTAGTAAATGCGAGCCAAGAAAAAAAGGCAAGCTACAGGTGAGATGTTTCACAAGCTCAGAGATATCTTGTATAATGCTGCCGACAGAAAATTATTTATTTCAAAATCTATTTTGTTTAGAGAAAATCAATAAAAAAAGGAAATACGAAAACAACAAGTAATCCAATTTATCTCCCTTCTTTTATTTTAGCATCCAGTCTTCCAAAGCAAGCTCTTCCTATTGCTGATCTGACAAAATTTGCAATTGGTCACCGCGAAGTTGGTGGTCAACCGCAAGCTCTCGCCTGGGATCCTAATGGTCATTTCTTGGCTATAACATTTAAAGACAGTCCCTGCATTGCAATTTTCTCCACCTGCATCAGTAAGCACAATCTTAGTATTTCACCTTCGTGCTTTTTGACTGGAATCGGAACCGAATATCCGTCGTTTATATGTTTCCAAAGTAAAAACCGAAAGAATTCGGATAGTGTCTTGACCATTGGATGGTCCAGTGGTCGAATTCAATATTTCCCATTTGTTAATATGTAAAATATATGTTACTTAAATAATTTTCATTTTATTATATCACTGTGTATACATAAATATTTTTGTTTTTTATATAGATTTTTGTTCTTAGCTATAATATGCATATATATTTTTTTATAAATAAAACGATTTCAACGAAAAAGAAATAATTTTTATCAGCTCATACAGCTGAGTGCATAGCATATGCGCATAGTATAAAGAAGCTCTACTTGTTTTTGGTCAACAAACATAGTAAGTAGGTGTATAAATTTGTTTAAATCGGTTTACCGTTATCAAATTCGAGGTTAAATTATAAATATAAATGAGGGTAAATACTTTACATCACATCTAGGGTTACAAATATAGTTTGCCTTATTTTCACTATCAAAATTGTTCTTAAATTTCTCCATAAAAATATCCCAAGGCTGTTGCTGCTTTAAAACGGACTGTGTGATTTTCATCCTTAAGAAGGACGGCAATCTTATTACCCACAGACTCGGTTTGTTGATTCTTTTCAGTTAAATAGTTATGAAGAATTCCTAAAAAAAAAAATTGTAACTAAGACATTTTGAAACAATTCCGCTATATGTAATTTTACCAATTATTATTGCCGCATTACCGCGAACTTCAATCCATTGACTACGCAGTTTTGGTATGCAAGATTCAATAAAATCTTGAATAGAATCCGGAAGGTCTGTAGCCTATAAAAATAAAACATCAATTAATAATATTAAATACATAGATAGTTGTTTGGATTATACTCACTATGACTTTGACAAAATCTAAGATAAAGACATTATAGTTCAGCTGACCATGATCGATTAAATGCTTTTGAGCCATCTCATTGACCCTAGGAGCATTTAGAAGTGCGCCAACCTTCCTAAGAGTTACTTTACATGCCTATAATACAATGGACGATATTTAATATAACATGCATTGCGATTGATAGATAACGCAAAAAAAACAGCCGAAACCAATGAAGCCAATTTCTTCAAATTTTAAACTTAAGGTTACTTTAAACTTGATTTATTTTCAGTTCCACAAATAACGGTACCTCCCATACAATTAACCAGTGTTTGGCAGGTACGGTTATTATTTACATTTATATCAAACATAGCTTACCCTTATAATTGTAGGTTCGCTTTCACTTAAATGCAAAATAAGTGGAAATAAGTTTGCAAAAAGTTGTTCCTTAAGGGCTTCGGATGAATAATTTGGCGACATGCTGCCATCGTTGCTCATCTTTGATTCGCACAGGTCTCCAAAAAGAATAATTGCCGCCTCTCGAATTTCAATAGAATTACTGCCGAAGAATGGTCGAATGCGTATGGCCAATGATACATGAAAAGATTCAACTCGATCGCTTGGCAGCATTTGAAGGATTCTAGAAAGTCCGCGTTTACTCTCCAGAGGAATATTAATAAGACAGTCACTAAAAATATACACAAAGAAAAATATTATTTTATCAAATGAATTTAATAGCAAATCAAAGAATCGCTAGCTAACCTATTTGTATCATCGATTCCTTTTAAGAGGGCGGTTATTGCTGTTTCGGTATACTTATCTATATCATGTTCAGTCAAATAGCCAACATAACCCAGTCCCTGGATACTCAAACCCCTAACAACTGGATTTGGATCACTCAATGCCGAACTCAAATGAAGCATTATAACTGATGAGATTTCACCACATGGCTTCAATGGCACCAATTTCGAATAAAGACCAATAGAAGCTATTCGCTGACCATCATAAGGACTTGAAACATACTTGCTCAGTGATGTTATAATTTGTTTCATGGAACTGGAACCGATTGAGAATTGATTTGAAACACCAATTGCCATCGGGGTTAAGAGTTCAATGAAATTTTTCAAATCAGTGCTGGTCGACAAGTTATTACAAACAGTCAAAACGGTGGATATTTGTTCCATTTCCAGATTTTTTAGAAATTCTTGGAAGGTTTCCAATACTATTTGACATGGATTTAATTTGATTGATTCCTTGTTGGGGATGAATCCGAACTTACTCTTGCCAGACGGAGGTGCTGGAGCTTTTCCTGATGTGGGTGAAGCTTTGGTCATTAGCATTGGTGGTGCTAAGTTGGTATATGTTGCCAGGGAAGTCAAAAGCATTGTGAAAATTTCGGGAAATTTTTGTTTTAATTGCTAAAAAAAAAATCAAGATAATCGACTTAGTATCAGCCAACGAATGTCACCATCTAAATCTTTCCCCTAATACTCACCTCGTGAATTTCCTTACACGGAAACATTTCCCTCATTGCACAGAATATTGAAAATGGTGGGACACTAGCAATCTTCTGTCTATCTCCGGTACCCTCATTAGGCTCGTACAAACAAGACGATGATAGGATTGTCAAAAAATTGTCCAAAATTAATCCGGTTAGGTCTGGGTCGAGACAAATCGTATGCCAGTATTCCACAACATTCCTGTCAAGAAAAAAATTCATCAGTTAATTTGTAAACCCATAGCAAATATAAAAAAAAAGCTTACTCCTCAAAGGGTAGTTGCTGAGAAAGCATCTCAGAACACACTAATTTTGGATGATGTTTAGTTAATGCAGCAATAGCCTTGATAACCCCTGACTTGGCTCTTGAAATATCACAAGCATTGACAGCCTTAAACACAATTATAAAATCAGAATACAAAATGTGAAACAAATCAAATCATACCGTTAGACTTTCTTTCACAAGATCAGGAATCGCGTGGAACAACTCGGAACCTTTCTGCTGTATGAAGAATTTCAGAACTACCGAAGCACCTATTGCTGAGCTCTGTTCTGGATCTTTTAAACAGTTGAGAAGTGTTTTGCTAAAAATATACTTAAGTAAGCTTAAAAACTAGCCAAACTTTTAAGTAACTCACCAAAATTGTAAATACTGGAAATTTGACATTCTCAAGGCGATTATCTTTGCAATATTACCAGCCAAATGGTAGATCTTTTTCGGGTCATCTGTGATAATATTTTCTTTAACCATCTCAATCTCCTTAACCCAATCAACAGTACTATCGGCTATTGTCAACGTTTCATAGATACAGGATATCTCAAGAGTCTTTTGTAGAATCTCCACCGATACCTGTCGAACTGTAGCATTTGAATCAATACATCTTGGCACAATTTTTCCCAGCATCGATCCGGTTTGATTGAATTTGGATGGAGCCTCACAGCCTAGTCTCATAGATTTTATGTAAACTTCTAGAGAATTATTCAGTACGTGACTTGCACAAATGCGAACTTCGCTATTTGGATCTCTTGTCCAACATTCAAGAATAGATATTATCAAATCCAGAGTTGATGGTGATGGATCATTCTCAATGATGACCTTAACAAGGGAATTCAATTCGGGGAGAGATTCATTCAGGTGTTTTGCTAGAAAACTATTCTTGTTATCTTCTTCAGTGGATTCGAATTTAGTACGCAAGAATCTTGCACAAGTAAAGAAATTTTTGCAGGCGATCTCAAAAATAATGCCTCCATCGAATTCACCACCATTTGTCGTATCGATTCGAACAAAACTGGTGCCCAGTTTAAGAATTGTTGGTAACAGTGGGAGCTCGTCGAAGGGAGCTTCAATTTGTATACTAAATACGGCATCCATCATTGGCTTACGGAATTTAAGCGGATTGGTGTAGATCTCCTTGTATCGTAGAATCTGACTGCATATGCAAAGTAAGGTTCTCAAGGTAGCCTTAAGCATGGTGTGATCTTTAGTTTCGGTTATCTGTTGAATGAGGAACGATAAGATAGTGTCATCAATTTGAGTGTTGCCATCTTCATCGTCTTCCATCATATAACCGTAGGATTTTACTAGAAGTAGGTTCGACTTGTAAATATCGATTTCCTTATGAGTGTCCTTCATAAAATGCAAATTGCTAAAGAACCCAGTTGAGTGCTTTCGGGCACCTAAATTAGCTAATTCTGTTAATTTTTTAATAACCAATGCCGAATGTACTTTGGAAACGTAGCCCAATGCTCTAGCAGCACTGCATATTTTCTTTTCGTAGTCAGCATGTGAGACGTGCTTATCAAGCTTCTCTTGTTTTCCGCATCCAATTATCAGGTCAATCTTGGCCAAAACTGTTTGTTGCTCTACAATGTGACATAGGGTCAATCCGATTGCTTTTAATACCATGCCGCGTTCCTCGCTCATCGAGGGAATAAAGAAGTCATGAACTGGAACTTGAAGAGGGTAGTTCAGCATCTGATCTGACATTTTGTTTACCAAGCGTTCAGCGAAGTTCTCGTCGTTGCGCTGTAGGAATTCTACAGTTTCACTAATGAAACGTGTTAGGTAAATGTAGAAAGTTTTCTCGACTCCTATGTACAGAAGAAGCTCGGGGATTTTCTTATCCCAAAGACTAGCGAGTTCGGGATTAAGGTGTGGATAATAAAACTTGAGGAATGACAGCACGTTTGAAATACGCTTAATATTAGTGTAGTTGCCTAACAACGCGATACTCCTTGCGAATACAGTTTCCGGACTAGGAACAGTAATTTTTGACTTTTTATTCCCACCTGCTTCATCTTCTGGCTCATCGTTTACTTCGAACTCTATGTTTGGGTTCTTGGCAAACAAACTAGCCATACACTTGGTGATGTTTGAACAAATATCAGTGTAATCCAATAGAACATAATAATTTAGTAACTCCCGTTTTAGAACTTCATCCATTGTGCCTACAGTTGAGGATAACATGAACAGAGAGTTCTCACAAGATTGAACGAAATCCTTGTGTTCTTCGCTGCTTCCATGTTCCGTGTTTATCTTGTTGTACCTGCAGGAATGCCGAACGATATACCAAACGAATTCTTTTTCTCTGATGAAAGACTTTTGTGCAAGGGCCACAATTGCCTTTAGAAGGGTCATCTTCATTTTGATCGCCTTTTCTGATAGGATCATTTGTTTTAAGACTTCCATGAAGCCAGGAATTTTACTTTCAATATTCTCTGGAGAAGCGTTTGTTAAGTGCGTGAGTATTAGCAAAGATTTAATTCGTTCACGTTCAATATTGTTTCTCAGTTGATTTAATAGCATATCCATAATTTTGCCTGAATAAACATTGGACAGAAGGTGAAGACATCGAAGAACTTCATAGTGACCCTTGACTGTTTGGGGTTTTTCATAATCAGGATAAACACAAACTAAGTCAAAGAGGCTTGTCACCAGAGAATCGGCAATGGGATCGAGTACATTTGGTTGAATTTTGATGGTAGTTCGTAGAACAGATGAAAGGAATTGTGTCACAGAGTTTCTTTCAATAGATCTGCGATAAAGATTAAGAATGCTAGGAATCAAGCGCTGTGATTGATCTTGGATTTTATCTTTCGGTAAAAGTGGATACATGCTCGACAAAGCTTGAAGTATTTCAACGCAAACTTTTAGCTCGCGTGTTTGAAGCCATTGATTAAAGAGCACGTCATAAGCGACAGAGATTTCCGTTGAACAGAGAATATCAGCTGATTCAGTTTCTGGCTCGACATCAGTTTTTTCACCAGATGTTTGCTCCAGTAGAGCTTCGCTAAACCGACCAATCGCTAAAAAAAGAAAAGAGAATTTTAAGTAGGTATTTTATTTTGTTTTAACATGTGGTTTACTTTACCAAAAGCATGTGCTTGCTTAACATGATCTTGTTTTATGCCACCCAAATTTGGAAGGATTGTAGACAAAATTGGTTTGATAAATGGAAGGGTGCCGGAGACATTTGCTGTTGCTAGGGTACCCATGCATTGCATAACCATAAAGTGGAGAACAATTCCTTCTTTTGTGTGACCCATTAAAGCTTCCATGACCTGAAAATATAAAATTTTTAAATTTCAAAAGCTTCAAATATATTTAACAAGCATTTACTCACCATTTTGCAGTTTTGTCGTCCAATAGCGACAAGAATCGCCAAGGCATGTGGTTGTATTGATGGTACATTTTCATTTGATTTAGTAAGTTCATCTAGGGCCAGTGAAACAATCTTTTGATAGGTTTCTGCTTTAATAGACTTATTCGAACTAACAACGGTTTCGAGAACTCTGAAAGTAAAATTAAATACTCAACAAAATATACGAATACATGACTTTTAATACTATTATTGTTACCTTAGTAGAATTGCTATAGAATGGTCACTTAATTTCGGATGTGCTGATCTGTAGTCTGCTAAGATATCTGTACAAGCGTCTGGATTCTTTTCGTAAACTTTTACCAATGAATTTTGAACAGCTAGACGAACTGTTTCATCTTTGTCGGATAGACAATCGAAAAGATTTGTTAAAATGCCTAAAAAATAAAAATACAATGTTTATTTATGTTCATTCCTTAGATTTCTTATTGTAAATGAATTGCTTGAAGGCATGTTATGTATTCCTAGAAAAAATAAGTCGATACTGTGATGATTATGATAGGCATAACTCAAAACGATAATAGAGAAAATAAAAACATTCTTTATATCAGGCTAAATTGGCCAAACGGAGACTTTAGAGAATAACGATGAAGCACGATCCTATAACAATAAAGCTGGAAATATAAAGAACAACTGCGCAGTTGGCTAATCCTTTCTTTGTCAAAATTCATTCAATATTTTGACATTATATAAAGGTCATGAAAAAGTTTTCTAGTGAGGGTGCAACGAGTACTTCAGACGTTTTCGCAATTCTCATGCATGAAAAATCCCTAGTATTACGTAGTTGTATACAAAATAAAAATGCAAAAAAATAGAGGCGTTAATTTTTCTAAACTTTTATTTCTTAATGTGAGATTGTAATCATTTTTAAAAAGGAGGACACATTAATGATCTAAAATTCTAAAGGTTACCTTAATTAAAAATCTTTAATTTAACGTTCTCAATATGCCCAATTATTTTTAAAACTGATTTATTTATGACCTTTGTCAATGGTTTCAAATCAAGAAAAATGATAAGAGGTACCTAAGCAATTATAAAAAAAAAACTCAAAAAATGATTCACTTTCAATTGTTTACATCATCTTCATTTGTTTTTACATATTATTTATATTCTTTATATTGCTGTGCACAGAAATGGTTTTGTTTATAAAATCTTATCAACTATAAAAAGATAAGTTAAAATACCTCACACGTTAGAAGTTACTGAGTCATTTTCGTTATAAGAATACAATTATACTTTTCCCTTCAACAGCGTATGTACTAGGTTTTGAAACTGTTAGTTAAAAATGAAAGCTTTTTTATCTCCATCTGGCAAGCTGCATATGCGTTTTAAAGTTTTAAGCAACAAAATTCAGTGGGTAAATATTTTTAAACAGAACACGTAATTTTTTTTTTTTTTTCGAGGGATCCCCAAAATACCTTGTTCTTAAATATGAAATTAAGCATGTCCCACCACTTGAAACTTTTGAAACTTTATAAATTTTTATAACGACCGATTTCAAAAAGACAGTAACTTTGAAATACAAAAACTATAAGCTCTTGTTAAGAGTTTCTAAGTGTTATCAAAATTCACTAATGCGTATAAATAGATTAAAGGATCTTTATAATGTTTTGCAATTTTTCCCATTTCGATTGTCAAACTAAAATTTGTTAATAATAATTTATATTCATAGAATTTGTATGTATATGTATGTATTTGTTATTGAAAATGTTAATAGTACATAATGTATGTTATTCTTTAGTTCAGTAGAACAGTCTTTTTTTTAAATAACCATTCAAAAAATTTTGTATTCGATTTATTTGATGTTGTTCCAATACCTTGAAAACAGGTAAAGTCTCTTAGGTTTTTGTTTCGATGCATTTTTATTTTTTTCATTATATTTTTTTGTATTTTATATTTTCCAGAAAAGTTATAATATTTAATTAATTCCATCACATATAATTTTACTTCACTATGAGTTTCAACGGAACAGTACAAAGATTAAATATTATTAATTAATCAATAATTTCTAAGAATACGAAAATATTAAAATAATAACAACACATCTGAAGTACTTTAGTCACGGCGGGTGGCAAAAGAAATAGAATAATACAAATATTTAAACCGAGTAAAAAATTGCGATGTTTACGACGAACTGACGAAATAATGAACTGAGAATGAATTTTCAGATTGGGGTTTCTAAGTGTTAGTTCGAAGTTGAAACTTCTCTTCTGATCAACACAATTTTTTTTCAGAGAGACCAGATTGTACTTTTTAGAAATAGTGCATTTAGATGCCGTTATAATTTTTGTTATTGTAGACGAACTGTTTTTTTTTTATGTACTCGTATTTTGATAGAATATTTGGGAAACATGACTGATGTAGCAATTCTTGGGTAGAGTAAAAATTCAGGTCACTTTATATAGGAAATTTATGTAGAGATATTTGAATAGGATGCAACAGCACAAGAAATAAAATGCAGGGCTGGGTCGCACTACTTGCTCTTATAGTCAAGAGATTAATGGGGGTTTCTTTTGGTAAATTCAGATTTTGATCTAAAAATTGATTTTTTTCGTCGCGAATGATATACGATTGCAGACTGATTTTTTTATTTTGATTGTATTGGTGTACAATTTGTATCTGTGAAACTGTGGCGATCCAGGCTTTTTAAATTGATGGCTGTTAATTGTTCTGGTGTGTAATGGTGTAAGTAAAAGAGAGGTAAATCTGCCGAAAAATCCAGATCTGCAAATTTGATTTTCGATCAAAATAAAAATTGATTTTTTTCACCATTGGAAGGCTTTTACTGTCAAAATCTGTGTTTTGACAAATCGGAAGGAGAAAAAAATAAATTTTTGTTACCAAAAGAAATTCCCATACGAATTTTAAAAATTGTATACACAGTGTGTCCGAAAATTCTTCATTTATATTTTAGGGCATGATTCTTGTGTATATTATAACAAAAAATCGTATATGGAGGGGGGGATTATAGATCCCTTTATCTGAGATGGGGGTCAATTTCTATAACTGAAATACAAATATTAAAAATCAACGAAAACACAAACAATAATGTGTTGTAGTTTTTTTTTTTTTGAAAAGCTAAGCACATTATAGTGCCGGACACCCTGTGAACAAAAATGGATATTATGAGAGAAATGTAATCCGAAAATTCGTTCCCTAAATTGCTAATTAACAAATTATATGTCTATTCGTACTTGCGAAAACTACGAGCTTGTTCTTCTAATTGAATTTTAGTTTTTTATATAAGTTTTGAAAGAACTTCGGGCTAAATTTGTAAAAATTAGTAGTTTTAGGAGGTATGCGAACAGATGCTATCTGAATTCATTAACAAACATACGAAATTTTAAAATTTGTTAACACAAGATCTTGATATTTTTTTCTTAATTCAAACAAATTTGTTCAACTTTCTTGTACAAACAAATTATTTGAATTTAACGCGACAATTAGAAAGTCTAAACATGAAAAAACAAAAACAAATGCTAGATCGGTATAGCACACACACAAAATTGTATCGAATCTGTACTCGGAACTCCGAGGAAAAAAAATTTCTTCACGGATTTGCAACTATTGTATAGTAAGTACCATCATTATTTTTAGATAAAAGAAAAGAATTTGGACTTAGATATTGTAGGATGTATTAAAAAACACGACCTTGTCGATTAAAAAAAAAATAATTTTTTTTTAAAAATCAACAAACAAATTGGAAAAAAATTGATATGCAACGCTATTTAAACTTTTTGGAGTTCAGTTATATAAAAAATCAAAAAAATACTTAAACGGGAGATACTATTAATAACCATTTTCTGAACAGACGTCTTTGACGAAAAACAGGACTTTACTTAAAATAAGTTATTGGATTTTTACTTGCGATATTGTAGGTACAATAGGACAAGTTTTGGATTCATGGAAAAACAAAATGTGGAGCTTACAATCAAATTTGGTTAAGATTTTTCGGTAAAAGCTTAGAGGAGAGATTTAGGTCTAAAAATAGCACCTTTTCCCATAAAACCATTAAAGGGAAAAGGTGATTTATCTTAAAAAAGGCTGGAGCTATTTTGAGTAAATGTGGTCTTCTTTTGGTAAAAAAAATAACGTTACCAGCTACAGAACGTTTTTTTTTTCAACGGCTTAACCGATTTTTATAACTTGAAAACACGCTGACATACGATTTTTTTTTTCTAATGAAAAAAGTTGTACATTTGACGGAACTGATAGATTCTAGTAATATCTATACATAAATAGCCTTAAAAAATATCCATACGGTTTCAATAAAGTTTATATGGTTATGGTTGGAAAGCTATTAGCCGTGAAGGTGTGCGAATAGCAAAATTAAATTTTTTGGGTCGATTTTAGCCAATTACCATTTTACACTACCGAGTACTTTGAATAAATTATTTTTTTCCTGAATAGAATAACATATTTTAAATTGAATCATAGTTGAGTTGCTGTGAGTATTTATTGTTATTAATTGTAAAATTTTTGATCGGCTTTACAAAGCTTAATGTCTGATTTTTCCATTACATATTTCCTAACTAAGAGCTGAAAAATAAGGAGGGTCGTTAGAAAATTGATTTTTTTTTTTGGAAATCAATCCGCCTTATTGTGAGTTTCACGTGAACAAAACTCCACTCGGAAAATTAAAATTTCATGTTTGGCCTATTGTTAGTTTCACCCTTTTTTTGTGATTACTCATTTCGGGAGAAATGTATCCTAATAAAGAGCTTCAATTTTCACTTATTTTTTAACGGCGAACGACGAAAAGACAGTAGAGGGTTATAGTGCCCTTTGCGCTAATTTTTTGATAATTTTAGCCCAAAAGAAGTTCAGGCGAAACTTATATAGCTTTTACAATTCCGGGGGAACAAATATTCTTCGTGTGAAATATTTTCCGGGTGAAACTCACAATAAGGCTGAATACATTTTCAAGGGAAAACCGGGCATGGTGAAGAGAGTATTTTTTAGTTTCGAATGAAAAAAAATTGTTTGTGTTCATTAAACCCAATGTTTGGTTTCAATTGAATATTTCAGTTTACTTCGAGTTCATTTATCATATCATTTTTCTGAGCAGAGAGAATTGTTCAGTATATATTTCTGAAGGCTCAGAGAATTTCAACGGTTTTGCTGTCAAAAACTATGGAAAACAAGTCTTTGATCCGTCAGCTCAGTGAGAGATCTTGAAATATAAACTGAACAAATAATTTTTCTTGAATTAACATTTTTCAAGCGAACCAAATTTGAGCAAAAGTGAGTAATTTTTTGTATTGCTGTATCTCTCAATTTGTTAAAAATCATATTTTTTTTATAAAAAGCTTCCAAGAATGCTTTATTCATATGAACCTAGAGAAACAAGAGAAACCAACGCCAACGTTTCCGTTCAGTTATTTCTTTATTATTTATTGCTTTTTCTTCTCTTCAGTATGTGTTTCAGTTTTTCCAGGCCGAATTTCGGCCATTGGGCCATACTTGTATACATAACTGAGCGTTTCTTAAAACCTAACCATAGTCATCAATGGTTCCAAGATATGGGTTTGCTTTATTTGCATTAAACTTTCTAATTGGAACTTCTTTCTATCAAGTGGTGGTTTTTTATGATTTAAACTAACGAAATAGATGCTTTTCCTTAAATATCTCGTCTATCACTTGCAGAAGTTTCAATTTTTGTGTATTCTTTCGTATTTAAATCATTTTCTTGTTTATTTCTCACATATGAACTTATAGATCATGAATGAAATAAAAACAAAAATAATAGAGAATTATTTTTGTTTGTTTTTACGGTTTTGGTTTTCTTGGTGTGTTCATAAAAAAAGCAAATAAAATAACTTTTTACTCCATTATTCCCCCAACGTTTCGTAATTGTATTTTTGTTTTTGTTTTTGTGGACTATTGTATATTATTCATAATAAAGATTCTACTGGCATTCTTGATTTTGATCTCCAAGACATTTTTTTACAACATATTTCTTGCATTGTTAGGTACAATTTTCTCTAATTACTTGCATATTTGAACTAAAAGAGTAAGAAGATGCGACACATTCGTGCATTTTATATTTCTTCTACCTATCTCTTATTGTAATGTAACCTTGATTCAAATCTCGAGTTCATTTTTTTATTAATTCAATCTATCCTCACACATAAAAAGTATTTATTTGGATTCTCGTCTTTTTGGTGTGTACATTACATATTTACCATTGATAATAACTTGTAAACAATTTTGTTTTTGGCAAATTTAAAAATGTATGTCTTATTTCATCTTATCTCTGCTTGTTTAGCAGACAAAATAATAAATTTGAACACATTTTTTGTTGTTGTAGGTATGCAGATGAACAAAAGATGTTTGGTGACGTTGTCACTCCATCCAACATGGCTCTTCATTGATAGCAAAAATAATAAGGAGTATAGAAGCATAAAGGAACTAATCAACAAGTCGGTTGTTTGCTCAGTATTCATCTACGAATACTTATATGCACGTTTTAAAGCTTACAAAAAAACAAAAGAAAAATAATGAATGCAGATCGCTTGGTAATCAGGTCAACTTTTTTAACCAACCAACCATACCGATGATAACCACCCCTAATTAATTAAATTACGTATGGTACACGTAGCAATACTGCAACTTTAATTTTATACTCACGTCCTTCATTATGTTAAAATAATAAAAAATAAGTTTTATCTATTTTCTATTCTTCTATTTATATGAGTGTGAAAGGTGAGAGCTGATAAGGATGACTTACCTTCCAAAATTGAGGGCTTATCGGCAGTTGCAGTAGTTGAACTTATTGATTCCATCATGTCCTCAAGGTTTTAAATGTCGCTGATTTGTTTTTGTATTAATTATATGCAGTTTGTTGATAAAACTTACATATGTATATCAGCTTGAAAAGTTGTTCTACTTCCCATTTACTTTTTATTAGAAACGCAATTCTTGTATACAACAAAGTTGTTTTATTCAGTTTATATGCGTCTTAATTAAGGAAAGTATTTTCACAATTCAAGTTAATTTATAAACATAAATTGAATTTTATTACTACAATATTTTTTACTGATTAGAAATTTTAATTTTTTCTTTCTACTTTTTTACGGTAATGAATAGATAATTACAAAATTTAAGTACGTCGGACGACATAACAAAGACGGCACGAAATACGAAAACAAATACAAAAATCGCTTTGTCAAATTTGTAGACAGCAAAAAGAGGAGCACTTTATCTTGTCAAAGAAAATGATGGTGCTGCCGTCTGGTTGTAAGAATTAAAAACAATAATTTAAGGGATTGGTAATATTCTCTTTAATATTCCATCATTGGTGAAATTACATTTCTCATATGGAAAAAATTATAAGGTGCAAAATATAAAAAATGTTGAGCTGCAAGCTCACATATCACTAGATTGGATACAAAAAATGAATTTTATATTGGTGCGTATTCATAAGCAATTTAAGATGTTGCTAAGCAAAAATAGGATTATATTTAATTGAAGTTGTATAAGATTACTCAAGTCTTGCCTAGCCTAGCAACAAAAACGTCTTCGAATATGGCCACTAATTTATAATTTGAAACACTTTTGATAGCATAACATATTCGTGTACCCTCTCAACGTTTCGCAAATCTATTCTTTAAATCAATTTACTTCAACTTATTGTTTGGTAAGAAGAGATTTGTACCTAAACAGATCGAAAAACTATTGAAAAAAATATAAGAAATCTTATTAAAACACAATAAATAATCCTCGCGTTCGGGCATCTATCTGCCAGGCTTTCCATAATCCCAAAAATGTTCGGGTACCTTGAGTTGTTTTTGTATCAGCGATTACAATCAAACAAAAATTGCTAAGGATATGCAGCTGAACGCACCCAACATATGGCACTGTTTGTATTTTTTTTTCATAAAGAAATTTGATCAATGTTGTGATGAAAAACCAATTGAAGTCTTAAAGAGTTTTCTTACTATGCTTTGCATAGATTTGGCCATGTTATATTTCAGGGGTATAAAATATAAACAGTATTCCTCACATAGAAGTCAAAATCCTCAGTTTTTCTATTTTTCGTATATAATTTACTGCAACAAATAATAATTGAGCAAGCGAATCCAACAAATTTTAGTCTCAATTTTTAAGGGGAAAAGTGAGGAATTTTCGAGAGGAAACCTGTTTATATTTCTGAGCGCTCTGAGTCCTCTGAGATCTCAGATATATAAACTGGCTAATTATCTTATCTCAAATAAATCACGAATTTTTGAGGTTATGTAACAACAAGATGGTAATTTATTCAATAAATTTAATAATGATTCCTCAAATGTATTAAATTTCATCTTCAAGCTATGATTTAAATCTTTTCAATATCTATTTTCATTATACATCCTACTTTGTTCTCTCTAAACCAAAATTTGACATTTTAGCTGAAAAATTTTGAGATCTCGAATTGGTGAAGCGCGATTTCTTTAAGATTTTGTTAAAATCTAGAGCTTTAATTGAGATGTCGTTGAAATTACCATGAAATCTTATTTCATCAAATTGAAATATCAAAAGATTTCAACCGATATCTCGGATTTCATTTTTGTGTTTTCAAAATTGAAAAATAAATTGAGTTTCCTTACCAAAGTAAATCAAAGAATTAAAAGCGCAGAATAATTACCACCCTAAACCTTTCTTTCACATATGCTATAGATAAATATGCCAAGCAAAAATTTCGGCAAAAGGTTTCTACTATGCAAATTTGCTGCCTGCAATGGGAAACGGAGTTGGAATAGATGTCAAAAATGCTGCAGTTGCAGCTGCAAGAGTTGAACAAATTTTAACTTTCATTGTAGCATTTTTGACATCTATTACAGCTCCGTCTCCCATTCTATTCAGGCAGTTATTCTACTTTCGAAAGTTGTTTTCGATGTTTTTACAAGAGTGGTAGTATTCCCAATTAGTGCAGTCTTGTTTCAATTCAGCGTTTGATACGAAATAAGAGAGCTCATATTCGAACGCTTACATAGCTGGAATATAATAATTACTGTCTAGGTTTGGATTTCAGAACAGTAATCTTGACATTAATAAAAAAGTCAATTATGCATGTACCTACACCGCCATAAAAAAGTAGTTTAGTTAAAGTCAATCAGTATGTCCGAGTGTGGTATTCAGTGGACTCAATATGCAACTCGAGTGGACACATATTTGGTTAGTTGTCCGGAATTTACTAGCGAGTAAATTTTGTTGTAATTTTAGACCTTTTTAACATTTAATCTGACAGACAGACTACAATCTAAGGTAGATGTTTCCAAACAACAACAGACAATTAAGAAAAAGTATTATTATTTATTAGTTAAGAAGTTGTACTTGTTAAATTATCCATCAAAATATTTTTTTAACTTATTTAATGTATTTTTCCATGAATTTCTTATGGAACTCGGAACGCAACGAGTCATTAATAAAATGCGATTTCTTCTCTGGTTCAGTTCGTGCACAGTTTTTGAACACAACATCATCATCCCATCTTCGTTTGACCTTCAGATAAAAATATATCATTATTAAAGCTTTTTGTGAAAAAAAACAAAAATCTTGCCTTGAGATCACCACCACCCTTATTTCCAGCTGCGTAGTTTATAAGTGGATTGCCTGACAAAATATTTTCCATTCGTATGCGTTCGTCTTCTTGCTTCTTTTCTTGATCTTTGCGGGCGTTTTCTTGCAGACGCTCTTCTTTGATTTTGTTCAATTCAGCTAGAAGAGTTGCAGTATCATCTTCTGAGTCGGAGTCTTCATCAGAACTGTCGTTATCAACGGGATCATCAGCGTCAAGATTTGCAGGGGCAGCATTATCTAATTTAGCACGTTTGCTGTTACTGGCATTATTCGCTTCGATAGCTTTGCGGACAATTGGTGGCAGATTCTTAGACGGACGAACTTCACGTTCTCTTTCTTCGAGTTCCTTACGAAAGTCACGGTTGCGGAGTTCTTCGGATGTTCCTTGGCCGGGTTCTCTTAAAAAGTCAATAAGTTAGATTATTATTGAATAAACTAAAATATTTTAAAACGTAGTACCTGTATTTAAGTTTCGTGTGTCCAGGTAAATCTCGACTAGAGTACTGCTTGCTCAGGGCACTTAAATCTTTCTCGCCTCGTCCTGTGCCTCCACGAGCTGGGTCAAATGTCGGACGAGCAGCTGTTGTCATCTTACGGCTTATGAATTATATTAAATTGATATTTAAGTAAGATTTATTTCTAACAAAGAAAAAGAAACGTTTTCTTGATGTTGACAAAAATAAAATATTTCTCTTGAAAGCCAAAATGAAAGTGACGTCTGCCTAAAAAAGGAAGTGTTTGGAATCTCTATTCTCGAATTGTGGAGAAAATGGACGCATTCAGTTCAACCAGTAATTTTGGCCTTTGCCATTGGCCGCGTTCCGATGTTAATTCTCAGTTATCTGGATAACTTTGTGTTGTTTAAAAACAGCTGATGACAAATCATCTGTAACTAACAAACAAGTCTAAAGTTATCCCAAAAGTTCTTAGATACTCAGCAATCTGAAGAGAAGAGTTGTTCATGTTGAGTTTTGCAGAGTCGGGTTTTTTGAAAGGAAAATTAATAAGTTAGATGCTGCTAGAAAATGGTTTTTTTCATCAACTTGGATTCTAAGCAATATGGAAATGTAAATAGAATAGAACTCTGTTAAAATAGTAGACATTTTTTCGCAAATTAAAATTTTTGTTTATTTAGGATAACCTATCCGAAAGCCTGCGGGATGTGGCCATTACACCCCGACTCCACATGACATAGAGATGCCCAACATCACAACCACAATCCAATCAACAAGGAGCAGATTGGCTTAGCTAAGCCCAGATAAAAACTGTGTTACCGGCATGAATTTCATACATGTTATCGATAGTTTGTATGAAAACTCGTTTTTTTGCTGTGATGGCGTCACTTAAGCCCCGATGTCGTTCTTTTTATAGGTTGTTTCTGCAAATTGAGTTGGCTAACTCGGTTTGAAATTAAAATGACGAGGACGACAACCTGACGTGGTCGTTGAAACGTTTGTTTTTAGTATCGTTGTCACTTACTACGTTTACAAGTAGGATCGAGGGCTCGATTTAAAGTTGACTTTAAATGGTATTGAAATTCCAGGAGAATGAATAGCATTAATGTATTTATTTGAATGCAAAACAAATTTAATTGAATTAACACGAGTACTTATTATACGTATTAAAACATAACTATATTTGTACACAAACATGCAATTAAACAGACCATAACGCAATATCTGTTAAAACAACTCCTTGACTCAGGTTTTTCGTCACAATTTTCGACTCGACTCCAGTCCGCTCCCAGAACGGTCTTGGTCATTGTGTTAACATGGCCACCTGTGTAGTGGTTTTCTCGCTAAAGTCTCGCATTGGTCTCACCGTGACATACACGTGTTTTTTATCACTGTGCACGTTTTATCATCGTCTCACTTTGATCTCAGTTTAACCTCGCTGTAGTTTCGCCAATATCGCTGCAAGTTGGGACTCGGTTTAAATTTAAATTCAATTTGCACTTGAAATTGAAGTTTATTGATATTTTGGTCAGTTCATATTAATAATCATTCATCAGACCACTCAAATGAATGACTTGCTCCATCTAATATTTTATACACCCGCGAAAATTACATACTTTCAAACATCACGGTAGATATTTGACGTTTGGAAATTTTAAGTTCGGATTAAACGATCTTACATCTAGATTTAAAAACATTTTACATCTAGATTATAGGGATATTTTAAGTCCGTTGGATTCAAGGCATGTTTAGAGTGAATGATATGGATATGGATTTACATTTTTGGATTAAATGCATCTGGGTTTAATAGTTGGATTTAAAATGCCTTAAATCCAATTTGAAACCAGAGTAAATAGTATGGCGGCAAGAATTTGATAATCAAATGAGTTGTTTTTGACTGACTACAAATTTAAAAAAATAGAAAAACTAGTAAGTAGAATGAAATAAATTATTTCTTCTTGCGATATAAGTGGGAACTATAGGGACTTTAGAGAGGGCAAGCTTTGGAGTGGTACAACAAACATTGAGATATCATTCAAACATGACAATACAATGATAGAGAACACGAAGAAACTGGGTGACAACATTCTGTCTGTCTGTACCTTGACCCACAGCCTTTAAGCATTGAAGCAATTTTTTTTAAATTTTGACTTTAATGCTATGTTTCCATAAAAATGAAATCCGAGATTTCAGTTGAAAATTTTTGATATTTCATGTTGATTGAACAAGATTTCATGTAAATTTTAACGAAATTTCAATGAAAACTCTTTATTTCGATGAAATATTAATGAAATGCCGCTCCACCCAATTCGAGATGTTAAAATTTGTCAGCTAAAATTTGAGATTTCGGTTTGGTGGGAACATAGTAATAAGCAATTTGCTAATTCCCCACAGGGAAAATTTAAACTATTTTCTTTCTTTCAAAAATAACGGTATACTTGCGAATTACTCAAAAGCTGCATATTAATGGCAAAAATCAACTTCACCTTAAGCAAACATTGAAAAAAGTTTATTCGTTCAAATGGCTTAGTCCGAAACTTTAAATTTAATAAATTTTAAATCATACCTTAATATAATTTTAACCTTACTAAGATGCAGCACTAAAGCGAGAAACCCGAGATTTGATTGAAGCTAGGCACAGGCACCTAGACAAAATATGAGCATTCACACCTTGTACGGAGGGTGCTCAGTTCGCACTCTATGAGCAGCGCTGTAGCTGAAAAAAAACTTTAATGTCAATTATTATTTTGATCTGATGGGTGCCACGGAGTACCAAGACGTTGGATCAAAGTCAGAAAAAATCGGATGTTTTAATATGCTAGAGCATATTTTTTTAAGCAGCACTTTTTAGAAGAGACCATGATAGAAATGCGTTTCATGACAAACTCTGTGACTTATAGGCCTATTCTGGCGTTGTGAGGTCTCACAAGTCACAAGCTCTTGTGAGGTATTCCTTGTGAGGTTTGTTGTGATTCGATAACATTTTTGGTATTCCGGGAAAATCCTCACAACAAACCTCACAAGAAATTCACCACGGTAAAATTGACACGTTCAAGCATGTCAGATTTTCATGATTTTTTGATTTCTTGGGCTCTGATTGGCTGACTGTCATAAAAAGAAACATAAGTAAACTTAATAATTTTCTCGATTTATGTCGAACGCACCTATTTACAACAACAGAAGAAATGTATGATATATTTGATTGTTTTTTTTTTTAATAAAAGGTTAACTAAAATCAAATAATAAATGCATGCATGTTTATTTTTCAGTGAGTTATATTTATTACTCAAAGAAGAAGTAATACAAAAAAAAAATACAAACGAGCATGTTAATGTCGTTATATGTGGAATCACAGGTGTTTATTTTAAGTTGTGACCTCCTCCGAAGAAGATCACTGTTTCGATAGTTTTTGTGAGGATCACAACTTGTGAGGTTGCTGCCAGAACACGAAAACCTCACAAAACAAAATTAACCTCACCTTATGAGGTTGTTGTGACTTGTGAGGTATCAGTGAGGCTTGCCAGAATAGGGCTGTTAATCCTTACACTCAGTGTTGCCGCTGAGGAATTTGAAAAGGTTGCAAAAAAAAAGGGTCACGTAGAAAATAAAGTCGCACTAGGAATTTTTTTGTTGATAAATAGCAAAATCAATCAGAATACGTTTAAATTACAAAAAAAGTAGACTTTGCTTAAAGTTTTTTATTGTTTAACAATTGACCATAGCAAACTGATAAGTCAGTTCTTTCAAATTCTATTAAAAATAAAATATGTGTTATAAAAAGCATGGACTTTTTTTAAATGACAAATTGAGGTTTTTTCTCCAAAAAATAAGAACTTAATCTTGTCCATGTAATTTTCTAGGGATGGGGTCAGAAAAGTCGCACAATTTTTTAAAAATGGTTAAAATAGCCAGCATTTTCCAAACTTAGCAGCAGGTATCATCATTCACGTAACAATGTATATTTATTCTGTATACTATTACCAATATCAAAAATATTATATGGGATCGCATGTCGCAGCTACATTCCTTTCGCATAACCACTATGCATATTGCTATACACAATTACACAGCAGCTATGTGTTATATGTATGGAACTACCTACAAAAAATCCCATAAAGCACCGGATATTGTCAATTGGCCTGTCAGCCATGATTAGCTTGACTGCCGATCATGCTATTGAAAAAAATGACTTTTCTTTGACTGGAAAGAGGAAAGCAAGAGATGAGAAAATATTGGAATTTTAATTGACTAACAACAGATCAATAATACTATAAGTATGATTTTTTTTGTATATAAGAAGTTCTTCGTTAACGTCTAGATAAAATATGGAATCAACACTTCTAACCTCTCAGCTCTCACCTAACACATTTTTAGTTGTTTGCAGCCCCCAGAGCCAAAATATGTAAATATTTCATGTTCCATCCTGGCTATAATTTAAGAGTTGATCAAATCAGCTCATCGTCAGCAACGGGAGCATATTCGCATGATTATTTGGTTAAAAGTGTGAAACCACAAGAACATCTCGGTAGCCATGCCTTTTTTTTGTTGGCCTCTCAGATTTATCACGGATTTGATCCAGAAATTTATTTTTGAATGAACTTCACTTCCAGTTCTTTGGAGATCAGAAGATGGTAATTCCTTTCAATTTTGCATGCTGAAGTGTGGATATCTACTGAGTTTTTTTTTATGTTTTGTTAAGAAGAAGATTCGAACAAAACGCGTATAAGACGCAATCATCATTATAGCTACGTGCTCTACGTGTGCTGCGAACTTCGACATGTTAATGGACGGCAGGTTAATATGAAGCCAGGTAGATCCTTTGTCAGAAGTCAATTATGATGAGAAAATTGAAAACAAGAGCAAAGGTGCATGATACATAGTTGGTACGAGTATTTTTGTTCTTTTCTTAATGAACTTCTGAATTGCTTCTTGTTCTCGATCTGGCAATTTTTGTTTATATGATGGTAGGCATATATGATTCTAAAAATGCAAATATGTAATGTATTTATATAATATTAAACTTTTCTTGTAAATATAGAAATATGGCAAATATTAAGTATCCTAAGGTTGATGAATACAAGAGAGATTTGATACGAGATTACTATGTTTTGACAATGAAACTGTAAATTAGAAACTTTTTAATAAATCGTTGAACGTTTGAAACTTCCAATGATGGATTTCACCAATACAATTTGGGAGTGGATCGTTTAACTACCGCTTAAAGTATCAAAATTGTTTTGTTGTTCTTAAGGAATAACAATTAATTATGGTATATTGTTCACCATTGTTGTAATTATCTCTGTTCCTAAGTTTTTGTTTTTAAACAGTTTCAGACCACCAGATTTAATGCGGGCCAGCATTTTTTCTACACAGTGGAGTAATATAACTGGCTTTAGTGCCTTTGACTTTAACTAACTTAAACTCTCGCGTAAATTTTAGATGAATAATAATTAAATAATCTTGCCTGATTTTAAATAATAATTTTGTATCGCTTCAATTAAAAATTATATTAAAAAATGTTTAGTTAAGAAAATCATAGCGGAATAAAAAGTTTGTCTAAGGGAAGATCAATTTGGAGTTTGAAAATTAAAAATTCGCATGATTTGATTTGGTCTTCCCTTAAGGCCACTTTACACGATAATATAAGTCATATGACCTGTCATTATATTTTCTGTATGATTTCTCATATGAGCTGTCATTTCAAGTCAAGTCAAGTCATACGGTTATATTTTTTTTATATTTACACGTCTTTACTTCGCATTTGATTTTTACTATGGTTATCTGTCAAAACCAAAATAAAAGTCATAAACAAATAAATTTTTGTGGAGCAAAACTACTTTTTATGAATTATCTATTGTTGTTTTCATTCACAATAATTTTTTTTTGTAGAAATATTTTTATTTTCAATGGTATGAATTTTTTGGAGAGAGAAGTCATATGACTTCTATAATCGTGTAAAGTGGCCTTTAGAGAGAAACTTTTTTCTACAATGCAGTATGACGATGAGTACACAATTCTTCTTTCTTTCAGCTCTGAACAGAAACCTACTCTGGTATTTTAGAATCACTCATAAGTTTTCTATAAGCAGGAGTTGTAGTCTCATGAGTGCAAAGCCGATCATCGGACTCCTGCAGAGGTGCTCATTCTATTATTTTAATTTTTAATTAAAAAACTTTTGTTACCTTTGTACATATATAGATTTAAGATTTTATATATAAAACTATCACTGAAGCTTAAACGGAGAGAGTCTTTAGACGGAGAGTCTTTAGAAGTGCTCATTGCACTAATACCTAAAGCTTACTATTCACTTTAACTTCGTGTTGATGAAAGTTCTCTAAATTGTAAGTTAAAGTCATACATCTCGGCTTTCTGTCAAAAGCTCGTAAGTCTGTTTTGAAAAATATGCTTAGAAGACACAAAAAAACAATTTAAAAGGTAATAAAATGGAGTTCTTATATCATAAAAGGTTTCAAAGCTGGTCGATGCAACCAAAAGGAATTATGATACAGTTACGAGACATTAATATTTAAATTCAGTAATTTCTTTTAATGTGAAATACATTAAAGTGGCATTTTAAGACTTTCAAGGGTTGGTAAGAAAGCCTACGATATGATTATGATATGAGTTTTTGTTATTAAGCACTTTCGAATGCGCGCAAATTTTGACAAGATCTCTTAAATCCTTAAAATTTGAATTACTCAGACAAATTTTAATATTAGTTGTGGTTTTTTGTAAGTCAAAATAATACTGTCTAAAAAAACGACAGCAAGCAAAGCAATTTACATGTAAAATAAAACAACAACTATGTCCATAGAGTAAGCTGTGTCCAGATAATTAGGTGGATTAAACTTTTGCCCCGATAAAAACCAAACTACAATTCCCGTTGTGTTATCGATAATTTATATAGAAATGTCAAATGTTTGTTGGTTAAATGGTTCAATTCAAAATGGCAGACCAAGGCCAAATGTTGAAATGTCCCGATGTCGTTTTTTTCGGCAAAGTCCATATATGGACATGCAAAAAACACAACTATTTTTTCTTCAAAAAAAGCTCACTATGAGTAAGCTATTGAAATATTGACAGCAAAAAAAAGTTCTTAAAGTATATACAATTATTCTTAAAGTCGACAAAATGAGATAAAAAGTGCAACTTTTGACAAAAACTCCATGAATTTCTTTTTGGGAAAGACATGTGATACATGGATGGTGAGGTACATATCGATACCTTCCCGTAAGAATGTATTAAGCGACATTTCAAAAATATCAGAGGCATCGAAATAAACCACTGGATTAGTTTCTTATGTGTGCATCTAATAAAATAAAAAAATTGGAAATTAATTTTCAACTCAAAATCCCTTTAATAATCTGTTTATTACTAAAAAATATACAAATAAATAATTAAAAAAGAGGCTTTTAAAAATTTTTATTTAAAATTTTTAAAATGTCGCTTAATACATTCTTACGGGAATATATATATCCATGCTATTAAAAAGACAAACAAAAATTAAAACGTTTCAAGTATGCCATCTCTTTCAGTTCAAAGTGAGCTACAATTTCCACCAGGTATCAGTTCAAGTATTTTTTGACTGTCACACAGAGTTGTTCATCGAACACGCAGATCATAAAGGCTCTAAAATCTTTGTTAAGTTTGAGTAATAAAAATAAAAGCGCTTGATTATTTTTAATCTTTTTTTTTTTAAACAGGTTTCACGTGCCACTCCCAAATTTTTTGATAAATCTTTGGACTTCTTACCTAAGCCAATGAATTGCTCAAACGCAACTTAAATATTTATGTTCAACTTAAACGGTAATGTTCTACTTTTTCTTCATTTTAAACTGTTAGGTACATAAAGCTCTTATATTGAACAAATATTTTAGTTTTAGTTTTCGTGTTTAAGACCCGTTTGTTGATACGAAACTTAAGTTTTTATATTCTACTTTTTTATAACTTATATTCTACTATTTCCTCAGTGTAAGCTTTCACATAAGCGCTTATATTCTACTTAAATATAAATGTTTTGAATCATCAATTGGGCCTTAAATGTTTATTATATTTTAACACTAGTCATTCGTTTGGTACATAGAATACCCAATGGTGAGGGGGTTCCGAAAAGTGTTTGTAATTTCGAGCATTCCGTATATCGACATTTTTTATACTGAACCACCACTGAAATTGGCATTATGCGTTGTACGTTACGAATAGCAGCACTATGGCCATTTATATCGTAGCCAAAACAATCTCAAACCGTTACGGTTACGGTAGTAAGTATAGTGATTTAATTATTATAATTCGAATTCAATTTTCAATTCAGTCTTGTTCATTCCCTTAGAGTTTAGACCTGTAAGTTATGTTTGAAGCTTTTTACAACGGCAGATGATAAATGGGGGTTTTTGATTATATTTTTATATATTATATTATATTTTTTTGTTTTATTTTAAAGGAAGATAGAATATCGTATTCATCTCCTTGAAAAATTTCTTATACACTATTGGATCCTCTGTATCTCGGGGGCCCTATATTATTGATACGACGGTTGTTAACGCGGTAGCAGTTTTCCAGATCCGAGTTATTTTCTATTGATGGGTGGGGTCAGATTTTGTTAACTGATTAAGAAAAAAAGCTAAAGAAATATATAGGTACATAGCAGATGCCATATCAACCATATCACCTTCTACACCTTAAATCAGTACTCCTTCAGCCTGCCAAAAAAAATACTAACTTCAATATTGTCTGAATCCCTTTATTAATCGCTTTGATGGCCCTTCCATATTCAGAAGCCATTTTTAAATACTTCTTTTTTCAACTATCTCAAAGTTTGCAAGGTGACAAATAACTATCATGTAACATCGGCTTACCACCAAATAATGCCCACGAAACATATGTAATGGGCTTTCCGACACGCACACCCGCTACGCCACCACCATGACCGACCGACAAGCAGAATAAAAACATGTCCATTGCATTACCAATACCAACTACCACCACCACCATTTACGATGACCAGAGTTGAGGAGGCATTAACAAAATATATTTAAATTTTATTTGCTCATAATATAGCTACTGGCGAACTGCTGCAATGTTATAGACAAGCCAGACAACTCAAGCGGAGAGCTGTGATTCTATATACCACCATGCAATACGACCATCGCCGCGCGATGGCCGACCAACAAAACTCCCATCATCATTTATACCTCCAACATGTGCTCTTGTATAGTCATCGCGTCGTCGGAAGCTGTCCTGCAACAACACACCATCATTGATTCGCAATTTTGTTGCAGGAGTCATTTTTAACGACAGGATAATAGAGCCATGGCTAAAAATAAACCCAACTCCATCGATGGGTCGTACGCTGGATGGGGAGAATTTTATTAAATATGGCAATGGGACGTCGCATGGTTTTGGCATATTTACACGCTCCGCACACCCATTGACATATTTAGTATATCAGCGTCAAGGGCGCGGTGTTTTTAAGCGTGTAACCTAACCACCCTTAGTTCAACCACTTTAAGTCTTTAAAAGGCTCAATTAAGTCTTAAATGTGTGGAATGCAAATTAGTTTACAACTGCCATATTGTAATCCGTCAGTCAGGAGGCTTAAGTGACAAAGTAAACACTTCAAACATGGGTACTCACAATAGGATTATACTCAAATGACAAGTTATTCTGCACTGTAAGTCAATTCCACATTTCTCATATTATGAATGTAAATGTATGCATACGAGTATACTGCCTTCTATATGCAAGTGCTTAACGAAAGCAAAACCATCTAGAAGCAAGCGCAACTAGTGGGCAATTTACCATAAACACATGAAAGGCAATGAAAGTCATTGAAAGGCGTAATAATTTTCGAGCCTTTTGACATTTACGACACACTTTGTACATATGTATGTAGTTTGCATTTACAAAGAAAATTGTTTTTTGTATTTTTTTTGCTCTTGGAGTAGATGCTCTTTATGGGAGAGAATAATTCAAACAATCTCACATGCAAAACCAGAAGCTGAAGTAGAGTTTCCTATTAGCCATAAGTGAGCATCTGGAAGTTATCGTTGTTTAGTTTGTCTATACAAAATTGATTCATTTATTGTGTCTTTTTTTTCGTACCATGTGCCACACATGAAAGATGAACAAAGGCATATCAAAACCAATTTATTAATTGTTGATAAAACTTTCAACCAAAACTCAGAGAAAAAAATAGTAAAACAATATGGAATCAAAATACTAAGGTTAGATAAATGTGTGACATTTCTATTCTACATGTCGGCCAAGCTACAAGCACAAGCTGTTAAAATCAAAATTTGCGATGAAAAAGTCTTTAAGTTTAAATGGCACCCGGGAAGTTAGTTTCTATGATTATTTCTTTATAAAGGACCATAAAAAACAAAACTTTTTAATTATTTTTAACATCTAATGATTAATTTAAAAAAAATAATTTTCCAGTAATTTATCAACCATTATTTCATTTAAGTAGTAGTAAGTAGTAGTAATATTGTGATTTTATTTTAAAAAGAATTTTGATCTTGATTACAAATTTACAATTATAGCATTGGCTTTTGCCATCAGCCAGAAAAAAGAGAATTATGTACATAAATTAATACTATGAGAAATTACAATATAATTTGTTAATAGATATTTATTACTATGCAAATCTTAATAATGTAAGAGAAAGACATTCAAAGACAGAAAAATTAAATTTAAAATGTAGTGATTTCAAAATGCTTCATTTATAATTTGATTTCGATATCTGAAAGCGGTTTTAATATAACTGTTCAGGACAGACCAATCCGGGCCATTGAGGACTTCGACAGCTTCATTCCTAGATAAGGCATTTTTCCCCAATGTGCATGTCTTATTGTTTTTATAACGGGGCATACTCCTAAGAAGGGGAAAGTGTCTTCTGTAGATCTGAGGTTACATAGAGAGCACTCCGTGTTTCTCTCAGGACCATATGGTTGGTAATTTAGTCGAAGAAGCTCCCCTCTAGTTTTAAAGATTGTAGAGATTGTGTCGATAGCATATCGGTCGTTGAAATAATTTTTGACACCAAGGTTATGATTTAGGCTTTTGTAAACATTCCTAGTTTCACTCCGATTTGCTTTCTCCGCAAACTGTTCAAAGCATGCCTCCTCGATCTTTGCTATTAATACCACGAATACACTATTCCAGTTTTCGGTTTCATTCTCCACCAGTTGGACGTTATGTTGAATTTCCAGACGTGTCCATTCTGCAAAAAACTGCGACTTTTGTTGACGAAGATGCCTTGCAATTATGTTTGGAAGTCGATGATTTGGAAGGGTTATTACCATACGTATGTAGCTTAAATGCATCCTTAGAGAGAAGATGTAACGCGGCGAAACGCCAGTCTCCAGATGCAACATATAGTTAGGCGTATTTTTTGGGAGTAGGAATACTTTTTTTATAAAGTACCTTAGCAATGCTTCTACTTCATCATACTGATAAAATCCCCAAACCTGACTAGCGTAGCACATAATTGAGCGCATCACCGCTTCAAAAAGCTTGTACTTAGCGCTTGGGGCAACGTTATTTTTGCCTAAAACCCCTTTCCAGTTGCAATTGATAGCCTTTTTGGAATCTTTTAGTTTTTCTAGAAGGTGCTTTTTGAAGGAAAGTTGTGGTGTTATTATTACTCCTAGATATTTATATTCCTTTACGATCTCAAGTGGCTTATTTTCCCAGGTCCATTTCTCTTGTCCCGAATATCTACCTGATCCATTTCGGAAAACCATTATTTTAGATTTGTTGGTGTTAACTGTGAGGCACCACAGGCAACAGTACAATTGCAATTTGTTTATCATCATTTGCATCATTTGAGGGGACTCAGCTAGAATGACGATATCGTCCGCACACATAAGTGCTTTGATCTGAGTTCCAGCAAACTTTATTCCTCCAGGCAAAGTCAATGTTAGATCACCCAAAAATAGTGAGAAAAGAAGCGGACTAAGTAGACAGCCTTGCTTAACTCCAGTAGTCATGTTAAACCAAGTGGACCTTTTGTTTCCATCCCATACTGCTGTTGCATTATTTTCGTAAAGACCTTGTATCACTGATAGCACTTTTGTAGACATTCCTAGGCAGCTTAATTTGTAAAAAAGGGAATTTCTATCGACTGAGTCAAAAGCCGCTTTGAAATCTACGAAAAATCCATATAATTTACTTCCTTTTTCCAGATATGACCTAGCAAGTGAGTGAATATATATTATCGACTGTCGAATATTCTTTTCTGAAACCTGCTTGAAACTCGCTGAGTAGATCATGTTGTTTTACCCAGATTGTAAGCCTCTCTAGAATGATTCCAGTGAATATTTTCATTATAGAATTCGTAAACGATATCCGCCGATAGTTGTTTGGATCGTTAGCATCACCTTTTTTGAATAGAGGAAGAATGATATTTCTGCGATAACTTTCCGGAATTTCTCCTCTGTTAAATATAAAATTGTATGCATCGGTTAGTTTTTCAATAAAGTTTATGGTGGCGTATTTGAAAAATTCATACGGCACACGATCGTCTCCTGGAGCTTTGTTGAGACTACATCGGTGAATTGCTCTAACAACTTCTTCTACGGTGAACGCGCGGTCAAGTTCTTCATTTTCTAGAAATGGAGGGGCATATTCCATCAATTGGTGTGTAAGCACTGGTTTGCTCAATAAATTTTCAAAATGTTCAGCTAAGAGATTGATGTTAATTTTAATGTTTTGAATGAAAGGGATACCGTTAAGTGAGCGAGCAATTTTCCAAAACGAATGGCTGTCATCTACTTCCGATAATTTTCGCATTAAGTAATTGGAGTATGAAATCTGCTTCTCCTTGCAAATGTTTTTAAAATCCTTATTCGCTTCTTGGTACATGCGTTTTGCTAGGTTTGAGTTTGTTGCTCTCAGCGTTTTCAGAAATGCAAATGATTTTTTTCTTGCTGCTTCACAGTCCGAGTCAAACCATGGTTCTTTCCACTTCTGTTTTTGAACAAATTGAAAGGACTGAGCTGCTTGAGTTATGCACGAGACCAAGATATCGGTGTTGCAGATAGAATAAGGCTCATTGCAGCAAACAGCATCCAATTTACGGTCAAGATTGATTTTAAAATGTTGTAAATGAGAGTTTTGGAAGCAACTTCATACCAGTGATATTGGTAGCTGGTGCTTCCCTGGCCGTACAATTGATAACAAGCGGCAAGTGATCAGAGTAAGTAAGTATCAGCAGCTGTTCGGTTGGCGGCCAAGTTACATCACCAAAACGAATGATTATATGCGATTATTGAACTTCATGTGCAATAAATTGATTGTTGAACGGTTTATGTCTTGTGTGTCATGTAGCTCTGTCTTGCTGACTCCTTGTTCACTCAAGTTCAGTTTCTCCATAGAAGTGTAGACTTTGACAAATTGTTTTTAGTCTTTTTAATTATTAAATATGGATCTACATCAAGTGTCGACCACCTTAATTAAAAATTCTCCATTTCTGTTCTTACATGAACCAGTCCAACCTAAAATGCCGACAGCCTTAAAGATATACACCAAATAGTCACGCCTACAGGACGCATTGGCTTCTATACAACTTCGTGGAGATTTACCGAGCTCAAAATACGGTAATTTTGGTGATTACGTAGCCACCGAGATGGAAATCCACCTTACCCGAAATTATGATTTTTTGAGCGAAATTTTAGTCAATTTTAAGTTCCACTAAAGCTCAAACAGAGAGGCCCTAACAAAGAGAGTGAATATTTTGCTTCTATGAATTCTGAATTGAACCTTCTCAGAGAAGAACTTGAAATTTTCATACAAAATTCTGCTCTGGCTAGTGCATCAACTGATGTTTAGTTTCTTAAGTGCATTGAGGGTTTCGGGTTTATACAGGAACAAACAGCTCCAATATTGCTCCATAGAGTTCACAAGACGAACAAGGAAAAATATTTGGGTATCAATCAGCAAACTATGCATACGAACTTTCTAAGCTTACGTACAGCAGGTGCAATTGGTTTTTTATTTCGACCGAGGTTTCTATTAAAAACTCGCACTGTTTCAGTATCAATTTTGGAAATGACATTCTTTAATTTTGTTTAAGCAAAAATCGATCTGTTTTGAAGGAACTACGGAAAATACTGAATTTTTGTAAATTTTTTGAGGTGCCAGCTCGCACCAGACTGTAGCACCAACTTAACTATATAAATACTTATTTTGTCAGATCCATGAGTACTTGATTTCAAAGGTATTAAGCTTTCAACAACTTCATCGCTGCACGTTCAAAATTCTTAATCCGAAAGCTTTTGAGATAAGCTAAATTTTAGGAACAGATAAAATGAGATAGAAGTTTAAATCAAAACAATAAAAATAAACAATAAACACCCTTGAGATCTAAGTTTACTGGTTTTTTAAAAATTTCCTTGTTTGTTGAAAAGTCATGGCCATTTTCAGTGAGTACAAAAGGCCGGCTGTTTTGAAAGAATTTTTACAAAATTTTGTTACTGCTTGTTCATAAAAAAAATCTTTACTTAATTAATTTCCGAAATGAACAAAATGTCGTGCTTTTAATAGATTTTTAATTTAGATTAGATTAGATTATTGTTCATTTACTTTCAATTTTAAATTAACAGCCATCTGGCCAAGTTGGACAAAGTATTATGTACTTAAAAAGAAACGTATTCCAGCTTATTCTTCCTTCTTGTGAGGAAGTGCACTTAAGTCTTCCAAAAAGAAATTATTCACTTGCCATAAGAAGTGGATTTTGTCTAACATCTTCCCCGTTTGGAATCGGTATAGAATTCTAGGACTCCTCTATTCCTGTTGACTAACTCCACATATACACTGGAGTTAAAAGTCACTTGGGTCTGGCTTATGGTTCCTTACGAGCCATCCTGTCGCCTCACACAAATGCATTTACGTTCATGCAAATAATTTGTACTAGATTTATAATCCAAATTTATCAATTCATTAAACGTGGAATTTGGTAAGTTTGAAGTTATCCGTACTTTAACACAAGTCCCAGACTATTTCAATTTGTTAATGACAAGTTAGCAATTGTATAAATTCTAGCACCGGCATTCATAAACCCAAATAAAACACAAATTATCTTTAGTCAGTGAGTTAAGTGTCAAATCTTATCAATAAATTAAAATTTAAGGTAATAAACTAATGTCGTTTTCCATTGGTTTCACTCAAGAAGACACTCATTCTAAAACCAATGGAACAGTGCTTATAACTTCTACTCAATTATGAAGTTTTGTACCTGTATTGGTGAATCATTAAATAGAAACTTTTTGCTAGCACACAAAAAGTAAAATTGTTAACAATAGTGTATCAACCCCTAACTTGCAAATTATAATTTTTTTTTTTCTTAATTTATTTATTAAATAATATTTAATTATTTGTTTTGGAGTGCACAATTATTTCGAATGGAATGTTGAAAAAATATGAAGTTGTACTGCAGTTTGTTTTGACGTTTGAACCAAAATAGGTTCATTAAACGAGAAATTAAGTAAAAAATACTTCTGTCACTGTTGCCAAAAACTAGAGATAAAAGGAAACAGACGTTAGTGACATTCATGCTTCTTACAACCTCAAATGAGAGAATGTATGTGCAAAAGTTCAAATTTTGTGAGAAAGTATATGTGCAGTTCAAAAAATAGTCTTTGACAACAGCAAAGTTTTTGTTGATTGTTGTAGATTTTCGTTAAGATTTTGAACTTAACGAAGATTAGCAGTTTATATTTTTATTGATATGAAATTTTAATTCATGAACTAAGTCCTGATGGACGTTTTAGTTAATTTGTGAATTAAAAGATATTGAAGCATTTTTTTATTGATAGAGCTGTAACACATTATTATCCGCCATTTATCCGTACAAAATTAGTTAGGCAGTTTCTGGGTAGCCATAAATAAACTATCCCTTCACCTACTTTATCAAAAACTTATTCAAAAAAATGTCAACATGATTTTGTTCTGGAGCAAAAGAAGAATTATAAATATGTATATGAAAGTTCTAATCTACGATTGTTTCAATTCTGTTTGTCTCCATTTTATTTAATTAAAATTAGAAGCAAACATTAATACCAGTTATAAAGGTAGGTAGGTACAAGGTACATGATACATTTTCAATGCTAGGGATTGTTAATTTCCCTTCAAAACCTTACCACATAGGTACATATATCTACGAAGACCTGATTGCTCCAATCCAAGGCATAATCATTAACCACTTCACAAAGAAAAAGTACCTGGATCTTCCCTTCTCCACCACCACCGCTGCTCCTCTACGATAATTCATCGGTCCGGCTTCTCCTTTTTTTTTATCAAAATCATGCAAATGCATCTGAACCTTTATTTAGTTAATTCCAGGTTCAAATTGAATACGCGCGCGGAAGCTCTCTCTCAATTGCCCCTTGAAGGTGAGTTTCTTATTTAATTCACTGATTTTGATGATTCTACTCTGTTGCTTCTTTCGTTCACAATGAACGAACACACGATACTCGAATCATCAATTTGATTGAATTGTGAATTGAGCTTCACTCTGACGTAATTTACCATGGATCATGATCATAACTGTGTGGTAAATTATGTTTTGCCAATTTCACACCTTGGAATAAAGAAAAAAGAAGAAGGAATTTTGTTGCCAACATTGACGTCTCAAATCTTCCGAATTACCTTCTGCACAATAAATCAAAACCAACACCAATAAATGGGTCATTTAACACTTTGTAATGAAAAAAGCTCACCTTCTGGTTATTGGTTTCTGGACTCATAAAATCCGTCAACATAACTTTTCTTCATGCTCTGCTTCCATCTAAATTGGAAGTTTGAAATTAATTTTAATTAGTGCGGCCTGATGCATCCTTTGTATGAGATAGGAAGTTAGGGAGGGCCCAGGCATAAGAAGTAGGTGTGTGGTTTTGTGGGTTGTCCAATTTAAGTCCTCTCTACATACTCTGAAGAGCACAATATTGTCTACTCGATAGTAGGTTGATTCGAAAAAAAAAACACGCGAACGTAAGGTGTTGTAAAAAGCTGAATGAAATCTTTTCTTCGGGACGATTTCATGGTTTTGGTATGAATGGAGGACGCTTTGTAAGAAGGTTTGTGTTGCAATTACAAAATGCGGTTCACCTTCTGATGGATTTACGAGCACATGAAGAAATGTGGTGTTGGTAAGATCGTAAACATTTTCCTGTGGGCATTTTGTCATTTATTTTACAATTTTGGTCATGATGTATTGGAACTTTTATGAGTTTTGTTTTCTTTTGATGATCTTAATAACTAAACCATAGAGTAGATACCTATGTATGTACTTATATTAGTAATATACACCATATTACATTATGAACTCCATGATCTAGACAAGATTAAAGAAATTGTCCAAAAAGGGGGGGGGTCTATATTATGCATGGTTATAAAAATATAATATAATAAGCATGTTCTAAGGCCAAAGTGTCCTTTAATTTTTGACGTTTATAATCACATATATATATGAATGTATTCTACACAGTCACAAACACTAAAAATTAGACTTGGAATCATAAATAAGGCACTTTATAATGCAATTGACACACGGTCTTACAGTTAAACCCTTGCAACTATATGTTGTGTAAGATATACTCCACCTGTCAACTGATGGCTGTGCAACGTCCGGCACTCAATGGTTATACATTAGACAAGAGTCTAAAAATGGTTGCCATTCGCATCCACTGGGTGCACGCAATTATTTAACCTGACCTACGCACTATGTACCAACTACCACCACCCATCAGTAACAGTGTGCCATTGCCATTATGCCTCCCATACACAGTAGGTAAGGAAAGGGTAAACTGGTCATTTCCTTAAAATTTCAATGTCCTGACAATTGGATTAGAGGATGTAAAATATAACTGCAAAGCGTTGTCGCATAGAGGATGCACTATGCCCTTATACGTTACGACTTCATGTTCTCTTGTCGCAGACGTATAAAGTCACAAAAGTCATCAACGAAAAATTTCATGTCCGTATGTTGTGTTCTATTCACACCCGGTCCTGATGGGATGCATTTCTTTGGTTAAAAGACGACCTTGTTATGGTTTCACGAACTATTTCACCCTCCTGCTGGTATCTGATGTATATGTGTAGAATACTATAGACGAAGACAATTTTTGTCTACATATAGTACACTTTACTGGACTCTCTTCAACAGAAGCAGCATCGCGATTAATATGCCCTAATCATTAACAGATGTTGTCCTGTTGTAAAACAAACGTGTGCAATGGACAATTTGTTAGTCTTCCGATGTGTATAGGGATGTGTAACATGGCAAGTTTTACAACTGTTCAACAGTTGCATGACATACCCCAGGACATTGGATTGGACATCACATGCAGTTAGCTAAAAACGATAAAGTACGCATGAAGTTTTCAAATATTCTAAAACAGGAAATGCATTTTCTGACTACGAAGGAAATGACTTTTAGTTTTTCCTTCCATATCCGTTGATGTTGTAGCGCTAGCCGACTGGGTGTTTCAAATGTATCTCCCTACGCACTATGCTTTTGAATAAATACATAACATATGTACATACGTATGTACATATGTGTGTACGAGTATAAAGTATGTACAAACATATTTTTGAGCTAGGCCCATCTCATCTATTCTATGTCCTTCATATTCAATTACCATTGCAGATGGAGTTGGAATTTTAAGTTGGAATGGTTTGAATAACTAAAACCGGAAGATTGTGGATGATTAGGTAGACAAAGTGTCAAACATACTGTCTAGGAGAAGTTCAATAATTTTATGTACATAGGAAGATATTTTGGTTAAATATTTTGCATCCGTTTAAGAAAAGTAAGATACAGATGCCTGTTGCTTTCTTCATACCATTTTGGCTGCACAAAATGATGTATTGGAAGCTGAAAATATGTGAAACTACGAATGTTTGCTCTAATTGATGAAAAATTCTTTTTTGTATTGCTTATTCACTTTATGAAAAAATTCACGTTTAGTAAGAACGAAATCATTCAGAAAATCTACTACAATAGCGAATTTGACGAATCTATCAATATAAAAAGTGATACCTTTTATATTGATTGAACTGAAAGATGCAAAATTGAAAAGAAAAAAATAATAGCTGTTCTTTTTAAAGAATTTTTTCTGTTCGATTTTCATGAAAATATCGGTTTTGGAGAAAAACCTAATCGATAACCCAAGTTTTCCCATACATTTTCTGTAACTTCAGGTAATACTATACATTTCCACCTAACTCCTAGCATTTATCTGAGATTTAACAAGATTTACCTCAAATGTTCTTGAAATCTCCAAGATTTAACATACACATTTATTTTGTAAATCTTGAAGATTTGAAATTGATATTGTTAAGTCTTCCTAGGGCAAATACTTTTACAAACCGAGCTAACTTATTTTTATATGGCGCTGAAGGATTCATTCATGGCTACATTCAGTTCTTTACAAATGAAGCATTCTATCTCACTACCACTTTATAAGAAAAAATGAAACACCGTTTGCATTTTTAAAGTTGCTGTCAAAATAAATATTTTTTAAATTTGTTTGTTGGGTGGAAAAATTAAATTGATTTATTAATCCTTGAACCTTTCAAGCGTCACCAGTAACAATAGCTGCGTTTTTTACATGTCTACCTATTATGGAGTAAGGTAAAAAGAGCAACATAAGTACATTTAAACTTTTTCCAAAAGCTTTTGCATTAACGGGCATCTTCTTTCATTTCTTCATCAGGCATTTTTATCAAAAAACATAAAAAAAATAATATGATACACACATTATGCAGGTAGTAACCAATAGTTGTGTTTTTTTGCAAATCAAAATAATATTGTCTGAAACCACAACGAAGCAAAGCAATTAACATGTCAAATACAACAAAGACTATGTCCATATAGAGTTAGCTATGTCCAGATAATTAGGTGGTTTTAACTTCTGTCCCGATAAAAGTAATATTGCCAAACTACAATTGCCGTTGTGTTTTCGATAATTTACATAGAAATGTCAAATGCTCGTTTGGTAAGATAGTTCAATACAAAATGGCAGACCAAGGCAAAATGTTCAAATGTTCCGATGTCATTTTTTTCGACAAAGGCCATATGAACAGCTAATTAGACCCAGAACGTACTCCCTCGACCATTTTTTTCGAACCAAAATTAAAAATAAGTTCAAATAATTTTTGAAAATACAAATAAAAATGTATTCACCTTTTGCCTTGGTCTGTCATTTTGTATTGAATAGATAACCAACAAACAAATATGTCTTCTTTGACAATTCTATACAAATTATCGATAACACAATCACAATGGTAGTTTGGCACTACCATTGTTATCGGTACAAAAGTTAAATCCAGTTAATTATAAGCCTTTTTCTTTTTAGTTCAGAGCATAACCTGAGCTTTCGAAAAAAGTAATGGCATTAATACAACAGTTTAGTTAAAACTTCGTAATTTTGTAACAATTTGTATGGAAAATTTGAAAGATTTACACAGTTTACAACTTTACTATACGTTTATGACGACTTTACCCAGTTCCCTAGTTTTTTTTTCAAACAGTTTCAGACCACCCGATTTAATAATTTTAAGTGCGGGTCAGTACAATATTTCACTTGTGGATCGGATCTGCCCTCAATCTGGCGATCTGAAAGTCTTTGAAACTCGGTATGGAATAAACCTTTTTAAGGCTCTGAGCGTTCAGCCTTTGAAAAATTGTGTTTGTTTTTTTCATTTTGAGCATGTTCTGAGCATAAAATGTCTGAGCATACAGAGTTAAATGCCTAACGCAGGTATTTGACAGCTAGGGGTGTTCAGGTGTGTTAAAAAAAAAATCAGAGTGCTCAGAATGTTAGAACACGTTTCGTTCAGAGGATGTTCAAAACATGCTTGATATAACTCTGAAAACGATTTGTCTGGAAATAACCGAACGCTAGATGTTGTTGTATGTAAATTGCTTTACTTTGCTGTCGTTCTTTTCACACAGATTTTTGTTTGACTTGCAAAAAAAAACACAACTAATGGATGCACTTTATTGCTACTGTCTCATTTTTCTTAAATAAACCTCTCTAGTGAGGACACAACACAGTGATAGACTGTAGCAAATTATAAAACGAATGTTCTCCTTCATTTTTAATTTGTACTTGTTCTATCGTGCATTAAAGATTAAGATTACAAAATAAGGTATCAAAATATTCTTATCAAAAATAATAAA
Source organism: Dasysyrphus albostriatus (assembly GCA_946251815.1). Classification (NCBI taxonomy): domain Eukaryota; kingdom Metazoa; phylum Arthropoda; class Insecta; order Diptera; family Syrphidae; genus Dasysyrphus; species Dasysyrphus albostriatus. The sequence goes on from OX276336.1 coordinate 51,983,895, forward strand.
ACCTTTAGCAAACGATAAGAAAAACCAGACCAAAAAATGAAACAATACAAATAAAAACATTGTCTGTTCGTATTAATGCGGTTTTATTTTTTAAGTGCGGTTTCTGCGTTTCGCACCACATGAATACAAATCAGATTGAAAATATTCAAGAAAATAATAATAAAAAAAAACAGCTACATCTCTTGTATTCTGAGTATTATAAAGAAACTAATTATATTCAAAAACGGATGTGGGAAAATCCAACAATCCAAAAGGAAGTTAATAGTATAAGCCCATCGCATCTTATACATTCAGCCAAAAAAATTATCATACTCAAGTATGAACCTACTTATATTCAGCAGCTCTTTGATCCTAAATAACGATCCATTCAAAAATATTGCACAACAATGAAGGAATACTTTTACGAATAAATTAAATAATTTGCCTCTTGCAACACCAGAGTGTATGATTGAAGCATGCAATGTTTTTTTTTTTTACAAGTTCTGCGGTTGGTGTTTTACTTTAAAAATTATTATTTTAAAAATATATGTATGTGTAAGAAAAAACGTTACTTAACTTAAATCGTATTTATGGAAAAATAAATAAAAAAAAAGTAAAACTTTAATGGTTTGTGGCTTAACTTTTAACCACCAAAACTATACCGTGCCGCCATCTGGCTAAAGGACTTCATACAGCACTTGCTCTACAAAAGTGTTATTCTTTATGAAAAGCCATTTAAATCATGACACCCAGAGAATAAATATACAAACATTTTGTACTGTATGTACGTAGGACTGTAGGTACTTGTGAGTTTGAGGTGAACCGACCCTTAAAGTGTCTCTCAGTGGTCAAGTGTGTGACGTTTGGTCAATCTGTCTGAATGAATGCAGAATTTAAAAATTCATGATTTTTTTTGTTAACTATTGTAAAAATAAAATTAAAAATTAAATAATCTCACATTGGCCACAAATATTAATTCAACAAAAAAGAACCTATCAATGCTCTCATACAATTCACGGACGTGGTTAATATGCAATATTAATTAGCCAAATCGGTTGAGAGGCAAAATATTAATTAACCCAGCCGATATGGGACTTAATAAAGGGTGATAGACATTTGGGTGGTAATCCAATCGGAAATCAAAATAGGTTCCATCGATTACAGTTTGTGCAATGAATAGATGGAAATATTATAGATAGTGTGGTAGTTGAAGTTAGTTAATATATTTGGAGTACAAGTAAAATTATGTATTTGTTGGAGGAAATCGATTCTGTGATTATTATGAATTGCAAACATTTTCGCAAGGCTTGATTGAATCCTGGAGGAAAATCTTAATATCCGTAAGGGCGTGAAAATATTGACAGTCGTGGGTCTAAACACCTTACAATACGAGAATGACCTAACCACATTAGTATGGGAAACCAAAACGTCTGTTGGTGAGGTTGGTGAGTTTGTGTTTGATTTTTGAACTTGACTTTATTAACTTTCAGAATAGTGGGACAAAACTTAAACACTTTCAAAAGTGCTACAAGGGACAGGATAAGAGGCTTCGGGACTGTCACTTTGTGATAAGGGGAATACATAGGAAATAAGTGTTGTGTTTTCTTAATGTAAACTAAGGATTGTTTCACAAACAGTTTTTAAGTCGGATTTAAAAACATCACGCTAATAATGAATTTGTTCCCACACCCTAAGAGAAGATAATATGACTTCATCATGAAAGCATTTTACGTTTTGAAATTAAAATAAGAAAGCTCAAAGCAGTGATGCCAGATGAAAAAATCCCATAATTTTTTTACTGAAAGGAAAAAAAAACAGCATAACTTTTTGTGCTATAACTATTTCCTAGATATAAAAAAAAAACCAAAGAAGTTGGCCTTGAAATTGGTCAACACTAAAAAACTTGAAATCAAGACTTAAAGTTTCTTAAGGCCGAGTTTCTTAACCCACTATTTTCACCACCTCATTTGTGGGATATAATCAAAACATGTATATACCGATCAGACCTTGTCTATAATAAATACCGAACTATTGATTTGATCGGTAGACCTAGACAAGACTGACTTTTGACTTTTTACTGGAAAATGGCCAGAAGGAGAACATGCAGGGAACCTGGGTATTTCTTATAATACTAACTGTCGCAGCTGAGGGGACAAGCAAGAAAAGTAAACAATCAATCATTTCCTTTATTTATGTCATGCTCTGGCCAATATTAGAGCACAATCGCTTTTAGTGTCATTTTTTGACGAACTTAACGAAATGCCAAAATGAAGATCAAGGGGTTCTCTTTTCTCAACGTGACGAAAATGGATCTAAGACAAAAGTTGGTTTCTTCTGTATCATGTTCCCCTCCTTTTTAGGTTCCCAAGACCGTGACAATCGAAATTCGGGTTTCTGCGGGGTTTCATGATACTCAGTGATAATAGCTGCGTTTTATTATTGACCAAGATCCATATAGATCTTCATTTGATAATAAAACGATCCGGATCCCAAAAAATTTTACTTTTCAACTGTGGTATGCCTGACTTTTTTTGACGATTTTATGACAATTGTGACAAGCAAACAAAAATAAAAATTGAAAACGAAGTTGATAAAGTATTTTATTAAAAAATAAATTATTTGTATAACACTTTCTAAAATTGGACCATCAATTTTTAAAGCAGATTTTTTAGTTTATCTGTACATATAGAGAAACTCAGAAGCTATTGGACAATTGGAGCCGACTACTTGCATCTAGCAGTAATGGATGCCAAATTTTTATTTGGGTTATGTTTTAAGTGTATTTGAAATAAAATCAAAGTTAGGATCACTAAGATCCTTTAAAGTATAGAAAATTTATTAATTCTTAGTCACAGAAATTCAAATCAAACGAACACACATTTTATGTAAGCAAAAACATATATTTATTCATTTCTTCAATGGCATTTCACTTTTTTTTGTTTTTTGTTTGCACAGTGCTAACATTTATGAAATAAAATTGTCACCTGGTGTTCAGAATAAAAACTTATTCTTGGATCTTGAAATAGATCCCGATAAAAGCAAGATCATAAATTGTTTTTGTATTGCGTGTAAAAGTAAATCCAGATCCAGATCCGGATCCCGATAAAAGATAATAAAACGCAGCTAATGATGATCATACTTCATACAGTTGGGTTGATTGCGCTTCGGTGCCATTATGGCAACCTGGCACCTGCCTTGGCATAACGTAGTTGACTTTGGACGGGACAAGAGTGAGTGTCTTATGACTCATGTTTGTGATGGCTCACAAAATATACTACCAGGGTTGCCATGTCTTGAACAAGTTCGATAGCCCAATTTAGAAATGTTTGTAGCCCAAAATCGGACCCGAAAAAGTAGCCCACAACAATAAAAAAAAAGCATTGCCATAACTTCAATCACAATTTAATGTAATTTAAAAAAAAACAACGGAAAATAAAATAAATTTTTTGCTCACAAAGCAGAAAATTGCAGTTCCATGCGTTAACAAAACTATAATTTTCAAAACAATTTTCCACCTATTCTGTGGATAATCATGAATAATATTCAAGGCAAAAAATGTTTGCTTTTGCCAAAGTTACCCGTTAAGTCAATAATTTATCCTTAGAATAAACTTTAAGCCTTTAAATGGGGAACAATTATTTTTTATCAAAAAATGGAATGCTAAAAGAGTATGTTTAGGGAGAGAAAAGTGTTTTATTTCTGATTAATTTATATCAAAAAAAAAATATCGCCCAAGATAAGATTTGGGCTATTAGTAGCCCAATTATGATTGGGCTGTCATACTGAAATTGCTGTTGGCAGTTTTGGGAAAAAAATAGCCCAATTTCCGATAAATAGTCCAATCTGACAAGTCTGACTACAGCCATAGGTCAAACTCGAGGCGCGTGGAAGATAGTTCTTAGAAGATATGTCCACAAACTCTTTAATTCACATCCAGCCTCAGGTCTCACGAGTTATGGTTTCAAAACGGCGCAAAATTGGGTCAACGAGCGAGTATTAATGCTCGTGGGCAACCATTTCTTCCTGCCTACCGATCGAGAGTCAGTTAAGTAAGTACATTAAGTTTCACACATTTAATATCGTCCCCTGATTGCAAAAACTGGGTATCTTAATTTTAATTTTGTGTGCTTGTAGTAGTAAACAGTTCTTTGAAATGTATGTAAATCTGTGAAATTGTTTCTAAGAAATCGTTGAGTTAAAGTCATCCGCTCGCTATCACAATGTCACAAGTGCTGCCACACATTTATGAATAAAATAAATACTGATGCTGATTCTCTGTTGTTCATGGTTTATTAATAGGAGGATGACCGTTAATCGGAGAGTAGATTTTTCAATACTAAACCGATATGAGAAAAAAATTTTAAGATTCCCACTAAAATGGAATTGAGTTTCCATAGGTATGGAGGAGATCCACCAGGTCTTCACCTTTAAGGTGAGACTGCACTTCAGAGGAACTGCGCTATACAGCGTGGCACCCTACAGCACTTTTTTAATATACCGCACTTGAACTGTAGCTAGCTACAGTAAATATTGGCTTCACTCATACAAAAATGAGTAGTGCCTATAAGTGAACCCATTATTAGTGCCATTCTGATGCTATTTTTGAATTGACCAAGCAAAAAAATGATAATTTGATCTCCTGACCGATGTATTTCTCCTTTTTTTTTATTTTCAGTACGAAATATTTCTTATATGTAGGCTCTACTTCCCACGTGGCATAGAAAAAAACGAAGTTCACAACCCAAAACGCAACGTTTCGTGACGTTTGCTATACCGCACTTGAGGCAACGGAACTGAACGGAACTTCAGACCGCGGCAAAGGTGGTCAGATTATCAACTTTGACGCATGGTGCTGCGCCATGAAGTTCAATTGTGCGATATAGCTCATACAATTTTATACAAAAAAATATAATGTAGTTTAGTAACAGTGCAGTTCCACTGAAGTGCAGCTCCGTCCAGTGAAGTCTTACCTTTAACTTTAATTCTAATAATTTGTCAACATCTCTTGTTTTTTTCTAAAGAAGCACGTCCTCCTTTAATTTTATACCATTTTCTTTGAAATAGGGAAAATGGGAAAAAACATATATTTGCCTTCGCGATTTAATGTGAATCCAATTATTCTAAAGAACAAGTACAACCATTTTAATATGAGAAAGTACGTCATGCGTTTTATCTATATGAAATTCCATGACCATGAAAGGCAAATATAAAAATCAAAAACTCATAGTGATAAGAAGCACACGTAAGTTATAAAAAGCTACAATATTTTTGTGGTCAAAAAAGAAGGGATTAATAAAAATTTTAATTCTTGTTGAAACTTGAAAATGCAATCTTATCGTCTCAAGAAAAAAAAAAAAAAAATAAAAACAAAAATCCTTAAATCTGTTTGAATCACACTAACCTACATATACATACAAAAAATAATACATTTATATTATTATATTATGTATGTACATAGGCATGTAGTAGTTTAAATGAAATTAAATTTGTAATAATACGAGATAGGTATAACAATGACTGACCTTGCTTAAATTCAAGTCAGAAAAAAGATTTGAATATTCTTGAATTTTTTTTTTTTAGATTAGGAGATGGATATATATTCAATCCAGTAATGCAGTTCTTATTATTTTTGTTAAACCAGAATCATTTATTGTTCTTAATTAAAGCCTACTTACGTACCTATACGCGGTCAGGTTTTTTACTTAATTTAAAGGTTCGAGAAGGTAGTCATGAAATTATTAGTTGTGTTACTCATTCCAAGATTAATTTTAAGAAAGTGATTTGATTCTGTTCTTCCCACGAGGAAAAAAAAAAATAAAAAACACAGTGATTATCAGGGGTAAACACTCTTAAACAGGTGTCAATAATAGTTGTTGGACTCTTTCAAAACATCACCAGCGGAAATACCTTTCGATCGCTAACGAGTTTTACAAATATAGCTATGTACCTACCTACCTTCAATCATTATCAATAAACTCTGAAATTTTTTGTTAATGTTTCATTAAAAGAAGAATCATAAAATTTGAACGCAGCTTCTTGAACCCAGTATGGGTTTCATTCTCATATATCAATTGATATTTTCATTCCTCGAATTTTGTTAACGATTATATGGCGCCAAGAAATGAAATTACTTACGGATAATCTGCTTTTAATATTTGCGGGACTTTGTCAATAATATATTTAGGTACCTATGCAATAAAATAAAATTTAAATTTTAAATGCATAAATGAATCCCACGTTTTTATGTAAATATATTAAAACTCTTACACCTTAAGGCTATAGGGTACATTTTGTTTTGTTATAACTCAGAGGAAAAAGTTTGTTTGTTTTAACTATTGTTATCGCACCTCTATCAGTTTGAGCCCATTGTAAAAAAATAACAAGATATGCTTGACAATTCAAGGTGTGATGTCATTGCGAGTGAAAGATCTCAATTTGTTGTCAGATGGAATAAAAAGTAAATAAATTATTTATGTTTTGAAACTATTTTCTGTTAAAATTAAAGGTAACACAATAATTATTTATTTTTTGAAGTTTTATGTTGTTGAAATTTAAAGTAAAACAAAAAATAACTTATTTTTAAAGTTATGTGCTGTCAAACATACGCTATGACCTCGCAGGTAAATAAATATGACGACTCTTCATCACATGCAGCACAACTTGTATTTAAATACCATGGCTTAAGCCTGATTACAAGATTCGTTTTTTCGTTCGTTTCGAGTTTTTGACAGGTATATACCTTCTTTATTACACACAGCGATTAAATTCCATTTGTGTTTTTGACGTTCAAGAAATTTGAGGTTTAATCATTGGAAAATATACAGTAGGTAATATTAATTAATAAAAATATTTTTAAATCAGTTCTTGTTAAAATATACACCCATTTGTAATTATGAAAAACATTTCTACACATTTCATGCTAGTAAAGGGTGGTCAAATTTTAAGGGCCCATGTTGAATTTGAACCACACCTTAACGTCAAAGTTTTTTTTTGCATTTCATTTGACATTTCTCAATTTCAGACTAACTCAATTTGAACCATGGAAAGATACACACAATCGAGCAACACGTTAAAGTTATTCAGGCTTATTATGAAAATGGATTATCAATTTTAGAGGAAAATCATCTTCAGTGATGGGGCACATTTTCACCTCAGTGGATTCGTCAATAAGCAGAATTGTGTGAGTGATTGTCGAAAACCCGATTCACCCACAAAAAGCGACTGTTTGGTGCGGTTTATGAGCTGGTGGCATCATCGGGCCGCATTTATGTTTATATTCTCATTCATGCCTCCCGACATCCCTGATCCGCCACTTCTCTTGTCTAGAAACTACCGTGAGACTGGTCTCAATCTTCCACGATCTAAGCAGGGTCAAAATGTTAGAAAATAGGCAGAGTTTGAATGTGGGAACACATTACTTAAGACCGAGGTTACATATAATTTATTTTAAGGTTGTTTTAAAAAATAAAAAGCTAGTACTTTCGAAGTCAGATTGGAAGACTAATATTTTTTATTTTTCACATAAACATACAAAATGAAAAAAATTATGTTTAACAAATATATGCAGAATTAAAATATTATTTAAATGGGCATAAGATTCTAGACTATAGCGTGTAGGTTGGGTTTTAACAAAAAAGATCATAAGTCAGCTTTCTATTTTCCCCCGTTTAAGCGGTAAGGGTAACTGCCAAAAAAAAAACAAAACAAAACAAAAATTGTTTCCATTGAGTTTTAATTTTTGCAAATTTTTCAAAAAAGAGAATCACAGTTGGCAGAGAATCACCCATTTTTATAAAAGAAAACTATAGGTAGTAGGTAGGTGCCAAGGTATCCGCTAGCCTACCGCAAGTTATTCGCTAGGCGTCCAATAGGTATCCGCTAGGCATCCGTGAGGTTTCCGCTAGAGCTCCACCAGGTATCCGCTAAGCGTCTGCCAGGTATCCGCTAGGCCTCCCTCAGGTATCCACTAGAGCCTGGTTTGGTTGAAATTTGAGTCCGGACTCGTGAGTCTCATTGTGTCTATATTCGACCATTTGAGGTTCCTTAAATAACAACACAAACCAACAATAACTTCAGGTCGGTGTTTATATTTTGTTCATGACTCACGACATTCCTGATCTCTCACTTCTCTTGTCTAGAAACTACCATGAGATTGGTCTCAATCTTCCCAATCTAGAACAGCACCCTAGGACCCTCCAGGTATCCGCTAATAGCTCTTCCACACTAGCCCACTGAGTATTAATTCATGTCAAAAAAGTGGGGGAAAAAATGTGTAAAGTGTGGAAACAAAATATGACAGGTATTAATACAAGATGTGACAGCCCATCTTACACAGCTTGACAGCTCTGCATACATGATTTGACATGTATTAATACTTTACAATTTTTAGGGTTGGTTCTAATTTTTAATACATTTCATCTGTGTATCAACACAAGTTTGGCATGTATGTATTAATACAAACCAGTGTGGAAGGAAAATTTGAAAGTCATATTTCCCACAAATTCTTTCCCACTTTTAATTTGACTTGTATTAATACTCAGTGAGCTAGTGTGGAAGGGCTTTAAGTGTTGATTAGATATCCACAAGGCATTCGTGAGGTTTCCGCTTGGTATCTGTCAGGATCCACTATCATTATTCCTAAAAAACGTCTCCACCACGAACGCATAGTGTTCAGTGGTCCAATCCATCATTGTAACTAAACTTTCATATCTCTTCTATCTCTATTCAAAAATCATCAGGTTTCACTGCCTGACCCGTTAATTTCTCGTTATCAAAAGAGTGAAAGACCAGTTTATAACGCTAGATGGCCGGTCAGGGGTCGTTGACATTTTTTTTATTTGGGTGAGTTGACTCATTAAAATGTGTGATTAAAATTTATTTTAGTTAATAATAGGCGTGTTTTTTGAAAGAGTGAATAGGCAGCTCAGCAAATTTTTACACACAAACAACAACACATTTAAGAGTGCATATAATGTTGGTCAGAAATCAGAGTGAACAAAGTCTGAATATAAGTTGTTGTTTGTGAAATGAATGAGGGCGCTCAACTGGGTTGCAGAATAAAAATTTCTACCCTGGGCTATACCAAAAATGGCGCTCAACTCGGTTGCAGATTAAATATTTCTACCCCGAAGGTAGGCCAACCAAAAGTTAACCAAAGTTAAGCTATTCCAACCAAAAGGTTGGCTATACCAACCCAAAGGTAGGCTATACCAAAAGAGGCTATACCAACTTTGAAATTTATAAGAAAATGAATATAAGTGATTTGTCCACATTTTATTGCTGCGCTGCTAATAATTTCACCAAAACATGGCTTATTATTTTTCATTCAATTCTAGCTTAAATCAAAATTAATATAAATGTCTTTTTTTACCATAGAAAATGTTTTTTTTAATTTATTTTTTTTTAGAAAACAATCGGAAGTCAAAAATTGAATTCAAAATTTTGAAGCTATATATGCAATTGGTGCACTTGCCTTGGGTTGAATGATACTTTCGTACACACATAGATTGCAGAATAACGCAAAATGTGCGTGTTCGTGCTACCAATTATCCTTCCGGTCAGAAATAAAGAACCATCAAATGCTCCGATAATCCTTCAAAGTATCATCCTCCTAAGGATTTACTTTTTATTTTGTATTTGGCATTCAATCAAACTTCTGTGTGCGCACAAGACGGAGTATGCAATGCATTTTAAATTTCGTACTCAAAATGCGTGTCCGGAACCAATTAATCAGGTGTTATCCTGTCTAACAACCAAAAATAACATTTTCCAGATCTTTGATGTTTTTTTTGGAAATATTTTGACATTTTCAAATATATGTATATATATTTTTTTGTATTCGTCTTGTCATGTGTCGGTCTAATGCCAGAAGTGTAGGTATGCGTGTCAGGTGATTGGAAACAATTTTTATTCTTGGTAAACATTTGATTTTTTTCTTTTTTGAAAAATATTACATAGCTACACTATAATAATTGCTTACAATGATTTGCACTACATTGCCTTTGGGGAGGATATTCATTAGGTAAGAGCATTTATTATGATCAAGATCACTGAATATTCTTGCAACTGACAGAGGAATACCGGAGGCTGACAAAAAAAAAAACAAAGCATATCAAAATTCAGATGCAATTTCAAGTCAAACGGAAGACGATGCACATTCGATTTTAGGTTGTGCTTTTCTCAGTTCAATGGCCTACGGTGAATTTGAGTATTTGTGCCTGGGTATGCGACATAGTATTAAGACAAATACATGCATAATAACTCTTTCGACCTTTGGACAGAATGATTTCTCACTGTGAAAACAGGACATAATTGAACATAGCTTGAATGATTCAATTGCATCGCACTGAACAATGGAAGTAGTCGATTTCTTTGAACTGCTTCAATTACCTGGGACACAGTGGATGCAAAAAGGAGATTTTTTGTATTTACATATTATTATAGTTTTATTCGAAGCAAAAACTGGGAGCGAGAAAATTGTATTGAACTGAAATAAGCTTTCAAACCCCATTTGTTTGTATAGTTGTATTTGTAATTTCACTTCGTGTCGATGAATAGATGTGAATTGCAACAACAACAACAAGACCTGTGCAGAATGTTTTCACTAATACTTTGCCAATCTAACACATCAGCTGTTCGCTTCTTTCTTGAAGGCAAATCAAATTGACAGTTGGGGATTGCCATCTTTATTTGTTTATCTTTTGGCGTTTTTCTATGCCTGTTTGGTAACGTGAAATTTTCACCAAGTTCCCCAAACTTGTTTTTTGTTTCTATGGTTTCTGACAGCAAATTGTGACAATTTGTGAAAATTTGTAAGAAGTTTCACGATAACAAACACACCTTCTTTTTTAGATCCGAGCATAGCACTGAGCTGTCAAAAAACATCTGTGTTTCTTTTTTAGTTCAGAGCACTCAGAGCGCTCAACTTATGTTTCTTTTTTGAATCGGACCTAGCTCGGAGTTTGCACCATGAGCTCAAAATTGAAAGACCGAGCGAATGGAGTAAATAGCTTAGCGCAACCAACTTCGCTCTTTTTTTCACTCATTTCACGTGGGTGCGTTCAACACTTCAATTTCAGTTCACATTTGTTAGTTTTTCGAGTTTTCGATAGCTATCAGATGGTAATTAAAAGTCAGTACTAAATTATGGTGCGTTGAACGCATCGCAATCGTATGACCGTTCAGTGCTCAGATGTGTTTCAAAATTATATCGGAGAGCTCTGATCATACTCTGCTCAGAGTACACTCCGATAGATCGAGCTCTACTCAATGCTCTGTTCAGAGTTAACAAAGAAAAACGCCAATCGATTAGCATGCTTAAAATCAAAAATGTTACAAAGTTTATCCATGCGTTTCTGAGAGAATGATCACACTGGCCACTTTTCAAAATTTTTGGTATAACTCCGAAGTTAAGCTGAATTTGACAATTTTACGCCTAAAACTTTTTTTAAAATTAAATTTTCTATCGAAATGGGTGGTTAAAAAAATTTTAATAAAAAAGATTATCAAAAATTAACCTAAAAAATCAAAAATTCCAATTGTTTTCCGTATAGCGCATACATTTTTTCGGATCAAAGATACGTTCAAGACATCCTTAGACAAAATAAAGAAGAGTCCTTGGACCTTAACATGACATGCCATATTAATTGGAAACTGTCAGGCTTACATTCATACAAACTTTACCATTTCCAAAAAATATTTTTAGCAGTTTCTGCCCGAAAGCCTATTTTTGGGTACCACATGACAAATTTAACATTCCTTGCAACTAGTACCAATCAGATCAGCCGTTTACTCTGTAGGCTTAAGAGGCTTTTAAAAAGAGCCGAGAAACAAAATTGCAAAATTACCCACTTTTTTTATATTCTTTATAATCGTGATGTCATATTTCATCAAAATCTTGAGTTTGAATTTTTTAACGATTGTGATATTTGTCATAAACTGAGCCCAAAACAAACTGCCAAAAATTATAAGATACGGTAAAGTTTGAATGGGTATATCTCTGCAAAGTTTCACGGTGGATTAAATTTTGTCAAAAAATAAGATGGAGAAGACCACCATCTTTAAAAAGAAAGTGATTTGGTTTTTGTTCAACAGCTTGATGAAATTTTCTTCCACAAGAAACACATGAAAGAATAACATTTAGACAATGAAATTATATAAAAATGAGCTATTAACGAACTCTTGATTAATCTTAAAGTTATAGCGTGTCAAATTAACACTTTTGATTTTGTAAATGGACAAATAACGGTTTTTGTCAATATCGGAGCAAATAAAGTTTTTTTTTTTAAAATAATGAATCATATAATAAAACGACAAACACGAATTTTGTGGTACAATTTACGCCGCCTCATATAAATTATGTATCCTTGGAACGATTTTTTGCAGAGAAGTGCAAAATACAAAAATTTATTTCATAACGGCACCACAAAATCTAAAAACAACAAAATAAAATTGAATTATAAGTGCGAGCAAGAGTGAGAGCGAGACCGAACAATTATTTGTCGTAACCTAAATGTGACGTTTCGGTTTTTTCCACCGACCAACTAACCAATTTTCCAGCACTGACTGGAAAGATTACTGGAATATCTGATGGCAGCGTTCAGTACTGCTGAAAATAGTAATAAGTAGCTCATACCACGTTTACATGAGCGGAACGAAGGATCGGATTTAATCTGGATCGACATTTTAACCCAGGTTTACGAAAATTTCATATCGAAAGATTGAATTCAAATGGACTTGAAGTGACAGTTTTGCTTTCATTATGTGGGTTCGACGTTGTTAGTAAACATAAATTTCGACCACAAATAACAAATAAACAAAATAAGCCAAAGATTCAACATAATAGCAGCCTGGAAACAAAATACACAAATACGCACGCACACCAACAAGCATCTGAAATCTCGATTCTTCAATCCTCCGATCTAGGTATAAACATTCTATTTTCGATTTGATCCAGCTCACTGAGCTACGGTCTTCATGGACCTAAATCCTAATACAATTCGGATTTTATTCTCCATGTAAACGAGTTATCAGTTTTTCTCTACGCTAAAGCCAGCTTTTATTGACAAATAATGTTATTAGCTCTCGAGTTCCGAAGGCTGGACGTTCTAGTTTTTATTATTACGTTTGTGCACATTTTTCTCAAAATCCGTTGCCCCTACGAAAAAAGGGTTATAATCTTTGCTGGCCAGAATTTAACGAGTATTAATATACATTTATAAGTTTTTTTTTAACTACAAAAAACCGTTATTTGTCAATTTCGATCACTTTTTGCATTTTGAAGAATCTAGATGGCAACCTTGAAACCTATGACAGCCCCGACAGACATGGTTTTCTGATTTAACAAGACCTTGTCACGTAAGAGACTTACACAAAGTTTAAACCATCAAGTGAGTTAAAATGGCTGCTTTCTTCTAGAATATAAGGTTTTCTTCCGAAGCCAAGTCAATATAATGCTTTATCTGTTTTTGGACATGGCTTTGTATTTACAAACTAATCGTGCTACGCAAAATATCTTTCTTTACATAGTATCTATTATTAGTCCCAAATTCGAAGCTTGGATTTCATTGCATTTTATTATGAGAGTGATTTCGCTTGAATATTTTCTTCGAGAGAACCCACTGTTCGATACACTTTAAACAAGTAGACTGTCACCAATTCTCGAAAAAGACCTGTTCCTGTTCAAAGTGCAATCATTTTATCATTTTCAATGAGATTGATACTACAGCAATGGACCTGTATAAGTATTTCTGTTTTTTGCTGCATCTTTAGAAATTCTAACCGAAAAAGTGACTTTTCACCCAAAACACACCATCTATTATGAACCTGGGTTACCAATCATTGTGTACCATAGACAAATTTGCATAAAAGAACACCTTCAAAGGGCACATGCATTGTCATAAATGACAACCTTTTGTAAATTTACAGAAGAACTATTGTCATAAGCTAAGCTAACACCAGAAAGGTATATTGTAGCTTTCTGACGAATCTCGTTTGTGATTTTGACGATTAAATTGATTTGCGTATATCGTCTGTCTGGAATACTAATTAGATGGATGGAAAGTGATACGTGCAGAAATAACTATACGCTTAAGTAAGTGACTCACATAGGCTATCCAAAACGTGAGTAATGTGAGGGCCTGGCCTTAGTGTACATACGTAAAGAGATTTTGTTTTTGTAGATCCCACCAAAGATGCAACGCAAGTAACACTGCATGGAAATACCAGATTGAATATTGTAGCAATTGTATCCATTAGACAATTTTTATTCTTGGGAATTTTTATTTTGGTGTTGTTGGTGTGTTGTTTCATTAGCATTTTATTTTCCCAAGACATATTATATTGGGTTTAATCGGAAATTCCGAAGGAAATAAAAATTACTGCTCTATAACCTTACATCCACAACGAAATTTGTACAAAAATATTACTAAGACACAATACGGAAGGATATATAAATTGTCGTTGGAAACAAATTGGCCAACCTTCTGATCGCGTCGGTCATTAGATTTAAACGTAATGCGATTATAATAATTTAAATAAATATTATGTGAGTTATCAAACATAATATATTCGAGGTTTTTTTATGCTACGGTTTTTTAAATAAATTTCCAAGGAAATTGTTATTCACAACAATCTTTATTATAATAACGGTTCTTAGAAGTGAAGTATATACAGCTTATGTTGAAGACCATCAAACGGAAGTTTGTTGATTTCCAGAAAATAAACAAAAGTTAAAATAATTGTTTTATATTTTGTTTGCTATTGTTTTTTACTATTCTTCTTTAGCATCATTATTGTTGACTTTCTGAAGATGTTTCATGTTTAACAAACTAACAAGTAAGTATAGTGTGATCCAATAAGAGGTGTTTAAGTTTTTGAACGGTCATTCCAATAACTTCTCGTAATTAAAGGGTGTTATTTTTAGAGGTGACGTAAAAATTTACTTAATCTTCTGGCATTATAATTTTAATTTGATTTCTGGCATATGACCACCTTGGCTGACTCGCATAAAGTCTAACCTGGAGGTCCTATTTTCGATGACTTTTTCCAACATTTGCTGCCTCATTTCGGCGATAACGAGGTGAATTTTGTCCTCCAAGTGGTCAATCGTTTCGGGCTTATTGGTGTAGCCTAGCGACTTCACATATCCGCACAGAAAATAGTCAAGCGGCCTTAAATTGCACGATCTTGGAGGCCATTCACAGGTCAGTTAGGTGATACCATGCGGATACCAAGCGTTTCCTTCAATAAATCAATTGTGGCACGAGCCGTGTGACATGTTGCACCGTCTTGTTGAAAACACAGTTCCTGCACATCATGGTTGTTCAATTGATGAACGAAGAAATAAAGAAGTGCGGACCAATTATTCCACCAACCCATAAAACACACCAAACAGTCAGTTTGGAGAATTATCATCACTCTAAATAGGGCAGTGTTGTTTATTGACGCATCCATTCAACCAAAAGTGAGCTTCATCACTAAACAAAATTGGCGCGATGCGTAATTTGAACAGATAAGATCCATGACTTTCAAAATAAATTTGCACAATTTGGAATCGTTGTTCAGGCATCAGTCTATTCATGTTGAATGCCAAACCAAACTTAAAATAAATCATTTGACAGCCGATAAAATGGTCATTAGTTAAAAAAGTGTTACCTAAAAAAAAAACACCAATCCTTCACCCGGTTTCCACCATAAACTCTGGTTTTGAGATATTTCCGTTTTAAATAAAAAAAAATGTTTTTTTTTCGTTATTTTAAATAATACGAACATATCCATTTTGACATTTTTTTAATTAGCAACGATTTCTGAAGGTATTAGCATTCGTTATTTATTTTCAGTTTAAATCTTTCCAATTACCCAGTTTATATATCTGAGATCCTAGAGGACTCAGAGCGTTCAGAAATATACACGGGATTCCTCTCAAATATTCCTCACTTTTCCCCTTAAAAACAGGATTTGGATTTGCTTGCTCAATTATTTTTTGCTGTTGTAAATTACATAAGAAGAAAAGAAATAGAGAATTGATTTGATTTGATGATAGAGAATTTGATTTATTTTCCTGCTCTGTCAAAAAATTGAGAAAAAATACTGAGCGATCAAGAAATATAAACTGGCCAAATATCAGTTTAAGTCATGAAGAAATTTTTATTTAGTTGGTAGTCTTACATAACTTGATGCCCCTATATAATTTTATAAATAGTAAATAAGTTTTAATATGCTAAAAATATGAATTTGAGCAAAAAGTTTCTCACAAAATACAAAATATATTAGAAAGGTATCAACTGAATCTGGAAGAATAGAAATATTATTTTCAGGAATTGTGTCAAAAACAAAATGATTATTACAAAAAACCCAAAAATAGTGAAAAACCGGTGATGACTAACATCTTACTGAAGATATCTCACTAGTTACAAATATGCTAAAGAGATTTTAACCAAATTTTGAAGGAATCGTTACTAATTTTATGGAAAATTTAAACGACAAAAAGTAGATTTTCGCTATTTTCTTTTTACTTAAATGTGTGTCTACGCTTAAATAAAAATAAACCGATATAAAACGATTTTTCAATCTTTGGCCTTAAGCTGCTAATTCAATTGCAATTCGTTTCTTTTTGTCTTGTCTCGTTTCTTCTACTTGCAATGCATTCCAGTGCAATGAGTCGTTTTTAAAACATTGGGTAAACGCGTTTTCGAAAATGGGGCCTGAAAGACAATACAACAAAAAGTGATTAAGAGCCAATTGAAATTCAAAAATGAAATGAGCTGTCAAACGAAATTACTAAATTACAGATGAAAATACTTTTTCTGTGATATGCGAAATTTCCACATTTCGGCTCTAATGAAAACGTAGTATTGTTCTGTTTTTATATTAAAAAAAATAAAGAGAAGTTTTTTTTAAAAAAATAAATAGAAAAATTATTAAATCAAAGACGAGAAACAATAAATCTAATAATTTCTTAATTTTCACCGAACGTTCATAACTTAAGAGCTTCATAAACCTATTCACCAAGCAAAAAAAGTGAATATTTCTCTCCGAAAATTTATTCAAAAACCTTCGCTTTCCCTTTATAAAACAAACTGAAACATGTAATGATATTCAGCGCAGGATTTACAAAACAAAAATGAAAATAAAATAAAATCACTTTAGTCACAAAGAATTTATGTAAATGTGCGTTCAACACTCATTTTTGTACGGATCATAAAAGTGCCAACAAAGTTGGGCCAGTCTGAAAACAGTTTGATTTCCCAGTTTGGGTATGCCTGTGAAGAGAGAGTTGTTCTCATTTTCGGACTTCGAAAAAAGCTATGAGTTGTTGGTGAATAAAAATAATATTTGTATTTGAGTTATGAGCCGCATAAACTTAAGAGGCGCTTATGAGTGCTTGATGAATACCGCCCTTAGATTTTGTTGTTGTTTTGCCTGTGGCCTGGCGAAGCAATAAACAGAAGTGTTTTTTAAGAAAATTTGCCCAAAACAACAACAAAATCTAAGTGCACAACTTTCAGAAACTCGAGTATTTAGACTTTGGACTATTTTCAGAGAGATTTAATCTCTCTCTTCTTTCTGGTGATGTCCCAGTTCCCAGATATTTGTGTCTTTAATGCACAAGTACATCATATTTCCCTTTTATGTGGGTGTTTCCTAGTAAATGTTGCAGAATTCGTATGAAATGACGTATGGGGGGTGAAAATCGATGATGATGAGACAAATTATAGCCATCATGACAATGCAACCACAACGAGATGGCAGCGAAACCGTGACGATACCTTCTTTGGACAGAACAATGCTTACCACGTCAAACAATACAAGCGAGGCAGACGAGACGATGCCGATGGCGAGACCCTGTGCATATTAACACCATGGCAACAAACGTGAAAAATACGTGTAAACGACCATGGCAAGACTTCAGTTAGATAATCAACAAACATGTAAGCCAAATGTGACAGCCGTGTGTAAACGCTCATGATCAACAGTACCACAAACGTGAAAATCACGTATAAGCAACCATGGTGAGACCCCAATAAGATGAACACGAAGACCATCAAAAATTTTAAAGCCACGTGTGAACGCCCACAGCGAAACGTTAGTTAGATGGCCCGTTGCCCCCATAAGACAGCGAGTCGTCGATATGGCTACCAACGTGCGTCGGGCATAGTCTTCATTGTTGTTGCCGTCCATTTTAATTATTTTTCCAAAAGTATGTAGCTTTTGGTACTTTTTTGAAAATTCCTGCTGAATAGCTAGTAGTTGGGTATATGGATTTTTATTCTTACAGTGGGACCTCGAACGTACTCAAGAAATATTTTTATTTGGTCGGACTTTGATTGACGGGATTTTGATGAGCAGGATTTCGACATTTTCCAATATCTTACACTTACATCGATAAGGATTTTGTGGAAACCTGTTGTGATTGAGCAAATCAAAAGTCGGGTTCAATTCAAAGCTTCAAAAACCTTTGGTAAATATACGTACATCTGATGCCTGGGTGGATATACATTCATACATATATCAGGCCTAATGTTTCTATTTTAAAATTTTTGATTTCTTTCAAATTTTTTAATATTCTGACTTTTATTTAGTTTGGTAGGTAAATTAATCAATGCAATCCAGGATCCCCATTTTGTATGTTTTTACGTATGTAGGTAGTTTGAACAGTGTACAGTACACCCTACTTTCATCATCACTACCTACCTAAATTAACAATTTGATTCTAAAAACAATAATAAAATGTTAACTTCTCATTCCCAATCAATCAACAGCCAAACAAGCACACAAAGTAGGTATACAGTATACACGCTAGTTAACATGATTATTGTGTGGGAAAAACACGCACTTTGTGCCCCTAAACACTCCTAATTAGCGGTCGGAAGAGCCCAACAAAATGCATACCGGATGCAAACCGCGTAGAATGACGCGTAGGCATTTCGCGAGCCAAATGCCAACGAAAAACAAGACCACCACACTACGACTATACGAACAAAATAAAAATCTCCTAAAAAACAATCAGTTTCATCAAAACCGCTAATCAAGTTCACAGGTCAATCAATGAAAATAACCCACATTCCCATATCCCATCATGTTAGTGTAAGCCCCTGCCTGACTCTAATGCTCTCATCGTCTGATTCACGCCACTGATGAAGCTTTTGGAATTCGGAAATAAATTAGCGGATACGCTGCACAGCTATTAACCGTTTTGTATAGTTGCATGCTCTTTTATATTGTAAACAGCTTCATCTGTCACTTCTTCATCTAGGCAAAGGGAACGGTGAGGGCGCCGGCGGCGGCGGCGGCAAGGTGCGGTTGGCAGCGATATGTTGGGGTTAAATTTTCAATCAAATCCCGCGAATTAAAACGTGTGCAGAAAATAAACTGTTCCTTCACACTTTGACTCCGGCTCCAAACGAACGGTTTGGAGTGAAAGTGTGTACAATACTGTATAGGTGTTTTAGAAGTAAAGGCAATAGGGAACTACATTTTGATGCATGCTATAAACCACGTCGTCGGACACCTGTCATGCCAGGCACGCAAAAGGCACACGTCCTAATTTAAACTTGGATAATGACGCGGTATATGGTTAAGTACCTACCATCGCGTCGGCCGCCGCCGCCGCCGAATGATACTAGAGGTCCTAAAAGCTTATAAATGCAATACAAAAACAACAACAAACAAAAAACTAATCAATTTTATTTTTTGTTTGCCAAATTTTTGTGGTCACAAATTGTTTTATTATAACGAAACGATACACCCAACCGACACATATAGACGAAAACGTTTAACCGCTGATTGTGGGGTTAAAAGTGGTTAGAAACTGTTAGAGGTTTTGTTTGTTTTAAAATACTTTAATGTGGATTCGTTTTAACATTTGAATTGATTGAATTGAGGTTTGTTTAGGTTTAGGAAGTAAATAAGTAGATATTCATATTTTTAGATATTACTTATCACTTTTGACGAAATTAATAACTTCACTCATTACAACAAGCACTGGAAAAATGTTCGTATTAAAAACTTAAAAGGTAACTAATATTCTTTTAATTCTAAGGAATAATGTCCACGTAGGTATCCCTTTAAAAGTAATGAGATAAGTGAAGTAAGTACGGGTCACCTATCAGCTACTAGCACTGAACAGCGAGATAAGTTCCTCAATTTGTATAACAGAA
This sequence comes from Dasysyrphus albostriatus, assembly GCA_946251815.1. Classification (NCBI taxonomy): domain Eukaryota; kingdom Metazoa; phylum Arthropoda; class Insecta; order Diptera; family Syrphidae; genus Dasysyrphus; species Dasysyrphus albostriatus. The sequence continues at coordinate 52,004,033 of OX276336.1, forward strand.
AATAACAGGCATTTCGTGCCTTCGAAAAAAGTGGGTCTCACAATTCTTTCTGCCTGTTTGTTTGTTCGGCTACAGCCTAAACACCTGAATGGATTTTCCCATAGTGGTACATAGTGGTTTTTGGAGATACTGCCCACACGATTTTCCATTTTTTAAAAACTAAAAATAACGGTACCTGCCATAGAATTTTTTTTTGTATCAATTTTACAAAATTGTATTTTTCTCAAAATCGTCTCGACAACTTTAAAAAAAAAATTCAATAAATTTCTTTCAGTAAAGGCTACCTTTATATGGGAAACCACTTTTCAAAAAATGATTATTAGTGGTACGTCCTAAGGAACTATTTTTTTTTCATTTTAGATTTTCTCCAAAGCGTGTTTTCTGATTTCAATAATTTTCTATACAAAAGCAAATATGTTTTCTTACTAAAATTTTCAAAAAAAAAAAATAGTTCTTGGGGTTTTAAAAAAATGTTCATATTTTTTTTTTTGAAAATAAAATGGTATGAAATCAAAACGGTTGATTTTTATACAACTCCATATTTAAGGGTTTTTAACACTTTATAAGGTATTTTAAGAAAACAAACAAAATTACTTTGATGAAAAAATAACGGTGCCTTCAATACAAATCTTATAAAACCGTTAAGGATATTACTTTTTTTTTAAAAACGGCTTTTACTTTTTTGTATGCTAAAATTAGTGCGATATATCACCCAAAAATTATAAAAATTTAGAAACAACAACTAATAATAGTTCCTTTCATAGAACTTTTTTTTTTTAATTTTGAGTTTTTGCATTATCAGCTGAACAGATATAGATTTTTTTATATCGAAATTTCAAATAAGGTTAAAAAATAGTGCATATCAAAATTTTCAAATAAATAGTGTTTGATTTAAAAAAAAAAATTTCCATTTTTTTTTGGAAAATTCAATACCTCAAAAATGGGTTGACAATTTTTTTCTGAAATTTAATTTTTATATACAAATAAATAAATGCTTACGATTTGCGTACCAAAAATTTTTCTTAAAAATGTAAAAAAATCTTTTAAGTAAAACCACACCAACGATTTTAAATATTTTATTATTTTTCCATTCTCATTGGTACTTTCATCGAAAATAACCTTAAAATAGGGGTAATTCTATTAGACATGCAATTTTCGAAAACTTTTATCAGGTTTAGGGTTGTCACACTTTTAAGTTTCAATATTTTCTGAGTAAACGAAGAAAGTGCTGGCTTTAAAGGTCGTATGATGTTGTAAATCATTTTGTTTTTACAACGACTAATAATCCCTTTCTCTAGGGAGCGTGTCGAAATTCTGGTTTCAAAATTCCGCTTTTCAAAATTGGGTTTTTTTTTTTCAAAAACAAAAATCGGGTTGTTATCTTGTATTCTAAAATTCTGTATGCTAAAATTCTGTAAATTCTGAATTATGTAGTTCAAAATTCTGTAAATCCAAAATTCTTTAAGACCCAAAATTCTGTATTCTTCTGTAAATCTAAAATTCTGAATTCGAAAATTCTAATATTTCTTCAATGTAAATTAAGTATTCTCTCCCCAGAAATTTTTCTTAGTTCCAGTTGTAAGAACGAGGCTTAAATTTTGATCAGTGATTCAGAAATTTTGAGTGACTGATTTTTGGAAGAATAACTGAGTATCAATGATGGTTTAATGTTCAAGTGTGTTTGAGTAATCAATTTAATGCCTGAACCAGAACCATCAATCTTTGAACTTCAGTTAGTTCACCAATGTCGGTGAGTTAAAATTACTGAACCACGGATTAAATATTTTTACAACTAGTTACAAAGGGCTGATTGTGGGTTAATCAACTAAATCGTTGGATCTCAAGTTGCTTAGCTTTGTTTTTTTTTATAGTTTTGCGGGAAATTCATGGATCTATCAATCAGTTTGATAATGTGTTGTAATTGGCTCGTTTCTATTTCTGGTTGCTATTTTTAGCTTGACAGATCGAGAAAAACCAGGGTTAAATGACTTGCTATACCTTCAACCATTATTGTGTGCATGTGTTTAGTCGGAAATTAGAAATTAGCATTGCTTTTGTTTCATAAGTTTTTTGTTTTAAATAATGTTTTTTAGGCATTGTAGATTTGTTTCTTCTACCTCATTTTTTCATTAAATTTTGCCTTTATTGAAAGGTTTTTATATTTCTCCAATAGTGGCGGTTTCTATCGAAATCTAGGTAGAAATTTTGAGCTCCATGAAATAACTCCCCACACTGAAAATTAAATATCTGCCCAAATTGGGGAGTTTTTGCATTTTGAAATAAGTCCTCAATTTCAAAGATGAAATAAATCCACAAAAAGGCATGAAATAAGTCCCCAAAGATTTCTTATGAATTTTCTTATTTAACGTAACAAAAAGTTAAATTACACTGGTCAGCAAAATTTTATTTTTTTTGTTACAGAAACCAAATTTTTGAAGTTGAACTGAACTTAATACAAATTGCGTATGATAAAGCCCTCACTACGTCACTGATGAGTCCAAGTGAGTAGGCCGAACGAAACACCTATTTGTAGAACTATGGCCTTTAGCTATTTTTAATCAATAATTCAACAAGTCCAATCCTTAATGCTAAGTCTTCTACTTGGCTGATTTATTTCAGTAGTATATAGAATTTGTATTATAAAAAAACTGCTTATAAAAACTATGCCAGGCCCCGGGCCAAAAATTTCCAGCTTAATGATTAGGAACTCTAATCTTGTTGCGTATGACAAGGCCCTCACTACGTCACTGACGAGTCCAAGTGAGTAAGCCGGACGAAACGTCAATTTGTAGGACTAAAGGCCATAAAAAGCTGTTTTGAATCGTTAATTAGATATGACAAAATTAATTTTCTTGTGCGATGTTTTCTATGTACTTTTCAACAAAACCTCATTTGACCAAGTGAAAGTGAAATTTTAAAGCCTTTTTGAATGTTATTTCATATGAATTGAAACTAAAAAAAAAAAAAAAAAATAAGAAAACATTGCACGACAAATTCATAACTGACACAACAAAGTCAAAACTTGTTAACGACAAATTACTAAGCAAGAACCCATTCGTTATTAGCAATGGCGTGATTAGATTACATTTTTCACAACTAACTAAAGACTAAATAACGACAAATTATCTAGCCATAAAACATTAAGTATAAGAAGTTTTTTCCGCTTTTCGAGATTTGTCAAGTTAGCAAAGCACCCAAAAAAATATAGAAAATATTGAATGACAAATTCAAAATTGTCACAACTAATTAACGACTAATTAACGGCAAATTATGCATCTACCCATTTTTGATTTGTCAAAGTTGCTTTGCTTACTTGACATTCGTAGAAAACAAATAATACAAAAACACATAGAAAACATCGCATGAAAATTGATTTTTTCACAGCTAAATAATGACTAATTAATGGCAGATTATTAGGTTGTAATATATTAAAATTTAGAATTTTTTAACACTTTAAAGAAAAAAACATATAACGACAAATTCGAAACTGTCACAACTAATTAACGACAAATTATGCACCTATCCATTTTTCAATCCGTGAGAGTTGCATTGCTTACTTGATATCAAGTTAGCAAAGCACCCAAAAAAACATAGAAAACATTGCACGATTAAATTAAATTTCTCATAACTAATTAACGACTAATTAACGGTAGATTATTTTCCCATCGACCATCAGTTATAAGAAGTTTGTACTGATTTTCGACAGGGTGCTTTGCTAACTTGATATCACCCAAAAAAACATAGAAAACATTTCACGATTAAATTAAATTTGTCACGACTAATTAACGGCAAATTACCCACCCATCAATTTTTCGATTCGTCAAAGTTGCTTTGCTAACAACTTGACGCTCATCTTTTAAATAGCTGTCTCATTTTTGAATGAATGAAAAAGAATGAACTTACAGGTGAATTTTGTGTGTACTCGAATATGAGTAATAGAAACAAATTGTTCTTATTCTTCGTACTACGAGTATATTATCGATTTTATGACCTTACTTTCTTTAAAAGGTTTTCCCCAGTTTATGGAATGGCTCCTTAAACAATTGTACTAATGCAAGAGATTAATCATCTGACAAGGAACTTAATGAAATAACAAATATTCCATCATTTTTCACATCTGTTGAATCTGATTATTCACAAATTGGGTAATTTTTTAATAAACTTGTACCAACAAAATTGCAAATTTTAACTATTAGTCAGTTAAATTTTAAAGTTCTTATTCCTAAAGTTCCATTTATATTTTGTAGTCATTTATTATTAAAATTGAAAAATTGTTTGAAAAGTGAAAGTATTTGATGTCAATAACATTTTCAAATGGCTTAAAGCCACTGAAAATTATTGTAGAACATTAGTTTTATGTTTAATAATATTACAATAACTAATAATAAAATACTAATAAACTATTGTGAAACAATCAAGTCACGATTATACTATTTTGTTTGCAAAACACGTTTGAATTAGGGGAAACCTATAACTAATATTTCAAACTATGTATGTACATGATGACGTATGGGAATCGACTTAATAACTTGTTTATTTAATAAAATAAAATTGAATGTAAAACGGTTATAAGAAATCACATAGCAAATATCAAATTCGTCATCATATTGTACCTATCTATCTGTTGGAATATTACTTAACCTGGGGCAACATTTTAACCAGAGACTATGAAGTCGTTAGTAGATATGCTCGTATATAATGTTATATTCATTTAAAAAAATCTATTTCATTAAAATACGTCAGTGAATACATTTTAAATAAATTTACTTGATTTTTTTTCTTGGCTGTGAATTTATGATTTCTTTATTTTAAAACATGGTACCTTTATTCAAAAATACATAAGTATATGCTATGGGCATATAAATTGATTTCATTTTAGGATATGATAACATTAGTTACTAAATTTATTTAGTTTAAAAATTGTAGGCCTATTCAGAAACACAACTAATAACATTATAAGATAATTTATTCAAATTAAAACTAATCAAAAGCATAGCTATATTATTAAAAAAAAAGTAAATCCCCTTCCATCTTAAACTTTGACGTCTTTGAACGAAAGCTTACTGCTGATCTAACTTTTCTAAATACCATGAAATCAAAATCGAAATTATTCCCAAAGTGACTAGATAAAATTTAATTTGAATATTATTTGATGATATAAAAAAGTGGTGATGATTATAAATGTATGTAATATGTATAACCACCACCACCACCAAGAATTACAGTTCTTCATGGTTGCCAGATTGAGCAAAATTCTTCCTGAAATTTCACAAATGCTTACCACAAATCTAGAAATAAATTAAAATTTTAATGTTGGTTTAAATATGTGCGCCCCACAATTCTTTCTGCTTGTTTTACTATATGTCAGTCTATTTGGCTAAAGCCTTTACGACTGAATTAATTTTCTTTAAACTTGATACGTATTTTAATAATAGAAAATGAAAGATATTACTTTAAATAACGTAAGGTACCTGTCATACATATTTACATAAGTAACTCAATTCGATAATTTTTATTATTGTGTCAAAATAATTTTGTTGAAATATTGCAACTTTTTTTTTGAAAACTCAATATCTATTAATAAAAGGACAAGGATTTTTTTTACAACTTGTTACTCATCGGCTTTTAAGACTTTTAAAAATGTCAAAAAAATATGTAATTTTTACGGTACTTATCATACAAATGTAACAAATTGGTTATACCAAATCTCGTATTTCTCAAAAACCGGTCTTACGATTTTGATTGCATTTTGTGTAGTAGAATAATTACCTACCGTCCACTGCTATACTAATACAATTATAACGTTAAATGTTAGTTTTGATTTTAAATTTTTTTATTACTTAAATGAATTTTTTTTCACACAAAAACTTCTGAAAAATTCAAATAAAATTTCAAAATTAATTTTTGGAATATGAAAAATACATTTTGTTTGAAAATTTGACAGGTATCTGAAAATTGGGCTGACATTTTTTTTGATAATAAATTAAATTTTTTCAATAAATACTTTTAACATGCATACCAAATTTGTCCTAAAAAATTTAAGGATGGCATTCCCATATTCATGTTCGATAATTTGGTAGATAATGATTCTTTGTTACTATTGAATATTACATATTGAAAGGAACTAAGACGTTCAAGGGTTTTAATTGCAAACATTATTAAATAGGTCAAAGAAGATGAGAAAACCATGGAGTGCTATTTAATTGGAAAGTGCAATTTTGAGGGTGGGTGCAAAAGCACACTTTTTGCTTTTTCGCAAAAAACCGAAGAAAAATTCGAGATAATGCTAAAAAAACATTTTTTGTAGAAAAGAAAGTTTACCATCAAAATACATCACTCAAAAAATAAAATAATAATTTTTTTTGTCAATTAAATTTAAAAAAAGTTACAAGAAATTTGAAAAAATCCATTATTTTTTGTTTTTTTTTTTCGCTTGTAACTCTTTTTGGACCAGAGATAGGTATAAGCAATGCTTCCAATAAAGAAGGATAATTAAATTTTCTTTAAAAATAACTCATCCGGTATTATATTGGAATTTTCCTTCGTTTTCGAGCTATTTAAAAATTTAAGATAACAACAAAAAGGGTGCTTTTGCATCCCCTCTCAAAATTGCACCCTTTAATTTAATAGCACTTCCCCGGTTTCTCATCTTCAATAACCCATTTGATGATTTTTGCAATAGAAACTTTTGAACGTCTCAGCTCCTAAGCGGCCCTTTTTTTCAGTTATATGAGAACCAGACATAGTAGATGGTTCTAGTTTTCAGTTCTGGAAAATTTCTATCGATTTTTGGTTTTTTTTATCCTCTACATGGCTCTGTTGTGGAATTATGGTCATCCAAACACATTAAGGTAAGTATTTGGAGGCAGAAATCAGTAAAATCATTTTGAAGCGAATATTTCTTCTACCAAACGATACAACAAAAAATTGGCTTCGTTGTATCGATTGGGTTTAAATAGACCTTTCCATTAAGGTACGGCAGGATTTATTTCACAAACTTTGAAAAAAAGTTGTTTTTTTTTTTGAAAAATTGGCAAGGGTCCATGGTTTTTTCCAAAATACATGAAAAATATTGGTGACAAAATTTATACATTTTGAAAATTTTCTATTCAGAACTGAAAGCCGCAACAATTTTGAAAGCTCGGTTCGTAAGATATTGGCATTTAACGGATTGAAAATCGTTAAGACCAGTTATAGTCGCTTTGGATGCAAATATTTTACCAACCAGACCCTGAAAAAAAAATGTGGCATGGATGTATCGATAGGGTTGGAATAGACCTTTCCATTGACGTATGTCATGATTTATTTTATTAACATTACAAAAAAGCTTTCGCAAGTCTACGCAAAGTTTACGCAACTGTACGCAAATTTTCGGAAGTCTTCGCAAGTTTTTTGCATTTATTACATTTTTGTTGAATTTTTTACTTATGAGTTACGAGATCCTGCAGTTTAACCATCGACATACTACAGAGTGTTGTTAATGTTGTTTTTTCGAGCACTGAACTGACTATAACAGATGATTGAAAAACTGGCTCGAAATAAAATTTTATATTTCATAATAACACTTAAGAATATTAAATGTGCGACTGGTTATTTAATGTAAATATATAAAAATTGTATTTAAATTTGTTCAGCCGATAATGAGAAAATACAAAAAACGCGTTAAATGACAGGTATACTATCATAATAGTTGCTAAGTGCTAATTTTTATAATTTTTGAGATTAGATTATATTTATTTTAGTATATGAAAAAAGTTTAATTAAAATCGTAGCAGTCGTTTTTGAGAAAAAAAATATTTTCCTTTCCGATTTTTAACTTTTCTATGAAAGGTACCGTTATTTTTCATGTCTGTTTATTTTTTTTCTAAAAATTATTTAGAAAGTACTTAAATATCAAGTTTAAAAAAAAATCGATCATATCGTTTTCGAAATATTTAATATTGATAATAATATAATATTAATAATATAATAAATAATAAAATAAAAGATTAGATTTAGACGAGAACAACATTTTATTGGAGGGGGGTCTTTTTCCCCCCGTTCAGGCGGGAAGGGTAATTTTCTAGAAATTTGGCCAAAAACAGATAAAAAATATTCAAAAAAAAAAAAACGGGGACACTTACAATGCCATGCCCTAGCTTTTTTTAAAGTCTCAGTTCCATTTTATAACATGCTTTCTGAATAAAGTTTTTATTGCAAATAGTTTTTGAAAAAATAATTTTAATCTTAAAAAATTTTTGTTTTTTAATTTTTAAGTTTGAAAATAATTTTTCAAAAACTATTTGAAATAAAAACTTTATTTAGGAAGCATATTATAAAATGGAATCGTAGGCTTAGAAAAAGCTAGAGCGTGGCATTATAAGTGTTCCCGTTTTTTGTTTTAAATAATTTTTTCTGTTTTGAGACAAATTTTGAGAAAATTACCCCTCCTGACTAAGCCAGGGAAAATAGACCCCCCTCCCATCCCATTTTTTCTCGTCTAAATCTAATATATACCCTCAGATTGTTTTTTTTTGCGTTTTATAAGAATCACCCTATAACCCCATACTTAGTACCTTAAAGTGAAGATAGGGAGACCAGGGGGTGAAATAAAAATCTGAAAAAATTAGGAATTTTTTTTTTATGTAGAACCATTTGATGCCTATCCATCTCAGAATTTCAAAGAAACACAATATCAGGACCACCCTAATATACATAGGTACACCCAACTCAGCAAATACCTTGATCAAACTAACTTCGTTGTAATTTCACAGAATCAAGGTTACCGTCATACTTCCTACAAATTTAAAAATTTTGTTTTTTGTTAAATATTTAACCGATTCGCTTTATTTGCAATTTATTGAACTAGAGCAGTATTAATAAAAATTGGGATCCGCTCCCTAACACACATGTTAACTGGCACACGGATAGACAACTTTTCCGATTGATATAACTTTTCTTATTAAAAAAAATATGATATCTTTCCAGAATTTATCACTTCACCAAATTCACCACTTCGTCAAATTGTGGGAATTTTCTAATACATATTTTTCATGCTGGTGTGCCCCAGGGCTCCGCTTTATCTCCTATCCTCTTTCTTATTTTTTTTAATGATCTCTTATCTGAAACTTCTAGTCAATTAAATTGTTTTGCTGATGATAGCACCCTCAACTTTTCATTTTCATTTCTTGATTCACATCCCTGCACTTCGGATGTGGAACTTGAACGGCAGCGTTTGATAAGCTCATTAATTTCTGATCTTGACAGCATTGTCCAGTGGGGAACTAAAAACCGTGTAGAATTTAATGCTTAAAAAACCAAATGCTGTCTGTTGTCATTAAGTCAAAACCTATACCCTATGCCGCTATCAATGAGCGGTACTAGCATCGAGGAATCCGAACAGCTTTTAGTTCTGGGTATGTTCATCACACATCACCTTCTGTGGAATGATCACATATTTAACGTCGCCAAAAACGCTGCAGTGTTTAGGTTTGTACATTTCATAAGCTATCTAGTTATTGTTTCAAAAAATAATATTATAATGATATAACATTCATTTAACCATATCGTTGAAAACTACCAATTTGGCAATCATGCCAAAACACCCATCATAATCTATACGCTCTGAAATGACGTTGTTGTCGCTTAGTCAGATGACACAGCTGATTTCTGATGTATGTAATTCACCGAAAAAAAGCTTCGAGATAACAACACAAAGTCATCTTTAAACGATTTAATTATAAAATGGAGCTTTTTAAGTTTTCTTGTTTTGATTAAATGTATTATTGCTTAAGCTGAATACAAAATTCATTCTGCATGGGGAATTTGAGAGCATAAAGCTTCGTTGAATTATTTCTCTCCAAATCCAAAATCCAATGGATATTTTAGTATAGAATTGTTGGAACTTGGAAGAATTATCTACAATCAAGCTTGTGCGAGTACCCCCTGAGCCCTGAAACTCCATACCCACCCCGACAGATACATATTAAGAGAGCAATGAAAAAAGGAGCAATGAGTAAAATAAACAGAATTACTGCGCAGTGTCACTTGAAGAGGCGAGGCGTGTCTTGTGCTAAAAACGCCCACTATATTTATTTTTAAATAAAAAAACTAGGTATTTATTTTTTTTAAAGTCCATTAAATATACCAACATTGTATGTATGTATACCTAAACACAAAATGAATATATTTGTATACTTAAATATTTGTTAATATTTTTACAAATTATGTAGGTAGGGTGGATACCCTTGTATCCAACCATTCACATAGCTAGTGTCCCGCCAATTTCAAAGAAAAATTATAATTAATAAAGAAACCAAGATTATTGGTGGCTTTTGTCAAATACATTGTGGCTAGAATTTCAGGGTTATAAAGTGTTTTGGGAAAAATTTGATAGACTGGCACACATCATATACAGTTGATATGAAAACCATGTCAAAAAAGTCTCAATTTGAAGTTGTTGGTAATTTTACATGTTAATATAAGTTTACAAACACATCAAATCGAATCAGTGTTTTTTTATTAATAAAACAAAAGAAAATGCTTCACAGAACTTTTCACCTATACTGAAAGAATAAGTAAATAAGTAATAATTTGATGTTTGCTAGAATAAATTCAAAGAAAAATATAATCAAGTTTAAAAAGAATTAAATTTTTGTATGAGTAATTTCTCAAAAGAGGATAAAAACATACAAAAATGTAAAAACTGTGAATCAAGAAAACTGATAACAATGCTGCCATTTTGTTTCAGAGAAATTAAAAAAGGCTATTCCTAAATTTCTTAATACTACGTTTCCATTTGCCCAAATGAGGAGATTTCGTTGAAAATTTCAAATTTCCAGATTCTCAGTATTTCCTTTTCAAGTATTTGAAGTCCTTCACAACTTGTTTTGGAGGTGGTGAACCAAACTGGAAATCTAAAACTGATGAATGATCCCTTGTAGACTAGAACTTTTTTTTTTTGTTTCTGGCTTAAATCTTGTATAAGAAAAGATAACGTTTGAATGGTTAAAATTTCTGCCGATTTAGAATAAAAATGATTTTTTTGAAAAGTTGGAAAGGATGTATTTAAGCATTTCTCACCTTTTTTTGTCTATGCTTCAAAATAGTTATGCAAAAGTTATTAAAAAATTTAAAAATCTTTGATTTCTTCATTTTTTAAGAGTGGTTGTTGTTGATTTTTCCTGTTTAATTTTTTTATACACTTTTTCAAACCATTCATTTCTATAGAAAATTTAATTTTGAACAAAAAATTTTTAGTGCAAAATTGCTGAATTTGGCCTAGTTTCCGAGTTCCACAAAAACTATTGAAAAGTGGCCACTGTTACTATTATTTAAAAGTAAATTTAGTAGCATTTTTGGTTTTAAGTCACTCAAAATATTGAATGATAAAAACCCTACCAAACGTTAATGCTCCTTTAAGCCCCTCATTTTTTTTTTTTGGTATATCGGTCTATTCAGAGACATTTCGTCGATTGTCGAGCGATACAAATTTATGTTTTCAAAATTGATCAATCACCTATAATTTTAAAAACTCTATTCTGGATTCTATCTGGGAGGTGTAAAGATATTTTGGGTGCACCGAATTAGATATGAAAATTGTGGTTTAAGGCCAGTTGTACAAATATTTAACTTGTGGTTCAGCAATTTTAACTTACTGACTAGGTCGAACTTTCTGAAGTTCAACGATGGTACAGGCATTAAATTGACTACTATAACATTTTTAAACATTGAACCATCGTTGAAACAGGGCTTAAGGTTTTATAGATTGAAGAAACAAGGTTCTTGTTAAGTTTGAAGAAATTAAAGCATTTTGCTGAAATCATAGCAATATATCTAAAATATAATCGTTTTACTTAATGTAGTCATTAACTCTCATGAAAGCAAACATCTTTGAGTTTTCGAAGCATTAAATTCCACAAACAATTGTTGAAGCCCCATTCAACGATGCTTTTTAAATTGACACTAAAATGAGCATATTATTGTGCCGCCGCCGTTACAGTTCAACGTTTAAAGAACGGGATGTAAATCTGGAGCTGAGTGTGCACGACATGGTGTGCTGTCGTAAGCAAAACAATTAAGTGGATTCGTAGTTTCAGACAACAGTTCATTTAAATGACAATGAAAAAGAGTTGGAAACAAAACACAGCCTTCCGGGATGCCTTACTTTTGTTTTAGGAAGAATGAATCAGCCGATGGGTTGGGCGTGAAATTTTGTTAAAATCTTTTTCGAAGATCCTACACGAACTCAATATCATGTTCATTACCTTTGGAATTTTTTTTCTGCAGCAGTTTTACCATACGACAACTCCAAGGGAGAAGTGCCTTACCTTCGTATTAGTTTTTTAATTAAATGATGTAAAGTGTGGTTAAGTTTTAAGGGCCAATGTTGAATGTGAACCACACCTAGACGGCAAGTTTTATTCTGCATTTCATTTGACATTTCTCAATTTCAGACTAACTCAATTTGAACCATGGAAAGATATACAATCGAGTAACGCATTAAAGTTATTCACAGTGGATGATCAATTTTCGAAGAAAATCGTCTTCAGTGACGAGGCACATTTTCACCTCAGTGGATTCGTCAATAAGCAGAATTGCCGAATTGAAAGACGAAATACAAAACGTCCGAAAAAACTAATCGTGTAATCAGGCTTTAAGCGATGCACATTACTTACTGTGTCTTAAATTAGCGATAAGTGAAATACCCCAGCTAAATAAAAAATATAAGAAAAAATGAATTATACAAAAAAAAAAAAATACATGCAATAGTCTGAAAGCCGACCATTAGATTACCTATCTCATCGCGGCCACGCAAAAAAAGGATGCCAACCTATTATTTTAGTGAAAAAATGTATAAAACCACTAGTCGGACAAGAGCTTTATATGGTTGCAATGGGCAAAAAGTGCCTTTTTAGCCAAGTGTACAAGCAAGTATAAGAAACTTATAAAAATGGCGTATCCAATGAAAGCAAAGCAAAAAATACTACAATGTCCCAAAGGAAGTACAAATTTTTGGTCATTTGCAAAACAAATTTCCAAATACTGTACTTCGTCCACGGTTCCAACGCTCGACTTTAATGACACTCCCTATGTAAGCTCACTAGAAAAAGAAGCCAATTTGCTAACAGCAAAGTTTGCTGTTAATTCGACGCTGCCAGAGAGTATCTCATGACTCCTCCTGTACTTTAGAGCATCATTAATTTTATGGAACGAATCAACTCGTCCTTCAGCACATTATTCAGCACAGGCTTTGTTGTTGTTGCAGTTCACATCTATTCTTTGACACGAAATGAAGTTACAAATACAACAATGTTAACAAATAGGTTTTGGAGGGTGAAACGTACGAAAGATTGGCTTCTTGATAATTGATATTCTCTATACACAAATCTGCTGGTACGGATAGTATCCTTTTCATTGTTCTGAAGAAGTGTATGGCAATATGGCTTTTGTAGCAATAGGTCCACTGGTGATCTGATGGTATATCTCACCGAACAGAACAAATCTTTACCATTGTATTGACCGATCTCTTCTTCGTTGGATTAGAAATTCTCTTTAGGCTACTCAACACAAGTCGTATTGGATGGTTTCAAGCCTGATATTAGTGAAATAAATGCTGGTGTGCCACAGGGCTCTGTTTTGTCTCCAACCCTCTTCCTTATATTCATAAACGATTTCTTGTCTGAAACTGATCCGCTGACGACAATATCCTCAGTTTTTCGTATTCGTTTTAAGATTCGCATCCTTGTCCATCTGATGTGGATACTCAACGGCAGCGTATGATTAGTTTATTAAATTCTTATCTCGACATCATGGTGTCGAATTTAAACCCACCCCCAATGCAGCTATCCTATGAGTGGTGCTTGCGTTCAGGAAACTAAACAGCTTTCAGTTCTCGGTATGTTAATCACATATCATCTTTTGTGGAATGACCACATATTCTACGTCACCAAAAACACTGCTAATTGTTTCGGTTCGGAATTTATACTCTCCTTCCGAACTTGCTGTTATTTATAAGGCATACATTCATCCAGCCAAAGCTGGAGAATAACTCGCAAACCTGGAAAGGGGCTCCTAGTCTTGTAGATAATTTACAAAAAAAAGCTTTGAAAATGCCTATTGTGATATTCAGAAGTTCAAAACCAATGTGCATCGGTATCTCCATTTAAACCCTATCCTACTTTCCTAAGACTCGCACTGCGATTAAAATATTAAGGGTAGCTATCTCATAACCAATTAAGTGAGAAATAATTATAAACAAAATTGCAGTTACAAAATGTATTTTCTTCCTACTACCTTACGTTGAATGATCAAAAGCATGAACTTAAAAATTTAAATTCTTATCAGGCAAACAAATGCTTGAAAAATGAAATTGATTTTTTTCAGTTCATAAAAATAACAACAAATAATAACCCACATGATCGTCCATTAGGGCCACCATCGTGTTTTTTTTAATTCCATCATCAAAAACACCTAAAAGACCCCAGACCAGGCCCAATCAAATCTAGATATAATATGAGTACCAAGTTACGTTTGTCGAATAGAAAAGCTGAATTTCTATTCGTGTATGTACATTTATGTATGAATGTATAGGTTATGTTTATGGAATAAAATTATAGAACCATACTACGCGCCACTTAACGCACCGATCTGTCGCAAATATTGGTACACAAAACACAAGCCTCACAGTCGCATGGCGACAGTGAGACAGCCCCTTGTCAAAGCTGCAGCAACTGAAGCCAAACGAAAGCCGAAAGTGCATGCCATGCACACACCACTGCCAACTGCCATGCCTTGCGCACTCGGACAGACATGCATCATCATTCGAGCGCGAAATCGACAGCGACATTAAAATGTTGGCGTGATATCAAGTTCGTCGTCGTAAAGGTACTAGCGTTAGCGTATAGCTAACAGAACGAAGAGCACTCGATCGCACGATCAGAGTCGAAGTCGTAGCGGAGGCCAGTCGTCAGCACGTACCGACTCATATTTGTATCTCTAGACATAATTCCCGATGGGATGAAGCCCAGGCCAAGCTAGTGCCTGTGCCAGAACAAAAATACCAAGTTCTCCGTTTTACATACAGATTCTATTTCAATTTATTGGATTTTCCTGCATCAATGCTGCTTTATCGATCGATACGCTTTTGTATATCGTTTCTGATATTCCTTACATTTTTTTTTTTATAGTAGGAGGTGTAGATATCGGAAAAAATATTTGATCACCTTGCGGTAGGAACTTTCTAATCAAAACCTGGAATGTATTACCTTGGTGGCAGTAACAACAACAACAATAATAAAAAAATATCGAAGCTGTAACATTATGTACCTAGGTATAAGTAGTGAAGGAGCGATCTCCTCCCTGGAGGAAGCCTGAAGTGGTGACAGAAGCCAATCGATGGTGACGGATAAACACTGTTTTGTCTTTATAGTCTTCTTCGTCTTTTACCACGTTGTTTCAGTCACTTTTTGTAGTGATCATCGCAAGCTGCTCGTATTGGGACAAAGAAGAGGCTGAACAGATTTGCAACGGAAGGAGAGTCTAAGTATGTGGTAGAAGAGATCGAGACGGAGATGATAGATCGACTACAGCAAAGTCCAGTGGCTCATGCGAGTCGGAGGGTCCATCAGATTTGTGGATGATAATTAAGTTCTACACTGGAGAGCGAAATGCATGTGAACAGTAACGTGGGTGGCTCAAGTCATGAGGACAGATGCGCTGACACTTGTAAACAGGGTGACCCCAGTAAACGATATTAACTTTTTGAATGCTGACTATCAATAAGGTAAACAAAAGATGAATGACGAATGACATTAAGGTTAAATATGAAGAACTCAACTCACTCAAAAGCATTCACCTAAACTAAACATTCACATCAATTTTAGTTGATATAACAGTGAAAAGTTTTGTAAAGGAGGACAGCTTGCATGGAACATTTGGAGATTAACTTAAGCTTTAAAGTATTCCTGAGGGGTGATTGCCAACTGTGAAAGCGTAAAGTGAAAAAAAATTATCATTTCAGTCTTCACAGAGTTTTATCGTTTTGTCACTTCACAAGCACGTACAAGGCGATTCTCGAACTCGTTATGAAAAACAACTGCCAAAAAGTGTACTAAAAAGTACTAAAATGAGAAATGCATCTGATTTCCCTCAATCGCTCATAGTAAAAAATGGTTGTTGTGTCATAAAGAGACCAAGATGGCGACTTTGGTGTATCTAATGAGCATAAATTGTTTCTCTTTATCATTTATCTTTTCACAGGTTTTCACAGACTGAATTGATTGTAATAAAAGAATTATCATATAAAATCATTTTGGCATTTTGTATTCATTTTTTCACACTTCGGGAAAGCATAATCAGATTTATCACTTCACAGTTTCACAGATATAGAATCGACCCCCTGTACCTTGAGGTATCTATTTAAGATTTAAGACATAGAATGTGAGGAAATCTCAAGCACTATAAGGCCCACAAGTGGACAAAGTCATGAAAATTAAACTAGCTCACACAGATGGGTCATCCGAGATTCATTATTGAGAGTTTCGTAGAGAAAGTAAATGAGGTCTAGAAAGGAACAATTACGTGCAAGGATTTTAATTGTTGAATATGTTTGTTTGGCCTACAAGCGCATGTATTTTTGAGAGAATGGTCACACTGGCCAGAAAAACTAGTACATATGTCATTTGAAAAGTCACTAAGGTGTCAGTAAAATGTCAGCTTGATTCAATATTTGGTCTACCACAGACTTCCTTTTTTTTTAGAATTTCAAAAGTTTTGTTCAATGTCATACTCACTTAAGTGTGACCTTGAAAAAAAAGCTTTGAAATTTGTGAAAAAACTACGACTGACCAATTACTGAAACATATTTGTCTTTATTCGAGACAGAGTGGCCTTCTAGATGGTATAATTTTTGTGAACATCACCCAAATGAGGTGCGAAATGTAAGACGTGACCTTTCATGATCTTGAAAAACTAAAACCATTGATTCAAAACTGACCAATAATTTCTAGAACAAGTTGGCTTTCCTTTTTTTTTGCTTATATTCATATATGGGTCGTCAAGATCCAAGAACCTCATCTATATCGGTTATACTGATGTTACATCTGTGCTGTGAGCTTTATAAATCGTTCATTTCAAATTCAAGAACCGTTTACCAAAAATACTCGATCATTTTAATCGATAATTTTCATTTCGCTAAGTTCATTATTCAATAATCTTCCGATTCTATGTTCATTTCTTTTTCGATGAACGTCAATGCCTCTCATTTTAACAAATTCAATTCTGAACCGATTTTTGATTCAATTCAATTTGATCCAAATTTAAAAACAATAGGCATTTTTTCTTTTTTAGCACTGAGTTGCCAAAAAAAGATCTGTGTTTCTTTTTTAGGTCAGAGCACTCAGAGTGCTCAACTTGTGGATGTTTTTTTGAATCGGAGTTAGCTCGGAGTACACTCCATAAGCTCAGAATAAAAAAACCGAGCGAATGGAGTAAATAGCTGAGCGCAGCCAACTTCGCTCTTTTCTTCACTTATTTCACATAGGCGCGTTCAACACTTCAATTTCAGTTCACTGGACAGCTATCAGATGATAATTAAAAGTCAGTAATAATTTATGGTGCATTGATCGCATTGCAATCATATGACAGTTTAGTGTTCAGAGCGGTTTCGAAATTGTATCGAATAGCTCTGGTCATACTATGCTAAAAGCTAACTCCGATAGCTCGAGCTCTACTCCATGCTCTGCTTAGAGCAAAGAAAGAAAAACGCCTAATACAATGGGGATGGACTAAAAAACCTCCAAACAATGGGAAGGTTTTTTTACTGCTCCAAAAAAATATGATATTTATATCAATATATATATGTAGTCCTCTATCTCTTATGGCCTTTTCGATTGGCAATCCAGAAGCGTTCGGAATGCGTGTAAACCCTTCAGAAAGTGTTCTATTGGCATTCAGACTGACAGTTCTTATCCTGAAAAGAATAGAAAACGATTCTGGATTTCATTTCAGAATCGAAACCAGAACTACTCAAACATTCAAACACATAGCTGTCAAAGTGTGGTCAAATATTGCAAAAAGTAAATTTTTAGCTAAAAATAAGTAAATTTAACACATTTTACTGCTTTTAGAAACAATTATTTTCCGTTTAGAATATTATTTTATTTATTGAAAATTATCATACTCGTCCATATTTGTGTCTTCCAAGTTTTCAAATGGGAAGAACTATTTCGTGAAAATAGTTGTGAAATGTGAAGTCGCACAAATACAGGGATACGAAAACTTCAGAATCAAGTTACATGTGCCTGTTTGTTTTATTGGTGTTCCGGATCGAAGAGTTCTTCCGAATTGCCAATCGAAAAGGCAATTAAGCTATCTACTGTCAAATTTCATTTAAGGATGACTATAATGTCAAAAAATCAGAAATTTTGAAAGAAACTGTTAGAATCGAGATTATTTGAAAATATTAGGCATGCTCAGGAAAATGAGATCTTGGAGGACTATTTTCTTTCCTCAGTAATTTGACAGAAATTTTTCTGAGGAATCCTTTTCACAAGACTGAGATTGCTGAGGGCTCTGAGATCTCATTTTCCTGAACATGCCTATTTGGATTGGAATAGAAAATCGAGAAACATCGAAATGATTTAAATTGGGATCGATTGAATGAAAATTTGTGATTTCAATCATTATTTTTCATCAAATGATTGACCTCATAACTAGTTTTGGCAGTCTCTGAATTAGAAGATTCAAATTACCTACGTGTTGTAAATAAATAAAAATAAATTTGGTGGCACAACAGCTCGTGGAGTACCAAGGCCTAGTGACTTACTCTCAACCATTCCTGTGTGCGTATTTTTGGCAGGAATGGAGGGGACCTACAATTTTTTGCCTAGTCCGAACGGCTAGATGAGAAAGCACTTATTCATAACAAGTTTACTCTTGGAGGATTCGTCAGTTCCTCGCAAGAGGCAGTACCTCGGAAAAAAACATTTCTGTTTTTAGGTGGCAGCGGCTGGGAATCAAACCCAGACCTTTGGCATTACAGTCCTACGCACTAACCATCATGCCACGAGGTACTACTACTACCAACGTGTTGTACTTGTGCTTAAATAGCAACGTAACACTTATTAACGAAATTGAATTTATCGGCTCAGGTGGCTAGAAAATGTCGCCAGTAAAGTCTTTGAATCTAACCTGCGAAACAATTCGGTCGGGGTAAGAGAACTTGGGCGCATGAATGGGAAGGGGACCGAAATCAACTTGGAGTGCCTAGATGTTGGCAGCTTAATACTGGGCCAACTAAAGATACTTGTTGGTTGAGGATTCCGTTCACACGGAATTAAAGTGACAAATAAGTAAGTCAGGTGTCATGTCCTCAAATCCCTTGTGTAGAATGTTCATTCTGGCATGGCTGGCATCAGATGTTTGGCAGTTTGCGCTAGCTTGTTCGGACCACTAATGTTGTTCAGATTCAAATTATTCAATTAATACCAAAAAAATCATTCGTTAGCATCATTCGTTCATGGTGATCTCAATGTCATTGTCATTGTCAAAGAGAATCAATGACCCCAGCGCAGCGGTCCGAAATTCAAAAAAACATTGACTTTCTTCAAATACATTGCCAGTTTGCGGTTAAAAAACCGAATATGAAAAAAACATGCATTTTATGCCATGTGAACTAGGTCTTAAATAAATAAATCATTTTAAATTTTAAAACCTTAATAATTGATCCAAATAAGACATAACTACTCAATTAAGATTGCTAATTGCTTGAGTATGCAAATTAGACGAAATGAAACTATTAGCCAAGTCTCCGAATAATGTTATATGGAATTAAGAGTGTTAATTAGATGTAAAGTAGATATACTTACTTATCAGATGGCAGATTTTTTTTGTTGTCAATCTTAAAAGCAATATAATTACTGAGCTTGCTTACATACTATTTTGCAAATTTTAGTCCAACCAAGGTCTAGGTTCTTCGTCAATCATTGACATTGCTTTTATTTTTTGGTTTCCGATTATGCTTCGTAGTTTTGTATAAAATCTTGTCCGATAACAGAAAATAAATCATTCTGTTTTCTTTCTTCAAACTTAAAAAAAAAATATTAATTATACATATTATCATCATGAAGGTAATTCTGAATTCAGTATTAAGATTTGTTCGACAGATAATAACGTTTGTATCCTTTTTTGTATATTTCAGATCCTTATTTATTTATTTGCCGCTTTGGCTAGTGCAAGTGCTGGTATTTTAGCCAGCAGTAGTGTTTATGGTAGTGGAGTACTTAGCACTGGAAGTTATATTTCTTCACCAGTAACATACGTTCAATCTGCTCCAGCTTTTCATGCAGTTCATGTTGTCAAACAACCAGTGTACCATACTATTGCATCGACAGTTTATTCAGCTCCTGCAAAAATCTACCATCACACTGCTCCAATCTACCATTCTGCTTTAGTAGTTTCTGCTCCTGTTGTTTCGGCTCCAGTTGTTTCTTCATCATACGGACTCAGTACTGGCCTCGGATACGGGAGCACCTATGGGATTCATGGTGGTCATCACATAAGTGGATTTTTAAAACATAAATAAAGATCCCAATCGTATAAGGAATAACTACGAGTATTTTTTTTCTTTATTTACTTGTTA
Organism: Dasysyrphus albostriatus; assembly: GCA_946251815.1. Lineage (NCBI taxonomy): Eukaryota > Metazoa > Arthropoda > Insecta > Diptera > Syrphidae > Dasysyrphus > Dasysyrphus albostriatus. The sequence continues at coordinate 52,024,653 of OX276336.1, forward strand.
AGCAAAACATGAGCTAAGACTTTAAATTTCTTCTTTAAAAATTCCTAACAAAGATGGATTTTCCATCACTTTTTAGAAAGTAAGTAGGTATGTTGGAGAAATCATTACTTCAAATTTTCAAACTAAGTATTGTAGTGGGGTTTATTGCATTTAGAGGTATCAAGTGAAATAACAACAAACTAACTATTTTTAGATAGAAAAGATTCAGAAACACATTTTGAAAGGTGAGCATGTGCTTTTGAATGCGGTTTCCAGGTTTCTGGGATATGCCAAAAAAAAACGAGGATAATAGTTGGTCAGAAAAGGTCAACAAGTTTCAGTAGATAGTTAGTCAGCCATAGAAGACTTTTTATCAATATGACGGAAATATAAAGCTCAAGCACCCCATTTGAGGAATACTCGCAAGCAAAGATAAACGATTTTTTTTTTGGAATTTGTAGGTGTGTGTCCATTTGAGAGTACTTTCACTTCAAAGCTCTCGAAACTGACTCTGTGAGCTAGTTTCATGATTGTGTCCACTTACGAGTTTTATTCTTGAGAGCTGCTTGAGATAAGCACACAGTCTTTTTAAAAATTTGACAGATTTCCCCAGTTTTTAAATTTACTAAGCTTACAACTTTACTGCGCTTACGACGACTTAACGCTGTTACATTGATTACTACCCTTACACATTTTAAAGGGTAAAGCAGTACGATATCCTGTAAACTAAAATCCCGAATAAAAAAATCTCTGAAATTAACAATCTTATTTTTTTTTTAATCTCGTAATAACAAAATCTCACTTTTAACATACTCGCTCCAAGAAATCTAGCAAATTTCAACCAAAATCCCCAAAATCCCGTTAAAATCTTTTAACTCAAAATCGCGAAAATTCAAATCTCACAGCAAAAATAAAGATCCTGCAAGTTGAAAACAAAAACTTGAAAATGAGAGATCAATTTTTACTATCAACAATTATTTTTAACAATTAAAAAAAGTAAGTAAAAGCTAATTTCTTTATTAATAAAAAACAAAATTAAAACACTTTTTGTTAAATTCCAATGCAATATGCCTCATAGTCCGTAAGATTACCTATATTTTATGGTGGTGACGCAAAATATGGATGCCAACTGATAGATTTAGTCCTAAAACTTTTAAAACTACTGGTCGGATAAGTTAAATTTGGTTGTAACGGTTAGAAATGTGTTTTTCAGGTTGCATTTTCCGCTAAATGTACCTATAATATAATATAAGCAACTTCTTTAAATTTGATATTAAATGGAAGTTAGGACTGTCCTCTTCACGAGTGGTCGGACAGACTTTTTTGACAACGAGTCCGACATTTTTTTAAATGGTCTTTCTTAACACTGCGTTTTACATTTGGGAAAACTGATTTAAATCATATCTTTTTTTCATTTTCATCCAAGGATTTGTTAATTTTTTTTATGAAAAAAAAACTAAAAATGATGGTACCTGCGATTCAATTTCATTTTAAGAAATGTTACAAAATCTTATTTTTCTCATTCCTTTAAAAAAATGAATGAATTTCTTTCAGCTGCCTTTGGACGGGAAACCATTTTTCCGTTTCTTCAAACCAGTATTTCTAGTTTCAATAATTTTTGTATACACAAGCTTCTTAATAATATTATTTCTTTTACTAAAGTTTTTAAAAATAAAAACAATTTCTTTGGATTTTTAGAAAAATGTTAAATAAAAAAAAAAAATTAATTTAGCATTAAGGTTTTTTTTTTTTTTACAGTTTTTGAAGTATTTTAAGAAAAAAAAATTTATTTTTATGGAAAAAATAACGGTATCTTCCATATAAATTTGTTTTAATTTTGATCTTCTCATAACCTACTGAACAAATTTAGATATTTGCTATTCAAATTTAAAATAAATTGAAAAATATTAATTTTTAAAAAAGTTTCATTTTTTTTGAAAATTTATTTTTGCAATATAAATTTTATATGCACCAAAATAAATTCTGAAGATTTGCGTACCAAAAACTTTCTTTTAAAACGTTTAAAAATTTGATATGGAAAAAATTGGTTTTTCAAAAACCGCTCGAAAAATTTTGCATTTTACTTGAAATTGCTTTCTAAAACTTAAAATAGTAGTTCCTACAGGTAGGTATTATTTGACAGTTAAAAAATTCTTCTTTTCCCAAAAATTATTTTAAGGAAACCTTTTTTTCTACAGAAATTACAAAAAAAACATTTTTTGATTTGCAATTTTGTTTTGAAACGGTTGAACTGATTTAACTACTTTCCACACCAAAATTTTGTAAATTCATTAATACTAATTTTTTAAGATATAATTATATATATATTGAACGTTTATCAAAATTTTAAAACGTATTTTTTAAATACATTTATTTCATTTATTCAAAATTTTTATTTATTTATTCAAATAATCAATAAAGTAAATTTATCATTTATAAGAAATATTTTTTTTTTTTTTGAAAATTTGATATAAATATTTCAAAAACGGGTCGAGATTATTTTGGGAAACCAGATTTGTATATGATGTATATTAATAAATATATAAAACTTGCAAATCAAAATTATTATTTTAAAATGTTGCCAAAATTTTATAAATAAAAATTATTTTTTTTAGAAAACCATGATTTTAAATGAACACACAAAAGTTGTCTGTTTGTTCGGCTGCAGCTAAAGCAGCTGGATCGATTTTCTTAAAACTTGGTATATACCTACTGCTTTTTGGTGATTCTGCCTACACGTTTTTTAAATTTTTTTTTTTAGAACCTGCATTTACATTTTTCCTACATTTTTTTAGCAACTTTACAAAATTTTATTTTTCTCAAAAACGGCTCAGCAACTTTTTTTAAAAAAATCAGTACATTTATTTTGGTAAAAGTTACTTCTGGATGGGACAGAGAACAATTTTTTTATTTTCGATTTTCTTCAAAATGGTTATTTTATTTACAGAAGCTTCTTAACAATGCTAGAAGTTTTCTTACAAAATTTTCAGTTATATTTTTCGAATGTTAAAAAATATTCAAATTTTTTTTTTTTGAAAAATAAAATATTATGAAAACTAAATGATCTATTTTTATAAAACACGATATTTAAGATTTTTTTTTACACTCGGTAAAGTGTTTTAAGAAAAAATTAATTTTTAGAAAAAATAACGGTACCTTCCAAGTAAATCTTAAAAGAACCGTGAAGGAAAATATTTTTTTCCTAAAAATGGTTTCTACGATTTTTATTTAATTTTTGTGTTCACTAAAATTATTGCGATTTTTTTGCGAAAATTATTAGATTTTACTAATACACTCAGAGAAAAAAGTCAGGTAAATAATTAACCTGGGCCCTGTAAAATTTACAAGGTGCATAATCCCATATAAAGTTACAGACATTTCAGAAATTTACCTGATTTTAATAACCTAATATTAAGTGTTAAATTAGCCTGGTGGCCTATATTACCATATTCAATTTTATGTAAGAAGATTAACAGTTATTTTAACGTTGAATTCTGGTAGAAATTTTGACAAGTTTATAGCGCTAATTATATTGGCAGAGAGATTGGGTTTTTTTTAACACTGCTTGTTATAAATTTCTATTTTACAACAAATCAGGTTGAAGTTACATTTTATATGGTTGTTTTTACAATGTTCAACTGTTGAATTTAACCTGACCCCAGCTGCCAGTTAATTTTAACGTGACATCAGTGCTTAAACACACACAGACATAGGCCATCTGAATAAAATTATTTTAATTTAACCTCGGCGCTTGTTAAAGTAACCCTCTACCAGTGTTTAAACACACTCACAACCCATGGTTAAAGAAACACTCTGTCGGTTATTTCAACGTGACACCCGTGTTAAAGCACATATAAACACAAGCCATCCAAACAAGGTCAATTTCAACTTATTGATATTTGGCACAAGTTTGTTATGCAGTGAAGTGGCCCAGGGGATGCATACTATCTCCATGTGTGAGAAGTTTCAAGTTTTAAACTAAGTAAGTATCACAAAGTATTTTTAAAATAAAATTATATACAAAGTAATAAATTTCCATACTTTCCAAATAATGCAAAATGAATTGGACGGTAAGCAGTGTGGATCTACAAGGACCAAGACATAATAATTACCGAATACAGGGTTAATTCAACATTGAATAATGAAATTAACTAGATCTTCATACTAAATTAACAGGACGTTGAACATTTGATTCATGTTTTTGAACTAGATTTTCATGTAAAGTTAACTAGATTTACAGGTAAAACCAGCAAGATTCTCAGGTTAGATTTACAGTTTTGCTTTTTTAAGGCAGTCTTAACTTTACCTGAAACCAGCGTTGGTTTAACACGACATTTAAATCAGGTATCAGGATAAGCCGTTAGCTTGATCTACCGAGTTGAAAAATAACAACCTGAAAATCAGGTATAATAAAACAGAAATTGATTGGTTGTACCAGCTTTTTTCTCTGAGCGTAGCAACTTTTAAGTTTAGTATAGCACTTCTTTTGGAATATTTTTTTAAGTTTTGAATTTTTTAGTTATTGGCTAGAAACAGATGTAGATTAATTTTTATACACAAATTTCAAATAAGACTTAAAATATTGTGTATCAAACTTTTCAAAAGAAGAGAGAAAGATATTTTTTTTTAATTCCATACTCGAAAACGGGTTGACATTTTTTTGGAAATTTGAGTTTTTATTTCACATACATAGATAAATACTTACGATTTGTTCAGCAAAAATGTTCCTTAAAAATGTTTTAAGAAGTTGATACATACAAAATTATTTTTTGGAAAGACCGCTCCTTCCCGCTCAATCAAGATGGCGTTCTTTTTTCTTTTAAAACTCTCAAAAAAAGTTATTATTGCTAATTTAAATATCGTATTTCATGCTTTAAAACTTTCAGCGTCTTGAACATATGAGCAAGTATGAGTGACCTAGTCGTGCATTTTATTTTTAAGTACTTTAATTCCAAAAGAAGGTTCAGATGACACTGATTTTTTTTTTTAAATTTCGAAAACTAAATTAATTAAAATTAAAACAAAATAAAACTTTTAGAGAATTCATTGCTAGGTTGGTAGCAGTTTATTTGTTTATTTTTTATTGTCTTTTGATATTTTTATCGAACAAATATATTTGTCTCTAACTTCAATTTTTAAAAACTCTTTCTTCCCAACTCGAACAAATTTTCATATCCCTTGAAAATTCAACTTAGAGGGAGTTGACTGTTGTAAAATGGCATGCTTTAAGGCCAAGAGGACAAGTGCACGTACCCTTTTCCTCTAGTAGCATATGGGTGGATCTATCGAGACATCCCTTAAATTTATAAATTCTTCAGCTCTGTATATGGCCTTGAGAAGTTAATCGGTCAGCAGATTCGGGTTGAAAATTGTTTTCTCTTTGTCAAAGAAAACCTCTTCAAAATAATGGAAGGGACTTAATTGAAACAAAAGAAATTCATCTTTACCTAAAATTTTGTACTTAAAATTCCAGTTCATCAGCAAGCTTCTTGAATTTTCTAAGATTTTCTTTACTATTTAAAAAAAAAAAAACAACCATCATTTGATTTAATATTTTTATAAATTTTAATTTATAAATGTTTGTTTTTTCTTATATAAATTGATTATATATTTAGGTATAAATAATATGAAAACTATTTACACTTTTTTACCTTAAATAATTAATATCAAATTTTTGCAAAATATTCACATAATATATATTTATTTTTTTTTTAAATTCAACTAAAATTTTTATAGTTTTCTTGTTTAAACATTTAAATAATCTCCTAGCTACCTACTTACAAACTAAAAATCTTAAAATTAAATTCTTATTACACTTTACACAGTTCCATACGTTTTATTATAGCGGATCAAATTTCAAGTAAGGGAGACTCACACTCTCACAAACACACACACAGATCCTAGTTCAGTTCGATTTCAAAATAATTTACTGACGGTCAGTAAGGTCGCCACACACTGCCCGGGTCCACAACATCCTCGTCGGTGCGATGGTCTTGCGGAACTTCAGTCTCCTGTTGTACTTGTACGTGTTGCGGGTGTTGTTGTTGTTGTTGGGTATCAGCTCCTTCGTTGGACAACATCGCTGACTCATGATCTGATGTTCCGATTCCAATCTCGATGCCAGATCGACTACCACCAATGGAACTTATCGTTAGGGAATTCTCAGGGCCGAGATACTGCTCAAGCTTATCTGTGCCATGAAGGTGCAGGTGGATTTGGTTTTGGTTGACAGTGGAGTAGAGTTGAGGATAGAGGACCATTGTTGGGGCGGTATGTCCTGGATACTGAGGTTGTGCCGCACAGCTCCCATATTGGTAATTATTGTAGCCATTGGACCAATTGTTGTAGGATGGATAGGAGGGGTTGAGAGAATCGATTTCAGGCTTTGTGGACCCATAAGTCGGGCTACAGATTGGCGGCTGGGTGTGAGACATGATTCCACTTGTGGCAGCAGTTGGAGCAATTCCCGTGTGATGATACTCCGAGCCAGCGCAAAAGGGTTGCATGTCTGTCAACACAGTCGGCAGATGGAAATTCCCGTGATGATCCGGTGCTGGCGGTGGTGGTCCTGGCGGAGGATTACCTGCTGTGTGACTATCATATCCATACGCTGCAGCCGCTGCACTTGATGCATTCGTCTGTAGTTGCTGGTACGTATGATACGGACTCATACTCGCTGTCGTTGTGCTCGGCGTGTAGCCCGTCCAGTCAGCAGCGCCCATCATATTACTTTCTGCAATGAAAAATAGGAAAAAAAAAGGAAAATATTAATTCAAACCTATAATTTTCCAAGGCGAAGGAGTAGGTATACATGAGTGCATGATATTGTCGGACTTTAATAGAGCTATTAACAGTGGGTATATCTCATTAGGGGTATAATTAATGGGTTTGTCACCGAACGATGACAAGTCCTTTGCAATTACCAAACGTCAATTGAGGGCAAATTAATAACAATCCAGAGTGAAAGAAGTTAAAGAAGTTGTTTTGTGTTGCCCTTGCCAGCAAGAAATAGAGTCATTTTCGCGTTGGCAAAAGGGTAGGTATGTTTTATAGAAGTTTTACTATTTTGTGCATAGAACAAGGGTGACTGAAAGGTAGCAATAAATTGATATACCAACTGACAAATTTGTTTTTGAAATTATGAAAGGGTTAATAAATTAAAGTATTGATTTTAAAGATTTGCTATGAACGGCAACAAAATAGAGATAAAATGACATTCGAAATATTAACCTAGACTGTTTTTTGTATTTTGAAGACAACTTTGTTTTAAACTGTGTATAGATTGTGGGGATCGATTGAATACAGGTTAAAGGCTGTGTAGTTTCTATGAGAGCAGGGGATAAATAGCCTATTCTATATTTTGCGCTGAAATGAGTCGAATGTTACTGTTTTCTTTGTCCAAAGACTGGTATAGAATTATTAGAAGACTTCACAAATTACAATGCTTAATACGAGAGTTTGGGGTTGTTTTTCATACTACAGGACATGGTCTTTATTTTGGGTAAAGTATAATTTTGATGCTTTATTATTGAGGCTGAGGTAAGCTCGTCGTCGTCCAGGGTATTCCCGAAGAAAGCAAGTAAAACTCGGGCTAAGAAGGAAAAAGAACTCGGGAATGGTCACCAGTTATATAATTTCCGAATTTTATTTACAACCATAAAAGAGGAGGATTACAATCTTGCAATGTGAACCAGGGACAATACGGTAGTAATCTGCTTTCAGCTCAAGGCTAACTCAAGGGAAAATTACATTGGTACCCAATCTCTCACTCAGATGGAGCGAGCAGGGAGTTTACGGTTAGGAATCTAATTCCAGCCCAAGTCTAACCCAAGGGAAAATTACTTTGGTGCCCAATCTCTCACTCAAAAGGAGCGAGCAGGGAGTTTACGGTTACGAATCTGTTTCCAGCACAAGGCTAGCCCAAGTGAAAATTACTTTATTTTTAAAGTCGGAAGCCAACAAGATTAACTATAAATGGCTCACGAATAAACCACAAAAAGTAACCAGAGCTTATCAAAGTTGCTACAAACAGAGATTTAGCTGGAACCTTATGTCTCTATTATTTCGAATAGTTAATTCGTAATTAATACGAGTCTTTAAGCTTCTTCTAAGCTCAAGGCAATGTGAACTGTAAGGAAGACGAATGTAAAATTCGTATGACGTTGACTCAACGGAGTGCGGTTGTTGTTTGTAATGTAATCTGGTGACCTATAGTTGTTGATCATTCGTTGGGTGGTGGTGGGTGTATGTTGATATGGGAGTATGTAGATATTGGGTGGTTTGGCTATGCAGGGTGATGGTGTGTATAAATGACTGGTCTATGGTGATTATATTGTGATATAGGGTGCTGGTAGTTGATGTTGTTGGTGGTTGGTGCATTCTGTTCCAAAAAGACGGTGATGCCAAAAATGTATGCTGACTACTGGCATCAGAAAAAATTTGTTTGAAAAATCATCACTTTGTAATGCTGGACCATAATCCCATGGAAAACTGGTGGGCTGATATTAAGGCAAGAATTTCAAAAAATGTATACTATTTGATAAATTTTTGATTTTCAAATTTTGGTTATAAAATACATTTATTAACCTAGTTTCTAAAGTCTAAATTTTATTTTAATCAAAAAATGTATATGCAATATTAACTTGTCCTTAAAATTTTTGTTTGAAATTGGTTGAGCCATTGATGAGAAAATCGAAAATCACAAAAACCTTACCCTGCCATTTACCGTTTTGGTACAATTTTGCACAGACAATAATAAATTTATTTCTACTTGCGATAAAGGTACTATAAAGCAAATTTTGGATTCGTGCAAAAAAAAATTCTAGATAACAATAAAACATGACATTACGATGACGGAGAACACCAAGAAAGTGGGTGGCAAAACTCTGTCTGTCTCTCTGTCTATTCGGCTACAGTCTAAACGGCTGGATTGATTTTCTTTAAACTTTGTTCGTTTTTGGTTTGGGTGATTCTGCCCACACGTTTTTTTCATTTTTCATTTTTTTTAGAACTAAAAATAACGGTACCTCCCATACAATTTTTTTTAAGCAATTTTACAAAATCTCATTTTTCTCAAAAACGGCTCCACAACTTTTCTTAAAAAAATTCTTTTGGTTAAAGTTACTTTTGGATTGGAAAAAATTTTTTAATAAATGGTTTTTAATGGTACCTCTCAAAGAACAATTTTTTTATTTTCGATTTTCTTCAAAACGTTTATTTTGAATTAAATAATTTTTGTATATTCAAAATATTTTTTTTTGAAAATCTAATATGTACTATGAAAATTAATGATAGATTTTTATAAAATTCGGTATTTAAAGGTTTTTATACTCCGGAGGGTATTTGAAAAAAAATTTACTTTTATGAAAAAACTGACGGTTCCTTCCATACAAATGTTAAAATACATCTGAGGAAAATATTTTTTCTTAAAAATGGCTCCTACGATTTTTATAATTGGGATATATTTTTAAAAATTATAAAAATTCACAAATAGCAACTATTAATCGTACATTTTACGTACGTTTTTTTTTTTTTAATTTTGAATTTTCTCATTATCGGCTAAACGGATTAAGATTAATTTAATTTATACAAATTTAAAATAAGATAAAAAATATTGCATATCAAAATTTTCAAAAAAAAAAGTTTTTGAATTTTTAAAAATAGTTTCAAGTTGTAATTTTGAAAATTCGATATTTTTAAAAGGGGTTGACAATTTGTTTGAAATTTTATTTTTATATGCGCATAAATAGATAGTTAAGGTTTGCATTCAGAAACCGGGCAGCATACAATATTTTGCAGTTCTAAGTTCATATTGGTAATGCTGACGATGCATTTCGCTCAGTTTTGATTAATTTTCTTGGCACATACGGCTGCGCAAGTTACTAGGCAATTTGCTTTTGAAAATATTCGTGAAAGTTTAAATTATCAAAATTTTATTTAATTCAGTGGTGAACGCATTTTTTTAGTTTTTAAATTAAATATACGAAGATTTCTTCCAAGAACATAAGGCTAGTTTTGGGCATGTCATCTAATTGATCAGTAATTTGTCAGAAAAGGTCCATTAGTTCTACATTTTGGTCAGCCCTAGATACTTGTAATAAAGGCTTAAAGTTTCTCAAGGTCACTCAAGGTCACGCGCGATTTTTGGCACCTCATCTGAGTGAAATTTACAAAAAAAGTATACCATCCAAAAGATCTCAAGATCGTGATAAAAGGTCAACTATTTACAGTAATTGGTCAGCTATAGTTTTTTTTAAAATTATTTTTCAAAATTCGTTTCAAGTTCACAAAAAAAAACTTTTGGCATTTCATTTGGGTCATTCCAAAAAATTAAGTATGTCATTTGAAAGGCCACTTCATGATCATAAAAGGTCAGTTATTTTCAGAAATAGGTCAGATGGTTAACAATATTTGCAAACTTCCCATTAATGAGGTGTCAAAAATCGCTATAACCTTGATTTTTTTTTTAAATTCATTAAAAAATAGGTATGGTTGACCTATTACTGAAAATAGCTGGGGCTGACCAATTTCTAGGACTAGTTGACCATTTTCTGACCAATTAGATGGCATTATCAAACATCAAATTTCCCATATATGAGGTGCCAAAGGTCCCAGAGCTTACTGAAAAAAATTAAAATCAAAGGGGGTAATATGCCAGTCTATTTAGGTTTGATTGTGTTTCGACGCGATATAATCCGCTAATTTTCGCTCACGGATATTTTGATATTTTTTAACGTTTTGGGGTAAAATGCCAGTTGGTGTGAAACAAGCGTAGAATTTTACTTACTTTAAAACGTCAACAAATATTTTAAAAAAATCCTGAACAAAAATTTACGAATTATACCACTTCGAAACACGAATAAACATAAATACACAATTGTGGCATATTGTCACAAGAACAAGTATTTGTTAGCCAGTCGTGATTTTTTTTGTGTAACAAATTCTTTTAAAGACCAATAGTCTAGCATTTTTCATAACTTTTCAGCACCAAATTCCTTAATAAAAAAATCCCGCCATAAAATTGCTTACTTTATGACTTTCAACTAAGAATTTTTTATTTTAGCATAACTATGCATATTTTTACTCCATCCGAAATGTACGAGGTTAAGCCAAAGAAAGAACCATCATCTAAAAGATTTAAATTCTTTCAAACAAAAATGTCCTTTCTTCTTAAAGACAGTCTTAAATAGTACCAACACCAATATATGTACAAAAATCTTTGCTCCTTTCTTATTTTCTTGTTCTTGTTATTAATATTTGTTGTTCAAAGAATTCTTGTTAATTAATATTTCAAAGACACAACATTGAACCCTTGCAACTTCATCACAATTGCGATATATCCCAAAATAACACCGCGAATATATAACTAATTAACTTAAATAATGAAAACATTCTCTCAGCTAGCGAAAAGGTATACCTACATAATTAATCAAAATATGTTTTGAAGAGTTTTTTAAGACTGAATGACTTCTTCGTTGAAAGAGTGAATTTACTTTGGGAAATATTTCGATTTATTATGAGTAAATATTTTGTTGATAACTATAAACAGCTTGTCGCTAACAAAAAAAAAAAATAGGGATGATGGGGAAGAATTTTTAACCCTTTAATACGCAAGTACAAAACTGTCTCGTTTATTTTGATTATTTTTCTTTTTTTTTTGATAAATTAAGTCTTCAAAACATGAAATAACGAAAGTGTCATTTAAAGACTTAACCAAATGACATGGTACCATATAGGCAAAATTTCCAATTAATTATGTTTTCTCATGTGTTAGTGGTTGGTTGGTGTTTTAAAATAAGTCTAAAAGATTAAATTTACATTGACAAGGGAAGTTAGATGGTAATTATCATTTCATACACAAAAAGAGGTTGATTTCGATTAAATTCATAATATTTGGGTAGGTACGGGTACATTTGAGTAATACCTATTCAAAACTACAAACATATATCACTAATCATACGATTATACATACATTGTGTGCCAGTCTGAGTGAAAGTCGTCACAACTGACAAATTGAAATTTTTTAAGAAACAGCAATAACAGTTTGCAGCGTTAAAAGGTTCTCGTTCAAATTAGAATTGGGAAATAATGATAAGAAAAGTTTACTTACAATTACGTTTAGTTAAAATTTCTTAACCATTTTTCAATTGAAACAATTCAATTGTATATGTACGTGTAGTTGAAAAGTGTCAATTGTCAATTACATTTACCTATTTGAATTGCAAGTCAAATAGGTAAATGTTAATAAAATCAAAAGTGATTATTAAAAAAACAGTATTGATTACTTTTCAAAGAAATCATTACACACAATTTTAATTAAATTGATAAAAATGTGAAATGAATTCCAATTCATAAAATCAATTAAATTACATGTAATTGGCACAGTAATTTCCTTCAATTACTTGCAAAATACTCACTGATATTTCCAATTACATGTAATTTGTAAGTGCATTTTTTTCTATCATTTACATGTTATTGTAATGGGAAAGTTTAATAAAAGTTTAATAAAAAAAATTAATTACAAAAAGTTATCATTACACTCCACCTCCAATAAACACTTATCTGGAATAGAACTCAAAAGATTTCATAGGAAACTTTTATCATTGAAAAATGTGTATTATTTACTCATGCCCGATTTCACGATAGACTTTTAATTATCTTAAAAGACATTTAGCCTTTAAATGATATTATTTGATTGCACCAAATGCTTTCGAATTTAAAAAGGATTTAAATGCCCTTGTACACTAAATGCTCGTTTCTGTCTCATTAAATTTTAAAAGTCTTTTTTGTTCAGCCATTCCAGTCTACAACAGCTGATATCTTGCTGTCAGAATAATTGTCCCCTTATCCATAATGCTTTATCAATCTTTCTGTTACACTTTACCTGTGTGAATGAAACAACCTCTTCTCTTATATCCCAGGGATGTGAGGCAAACTAAGTCTTATTAAAATGTCACCAAAATATCCCTTTTCCACGTTGGTGAAACAAATTTTTTTTAAATATCTGATAACATTTAGGAGTTTAGATAATAGCAATTTTAGTGCTTGTTTATGAAATTGGCCATTAGAGATATTTAGAAAAAAACTAGATACATATAATTTTTACTTGCGATGTTGAACATAAACCTACAGAAATACATAAGCATGCATATAAAGCCAGTGATGCATTCGTAAAAATTCCAGCTCCAGATTTCAGTCAAACTTGTTATTAGATGATAGGAAAGAGAAAAAAAGTTAAGAAAACTTTACACGATAAGAGAAGTCATATGACCATTATATTCTCTGTATGATTTCTCATATGAGCTGGCATTTCAAGTCAAGTCAAACGGTTATCATTTTTTTTTTGTGTTTACACGCCTTTACTTCGTATTTGATTTTCTCTATGGTTATATGTCAAAACCAAAATAAAAGAAAAAAACTAATAAAACAATTAATATTTGTAGAGAAAAATTACTTTTTTTGAACTATCCATTGTTGTACTCATTCAAAATTTATTTTTTTTTAGAAATATTTTTGTCTTCAATACTCTGAATTCACTATTTTCCATGAAAACAACAATCCCCGTATGACATCTCAAATGGAATGGGCTGCAGTTCTAAAGTCAAAAAAGTTATATGCTTTTTGCTTTTGAGAAGTCATATGAGATCTATGAGTGTGTTCAGAAGATATGGTATGATTTTTTTGACAGGTCATATGAGATAATCGTGTAAAGTGGCTTTTTGTCTCACCACTCTGTTTGTCTGTGCGTAGCCCCATAGCCAAAATAGTTAAATAGATTTTTTTCAAACTTGCATATATAGCACACTTTGGCCATTACCCACACATTAAAAAAAAAAAGTTTGCAATTCACAAAATTGCCTTTTATTCTCAAAAATGTCTACTACCATTTTGATAAGACTTTTCCTTAATGCTATAATTACGAAAAAATAGAAAAATTTACATTGAGCAACTATTAATGAAACCTCTCATAGAACAATAGTTTTTTTTTGAAAATACAATAACTCAAAAATGGATTAACAGTTTTTTAATATTATTTTTCTATATGCACATAAATAAATGCTTAAGATATGCATATTAAATTTTTTCAAGAATTTTATACATAACAGATGTTTTCTAAGAGGTATAGAACTTTAAGTTGGCAACACTATTTTAATTGGCGGCCATTTTGTCAACTGTCAAGTGATTTATTTTTAGTTTGGTTTGGCATTTCAACATGAATAGACTGACGTCTGAACGACGCTTTCAAATTGTGCAAATTTATTTTGAAAATCATGGTTCTGTTCGAAATACGTATCGTCCGAATTTTGTTAGGCGATGAAGCTCACTTTTGGCTAAATGGATACGTCAATAACAAAACTGACGTATTTGGAGTGATGATAGTCCCCAAGTGTAGGTTGAGACACCGTTACATCGTTAAAAACTGACTGTTTGATGTGCTTTATGAGTTGGTTGGAATAATTGGCCCGTACTTCTTTTGAAAACGATGCTGGCTCGAATGTTACAGTCAATGGTGGGTGACCGCTACAGAGCCATGATTACTGACTTTTTCGTTCATCAATTCAATAACCATGATGTGCAAAAGCTATGGTTTCAACAAGACGCGACGGCGCAAAATGTCACGGCTCGTGCAGCAATTGATTTATTGAAGGAAACGTTTGGTAACCGCATAGTTTCAAGTTACGGACAAGATCGTACGATTTAACGCCACTTTACTATTTTCTGTAGGGATATTGTGATGTCGCTGGTCTACGCCGATAAGCCCGAAACGATCAACCACTTGCAGGACAACATTCGCCATTTTACTGCCGATATACGGCGACAAAAAATGTTGGAAAAGCCATAGAAAATCGGACCTCCAGATTTGATTACCTCCAAGCCAGTCGTGGCGGTCGCATGCCAGAAAACATATTTAAATTATAATTTCAGAAGATCATCTTTCGATTAAAGTAAATTTCATGGAAATCTAAGAAAATCATCTTTGTTTTATTCCATTTCAAAGTTCTATACTTCTTAAAGAAAACATCCTTTATTAAAAAAAATATTTTAAAAAAATATAGTTTTCAAGTTTTTTTTTGCATAGATTCAAAATTTTTACGAGTTTTTTTCTATGTTTGTTAACGCAAAGCTCAACTTAACAATTGTTTAATAGAATATACAATTTCAGACTTTTAAACATTTTCTCTCATATAATTTCCATGTATTTATATATGATTTTCAAAACCATAAGCTCCTTGATCAAATACGTGCGACCAAGTCATGTATTTAATTTTTTTTTATATTCAGGTAGGTAATTTTAATTACATTCATGTCAAATGAGTTAAATTTTTAAAATGTTAAACTCGAAAGTTGCTGGAACACGTAAGATGCTAAGACCAGGTTCGTGTGACCCAAAAGGGTGCAGTTTATTTTTTTTTTATCAATTCATATAATTTAATAATTTTAAAGTACGAGTATTTTATTTGAACCAAAATTAAACCAAAAATATCAAATCTATTATTCCATCTAAGACGTCTTTTTTCTTACACAATCTTCTGACTCATTTATATATCTTCTTCGTATAAAGATTGATACTTAAATTGTTAATTTATTCAATCAATAAATTGGTAAAATGTTTAACTGTTTAACACTACACTCATCACTTCACTAAGAACTGAATTCCCAAATTAACTATTCCATGACCAATGGCTATAATTTAAACATTTACCCACTTTAGTAGGTTATGTCATCCATTCATAAATCTCTTATTAACAATAATTTGATAAGGTCGTATAAAATGTAGGTCTATGAGTAAACATTCAATAAATTGAATTTGATTTAATAAATGCGATTGCCACCTTCAAACGTACCGGCTTTGCAAAAAAAAAAAACAACACTTTGTATCAAACGATTAACTACCGGAAATGCTTTAATTCGGCATCATCAACTTACTATGAGCGAGGCGCTAGTCAAATTCCGGTTGTTGATTCAAATCAAAACTGTATAGTAGGATGACAAACATTTTCTACCAAATAAAACAAAATGAACTTGTGTGCGGACAAAAAAATTACTTTGGACTTTAAAGACAAAAATCTTTATCACAGAAATTGCTATTTAAAGTTAACGTGTCTACATTTATGTATGTTATTCCGCGGATTGAAAATATCATAAAGTTCATTTTACTTTTAACCTGTACATAATGTTGAAGGAAGACCAATTCGAATGATGCACGAAAGGGGTGCACGCGTACACTAGTCAAAAAATTGAGCGATCAAAATTGTTTTCTTTTTTTTTATATGTTTTTGATAAACAGTATCTTTTGGATAAGTGGCAGTATTGAGATAAAACGAAAAGCCTTATAAACCTCATGTTCCATGTCTTAGATGTATTGCAAATAATTTTTGTTTAAAGTACAGCCATAAGAAATAATACATTTTCTATTCTTTTTTTTTAAGAGTATCAATTTCATGAAAAATTTATTTTGAGTCAATCAAATTTATGGGTCAGATAACTTGTTTTTTCAGTTTTAATTCACGTTTTTTCCGTTTTTGTACAATGTGTATTGCATGAGATATCTGCCTTTAAATAAACAGAGATAATTTATTCTTTGATCACTAATGTCTCAGAAAAAAAATGACGACATTAAAAATTAAAGGGCAATTAATAATTTTTAAACTTTATGTTTAAGTTTAAGTTATAACACTTTCCCATAGCTTTTAGACCATCAGCTCATGAGGCTTGGTTCTTCTTAATCTCCGAACATTGTCTCGTACATTTAAGACGGTCTTCATTTCGGGGTTGGTATGACTTTGCAGTCGCTGATTGTGTGATACAGCGTGTTTTTTTAACCACTTGTGTAACCATTTCAATTTGAAGGTCACGATGTAGATCGCTATTTCTTATATACCAAGGGGCATTTATTATTCCGCGAAGGACCTTTTGCTTTGGAATTTTTGGATGGGTTCAGCATTTGTTTTCTTTGTACAGCCATAGTTGGATGCCATATGTCCAAATGGGTTTCAGTACTTGGTTATATAACATTAGTTTGTTCTGGATAGATAGGTCAGAGTTCTTTCCTAGTAACCAGTACATTTTTTTGTACTTCAAGTTTAGTTCGTCTCTTTCCTTTTTGATGTGCTCTTTCCATTTAAGCTTTGCATCCAAAGTCATTCCAAGGTATTTGGCAGTATTGGATTAAGGTACTGCTGTACTTTTTATAAGAATTGGAACATTGTTTATTTTTTTGTTTGTAAGGTTTATATGCGTCGATATTGTTTCATTTAGTTTGATTCGCCATTTTTGCGTCCAATCACTAACTTTATCGACTGCTTTTTGCAGTTTTTGTGTAGCCTTCGTAACGGATTTATCTGGCACCAATATTGCAGTATCATCAGCAAAGGTGGCCATAATAGCGTTGATGTCCACTGGAATATCCCTTGTATATAACAGATACAGGGTTGGTCCTAGGATACTTCCTTGTGGTATACAGGTTTCAATTTTCTTAAGTTCCGAGTAATTTTGGTCGTACCGTACTCTAAAGAGTCGGTTCGTAACGTAGGATTTCAGTATTTCGTAGTACTGCCTGGGAAGATCCCTTTGCAGTTTGCACTCAAGTCCCAAGTGCCAAACCTTTCGTGGAATGTTTATTTCTAAATCCAAACTGATGGCTCGGAATTAGTCTTCTTTTTTCTATTATTTTGCTTAGTTTTTTCAGAAGCAGTTTTTTCAAAACTTTTGCCATGATTGGTATAAGCGATAAAGGTCTGTAAGATGTTACTTCTGTTGGTGACTTATTTTGTTTATGTATAGCAATGAATTCTGCAATTTTCCAATGATGTGGCACATATCTTAGTTTAAGGCATGCATTTATTATAAATTGGAGTTTTTTGAAGGCTATTGAAGGCATTTCTTTCAAAACCTGAGCAGTTATTAGATCATACCCTGGTGATTTTTTTGTTACACAACTTATGTTGACACATACTTCTTACTTCTTTGAGTGTGACGAAAGGAATTTCACATTCGTCGTTTCTATCAACAAACTGTAAGGGATCTGTAGCTGTGCTTGCTGGAAATGGCTTAAAATATTCGCGAGATGTTCAGCGAAGAGATCAGCCTTTTGTTTTGAGTTTCCGATCCATTTACCATCTTGAGATTTTACTGGCGGGTTTTGTGCCTGTAGTCTTTTAAGGCGCTTAGCTGCTTTCCATAAGGAGTATTCCGTAGAAGCATTCGCCGTCAGGAATCTACTAAGTAAATCACTTTTAAATTCACAGATTCTTTTCTTTAGTTCATTGTTAAGTCGGTTAAAATTAATTAATTTACCCGTTAAAAAAAAAAAAATAAATTTTCTTTTTTTTTTAGAAAAATCAATAGTTACTTTATTTCAAAATAATGTTAAATGCAATATTATCAACACTTTAAATGCGTTTAACTTTTAAACTTTGATTGAAACCTGTAGAGCCGTTAGTGAGAAAAAATGAGGAAACCAAATTATGACAGGACTGTTAATAAAGGTTTTAGGTAATGGCAACATTTAACTTAAAAATACATTGTGTTTGGAATCAATCCACTAAATTTTGTTACAAAAATAGTTAGTCACTTTGGAGATAAATAAGATTTTGTTGTATTTTAAGCAGGAACTGTTATGTTTAGAGCTAAATAATAATTAAGTTTCACCACTGAGTTTGTTCTCGTAAAATGGGTGTAGTGCTGTCAACTTGACTGGACATTACCCTGCCCTTTAATAGTATATTTACTAAAATAAAAATGTATACCCTCTTTTCAGAATAACAGGTAAGTAGAAAGCAGCTGCAAAATCACTTTAATATGGAAAATCAATCAACAAAATAAAATGTAAGACCAATAAAATAAATCAAAGTATAGCCCTACAAACGCAACACTTTTAATTTTTTTTTTGATCTTAAATTGAGTTTAGCCCAGGAAAATTAGACTGTCAGTTCGAAAAATTCCGACAAAATTTAATTTTAGTGGATAGTTTTGTTTTGACGTTTTAAGCATTTCCTCAAAAGTTCCGTTAATTCGGCCCTTGGATAAATTTTATAGGCGGGTAAAATTCAGTTTTTTCTTAATTTCTTGAAAACTGTAAGTTTTTCTGAAAAAAAGTGAAGTACTAATTGTAGCTTATATTATTCTACTTAAAAAAGATTAACATACTTTTTTTTTCATACAAGCAATAGATTCTGAGAAAATCATGCATGAACTTCACAGTGGAGTAAATTTTGTGAAAAAATTTATTAAAATTTTATCAATCGTTGGGCAAAATTTTGTGTACGATTTAAGTTAGATTACATCTCCTCTTAATAAAACCAAGTTTTTGGGGTGCCCAAAGTAAGAGGAAGACAGCCACCTTGAAAAAGAAAGTGATTTGGTTTGTGTTCAACAACTCGATGAAATTTCACTTCACAACAAAATCATGAGAGAAAGCTCTCCACCAAAATTCAGTTTTGTCGGAATTTTCTCTTAGTCTTGTCATTTTTTGTCTAATTTTCCTGGGCTAGTTGGTTTTTAGCTTCATTTAAACTTCCATAATCTAAAAATTTTCCAACCAGAAGCAAGAATCTTAAACTTATTGAAAACGAGCTTAAAATGAGATTTTTGCACTTCTTACCTTTAGAATTTGAATACTTATCTCTTTAGCCATGCTATAGTGACCAAGAAAATACTTTAAATAATAAACAAATTAGTTAAAATATTTAGCAGATTTTCGTCAACAAGCAGGCTTATTTTGTCAATGTTTTACTTGATTGTAGCTCGTTTTGTTCTGAGGTGTTTTCACATTTACACACACCCATACTGATCAGACCCTTATAACATTGAAAGTACTGATCAGACTAAAATTCAATGGAGACATTTAGACACTAACACAAAACCAACAACAAACAACAAACCAAAATTTTAGAGAATTTAACCCAGCCCAGTTTTTCATACAAAATATGCGAGGGCTTTTCAACGGGTACAAATATACTCGTAACTCATATTTATGAAAACAAAAATAAAAATGTTTTAAAGCATTTTTTTTAAGGAGAATGTGTAGTAGCTTTAATAATGAGTCTCGACAACGCTTTTTAACGTTTTCAAAACCTTTTTAATATATATGTCAAGTTAGCAAAACAACTTTGACAAATCAAAAATGGATAAGTGGATTAACTGCCTTCAATATTGTCGTGCGATTTTTCTATGAGTTTTTTGGTTATTTGTATTCAATGAGTGTCAAGTTATCAAAGCAACTTTTGACGACTGGAAAATGCGTAGTTGAGAAATTTGCCGTAAAATAGTTGTAACAATTTCGCATTTGTCGTTCAACGTTTTTTTTTGTTTTTAGGGTATTTAGCTAACTTGAAAGAACTCGCAAAGCGAAAAAAACTTCGTATGCTAAATGTCTTATGGCTGAATAATTTGCTGTTAGTTATTCTTTAATTAGTTGTGAAAAATTGATTTTAATCGTGTAATGTTTTCTATGTTATTTTTAATATCAAGTTAGCAAAGCACCACCTAAAAAAGAGACAAAACTGATAATACCGAATGGTTTGAAGCTTAGTAATTTTTTGTTAACTAGTCTTTAATAAGTCGTTGAAATATCAAATTTATCGTTTTTTTTCCAAAAAGTTGTAAGAACTTCTTAAACCGAACATTTTATTGCTAAATAATTTTCCGTTAGTAAGTCGTTATTTAGTTGTAAAAAAAATCCAAGTTTAATGTTCTATGTTTTTGTATGTAGATATTATTTAATGAAGTTACCTCATTTGACCTGTTTTCACTAAAGCAATAAACAGTTCAATATAATAGACCAAGTCCTCGATTTTTGAATAGCTTTAAATGAAGCTTTCCACGCCTAACTTCTTTTTTGATATCATTCACACCTAAAATCTGCTGTCGGCTCCTAGTCTATAACCAATTTTGAACTCTTTTTGAATGTTTCTGCATATGAATTATAAACAAAAAAACACAGAAAACATCGTACTACAATTTTAAAATTGTCACATACATCATATGTACACATACATAGTCAATAGCTAATTAGAGATACATTTTTAACCAATTAAAATGTCAATATAATAGGTTCTAAAGAACTATTTCCGAGCTCTTTGCTGATTCCATATGAATTTAGGAAAATGAAACAAAAAACATAGAAACCTTAGTACAAAAAAAAACTGAGTTGGTTCCACTTATAAGGATTGAATTGCTGAATGCAATTTTTCAGAACTAATTACAAAGACATAAGACATTAAGTATAAGAAGTTTTTACAACTTTTCGAGTTTTCTCAAGTTATAAAAGTATTGAATGACAAATTCGAAACTGCCAAAAATAATTAAAGACAAATAATCCAATTGCTCATTTCTCGATTCGTAAAAGTTGCTATGCTAACTTGACACTCATATAAAACAAATAACTTAAACACAAATAGAAAACATCGCACGACAAAATTGATTTTCTACAAGAAATTAACGACCAATTAATGGCAAATTATTACCTAAGTACTAAAACATTAAAATTTAGAAATTTTTACCACAAATCAAAAATAAAACATAGAAAACATAGAACGACAAAATCGAAACTGGCAACCAAAAAAACATTTTTTATGTTGCACGATCAAGACGAATTTGTCACAAATAATTTACTACAAACCATCCACGTACTCAGTTTTCGACTGGTCAAGGTTAAAAAATTAAATGTAAAAAGTCAAAAGTAAATGTTGAAATATTTTTAGGTACATATATGTAATTTTATGGATTACAATATACATATATTTATGCTGTTTTTGAAAAAAAAAAATTTACGGTTTTTGAGATATTTACAAAACAACTTATTGAATTTCGTTCCTAACTTTGGGCTCTGCACTTTTGGCACCTTATATCTACATGGGAAATTTGATGTTTGAAAATGGCATCTAATTGGTCAGAAAAGGTCAGCTAGTCCTAGAAACTGGTCAGCCCTAGATAACTAGCAATAAAGGCTTAAAGTTTCTTCAGGTCAATCAAGGTCACGAGCAATTTCTGGAAAATTCACAAAAAAAAGTATACTATCCGAAAGATCTCCAGATCGTGATAAAAGGTCAACTACGAGTATTTACAGTTATTGGTCAGCCCTAGTTTTTTTTTTCTATGAATTTTCAAAATTTGCTTTAAGGTCCCAAAAGAAAAACTTGGCACCCCACTTGGGCCATTCCAAGAAATTAAGAAAGGCCACTTCATTGTCATAAGGGGTCAGCTATTTTCAGTAATTGATGAACCATAAATTTTTTCATGAATTTTAAATAATTTTAAAAAAAATGCAATTTTTGATACCTCATTTATGGGAAATTTGCAAAAAATTAACGCTACCTGTAAGGCCTTAAGATTTTTTTAATTCATTAAAAAATATGTATGGTTGAACAATTACTGAAAATAGCTGACCTTTTATCACCATGAAGTGGCCTTTCAAATGGCATGCTTAATTTTTTGAAATGACCCAAATGAGGTGACAAGTTTTTTTTGGGACCTTGAAACAAATTTTGAAAATTCATAGAAAAAAAAACTGTGACTAACCAATTACTGTAAAAAGTTAACCTTTATCACGATCTGAAGATCTTTTTGTAAATTTCCCTTAAATGATGTGCCAGAAATCAGGCGTGACCTTGAGTGACCTTGAGAAACTTTAAGCTTTTGTTAGAAGTTATCTAGGGCTGACCAATTTCTAAAACTAGTTGAAATAAACATTTTATTTGGAAGGAACTTGAGGGAACCTGAGAGAACGTAATGACATCTTTCTTCATCAGAAGACTTGAGTTTGGTTGTTTTTTTTTTACTATAAGGACTACCTACACATCTTTAATTATATAATTTTTAAAACGGAAACATTTGAGTTTTCTCTTTAAGGACTTTCACTTAACACACCTTCTTGCATCAATTATTATTTATAAAATGGTTTAAAAATATAAATTTGTTATATTGAATTGCGGACATCCGGGAATCAATCAAAATGCGGTTGCCACAGATGGCTCTCTTTCTTATAGTCGGAATTTATCTTAAGGTGTAATAGACATCATGAGGAGCTCTCTTTAAAGCTATCACTCTTTAATTTAAGATTACGGTTAAAATATTAAAATGAATATCCCACCATTAGGCATGATGGCAAGTCCTTAAAACTAAAATACAATAACCAGGTTTGCAAGTTTCTATACAACAACCGACAAAAATAAATGCAAACCACATCGTTCTGGCCCCCGAAACGAAGTTGTGGTAAAGCCAAAACCACATCAACTTCCGTCTTCGTCGATTGCCTTGCCGAAAACTTAATTTTCCAGGAGTTGTGCATCAATGATGGCAATGGCTGGCATTCATGTGTAAGTGCAACAAGTTGACCTCTCTTGCTCTCCAGTTCTGCTGGACAGGGCATGGGCATCTTCTATTCTGGGAATATATTATAAGCAACTCCATTTTGCTGGATAGTGTGAGAAAAAAGTCAGGGAGTTTGGAAGATGAATTAATTTTTTTTTGTATTGAAATTGTTTCTTGAACTGTATTCATCAAACTATCGCAAATCGACAATGGCTCTGGCACGCATGATCTTTATTCAAAGATGCAAAACAGTTCGAGTCCCCTTGAATCCCGATTGTAATCAAATACCTGAGCAGAAAGAAATTAAAAAAAAAAAAACAAGCAGAACTCATTTGAATTCGACGACCCCTTTATTGCATGTCAATCTCTTTCTTTTTTGCCAAGTTCAGTTGATAGGTTGCCCACTCCCGTGTATATGCAGGTAAGTTCTTGACTTGGTCTGTTGATATTGCTTCTGATGCCGCTGCATTATGCGTCAATGCTGCTGCCAAAGAGTGAGAAAGAGCTCATTGAGCAGTGAATTCCTTGTTTCCAGGTTGTAATAGTTGGAGTTGATGGAGTTGTTTTTTTTTTATTTGCGTTTCTTATTGTTTTCGCTCCAACGAGTATCGCTCCGATTTTGACTAGCTTCATGGAAGCAGGAGGAATACGATGTACAGGCAGGCATGAGGTCGGGTTGGCACATGGAGCTCAAAGAATATCGCTTGATATTATTTTTATAAACAAAGGTGAAATTAATATTACGACAAAATATTATTTTCCAATCGGTAAACATACACTTTATTGAACCGATTGAATTTCAATTGTTGTCGAGACGCGAGGCGTCGTTCTTATTTTCTTTCACGTAAAGTCACTATAAGAACATTATAGTTATAGGTACTTTAGCTTCACTAGAACTGAGAGTTGTTCTCTTTCAAAGATGTTTGATTTATTTTTGAATAATTTTTTTTCAGGCTTCACACATTGGCAGCCTTATCTTATTGGGCTTATACAAATGAACAAACTGAAGGTGAACAAAAGAAGCGCGTGCTATCATCTTTATTTGCACAGCTCCTGCTCGGGTTGTGTTTTTGTACAAAATTAAATTTTATGACGTACTTACTTAATACAGGTTTACACGGCTTTGGACACGGGAAAATTAAAATCAGACTGAATGTAATTTTTTTTGATGAGTTCAAATCCGTCAACCATGCTCCGCTATCAGCCTAGGTTTTCGATAATCTCGCTAAACATAAACCCTTTTTTTTCGCATGTTTTAGGTTACGTAGCAACACAAGATAGTTTTTTTTTTTAACAAAATTACCAACGATGTCTGAACGTATACTAATCTCTTCTCTTTCTTACTCTTCAAAAAATGCTTAGTTACTCGGAGTGTCTAGTCTCGTCTTTACCTGACCCTACGTATGTAATTTTTAAAATAAAATTCAAATAGTTTCAGTGGTAGTAAGCGCCTTATTTCAACCCCAGTCAACCTTTCAGACCATAAAATTTAACATGTCAAAACCCACTCTCGGACAATCATCATTTTCACTAGAAAGGCCATGGAAAAAGGAACAAAAATTTGTTTTAGCTTCAAAAATATTAGTACTTGCCATACAATCGTTGAGGAAAAGCTTATTTATCTCAAAACGGCTCTAACGATTTTGATAAATACTTGGTGTACTTTTTGGTACAAACAAAATTACAAAAAACGGTTTTCAACGGTACCTGCCATCTAATGATCATTTGAAATGTCAATAATATCACGTATCAATATTTTGAAAAAAAAAATTGGGATTTGAAAGAAAAAACATTTCGGTATGTATTTTTTTGGATATCAAATATTTCATAAACGAGATAATAAGTACTCAAAATTGGCATACCTAAATGTTTTTAAAAAGAGTTACCAAAATTTATATATAAAAATTTGTTTTTCAAGAAAACTCCAACGATTAAAAAAAATTATACAAGTTGGTAGAAACATAATACTTTAAATTGAGCTGGAGCCTAAACGGATTAACCGATTATCTTCAAATTTGGAACAAAATTTTAAGAGAACATGGACATAACTCATAAGTATTTCAAATTCAGGAGTGCCTTGTCTTGAGCCCAATTTAGAGATTTTTCTGGCCAAAAATCGTAGCCGAAAAAGTAGCCCAATAACAATACAAAAAATGTTCTCATAACTTCAAACACAATTTATTATGATTTTAGGATACATCGGAAAATAATATACATTTTTACTTAGTATTAAAAGAAAAAAGAATTCGAATGAAAATTCTGGGAACAACAGAGAAACTGAATGATTTCAAAGTGAAGTTCGCTGCAATTGAAATTGTCAAAGAGTATATAAGGGGTTTAGTTTCAAAACTCTTCTATTTAAGTTTTTTCGAAAATGAGTTAAGCATGAGGAAGTGTTCTTAGAAGGTATTTCATTGACGTAATAAGCTAAAATTTATAAAAGATTTTAATTTCCTATACTTTTTTGGACATCAAAAATAGTGTTTTTTTTCAAAACTACATTATTTCAATCAGTCGTTCAATTAAAAACTCATCTATTCGCATACAAATTAAATTCCGCACCAAAACTCTTCTTTTTCTTTGTTAAACAAAGTTGAAATAATTCTCTTTGATTTCAAAAATTTTCTGTTCTTATAGTTTTAACCATAACTCACCTATTCCCATACAATTTAAACAGTAATTTTCAAAACTCCTCTTTTCCGAATTAAATAATTTTTTTGTAATTTTTAGGTTTACCTAATAGATTCAAACCATACAAAATTTATAAAATTTCATCCTAAACTTATATTTTAGCATTAAAACTAATCGCTTATATTATTTTTCTAGCTTTCTTTGCGCCTGGCTGTTTTCAAATTGAAAAGATATATAGAATCATTGTTTAATAGAGGACTTTTCAGTGAATAAAAAGTGGTGCCAAATTGTGGAATATGCTTAAAGAGTTATGTTTAGGGGAGAAAAGTGTTTTATTTATCATTTATTTGTACGAAAACAAAATATCGCCCTAGATTAAATTTGGGTAATCAGTAGCCCAATTATGACTGAGCTGTAAAATTGTTGTCGCCATAATTTTGGAAATAAGATAGTCCAATTTCCAATAAATAACCCAATCTGTCAAGGCTGTTCCAATTTGAAGAAAAAATCAATCGTTTAGGCTCTAGTTCAATGCAAAGTGGAAATTAAGACTCAAATTATTTTATAAAGAAATCATGTTTTAACTAAACATCACAGATTTGCAAACTTGCCCAAGTCTTAAGTTTCTACCCCTGCAACAGCAAGAGTCTACATTAAGGGCGTATGCGGGATTTCGATTAAGGGGAGGGGCTAAGGGTAGCGTAATAAAAAGAAATATAGTTTGAGTTTCACATAATTTTGGTAAACAAATGGGAAACAAATGTTGTGAATATCTTTAAATTAATAAAGCTTGAATACATATTTTTCTTATCATTTTCATGTTCGCAAAAGTTTGTTACCAAGGAAAAACGTTGCATGGCCCATTGGAAATTCCCGATGGTAAAAATGTGTTCTCAACGTTGCTTCTTATCTAGCCGTTCGGACTCGGCAAAAAAATTGTAGGTCCCCTCGATTTCTGCCAACACGCACACAGGAATGGTTGAGATTTGTAAGTCACTAGGCCCTGGTTCTCCACAAGCTGTTGCGTTACCAAATTTATTTATTTTTTTTTTTTAAACGGAAAATATTTGCCAATGAATACCCGATAGTGCTTTGAATATCTTTTTATTTGTAATATCTTTCTATTTGTAACAGCAAATTATGCGGTTAAAATTATCGGGCCAAATAGAGATGGTTAAAACATTTTTTCAAAATTTAACTGCCTTCTAACAATCAGTTAAGGAGTAAAGGAAGTTTTGAAGACAATGCAAACAAAGCGAACGAATATTTAGTGAAAAATTTCCGCGGGAACAAACATTTTACTCACAAGAATTTTCCAATATTAGTTTGTTAAAAATATTTATTATAATCAAGAGTTTTTTCAAGGAAAAATATATCTTTTAATAAAAAGTTCGGAATCACTACAGAAATTAAAATTGAAATTTGCTGCAACAAAACTTTATCTTTATATTTTTTATCTCATATTTTTGATTTATAAGCACTGATTTAGTAAAATTACTTTTTTGTTAAATTTCAAGATTGCAATCACAAGCGACCTCTTAGCAGGTATCTTGGAGATACGCTAAATAGAATTATTCAACTTCTTGCCATGATTACAGCAATTATGGTCTCCTTTTGAATCCTATAGAAAGTCTCACTCAAACTTCAAAAAACCTAACCTAACATGACTATTCCAATTCTAACACACAGCGCTCAAGAAAAAAAAATTAAGTATATTACTTATGTAAGTCTAATCCATTTTGTGCGAAGTAAAAAATATTTACATTTATTATTATTTACTTAATTGCTTACAACAAAATTGGTTGACACCCATTTTCTTTGTTGGGATTGCGCG
Organism: Dasysyrphus albostriatus; assembly: GCA_946251815.1. Taxonomy (NCBI): domain Eukaryota; kingdom Metazoa; phylum Arthropoda; class Insecta; order Diptera; family Syrphidae; genus Dasysyrphus; species Dasysyrphus albostriatus. The sequence goes on from OX276336.1 coordinate 52,052,410, forward strand.
ATTTATCGCAAAACGTGTCATATTTTTGGTAAGTTTGCTTTGGCAAAGCAAAATCTAATTTTGCTATCTACAACATTGTAGGTACACACACATGTACATAGCATGTATATATATTTTGCGGTTACTTTTCTCCAGAATTAAATATCATTGGAATCAAGCCATTAATCCAGAAATAATAACGAAAATTTTTCTTTTAGAATGAAATTAGTCAAAATCAAATTTAATGATATATACATAAATTTTATTTTATTTTCTAAAAAGTGATTAACAGTGGAATGAATTTATTATAATTATTTTATATTTGTATTGTTTTTGTCTAATTTGCAATATTATTTAAAGAACGACAGTGTTCCTTGGTAAAATTAATGGAGCAGCGTGAGCAGCGTGAGGGCTGTATTCTTTAGAATTCACTCTCCTAACAGATTTAAAGGTTATTTGGGCTCTATTCAATCCTTCGTTATTACAAATTTTCCGATCTATTTTAGTTATAATGCCCTTGTGTCAATTATTTGCCTGAACAGAATGGACAACGGAGCTGGAATAGATGTCAAAAATGCTGCAGTAAAAGTTAAAAATTGTTCAACTCTTGCATCTCTGACTGCAGCATTATTGACATCCTATCCAGCTCCTTCTTGCACTCTGCTCAGACAGTAAAGTGAAATCTATTAAAATTACATATATTCACTTTACAATCTTTCAATATATTAAGCATAGAGTACCTATACTATCTAGAGAATCGACTCGTACCCCTCTTGCCTAAAACAACCGCAAATTTTATTTGAGTACATTAAGAGAAAACTCTCTTAAATTCCCTGTCCGTGACGTTTTCAATTTTTTCGATTCAATTTTTTGTTGTTTCTAATGAGCCAAAATCCATTAAACTATCATTGTATTGGTGTGGTTCCATTGAAAATGCATTGGACAGCTACCACATGCTCAGCCATGTGGAGGAAATCCTCTCAGTGCAGTTTGTAGGGTGAAAGAGAAAAAGCCCTGAAATCGGTTCTCTAGATAATATATGTACTCTATTTGGCGTTAAGCTTGAAATGGCTCTTTTATGAATAAAATATCCACATTTAGAGGCATTGTAACTTTACGCAGTATCTTAAATACGTTTGTGTAAATTTGATGTTTTTTTGGGTGTTTCTCTTTTGTTGAATAGTGGGAACGATGGTAAAGTTTCATCAGTGTCAAGTTCATAGAGTATCTAGAGAAACGACTTCAGGGCTTTTTCTCTTTCACCCTACAAACTGCACTGAAAGGATTTCCTCCTCATGGCTGAGCATGTGTTAGCTGCCCAATGCATTTTAAATGGAACCTCACCAATACAATGATAATTTAATGGATTTTGGCTCATAAGACTGAAAACAACAAAAAATTGAATCGAACAAATTGAAAACGTCACATTTAGAGCTATCCACAATTCACACGTATTTACGGACAAGGAATTTAAGAGAGTTTTCTCTTAATGTGCTCAAATAAAATTTGCATTAGTTGTGACAGCTTCGAATTTGTCATTCAATGTTTTCTATGTTTTTTGGGTGCTTTGCTAGCTTAATATCACTACCGCAAAGGGCCCCATCTAAAATTGATAAAAACTTATTATACTGAATGGTTTATGGCTAAATAATTTGCGGTCAATTAGTTAAGAAAAATTAAATTTTATCGTGCAATGTTTTCTATGTATTTTTTGGCGCTTTGCTAACTTGATACATATTAAGTTACATAGTTAAGTAACTCTCAGCGATTGAAAAAGGGGTGGGTGGATAATTTGCACTTAATTAGTTGTGACTGTTTCGAATTTGACGCCTTATGTTTCTGTGTTTTTTTTTTTTGGTTGCTTTCCTAACTTGACACACAACTCGAAAAGTGGTGAAAACTTCTTAATAGGGCATTCATGTTGAAACATTCTTAAGGGCAGTCACAAGGTTCATAGAGACTTGCAATAGTCCTTACAACCATCCTAACGTGAATGTCCAGCTTTATGCTTAATGTTTTATAGCTTAATAAACTGCAGTTAATTAGTCGTTACGTTGTTGTGAAAATTTTAATCCAATTGTGCAATGAATGTGCTCGTAGAGCCTGGAAGCAGTTATCCAGTCTTTCGATGCAGCTCTGCTTTATGTGCTTCTTTCTTGTTAAGTTGCATGTGCATTCGGGTTCACATCGCATAAAGGAAGATTTCTATGGGCTAGTCTCTTGAAACCAAGTATGTCAAAAAAGGCACCTCGTCAGAGAAGGCATCTCTTATGGTGTCTTGGAACTGGTGACATTAGGACGTCTAAAAGGGTTCATAGTGACGAACCTGGTGGTCTCAAACTTCTTTACAGTTTTTCTATGTTTTGGCTGATGGAAGATCATCTTATGTTAATCTGGTTGACGCTTGATTGACCCAGGAGATCTTTATTTCTCATTTAAAATGCTAAGAAATAAGAATTAAGTGCTAGCTTTCACAACGCCTTGATCAGCAGCAGCAAAGTCAATCAGCCTGAATCCATTTTCGCGGTGTTTTATCTTGATCGCTTTACCTACTGTAGCATCAACGATATCTTCTCTTTCTAGTTTGAAATTAAGATTGCTTAGAATATTCGGGAACTGACCCTTTTCTGGAAATTTTTTTACACTTTAGAAACAACAATTGGTCTTTGAATTAAACTTAAATTTAAGCGTCCTATCCGCTTTACTGCCTGAACAGAATGTAGACGGAGACGCAACTGGAATAGCCATCAAAATGTTGAATACCCACAAATACAATGATACGGACAGAATACGATGGAGCTGCATACGGAGCTGCAGACGCAGCTGGACAAGTTGGCCATCTTTTAACTTTTGCATGCAGCATTTTTGACGTTTCAAAATTGTGAGCGTCAGCCAGTGTTTACTTGAAGAGAGTTTCAAACTCTTTTAAATCTCTGATAGACGTAAAGTAATTTTAACTTCCATTTCATCTGTATCCACTTTTATTTTTGTTTTAAATTTTATTTTTTTGTTGAATTAAATTCAAACAGTTGACATCGAATGCCAAAAATGTCAGAAAGCTGTACAGCACATTGTGGGGGGCGAGTAAAAAAAATCACGTACAGAATTTTTTGACAGCAATTCCAGGTGCAACTGCAGCTCCAGTTGCAGCCAGCCAATTATACTATTTTCACCATTCTAACGATAGTTGTTTTATTCAAACACCAAGTGTTGCTTCTAGAGCCATGTCGTTTTAAAAGCGTTTTAGTACAACATATAGCGGAATAAGGGTGAATGTCACAGCTAGAACAATGCTCATTATATCCTTTCTAGTAACTTGTTTAACATGTTTTTGGTATCATTATCTTTTTCCTAGTAGGAGCATCCTTACTAACAAGAGGTCAGATTGTAAGCAAAAGTGTTTCTAATTTTTCTGCAAATTCAATCAAAATCATAGCTAAGTCCAACATTTTGCAAACCTATCTTTAAGTCTGTTCTTTTACTTTAAAATTCTGGCAATTTTAGTCCAAACTTCTGTCAATTAATTGTTTTTATATGAATTTTGACAGTATTTTGGACTAAAATAGACACAAATGTACAGAAATCACAGAAATTCAAAGCAAAGGAACGGACATTTTATTCTTTAGGTACTAAGGTACCAGTTCTACAAGCGTTGTTCAAATTATCATCCATGGTTCAGCAATTTTTACTCGCTGATTTCGGTGGATTCACTGAGGTTTAGCGATGATTCAAGGCTGATATACTATATTATTAGCCAATTAAATGCTTGAACCATTGTTGATCTTCGCTTATTTCACTCAAGTCGCTGAGTTAAAATCGGTAAACCACGGATTAAATATTTTTACAACTGGTCCTTAACTATGAATTATATATTATTTCTAAACTTTTTCAGTGAAATTATTACTTATTACTTTGTTTTCAGATTCAACAACATCAATTGAGAATATAAAGAAAAGCATTTATCCATTCAGAAAAAAGTTTTCTTCTTAAAAAAAACATAACAACACACAAAAAATACCGTCAATGAAATTAATCAAATAAAAAGAAGGTTTGTACTTTACAATTGCTCTATTAACAAAATAATATGAATTCAGGAACAATAATAAAAAAAAAAAACTTGTATCTCAATCTTTATAACTTAACATAATATCTTACCTTGTATGTGTGGTGCATTAGGCTTGTAGCCCTGTCCGTCGGGGGAATTCATTGTACTATTGGAGGATGAGTGATTACTGGGTAATGGTGGTATCGACGAGCCAGTAGTAGGAGCCTTACGTCTTAATGTCTCTAAATCACGAACATGACTATAGAATGGAGGATCTAGAAAAGGTCGTTGACCCAAACCGATGCCTCGTAATTGATGACCAGGCGGACCTATGGAAGGTTACAAACAAAAAAACCGTAAATAAATATGAAGAATTAGTTCAATTTATCGTCTTTAGTAGTATAAGTGAGTTATAATTATTATGTTATAATTTTTAAATTACAAATATATAAGAAAATTAGATCAATCCTTTAGGTATATCTGGTATTATGTATAAAGGTATACAGGAAAGGGCAAATATATAAATGGATATGTGCTTTTTTTGTCATTAAACTTCACATAGCAATCGTATTCCTTTTTTTTATATATCTTAACAAAAGTAGATATGCCTTAAAATGTTAACCAAATATCACAAATTTAAAAGACAATGAAAGACCCTTTCGTTCTTATAAAAACCTAAGCTCATAAATACTGTAGGTATGCTGCTTTTAGCACTTGTGACCAAGTCTTGCATATTTTATAAATATTTTTTTAAGTGATTGCACTTGTTGTAATATGTGTTGTAATATGGATATTGTATTTTTTTTTTTCAAAACCACAATGAACAACAAACAATGAGGTTCGGCTTCAGCTTCTATATAAAATTAAAAAGGTGGCCACAAAAAAAAACAGTAACACTGCAAAAAAGTGTAGGTAATTCTTTGAAGTTATCCTGACACACTAACCCACAACATGCCACCAACATAACAGGGATAGTTGATAGACCAAACCAACAATAATAGCATAACTAGGGTAGGTATACACAATAACATTATGCCAATTGTGATGGACAAAAGGTCGCATTATGGTATCCAATTACACAAAACATTCTTCCTCTCATTCTAGACAGTCTAATGTTTTGACATGGAAGTTAATAAGGAAACCACCTCCTTCATTACATTTTTCTCTTTTTCGGCATAATTTTAATATTTTTAATTTGTAGTTATGTTATGACATAAATATGAAAGTGGCATAAGAAGATCGATCTACATCAAACACATGTTTGATGTCAAGAAAAGGACGAAAGATATATGTTAATTTAGGTCGATTATAACAGCAGGATTCTGGAACAAAATGATATTAGGATGATACAATTTTTTAATGACTGGCTAAATGAACATTTTGATATAAAAGGCTGGTGGGTTAACACTTAGAAGAGATAAGCAACCAGGAAAAAATGTTTTTTTTTCAAACGAGATTGACCTATCTATTTGCAATTTCAATTCAATACCTTGGATTCATTTTCGTACTGGAAATTAGTTTTAGAATAAACAAATAACAAAATATAAAATAGCAAGTGGTAAGAGTATTATCGTCAAAATGTTTAGTAACATCTTAATCAAATCTTTGTGTAGCAACAACAAATTGTTAATATTTAAATTGCAGTATTATCGCTTTTTGTATCTTTCATTTGACACTTAATCTTAGAAAATAAAGAAAAAGTTCACAATGTAATGAAGCCAACAAAAAAAGTGTCTAAATAAAGAAAAGATGATTGTATTTTTGCTCGGTTTTAAGTTGAAAAATATTTAAAAAGCGTGTGGCCAAAATTATCGCAGATTGGAAAAATCACAATGAATAATACAAATATATAAAATTGATTGGAAACTTGAAATGAAGTTGTACATTATCTATGTCAAGAAGTAAATCTTTTCGGGTCTGTAAAGTAATAATACATTTTGTAAGTAGAGTTTTTCAACAGGGACGTTACAAAAGTAGAGCGACAGGGACAGCAAATGACGCCATATTTCTTGCCGCTCTTTTGACATTTTTCTTCAGTAAGGTTTGCCATTTCATGATGGAAAGATATACAAGCCAACAACGAGTCGAAATTATTAAAATTTACTACCGAAATTCGGAGTCAGTGGCCTCCACGTCCAATTTATGGTCGTCGTAATCATCCTAGCAGATCAACAATTGAGCGTCTAGTGGAAAAATTTGAATTCACAGGCACAGTACAAATGTTCGTGCCAGTGAGACAAAGAAGTGCCCGTAGTGTCGAGAATATTGCTGCCACTGAGGCTTCAGTTGCAGAAAGCCCAAATGTGTCTCTCACACGGCGTTCTCAAGCGTTGGGCATCTCTGTGACGTCGTTGTGGCGAATTTTGCGAAAAGATCTTGGCCTACATCCTAACAAGATTAAATTGACGCAAGAACTGAAACCGCTTGACCACCAGAAGCGTCGTATGTTCGTGAATTGGGCTGAGCAACAACTTGAAAATGATTCGGATTTTCATCGAAAAATCATCTACAGCGATGAGGCTCATTTCCGGCTGAATGGCTTCGTCAATAAAAAAAATATGCGATATTGGTCAGGCAGCACTCAACACGTGTTCCATGAGTCATCATTGCATCCCGAAAAAATTACGGTTTGGTGTGGTTTATGGGTCGGTGGCGTCATTGGCCCGTACTTCTTCCATGATGATCAAGACCGGCACGTTACTGTGAATGGGTATCGCTACCGTTCAATGATAACCGAACATTTTTGGCCCCAATTGGATGATATGGACTTGGAGTACATGTGGTTTCAACAGGACGGCGCCACAAGCCACACAGCGAATGTCACAATCAATTTATTGGAAACCAAGTTTGGAGAACGTGTTATCTCACGAAATGGTCCAGTCGCTTGGCCGCCTTGGTCGTGCGATTTGACGCCGTTAGACTATTTCTGGTGGGGCTACGTCAAGTCTATGGTCTATGCCAACAAGCCAGCGACGATTGATGAACTTCGTACGAATATCGAACGAGAAATTGCAGCAGTATCGGCCGATTTATGCTTGAAAACCGTCGAAAATTGGGTTGAGCGTCTGGACTTCTGCAAGCGTGCCCGTGGTGGCCATACAAAAGAAATCAAAATCCATACATAATGGCATCAAACGTACTTTCACAGGAATAAAGAATTTCATTGATATCCAAAACCGTTTTTGTTTTATTTAAAAAAACTTTTGTAGCGCTCTTATTGAGAAACCCGATACCTATATTTATATATGCAATTTTTGTGCTGTTATTATTGGAGATCTACCTGCATTTTGCAGACTTTAATCCCCTAAACAGTCTATTGAAATTCGAAAATCTGCACCGCAGATTGTCTGGCTGAATTAAATGGAGATGGAGCTGCAACTGCAGCTATAGCTGGAATAACTGTCAAAATGAATACACACAAATTCAATGATACGTTAACTGCAGATGGACAAATTGGCCAACTTTTAATCGTTTTCTGTTCCTTTCAGATAAAGAACTATCATTCTGAATGCCAATAGAACACTTTTAGAAGGGTTTACACGTATTCCAATCGCTTCTGGATTTCCAATCGAAAAAGCCATTAAGCTTTTTTGACGTTTCAAAATTGCGAGCACAGCCGGGTGTTTACATGGATGTTGAAGTGCCCTTCTAACTCTTTTCAATCTTTCATCAGGAAGTAAAGTAGTTTTAGTTTCCATTTCATGATCATCCATTCTTATTTTTGTTTTCATTTTTATTTTCGATGCTTCTTGTTATTGGATACAATTTGCAAGAGATTCACAGCTGACTTCAGGTGATATTAAATGTCAGGAAGCCTTACAACTGCATTGTAGGGACGTAAAAATCCGTATGACATTTTTTGACAGCTATTTCAGCTGCAGTACCAGCTTAAATCGCAGCACTCTATTATGTTCAGGCAGTATGTCTGCACTTGTGCCTACTTTAATATTTTGTGTAATTCTTTCACTCTTCTTTTGTTTTCATTAATCTGTCATCCTTATATAAAGTTTTATTCCATAAAAAGAATAAATCACAATAACTACACTGTCTTTATCGTAAGCAATAATATGCTTTAAGCATTTAGTTCTACATTAGGCATTTTTCTCTTTTTTTTTTTAGTTTAGAGTAGAGCCTGAACTGTAAAAAAAATTGTTTTTCTTTTTTAGCTCGAAGCGTTCAAAGTTTGTGTTTCTTTTTCATTCTGAGCGTGTTCAGAGCGCGCTCTATGATCTCAGAAAAAATAACTGAGAAGACAGAGTTAATTGCTGAACACAAGCATTTGACAGCTTGTGCTCAGGTGTGTTTCTAAAATAATTCAGAACGCTCAGAATACGCTTGGCTCAGAGGATGTTCAGAATATGCTCGACATGCTCGGACTCTGTTCAGAGCTGTTTTCTGAATTAAAAAAAAACAACTATTTTTACATATAATAATGTATATACATAAAAAAGAAATGAGTAATGAGTTAGCTTTAAATTTATGGCCGTTTAATGTTTGCTTTTTCATTTATATTTTTATATGTTCGATTTTGAAGATTTTTTTTGCATTTTCTCGAATATTTTAAGAACAAATGTTACTATTACGAAACCAGTTAATGTAGATTCCATACAAATGCTACATAGCCATTAAAGATATGTACATATAAAATAAATGTATTCAGCAATCGATTTGCTATGTCCTTCATTGTTTTTAGAATTTCGGTGAAAATCTTTAACTTACTTGTTTTAGACCTTGGCTCCCTTGGTCCGTCAACTGTCACTTTGATGGCTTTTCCGTATGTGGCTACTTGTGGTGGGCTCGTTGACACAGTTATCGTCAGCGTAAAGCTCTTCCCTGCAAAAAAAAAAAACAGTAAGACAATCTCATATTATTATAAGGTAGGCAGTTACACTTTAAAGTGGATGATAAATCATGATTTTCGAACCAAAAAAAAAGACCACCAAAAGTGTTTAAATGCCGATCGTAAAACAAACGTCTACCGTCAGCTGAATCTTTCAGTCATATCTCTCATCGATTTCCACAGCTGTACCATTCAAATTAATATTAAATTCTATACATCTACATGTCAAAAAGTGCGGCAGAGATCTGCAACACGCGCTTGGCATTGCGGCGCGGCATTACAACAAACGGATCTTCTTCGACCCATTCTGACATTAACTGCAACAAATTATGTGATCATTCAAAGGATTTATGTCAGAACGATACGCTACGTAAAAAAGCCTCCTCCTCCTTGAGTTATTATTATAGCAGAAGGTATAGGCCAATACATTGTTGCAGAAATTCTGTTATATGTTTGTAGTCCTTTATTATAATTAACTCCCGCTTTTTGCATCAGGCTACTTTCATTTCCTTTAGAGAAGTTAAATACTTTTTAATGAGCTTTACATTGCCTCAAACAAATAGACACAAAAACGTCATTATCCTCTTTATAGGTAGTCGTATAGTAGTATGACAATGCACACCAGGAACACTGCACTGGTGAATTGTGTAACAGAACAGTAAAAAGGGCTTTCTTTCCCTTTCTTCTATTTTAAAGAACATTAATTCCAGTATTTACAAATAATAAAACCACAAAACGTTTCGCCAAACTACATAAATATTCAAACGAGGGGGAGGTCTCCACAATTGCTGCTATATTGCTACTGTCACCCGCCCAATGCCACACTCACGACAAAGGTTCGCACAAAACCGCAAAAGCCTCAGTCAGAGAGAAAAACAAAACTGCAATGGAGCGCGCGCAAGGATATCACAAACGTTGGCATTTGTGGGTGGGAGAGGACTGTGGAAAAAAAGGACCTGAACATAAATACTTGTACACGGTGGGTCAATTACACGTTTAACAATCCAACAAAGGACTCACCGGACACAGCGGAGCCTGAATGAATGAACAAAAACCAAGCTCCATCATAAATATACATATAATAACTTCGCGAAAGGATAAACGTCTCGCAGCTGAAAAAATTTCTGTGATAGCTACCAGGAACAGTTCATTAAAAGTGTCCTTTTATTTTAGGGCCACGTATTAACTGATTCTATTCAGCTGTCAGTTGCAGGAAACATTTGAATCTGATCGCTGACGAGTAAATTGAAAAAAATGGGCGGACAAACACAGTCGAGTCGTTCGTTGGTGGGCTAATTGTTTTACGATTGGAGCGGAAGGACATGTTAGTTAGCTAGAGACATTAAGACCTTTTTTTTATTAGATATTAGCTTTTTTTTAGTAAGAGTGGGATTTGGGATGATTGGATTTTTTTAGAAGCGATGGAATTTTCTCTATAAACGTTGGTGATGAACAGTGTAAATGAATATTTTAATTCCCCAAAACAGTAAAAATATTTCAATATTTCTTTGAAACAAACATGTAGGTCTGCGCGAAACATTTTTGTGGAGAAGGAAGCCATCAAAAGCAGATTTTCTTTATTTCTAAATTCATTACCAATGCAACGAAAATTTTATGGTCAACAATTATTGCTGAATATTTTTATTAGCGTCATTCTAATAAAAAAAACGATTGCCATTTTTTGACATTTTATATTTAAGACTTGTTTTCCAATGATAATTTATTGTAAAGATAGTTATCTAATAATAATCGCACTGGCATCAAGTATATCATATACATATACACAGTACACAAAAAGAATGTATCTATGTATTATATTCCGACAGTTGTCAAAATTTGAATTGTCAGAAATAAAAAAATGGTTGTGAACGTGAGAACGAAAACACATGTAAATACAACAACAAATCGAAATTGAAACTGTCAGAAATAAAAAATGGCTGTGAACGTGAGGAAAAAATACAAGTTAATACAACAAAAAATATTTACTGAAAAAAAGTCAAAATTCTAATGATAATAGCTGTGTTTAATGAAGAAAAACTGGATCTAAACAGAGCATAACAGCACAAGTGTGTGAAAACTGTCAGGACAAGAAAGAACAGAAAAGTGCAGCTTTGTGTTGACAGAAGAAACCGTTGGCTATCAGCTGTGCAATTTCAAATTTTAAAATGTTCATGTTGTTTGCATTATTTTTCAATTCAAATTTATTATAAATTCATACATTTTATATTCTTTTTTGTCTTTTTCTTCGTGTTAAGTCCAAAAATACTTTGTTTTGTCTCGCAGTAATTCCATTATAATCCAAACAGCGTCGAATTGAGGTTGATGGATTGTTATGAACACTTTCTTGAGTAGCAGTAATTTTTTCAGCCGATCTTGCAGTACGTTGTGGTCCATGCTTGGGCCTATCACTTCTTTCTTCGAAATCATTCACTACACGATAAATAGTGTGCTTTGTTGTTGCTCCCAAAAATTTCTCGTAATTTTTTTGATTGATTTTGATAAAATGTTTTGACGATTGAAACACGTTGGTTTATCGAATATTTTTCCATAATAAATTTGCTAAAAGTCTACTTCACGACTGCCAAATATGAACTGTCAAGACTAATGTTAACCGAAATGGCGGCAAACCAAAGTAGTATACCTTCCCGGCAGACACCCTGTATAATCATTATTGTATCATTTGATATTCAAAATTTTAATTCTTTAAAGGCAGTTTTTGATAGAAAATTCATGTAAATTTAGATGTAAGAATCATTTACAAAATGGTTTTAGTACAATAATCCGACAAAAAATTGTCAATAAGTAAAAATTTAAACAAAGTATGATTAAAGTGAAAACAAACGATCGTATGTATGCAAACAAAAGTTAGCAAATTAAATATTTTTTCAGTCCGGAACAATCTTAAAACGACGGCTAACAACTAATTAATGATTTCTAAAAGATGAAGGAAAGTATTTAAAAGATTCAAAAAGAATTTCGAAGAAAAATGTTCATTCTTCGGAATGATTATAAAGTGATATGCTACGGCATTTTTGAGGCCAGATTCGAATTCAGCGAATGCAGAAAAATATTATATATGCATTTAGAGACTATTGTTCGAATTGTGTCTACAAAGTAATTAAATAGTGTTTTTGAGTGGATTTTCGGAAACAGTAAAAATACTTCAATTTAACTAGCATCAAAATGGGTTGTCACAGAAAAAAAAACCTAAAAATAGAGATTCGTTTGAAATTGTGTATAATTTCAGTTGTACTTTGAAGAAATTTACGAATGATTAGTTTTCGATCCATAAGTGAAAAACTTAAAAAAATGCATTTTTGCTTTTTTCAATGTTGCGTCACCAAATTTTAGTTGCAAACCTCAGATTCGTATTCAGCTCCACCGAAAACATAACGCAGGGAAAAAATCAAAACAACCCCACAATTAACATGCTGAAAATAAAATATTACTGAACTATCTAAATCAGTAAAGCTAAAAAAAATTTAAGAAATTTCTCCGAACAGAGATCGCTCATCCAGACACTTTTATAATGCATTAACGGCGATGAAAAATTAAAAATATTTATAACTTTTTTTTTGTTTAATCGGAAAATTTGCTAATTATATTCAGAGAAAATTGATTTTCTTGCAAAAAATTTGCAAATAAATTTAGCATATTTTTGTCCATCTGTTGCAACGTTCTTTTTGATGTTCACAACTTTTTTTTAAAAACCGGAAATGGTATTGCTAACTTTACGTTTCACAAAATACGTTGAGCAAAATACAGCATACCTACTTTTTTGGGCCGTAAAAGTTGCAAATATGTGATTTTCTTACTCTTTGGAAAATGCAGCAGAAATTGAAAAACAAAAATTGGTTTTTAAGAAAAATGTACCTAAAGCTTAAAAAAAGTATTATTTATTAATTGTTTTTCAGTCATAAAACTTGCAACTAAGCAATTGTTATATGTTTTGGGTGTATGGTACCACAAACTGAGCTAAAGGCAGTACACCAGTGTTTCCCAACGTGGCCTACGCCCCATAAGGTGGCTATTCAATTTTTCAGGTGGGCAATTTTACATTCTGATGCTTCGCATCTATTTAAGATTTCAATATTAAAAGAACCAAAAGAAATAAAGATCTCACTTTCGCACTAATTTATTTTCGAAAAGTGTCCGGACTCAAATTTGGCTTGTTCAAACTTTTGTTTGTGCCAACTTGTGAACGCTTTTTCAGATATTCTGTAGGAAACAAAATGTGAGCATGAAGCCTTTCATATTGTTTTAAAATATTTGTGGAACTTTTTGATGCTCTCAAGCAGTAAAGTGGGAGCATGAATTTGCAAACGGTCGATTGTAAGGCTGGCCACAATTCCAAACCAAACGATAGTTTTGTAAGTATCGTCAAAATCGAAAAATGTTAGTATCGTCTCGGTATATCAGTTTTGTATGACTCAGTTTCGTTTAATCTCGTACAACCAAGTCTCGTCTGGGTATGGTTTCGTATGCCTTTGGATCTGATATGGTCTCGGTATATCGTTTTGGTTTCCGATACCGATACCAAATGATACCGAGACTTTTCTGGTATTGTGGAGAGCCCTATTTTTGAGTCTTATTCGATATTTTCGAAAAACTTGACTCATTTAATAAACAACTTCAGGGAAAAAATACATAACTCTAGCGGAAGCAAAAATGAAGAATTTTGGCTTCGCTACCCTAATTGATATTTCAGACAATCATTTAAAACTCAAATTTTGACCGGTTTCATTGTTTTCGAAACTGATACCGCTATAGAATCACATCTTGAAAATTTATCGCTGGATTTAAAAACATACTTTTCTCGTTTTGGTAATTCCTCCTAATTTTTAATAATTCAAGTTTTTTAGTGAACATTTCAAAATTTTGAATGTTAAAAATTAAACGTAATTTGCACAAAAAAGGTTGGGAAGCACTGCAGTACACCTTTCATTGTTACGAAATTTCAAAATTTCAAAAAAATTTTAAAATTTGCGATGATTTTTCTAACATAATAGCTATATGAAAAAAAAAAAAATTGAAAATCGAAAATGGCAGTGCTTACTTCAGCTTTGCAAAATTGTTTTTTGGCCATACGATCTTCTTCAAATATGTGAATATTATTTTTTATTTTTTTCGGCGCTTAGCAACATAAACTGAGCACAAAACAGCACAATTTTCTTTTTTGAAGAAATGTCAGTAACAATTTGAAAAAAAAATCATTAATGTAGAGAATTTGCAAAATTACAATTTTTCCTTGATAGGTATTTATGGCACAAGTTGAGCACAATGCAGCACAACCCTTTTTTTGAAAATCAAAAGTGAAGATGCTTACTTTACGCTTAAAAAAAATGGTATCCTCCAATGATTTTAATTTTAAATATGGAACATGGCAGCACATGGGCACATTACAGTTCAAACGTTTTTTTTTAAACCAAAATCGAAAATGCCAGTGCTAACTTCACACTTATTAAAAGTTGCCAATATATGATCTTTTTAATTTCTTTGAAATAGGAAGAACAAAACGGAACAGCCTTAAATTCATATAACCTGATGACATGTTTTCAATTTGAGGACTGACTTATATATCTTTGTATTGTTATGAAATATTTAAATTGAAGTGTGACGCCTTGGAAATTATCCTTCAAAATTGAAAAATCACCCATCCCACTCTTCGTTTGGATATAGATAATCTTAATTTCAATAGATTTTTGACTTAAAATAAAAAAGGCTCTATTTTTGCATTCTTTAACCAATTAAAAAAATGTCTTCAATAATATTTGAATAAGTTTACAAGTTTAAGAATTTAATAACCTTTAAGTCATATGCTCTGTTTCAACGAATGGATTAAAAAATATTTAATTCACAAGCTTTTGAGGATTAAACAAAAAGTTTTTGACTTATGTATTTGTGTCTACTAAAAATATGTCATTATATTGATTGACCCATTCTTTGGCATCTCTCATTTCATATAAATTATAGCACTTTATACCTTTTATTCTCTAATGTAGACATAAAAAGAATCATAAGTACGTATGCGTTAAAAAATACACAAAACAAAATATATTATGAAGAAACATTAAAATAATGACGAGTGCGGCTTCTCTTTACAAAAAAAAAAAAAAAAATGCTAAGAAAACAAATGAGCTCCAATTTTGAACTGTGTAGTGTACCAAACCATAGGAAAAAACGTATGACCGTGCGGCGGCGGTGTGTCGTCGTGCGGTCGAACTCGCTCGATTTAGTTTTGTCAGAAGTTTTTTTTCTCCCCCAAAAAAAGATTGAAATGACCGACACGCGTCATCAATAAGCGCCTTTCATTCATATCCCTACTTAGGAACAACTTACTTACAACTGTTGATGACTAATTTTGATTAACTGGCCGTAGCCTCATCAAAGAAATACCTTAAAGGAAGACATTTTTCGACAAAACCATTGCTTTTAAATAAAAAAGCACAAAAGCGATGAAAATCTTTTCGAAACAATTGTTTTTTTTGTGTTTTGTTTTTGTTGTACAACAGATTAGCAGGTCGCTTTCTAAAGAGCATACACCAAAGAGCGCGCATCGATTATATTGATGAAAAGAAGGACTGTTTGAAGGTGTTGTTAAAGTAAAGGAAGTAATGTTGCTTGGACATTAAATACGATTTTTCAAAATCTATGTATTTTGTATTTATAAGGATCGGCTTTTAATAGCCCAAGAGCCTAAGACATTAACTTTCTATGTGAACCACGGTGACTGAATTTCTTGTTTCAGTTGTAAAATGTTTCTCAAACTAGTTTTGTGGGTCTGAGTCTTTTTAATAGAATTATAGTCCAAAATCCAACGAATTGAAATTTGCATCATGTTTACCACACTTTCTCCTCACACAGAACTGTACAAAATTTCGTATATTTAAAACTATTGGAAGAATTCAACAAAAACTAGCTGATGTAACTCCAAATGCAACCTAACGTCCCATACTATTATTCCCTTACTGCTTTAACCCGACTGATAATCTGGGTATTTAAGATTTGAAATACCAAATAAAGTGATTTATCTACGCTGCTTGATATTAATCATTACCACGCCGCCGCACCGGGCACCACCGGTTGGGTTGATGATGACGACGCTGTTGCTGATGATTCCATTATGAAAGAAAGACAACAACAAACACCGTTTGCTTGTGCATTGAGATGTTTATTTGATTAACGAAAAAGAAGAGTTGAGATTTAAGATAAGGTCTTATTTTTTACTAACGGGTGATTTTTTAGCTGGTTTGGTTTTGGCAACACTGGTTTTGACAGCTGACGTGTGTTTAGTACCTTGTGTCACTATCAAACAGCTTCAGTTTGGTTTGCAATTTAACCATGGATCGTCTTACAAATGAACAACGCTTGCAAATTATTGAATTTTACTATCAAAATTCGTGCTCGGTTCGAGATGTTCATCGCGCGCTGCTTGTGTTCAGCGATGAGGCTCATTTTTGGTTGAATGGGTACGTAAATAAGCATAATTTCCGCATTTGGAGTGAAGATCAGCCAGAAGCATTGCAACAGCTACCAATGCATCCCGAAAAAGCGACTGTTTGGTGCGGTTTATGGGCCGGCGGCATTATTGGGCCATATTTCTTCAAAGATGATGCGAATCGCAGCGTTACTGTCAATGGTGAACGCTACCGAGCGATGATAACAAACTTTTTTTTGCCCGAAATGGAAGTTCTTGACTTGCATGATATGTGGTTTCAACAAGACGGTGCCACATGCCACACAGCACGCGAAACAATGGCGCAATTGCGAGGCGAGTTTGGTGAACAGTTAATTTCACGTTTCGGGCCGGTCAATTGGCCGCCTAGATCGTGCGATTTGACACCATTAGATTATTTTTTGTGGGGGTATGTCAAGGCTAATGTCTATAGGGACATGCTCGCTTCGATTGACGCACTGGAAGCCAACATCCATGCATTCATTCGTGAGATACCGGCCGATATGTGTGAAAGAGTATGCCAAAATTGGACTCAGCGGATGGGCTACCTGAGACGCAGCCGCGGTCAACATTTGCATGAAATTATCTTTAAACATTAAATTGCAAGGTTCAAACTATCGATTCAAATAAATATTTCATTCATTTTTTCGAATTGTTTGTGTTTTTTTTTTTTTAAAGTTCTAAACCTCTTAAAAAATCACCCGTTATAATAACTATGGACTCAGAGAAAGGAACATAAATACCATACATGCGTGACATGAGTTTATTAAAAGAACATGAGAGTATAGGAAGAATGTACTTACTTTCATTAAATATAATTTTTAAAAATCATAGCTAATTTGCAAATTCTTATTTAAATTGATGTCCTGGAATAAAAACTAAACACCCGCTGAGCGGAAATATAGCATATACAAAATTTGAGACCTAAACTGTTCATTAATAGAAACAACGGTATCAGCCATTTAACTTTTAAGCAAAGGTTTATTTTTTTTTTCAAAAACGACTCCCACGCTTTATGTATAAAAAAAAGGCTCTAGACTTTTGGCAAGGGAAATTTGAAAAAAAAAATGCCATCTTATTGATCAATAATTGGTCAGAAAAGATCAGCTAGTTTTTAAAATGGGCATTCCTAGTTAACTTGTAAACAAGGCTTTAAAGTTTATCAAGGTCACTAAGGTCACCTTGATTACCATCTAAGGATCTTTTGGATGGTATATATTTTCTGTAAATTTCCCAAAAATGAGGTGCTGAAAATCGGTAGTGACCTTGGGCCCATTTGATAAAACTACAAGACTAATAATTATTGGTGAATTATAGTTCGAGAGACGATCTGAAGATTTCTTATCTCACTACGGCTCCTGAAAAACAGGATACCAGCCTAGAGCTTTCTTCCAAACATTTACAAAACCGCTGGTCGGATAAGAATTCTTGGTTGCTAATGTAAGAAAATCCAGTTTTTGGGTTGTATTTTCGACTAAGTATACCCCTCATAGTACCTCGTGGCATAATGGTAAGTGCGTAGGAGTGTCATGTCGAAGGTCTGGGTTTGATTCCCAGTCGTTGCAATCCAAAAACAGAAATGTTTTTCCCAAGATACTGACAAATCCTTCAAGAGTATGAACTTGTCACGAATAAGTGCTTCTCATCTAGCCGTTCGGACTTGGCAAAAAATTGTAGGTCCCCTCCATTCCTGCCAACAACACGCACACAGGAATGGTTGAGAGTCGTAAGTCACTAGGCCCTGGTTCTCCACAAGCTTTTACGCCACCAAAAAAAAAATACCTTTCACATTAGGAACTTGGATCAATTGGATATCAAATGAATGCTAATACTGTCTTCTACACTTTACTAATGGTCAGACAGACTTTCGAAGGTGCTTGCTTTGAGTTCGATCGCCCAGACTTTAATTCACAAATAATTATTAGTCTTGTTCTTAATTATAAGTTATCTAGGACTGCCCATTTTATTAGACTAGCTTACCTTTTCTGACCAATAACTGACCAACTAGATGACATTAACTTTTCTCATATTTCTAATATATATATGAGATGCTAAGGGTCCAGGGCCTGCATTTAACATTAGGGAAAAAAGAGTAAAATCATTAAATACCTAGCAAAAAAAGTGGCCTTAACTTAACTAAAGTCATTTTAGTATGGCTGACTTTTTTTTATATAATGTCCGCTCTAACTACTTAGATTTGCGAAAGGGCAGTCTGGCTGATAGGAGGTGCTGCGTTATCCACCATTTTGAAAAAGTGTGTTAAAAAACATTAATGCATTTTTCTCCTTTAAAATTCTTGCTCACAATAATTTTTGAAATCTCACTCCAATAAAAAGTTATTGTCGAAAAACTATTAAATTTTGATTGTTCGTCTAAACGAAAAATAACGAATTTTTCGAGGGGGCCCGTTTTTAAAAATAGCCCTTAAAATTCTGTTCTTAAATTATATTCTTCAAACAAGTTATATTTGTCAATAGTTTTTGGAAAAAAAAAAATACACTTTCAATTTAATTTAAAAGAAGTTTTTCTAATTTTCAACAATTTTTTCAAAAATAACTAAAGAAATATTATAAGTTTGGAAAATATATTTAAAGAAAAAAATTCTAGCTTTCAAACGACCTAGAAAACATTGTTGTAAGCTTTTCCGTTGTTTTTTTATAATTTATGTTTCATTTTAGGTGATTTTTTTTTATAAAAGTGTTCCTTTTCCCAAAACCCCACTTCTATAGTTTTAAATACTTGTCTGATGTAACTCTACAAAAATCCGTTTATATTATGAGGCACCGAACGAATCGTAAAATCTCCTAAAGAATTATTTGCTGTCTTAAATACTACGTTTTCACTAGAGCCAAATTGAGGTAATTTCGCAAATCACAGAAAAAGTCGTTTCATTTGTAATTTCATTTAACAGCTCATTTCATTTTTGAATTTCAACTGGCTGTTAAACGCTGTTTGTTGTTGTTTTCTTCTTTCTACTTCCATTGGGCTTTGACATTTTCATAAGAAACCTTTTCAGAGCTCTTCAAACTGTGCCTACTAAGTGGGTGTGTTCAATAGGTTTCGACTTAATTTTAAACCTAATTTCGTGTAAATTTGGTTTAAATTACCTCATTTCGTAATGTGAATTTGTATGGGAAATGAGATGATTGCGTATCGAATTTGGAAATTTTCAACAATATTATCTCATTTGGTCTAATGAAAACGTAATATAAGACATTTTTTGTTTCAAATAAAATCTAGAGATACAAAAATGTAGGAAATCAGGTATTCTTTAAGAAACTATTTAATAATTTTTTTTTCATTCAGACGAACAAGAGTCGATATAAGCACTTAAAACCATTTTTAAAAACAAAATTTGACACTCTTTCGACTATAGCTTTTCATTGGAAAGAGAGAACCTACAATTTTTTTGTTGATCAATTCACTTCTTTAGGTAAAGGCTACTTTTGGTCGAGAAGCCAATTTTCAAAACTGATTATTAAAGGAACCATTTTTATCGAATTTCTTTAAACTTTTGTTCCGATTGCAATATTTTTTTACACAGGAGCTTCTAAGCAATAAAACAAGTTTTTTTTTGTAGAAACGTAAAATTTTACATGGTGGAACTACCAAAATGTTTTTTGGATTAAAAAAAAAAAAATTAAGGCTTTTTTTTGGAAAATTTTTATAGAACTCGGTATTTACCGATTTTTTAACTCTCAAAAGTTAACATTATAAGAAAAAATTTAACTTTATGAAAAAATAACCTTTCATACAAATTGTTTTCCTTAAAAACGGCTCCTACGATTTTGGTGAAACTTTTTTTGTATGATAAAATCAGTGTCATTTACAAATGCACCTATGAATATTACTTCTCATAGAACGTTTTTTTTTTTCAATTTTTAATTTTGTCATTATCGGCAACACAGGTAGATTAACAGATTTAGATAATTTTTTTTATATACAAATTGAAATAAAATTAAAAATATTGCATATAAAAACTTTCAAAAAAAGTTTTTGAGTTTTAAAAAAGCTTTAAATTTATTTTTCGGTAATAAATACTTAAGATTTGCTTCCCAAAAAATTCCTTAAAAATGAATAAAGAATTTGACATATACAAAAATTAGTTTCTATGAAAAACCGTTGTAACGATTTAATTTTGTTTTGCATACAATTATATTCAATAAACAATTAAAATGGCGTTATTTTTTCTTCTGAAAGAAGTTATTTTATCTTACTTTAATATAGTTTTTGATACTTTTAAATATTTGTCTCTCATAATTTCCATGTCTTTTTACATATAATTTTTTTAGACCCTGAGCGTCTTAGACATAAGATTGAGTACGTGAGACCCAATCGTACATTTTATTTAATTTTTCATCAAAGTATTAACAAAATCCCTAATTTTACAAAAGTGGTCGCACTCGTTGCAAACCCAAATAAAATGCGCGACTGTGCCATACATAGCTGCTTTTATGTTCAAGGCGCTGAGGGTTTAAAAAAATTATGATATCAATCAGTTATACCGTTTTCAACAAAATCAAAAATTAAAAAATTGTTCTTTGGGAGGTATCATTAATAACCATTTTTTTTTGAAAAATGGTTTTTCACCCAAAGGAGGCCCTTACTAAAAGGTACTCGTAATTTATTGAATTTTTTTTAAGAAAAGTTGTCGAGCCGTTTTTGAGAAAAATACGATTACGTAAAAGTGCTGAAAAAAAAATTGTATGCCAGGTTATTTTTGGTTCTAAAAAAAGATGAAAAAAATATGTGGACATAATCACGAAAAACCACTATGTACCAAGTTTAAGGAAAATCGATCGAGCCGTCTAGACTATAGACGAACAAAAAGACAGACAGAATTGTGTCACCCACTTTTTTGGTGTTTTCTATCATCTGAATTTCATGTGATTGTTATCTCATTTTTTTTTGCATGAATCCAAAATTGCGCTATAGTACTCGTAGCTATATCGCAAATAAAAACTATTCATATGAAATAGAATTTCTCTAAGATAAGATTTCCTTTTAAGAGAATGTATCATTAGATTCTTCGAAAAACATCAAAAGGAAGAATTTTGAAAAGTTCTAAGTTTTTTTTTTTCCAATGAATCACATTAAATATGGGGTTTTGCCTAAGCACGAAAAATCTTTAAGTATTATTTAATCATTCTTAGAAACTTAAATTTATAAGAAAGTTTAATTCGGGTCGTGAAACTTATTTATAGTTGATGACGTATTGATGTTTTAAAGAAGTCTCTTGAGTCCAATATTTGCTTCTGCTTTTGATTATTTTGTTTATTATTTCTTATGAAATAAGAGTTAATGTGAAAGAATAATCTAAATCAAAGTTTAGATTTATTTTAATACGAATCAAGTGAAATTATTTGAAATTTGATAAAAAGAAAAGGAAAACTGAATTATTTTGTCGTTGGATCACAAAAGAATCATTATAAAAATCACTTCAGCACTCTTACAACTGAAAAAAATTCTCTTTCTCTGTTTGAATATAATCTTGGTATCTTATGAATACATATTTGAAGAAAAGGTCCTGAATCTAAGGAGACAATTGTGGGGGAATATTGGAAATCAGCCAATATCCACTGTGCAACGAGGAAATGAAACGTCCGCGACGTGATGAGATCTCCTCGCAGTTGTTCTCTCTTAAAATCGAATTTAAAACAATCAAATAATCTAATGGCATTTCTCGTCGACTCGTCACGATATTTATATTTTCGAAAAATTGTCAAAAAGACGCAACACGACGACGAGAAATGCTTTATTATGTATTATTTCCTTATTTTAAATTTGTTTTTAAGAAAGAACAACTGCAAAGCAATCTCATCACGACGCAACGCACAGTGGTCCGTTTGTTGAATTTCAGCGACAAAAATCTTTTCCCACACCAATCCTTGATGCAAATTAATAATAGCAATTAGTACACTAAATGTTTTGGGGATGCTGAACTCAGTAGTACTGCTTATTTGTTTCTATTTCAAACAGGATCTTCACAATTCAGGTCAGAACATGTTCCCAAATTCAGATTTTTAAATTACGAAATATCGAAGTCAGGAACTGAGTCAAATTTATGTTTGTAAGGACCGGTTCTACAAACGTGGTTCAAAAGTTGATCCGTGGATCAAAAATTTTTACTGGCTAATTTCAGCGGAATTACTCAGGTTCAACGATGGTGTAAGGTTCAAATATGTCATAGAAGCCAAATAAACGAACGAACTATCTTTGAACCTCAGTAAGTTTGCTGAAGTCAGTGAGTTAAAATTTCAGAGCCACGAGTTAAATATTTGTACAACTGGCCCTAACTGCCTGGTTGAATACTTTCATATAAAAATAACTCCAGTACTGATTCGTTCAAAATTTAAAGAAGATGTTCCAAATGCAGAAATGTTCCCAAGAGATAAGTAATAATTTTAGTGCTAGTTTTCATATTTTGTTTGTTTTGGAAATTATCTTTAGATCTAATTTGATCGAATCTGAACAAAATTTGACTGATTTGACGGCTTGAAGTAGAGAATCAAATTTTAGGTCAACTACTTAAAAACTCGACAAAATAATCTAAAGTCATAGTTTTAATAATGTTGTAATTTTTTCTGCTTGCATTATTTAAATCTGAAACCAGACTAAGTATTCTAGTTTAACGGTTTATTCAGAAAAAATTACAACATTATTAAAACTTTAACTTTAGATTATTTTTTTATTTTTTTGAGTTTTTGAGTAGTTGACCTAATATTTGTTTTGCTCTTTTCTGGTCTAATTTGTCTTCATTAAACACATCTACTAAACACAATGATAAAAAATGAAAAGGACGCAAAAGAAAAGCAAAAATATCAGAGAAAAGTGGTCAATTCGGCAGAATACATCAAATTCCGCTGAATATGAAAGACGATTGATAATCGGAAAAAGTCGTGCATCGATCAACAAAGGTACCTTTCACAATGCTATTCAGCCTTATTGTGAGTTTCACGTGAACAACATTCCACTGGAAAAAATTGACATTTCACTTTTCGCCTGTTGTGAGTTTCGCCCGAAAAAGGAAAATTCCCCTTCTTTTGAGTACTCATTTCGTAATTTTTTGTAATTAAGAGCTTAAAAGGTTACTTATTTTTTGACATCAAAACGAAATAAAAACAGAGAGGATCGACTGGTGCCTTTACACAAGTTTTTTTTTTTTGTTTATTTTACTCCAAGAGAAGGTCAGGCGAAACTCATAATAGCATAATTCCGAGGGAACAAACATTTTTCGGGTGAATTTTTTTCCATGTGAAACTCATAATAAGGCTGAATAGCTAACCAATTCAAATTGGGTAAAGAGGTCATCGTTATAACATCGTGAGTGTTTTAGTGTTGAGTGATAACGATTGTCATTCAGACTCGCTCTTCTGGTGATCACTGTGATGCAGCAGAACCCCAGTGCGTGTGAAATAGTAAGCTCAGCACAGTGTGCACACTCACGCCCACCTCATTTACCTAAGTATGTACCTACCTTCTTTTCGAAGTAAACAAATTATTTTCAAAAAATTGATTATATTGTCGTTTGCATGTCCGAAATGCGAACTGCTGTTTCGTTGCGCCAAAGCAAAAAAGATGATCGCATGATCGCCAGAAGCATCAGTTCGTCCAACAAATGTGGCGATGACTTCTGGTGTGCAATTACATATACCTGCAGTTCTTATATTTCTCAACTTGCCTACAATGAATGTTCTTCCATGAGATGCAGATGGGTACGCATAGGTGCGCAAGCGCATCAGAAACAATGCAAATATAAAATGAGATAATTAACCCAAGAGAATGAATGATGACGAAGATGATGGACTTGGCGCATGCCATTTTTCTTAGGTCACATATGGCAATGATAATGGTAATAAAGGTGAAATCAATTATATACAAAATTCTTAGCTTGATGTTTATGTTTAAAGAGTATAGACTTAATAGACTTACCTCGACCACTTCGTCCAACGAAACGCAGGTCATTGAATTTGGCAACTTGATTCTTCATCACGGCTGTGCAGTTTCTTAATTCAGCACAGCAGTTTTCGTCGTTTCCAGCACGTATCGTTACTATTGTGCCGTCACCGACATCGACTAGAGCGACCACTTTGAAGGCCAACGGAAGAGTTTTATTTGATCTCCAGTGGGTAGGCAAGGCTGAGCAGAGGAAATAGGGACTACCCGTTCGAACTGAAAATAAAATACAGAGTATTATCCAAAATATAAAATATTGACTAAATCAAATTTCAAAAGAAATGATAGCCTTAGAAATACAACTAGATTAGAGTTGAAACCATCACTAGGACCAAGATTGCTGAAAAAGAAGAACCGCTTTGTTAGAACAAAAGCTTTGTCAGGGAAGGTTTTATATATGTCTATCTAAATATAAATACTGACCCAACCAAATGCCAAGTTACTTCACTACACTTTTACTCGCCAGTGGATGTCCATCTGGCCCTACAATCACTATCTTAGGCCAGTTCTTCCTCAAACCCCTTGAACCACCACAAAACGGAGTTCTTAACAAAATAGTTTCTTATTTCTGAAAGCTGATTTTCAACTTCCAGTCATCACAATTTCGTTAAAATCTGATCAAAGTCACGTTGTAAAATAATTATGATGTCTGCGAATTTTGAAACTTTTCTATCTATCAGATTTGTATAAATAAGATTTGGGATACAATGATTTATTTTTGTAAATTATTTCAACTATCAATTACATGTAATTAGTAATTGAACTTCTTTCGATTACGATTACTCATAATTATAGTTGAAAAAAACATACATTTATGTTACTTGTAATTGTAATTGAAAAATGTACTTACGAATTACATGTTTTTGAAAAAAGTAATGGGTTTTTGAAGTAATTGAAAAAAGCACTGTGTTAATTTCATTTATTGTAATGAATTTTTATTATTCAAACATTAAAATATTTATAATAAAAGTAAATAAAAGTATTCCAACTGCTTAACTAATACAAATTGACAAAAACGCAATGAGAAATTTGCCCGTTTAGTTATTATTAATTTAATTATTTTCAAAATGATGTTATTTAAATGACGGCGGAAAATAAAAACCTTATGAAAGTGAATAAAATATATTTTAATTAGTTTAAAACATAACATGTACAGAGATTTAATAATATAGGACAATATCACAGAAAATGTAATTGACAAAACCAATTAATTTATTACATTTTTTGTATTGATTACTCAAAAAAGTAATCATTACAGATTTTTTGATGATTACTTTTGTTTTCAACGACGTTGATGTAATTGAACTACAAGTAATTAAAACTCTCAAATCTCATGTTATAAGTAATTGAATTTTTCTTCAATTAAATTTAAAAGTAATCGAAAAAATGTTCGGAGATTACATTAAACTTTTTTTTCATTTCTTCCCATCTCAGCATATGCAATTACCTGATTAAGACTTACTTTATCTGATTGGTGGTGTGAATGCTGAATAAAATCGGTGAGTCCTCTGTTCACTCAGACAAAAGCTTTATTAATAACCTTTTCAAATAATTTGCTGATACTTGATAGGTTGAAGTTGTCTTTTCTTTCTTTTTGTAGAGTTGGCACCACTTACTACTTCCATGAACTGGAAAATAAGCATTATTCATTTACAGCCTTGTCTATAAACCCGATTTATCGACGGAATAAAGTTACCCCGATCCTGAAAAACTTTTAAAAAAATACACGAGGAATAGAGGAGGAGTAAGTTAAACTGGTACAAAGTTTAGTAGAGCCATTTTAATATATAAATGTCATTTTGACATGACATCGTGTGTTTGAAATTTACAAAAAGGAGTGTTAATGAAATTTTGTTTATTTTTTTTTAAATACGAGTAATTACGTTTTCTTTAATTTTTCTTAACCATTTATTATTTATTTATTCACTAAAATTAATTAATTGAAATAAATAATAGTGGAAATCAGCAAGGGTTTGGCTACATTCTTTATAACAAGAGTTTTAGATTTGTCATTCTTACATAAAGAGGGTGTAACTAACACGGCTCGGAAATTATTTTATAAATAAAATTAGTTTGACGTAGCGTATAGTCGGAAAAAATGCTTTGACTCGGTTTAAATATTCCGAGGTTAAAACGAGAACTAGTGACATCTAATAAATACGGCTGTTAGTGTGTTTGAAACAGAGTGGGTAATGTCAACTACTTTTTGAGGTAAAAGTGATTTTGGCAAAGTCGAAGAACATCAGATTTTCAGAACAATGGGAGGGATACTATCCGGACCAGCGGATTTGTGTAAATTGAGATCAGGGTTGTCATCTACTACAACTGTAGCGTTTTTTCTACAATTCTTTTTTTCAGAAAGTCACTACGTACATTCGTGAAATATTTACAAAATACTATATTTTCATAAAATAAAAAAAATAATATTTTCAAGTGTTAAAAAACTTGTAGAGTTGAGTTCTTACTACCAATGCGAACTACTATCAAGAGCTATTTTTGATTTTAGTTAAAATTCGAACTGCCCTCCAAGATTTAGAAAATGATTTGTTATTCCAGTTAGGTACAATTTTGAGGTGTCAACACTGGTTGAGATCCTATCAAGAGGTTTTGCTGCTCATAAGTGTGAAATAAGATCAGCCTTATAAAATCTTATAATAACCGCCACCACATACCGCACCGCCCCAACCCCGCGAAATAGCATTGAAATTCACTTGTCACATCGAAGGTACCCGCCACGTAGTTGCTTTGAATTTCATTTTCATGTATTCCTGATATTAGATTTGTCTATTTTTGACTCTATTTATGAAGCCTAAATTGAAGAGAATATTTTTGGATACTTCTTTCATTGAATATTTTGGGGACTTATTTCATCTTTAAATAACCTCCCAATTTAAAAATGAAAAGGATCCCCAAAAAGCCATGAAATGAATCCCCAATTTTTGGGAGTTCTTTCATTTGAAAAAAACTTTTCCATTTCCCTACAAATTTTGGGGATTTTAAATTTGGGGAGTTATTTCACGGAGCTTTGGATTCTTTTCTCTATAATTTTCAATTTAATTTAACGTTTTATTAAATAATCTTAATTTTTAAGCATTATTTTATTAATTTTTGCTATTTTAAAGACCATCTTTTGGTTTAAGTTTTTTTTTTCAATTTTTGTAACACATTCACGCAGATATACAACAGAATATGGCTGTGAGAGTGTTATCCTGCATGAGTCAAATTTTATTTTTAAACACCAAAGATGAGCTTGTTAGTCCGATGATTTGGTTATTATGTGTTTTTATTGTATACTGCCAAACAATTTAAACAAAAATTGTGCTATTTTTTATATGGCAACATTAGTCATTTATGGTTATTTTTATGTATATATTTAAATGCTTGTGGATTTGCTTACTTTTATCTTATCAGGCATAACTTTAAAAAAAAATCAAATGACATAACTACAAAGTTTTTATCACGAAACTTTTTTTGAAAATGTATTTTTTGCATTTTTAATTTAAGTACTTTCTATAGATAAGTTCTTTAAAGTACCGCGTACTCTTGATCATGTATATTATATTTTTAAACATTTTATAATTACGAATCCAGCTTCAAAGCAATTACATGCAACCAAGTGCTGAGCTTTATTTATTATAGTTATTCCTTTCGCCAAGAATTTGTTCCTCTTTTAACTGCTTCATTTTTTTTTAACCATGATTATTTGCACACAAAAAAGTCTGGCGCGTGAACCAAACATGCCCGGGTTGCTGATCACACGACACGAAATTGATATTGATATGATACTGTTACTGATCCCTTGTATTATCTTATGTGGCTTCATTCATATTTTTCCCAAGCGTATCCTCCAGCCTGACTTGGTGTTGTGCTATTTTCCTTTCTCTTATACTCACACAAACACAACAACAAAAAAAAATGGATAAAACCAATGAAGAATATAAGAATCTGATATTTTTGGAACAATTTAAAAATTCCTTTTCTTCTTTTTTGAAAATGTGATATTTGATATTATGGAATCAGTGCGTTTCCAATAATACCTCTGTTTTAGTGCACCTTCTGGAAAGTAATATGACGACAGGACACGTCGTCGGTACTTCTTCGTATATAACTTATCATTAACTCGTTTAATATGCTTTTGATTTTTAACAATAACAATACAAATAAGCTCTTTTACTCCCTCTGTACGAGGTGTTGTCGAATGCAAATATAAGAAATGAATATCATTCTTAAGGTTCTTTTCGGTACTGACTTTAAATCCATCTTGCGTTTTTCGTCATTAGTTCGGGTCTTAGAGATATTCCTATAGTTACAAAAAAACGCTTATTTTCTCTTGGAGTTATGTTATATAACGTAATTATTTATTGTCAATAAAATTTTCGTTTTCTTAAAAATTCAGTTAAAATCTGTTCAATATCTCTTTTAGTCTCCAAGAAAAGCTTAGATACTTTTAAGTCTTCATCTGAACCCACACTAAATTGGGTATAATATTAGTCCAGGAGCTGACCGTAAGATTCCAAGTCGATAGCTTTAGTCAAATAATTTACAAAACTAGTCGGACAAGCTTTATCTTGACAAATATTATTCTTAAAAGCCTGACTCGTCTGTGGATTGTTTGCATATCATTGATGACACTTAAAAAAAAAAAGAAGTCAAATCGAAGCACTGTCTCTGTCAAACAGCATCATCAAAAGGGCTATTTACAAGATTTTTTAACTTGGTGTGGAAAGATTTGGTAGCCATAGGTATTTTCTCGATTTCTGGCAACACAAATGGGATAAATAAATAAGTGGCGCAACAGCTCGTGGAGAACCAGGGCCTAGTAACTTACAACTCTCAACCATTCCTGTGTGCGTGTTGTTGGCAGGAATAGAAGGGGCCTATGAGTTTTCAATTCAATTCAACATATTTAAGTATTATGAAATATACTATCATCGTTTGAGCAGTTTTATTGTCAAATTAAAGCAAGTCTTAGCCCCAAACAGAGAAGCGAAAGCGAAGAGGGTGTTCAATTGGCTTAAATTCGCTTCAGGCTTACGCGACTGATGTTCGGTTGCTCAGATCTTTTGCGTGTTAAGGAACTTTGGAGTAAGGTATACACGCCTGGTAACAACTGATGCAAGGCCCGGCAGATACTCGTAATATGGGTAGTATCGGTAGCACTTTCCACTTGAGATTTTTCGAGCGGATAAAACACCCACTTGAAATTTTGTGGTATTTTTTTTTAATAAAAGCTTACCATGCCAAGGTTTAAAAATAAATAATATTTCATAATGTTTAACATGAAATCATCAATTTTGTCAGAAATCATAAGCACAGGCCCAGGAAAATTTGACTTTCACTTCAACAAATTTCCGGCAAAGCTGAATTTGGGTAGAGAGTTTGTTTTAACGTCTTTTGAAATAAATTATATTTGCTGAGATATTTACAAAAAAAAACTTTGTTTTCCTTTTGCTGTATAAAATCAAAAGTGTTACTTTAACAACAATAAACTTACTGTGTTCGTTTATAGCTTATTTTTTTTAGATAATTTTACTGTTTAAGTATTGTAATTTTATTATTTATGATTGTTGAATCAGAACCAAATCACTTTCTTCTTCAAGATAGTTACCCTTCTCTTACCCCAGGCACCGGTCATCCCAAAAACCTGGTCTTACAATGAGGAGACTTAGCCAAATAAAATTCGTAAATTTCTTGACAAAATTTGCTCCACCATGAAGTTCTTTCACGGTTTTCTCTTAATCTATTGATTGTATAAAAAAAAAAATGTGAATCTATTTTGAAAAATTACATAATCTACAATGTGCATCTTCACATTTTTTTCAAAAATACTGATAGTTTTCGGGAAATTAAAAAAAACTGAATTTTATCTCCTTTTACACTCCCTAAAAATTTTGCACCGATCTTTTTAGGAAATACTTAAGACGTCAAAACGAGCTCTCCACCAAAATTCAGCTTTGTCGGAATTTTTTTTCTGTGTATAAAGTGACCAGACACCAGATTTATTTGAAGCAAAAGTGGGACTCAATTCAAAAACTTCGCAGAGAGTCGAAATACTGATTTTGTTTAGTAAACATTTAAAAAATCACCTAGTTATGCAACAGAAACGATAAATGACACAAATACTAAAAAAAAAGAACAGTCTCCATAACTATTTAATGTAACTTACAAAAATCAGCCTCAATATTTCTATCGTATTTAGATAAACTCAGAAAATTTTATTTATTTATTTACTATTTTGAGTTTTTTCATTAAAACTGTCACGTTTTTTGTCATAGAGTACCTATATTATCTAGAGAACCGACTGGTACCCTTCTTGCTTAAAACATCCGCAAATTTTATTTCGGCACATCAAGAGTTAATTCTCTTAAATTCCGTGTCTGTGAATATGTGTGTGAATTGTTGTCAAAATACTTTGTGAAAAACCTAAGAAGAAGAAGTAAAGGAACTGGTATATCGTGGAAAAAGTGAAGCATTTTTCAAAATAGTGTGAGTTACACAAACACAAATGCATTGACACAGAATCGCAATCCAGTTACCCAGCTAAATACTGGAGCGCCGAAAGAAAGCAAGATTTAGAAAAGAAAAATTATAAATGAGATGCTTCTGTCATTCTCCCGAGCTATAGGAAAGTCTACAAAGGTTTTAAATCCATAAAATAGAGAAAAAGCTTGGTAAAATAAATAAAAAAAGGGGAATAAATATCAATAAAGTGAATACTTAGTAATACTTTATTTTAAAAGAATATACAAAAAAACATGTGGTGCTGCATAAAATCTTGTAAAAACGTCTGAAATACTGTGCATACATTTTTTTCACTGGTAAGTTTTGTCTCATATTCTACTAAATAAAGTAATGTAAAGTGATGTTTTTTTTATAGTAGCGTACTTTTAAACTGACAAACACTTCCCGACGAAGAAACAAAGAAACAAAACTAACATGATAGGTTGGGCAACAGCAGAAAAGGCTTTTACAGTATTTCATTTAAGGCGTTAAAAAGTAACTCTCCACTACGGCCGCTAAACTGTTATCACCAACAAAAAATAGTTCGACCCTGTAAAAGAATTTCTCATTTGACAGATGAGTCTCAACGAAATCACTGAATTGAAGTATATTTTTATTTTCAATCAATTTGCTTTTTTTAAAGCAGATTGCTTATTTACGATAATTTATTTACTAAAATAACATCACTTTACCATACTTTATGAGGAAATATCAGACAAAACTTGCTTGTGAATTGAAATATTTGTACGCTCCTTAAAATAGGCGTTATGCCATGATTTAACGCAGCACCGCATGTTGTTTCATATTTTGTTTAATAAATTAACTTTAAATTAAACTTTTTTTTACTTGTTTAACTATTTGCAATCTCAATAAACTTCGCTTTGGTTCGCCGAAATGACACATGAAACTCAATTTGTTTTTTTTCAATTCACTCACGTTCACTGTATACTCGTATGTGACTGTGGCAGTGTCCTTTACTTTTTTTTCTATGTGAAAAACTGGGCTACGGAATGGATGCAAGGCACGTGGATGTAAAGGCATGTTCATTTTAAGGGTGGTTCTTAAGGTGCGCTTCTACTATTAGATTCAATTTTTTTTTTCAGTCGAAATATTCACAAATTTAACTATATTGATGTGCTTAAAGCATCAAAATTCTTAATTTGATTCATATTTCATTCTGTGAGTTTAAAAGTGATTCACTTAGTAGATAGTCTGACGGCGGATGCTTCCACGGAATACTCCTTATGGAAAGCAGCTAAACGCCTAAAAACACCACAGACACAAAACCCGCCATTAAAATCTTAAGATGGTTAATGGATCGGAAACCCAATACAAAGGGCTGATCTATTCGCTGAACATCTCGCAAATGTTTTAAAGCCATTTCCAGCAAGCACAGCTACAGATCCCTTACAGTTTGTTGATAGAAACTACGAAGGTCACGCTCAAAGAAGTATGAAGCATGTATCAACATAAGTTGTCTAACAAAAAATCACCAGGGTACGATCTAATAACTGCTCAGGTTTTGAAAGAAATGCCTTCAATAGCCTTCAAAAAACTCCAATTTATAATAAATGCATTCCTTAAACTAAGATATGTGCCACATCATTGGAAAATTGCAGAAGTCATTGTTATACCTAAACAATGTAAGTCACCAACAAAAGTAACATCTTACAGACCTATATCGCTTATACCAATCATGGCAAAAGTTTTCGAAAAACTGCTTCTGAAAAGACTAAGCAAAATAATAGAAGAAAGAAGACTAATTCCGAGCCATCAGTTAGGATTTAGAAATAAACATTCCACGATAGACCAAGTGCATCGGATTACGGATGTTGTGGAAAAGGCACTTGAAGAAAAGCAAGTATGCTCGGCTATATTCTTAGATGTTGCTCAAGCCTTTGACAAGGTATGGCACTTGGGACTTGAGTACAAACTGCAAAGGGATCTTCCCAGGCAGTACTACGAAATACTGAGATCCTATGTTACGAACCGACTCTTTAGACAGAATACGGTTCGACCAAAATTACTCAGAACTAAAGAAAATTGAAGCCGGTGTACCACAAGGAAGTGTTCTAGGGCCAACCCTGTATCTGTTATATACAAGGGATATTCCAGTGGACATCAACGCTATCATGGCCACCTTTGCCGGTGGTATGAATTTTGCAATATTCCCCAAAGTTATTCAAGCGTAAATCGATCTGAAACTGAACGCGTGTCAAAATGTTTTAAACGCCTGTATACATTTTTTTGTACCAGCATTATTTTTCCCCGCACTGAGGTAAATTTAGTATATGAATGTCCTAAAGAAATGATTTTTTTTTTGACATTTCTGTATTCACATCTCTCTTCGTTGAAGGAGTGGTAGCGAGATGTCAGATGTGAATACTGAAAATTTGAAAACCGTCTTACCTTTAAATGTAAATAATAACAATAAAAACAATCCTTAAAGGCCTACAAATTAAACACACAAAATCTGCAACGCTTTCCGGTTTTACGAATAGGCACCGATTGCTTCAAACTCCCAAAATCATGGTAACGATCTCCGATAATAACAAATGAGAATGAAGTGACGTCAGAAATCTTAAAATATGTTCAAATTATGTTATAGAAATCTCTCACTATGTATAAATATGTAGGTATAGGGAAATGAACATTTTTATGTACAGGCACTGTACGAGTAATTCTAATTACCCAAGAATTGAGCTTTTTTTATTCTTGTATTCATACGAGTATATGTACAATCACGACCAATAGGAAAGGTAGATAAGCTACTCGTACCTTAAAAAAAAAGGGAAACGTTATTCGGCCATCGTTTCTTATCTTGCTTGATAAGCCATTGATATACATTTTGAGATGGTATGGTATTATTTAAAGTTTTTATATAAGAAATTAAAATTGTATTTAGGTATACTCGAACCTATTAGGCCCTTTATTCAATCTGTCGTATATGAAGGCGGTAGACAGAAGAAAATACCATGTGTGTAACATTTTTGATACGTTCTAACTTTTGCCCTAGAATGGCTAAATCTAAAGTAAGCTTATCAGCTCTATTCTAGCGTTGGTTGTGAGGATTCACAAGTCACAACTTATTGTGAGGGTGATTCTTTGTGAGGTTTCTTGGGAGTCGATAACATTTTCGGTATTCTGGGGCAATCCTCACAAGAAATGTTTTATTGTGATTGGGTAAGTAAATAGCTCGATGAGATCATCCTAGACAAAATTTGACTGCTAGGTCAAAGCTAAATTTAGTGTGAAATGTTTTGATGCAGTTAGTCTCCAATGATAGAGGAAAATATAAAACCACATTAGGGTGGTCGTTATATTAAATATTTTTAAATTCCGAGCTAGATAGGGATCACATGGCCCTAAATACAGATTTTTACTTCTCCCTCTTTTCACTTTAAATTACTAATAATGGGCATCTCAGGGTGTTAACACGTGAAAAAATATCGAAGCCTAAAAAAAAGTAGTTTTCAAATTTAAAAAAAATATTGTTTTTTTTTAAATATTTAGTTTTGAAAATTATTTTGTCAAAAACTATTTACATAAAAACTTTATAAAGATATCATATTAGAGTATAGATTTGTGGCTTAAAAAAAAACTTTAGTGTGGGATTGTAAATGTTCCCGCACATAGAAAATGTTGATTTAGATGTTTGATCAAAATTTTTATTTTTCAAAATACCGAGACATTTGCATTTTACAGGGTTTTGGAAAATGTATGTGTGTAGTGAGAAATAAGTTGTATGAAAGTATCCGAGACTGAAGGCCAAACTCTTAGAGAAATAAAGATCAAAACATAGAATATCAAATAATTTTTTAGTAGTGACCTGGTTAGGAAGAGGTGACAATTTCGATAGTTTTTGTGAAGGTCTCTATTGTTGTGAGGCTGCTGTCAGAATTAGGGAGGGAAAAAAAAACCGTCCGGTTGAAACCGAAACCAGTTATTTTCTTTCAGCGTACCGATTTCTTCGAAGATTTTTTGTCTCGGTTAAAACAGTTTTATTTTTTGTAAAATCTAATAACCGGTACTTTGACACTTTTATCACCACTGACGTAAAAAAAGTGTAGAAAACGTCTTTAAAAAAGTTCTCGTTGCCTCATAAGAACTTTGTTTGTGTGCAACCTGCCACGTTATTCACCACTTCCACCTTTAATACTATAGAGGTGAAATCGTTTTATACTACATACACTTTCGAAAAATTGCGTTGTTTGATGTTGAACACCTACACTTCCTTAAGGTACGAGTAGGTAACTTTTGAAAAAGTTTCTATCTTGTGTTGTTTGTTTTTGTTATTGTTATTATTTTTGCCTTTCTTTCAACACGACAATAAACGGTGTATGTTTACCTTCGTATAGAGATGGGCCCAGTGCTAGTTTGTAATACCTGTTACTGCTATAACGTATTGCTACTCTTTCATAATTTTATGTAGCTTAGATGTTGCTTGTTTTTTCGAAAATCATATTTTATTTTATTTGAATAGTATGTAAGTAATGCAAAACTTTGACTAGATTATTTTATTTTTTGTAAAAAAAAAACTTATGTCAAACATGTTTATTTAATTTGACATGAACTTTTCTTAAATCAAATAAAAAAAGTTAAAATATTTTAAAAAGAAACTTAAAACCCGGTTATTTTTAAAAGAAATATTTTTTTTTGTCCGGTTAAGACTGTAGAAATGCTAGCGCTGAACGTAGTTTGCCTCCTTATTTAAGCCACTAAAACCGACGAATTAGAGGCAATCCTTATATTTCATCTTTCGCTTGCGACTTCCGATGGTAACAGATTTTTTGCATCATTTCATATCGAAACCACCTTTTTGTTTATTTTTCACATAATTATAGATCGATGAAAAAATTCTGTTGATTTTTCTGACATTAAAGTTGTGTTGTTTTTGCAACTCAAAATAATACAGTCTGAAAAAAACGACAGCAAAATAAAGCAATTTACATGTCAAATACAACAACAACTATGTACATATAGAGTTAGCTATGTCCAAATAATTAAGTAAATTTAACTTTTGTCACGATAAAAACGGCATTTCCAGACTACCATTGTCATTGTGTTATGGATAATTTATATAGAAATGCCAGAATGTTTTTTGGTAGTATAGTTCAATACCAAATGGCAGACCAGGACAAATTTTAAATGTCCCGATGTCGTTTTTTTTCGCCAAAGTCCATATGGAGATGTAAATAACACTACTTTTATATCCCGTGAGTCCTTAACCACACCAACATCACTTACAGCGAGAGTGTGTTGATATTAAAATAAATAAAAAGCTATGTTGATGGTGCATTCGAAACTAAGAGCAAAATGCTTAGAGTCACAGATTTTTTAAAAGTATTGGTGTTCGGTTTTATGTGTGTAAATTTGAAAAATAATTTTTCATATTTCTCTAAAATCATAAACAGGATGAAAAATTTTCGCAATAAACAGCGGTGGCAGCACTTAACTTGATACAATCAGGTTGACTCGACACAATCGAGTTGAATCGATACAATCAAGTTGACTTGATACAATCGAGTACAGCCTGTTCCTTATTTAGTTCGAAGGAATAGAAAACAATCGACTGAACCAAATCAGGAACTACCAATCCTCGATTGTATCGACTTCACCCGATCGAACAAAGTTACGTGCTAGACCCCCAGAAAACTATATTAGTTTCTCTCTTCTCTTCTCAATGAAGATGGCGCCTACAAACCATTTCAAGTTTTTTTTATAATATCACTGAAGGCTTTGCCATCGAAGACCAATGCCATAAATCCATTAAAGACCTTAATCAAAGATGCCAAAACTTTGCATCCTAATGAAAGATTAAACTTTCAAAATTATAATAGGTCTGTTAGTGTACTTCCCATAACAACGAATTTCTGCGAATTTTATTTTTCTTATGAGCTTTGACAGAACTTTGGGCTAAATTCGTTTTGGGAGGTCCGCGAACAAACATAATAAGGGTATTCATGCAACTTCGTAAAATCGTAGATAAGTTTACAAATTGGTTAAGTTTATCTTTTGGTTAATGAACTGTCAAATTTTGTATGGGAAATGATATACAAAATTTGGTTAAACTTATCAAAGGATTTTGCTGCGTAAAATTAACTAAACTGGTTAAACTTATCCAAACGTCAAACTCTGATTGACATCGTCTTACTCTGATTGAATTACCTAGCATTTAATCAAATGTATAAAAAAGGTCTTTCATACAAACTTTGCGTAAACTTATTATTTTACACAATTTGTAAACTTACGACGTTGCATGAATACCCTTAATGTGTTTATATTGTTGTATGTCTGCTGGTTTGATTTCCAATTTCGGTAAATAGTATTGTGAGACGGAATATAAAATGTGACGATTGTGACAAGGAAGTACATAGAAAAACACTCTTTGCAATTTTGTCCTTCTTCCTGATTTTTTAGATTGTAGACACCAAGTGATAACTAGTAAAGGTTGGTATCTTTCAATACAATATTTTTGATGAAAACTAAGAAAGTATACACAATTTAATCCACCTGAAAATCAACTAAGAACTGTGCTCTAAAATTAATTTTCTTTTTGGACCTTTATGATCAGATATTAAATACTTTAGATTGAAAAATTAAAGAATCATCTTCGCTGTATGGAATTATAAAAATTATATAGAATTTGTAGTCCAACTACCTAACTTAATATATATTTCTCAAAAAGTTAAAGAGATATTGAAACAGTCAACCGTGAATTTCGAAGGTTAAGATTAGTACATTCAGAAATCTGAACACTTAAAAAAAAAATCTATTCGCATAGTTTTTTTCATTTTCTAACGGTAATATCTCGAAAACCAGGGGTGAAAGCGAAAAAACAGATAACGGAATTGAGTTCAGCGCAAAAAATTACATTTGGAACAACTTTTACTCTGACGGATCGAAAAGTTTACCGATATTTGTTAACCTGTGTTATTAAAACACTTTTTAATAAGCTTAATTATCATGGCGACCTATAACAAACATTATTTTAATATCTGCCAATGAAATATGAAAGATCGGAAGAACTTGCTGATGAGATCTCAAAATGTTTAGAATTTAGAGTGCGATGGATTTGCCATTGATTTAGTATTTGTAAAACTTACTGGTTCACTGTAACCTTTAGAAAACTGAAAAATTGATAATATGTACAGCATATATGCAGCAAAATTTCCAAACATTACTTGTTTATCTGAGTGGGGTTTTCTAAGGGTTTATCTGCAGAGAGTTGGGTCCAAACTAACAATTGTTTAAGATTGCAAGCTGAATATTTTTACTATGCACACTTTTTCACACACAAGTTTATTGGTTCAACACCGCAAAGGCTATTATTGATGATATAACTTACACTGTTATGCAAATGACTTGACTTGGAAAAGAAATCGATTTTCAGTTTTTGATGTGTTTGGATTTGTTATTTCGATGTGGTTTTTTTGTAAAAAGCAACAAAAAAGATGTATGAAAGTGAAGTCTAGATAAAAGAATTAATATCGTCGGTTCAAAGGCAAAGTTTATAACTAACAAATTATGAAAAAAAGTTCCTGGGTATACTTTTTATTATATGTCAATAAATAACTGTCAAAATAAGACTTTTTTGATTAAGAAAACGCATTTCATTTTCATTTTCTGTAATATATTTTTCTGTAAGTACTTCCTGAGTTTTGCCTTTGATCAGCGGTATTGGGAATTTGATTCAAAAAATTAAAATCACTTTAACTTAAAAATATCGCATTTCTTAAGTTACAACGCCAAACCAATGGTCGTGTCACCAAATTAAATTATTAATTGCCACATCTGACCACTCTGGTATCTACTTAGGAGGCTAGGACCACACTTGCGATTTTCTGTCGTTGCGACTAAAAAATTTGATCACAACAAAATATGATTTCTTAGTATCTATGCGTTCATTCTCATTTAATATCATGTGTTCTATTTTTTGCGACTAAATGATCGCACCACAAAAAATCGCAGTTGCGTTTCTAGTCTAAAATTTGTGCAGTTTCAACAAAAAATTTGCTTAGCCATTAGCGAAATATACAGTGGTAACTCAACTCAACAATAAGATAATTTTTCTCAATTGAACTTTGTACA
The DNA here is from genome assembly GCA_946251815.1 of Dasysyrphus albostriatus. Lineage (NCBI taxonomy): Eukaryota > Metazoa > Arthropoda > Insecta > Diptera > Syrphidae > Dasysyrphus > Dasysyrphus albostriatus. The sequence goes on from OX276336.1 coordinate 52,091,278, forward strand.
TTTTTTGGAAGAAATCTCAAAATTCAAAGAGCTCGTCAATCTTGAGAAGTGCACATACCAGCTACACAAGCAAGATATTAATTTGAAGAACTGCGTAATTTCAATAACAATCAACAAATATTAGGATATTATTAGGATATATTTTGAAAAATTCCAAAAAAAAATCTAGTAATAATAAACTTAATTATAAATTTTAAAGTGACTAAAACACTGTGTTAGAAGAAATAAAGAAGATCTCGCGCTGAAAACTAAATCTTAATAAGTTTAAACATACCTACATTGGACAAGAAAGTCGGAAGATTTATCATTTTTCCATTTTCGAAACTCGTATGGTTAATCCAAAATTATACTGTTATGACCAAAAATTACCAATTTAAAATACATCAAAAAACTTTTTTCCTTTAACTTTCACAGTATATTTTATCTATTTAATTTTGTTTCGAGATTTACTAGGGGATTTCTACGGACTTTGATGATTCATTTTAAATTTGAAACACAAGAAAGAAAGCACTTTATAGATTAGTTTATATAGATTTTGTTAACTATTTAACCACATTGAAGTAATTTTCAATAAATAAAACAACTATAACCGATACTTTCTAAAAGAAAAAACAAAAAAGAAAACAGAAAACAGAATACTCTATAAAAACGATCCGTATAAGTATTTTGTTTTATCTTTTTTTCTCCGGACCGTTCTTGTGTAATTCTATCAACACATTAAATGTTCTTAAACATCAACATCTCTATGAGCTGGACACACAAAATTATGATATCAAAACAACCTATATCAACAAAAACACTATATTTCACTCAGTAGCGGTGCATAATTTATAGTAAAAATGGTTTTTTTTTTTTTAAATAAATTTGATGTTTTACACGAAGAGTTCAATTTGATTAAAAAAAAAAATGCCAAAAATCTTCAAACTATTATTTTTTAAATCTTCTTTATGGTATTAAGTCCCAATATTTTAGAAGAATTGTTGGGTACACTTATTGGAAAAAGCCTTTTTAGTCTTAATGGACTTGACAATTTTTTTTTTTTTAATAACATGACACCATAATTCGAGAAAAAAATATAAAGTTGTAAATGCTTATGGATAAAATATTAAAAATCATACACTTAAAATGCAAAACCAAAACATATTCAGATATTTTATAAAGATAAAATGAAATTTCAATTTTAATATTTATTTCAAAGCTAGAAATTGAGAACTTTAAGAATTATACGGAGACTCAATCAGTTGTTCTAATAATTAACTAGCTAATTCAGAAACAAATCGGTCTCAGCTTTTTGACTATAAAAGAAATTTTACTGACAACTTACTCAGATTTCTTTTTAATTTTCTGAAATCTTTGAGAAACCTGAACTATGTGGCAAAATTTGTATCATGCTGCAAATTCAAAAATTCTTTCAATAAAAAAGGACTATTTTAGAAATATCAGATTTCAAAGATTTCAACAATCTTGGAAATATGAAGAGGATTCTTCATTAAAATTGTTACCTAAGTTTTCCTGTCAAATAAATAAAGAGTTTTCTTTTGAATATAATAAATTTTGAATATAAATAGGTGAGATTTCAGACACCAGTTCTGCCAAGATAATAGTAAGGTCTCGAAGGGTTGTTTTTAGAGAATTTGATTGGAAGATTCTTTATAGATTCGTTGGTAAGTAATTTTCCATTAAAGCAGGATTACATCAAGAGCAATTTTTATCTTTCTAGGCACCAGCGTATTTTTAAATTATTTTTTTTTAAGTAACAAGTAACACGAGAAAGCAGTTAATTATAACCTTATATGTGCATGATGTACTTTCTTTAAGTAGAAATATCTCGCACATTTAAAGAATTTGTACATTTTATAAAAACAAAACAGAAGATAGTCTAAGTATAGCAACTTTTTTTTGGCAGTCATTTTATAGTTCTTAGATTGAAATCGAATTTTATTACCTGGCAGTAAATAGCCAGTGGTAGTCACAATCGAGGAATGTTGGGCTTAAGCTATATTTTGATCAGGAAAATATGTTTTTTTTTTTACGAAATCTTCATCCCTTTCCTTTTAAAGCCTTATTTTTCAGACAATTTTGTTAGTATTAACTAAAGTTCTGTACAAATATTCTATTTACATAAATCTTTAATTTCAAACTTTGAATTCAGATTTTCTTACTTTCAGAAAATTATTTTGTGTTGACATAAGTTTCTGGAGATACCTCCATCAATCTCATAGAAATCTAAACGAAAATTATCTGAAATTGCCTTATTTTTTTCGTCAAAATAGAAACTTTAACTGATTTATTTTACTTCGTTTTATCGGTTTCTTTCCATTGCAGAGGAAATCGAGTTTGTAGAAAAGTGAGAGTTTTTGTTACTTTTTGTTGGATAAGTCGCATTTACTTTTCTCATTCGAGTCCATTTTAAGTGGCTTAATTTATGAGATCTTAAAAATGTCTAAATAACTTCCATATTTCGTACTGCATTTCATATTCAAATTAAGAACTGAAACCTAACAGTTTTGATGAAATTCACAAGAAAACTCTGTTTTGATATTCAATTTTCTCACCCAAATAGAATATTTTTGGACGTATTTCTTAATACTGCAATATAGGGGGGCTTATGTTGTCTTATGATCTTATAACCGAACCGCCACTGGGGAGAAACCATTTGAATTTCGTTAATTTGGTATCGAAAATACATAATTTCATTTTACTTAAAGTGACCAAAAATTACTTGGTGCTGACAATCAAAGACTTAAAGTAAAGCAGTCTTATCATATAGGAATTTCTTAAATGCTATCGAAATGGAATAATAGACCGGATGTTAGATTTATATATAAACATTACATATATATTTTTAATAAAACAATAATTAGATCAGCAATTGTTTGAGGTTTTTTTTTGGTTTTGTTTTAGGAAACTACTGGTGAGTTGGTGAGTTTTGTGTTTTTTTTGCTTGTTTCAGTGATATTGAAATTTAAACACGTGTCACGGAAAAATTATAAATAATATTATAAAATATTTTAATACAAAATTGGTTCGAAGCAGAAACAAACAGTTCAAGATTTGATTTTGTATCAATTTTCTTTCACAAAAAAGAAAATCAAATAAAGTTTCCATCTTTATCTCAACATGTCTTAAGCTGTGTTACTACTGTATGAGCTGAGCTGAATTATACTGGATTCTGGATGTATGCGACTTAAAATTTTCCTTGCTTTCTAACATTATTAATGCATTTTTTTTTAATAAATAAAAATCCAAAACGCATTTTCTCAGTGGTGTAAATCCTGGGGCCGTATTACTGCATTAGTTATCGAGCGATACGTGACTGAATTATGTGAGTTTGGCATTACCACTAACGTTTCGAGCAATCTAGTACACAAAAATTTTAAGTTGTCACACGTTTATTCGATCACTGATGGCACTCACTCAATTGATCACTGACGCGGTAATTCGTCCCCTGAATTCCATCAAATAATTCCTCGCGTTCAGATGATTATTCGCTATGTTGCCCAGTTATCCCAACAATTTCAGAATATCTTGAGTTATTAATGTGCCAGCGGTCATCAGTTGTTTTTAACAGGCTATTACAACAGCACAAATATGGGAACGTATTCATTAGGCCGAAATATTCTTTTCAGCATTACTGCCTCAAATAAAATGCAAGGCGAAGCTGAAATAGATGTCAAAAATGCTGATGTTAAAGTTAAAAATTGTTGAATTCTTACAGCTCCAGCTGCAGTATTTTTGACATCTATTCCAGCCATGTCTTGCATTCTGTTCAGGCAATAAAGGTACAACTGTCATTCTTTGATATTTTACCAGCTTAGATCGTTTCGTTCAAAGTCTTCACAAGGTTTGTGTTATTTTGTGCAGATTTTCTAACGAGCAGTACACACTATGCTGAGAGACGTTTCTGCTCATGTCATTCATGTTAACTTACAAAACATTAATGTTTATTAAACTACTACTGAAAAAATAAACTCTAACAAGATCAAGAATGTCAGTGTCACTCAGGATCCATAATTAAACAGCTTAAATCTTTCTGCTCTCAGAAGGTATTTTTCGTTAACTTGACGGAGCAAGAGGAGAAACTTGAACAATATCTATTAGCAAGCTCTTCCTATCACCTTTTTTTTAAACATTTAACAACTTTAATAAAAAATAATTGACCAATAGATTCCCCAAAAGTTTCAGGCTCTTTTTGATAGCGAAAGAAAGATATTGCTGATGAACCTTGTTCGAACTTCAGAGATTTTTGATATCTCTGAAAATGTCTTAAACTTTATTTATGTTTGTATGTACATAAATGTATGTAATTATCTTCTGAAGTGCCATGACCAGACATTAACGGAGCTCTTTACCAAACCGCTCTCTCGTTTAATCACAAACGTCAAAATCATCATTTTGTGGGATATTTTTTGTTTACCTAAATGTAAAAGCTTATACTGTCATTGAAGACTTAAATAAAAAAGCAACTGATTTATAAAAATTTTGTACAAATTTCACTAAAGGTGCAAATTTTGTATCCGCCCTCTCTCACCAAATGATAGTTGTCACTTTTGCCGTTGAAAGATTCCTTACGTCTCCTATCGACTTATTTCACAAGATAATTTTTTAACAAAGTGAAATGGAAAATGTGTTTTGATAGACGAAAATGAGATAGTTCATTGTGTTCATCTGGTAGGTTATTTATGGCCGCAACTTTGGAATGTCTTCAATTCAAGCAGACGATTTATTTCTGACAACTTTATCACATTAAACTGTGACTTACATTTTGATATACTTCCTCACGAAAGTATAAATTAGGTTAAAGTTTAAACACTTATTTGTAAATCTACCCTGAAGCTTCTAGCTTAAAGCTTAAACTGATTTTAAAACTCAAGCCATAGTCAAGGTATAGTTCAAACTTATAAACTATAAAATAAATCCAGTTTTAAATGTTTCCCTTAAAAATCCATTTAAACTACCCAATGAAGATGTCTGCTATATGTTTACACTCTTATATTAAGCTGTTCTTATAACTTACCCAACTCTCCAGGATATTCCTGTTGAGCATCACAAATCAATCTCTCCGTCCACCAAAGCTCCTGCGAAGATGGCGGTGAACTGCTGCCACTATTATTGCTTGGGGGGTCAATCATTCCCCCCTTATTGTAAATACCACCGCCACTGGACTGGCCCCAATCTGCCGCCGATGATACAGACGATGTCGAAGTTACCGGTCCAGCGGTGGAGCCAGTGTAAACTGCCGTCGTTGTACCGGTGGGCAGATGCATTCGATGGAAAGAATTTTTGGGAGCTATTTTGACGGTTTTTATTTTAATCCAATTTGTCAATTTAGTATTATTTAAAAGCTCTTAGCAATTTATTTTCACTTTGAAGAACTTTGTCTTAGCTTTTGAATTTTCTTATTTAAATTAAATTTTATTTTCCCTGGCTTCCTTATATTTTTATTGCTTGAAACCAGTCAGACAATATGTACCAATTGGTCACTTTATATCTTTTTCAAACAAAAACACCTTTTATATCTGGACTCTTGTACATTTAAGACACTTTCATTTTTTTTATTGACATTGACAGTTGAAAACAAAAGACAATTTAAAAACTCTTTAAATTGCAATATGACATATAAGTTAAGTTGTATTTAGGTATTCCAACTCTTTTCCTCAGAACAAAGAAAAATAAAAGAATTAAGACTTCAACAGACGAATAACGTACTAAAAGCTTCCCGGCCCTGGGGTGGTTTTAATTTGTCATCCAACAAGTTCTCACCGTTCAAAATAAAACAAAATAAAATTATAATAAAACAAACGTCAACAACACACATGTTTTAGCATAACACGGCAAATTATTTTTATTGAGACACCTCTATAAGCAAACAATTACTGATTCATGAATTTCGCGGAACCGCTTACGCCGAACCAGTATTGCGCGGCGGCGGCATGTATTTTACTTTTGGCAGTTTTAATTTAACCTGAAACAAATCTGTCAACACACAAATTTGCCTCCAAACCTGATCAGCTGATTGGGGGCCATTAACAAAATAAACGGAACTAATATATTTGTAGTTTGAACATCAAAAGTTTGGATTTTCCCGCTAATTTTGACGTAATTTCTGTCACACTATTCAATACGATAAATGATTCACAGAATACTCGTACTAAACCACCGACCGCCGGATCTAAACTGTAAGCTGCTCTATCGTTCGGCTCACAGTTCTAACTGGAATTTCGAATCGCGACGAGTGGCTTGAAGACGTGGTGTAGGAGCTTGGAGAAGTTTAGAGAAGTCATGATTGTGTGAACGCCTCTTTGAATGAATTTGAGTATGAACAAGAGAATCAACATGAATTCAGCGATTATCTACAATTCAATAAATTTCCCCACTTGACTCGGTTTCAGCTACGGGTTTGGCTGGTTATGGTTATGAAAAATAAAAGACTGCCAGAAAGAGCGGATGGTTTGTGTTTTGTGAGCTGTCCTCGAACACGACACACGGATGTACAACGACGAGTCGAAGTCGACTAGGGTTGGTCGACGATGTTAAGACGAAATGGTTGGTCTCTCACCAAACTACTTGTGGTTCTGGTTCGCCTTTGTGGATTTGGTATGTTATAGATTTCTTGGTTGCTTCTTTTTGTTGTTGTTGTTGTTTTTGTTTTTATTTTTTATTCTTTTTTATAAAAAAAAAAAAATGAGTGGTGGTTGTGGAGGTAGTGGTTGTCTAATTTATGTGCTTGGGAGGGGATTGCATGCGCAGTGATTGGCAGAAGACGTTTAACGGGTTTTTTACCCTCCAAAGTAGGCGGGATTGCTCTAAGAGGGGTCATGAAGAACACAATAAAAACATGTCATTCTGTTGCCAACTTTTTGTAAGAACATCATTATACTCGGATTACGGAAATACAAGGGAAATAAAGTTGAAAAATAAGATGAATTATACCTAAACCTACCTACCTAACCTATCTAGTAAAGTAGATCAAATGATTCCAAGGTCGAAAAAAGAAAAAGAGGTTTTAAAAATTATTAACTAAAGGTAGGTAGGTAGGTAGGTATGCATGAATAAATGCTCGTACATAGATTGAAATATGCGTTTTAGGGAAGCGGTTAAATAGCTATACTTGAACGTAAAACAAAAATTACCGAGAAAATTAATTGATTTGAAGTTTTCATATTAATTATTGGTTTGTAATCCGCCGGGAACTATAAAATGAATGTCAAATTTTCATGTTTAACCTTTCTTGAAAAAATAAGGATTAAAGAAACTCCAAATTGCTTCGCCTCTATCGCCACTAGCTACATTTTTCTAACCCATCAAATCATTGTTCAAGAGAGGTTATATCAACATACCTACAGTGAGGCTCAAAATAAGTGCATGTGACGGTAATTAGTTTAATACTCTGCAAAAGATGTTTTCTAAGGATTGTACTTTATAAAGGCATACCTATGTATGTGTCTACATTTATGATTACTATTATGACTAGATTTTTTTTTAATCCAATGCTGGACGTTTTTTAAGAACAAAAAACATTTGAAACTAAAACAAAGCTTTTTTTAATTGGGTACCTACCTACATTTTTTTGTTTGAAATTACAAGGGAATATGCTCTTACTCCGGTATTCAGGAAATAAAACACGAATTGAAGCATCTGGTGCCAAAAACCCAGATAACTCCATAATTTTGAATGTTGAAAAAAATACAAAAAAAAAAAATGTTTTAAAAATCAAAAAGCAAAAAATTCTAAAAAACTCAATTTTTCTTCGAAAGACAGTAAAAAGACAGAATAAGTTAAAAAAAATTAAAATGCAAATTTTCAATTTTTCATAACAAATATTTGTTTTTGGAGTTTGTCTGGTTTTTGTTCGTTTTTTTTTTTTTTGTGAAAACTAATGGAGGCTTCAATTTTTATAAGAAATTCAGTAAGTTGTGTGTCAAATCTTTTCAATAAATCAAAATTCAAGATAATAAACTCACCCACCAAAATAGGCCCATTTAATGAGTCATAAGTTAAAATACTTCTGTGGTTCTGTCAATGTTGCCAAAAACTAAAGATAAAAGAAAAGAAGACCTCAAATGAGACAGTATTAATGCAAAAATTCATATTAAAGCTAGGTGAAGGTGAAGAGATACTTCAGTGGTTGGAAGAAAACAAGTGAATACAAGGAAAATATTTGACATTAGCTTCAGTGTCCTTCCGTTAGTTATCGTTTTACCTTTAGTAAGCAAATATTGTATGTGGCAGTTCAATAAATAGTCTTTGGTAATAGCAGAGTTCTTGTTAATTGTAGTAGATTTTCGTTAAGATTTTGGTTATTGATTATGATGTGTCATTAACATTTATTATACATAGGATTCAAATCCTCTGTCAAAACCTTGTAAGTCTAAAATTAAAACTCGATTAGAAGACACCCGTTTTAAAAACTAATAAAATGGTATTTTTAGATATCAAAAGGTTCAAAAACTAATATTTATAGATTTAAAAGGATCCATGAATCAGTTGAGGGACATTGATAATTGAATTCATCGATACTTTTTCGCGAAAACATAATTAAATGCCATAACTTACGAGGTTTTGACAGAAAGTCGACGATATGTACATATTATCCGTATATTTTTCCTTTCGACCACATAAATCGATTTTTGTTTGTTTGTATGATCTGAGATATTGTTTTTAGTAGAAAAAATCATATATTTCAAATGTACATTTTTAGCTTTCTTGACAAGCACTTGTAAACACACCAAAGTAAACTGACGTTTATTTGAAATTATTAGTTGAGAATTTGGCATTTTAAATTGTTGTTTTATGTTAACATAAGATGGTTTTTATAATGCAAATTCTACATATAAATATAGGTACTACTAAAATAATTGAATTAATGATTCAAAATAAATTAAATCATAAAAATAATTTTTTACCAAAAAATTCACGTATGTATAAGTTATATAAACTGAACTCAATACTAAATTTCGTATGAAAAAGGCCCTTATTATGTCACTGATGAGTCCAAGTGAGATTGCCGGACCAAACGCCAATTTGTAGGACTAATTTCCATTAATAGTTATTTTGAGTTAAATGTTTTTTTTTTTCGATAAAGTCGTGGTTTTAATTGAAAAAATTCATTAAAACACAAATAACCACTCACAGATAAAAAACTGAATCTCTTTTGTGTTATATTTACCGCTAAAGATGTAAAATGATTTCTCCCCCAAATCTCAAATAGTAGAATGGAAAATCAATTCTTTTTTATTCAAATCTTGCAAAACACATATTTTGATAGTAAAACCCCTTTAATTGGCAAAAAATCAATTTCAATTAGAAATTAAATTTTCAGATCTGAAGTTTTTGGCAGATTTACCCACACCGTTGCATACACCAATAACAGAACACGCAGATAAAAAAGGAATGCGGACCAAAAACGGCCTTAGATTATCACGAGTCTTTCGTGACCTTGAAAAAAAAAACTTTATGAAACAGTAAAATAGAATCTATAGCTGAGCAATTACTGAAACAAGCTTACCTTTTATAAAGATCCTAGGACCTTTCAGGTGATACTAATTTTTTCCAAATTACCCATAAATGAGGTACCAAAATTCACAATGGACTTAAAACAAAATTTAAAAATTCATTTAAAAAATCTATGGCTAACCAATTACTAAAACTAGTTGACCTTTTATAAAGATCTAGAGATCCTTGTTTGCAAAATTCCCATAAATGAGGTGCCAAAAATATCTATGACCTTGATTTTTTTTTAAATTCATTAAAAACATCAATAGCTGACCAATAAATAAAACTAGGTGACATTTTATATAGATCAAGAGATCTTTCAGATCGTAAGCAATTTTTGTAAATTTCCCATAAATCAGGTGTCAAAAATCGCTTTGACCTTATTTTTTTTAGTTCAATAAAAATTACTTACAATTATTGAAAATAGTTAACCTTTTATCACGATCTAGAGATCTTTCAGTTGACATACTTTTTTTGTAAATTTCCTATAAACGAGGTGCCAAAAATCGCACGTGACCTTTTATTACTAGTTATCTAGGGCTGACCATAAATGAGGTGCCAAGGGTCCAGAGCCGTATTATAGGCTATTGAATATACCTTTCCAAAGGGAACAATTACTTGTAAAAGGTGTTTATTATTGAATATATTTCTTTGGACCGTAAGCATGCTTTAAGCCTAATATACTACTAAGTTTACCCATGCGTTTCTGAGAGATGGTCACCCTGGCCACTTTTCAATATTTTTGGTATAACTCGGAAACTAAGCTGAATTTGCCAGTTTAATTCTTAACACTTTTTTGTTGAAATTAAATTTCCTATGGTCTAAAAAATTTTACAAACAAATAAAATAGGAAATGTAAGCAAAAACCAACACAAAAAAAAAATCGAAAAATCGAAGATTCTTGATTATTTTCCTAAATTGCGATAACTTTTTTCGGAGCAAAGATAGGCTGACAGAGATTTATTCCTTGAAAAACTTAACCATTTCTTTTTATTTTTTGCAGTTTAACAGTCGTTGCACCTATGTAGTTTGTAGGTCTAAAAGCATTTAAAAACAGTCGGAAAACCAAATTACGGGCTTACCTATTTTTTCAATATTCTCAATAATCTTAATGTCATATTTCATCAAAATCTTGAGTTTGTATATTTTTATACGAATGTGAGTTTTACCATGTACCGAAAAAGAGGCTTTCAAATTAAAACTGCGAGAAATTTTTAGAAGTGGTTAAGTTTATTCGAGTATTTATATGTCAATTTTGAATAAAAATTCCTTTTTTAACAAGCCATATTTAGGCTAATTTATTTTTTCTAATCATGTTTTGAGCCTTTTCTTGCTCCAAAATTGTTTTGCACAATTTATTAAAAAAGAAAAAACATATGTATCTTCAATCCTTCAATTATTTGGTTGGTTTAAGTTTATTTTCCCTGCTTAATTAATTTATAGAATTGTTGAAATCATCCATTTCGAGAACTTTTAAGTGTAAAATTTTCAAATTAGACTTACTTTCCGAGTTATACCTACCAAATATAATTAAAAGTGGCCAGTGTGATCAAGATCATTCTCGAAGCTTACTCCACCTCACCTCATATGTTTAAGTACATGCATAATTTCAAAATAAACACGAATCATAAAAAGTACATACAAAAACAATACATATGTAAATTATGTAATGTATAGACATATGTATGTAATTTTTGAACATTGCTGTGAGTGAAACGATAAAGAAATACATACAGGGCAGGTACTACATACTTACATTATTGTAGGTCGCCATATTTTATTTGATGTTTATTTTATAGGGGTGAACTAATACGTACCTACATCCAGCAACAGCAGCCTAAAATTATTCAGTTGAATGTGTGCCGTGTTACGTAGAATTAGAGTGTGAAAATGTATGTCTGATGTGTCTCTTAAAATTAAAGGAAGGGAGAGGGATGGACATTCCATATTTTTCTTATCAACGTTCATAGTAATTCTAAGTTTCATGTTTTCTTACATTCGGACATAATTTCAATGAGAACAGTTTTTTTTTAAAGGGTGGGAATGAATTTTGTTAAAAAATATGTTTAACTGCTTAAGTGCTTAAATGGTTATGTACCTACATTAGACTGTGCCAAGAAAATCGAAATTTTGATTTTTCTTGATTGGTTTTAAAATTTCTGAAGATGCCCCTATAAATATTAATTTTCTGCTCTTCGTACAAAATGTATGGACAAAAACATGGAGTTGCTTTCTCATGAATAGTGCTTATATCTTAAAAACTGTCTTCTCCATTGAAGAATTACTATATTAGATCAATAGAAAATTTAACGTTCTACTAAAAAGTACTTAAGTAACGTTTACGTACATCTTACCTTTCCTTCCCGTGTCCTTTAAGCCAGACTTTTTCAATGCATTTTTTTCAGCTCCTGACCTTTGGCACCTCATACATATATGGGAAATTTGATATTTGGGAATGCCATCTTATTGGTGAGTAATTGGTCAGAAAAGTTCAACTAGTTCTAGAAATTGGTCAGCCCTAGATAACTTGTAATAAAGGCCTAGAGTTTCTCAAGTTCACTCAAGGTCACGTGGGACCTCATTTGAGGGAAATTTACAAGAAAAGTATGCCATCCGAAGGATCTTTAGATCGTGATAAAAGGTCAACTATTTACAGTCATTGGTCAGCCATAGTTTTTTTTAATGAATTTTCAAAATTCGTTTCAAGGTCACAAACAAACTTTTGGCACATTTGGCTCATTTGTATCATTCCAAAAAATTTAGTATGCCATTTGAAAGGCCACTTCGTGGGCATAAAAGTCAGCTATTTTTAGTAATTGGTCAACCATACATATTTTTTAATGAATTTTTAATGAATTAAAAAAAATCTAGGTCATTGCGATTTTTGGCCTCTTATTTATTTGCAAAAATTGTTTACCATTTGAAGCATCTCTAGATCTAAATATAAGGTTAGCTAGATTTAGTAATTGATCAGCCATAGATTTTTGTTCATGAATTTTTGAAAGAGAAACTTTACTATCAAACTATAAATATTCTTAAGACAATTCTCTTAGTGAACAGTATCAGCCTACAGAAGAAAAAAATATGAAAACGAATTATAGCCAAATTGGTCTTATATTGTTTTCTAAAACGAAATAAAGCCAAATCAAAAATACGGCGTAATTTCCACATTGAAAACGAAATAAGGCCAAATTTTGTATTTTTGGCTTATTTCACGTCACCGAAACAAATAATCATTAGCTCTCAGTATACAAAACGTTATTAGTGGAACACATGTTAATATTTAATAAAGGTAGAGATTAAAAGAAGATTTGCATAGCCTTCAAGTAGTACCCTCCTCTGATATAAAGAATAAGCCATCCTGGATGCGAGACTGCTTTGGTTTAGATGGAAGCAGTTGCTTGAATCGTAGAGGATGGCGTTCATGTCTCACTCACCGATTTTTAATGGATTTAGAGTTGGTTAATTACAGGGGTGTACGTAAGGGGAGGTAGGTAGGGGTGCTTGAACGTCCTAATCACAATTTATTTCATGCATTAGGCAATTTATCTTCTTTTTTAAAGCAAAAATTCCTGGACCAAAACTATTGTTTGAATGAGGTTGACACCCCCTCCCCCACTAAGGGAAATTCTGCGTATGCTTTTGGTTATTAAAGTACATTTAAGCAAGTTTCATAGCCTTCAAATTTTGTGTGTGATCCAAGGTTTCGAAATCAATCGGTATCAAAGTTTTTATTGTACCTATACATTCTTAATATTGGACAGCTTTAAATGAACAAACTTTTTTGATCGCACTATTACATAAATACTTTGAGTACTGTTCAATCAAACCATTTTTAACATTACGTACACATAATATTTTCCATCCACCTCAAGTTTTGTAGGTGTAAAAAATTCTCTTAGTGAAAAGGAAGTGACAAATCTTTCAACAATTATTCTTTTCATAAAAAAAGTAGTCCTCTTTTTAGTCACTCGGAATCGGCGGTAAATTAAATAAGGTCTCTTCATTTCTGACAATTGGATTAATTTATTTTGTTATGATACGTTGAAATTGGCATTCATTCAACGTTATTGGGGTTTTATTGCTAAAATTAATCAGTTTATTTTTGATTAAGATCTTATATAAGAAGACGATTTTGACCATTGTTACATACGATTTATTTATTTTTATTTTTAGATGTAAAATCAATTTGGTAGATCTAAATTTTTGGCAAATATACCCTTTCTAATGCCAAAACTATTTTTAATATGATTTTTGATCGGTTTAAATTATTTTGGTTGCGAGAAATTTTTTTTCAAAATATAAATTAATTAAAAAAAAAAAAAAAATTAGTTTAAAATGCATCGGTTTATTCCACGTGCTTATGTTCGTCAACTTGAAGTAGATACAAGATTTGACAGAGACAAAATTATACGAATACAATAAAAACACAAAATTCCAGTTTAAATCGTATTCCATACACCAAACAAATAAATTTTTAGATTGAAATTTGAATTTACCAAAGGATTTTGGGCTTTCCTTGGAATATATTTTTACAGGTCCAAAAAATTTATCGATTTTCTATTTCACAGAATTCTATAATTATAAATCAACGCATCAATTTTATTAAAAAAAATATATAAATACACCCGCAGAATTTTTAAAAACAGAATTTTTTAAATGCAGTTTATTTTGAAAATAGAATTTTGAAAGGAGAATTTTACAAAAAGAGTTTTGACCTGCCGGAATTTCAATCCCAGCCCCATTTTTGAACGTTTGAAGACCGTTCATGGTCTGAATTTCAATTTTTTGGTCTGCAGTATATACTGTTCATTACTGTTGTTACATTATCTCCTCTTAATCGGTATTTTCTGGAAACATTAGATAAGAATTAAAAAAAACCTATGTACATATTTATTTCTTTAGCAACACAAAAACCCATTATTGGTGGACACGAGGCATGACCTCAATGTCATATTTTGAAATCGGGAGTGGATCAAAATTCTGTATAAACAGTATATAATCCTGTTTTATCTGTTTTTTATCAAATAAATCATATTTATACACGAAAATAAACAAACAAAAATAATTTTCCAACTCATTTTACAAATAAAAATATGTCATATTTTAATTTTAGTTAATGGAAAAAGGAAGAACAACGAATTCCCTTTTTACATTTCCAAAAACTTCTTTTCATTATTCTCATAACTATGTAAACACGATTTGGAAAATCAAAATTTTGAGAAGCAAAATTTTGAAAGTAAAATTTTACAAAAAGAATTTTGACCTTGCCAAAAATTTGGATCGAAAACTCTTAAAAATCTAAAAAAAAAATTGGTAATATTTGTGGGACCAGCAAAACTTAATTCCAAGAAAAGCCAAACGTTGACAAAGAAAAAACTTTTTAACTCATGCTGAAATAGGTAATTTTTTATTGGTATGACCCCCCCAAGAAGGGAAGGTGTATACGCCGCTGGTTAAACGCTCAACCTTGTCGAATATTGGAATGAGTAAAGAACGCAAAACTTATCATTTTGTTAAACTGTGAACGCAGAAGCGCACACCTCAATATAGTACGGTGGCGTAGTAAGATAAGTTTATTGTGACAATTGAATCTGCGAATTGGGTGCGTGGAACGAAGTGCTTCTCACTTACCTTGCAGCTCTCACTTTACTAGCTTATGAGCAATTATTATTTCAACAATTTTTCTCTTGACACTCTTTATTAAACATGTGATTGCCAGTCTATAAAATTACTATCTCAGATTTTTTTTATTTTTTACTAGACTTGCTGCAACGCATGAAGTTCTGCACGTTTTTCCCTTAATTTCTAAATACATAGTATGACATTAATTTTACTAAATCTTTTTTGTGTAGAATTTACATAAACTTAATTTTTTCCCTTAAGATTTTATTAAAAAAAAACTGATAATTTAAAAGAAATAAGTACAAAATTCAATATAACCCCCTTTCATACCCTTCCTCAAGTTCAAATTCAGGGTATTTTTAAGAATGCTTAAGACATCATTAAAACGAAGTTCTCCAGCTAAATTAAATTTGTAGTTTTGACATTTTTTTTTTCATCTAATTTTACTGGGCTATAACTAGTTTTTGAGCAATCTGCTAGCAATGAGTGATCAAGTGAATATTCCTTCTTTTAGCTCCTTATAATTCACAGTACTTTTTTATTGCCATCCTTAAATGAAAAGTCCATTCTATTAGCAAAATTATTCTCAATCTCCAGTAGTTTCTTTTGAGAAAAATATACTGATTTTGTTATTCTCATGCTCATACATAGTTTTTTTTTAGTTCAAATATTTTAAGTGCAAAAAGTAAAGGTAGACGTATTATTATATTTTAATTGAAGAAAATTTTA
This sequence comes from Dasysyrphus albostriatus, assembly GCA_946251815.1. Taxonomy (NCBI): domain Eukaryota; kingdom Metazoa; phylum Arthropoda; class Insecta; order Diptera; family Syrphidae; genus Dasysyrphus; species Dasysyrphus albostriatus. The sequence continues at coordinate 52,107,127 of OX276336.1, forward strand.
AAGTGTGTGTATAGCAAAATTTTTAGATTTTATCCATTTTAAATATTTAACCTTTTAGAAGGTGCAAGGCAGATATACATGATTTGTCTTCTTATTTGTTTGGGCATTAATTCGTTGTAATAAAGAAAGCCCAATCACTTTATGCAGTGTTTTGTTTCCATTTTAATAATAACCTGGACCATGAGTTCTGTAATCTGTGTCAACTTAAAAATAAAAGATTAAGAAAATATTTCTTACATTGGTGACATATAAAATGGACTTATTTTATTGGTCAAACTTGCCTTCAACATGGTGAAGTGCAAAACTTTTGCTTATATCCATCCACCCATTATTATTTTCAAGGACACACAAAATATAAGACATTTTATACAATAATTTTAAATTTATCTACTTGCGCATAAATTTATCACATTTACACTTTACGGTTAAATATAAAACAATACAAAACCGCTAACCAACAAATTGTACATAATCTATTTATGATAATATTTGCCTATGGCGCTCTTTAAGTATATCTGATAGATAAAGAACGCTTAACCATTATATCCGTGAGAACATTGAAAATGGTTTCGTTATTATTTTAATAATAATTTGTTCTTAATAGTAATTGTATTTTCTGACAACTGAAACTAAAATGTTCTCAGATTAACGATTAAGAGGCTTATCAGCTGCCCTGTCTGAAGAAAATAGTAAAAGTGGTTTCAGACAAAAATAACAAAAAAAAAAACAATATCAAAACAATAACACAATTTATTTTTTCTCTTATTTTTCATTGTGAGAATTATTGTTATCAGTATCAGTTCGATGTACATATTTCTGTATAATAGAGGTTTCTTTCTTTATTTATGTTTGCAGGTTTAAGTGCATTTTTAGTTAAAGGGCAAGTTATGGAATCAAAAAATGTTTTATATCAAGATTCAATTCAAAATTTACATATGACACTATTAAATCTATGGTATTTAATAGGTGTTGAAAAATTAAAAAAGATTGGAAAACTGTCGATTATTTTACTAGAAGGCGAACAGAACAGTTTTTGTAAATTGTAAACCTTAATATAACAATAAAAGAAAAAGTGTGATTACTCTAAGTTCATTGAACAAAAAGTGCTGATATCTTGAATTGATTCCATGGTTCTCATTCAGTTGTTTAATAATTGATACTGTGCTCACACTTATCTCATTCAAACTTCATTTTGATAAAGAGACGTTCAAAAGTAGCAACAAAATTTGTATTTTTGTCTGTCTCAATTTTCGTTGAAATCGAAGTGCTACAGGCTACAGGTATAATAAAAAAATTTTAACAAAATTGTGTCATTCATTCAGGGCCATTCCAAGCCTTTACAACACCTGGGGCAAGCTCAAAGAAGCCGCTTTTGAATTAATACAAAAATCAAATATTAATATTACTACCACCGTCTTTAAACAGGCTCAAAACCAGTACCAACATAGTTCAGTAGATTGCGTACAAATGACCGGCAAAAAAAGTTTGAAATGTCGGTTTATATCGACTTTCTAATTTTGGTTACAAATTCATAAAACTTGTACCTTCCAACTTAGAAAAAAAGTCAGCTGCCCTGAAAAAAGGTCAAGAAAAGGATCGAGTTTTATTGACTTGTTGCTGATATAAATCGACTTTATATTGCGTCAAAACAAGTAGTATCTTAGCGGTCTGTTTGCAGAAAATTTGTTTGATTAACACACGTCAGTTTATTTGCAAAAGCATTTGACGTTTATAAACACGCTCTCTGGCTTTTCAATATTCAACAACTCGATTTTTTGACTACTCAGTTGCATCGTAGATGTTGTATTCAAGCATGGCTTTTAGCAAACTGGATTCTTTAACACAATGGTAATGCAGTAAAATTTGTATTTCCGTTTTCGAACTTCTGTTCAGTTTGCGTTTAAAAATATTTTGCTAACGCATTTTGAGGTAATTGACGTATTTAGAAACCACACATGACATGGAACTTGGGAAGCCATTTGTGGTATGGCACTCTTCACAGCAAGGCACCTGTGGCATTTGCCCCTCTACCCAACCCCTAGGTATGGTCCTGTACATATTACTTAATGAAGGTGCTTTTGGGCAAGTTTTGGACTCGTGTGAAAAATTCGAAATATTAATTAACTTGACATTACGATTATAGGTAGGGTTGCCAACCGTACTCTAAAATATAGTATTGTACTCTATTTCGTAAAAGCGTACTTTATGATCTATGACTTTAATAGAGTACGCTAAAATACTCTTTTTTTACTCTAAATAATTTTACCTGTGTACACTTAGTTAGTTTTAGCTTTTATTGAAATCTTAAAGGATTTAACCAAGATGATTGTCAATTTGAATGACGAAAATATGTACTATGCTTTATTGGGGCAAAATTATACAAATTATTTAATTTCAATAAGTCTTAATCGAGCATCCCACACATTCACCTTAGGTACAAATGATAGCAAAATAAACAAGTACCTCAATTAAAAATCTTTTCATGAAAAAATTGTAAAAACATAAGTTATAGACAAAAAAATCAAATTTTAAAAACAATTAAAAAAGTACGCATACGCCCAAGTGCGTCATTGCCAAAATAAAATTCTCGATTGTTTTTGATCAGGGATAGTCATAAATTCTTAAATAAGCATTTTAAAACTTTATGGGGCATATTCATAGATGTTGTTTAAGCTGTTGCTTTACAAAACTACAGTTAACTGCAAACTAAATGAATACATTTAAAAAAATACAAAAAAAAAATAATTAAAATGCACGACGGGATTGCATGTACTTGATTTTGTCGCTCAAAGCTGTAACGTTGGTTAACATAAATAATGTAGAAATTATGAGTTAAAGCTTTGTTACTAACGAGAAAATGCAAAAAATATTAAGTCAATAGAATATATATTTGAAAAATTGATATTTATTTATTCAACTTGTAATATAAATTCAGTCGCTCCACTTAAACAGAAGAATTTTCTTTTGAAATTTTCTTCATATTCAATTTTATTTATTTATTTCAACTGCTAACTGATGTCTAAGTTGCTAAGGATAAGGATATAAAATATATTTTAAGACCACCCTCTAATCTTAGCCTATTTAAATCCCTTTAACATTGAAAAGAACATTACGTCAGGATAGGATTTTTCGTTTCGCACAAGGCTTAAGCGAAACGAAAAATCCCGTTCAAAAATGACACAACAAAATCATATATAAAAAATGTTGTTCTCAGTATGCTGTTTGATGAGCAATATTGATTATTGTAGCAGATTATTTGGAGAAGTCAACACCCTTTGCAATTGTGTTAATTTTTTTTATTTCTGCAACTGTCAATGAATATTTTTCAGTTTCAGTTTTGTAAGCATGTTGTTGTCTTGTTGGAGATCAACTTAATATTTCGCATTAGTAGCTTACTAGCAACCACAATGCATAAAAGATTATATCATTAGCGTTTTCATTTTTATTCAGTTCTGCGCATCTGACAAAATCAGTGGAAAATGGTGAATCTTGTGACCCCCACTTGTTAGACATTAAAATTTATTGTGTGTTTATTTATTACTTGTTTATTATATTAGCAAATACCTATTATTTTCACAAGCTCTTCAGTCTTTATTAATATTATTTTACTATACTATTACTATGTTTATTATTTTACTATTTCTTCCTTGTTTTTGGTGTTTTTAAATTATAATTTCGTGTTTGTTGTTGTTGTAACAAAGCAGAAGGACTCACAGGACTGGCCGGCTTAAATTTCATCTTACAGTTCTCATTTCTCATAATCTGTGCAAGATAATACCATAGCCTTCTCCAAATAATCTGCTACAATAATCAATTTCGCGCATCAAACGAAAAGTAGAACTAAATTTTTCGTTTATGATTTTGTTGTTTAATTTTTGAACTGGATTCTTCGTTTCGCACATAGAGTACCTATATTATCTAGAGTCGCAACTCAGGGGGTTGGTTCTCTTTCACCCTACAAGCTGAGTTGTGAGCACTTTGTCCAAATTTCCTAGCTTGTATTGGTTGTTCCGTGCATTTTAAATGGGGACTGCACCAACACAATGAAAGAAATGTTGCTACAGTGCTCAGTGCGCAAATTTTGTGGACTACCGCGCTCAGATATTTAAAATATTAATCCGTTGAATTCAAAAATTGAAAATATTTTTTGTTTTTTCAATACAATTAGATTTTTAACTCTTTAGGAACAAAAGGTATACAAAATATAGCTTTTTGTTGCTTCTGGCATACAAATAAAATAATATTTCTGTATATTTTTATTAAAATTAAAGAAAATTCATTCAAAAAGTAGGAGTGTACCCTTGAAACTCAGTGCGTACGTGCCCTACTTCTACCATATCAAATGTGGACAAGTAGCTCAATATTTTGACAGATGAAAAAAGGGTAAAAAAAAGTTTTATAATTGTGGTAATTCGATCGTTTAAAAACATATTCTAATTGAAACTTATTCTTTTCAGAAATTACATCTTCTCAGAGCATAGGCGCAACACAACAAAACCAACAGTTTAGTCCCCAGCAATCGCAGCAAATGCAACCTCAACAGGAAGCGCAGCAACAAGCTCAACAGGAAACCCGACAACAACGAAAAAGAGACGAAAAGGATGTAAATATACCCCGGAAGGACAGAAGCCCACAATAGAAACTCAGGGGCCACCTCATCTCACATTAGTCCGAGTCCTTTTGGTTTCGATGCCAGTCACCCTATGTATCGAAACGTGTTGATGTCTACGTCCTACATTACATTACTATATCACCTGCCAATGGCACGTTATCATGCTCCCGAAGATGTCTCCCGGAATCTATATTATATACATACCAGCAAATGCAGGCTGAGCAGCAGGCACAGCAACAAGCTCAACAACAAGCTCAGCAACAAGCATAACAACAAGCTCAACAGCAAGCCCAACAACAGACCCAACAACAAGCTCAGCAACAATAGCAACAGCAGCAGCATGCATCAACAACAGCAATAGCAGCACCAACAAAAGCAGCAGTATGACTGGTATACCTGCCACAGTGGCAGTGGTAATCCAAACGATAGTCGAAGTCCACCACCCCAAAGACATGTGCATACGCGCCATCATACGCACGTTGGACCTGGCTATGTTATGTATCCGCCACCCTATGGAATCAAGTGAAGATAAGTTAGTAGAATAAAACTAACCCAAATCCAATATCATTGATTGTTTTCAGAAGAGAAGAAAAAAGTTTTTTAACAAATGTTCGGTAAAGTTTCTTGTAGTTTTTTCACTTTGAAAAATAATATTTGCTAAATTATTTTACAAAACCAATCAAACATTTTTATCGTAGCCAACATATTCTAATTGAAACTAACTCTTTTCAGATATTACATCTTCCCGGAGCAGAGACGCAACAGTCTGGGTCACATCAACAGCCTCCCGGCTCACAAATGAAGCTTGAAGATCAACCAATGTCGGCACAACATCACAGTAGTTCAGTCACCAGCAATAGCAGCAAATGTGGTCTCAGCAGCAGGTACAGCAACAAGCTCAACAACAAGCCCAACAACAGGCCCAACAGCAAGCTCAGTAACAACAATAGTACAGCAGCAGCAGTAGCAGCAACAACAACAACAACAACAACATCAACATCAACAACAGCAGCAGCAGTGTGGCTGGTATACCTGCCACATTGGCAGTGGTAATCCGGCCGATAGTCGAAGTCCGCCACACCAAAGACATGTGCACATACACACCATCATACGCACGTTGGACTTGGCTATCCTTTGTATCGGGCGTCCTATGAAGGTGAGCTTTAGCTTTAAATTAATTCAGTTTAAACAAAAACTTGCCCCACCAAACGAAAAATTAAAAAAAGAGGCTATGTAAGACCCACACTGATAACTTGCCATTGGTGAACTCAGCAGCTAGAAGCCCAAAGTTATTTTATTTTAAAAAATCTACAATTCAAGATCTCCGTTAACGTTTTAAGATGTTTAATATGCAATCAAGTGAAGATAAGATCAGTTTCAATTTCAATGTTGCTTTATAACATTTCAATTTACGATTGGCTAAAAAATAAATTTATAACTATAAGATAAATACATTGATAAACTAATTTATCATTGATAAATGAATTTATCTTATGGTTTTACAAAACCAATCAAATATCAATACCAATTTGTGTGATCTCAGGGTATTTGGGAGAAAAAAAAATGTCAACGATTTTTGCTAAAGTTTCTTGTATTTAGTTTTTTTCGTTTAAAAGAACTACATGTTGATTTTTTTTACAAATCCTATAAATTATTAATTATTATGAACTAGTAGTAATATTGGAAAGAAATGGTATTTGATTTTAATTTCAGTCAGCGGTTCAAAATTTGGTTTTTGGTAAGAGTGTACCTATATATTTACATATATGTTTGAATTTGAAAGAACTGGTATTTGTTTTTGGGTGTAACTTCCAAAGTTATTATTCTAGGATAATGGTTGATACATCCCTAAGCTCTAATTTGAATCCTCTTCAAATTGGCGTTTACCAATTTCAATTCCAGTCACCGGTTCAAAATTTGACTTTTGGTAAGAGTGTACCTATGTGCATTTATATTGCAATTTGAAAAAAATTATATTTGATTTGGGTGTAACTTCCAAAGTTATTATCCTAGAATAATGGTTGATATATCCCTAAGCTCTAATTTGAATCTTCTTCAAATTGGCGTTTACCAATTTCAATTCCAGTCACCGGTTCAAAATTTGACTTTTGGTAAGAGTGTACCTATGTGCATTTATATTGCAATTTGAAAAAAATTATATTTGATTTGAGTGTAACTTCCAAAGTTATTATCCTAGAATAATGGTTGATACATCCCTAATCTCTAATTTGAATCCTCTTCAAATTGGCGTTTACCAATTTCAATTCCAGTCACCGGTTCAAAATTTGACTTTTGGTAAGAGTGTACCTATGTGCATTTATATTGCAATTTGAAAAAAATTATATTTGATTTGGGTGTAACTTCCAAAGTTATTATCCTAGAATAATGGTTGATACATCCCTAAGCTCTAATTTGAATCTTCTTCAAATTGGCGTTTACCAATTTCAATTCCAGTCACCGGTTCAAAATTTGACTTTTGGTAAGAGTGTACCTATGTGCATTTATATTGCAATTTGAAAAAAATTATATTTGATTTGGGTGTAACTTCCAAAGTATTATCCTAGAATAATGGTTGATACATCCCTAAGCTCTAATTTGAATCTTCTTCAAATTGGCGTTTACCAATTTCAATTCCAGTCACCGGTTCAAAATTTGACTTTTGGTAAGAGTGTACCTATGTGCATTTATATTGCAATTTGAAAAAAATTATATTTGATTTGGGTGTAACTTCCAAAGTTATTATCCTAGAATAATGGTTGATACATCCCTAAGCTCTAATTTGAATCTTCTTCAAATTGGCGTTTACCAATTTCAATTCCAGTCACCGGTTCAAAATTTGACTTTTGGTAAGAGTGTACCTATGTGCATTTATATTGCAATTTGAAAAAAATGATATTTGATTTGAGTGTAACTTCCAAAGTTATTATCCTAGAATAATGGTTGATACATCCCTAATCTCTAATTTGAATCCTCTTCAAATTGGCGTTTACCAATTTCAATTCCAGTCAGCTTTCTTCTAATTTCCCAAAAATTTCATTTTAGGACTTATCCTTCTTCAAAATGCCGATTGAATTTTACCTCGTTGCATAAATAAATATAGAAAAAAAAAATTGAAACATTTTTTTTTAAATATTTGTTTGTTTACAGCATTGCAGAGAAGATGGAAACTGACGAAGATATGATTTGTAAGTTATTTACATACATCATAAACCAAATTAAAGGAAACAAATTGTATTATTTCCAAACATTGCGTTGTCATCATCGTGTTTGTTGCGATGAATTTTGACAAATGCCAAATGACCCTCAATTATTTTTTTTAAACAGCTGAGGTTTTTGTCTGCTTACGCGTCCATATAATTTTGCAAAGTTGATTCTTACAGTTCTGCTGGAGACACTAACACCAAATTCCTCTTTGTAGGCATAACAACAACAATAGTTTAGTCACCAGCAATCGCAGCAAATGCAGGCTGAGCAACAAGCTCAACAATAAGCTCAGCAACAAGCATAACAACAAGCTCAACAGCAAGCCCAACAACAGACCCAACAACAAGCTCAGGAACAATAGCAACAGCAGCAGCATCAACAACAGCAATAGCAGTTACAACAAAAGCAGAAGTGTGGCTGATATACCTGCCAGTGGTAATCCAGACGATAGTCAAAGTCCACCACCTCAAAGACATGTGCATACACACCATCATACGCACGTTGGACTTGGTTATGTTGTGTATCCGGCGCCCTATGGAATCAAGTGAAGATAAGTTAGTAGAATAAAACTAACCCAAATCCAATATCATTGATTAGGCGCGTCTCACCAACTAAAATCTCACTGAGCGCTCAATGTCAAGTCGATGGAGGCGGAATGCTTTGGTGGGACAAGATTCTCCGTTGAATTGTATAAAAACATGTGTTAAAATTTTCGTACTGAAATTCTGGAAACAAATTTCAACTTTGCTTAAAATATTTAAATTTAAAAGCACAAAACTTTATCAAATGAATGAAAAATAAAAGCAAATTCAATTTATTTTCATTTTTATTAACATTCCACCTTTATTTTGAATTTTAAATCGACTTTAGTATTTGCACATCAGCGAGAAATTACAATTTGCCTGTCAAATGAACAGCTGTTTAAGCAGAGAAAGAACATTGAGAAATGAATCCAAAAAGTTTTCGTCTCAGTAATCTCCTTAAAAAATCTCAGTACTCAGGTGAGATTTTTTGTCCCACTTAAAAAATCTCTGAGCGCTCAGAGATTTTATTTGGTGAGACGCGCCTATTGTTTTCAGAAGAGAAGAAAAAAGTTGTTTGACAAATATTCGGTAAAGTTTCTTGTAGTTTTTTCACTTTGAAAAATAATATTTGTTAAATTATTTTACAAAACCAATCAAACATTTTTATCGTAGCCAACATATTCTAATTGAAACTAACTCCTTTCAGATACTACATTTTCTCGGAGCAGAGACGCAACAGTTTTCTGCAGCAAGTACAGTCTGGGCCACATCAACAGCCTCCCGACTCACGATAATTTCAACGTAATTAAAGTATCGGAGAAGGAATTGCTTCGTGGTTACATTGCCGGTGATTTGAAGTGCAACCTTCCCAGGGGAGCTGCTGACTTCACCACTCAGATCATCGTATTGAACCACTCACCAGTGGTCGAACGGTTACACCCCAGTGTTGAATTGCTACACTGCTCACATTGCTTGCAATCAAGCAAAAATCAAAGGCAGATCTTCGTTCAAGAAAAAACCAAATGACATATTTATATCTGTGTTAAAATGACAAATTTATTAATCTTCTTTAAGAAGTATTAGTAATTATATATTATTGTTTATTTAAACTGATCAATACAGAATGTTATCGAACCATTGTGAACAGCATTTAAAATAATTAAAGACATTTTTTTTACCGGCTTGAACAGTTGCTTAAAAAAACGAGTTTTTTTTTATGAAGTTGGGAAATTTAAGTTTAATTTTAAAGCGAAAAAATATGTAGAGTAGTTGCCTATTTTTTTTATCTACCTAGGAGTAAATTGAATAAGGTCAATTTCCTTGTAACGCTTTCCTTCCAGTTAAAAGATAAAATTAGTTAAAAATTTTAAAATTACCTATGAGAACTTATGTACGAGTAGTATTTGATTTTTATAGTCTTAAGGGCTAGAAGGCTGAAATTTAGATAGATTATAGAAATTATTTCATATATATTTTAATTCCAATCAGTTCATGCGAGGATCGAAAATCTAAAAGTTTAATAGTAGGAATCATTAATAACAGTTTAAAGAATAATTTACCTATTTTTTTTTTAATCGAAGTCCTTAGAGCCGTTTTTGAAATAAATAAACTTCTTAAATGGTTGTATGGCAAAAGTACCGTTATTTGTAAGCTTAAAATTTTTACAATTTACTATTGATTTCCACTCCCAAAATTTGAAGAAAATCGCTTTCGTGGTTTAAGCTACTCATTAAAGTACAGATAGACAGACCGAACACCAACAGACAGAGTGGATTGTGCTACCCACTTTTTTGGTGTTCTCTATCATCGTAATGACATGTTTGATTATTACCTCAAATTGTTTTTCAACAATCCAAAACTTGCTATTTATTACCTATGTATATATATCTCAAGTAAAAAGATTTTTTATTTATCAGCAAAAAATTTTTGAATTTTATTAAAACTTCTTAAGCAAACATACATATAAAAGCATCTAATAAATAAATTGTAAATTTGGATATAAAATTAAATACAATAAATAAATTGTAAATTTGGATATTAAATTAAATACAATCAAAAAATATGACAACAATAATTCAGCAGCAACATATTCACATAATTTGTTGATGGCAAGTTTAAGTTTTTCATCGTATTCCTATAAAACTTTTTCAAGGTATGTTTTTAATTTCTATATCGAAAAAAGACAATAAAAACATGGAAAATAATAAATAAGGATTGTTCTGTTTTGAAAGTTTTATTTTCTTATACGGAATATTAAAACGCCTCTTGTTTTGATAAAATTTACTTTAAATTAAGTCATAAAAGCCAAAAGCAACAAATTGAATTGTAGGTCATATTGAGAAGAAAATGCTATGCGAAAATGTATATGCAAAAAATAGGACTTATGATTAAGAAGCAATTTTTTTTTTAATTTGATAAATTGATTTGAAAATTAAAACAATACAAAAGGCGTTCACTAGTGTCTTTCTTTGTCAAAATAGAAGACTAACATAAAGAAAAAACTACAAAATACACATATTATCGTTTTCAATATAATGAAAGCCACAAACGCTTTCGAGTCCTTAAACCTTACATTTTTTTTAAAGCTTATACAACTCATAGGGAATTCTTACCGAATGTTGGTTTATGTTGTTCACTTATGTGCAATTTGGTTGTATTGCACATTGGTCTTTGATGTTGAAGAATTTTCCTAACAACTTCTTGGTCATCGGAGCCAGTTGCAATAACATTGTCAGGTGTTGAATCAGCGTACTCAATATCAGAAAACTACGGAGATGTAATGGAGATGTTGCTTCCGACGGAGCTTACGGATGCTTTACGGTTAAAAGTCTGAAAAAAAGGAGAATTTATAAGATTTATTTATAAGCAAAGATCACTTTTGGGTCACTTCCTACACTTTGTTTTGAATGCCAGTAATTGGTTATTATTTGGCATTTCTGATTTAACTGGTGTATTTTTTGACTCCATGTTGGCAACTAAACTATGATAAGTTCCATCAGCTGTGTCAATGTTAAGCTTTGGTAGAATTTTACAACCTAATTGAGGACCGCACTCTGGATTGGTGGATTGGAAGTTTTTAGATTTTGTGTTAAATATTAAATGACTTTACCTGTACTGCATTGCTGCTTTCGGGTAAGCAACTGGAATATTACGAGGTGGTTTACGAGGTGGAGTAGATAGGTTTCTTGGCTTATACTCTACACGAGTACCACTTAAACGTTTTTGTAACAAATGTCCAACATTTTTGTCACTGCTCCTGGAATTTGTGTTCAATAAAGATTGTTAAAATTCTTCGGTTAGACTATCAATTTCGCTGACACTATCCATGAAGACGAGGGAATGTGATTGTTTGGGAATGTTTTCGGTACCACCGTCAATAATCGTTTGTTCTGCTGTCATTTGCTTCTTAGATGGAGGACTTTTACGATGAATTTTTTGTTTGTTCACACGCACCTCCGATACTACACAATTATTGTGTAATTCTTGGATTATGTGAATGAGTGGTGCTTTTGAATTGCGGCTTGAATGTTTTAATGTACTTATCGCTGTAAGTGTTCGAGAAGGATCACTTTTCGATTGGACATCATGCATTTTTTTTGCATTCAGTGGAAAAGTCTCTCTGTTCCTCATCTTGCTGTTATTGTTTGACACATCTGAAATCTAAAATAAAAAAAATATTGTTTTAGTATCTATGCCACAGATGATTTTTTTTAAATTTTCAAATCCTACGAACCAGTTTCTGAAAATCTTAAAAATTTAAGTTCAACATATTAAGAATGTATTGGGCAGATTACGTGGAGGAAAAAATAATTATTGTATTTTATTACTAACCACAGAGCTTGTACTTAAAATATAAATTGAAATATCATATTATATTATTCATATATTATATTTTTTCAAAAGCTTATATAACTCATAGGGAATTCTTACCGTATGTTGGTGTATATTCTTTAGTATGTGCAATTTGGTTGTAATGCGCATTAGTCTTTGATGTTGAAGAATTTTCTTAACAACTTCTTGGCAAGTTCTTCGTCATCGGAGCAAGTTGCAATAACATTATCAGGTGTTGAATCAGAGTACTCAATATCAGAAGGATGTAATGGAGATGTTGCTTCCAACGGTGCTCACGGATGCTTTAGTCTGAAAAAAGGAAAATTTATAAGATTTAAAGATGATATAGTAATTAAAACTCTGCCTAAATCGCCATTCTTTCGGAGTTACATATACATATACTTTCAGACAAAGAGCAATAACCAAAGTTTAACATTAAGTAAAATCATCGATGCGGATTGTAAGGAGAAATCCTATATGGTGTACATAGTTATATGCATTTTAGTTTAAATTTTTATCATAATAATAACAGCAGCTATAATTGTTATGCGAATTGCAAAGAAACGAAGGAAACGCATTATGGATGTTGTGCTACCAGAAACACGAACTTATAGGGAAACAGAAATTATTTATCAAATTGAAAATTCTGGCTTATTGAAGACTGATTTGTAAAAAAAAAAAAATCCAATGCTGATATATTAATTATGTTGTAATTATATTGTTTGTGCACAAAACTTACCCAATAGGCAGATAAGATTCCAAGGCTTGATTAACAGTCAATATTGATTCGGAGAGTGCGAATCCCTTTGACAGCAAAGCATGATGATTTGTGAGCGTGTCTTCGATTGTCGATAGGTCTTCGACTTCTTTGTCATCTAGATGGATATATAAAATTTACTAAATTTAGTGAATAAACGAAAAGAACATTATTTACTAAGATGCTATTTATACAAATTAAATTAAAATGTTGTAATTTATATATTATGTAAATTTTTTTGTTTTTAATTTTTGACCATTTTTATTCCTGGGATCTCAATGTTCAACTTATTCTCTGTATTTTAAAATATTTCTTCATAGATTTTCTCATTAAATTTCCATTAATTATTTTTTCAAATTCAAGTTCTGAATCACAGAGATCTTGTTTTTTAAAATTCAAAGCATAATTTCAGCAACAATTTATGCTCTTATTTGAGCAGACATCAGCTTTACTATTTAGTTAAAAAGCCAAATAAAAATTAATAGAAAATCAGAACAACAATACCTGGCAAATTTAAATCCTTTTTCATCAAATTAGCACTGCACATTCCTCCTAAATAAGCCAGTTCATGTTCCAAACGTATTAGGCAAGAATTCTTTGCATTCATCTGTTTTGAAAAATTAATAAAAAAAAAAACTATGTAGCTATGAAACATTAACATTTTTTGTAAACTCTTACCGCTGTTGGATTATCATAACCAACAACAAGACACTTGAATCCAAAACGGTTACTATGCGGATCCTGAGCGTAAAGAGAAGCTGTCTCCAAAGAAAATTCCACCTGATTTCCAGGCAAAATCATAATATTTTGTGGCCAATTGCTGACACTGTAAATATAATTATCACAAAAACTAAAACCGACAGAAAAGACCTCTGTGGCTTATGTATTAAACTTCTTTATGACAACCCAATCGTTGTCATTTGTATTAGCATTTGCACCATGACCTCTAGTATAGTTTGTCACAATGGCATTTTTTCAACTGGAACGTTGCATAGACATGTTATTGTCCAGTATATCCAGGTAATCATTATCAACTTGACAAGCTTCAACTAAACATGGCTTTGTTGGAATAGATATCAATAAGTAGTCTTCAAGTTGAGCAGTTCCACACTGTGAATCGAATTCTATGGCAAACCATTGTACACAATGAGGAAACTCCACCCTTTAATAATATTGAAAATCAAGTTAGTTTTTACATACAATCATTTGCATATATAGATTCTTACCTCTGACATGTTATGGATCCACTTCGATATGGATGCTCGCTCTCTACGATGCAATAATGATTGCTTGTAGTACATATATCTACGCTCTTATCGATATCATCCATTCTCTTTTTGTTAATATCCAAAGCTGAGAAGTCTACCTTTTTATCCTTTGATTTGAGTGTAAGATATTCTTTGCTCGAATAAAGTTGATTTAACGCAGCTACATGTGGCAAAATCTCCTTAATCAGTCCAAGTATTTGGACAGAACTCTTTAAATATAAAAAGTTGATAAATATAGCACAATTAAATTTAAAAAAAAAACTCACCTTTGGGTCATTACACGCCAAGGTTCCAATCTGCGCATAAATCAGGGGCAGCAAAGTATGAAACACATTTGCTGATGATGTATTGAATACCTCCAACAACTGCACTACTGTCATCTGACTTCCCAAGACTCCATCATCAGAATCGCTTCTCTTATCTATCACATCTAATTCATTGTCAGTTCGGTCGTTACCGTTGAGTTTTGTATCAACATGTCCTTTGCGATAGTGCAATTCTTGAATTGCCCCGCTCTCTTCAATTAAATCTTTTGGGTGAATCTCAGTTGCACCAATTTCAATCTCAATATCAAATGGGTTTGTGGATCGTTTATCAAATTTAAAAGTTTCTATCAAACCCTTGGAGAAGGACTCGATTCTCTTTGTGATATCTCTGGCTGTTGTAAGGCTTGGATCTGCAGAAAGAGCTGAAGTCCTCGAATTGTTTGCCCAATTTATATCCATATGTTCCTCAATTGGTGTTATATTGTGCTCCGAATCAATTGTCTGAGTATGATTCGAAGAATTATCACTTGGCGATAGAGATGCAGCCAGAGCATTCCTTGCCAAAATCAATAGTTCCGTGCATTTCTTGGTGATATCAGTTGCAACCTGAAGAGCTGTATCTCGACAAAATTTCCAGTGTTCCATGTTCGGCTCACATCACATCGGGAGAATCTGTTGCCAGTTGAGTGTAAACTACGAGGTGGCAAGAAAGCATTTTCAAACCTAAAACCAAGAAAATATTAAATCAGATTTAAATTATTATAAAAAAGTATAATTATTCCCACCTCATTTAGAGATGTTTGGTAAACGATCTCAGCCAGAACCCTTGCCAAAAGATGACAACAGTTGTTGATCAGACCTTGATTGATATCCTTGTAAATTCGGTCTTTTCCTGTTGTGTTCGATAGATCATCTGTTCTACCAGGATGGGATATTGATGATTCTCTGAACTCGATAACATTGGAAGACCAAAATTATCACTTGGACTAACGATAGACTGTCGTTCATTACCGGATGTCAAAAGGGAAAATGTTGTTCTCAATTTTATGGAAGGACTGCAGAGTCCAGCAATTATTGCACTGAGAAGGCGAGAGTGCAATTCACCCTTTAGAAGAAATAACTTACAATAATGATTTCATTGGATTGCAAAAAAACATACCAAAAACATGCAAAATAACAATATTAATTTGGGAAATCCGAAGTAAACAAAAAAAATCAAGTCGAGTAACACATCGAGTTTCACTTGATCACTCGACTTTTGGCACTTGAAATTTAAGTTATTTATTATTGTTATCCACTTTTACTTAAAAATTACTAATATTTTACCTATAAAAAGTATAATTTTCTTTTAAAACCGAGTTTTTGTTGGAAGAATTAAATATAATCAATTCCACCCAACACAAATTAGAATCGAGATCTGTCATTTTGACATTTCATAATTTAACAAAAAAAACAAACGTCACTTTGAGCTACTAACCCCATTTTGTATTTTAATCCACAATTCACACGTATTCACCGACACGGAATTTGAGAGAGTTTTCTCTTGGTGTGCTCAAATAAAATTTGCGGGTGTTTTAGGCAAGAGGGGTACGAGTCGCGACTCTAGATAATATAGGTACTCTATGGTTTCGCATTAGCATCACAGGCAGCCATGCTGTAATGAAAGAAACATCAAAAATAAACACGAAAATTAACCGAAAGCGACAATTAATTGTGTGCGAAGAAAGAGTGTAGACTTCTACAAAAAATCTGCTACAGCAATAAATTTCACTTGTCAAATAGCGTACTGCAGAATAAAAAGTAGACGTTCATGTTTTTGTTGTTTCATTTTGGTATGCTATTTTTCGTTTCGCATCAGCAGAATACCACGCATCAATCCTCAGCCACTTTAGCTGTCAGCTAAAAACTGAATATTAAATTAAAATTTTCTTCCTTCCATATAATTATAATTCTTAGTCAATACATAACAAATAAGTACATGCATAAATGGTAATAATAAATATATATAAGTCATAAAGCCAGGTTATACGACCCTGCAATGTCCTCTTCTACAATATTCACTGCAATCTAAAATCCCACGGTGTTTTTGTTGTGTACACAAACATATGAAAGTGAAATTAATTCTGTCTTGTGCAGTGCTCAGTCTGTACTTCTGTATAGATAAATAATAATGTAGGTATGTGTATGTCAGATTTGAATCTGGACATACTTAAGGCTTTTAAGTTTAGTCTTTAAACTCGATTTATACTTATATGTAATTTCTATCATCCAAGTTTCGTAAATAAACTCGAGTTAACTTCTCAAACGTGTTCTTCAGTTAATATTTACACCCTGACTCCACAGAACATACAGATGCCCAACATAACAACCACAATCCAATCAACAAACAGCAGTTTTGTTCTCGCTGGGCAAATTATGTCATGTTGTTTCAATTCTCTCTCACTACTACTTCTATCTTTTGCAACAATATTCAACTCAAACTATAGAAACAAAGGTCACGTAAATAAAAAAACATTTTTTGTAACAATATTTACCTCTAGATACAACGAAAATCATTCAAAAAACTTACACGCACGTGAAATATTTAAATCTCATGGCCAAGCTTTGAACAGCGTTCATATTGTGTTCAAAAGTTGGTTTTCTTCGACATGTCGTCGACAAGACATTGATTTTTCTGCCTCCATTGGTTTTTTTCTCGACAGGTTCATAGTCCGAGCATGGCTCATGTCTAGTGGAGCCGGCATGTTATATACAGTTAGCTGTGATATAATTCAACAAATCTGGTGGGTTAAGCTTTAACCTTACTTTAAGTGATGTGACGTTTGTTTTTTATTTTTTTAAGCTATGAAAAAGGTTTATATTTCTTTTTATTCAAACCTAACCTTACCTTGCACTTAGTGTTTATTTTAAATTTGTTTTTTTCACAACAATATAAAAAACAATTGGTTTTATAAATAATTAATACGTAGCTTGTAGCTACTTTTAAGGTTTTAAAGAAGAAAATGCTGAAATGAAATGTTTTAGCAATAAAGAACCGAATGTAACACTAAAGTTAAAGCAGCTAAGGTGTACCGATCGTTATAAAACTAAGTTTTTGGGTGCCCGTGGGTAAAGCGAGGATCGTCATTTTGAAAAAAGTGGTTTGGTTTCAATTCAACAACTCGATTAGATTTCCTAAAATTATCTAAAAAATTAGCTTTTAACGAAATATGAAGGTTTACTATAAAATTATCTAAAAAATTAGCTTTTAACGAAATATGAAGGTTTACTATAAGTCTTAAAATTATAGCGTTGTCAAAGCTCACTTTCGATTTTGTACTATGAGGGCCAGCTGAACAAAAAAAAAACACGTTCGTACAACTGGTCCTAAAAGGGACAAATAACAGTTTTTTTGTAAGTATCTCAGCAAATATAATATTTTTCCAAAAAATTGATGAGTTTTTTAATTCTGATAAACATAAAATTCTATACACAAAAAAATTGTGCCATTTTTGTTTGTAGGAGCAACAGATTTTGAGAAAAACGCCCTTAAAAATGTAGCCCCTGCTCATATTTACAGATCTTTTTAAGAACTGCTCATGACGTCAAAACAAAGCTCTCCACCAAAATTCAGCTTTCTCGGAATTTTTTCGAAGTGAAAGCCTAATTTTTCTGGGCTAGTAGTCATATGAAATGATTTTCTTCTGTTTATAAATTTGACTTCGGGATTACATTTAACTTAAAAAAATATATTGACAAATTGTTTGCTTTTATAAATATAATCATTTAGCCAACTCTACCTAAAATAAAAATAACCTGAAGAATTTGGAAACGAATGAAATAATTTTTTTTAATTGCATTCGGGAATTAAAGAATATGTAAGCCTCAATTAATGCCAAAATTAAATTCAAATTCTTATCCAGATTCCCAACAACTAACTAACTTTATTCACTATGTACACATGTAGGTAGTAGGCTAAGATTCTGCAAAATGAATTATTTGTGCATATTTCACTTAGGCTCGGAAACTATCAACTATTTGTAAATTTTAACAAAGTATAATTGCGTTAGGGATTTTTTCTATGACACCCCATTCCACTTAAGCACTAGTTGAAAAAAATATTTTGAATGTTTCCAAAAATTCACTCAAAAATACTAATTAATTACTACTTTGGGTGGGAAAATTTTAATTTTTGACTTAAACATGAACCAAGTATTTAGATAAATTTTCTGATGAAGATTTTGGATTTCTTAATTTGAATCTGGCTCCATAATTGCTATAGCAAGTCATGGTTTTGAGATATTCGAAAATAAAAATAAATAATATAGGTACTCTATGCTCGGCCTTAGGAGATTATTTTTTGTCTGTCCTGTCATATTTCTTTGGTACAATTTTGTTTCGCATTCTAGTACACAATAATCATAGAAGTTATCTTCTATCTTATTTTATCTTACATGGCTATACCCGATTTGTTGTTATTTCCTTCTCGTGTTTACCACCTTAGCTGTCAATCTTCAAAAAACATCTGTTTTATTTCATTTTATTCGAATTCGAGTAAACGTGTGTCCATTGTTTGGAATTGTATTCTTTTTATTTTGTTAGTTTTAAGTAGTCAAAATATGTTGAATCCTTCTCGTTTTTTGTCTAATAGTGGACGATTTCTAACTACTATCAACAAACATAGCTTAAAGTCCTACAAATCGCTGTTATTTTCCACCAAAGCACAAAGGGTTGAAGGTCAAATTACAATAGGTGATGTAACCAAAGATATTCAGACTCCGTCAAATCCCGAATTGGTTCCAAACAAATTTGGTAGGTTTTTTCCCAAGTTGTATAACCCTTTTCCATTGCAAGTTATTCGTTTTCTAGTGCAATACAACAAAGATGGATCCATACAGCTGACCCAATCGGCTCTGCATCACCTACGGTGGATGCTCCAAAAAGATTCCCTAAAACAGGATATGTTTTTGCTTGGATATCCTGGACCATTGCGTCGAAATATAGCTATGCAATTCTCTGAGTTGACTCAAAGGGAAATGGAATATATTGCTCTTAGTAGAGATACCACAGAAAGTGATCTTAAGCAAAGACGCGAGATAAAGAACAAAGGTGCTGTCTACTTTGACCAGGTAATAATCCTGATTAATAATTTGTGTTTATGTGTGCCTAATCTTAATGAGCATTCTTAGTGCGCTGTACGTGCAGCATTAAATGGTCGCCTTCTTATTCTTGATGGAGTTGAACACGCCGAACGAAATGTTCTTCCAATTTTGAATAATTTGCTTGAGAATAGAGAAATGCATTTGGAGAATGGAAAATTTCTTATGGCACCTGAACGATACGATGCGTTACTTGAAGTAAGTTTTAAGCTTAAATAAATTTGCATTCTTATCTATATTCTATATAATTTTGTACTCAAACATTATCTATAAACTTTTAGACCTACAAAGCAGAGCAATTAAACGAATGGGGATTGCTGCGAGTGTCGGAGAACTTCAGAGTTGTTGCACTTGGTCTACCAACTCAAAAATACAAAGGAACACCTCTAGATCCACCGCTTCGATCAAGATTTCAATCTAGAAACGTAACCCATTTCACATTTGAGGTAAGTAATGTGTTTTAAATTTGACTGGATTACAAAGTGATTAATAGATTTAAGAATATCTTCTTTGTTTTTATTTAGAAGAAAAATCCCAGAACCTGGTAGAGCTACTATTATATTGGACATTTGTAAAATTGTTGAATACTGTCTGGCAGTTTAAATATTAAAAAAAAATGATTTTTGCACATCCTCAGCACTGATCGCCATTGTAAAATAATTTTCCCCTGACCTTTATAGCACCTTTTAACCCTTTCGTAAAACTTCCTACGTTCATTCCTGCTATGAGATTCTCATCTTCTTCTAATGCTCAGCAGCAGCCCTTTTTCTCCTTTGCAGTGCCGCTTTGTATGTTTCTTGTTTAGTTGCATCTGCTTGCCTGAAGTAATCATCAAATCAGGTATTTTGTTGTGGTGATCTTGTAAAACCTAGCACACCTGAGGCAGCATCTATGAAGGATTTTGGAACTGTTGCCACTCTGGTTCTTCATACTTCTTGATGCTAATCACGTAATAGGATTTCTCAAAAGTTTATTACAGACTAGATCGGAAGAGGACCAGGTGATCTCTGGCGATTGCACCAGTCCCACATCGATCTTCCTCAGAGTTTCCTTGTTTTGGCTATGGTCGGGATCGGGGTATCCGGTCCCAATCAATGGTGACCTCTCGAAACGTTCGGACATATTGGAAGAGTGATCGAAGTATTAAACTTTATTTTCCTAGGCTTTTCCCAATTGAATTATTGGGGGCTATCATGGATAAAATTTCTCCCATCTTCTAAAATTGGAAATGCCAACAATTTTAAACTCTTGCAGACTCAAATTTGATTGATCAAAATAGTAGCCCCGTGGCCATGGAATATTCATTATCGCTGTCAATAAATTGCCGTGATATCTGCTTTGCAGCAGTCTAGAGCCTCCGCCAGGTGTTTGTTGTTTTACTGTACGTGACCTATTATAAGGGACCATTATATGTACAGATCCAAAGATTTTTGGCCTTCTCATTTGCTTGGACTATCATTTTCATTAGTTAATCCACCACTACCCGAGTCTTTTTGTTAATAAGCAACACAATAGCTTTACGTGGCCATTAAGTCATCACGTTATCTGTCGTTGTTGTATAAACTAATCCTTATTGTTTGAATATAAACAAGCAACTCAAATAAAATGTTCACAGTAGTTCAGTATAACTGGAGTTGTAAGAAAGTACACCATTGAATATTTAGTCGAAGGTTAAAAATGAGGTAAGTGTTCAGTTTCCTTTAAAGCCCCAGTCTTTCATGAATGGTGACATAGAGAGAAGCTTCGTTGAATAATAGATAACTCAAGAAACTATGGAACCTTAAATCCCACTAAGGTCGACTGGCCTTCATGTGCAGGGAATGAAATTATTAAAAACCTAAATGATACAATTAAATTTTATAACTTACCAAAAAAATTTTAATTATTTTCTACAAAGGAAATCTTATCAGCTCTCAAAACCCAATCACCAAAAGTTGATGAAGATAAACTTAAATCCTTGATTTCTTTCGGTCTGGCAGTACATTCGGCTGATTCATCAGTAAATCTACCAGATTTTCCTTTAGATAATCTTCACTTGGTTGCTAAAATGATGGTAAGTTTGTGTTTTTTGTCCATAAAAAAATGTGATCTTGATTGTGCTTTCCAAATATTTTATAGAACAGCAATCCTTCGTTGAGTGTTCACGAATGTATTTGTGCACTTTACCCATATCAAACAACGCTAAAAAAAGAATCAAACGATCGTGTTATGAATCTTCTTGATTCATTTAAAATAAATCATAAACAAGGTTATAGTGTTAAAGAAATAAGTGTAACAACGAGTTCGGGTGATTCGATCCAAATGAATATCGATGGTGTAACACTATCCGTACCAGGAGGAAGTAAGCCTCATGAGTTTAAAGGTTTCGTCAACTTGGATCATCAACGAAGCATACTATCATCAATGATACAAAAGTATACAATTGGTGATGTTTGTTTGATTGGTAAGTTTGTCACTGCTGATTGAACTCACCAAAACTCCCAAGACCTTTTCTTTTTGTGCAGGACAAAAAGGTGTTGGCAAGACTACTCTGACGAACCAATTGATGCACTTGCTCAATCAGTCGGTAGAGCCAATGGTACTCTATGAGGATATGACATCAAGAGATTTGGTTCAGCAGAGAATCACAACAGTCGAAGGTGATACCGTTTGGCGTGATTCCCCATTGGTTAGAGCTGCTAAATCGGGCTCTGTAGCAATCTTAAATGGCATTCAAAGGTTACACAAGAGCACAGCTTCAGTCCTGCAAAGGTTTGAATTCATTATACATAATTTAAATTGCTTAAATACTTCCTCTTAATTTTTAGACTTATTCAAGACCGTGAACTACAACTTTGTGATGGAACTACTATGCTACGAAGTGATCGTTATGAATCTCTTCTTGCTCAGGGTTTTACCGCAGCCGATCTAACGACAAAGAATATTCTCAAAATACACGATTCATTCCGTTTAGTTGCTTTAGCTGAACCTCCAAATTTAAATTCCAGTGGCCAAAATTGGCTTACGCCTGAGATGCTCAGTTTATTCCTATTTCAAGAAGTTCGACCTTTGCATCAAAGTGAAGAATACGAAATCATCAGTAAACTCTATGGCAATATCGATGAAAATATTCACAAAATCATCAAACTCTCGCATATTCTCCGTGCGGCTTCGGATCCAGTTTTAAAAGATCTATCTGGAACCCTTTCGACAAGACAGCTTCTTAAGATAGCTCGTCGAATGTCCATCTATCCAACCGATGATCATGCCAAGAACCCATTGAATTCAGTTTACGACATTATTCAGAATACATTCCTTGCGAAATTTTTGCCCGCTCTCCCGCGCTCAGCTCTAGAGAATGCCATCCGGGAAGCAGATATCAAAAAGCCAAAGCGGACATCCTCGGGTGAAAAACGATCCATTAGTGTGGATGGCGATGTTTTGCGAATTGGAAAAACTGAAATGAAACTGATTGCAACTGAGGACGAGAGTAAGATTCCCAGCACATTGTTCTATGATGTTCCGCAGCATGTTGAGTTGCTCGAGAGATTGCTGCAAGACTTTCTGATTGGCGATCATCTTCTTCTGGTTGGTAATCAGGGTGTAGGAAAAAATAAACTTATTGATAAGCTTCTACAACTCATGAATAAGCCACGAGAGTATCTTCAGTTGCATAGGGACACCACGGTTCATAGTTTGACTGTCCAATCGACATTACGTGACGGTCAGGTAGTTTACGAAGATAGTCCTCTCGTGAAGGCAGTCAAAAATGGCAATATTCTAGTCATCGATGAGGCTGATAAAGCTCCCGTCAATGTTACTTGCATTCTTCGAACTTTAGTTGAGAATGGAGAGATGATTTTGTCTGATGGAAGGAAGATAGTCCCTCCAGGAAAAGGATCAAATGAACTGGGAATTATAGAATCTCATCCCAATTTCAGAGTAATTGTTCTAGCTAATAGGCCTGGCTTCCCATTTCTGGGGAATGATTTCTTCGCATCTCTTGGAGATGTGTTTAGCTGCCATGCTGTTGATAATCCTTCCCCGGATTCTGAGATATTCCTCCTTCAGCAGTATGGACCATCGGTGTCGAAGAAAACCCTTTCAACTCTTGTCAATGCATTTGGTGAATTAAGAAACATGGCTGATGAAGGGCTGCTTAACTATCCTTATTCCACTCGAGAAGTGGTTAACATTGTGAAGCATTTGGAAAGATTTCCCAATGAATCAATGTCAGAGTTAGTTGGAAATGTACTTGATTTCGATCGATATTCTCCAGAAGCTCTGGAACAAGTTACAACAGTTTTGGCCAAACATGGCCTTCAAATAGAATCCTATGCCAAGAATGAACTTTTTGCATTACGTAAGAAGAAAGAACTCCAATTGACTGTGAATCGAACAAGTGGTTTGGGTGTGTCTGGACCAAAGTACGGCAAGGTTGATCCTAAGAATGAGCCGCATGTCGGTGGTAATACATGGGCTGGCGGTACTGGAGGGCGTGACACAGCTGGTTTGGGTGGAAAAGGTGGACCCTATCGTCTAGATGCTGGACACAAAGTTCATCAGTTATCAGACGAGGAAAAGGATGCTATTCCGGATGAGGTAAAACGAGCAGCCATGGAAATGAATCGCAAAGCGTTCGAACAAAAATTAAAAGAAATAAAAATGTCAAAACACGACTACAGTATGTATGCCCAGTTTAGTGCTCCGATTCGAAAGCAGGTGCAACAATTGAAGGCGATCATGGATGCCTTACAAACGAAGAGCAAGGAACGTCAGTGGCAGAAGTACCAAACCCACGGAGAATTGGACGATACTCGGTTGATTGAAGGCATAACTGGAGAGAAAAATATCTACAGAAGACGAGCAGAGGCAAATCCTTGGGCGGATCATGTCCAAGAGAAACCAAATCGATTGAAGTTAGTTGTAGATGTATCAGGGTCCATGTATAGGTAAGAACTCATTTCTTTTTACTGTTTTCGATCGATGAAATGGTTGACTTTTCAAGATTCAATGGCTACGATCAGCGGCTGGACCGAGAATTGGAAGCTGTTGTCATGGTAATGGAGGCTTTTGAAGGATACGAAAAGAAAATCGTCTACGATATTGTTGGTCATAGTGGTGAAGGTTGGGAAGTGCCATTCGTTTTAGCAGGTAAACCACCAGCAACGGACAAGGAGCGGCTGGAAACGCTTCGCATGATGCATGCGCATTCACAATTTTGCTGGTCTGGTGATAATACTGTAAGGGCGACAAAAGTTGCCGTAGAATCCTTGGCCGAGGAAGATTACGATAATTCAATAGTTATTGTTTTAAGCGATGCAAATCTTTCGAGGTATGGTATTCATCCCAAAGATTTAGCTAATGCTCTGAAGAAGGGAGATCCAAAAGTGCGAGGGCATGTGATATTTATTGGCAGCTTAGAAGAGGAAGCTGATTTGTAAGTTTTAAATACAATAATATCCTAATTGTGTTTATTAATAGAATATTATTTTAATTATTTGTTTCAGTATAAGTGCACAAATGCCAGCTGGACACAGTTACGTTTGTATGGATTTGTCGACTTTGCCACAGATTCTTAAGCAGATATTTACCTCATCATTGATGTAAAACTTAGTGAAGATAGAATAATTGAAATGTGTAGTTTAATTGAGTGATTAAATCTTTTAAGCCAGATTGTTAATTCTAACTGTTAAGTTTTATTTTTATATAAAATACAAATTCTATATATTTCCATATTTTGTTTTTTTTTTATTTGTCTTTCGTCAGGAGCTTTCTACAATTATTCTCTCGCCACTGCACCGATCTGTAACCAATGTGCTTCTTGATTTATTTGGTCTGGTTTTCTTATGCAGTTTTTTTTTTAAATGGCTTGAAAAACTTTCAATTATATTTAAGTTTACGACAGTCTTATTGTTATAATTTTATTATAGCTACATGACTATTGGATTGTTTCAAACCTAGAGCTGGAATAAACAATTAAACAAAAACCACAAACTCGCAAAGTACATTCTTAAGTATATGGCAACACTTTTTTTATTTAATTTACATTCTAACAAATAACAATAATAGTTTAGGTAGGTAGGCATGATATATGTATGTATGTGTGAATATGTATATGTACCTATATTAAAAATAAAACGACATTCAGTTCTACGCGTACGCACATCACGATCACACTTTTGTCAACTGATTTTAAGTACTTACAAAGCTAATAAAACTTAGTTATCTAACAAAAAAATAAATGACTTAGCATCAAGGTTAGCTGCATAGAATTCATCAACCGCTACGTATTGTTTTCTTTAGTAGGAATCAGAACCCACCCATCGTCAGCAGAGTCTGCGGCAAGACTATCACTGCTTTTTTGTGATTGCAAAACTTTTACTGATCGTGATGTCTGAGGATCGGACGGTGAATTTTGAGCTGATGTTGTTTGTTGCGCGGCACGAATTCGCTCTATCTGCTGTTTCAAATCGTTGTATAGTTCCAGAAGTTCTTCCTGAAATTTAAAGTAGTAAAATATATTAAGGTCCTAAAGAAAATATTCCAGCTTACCTTCTCTTCTAGTTTTTTCATAAGAATTATTTTTTGTTCCCGTTCAATGGGATCCAGCGAAGCCAGGTACTTATCACGCCGGTCTGTTGCATAGTATAGTTCTGTGTCAACACGCAAATATTCTTTGGCTAGTCTAGTATGATCCTGATAGATCTCTTGTGAAAGTCTATTATTTGGTATTGGAAGTTCTGGTTGCAGGGAAGGATCGAGCATTTGATGTAACGATTGATCGGCTGCATAGTCATCGTCGACTGAGCACGCATTTGGCAGATCATCGTCTTCGTCATCATCATCGTCTTCGTGTATCACTGGTTTTGTTTCTGTGACAGTCAACCGTTGTTTACTATCACTTTTTGCTAAAATAAAAAACAAAAAAAATGCAATCGGTAAGCTGTGTACAGATAAATTCCTTAACATGGCTACCGAACGAATCCAAAATTATCAAAATTATTTTCACAATTGCGATACAATTATTAATTAAAATTATTTGAAGTATTTAATTTCAAAATGAAACTTTTTCTTTGGGTTATTATTTAGCATTAAGCAAATTTCATTTTTCTAAAATAAATTTTTCTTGACACTAAATGAAGGCCCATTTTTGTGAGAATATTTTCTTTGTAAAACTAAAGCTTTGAATGAAATTTGATCAATGTCGGATTCGGCGGATTCTAAGGTAGAGCTGATCATAAATTTGAAAATAAAATTTGAAAAGAAGCTAAATGCATACTGTAAATGATCCAGCAACTATGAAGATCGTTTTGTTTTGGAAGAAGGGCAGTGGTGTCACACATTTTCTATATTCCTCAGTTATTCAATCAATTCAATTAATCAAAATCCTCTATGTTGATAAAACTTTTTGTTTGTATCTAAAGAAATGACATTTGGTTTAAGATTTGTTTTAATAGATATACCATTTCCATTCTTCCATTTGATGAACAAAAAATACAAGGACTATGTAGTTTGGTCAGGTATTTTTTTTTTCTATATAAGATCAACTTTCAACTCTGAGGGGGTTTTTCATGGAAAAAGTAAAAATTCTGGCTTTAGAACTCAGCTTTTCAAAAAATCAGCTTTTCAGAATTCTGTTCTTCACAATACTGCCAATTTGTACCAAAAAATCAATGTTTGAAGAAAATTCGCTTCAGATCGAGATACAAAAAAACAAAGAGAAACCAGCGGGACTAACTCAAAAAATGAGTTTTTGAAAAACACAGTCTTCAAATTACGAATCCAAAATTTAAAGAAAAATTGTGCTACATGTTGTTAAACTTTAAGAATATTTATGCACCAATTTTTGCTGGCTAAACATATTTTTTTTATTTGAGAGGTCATAATATTTTTGTAAAGGAAATATTGACGCTTATAAATGAGGCGGAATTTTGCCCACAACGCGTTTTTTCATAAGGCGTCGTCAGCTTTCGAAGATAACCATATCGACAAAAAAATTTAGTACCGTTGCTATATTAATTGTATTCTGTCTGGAAAAATAGCAAGTCTTTTTTCCAAGTCTTGCCTAGACCATGGAAATTCTCCAATAGAATAAATCTAGATGAGCAAAACGTTAAAAAAATCAACTTAAAAGAAAAAACTCCCACTATTTAACCAGTTTATATATCTGAGATCTCAGAGGACCCAGAGCGCTCAGATATATAAATAGTATAGGATTCCTCTAAAAAAGTTATCACTTTTCTCCTCAAAAACAGAGACTGCAATTTTGCTCAATTATTTTTTGTCGCAGTAAATTACATAAAAAGAAAAGAAAAAGAGAGTTGTTTTGGCTTTTATGTGAGGAATACTGTTTATATTTTTCTCCTGCTCTGTCAAAAAATTGAGGAAAAATACTGAGCGCTTAAGAAATATAAACTGGCCATTTTTTTTTTTTAATATTGACTTAATTTTCAAATATTCTTCGCCTTCGCAAATTGATTTGAAAAAATAAATAAAACAATAAAATATTGGCCTTAAAAAAATAAAAATTAACTTAAAAGAAAATTTGCTCAGGTTAATTTGAAATATTATTTTTCCCTTTAAGGACAATTTTACAGAAATTGCCCTCCTTGCCTCAGGGAGAGAATATAGAATTTTGTCATTCGGGATCTTGCACTTTTTCAGGATTTTGAATATTCGGGATTTAGTACCCAACGCCGCTTGTGCATCGCCTCCGCCGTCCATTATATCATTATACCCTAAAGGTTGAAATTTTGTGCCGATAAAATAAATGATGGAGTTAACCAAATTATGTGGTGGACCAGTCATAAAATAAAAAAGAGGGTTTGTTTGGGACCACCCTTCCCTACAGCGATAGTAGAGGATTGCAAAATGCAAATTTTGAAATAATTAGGGAATTATTTTTCTTCATTTAGAGCCGATTTAGGCTCATCCAAGATGACCTTTTCTTTAACGACCACCCTAGGTGGGCAACTTTCCAAAAAAATAAATTAACTAAATCTCAGTATATATTTTTTAGTACTGTTTTATAATTTCAACCTCAAAATCCGTAACTCTACCGATTAAATTATATCGAAAATGAGTACTTTTATACTTTTGTATAGAAGGTAACTACCGTAATTTGTTCATAAGTTTTTTTTTTTTTAATATTGTGAATAGTGTTGAAAACACGTTAAGTACCGAGTTTTACTAAAAATCGACCTATTCGTTTTTGAAATGCTGAGTTTCCATAGAAATATATATGCACCTATATATTTTGACGCCTACACAATAATATTTAAGCTTTTTGAGAGCTTCTACATTAAAAATAAATGCACGACTAGGTCGCACGTACTTGCTCTTATGATCAAGACGCTGAGCGTTTAAGAACATATATAAGGACATGAAAATTATGAGAGAAAAATCTTTAAAAGCATGAAATACAGGATTTTAATAAGCTAAAATAACTTTTTTGAGAGTTTTTAAAGAAAAAAGAATGTTATCTTAATTCTTGATGGACCTTGATTGTATGAAAAAAAAAATATTTAAAATCGTAGGAGCGGTTTGTTAAAAAATTATTTTTTTATAAATCAAATTCTTAAAAAATTTTGGTATGCGAATCGTAAGTATTTATTTATTTGCATATACAAATAAAATTAAAAAAAAAAAATTGTCAACAAGTTTTTGAGAACTTTTTTTTTAAAAATTCAAAAATCTTTTTTTTTAATGATAGAGAACACAAAAAAATTGGGTTGTACAACTCAGTCTGTCTGCGTGTCTGTCCGTATATCGACCTACAGCCTAAACCACTGAAGCAATTTTCTTCAAACTTGTGAACTAAAGCTGTTTTTGTAACTCTCTAGAATGGAAATTGAAATTTTTTTAGCACCAAAAATAACGGTACTTGCCATACAACCGTAACTGAAAAGCTTATTTATCTTAAAAACGGCTCTAACGATTTTGATAAAAAAAAAATCAGTGTATTATTGTAGGTAAAGTGTGCTTTTTGATAAGAAAAAAAAAAATTACCGAAAACCGTTTTTAACAATAACTGCCATGTACAGGATTTTTTATTTTTCGATTTTCTCATTAACGACTCAAACGATTTCATTCAAAATTTTTATGCAAAAGCTCTTTTAAAATGTTAATAATATTGCATAACAAAATTCCGAAAAAAGGAAATTTTAGATTTTTAAAAAATATTATTTTTTTTCTTGAAAATTCAATATTTCAAAAACTAGTTACTGAATTTTTCTGAAACTAGTTTTAAAAATGTTTTTTAATATATACTCAAAATTGGAATAGCAAAACTTTTTCTTTAAATGTTATTAAAATTTTATATATAAAAAATTATTTTTTAAGAAAATCGCTAAACGATTTTAAATTTATTTTTGCATATGTTCATATTTTTTAAGTAATCAAATGGCATGCTTGTTTTTGAGCTCAAAGTATTTTAACTGGTTTTTACCAAAAGAAATTGTTTTTTTTAAGAAAAGATGTGGAGCCGTTTTTGAGAAAAAATAAGATTCTGTAAAATTGCTAATAAAAAACGGATGGCAGATACCGTCAGTTTTATTTGTAAAAAACGTGTGGGCAGAATCAACAAAAACTACAATATACCAAGTTTTAAGAAAATCCACCCAGCCCTTTAGGCTGAAGCTGAACGGACAGAATTTTGCCACCCACTTTTTTGGTGTTCTCTGTCATCGTAATGTCATGTTTGATTGTTATCTCGAATTTTTTTCACGAATCCAAAACTTGCCATATAGTACCTACTTACATATATCACAAGTAAAAATGATTTAAATCAGTCAAGAAAATCGAAAATCAAAAAAATTGTTCTTTGGGAGGTAGCCTTCACTAAAATAAATTTATTGATTTTTTTAAAGAAAAGTCGTGGAGCTGTTTTTTTTTTATAAAAATAAGATTTGTAAACTATTTTTGGTTCTAAGAAAAATTGAAAAAATGTATACCTATGGATAATCACCAAAAACCACTTTGTACTAAGTTTGAAGAAAACCAATACAGCCATTAAGGCTGTACCCAGAAACAGACAGGCACAAAGATAGACAGACAGGCAGAATTGAGGAACCCATTTTTTTTGACTTCCTTATGATAGTAATGCAAAGTCTGATCAAAATCTCGATTACAAATGCAAAGCTTGCCATAAAGCACCTATAGATGTTTCGCAAGTTAAAAGACTGTATAGTGTAATATACTAATAGCTAAAATAATGCTTCTTGCCCTCAAACGCCTTGGTCATAAAAGCTTCATTTTGCTATGTACAAGCTTAATAATATCGTTTTATATAAATTTAAAACACATATTGTTGGTTTTCTGTCGAAACCTTGTTAGTCCTTTAAATTGACATTTGAATGTATTTCAGTTCAAAAAAAATCACTGAATTCAAATATCAACTGGTAACTTTTTTAACTGTGAGATCTAAGAATTCCATTTAAAATACATTTTAAATCAGTTTCTTATGTCTTCTAAACAATCTTTAAAATTGGGCTTACAAAGTTTTTTAAAAGAAAGCCCACGATATGCACTTTATTTATTTATCTACCTAAATGGAATGTACTTCGGAATCTACATAAATACTTCGATTCGATCTTCAGTAAGATTTAAAATGATATTCTGACATTATTTTATAAGAAGCTTACTGAAGATGGAAGCATAGCTTTCAAAATACATTTAATTAAGAATTAAATGAAATAAGTGTTCTTAAAGTTATTTAAAAAAAAAATCTTTTATTTAAATAACAAAAACACCATAATTTTCAAATTAATATATATATTTAATATTGATTTAATTAAGTCTATTTTGATAAACAATTTTCAAAACATATTACACTCTAACGGTAAATGGTGTCTTGCTCACTCAATGTTAACATAATTCAACTGTCATTGTTTTTCTTAAAAGAACGTAATAAACATTCAAATAAATCCCCCAAATTCATCTCAATGTCAAACCAATTGAAAAGTCTACACAAAATGTTTTACGAGTAAATTCAATTATCTTGTTGGGATCCTTGAGTAATAAAGTCTCAATGGTCATTGTTGCATTAATTATTATGTCATCTAGAACTATTTGAAATAAACAAAAGATAAAAAAAAAAAAACAACAACCATACGCAAAACATGTTTTAGTATTTTTTTTTTTGTCAGTCGAATGGAAGAATTTCGGCAAAGGTTCGGCGGAACGGTATCTTACAACTTTATTGTAAAAGTATTTAAGAGGTGATATTTTAAAATATCCTAATAAACTATTTCTAGTTTATCCTTGAAAACTCTATAGTCGTAATAGGTTTCTTTCTTTTTTTATTTCGACCGCTCTCTGTTGAAAACATATACTTCTGCCGCCGCGAGTATATAATACACAAATCCCGGTATACAATAATTCTTTTTCAATCAATCTAAATGACACAATTTATTAAATAGATACAAAAAACTATTTAAGAATAAACAACAACAAAAACAAAAATAAAAAACGAAAGATATAACTATCCCGATTTCAGGCGGTTTTGACTCGGCAGCACTTCAATGTGAACTAACCAGCAGCTGTGTTCGCCTCCGCAATCGTTCGAAAATTGTTCTCCGAAAAACTTATGGCATTTTGTGGCTAGAAATAAACTCACATCGTCAGACTTCGAATGTAAAACGAATGGAAATATGCTTTTACGGACGGCAAATTATTTAAGAATAAAAAAAAAAACAACGCAGACAACCGAAGCACATTATTTGTCGTCAGTCAATTGTATTGGCTTTGGGTTTGGCAAGTCTCTTCTGCTTCCTATCTTTTTTCTAGAGAATTACTTTTTCTGTGATAACAGTATAATCAAAAAGTTTTAATTCGGCGAAAAATATTTGTATAAAATATGAATGAAAAATATTTTTAAAAAATTAAAAATTTAAATAAAGACCTAATCGAACGAACTGGAGTGGCATACTATTGTTTTTGTTTGTATATTATTTGAGTATAGTTTTTATCTAACATAAAATGCAGGAAGTAAGATAATCCATCGGGAACTAGTTCTCTGACTAAATCATGAAGCTTTATTAAAAGAAAGATTAAGGAGCAATAGAA
This sequence comes from Dasysyrphus albostriatus, assembly GCA_946251815.1. Classification (NCBI taxonomy): domain Eukaryota; kingdom Metazoa; phylum Arthropoda; class Insecta; order Diptera; family Syrphidae; genus Dasysyrphus; species Dasysyrphus albostriatus. Next base: position 52,139,774 of record OX276336.1, read on the forward strand.
ACAAGAACAGTAATCTGCCACTCCGGTTCGGTCAATTAGGTCCTTATTTTTAGATTTGTATCAAATGAATATCTAAATATTCGAGCCGATTGTCGTTTTGTTCTTGATTACCATAGATCTTTCTGTGAACAAAGTTGAATCAATGTATACACACAGATGAGGTCAGTAATTCAATAATTTTTTTTGAGGGAATTTTGTTTTCCCAAAAATTGTTCGTTCCCTAAATTTTTTTTTCTAATTTTGTTAATCTCTCCCGGAATTAATTTCATTTGAATAATAAACCCTATTAAATGATAGCCAAATTCCCCACAAAAATTTGTTTCGGACTTTTGGGCATCATTTACATTTACGTTCTTGAGAGTATTTTTGGTTTTTGATCTCATTTTTTTAACGAAACACTCTAACTGTCATAATCAAAATTGAAATTTAGTATTAAAGGCCAATTAATTAATATTTAAAGAGGAAATCTGTATAAATAAATTTTAAATAACTTTTATTAAAAAAAACGAACGAATAGTTTTACTCCCTACTGTTTCATAAATGAGTTCTACAATATTTAATTTATTAATATCTGCAGCAAGGAAGATAGGTATTAGTTATGGAGTTCAAAGTGTAGGTATTTCACCTTAATATGGTGGTGACTAACCTCTGGGGATACCCTAGTGCCTAGTGTTATCCAATTTTGGAGAACTTAACTTAATTACTCACGGTGTGTGTTTAATATCGTGACCAAAAGAGGAGCCATGTTCTTTGCGAAATTTCTCATTGTTTATTTGTGTTTTTTTTTCGCTCGCCGGCATGTTAGAAAAAGTATATTTCTGGATTTCTAATTATATCACATGTCAGCCGCACATCTTGGCGCACATGTTCTCCTCTGTAGGATTATTACCAATTTGAACGCGTTTTAGCGAACAGAACCATATATTTCGATTGAATCATCTTTTGTCTGGTTGAATAAAGAGATGATTTTTAATGATTGCGCAAACTCATTAAAAATTTAAGAAAAAAAAAATACACAACAACAAATTGATGGAAGAAAAGCAAACTACAAGTACGAGTATAGGTTCTACATAGGAGAAATGAGACTAACTGAAACTGAAGTGGAAGTATAGACTTTTCAGAAAATAAATTTTTTGTTCATGAGTTTGTGAGTCACAATTTGTGATTTTACGAGAAAGCGTACACATCTGTTTTGTTTAAATAATTTTTTCTTAAAATAATTTAACGCAAAAGAAAAAAAAAAAAAACAAAGAAGAAAATCACAAGTCATTAAGTAAAGTCAACAAGAAATATTGATTTGGTTGAGCGAGCCGTTGGCGTTGTTTAAAAGCAAAGATTTGGGGTGGTTCTTGGTTTTCGGATAAAATAAAAATATGTAGGTGATTGTTATCTCATAATAATATAAAAATAAAATGCACGACTGGATCGCATCAACTTGTTGTGTGGTTTGAAGCTTAGAAATAGGCAATGTATGGCACTGGTGGGTCAGTAATGTTATGATATTGTTAATGAGTAGGTTCCAAGTCATGACAAAAAAAAAATAACACGATTTTTAGTGATTTCCTTTTTAAGAATTAATTATTTTAAACTTTTTAATCCTTAAAGGTATTATTTGAATAACATACTTAGTAGTATACAGCCATTTTGAGAAAAAAAAACGAATTTGTATTTTTGGCATTTTGAGAATAGCGTTTTCCTTATTTGTATGTTTATTTTTTTTTTGTTTTATTGATTATCTTTTTTTTTGTCATGTATCTGTATATAATCCAGTAACCTAGTAGTTTCATAAAAGGGAGACCTTGCGACAGATCTGGCAGTTTTGGGTTTTTGCGAAGTTGTTTCTAATATTGGCCTAGAAAAAAATCCATATTTTCGACTTCGAGCGACAAAAGCATCATGGTAAAACAAATACCTAAGGAACTATAGTTTTGGATGGAAACATTGCTCTACGATTTGAAATTAATTGAACTTGCATCAATTTGAGCCCAAAGTCGTCTCTGTAGACCCAAGAGTTTTCAAGAAATACCCTTTCAAAATGTATCAGTTATAAATTTATAACAATTCAATCAATGAATTCAATTTGGTGGCGCAACAGCTCGTGGAGAACAATGGCCTAGTGACTTACAACTCTCAACCATTCCTGAGTGCGTATTGTTGGCAGGAATGGAGGGGAGCTACAATTTGTTGGCGATTCCGAGCGGCTAGATGAGAAGCACTTATTCATGACAAGTATTCCCTTGAAGGATGTCAGTTCCTCGCAAGAGGTAGTACCTCGGGAAAACATTTTTGTGTTTAGGTGGCAGCGGCTGGGAATCGAACCCAGACCTTCAGCATGACAGTCCAACGCAGTAACCATCATGCCACGGGGTTCTACAATTTATAACAATTAGTAGTATAATTTACAATTTAATGAAAGATACAGTGTGGTTGGCATAAGTTGCTTCAAAAAAAGATCGAGTAGGTTGGGTCAAAAGAAGAAAAAAATTGTACGGAAAAGGGGATGCATATCACCCCATTGAAGCGGGAGGGGCAATTATGTAAAAAAGTGACTACAAACAGAAAAGAAAATATTGATTAACAGTTGGAATATCTGGAGAAAAATACTTTAGCTCCTTTTAGGTCAGACATCCATTCTTCAATGTTCTTTCAAAATAACGTCACTGGTCAAAAAATCCAGTTTCCGATCAAAAAACTAAAAATCTACAAGCTTGGTTTGTGGATTTTGGTTTGGGGGTTTTGGGGCTTTTGGATAAGTCCTTAATAGTTGTAGTAGTAGCATATTGCCTTATTTAATGAATTAAAATGTCAAGCTAGACAAATCTTAGACAACCGATGCCGTTGTCCAAGATAGATCCCCTTAGGACAACAATAAAAAAAGTTTATTAATATCTTTTTGAAGTTGGACACCTGTCTAAAGTTAGACAAAGCTTATAAATACGACTGCTAGCCTTTAATGAGCGCTCTGAGTTATTTTGTTGGTTTTGAAAGAAGGTATGAGTTATGATAAAATTAATAATTGTCAATTAAAGTCATATTTTTAGTTAGAACAAAATTAAAAGCATCAAATTATCATTGATTTCAAGCACCTCATGGTTAGTGCGTTGGACTGTCATGTCGAAGGTTTGGGTTCGATTTCTAGCCACTGCCACCTAAAAACAAAAATATTTTTCCTGAGGTACTGCATCTTGTGAGGAACAGACAAATCCTCCATGTCTTCTCATCTAGCTGTTCGGACTCGGAAAAAAATTGTAGGTTCCCCCCATTCCTGCCAATAACATGCACACAGGAATGGTTGAGAGTTGTAAGTCACTAGGCCCTGGTTCTCCATGAGCTGTTGCGACGCATTTTTTTTTTTTTTTAATTTTCATTGGTTCTTTTTAACTTTCCTTATATTTTTCCAAAGAGTTAAAAATTCCGTGCTTAAGTTTAAGCCAACACTGTATATCTGACAGTTTGTCATTGAATTAAAGTTTCTTGTCGTGACAACACTGATGTAGTTTCGTACCCGTTTCGTGCAATCGTTTTTGTTTCATAATTTTGTAATTTATAATGGGTTTTCAAGCAACAATTAATCTTTTAATTAAGTAGGTATATTACAATCTGTTTAAAGGTATTGTGACTTACACGCAGAAAAAAAGTTGCTAGTTCTCGTGTAAAATTAAATAAGTGATGTTGTGATGTTAATTTAATATCTACAAACTCCGTTCGGTTAATTCAAACGAACTATTTAACATTCAACATATAGCCTATTCAATTAGTTAAATTTAACAATTTTGTTTAAATTAAACAAGTTCTTCATTAGTTTAATTCAAAGAACAATATTGTTTAGTATAAACAAGATAAGCCTTATCAGTGGCTAAAATCAGGCATCAGACTAATGTTACGGCAAGTTTATCCACTATTATCCGGGTAATTCAAAATGCTTAACACCTAAAGCTTAAACAAAAACCACGACTAAATGATGCCAGGAAGAACCAACGCTTGTGTTTTGCGAAAGATAAGATGACCTGGAATGTTCAGCGAATGTTGGTGAAAATTAATTTTTTCTGTCAAAAAGAAATTTAATTTGGATGGACCAGATGGCTACAATTACTATTTTCATGATCTGAGGAAAGAGGACCTATTTTTGAACTGTCATCACAGCAGAGAAGGAGGGGTTATGGTTTGGGGTGCAATATCCTATTATGGCACGATAGACTTGGTAGTTAAAAGTACAAAGATGACTGGAAATAGCTACGAATCCTTGCTAAATTAAGTTTGTCCGAAAATCAACAATCAAACCTCATGGATTTTTCAGCAAGATAACGCGCCTATCCATACATCTCTGCCTTGGCCACCATATTCACCGGACCTTAACATAATAAAAAAATTGTGGGGATGAATCACATGGAAAGTTTACGAAGGGAAACAATACGATGACAAGGAAGAGCTGATTAACACGCCATTAAGTTGGCCTGGAGTGAGATTTCACTGAACTAACGAGTGATTTTTTAAGAGGTTTAGAACTTTAAAAAAAAAAAAACACAAAAAATTCGAAAAAATGAATGAAATATTTATTTGAATCGATAGTTTGAACCTTGCAATTTAATGTTTAAAGATAATTTCATGCAAATGTTGACCGCGGCTGCGTCTCAGGTAGCCCATCCGCTGAGTCCAATTTTGGCATACTCTTTCACACATATCGGCCGGTATCTCACGAATAAATGCATGGATGTTGGCTTCCAGTGCGTCAATCGAAGCGGGCTTGTCCCTATAGACATTAGCCTTGACATACCCCCACAAAACATAATCTAATGGTGTCAAATCGCACGATCTAGGTGGCCAATTGACCGGCCCGAAACGTGAAATTAACTGTTCACCAAACTCGCCTCGCAATTGCGCCATTGTTTCGCGTGCTGTGTGGCATGTGGCACCGTCTTGTTGAAACCACATATCATGCAAGTCAAGAACTTCCATTTTGGGCAAAAAAAAGTTTGTTATCATCGCTCGGTAGCGTTCACCATTGACAGTAACGCTGCGATTCGCATCATCTTTGAAGAAATATGGCCCAATAATGCCGCCGGCCCATAAACCGCACCAAACAGTGGCTTTTTCGGGATGCATTGGTAGCTGTTGCAATGCTTCTGGCTGATCTTCACTCCAAATGCGGCAATTATGCTTATTTACGTACCCATTCAACCAAAAATGAGCCTCATCGCTGAACACAATTTTTCGATAAAAAAGCGGATCCTCGGCCAGCTTTCCAAGAGCCCATTCACCAAAAATTCGGCGTTGTGGTAGGTCGGCTGGCTTTAGTTCTTGTACCAGCTGTATCTTAAAAGGCTTTACGCCCAAATCCTTCCGCAAAATTTTCCACGTAGTGCTGTAACAAAGGCCTAACTGCTGGGAACGGCGCCGAATCGACATTTCGCGGTCTTCTGTCACACTAGCTGATACGGCCGCAATATTTTCTTCACTACGCACAGTACGTAAACGTGTTGGTGGTTTAATGTCCAACAAAGTAAATTTGGTGCGAAATTTGGTCACAATCTTCCGAATAGACTGCTCAGAAGGTCGATAATGCCGACCATAAAATGGAAGCAGCGCGCGATGAACATTTCGAACCGAGCACGAATTTTGATAGTAAAATTCAATAATTTTCAAGCGTTGTTCATGGTTAAATTGCAAACCAAACTGAAGCTGTTTGACAGTGACACAAGGTACTAAACACACGTCAGCTGTCAAAACCAGTGTTGCCAAAACCAAACCAGCTAAAAAATCACCCGTTACTTGGCATTACTTTATAGTTCTTTGAAAGATCGAGTTTTTGAAGTTATTTTGAAAGGTGGTGCTACACACATTATTAAGAAAAGGGAATGAAACTAATAAAATCTTAAAAACAAACAGAGCCACATTTTTTCATCATTTTTTGTTAGTGCTTCTAATCTTATGACCCGATAAAACTACTTAAAAAAATAACTCAGTCAACATTTACTCTCGAAGGTACTTATACCGGTAAACTTTTTTCATGAAGGCTTAATTGAGGTGTTTCTATAGCACGTTAATCAATCTCTCTTGTGGCTTACAAATTTGTGTTTTTTTTCCAGCATAACCGGAGAAATTTCAATTAACTTCTGAAAAATGTGTTCTTCTAACCTTATGACTTGGAGTGTATATTACAAAGTTTTTAGTTTAATTTAATCCTCTTTGTAGTTTATTTTAAACAATTTCATGTAATCGAGGTGTGCAATTTATTCTCACCAAGAGAGGGAATTTATTGCAATTTTTAGTGAGAAATATCTCCACTTGGCGAGTGGAGTTTTTACCCACTTAGTATGAGAATCAACTTCACTTCTTTTTCTTTGATTCGTTCTTAGGAGGTATTTTTTTTAGACGTACAGTTTTTTTTTAAATCTAGATTCCTTTAATGGAAAAGAAACTTTGCATACCCACAACGTCGCACCCACCGCAAATTCTATAATGAGCCAAGGCAGGGAGGTTCATACCTCACTATTTTTTCGCCATAATGCCGGCGTATTTCTGTTAATAAACAATGACGTTTTCTATATTTATGAATTAATAATATCCCAAATTTTAAATTTAAGATTGGAACAAATTTCACAAAATTTCGGGTGTAGTTAGTTTCTTCTCGCGGTGAGAATAAATTCCACTTTTAAAAGTGGAATAGATATGATGGAACAAACTCCCATGTGAAGCAGATGCCCTATGCCTATAAAAACTAAGACTACAAAAAGTATAAAAACAGAATACCAAAAAGAAGTTTATTGCGGGGACTAAGAGGAATTTTAGAAATTTCAAAAGAATGAAAAACAAAATACAAACACTGAAAGTAAATATTTTTTAATTTTTTGAATATTTAAGAAAGAAATAAGAAATAGGTAACTGAGTAACCGTGTAATAATTTGCCCAAATGAATCAGTTTAACTTCAAGGAGATTTTAAATCGATTTAACTGGTTATTATTAAATCGGAAAGCTACTTAATAAATGACTTGAATTGTGTTTACAAAACAATGAACAGAACGTTTAGGAAAGCTCCACAGGAAAAATAAAAAAAAAATACGATCACGACTAGAAAAAAAAAAAAAACAACATCACTTTTGGCCCCGGATGATTCACCCGCATATTGAGAACATCACACATTTCCCTCGAAAATATTCAAATCCGGGAACCCAACAAGCGGGGAAGATGAAAAACACAAAAATTCTTGGCAGTCAGAGCCACGACCACGACAACAAGTATTTTCCAATTAACAAGATTTCGTATCTAGTTGTGGCAGTGGCACACCAAGACGGCTAACAGCATCATCATTCATCACTAAGACGCTAAGGAAGCCGAGACATATATTTATTTGCTCTATGCGGACATACAAGTTGTAATTTAGTTGAAATTTCAAAAGAAATTTAAAAAAAAAAAAAAAAATGATCAGCGGCTTTTCCAGGGGGAGGATTTCGAAATTTAATTTTATGACTGATCACTGATCCACCACCAATCCTGTTCTTAATGGCAAAATTCATAAAACCATTTCGATTTCGTTCCCTATAATCCTGAGTCACAGCACGACGTTCGATGAAATTGAAAAAAAAAAAAAAAAAAATGTTTTTCCAAGCAATCATTCATCATTAAAAAAAATTGATTTAAATTTAAAATTGGTGATAGGTTTTGCATATCTGTTTGGCCTTTGAAGTATGTATATGTTGCACGCTAATACCTGGTGGTTGTTTGTTTAATGCCACCACATGCCACCCGAGCAAATAAGTAGGACATTGTATTGGAATGTGGCCAAAACAAATTTTTAAACATTTACGATAACTTGGATTTCTTAAAATAGGTTAAAAAAAATCCCTAAGAGTAAACAAAAAAACAAAAAAAAATCAAAACAGCCGGCAAATAATTCTAGGAAAACCTAAGGTGAGGCCATTACCTGGCTTGACGTATTTTTATTGAGTGACGCATGCATTAAATAGTGCCAGAAGATTGCCAAAAACAAATCTATCAAATACCAAAAAACGTCGACCAGTTTTATATAGCCTACGTTTAGACTTTAGAGGGATGATTTGAGATATAAATCTTATGATTTCAAAACACATTTGGTATTTGAAAAATGTGACACCATATTTTTTTTTTTAATATTAAAATATATTAAAATTTACTATTAAATTTTATTAAATATTCGCGAATACATTAGGCTTGCCAGATTGGGCTATCTTTTTCCGAAATTACCGACACCAATTTCAGTATGACAGCCCAATCATAATTGGGCTACTAATAGCCCAAATCTAATTTGGCGATCTTTTTTTTTAGTATAAATAAAACATAATTGATAAATGATACACTTATCTCCCCTAAAAATACTCTTTAAGCATTCCTCAATTTGGCACCACTTTTTATTCAGTGAATAGTCCTCAATTACACAATGATTCTGTGAATGATGATGATTCGTCTAACTCTTTTTAATGGGTGAAATCACATATGAAAATTCGGAAATAGTCAGACGCAAAGAATCGTCGTGTAATAGGGATCATATACTCATTGATTTTGACATTTCAAGTCAACCGCAACAAACTACTTCACTTTAAAACAACAAACTTTACTTTTAAATCATTCAGTTTCTCTGTTGTTCCCAGAATTTCCAACTAAATTCTTTTTTTCTTTTATGAGCAAAAAATTTATTTTATTTTCCGTTGTATTTCTAAAATGAAAATTAATTCTAATTGAAGTTATGAGAACATTTTTTTTATTGTTATTAAGCTACTTGTTCCACTCCGATTTTGGACAACAAACATTTCTAAATTGGGCTATCGAACTAGTTCAAGACATGGCAACCCTGACATACATGTATTAATGTTTATCCTTTGGTCAATTAGACAACAAGATGGGTAAATTTCTCGAAAATTGACCATGTGCGTACTTCTCGAGTGGCAAACGTTGATTCTTACCATTTACTTGTTGTGACAAGGTTTAAAGCTCGATTGTCAAATGAAAAAATAACGAACCGACCTAAAGAAGAAATTTGGGATTCGTCACCTTAGCATAACCTGAAGTCGCCAGAGCCTACAGTGAGCATCTGAACGAGAAGCTCTCCGCTGCGCATTCACCTGCCACGCCAACAACCAGTAGTCCCAGTATCGCGATATCCATATCATCAAGGAGGCAGCCGAAATGACAATAGGCTACCAACAACCCCCAAAAGAAACGCGTGGTATGATGATGAATGCGTGTTCTGAAAAAGGCGATAGAAGATGCAAACGGGAATATGCTGCAGCGGATAACACTAGCAGTGAGAGAGGAGTATTGAGCAAAGAGAAGAGAGGGGAAGAAGACCCTGCGTAGAAAGAAGGGGGCGTGAGCAGCCTCCCAGCTCAACGAGATCGAAATGTCTCATAATCGAAACAACACCCGGAAGTTTTATACAAAAAAGCCAAGCAACTTGCTGTTGGCTTTAAAGCTGGAAGGCAGGCTCTTCCAAACAGCGAAGGTAACCTAGTCACGAATCGCAGTCGAAACCAAGTCAAGTCAATGAAGACCCAGCACCACCACCGACTATAGAAGAGGTAGACTAAGCTATGAAAATACTCAAGAACAACAAGGCTGCCTGATCTGGTGGTTTGCTAGCTGAGCTCTTCAAGCACGGAGAAAATGTTTTAAAAGGGTGGATGTATCAATTCATCAACCAAGTTTGGGTGGAAGGATGTATGCCCAATGACTGGTCTATCAGCTTCATATGTTCAACCTACAAAAAAAAGTTGTCCTATGCCCTTCAAGAACTATCAATGGAATACGAGTATCTCCAATTAACGTTTCATACAAGATCTATTCACAGAACTGTTTGAACGTCTTAAGCTGTTTTGCAACACTATAATCGGCAAGTACCAGTTTGGCTGCCGGCCAGGCATCATAGACCAGATATTCACTCACAGACAATGAACAACGAATTTCAAGTCGAGACTCCTCATCGATTCATCGACTTTAAAGCCGCGTTTGATAGTATTTATCTTCAAGTTTCAAGAGCTCTATTTGACAATGGCTGAAAATGGGATTCCGGCTAAACTGATCCAGCTATGTTGCATGACATTGGAAAATACCCGCTGCACCTAGGAAACTACTATTCCGAACTATTTTAAACATGCACTGCACAGGCTTTAGGCAAGGAGATGCGCCATCATGTGATTTCTTCATTCTCGTTCGTGCGCAGGTTAGACGTTAATACTGAAGACACTTTCTTCAATAGATTTATTCAACTTCTACGGTACATATACCAACAGGAAGGAGAAGGTACAATCACGAACTTTATGAGCTGTATCAAGATGTGAAAGTAACCCAGAAAATCAAAACATGTCGCGTCGACTAAATTGGCTCAGCCACATCGAGCGAATGGATAATAAAATGCTTCAGCTAAGTGAGTCTTTGAGTCCGAGTCCCAAAGTTCAAGAGAACGATAGAGACCGAACATTCACACAGTGGTCCATTTGTTAAATTTCAGCGACAAAAATCTTTTTCCGCGACAATTCCTAATACAAATGAATGAAATTGAGGTTTTTTCAACTGCAATTTTTGCCAGTAAACTATCAGAATTTAAAGTCTGATGTCGAATTTAAATAATGCACCCACAAGAAATATCAGCATATTAAAACTATTACTTTTGACAATTTTTTCGAGTTTTTAAGTAGTCAAAAGTGTCAAATTTCTTTCAGTTTGGATCAGATTAGGTCTAAAAATAGTTTTCAAAAACTAGCGCACTTAAATTAGTTCAAATCACTTGGGGTCATTTCTCAACATTTTGGACTACCTGCTTTAAATTTTATACAAATCAGTATTGGAGTAATTTTTAAATAAAATTATTCATTCACATTTTAAACTTGACTAAGTTCCTGACTTTGACAGTACTTTTTTTTAATTTTAAAATTTAGGACCATATTCTAACCTAAAGTGAGAAGCTCTTGTTTGAAGTAGAAAAAATAGACAGTGTATTTAGATCATTAAGGGCCAGTTTTTTTAGTTCGAGATCATCCTTGTCTCGAGGTTAAACCGGAGTTAAGCCCAGAAACGAGTTTTTCAGTCAGTTGAAATCCTAAGTTAAATCCGAGTTAACTCACTTACTTTGGTGAGTTAACTCCGGGGCCAAATTGAGTATCTTGGCTATCTCTGATTTAGCTCTGAGTTAACACTAAACTGAGAAACTGGCCATTAGGGTCAAGTTTCGGTGCGAGATTATCCTAGTTTCGAGGTTAAACCTGAGTTCACTCCAGTAACGAGTTTTTCAGTCAATAGAAGTCCTAAGTTAATTCGGAGTTAACTCACATTCTATAGTGAGGCAACTCAAGGACAAAATTAAGTGCCTTTTCAGCTGTGGTGACATCTTGATTTCGATAGTGAAAGTTTTTGTCAGTGCAATTCTATTGAGGCGCTATCTCTATTCCGATGCGTGAAAGGCATAGAAGGGTGGTATCCATAGTGTCCCACATCGTTGGCCTCAGACTTTTGACGACTGAAAGGTAAAGTTAATCCTCAACTGAAAAATTGTTTTTGAGTTAACTCAGGGTTAATTTATTTTCTGGATTAGCTAACCCTAATTTAACTCAGAGTTAACCATGAACTGAAAATACAGTCCTAAGTGTACCAAATCTAAATGATTTTTGTCACCAAAATTCCACAAACGGACCACTGTGCCCCAGTTTAAAGACCAAGCCATGGCGGAGAGCTTGGTCTTGTTGACTTGAAGCAGCTCGAGATCGTAGAAGATGGAAGGTTGTCGTGTCTCAGGCTGCAACTCTTCATGGATTGGGAGCCGGATCAGAAAGCAGTATTATCAAAACACTGTACCAACAAAAATCGTTCCTTTTTTGCTACAAGTGTCTTGGGCCATGTAATTGAGATTTAACTTAAAGACTTATTAGCTCTTATATTAATAGAGTTAAAATTAAAAGAAAAAGATGGGGTAAAAGTATTGTATAAATTAAATTTTTTGATACTCAACTCATCACACAGAACCCATTTAATCATGCTTGTATTCTTAGCATATGTTAAAATGTTTGACAATAAATCGGACATTGAACTTTTGCAACATGAATTTTCCTTTCCGGAAATATAAATCATATCTGCGCTGATGCGTGTGTCATAATTTATAAAAATAGAAAACTCGTTGATTCATCCCAAAATTAACTTTTTTCATAGTAAAAAAAAAACAACAAAAATATTAATAATAATATTAATAGTCCATAAAAATGACTTAATTAATATATTTGTTCATATGCATACATAAACATATATTTTATATTTTTGAAGAAAAAAAATCTTTTGAAGTCCCATTTGTGGGTTGTGTGTTTGAAAATATAAATTCATAATCACAGATGTCACAGTACGATTAGGATTTTATTAATTGTGTAGTTAAATTAACTCGACTTTTATTGCTACAATAACTGACAGACAGCAGCTGACATTTTAAAATTTATGTTTTACCTCCTCGGAAGATATTATAATTATTTTATTTATATTATTTTTTTTTTGTAAAACTAGTCATTCGATTCAAGGAACAAAGATTTTCTAAAAAATCTTCTTTTCTTTTTAAATTTGGTATAAAATTAATAAAACCAGATCAAGGTTTATGTCACCTTGAATAATTAATTGCTTTTTTTCGGAGAAGAAAAATTGAGATCAAAAGATGACGGCACAAATTTGTTAGAAACTTAAGAATAGTTTAATTTATAGCGGAAAATATTTTTTAATGGTAAAAAAAAATTGCATTTGTATTTGAATGAATTTAACTAAAGGGTCTGATTGCAAGTGTAATTCGCTTTCGATAAACGGCTTTTGTCCAAAAATTATATTTTTTTTTCAAATTATGCTGTTTGTTGAAAACGCTCCCTTACAAGTGTTCCGGAGTGAAGAAACTCAGTAATTTGGTAACCTTTTTTTTTCATATTTAAGACCGTTTGTTTTTACTTTCATCAGATACTTTGGTTTATAAGACTTTATATTTTTGCTAATTGGTCACTTGAAGACGTATTATTGATCTTAAAAACCATTTTGTCAAAGTAAATGGGTTTAACTTCTAAATTTATATGAATTTTCTGTCAAAAAGTGCATTTTAAGAATTAAAAATTTCAATATCAAATGACAATAATGATTTAATGATAATTCATTTAATTTATATCCACTAAAACAAAATTCTCAAAAAATACCGTTAGATATATAAAAATTACTGTCAAAAATGCGTCTTTTTTTTAATTTACAAGCATGTTTTTATTTTGTGTTATTCAAATTTTATAAAAGATACAAAATTAAAAATTTTCTTCATTTTTGCCATATTTTCGTTTTCTAAAAGGCTTTTACCAAATAATAGAGAACAAAATTAAATTTTTATTTTAATGATGACCTAGAGAACAAGTTTTTCCGTCCATAGACATATGGATCGTTTTGATCGAACAAGTACACACTTCAAAATCTTATCAATGAAATCACCATTTCACTTCGAAACAATCTTGAAGGTGCCGTCACGTCACACCGTGCAAGTCAAATACTTGCAACAACTGCTTAACAAATTTCGATTTTGAAATATCCTTGCAAGAATTTACAGAGAACAGTCACACCAGGCAAACTTGCTGCAAGTACTTTTTAGGTCATTACACTGTGCAAGCAAGTACCTGCTGAAATTACTTTCTGAAAGTACTTGCGTGAATGCGTGCCTGAACGTTCAGTTTTCAGTTATCAATTTCAGTTCAGTTTGGTTTAATGTTTTTTTCGCACATGACACATGTCTTAAAGGTTGCTTTAAATGCTGAATCACATGAGATCAAAATAAAGTCGATACGAACTCCGTGCAAAAAAAGGAGTTATAGTAGAGATAGCTACTAACTATTATTAAAACCATTAGTCGCGAAGATAACTATACAAACTGAACTAGGTTTAGAAAATTCAGGTAGGAATATCTGATGAAGGACGGTTGAAAGTGCCTTGCTATATTACCAATCAATAAAAAAACAACATCTTCTCCTAGATAAAGCTATGTGTAAGACTGGAGTTTGCCAAAGCGTGGGTACATAATACATAAACTGCACTGTGGCAAAATATAACAAACGGTCTTCTCTGATCAGTCCATATTTAATTTGAAGTAATTTGACCGATGTTGTACTGTATAGACAGGTCAGAAGACGAACGTCTAGAAGATCGTTGTTTAAACAAAGGGCAACAGTAACACATATGGGGGAGCTAAATTTATTGTCTGGGATGTTTTTTAATCAAGGACTCAGATAAATTCACAAATGGTATAATGAATTGTTCATGTATTGGGAGATTCTTAAAAATGGCATGCTTCCTTTTGTGGAAGTAATTATACCATTTCGATGAACCGTCCAACATGATAGCGATCCTTAAAATACCGCTTCACTCGTAAAAAATTGGCAATACGGAAATCGTATTGCTGTTATGAAGTAGCTAATATAATCCCCTGATCTCAACCCTATAAAAAATCTCAGCAAAATTTTATATCAGAGAATTAATAGCACGAAATGCAATAATTTAAACTCCATTCTTCAACAAGCTCAAATTGCCATGAATATCATCATGCCCATACATAAAATTGACAACCTATTTGACACCTTGTCGATGAGGTGTTGTAACTAAAAAAAATAGTTTCGTTTCTAAATATTAACAAAACAACATTCATTGCATTTCTTTTCTTACGAATTCAAAAATGTGCTTTAGGTTTGTCTATACCTTATTTTTATTAAATAAGGTAAATAAGGTTATTAAATAAGGTGTAATTGATGACAGAATAAATAATTGTTTATCAAATTCTAACATATTTTGAAAAGAAAAAAATTAAAACCATCAAATTATCATGGGTTTTTCTTATTTTTTTAATATTTTTCCAAAGAGATATTCCGGGCCTAAGTTTTGGCCAACACTGTATGCCAAGTTTTAAGTTCATGAAGCTTAACATCAATTATCTTAAGTAGAGTAATATCGAAAAAAACTACAAAATATGACAAAAATTTGGTATTTAATGATAAACGATTAAAATTTGATGGGTTACAAGGCAGGATTTCATACATTTTGAGTTTTGAAATTAACTAAGTAATTGAAAGAAAACTTTTCAAGTTTATTTTGCCAGGTGAAAATGTAGCCCAACCGCTCTACAATATTTCATAATTCTACGACTACCGAAAATACTGAATGAATACGGATGGATGCTGCGCCCCTAAAATTGATTCTCATTATTTTTCTCATTGTGTGCTTTTCAAGTCGTTCATCGTTCTACAAAAAATGGAAGTCCATCATATAATTGATAACAATTTTTAAAAAGTGGATACATGCACGCCCCTTGAGCTGAAAATTAACAATTACCGACTTTTATGACCTTTTCTCTCTACCAATTTTCATCGTTCTACAACAATCGGAAGTGCTCTACATAATTTATAAAAATTTAAAAAAAAAAAATGGGTGGATGCCACGCCCCCTGAATAGAAAATTGATGATTTTAATATTTTTCCTTTGTATGCACTTCAAGACCTATACCGTTGTGGAAAATTTCAAGTTTTTAGGGTGTCGGAAAGTGCTCCATAATTTTGATGATCTGTCAGTGAGTGAGTCAGTCAGTTTCAGTTACGGGTTTTCCGATTTTTGAAGACCTATATCTCGGGAATTACTAATGCTAAGACTTTGAAAATGATGAGCCACCTGTCTTTGATTAGCTCAACATATACTGTGAATTTGAAGTTTTTGACTTTATTGCAACAGAAGTTAACGGGGGGAGGGGGGTGGTGTTAAAATCGTCTGAGTTTGTTCCTGTTAAAAGGGCGTAGTGCCGCAAACTTGACTGGGCACTACCTTGCCTTTTGATTTTTCTCTTACAAATAGACCAACATGAGATTTAGAGACTTTTTACAGAACTAAAATGCTTATATTTAACTAAATATATCGTTTTTACGAAAGTTTTCTCGGTTTCTAAGAAAATGGATTAAGAGAGTTTTCATATTGAACGATGACGATTTCATCAAATTAATTTTTCCTTGTTTTTATGAGTAAGTTTGTCTAGTTCACTAATATTATTTGGATACCATTTTTTTAGAACCACTCCAACGATTTTAAATTATTTTTTTTTAAATGTTATCACGTTTTATCAAGAATTCAGATGGCAATTCTCTTTCATAGCCTCAAAATTTTTAAATTTTTGTTTATACAATTTTTTGAAACCCCTACGCCCTTGAACATAAGATCAAGTGCGAATGACCTAATTGTGCATTTAATTTTTAAAGTTTATCAAACTACTATGCATCGATTACTAGAGTTTTTTTTGAATTTGTAAGTGAAATATACAAGAGCAGAGGAAAATTATTTCAATGTTTGTTTTTCAAAAGGAAAAAAGTTGATGAAAAATTTAAGAGTTTCGAAAAACAGTCTTCTACAAATCTGCTACAACAACTTTCTTCTTCTTATTATGATAGAAGTCATTGCAGTTAGCTCATTGATGAAGTTAGCAGGATCATATCATAATAGATTTTAACAAACAATTCTCTATTTTAATACCCAAAAGGCTCTCAATATTAGAGAATAATATAAACTCCAAGATGAGTATAGTGCCTTTCAGGCTGAGATTTACGCTATTAAAATAGCGGCAGAAATGGTACACAAGAAAAAACTGAGCTCATCGAAGATCACATTTTATTGGACAGCCAAACTGTTTTCAAAGCAATAGTCAGTGAGACTATAAGATTCAAGGCATTAGCAAAATGGCGAGGCATACTGAATAATATTTGTAACCCTAACCAATTCAAATTCTGCTGGGTTCCTGGGCATAGCAATATAGATGGGAATGACATAGCAGATGAACTGGCAAGGAAAGGGTCAGGTCAGTATCAAATAGAAATAGAAGTAGCCAATTAGATTAGGGACCAGAAACCAGACATCCCCACCGGCGCGGCGTGATTAAAAGGAAAATAGACCTAATAACGAAAGAGCAAATCAATAGCTCCTGGACGACTAGGAACGACTGCGTTATCTCTAGAAGTTTATGGCCTAGAAGTAATGAAAAGAAAACTCGGTACATTTTATCGCTGAGTAAAAAGAATATTAGAATCTTAATAGGTGTACTATCGGGTCACTAAGCCATTGGCACAATGGCCGCTAGAATGGGTGTATTCGCACCAGATTTCTGTAGGAGCTGTCAGGATGTTGAAGAAATAGTAACCATTAAACATCTGCTCTGTGATTGTCCAAACCTCCAAACAAATCGCCTCCGTTATTTTGGAAACAGGTTTGCTGGATAACTAGACAATTTACCGCTGACCTCAATGGCAAACATAAGAAAATTCATAGAAAGTACAGGTTGGTTCGCAAACGAACCAGCCTATCTGAACCTGTAGTTTAGGAGCATCTCTGCTTTATTTTGTAAGGGAATTACAATGGACCAATCGGCCCCCGTGTATGCAACGGCTTCTGTGCTATGCATGCCCCTCCTAACCTAACTTAATCTATCATATCATCAGTTGCTAATTATTTGCGAATAAATTTCGAAAAAAATTAATCTTTTGGACTGGGAAATCGGTGTCATGCTAGTATTCATATGAACAAAGCAGGACAACTTTCTCAAAAATAAGGATAAACGATAAGAAAAATTTGATTCTTGAGAACTAATTATCTAATGACTAATTAGTTGCAAAAAAAAATTAAAACAATTTAATTTGTTATTTTAAGAATTTGTTTTCGATCGTAATTAGCAATTTATTAGTTCTCAACAGCCAAGCTTGTATAAAGTTATCAGGACACCCACTTGTTTAAAAAACACACCTACATATTTATCATTACGGTTTGATTACAGTTTAAATTCAGTTTTATTTTTACGAATTAACGGTTAGCTGTTACTAAAATTAAAAAAACCCAGGTATCTTGATGAGTGTGAAAGCTATTTTGAAAAAAATTAAATGAAAAAAAAAAAACGTTCACAAAAAATATTTCACATCGTTTTGCAAATTTAATTCCTTAATGGTTCATTAAAAATTAAACATCAAAGCTTCAACATCATAATAATAGCTGTTGGTATATATTTTAGATTATAATCATTGATTATTTATTATTACGTTAATTATGTCAGAAAGAAAAATATACACATTATATGTTTATAAAATAAAAATTCAGATTATAAATTAAATATTTAATTAAAATCTTAATCAACTTTAAAGACATTAACGAAGATAAAGAAAATTAAGATTTTAAATTTATACAAAAAAAAAATTATTTTAGTCCACTGAAGTGTTGTTCGTAGAAATAAAATATTCAAGATATATTTATGTATTTATTTATTTTTTCTCAAACAAAAAATCACAACCACAATGAATGAGATACTTAAGTGGCGTAAAAAAAAGAAGAAAATGCGTGTGTTTAAAATAGAAATAAAATAGAAACTAATTCTTTCTATAATAAAACAAAACATAAATCTAAATCATAGAATCATTTCAGAGGAAATTATTAGAGATAAAGAGGCAACAGCATATTTAAATCAGGAAGACACACATATTGGTTTTCGGAAAACGGTGGTCGAAAACTCAACTGAAATGATTCACTTTGCTTTATTGACCCATTTAGTCTGAATTATTTTTACCTGCATATACAAATTTTTTTTAAATGTTTATGTGGACTAATTTGTTAAATGATAATTAACTGATAAACAACCAAAAGATTGTGTTTTTTTAATCAAAAACAACAGAATCATAAGTCAGCAACTCTCAAATCAACAATGTTCAAAGTTGAAAAGAAAAATTTCTTATAAGCTTTTTTTTCCGTTAACAGGGGGTAACTGAACAATTTTAATAAGTTGAATTTAATAAATTAAATTAAAAGTGGTTTGGAGGTTTTTGAATTTCATTTAAGGACCAGAAATATATCATTGAGGAAAAGCTTAGCTGTTTTGGTAAAAAATTAGTTTATTGTAAGAAACAGCCTATTCTGTTTTATAAAAATATAACAAAATTTAAGAATAAGAATTTATTCAGAATTATTTTTAATAGATTGTGAATTTTAAAGACACAAAATAGAACACCCTGTTATTCTGAAAATCTTTTTGCAGGAAACTCATCCGAAATAACAAAAAACGTAGATAAAATAAAAATAAATTCGAAAAACAAAAACGAAAAAAGTCACTCTTCTTTCAGAAAATGTTCTTCCTCGAGTTGATTTTTAGATTTTTATACATAAAATACGTATATATCTACTCGTCGTAAAGCTAAACGAAAAATTATTTATGTTTTTAAGCGTGCATCTGTTTATTATACTATTCGGTCCGATGCGATTAAACTACAATAATTATTCGCGCAGCAGCCGAGCAAGATCGCTGCCTGGTGTTGGGATTTGGAGACGGACCAGTGCTAAAATGTGCGTAATTCTGGCCAAGCAATGAGTCATGAATAAGATGACGAAGCGTTTGGCTTTCACGCGGTTGTCGTTGCCAGCCATTCAGAGGACATATACCTATGGGGGTTATACAGTAAAAAAAAGGAAGATGTTTCTTAATTATTTTGTGTGTATAGATATAATTTTATTTTAAACTTTGTTACATTTTTGAGAACAATTTGTTTTTTGTATAAAAAAAAAATTGTTTCCTATGAAAAATTTCAATATAATGGTGAGGTTGGTGAACTTAATTGCAAATGGGAAAATTTAACATTTACCCAAAAGAATAAAGTTTGTGGAAAAAGTAATCAAGAATTATAAAACAAAAAATTTTACACAAACAGTAATGGGGTTTTTAAGGTGTAAATTCTAATAATTTTGGCAACGTTTGACACAAATACATAGCTTATAATCGGAGAGCTACCAGCTACTTTGACTAACTTACTATAGATACGAGGCTACAATTTTGTGTGTACTTAATTTGAGACTAGTAAGTCTACAAAAACCACAGTCTGTAAGAGTTTCCGTCGTCGAAAGGTTGCCACCTGATTAGTCCAGTCATTTTAGCTTTTTGCTTTAAAAAAAAACGGTAACTCCTACAGTAAAATGTCAAAGACTAGGTTGTAGCTAAGAAAATTTTCTACAAAAAATGTTAGATATGTTTTTCCTAAGAGTAACCGTTTACGACATAATTCAATCCGCAGAGATACGGATTTTATATTTCTATACAAAATTTAACTCTTTTACACCACCTTTGAGGTTGAATACAAGACGAGTTTTTCTTGCATGGTATCCAACAGGAAAATTAGAAAACAGTACTAAAAAATATATAAAGGAATTTATTTAAAGAGTTTGGGCAACTTCTCCTTCGATTCGGACTCCAATACATTAATCATTAATGGTTTCGTTAAACATTGTATTTTGTTATAAAAGCTAAAGCGTGTAGAGTGGGTTGAGAAAAGAAAAAATCGTATGAGACGGTGGGTTTAATTCTACCCCTTTTAGCCAAAAAAGAAATTTTTTTAAGAAAATGACTTAAAACAGACAACATTAAAACTACGAATGGGTCGCACGTATTTGTTCTTATGGTCAAGACGCTGAGTGTTTAAGAATATTATATGTAAAGACATGGAAATTATGAGAGAAAAATGTTTAAAAGCATGAAATATGATATTTAATTTAGATTAAATAACTTTTCTGAGAGTTCTACCTATAAACAAAAAAGAACGGCATCACAATTCTTGATTGGACATGATTGTATGGAAAAAATATTTTAAATCTTGTGAGCGAGTTTCTTTGAAAATAGTTCTTTATATATAAAATTCTTAAAACATTTTTAAGGAACATTTTTGGTATGCAAATCATTAATCGTAAGTATTAAATTATATGCAAATAAAAATTAAATTTCAAAAAAACTGTCAACTCGCTTCAGCAGCAAAAATATTTTCTGTAACGGTTTTTATAAGATTAGTATGGAAGATACAGTTATTTTTTCATACAAGTAAATTTTTTTTCTTAAAATACTTTACAGAGTGTGAAAACCCCTTAAATACCGAGTTCAACAAAAATCGACCATTCGGTTTTCATAATTTTTGATTTTCCAAAAACAAATCTTTTAATTTTTTTAAAGATCCAAAAAAGATTTTTTTTAATTTTAGTTAGAAAAACTACTAACTTTGTTTAGAAGCTTCTGTATAAGAAAATATTGAAATCAAAATAGCCAACATTTATTGAATTTATTTTAGGAGTGCAGTTGTGGCGTGCCGTGCCGTTTTTGAGAAAAATAAGATTTTGTAAAATTGCTAAAAAAAAAAATTGTATGGCAGGTACCGTTATTTTTAGTTCTAAACTTTTTTAAAAATTCAGAATCACCAAAAATCACTATGTAGCAATTCTTAAGAAAATCGATCCAGCCATTCAGGCTGTAGCTGAACAGACAGGCAGACAGAATTTTCAACCCACTTTTATGGGGTTCTCTATCATCGTAATGTCATGTTTGATTGTTATCTCAAAATTTATTTTTGCACGAATTCAAAACTTGCCTTATAGTAACTATATCGAAAGTAAAACTCCAATATTTTATTAATTTATGGTCGAAAATATAAAACTATTGAATTTTATATATTTTTTTCTCACCAGTTAAAAATTAACAAAATTTACTCCACAGATAAAAAAAAATCAATTAATTAGTTTTACATTTACAACACTTGAGTGATAAACGTGTTTTCGCAAAATGGCTACCACCCAAAGAACATTTTTTTCTGACACTCGATTTTCTCCAAAACTGTAAAACCGGTTTTTTACAAATATTTTTGATTTTCAAGAAATATGTAAATTTTTACAATCACAAATAGTTTTTATAAACTTGTTATATATTACGATTTTGTAATATTCTACAAAGTATTATTAAGAAAATATAATATTTGCATGCAAAAATAATACAACTTATCGTACCAATGCTAAAAAAAAAAACTGTTCTGGAAAGCCTAATTTTGCTCAAGATTGATGACAAATATTCTGTGAAGACAAAAAGAGTAGGCCTCAAATTCTGTATGTCTGTTCAGCTAAATCCTGAATAGCTGGATCGATTTTCTTAAACCTTTGTTTTTAGTGATTATGTCCACACGTTTTTTTCAAAATTTTAGAACTAAAAATAACGGTATTATTTATTTATTTTTCTCAAAAACGGTTCCACAAATTTGTTTGGGGGTAATTTTACATTATGATGCTTCACATCCATTTTAAATTTCAATATTGAAAGAGTGCGAAAGAAAAATTATCTCATTTTCGCACTAATTTATTTTCGAAACGCACTCAATCTTGGCTTATTGAAACTTTTGCTTGTGCCAAATTGTGAACGCTTTTTCCAGGTATTCTGTAAAGAACATAATGTGAGCATGAGGGACTTCTATTGTTTTAAAATATTTGTGGAACTTTTTGATTCTCTCAAGCAATAAACTGGATATAAAAAATTGCGAACGGTCGATTGTTTAGGCATTTGTGAGTCTTAGCGGATATTTTCGAAAAACTAGACTCATTTAATAAGCAACTTCAAGCAAAAAATATAACTCTTCCCGAAGCAAAAAAAAAGTTTTTTTGTCTCGCTACCCTTATTGATATTTCAGACAGTCACATTACAACTCAAATTTTAACAGATTTCAATGTTTTCGAAGGTGAGAAGTGACTTAAACTGATATTGATGTGATTGTTTACCATCTGAAAAATTTATCGCTGGGCTTAAGAACATAATTCTTTGATTTTGGTAATTTCTTTCTAATTTTTAATAATTCAAGTTTTTCAGTGAACATTTCAAAATATTGTGTGTTTAAATAAACATTTTGGAAATGTTTTGGTGGTACATAGCACAAAAAAGGTTGGGAAACACTGTTATAAGCAAAATAGTTCTTTTTACCAAAATAAAAAAATATTTTTTGCATTTTTAAAAAAATTTTAAATCAAATATTTTTAAAACTAGTCGATTTTTATTAAAATTTTGTATTTAAAATTTTTTTACACTTTTTAAAATATTTAAAAAAAACTTTTACTTTTATGAAAACATAATAATACCTTCCAATTTTTTCTTAAAACGGCCTCTACGATTTTTATAAAACTTCTTATGTATTCTTAATTGGTGCGATATAGTACCAAAAATTTTAAAAAATTACAAAAAGCAACTATTAGTAGTCTCATAGAACTTTTTTTTTTAATTTTGAGTTTTCTCATTATATGCTGAACTGACTTAGATTAGATTTTTTATTTAAAAAATTTTAAATAAGAATAAAAAATATTGCATATCAAAATTTTCAAAAAAGAAATTTTTGAATTTTTAAAACGGATTTAAATTTTTTTTTGAAAATTCGATATCTCAAAAACAGGTAGACAACTTTTTTAAAATTTTTTTATATGCACATGAATAAATATTACGATGTGCATACCATAAGCTTTCCTTAAAAATGTTTTAAGAATTTGATATATATTAAAGATTATTAAAAAAAAAACCAATCCAATGATTTAAATTAATTTTCCATACAATCATATTCAATCAAGAATTAAGATGGCATTTTTTTTCATTTCAACCCATCAAATAAGTTGTTTTAGATAAATTAAATATCGTAATTCATGCTTTTTATCACTTTTCTGTCATACATAATTCCCATGTCCCTACATATAATTTTCTTCAACCTTCAGTGTTTTGAACCTAAGAGCAAGTTCGTGCGACCCAGTCGTGCATTTTATTTAAAATTGTTTTCAATCAAAGAATTGAAATGTAAATATATATTAGTTTGCGAAAAGGAAAAAATTACAGCAAAAAAGTCGGAAAAATCCTTGTTCGAAATTTTCTCGCTTGTAAAGTTTTTGTCAAGTTTAGTCAAGGCTTTGAAAAGTCTTCAGTAGGGGCAACCTAGACAAGAAAATCTCGTCAAATACTAGTGAGGCCCTCGCTCGAAAAAAATTGTTGGATAAGTCTTTTTATTCCATCACAAATACAAATAATAAGAAAAATTAAAGTACCGATATACTTTTTCATTTTCAACATCACCCAACTGTATTGCGAAATAGCTCAGTAGTAAGCGTAAGCGTATTGGGCTGGTAACCAGAATATTGTAGTACCTTATCCGAACCAGTACAACTTTTTATTAATTTGTTTTTAGTCTGTCGAAGTACAAAAGGTTACGGGTGAGGCCCGATACAAATTCGAGTGTTACCTTTGCTAGGTCCATGTTAGGGTCAATGTTAAACTTTCTAGGGCCCTGTTAAAAACTAAATTCTTTTTCCAGGTGAAAATTCACATTTTCTCTTTTTTGGCACACTTTTTCCCCTGAGTATTTTTCTACAATCAAAGTTTGTTAAGAATATGTGAATAGGGAAAAAGGAACAATACTTTCAGAAATTCTTAATTTAGGACAAGAAAGATGGGAAAAGGGAAATATTTAGTCGGGAATTATTATTTAAAATTGGGCTGATAAACAAGAAATTAAATTTGTAGACTTTTAAAGTTGAGCGATAGCAACTTTTGAAAAAAATAAGGTGAGATTTTCCTTAATGTCAATCAATTAATTTACTTAAGCCTTATAGTTAATGGAAATTGACTTAAAATTTACGCACAGCTTCGATAATTGCACTCGAACTTCCATAATTTTGAAAGGAGATAACAAAAAAAGTAAGGTATTTACTCACGTGGCCCTTTAAACATGCTGAACCTTATGTTAATTTAATTTCTTTTAAAATAGTGAAATATATCCAGTTGTAATATACCAGTACATCTCTTTGAAGGATATTTTTAGGTATAAGTTTACGCAATCTGTATGTTAAAAAAATCATTGCCTTTCCGACACATCAAATATGTATTTTAACTCATGCAAATCTTCTGGTCTACAAAAATACATATTAAAGCACCTTTTTATTACCCATGTTTGCTACGGGAATCATCTGCGATGACGTTTTTTTTTTTTTAGACCGCCGATTATAACGAATTTGTTTACTATTTACAATATTAAATGTTTATGTGTGTTCACTTAAACAAAAAAAAAATTCAAAATCTGAAATAGTAATTTAAAATTCACATACTAGCCCGACGACTTATTGTTTTCAACTGAGTATCGAGCGGGAAACATTTTACCCAACAATAATTTCAATTCAATTGAAAACTGAATTAACATCTTGAAGGCACCTCTATTTCTGTGTCTCTATAAATGTTTAAGATTCTATTTACATATATAATAAAACGTGTGTACATCAAAAGTGATGCGACATCCCTACCGGAATTTTTTCACACTTACACCTTGATGGGGTAGCCGGCGGCGGCGCGGCGGTGGCGACTTTAGGAATCTGGCGTAGATTAGGCATTAGGTAGAACATTGCAAAAGTGACACATATTGTTCATTAATGAAACATTAAAACTCACGCGATAGATACAATTTATCATATATTTATGAGTTATTCATGTAACCGCACCACCTCACTGTCCGCGTTCGGTTGATTTGTTGAGTCGATTTAATTGAATTCCCCACCGGTGAGTCGCTTTAAAATTGCGATTTCGACCAAAAGTGTCGACACTGCAATTAAGTATTCACCAGGTTGCCACTTAGATTGATTCATTGCCACTCAACGCATCAATTATTCCAAATTTACATGATTAATAGGTGGTTGAGAGTGACGAGAAACGATTAGGAGGGGGCATGTACTATCTTAGATATATTATCCCCTAAATGAGGGCTTTTCCCACCCATACCCGGGCCTGTTATTGTGTTTTTTTTTAATTGCACTCACATCTTCGAATAATTTTCACTCAAAGTGAGTGAGTAATTTTGTTTTATTGCGATCATTGATGAGATCAATTGGCGACGATGCGCACCAACTTGGGGGGATGATTGTTTTTTTTTTTTTATTTCGATGATGATTCATCATTTAATATGCGGCCAGAGAAAAATAGAGGTGAATCTCTGATTCATTAACACTCAACGCATCAATTATTCCAATTTAACATGATAAAAAGGTGGGTGGCGGTGATGAAGTGCATTTCTTATAAGAACAAAAAAACAATGTGCCCCAGATTGAAAGACAAACCATCTGCTCACCCCTGTCCCTGTCCTTGTTTTGTTTTGTTTTGTGTGTTTAAATTTTTTTATTCACTCTCACTCAAAATGAGTGAAAAATTTTGTTTTATTGCGATCATAGATGAGATCAACTGGCGACGACGCGCGCCAACCAACCAATTTATTTATTAGGGGGTTGAATGGTGATTCACCGTTTGATTTGTTGCCGCAGATATAAAGATATATATACATCCCCCCTAGTGACTTAGTGCTCAAGGGGTAAGGGCGACGGCGGCTGTGATAGTTGTTCTATTAATTTTGTGTTTGTTTAGGAAATGTGAGTAAAAATAGAAACCTTCAGTATACACTGTACACCAGCAGGATGACAGATTTGGGAGCATTTTTTAATCGTGCAATTAGTGCAGAGTAGCAGAGCACCGCTACTGTCGGGTTTTTATTTGCATTAAATAGCTGGGTAATTGTTATTTTTATAGGGAATGATTAGTCATTGCGCGGTGTGTGCGCGAACAATAAATCAAACAAGAGTCCGCTGATCCGGCAAAGGGGCAACATTTATTTTTACCCTTAAAATAAAAACATTCGAAAACAAATTGAAAAAAAATTTAAAAAAAAAATCTTTTCGCCTAAATGAAACAGTGAAAGAGGCTTGCGTTTGAAAGAAATACAACAACATTTTAAATTATTTAGTAATAACTTAAGGCTAAATTTGGTTTTAACTCTAATTAATATATTTATCATGAAAACATCAAATTAATAAATTCTCTATTTGTGGTTCGTAGATAAATGCTTTGATTTTCATTTCAAAGGCGATAAAGTAAACATTCTTTAATTATTGTCTTAACACAATTTAGTGTTTTTGAAACCGCAAAACAAAAAAAAAAATGTGTGAGTTAAACAAGTACAAATTGTGTAATATAAAAAAAAAACAACAGAATTATACAATACTATGAATGATATGCAAGATTTTTCATTACAAACAAATTTCAATGAGCTGAGGTTTAAATTAATTGTTGATTATTTATCAGACACGTGGAATTAATTAAGTAAGTAGTAAACAAGCTATTTATAAATTGAGTCAAAGAGCATTTTGTTGAATATTCTCGTTGATTTTATAGTTCAGTTATAGCTAAGCAAGAACTTTCGATTTCATACACAATAATGTATACAATAAGAGTTCAATATAAAAAAATCTCTAGCCCAGTAAATGAGGGGGCTTTCTAATTGCAACGATAGGGTGGTTAGTTGGTTTATATGAGTTTTGTATTTAGAATAAAAATTTGATAATTCTGTTAGACAATTTTTAATTAAGTTTCTTAAGATTTAAGAAAGGAAAAAAAAAAATAGGCTTAAAGAAAACGCTTGATATCAACCTCAGGTATCTCTATCTTCCTCTATAAAATATCCAGACTCTTTTCCTACAAAATTTGTATAGCAGAGTTTTCGCGTTTTAAATCGTGCATCCGACCCCTGATCGATTTATAGGCCAATGAGACACGTGGCAGCCCTTCTCTTATTCTTCTGACAATGTTGCCACCTTGGCAACACTTCTTAAAAGTAAAGTTAAGACATGAAATATTACCAGCGTTTTATTATTTCCGGGTATGGGTCGAGGTTATCTTTTTACACGTATTACAAAAACAACATGGGATCCAGGTTTCTATCGAGGTTAATTTTAATAACCCAGATACAATTAGCCAGTTTATATTTCTGAGATCTCAGAGGACTCAGAGTTCTCAGAAATATAAACAGGATTCCTCTCAAAAATTCCTCACTTTTCCCCTTAAAAACTGAGACTGAAATTTTTTGGATTCGCTTCCTCAATTATTTTTTGTCGCAGTAAATTTCATAAGAAGAAAAGAAAAGGAGAGTTGTTTTGACTTCTATGTGAGGAATATTGTTTATATTTTATTCTCCTGCTCTGCCAAAAAGTTGAGCAAAAATACTGAGCGCTCAAGAAATATAAACTGGCCAAATATTTCACTCTGACCGGCAGAGTGAGAGTGCTGAATGATGTCAGCGTTTTGTCAGCAGTTGTCATCAGTGTTAAGAAAAGAGACAGGCCTTATATGTTTCATGAGATGAACCATAAGGAAAGAAGGAATGGGTATGTTTATAGCACTGTTTTCTCATTAACCCACATCGTTTTATTTTCATGAGGTAGCCAGGGCTGTCGAAGTACTGCAACTGCAGTATTTGCACTGCTTTTTGAAAGTCCGTACTGCCGTACTGCTAATACGACCAAAGTAGTATGTTGGTTAGATTTTGTTCGTGCAAAATTTTCTATTTCATGTTTAGTGTTAAGTCAACCAATTTGTATTATTGAATTAATCTATAGGCAACATTTTGTATACGTTTTGTATAAAACTTAGTTTTTGGGCACCCTGTACGGGGTAAGGGTAAAGCCACTCTTGCTTTTATGAAAATCGAGATTTCACACATTAATAAGTAAACTTTTCAAAATTTTAAAATTAGAAAACATCAATTTTAACAGTCTCGCAATTATATCTCTCACCAACAACTGGAAACCGATATCTCAAATATCCAAATCTCATAAATCAAAAATTTGGAGTTTCAAATCTCTCAGAAACATCGCTATCAGTTTCGTACTATAAAATAAAAATCCTGCCAACCAAATAAAAATAAACCCGAAAATGTGTTCAAAACATATTTAAAAATTTTTTTGTTGACGTGATTTTTAGTTCACGTGATTTTGTAATTGGAAGATCACGTTCTGTAACTCTCGCATTGACAAAATCAGTCGAGAAACGTTTTAAAATGGAACAAAACACTTATATTTTGCTTCAATTTTGATCGTTTCTTGAACAATTTTATTGATGCGAGAGTTACAAAACGTAGGCACCAATTTAGAGATATAATTACAGAAAAACTCTTGGTTTAACGTTTGTGCATGGTTTTCTAAAAATCGGTTGCCTCAACGAAAAATAGGATTCAAATCTTTTTTGTATAGAAACTAATGAGCTACAATATTAATCTTTTATTTTTTTCAAGCAAAAGGTTTTTGAGATATTCGGAAATAACTGCACTTTGTCTGCAATATTAAACGAATAATTTATACCCACTTTAATTCTAAAAAGTTTTAATAAACCCACAGAGTTACCGTAAACTTCCAATGAAATTTTTTGAATACTACCAATGCAGCAGAATGGAGTTAAGCAGAAAGTATGTAATTATCAACAATGTAGTTCTATAACTTTTACAGGTATGAACTATATTTTCATTAAAAAAATTAATGTATGAGCAATTGCTTATATTTTACTGCCGTACTGCTGTTACTGCTTTTTTTCCTTGAAGTACTGCTTTCACAAAAAACGAAACGGCAGCCCTGGAGGTAACCCATTTGGGTTATGAGCGATAATATAACGGAGCTATTTGTAAACTAACGCTCAACCCGTCAGGCCAAAATGACAAGTTGGTCTCACTAAGGCAAGGAACGCACATGGGATTTTCTGTCGCTACGACTAAAAAAAAGTGACTTTAGTTTAGTAGTATTTTGTGGTGACATGTGCGTTCATTCACCGCAAGTGCGTTACTATCCTAACAGCCCCACAATATTTTTTGTGGAGTAATTTCCTTCAGAATTTAAACACAATTTTCACCGCTGAAATAAATAAAAACAAATCAAAAATCATATCTGCAAAGTAACAGCTTTAAATAAGTGATATAACTATTTTATATTATTTGAGCACTGAAAAACTGACCCTTAATTAGTGATTTCTTTTTAATATATAGATTCCACATTAGCTTAATAAAATAAGTGTCACATCTTTGCAGTGCTTGGGACAGGAGCATGAAATTTGATACTTGACTTCTCCAAAATAAAGAATACTACCTGAAATCTTAATGAAAAATTAATTAATAGGACAAAATTTGAAATCGTTGGAGCGGGTTAAAAAAAAAAAACAAAAAAAAAATAATTAATACAATTGTTAAAATATTTTTTAGGGTTTTATTTTCAAGACGCTGAGGGCAAAAGAAACTTAGATCGTCAGCTTATAGTTAGTTAGAAGGGGTAAATACAAAAACCTGGATAGGGTGATTCTTTTAAAACGCAAAAATAAACAATCTGAGGGTATAGATTAGATTTAGACGAGAAAAAATAGTATCAGAGGGGGGTGTATTTTCCCCCGTTTAGGCGGGAGAGGTAATTTTCTCAAAATTTGGATCAAAACAGAAAATAATTATTTTAAAAAAATGGGAACACTTACAATGCCACGCTTTAGCTTTTTTTAAAGCCACGATTCCATTCTAAAATATGGAGTATAAAGTTTTTATTTCAAATAGTTTTTGAAAAAATTATTTTCAAACTTAAAAATTAAAAAACAAAATTCATAATTTTATAAGATTAAAACTATTTTTTCAAAAACTATTTGAAATAAAAACTTTATTCAGGAAACAAATTATAGAATGGAATTGTAGCTTTAAAAAAACCTACAGCGTGGCATTGTAAGTGTTCCCGTTTTTTTTTTTGTAATAATTTTTTTCTGTTTTTGGCCAAATTTCTAGAAAATTACCCTTCCCACCTGAATGGGGGGAAATAGACCCTCTCCAATACAATTTTTTTCTCTGTTAAATCTAATCTATACATTCTGATTTATTTTAGCGTTTTATAAGAATACCTAATCCTTTACCCATAATAAGTACCGTAAAATGAAAATAGGGATACCAGGGGGGTGAAATAAAAATTTGAAAAAATTAGGGAAATTGTTTTTCAATGTTTTGAATCGAATGAGGGCTATCCAAGACTACTTCCAATTTAAGGACCACCCTAATGTGCATATAAAATAAGATTTCAAACAAAACATGTATCTACCCCTTTTTGAGATATCGAATTTTCAAATAAAAAAAAAAAACAGAATTTTTTTTTAAATTCAAAAACTTTTTTATGGAAAATTTTGATATGAAATATGTTTTTATCTTATTTGACATTTGTATTTGTATTTCAGCCGATAATGAAAAAATTCAAAATTAAAAAAGAACGTTCTATGAGAGGTGCCTACTATTAATAAATACTTGCTTTTTGTAAATTTTTATATTATTTTTTTAGTATATCGAACTAATTTAAGCATGCAGAAAAAGTTTTTTAAAAATCGTGGGAGCCATTTTTAAGAAAATACTTTAGAGGGCGTGAAAAAAACTCTTAAATACCAATAAAAATCAATTATGTAGTTTTTAAAACATTTGTTTTGAAAACTTTTATTTTTAAAGCTTCTGTATAAAAACAATTACTGAAATTAGAACTACCAATTTGAAGAAAATCGAAAATTAAAGTGGTTCCTTGGGTTGTACCGTTTATAACCATTTTTTTAAAATGTTTTCCCGTCCAAAGGTTGCTTTTACGAAAAGGAAATTATTGATTTTTTTTTAAGAGAATTTCTAGAGTCGTTTATGAGAAAAATAAGATTTTGTAAAATTGCGAGAAAAAATTGCATGGCAGGTACCGTTATTGTTAGTTCTAAGAAAATTTTTTAAAAAACGTATGGGCAGAATCACCAAAAACCACTATATACCAAGTTTTACGAAAATCGATCAAGCCGTTTAGGCTGTAGCCGAACAGACAGACAGACTGAATTGTGAGACCCACTCTTTTGTCTTTCCTGTAGGTCGATGTGCAGACAGAGTTTTGCGACCCGCTTTTTTGGTGTTCTCCATAATCATGTTTGATTGTTATTTCAATTCTTTTTTTGCACGAATCAAAAACTTACTCCTACAAGTATAGTCATCTAACTATCAAATTTTTCCCTTAATTTGACCCACCTTAATGAACAATTTGTAAGTGATTTTTTTTTTTAATGTACAAAAGAATATTTTCAACCAAATATCGAATAGTTTATGGTTAAATTAAAAATTAATTTATGGATTTAATTATTAAAAAAAAAGGAATCATTTTGCCATGGCGCCAGGCAAGGCGCATACAATCATTCATAACTATTTATTTGCATAACAGATTCCAATGAAATTTTTTTTATCTTGCTAGTATAGTACAACATACGGATTATTTTGATATGGTAAAATATAGTATAGCTAAAAAAATAGCTAAAAATATTTCAAATTGTTTTCTTAGAAAATTCTTTCGTCATCTTCAAAAAATGTTTAATTATTTTTTGATCTTCATAAATGAGGTGTTGAAATGAATGAAAGAAAATATGCATTATGTATTATAATTTATTATTAATAAATATCACAACTAAATCGCAGGAACTTGCTCTTGGGGTTAAAGGATATAACATGTGGCTAGGCCTCGAAATTTGCTTGTACACGAAACCAACACATGAACTTTTTATTCAGGGTCTTAAAAAAAAAACAATTAACATCACTTCCATATACAGATTACAAACAAATATCAAATCATCCATTCGAAGTTTAATCGAAATTCTTTAAGCAGTTTTTGAGAAATTTAAAAAAATAGTAAAGAAAAGAGGAAAAGAGTTTTGAATTGTCATCATATTAAGATGTTGTGAGACTTGTTATAATTGAATTGTTAATTTCCAAGAAAGACCACAATTTGATTCAATCTCAATTCAAAGAAAAATTGAAATTTGCAAAAAGATGAGTCTAAATTTTTATAGCTCAAATATCAACAAACGTCTTTTTCACCGAACAGAATATTTTGGAGGAATTATTTTTCAAAAAACTTAATGTGTTGTTTTTGAAACCAAAATTTCTTGCCAAAAAGTATCTTTCGAAATAAGATAATAAATTTTGTTATAAACAAAATTTAAAAAAAAGTTGTTAGGGGGGGGAGGGTTTGTACAAAAGTTTACAGCTCTTTGGGCTGTAACGTAAGAATAACCGATCACATTTCATGATCAAATTTCAGAAGATTTCTCAATTCAAAAATATGAGGTTGATACAAATATTCTTGTAAAATAAAGAAAAATATTAACTATGTTTATTATTGCATTAAAATTTTGTATTCAAAAAGAAAATATATATTTATCTTGCTGGGCTATCTTAACATTATATGATGTGCTGCGCAGAATTTGTTAAGAAATAATAAAAAAAATTGTAGTTTTATTGTATAGTGAAAATTATATGGGCGAATTTTCAATGCTGCGCTACAAAGGCGACAATTTGTCGAAAGACAAGCAGTCTACTTCTGTTCGCGTATTATATGAGACCATTACATTCGTCGTATTTTCGAAAACAAAAAAAAACTTCATGACTCATCGAGTTTTTTGATTTTCTTTTCTTACTTATTTTTGGGATCGGCCTCTCTTATGCGTAGCCGACGAAAAAAAGCCTTCAAATTTCGAATCCAAGTGAAAAATGACATTTTGCGTTGTGTGGTGTGCTTGTGCTTGTTGTTGTTCGAGTCGAGTACGTTTCCAATGATTTGATTTGTTTGTACGAATGTGTGTGTATATGTACCTACTTATTCGTTTTTTTCACTCGCATCTTGCATGGAATGAATCACGTTTGTGCGGATATTTTTGTAAACACAATACGATGAAAATTCAAAGTGAATGGAAATTAAGTCAGTAAATTATTATTTAATTAATCATTCGTACCATTCACTATTTTGGGAAAGCCAAACAAATTCGCACTTAAAAAAAAAAATAATAAAAATAAAAAAGAAGAAAGAAGAAAGGAAGGATTATTTTGATTCGAACACATTATGGTCGTGGGGGATTGGTAAGTTAATTTTCTCATTTTTCTTTTTTTTTGCAATATTAGACGGAAAAGTTAGTTGATTTCTAGGAATTAAACTTAATTAAAAGGGAAATTAGTTTTAAAACGAAAAATATAAATTTCATTGGAACTTTTTTTTCGTAGTGTGTAAAAAAACTACCTATGGATAGTTTTTTAAATTAAAATAATTAGTCTTTTTATTTTTTGAAATAGATTTATGTATTTCTTTTAACTTGCAACACCTACATATGTAGGGACTCGTTATGTGCATACATCACAAGTTATGAATTCGTTTATCAGACTTGTCCTTACGATAAAGGGAAGACAAAAACGGGCCCAACAATTCTGTCTGACTGTTCGGCTCCACCTTAAAGGCTGGATCGTTTTTTTTCAAACCTGGTATCTACATAGTGGTTTTTGGTCATTTCACCCACATAGGTACTTCGTTCAATTTTTTTCTTAGAACCAACAATAACGGTACTTACCTGCCATACAATTTTTTTTTGTTAGCAATTTCACAAAATTTTAATTTTCTTTAAAGCGGATCCACAACTGTTGATAAACAAAATTACATAAACTGGTTTTAGTAAAGACTAGCTTTTGTGGAAAACCATTTTGCAAAAAAAAATGTTTATACTGGTCTACAACGAAAATCGCCTTTAAATCAAACCATACTTTTCTTAAGGATTTTGGCATGCTGAATCCGTATCCAAAGTCAAAATTGGTCTAGCCCGTCACGTTTTTGAGATATTTTAACATAAATATGCCAAAAATCGGTTTTTTTGGGGAATATTTAACGTCGAATTTCTTTATGAAAACATTTTTTTTTTTTTTCAAAACTACTAATAGGATCTCAAAAAACTTTTTTTCATCTTTCTTAATCATTTAATTTTTTTCGACATGAGTTTTCTTCGCAAAACAGCAAAGCTTTCAAAAACCACTCGGGTAAGAAATGAAAAGAGTTCGTTTTTGAAAATTTTGCCGCTTTCTATCCTTTAAGTTACAAACTACAGGGAGTTGAGCCTCTGAAAACAATTGTTAAAAACTGTAAGCTTAATATTTCTTGCATACACACTTTTTCTCTCAGACCAATAGATATTGAAATAAATCAATTTTAAAAATAGGGCTGGCTGAACGGAGGTGGGAGCCTCGGGAGGTGGAATACACCAATTTTGTTTGCTATGATTTAGAATTTAAGGATCAATAATATAAAAAGTCTAACTTGTAACTAATTTTTGTGATGTCAAAGCCGGGTTTCACTGTACTGACAGTGAAATATAGTACCTACATGCCTAATGGAAAAAACTTTTTTTGATTTGAATACACTTTCTTGCTTTCTTTTATAAATCCTTTGATCAACATTGTCTTTAGTTTACGACAGACAGTATTAAAACAAATACTTTTTAATACTTAATCAACATTTTATGGTGGTAATTCTTTTTCAAATAGGTATCAACGCGGAAAACGTTCTTAACTATCATATTTAATTATTTTTTTTGATGTTTTTTAAACAATTATTTAAGTGTTTAACATTGTTTGAAATAATTTTTAATTTTTAGTTTGTATGTCTACTTGGGGCATTTTGGAACAGTAGATAAGGGGCACACCAAACCAGACGTACCCAAACCAGACTAAATTTTTTTATAAAAATGCCGTTTCGAAAAGTAGACAGTTACAAATATAATTTTGCCCAAGTATTAAACACCTCGGGAGAAGATAGAAGTTTCATAAAATGTTCGCAAATAAATTAGGCGCTTTATTTTTATTTATTATCTTTTATTTGCAAGGAAAAATACTAAAGAACAACGTCATTTAAAAATATGTTGGAAATTGTAATGTATGAGTGATCCAGGTTGGTTTATGTAAAAAGTGGCCTAGGGTGCCCCCCACTGCCCTACATCACGGTTTTAATAGAATGCAATCTGACTTAAATTTAAAGATTGCATTTATTGACTTCACTATGGGAACCTTAAATTCTGTAATCACCATTCATTCGACTTAAAAAGATTGCAATTATTTTTTCTAATCATTGTATATTATAATCAAAATAATGCAAATAAATGCAAAGTATGCAAAAAATGCATGCATGAATTCAGTCTTTCAATTTAATTCAATAAATGATCGTTTTTGATTACATTCACAAAAGATTACAGTCTTTCGCAACCCTTCTGTTAACACATTATGTGTTAACCGTTGAAACGAACTTAATTTTTTTTCGCATTAATTCATCTTGATTCAAGAAATCAAATTTTTGTTTGGCTTAAACTATTAAAAGTGTTTTTTGCATATAAATGAACGAATTCCATGTTTTTAAACATTGTATTCTTATAATAACCAAGTTTATATACAGTATTGTGCAAAACATGAACAACTACTTCATATAAACATTTCACAATAACTTCTTTTTTAATTCTGCTCATAATAGAATAACGCAATTGATGTGGATTTATGAATTATGCTACGTTTACACGGCATAAAATGCCACATGTACATGAGAACTATTGGTAGCCCAGGAAAATTAGACTTTCACTTTGAGAGCTTTGTTTTGACGTCTTAAGCATTGCCTGAAAAGTTCCGTACATTTGGGCCGGGGGTAACTTTTGGGGTAAAATTCAGATTTTTCTTAATTTCTAGTTTTTTTTTTTAAATGTGAAGCTACAAATTGTAGCTTATGTTATTCTACACAAAAAAGAGATTAACATACTTTTTTTTCATACAAGCAGTAGATTCTGAGAAAATCACGCAGGAACTTCACGGTGGAATAAATTTTGACAAAAAAATTTATTAAAATTTCGTATTTTTGGCATTTTTTTGTCTAATTTTCCTGGGCTATGGGATCATTGTAATGTCGTTTTTCATTGTTGAAAAGATTTGATTGTTTTTGGGAAAAGTTTTGCACTTTTTACATTTTTTCATGATTTATTCAAAAAAAATAATTTGTGAAGACGACAGATGATCTTTCTAGTTTGAGAGACTTGATTTGCATGCACCCATACATGATGCAAACATTCTTTTGTCAAATGACAAATCGAAACAGGAAAATTTGTTTGTTTTGTTTTATTTATGCCGACGCCATACGACATTTGTATGTATTTGCGTTCACATACACGCTATACGAGTAAACTGAATCTACTCAAAACCCAGATGTTTCATTCAAGACAGTATTTCTAGATTTTAAAATCAAATCTTTCAGAATTCAATGAAAAACGACAAAGACAGAAATTGTGTCCAGGAAAATTTTATATCCCACCTTTTGGAAATTGAATATTCTGTTCTTCTATTTGCTTTTTTTGAATAAAGTAAATAGTTTTTGAGAAATAAAATTTCAAAGTCAGTATTGTTAAAAAAAAAAAAATTGTACTAAACTTTTTTTTGTAAAGCTGATTTTTTCACCTTATTAAGCCCCACTGTTCTTTTAATATTTAATGGTCTTATAGATAAAATTTTCCCACATACAATTTCCTTCTTAGAACGATCCCAGAAATCATTCCCCAAAATGCAAAGAACGAATAAAGGCGAGTTTTGAGTGCAATACTGATAAATTAAACAATTTTTTCAGAAATTCAGCAGGTAGGAACAAAATTTAAACAAACTGTTTAGACAATTTAATGGTCTCCAAACTCAGAATATACTGATTTAAGGCAACTTTGGCATTTAAGCGTAAAACGAAAAAAATTAGTCTTATTAAATTTTAATAAATTATTAAAATAATTATATTTTTTAGATTTGGAAAAAAATAATTTAATCTGGTTGAGTATAACATAACCTACAAACTTTGCATAAATTACTTTTTGATTACATTCCCTGTTTGAGAGTTATACGCGAAAAACCAATATTTTTGGCAAATGTACCTTCAAATTATTTGACTATATCTTTTCACAAACTACTCGTATGGGACAAAATTTGAATACCTATTTGATAGTACATTTCAACTTCTAATTGTTTTTAACATTAAGGGATTAAAGAGTAAAAATAAGAAAACCGTTATTTTTGAATTTAAACCAAGTTTTAAAAATATTTATATCTTTTGAATGGTCAACTTTAAAACAAAGAAAATATTTTTCAGAGTTTCACACAATCTACAAACTTTGCAAAAAGTACTTTTCGATAATATCAATTGTTTAAGAGTTGTAAGTCAAAGTTCGATACTCTCGACATTTGGCCATTTTATAAACGCAATATCTTGTAACTGACCACTCTTAATGGAAAAACCGTCAAAACTTTTTAAGAAGAAGATTTTGCCATTTGCAATTTGAAAATACATTTATTTTGAACACCTTTGTCATTTACGAGCACATAACAGAAAACTGTTATTTTTGGGTTTTGACCAAATTCTTAAAATAATTTGACCTTTTTGTTAGGACAGAATGTTTAGCATTTTTACGTAAAGGGTCAAAATAACCACAAATATTTCTTTAAGAAATGTCCGATAACATTTACCGTTAAGGAGCTATTCCCGAAAAACCGAAATTTTTGTCAAAATACCATTTTTGAAAACGCTATGTTTCCTTAACGAATGGTCTTACGTTTTCGATATCCTTCACCGTTTAAAAGCTATAGGCAAAAAACAAACTTTTTCGACACTTGAATAACTTTTCATGCTCGAGTAGGATTGACGGGGACTTTTGGCAGCTAAATTGTTATTCCAAAAGGAAGAAGATGCTCTCAACAAATTTTTTTATAGAAATAATATACTAGATAAACTGCGTATGTTCTCTATCTTTCTGTAATTATTTGAGTTCCATTTTTCCTTAATAAATTAAGAATACAAAATTCGATACCTTTTTTCGTGTTAATGGGGTTTGTTTTGAATATTCTTTGAGCAAAATAACGAACTGCCGAAATATACATTTAAATTAATCTAAGACTTACATGTATTTTCAAAAAGGTCAACCATACTGTGGTTTTTCAGTTCCCATGCATTCTGGAACAAAACATAAAATAAAACATTTTTTTCTTATTTGGAAAATTTCAATGATCACAAAACTTACAGGATCAATTTCCACTGAAGGCGCAGTCATCATTGGAAGATTTCCTCTTTTTAGAATCTCATTTCTGATTGTTTCATTCCTATTGACAGTCTCTTGTGATGGTTTTAATCGAAAAGGATCGCTCGAATGAGCCGAAAAACTCACAGAATCGGCCTTCTCTTCCAAAATTGGATCATTATTATTTAAAGTTGACATAGATACACTAGGACTAAAACGAGGGGATCCTTTGCCTGCACTATTCGGGCTATTTGCATTGCTAAGATTATTAAACATATCTGTTAGAACACGAACTGATTCTGAATTTGTTTGTGTTTTCTGTGATGAATGTAAGGAAGACCAAGGACTAAAGGAGACACGGTTATTATCAATGGTAGCATCCGTTTCGCTGTGTTCTTCAGGTGATTGTTGCTGATATGAAAAAACAAAAAATAAATAAATAAAATTTCTTATTGCAAATGTAATGAAATTCCATTAGACATACCATTATTGTTTCTTTGTAGTCCAGTGGCTGATCGGCACCAGGAAAATACTCGCAGAGTAAAGTCATGATTTCAACAACGTGTTGCATCGATGGACGTTCAGAAGGTTCACGGCTCCAACAAGAAGTATAGAGGTCTTCAATTGGCTTGGGACAACCTTCTATAATTGGTGGACGATTGCCTTGTAAAAAATGAGTAAGAATTAATTAATTGTTTGTTTAACAATTGTGGAATAGAACTATCATAGATCTTTTTAAGTCAAACATTGTCAATACATTATCGTGCAAAAGTAAATAAGATAGGTATGTATGTTAGGTTTGTTTTACCTTTGTGAACACCCCACAATATCGATAGAGCATGTTGTACATCTTTGAAAGGTTGTTGCCGCGCCAATAGCTCCCATAGTATTATACCCCAACTGAAAACGTCACACTTTTCCGAATAGTGTGACCCTTCGAAAACCTGGATAAAATATTTGTTTAAATGAAAATATATAACAAGGCTGTAATTGCAAAAGTGGTGTAAGCTATATTTGTTTTATGATACGAGTAACATTTGGGTTCAA
This sequence comes from Dasysyrphus albostriatus, assembly GCA_946251815.1. Lineage (NCBI taxonomy): Eukaryota > Metazoa > Arthropoda > Insecta > Diptera > Syrphidae > Dasysyrphus > Dasysyrphus albostriatus. The sequence continues at coordinate 52,179,400 of OX276336.1, forward strand.
ACCGATCTAAAGCAATGCAAATATTAACTTTAAAATTATTAGAAATATACGTTTTCTTTTTGATTTACTCAGTTATATAAAGAAACTAAAATTATTTGTGTGTGTACAATTCAAAAACAAGGAGACAATTTTCTGAATTCTCCAAAATAAGAGAGCTACACCACGCTGCACAACTAATGCATTCACACCCTCATATGTGTCGTTCGCTGCAATAGTGAATTATCTCCTCTTAAAACTTGATCAAGATAACACATTTGTGAAGATGTGTATTCAAAAATAAAGGGGACTTTAAAAACCCTGAATTTTATTTTCAAGCAAAAATGGCTATTATTCACTATAACAATGAACGACACATAATGTCTATAAATTATTAATATGTTAATTCAAATTTTTGAGATATCTGTATTTTTAGAAATATGAAAACGAATTTTGCTACAAAATTGCATTTTTTTTCATTTACTCAATTATTATTTCTTGTTTGAGAAAAACAATGAAGTCTATGTACACTCCTCGTCAACTGAATACGCACAAACATTTTTGAATATATTTTATCCATTTTTTCCAAACAGTGATGGTTATTATGCCATCTGTTGATGGTAAAAATGTTCGTAACATATAAATAACAGAATTTCAAAGTTTTATCCAAAAACAACCGTGAGTTTTTCCTTCAACCACTTCCAAAGTGTAACTTATACAAAGTAGAAGTTTTTTTTTTGAGTCAACTGAATAGGTACAAAAATTAAAATTGGTATTGGAATGGAATGAAATAAGTTTTTGTTTAAGCTTAGTAGTGAGTACTTCCACCTTTATTTTTAATTACTTCGTAAATTCGATCCGGCATGGAATCGTTTCTTTGCCTTCGAACTGACGACCACCCTCATAAACTCAACTCAACTCAACTCAACTGTTCCATAATAACTGACTGCTCCCCATATCATGACACCTCCTTCACGACTATGATGGCGCTTTAAAAATCTTTTTTCTTTTCTTAAGTCGTGAAAATAGAAGTTGAACCCATCAGGGCCATCGAAATTAAACTTTTTTTCATCTGAAAAAACCACGTGATACCATTCTTTTTTCCAACTCAAATTTTTTTCCAAAAATCTAATCGCAACATTTTCCGTCTCTCGTCAAGTGGTGGTTTTTTCTTAAGTTTCATTCGTTTAAGATGGCTTGAGTTGTTGATTACTCTTAATACTGTTGAGCAACTTGCGTTTACGCCGACTTTTTGTTTTATTTTTGCCACAGAATCAGAAGAATTTGATGCATATCTTAAAATTCTTCGTCTCTCAGCTGCTGTTGTTGTTGTTTTCTTACCTCCCTTCATGTTTTTGCCGTATGCATCTTTATTTTTCAAGTAAGAATAAACTACATTAAAACTTCGGCCAACTTTATCAGCTATTGCACGTCCAGTTAGGCCTTGGTCTCTAAGTAAATCGATTTTAGCTTTTTCAACACTGTTAAGACATGTAGATCTACCCATTTTTCTTAAAATTTGAAATCAAGAATTAAATTTTACTGAAAACACTAAAATCGTTAATTTAAACTGTCAAGCACTCCAAAAAACTTATAAACAACGAAGAAAATGGCGTTGTACCTATTCAGTTGACTAGAAAAAAACTCCTACTTTGCATATAAAACACTTTGCAAGTGGTTGAAGAAAAACTCACGGTTGTTTTTGGATAATTCTTTCGGAATTATCTGCTTAACATCTTAAGGGAATAGTTAGCATCAACAGATGGCATAATAACCATCACTGTTTGGAAAAAATGGATAAAGTATATTAAAAAATGTTTGTGCGTATTCAGTTGACGAGGAGTGTATATGACAATAAATGAAGATTTTAAAAATGTGAAGAGGTCAATATTGTTTAGGTAAAATATTATTTACTTCTGGTGCCATCCAAGCCGCACTGCCTTGATTGTTTGTCATCCATGTTGATTTATCAGCAGCTGTTCCAAAATCACAAATCTTTAAATTCCTTCCAAAGTTGACAAGTAATAAATTTGGTGGTTTTAAGTCTCTGTGGATGAGGGCCTTTGGTTTCATAGCATGCAAATATGCCACACCCTATGATAAGAGGCAATTAATATTATGTTAAACATTATGTCTGTTCTTTATTAAAATACGGTAGTGTCTCTCTAATAGATTATTTTGAGTAGAAATTTGAACTAAATATTAGGTTGGCCGTTATATCTCCAAATCATTTGGTAATAACCAGACACCTTCTTAACCAAAAGTTAATGTTCTAAAAAAAGTTTTTCACCTAAATAAATATTTTTTTGAGGTCATTACTCCGTGCCTCTACAGCCGTACTTTTGGTGATACAAATTTGCATGGGATTTTTGCTCTTCTAAGTTTTATTTCTTTTTTTATCGAATAATTGCAGCTGTTCTATTATTTTTCATTTAAATGAACAGAAAACAAAAATGTTGGTCTTAGAGGAACAGATAATAGTCTAAGACTCGACAACCACATCGACATCGGACATCGGACATAAACGTCTTTAGACTTATGGAAAATGACATAGCATCTTTTCCTTGATTTAAAAAAATGAATTGAATTGTTAATGATCCTAAATATAAATAGGAAACCAAGTTGGTTTTATACCCCATCCCGCCCTCATCAGAAGCTAAGAAAAAACCTGCTGGTATCACAATGCATGTACCTATAATTCCATATACTCATATTTTGGTTATGCAGCCACTCCCAAAATTTACTGTCGGCTCTTGCATTATAACTATTTCAATGTAATGCAACCCTACCACTAATTATAAATATGGTTACAATAGAATTTTAAGTGGTCTTAAAACTAGCGACAGGTACTCGAAAATTCATTGACTGTTTAAGTTTTTAGATTTTTGGGTAAACACTTGAAACATATTTCAAAAGAAAGGTCTTGACTTTCTGATTGCGAATACTCACGTGACAGACATTTTAGTGGCTCCCAAAACCCCAAATGAAGCAATTTTTTTCTTATAAGGATATTTATGTAACCGATATAACGTAATTAAAGCTTTTGACTATTAGACAATACACAAATATATTTTAGGAACAGGTTTTTAGCTTCATCCAGCTATAAACATTTTCTATTAAATTTAAATTTCGAGAATATTGTGGCCATTGAAGCAAATTCACATTCTGTTGCTCAATCTAATTCTTGATTATGCACGCCGTATGGATAGGGGTTGTTTAGTTGAAAATTTCAGTTTATGAGGTCGAAAATGTTGAAGATTTTTGAAAATTTCTCTTCAATAGCTTGTATGTATTGGCAGTCATTCTTGATAACTGGAATTCGAGATCAATAGTTCCATAGTAGCTTTTCACTCCCTTCACACATTCACGACTATGATATCGGGCTCAAAAAAGCTCATCCTTTCTAATATCATAAAAGTAATAAAAACCCATCTGGACCATCAAAATTAATTTTTTAATCGGAAAACAGCACTCAGCGCCATTTTTTTCTAAGTAATACGAAGTTTTAAAAATTCTAGGCGTAAACACTTTCGTAGTTAGATTAATGGTGATTTTTTTTAAGTTTGAGACGTTTAAGGTTATTGGAACTTTTTATCACTCTTCGAACTGGGTCCGTATTAAGAACTACGAAACCAAAGGCAAAAAACGATACTTAAGGAAACGATAGTTACGACATTGACCGTATATGATTTACAGGAATAGATACTTGAAAATATTGTCAGATAAAGTCAAAAAATCTTAGCCCAAACAACAAACATAATAAATGTGTGACAACTACATAAAGACATTTGTGTCAAAACTATAAAAAACGACTGCTAAAAGCAAATAAAACGTACATATATCGTTTATAAAAAACGACTTTCGTAAAACGTAATCGCAGTACAACGATTACGATGAATTTTTAACGATAATTGTAATTTAAGATGAAATAATCGATAAATAATAATTCTTTTAACACAAAGAAGTGCTACGGGAACAAAATAAAACTCAAGTGATCAGACAGAACAATAAAATTCGTGAACAGTTGTCTTTGCTCTTGAATTTGCCGGTAGTGATCAGGTGAGCGTGATCAGATGAGCAGTGGATAAGGCTAAGCTCTCCAGCTTTTAATCTGCTCAATGCTTTTTTAACCATAATGAAATGATGAAGCAAAATATATTTTGAAAATCTGAACAGAGACAGATAACAGAAAAAGTGTATTTCGATCCAAATGTTAGCCAATTGCTCCAAAATAAACTTTTTGCGAAGCATTGAAAAAAATTTAAAAATTTCAGGTTTCTTAGAGGTTTTTTAATCCATTGACATAATAGCCATTCTTCAATGGAATTTGACAGCCCAAGGCTTAATAGATGGATGAGGAGCTGTATATTGACGGAAATAATGTATTTTGATCCAAGTTTTACCCCATTGCCCTAAATTGAATTTTTCGGTGAAGTAAAAACTAAAAATTTCCGAGTTTTAAGATTTTTAGATTTTTTTAAAGGTTTTTTTTTTAGGTTAGCTATTAATTTAATTCATTTATTCGGTTCGATAATACCTTACTGAACAAATAGCACGTTCAGACTGAGTACATGCCAAACAAAACCCCAGTGGTTACATTATGATATGTAAGAAGCCTTTTATTGAATGTTCCTGCTTTTTGTTTATTAAACAGCTAATTCTTCCAGAGCTCAACAAATAAAGCTGGAAAAGATTTAAAATCATGAAAATCTAAAGCCTACTTAGATTTTTCGTTCGACGTTAACTGCTATCTAAAGAGTGATTAAATAGCTGCTTTTTAAAGCAGCTCATTTTGTAAACTGCTCTCTGCGATCGCTGCTCATTGAAAATTGCTCTTTAGTACATCCCTAATTAAGAGCAAACCACATTTGCACTTCTTCTAATTTGTCCATGTTTTTTAGCATTTCAAAACTCAGACTAAATGTAACTAATCTTTAATCTAAGAAGTTTTCACTGCAGAACACACACTAATGAAAATTATAGCTGTGTACCTACTACGTTGAAAACAAAAATATTAATTTTTGACATCATGATCATTCGGTTACTATTAATAAATTTTAACTTTGCACACCATACTTCGAAAAATTCTATTGAAATGAGTTATATGTTACCGTTAAAGCACGAAATACGTTAGCTAATTTATGTGCGAATTAACTGGTTTGACCCGTTGAAGTGCGAATTATCGTATAAGGCTTCGTTAAAATGCGGAATTTAGATATCGTGGCACTTTTAAAAAATTAAAGCACTTGAAGATAATTCTTCTACATAATGGTCTTCTGATAACAGATCACGGAATCCGAGATCATTTGAGGGTATTGTTCACCCTGCTAGACGGTTTAAAAAAACCTTTTTTATTTTGAACTTTTAAAACGGTGTGGTAGGATAAACTACAAACTCAAATGGTCTCAGATTCCACTGTTTAGTCTCTAAAGGGTGTACTCTTCGATTTCTTGAATAAGTTTTAAACAAACTGTAAACTCTTATACTTCAAATAGGGCAGATACTGAACAAAATCAAGTATCTCGGATTATTTTACTGTCAGGATTTTGTGATACAAAAGATTACATTCTTTTTAAAATTTATCTTTTTTCAATGTTTTTTCTAAAGATTCATCTAATGATTTGTTTCGCTCTTTTTATTTACAGATTTTAAAAGATAACGCAGAATATCAACGTATTAGGCTGAATACTGAAACCTGGTGCAAACTCTAATTTATTGTTTTTCATTTTTGTTTAACCTAAATGCATTCAAATAAAATTATTTAAATTTAAACTTTGGAAATGTTTTACTAGCAACGGTTCTAAGACATAATTTCTATGCTGTAGAGATTATTTTCTAAAATTCACATTTTACATAAAGAAAATCAAATATTTGTGCCTGTTGCACAAGTCTTTGCCAGACATTAAGTAAGGTGTCAATTTCTAAGATTACTTAGAAAATACACAATTCTATAGCTTAAAAAAGACCCTAATAAACTTAAATCAATATTTTGTCTGGTCAATTATTTTAAAACTTCTAGCATTTTGATTTACCTCTGCACATTGCAGTGCCCAGTTCATTGCATGCGCCGCTGAATAATATGGATTCGCTTTTCCGTGTAGAAAATTATAAAGAGATCCACCTTCTGCGTATTCCATTATAAGATAGACGCATTCATTCTTAATAGAAACGCCATATAGAGCAATGATATTCGGGTGCACAACTCTCGACAGTTGTTTCACCTGAAAAATAAAGCCCAGAAATCCTTTTTAACAATCTCTATGAAAGACTGCGACACTTACCTCTGTTTGGATAGCCTTCTGGTCGGCGGTGATGTAAAATTCCTTAACTGCCACATAGTGATTCTGCCATTCAGCCTTGTAAACAGTTCCAAAGGATCCTCTGCCAACAATCTTCCAAGAAAGAAACAAACAAAGATGTAGAAAAGTTTTTTTTTTCTATAATTTCAATGAGCGTCGTTGTCGTTTATCGTAGTGGTCGCCATCCCTGCCTACCCCTACAGACACTCGAAATGGGGTAACCTAATTTCGACTTGCTGTTTATATAACAAAAATAAACAAACAAAATTCTTTGGCATTCTTGCCTTTGTTTTGGATGTGTCTATGGGTCGGGGACGAAGAGTTGTGATAAACACAAGGGATTTTTAGCTACACTACTTCACTATAACTATCACTTCATCCAGACACTTTATAAAATTACAGAATGCGTAATTTGTAAGAATACACTTCATGTTATCAGTAAATATTTTTAAAAAAATCCCCGCAAATTGTTGTTGAATTTATTCTCTACAAACCTCTCGATTATGGATTTCATCGAACTCAATTTGCCGAAGATTTACAATTGGTTGTCTGGCTTCCGCCATTTGGATTTTCCTCTTTTTTCAGCAGCACTTAGATTCTTTTCTTAATTTACTGAGCATTTTTGGGAAAATATGCTTTGTCAATAATGGTGATAATGAAAGATAAATTAATATTTTTGAGGATAAAACGCGTTAAAAATAAATGTAGTTGATAAAAAATATCTCTTGATAAAAATCGACGGTGGCGGATAGCTGTCAGCTGTCAGCGAATTGTCATTTTTTTTTTTTAAGTTTTGTTTTGACAGCGATGCAATGTGGGCCAACATTGAGATAACAAAAAATTAATAGTAGATGCACGAACCTAGTTACGTTACTTGTATGAAAATGAAGAGTACACATCCTTCGAGCAATTTAAGTACACTTCAAGACAAAAATGTCCATGCTTTTAAAAATCAAGAATCAAGAAAATCCATTCCCTTGAAGGTGGCAAGGACTTGCGAATAGGATCAAACGAGTGATGTTTTTGATTTTGGGCCGCAGAATTTGAGAAACTAAATGAATGGAGTGAGGATGTCGAATGACGGCCCTCGGTCCACAAAAAACAAAAATAAAACGCATATATAATAGAAATTCTATTATAGGTGCGTTTTATTGTATTTATAGCTAGCGCAGCAATGCAAGCACCAATAAAACGATTTACTCACTTTTATATTAATTTTTTTTTATTATTTCAAAGCATTCCTACCAGGCCACAAAATGTCAAAAGTATTTGCCATTAAAAATTCAAATAAACTTTAAAAGCAAAGTCTGTGCCAGTCTTCAAGTAATGAATATTTTTGTACAGCCAAGTTCAACGCTGCCCTATTTTCAACTTTAAGCAACTTTATCTCAACTTTATATTCACTTTTTTAGTGCCTTATTTATCAACACTTTTGGGTTTGTTGTTGTTCAAAGAGGGAAATGTTACTGTGCTAGCTATATTTTTTCCAATAAAACACGTCTACCTGAAAAGCAAACTAAATGGTCGTTTTCGATTGGATTTTGGTATTGTTCCATTCCTTTTGAATATGGAAAACCTTCTACTCCAAATTTTCTTTTTTCGATAAGAATGGAACAGTTCCAAAAACCAATCGAAAACGACATAATTCAAAAACATTGTTTTTTTTTGAAAATCCATTTGAAGTTTCTCGTTACTTTGAAAATTCATTGTCATCTTGACCCTCGTCTTGTAATGTTGTTTGGAACTGTTCCATTTCTTTTGAATATGGAAAATTTGGAGTAGAAAGTTTTTCATATTGGAAAGATATATGGAACAATTTCAAAATCCAATAGAAAACCCCAAACGGAGCTGGCAAAAACATTCCAGAGTATAACATTCCGGATTTTTGGTTAGAAAAATTATAACTTTTTGCCGGTATCAATACAAAGACATATTTTAGTCAGGAATGCTTCCATTCGCTGAGGGAAAAAGCCTTTGCTTTGGGTGTTCCATCAGAAAAATGAACATGAAAGGTGTAGATAGCCTAGTTCACAGTTTCCTTGCGAAAAAAATCTAAATTTTCAAAACAATTTTCCACCTATTCTGTGCATCAAATTATATAATATTCAAGGCAAAAATAATTTAGCCAGTATATATTTCCCAGATCCCAGAGGACTCAGAGCGCTCAGCAATATAAACAGAATTCCTCTCAAAATTCCTCACTTTTCCCCTTAAAAACTGAGACTGAAATTTTTTGGATTCGCTTGCTCAATTACTTTTTGTCGCAGTAAATTACATAAGAAGAAAAGAAAAAGGGAGTTGTTTTGACTTCTATCTGAGAAATGTTGTTTATATTTTATTCTCCTGCTCTGTCAAAAAATTGAGGAAAAATACTGAGTGATCAAGAAATATAAACTGACCAATTGCCTCGGCCTTTACCACCCATTCAGTCATTGTTTACCCTAAATTATTTAACTATAGGCCTAGAAATGGAAAATAATTATTTTTGGATGCAAAAACCATTTGCATGCAAATAATTCCTTGAGGCAAATAAATATTTTTTGGGAATGTAAGCCGACCATTAAAAAAAAAGTATTTTACTCACCGCACTTTTTTTCGCATGCAAAAAAATTACCATTGTTTTGTTTGACAGCAATGTTTTATTTTGCATGAAACTGTAAACTAATTATGCAAATAATTAATTTTGCATTTCACCTCAAGTATTTCTGACATTCGAGAATATTTGCATACATTTTTTTTTTTGCGCACGGGGACTGTAAACTAGGCTTTATGCGACACAAAATATTAGTTTCGAACAGCTAATGCCGTTTTCGATTGGATGTTTGGAGTACTCCTTTTCTACTCTTTTTTCACTCCAATTACTCCAATTTTTCCATATACCATAGGAACGGAACAGAACACAAAATCAATCAAAAAACGACATAAAATTTTGTATTTCTCTATAATTTTGATAATTTTTTTTTATTTTTGATAGATAATAAAGATGTATTAATGCAACGATGTAAACTTTTCGACGCAGTAATTCTTTTAAATTTACGATATAAGCCTCTCATGAACACCATTTTGAAACAGTCTGCGTAAACATCGTAACTAATCCGCTGTTTGTTTAACGTCAAATAAAAATATTTCATTTAATTGTATCTTTCCTCAGCCATTTTGATTAAAATATTTCTCGTTTTGATGTTCAAATTGTTTTTGTTTTTGATTCTTTTTCGTTCAGAGCTAGTTTAAAAGTTTACCACTATTCGGAATATCCACCAGACGTCAGAATCAAATCAGCAAAGAAGAACCAAAGAAAAAATATGTCTGAACTGGGCGAAAAGGTAAACAAATTCTTTTAAAGGTGCGAAATGTAAATGTAATAATTTTGTATATCGATACTGTTTTCCAACAAAAAACTTTTCAAATTATTGTTTTATTATGCTTATTCAACTATGTATCATTCTTAAAACCCTTTATTTCTATCAAAAACACAGAAAATAATTAAAAATCTTTTTTGTTTGTGGTGCAGCTGTAAATTCTTTCTTCTTTTCTTTTGTGAACTGTCAAAATTATAAAGAGAAAAGACAAAGATAGTTTCTGGAAAAGCCCAATTGCCATTTCTATTTATGATATGAATTCATGTAGGAAAGTGAAAAATTTGTTGGAAAAGATTTCTTAAACAAATGTTGACAGTTCTTTTCGACGGTTACGATGTTTACAATAGTTTTTCGACGTTGAATGAATACGTACCCTTAATGATAATTCTTTTTATAATTAATTCATTAATAAAACTGCAAGAAAATCATAAAAAGTTTATAATTTTTCACATTTTACAACCAAAACAACAATAATGAAGTTGAAAGAAAAATCCGAAATGTTTGTAACTATCGCATCGTTAAAATTTGGGAAGAAACGATGGAAATTGTTGAACTTTGTTTCATTTTTCAACGTTTCACGACCAATTGGTATACTGACAAATTATTACAGCCTTTTGGGCAGTTGACTAGTTAGACAGTTTTTTAAAAACCCTTAATATTTGGAAATATGCTTTACTTAATTGAATAAAATGTCAAGTTAGACAAATCTTAGACAACCGATATGCTGTTGCCCAAGTCAGAAAACTTTAGGACAACAGTAAACAAAGTTTAAAAATAACTTTTTGAAGTCGATTTTGTTTTGATCTGAGAATTGATTTTTTTTTTCGTAGCGAATGATATACGATTTCAGATTGATTTTTTTTCATTGTACCAATTCGTGTATGATTTGTATCTGTCAAGCTATAGCGATCTAGACTTGTCCATTATTCTGGAATGTAATAGTGTGTTAGTAAAGAAGAGTAAATCAGCTGAAACATCCAGGTCTGCAAAAATAGATTTCCGGCTTTATGCATTAATAATCAAAATCTCTGTCTTGACAGATCTGAATTTTAAAGCCATTAAAAATAAAGTTTAATACACACATAGTGTCATTTTGCATCAAAATAGCTACAATTTAAAAACAAATTTTTTTAAAATTTGTTTCAAGAGTTTCGCCTTGCTTTGAAATAAAAATGTTTATCAATAAATAATTTTTTAGGGTACCTAGTCATACAACAGCGAAAAGCTGTCGCCGATAATTTGACATATTTACACAGTTTACAACTTTACAACGTTAACGACGAGTTTCCGCTGTTGAATGATATCTACCCTTAATTAAGTATTTACATATAATTTAAAAAATAAGTACTTTTACTGAAGAATTAACAAAGTAAAACATAACGGAGATATGCGAGTACCAACGTTTTATTAAGATAAATTGCAGAGCAAATAGTGTAAATTTGAAGATGTATTGATAATATTTTCTGACTGTAATTTTGGAGTAAAATTTCATAGAATAAAAGTATAGCTTTTTCAGGAACTTATGGCCTTTTCGATTTGCAATCCAGAAGCGTTCGGAATGCATGTAAGCCCTTCCGGAAGTGTTCTATTGGCATTCAGAACGACAATTCATCTCATGAAAAGAACAGAAAACGATTCTGGATTTTGTTTCAGAATCGAAACCGAGACCACCCACTAGGCAACTAAGTTGGTGGCAATTTTAAGTTGCTCGAAGTTGCTTGCGGAACTTTTTGCCAGCAACTTTAAGTTGCTCGGCCACGCCCACTGGGCAACTTTAGTTGCCAGCAACTTTATCTGTCAAAGATGGCCGTGTTCAACCTTAAATTATTATATATTTATTTTCAGTATATCTTAAATTTACAAGTTATTTCAATTAATTTTACTTTGCATTTATATTTTATTAACGCCAATTGGGAATCAGACACTAAACAAAATATGTAGTGGTAAAAGTCAACACAAAAACACAAACGTCGAGTTCCAAAAAGTTGCTCGGAAGTTGCTTAGTGGGCGATTGCCAGCAACTTTAGTTGGTCGGAGCTGCCGGCAACTAAGTTGCCCAGTGGGCGCCAGGCCAAAGTGTTGTCAAATATTGCAAAAATTAAATTTTTAGCTAAAAATAAGTAAATTTAACACATTTTACTGCTTCTGAGAACAATTATTTTCCTTTAACAGGGATACGAGAACATCAGAAACAATGTGTATGTGCTTGTTTGTTTTATTGGTTTTCCAAATCGGAGAGTTCTTCCAAATTGCCAATTGAAAAGGCCATTACTAATAATGATTTTTTATACTTTTTCCCAAGACCTTATAATTCCTTATAATGTATAACAGTTTTTTTGCTTCCATTTGAAGATTACAATTAGGTGGTCGGCTTCATAACTTGACGTCTAATTTACACAAAAATACGTGTTTCCAAGATGTCAATCTGAAGAAAGAGAAACAGACCAATGATATGAAAGGGAAAAACTTTGTGGAAGTTTGATTTATTATTTTTTATCATTAAGTTATTCACTGTGTAATTTTTTTTTGTGTTATTATTTTTCAATAGCGCTAGAATTATATCATTAGAAAAATGTTTAAATAGGTGATAGTAAATATGTAGATGATTATATAGTCTGTGTTTTTTTTATGATTTTTACCTCCTTGTCACACTCTTTACCTTTGTAGCTCTGTTTCACTTAACCATTTATGAATGAAATAAAATTACAAACACAACAATGTTAGCAAACAGATTTGGGGGGATGTCTTCATAGTGGATTATTTTGTATAACTTGTTATACAGTTATATTGCTATACAAAAGCTTGGGATACGGAGAAAAGAATTTGGATAGTGCAACGGTACCATGCTTTGCAGTCCGTCATTTCCGTCCAAAGGGAATTTAGGCGGGAGTTTGGCGGTAATCCCCCGAGTAGATGGACCATTATGAGGTTTGTAAACATGTTTGCCGAATCTGGAAGCATCGCACGAAGGCCGTACCATCGGGATGCCAATGTTCGGGTTCAGGATACAATCGCAGCAGTAGCATCTGCAATACAGGCCAATCCGAGCGTTTCGATCCGAAACTTATCGGGGCAAATTGGAGTTAGTAGACGGTCATTACAACGGATACTTCATGACGATTTAAACTTGTTTCCGTACAAAGTCCAACTTACTAGCAAGTTAAACCCTCAAGATTTGCCTGTTCGCCTGGAATTTTGCCAAAAAATGATATCAATGGCCGAAGAAGACAACACATTGATCAATTGTTTGTTCATGTCTGATGAGGCCCATTTTGATCTTAACGGCAATGTAAACAAGCAAAATTGCCGTATATGGAATGAGTCTAATCCAGAAATGCTCCATGAGACGGAACTGCACCCAGAACTTCCGGGCTGTACTTCTTTGAAGAAAACGGTGTAACCGTTACTGTCAATGGGGACCGTTATTTAAAGATGTTGAAGGAGTTTTCTTACCCAGAACTGCGCCGAAGACGTATACTATTCAACAGCGTTTGGTTTCAGCAAAATGGAGCAACTGCACATATAGCCAGACCAGTTATGGCGGAGCTAAACAAAAAATTCGCAAACAAATTAATTTCTAGGAACTCCACTCTTCGCTGGCCCCCAAGGTCACCTGACCTGACTGCACCAGACTTCTTTTTATGGGGTTATGTCAAGCAAGAGGTGTATAAAACGAAGCCCAGGAATTTAACTGAATTAAAGCAGTCCATAACGACAATAATTGAGGCGATCCCAACTTCAACTCTTCAGGCCGCAATGAATAATTTTTTGATCAGGTGCCGCATATGCGTGGGAGAGCGTGGAGGTCATTTGCGGTCTATAATCTTTAAAAACAACTAACTATTTAAAATAAAATTTAATTTTCTAACTAATAAAAAAAAATAAATGAAATACATCGATTAAAAAAAAAGTTATTTGAATTTCTTATTGTAGCACAATTGGTGCGCCACCCTGTATAATAATTCTTCAAATGGAAGCAACTTTTTTATGTCGATACGATATCCAGTGTTTTATAGAGATCAGTGCTCAAAACTAGTAAAGTGTCATTTAGCTGGGAAAAAGATCAGGGAGTTTACCTTAACTGCAAAACTGCAAAACGGCACACCTCTTCTCTAGCTGTCAGTTTACGAGATAAGTTATGGACGGTGTTAACATTTGACTGTCTACTGCGACTTATTTTGTCATTCATCCAACTTCTTTTGTTCAGACACAAACTAATGTGAACACAAAAGACTCACTTTGACGTTGAGAAGTCGTTGAAAGAAAACACAAATCTGAGCTCATTGATGGATTAATTAATTTTGTTTTCATTCCAAAACTTAAATATTATGTCTGTTCGCGTACCTCCCAAAACTACGAATTTCTACGAATTTAGCCCAAAGTTCTGTAAAAGCTCATATAAAAAAAATAAGATTCGTAGAAATTCGAAGTTATAGGAAGTACACGAACAGACCATTTATTTGTTTAAAATCTTTTTAAATCAAATAACATTGAATTCTGTAGTATTTGTTTGCCAAAGAATAAGAACAGAGAGAGAAAGTAGTTGTCACACAAGAAAACGTCAAAAAAAAATCTATACATTTTCAAAAATACTGCTTGACTCGGCCATCCCTTTCTCACCATGAAGTGGGAGTGAGACAAGGTACAGAGACGTCAAAAAAAGTCGGAGGAGTCAGTCCAATGTGAACACTGTCATGATGGTTTGATAGAAAAATAGTCTTTTTTTTGCGTTTATATGCACTTGATTCAAAATCTAAAAATTTTAACTAATGTCAGTTCGCTTTTCAACGACGATATAGGCGTTTTTCTTCTTTTCCCCTTTGAAAAAAACAACATCACAATCCTAAAAATAAATAAGTTTGGCCTAATTACAGTTTGCAATAGTAAAATTAGACCAAATTTCAATATTTGGCCTAACCTCATTTTGCCAATTAGCCAGTATATATGTATGTATCTCAGTGAACTCGAGACTGCATTGTAAGGTCTGAAGAAGTGGGAGCGAGATGTGAATACTGAAACGTCAAAAAAATCCAGTTTTTCAATCCAATGTGAACACCGTCAAATAGCCACCTGCAGATCAGAATGGGTGCGTTCATCGGCAGAAATCAGAAAGTTCAGTACTGAATCGTAACGTTGAACGCACAAAAAATCTGAAATTACAGCCAAATGTCATACATATTAGGTTTGTTTGGTTACTGAAAATTCGTACGAATTCGTACGACGTCGCACTACATTTCACAAATTTTCTGTTTGTCAACCCCAAAGTGTAGCAAGATAGAGCAAAATGAGAGAGCAAGAAATTTTCCCTCCATGAAAATACTTGCTACACTCTACTACACAAAAAGCAGAAAGTAAAAAACTGTCAAAATACGAAAGAGACATTTTGTGTCACAATTTTTTTTTTGTTTTTTAATAGATTTGTCATATGTGATTTGACTTATTTGATAGCGGATGCTAAAATGGAAAAAAAGTAAACAAATTTAACGTTCAGATATCCCCGATCATCAAAAGACTCGGAACAGGTAAGTCTAATTTGCAACAAAAGTGTAAATAGGGTAAATAGGTTAGTATTTATTTTACTCATATTTATGTCTCTTTCAGATCAAAAATATAGAAGTGCCCTTGCGGAAATGTGTAAGAAGAATTTGGCTGAAAAATTTCATGATGCTATTATTTCTTATACAAGTGCTTCCCACTATTGTCTCGTCTATGAGAAACTCGTCCTCCTCTGAATCATCAATACATTCCAAAATAACGCTTTCAGAAATTGAATCGATTTCAGATTCATTTGAAGACGAGGACGAGGAGTAAAAATATTTTCGGAAGACATTCTTTTCGTTTTACTTTACATAATAAATCAAACTTCACAAATAAGCTGAGTGTATGTCACGTTTGACGTTTTATACACAAAGTGCTACAAAACTGGTTTTTCGCGTTTGTTAACCTTGTAGCAAGATTTTTCCCTCTCTGAGAGAATTTTCCCCTCCTTTCTAAAATTTGACAGTCGTGCTATAAAAGTAACCAAACAAACCTATTTTGTCTGCCAAAATCTTGTTATTACTTGTTGATTTCACTGAAAGTGAATATAAAGAAAAACTTTTTCTGTCGGAAATTAAAAATTAAAATTAAATTTTAACTAATGCCGTTTTCAATTGGATATTTGGAGTACTCCTTTTCAACTCCTTTTTCACTCCAACTACTCCAATTTTTCCATATGCCATAGGAATGGAACAGAACACAAAACCAATCAAAAATGACATAAAACTAAGTGACTCTGAGGATGAAATCATATGTAAGTTGACTGGAAAAAGCTTGTTCGTTCTTTTTATTTGGATTATAAGACTCAAAAATAGTTTAAGCAACACTTTTTACTTGCAACCAAAAAATCTTAGCAGTTATTATTTCCAAATGCACGTCTTTATCGCGTTTTTGCATCGAATGAAATTATTATAAAAATATAAATGCGGAAAAGTTTCACTTTTTGTTAAGGAAAAACTAAAGCCAAAATGCCATGGAAAAAACTACTTTTCAATCTTGTTTTTTATTTTATTCACTTACAAGAAAACAAAACTTAAAAAAAAAACAACATGCCATACCAAGCCGACAATAGCTGCATCCACTATTAGACGGTGTTCACATTGGACTGAAAAACTGGATTTTTTTTGACGTTTCAGTATTTACAGCTTCCTTTACAGAAGAAAGGGGAGCGAGATGTGAATACTGAAACGTCAAAAAAAAATCCAGTTTTTCAATCCAATGTGAACACCGTCTTAAGTTCAACTTCTATGGCAAATTCTTTTTTTTGTCTTTTTTTTTAGCTGTCATCTGAATTTTCAGATGAAAATTTTTATCTGAAAAACGTAAGCAAACGTAACGAAAAGTCATCTAAATTTTCAGAATTTTTATGACAGCTGACCAATCAGAAGCCCCAAGAATTCAGATTTCTGGATCCTTGAACGCACGGAATCAAAACTTGTAGGTATGTGGAGGTGTGTCCCACAGCGAGTTTCAAACAGTTTAGCCAGATTTAGTGCAAACCCGTTCCACAAGTGAAATTATGTATTAGCCCGCACTAAATCTGGCGGTCTGAAACTGTTTGAAACTGTTTAAAAAAATATAGGGAACAGGGTTTGGGTTATTGTACACAGATCAAGCAAAGATTCTGCTTTCACATTTCTTTCCAAACAACTGCTAAAATTCATGTTGAATTTTGACACAACATTTTTTGGGGAATACATCACAGAAAACAGCTGTTCTCTGAAAAGAAATTTTATTCAAAAATTTCATAGAATTTTATTTCAATATTTCAAGTGAATCTTATCAAACAAAATAGATTTTTCCCTTTTGCATTGATAAAGGGTTTGTCCTTGAATATTTTCCGTTTTCACATATCTCTTATGAATAAAAGAAATTGCCACAATATAGCTCGAGAATTAATGCGTTGAGCAATTATCAAATTTCATGAGATAAATTTTGACAAGAAACGAAAATTTGATTTTTATCTGAAGCTGCGCCCTGCGTGCTTTTCCGCTTACAATACTTGCCTAAATTTTAGTTTGGTTAAATTTTGGAGAGAAAATTTTGCGTGATCTACGTACTAGACTTAAACCTCGATAAAAAGATCGATCTTCCTAAACCCGGAGACAATAAAACGTAGCTCTTAAGGTTTATATTAAAGTAAAAACCCTTTTTAATTTTGCTAGAGTGTCACTGTGTGCCATTTTACCCATTAAACAAATGGGTCGTGGAATGTATTTTTGAAAACAGATAAACAGTTTTTGGCTTTATTTTAAACTGGTAACTGGTCAGAACATAAGTTGAATTGATTATTCTTTGTTAAAAAATTAAATTTAAATCCGAGATATGGTCAATTTTGCTTAGGTGTAAACCATTTTAAGCAAGCCTCCCCTATTTTGGTTCTTAAAAAGCAACTGATGTCTATTTTTTACAACATGACTTAAAAAAATATATTTTAAAATTATATTTGTATAAATGAAAAATTCTTTTGTCTCCTTCTGTACCATAATACTAATTAAGGATACCTTACCTTTACCCTTCATATGACCTATCTTAAATTTTATTTTTTATTTTTATACAAAGTATAAAAAATGGAATTCCACCTTTGTTAAAATTCGTTTGTATTTCAAAAGAGTCAAGGATGTGTGTAGCGCTGTATTTTGTTCATACTTTTTATTTAAATAAATTTCAAGTAATGGTGTATCCATTATAATTTGTATAAGATTTTACATTATACACATCACATTATCCTGGTGGCATCAAACGTTTTTTTTGTTTGTCTTTTTTTTCCTGAATGCTGATTGTTCAGTGTAAGGATATGCAAAAAGGTAAAATTTATTTGATTTTCATGCGAAAAAAGGGTCGCAATAGATACAAAATGGTGAAGGCGATACACATGTGCAAGAAAAACAGATATAAAATTACGCACATACTTAGGTACTCTCAAAAGGATTCAAGGAAAGAGTTTTAATTATTTGCTTTTCGTTTAGCTATGTCAAAATTTACCCAAATGGAAGAGAATGATGGTGATTGAATCTGACAGGACACAAATGCTACAGGAATGATATTGCCTTATCTTAACCTTCTGAAATCAAGAAATGTTAAATGTATGAAAGTGATTTTTTCCATTATACCTACGTATTCCATGCCTACGCCCTTGGGGATATTAATTATTGTAATTTATTTTTTAATTAGAACCATTAAACATTGTCATATATGAGGAATATATTCAATTGTTTACAGGCCTTTGTAAGGTCTTTTGAAGCTTGTACTCAATACAATCTGTTTCAATTTGTGCAAAGGGTAGGACGGAAGTAAATATAAGTAAATACTTGATGGAATAAAATATTTTAAAGCTTAAAGTAAACTATTTTTTTTTTATTTAAACAGACCATTATGTAGGTAGCTATAATTGTCATCGGTGGTTTACCCTGAATCTAAAAAAATTCTTTTAATGCAATACGCTATAGTTACAGTGATAGAATAAATGCTTGGCAGCACCAAATTGTCAATTTGTACCCATTAAGGTCTAATTTAATTTTGAAGTTTGAACTAAAATTTGTAGAATCAATTTGAAGATTGGGTTTATTAGTTTGCTTATTTGCGTACCAATATTCTTCATGCAATGAATTTTTGTTAAATCCAAATGCATTACTCAGCTTTGAGTAGAATAAAATAAATCACGTACAGCATTTTTTGACAGTTATTCCAGTTGCAGCTGCAGCTTCAGTTTCAGCACTCTATTCTGGTCAGGCAGTTAACGACTAATTTTGTGAGCTAAAGAGGAATATAAAAAAATATGTTTTCATCACAGACATTATTTGAATGAGGACTATTTTTTTCTCATCACCAATCTGTTTTTTTACTCAAAAGAACTGTATTCTTAGCTGAAATGCTATTTTTTTTTCGAAAAATCATGACAGTTTTGTTTCACACTTATTAGGTACGACATTACGACACAATGGCTCAGTGGGACAAGCCAACAACCAGAATGCAAATCAGTAAAGTATTTAATTTAATTTATAATTTTTCGAAAAAAATATCATTTCAATTTATTAACTTAAAGCCTAGTACATACTTTCTCTTGAAGTGAACAAAAGCCAGTGGAGAAAGTGATTTTTTGGCATTTCTCGCTGGTACTGACATGCGAATGTGTTGTGAACGTTTGACGTTTAAAACTACCATGACATCATATGACTAGTAATCAAACTGTCAACTGATCACCAAGAGTTCAGCCTAGTACGCAGATCGAGCTAAAATTTCGCTCCCATACGAAATTCTCTCCAAAATTAAGCCGAGCTAAAATCCAGCCAAGCATTTTAGCCGAGAGGTACGCAGCTCCAGCTAAAAAATCAAATTTTTGTTTCTTACTGTACGGGGCCATCTGTCAGAATTTAGCGCGGGAAATAATTGTGCGGCACATTAATTCTTGAGCTAAATTGTGGCATGTTTCTATATTTGTGAGATTTATGTGAGCTGTAAATTGTGAAAATGAAAATTGAGAACGAGAAATATGCAAAGACAAACGATTTATTAATGCCAAAGGAAAACAATCTATTTTATTTGGTTACATTCACTTAGAAACTTGAAAAGAAAAATTCTTTGAATTTGCTGAATATAATTTCTATTCAGAGAACAGCTGTTTTTTTTTAAAGTAATCTCCACAAAAATCTTGTGTCAAAATTTAGCTAGGAGTTTAGCTGGTGTTTGGAGAGAAAAGTGAGAGTGAAATTTTAGCTCGATCTGCGTACTAGGCTTCCCGTATATTTTGTACGGGAATTGCTCGTGAACGAAAACTCTCCACACAGCTTCACGAGTACGTTCATTCGTGAATGAAAATGCAAATTTTTGTATGGATTCACGACATGATTCACAAGCATGTATAAGGCTTAAAATGACTAGACAATTATTAAGAAGAAATACATAGAAATAGATATTATATCAAGAAGAAATAAAACGCAGATAGATAATTATTTAATGCTATGGCCGAGAATTAAGCTTTATTATATAGATAAGGATTTGCCATCATTGTGTTTTAAAAAAAGATTTCAGGGAAGTGGCCACATCGGCTGGCTCGAAGAAATTCCACCCGAGAGGCCCAATTTTCGACCAGTTTTTTGCAGCAATTGGGGCCGTATGTCAGCAATAACGCACCGATTATTCTCTTCCAAGGCATCAATCGTCTCAGGCTTATCTGCGTAGACAAGCGACTTCACATAACCCCACAAAAAATAGTCGAGCGGTATTAAATCGCACAATCTTGGAGACCATGCCACAGGGCCACAACGTGATATAATACACTCACCAAAAGTTTCCTTCAATAAATTGATTGTTTCGCGATGCGTCGCGCGAACCGAACCATTATTTTGGTAATAAATTTAATCGATTTGCATACGTGGTTCAGAAGGAAGTCTATTCATTATGAAATAGCAAACCAATCTGAACATAATTTAAGTGACAGCTGTCAAAAACACCAACTCCGAAAAAGTATTGCCAGATTGAAAACCACACATCTAGGAAAACACCCTTTATTTACAATAATGTGCTATATTTTTATAAGTTTAAAACAAATTATTTTAGTTTATTTTCAAATCAATTTAATTGTCTTTCAGTATTTAATGTTGTAATTAATTTTTAGTCTAACATTGAAAACCAGAAGGTTCTACGATTTTTAGTTTTTGAGAGAAAACTACTAATTTATATAAATTTTGTTATTAAGCGATTTTGAAATTACTTATTTCACAAAGTATTGGCCAATAACTTGGAATCATCCTGTACCCATTTCTTACTTAAGTAGTAGAGTTCTTGATTAATTTATTCGGATAATACCCGGTTTCAAGAGCTCTGCTTTGTAGAAACAGTGTATCTCATCATAAAACACTTTATTAAATAAATTGATTAAGACCATTTTCATTAAACCCCTACTTCCTCCCATGAAGTCACTGGATTGACCGGATATTTCTTAGTTTTTAACTTTTTTACTTTATTTTTCTTTCATTTGCTTTTCCGCTAATACGCTTTAAATGGTGAGAGGCAAATTTTAAGGCTGCAAAACTGAAAATTTATAGGCGATTATGTCCTAAAAAACAGGGCAATAAGAAACAACGACGTTCATAATTTATATTGCAAAAATCAATAGATAGGTCGTTAAAAATACGAACTGTGGAGCGCTATTGAATTGCATTTTGGAAGGGGGGGGGGGTGCGATAACCCTTTTCGGGCTTTTGCATATAACTCGGAAACGAAGCAAAATTTCGAAATAATGTATTAAAACTTTTTTGTAGGCAATACAATTTACCATCGAAATGGATCATTCAAAAAAATTTTTTAAATTTTTAAGTTACCTAAATTTAAAAAAAAAAATCATTGCAAAAAATGAGGAAAATCAGATTTTTTGTTTTTTTTGAACTTATTTGCCTATAACTTTTTTACCTGTGGAGATAGGTATAGCCATTGCTGTATATTTAGAAAAAGTTTTTGATAAAAATCGACGAGAAACGGTCGCTCAAACTAAGCTGATTTTAAGATTTAAAAGTAAAATATATGGTATTTATGGCTATTTTGGGGAACTTGTAAGATGATACGCTCAAACTAGGTGTATGATTCATTCTTGACCATTTAAGCACAAAATAAAATAAAAATAAATTTTTTTTCGCAGTTTAATTAACTAATTTTTTTTCAATGTTTAAAATAATTGTCAATAACAACAAACTTGCTTCTAAAAACCCGGTTTTTGAACTTATGTTAGCTAATTATACCTGCTTGGACTTGAAATTTTAGGAAAAAAGGACAATACTATGATCTACTGTCAGACGAAATTTCAATAAAATTGAAATTAGCTCATATTAAATTAGTAAAGTTTTAATTTATAAATTGGGAACAGCATGTGAATAATTAATAAAATATGGAGTCTCACTGTCACACCCGTAACGATGGAATAGCTTTGATTTTATCTTATATTTATCAGGTTGCTGAATTTGAATCTGATGTTTGCGACTAAAATTTCGTGACGCAACATGCAAAAAATTTCAAAATTGCTACAAAAATGCCAATTGACTGGATTCTTTAAATAACGTAGTTTAGGGCGAAGGCTTATAATCAATGGAAAATAAATAGAGACATTTGAAAAATTCAAAAGGAATTGACAAATCCTCCAAGAGTATACTTGTCATGAATAAGTGCTTCTCATCCAACCGTTCGGACTCGGCAAAAAATTGTACATAGGTCCCCTCCATTCCTGCCAAAAACACGCACACAGGAATGGTTGAGAGTTGTTAGTCACTAGGCCTTGGTTCTCCACGCTGTTGTGCCACCAAATTTATATATTTATTTATTTTATGTTCATACTTTTTTTCGAAAAAAAAATTACATCGAGAAAAAATATTTCTCCAAATTTGCATAAAAACGCATTTTTCTTATTTTAATTACAAATTCGAACTCAGCGAAAATAAAAAATCTTAAAATAGTAGGTATGTCTTGGTTCATGCTACAGACGTAAGATTTCAAATTTTTAACATAATGTATTTACTTAGTGCTTTCGAGTGAATTTTCTAAGACAGTAAAAATACTTTAGTTTCCAACTAGCAAGAGTCCAAATGGGTTGTAGTAAAAAAAACCCTGAACAGAGATTTATTGTAAATTTTATATTCTGTCCATTGTACTTAGATTTAATTTTCGAATTGTTGATAGTTTGGAGCCATTAGTGAAAAACTTTAAAAAAAATGCATTTTTACATTTATTTCAATGTTACGTCACGATATTTTAGTCGCAAACCTCAGATTCGGATTCAGCAACCCGAAAACATTAAAGAGGGGCAAAATCGAAGCTTTACCACAATTTACTCGCTAAGAGTTTTTTCGAGCACAATTTTTTTATTATTTTTTATACTGCGGGTGAGGATAGATAATAGTGGTTAGTAATTTTAAAAAATTCCATCGAAAATTATTCATTATTCTAGGGAACCCTTTGCTAAAGATGACGTGCTACTAAAAATGTGGTCCATTTTTGCTAACAAATAATAAAGGTACCCACACACATGGCACATTAATTTTATGTGCGGGTCTCATCTCAGCTCCAATGATTCGCATTGCGCTGTCATCCGTTGCACCACACCATCCAAAACCAGCTACATATATGTACCAATATACTTATATGCATGTATAACAAAAATGCAAAAGCATATTTAATGTCCCGTAATTGCGTTCCTTGTACCTACCGCTACATACAAAATTTAACTTTCTAGAAAATAAATAAAATATTCGTCCTGCTTGTTCTCAAAACACATACTCATCTGATGGTAAAGGATATACATATATAAATATGTATTTGCAAAGCCCCTAAGTGTGTGCATTTTGTTTGAAAAACTTTTGCAACTTTGTTTTTGGAGATTTATTTTATTTCAATTTCGGTTTTACGAGTATTCCCTGGCCAACATGACCCCCCGAGTGTCCAGTGTTAAGACTTCAATTTCGCCACCCATAAGGACTTTCCAGCTGCTGCTGTTACTGATGCGGATGCCAATGGTAGAGACAAAACAAAAGTTTCAGGATGCTTTTAACGTCATCTCCATATGTATGCAATCCGGCCGAAGAATGGACGGACGGGTGAGAAAAACTGGCGGCAGTCAGTGGCGGCGGCGGTGGAGGGCATTGGGACTTATGGGATGGGAATGGAGACGCTGAGAGAGGTGGCTAAATCAAACACATCTCTGTGTTGCATTTTGCTTAAGGATATCCTTTTGAACTCTTCCGTTACCATTTTATTTCATGAAAATACAGCTAAAGGACATTATAAAAAAAAGGATTCTTAACTCTCAAACCCGCTGCCACCCCTTTTAACCTCCTGGTGGACTTCTGCTTTTAGTTTGCATATTTATTGTATAACGATAATGTGGGTCGTTGCCATGAGTTCCTCCTAAGACCAACATGACTATGATGAAAGGACGAGTAAAAGTTTCCAACGTTTTTCTTTTAGGTTGTTAGCCCGTTCTTTATTTTTTGTTCATTCTGTGATGATACCACCACTGATGCTGCTGCTGCTGCTACTACTACTGCTGGATGCTGCTACTTCTATACTTTTGTAACCCAGAGTATATATTCAAGGGATTTATTTAGAATTTCAAAAACTTCTTTGTGATGAAAAGGACTTTCATCGTCGTCGTCCTGCATGAGAAATATATCTGTACTCGTATAAATATGTATATTTTTTTTGGGACTATACTTTTCAGCACTTTACGTTTGGGTTCACAGAAAAAAAAAATCAAAAGGGTTAATGCAAATGTATATGATGCGAATGGACTTTAGACGACACAATATCAGCATATAAAATGGACCATCACCCCCTTGGTCCTAGATGATGGGATTTTTATACACTTAAAACTCATGTTATGTGGATGTTGTGTTGTATCACTTAACATTACATTTTATGAGATGCCACCTGATTTTTCAAGAGTTCTATAAGTTTAAGATGGACCTTTCAATAAGAAGAATATATGATAAAAGGTTTGATATAAAAAAAAATAATACATCAATGAATTTCTATAGATTTGAATATTTAGGGACTTTAAATTCTTTTTACTCGAATGGGAACTCAAACACATGACGTGTAGTTTAGCTTTCTATAAAATCCTGGTGAAAGTTCTAAATTTAACATATTTTTTATGGAGGTGAGTGTTGAGCGACTAAGTATCTATAAATTTATCATCTTATGTTAAATTTTTTTTAGTTAGAAGCATGAATGAATGGCTTCACCAGTTGCGGATTCAGGTAAGATGCTGCCCTAGGCCCTGTGTGATGTGCCGCCCCATTTTATATGTAAGAATCTAAAAATCAATATCTAATTATTAAATATTTAAACAATACAATTTTATTTAAATAAAACTTTTTATTGGTTTGCAGATTGCATTATACATAATTCGTTGTAATCGATTTTTTGGACAAATTGAGTCTCGATGGACAATAATGTGAGGGTGTTAAGTCTATCTTGGCCATTACTTGCACGTTAATAGCTTTTTATTCTTTTGATAGTGGAAAAAGATCTTTCTGCTGAACAATTTGCAGCTAGAATGGTCAAGAAAGTTTTTAAAGCAACGTCCAAATTAGGATAAACATCGCGAAAGCTTCCGAGAATGTGAGACATTGTATATAGTTCATGTACAGGGTGGCGCACGAATCGTGCTACGAAAATAAAACGTAATAACTTTTTTTCTGTGTGAGTAATCGGCTTATTTTTTTTTATTTTGTAGGTTACTATTTAGATTTATAAAAATGGATGCTTGGGATACGGAGAAAAGAATTTGGATAGTGCAACGGTACCATGCTTTGCAGTCCGTCATTTCCGTCCAAAGGGAATTTAGGCGGGAGTTTGGCGGTAATCCCCCGAGTAGATGGACCATTATGAGGTTTGTAAACATGTTTGCCGAATCTGGAAGCATCGCACGAAGGCCGTACCATCGAGATGCCAATGTTCGGGTTCAGGATACAATCGCAGCAGTAGCATCTGCAATACAGGCCAATCCGAGCGTTTCGACCCGAAACTTATCGGGGCAAATTGGAGTTAGTAGACGGTCATTACAACGGATACTTCATGACGATTTAAACTTGTTTCCGTACAAAGTCCAAATTACTAGCAAGTTAAACCCTCAGGATTTGCCTGTTCGCCTGGAATTTTGCCAAAAAATGATATCAATGGCCGAAGAAGACAACAAATTGATCAATTGTTTGTTCATGTCTGATGAGGCCCATTTTGATCTTAACGGCAATGTAAACAAGCAAAATTGCCGTATATGGAATGAGTCTAATCCAGAAATGCTCCATGAGACGGAACTGCACCCAGAACGAGTCACTGTGTGGTGCGCAGTTTCATCAAGGTGTATTGTCGGGCCGTACTTCTTCGAAGAAAACGGTGTAACCGTTACTGTCAATGGGGACCGTTATTTAAAGATGTTGAAGGAGTTTTTTTACCCAGAACTGCGCCAAAGACGTATACCATTCAACAGCGTTTGGTTTCTGCAAGATGGAGCAACTGCACATATAGCCAGACCAGTTATGGCGGAGCTAAACAAAAAATTCGCAAACAAATTAATTTCTAGGAACTCCACTCTTCGCTGGCCCCCAAGGTCACCTGACCTGACGGCACCAGACTTCTTTTTATGGGGTTATGTCAAGCAAGAGGTGTATAAAACGAAGTTCAGGAATTTAACTGAATTAAATCAGTCCATAACGACAATAATTGAGGCGATCCCAACTTCAACTCTTCAGGCCGCAATGAATAATTTTTTGATCAGGTGCCGCATATGCGTGGGAGAGCGTGGAGGTCATTTGCGGTCTATAATCTTTAAAAACAACTAACTATTTAAAATAAAATCTAATTTTCTAACCAATAAAAAAAAAATGAAATACATCGATTAAAAAAAAAGTTATTTGAATTTCTTATTGTAGCACAATTGGTGCGCCACCCTGTAGAACAAACATAATTAGTATTCTTCAAATAAATCTTTCAGTTGATAATATGTGAGTAAATACATTCATTTCCCGATGTGAGTTTGTGAGTTTCACGTGGAAAATATTTAACCCGAAAAATTGTTGTTCGCATGGAATTTTAAAAGTTATTTTCTTCGCAAAGGGCATCAGGGGGTCGATTCTTTATCTGTGAAACTGTAAAAAGATATATCTGATAATGCTTTCGCACCAAATGCGATTCCCGAAGTGTGAAAAAATGAAAACAAATGCCAAAATGTTTTCACATGATAATTCTTTTATCACAATCCATTCATTCTGTAAAAACCTGTGAAAAGATAAATGATAAATGATAAATGATAAATGATAAATGATAAATGATAAATGATAAATGATAAATGATAAATGATAAATGATAAATGATAAATGATAAATGATAAATGATAAATGATAAATGATAAATGATAAATGATAAATGATAAATGATAAATGATAAATGATAAATGATAAATGATAAATGATAAATGATAAAT
Organism: Dasysyrphus albostriatus; assembly: GCA_946251815.1. Taxonomy (NCBI): domain Eukaryota; kingdom Metazoa; phylum Arthropoda; class Insecta; order Diptera; family Syrphidae; genus Dasysyrphus; species Dasysyrphus albostriatus. The sequence continues at coordinate 52,206,540 of OX276336.1, forward strand.
AACAAATGATAAATGATAAATGATAAATGATAAATGATAAATGATAAATGATAAATGATAAATGATAAATGATAAATGATAAATGATAAATGATAAATGATAAATGATAAATGATAAATGATAAATGATAAATGATAAATGATAAATGATAAATGATAAATGATAAATGATAAATGATAAATGATAAATGATAAATGATAAATGATAAATGATAAATGATAAATGATAAATGATAAATGATAAATGATAAATGATAAATGATAAATGATAAATGATAAATGATAAATGATAAATGATAAATGATAAATGATAAGTGATAAATGATAAATGATAAATGATAAATGATAAATGATAAATAATAAATGATAAATGATAAATGATAAATGATAAATGATAAATGATAAATGATAAATGATAAATGATAAATGATAAATGAAAAATGATAAATCATAAATGATAAATCATAAATGATAAATCATAAATGATAAATGATAAATGATAAATGATAAATGATAAATGATAAATGATAAATGATAAATGATAAATGATAAATGATAAATGATAAATGATAAATGATAAATGATAAATGATAAATGATAAATGATAAATGATAAATGATAAATGATAAATGATAAATGATAAATGATAAATGATAAATGATAAATGATAAATGATAAATGATAAATGATAAATGATAAATGATAAATGATAAATGATAAATGATAAATGATAAATGATAAATGATAAATGATAAATGATAAATGATAAATGATAAATGATAAATGATAAATGATAAATGATAAATGATAAATGATAAATGATAAATGATAAATGATAAATGATAAATGATAAATGATAAATGATAAATGATAAATGATAAATGATAAATGATAAATGATAAATGATAAATGATAAATGATAAATGATAAATGATAAATGATAAATGATAAATGATAAAGAGAGACAATTTATGTTCATTAGATACACCCAAGTCACCATCTTGGTTTCTCTATGACACAACAACTATCTTTTACTCTGAGAGATTGAGAAAGATGAGCTGTATTTCTAATTTTAGTACTTTCTTTGGCAATTGTTTTTCATTACGAGTTCGGGAATCGCCTTGCTTGTATTTGTGAAGTGATAAAATGATAAAACCCTGTGAAAACTGAAATTATAACTTTTTTTACTTCAAGTTTTCACAGTTCGGGATCGACTCCCAGAATTTTCGTTTTGTATGAGTGAAACTCACAATAGGAGTAGAGCGAATGTCAATTTTCCTACGTGGAATGTTGTTCACGTGAAAATTTTGTATCTCTTATACCTATCTTGAAAAAAAAGAAGCTAGACGACCATACATTTGGACAACGGTTGATAAATCGACTTGGTATTATTGAAGTTTCTCACTCGCAGCATTAAAACGCTCTAAAATTGTGTTCCGCACAACGACCAAAAAAGCGGTTTTCAACAGTTGTAGTAGTTTTCAAAGCAGTCCATTTGCTTCGGAACATGTACTCGGTTTCTCGTCTTTGCTTTCTTCAATGAAGTTCAATCCGTCGAATATTGGAGACCACTGTTTTTGTAAAGCACAATACGCATCATATTAAGCAGGCCAACAAGTTTAAGACAGACTTCTGAGACTTAATTGTCTACGCTGAAACAAGATCAAGATCTCCCAACGATGTGTAGATATGGTAAGAAACTTAAAAAAAAAACAACATATTCAATAACTCTATAGCCTTATGACCAGTGTATGGTAAAAAATCTCTCGACGATTTCAATAATTTTTCGTTTATATAGCCTAGTTTATACTTCAAAGCGAAGTGAAATCAAATTTCATATGAAATATCAATTATTCATGCACTAAAGGGTTTTCAAAAAAATTGTTTTCGTCAAAAAATTTGGTTTGGAAAACCTCATTGAGTTACATTTGCTTCGAGACAAATTTGTTTCTCCTTGTCGCCAAAATAATTGCATCTAGTTTTTGACAGTTTTTCACGCATAGGAAAAAAAGATTTTAATATAAGAAAACTATACTTCACATGGAGATGTATAAACGTGGCTTGTCTGATAATTATAGTAAGCTGATCGAAATAGGCAATATCTGGACCGAAATGATACTTAGTGTATTGTATTTCTTGAACCAACAATATGATTTCTTTGGTGCGCATAAGACTTCAAAAGTTAAGATACAAATGGATCTGATGCGGCATAAGCGTTTGTCCTTCGAAATTTGATTGAGCTCAAATTTTTGGCGCCAACTGGAGCTGCAGCTGCAACTGGAATAGATGTCAAAAAATGAACGTGATTTTTTTACTCGCGCCCATAATGTGCTGTAAAGCTTTCTGACATTTTCGTTATTAGAAGTCAACTCTGCGAATTTAATATAAAACAAAAAAAAAATAAAAATGGATAATGATGAAATCCAAGCTAAAACTACTTTACATCTTAATCAGAGATTGAAAAGAGTTTGAAACTCTCTTCAACCCCCATGTAAGTACTTGTTTGCGCTCACAATTTTGAAACGTCAAAAAAGCTGCATGCAAAAGTTCAAAGTTGCAGCTCCGTCTCCATTCTATTCATGCAGTAGGAAAGAATAAATGATACGCTTTGTGTTTCTTTTCGTGAATTTTACTAATAAAGCTGATATAGATTCCCTGTTAATGGTTAACCGAGTTTTGCACTCGCATTTTCTATTTTGCTGCAATGGGTTTAACTTGTGCTGCTTATTGTCGTAGAGATTAAAAAAAAATTGGATTGGATATTGATTGGAGTCAAATTGGAGACGGATCGTAAATCAAAGACCGATAAAAGACAATCCAAGACGAACCGGATACGGATTTTTCACGGACCAACTGGAGATGGATCGGTTGTGGATCTTTGATGCATTGAGAATTGTTAGAAGATGGATTAGAGACGAGTGGGAAATAAGCCTCTCCACCGAAGAATATATTGTGTCACAATCACTTTATAACGCTTATTTTAGCTGAATGCTTATTTTAATTCCAAAGTCCTTATTTCATCATGAAATATACTAGAAGGCAAGTGGTAAGTATATTTTCACATCAAATTAAGTAATCGAAAAAATTGCTATTCTTTTACATCAGCCCCTTCATCTTTGACCCTGTAAGTATTGGGAAAATTCAGTCTGAACCTGTGTTGCCAGACTTTTGGCACATCGATTCCCTTTTTTTTCACCCAAAGCTATTTTGTTCCCTTTTTTGATTTAAGTTTTTCCCGTTTTTATTCCCCTTTATTTTTTGTTCACAAAAAGAAAAAAAAAAAACAAAGTTTAAATATAAAAATTTGAATCCAACAAATCAAGAGCGCTAAATCACACCAATACTCAAAAACTATAAGACTAGCTTTAATAAATTTTCATTACAAATAGCTAAGTTCATCTTTTTACATTTGCAGATAACTTCTACTTGCATGTCAACTCAAACGTTCTTTGTCTATTTCTAATTCCATACAATTGTGGTATTCCATCAACATTAATTTGTTATGAAGAATTCCGAGCAAAGAGTTCGATTATCGACTTTAATTCTTAATTTAGTTTTATTTAAGTTTATTGCTGAAAAAGTCCTCTCAGCGTTTGTTCGACTGTGTAGAAGTCAACAAATATTTGAAACCAATTTTTAACATTTTAGAACCTATGAATTCTTGAACATTTCAGGGTGGGGGTGTAGTTGACCTATATTCCATGTCTAGATCACTTAGTTCACAGTGGGACTAGCAACGAGTTGCTCTTATTTTTCATAGTGATTAGAATAGGTAGGAGATTTGAAGAGCAAAATCTTTGGCAGCCACCATACAAAATTACTTCAAAATCTCTAAACAGCTGTTTTTAAAAAATGTCTGCATATTTTTTAAACAAATACATTTTAAACTTACTGATTTCAGGTCGTTTTGATATAAGCACCTCAGTTTTTGAGCCGACTATTTTTTCCGTTTTCTGGGTTAGTTTTCGCTTCTTCACTTAAGAGTCGATAAATCCCAAAAAACGAGGAAAAATTTCTCAATCTGCCATCCCTAGTCTGAACTCTTATCTCTAAGTGTTAGAAGATTTGAGGCACCGTAAAACACATTTAAACAACAAAAACAACATTCAATGTTTTCCACATTGAAACAACAACAAAAATGAAACTCATGAGACTGACTCTTTTATTTCACTTCATGCCTCACGGCATCCTTGAATCTCCACTTCTCTTGCATACAAACTGCCATGATAACCGACTCAATCTTTCCAATCTAAAAAGCGTCTTTTTGTTTAGATTGGGAAGATTGAGTCCGGACTAGTGGTAGGCTAATCCTGTCTACAGTAGAAGCTTTGAGGCAACTCAAAACAGATTGAAACAACAATAACTTCAATATTTTCCACATTAAAACAACAACTAAAAGGAAACTCATGGTTCCGTTGTTACTCGGGGTACTTGTGATAAAGGTACGAGTACTAATGGGCAAGTTTTGGATTCGAGAAAAAAAATGTTTGGTTAGCTGCAAAAATAACGGTACTTGTCATACAAGATACAACCGTTAAGGTAAAGTACAATTATCTCAAAACTCAGCCCCAACGATTTTGATAAAAAAAATCAAGGTTTTATATGTATGTATCTCATATATTAAAAAAAAAATTACTTACTGCTTTTATTAACGGTACCACCCATCTAACAGCTGTTTTAATTTTCGACTTTCTCATTAACGGCTTAATTGATATCAATTTTGCCTCTCAAAATTTTGAAAAAAATGTATGTTGGATTTTTGAGATAATATTACATAAACATTATTTTTTTTGGAGAAAATTTAATATTTCAAAAACAGGATGATGATTTTTTTTTCCATATTAGACGTTTTGGTCAAAGAAACCTAATTCTACACGACTGACAGCATACAAATTCAGGATCCTCTATGGGTAACATTTTCAACAACATTTACTTCAACCCTCAAGTGCAACATAAACTTCGTCCCCAGTTAGGTACTTAATTTTGTCCTTTCTCAATCTGTTAAAACCAATCTTTCCAGCAAATAAATTTAGTGGCTATAAAACTGTATATATCTACAACCTATAGCCTGCAAGACAAACATCAAACGCAAGAATATGAATATTTTTCCTTTACATAATAAAAATAGACTCATCTGATGGGGTGCGGCCAATATTACCTACTCGTGCTAAAAAAACTCACATTCACATCAAAACATATTGTTCTTTCCTTATAATGTTGGCCAAGCCAAACGTGATTCTCAATTACATCGACAGGGCGACAAGGAGGGTTGAATAAAAAAATCAAAAAAAAAAAAATCGCGACTTTTTCCCATTTGAGTCCTTAAGTCACGGATCGAAGGATATTAGCTTCGTAAAAAGCAAACTTCCAACCAAGAAGCATCATCTCATGACTACTACACACATGGGAGCTATAACCGCTGTACAAATGTTGCTCAACCCCTCCTATGTGCCACCAGAAATCTAATGGGCCGAACAAATTATCCACCCCTTCCCCATATTTGACTCTCGATGTGTAGTAAATTTAAGTTGTCTTGAAATAGAAAACAAAAAAAAAAATTGCAAACGGGACAACAGCAGCGGATATATAGCTAGTCATTCCTGATGGTACTCTTTTGGTTTTGTACAACTTGTACCATTATATCGTATAAGGGGGACATTCAGCGGATTCCCATTCTAGATCGAATTTGAACAGTTAAGTAATTTTTACATCCTTTTTGCCAGAGAGTAAATAAAAAAAAAATTGCAAACAAAAAAATAGAACAGAGGGAAGACAGGAGGTTAAACCCATTTGATCCCGACACATGTGCAAAACGGATAAATAACTAAAAAGCAAAGGGATACCATTCCCCAAGCAGGACTCTCGCCTACATCCCATCTGCTGGCCGGACAAAATTAAAAAAAGGACAAAGTGTGGTCGTGCGTTGAATACGATTTTTCTTCCGGAAAGGATGGGGGTGACACAAGGTGCGCTCGCTGCCAGGTCGAATTGGAGGGCACGGATCATCATCATCATCGTCATTACCATCATTGATACCAATAAAAAAGTTGACCGTTGTCATTCTTATCGCTTTCCGGTTCCATTTCAATGGCCTCTGGAACGTCGCCTTTTGAATTGAATGACCCATTCAATTAAGCTCTGGAAGAAGGATAAAAACGAGGGTGTAAGAGGAGGAAGAAGATGATGATGACAATAAAAAAAGGACATCGAAACAGCACTTAAGCCAACCGAGCAACCAATGCCACTTTCGCTACTTTCCGCTATACACACTCGTATATAAGTATACGCAATATGTACGGAAACTCAAAAGGTGTAATACGATTTTGTGCTATAATACCCCAATATCCGGTTGACATGTGTGTGCGTGCGTGTTTCTAACTTTGACACGAGAAAAACTTCCACGACGTACTTATAGCCTGAAGGCGAAAACAGAGTTGGTTCGGTTCGTTAGGGTCCTTGAGCGTGACATAAAATTGCAATTGAGCCAATTTGTAATGTATCCCCTCTATATATATGGCCTTGTGAGTGTTTGTGTGTGTGTGTATTTGAAAGGGCATTTGGCGAAAGATGACTGAGAAATAAAAAAAAAAAAACAACCAAAGCCAAAAGTAATACTGGACACCATTTGTGTAAGTGGAACACATATGGTATTTTGTTTGTTTTTTTTTTGAATATACAACTTATTGTTGGATTTTTGTGTGTTAACTTCGGTTCAACACAAATTGGATTGTTTTACTTTATTGGAGTAATTAAAAGATACACGAGTATCTGTCGGTGGTGGTGGATGCTGTTCGAGTACTTGATGGATGGTTTTATTTTATTTTTTTGGCAGAATTTCATATAAAAACAATAGATTGGCGGGATATTTTGACCAAGTACCTATGTTGGGCAACCACCTGATGTCCAACCAGAACCACTTACTCGTTGGTGTCTTCACCTTCGGTGGTTACACATATGGTTATTCTAAAACGGTTTTTAATAAAAAAGTAATTAAGGAACATAAGTTTAACGGTCATTAAATAAGTCAAAAAAGAAGATTGCATTAAGGACGTGCGCAGAATGGTGATCAGGAGGGACAGACTCATTCAAAAACTAGTACGATATGTATCTATATATCAGTTTAGAAATCTAGTTTGAAATGCATTTAAAATGAGATTAATTATATACAAAATATTTTGGGGCAAGTGTACCTCTCTGTACCCCCCCTTGGATTATATTCTGTCGGAAACTTGGATTATATTCTGTCGGAAACTTATAATCCCAAAATGTTTGATTGTTTTGACCTCTCCTGGGCCTACTGCCTCTTTCTCCTATCCCTAGATACGGCCCTGTCCAAGCCCATATATCGGTTGTGTATAAGGACTTTGCTTTCGGATTTATATCTTCAGCTCTAGAGCTCTATCTTAATCAGGCTATAGAAGTGTTTTCAAACCTTTTTGTGCTATGCCCCACGAAAACATTTTCAAATCTTTATGTCCTCTTAACCTGCCACATTATATTTATTTAAACTCAATCAAGGAGAATAGCAAATATAAAATGTATTTATTACTTTTATTTATTTTAAGCTATCCTCAGAGAAAAACGGCAGATGAATAATTAACCTGGGCCTTGTTAAATTCACAAGATGCACAATCCCATATAAAGTTAAATGACATTTCAGTCATTTTCCTGATTTGAATAACCTCATATTTAGTTTAAAATCAACCCGATGGCACTTTTTATCATATTCAAGTTGATTTAAAAAGGTGACCCGTTATTTTAGCCCTAAGTTCTGGTAAATAAGAAATTTTTACAAGAATAAAGTGTTCATTTTAATCGATGTCGTATGAATTTCTACTTTACCATAAATCGGGTTATATTAAAGTTTTATATGTTTATTTTTTCAATTTTAACCTGTTGAATTTAACCTGGTTACATGATAAAGGAGCACTCCGTTAGTTCATTTTAACATTACCCCAGCGTTAAAGCAGACATGCCATTCAACAAAAAAAAATTATTTCAATTTAACCTGGTCTCCTGTTAGAGAAGCACTCTGTCAGTTAATTTCAACATGATGCCAGTATTAAAACGCACACACACAGGCTATTTAAATAAAATATTTTGAACTTTACCTGGCTGCATGTTAAAGTAGCACTCTACCAGTGTTGAAACACATACACAAGCCAACCAGAGCTGTGGCCCGTGTTTAAGAGGTTCCCAGTTCAAAACTAAATAAGTATCACAAAGTTTTCAAAATCAAATAAAACAACAAAATAATAGTTAATTTCTATGATAGGTAGGTAGAAATGGTGGCACGGGCGTAACACTCACGCAGTACCCAATTAGCGGGAATTAGAAGGATCCAACCGATGATCGCTGTCATTGAGCATCATGAAACCCAGCAGAGGCCTGTATTCCGATTGCTCACGGTCTTGGAGTCTGGGGGGGAACATGATACAGAATCAACCTTTTGTCTTACGAGTATATCCATTTCGTCGCGTTAAGAAAGGAAATCAAGTTTTTTTCATTTCAGAAAGTTCGTTGAGGTCGTCAAAAATGCCAATCCAAACAAATGTGCTCATATTCTAGCCAGTGCAGGACATTTACAAAGAAAGTGAATGTCCTGCTCTGGCTAGAATGATCCTGTTCATTGCAGCTACGGCCGTGAGTATTATAAGGAATACCCAGTTTCGCTGCATGTTTCCCTACTAACCAGTGTCCAGTACAGGTTGAAACGACCCTAGCTATGTCTCGCCTGGGTCTACATAACAGATCAATTGTTCGGGATTTATTATAGGCGGGCCAGATCTTTGTGGATATTTTGCATTCGGTTAAGCTATTCCACCTACGATTGGATTCACTAAGGAAGATTGACAGTAAATTGCCCTTCACAACTCCCAGGGGAATGTTGATTCTTTCCGCAAGTGAGTTGTGAAGGGCTGATCCTTGCCTGGCCAGTTCATCTGCCCTTTCATTTTCCTTAATGCCCCTATGGCCAGGAACCCAGATAAGGGTGACCTTGAGGTTAATATTAAGGGTTGCGAGCTCCTCCCAGCATTGCTGGACCAGTTAAGAGGATGATGTAGCCGAATCAATGGCTTTGACAGCTGCCTGACTGTGAGGATAGCGTGACTTCGAGAAGATTCAGCGATACTGCGATGACTAGAAGTTGAAAATCAACTTTCAGAAATCAGAAACTATCTTGTTTAGGACTCCGTTGCTTAGAGCCACAAGGGATACGAGAAAGAACTGGCGCAAGCTGGTGATCGTAGGGCCAAATGGACACCCACTGGCGAGTAAAAGTGTAGTAAAGTACCTTGGAATCTGGATGGATCAGTACTTGTATTTCAACAGACATATAAATGCTGCTCTGGCCAGGGCTAGGGGAGCTTTTGCCCTGACGAAACGGTTGTTTTATAGCAGCCGGCTTGACAGCAGGGTGAAGGTGATTTTCTACATGGCCCTTATCCGGCCGATGATTGCCTATGGATGCCCGGTTTGGTTCAACGTTGCCCCATCTCAAATGGAAAAGATTCGGGTGTTTGAGAGGCAGTGTCTTCGACGCTGCCTTGGATTGTACAGAACACCAGAGTCGGAGTACAAACACTACTATTCCAACCTGGCTCTATACAATGGGGCCAACATAAACAGGATATACAATTTCTTGCTGAAGCTTATTCGAGGTCACATTGCAAGAGCGATGTCCTCGTCTAACAGCTTAATTTTCGAGGCTTATTACCCCAACAACGAATACTACTAGAGTGTGCGTCTAAGCGGCTTTATTCCGCCCGATGCATTCCTCTATCTAGACAGTCGAGGGCTGATCCAGGATAGAGCGGCGGTTCCGCTAATCTACCACGTCAGCCGTAGAACTGTGGATCAGCGGCTCCTTTACAGTCGGGACGTCCTCGCACAAGACGGAGCTGAGCACCTTCGGTTCAGTAGGACTGTGTCCGAACGGGACCGAAGAGATAGGGTCAAGCAGGAAAACCAGTTCTGGTGGTTGAAAAACGAAAATGAAGTTCCTTCAGACATTTAATAGTTGACCTTGCTATTTTCTTTTGTATGGCCGACTTGCATAGGCTTAGGTAGTTAGTTTTAAGTAGGGACAGTCAGGGTGGCACACAAACAAAAAAAAAAAAATATATATAAAACATACAAAAACACAAAAAAAAAGTATAAAACCCACAAAAATACAAAAAAATTATAAAACCGGAATATGCTTGCTGTGGCTGTTCTAGTTTGTAAGTAGTCTGTAAGTAGGTTATAAGTAGGTTGTAACTAGTTTATAATTAGTTGTAAATAGTTTTAAGTAGCCTTAAATAGTTTTATTTAATTAGTTTTAATTAGCTTTAATTTAGTTTTATGTAGTTTGTAAGTTTTATATAAAACCAAAAAAATAAAGACATAGATACCGAGTTTTTTTTTGTAAATTCTTCTCGGTAAAAAATAAAACCGACTTGGATTTAGTATTAAGATAGTTCTAAGGCCGAAAGGCATTAGCATTAAGTTATTATAGTATAACTTAGAGCGCCCGACTAGAGCCAGTAAGTTAGTTTTAAAATATTGATAAGTAGGCTAGTTTTTATGAATTTTTGTCTAGCTTTAAGATAGTTTTAAGAAAATTGAAAAATAAAAATGAATTAAAAAACAGAAAAAAAAAAAAAAAAAAAAAACTGTGAGGATAGCTGTATTCAGGGCCGGCCCGATATAAATTTGCGCCCTGTGCGAGTTTCATCATTAGCGCCCTCAATTGCGGTTTTTGGTAGAAGAATTCATTACACCATAATCCAAGGGGTAGACTTTGCACAAAATAAATAGGATTTTATTAAAACCTAGGAAATGAAATATTATATCACAAAAATAATAGTAGGTAATTAAAGAATATAAAAATAATTGTAAACAAAAGTCAAAAAAACATATCACTGAAAATATACTGAACTGAAAAAAAAAATTTATTTAGGTAAAAAGTATTTAAAAACTAATTCAAAAATATAATCAGCCTTATAGTGAGTTTCACGTAAGCAAAATTCCACACAGAAAAAAAGACATTTAACTTTTCTTGTGATAACTAATTTCGGAAATGTTTTGCAATTTGTTTTAGCTTAAATTTGCACTTATTTTTTGTCGAAGAAAGAAAAAAAAAAACAGATGGTTCTGGTGCCCTTTGCGAAAGTTTTTGTTTATATTAGGCCAAAAGAAGTTCAAGGAAAAATCATAATAGCTTTTAAAATTCCGCGGGAACAAACATTTTTCGGGTGAAATATTTTCCATGTGAAACTCACAATAAGACTGAATAATATAAACATAAATAGTTAACTCATTGATTAAGTAGATTTTTTAAGGCTTGCTAAAGCCGCCCCTTGGGTTCAGCGCCCTGGACATTTGCACCGCTTGCGCGTAAAGCTTGTCCGGCCGTGGTTGTATTACGATTTTGGATATAGTTTAAGTATCCTGGAGTCTTACTGCACTATTAATTTCTATACTTTTAGAATAATGCAAAATGAATTAAACAATAAGCAGCGTTAGAGATGGAAACTAGGCGCATGGATTCAAGACAAAATATTCACAGGATACAGGATTGATTGAACATTGAATTTTGTTAAATTAGCTTGCTTTTCATGTTAAATTTATGGGACTTTGAGTATTAAATCATGTTAGTTTAACTTGATTTTCATTTAAAATTAACTAGATTATCAGGTAAAATTAACAAGATTTCTTGTTAAAATTTTCAGTTTTACTATTTTAAAGTATTGATAAATTTACAAGATGTCATGCAGATCTTACCTGCAACCTACGTTGATTTAATATGAGATTCGAATCAGGTAACTGGCTTAGCAGTTAACCTGATCTACAGTGGTGAAAAACAACAACCAAAAAAATAGGAATAATAAACCAAAAATTGATTAGATATATGAACCTGCTTTTTTCTTTGAGTGTAGACCAATGGGACTATCGCAGGAATTTGTTGTTTTTTTTGGCATTTTGTATGCATTTTTATTTTGGACTTTGCAGTAAACCACTATACTGCTAACTTCACAATAACGTTAGCAGTACATGTTCTTTTCTCAGTGAATGGGCTAGCAGGTAGCTATAAATATGAAATAAGGCTCTATATTTGAAGTTTAATTTTCATTTCAAGCAATGGATCATCCGAAGTCCTCACATACAAACATTTTATACAGAACTGCTAACTTTACTGTGAAGTAGGCAGAAAAGTCCTCTTCTCATTAACGGAGCAAGCTAGAAAATTGCAGTTACGTGCCAAATTAGCAGTTTTTTATACTTCAAGAAAAAACTCAGTTCAAATTATGAAGTCCAAATTTAATAAAAAAAAAAACAAAAAACAATTCTCAACTGTTTACCTGTAAATTTAGCAGCAGGTACATCTCCTTTTTTCAGCAACTGAGTTGGCTGGAAAATTGTAGTTATATCCCAAATTTGGAAAATTTGTATGCACTTTAAGGAAAAACTGAGTTCAAATTTTGAAGTCCAAATTTGACAAAAAAAATTAAAAAATCTATTTTGCAGTATTTTCTTCACGGTAAAGTTAGCAATACATGTAATTTTTTCAGCAACTGAGTTAGCTGAAGTGTGAAATGAATTTTTGAATTTTTTTAAATTTGGACTTCAAAGTTTGAACTGAAATTTTCTTTGAAGTAAATCAAAAACAACACATTTGCAATAACTGCAGTTTTTTAGCTGGGTCCGTTACTGAGAAAAGACTGTTCTGCTTCACAGTGAAGTTAACAGTGAAAAATGAAATTATTCGATTTTTTTTTTCAAATAACGACTAACAAAATTCAGCAAAAGTCTAAACAAGTGATCCTAATCCGGTTAAAATCTAGTATAGACTATATTCTTATGTGGTTCCAAATAGAAGATAGAATTCGAATACTTAAAGAGTCTTTTTTTACCTTTCAACTTTGATATCATACCAACACCTTCAATCTTATTAATCAAAAAATATCATTTGATAACCTATAAGGTGCGTTTTTGTTTACTGAAGAGAACATAAAACTTCATTTATATACTGCGTCTATTGTAACTGTTGTTTAAAAAATTTCTACAAAAGGAAAAACGCATAAAACACTCACAACAAAAGCGGCAAATTGCTTAAAGCTAAATGACATCATGAAAAAAAATAATAATAAAAGAAATCCAACCCATTTGGCCATCTGACAATTTATGGCCAATTAAAACATAACCTAAAAACACGCATCCTCGAGAGTCCTTTAGAGTTTCCATTTTTCAAATACAGGGGCTCACCATATGTGCTTCTCATTGCAAACAGCCCCAAGGTGTTGCATTGCAGCAGCTTTTATATGTACCTACTCCTTCTGTTGCACTGTTCGAGGATGACAATTATTATTGTTGTGCTGTATCCTGTGGATTCAAATCCTGACACTCTACACCAACCAAAGAGTTAACCCCTGACGAATGTTCTACTATATATACAGTGACAACAATGTTTGTTCAAGTTCTTAAGTCCTTCCTTGCTATTTTTTGTTTTGTGTTAGCTGGTGCATAAGAAACACAATCTTTGCTAACACAGGTATAGGTAATGCAGGCAGTCTCAGCAAGAGAAACAGCAGCACCAATCATGAAAAACCTACTTATCACCCCTTCGTGCCGTACGTCACCAACATGTCACACACACAAAATGAAATTGTGTCAAAACCTTTGTCAACACAATTCAAGCTGTCAGACAATTTTCTTTAAGTGCTAAGCAAACAATGCAGATGAATGTGACGAAATCGGAAAAGGAAAAGCGGCTTCAAGTAAGTGCCGCAACCTGATTGCTGCTTGGAATGTTGTTGGACTTTTAAATAAAATCGAGACAATAGTTCCATTTTTATTTTCAAAATTTGATATGGTCTTTTAAGATATCTGATGAATAAATACAAAATCTTTATAATCTAATAAATTTAGACGCATCAGAAGGTTTTCGGTATCGTCGAATATTGGCACTTATCCTTTATCTCTGTTAATGGGAAGCTGCTTCTTTTTTATTTGATTGATTCCATAGATGGTGCAACAGAAAATTACACCAAAACAGAAAACGTACAGAAAATGTTCGATTAGATATTTGAAAAATATTTTTAAAGTTCAATATTAATATTATTGGTCTCAATAATAAAGTTAAGTTATTAAGCCCTTAGGAAATTGTTAGTTGTTGCAATTCTTTGCATTGAATCTTAATAACATAGGCTCAGGTCAAATGGTTAAGAAAAAAACAAGAAAATTGCATAACTCAAAAATCTCATTTTTAAGAATAGGATAATAAAAAGAAAACAAAATTTAAACCCGCTCTTATGTTAAAAAAAAAATAAAAATATTGCTTGGTACTTATGAATACCTAGCAGATACCAAGCAGATACCTCCCGTTTACCTCATGGATACCTCGTGGATATCTCATGGACACCTAGTGGATATCTCGTGGATACCTCGCAGATATCTAGCGGATGCCTCATGAATACCTCATAGATACCTGGTGGATACCTAAAAGATGCCTTGCGAATCCTCGCGAATACCAAGTGGATACCTCGATACAAACACCTTAATGAAGTGGATACCTCGTGGATACCTAGTGAATACCTTGCAGATACTGAGCGGATACCTCGCAGATAGCTCGTGAAGACCACGTGGATACCTTTTGTTATTTATTTAGAAGAGACCATGATAGAAATGCGTTTCATGACACACTCCGTTATCATGTCAGTTGCCAGTTGTTATTTCTTATGACAGAGTGCAACATTTATGTTACTTCCTTTTAACAAAATTTGCAAATTTGTTTTTTTTTTACTTTCCTGTCGTACTGCATAGTTTTAGATTTATGATTTTTTAATCTCTCTGCACTGTTTTAGTGGGGCTGTTAGTGAGACCAACTTGTCATTTTAACCTGACGGGTTGAGCTTTAGTATACTAGTAGTTCATGTCCTAACTTTATTTTTAAGAAGTGTTGCCAAGGTGGCAGCACTGTCAAAATAACGAGAAAATGGTTGCCACTTGTTTCATATATATGGGCCTATAAATCGAGAGTTTGGTAAAATTTTACTTGATTCACTTAAAATTCAGTCATCATTTATGAAAAAGACTAAAACTTTGGTTACATCGAGTTCATTTCGATTTAATAAAAATGGGCACTTAAAAAACACCCTTGAATCATGTATCATATGCTAAGATTATACCAAGATAAATATTTTAGTTTGTTAAAAACTTTTATATTCCCCCTCTTCGGCACTTTGAAAGTGACTTTTTATAAAACCAAAGTAGGTTTTTGAACTAACTTTGGATAGAATGTGATAGAAGGTTAAATTTTGCTTCGATACCAATCTTTAAATTTAATTAATATAAATATTTTTCTCACTTTTTTTGGCTTTGCATTTTAGGGGAGAAAAAAAAATCAACAATGTGGTCCTCTGGTCACAAGGGTGCTGAATCCAACTAGAGTTTTCTGGTCATCGTTCGACCTATATGAAACAAGTAGCAATCCTTTTCTTGTTCTTCTAACTGTGTTGCCACCTTGGCAAACACTTCTTAAAAGTAAAGTTAGGACATGAATTATTAATATACTATAGCTCACCCCGGCTGGTCAAAATGACAGGTATGCCCTCATATCGTGCATAAACGCCCCTAACATTTCTACAACATAAAACAATTTATGTTGTTTTAATCGATTTTAGACTTAATTAAGTGTATTGCTCTTTTACTTTAGCAATTTGCCCGTTCTATAAATTTGAGTAGAAAATAGTACTCATACGCCATAGTGTACCATTTGTAAAACAGTTGAATTGGTTGTTTTATTGTAAAAACTAGAAGGTAGTTTAAATATTAGTTATTGTTTAGTTTAAAATTATTATTAGAAATAAGTAACATTCGAAAGCTACAATTGGAAAACAAAAACGCGAGCATTCAGATGACGTCGGACATCCAAAAGAATTTTAAGATTTTGCTGTTGTTTTGTTAAAGAAACGAATTTAATTATTTTTTTGTTAAGTCACATCTATTTGGAAATAAGTTTTTTTTTTCAGATTTTACTTATTAGAAATTGGCGTTTCTTCTTCGTGAGTACCTTATATATATTAGCTTCCAATTCCCGAATGGTAGCTTGCTTATCGGCGAAGATTTTTAACTTCAAGAATAACAAAACGAAATGATGTGGTATTACACGATCTAGGTTTCCAGTTGACAGGTCTTATATTGGGTTTTTCAATAAGAGCACTACAAAAGTTTTTTTAAATAAAACAAAAACGGTTTCGGATATCAATGACATTCTTTATTCCTGTGAAAGTACGTTCGATGCCATTATGTATGAAACTCAATTTCTTTTGCATGGCCACCACGGGCACGCTTGCAGAAGTCCAGACGCTGAACCCAATTTTTGACGGTTTTCAAGCATAAATCGGCCGATACTGCTGCAATTTCACGTTAGATATTCGTACGAAGTTCATCAATCGTCGCTGGCTTGTTGGCATAGACCATAGACTTGACGTAGCCCCACAGGAAATAGTCTAACGGCGTCAAATCGCACGACCGAGGCGGCCAAGCGATTGGACCATTTCGTGAGATAACACGTTCTCCTAACTTGGTTTCCAATGAATTGATTGTGACATTCGCTGTGTGGCTTGTGGCGATGGCGTCGTCCTGTTGGAACCACATGTCCTCCAAGTCCATATCATCCGATTGGGGCCAAAAATATTTGGTTATCATTGAACGGTAGCGATCCCCATTCACAGTAACGTGCCGGTCTTGATCATCACATAAGAAGTACGGCCCAATGACGCCGCCGGCCTATAAGCCACACATAACCGTATTTTTTTCGGGATGCAATGATGACTCATGGAGTACGTGTGGATTGTTGCCTGACCAATACCGCATATTTCGTTTATTGACGAAGCCATTCAGTCGGAAATGAGCCTCATCGCTGAAGATGATTTTTCGATGAATATTCGAATCATTTTCAAGTCGTTGCTCAGCCCAATTCACGAACATACGACGCTTCTAATGGTCAAGCGGCTTCAGTTCTTGATGTAGGCCAAGATCTTTTCGCAAAATTCGCCACAACGACGTCACAGAGATGCCCAACGCTCGAGAACGACGTGTGAGAGACACATTTGGGCTTGCTGCAACTGAAGCCTTAGCGGCAGCAATATTCTCGACACATCGGGCACCTCTTTGTCTCACTGGCACGGGAACATTTTGTACTGTGCCTGAGGATTCAAATTTTTCCACTAGACGCTCAATTGTTGATTTGCGTGGACGATTATGATGACCATAAATTGGACGTAGCGCTCTTAACGTTGAGGCCATTGACTCCGAATTTCGGTAGTAAATTATATATCTTTCCATCATGAAATGGCAAACCTTACTGAAGAGAAATGTCAAAAGAGCGGCAAGAAATATGGCGTCGTTTGCTGTCCCTGTCGTTCTACTTTTGTAGCATCCCTGTTGAAAAACCCCTTACGTTAAATTGAATGACCCACACTTGTAACTTCCTATAACGATATCCTCGGAAACTAGAGATCCGAAAATTTTTTTTTCTTATTAGAAATTCACGAATTCAAGATTGGGTTTTTAGTATACAATCAAGTGATGACCAAACATTTGTTCGCTTTAGAGATATTTGACACAATAACATTGGCTGGTAATAATTGAATAACCAATTTCAAAAAGGGCACAATCATGTCACTTTTTTGACAAATACATGAAATCAATTTTTCTCTGTATCTATTATGCTCAAGAAAAGTACATCTTTAGTTTTTATGCTACTGTTATTGTCATGGAACTCAAAAATAAATTTTATAACTTTTAAACTTCTTATGGAAATATATCGGAATCGGTTGGAGATTGAGAATATTTCTTATTCAAACATTTTTTTAACTCACTTTCTTTTCTGTCTGTTTCATACAGTCAATGTACTGGAGTAACGTAGAATTTTATTATCGATTTGTCTTACCACCAAATTTAACTGAAGTATAAAAAGAAGAATCAGAAAAACTTGAATAGTTATCACGATATCGTAAGTTCAGTGTTTGAGTCCTTATTTTCCAAAATGTAAGACATTCAGTTGTAAGAGCAAAAATAGCGTTAACATTTACCGTAGAAAATGTAATATTCTACAAGAAAAATTAAATACATTTTTTGTAAAGCTAATGGTTTTAAAGATATCATGGAAACCTTTTTCAAATTGGCAGCCAAATTGGGGGCCTTCAACACCGAGAATCGAGTTTTATACTCATATTGAACTCACCGATAAATCAAAAGAAAAAAAACCTAATACAAATTGCGTATGACAAAGGCTTTGACTATGTCACTGATGAGTCCAAATGAGTAAGCCAGACGAAACGCTAATTTGTAGCACTAAAGGTCATTAAAAGTTTTTGTTGAATCAATAATTCTACAAGTCCAATCCTTAATGCTAAGTCGTTTACTTGGCTGACTAAGAAAATCTTTTTATGTAATTTTTGTTTAAGCATGAGCTCTTTACTTGCGATATATATGTAGATACTATATGCATTCCTAAAAAAATTAAACTAGAGATTCTAATCAGACTTGTCATAACGATGATAGGAAAGACGAAAAAAGTGGGTCTCACAATTCTGTCTGTCTGTTCGGCTACATCCTAAATGAGTAGATTGATTTTGTGATTTCTGATGATTCTGCCCACACATTTTTTACATTTCTTAAACTTTAAATAACGGTACCTACCTGCCATACAATTATCTTTTTTGCAATTTTCCAAAATCTTATTTTTCAGAAAAACGGCTCCACAACTTTTCTAAAAAGAAATTCATTTAATATCCTTCAGGAGAGGCTACCTTTAGATGGGAAACCAATTTTCAAAAAACGGGTACATTCAAAGAACCATTTTTTTAATTTTCGAGTTTAAAACGATATCTTTGATTTCAATATTTTTTTTTTGTGTTTTTGAAAATCAAATTTTTCAAAGTACATAATTGATTTTTATAACGCTCGGTATTCAAGGGTTTTTACACTCTTTTAAGTATTTTGAGAAAAAGTTTTGCTTTTATAAAAAAATAACGGTACCTTTCATTAAATAATTCCATAAGAAAATCATTGAGGAAAATATTTGTTTTCTTACAAACTGTTCCTACGATTTCTATTAAACTTTTTCTGTATGCTCAAATAAGGTGCGATATAGTACCAAAAATTATAAAAATTTACCAATAGCAACCGTTAAATGTATTTCACATAGAACGTTTGTCTTAATTTTGAACTTTCTTACTATCGGCTGAACAAATTTGGATTAAAAGTTTTATATACATATGTACAACTTTTAAATAAGATTAAAAAATACTGCATATCAAAATTTACAAAAAAAGTTTTAGAATTTTAAAAAAAGCTTCAATTTCTTTTTGAAAATTCGATATCTCAATAACGGGTTGACACTTTTTTTGAAAAATGTTGTTTTAAATGCACATAAGTAAATACTTACAATTCACATACCAACAATTTTCCATGAAAACGGTTTAAGAATTTGAAAACCGCTCCAACGAGTTAATTTTTTTTTCTATTCAATCATATTCAATCAAGAATTAGGATGGTGTTTTTTTTTATTTCAAACCCTCAAAAAAAATAGTTTTAAATATCGTATTTCATGCTTTTAAACATTTTACTCTCATAATTTGTATGTCTTTATAGCGTCTTGAACATAAGAGCAAGTACGTGGACATATTTTTTATTTTAATGATTCTTTTTTTGTTTTATAACGAAATTAACTTAAAAAATTAATACATGAAAACACTTAAAGTTTATATGTTTTCTTTCATAAAAGAATCGTTACAATACAAAAAACTCTTGTTGAAAACCAAACTTTTCATTCCGAATAATTTTGTAATTATGTTCACAACCTGGCCAAAACGTTACTTTTAAAGCAGTAGCTTAGAAGTAGTTAAGAATTTCATTTACTTTGGAGTTAATCATAATTATCATCGTAAAAACACTTGTGGTTTCGGCCCTTCATGGGTCGAAACAATGTTTAATTAAAATTAGACAAGAATGGACAGTACAGGGACTGTTTGTGATATAAAAAGAGAGAAAAGAAAGTGAGAAAATTTTTAAATTAATTCACCGATCCGTTCTTCTTGACCAAAATCTCAAAACCTTACAAGCCAATTTAAGGAACAAATTGTGTTGTTACTAAATATTCCGTAGTCGTCATCAAAATGAATATAAAAACAACAATTCTCGTCGAGTTTTTTTTCACAGTTTTGCATAGGTTAAATACTCTTTTGATTTGAAGTGAAATAAAAACATTTATTCCAAAAAGTTAAAAAATTAGAAAATTTTTCATTCAAAAGAACTTTATTAGTTTTAATTTTTGTTTTGGAAAAATGTTTCTGTACTGATCAGAAATTAAGGCAAAAAATACTACAATGTCTCAAAGGTAGTAAAAATGTTTGGTCATTTGTAAAAAACGTACGTAATTCCACCTCGTCTTCGGTTCCAACGCTCGTCTTCAATGATACTCCCTATGTCAGCTCACTAGACAAAGCCAATTTGCTTGCAGCACAGTTTGCTGTTAATTCAACGCTGCCAGAGAGTATCATGACTCCGCCTGTGCTTGAGTGCGCTAATGATTTTATGGGACAAATCTTTTTTCGCACTCGTGCAAGAGTCTTAAAAGATCTTAAAGTACACAAATCCGCTGGCCCGGATAGTATCCCTCCCATTGTTCTGAAGAGGTGTTCTTCAACGCTGGCAAAGCCACTGCGTAAGCTTTTCAATCTGTCCTACTCTACTGGTCTCTTTCCGAGTGGATGGAAAACAGCATTTGTCCAGCCTGTCCCTAAAAAAGATGAATTTTCTTCTCCTTCTAACTATCATCCAATTGCACTTACGTCCCTTCTTTCCAAGGTCATGGAAACGCTGATTAATTATCAGCTCAAGAAATATCATGAAGAACGGAAGCTTCTTAATGACCAGCAGTATGGTTTTCGTAGCAATAGGTCCACTGGTGATCTGATGGCATATCTCACCGAGCAGTGGAACAAATCTTTACATCGTTTTGGAGAAAGTAAGATTATTGCACTTGATATTTCAAAAGCGTTTGATAGAGTTGGCATCAAGCTCTCTTATCGAAAATGCGTGCATTTGGTATCGATGAATCTCTTCTTCGTTGGATTAGAAATTACCTTTCGGACCGATCAATACAAGTTGTATTGGACGGTTTCAAGTCTGATATTCATAAAATAAATGCTGGTGTGCCCCAGGGCTCCGTTTTGTCTCCTACCCTCTTTCTCCTAATGATCTCTTATCTGAAACTTCTAATCCATTAAATTTTTTTGGTGATGATAGCACCCTCAGCTTTTCATATTCGTTTCTAGATTCACATCCCTGCACTTCGGATGTGGAACTTGAACGGCAGCGTATGATAAACTCATAAAATTCTGATCTTGACAGCATTGTCCAGTGGGGAACTCAAAACCGTGTAGAATTTAATGCTTCAAAAACCCAATGTGGTCTGTTGTCATTAAAGCGAAACCCACCCCCTTTGGCGCTATCCATGAGCGGTACTAGCATCAAGGAAACTAAACAGCTTTCAGTTCTGGGTATGTGCATCACAGATCACCTTCTGTGGAACGATCATATATTCAACGTCGCCAAAAACGCTGCAAAGTGTTTAGGTTTTCTTCGAAGATGCAAGAAATTTTTTTCCCCGTCTGATCTGTCTGCAATCTACAAAGCCAACATTCGCCCAAAACTTGAATATAATTCTCATATTTTGGCTGGTGCTCCCATAATCCACCTAAGCCTCTTGGATCGTATCCAAAAAAGAGCTTTAAAATGATAGGTGATAGTACTTTAACGAAAACATTCGAATCTCTTGAACATCGACGTAATGTTTCATGCCTCGCCTTTTTATTTTTATTTATCGCTATTTTATGAACATTGTTCTAGCGAAATAGCCAGTTGCATTCCTCCCCTTAAACAATTTCACCGTAATACTCGCACTGCCAGGAATGCTCATCAGTTTACCCTTGAGCCCAATTTCGGACGTACTGTTAAGAAAAGAGATTCTTTTTTTAGCCGAACCACACGAATGTGGAATGCTTTACCCATCTCTACTTTTCTCTCCCATTTTGATATTCAGAATTTCAAAACCAATGTACATCGGTATCTCCTTTTAAATCCTTCCCATTTTTCCTAACGCTCGCACTGTGTTCAATCATCTTAAGGGTAGTCACAACCCCTTTAGTGCATAATATAAAAAAAAAATGTTTGTTTCACTTCAAGTGAAAAAAGTGTTAAAAAAATCGACGGGAATTATTGTTTTTATATTTCATGTTCATGATGACTATGCAATGTTTATAGGATCACTCATTACAAATATACAGCTCTTCAAAAAACACTAACAAAAATTAAACAAAATCTTGTTCCTTTAATTTTTTTGAGTAGTGTATTTAATCTTTCCGAAAATTTGCCTATAAAAAAAATTTTTCGAGTATCGAGCAAATTTTCATAGAAGGAAAAAATTCTGATAATACTGATTCAACACAAATATTTACCAACAATAAAAATGCTAAATTTTGAAAACCAATTTTTCAAAGAACTGATGTTAGGATTTTTTTTATAACTTCCTACGTAACTCTTGAATTCCCGGTTTTGGCGTAGTAACCCTATTAACCCTACAATACCGAACGCCCATACATATATCTACAGCTTTTCAGGAAAATTGCTTAAAATCTTTGTATTTCGTATTTCGAAATAAAGACAAACAGAGAGACCGAGGGATTCGGAGTGAAGACAGACAAATTGGCCGGAGGCTGTAGGCAGATAGACATAGTAGCGGGACCAACTTGTCTCATATCTCAAAACTGTTGCGATACACTTCCAGGACATTATTATTATGTGTCCAGGACAAAATTTACAGTTCGTGCGACTATTAGCAATAAATTTTTGAAACTATTTCACATTAAATATAAATTTTTCAATTTCCCGTCGGTAAAATGATTTCCTAAGACTCCATCTATACAAGCCAAATCCTCACACCGAACTCGCATAGACCAAAATGTGGGCTGGTACGAGCAATTTTTGTGTTTTTTTTTTTGGCAGCTATACACTTTACGTCTTCGTTCCCCGAAAATATCTAAGTCAACTCCTCTTCTACGTTTATGGTCGAATACAGCCACAATATTTAGCCACAACACATTGGTCGGATTTCGGGGTAATACATTCTGCAATTTTGCAACCCTTAAGTTTTAACCACTACCACATCACCACGATGGAGCCCACCGATTTTCCCACAGGAAAAACTTCAGAAGAGAGCAAAAGTGCAAAATATAAAAAAAAAATAAACTCAAGAAAATCACTCCCACCCCCCTCGACCCATGTACCGAGCGACCGACCGACAATGACGACGTCACTCGTCGTGGGTATATATTCTTCTTAGATATTGGATGGTGGCTTTGAGTTGAGGTATTCCACGGCTGCCAGTACCACTACCACTGTCAAACCCGCTAGAGTCTTGAAAGATTTCCCAAACTCCTTCCTTATGGCTCTCTTTCTTCGTGGTTATTCATTGGGGTTGATGATTGTGGGTTTGATGGGTTGGCTGTGCAGTGCGGGGCACGATTTGGTGTCGTTGTCGTGTTATGGAGGCAACACAAAAAAAAAAAACTCTTATTTTCTTTTTTCTCTCCATTTTCTTGAGTTTTTCTTTCGCCTCAATTTGGTGGTGTATAAGGTTTATGTACCAAGTTGTTACTGCGACCATTTACCGTTTGTGGAAAAATCTCTTAAGAAAAATTCAAGAAGACAGATGGAGATGGAGCTGGATGTGCTTGCGTGAGTGAGCGAGAGGCCGGGAAAACTGGTCGTTCTCTTGGAATTTTATTTGGGTCCCCCCAGCCATGATGATGGAATTGATGAGGTGTAGGTGGTTGGTGGTGGGGGGTGTGTGTTTGTCGTTAGAGAAAAATCTAAAGCAAAGAAGAAGAAAAATAAGCGGGAAAAAAAGAGAAATTGGTCTTGGTCTTAGTTGCTTGGTTGTTGTTGTTGTTGTTGATGTTTATTTTTATTCTCTTGCTTGCTGTTTATGTCACTCATTTTCGTCGCCAAGTGCAAAGCAATGCGGGAAGATTTGACGACAAGGACAATGGATCCAACTCAGGAGCAGCCAGCAGAGTCGTTATGAGTTTCTTTTTTGTATTTTTTTGTATAATGAATATTTTTCTCTCTTTTAGTGGGTGGTGGATGATGGTGGTGAAAAAATAATCACCACTCTTCCGAGTTCCGAGGGGTGGCTGTATTGCTCGATGTTTATGTATTTTATCTTTTCCTCAAGATATTGGAAACAGCGGGAACGGAGAGTTCTAGTTTTTTTTTTACTTTTCCATTTATAGGATAGGAGATGGAAGGAATTCCCATTTCTTCAGTTGGAAATGTGAAACGATTTTTGCGTGATACCAAAAAGGACACAAACCAACAACAATGAGAAGGAACAGTTAAGAGAAATAAAAAAAAAAAAAATAATAAGAAGAAAAAGAAAAGTTTTGGAAAAATATATTTATGTATATAGATAGCACTGGAGGTAGGCTATAGGTATAGGTGAACCAGTTATCCATGGGTTGGTTGTTGGTCGGTCGGTTGGTTGGTAGGTAGTACGGCCTTCCACATAAACCACTGCTACTGGTTCTCGCGGTAACGAAAACGACAACGACGAAGATAGTGACTATAGGTATATCTATACCTATGCCAATATGGAAGCGGATGATGGGGAGGAAGCAGAGCAGAGCACAGCATCAGCTGGAGATGATGATGACGATGAAGACACCAACAACGACCATGATGATGATGATGATGATGATGACGAGTATTGGTCGGGTTCATGGTTACCACAAAAAAATAGTTTAATATCGTTGCGTCGGTCGATTCGATCGGTTTTCGGGATTTTTTTGTGTGCGATACAAAAATTTAACGTCGTCGCTTAAACGGTCATCCGCAATAAATACGGATATATTTTAAAAACGGAAGATTTTTTTGGGAATCTAACGCTAAACACAAAAAATATAATAATATCGGTAGTTAAAAAAAATTAAGTTTCATTCCCAAGAAGGACTGTAAAAAGTGAAAAATTTGTCCTAACAACTTCGTGGTGGAAAAACAAATCAAAAGTGGAAGTTAAAATATTTCAGATTTTTGGATTAAAATTATTTCTTGAGGATTAAAAATAACATTGTAAGAACAAATAATTGTTGCAGCAAGAAATTAAGTTTTTTTTTTACAATTATGACGAGACCTATTTGACATTTTTATACAGTTATGTCTCTCATACTGGAAAGATACCAGAAATGTTACCAGTTTCAGGAAATATGTAAAACGTTCAAGTGTTGAATATTTTTCTTAATTTTATTTCATCAAATTATCATTTCTTATAACTTTCAAATTCAGTGGGCAAAAGTTAAAACGGGTTTAGTTCCGTTTTAACTTTTGCAATTTGATTAATTGTCTTCCAAACCTTAAGAAAAGTAATTTTCTTATTTTGAAAGACTTCTCTTACAAGGGAAAGAGTGAACAAAGTTTTGATTCGGAATACATTTTTATTAAAGACATAGAAAACTACACTCAAATTGGATTTTTGAGGATTTGATAAAACCAAAATTTAACTCGATTGATGTTTGTGATATAAATATTCGTTAATACGAATTTCCACAAATGGGATGGACTCCTTCGATTTTGCGATTTTTGTGATTCATATTTTTATGAACCTTTTTGA
This sequence comes from Dasysyrphus albostriatus, assembly GCA_946251815.1. Lineage (NCBI taxonomy): Eukaryota > Metazoa > Arthropoda > Insecta > Diptera > Syrphidae > Dasysyrphus > Dasysyrphus albostriatus. The sequence continues at coordinate 52,232,259 of OX276336.1, forward strand.
CACAAAAAAAAATATTTTGATTTTCTTCAAACTTGAAATATTTTTGAACATGTTTTTTTTAAAAAATTATCTTCTAAATTTGAAGAAATAGTATCCAATTTAATAAAAAATGTATCAGTAAAAAAAGTTACAATACTTTTCGTGAGCTAAATATGCAAATAATCCCGAAAAGCAAAATTTCGAGTAACGAAATCTCGCATTTTTTTCTTAAATTTCAAAAAGTAAAATCTCATTTTAACTATCCTTTTTTTCATAATCCAAAAATTACAAATCCTCGCTTTTGAAATACTCGCATTAATATCTCGCACCCAAAAATATCGCAAATATTAACCAATAAGTCGCAAATTAAAATCTCATCATATAAAATCTTGCTAATCAAAATGTCGCATAACAGAATTTCCTGTATTTTATCCCCTTAAAAACATTATTAACAGTAAAAATTAATAACTGACAGTATAATCCAGACGCACAGTGGAACAAAATGCTTGAAAAGTGGATATCGTCAAATAACTTTTGAATCAATGAACAATAATTTTTTGAAGATTATCTGAACACATTTTTTTAAACCTAAATTTCTTTTTTTTTTTTTTTAACAAAATTTTGGTGCATATTGTTAAGGAGCTTTTGCATACAAAATTTGATTGAAATCAGTCGAAATGTTTAAAAAAAAAATCAGTTTTATAGCAGGTACAGTTAGTAATAGTTTCTGTAATTGTTTTTCTACCAAAACGAACAATATGCTTACAGTTATGAATAGTTTTAAATAAAAATCACTACAGCCATTTTCGAGATAAATAAGCTTTTCCTTTTAACAGATGTATGGAAAGTACCGTTATTTTTGGAGCTTAAAACATTTTCCATTTCCCTTGTTAGGAACTTAACAAAACCTAAAGTTTAAAATATGAGGAAAATCGTTCGGTGGCTTAGGCTGAAGGTTGAGGTAATGAGTCAACATGGAAGAAGGTAGACGTTTTTTTTTAAACTCATAGGGAAGGAAGGACGTATCCGGTTGGATCCAATTTTTGTACAATATTTCTCACCAAAATATGAAATTTCTTTAAGATGATTTATAAAATTAGTAAATGGAAGCATTTTTATAAAAGCTTATTGAAAGTTTAAATTATTATTTATAAGAGCAAGTGTAAAAATGGGTGTTTACAAATGAACAAACTTTTTGTTTGAAATTTGTACTGATCGTTCCACTGTGAGACCGTGGGTATTCACTTAAAAGAAAGTTAATGCAATTGCAATGCAACAAATACATTTTTTCGATTAAAATAACAAAAACTGAAACTTCGCTAAATGTCAGTTTGCGAGATTTTGATTTTTAAAAAAATTGTATTTTTTTCTTTTCATTAGAAGTAAGTGCAATTGGTCTGATTTGTCGAATTGAAAAGTGTGACATATCTTCACGTTTGTGAGTTCCATCATTTTCAGAGAGATGTCTGAGTTTGTACATACGACCGACGCTTGTAGGTTCCTTTGCTTTTCTTCGTTCACAATATGGCCAAGAACAAATAAATATTTCGCCATGAAATATAAATTGAATTTTATAGATACTCGTAGATATTTCAATACGTGCAGAAAGAGTGTTTATTAAAATTCATTGAGCGGTTTTCTTACCAATAGCAATTAAAAAGATTAAAATGATGAATTTCCTTAGCCTCGAATATCTCGAGATCAAATGAATTCACTTCAAATTAATTTTATTTTACGCTTATTGACGTAAAAAAAATTGGTTATAAATACATTAACTTCTAGTTAATGTCTTAGTTGACGTAAAAAAAAACTGGTGAAAATTATGGAAAAAAGTTTTGGAAATTGAATTTTGAGAACAAACTATGATAGTGGCTTCGAAGTAATTTCATTCTTTACATTATAATTTTTTTTTTAAATATTGAATAAATTGTTTTTTAAGTGAAAAAAACTTGAAGAAACCTTACCAAAAATAGTTGATTTTTTTTTGTCTCAAATATTCTGAGATCACACAAAATAGTTGGCTCCGGGTTAATTAAATTCTATACACCAGTTCATAATTGATATTTGATTGGTTTTGTAAAATAATTCAACAAACGTTGTTTTTTTTTAAGTTAAAAAATCACAAGAAACTATTCCAAAAAGCAAGTTTTTTCTTCTCAAATATCTCGAGATCAACCAATGATATTGGCTTTGGCGTAGTTTTATTACACTGATCTTCACTTGATTAGTGAAAACATTTTCGATGATCGCGAACTGGCCTTTTTTTTAATAATAAAATAACATCGGACTATGGCAAGTTTCCATAGTGTCGGTCGCCACCCACCTCTTTGTGCAATGCATTTGGGAGATTTTAGTTTGCAGGATTGTTAAAAATTCGATTTTGAAATTGCGAAATTATGAAAAGTGGGATTTTGAAATTACGAAATTTTTTAATGCCAGCTTTCGATTGAAATATTTTAATTTGCGAGATTAAGTTCCCAAATCAAAGGCTAAAGGCTTCATAACTTGTCTATTTATCTTTTTCTAGCATAATGAAAACTTCTCAAAAAAATGTCATAGAAACTAAAACTAGATTGCTACTGTATTTTTATGCACTTAAAAATCAAAATACTATTCGATTTTTATAAACTGGTGTATCTATCTATGAAAAAATTGGAAGCTTTAAAATCTTTATAAATGCTAGCGAACAGATATTTTTAAAAAGGAATAATTGCGTCCAAGGACAGATAAACCATTAAATTCTAATAAATCCACAATTATTTGCTTTCGTAAACAGTGGTCACTTTTTGATATTTTTGGTATTTCTCAAGAATCATAACGAATTTGAGAATTTAAATAAAAAAACTTTATGTTAAGAAATTTATTTTCTACTGATTTAAAAATTAAATACAAAAAATTAAGTAAGATAAAAATAAAATATCTTCTGGTTCAAGGCTTAAACGAAAAGTGATTATGTGGATGTGTAAATAAATTCTGACAGATTAAATTTTGTCTTCTTTAATGCTATTTTATCATTAAAAAATGTCAAGTTTAAATTTAATTCAAATCAAAACTAACATAGTTTCAGCCATCTGAAGTTTGGTAAACTGAGAAGTCCACACTTTAACCTACCCGTTGAATTGAGTTTATTTTTGTCTCTCCCTTTTCCAATATTCCAATAGTCTTCCATTAACTGTTCGCATCAATGACTGTTTATAGTATTATTCTGCTTTCCGATTTATTTAGGCTCCAGTCAAAATTAAATGGATTCTCGGGACAAATTCGTTGTGCATTTAATTTTATATAGAACTAAAAACCACAGTACCTGCCTTACAATTTTTTAGTGAAGTATTTTTCTTAAAAACAGCTTCAAATCTTTACTACTTTTGGGTGGGAAACCATTTTTCAGATAAACAGATAAAGGTTATTAATCGTATCTCACCAAATAATCATTTCTTTATTTTTGATTTTTTTCAAAACACATTGAGTTCAAAAATTTTTCTTTATAGAAGCAACAAAATTTTAAAAGTATTCTGTACCAATGTTTAAAAATGATTTTTTTCGATTCTAAAAAAATGTTTGAATTTTGTTGTTAGCAAATGAAATACATATTTCGAAAAGGACATGATCGATTTTCTTGAAATTCGGTACTTAAGAGTTTTTTTTCTTAACAATTTTTAATAAAATATTTTAAGAAAAAAATTTTGCTTTCATAAAAAATAATGGTACCTTACCTACCTTCCGTACGAATGTTAAAAACCCGTTAAAGAAAATATTTTTGTTCTCAAGGGAAACTAATGCTATTTTAGTAAAACCTTTTCGGTACCTATGTTAAATTAAGTACGATCTACTACCAAAAACTATAAAAAATTACATTTAACAACATAGTACCTTTCATAGAACGATTTTTTTTTAATTTTTAATTTTTCCACTATCGACTAAACGACATGGATTTTGTTTTTATTTACGGATTTCAAAAAAGTAGAAATAATATTGCTTATCGAAATTTTCAAAAAAAGGGTCATACTTCTATGCTTTTCGTCTCTAAAGTGGTTGACAATTTACTTTGAAATTTTATTTTCAACTGCACATAAATAATTACCTAGAATTTGCATTAAAAATTGTCATTAAAAAATTTTATAAGAATTTGGAAAATAGAATTAAAAAAAAAAAAGAAAACTGCTCCGACGATTTTATAAAAAGCTTCACTTTTATCTTTCACATTTCTCAAAAATGGTTGAACATTAACAAAAATTTAAAATTAGCAAAGGTACCGAAATTTCCCCTTAATATATTTTAAGAACTATATAAATATAAAAATATTGCTACAACTGTTTATAATTTTTATATTTAATTTTCGAAGAGGGAACAGCAGCTAAATCCACATTTTTTGTTGTTAAAGCGAATTAAATATCAAATTTCATAGGATAGTGGCCCCTATTCCCGAACGTTTCCAGTTCCCCAACACTTTTATTAAAAATCGTTATACTATCGTTGTTTCTATGATTTTTACCTTCAATCCAATGCAAACATATTTCAGCACATTTCCTCACCAATTTCACAAATTTTCTCACACTGTACAAGCATTTTGTGTGTATACCAAAAAAAAAATAGTTGATTCGGAAAAGTTTTCGGTGAAAAGCGAATTTTGAAAAAAAAAAACTTGAATACACGTCTCGGGAAAGATCTTTTTCTTAAGAAAATCAATGATTTATTTACTTGCAAATATCTTCTATACGATATTAGTACATAAATCTGTAATATTTTAACAAAAATACCCAAAAAAACTTGAAAAATATTGTACTTCTTACCTGTTCGGGAAAAGGAGACCAATTTTTTATAGATTTTCCTATCCTCGAACATCTTTTAGGAAATAGGAAACTGGCTCTTTGGTAGTGTTCCTGTTTACGAACTGCTGTTTTTTGAGACAAATTGTATTGGCGTTTGAAGACAGGATATATGGCATTTTTGAAATTTCCTATTTTCGAACACTCTAATTGTTTTTGCGCACCATACAATGTTGGTATTCGAAATATGGTAGCTCTGTGTTCGGCTTTGGGAAACAAGTGTTCGAGAATAGGAAAAAGTGGTTGATTTTCAATTTTACATCATTTTTGAAGAATTGATAATAAAAATTTAAAAAAAGGGTTTTGAGACATGAATATAATTGAGATTTGCTTTTAAAAAGAATTTACAATACATTCCTACCTCAATGCACTTATTTTCAACAGCTTATAAAAACTCTTAGCCTCTTGAACATAAGAAAAAGTACGTGTGACCTAGCCCCTTATGCATAAAGCTTATCCTTTCATCTTAAAAATAGTCTCAATATTTAATATTTTGGGTAAAAATACATATAATTTTAAATTTATTCATAATACTTATTTACACGAATATAGTATGTAGATATTTATTAACTCATTTTGTTGTATTTACAAATATAACGTTTTCCGTACAAAATGAACAAAATAATAAATAAAATATATTTATCCACTTCCTTTTGCGCTTAATAAACACATAATGTTGCTGTTTGTTGTCGACTTTGCACGTTTGTGTGCGTTTCTCCTGAAGTTATTTTGGCCATATGTGCGGTTTTCACAGGCGATTGTAGTTCTTCACCACATACCGTTTCGTGTTTTTATTATTTTCTTTTTTTTTATTTTGTTTATCATCCTCTGTTGAGTTTATTGTATGTAGGTAGATATATTTTTGTGTTTTTTTTTTGTTTTGTTCTTGTTGCTGTTGTATTGCCATATTGTGCTAACGGCTGTTTCAGAGCAGTGGCATATCCAAGCAGCCAATAACTGACATTTTCCGTCATTTTTATCCCACAGACAATGAGGTCCGGATAGAGTACCCACACCCCCCCTTGCCCCTCAAACCAATTTGACTACCTTGTTTGAGTTTCAGCCACTGACAATCGTGATGAGTTTCCATGTTTCATTCATATGTGCGAAAACGCGGAAAATTTTTATCATAAAGAGTTTATAGGTACATTTAAATGTTTTTCACGCAGTTGTTTTTTTTTTTTTATATTTTGTTCGGCTTTTCATTAAGCTGTGAATAAATACAGTCAAGGACCGTGGAAATAGGCCCATGTTAAAATTTTTATTTTTTTAAAAGTTCTTTTACGGACTTCTGATATACAAAAACTGAACAAATAATTCAAGAGTCATCATTATGAAAGTGTATACAAATAAAAGATGTATTTCACGTTCAAAGAAGTAAGAAGAATGTGTCAATATAAGTTGTCTAGCAAAAAATCACCAGGTTACGATCTAATTACTGCTCAAGTATTGAAAGATTTGTGTGGGAGGCGTTGTATGTCTCTCCATTAAGGTGCGGGGGGTACGATTTTTGAAAAAAGTTAACTTAAAATAAAGTAAAAGTTAAAAAATAGTGTAATTTCCTGGCACACCTATTTTCAAAAAAGACCAAAAAATCGTTGCTTTTAATTTTTTTGAGTAACCGTTTTCAATTATGTGGAAGGACGTTCTAAAGTTCATATTGTTAGTTTTTTTCGACTATTTGCTTTCAAAAATGTCATGCTGAAACTATCATCATTTTCCTCCATTTTTGAAGAATCACAAACAAACATTTTTTTGGAAATAAAGATAGGCTCAAGACATATGCTTAAGCAAAATAAGATAATGGCTCAAAGCTTTAATATAACGGGTGATTTTTTAGCTGGTTTGGTTTTGGCAACACTGGTTTTGACAGCTGACGTGTGTTTAGTACCTTGTGTCACTGTCAAACAGCTTCAGTTTGGTTTGCAATTTAACCATGGATCGTCTTACAAATGAACAACGCTTGCAAATTATTGAATTTTACTATCAAAATTCGTGCTCGGTTCGAAATGTTCATCGCGCGCTGCTTCCATTTATGGTCGGCATTCTCGACCTTCTGAGCAGTCTATTCGGAAGATTGTGACCAAATTTCGCACCAAATTTACTTTGTTGGACATTAAACCACCAACACGTTTACGTACTGTGTGTAGTGAAGAAAATATTGCGGCCGTATCAGCTAGTGTGACAGAAGACCGCGAAATGTCGATTCGGCGCCGTTCCCAGCAGTTAGGCCTTTGTTACAGCACTACGTGGAAAATTTTGCGGAAGAATTTGGGCGTAAAGCCTTTTAAGATACAGCTGGTGCAAGAACTAAAGCCAGCCGACCTACCACAACGCCGAATTTTTGGTGAATGGGCTCTTGGAAAGCTGGCCGAGGATCCGCTTTTTTATCGAAAAATTGTGTTCAGCGATGAGGCTCATTTTTGGTTGAATGGGTACGTAAATAAGCATAATTGCCGCATTTGGAGTGAAGATCAGCCAGAAGCATTGCAACAGCTACCAATGCATCCCGAAAAAGCCACTGTTTGGTGCGGTTTATGGGCCGGCGGCATTATTGGGCCATATTTCTTCAAAGATGATGCGAATCGCAGCGTTACTGTCAATGGTGAACGCTACCGAGCGATGATAACAAACTTTTTTTTGCCCGAAATGGAAGTTCTTGACTTGCATGATATGTGGTTTCAACAAGACGGTGCCACATGCCACACAGCACGCGAAACAATGGCGCAATTGCGAGGCGAGTTTGGTGAACAGTTAATTTCACGTTTCGGGCCGGTCAATTGGCCGCCTAGATCGTGCGATTTGACACCATTAGATTATTTTTTGTGGGGGTATGTCAAGGCTAATGTCTATAGGGACAAGCCCGCTTCGATTGACGCACTGGAAGCCAACATCCCAACATCCATGCATTCATTCGTGAGATACCGGCCGATATGTGTGAAAGAGTATGCCAAAATTGGACTCAGCGGATGGGCTACCTGAGACGCAGCCGCGGTCAACATTTGCATGAAATTATCTTTAAACATTAAATTGCAAAGTTCAAACTATCGATTCAAATAAATATTTCATTCATTTTTTCGAATTTTTTGTGTTTTTTTTTTTTTAAAGTTCTAAACCTCTTAAAAAATCACCCGTTAATATGCAGCCATAGCATTATGCTAACTTTGTGTTTTCTTTGCGTAATCGTTAGCAGGTAATGATTTTAAACAAATCTGTCCTCCTGATTCCAAATATATGCATTTTATTTTGCCTTGCTTTACCTTTTTTACCCGGTAGTGTCGATGACGTGAAATTAAGCCAAACGAAGTAAGACCAAATCTCAAATTTGGTCTAATTTCAGTTTGAAAATGGAAATAAGGCCAAATTGGCTTTATTTCCATTTCAAAACCGAAATAAGGCCAAATTTTATTTGGAAATAGAGCCAAATGTTTTCCTTTCAATATTTTCGCACAAACCCCAAATCCGATAGTGAGCCCAAGCAGCGGAGTTGCATACAGCAAGGCAAGTGTAAACAAGATCTCGAAAAACCAGTTTCTATTGAGGTTATGGTAACATTTTTTTTTACTCAACAGTATTATCAAGCCTGCAAATAAAACATGAAAACGAAATAAAGCCAAATTGGTCATATTTCGTTTTCGAAAATGAAATAAAGCCGAATCGAAAATTTGGCGTTATTTCCACATTCAAAACAAAATAAGGCCAAATTTTTTATTTTTAGCTTTATTTTGTTTGGCCTTATTTCAAATCACCTGTCTCTTTCTGTCCTTTTTTTGATTTTTTGATTTTTTATATTGTTCACTTTCTATTGGCCTTTTTTGCGTGCTTTTGTCTTTTTACATAATAATTTGTTGTTCTTAAGATCGAAACAAACTAAGAAAATATTTCCGAAAACGTTGGAACGAATGATTTGCTCTTTGGGTCTGCTTAAATTGAGAGATCCTTTAGCTCCTTTAAAGCGTTTCTTAGACACAATCGCAGAATTCAGTTACCTGAGAACTTCAAGTAGTTCAATATTACTATAAATAAACATTATTTAATGTTAAAATTATATTTATTTTATTAAAGTCTTTTTTTTTCTTTCTTAAAACTATTTCTATTTAAAAGGTCAACAAAATCCTTTTCCTGATGATATGTTAAAAAGGCTAACTCAAAACTGATATTTTATTTCAAACTTTAATTAAAACATTGCCATTTCATATAATTCCCCGCAGCTTTTGAACGATTTTTCGTCAGAATATGCATCCACTTTAACAGTGAAACCGTAGCCTTACCAACCCTTTTTTGTAATACCTACAGTATTGAATTTTCAAATGATATATTTTAAATTTTTTCTTATTGAAAAATTCTTTTCTGAAAATGTTGATACATAAACAACGTAAATTTTTTGGATAAACAATAAAATTTTAATTGTAAAAGCCGCTTATGTGAAAAATCAAAATCAAAAATTCAATTCTATAGGAGGTACTGTTAAACGTAAGCGTATATAGATTTTGAGCTGAGTTTGAATTTTTGATCATTTGTTGTGAAAGGTCAAACTTTCTATTGTTAGTCTATGTTTAACCTGAGTGGTTTTTGGAAGATTTGCAAAATCAATATAAATATCTTCTTGGGGACAAACTCCAGAGAGTTTGACCTATGACAGCAATTGTTCAAAATTCCAAGGTAAATATTTCTTGTGTGTGCATATTTTCCCTTTGACCACTAGGCATCAAAATAAATCGATATAAAAAAAAAATTACAACAAATTTTAATCCTCTTCATAACATATTAAGGTAAGCAGCCAAGAGGATCTTGATCTAATGCCTCTAAAGCTTTTAAATGTATGACTAACAATGTTAGGCAAATGATTTGACTTTTTATGTCGTTAGCTATCAGTCTTTTAGCCGAACGAACTAATTTTAGAACACAGAAAGTTTTTTTTTTATCAAAAACGTATAGGGCAAGTTTTTGATAAAATCAGATTTTAGTTAACGTGTTTTTAAAATGTATGTGGCAGATACTATAATTTTCCTTAAAATATTCTAGAAAGTGTTGAAAAAACGTAGATACCAAGTTTAAAAAAAACTCGAATATGTCATTTTTGAAAATTAATTTCCAAAAAATCCTTTTTTTTTTAATTTTAGTACACAATTTAGTCATAAAATTTTGGAAGCTTTAGCATACAAAATTATAAAAATCAGCTAGACAATTTCCAAAAAAAAAAGAAACTGTTCTTTGGAAGGTACCTTCTCTTAACAAGTTTTTTTGGAAAATGATTTTGTACAGAAAAGTATGACTTATTGATAATAGTAATATTTATATGTCTGTATGGAGGTGTAGTACCTCGTGACATGATGGTTAGTGCTTTGGACTGTCATGCTGCCGCTGCCACCTAAAAACAAAAATATTTTTCCGGAACTGACAGATCGTCCATGAGTGTACTTGTCATGAATAAGTGCTTCTCATCTAACCGTTTGGAATCGGCAGTAAATTTTAGGACCCTTTCATTCCTGCCAACAACACACACCCAGAAATGGTTGAGAGTTGTAAAACACAAGGCCCTGGTTCTCCACGAGCTGTTGTGCTGCCAAATTCAATTTAATTTATAATGAAGGTTCTGAATTTTTCGAGTTTACTTTCAGAAAAAATTGTAATATTTAACTAAAAATATTCATGGTAGCTACCGTTATTTTCTCTTCAAAAATGTTAGTAATATGTCAGAAGAATTGCCTAAAATCACCTTCTGCCAAGTTTAATTATAGTTGATCGTGTCATAGCTCAACGATCAAAACAGAAAGAAAACTATTTCCAACCTACACGCTCTTAAGTTTTTGGTAGATTTTACGAAAATGTCCTTACATGCAAAAAGAAAAATATTTAAATATACAAATCTGAAAAATTATTTACTTGAATTGACCTAATTCATATTTTGTGACTGTAAAATTAAAATCCCCAAGTTATTATCATTACAAATAGGATTTTAAATAATATCTGTTTATTAAAATGAGCAAATGCTTCTATAAATCTATCACATGTCACAATATGAGCAGCCATAATATACCTCCTAAAATTTATAAAACAAAAAAAAAATCATAACAGTGATGCTCTTTCTTTTATCTTATTTCTACCAGAACACTAATGAAAAAATAATTTTTAAAAGCTAAAAATTGAAAAAAAAAAAAATATATCAACATCAAACATTTTATCTCACATCACCATATCCTTAATTCATATAATCAGCTGCCAGATTGTTTGGAGTTCTCTATTCTTGCGGAAATCGTTGAGTGAGTAAAACAAAAAAAAAAAAATATATAATACGACAAAGCTTTAAATAGAGGACCAGGACAATGAAAACAAATATACAAATAAGTATATTTTATAAAAGCAAATGAAAAAATTATGCTTGGAAAAAAATACACATTAGTCCCGCGATTTAATTCACATCTGTGGTGGCATTTTATATATATACATATTATAATTTTTTTCTCTTCGTCATCGTCACCGTGTCGGGTAGTCGTATTAAGCTTAACATTGGCTGGTAAAAGTGCGCGGTGTTCTGTGAAAATAATTATTTAAATTTTCTATATAACTTGTATATTTTTTTTTAATTCTTCTTTTTTCTTCTGTTAACTCTCTATCGCACTTTGTCACATTTTATGACGACACACATATGGTCAGGGAAATAAAATAAAAAAGAAATCAGGAAAAAACCATCCCCCAATTTTGGGGGGCTCGTGCCTATTCTGGCTGTTCTATGCCATATCTATCTACTTAAAAACCCTCCTGAAACCATCTTCTTTCGGGTATTAAACGTTGGGTTGAGAGTATTTTTTAAATACTCTATGTTATTTTGTTTGACCAACTCTGAGTTGATTTGCTTTTTGAATTTTTTGTGTCAGGTGGTTTGAAAATTACAGTATGACTTAATGGAATTCGGACATATATTATATATTTCATTGGTTTCAAGGATTCTCTTCCGGGTTACAGATATGTCATTGCACAAAAAGCAAATATATAAAATAACTCAAAAACATTAGGGCAATTTTGCCCATTTACACCTTTTGGGTGAATTGACCAAAAAATTAAAGAAGAAATGTTGTTTTTTTGGGAAAATTTAATAAGAATGTTAAGGTGTGGTGGACTCGACTTTCTGCAAATAGCGTATATTTATTGAAAAATTGAACGCAATTTATTTTTATTTGAAGCTTTTAACCTTAAACCTTTAACTATTGAAATTCACAAATTTTATATCTTATGACTTAACACAAAACCAATAGCTTATAACAATTGATTGCAAAAACTATTTAACTTGAATTTGACAGAGCCAATAAATTCCATCGACAGAAAATAAATTATAACTTGCCTCGTGTGCAAGAAAAATTACCTAAAATCGCTTTAAAATCAAAGAGCTAGTCTTTCGAACACCCACTACTCTAGAAGAAGAGCTGTTAACATTCATATTCAATTACAGAGAGTAATGCAATCCACATACCCATTTGAGGTTTTTTTTTAAATCAAATGTCTTTCGATAATCGCCAAAGTCAAAAGTGTCCCCCCCTCTAAAGTATCTCATCCAACCTTATACACATATTATTTCAAAAATGGGTTACTGAATTTCTTTAAAACTAGGTTTTCAAATGTACATGATGTGTTCATTAATTAATTCTTAAAATTGGAATTTCAAAATATTTTTTAGAAAATGTAACAAAAATTTTGAGTGAATTAAGGTCCGCTGTGTTTGATTTTCAAAAAAAAAAACTTGTGCTACCTCTTGTGCAGTAAATATTAAAAAAAAATGGCAAATTTACAAATTTATTGAATGTAATTTTGTCATTTCTTAAAATAAAAGGTTTTGCTATTTTATGCTTAGACTATGCTCCCACGCCAAAAAAAGTTGGCAAATTTACAACTTTTATGGCCAAAAATAAAGATTGCGAAGGGCTGTAACGTTAAGTAAGCAAGCACCATTTTAGACCGAAAACTAATTATTGATTTTTGTTTATGTTTTACATTTTAAACTTAATTGTTTTTTATTTTGTGGTCAGTGCTGTCATATGACAAAGAGATATAAGAAAATGGTATATAAAAATCTTTTAAGTCCATCTTAGATTTTCAAAAAATAAGTTGTGCTACACAATCTGCATCTGGGCACAAAACAGAAATTGTGGAATTTCAAAAAGAAAAAAAAAAAATTCATAAAATTTGTAAATGTAAGATTTTTTGAACAAGTTGAGTACTATAGAGCCTCGGTTCCCATCAAAGTGTGTTCCGCGGAACCCTAGGGTTCCACGAGACAGTCTCCAGAGCTCCACGAATTTCTTGAAGTAAAAAGAAATAATTTTTGTAAGTAATTACAAAATAAAACTTTGAAGTTACGACTGGTGTAAGTTCCAAGTTTATTTTTGTCCAGAAGCATAACATCCAGTATGCATTTTGAATCGTTATGTTATTGTAAAAAGAAAACTGGTTTAATAAAAATTCTTGATTAGGATTAGACCACTGCAGATTTTGGTTGTAAGCGTAAGAGATAGCTTAAAAAGAAGTATAGGTGTCAAAAGCTTCATTAAAGGCTATTCAAAAAAAACAAAGTTCACAACCGGGGTCTTAAATTTTAAGATTAAACAGTGCATTGAACAAACAAAAATATGAGTCCAACTTCGAGGGTATTCGTGTAAGCCAAGATATCATGAGATCCAAGACCATTTAAATGTATAGTTCGCCCTGCAAGACCGTTTAAAAAATTCAAAGTGAAAAACAGTTTTTAAATATACTCAAATGATCTCAGATTCCGTGACATGGGATCCAAGGAGCTTATCTAGGGAGGTGTGAAAACCAATTTCGTCTAACATGATAACCCCTCGAATTTGCATTCATATTTATTAAATAAAGCTTTCGATACCAATAATTCTTTTTTTGCTATCACTCATACCCAAAATCTACTGTCGGCTCTTAGTCAATGTATAAACCATTTCTAATTTTCGCTTAATTTCGATGGCATTTTTAGAAAAAAAGCTGTACCTAGGTATCCAGGTTTTTTGAAATTCACAATGGGGTGAAAGTTTTTCAAATATATCAAAAATATAATCATCACTATATCGCGAGGAAAACAAATCAATTGCAAAATAACAGACATTTTTGAAAGCTCAATTAAAACTGCTACCACTTAGCTGGGAAAATCAACAAACAAACTGGCAGCTTATCAATTTCTAACTTACTATGCCAAGAAATTTTTCAAAGAAAAATGTCGCGTATATTTCAGTGTTCTACGAATTTATCTAGGAAATATGTTAAAGATCCGAATTGATATTTAGGAAATGATCGCTGAATATTTGGTAAGCATAGAAAGATCATTGTTAGATTACTTTCCATTTAAAATTTTTGGATTGCTTCTTAGAGTGAATACCCTGGTTTTCCAAAACTGCTGCATACACTAATTTTGCTTCCTTGAATCGCAACATATCACTGGTGAACGGTGCTTTTCAACATTAGCTTTTGCGAAAACTAGATACGCTATTTGTGATATGCGAAATGCGAAAACAACTTTCGGACATAGAACTCAACTTAAAAGCAAATATCAACCAAATTCATTCTATGCACAATGGATTTGATAGTATTTCTGAAATGATCGAAAAAACATGATTTTAAAATGTTTTTCTTTGATGTTTTCCTATAGTTTAGTATTGGGGTTTTGAAATATATTTGGGTCTTGTTTAGGGTTCCACATCTTAAAAAGTTTGGGAACCTTTGATATAGAGGTTAACTATTTCTTTCAGCACATCAAACATTTTTCTGATAGAAACTATTTTTTAAGAAAATCGCCCTATTTTTGTTGAAAAAATCATGCAAGTCTATCCATTCCTTCAAAAGTTATTTGACTATGTCCACTTTTTCAGCTTTAAGTCACGTTGGATTATTTGATCTAAGTTTTTTTCTCCTTCATGCAATGGCAGATTGACAGGTACATCCTACTGACGTTGCTTTTTTTTTTTTTGAAAAATAAAATAAAATAATGTTCGGTTTTCTCATATAAATTGTATTACTTCTGACTGCAAGTGCATCTATTTCAATTTTGAATATAGACCAAAATTTTATGAAATTTCAAGTCCTTTTGTGCAGTGGTTTAGATTTAATTTAGGTTTAAAAGAATTTACTGAAGGAAACTTTTGGTGAGGCGCCAAGTATTCTTTTCCAAGTCAAGGCGTCAATCGTCTTGGGATTATCTACGTAGACTTCACATAATTCCACAAAAAATAACCCCACGACGCGAAATATTGCGCTCACCAAAAGTTTCCTTCAATAAATTGATTGTTTTTGAACAATTCTTTTGTTAATAAATTTGCATGATTTTTAAATGTTGTTCATTAGTTACTCTATTTATTATGAAATGGCAAAAATTATGTGACAGCTGTCAAAAAGACCAACTCCGAAAAAAGTATTGCCAGATTGAAAATTTTGAGTATATATTAATTTACATTTATAAACCTTGTTTCAAAATAATTCATCAAACCAGTTTTGAAATATTCAATGTTCAAAAAAAAATTTTAAACATTTTTTAAAAATTCAAAAACTTTCTTTTTGCAAATTTTGATATGCAATATTTTTAATCTTATTTGAAATTTGTATTTAAAAACAAATCTTAATCGGTTCAGCCGATAGTGAGAAAATATAAAATAAAAACGTTCTATGAAAAGTACTTAAAATAGTTGTTATTTGTAAATGTTTATAAGTTTTAGTGTAATTTAGCGATAAATTTGAGAACACAAAAATGTTCAATGAAAATCGTAGGAACCGTTTTTAGGAAGAAAATATATTTTCCTTCCTTTCCTTGGTATGGAAGGTACAGTTATTTTTGGATTTAACTACGCTCATAAGAGCATAAACAAATACAGAGTTTTATAAAAATGAACCATGTAGTTTTTAAAAATATATATGAATCTTCAAACAAAATTTTAGCATTTTTTTAAAAATCCAAACAAAAATATTTTTTTGAAAGTTTTGGTAAGATAAACTATTTACATTGTTTTGAATAAATAAATAAGTTTTGTGGCACAACAGCTCGTGGAGAACCAAGGCCTAGTGACTAACAACTCTCAACCATTCCTGTGTTCGTATTTTTGGTAGGAATGGAGGGGACCTACAATTTTTGCCGAGTCCAAACGGCTAGATTAGAAAGCACTTATTCATGACAAGTATACTCTTGGAGGATTTGTCAGTTCCTCGCAAGAGAAAGTACCTCGGAAAAAAAACATTTCTGTTTTTAGGTGGCAGCGACTGGGAATCGAACCCAGACCTTTGGCATTACAGTCCTACGCACTTACCATCATGCCACGAGGTACTACATTGTTTTGAAGCTACAGCATAAAATAAGTTATTGAAATCAAAATAACCGTTTTGAAGAAAATCGAATACATACACAAAATACGAGTAGTTCTTTGGGAGGTACTATTTAAAACCATTTTTTGAAAAATGGTTTTCCATTCAAATTCAGCCTTTATTGAAAATAAATTTATTAATTTTGTTCGAAAAAAGATTGTTCCGTTTTTGAGAAAAATAAGACTTTGTAAAATTGATACGAAAGCTTGTATGGCAGGTACCGTTATTTAAAAAAAAATTAAAAAACGTATGGGGAAAAGCATCAGAAACCAATAAGTACCAAGTTTTAAGAAAATCGATCCAGCCATATAGGCTATAGCCGAAAAGACAGACAGAATTGTGAGACCAAGTTTTTTGTACGAATGCATAACTTGCCATATTATACTCGTAGTACCTACTTTCCTGTAGTTTGTCGCAAGTAAAAAAGGGGATATTTTTAAAATGGTTTGCATTAGAAAAGAATTCAACATTCTTTCAAGAATTAAACATTTTTAAAGTTTATAAATCTCAAACTCTTCTTGATTTACTTGGCAACGGTTTATTTACCTATATCCTTGATGGTTTACTTAATTTTGTTTAAATGCTCTCAAGCACTCTCATCTCTACAACTCATTCTAATATCCAAAATTCTGACTGAACCCGGCATTTTGTTTTACAAAATCGTCTGGATTCTTATTAAAAAAAAATATTCTGCGTTAAGGTCTTCTGGGAGCCTCAATTTTAATGTTTATTTTTCATTTGAACAAAGACTTGTTTTTTTGTCCTAAGTTTTCAGAATCTTTGTAGTACAATAACTATTCTTTTTAACAAGAAACAAAGAAAAATTGTCGAGAATTTTCAAAGTTCAATTTCGGGAATTCACGAGAATCTGATCCCTATCCCTACTACCTATTAGACTTTTCATATTTTCAATAAGTTTTAATCTACTTTGTTATCCTGTAGCACGATAAAAACCGTACGAATATCGTCAAATTGTACTGTAGCTCCTTTTTTTATTTAAGCGATTTTATTTTCCTCGGTATTGTTACTGATTTGTTTGGTTGTATGGCATGTGTGGCCCACCACTGTATGGTCTGCGGCCCGAGAACACAAAAGCCACCAATGCTAAAACTTTGTGTGTGCTTAAAAATTTCAGGATATCCCCACGTGGTATAGGGAGCATACAAGTGCGAGCCGAGTGAGTGCCACCAGCAGCGTGGTGCGGTGTGGCCCGGCAAAATCATCATTTAATTTTTTGTTTGTATTTTTATTCGAATTATTATTTTTCCATTTAATATCATACAAATTGGGCTAAAAGAAACAGCAAAAAAAAAAATGAATTAATAAATGAAACCCAACTCACATACATTCGACCAGAGGAATAAAATTAAACAAAAAAAACTTGAACGGAATCACAGAAAAAAAAAATCAACCAACCAACCAGGCGGCCTGTCACATATGGAAAGGACGTCCTGGAAAAAAGGACATTATTAACGGTGGAAATTATTATTCAGCGCGTTTATGAGATATATTGAGAAGTTTACCAAAACTCTTTTAATTTGTATCGGTTTATTCGAAAGTTGAAATTAAAAGCGACCGGACACGGTTAGTTGTGGGAATATTTGTGATTTTATTAATTGGTCAGGCAATTTTATTTTGTGATTATTTTTTTTTTTTTTTAATAATGTCCTATGCAGGTGCTCATTTATATTCTTGAAGAATATTTATGTAGTTTCTTACTAATATTGTCTTAAAAAAATATTTTTATATTTATCTTTCTTTCTGTGTGTTGGTCAATTTCAATAAAGGACTATCAACAGGTTTCTCCACCATAAGTTGCAAGGATTTTTTTTCCTTTTTCACTTTGTTCAAAGTGCAATTTGAAATATCTTACAGGAAGCTAAAAATGTGTTGACATATGTGAAAACTAAAAGTGTTAAATTTATTCACACGAATTTTATTAAAATATTTAAGAAATATAAAAAAAAATAAAAGAATAAAATACAAAAATAGAGTGATATGCATATTTCAAGTGAAGTTAGTTCAACAACGTCACAAACACAACAAGATGGAAGTCGTGGAAGCCGAAGCAGTGTTAACAACAATAACAATAATAACGGTAGCAATAGTTCAAATTCTAGAAATAACAACAACAATAGTGCATCAAGTAAAAAAAGTGTTGACAATAGTCCGTATTTGACACCAGAGAATCTTATTGAAAGAACTGTTGATGGACTTCTGGCGGAGCATCCTGGAGAATTAGTGAAAACGGGATCGCCTCATGTTGTAAGTATTTTTTATTTATATTTACAAAATCTGTAGATATGTCCCATAAAATAAGATTAAATACTAAAATTTTTAACTCGTAGTATTTGACAAACAGAATGGTGTAGCTGTAGTTGGGGCGTGTAGCACTGTCAAAGTAGAAAGATACAAAAATATTGCTTAACTGCAAAAAATTATTAATAAACTTTGGTTTTACTAACGTAAAGTTGTCTAAGAGTTGTCTAGTTTAACATTTCATTTAATTAAATAGAGGATATTTTCAGCTATTGGACTATAAAACTGTCTTACTATTCTACCGTCTAAAAAATCTAATAAGTAAGGCTGAGTATGTATAAAATTCACACAAATTTAATCAAGATATGAGCATTTTTTCTCCAGCTAGTGGTACTAGTGGTAGGACAATTTTTCCAATTAATTGAATTTGATCAAAAAAATATTTAAAAAAAGGGGAGCTCACATAATATAATGCCGTAATTGTTTTAAAAGTCAGAGAAACATTTCAAATTATTAAAAAAAAAATGCATAACTGTTTCGCACGTACTTGTTCTTTTCTTCAGGACGCTGAGGGTTTAAGAAAATTATATGTGAAGACATAGAAATTATATGAGAAAAATGTTTAAAAGTATACAAAACGATACTTAAATTAGCCAAAAATACTTCTTTGAGAGTTTGAGATGAAAAAAAAACGAAAGCCATCTTAATTCTTGATTGAATATGATTGTATGAAAAGGAAGGAAAACTTTAAGTCGTTGGATCTCTTCTTTTTTTTTAATAATTTCTTATAAGAACATGAAATTCTGAAAACATTCTTAAGGACAATTTTTTTGGCATGCAAAATTTAGAACTTATTTATGTATAAATATTGTCAACCACCCGTTTTTGAGATATCGAATTTTCAAAAAAATAATTTTATTTTTTTTTGTAATGAAAACTCTTATATGCCAATTTTTTTAAATTTATTGCAAATTTGTATGTACAGAAATTAATTAATATCTGTGCAGCCAGTGAGATAGTGAAAAAATTAAAAAAAAAATTCTATGTTATTTGTAATCTCTTATAATTTTTCGTAGTTAATCGCACTATTTTAAACATACAGAGAAAGTCTTATAAAAATCGTAGGAGCCGTCTTTAAGAAAACCTTATCGATTTTTTTTAACATTTTTGAAGGGAAACACCGTTTATTTTACGAAAAACAAATTTTTTTCCTAAAATACATACTTTAAAGTGTATACCTAGAAAAACCATTATGTACTGAGTTTTATTAAAATCGAAAAATTTTGAAAATTTTGATAAGAAATGCTTAGAATATTATGTAAAAAAATTATTCAAATCAAAATCACTATTTTGAAAAAATGGTTCTTTAGGAGTAATAATAACAATTTTTAAAAAGTGATTCCCCATCCTAATGTATGCCTTAATTGAAAGAAATTTATTGATTTTTTTTAGGTTGTATTACGCTTTTTTGAAAAAGTGAGATTTTGTAAAATTGTATGGAAGGCACCGATAAAAAAAAATAAAAAAAAAAATTAAGGCAGAATAACCAAAAATTCCTATTTACCACGTTTAAAGAAAATTGAACCAGCCGTTTAGGCTATAATCAAACGGACAATGAGCCCGACATACAGACAAATAGAATTGTGAGACCTTATTTCGTCTTTCCTACGATCAAAATCTCGAGTTAAATTTGTTTACGAATGCATAGCTTACTATATAGATAGTACCTAAGTATATGCTTGTACGTACATTTATCGCAAGTAAAAATAAGATATTGTGAATAATTTTTGCTTCCTTCTTATGAAAGTCTAATCAATACTCTAAACCCTTCTTTTGCTATTTTTGTTCACAAAAATATTAAAACGTTTAGAGAGTATCAATTGTTCTTTTATTAGAGCCGGATAAATCCAATTTCAATTTCACATACAGTGGTGGTCCAGTATAAGGTCCATTCGTTGTATCGAAAAACCATTCCCACAATAATACACTGAATTTTATCAAAATCGTTAGAGCCGTTTTTGAGATGAATAAGCTTTTCATTTACAGTTGTAGGGTAAGTACCGTTATTTTCGATGCTAAAAATTCAATTTTCCCTCTGAAGAGTTACAAAAAAACCTTAGGTTTTAAATTTGAAGAGAATTGCTTCAGTGGCTAAGGCTATACGTCAATATACGGACAGACAGACAGACAGAAAGAATTGTGCCACCCACATTTTTTGTGTTCTCTACCATCATAATGTCATGTTTGATTGTTATCTCAACACTTTTTTTTCGACGAATCCAAAACTTGCCCTATAGTTCCTATATATCGCAAGTTAAAATGAAAGTTAAAGTTGATTTAAGTACTATTGAGGTCGAGGGCAGTGGCGTAATTAGGAATTTGGTCTGGGGCTGGTTTTCACTTTTTCGCTACCATATGCTTTTGGGGGTGCATATGAATCAGAGGTTTGCGAATAAAATTTCGTCATTCAATATAGAAAAAAATGGTTCAGAATCCCGAAAACCAAAATCCTGTAAACCCAAAATTCCGAAAACCCAGAATGCCGAAAACTTGAAATCCTGAAATCCCGAAATTGAAATTCCGAAAAATTATGTAAAATAAAAAATTTCCGCAAATAACAGCGCAGTAACTTTTTTTCTTCAATTTTTGTATTTTTTTTTATAGTTTACTCGTTTTTCAAATATAGTTTCAGGATTTTGGCCTTAAGCAAACATATTTCAAACATCAAACATGGAAATTCTTAGCTATTAATATTTGAACCAATTAATTTTTTTTAGTTAACATACTCGTATTTCTGAAAAAAATTAATATTTAAAAACTTCATCAATAGCTGATTTTTTAATCATTAATGAACAGTGTTTTTGTAACAGAAAATAGGTACCTAGTATAGATTTTGTAATCTAGCATTCTGTTTTTTGAGCTCCCATACGGTTAAGCATTATGATATTTGAAATCTAGCATAAGAAAACTCTCTTACTGGTCTCCAGTGAGAGAGTCTCGTTATTTCATTGAATATCTTCTAAAATTGCTTAGGCTTGCTTCCTTATCAAAGCCTAAATATTGAGTTTTAATGGTTGAAAATTCAAGGTTTCAAAATTGGGAACGAAGAGGCAATGTTTTTAACAAAATCGATTCAAATAATGAAAGTAATAGTTTGAATCGAATTTGAATAGTAAAAGCTGGACATAAACCTTTCCACCGTAAATGTGACGACTGTTTCTGTGGATGAACGTTCAAACCAACTTGTATCTTGTATAAGAGATTCCGTTTCCAGAACACCATCAAACATATGCAAGAACTTTAAACAAAAATGGTTTGACAATGAGTGCATGAACGCAAGAAAAAAGTCCTTCACCCTTCTAAATGCATTCCGGAACTCCAACTGCGAAATCTTGAAAAACAGTTACAGTGAAGCAAATACACTCTACAAAAATCTATGTTTTAAAAAGAAAACCAAATTTGAAAACCAACAAGCTTACATGCTTGGCCAATCAAAAAATCCAAAAGAGTTTTTGAAGTTGACAAAAGAAATCAATGGATCAAATTTCAAGATAGGGTCAGGAGTATCTGCTAATGATCTTTCCATCTACTTTAAAAGTGTTTTACAAGGCAAAACCGATCTAAAATTCTCGTATGCACAACCTCTAGTAATAGACGAGATACTTGATTGTGATATCACCCTAACTGAAGTGCAGGCTGTTATTCATAAGGCAAAGAATGGAAAAGCTCCTGGAGAAGATGGAATTCCATATGAATATTTCAAGAACGCCACTTCGACATTTATAGTCCAACTTAAAAATTTCTTCAACGGAGTTTTTTTAAAAGAAGATCATCATTTAAAAGGTCAGTGATATTCCCTATTCACAAAAAAGGAGATATTGACAATGTTGAAAATTATAGAGGAATTTCTTTTATGAACGTTATTTCGAAATTATTTTGCGGTATACTTGTTAACAGACTGGAATCATGGGTGGAAGTCAACAATATACTCTCGAATGCCAGGCTGGTTTCAGAAAAAACTTCTCTACAATAGACCATATATTTACACTTACCTCCATAGTTAAAGCATTCCAAGCAAGGAACAAGAAAGTTTATGCGTTTTTCGTCGACTTTAAATCTGCTTTTGATCTTGTGAATCGAAACGCACTCTTCTAAAAACTTTCACAAGTAGGAATATCAACCAAATTTATCCGCATAGTAAAGGAAATGTATGCAGAATCTAAAGCTGTCTGGGGTGGACTAACATACTATAAATGGTTTGAAGCTGACACCGGTGTTAAACAAGGATGTCTTCTAAGCACTCTGCTGTTTGCACTTTTTATTAATGATGTAGAAAGCAACCTACCTGGAGGAATCCAAATAGCTGATTTGACCTTAAATGTCCTTTTATATGCTTATGATCTGGTGATACTATCTGAGTCCCCAGATAATTTTCAATTGATGATAAATAGCCTAGCAGACTATTGCAGAAAATGGAGTCTTGTCATGAACGCTGACAAATCAAAAATTATGGTGTTTTCTAGATCTGCCCGGAATCAAACGACATATAAATGGTCTTTCAATGGAAATCCCTTAGAGCTGGTTAATGAGTACAGGTATCTGGGAGTGATTCTCAATAAGTCCGTAGATTTCAACAACCACGTGACTATTAAAGCTAAAACTTCACAAAGTTTATTAAACTTATCTTGGAGAAACGTTTTCTCAAACCAACGCATAATGCTATATCAGCGAAATATAAGATATTTGATGCTGTTGTTAAGAGTTCGCTTTGTTACGCTGCCCAGGTATGGGGCATTGACGAATATGAAACGTTGGAAAAGTTTCATAGAAGTTTCCTAAAGAAACTTTTTAACCTACCTCTAAAAACACCGAACTACGCTCTATACCTTGAAACGGGACTCCCAAAACTATTCACAGGCACTCTTAAATCACAGGCTGATTACATTGTCAAGGTGCTATCTCTTCACGATGACCGACTGACAAAACGAATGGCATTATATGAATTGAGAAACGAGAACTGGTGGGTGTCAAAGTGGAAAATTTTGGGAAACGCTTGCGGCGAAGTGATAACGCTGGATCCCCATAATGTGAGTTATGTAAAAGAACAGCTCTATAAAATAATTCAAGCTCATGAAGATTCTGTACGGAATTCATTTATAGAAGAGGCGCGGAATTCGGATAGCAGACTCATTTACTCTCAACTAAATCTAAGCCTTATGGAAGCAAACTATTTCAATGATTCGCTGAGTTACAAAGAAATATCTCTAATATTTAAAACAAGATGTAAAATCCTTGGCCTAAATGGATCCCTATACAACGGCAGTTTTAACCAGTTTTGTTCTCTATGTAACTTAAAAGCCAAAGAAGACTGTTTTCACTTCATAAGTATATGCCCTATTTTCGCTCCACATCGAAATACATTCCACGGAAAGAAATCTATGACGCTGCAGGAAACAATTTCAATACTTAATAATTCAAACTGGAAAAAACTATATCTTTTTTTGAAAAACATTTATACATATAGGATGTGACTTCTAACCGAATTTGTTTGATTCTCTTTTTTGCTATTCATTTAAATTAAAAAAACAAAATTATTTAATTTGCTAACCGAGCTGACGGCAATGCCATAGCTACGAAATTCATATTTTATAATCAATTTTGTATAAAAAAAATTCAAATTCAATTCATTCAAAATGAATTTCTTACTTACTATTACTTACTAATAGTTTGAGTTGTATTGAAGGCTTAAGTTGAATAGGCTAGTTATCAGAAAAAGTGCTATTATGGAATTTTAACAATTAAAGTGATTTTCAAGAAAACATCACTCGGTATGATTCAATTTTTAAATTCAAAATAAAGAAAAAACTTGCTGGATATTTCAAAAAGAAATTAAAAATTTAAATTTAAATTAAAAATCTATAAGTGTTAAGAAAATTATCGACAAATCACAAGCCAAATAAGGGATTTCATTTTAAAGCAGTGATATTATCATTCTGCGGTTAGGCAATAATTACAAAATTCAAGATCTGCTGATTGAGTATATCCGCTCTGCCGACAAATAGAAGAAATTTTGTATAACATTTTCTCATTGTTGTGGACTTTATCTTCAACATATGTAACCCCAAAGAAAAACGAATCAAATAGTTTTATACAAGCATGATCTATAGGCGGATGCAATTGTAGTCTCCAACTCCAGAAGTTCCTCGTCTGGGAAATTTTGTCACGCAATATAGCCTCTTGTTGAAAGACCCTGTTGAAGTCAAACAAATTTTTTTTCTAAATTTAATACCAGTGTTTATAAAAAAGTATAGTGTGACATTTATTTCTTCTGTACACTAACCTATGCATTATTAATTCAAAATTGCCAGAACGATTAGTTTGTTTCAAGTAAATACAAATAAGTGGACTGCGAATAGCTGGAAATATACTAAATAATTTCAGAAGTACAAGTTTAATTGGTTTTACGATAGCTAAGTAGGTTTTGACTGTAACAAAAATGTTTGTTCCCAAAAAAATGTTTTCTCGTTGTCTTTTAAATAGTCTTATCTGGAATGGATGTTGACCTTTTTGATATTATAAAAGAATTTATTTAAAATCATCAAAAATACTTGTACATCTAATTAATAAAATTTAAAATTTTTCAGGTTTGTACAGTGCTACCAACTCACTGGCGTTCCAATAAAACCTTACCGATTGCCTTCAAAGTTCTAGCACTAGGTGATGTCATGGATGGAACAATAGTGACAATACGTGCTGGTAACGATGAAAATTTCTGTGGTGAACTTCGAAATTGCACAGCAGTTATGAAAAATCAAGTAGCAAAATTTAATGATTTACGATTTGTTGGACGAAGTGGTCGAGGTAAGTTTAATCAAAAAAAAAAAAAAATCTTCAAATAATGAAAAAAGAAATTCCTATAAATCTCAAAAATGCTCCATAAACAAAATAAAATAAAAAGTCCATACGCATTTACCCCATCTCTTAGCTTAAATGTTTGCAATTGACGGTCTGGTGTTAACGAACCCTTAATTTAACCATGGCTACTTTTTTTTCTTAAGTGGATCATTGAGAATACAAACCGTCAACCCCTGTGTATTAAAAAAAGGATCCAATTTATTTATTCTGCCCCCCTCCCCAAATCCCTGCCCGCTTTGTGGGACGCAAATGATTGCTCATTTTCTCCGACTAAATCCATGTCCTTTTTGTCCTTCTCAAAGTGTTTGCTCGGGAAATTAGGATTTTCTTCATTTATTTTATTTTTTTTTTTATTTAATTCAATCAGATTTCACTTTTTCTTTTACACGTTTTTTTTTATTTTATTTTCAATTTTTCCACACAGAAAATAACAAAAAAAAATGTTTTAAATTGATTGTGAATAGTCGCAGGACGGCTGTGACGTCTTTCTGTCAATTTATCACGGCTGAAGTATACGAAATCAAATGGTGAGTGGATGACAATGTGCTGAAAGAAATGGGGAGACTGTCAGATTTTTGTTTGTTTGTTTTTTTTTCGTCCAAACTCTGTAAGGGAAGAATTAAAAAAAAAAAAATTACAGTCGAATCTGTTTTTCTCCACTGCTGACTTCATAACAGCCATATCCTCCGCGGTAAAAGAGATAATACTGAAGGATTTAAATTGAGCCTTCTTTAAATAACCGAATAAAACTCAGGAAAACAGGGAATAGAAAGAAAAAAATCTGAAGATGTCGTCAGCAAGGGTGAGTGTGGCAAGAAAAAAATATAAAAAAAAGAAAAAAATATTTTTCGGGTGTTTTGCGACGCTGACGAAAATCTCCACAGTGACAACTTTGAAGTTATCCTTTTTGTTTTAACAAATTTACAAAAGGATTAGTTGGGTTGTTCTAAGGGCGTAGACATAGACATGGATAGGAAGAGAGTCTTGGGTCATGTCACAAAGCTTAAGTAGTCATTTTTAATAGAATCACTTATTTTAAATACTTTTTATATTTGCTAGACGATGCGGTGATAAACGCTTCCTGACGATATAAGAAACATCAGGATGACGAGTTTTAGCTTAGTATTTTATTAGTGCTTCACATCTATCTGGTGGAATGAGCCAAAGACAGTTAGTCTTGACAATTTTTTCTGCAGATAATTGGATTTAATTCAGACATAGGTCTCATCATTTAATACTTTATACAAATTTAAGACAAAAAACATTTTAACAGTTCAAATCAAGCTGTTCCAACCTTCTTAAAGCCTATTTAACCTACCTTAAAATTTATAAAAATAAAAAAAAATTCTAATA
Source organism: Dasysyrphus albostriatus (assembly GCA_946251815.1). Classification (NCBI taxonomy): domain Eukaryota; kingdom Metazoa; phylum Arthropoda; class Insecta; order Diptera; family Syrphidae; genus Dasysyrphus; species Dasysyrphus albostriatus. The sequence continues at coordinate 52,258,943 of OX276336.1, forward strand.
AACCAAAAGTTACACCGCCAAAAGGCAATTGCAATGAAACAATTTTTCTCTATTATTTCCAAATAAATTTACGATTTAATGTATTTTCTAATAAGTAATTGATGAAGTTAATTTCCAAGAACCCTCGATAATACCGGAAAAACTGTAAGTATCAAAGAAATAAGATAACAACAACCAAACACAAAAAATTTATATATATGTATATTGTATAAAAACCAAGAAAAATAAGCAAAGAAGAAAAGGAGCTCAGGATAAACATGGAACTTCCGTTTCCATAATTTATACAGGACGTTATAGGAAGCTAACAACGACGAGAAAAGCAAAGAACTCCTGTGGAGTGAGAGTTAGGGAACGGAACTTTGCGTTAAAAGAATAATGAAACAACAACAATATACCTACCTACAAAAAAAAGAAGAAGAATTATATGTAGATATACTACTACGTATGTATGTTTGTACATGGTATAATCGAAACTCCATTACTCTCATGGAAAGAAAATAGAATATTGCATAAAAAGTGCGAGGGTGGTTTCCTGGCTTTTGATTCCGTTTTTTGTTCATCCTTCGTGTAGATATACAAACAAGAAAATGAAGAATTTTTTCCACATCTGCATTTGATATCAATTCAACCCAACCCCCATCCGCTGAGATGCCTATAAAGATCCGATTGCCAAGGGCGAAAAATCACGTCATTATCGCAATTTTCCTTCTGTCATTTTTTAAAAAATCTCTTCTTCTTGAAAAAAGTTCATAAGGATGGGCTCTGCATCGTCGTTGTTGGGCAGGTCTAGCTTCAAAACCAATAATAAGAAAACAAAATAAAAAAAATCCAGGACACAGATAAATGACATTCCCAGATGGACGTGTAGATTTGTGCACAGTAGACAGAATACCTAAAACAGCAAAAAAAAAGTGGATACAATTGGGGTGACAGAATCGTTTTCTTTGAGATTTTGCGGACAAGTGAAAAATGAGAAACAATTCGAAGGACATCGGAATTTTTTGCCAAAGGTGTTGTACGTTAAACGTTATACATTCTTATATCACTGCATTGCTACAGGAAATTCTCTTCGATTAGATGGAAATCCCTGGTAAAATATTGAAAGCATGTTCTCAATCTGAAACAGCTGTTGAGAATGTTTTTTTTTGTCCGAAGAAAACAAAATTTCAAAATTTTTATTGAAGTTGGTAGAAAAATTAAACTATTGCGTTTGAAAAATATTATGTTTTTGATTTTGGAGACTAGTATGGAGACGGAGTATTTTCTTAACTCCTCGACGTGTTTCCACCTTGCTCGACCTTTGCAGTGATGGGGAGGCTTGTTTAGGCTTTCAGCTGACCATGCGGATTTCTTAGATCCGTATGTGAAGGTTCATACGATTACGGAAAGACTCAAGACGAGCCGAACTTGAGGACTGCTCAAGGAAAGGTGAAAAAAGTAAACGACGGCCTCTTGCCTCCACCTGGCTCTCACTCAATTGCGAGTAGGTCAACCAAGCCAAGAGACGACAATCCGTCACGGACTGGTTGATATAGTTACGAACAGACTCAGGATGACCCGAATTTGAAGATTGCTCAAGGAAAGGAGAAGAATGGAAAGGACGGCCTCTTTCTTCCGCCTGACTCCCAACTATACGTCCAACCAAACTAAGCTAGACAACAATCCGTCACGGACAGATGGTACATACGGTCAGATTGATCATCACTTGATTCAAGTCAAGCGGAACAATATATCAATATAACGGGTGATTTTTTAAGAGGTTTAGAACTTTAAAAAAAAACACAAAAAATTCGAAAAAAATGAATGAAATATTTATTTGAATCGATAGTTTGAACCTTGCAATTTAATGTTTAAAGATAATTTCATGCAAATGTTGACCGCGGCTGCGTCTCAGGTAGCCCATCCGCTGAGTCCAATTTTGGCATACTCTTTCACACATATCGGCCGGTATCTCACGAATGAATGCATGGATGTTGGCTACCAGTGCGTCAATCGAAGCGGGCTTGTCCCTATAGACATTAGCCTTGACATACCCCCACAAAAAATAATCTAATGGTGTCAAATCGCACGATCTAGGCGGCCAATTGACCAGCCCGAAACGTGAAATTAACTGTTCACCAAACTCGCCTCGCAATTGCGCCATTGTTTCGCGTGCTGTGTGGCATGTGGCACCGTCTTGTTGAAACCACATATCATACAAGTCAAGAACTTCCATTTCGGGCAAAAAAAAGTTTGTTATCATCGCTCGGTAGCGTTCACCATTGACAGTAACGCTGCGATTCGCATCATCTTTGAAGAAATATGGCCCAATAATGCCGCCGGCCCATAAACCGCACCAAACAGTGGCTTTTTCGGGATGCATTGGTAGCTGTTGCAATGCTTCTGGCTGATCTTCACTCCAAATGCGGCAATTATGCTTATTTACGTACCCATTCAACCAAAAATGAGCCTCATCGCTGAACACAATTTTTCGATAAAAAAGCGGATCCTCGGCCAGCTTTCCAAGAGCCCATTCACCAAAAATTCGGCGTTGTGGTAGGTCGGCTGGCTTTAGTTCTTGCACCAGCTGTATCTTAAAAGGCTTTACGCCCAAATCCTTCCGCAAAATTTTCCACGTAGTGCTGTAACAAAGGCCTAACTGCTGGGAACGGCGCCGAATCGACATTTCGCGGTCTTCTGTCACACTAGCTGATACGGCCGCAATATTTTCTTCACTTCGCACAGTACGTAAACGTGTTGGTGGTTTAATGTCCAACAAAGTAAATTTGGTGCGAAATTTGGTCACAATCTTCCGAATAGACTGCTCAAAAGGTCGAGAATGCAGACCATAAAATGGAAGCAGCGCGCGATGAACATTTCGAACCGAGCACGAATTTTGATAGTAAAATTCAATAATTTGCAAGCGTTGTTCATTTGTAAGACTATCCATGGTTAAATTGCAAACCAAACTGAAGCTGTTTGACAGTGACACAAGGTACTAAACACACGTCAACTGTCAAAACCAGTGTTGCCAAAACCAAACCAGCTAAAAAATCACCCGTTATAATATATTTTTTTTTAATTTTGTGTTCCTTGACTGCATTTATTAAGAAGCCTGTCTTATCTCGCTACCCGCAAAGCAAATTTTCTTGAAAACGCAATTTAAATTTAATGATAACTCACTATTTGACTCATTTTAAATTAATTTAGCAAAAATTTAATATGATTTTTTGGGTACATTTTATTTTTAAAAACTATCGAAACTCAGAAAAATATGGTAGTTTTTGATTTAGCTGAGTTTTTTATTTACAAATTTGTTATATCTATAAATTGTACAACATTTTTATTATTTACATCAGTCTGGTTGGAATAAATTTAATGAATACTTGATCACTCAATTATTGAACTTTCACTCTTGAGCTCCTTTCTAAAAATAAAAAGCTATTCCTCTCCAATGATACTAAAATAAAAAAAAAAAACACTCACCAAAAAAACCTGCAATTTTAGGTATGTTTATGAAGTTTCTACTTGAATCAACTTCAACATTTTAAAATAATGCCACGTTGCCAACAGTAACTTTCAAAAGCATTATCTTGAAGTGAACATTCAAATCCCAGAGGCGATAACCTTTCCAAACCAAACAGGAAAAAAAAAAAAACTCCTAAGAACTCTTCTCATACACGAGCTCTCATACGGAAGATTGTGGACAATGAGGCCTGTGGGCCGGCGGCAGTTTGGGAAAAGGCGGCTTAAAAGTCGCGGGTTAATGATTTCAATAATCCGAAAAGCGATTTGCTCTTCCGAAAAATGCCCCAAGGTTACGTTTTGTGTATAAAATTACACCGGCACAGGGGGAGATTTACAAAAAATAAACAACCAAAAATACATTGTTGCTGAAATTCCAATCGACAGTGGCGTCAGCCAGGGTGGCCAGCCAGCGGCGGTAGCGGAAACAGGAGACAATGGGGGCTATAAATTGCCTACGGATTTGGGTCCTTTATTAAAGATTATGTGACATTTATTGTTCACGCTGTAATTGTATGCCGCATCCTTGTTGCGCTTAAAAGTTGTTTGTTGTTGTTGCTGTTGTTTTAGTTGTTTGAGAACTCTTGTTTTCATTTCAACGCCTTTGGCTATTAGTGTGTTGGCAGTGCGGGGGGAGGAGTGATGTGCTCTTGCTTTTAACGATTTCGTCGTCTGGTACGTAGACATCAATTTTATATTCAAAACAACCCTCGAGCCCCAAAATAAAGCAGAAGCATATTATAGCAAGGACAAGACGAAGACGATGGAGAAAAGAATAAACTTTCTCCTGAACAACAGGAGTCATTGGCAATGTAATTTTGACTTTGTGAAATTTAATTTCCTTTTTCCTCACAATACTTAATAGAGCTGGAGTTGGAGTCGGATGGAATGGGCATAGGAACACAGAGGGTAAGAAACCCCTGACAAAAGGCCACAAAGAGCATACGCCAAACAACCGCCAAAGAAAATGAAATCCCAAGAAAAAATATACAAACTGCAAACAAGAAGTCAAGACATCGTTTTTTTTTGTCTTCTTTTGCTTTATTTGCAAACGAGGAAAGAAATTAATTTTACATTTTTAAGTAGGTCCTTGTGTCAGGCTGTAGAAAGGCGCTCCCAGAGTGAACTTAGCAGTTCGACAGACTCTCGAAGTGTGTGTCATTGTGTGCTTCATCGTAAAGCTATAGAAGTGGTTGTTTCTAATGATACGGATAGCCAGATTTGTCTGCTCCCCAGAATAAGTGGTCGAACTCACATGCTATTCGATTTATTTTATTTTTTTCCAGGACGTTTGGAGAACGTGACTTCAATTAAATTCCTTTGATTTATTTGATGCATCATAAGAATGTGAGACAATCGCGTATTTCTCAAAAGAATCTATCAGTGTGTGTGTGTGGGATTTAATTGAATATTTCTTTAACTTAAGTCGAATTCACCAAGAGATCCAAAGGCATTTGGTATTCAATTGATATTATGGTAGATGGGTACATTGTACTCAACATATACCTATGCAGAAGACCAAACTTTTGGATGCGTTTGCTTTTTGCATAAATGTCTTTGATTTAATGGAATTCGATTGTTTGTATTTGAACATGTGTGAGACATGAAAGATTGGGGATTTTGGTTGGAATTTTAAATAGAAGATATTTTAACTATTCGAGGATTCAAGCAAAGCATACAGGATTTCCATGATTGGAATAGGAATACCTAGGTAAATATACAACTATGTTTTTTCTTCATGGTGGAGGCTTACCTCCGGTATCCAGGACTCTTCATAGAAAAACATGGAAGACTATATTCTGAATAAAATATATTCATTTACATATTTCTTAAAGTTTCCTTACAGAATTTCCCTTAACATTTATTTTATTTTTTTAATTTTGACATTTATCAGAATTTCCATTTGTTATGCAGAAAAATGCTTAACGCAACCTGACGTTGATGAACGGTCAGAAGATCAAAGGCGAATTTTATCAAATTGAGCCCTGAAAAAAGAGCAAATAACATAAAGTTGTAGAGACAAGGGTTGCCATGTCTCGAACAAGTTTGAAAGCCCAATTTAGAAGAGTTTGTATCCCAAAATTGGAGCCGAAAAAGTAGCCCAAATAGTAGCTCAATAACAATAAACAAATGGTTCTGATAATTTCAATAACAATTTATTATTATTAAAAAAACAACGGCAAATGAAATACATTTTTTGCTCTTAAAATATTGAAAAATTAAAATGGAAACTATGGGAACAACAGCGAAACTGTATGATTTTAAAGTGAAATTAATTGCGGTTGATTTGAAATGTCAAAACCAAATTGTGGAATGCTTAAAGGGTATGTTAAGGGAGATAAAGTGTTTTATTTATGATTTATTTTTACGAACAAAATATCACCCAAGATTAGATTTGGGCTATAAGTAGACCAATTATGACTTGGTTGTCATACTAAAATTGTTGTCGGCAATTTTGGAAAAATATGTACCAATTTCCGATAAATGGCCCAGTCTGGCAAGCCTGACTATAGAGACTAGGTACTTTTGCAATAAACTATATCTTCTTCCTTGCACACAAAGGCAAGCTTGCCAGATTGGGCTATTTATCGGAAATTGGGCTATTTTTTTACGAAGTTGCAAACAATAATTTCAGTATGACAGCCCAATCATAATTGGGCTACTAATAGCCCAAATCTTATCTTGGGCGATATTTTTTTCGTATAAATAAATCATAAATAAAACAAATTTCTCATCCTAAACAGACTCTTAAAGTATTTCACAATTTGGCACCACTTTTTTTTCACTGGATAGTCCCCATTTTTTGATGCAAAAATAATTGCTAAACTTAACTTAAAGGGTAACTAAAGCAAAAGCAAACATTTTTTGACTTGAATATATTATTTTATATTATCCACAGACTTGGTGGAAAATTGTTTTGAAAATTTAAATTTTGCTTTGGAAAAAAATTTATTTTACTTCGCGTTGTTTTTTCAAAATAAAAATAAATTGTGATTGAACTTTTTTATTGTTTTGGGCTATATGGGCTACATTTCGGCTCTGATTTTGGGCTATCGAACTTGTTTAAGACATGGCAACCCCGAAAATTGTCAGAGCGTCGGAAGTCGGCTCGGAACCCTTGTCCAATGAGGTTCTTGAAGATGAACTCAAAGAAACTAACGTTGTGTGTGCTTGTTGAAATTTTAATCGCCTGTTGAAATTTTCAAACAGTAAAACCTGCTTTGGAATTGAGCTACAATGTAGTAGCTTCTCTGTTTTCTGCAGGGAGCTCACAAATATTTTTCTAAATTTAACATCTATTTAAAAAAAAACTACCATTCGTCAGCACGTCGGTAGTACCTACAAGTAATAATTGGAATTTGAAGTATAATCTCTCAATAATATACCCACACGCGCACTGAAACACGTTATTTGCTTCTGCAGTGTGTGTAAATATTGCGTTTTGTTGAAGAAGTCACAGTCTTCAGAAGCAGTTCTAGCTTTCAGTCGCCCAATTTGAAATAGGTGGTGCAGCGCCCATCTCACAGTGGGATGAGAAGTGATTCTAGTTTCTAGCGCGCCAAAACTATGCACGGGGTAATTATATGGGATAAAGACCTAATTTTGACTAGCTTTAATTAACATTTTCAATATTTTTTCCAGTGTGGTGTAGAAATTACGGGATTACGGTGTAAAAATGATATGCTACCAGCGTTCGACAAAAAGGGTGTGCCCTAAATTTTGCTGGATTAATTGAGAAATGATCCTTGGGTATACTCCAAAAAATTGTATGATTGGGAGGTCTGTTTCCCCCCGTTTTGGTGACAAGGGCAATTTTCAAAAAATTTCTTAATATAGAAAATAAAATATTAAAAAAATAACGGCAACTAAAAACCATCCTCTGGTTAACTTTTTAAATGCAGTTTTCTTTTGTTAATAGTGCACTAGTCATTTAAAATACTATGTTTTAATTGAAAAGTTTAATAAAATCGACTTAACTAACAAACTAACTAACTAACTAACTAGTGCACTAGTCAAGGCAATTCAAAGAAAACTTTTTTTATTTTTGCTAGTGCTTTTTGAAGAGCTGAACCTTGAGTCAGCAAGAATCTTTTTTTAAGCTAGAAAAAAAGGGTACTTGCCATACAAAAGGTAAAGAAAATCTTATTTATCTCAAAAACGGCTACAACAATTTTGATAAAAATACAAAATCTGTGTTTTTTTTTTTTTGTTTGTTTTTGTCAATTAAAAGAGCCCAATAAATGCAAATAAACACCCGTTCCAACGAATTATGAAAGCAGTTTGACTGACGTGGCATTAAAAGTTATATAAAATTGTAAGTTCAGGATAGTTAGTTGCGATTTCAAAAGGAGTGTAAGTATAAATATTGGATAAGCTAATAGAAGTATAGGTAAGAGGTTTCATGAGGTTCTAGGCTTTTGGCGGACTTTATAAAGAAAAAAAAAAAAACACACATAAATCGTTTAAATAAAATGAAAAAATTCTAGCAGTTATTCATTTTTTAATGGGAGAATTATCGAAATGTTAGAAAAACAGTTATTTGAAATCATAATGAAATAATGAAGATTATTCGTAACCTTTCATGTAGTTAGATATTAGACCGCTTAGTTGCCAGACTCATTCGCTTGGAAGTAAAAATAATAAAATGATTTGTGATAAAACATCGTCAACAAGAACTTTTAAGCTGCAGTTCGAAGTTTTAGTTTATGCAAGCTAAACATTGAAAGCTGTTATTAAAAAATTAAAACATTCACTACTAACAGCTTAAATGTTTGGAGTCTTTTATCTTTCATTGCAGATAGTTTCTTTCTTATGAAACATGATTTATTTTATTAGTGTAAGGTTGTGCTTTGAATTAAATTACTGGTTCAACTTGCTGAGTTAGATCACTTGAACTTGGTGCACTTGAAGTAATCTTGCTATAAAATATTTTAATTTTTCAAATTTACTTAATAAGCTGAAAATAAACTCTGTCTATTAATTCCAGTTTCATTGTCTTTCATTCTTCAACTTCAACCAAAAAATGTTCCAACTAGCCCCACCATACCCTACAACTTTTCTGCAGAAATCGAAACTTTCCCGTTCATACCAAAGCTTCCAAGAAGATTGAAAAAATTGTATTGATAATCAATAAGTTTAAATAATATTGCATGTCAAAATTTAAAAAAATTTTGAATTTGAATTTTGAATAAGGTTTTTACAATATTTTTGTAAGATTTTGTAGTGATTATTTCTTGCCTTCATCGTTAATTTAAGAAAAGTATTTAAAAACCTCGTGGCATAATAGTTAGCGTGTTGGACTGTCATGCCGAAGGTCTGGCTTCGATTCCCAGCTGAACAGAAATGTTTTCCCAGAGGTACTGCCTCTTGCGAGGAACTGACAAATCCTTCAAGAGTATACTAATCATGAATAAGTGCTTCTCATCTGGCCGTTCGGACTCCGCAAAAAATTGTGGGTCCCCTCCATTCCTGCCAAAAAATACACACACAGGAATGGTTGAGAGTTGTAAGTCACAAGGCCCTGGTTCTCCACGAGCTGTTGCGCCACCAAATTTATTTATTTTTTATTTAAAAACTGTAGGCTTGCATTCCTTTTTTTCTCACCAAATTTACAAAGCCAAACCAATTAAAGGCAACAATTATGTGTTGTTCCTACACATAGCGTAGTCATCATTCAAAATGAAAATAAGAACAATAATTTCCGGCGATTTTTTTTACAGTTCTGTATTTGTTAGATACTTTTTTGACTAAAAATTACATAAAAAGTAATTTTTTCCAAAAAAAAAAATGGAAAATATACTCTTTCTTTCATTTCTTTTTGCATTTTTGCAAAGTTATTTGATTTTTTTTAATAACTTACAAAGTTTTGACTTAAATTAATCAAAAATAAATTAAATTCACTAACAAAATTGAAGATACAAATTAAATAATGAAACATCAAAATACAGAAAATCATTTCTTTAAATACGAGTACCTGGTAAAAATTAGAAAATTAATCATATAATTTATTTTATGCTTATTAATACGTGGTTAGATCAACCAACTTTTCCTTAATGTATACTTAAGAAAAAATTATTGTCATCAACTGAAATCTTAAAAAAAAAATCCTAAGACTCATAAACGTGTTCAAATCGGTGGTAGGATACCAGAAAAGTCTCGGTATCGTTTGGTATCGGTATCGGACACCGAAACGATACCGAGACAATATCAGCTCCAAAGCATCTAAAATGATACCGAGACTAGACTTTGTTATACGAGGCCAAACGAGACTGGGTAATACGATACCGATACCGATACTGAGACGATACTGAAGTTGTTCGATTTTGACGATACTGAGACGATACTTACAAAAGTATCGTTTGGTTTGGTATGGTGACCTAATCGGTGCTTGAATTGCACATTCTTATACTTTTTTCTTTAAATTCAAAAAATCTAAGTACCTTTTAATAATTTACAAAAGAAATCAGATGACAAAATATCCTATAACTCAAATGTAATTTCAAAATAGAAAAAATGAGAGGTATCATAAAATCTTGATTTCATCTGTAGCTGTCAATACTGCCATTTTCATTAAGGGTGCATTTAAAACATTTATTCCATACCAACCCTTTAACTCTGTACACCGCATTACCAATATGGATAACCACCGCTATACTGGCTATCAAACAAATCCGCATCACATGACACATTTATCACCCAGCCAGCTATACAAAATACAATCAAAATCGACCTCTACAAAAATATCCAGGAATTGTATAGAGTTATATTTGAGCAATAAATTCCCTTGCAATTTATCGCTCTCAGCTATCTATTCAAGTTGCCGAAAGCATTTCCCCCTAGTTTAAGTCTTAAAAATTCATTCATAGCTCTGTTTTCTATTGCAGCTTTATTCTATAGAAACAAGAGCTGTCACAGTATGATTGGTTACTGGCCCCCCTCTTTGCGGAAGCCAAGGAAATTAGAATGCGACTAACGGTTGCATGAACTTTGACAATTCGCAGTTTTTATTTTTTACAGTGGTTCGAGGCAAACGAATAAATAAGAAGAAGCTGTTTTGCCTGAAATTGTGATTGGAATTTATTTGGTAAAAGGAATCAGGTTTATTTATTGAAATATTCATAAAGTTCTTGTGGAATGAAAATAAGAACAACGATAGTAAATTTGGTAAAGGAAGGAAATTCCAAGTGTGAGTACTCCATTTGGTTAACATACGATGTATTTGACTAAAGTTAGAAAATTAATTTCAATAGAAACTTGATTTTGAGCTTTCCACATACGTTGACATTACATCGATATGCATGATTTCATAGACAAAAAGAGCACATACATAAATTCTACAAAATAAATATTACGAAAGAATTCAAAAAAAGGTCTGCACATATGGAAAAACATAAATTTACGTTTGATATAAAATATTTGATTTCGACCTTATTCTTATCACTTTTTGTAGCCCATTTGCATTCTTAGTTCTTACTAAATAAGTCTTTTATTTATAATTAACTAACTTAAAACGCATTTGACAAAACATCTCCACAACATGTTATCATGAAAGATGTTGTCATACGATTGATATGTTTTCATTTAAAAATAGATTACTGTTGTATTATTTCCCCTTAAATAATTCAACCAAAAAACTCCATCATTACAGAAAATTAATAACTCACCCTGAGTCCAACTGTGGACGTACCGTCAAGTAGGTACTGAAAGTCGTTTTGATGATCCTTTCAGTTCAATATAACCTCTCTCAGAGTTGGGTAGTAGTTATAATATTTTGTAATTGATTACAGGGTCGATTGCAATTACATGTAATCAGTAATTGATATTTTCCAATAACAATTACAGTTTGTAATTGAAAATTTTCAATCACAATAACTTGTAATTTGTGATTGAATATTTCAAATAATAACACATGCAATTTAATAAAAAAAACTAACTGAATAACAAAAAGTAGGTAGTTGAAAAAATCTGTAATTATTACTTTTTTGTAATCACTTCACACAAATGTTATTGATTACTCAAAGTAACAATTACATTTAACAACACAAATCTGATTAATATTTTTTGTAATCAATTACATTTGTGTGCAATGATTACAAAAATAGTAATTACTACAGGTTTTTCAATTACTTTTTTTGTGTAGATTTACTTTTTTCCAATTATATGTAAAAAAAACTAAGTATCTGTTTTTGTTTTTAATTACATGTAATTTGCAATTGAAATTTTAAATAACAATTTGTAAGTGAAGTTTTCAACTCAACTACAAGTAATCAGTTACTGAACTTTTTTAATTACAAATTACATGTGTGACTTTTTTAGTAATGATTACTACCCAACCATGCACTTCCCTTTATCCCTCAATTAAGCTCCTTATATCTTTAACTGGCACGCTAAAAAATCCATAATGTTGATGCCAAGAATTATTATTAAAAGTAGCGCCGCGGTAGATTTGGGGTGAAATCTTTTTTCTCCGTCTTTCGCACTTTTAATCTACTTATCTCACTGCCTGCGCCTTTCAGTATAAAAAAAAAAGTAGACAGGCACTAAGGGTGTTCATGCAACGTCGGCGTAATAAGCTTAGCTTGTAAAATGGTAATTGGTATGCTTAAATCATTCAAATTATCTTTTATTTGTATAAACAACTCGTAAGATACCTAGAGCTCAAAAACAAGTATACCATTTGATTACTTGAAAAAATTTTATATTCCTAATATGCCAAAAGAATTAAATCGTTGAAGTGGTTTTTTTTTTAATTTTGGTAACATTTTCTAAATAAAATTTGGAGTATTTATTAATAGGTATACATTTATAAACCTAATTTAAAAAAAATATCAACCTGTTTTCGAAATATTGATTTTTCAAAACAAAAAAATTTGATGATGCAAAACGCGTGCTGGCAAACAAATTTGCAAGTTTTTCGTGTGAAAAAATATCCAAAAAGTCAAAATCACAACCTTTTACATCAAAAAAGTATGTTTTTGAAAAGCGGCAGCACTGACCTTTTAACCAAATGTGCTTCTCCTTAACACCTTGTTTTGAAATTATTTACCGTTGTTTTTTTTTAAACGCGTTTGGTATCTGCAGGCGTTTTCGCAACTTTTTATAATGTTTAAAATACTAAAAACTAACAAAGAAGTGAAAGTCCCACCCTGTGACTTGAGAAATGTAAATATGATCCTGAAAAGTGTTAACACTGAAATTTTTACTCGAAGGTGGGTCTATTCAATACCTTTCTTTTAAGACATTAATCGTTATTTTGATCATGGACATTTTCAAAGAAATTTATGAGTTTTTTTCTTACCATACCATTTTCCACAGATTGGGCGCCAGTTTTGAAAATAGCGTTCAAGCGACAGAATAACAACAATGATTAAAAAACTGAATAATGTCTTAGGCATGTCAAAAATAAATAACGAATATAAAATCCAAAAAGTTTTCCCCACAAAAACCACAAGGTTTTCAGTTTCCTGACTGGACTACAGATTAGTAGGCACCTTTTTTTCAAAATGGCGCCCAAGCGAAAGGATTACTAAAATGACTTCCAAGCTTCATTTCATACTTAGTGTAAAAGAAATGAATTTAAAACGCTCGAGATTCAAAAACAAACAAATATTTTTTTCTCTGAACTTTGAATTGCTCTATTCATCCTAACAATTTGGGGTGTGAAAATATAAAAATCACGTGAGTTTTTAATGTACAACCCAAATTGGTTCATCTGAATTTTTATTTATAAAGGGTGATTTTTTAAGAGGTTTAGAACTTTTTTTTAAAAAAAAAAACACAAAAAATTCAAAAAAATGAATGAAATATTTATTTGAATCGATAGTTTGAACCTTGCAATTTAATGTTTAAGGATAATTTCATGCAAATGTTGACCGCGGCTGCGTCTCAGGTAGCCCATCCGCTGAGTCCAATTTTGGCATACTCTTTCACACATATCGGCCGGTATCTCACGAATGAATGCATGGATGTTGGCTTCCAGTGCGTCAATCGAAGCGGGCTTGTCCCTATAGACATTATAGATATCGCACGATCTAGGCGGCCAATTGACCGGCCCGAAACGTGAAATTAACTGTTCACCAAACTCACCTCGCAATTGCGCCATTGTTTCGCGTGCTGTGTGGCATGTGGCACCGTCTTGTTGAAACCACATATCATGCAAGTCAAGACCTTCCATTTCGGGCAAAAAAAAGTTTGTTATCATCGCTCGGTAGCGTTCACCATTGACAGTAACGCTGCGATTCGCATCATCTTTGAAGAAATATGGCCCAATAATGCCGCCGGCCCATAAACCGCACCAAACAGTGGCTTTTTCGGGATGCATTGGTAGCTGTTGCAATGCTTCTGGCTGATCTTCACTCCAAATGCGGCAATTATGCTTATTTACGTACCCATTCAACCAAAAATCAGCCTCATCGCTGAACACAATTTTTCGATAAAAAAGCGGATCCTCGGCCAGCTTTCCAAGAGCCCATTCACCAAAAATTCGGCGTTGTGGTAGGTCGGCTGGCTTTAGTTCTTGCACCAGCTGTATCTTAAAAGGCTTTACGCCCAAATCCTTCCGCAAAATTTTCCACGTAGTGCTGTAACAAAGGCCTAACTGCTGGGAACGGCGCCGAATCGACATTTCGCGGTCTTCTGTCACACTAGCTGATACGGCCGCAATATTTTCTTCACTACGCACAGTACGTAAACGTGTTGGTGGTTTAATGTCCAACAAAGTAAATTTGGTGCGAAATTTGGTCACAATCTTCCGAATAGACTGCTTAGAAGGTCGAGAATGCCGACCATAAAATGGAAGCAGCGCGCGATGAACATTTCGAACCGAGCACGAATTTTGATAGTAAAATTCAATAATTTGCAAGCGTTGTTCATTTGTAAGACGATCCATGGTTAAATTGCAAACCAAACTGAAGCTGTTTGACAGTGACACAAGGTACTAAATACACGTCAGCTGTCAAAACCAGTGTTGCCAAAACCAAACCAGCTAAAAAATCACCCTTTACAACCCAAACACAATTTGCGTCGCGTGAATTATTAATTTCGCAATGTTATTGGTTCTCTCCGTGGCGATTTCTTTCCCAATCGCTAAGCTCAAATGATGATGTTTTTTATTTTGATTCTTAATTTTTTCAGCCTAATTTTTTTATCAAGAAAGGCAGAACTGCAATAGTCGGAACTGGAAAGATAACCAACGTATGTGGTCGTGCAAAATTCGAGTGAAAACCAGAAATTCATATGACGCGCACAAAAATGCGAAGTGGTCCTCTTGGTTTAGTTTTCGTTAACTTTTCCCGTTGGACGTTAGAGCGCTCACCGAACACTCTTTCCTAAGTGGACACATGCAAAATAAAAATGGTGAAAGCAAACTAAAAATAATCTGGCGCCTTGTGAAAAGTTTTCTACTCTATTTTTCAATTTCAAGTAGAACCTCAAATTTTTCTTAAAAGTATCATAAATTTTTTTAGTATAGGCCACATTTGAACGCGAAACCACTTAAAAAAAAATGGTTATAAATGGTACCTCCCCAAAGAACCATTTTTTTTAAATTTTCGTCAAGACGGTAATTCTCATTTCATTAATCTTTTTTCAGAAGCTTCTACACAATCCAAATAAGGTTTTTGTATCAACATTTTCGAAAAAAAATTGTATTTTTAGGAAATTTAAAATTTTTTTTGAAAATAAATCATTTTGAAAACTACATAACCAATTTTTATGAAACTCGGTATTTACACCTATTAAAAAATCAATTTTTTTTTGAAAATTCGATTTCTTGGGTTGATAATTTTTTTTATTAAATTTTTGTATTCCCATAGGTAAATACTTGAAAAAACATAAGAAAAGTTTTGCTTAAAAATGTGTTAAGAATTTTATACATAAGAAACTATTTTTTTTAAAAATCCGCTCTAACGATTTCTTTTTTTTTTTATACAATCATATTTTATTAAAAATGGACATGCCGTTAAATTTTTTATTTCAAACTTTCAAAGAAGCTCTTATGGCTAGTAAAATTTTATTGGAACACAAAGTGCCGTTATGAAAAAAAATGTTATCCATTGTACCTATGTTTAGCAAGTTTGTTAGATTATCAACAAATCTGAAAGCTTAAATTGTTCGCTCTTTATTGTAACAACAAAACTTTACACAAATCTACAATTTGTTCTGTCCCACCGATTAATTATTGTTAGGAAATGTCCCACATCACATCAACCTTTTTGTATAGGTACGTACAAACTCATTAAATTAAAACTTATTTATTTTATTTTCACCAAAATGTTTTGTGATTAAACTCATCTGGTACCTACTATTATGCGCCGGGCTTGTCATTTCCAGACACCCCGATGTCTAATTAAAAGGACACTTCTTCAAATACCACATCATCTCCCGCGTCTAACCAAAACTGAATTGCAATTAAAAACTTGTAAACAAAGTCGGTCAAGGGACACTATTCTGATGCTCCCTACCCTACATATACCATCTTCACTTTTCTTCTACCTTTTTATGTACAATATTCATTCCGTCGTGATGTCGAGCAGCACCTGCAAAGTGTATAAAACCAAACACCATCTATTCCCACTGGCATTTTCAAGCAAACAAGGATAATTAATACTCATCTCTGGAAGATCTTAAGGACTATCACGTTCTATCTTTTCTTGTCGTTTTTGTATAACCAAGCTGAAGCTGATTGTATATACGAGAGCAGAAAATATTCGCAATTTTCCTTAATAAGCTTAAACCGAATAGTTGGCGTAGCGGAAATGGAAATTCACTCACCCTCATCTCCAGCCACCTTCGCTTTCGCATTGAAAAATCTCTTACTATAGTTCAAAAAATTAATACCACGTCATATATTAAACCGTTTTTACGCAAAGCTTATAGAGAACAGGATATAAAATGCTCTGTTTGCCGGATATACGAGCAATAAATAGCGACCTGTAAGTGAAAAGATGCTCCGTGTTAGCCGTTATTTATTTACACTCAGCCATCACATCCGTGTGCATCTACCACAGTTGTTGTGTTCGGCTTGGGCTGTAAGAGTGTATGGGTTTCCAAGTAAAACAGTATGGAAAAAACTTAAACCGATTAGATATAAGTTACAGTAGCAAAAAGGATACACAATCCTCTCCACCCAAAGCCCATCACCCCATTTTACAAGCGGGTCGAACAGTTTGGGTGCCTCACAACAAGAATGGCCCCCTAATTATTATTATGAAAAGGAAAAGGCTTTCAAGTTAAAAAGGGGTTACTACACAAAGCAGTGTATAGCAGCGGCAAACTGTTGTTAAGTATACACAACGAGGTTAAGTATTACGCCCTCGAGCTCGAAGCCCGAGCTACTCATCTAAATGCAAAGACATCCAAAGCAAAGGGTAATGACGATGATGGCAATGGAGTGGGGAGCCCTCTCTCTCTTTTGGTATAGTGGTGGGTGAACAGCCGATGCGATGGATGGGGATCATTTGGATGTTGGCATGAGGGAGTTTTGTAAAAGTTTCGGGTTAGATGAACCTTGTTGGTGTGCTGTAACCTCGTTAAGCTTAATTAATAGCAGGGAACACCAAGAAACAGGTGCTGGTTGAATGTTTTTCTCGTTCTTAACGTTCCTGCACATCGGGGGTGACAGTGAAAGGACAGAGGGGTTGTGTATTTTTGTATATACTAAAAGGAGAAACCGGATGCTGATGATAAAATCCTTAAACAAAGAAAAGACAGATTTGTTGGTACTGCAAACAATTATCGCACTTGAAAATAAGAAAAATTGATTTTTCACCATTTAGCGAAACATTGTTAAGGTTGAATTCACATAAAGCACCCTTAGGGAATATGAGGTATATTTTAAGAAATGTTCGCTTGTGATGTAGGAAAGATTCATCAAAACCAAGAAGGCTGCAAAGTAATAAAATTAGATATTCAATGTTGAATCTTTATGTACAAAAATTGAAAATGTTGAAAATATGTTGATAAAAATGATTTTTTAGAGACATTTTGGAGAAGTTTCAAATGTTGAAATATTTTTCCGTTGGCGCTATATTATTTCAATCAATCATTTCACTTTCATACGAAAAATATGCACTTTTTTCCAACCTTACTTAGATATCAGGTGCGCTTTTGGATTGTGGTGTGAAGTGCTATTACTTTTAAAAGGTACATTTTACGAACAAAATGTCTGATTTTATTGAAAATTACCTTAGCCACCTGTTTGTAGAACAATTTTTTTTCTTAAACCATCGTTTTCAAGATGTTTGGCAAAAACCCAATTTTATGATCATTGAACTCTTAAAGGAGACCAAACGGTCAGCCGGTAGTTGAGGTTTGAGGACTTTTCTCAGACTATAAGTTGCCCCAATTAGCCCTGGCCACTATACCAGAAAAGTCTCGGTATCGTTTGGTATTGGTATTGGAAACCGAAGCGATACCGCGACGATATCAGCCCCAAAACACACGATTCCTTGACGATACCGAGACCAAACTGTACTTTTGGGACCGATACCGAGATAAGATCGTACTTTTGGAACCGATATTTACCCATACTTTCGGTAATATCGTTTGGTATCGGCAGAACAAAAATTTTTTGAACACTATAATTAATTTATTACAAATAAAACATTCTTGTAATTGGTTTCGATTTGAATGATATTTTCACAATTTTTTCTCTTTAATGAGGTTTAAGCAATTATTTAAATAATAAACACCTACTTCCGTGCCCAATTTTCTTTCGCTTCGTTTCTTTGAAACCAATTGATGACATTTTCAGACTTGGTTCCTTAAACTGAATGCAGTGACTTTAATGAAGTCCACCAACTGCCTTTCATATTTTTTTCTTGTATCTTGGTTTATCGGAAACAGCTCCAATGATTTAATAGCATTGTTTTCATACTGTGATAGTTTTACGCAGAATTTATGTTTAACTAATCAAAACTTTAATTAGATATTGCGAAACAAGCTCTTTAAATTTTCTAAGACCACAAAAACTTTGTTTTTGTTCATTAACATACTATTCATATTTTGCATGTAATGATTTTTATTAAATCTTAAAAATACTTAGAGAGTTTGACTTTCAACTAGAAGATCAAGAACACGTAACCAAGTCGTGCATTTAATTTTTGTTTGTGAGGCGAGACGAGACCCGAGACCGAAACTGAGACACAACTTTGTTATAGGAGACCTAACGAGACTGAGTTATAAGAGAACGATACCGATACTGATACCGATACCGATACCGAGACGATACTTACAAAAATATGGTTTGGTTTGGAATCGTGGCCAGCCCTAGCCTCAATGCCAATCTGTAAGAAATCGATTTCTTCCAAATATTTGCCTTAAAAAGTCTATTCTTACTGAGCAATAACCAAAGATTTTTTTAAATTAATTTGGTTTAGGTCTATAAATTTATTATTTTACTAATATTTAGTAAATTGAATTATTCAAAAAAAAATTATGTTTCGCTTTGCACAACTATTTATGAAGATAAAATTTAGGGCTCTGGAACCATAGCACCTCATAAATAGGGAATTTTAATAAAAAAAAAACCATCTAATTGTACAGTAATTGGTCAGAAAAGGTCAACTAGTCCTAGAAATTGGTCACCCCTAGATAACTTGTATTAAGGTTTAAAGTTTCCTAAGGTCACTGCGTGATTTTTGGAACCCCATTTATGGAAAAATAACAACAAAAAATCCGAAATATCTCTTGGTCGTGATAAACGGTCAACTATTTCCAGTAATTGGTCAGCTTTTTTTTAAGAATTTTCAAAATTAGATTCAAGGTCACACAAAAAACTTTTGGCATCTCATTTGGGTCATTTCAAAAAAGAAATATGCAATTTGAAAAGCCACTTCATGGCCATAAAAGGTCACATATTATTAGTAATTGGTCAATCATACATATTTTAGTATGAATTTTTAATGAATTTAAACAAAAAATCAAGAACTCATATCGATTTTTGGCACCTCATTTACGGGAAACTTTCAAAAATTGTATACCATCTGTAGAATCTCCAGATCTATGTTAAAGGTATCCTAGTCTTAGTAATTGGCCAACCATAGATTTTCTTAAAATTTGTATTCAAGGTCATTGCGATTTTGGCACAAAGATAAGATTTTGGCATAAAGATAAAAATTCATAACAAAAATTGTAAGGCTGACCAATTATTAAGACTAGCTGACTTTTTACTTACATACTAGATCTAGAGATAATTCAGATACAATTTATGCAAATTTCCCATAAATCAAATATTCAAAATTCAAATCAAAAATCTCTATCATCTGTCAAAATTTCAGCCTTCTTCTAGTCCCACCCTTTAAAAAGGTAAAAATCGAATACTAATTGTCAAATTTTAGCAATTATTCTTTTAGCCGGAAGGATTGTGTTACAAGAAAGTTGATTTTGAAGAGATGCTTACACATCAAAAAGAATATGCTGCAATCACAATCACGGCATGAAAATCACATAACAAGGTAACTTTTTGTGGATGTTCCTTTGCATCCACTTTGCTCTTGAAATATACATACTAACACTTCAAAATGATCAAGAAACCTCAAATATCTTTGATTTGATTTGATCTTATACAATTTTTTCTATCAAAATTTCACCAATCGTACAGTGAGAGCTTAGAAACTCGCAATTAATGTTAATTTCTTGGAATTGATTACGTTGGCTTACTTGGAATTGAAACACTTACATATGGCTATGATATTTTCAGTAATTTGGTACTGGAACATTCAACAATAAATATTTAGCTCCGGTCACTTTTCCACTTCAGCACTAACAAAAAATAATCTACTTTTAACCAAACAAATAGGAATTACCCTAAAATTCACCTTTGACAAATCAAATTTCACACCTAAATTATTAAGGTAATAAGTTGCTTATTTTATTTGTGTTGATTAGAGTTCCTCTCTAAAACTTCTTATCCCCTTTTAGCCTAGGAAAATTATAACAGCCAAAACGCGCTTATTTTAAGCGTTAGCACATTATTACAACGCCAATTTACATTATTGCGGGTGATTTTTTAGCTGGTTTGGTTTTGGCAACACTGGTTTTGACAGCTGACGTGTGTTTAGTACCTTGTGTCACTGTCAAACAGCTTCAGTTTGGTCTGCAATTTAACCATGGATCGTCTTACAAATGAACAACGCTTGCAAATTATTGAATTTTTCTATCAAAATTCGTGCTCGGTTCGAAATGTTCAAATTCGAAAAAATTGTGTTCAGCGATGAGGCTCATTTTTGGTTGAATGGGTACGTAAATAAGCATAATTGCCGCATTTGGAGTGAAGATCAGCCAGAAGCATTGCAACAGCTACCAATGCATCCCGAAAAAGCCACTGTTTGGTGCGGTTTATGGGCCGGCGGCATTATTGGGCCATATTCCTTCAAAGATGATGCGAATCGCAGCGTTACTGTCAATGGTGAACGCTACCGAGCGATGATAACAAACTTTTTTTTGCCCGAAATGGAAGTTCTTGACTTGGTTTCAACAAGACGGTGCCACATGCCACACAGCACGCGAAACAATGGCGCAATTGCGAGGTGAGTTTGGTGAACAGTTAATTTCACGTTTCGGGCCGGTCAATTGGCCGCCTAGATCGTGCGATTTGACACCATTAGATTATTTTTTGTGGGGGTATGTCAAGGCTAATGTCTATAGGGACAAGCCCGCTTCGATTGACGCACTGGAAGCCAACATCCATGCATTCATTCGTGACATACCGGCCGATATGTGTGAAAGAGTATGCCAAAATTGGACTCAGCGGATGGGCTACCTGAGACGCAGCCGTCTATTCATTTGCATGAAATTATCTTTAAACATTAAATTGCAAGGTTCAAACTATCGATTCAAATAAATATTTCATTAATTTTTTCGAATTTTGTGTTTTTTTTTTTTTTTTTTAAAGTTCTAAGCCTCTTAAAAATCACCCGTTACTTTCACTTCCAACTAAACTGAAGTTCGGTGGAGACCTTTGTTTTAGAACTTCAATCATTTCCTAAAAACAAATCTCAAATTTAGGTGAAGGCATTTTAAGGGGGAGTTTTTGGTAGCATATTTGGTCAGTAAAATTTTTGTCAAAACTGCATGAATTGATGTAGCCCAGTAAAATTAAATAAAATAATTTGAAATATCTACAAGAAAAAAACTGCGTCAGCTATTTTTATTTCGTAAAGAGTACCTCTTGGAGAGTTTAAATTCACAAAGTTCGATCAAAAAAAGTATATGCGTTGTCCGCCCATAATAAAAAAGCTTTGAAAGACCTAAATGCAATTTTCTCGGCTTCTTTTGAACGTAGAGCAATATTTTTTATTTGACTTTGAAAGTAAGAATATTTTCAGAACTTTTGCCTACAAATATTTTCGACATCTCTTTCATTATTTACGTAATTTTTCGCTCAGATGAACATGAGGCTATAAATAAACTATAAAAACAGTTTTTCACTCAAAAATTTTGACAGTTTTTCGACAATATTTTTTCATCTGCAGGATGTATCAAAAATATTGGTAAGCAAAAGTTCTATAAAATACTTTGCCTTTAAAGTCAAACAAAAAATATTGCTCTATGTTTAAAAGGAGCCGAGAAAATTGCATTTAAATAGGTCTTTCAAAGATTTTCTTTTTAAATGGCGGACAACGCATATACTTTTTCGTTTGAACTTTTTGAATTTTAACTCTTTAACTTTAAGAGGTGCTCTATATGAAATGAATAAAAAATCGACGCAGTATTTCTTGTAGATATTAATTATTAATTTTACTGGACTAGTGAGAAATATTTTTTTTTAGTTATATTGTTGGCTACATTTCTTCATTAACCAATTTTTTGGGATGAAATTTTTAGTAATGTTGTCATTTTTGAGTCAAATTTTTCTGGGCTATTAATTATTTCGCAGACGACAGTTCCTACGCACTTCTTAACTATAACATTGTTGATTTTTTTTTCTTAACCCAAGCTGATGTTCAAGTAATCACCGTTTTAGCTTGATACATTTTCTTTAAACTAACTTGGGTGAATAGTGTTTTTTAATTTTTTTAAAAATACCTAATGGACTTCAATTTTATTTTTTGAAAACTATATAGATGTTTCGAAAGGAGTAGTACCTCGTGGCACGATAGTTAGTGCGTTTGTCATGCCAAAGGTCTGGGTTCGATTCCCAGCCGCTGCCACCTAAAAACAGAAAAGTTGTTTTCCGAGGTACTGCCTCTTGCGAGGAACTGACAAATCCTCGAAGAGTATACTTGTCATGAATAAGTGCTTCTCATCTAGCCGTTCGGAATTGGCATTCCTGCCTCCCTCCATTCCTGCCAAAAAATACGCACACAAGAACGGTTGAGAGTTGTAAGTCACCAGGCCTTGGTTCTCCACGAGCTGCTGTGCGGCTCTGAACCTTTGGCACCTCATATATGGGAAATTTGATATTTTAGAATGTCATCTAATTGGTCAGTAATTGGTCAAGAAAGGTCAACTAGTCCTAGAAATTGGTCAGCCCTTGATAACTAGTTATAAAGACTTGAAGTTTCTCAAGGTCACTCAAGGTCACGCGCGATTTTTGGCACCTCATTTATGGGAAATTTACAAAAAAAGATGCCATCTGAAAGATTTGTAGATAGTGATAAAAGGTCAACTATTTTCAGTAATTGGTCAGCTATAGTTTTTTTTCTATGAATTTTCAAAACTCGTTTCAAGGTCACAAAAAAAACTTTTGGCACCTCATTTGGGTCATTTCAAATAAACAAGTATGCCATTTGAAAGGCCATTTCACGGTCATAAAAGGTCAGCTATTTTCAGAAATTGGTCAGGTATAGTTTTTTTTTAATGAATTTTTAATTTATTTTTAAAAAAAATTTCAAGGTCATAGCGATTTTTGGCACCTCATTTATGGGAAATTTGCAAAAAATATATACCATCTGAAAGATCTCTAGATCTATATAAAAGGTCAGCTATTTTCAATAATTGGTCAGCGATAGATTTTTTTTAATAATTTTTTTTTAATTTCAAGGTCATAGCGATTTTTGGCACCTCATTTATGGGAAATTTGGGAAAATTGCATACATTCTGAAGGATCTCTTGATCTATATAAAAGGTCAGCTAGTTTTAGTAATTGGTCAGCCATAGATTTTTTTTAATGAATTTTTGAATTTTTGTTCAAGGTCATTGCGATTTTTGGCACCTCATTTATGGGAAATTTGGGAAAATTGCATACCATCTGAAAGATCTCTAGATCTATATAAAAGGTCAGCTACTTTCAGTTATTGGTCAGCCATATATTTATTTTTATGAGTGTAATATTTTTTTTATTTAGGTCACAGTATAGATTTTTGGCACCTCATTTGGGGTATATTTGCATAAAATGTATACCATCTAAAAGGCCAGTAGATCGCGATAAAAGGTCAACTAGTTTCAGTAATTGGTCAGCCATAGACGTTTTTGTATGAGTTTTTGAATTTTCGTCAGTAGTATAAGAGAATGTTAGTAGCTAATTTTGAACATGAAAGCAATGCCTAGTCATGCGCAAATTACCTATGCATCTGTAAACACAATCTAGTTGTTAAAAAACCCTAGAAAAAATTATTTTGACGCTAATAGAGCTTGGCAATGGTAATAATCGAAGGTGTCGCCTTGCCAGCAATTTTTAGCTCAGGAAAATTAGACTTTTACTTCGAAAAAATTCCGACAAAGACGAATTTTGGTAGAGAGCTTTGTGTTGGCGTGTTAACCATTTTCTGAAAAGTTCCGTAAATTTGGACCGGGGCTTAAATTTTTGCGGGGTGTTAAAGGGGGTTAAATTCAGTTTTTTTTTCTTAGTTTCTCGAAAATTATAAGTTTTTTTTGAAAAAAATGTGAAGATACAAAGTTTAGCTTATGTTATTCTACACAAAAAAGATTAACATACTTTTTTCTTACAAGCAATAGATTCTGAGAAAATCATGGTGGATTAAACCAAACACTTTCTTTTTCAAGATGGCGGCCATTCCCTTACCCCGGGCACCTCAAAAACTTGGTTTCTTAAAGAAGAGATGTAGCCAAACTCAAATCGTACCCATCGATTATGGAAATTTTAATAAATTTTTTGACAAAATTTAATTCACCATGATTTTCTCAATTTTTTCCGTTTTTTTAGTTTTTGAAAAAAAAATTAAATAAAAGTAGGGATAATTCGATCAAAACAAAAACTTTTATGTTAAAAAAGGTGCCAAGTTCTTAGATGTATACAAATTAAGTGCGTTAAATCTCAGCCATAAGACGTGATGAGATCTTACACATATATACGCGAAGTTCTAAGTTCATGAATTTGAATATCAAATATCTCAAGTAGGGTAATATCGAAACAACAATATTATGACAGAAATTTGGTATTTAATTATACTGATTAAAATTTGGAAAGTTCACTCTTCACTGGCCAAGTTTTCATACATTGGAAACTGTGGGAAGCTAAAAAGGTAATAAAGAGGGAGACGGACAGAATCCCGGAATTTTGAATCCAGAAAACCTAAAATCCCGAAAATCCAGAATCCTGAAAACCCAAAATCCCGAAAACCTAAAATCCAGAATCCTGAAAATTCAGAATTCTAAAAACCCAGAATCCTGAAAACCCAAAATCCAGAAAACCCAAAATCCCGAAAACAATTATATAAAATGAAAAATTAGCACAAAGTTTTCATTTAATATAATTGTTTTCGGGATTTTGATTTCGGGATTCTGGGTTTTCGGGATTTAGGGTTTTCAAGATTCTGGATTGTTTGGATTTTGGTTTTTCGGAATTTTGGGATTTCGGGTTTTCGGGATTAAGGATTTTCGGGATTTTGGGCTTTCGGGATTTTGGATTTTCGGGATTTAGGGTTTTCAGGATTCTGGATTGTTTGGATCTTGGATTTTCGGAATTTCGGGTTTTTAGGATTTCGGGTTTTCGGGGTTCTGGATTTTCGGGATTTTTGATTTTCGGGATTTTGGCTTTCGGGATTTTGACCCCAACTCAAATTAAAAGAAAACCTCCCAAGTCAGCTCACCAAATTTTAATCAGTAGTCATTGAATACTGAAAATTCTGTCATTACCTAAAGTTTTTTTATACTGCTCTACCTTGGTGAGCCGCCTGTCTTTGATAAGTTCAGCAAATACTGCAAATTTGAAGTTTAAACTTTATTGATGCTGAAGTTAGAAGTAGTCAAACATCGCCTGAGTTTGTTCCTGTACAAAAAGCATGTAGTGCCGCGAACTTGGCTGGGCACCACCATGGCCTTTTTATTTGTTATAAGGTAAGCGCAAAAAGTATTATCTTAAAAACTGTTGAAATGCTGATACAAAAGAAATAAGAATTATGTTTAAAAAATCTCTTTAGCATTCTGAAATCACATATTTCCAGAGACTAAATTAAAAATAACTTAATGGATTTTGCCACATCCCTGGACTAGTGTTTGCCTTTGCCATACTTTATCATTGACTTAACTACACTGTAAAGTTAAATTTTTTTTTAATTTAAATTTTAAAAGAATGTCTTTAAAATTAATTTCTTGCACCACACCACATCATCATGCTCTCTATTACTTTTTAATTATTTCGTTGAAATACCTCCATTATAGGCGAACTTTTCGTGCTTCCTTTTGCTTCTAATATCGCAACAGAAGCATTCCCAAAATTTGTGCAAAGCTCTCTAATAAGAATCCCATTAAGCAACGCAATTTCAACCCTCCTCTATTGTATATGTATGTGCCTCTATAGTTGCTCATTCCAACCAACTCCAAACATCATCAACAGCCAGCAACAATTTATTCCTTGTTAAGTTGGATGCTGTGCAACATGCCACCCCTGGCTCACATCATCAGCATTCAAATGCGCCACATTGACATCATTGGGTGCTAAGGCGACAACAAAAACAATTATCTCCCCCCTTCCCTATCCGTCACATTTATATTTTACCCCATAAACGCCTTTTCCTTACATTCTAGTCAAGGCGACTGAGTTGCGGAGTGCGAGAAGGGCTGCAATTTAATTCGCATTGTTTCGATTTTATAGTCTCATAGGATGAGATGGTGTTATAGTCCAACCCTGATGCCTTCGGCTTAGTTTGCCAAATCTATATAGGTAGAGCTATATGTATCCACATGTGTTTGTACATATTTAACTACATGTTGTATATGACTAATGTGCAGTTGATGTTGTTGTTGGAGGGCTTGATGGGGAAGCAACCAACTCAGTTAGCCAAATTCAAAAGTGTTCTATGCCTCTTCATGCTCGACCTTGTGCTAGTACCTACCATCGACTAAGGTACAAAAGTGACTTATGCAGGTTCATATTTACTATCTTTGGCGCCTTTCACTCTTAGTATGAGTTGAAATAGGTAAGGCCTCGATACAGGAAGAGTGTAACAAAAGTTACAAGGAATTGTCAAATGAAATTTCTCGCCTAAAGTTTCTTGCAACTTTTTTGGTAAGTTGCTTGCAACTTTTTTTTTGGTAAAAAAGCGATAAAAGTTTAAGCTTGTCAATTTATTTGCTTTCCTATTGAATTCAATCAACATAAATAGGACAAAGAAAAATCTATTAAGGCTACTATCAAATGCGTCCCTGTATTTAGTTGAACGCACTGCACATTGTGCCTACAACATGCGTGGAATGTGTCTATACTTTGTCCTGGCAAAAGCAAAACATAAGAAATTCATGGGTTGCCATTGTAGTTGACAGTTCTGACAAATGCTTAAATGACTTCTTCGGACGGTTCATATCATCGTCATTTTTCGAAGGCAACTCTGACCAAGCATCACCGGTCGATGGTGGCAGGAGTAGAGCCCCGGAAGAAGAGGATGATGCATATGGAGCCTGAGGTAGGTAAGTGTCAACGCTGCTTTTCTGGTCCCGTCGTCTATGGTTTGGTTTTGGTCGAGAAAAGTTGAGCCTGATGAAGTCCCTTCCCACAAGCATGCAACAGTCTGTCATAATTCTAACCCCTTTTTTGTAGATACGTTTGTATTTTGTGTAGTTGTTCCACGGGGGTTCGTTCTATGGCTTTAGAATTTTTTGTCAACGCAAAAGTTTAAAGTGATTTTTTTATCTCGAAACAAATTGAGGTATGGGTAAACGTGGTCGGATTTGAACCCTTAAGAAATGCGAACTTTTTGATATTCCCGATGGAGAGAGAGGATAGAGCGCGACTTACATAGGTAGCCCCTTTATTATTTTTGATTCATGACTTTCGAAGCAATTGTATTTGCCTCCTTTATGATAAACAGGGATATGTATTTGGAGCAACCCTTACAGACTTTATGTTTTTTTGTGAGCAGCATCTTTTTGCTTATTGTTATCCCTAATGTCAACACATTTGAAACAAAACGCCAAAGCCCCAAGGCTATGGTATATATGGCATTGGTTCCGGGGACGAAAATGAAAGAAAAGGTTAAATGGATGCAAGGACAAAAAAGGGTTGAATTTATGATGAATGGCATGTTAGAGGGGGGGTTGTGCTCATGAAAGAATAAAATTCCCCAAACAGTGGGAGCAATATTTATGATTGTGTAGTCTTAGGTTGTTGGTGGCAGTGATGGCAGTGGCAGAGGCGACATGAGAAAACGACAGTGTCAGGGTCTTGTTGTTTTTTTTTTTTTTCATTGACGCTTCTCTATACACATAAGGGGGGCTATAATGCTTTGTTAAAGTGTTTAAATTTGTGTTTTTTGTTTTTTGTTGTTGTTTTTTTTTTTTTTTGTTTTTTAACTATGAAAAGAGTTTTGTAATGTGAAGCCATTATTGTTGGAACGACTCGCTTTAATGAATTCCTTTTCTAATCTCAGACTTGTGTGCTGGATGGAAACCATTGGCTGGTGGCCACATTGACACCGCACACAGGTTGTTTTTTGGCTTTTTCACTGCCATTCAGAAAAAAACAAAAATTGAAACACGATGTATGATGTAATTGATTTCAGTCTGGCAAAGGATTTGCCATAAATCAACTATGGTGTGGAAGAATTGGTCATTTTTGGTTGTGTGTGATGTGGAAAATCATCATATGAAAAAAAACTAAAATATTTTAACAAAATGTATATAGGTACTGGTTGGTAGGTACATTGGAAACATGCCAAACAAAATAATGAATATAGTATACAAAGTTTTTCCACATGACCTCTGACCTTTTTAGGGTTCTCTTATAATAGATAGGTATCACTGGGAGAAAAACTCAATTATTATTTTATTAAATGCATTTTTAATCACATTTATTATATTTTATTTAACAATAATAAATTTAAGTTAAGAGCATAGCTCATGGGATATGGGTTAGTGGCTTCGAATAAGCATCAGCTCGTAAACAGTGATTAATTTACAACTTATTAGGACCCAAAAATCAATATCTTAGACGTGAGCAGATTAAGTTTTTAGAAGGGAAACCGTTGATTTTGAACAACACCAGAAATGCTGCAAGCCAATCAGAAGAAAAAAATTCAAGGTTGAATGACTTTCATCAGCTGTGATTGAGCCTATACATGAGCAAGAAGCTTTCCATCACCAACCACAGATAGGGCTGGCCACGATACCAGAAAAGTCTCCGTATCGTTTGGTATCGGTATCGTAAACCGAAGTGATATCGAGACGATACCAGCTCCAAAGCATCCGGAACGATACCGAGACCAAACCGTTCTTTTTGGGACCGAAATTTACCGATACTTTCGGTAGTATCGTTTGGTATCGGCAGAAAAATTAGATTTTTGAATATTATAATTAATTAATTTACTATAAATAAAAAGTTTTTGTAATTGGTTTCTTGGTTTGAATAACATTTTCACAGTTTTCAATAAGAACCACCCATTTCCATGCCCATTTTTCTTTCCCTTTGTTTCTCTGAAACTAATCATTTGGATGACATATTCAGACTCGGTTCTTTTTAGATAAAGGAAGTGACTTAAATGAAGTCCTCCAACTACTTCTCATATTTTTTCTTATATCTTGGTTCCTCGGAAACGTCTCCAATGTTTCGGATAAATAATCGAAACTTTACTTAGACATTGTGAAGCAAGTCCTTTAAAATTTTTAAGATTATAAAATACTTTACTTAGAAAAAAAGTCATTCAATTATTATTTATGGTTTTATAATTATTTTTTATTAAATCTTACAAATACCATGTGAGTTGAACAAGATGAAGAACATGGTAACCAAGTCGTGCATTTTTTTTTTTTTTTTTGTGACTGAGACCAGACCGAAACCAGACGAGACCGATACCGATACCGATACGAGACTTTGTTATACGAAACCAAACGAGACTGAGATATACAAGACCGATACCGAGACGATACTAAATTTTTTTGATTTTGGCGATAACGAGACGATACTTTCTGCCATATTATGCACTCTGGATTTAAATTGGATTTAAGTGAATTTTAAATCTAACTATAAAATCCAGATTTATTTAACCAAAAAATTTAAATCAATATCTTTGTATGTTATTCACTCTAAACATTCCTTAAATCCAAAGGATTTAAAATGCCGTTAATCAAGATGTAAAATGTTTTAAAATAAATAGGTTTAATTCAAATGTCAAATTTCTCCCGTGATAGTTGAAAATATGTATTTTCCACAAGTGGAAACAAGAGAGTACAAATTATTCTGAAAATATACTTTTTAAAAAGATTTTTGATTGGTCAAAAAATGGTGAACAATTTATTATTAATAAGAAGTTGCCAAAATATCAATAAACTTCGACTTCAAGTACAAATTGAATACAAATATAAATTGATTTGGAAGTTGAATAGATATATACCATGATAAAACTTGCACAGTGACACAAACAACGTGTGGACGTCAAAGCGAGACCAAAGCGAGACTAAAGCGAGAAAACCATGACTAAGATGGCCGTGTAAATTGGCACGGTGAGACCACAGAAGACGAACCCAAGGACCACAGCACTGGAACCACGTTTGGACTTTTTAACTATTTTGAAATTTTAAGTTTTGTAAAAATAAGATTTTTGCCGAGACTATGGCCAGACCAAAGCGAGACAACGGTAAAACATGCGCAATGCCAAGAACCACGTGAAAATATCACGGTGAGTCCAAAACGAGAACATAACGAGAAAACCATGACACTGATTCTCGTGTAAATGGACATGGCGAGGCCACAGCGAGACGAGCTTAATGACCATATGTTACTGGAAACTACGTTTGAATGACCGCGGCGTGGCGAGAGATCAGCATAATTACACCGAGACAATGAGTCATCGTCGCCGTCGTTTGAATTTCAAACTCAGTTAGCCAATTCGATTTGGAAAAACAACCATGAAACGTATTGCAAATTTTTGCTTAAACCGATCTCCGGAGGGCAGTTTAAATCCAATTGGATTAATCGGGATTGGATTTAAAAAAAAACAAGTGAATAATATGGAATTGGACTTAACGTTTGGATTTAAATTACTTTTTATCTGGATTTAAGTTTTAATCTGGATTAAACGAGTGAATAATATGGGCGTTAAAAAAGTACCGTTTGGTTTGGTATTGTGGCCAGCCCTATCTGGCAATCATTTATCATGAGAATTATCTCTGAGGAAACAGTTACTATTATTTAAAAGTCATTGAACAACGCAAGGTGCTACGTGCTGTACAATGATAAGCGTTCCAATTCATTCGAGGTGCGTCAAGGAGTAAGACAAAGGAGATGGAGACTACATGCTTTTTATTAACTCTTACTGTTGTTTTTGATATATTCTGAAGATCCGTTGGCCACAGACCGTAAGAATAATGTTGAGCTATGAAGTAGAAGTCATCAGAGAAGACTGGATCTTGATATCAGGCAATGAAAATTGCGATGGATAATGGAAACCAAACTACAGCACAGCAAAGTCTATTGTGAGGAATCCTCAAAGTGCAAGGTGAGTTGGAAGATTAAGAAACACTTGGCGGTCAACTACACTTAAGGAAGCTCATTTCATTAATATTCAAACGTGGGCATAGCTAAGGCACCATGCCGGACCGGGATCGATAGAAGGAATCTATTGCTGCCCTATGATACAGGAGGACTTAAATTGTTGCTGCGATGATTGGATTGACTGGACCACACACAATCATTTTCCTTACGAATAATACCTTAGAAGATTTGGTGAAAAATTTCGCTAGTAAACCACTGATATTTTAATTTTGCGAAGTAAACATATAGGTTCAAAACTCCTTATGTATTAAGCCTAGTGAATCATGTCATGAATCTATTTAAAATTTGCATTTTTCTTCACCCGTGAACGTGCCGTAAATGTGCTCGTGAAGCTTTGTGGAGAGTTTTCCTTCACGAGCGATTCCCGTGCAAAATGTATCGGAACTCTCGATGAACAGCTGATGGTTCGATTACAAAAAATTATTTTGTCGATTGTTAACTTTACGAAAAAGTATGTACTAGGCTTTATGACGAATTACACGCCGAATAAAATCACGATATTGCCTGAATCATGTTTTATAACATCGAGTATAATTGGAGAGTGAGCAAAAATGGAAATGTATTATAGTCCTGTGTGGTGGAAAGAATATTGAAGGAAAAGATATAGTCACGAATAAGAATTTGAACTTAATGGGAGCCCATTAAGAATCGTTCATCTCACTTTAAATATAAAAGTAAAACGCATTATTTGGTTGCACGTAATTGCTCTTATGCTTAAGACAAGATAGTCCAGTCATTTAAGCTTGGGCGAAAATGGCGGAAAGCTGAATTTTGGTATAAAGCCTCCTGTTGGCATTCTTAGGAAACTGTTAAAAGTCCCCATCGATATGAGTGCCGATTACAATTTTAAGTGGGGTCAAAGGCCCTCCGTATGTTTTGTTTAAGGAATATCTTCCGAAAGGTACCTCTTACAGAAGAAAAACTGTATAAGACTATGTTGTAGCTTAACAAATGTTAAGTATCATTAAATAAAATGTTTCGAGATACTTCCAAGGTTTTGGAAAAGTTCCCCTTTCGATCCGGGCTCCACTACCGTAATCATACGGGGTCGAAGGTATTTCGTTAAAACAAGTTGATATGGGAACGGGGGGGGGGGGGGAGAGAAAATAACGGTAGCACAATGCCATGCTATACTTTTTGTAAAGCTTAAAATCTTTTCTTTAATTTTCTTTCGTAGTAAAGTTGTTTGAGTGAAAAATTTTTGAAACTTAAAAATTAAAATTAAAATTGAGATTAAAATTAAAATTGAGATTTAAATTTAAAAAGCTGAATTGAATTTTGAAATTAACATTTAGAGATCGTGCTCCATGTTCAACAAATATATTTGTTATGTTTTTTTGCCCACGCTTTACGGAGAAGGTAATCTGTTAATTGTAGTTAGTAGGTACATACACTGAATCTCACATTTTTAAAAGTTTGCGTTGCAATTTAATGGAGAAACTTTTCACGATACACAATCAAAAATTGTATTAGTAGATTTTTTTACATCCATTAAAGAAATATTCCTTAAAACTTATTAGCTGGCTCAGATGTTAGACAAAAATACATAAGAATCTTTCACATTTTGTTTTTAATTGACATGGAACGTTAATAATGGAATGCCGAACAGAAACAGTTTTCGAACGTTCAAAAATGTGAAAAATATTTCTAAATTTTAAAGTGTGGGTAAAGTAAATAAATTTTGAGCGGGCTAACAATTTACTTTTTAAAACCTCTAAAATTTTAAACTCTAAAGCCGGTCATTCACGTTGAAACTATGGTAAGGACTGCTGCAAGAATCGGACAGATTTTTTATGGAAAATTGACTAATTCTATTGGGAATAGGCCAAGTTTGTACTGAAGTTCGTTGAAAATCTCTACGAACCTTGCGACCGTCCCTACGACTGTCTCAGCGTTACTGTTTTTATTTGGAGATCTGTCTGAATTCGTATGTGCTCACTTATTTACTGAAATGTTTTATTCTTCAGCCTTAGTAAAACTTTTGGTGTACGAAAATATGCCCTTTCTAAACAACTCCATACTTTTTAAATCAAGATTTCGAGCCAAGAATCAAAAATCTCACCAAAATCAACGAGATTTACCATACATTATAAGATTTCGCAATTAAGTAGATTTCCACAAAACCTTCTTAAAATCTAATTGGCATATTCACAATCACACTTAATTACTCATTTTTTCTCTCCCGTATAACAGTTTTCCCATAGAAGAGACAAGATTGAAAGAAGTGATTTTATATTTAAGAGTACAGTGTAAACAGATTGTGGTGCTTTTTATATTTTATTCAAAGAAAAAGTGAAATATGTGTGCAATTGTGTCTTGGGACTTTGACTGATGGCAATGGATCTTTTTTTCCGAGTTCGTATGAGCACTTAAATTCTTTTGAAATGTCAGACAGAATCTAAATTATGTGAGGTGTGAACGATTCAAGTAGATTTTTAAATCTTGTTGCTCAAAATCGAGATTTCGGTTCGGTGTGAAAAGGCTATTACACGTAACAATTATGAATTTGAATATGTCTCATGTCATAACTTTATATATTTCCCTGTTATTTTTGCTTCTCACCAAAACCTTATTTTCTCTCATAGTCAACCATTAGCTCATTTCTGCTTGTCAAGTTGTCTCCATTTAAAAAAAATCAAATAATAATATTCTTGTCCAAACAAAGTGTCACCATTTAGACAACAAGGACAAGCTATTGTGAATTTTGGAAGAAAACAAATCCAGATGTGGCATCTGAATGTTTGCACTGCAAGTTGCAAGTGTAAACAAAAATATTTACAATGTGCGTCACCAATAAAGGTGTACTGTAAACATATACCAGTGTGTGCGTGCTTGAAGCATTTAATCCTGAAAAGCATCCCACGTCAGGCAGTCAGTGGGTGTTTGAAAATGGTTGGCATTATATCTACGATTATACGTAGACGTAGGGCATTTATGGGAAATGCAAAAGCTCATTATCATCATCATCATCGTCATGAGGGTATTATTAATGCGAAATAATCGGGCAGATGTGTAAACAAATTTCTATTCCCTTATTAATTACTTGTCAAGGCACCTTGCCAAACATAGCAAACGACTAGAAAATCAGCCGCATGCACCGCCAGATGTTTGTTTTGAGGATAAAACTATATAGGGATACCTATGTGTGTCAGTGTATGGGTGTGTGTGTGTGTGTGTTTGTAGATTGCATCAGAGACACACGAAAGTCTAACTTAGAGGTGGACAATGGCAAATAGATTGTAATATCCCCGTATAGCATTTCGGATTAAATCCTAACCCAACCGACCGATTGTATGCAAAGATGTCACCTCTCGCTACATCATACCCTCCTTCCCTACTATTGTAGCCCATCAGCTTCCAGCTTTCGAAGCTCATTCATTAAACTCATTATTGCTCGGATGTCGGGTGTGTATAGCTAACATCCCTGGGCAAGGACGTGTGCGGAGCAAGCATATGCACCATGCTTCTGGTAATAAGACATTTCCTCTCCCATGTCCTTTTGCATGTTTGCTGGTGTAGGCTCATGTAGTCGTCAGCGTCATTGTCATCCTCTCATTGGGATCCTGGAATTGGCAGTTGGGGTGAAGGAGGTAAATAATGTCTGTATAGAGGGCGTCAGGGAGGAAGGTATGGCACACGATATGTCACAATGTGTTGTGTTGATAATTTTCTGACTAACTTTAGACAAACAACAACAAAAGACGAATTCGAAAGCACTCAGAAACCTCATCAGAGGGTGGCGATATCGATGGCGATGATGGTGAAGGTGATGTGTTGCTGGTGCAATTGTCAACTACCGTACTTTTTGGCTTTATTGTGCCTGTACACGTGAAGTGGAGAAACATTCCAATGTGGACAGTTATTGGTGTTAAATGCGCTTAAAGTGATGACAATTGTCGTCATCTGAGGCGTTGAAACTCTCCGCCCTTGATATATATCACCTCAAAGGAACTTTATCTTCGGACTACCTTCAAGCCAGTGCCAGGGGGGGTAAATGATGACTGGTTCGGTATATGGTTTTGATAATTGCCTTGTTCGCAGCACACGACTTTGTGTTTGAAATGCTACTATATTGATGACGACGTCGTCATCGTCGTCATCGTGAACACTATTTGTTGTGGTCAAGTTGTAGAGTTTGAGGCGTAATCGAGAGATTGTTGGTTTTGGTTGGTTGATTTGGGGGAACTGAAATTTACTATAGGCATTATCACAGTTATTTTGTGACTGCAAGGCATGTACGTAGTTGTAAGTATGCGTCGTTAACATTTCAATTGACAGTCTGTGGTTCAGAAAATGATGCCAATTAAGTCGGGGATAGTCTTCGCAGTCTTCCAGTTAGTCTTATTGAATTAACAAGGTTCAAAATAGTTTTATTTTTTAATATTTTAAGTATCACAACTAAATAGAAAAATGTAAGTTGTGATACAATTGTATCGGTTGTGTTTATATTTTCAATTTCTAGCCTTACCACAGCCTTGAACTTGAAGAGTAAGCTTCGAACATAATTTGTTTCTTCAAAACGGATCGTATTCAACAGAGAAGGTTTAACTGATGTGATATTTATGAAACAATTTACATGAATTTCTTATTTGTTTTCCTAAATTTCTACTTGTTCAACCGACTGTAAGCAAATTCTTCGAAATCACTTTAAATTCCTAAAGATAATCACCCCGATCAATGCACTCAAGTTGCACTTACAAAACTATGCATAGGTAAAGGTTGATTTGCATATTGATGAAGTTACATCCCTTTATCCCTACAATGATGATGCAAATACCTATCTTTCCTCTCAATGACTTAATCAAAATTTAATTATATATGCAGTAGACAATGAACCGTTAATTAAAACACGTTAACAATTTTGCATTTAGGTATTTATGTACATATATACATGTTTATATATAAATATATTTTATATTTTTTTTCAGGGAAAAGCTTTAGTCTAACCATCGTGATATCATCATCCCCCGTCCAAGTAGCTACCTATATAAAGGCCATCAAAGTAACCGTTGATGGTCCCCGTGAGCCAAGGTCAAAAGTTCGACATCAAGGATTTCATCCGTTTGCATTTGGCCCGCAGCGATTTGGTCCGGATCCACTTATGGGAGGCTTATCGTTTAAATTGCCAGGTAATTTTCAAAATTGATCCGCTCTTACATGTGTTGTTGTTGTTGTTCCTTTTTTTATATCCTCTTTTAAACTTAGAAGGGAGCAATGTCATTGAATCCTACATATGCCCCTTTAGCATGGATTTGTATATGGCAACCGTTGAAATAGACCAACTTTGTCTTGTTTTTTTTAAGTTTTGTTTTGGGGGCTTATTGAAGCTCTAAGCTATTGTGGAGTTTAAATTACCGCATAATTGTATGGGTTTTCTTTGTCTATTTGGATTTGAAGGAAGGTTTATATGCGGGACAAGAGGGTGAAAAAAGCATTCCAAAATCGCGAAAAGTAGATATAATGATTATATCCTTGCGAGTGCTATTGTGTGTATGTATGTGTGTAGGTGTAAGTTCTAAGGACAAAAAATTACTTATTCACGACGACACCTCGCGGTTTAAAATTTTCAGTGCCACGTAAGTACGCGCGAAATACACCAGGGAGAAAGTTTGTCTATTCTTTGGATACTTAACTCTAAAACACCCCTTTTTTGGAAAATATTTTTCAGCTACTCTCTGTGAATGTCATTTCGGCCTTAACCTCTTTCGATGTTCTTTAGAATTTATTCAACTCTCGTTAGGAGATTAAGTGTTTAATGGATTTTAATCTCGCGCTATAGCGACCAGGTGTGGGTGGTGGTTGCCAAGTGTGAAGGAGGTACTCGTCTTTTATTCTGGATAATTGGGTGACAACGAGAATATAGCAACAACGACGGGAAGGGATGGAGATTTTAATGTTGTTTGTTTATTGATGTGTTTATGAAAATGTTGACGCAAAGTGAAAACAGTCAAAAGGGGAACAAAATTTTAACATTGACAAAATATAAACAAACAAGCGAATTTTTGGGGGTGTTGATTTAGTTACCTACAGTCTAGTACATATAATGTTTATTATTTAATCGAAATCAAAGAAAAATATACATTAGTTTTGCATATTTAGGCTAGGGCAAGGGATATACCTAAGTTTCTTTTAAATAAGAGAAGGGACAACAATTTGAATTTCTTCCAAGAAGTATGCTTTAAAACATTGTTTTTCTAAATTAAAATTAAACTCTTATTACTATAACAGTTGAACCTTTGGCCAGACTTCAGCGAGATTAAAGCGATACAGCAAATATCGGGTTTTTCAATAAGAGCGCTACAAAAGTTTTTTTAAATAAAACAAAAACGGTTTTGGATATCAATAAAATTCTTTATTCCTGTAAAAGTACGTTTGATGCCAATATGTATGAAACTTGATTTTTTTGCATGGCTACCAAGGAAACGCTTGCAGAAGTACAGAAGCTGAACCCAATTTTCGACGGTTTTCAAGCATAAATCGGCCGATACTGCTGCATTTCACGTTCGATATTCGTACGAAGTTAATCAATCATCGCTGGCTTGTTGGCATAGACCATAGACTTGACGTAGCCCCACAGGAAATAGTCTAACGGCGTCAAATCGCACGACCGAGGCAGCCAAGCATTTCGTGAGATAACACGTTCTCCAATCTTGGTTTCCCATAAATTGATTGTGACATTCGCTGTGTGGCTTGTGGCACCGCCGTCCTGTTGGAACCACATGTCCTCCACGTCCATATCATGCAACTTGGGGCCAAAAATATTCGGTAATCGTTGAACGGTAGCGATCCCCATTCACAGTAACGTGCCGGTCTTGATCATCATGGAAGAAGTACGGCCCAATGACGCCGCCGGCCCATAAACCACACCAAACCGTAATTTTTTCGGGATGCAATGACGACTCATGGAGTACGTGTGGATTGCTGCCTGACCAATACTGCATATTTCGTTTATTGACGAAGCCATTCAGCCGGAAATGAGCCTCATCGCTGAAGATGATTTTTCGATGAAAATCCGAATCATTTTCAAGTTGTTGCTCAGCCCAATTCACGAACATACGACGCCTCTGGTGGTCAAGTGGCTTCAGTTCTTACGTCAATTTAATCTTGTAAGGATGTAGGCCAAGATCTTTTCGCAAAATTCGCCACAACGACATCACAGAGATGCCCAATGCTTGAGAACGACGTGTGAGAGACACATATGGGCTTTCTGCAACTGAAGCCTCAACGGCAGCAATATTCTCGACACAACGGGCACTTCTTTGTCTCACTGGCACGAGAACATTTTGTACTGTGTCTGTGGATTCAAATTTTTCCACTAGACGCTCAATTGTTGATCTGCTAGGACGATTATGACGACCATAAATTGGACGTAGCGCTCTTAACGTTGAGGCTACTGACTCCGAATTTCGGTAGTAAATTTTAATAATTTCGACTTATTGTTGGCTTGTAGTTATATCTTTCCATTATGAAATGGCAAACCTTATTGAAAAGAAATGTCAAAAGAGCGGCAAGAAATATGGCATCGTTTGCTGTCCATGTCGCTCTACTTTTGTAGCGTCCCTGTTGAAAATAAAATACAAGTGTAGAAATCAAAGCGAAAGCAAAGATAGACTATAGCGAGAAAACAACTCAACAGCTAGAAGTGCAAATTGGCACTGTGAGACCAATGTGAGGCGAATAAAATGACAGTGACAACCGCTTTTGGACTTATTAACCATGAAAGCGCTAAAGAGCTGGCAAGAATAGGATCAACTCTTGATCTTAATCAAGCAGAAACAATAGTTCAGCTCCCACTCTGTAATCTTAATTGGGTAAGCGAGAGCAAAACTCTAGATACGGCAAACAAGCGATGGAGGTCGTTCGATACCTGCGCTATAGTCAGAAAATTTTGGCCTAGTTTCAACAAACCAAAGTTAGATAACATCATCCAACTGAGTAAAAAGGCTCTATCTTTTCTCGTGAGCATCACTTTCGGTCACAATCACCTGGGTTACCACAAGAAAAAGATGAAAAATGTTTGACCTATGCAGGGGATGTGGTGATGTTAAGATATACGAGGATACTTTTCACTTCCTGTGTCACTTCTCTGCGCTTTACCATCTGAGAAATAGGTTCCTAGGAAAACACTTTTTCAGTGACTGACGTCAAACTCATTAACGCTACCCAATGGTATGAAACTTTTTAACCACCCAACCATGAAGTTGTAAGCTTCTCCAGCCACAAACAAACGGACACAATGGATACACCAACCACTGACCTATCAAACTCATCCACTAGAAATTGCATGGAGCCACTGATGCTCCTACGGGACCGGTGTGAAGGGATTATTTCTCCAGTGGTAGTAAAGGATGGATCACAAAAGGGCGTCGTTCCTTCCCCAACCCAATGATTGTGTAGTGATCCTGACCAAACGAACGGGCACATACCAACCTATGACCTATCAGACTCATCCACCATAGGTTGCATGGAGCCACTGCTCCTATAGGCCTGGTGGACGGATGATTTTTCAAGGGGGATAGAGGCAGGAACACAGCCTCAGAAAGCTTCGTTTTTTCCCCAACCAAGTGATTGTGTAGTGCTCCTGACTAAACGAGCGGACACCAACCACTGACCTACCAAACTTATCCACCAGACGTTGCATGAAGCCATTACTCACCGAACTTTCAGGCTATAGCCTGCTGAAACTCATCAATACCCGCCCTGGGCTTGATTGTCACGAGATTTATCATGGGTTTATTTTCTTGGGGTCACAATCCTTAGGGTATCACAATGGATCGACATTGATCTAAGTGTGACGGGAACAAGTTCAACTGTCAGCCCATTAACCTAACATAACCATGGTTTTAGCCTTTTTGAAAATTCCAAATGGAAAAAAAAGTCTGGTGAGACTAAAATGAAATGAAGGCAAAACATTCTCACTGCCAAAAACCATGTGTAAATGTCACGGTGGAGCAAACTACATGGCGAGGCCACAATGAGACGAACTTGAAGACTCCAATACTGAAATCTACATTTGAAAAACCACGGCGAGAGATCTGCGAGTGTCAGTCAGGAACAATCGGATTTTTTATATCCGATCATCAAAAAGTATTTATCTATGAAATCACAAATTTTCACTTCAATCGATCCCAATCTCAATCATTTCAATGATTAACAATTTTCCATCACAATCTCAATCATTTCAAAAAAAGAATCTCGATTTTCAGTTTTATTTTTTTCAAAAATGGCTGAGTTCTTAGAGTTTCTGTAGACCATCAATATCGTAGCCATAGCCATCCTTCAATGATATTTGACAATTGATAACTTGACAGATAGAAGACAAACTATATTTTGACAGAAAGAGTGAATTTAGATCTACTCATTTGCACTCATTTCCCATGCAGTAAAAATTCTTCAAATTTTTTTGATTTCTTAAAGGTTTTTTTAATCCATCGACATCGTAGTTATCCTTTAATGGAATTTGATAATTGATAACTTCACAGATACGAGACAAACTATATTTTGACAAAAAATGTGTATTTCGATAGAAATGTCACCCAATTGCCCTGAAATCAACTATCATCTTCGGAGCAGTCAAAATTATTCAAAAAACTCTGATTTCTTAGACGGTGCTTAATCCATTGACATCGTAGCCATCCTCCAATTGAGT
Organism: Dasysyrphus albostriatus; assembly: GCA_946251815.1. NCBI lineage: Eukaryota > Metazoa > Arthropoda > Insecta > Diptera > Syrphidae > Dasysyrphus > Dasysyrphus albostriatus. Next base: position 52,299,982 of record OX276336.1, read on the forward strand.
TGGACATTTTATGGGTTGAAAGATTGACGAAAAACTATTTTTTGACAGAAAAAAATGAATTTTTATCCAAATGTCACCAAAATCATCTTTTTTTCCGGGGCAGTAAAAATTCTTAAGAAACTTAATGGTTTTTTATCCATCGGCATCGTAGCCATCCTTCAATAGAATTTGACAGTTGATGGCTTGACAGATAGGCGACAAACGATATTTTGACAGAAAAAGTGTATTTTGATCCAAATGTTACTAAATCGAGCTAAAATCACATTTTTCCGAAGCATTAAAATAACTGTGAACTGATAACTGTTTCTGATTTTTCTGTAGGGTTTTTTTTGTGTGGTTGATTTTCGAAGGGTATGATCATTTAAAGTGAAAGATTTACACAGCTATATCAGTGAAATGACACCAACTTGTCGTCAACGTTGTGCCTTGGTGCACACTGGCGTCTTTTCAACGCACGGTGAGAAATATATAGTGTTGCTTCCGAGGCATATACCATGACCGGCAACAGAAAATAGCGGCATGGATAAGTGTTTGCCAAGTATTTAATGAATGCTTCAAGGAGCCGATGGTCAACGTAATATTTATGCACTAAGTACACGAAAATTACTCATATCTTTTTAAAAACCTCCATTGCATGTCAAGCCAAACGCGGACTGCAGATTAACCCCTGCGAGGAAAACCCGCATGTGTGCATTCAACTATTGTGACACCGCAGCAAAAATGCTGCGGGACCGCGCGTTAAAATGTAGCCTGTGTGCACCAGACCGGGCCTTACCCGTACCTATCTAGAACTAAAAATCAATTTTCATACGTTCATGACGACTTGAATCATCCAAGTTCTGATTCTAAGAGTAACTGAAATAGTTCAGACAGCGCCGCTTTTATATTATGATTTTTTTTTGAGTGAAAATTACATTTTTGATCTATTTTCTATGGAAACAATTTTAGGTTACTCATTTCCTTTTATTTTGTATAAAATAAGTCAACAGATAAGAGTTAATCTTGAAGTTCAATGATGGATAAATCTCACCAAAAGACCCAACAAAAAAAATTTTTTAAATAAATCTCAGACAAAGACTAAAATGAAATTTGACAAATGAAGTATTAAATAACTCTAAGTGAGAAATTAATAATCGAACTAAAGTCAACTGTTTTTTTTTATTTTTCATTTTTTAAAAATTGTCTATTATCATCAGCTGCAATCTTTCACTTTAGATGATGCGTTTCTATTTAAAAGTACGTTTAATACAAAACTCTCAAAAGTAACTATCATCAGATAGCCGTTTACCCCTCTAAGGGTTAATTAAATTTGAGAGTACTTTCACGACAAAGCTCATTATAGTAACTCTCGTATAGCTGTCTAGCCCATTCTACTTATTCCTCTAATTTTCGTTTTACTCTCGAGCTACCAAGAGTTTCCCGCAGTCTTTTTACTCTCAAATAGATATACCCATCTTTACCCTCATTAGCTGATTGAGAACTGGTCGCAGTATTTTTACTCTCAAACTCTTACTCTTTCACTGCTTTGAACGGGAAACTAGCAGAAGAAATACAGCTATCGAACGAGCACGGTTATTAAAGAAATTCAAAAAGTACGCACATACAATTCTAACAGACAACTCTGGATATTAATTTTTTTTTAAAATTACTCTCAAATGGTAAAACCATCCCAGAGTTACTCTCGTGAGATTACTTTTGAAAATACTGGATTGAGGATGCGGTAATATTAAACATTTGTGCAGAACAAAGACAGACTGAAGATTTCGAGTTTTAGTTGGGGTCAGACAGGGTGGACCCAGTTAAATGACAACACCTCGAATGCAAAAATCATAATTTCTAAATGAAACTTTTAAGTAGCTATGCCTACAAAAATTCCAAATGAGTGGATGTTTTTAGAAGAAAATCCAAAATTTCAATAACGAATTTGGGCTTCAATGATGCAAATGATAATAGTGAGCCAAATTTACATTAGTCGCACCTATAGGTTAGGTACCTACTATAAACTTTTCACCCAATTAAACCACAAATTGTCAATTTCCGAAAAATTTCAAATCAATTCGATATGTAGGTATTTAAATTGGTTGCAATAACGGAAACAGGAAAAATTTACTGACGATAACTTTACGGGGAAATTGTTACACCCATTTTTTTGTGAAGGACTTCCGTCAATATAAATTCAAGGCTCTTTCAATTCAAACGAGGACATGTGTAAGCCTCTCAAACACTCAAATTCCATTATTTGTCGTCGAAAACGACAAGGACTTTTCCTCTGTCTCCATCATTTTTGCAACAAAAAAAAAAGGTTAAACTGATTTTTATTTTGTAATCCAAAAGGACTTTTATACTGACAAGAAAACTTTTTGCCAAATTCCCTTTCTGCCCATCAAACATGGGTTGGACAGAATCCAAACTTATTTCCACACTCACATGCTAAACTTTCTATAGATCCATATGTACATCCCCCATGCAAATTGCATTAGAATAAATTTATTCTCACTTGAAATACACAACGTGTCGACAATACCGAGCATAAGAAACTAAATGAATTTCAACTTAAAATTAATTTTACCAAACTTTCCAGGACTAAAAAGGACACAAAACACGACGAAAGTTATAAAATTTTCAAAAAAGGACTCGTAGGTACATACGAGTATATGGAAAACTTTATACACAAGACTGACATATATGTGGAAAGGAGTTGGAAGAGGTGTGTGATGGGTGTACCTCTACTATACATCATCAGGCAATGAAACGCGTAAGTGCGTGTGACCTTGTTATAATGTGGAAATCGTTCACATCCTGTGTAATAAGGATCACATCCAAAATGCTGCTGTTTAATAATTTAAAAATGTATAATGAATTAAAAATCATAACAGGTAGGTAAACATGGCGTCGAAAATGATGACGCACAGGTTAAAAGGGTTGTGGAACACACAAGGATATGAAATTAATCAGCATAAGAGCACTTCCACATTAGAGGAAAAGGATATATCCATGAAAGAGTTCTGATTGATGTTTTCTAAGTGAAAGAAACCCAACGGAACCGGGTTTCCTCTCTCTCATATTTTTTGTTGTTGCTTGTCTGTGAGAAGGGTTTCACAGCAAAGGTGTTCTCAAAGTGAAATTTCAGTTGAGTTAGAGAGTCTCACAGACCCCCCCAACCTAACTTCTTATTAAAGGCACCTGTCATCCTGGTGGTGCTACATCCTAGCGCTACCGCCACCATCACCATCATAGGAGTATGTGACGAGGTAGAAAAATTTCATTAAAATATCACACGATGTATAAAAGAGAGAGAGATGAAGACTACTCGAAAAGAAGAAGAAGACGAATAAAAGGAAGTTATATCCTTGTGTAGATATTATGTAGGTTTATGTAGGTAAAAGGTGTATAGAAGAAGACGAAGAACTGAAGCTGAGTGGAGCCTGTGAAATTGATTTGGGTTTTTAAGTCGTCGGAAGGACTTATGCTTGAAGAGTAATTACATTGGTGATGATGATGGCGTCGTCGGTGATGATAATGAAGGTTACTGCTGTTTTAGACTTATTGCGTTTAGGGGTTGAAGGTGGTAAATTAGTGAAAATGGGACAGGCAGAAAGTAGGAGAGGTGTGGAAGTTTTATAACTTAAAAGTATCAAAGAATGTTTTCTAATGAGATTGGATATGCGGATGGGTGGGAAGTACATATGGATGTAAAGAGTTATTTTGAATTATAATTTATATTAAGCATACATATCTACCTACCCACATATTCATGAAGGTTTTCTAGATAAGGCTTTGAATTTGCCTCATATGCGATGAAAGATAAGTAGATATTAGGATTGTTAAAATAGATAATATGTAATGGAATTAAAATGTGTGAATGGTGAACCTATAAAGATTTCAACAAAAGGATATGAAGCATATTTTTTTATTACTTTGTTCTAGTTTTACAAAAGAAAGTACAGTGGAGGTCTATTTTAGGCCACAAAAAGTTGTAAATTATCGATCAGGGGACCCTTATGGCAACATAAGTTTTATTTATTTTGCAATGAAAACGCATTTTATACCTGAGAAAATTATCCGGTATCTTATACCTGCCTTAAGTTTTTTTCGTAGGACACATATTTAAAAAATTTCGCAGCACGCAAAAGTTAAATTTTTTTTTGGAGAAATGGCGACCAATTAATAAAATCTGAACAATTTTAAATTTTATTATAAAACATACAAAAATACATCTTCACAATAAATATTTTCCTTTTAACACGAATTACTTTAAAAAATTAGTAATATTATCGTCAAAACTGATAAAGAAGTAGACTATGTTCTATGAAAGATTTAAGTTAACATCTTTTTATACAATTTATTCAAGAAAGTTTTTTGCCACTCTCTTTATCGCAGCATTTCAAACTAAATACCTAATGCTTTTGTCTTGCTTTTTTGAAGTCCAGCAGGAAGATCTATGTAAAGTACAGTAGGCGCCCGATTTAGTGCAACTACAAATAGCAAACGATTCACAATAGTGAAGACACAACATTATATAAAAAATTAATCGAAAAAAAAATGCTCGAAAAAGTGAATAATCTCAAAAGAGTGAACAGGCCTGGTTTTTAATAATTCTCTATATCGAGCGTCAACTGTATTTTAGTACATTTGTACTGGAATGTTTTTAAGTATCGCGTTCCTGGTACCTACTCGCTCTATAAAAAAATAAAATTTAAATACAAATTTTTATACTTTGTTCTTGAAAGAAAAGCAAACACAAGTATTTTTTCAATTTCTTTGCTCTTATTATATTTGTACTAGATACTGTTATACGGCCCATAGTACATCTTCAAGTTCACACTTTGCAAGTATAAGACCGTTTTAAAGTTAAGTCAATTTACAAATACTTTTACATGTACTTTTCAAGTGCTTGTACTCACACATGCTTGTTCTTAAAATGTACTTCAAAATTTTTTGGTACTTGAAAAGCACTTGAAAACGTTCTGAACAGTATTACAGTTTAAAGAAAAATTTCTGGGCTTGAAGTTTTTAAGTACAAAGTAAGTTTATACTTACTTTTTGCACGTTTATTTCATGTTCAAGTTCAAGTCGAACGTACTGGGTACTCGACTGGTTGGTTCTGGTACATAAATGTTAACAGGCATGAATAGGCATCGTATGTTTAGGTCATTTTGACTGAATTTATAATTGACTAAAATATTATTGAATTTAATAAATTATTACAACTACTGGTCTTGGGCGTTTTGCTTTCGTGGTTATGTTCGTCGCCGCACAGTTGCCCGTTTGTTGAATTTTGGTGACAAAACTCATTTTCCATGCCAGTTTGTAGTACATATTAATGAAATGTGGTACACTTAATGATTGAAGGATGCTGAACACAGTGGTACTGCCTATTTTTTTTATACTTTAAACAGGAGCTTAACATTTAAGGTCAAAACATAGTCCCAAATTTCAAAATATTGAATAAAGTGCTGTAAAAGTCAGAATTTGAGTCAAATTTATGTTTGAAGTGTCCTAAAATATGCTCCTGAATGTACTCTTTTATATAAAAATGACTTCAATAATGAATTGTACGAAATTTAAAGAAGATGGACCAAAATGCTGAGGAATGTTCCTAATAAGATATATAAGAACTAATTTCAGGGCTAGTTTTTTAAAATGTTGAAAATATTGGTCATGGGAAATTATCTTTAGACATAATTTGATCGAATCTGAAAGAAATTTAACAAATTTGACAGCTGGAAATAGCGAATCAAATTTTAGCTCAATAACTCAAGAACTCAAAAATTTTAAAATAGTGTAAGGTAAAAGTTTTTATTGTATTGATATTTTTTCTGGTTGCATTAATTTAATCTGACATCAAGCTAAGAATGCTGGTACCTAGTTGACAGTTGGAAAAAACGTTATTTTTTAAACATAAGAATATTTAAATTGCTTGAAAAATAATGGTAGTTTAACGGTTTTTCAACTGTCTACTATCAGATTTCTTAGCCTGATGATAGATTTAATTAATGCAACTAGAAAAATATCAATACAATACAAACTATTACTTTAGAATATTTTTATTTTTTTTTGAGTAATTGACCTAAGATTTAATTTGCTATTTCCGGCTGTCAAATTGGTCAAATTTCTTTCAGATTCGATCAAAATTTTAAGAACTAGCACTTAAATTAGTGCTTATATCTTTAAAACATTTCTCTACATTTTGGACCATCTTCTTCAGTATTAAAGTAATTTTTACATATTTTAGGACACTTTAAACAAAAACTTGACTCAAATTCAGTTTTCTTCAGTACTTTATTCAATTTTTTAAAATTTGGGACCATATTCTTACCTTAATGGTGAAGCCCCTGTTTGAAGTATTCAAATATAGGCAGTGTTACCACTGTATTCAGCATCCCCAAATCATTAAACGTACCAAATTTCATTAATATGTATTAAAAACTGGCATGGGAAATGATTCTTGTCACCAAAATTCAACAAACGGACCACTGTGAGCCGGTCTCACCAAAGTCGACTTGAAGAAAATACCAATTTAAGAGGAAAAATGTCTTAGAACTTTATTACAAAATCTTTATTCAATACAATAATCTTATATTTTTAACATACAATATTCTATTACGGTGGTTCAGTGGTACTTTGATAGATTCTGATGGTACTAGAATCATTCACTTTCGTTTTTGGTTTGCAGGCTTGCTGTCTTGTATCGGATTTACTGGATTCTAATGGCGTTAGGAAATAGCGCCCAAGGAAGAAGGTCCCAAATCGATTTGGAAATAACGCAAAAATAAAAAAAAATTATTGTTGTAATTTTTGTTGCTATTTTCGGTGAAATTTCCTAATTTCGCTATCATTTATAAAATGAAACAATGCCCTAAATAATGAATTAAAATAGTCCAATGGGAAATAGAGCCCGAAAACAACTTCAATATAAAGAAATATCTATATATAAAGTGTATGGCAAGGCAAATGTGATTAAGATCTCGAAAAACCAGTCACTTTTAAGGCAATGGTTAAGATTTTGTTATTATACTTTTCGCCAAGAAGACTGATTGGTGCACACTTGCCTTGCTTTACATAAAAACAGTGCTAGTACACAGCATTATGCCTGAAGGTACTAGGTATGCAACCCCCTTGCTTCGGCTCACTATAGGATTTGAGGCAGGCGCTAGGTTGGAAGTTTGTTATGTGTCTTTTGGATTTAAGGAATCTGTATTTAAAGAATTTGAATTTATTCATGCGGGTCTAATAGCACTGCAATGCCCCTCACAAATATTTCTAAAACTTTTGTTTGTTCATTGAAATACAGTTGGCAAATATCATCCAAATTTGAGGAAATATGGCCAAAAATCTACAAAAACAATTTACATGCTAAATACATATTTCAATATTTGGTCACAACGAAGTTTTGGGCAATATTTCTAATCTCTTCTTTGCTTCTGGGTGATACAAATTTGAGCAATATTTCTAAATTAATGTTGGCAATTTTTCCTTTGAAACTTTTTCCTAACGCCGATTCTGATGATTTAGTTTGGATTTAAATTTTGGTGTTTGGTTTCGGATAATGCGGCTTCTGATGATTCGGCCTTTAAAATTAGTCCGTCTATTCTGACAATGGTAATAGACGGTATTGCGCCACTAGTTGCGATCAAAACTTTAGGCTAAGATGTAAGATGCTCTTGTACATTAGCAGGTAGGATATTTTTCTTCCTACTAAAGCCCTTTACCACTAGTGCCGGGAAGCAGCTTCTGTAAGAAATAGTTGTGTAATTTCCCCTAACTTATTTCTAACAAAACCCCTAACCACTGCTGGGGAGAAGCTACCAGAAAGAGACAGGATCATCTCAAGTTGTCAACGATCGGAGTCAAGGTGGTCAATGAAATTGAACTTACTATCGTCGTCTGACTAGGGGTATAAATATCGATAAAATTTGCGTCTTAAAAGGGTACAACAGCATGTAACTGATGAGCCCAACTGTTGTACCTGGGCGAAACGCAATAATATGGAGTAGAGCTCACTTAATACTTTTATTTGAACACAGTCATACAGATGCACCTAAGCTCTACATTATTTTGGAATCCTCAATCGCTTTGTCTTCCTTGTCACCTTCAAGCTGAGAGCTAGGACGGAGCACTTTTCTCCATTATTTTCATTTGGTAGAGCAAATGTATAGTAGAAATGTTTTGAATTTCGGAAATATGTCATCATCTTTGTAGCTAATAGAGTTCGCGGATGTACCTCGCCCCCCCCCCTCCACTGGCCCACCTAACAATTATTAGTATAGGTACCAAGTTTCAGCGAAGAATTGTTCTTTCCAGAGAACTTAGTATTGGATCTCCCTTCCATCTTTTGTTCAAACAATTTGTTACAATTTCTTTAAAAACACACATAATAATCCTTTAAAGCTCTTATTTCCCTAAATTTCCATGCACCCATTTTGAAAAATTAAGCTCTTCACTCCCCTATTGCAATATATTAAAAAAAAAACACCTGTTACCATCTTTTATTCTTCAGCTAAACCATGAAATCCATAAAATCGACATATAATTCTGAAAAAATCAAAACATTGTTTGAATATTTAAAAAAAAAAGCAACGAGGGTTGGAAAAAAAAGTTACGTCTTCCTACCCTTTAGCAATTTTTAAACATCAACCTATACAACGGCTCAATTTAAAAATGTTTAACTTACAGTAAGTAAATATCTAGCATATACGAACCTTGGGGAGACCCACGGGACATATTACATTGATTCAATTTTATGTCAATTTTCTTGTCAATACGAGGAATCCCAACCTGCATATATATACATATTACCAACCCACCCTGCAATATTTATAGGTACGCATGTTGTAAGTAAACCAAGCAATTTATTCCGTAAGCATAACAACACAGTTCATATAGGCTGGGGGTAGGTAAATTCCGTGCAAATTTTTTTATTTTTTTTTAAGCTGGGGTGAGCAAATTTTGCACTTGATACTTGGGTTTTGACATATTATTGCTGTCACACCACTCACTACCACCACCACACCGCTATCGTTTGTCGTCATCGGCATTATTGTCACCCTTGCATGAAGTGTGAACGTGTCAATATTACTACCCTCACCATATAATATTAAGGCAAAAACTCCCTCCATCCAATGGAATTCAATTGACACGGAAACACCTCATGTCTTATTTATTAGTTATTGATACAAGCAAGTGTTTTTGATAACACAAAATATTGACACTAAAAAGTGTTTCGGTGAAGTCGGGCAATTTTTAATAGAAATATTATGTTTTTGGGTGCCACGAGGTTAAATGGTGAGGGTAAAGGGTACATGGTACAATGTATTAGTAAAATGGAACTTCTAATTAGAATAGAACATTATTTGTTTGTTTATTTGAAACAAGTTTTAGCTGCATTTAATTTTGATAAAACTTCATTTCTACCACAATTTGTATAAGAAAATCTAGTTCGTTTTCAAATGCAGGGTGTCCGCCGGAAAGGTATACTACTTTGTTTTTGCCCCATTTTGAAATTTTTGGGAGAAACAACGTGCCAACAAAACACACTATTTATCGTGAAGTGAATGATTTCGAAGAAAGAGGGTCCGTCTGTAGGTGATAGGCCCAAGCATGGACCACAACGTACTGCAAGATCAGGCGAAAACGTTACTTCTGCTCAAAGAAGTGTTCAAAACAATCCATCAACCTCAATTCGACGACGTGCTCAGGTAACTGTGAATGGGGAGCGATATCGTTATATGATTGAAAACTTTTTAAGACCACAACTGCATGCTTTTGACTTGATTAAAATGTGGTAGCAACAAGACGGTGCCACATTGCATACAGCCAGGATTTCAATGGAATTACTTCGAGACAAACAAAGTGGTAAACCTTCCCGGCGGACACCCTGTAGAATAAAAATTATTGAAAAATCAAAGGTTAATTAACCCAAATCTATCAATGATACGCACTAACTTGGTCTTGGATTATAAAATATAATGAACCATATAACGTTAGTAGGCCTTGAATTGATTCGCAGCTGCTGCCACCTGAAAAGATAAAGTAATTTTTTTCAAAAGTAGGCACTGCATGCTGGTTGCGTGGAACTGAAAAATCTTCCAAGAGCCAGTTTTTCAGTGCGAGATCATTCTAGTCTCGGAATTAAGCCTGAGTTATGTAACTCTAGAAATGTGTTTTTAATCAATTGAAACTCCAAGTTTATTCCCCTTTTGGGTTGTGGTGCTATGTTGATTTCGGTAGTGAATTGACAATATAATTTCCAATGTGGCGACATTTCTATTTTTTGATACTGAAAGGCATAGTACAGGGTTGTATGTAGAAGTTTGCAATCTTTGCTAATGATGAAGTCTTAATAAATCTCTAATTGAATTTAACAAAAGGATTGTATTCTTCACATTCTTTTTTAAAAATGCGACTTGAAAAATAAAAAAGACTTCAAAAGAATGCAAAAATTCAAAGGATACATTAAGGATTCAAAAACTTAAAAATAATGAAAAGAGGATGCATGAAGTCTCAGACAAGAGATTGGAACAAAAATTGCAATCTTTCTAACGAAAAAAAAATGTCTGCTACATTTTTTAAGTTGAATTCTTAAAAAAACAATGTAAGGAATGCAATCTTCACTGAATACCTGGCCCTAGGAGTAGTTGTTTAAAAACGAAAAATCAAAGAAAAACAAAAAAAATATTAAGAATTCAAAATTAAAATATTATTCAACGGAAGGTAGGTTCTTGGTACTGCCAATAGTTATTGAACGTAATTTTTAGTATTTCATAAAAGTCGCAATAGTCGTTTTTAGAATTATGAGATTTTTTTTCTATACGGGTTTTAATATTAGTTTGGGAAGGTACCGTTTTTTTGCATAAAAGTGATTTTTTTAAAATATTCTAGTACTAAGTTTCAAAAAAATAATTTTTTTTTTTTAAGTTTGGTAATCTATATTTCATTATCTACATATATACTTTTAGGTAGCTTCTGCATAAAAAAGTGATTTAAATCAGCCTAATCCTGGTTTAAGAAAATCGAAAATAAAATAGTTGCTCTATGTGATGCATATATGTTCCCATAATAACCATTTTTTTTGAAAAATAATTCAATTGAATTGAATTGAATTAAATTGAATTGAATTAAATTGAATTGAATTGAATTGAATTGAATTGAGTTGAGTTGAATTGAATTGAATTGAATAGAATTTAATTGAATTGAATTGAATTGAATTGAATTGAATCGAATTGAATTGAATTAAATTGGGGGCTTATCAGAATATCACTTTTTAAAATCGTGAACAAAAAGTTTTATAATCCCGTTTTCTTAAATACTGTTTTTCGAGGCTCTGTCTGTTAAAATCTCTTTTATTCAAGATCTCGATCTACAGGGTGGCGCACCAATTGTGCTACAATAAGAAATTCAAATAACTTTTTTTTAATCGATGTATTTCATTTACTTTTTTTTATTGGTTAGAAAATTAAATTTTATTTTAAATAGTTAGTTGTTTTTAAAGATTATAGACCGCAAATGACCTCCACGCTCTCCCACGCATATGCGGCACCTCATCAACAAATTATTCATTGGGGCCTGAAGAGTTGAAGTTGGGATCGCCTCAATTATTGTCGTTATGGACTGCTTTAATTCAGTTAAATTCCTGGGTTTCGTTTTATACACCTCTTGCTTGACATAACCCCATAAAAAGAAGTCTGGTGCAGTCAGGTCAGGTGACCTTGGGGGCCAGCGAAGAGTGGAGTTCCTAGAAATTAATTTGTTTGCGAATTTTTTGTTTAGCTCCGCCATAACTGGTCTGGCTATATGTGCAGTTGCTCCATCTTGCTGAAACCAAACGCTGTTGAATGGTATACGTCTTCGGCGCAGTTCTGGGTAAAAAAACTCCTTCAAAAACTTTAAATAACGGTCCCCATTGACAGTAACGGTTACACCGTTTTCTTCAAAGAAGTACGGCCCGACAATACACCTTGATGAAACTGCGCACCACACAGTGACTCGTTCTGGGTGCAGTTCCGTCTCATGGAGCATTTCTGGATTAGACTCATTCCATATACGGCAATTTTGCTTGTTTACATTGCCGTTAAGATCAAAATGGGCCTCATCAGACATGAACAAACAATTGATCAATGTGTTGTCTTCTTCGGCCAGGCGAACAGGCAAATCCTGAGGGTTTAACTTGCTAGTAATTTGGACTTTGTACGGAAACAAGTTTAAATCGTCATGAAGTATCCGTTGTAATGACCGTCTACTAACTCCAATTTGCCCCGATAAGTTTCGGGTCGAAACGCTCGGATTGGCCTGTATTGCAGATGCTACTGCTGCGATTGTATCCTGAACCCGAACATTGGCATCTCGATGGTACGGCCTTCGTGCGATGCTTCCAGATTCGGCAAACATGTTTACAAACCTCATAATGGTCCATCTACTCGGGGGATTACCGCCAAACTCCCGCCTAAATTCCCTTTGGACGGAAATGACGGACTGCAAAGCATGGTACCGTTGCACTATCCAAATTCTTTTCTCCGTATCCCAAGCATCCATTTTTATAAATCTAAATAGTAACCTACAAAATAAAAAAAAAATAAGCCGATTACTCACACAGAAAAAAAGTTATTACGTTTTATTTTTGTAGCACGATTCGTGCGCCACCCTGTATTATATAATCCCGATTTTTATAATCCCGTCTTTTCGCGATAAGCCCGTTTTTTTGAACTCATATTTTAATTTTAACCCATTCTCTCCTATTGTACTTTTTAAAGTATAGCAAAATGCTAAGACTTTATTACGAGCATGTCATTCAAGCTAGGCTTAATAATAAAATTGACTACGTAAATAACGTTTTGACTTCATATTTTCAAAATTTTCAAATTTTGTTTTTGTTCACGTCACTAGCAGGTGTCTGTCAAATTTGGTTTTAAAGCAGGGGCTTTAATTTTTTTTTATTTTGCTTCAAGAAAAAAGTAAATGCACAAAAAAAAAATGCAATCAATGAGGTATTTTATTTTTTTTTGCAAAATGCATTAAAAATAAAGACCAATTTATTTATGTTCTGAGGTAAGGGGGATGAAAGTGAGATGTACTTTTTAAAGTACAATGGGAACATGCATACAAATTTTTTCCAGTTTTTAGAATAAATTTTAGAAAAACTCCTAGGAAATAAAAAAACAAACGATCCTAAAATCGTGATTCCTTCTACCAAACTTGTATGCTAAAATTTTGTAAGTGGGGGCCTTATTTATCAATTGATAAATCATTATGGTAAAATATTTTGACTTACCTACATTCAAAAATCTATAAGAGAAGTTGTGAGATTTGATTTGATTTTACAAATTGTATGTCTCAAATGTGATGATAATTGCATGCATCAACTTGATGCACACTACGGGCCTTTTAGTTCCTCCTCTATATCTGGAAGACTTTGTTTAAGCAAGGGCGTACGCAGGATGGTGATCAGGGGATAGGGACAGACTCATTCAAAATTAAGTATTGGTATAGAAATCAAACTTCGAGATGCATTCAAAATAAGACAAATTGCATAAAATGTATGAAAAATATTTTGATTACGGGATCAGTCCTGTAAACATTGAAGTACACACAAGTACCCAGTTCCTTCTGCTTGTACTTGTACTTGAAAAAAAAAAACTTGTACTTGGAAATAGGTACTTAAAAAACACCAAGATGTTGTCAGTGTTAATCCAGATTAAAAATTAAGCTGTCAAATGAGTAATGTTATACAATAAATTAGAAAATGCGCTTTTGAAATTTACAAGCCTACAAATAAATTGAGTATGCATGTTCTCATTGTACTATAAAAAGTACAGGTCTGTAACTTCTAACCTTAATTTTTCTCAGGTGCAATTTGTTTAAATATGTCTTAACTTTCAGCTTAAATAAACAGAAAATACTTTAAAATAGCAATTTTTTTCTACTTTAAGCACCTTTGGGTGTAAATGGGTTATTGATATTTCAGGTAAAAATGAAATTAAAAAGCGTTTTTGATAGAACTTACTTGACCTACATATAAAGATAGTGTTGTTGAGCTATGTAGATATCTTTCTAAGGAGATCAAATGAATAGCACTATAAGTACATATATGCAAATTAAGCTCTAACGCACGATAACGGTTTAATGTCTCCCTGTTATCAACTACTGCAGTAAAAAGTAGTTAAGCCAAAATCTTCGTACTTAGTATTTGCTCGATGCATTAAAATATAATATACAATGTATGGATTTAAAAATATTTATATTTATTCACCTCTTTCGTAAGTTTCTATTATCATCCCGCTTTTGTAATCAAAACTAGTTGCTTCATTTTAAAAAATCACGAGATTTTTTGACAACTTGTTTTGATTACAAAAAGGGGATGACAAGAAACGGGATTATAAAAACTGGATTATAAGATTCGGGATTATAAAAGCGGGATTATAAAAAGCGGGATTAAAATTTAAAAAACAGGATAGTAAAAAGCAGAATATCGTACCCAATTCAATTGAATTAAATTAAATTGAATTGAATTGAATATAATTGATTTGAATTAAATTTAATTGAATTAAATTGAATTGAATTGATAAATTTAGCTTAAGAAAAAACGTAACAAGTTCTCTACTATCTCAAATATTTTCATTCCTCAAATTTGTGCTCCATAGAAAAGAAAAGCCTTAGCAATTGCATTAAAAACTTTAAATTTAGCAGTTGTTGAAATAAGTTTATTGTTGGTGCGAGACACTACCCCAAAAAAAAAAAATATCTTAACCGGACGATATCTGCCTCCAAAAATATAAAACCAACAAGACAAAATACACTTGGGGAAGGGGAACCGGTCAAGAGAAAATTCAAATCCCAAAAATTAAATGTGCAAGTAGTGAACCGAACAGTAAAATTGCGCGATTTAATTGATTAATAAACTACTTGCACAGCTTATTTAAAAAAAAAATATGTATATAGTCTATATTATATCCTCCAAGTTTTAAGTGACTTTAATTATGAAACGTACAAGCAATAATTCTATTTCAATTCCTTTCAAGCAAAGATCAGAAATAAAACTCAACCTTTTGAAAGGTTCTTCAATAACTTTTATTTTATGTCATTTTTAATAAAAGTCACTGAATAACCTTAATTCTAAAAAAAAAACATTTTTTGATCAAGATCTGAGAGAAACTTTTATTTTGATTTTTTTTTTTATAACTATTTTGGTCAAACAGGGAGATTCATCACAGGGAGAGAAAAATAAATCTCATCTGCATAAATAAGAATTCATTAGTATCAGAGTTGTAGGGTACTACATTTTTGTACCTACTTATTTTAAGTCGCCAAATAGGTTTAAACTGGGATCTGTGCCATTGTTTTCTCACTATAGTCTTGCTTTGGTCTCGCCATGATATTGACACTTGGTTTTTGGCATTTAGAATGTTTTTCCATCATCTCGCTTTGGTATCACCAAAGCTATTTTTTTTTTCAAAATAATATTTTTCAAAAGGGTAAAAATAAGTTAAAAACGTGGTTAAAAATCGAAACGTGCTTTTCAGTATGCTGGTAGTTGTGTTCGCTTTGCTGTGAACTCACCGTATGCACGTTAATACGGCGATCTGTGTCTTGGTTTTCCCACTATTGTATCGCTTTGGCCTCGCCTTGACTTTTACACGTAGTTTTTTGCATTTAGAATATTTTTCCATCATCTCGCTTTGGTCTCGCTATTGTCTCGTCAAATGATTTTTTTCAAAATAACATTTTTCGAAAAGGTTTAATTAAACTAAAAACGTGTTCGTCTTGCTCTGAACTCGAAAAGCCAAGTTTACACTGCTATCTGTGTCGTTTCTACTCGCTTTGGTCAAGCCTTGACATTTACACGTGGTTGTAAGCATTAAGAATGATTTTCCGTCATCTCGGCCTTGTCTCGTTAATTATAGTGTTACCAAAAATTTTGTTTCAAAATAAAATCGTTCAAATAAGCAAAAAAAAAATTGAAAACGCTTTAAATCGTTTCAAACGTGCTTGTAACCAAATGAAAAAGAGAACTTCTCACTACAGCTGGGTAGCATTAGGCCTGGTTCATATGGCAATGCACCGCACGAGACCACAGCGAGACGACGTCAAAACATTTTGAATAGCAAAAACCACGTATATCACGGCGAGACCAAAGCGAAAACATAGCGAGAAAACCAAGACACAGATTCTGGTGTAAACGGACATTGCAAAAACACAGTGAGACGTAAACAATGACGTCAACAGTGAACATCAGGTTTGGACGACCATGGCAAGACTTCAGTTAAAGGTACTGGGTACTTGACTGTTACTTGTACCTGAAAGTTTACAAGCCTGGTTAGTATGAATGTTTATATTTTGTAGGCCTTGCTTTAAGAAATGCAGTTAATTATGCATTTTGTCATCGGTGAATATTTGTGGATTTTGATTTTTGAGTGATTTTGTGCTATGTACCGTGAAAATCATTTTTTATTTATTTTAAGCAAAAAAGGTTAAGGGTTGCCCTTTTCCATTTATTTTTTCATGAAAAACTCAAACATTGAGAGATATTTATAAATATACAAAATAAATCTAAGCCGATAACCGAAATTTTGCTTTCTTTTTATTAAATCTCAAACCAAAACTGAAATCATTTTAAACGAATGTATAAACTCTCAGATAGAAACCGATTGAAAATAAAAGTTAACAGTTATTTCTGATCTCTGTGCTTTGAAGCCATTAAAAACAATATGAAAAACCGCAACGAGTTGAGATTATGGATTTTAATTTACACAAGAAAACTCGAGACACGGAGACTGAGACAATTTTGAATAATTTTGATGGCATTTTTCTCCAAATCTACACTTACTCATTGTCTCGTTTTGGTTTTAACTAAATAAATAATGGCAATGAGCAAATTCAAAAATTTTAATAATAAAAAAAAAAAAATAATTTTTCCTATTCCATGTTATACCACAACCCAAAGTGATTTTTTCAAGAAAAACTTGAAACGATTTCTGGGACTGCGTAATGTACTTACTTCTACTAAAGTAATATTTTTCCTCAAAATTCAGTTTAAATCTTCCCCACAGATATGTCTTTTGAGAAATCCCTTCTGGATTTCATATTCATCAGCCTTTCTTAATTGGTGGTCTTGATTCAGTTGAAGACTAACTTAAGTCTCAAGAGCTTTTAGAGAACATTTTCCCATGACTACCTTTCAGAATTTAAGATTTTTGGATTAAAATGTTTTATTTAAGAAACCTTAAAAAAAAAAAACTAAGCTAATTACGACCTCCCTGTTTTAAATTACAAAGATATGCATTTGCTATTCCTTCAAGCTTGACTATAAAAATAAGAACCATTTTCCAACATTGTGTCTACCTCCTCTTAAAATAACATTGTATTACCTTTGTTTAAGAAAATCCTCAAATTAAAATTTCAATATGGCGGCGGCGGCGGTGCTGGTGCTGGTGGTGGTGGTGCCATCCGCAAATGTCATATAACCCTCCCACAAATGTCCCGACCAGTCTAACCGACAAAAAATATACATAAATATGTAAGTATATCCTATCTAAGACCCGAAAGCGTATAAAATGAAAGGACACATAAAAGGAACCAACAAACAAAAGTCCTCTTCTTAGATATCTATAAAAGACAAGAATATGGACTTGCAGAAAAAACTTCAATGCAAACAAAGAAGCTGAGAAGATGAAAAGGAAAATAAAAAAATACAAAAAAAAAATAGCAGGACCTAAAACCACCACGAAAACAGATTTCAATTAATTCCGACAAGTAAATAAAATAGAGACACAGACTCCCTGTGTGCTGCTCCTGGAGCTTCGTTGGTGTAACTATTTTCGCATATGGCACCTAAAAAAAAGAACACCATATGCATTAAATACATAGAAATAATCCTTTTTCTCGTAGATACGAGTACTTTGGAATTTTTTTTTCTAAGAAACCTCTCAGCCCCTTGAGCGGAGGGAATCAAGAAGCAAGGACGTCCTTTTTTTGCCCACACTACTTCACAACATACAAACTATAGAAGAGAAGTGATGGGTGGCCAGGCCATTTACCACACCGCCTTGGAAGTAGTTGTAGGTGTGCAGTTTTATGTACTTCTTGGGTATTTTTATTTTCTAGCCAAGTAAATACGAGACCAAGAATGATGGTGGTTGGCAAAACGCAAAAAGTGCAAAAATAGAAAAAATAAACAAAAGACAAAAAAAAAGGAAATGCCACAATGTAAGGAAAATATACTTAGCTGGATGATGGCTGGTTTTAAAGATCTCTCTTTGCGCATCCCTACAAAATTAGAGAGAATCTGTGTCTGTAGACTCTTGGAGACCATAATAAGCGATGTTGCAGATGGGGAAAGCTCCAACTGGTGGAGCTGGAGACTCATTCTTATGAACTCATTTTCATATTCAAAGATGACAACGACGACGATTTCACCTCCTTGCAAGACATTTTGCTGCCTTTGTGTAGCCAAGCACATCCTTTGGTGTGCTGGTAAATGCCCCACATTCCTGGAGAAACGTTTCAAAACCCCATAAGAGTCTCAAAGGATGCCAAAATGTGTGTATACGGATAGGAAGCATTAGATTTCTCAGGATCCTTGTGTGTGTGTGTTTGTGAAATGAGAGGAAAATCTCAATTTTATTTCCTCTGCTTTTTTTCGAGCGCCGTTATTCTTCGGAGAAAGAACGATGAATTTTTATTATTTTCATTCTCTGTGTAGGTGTGCCCCAAAACTCCACCAAGAAAATATCTGCGCCAACAAGGACGAACAGGGGACAAAGTGCGGTAAAGTGACGGAGGTGGCTTTGGTTTGGTTTATTTTTATTTATTTTTTTTTTGTTGCTATTCCATTTCGGGAGCAAGGGGAGAGAGCCCTGCTCACAGAACACAGTGGGTAGGTCTATGACTAAAGTACCCCAGATGAAGGCGAAGAAGAAGAAGAAAAGCTTTTTGCGGCGCACCAATGGCACCACGTTATGCCCCACTCCTGGCAACGTATAACAACGATTTCACCGTACCCAGAGTGGCTAACCCTTTATCGCACATAGGGTTTCCTTACAGGACCGCATATTTAGGTTTTAGTGGGAGTGAAGCAAGCCACTGAACTACGACGACCACGACGACGATATCCGCAGTCTCGTCGGTGTCGTCGTGTCCTTGTTTTGGGTATCTTCCTATAATTCATTTGTAGTAGAAAGGTCCTCGTATGTTGCTGCTGTGTATCCTTGTGGCAACACACATACAAACATACATTTAATTTCGACTTGTGATGCCGTTGGCTTGAAACGCTTCAACTCTGCCAGAGCGATGTCAATTGGGTTTGTCGTCTTCGTCAAGCAGAAGATAAGGTTCCATACGTTAAACCCCGGACTAATCCTGCGACACCGACTGTAGGTAATGTTGCCATCGATGATAATGATGATTCTCGAGCCTTGGTTACTTGGTGTAGTGAATATAACCACCTACAGCCCTACAACTGCTGTTGTTGATTGTGATCATAAATGATACCGCTGCTGCGCGTTATTGTGGGTGGCATAAGTTGTAGGTGCAGTATGGTGACCAAGAAATGGTTGCTTAGGACCAAAACTCTCAGTTTTGTGTGTCTTGTGTCGTTCCATTCAAAGACAGCTATATCTCCTCGATTGGTGTTGAATATTTATACATAGATGACGATATAGAACCCTGGAAAGGGTATTCTTCTTAATTTAAAGGAAATTTGTTAGATACATTTACATTCCTCTAACACAAACACACATATATTTACATTCTATACACATATGTATATAAACACTCATAAATAACCGCACATATAAAGAGAAGAAGTAGGTTGTGCCTTATGGACGAAGTATCCTGCTGTTGGTGGTGTAATTATAATGATTATTTAGGTGGGTTTTGAGTGTGTATTTTCGGGTTCTAGCAACATTCATGGACTCAAATAAGGTCATATACCTATTTAAAGTGTTGTTGGGCGGGTGGTGACGGTGGTGGTATGAGTGAAAGACTATATGCGGGTGATAGTTTGAGGTTACCACCAAAGATGGTTACTTTTGGTTATGTACCTACAAGTCTGTAATATTTTTTATTTTTTTTTTGTTTAGTTTTTATTTACTTTGTATGTAAAATATTTATTTCAAGAAAGACCCATATTTTTGATGTTTTGTTGAGGGGTTTTGTGAGTGAAATTAATTTTGGAGAATAATTGATCAAAGAATGTCATCACCTCGATCTTCATTAATGGTGGTTTATTTTGAAGACAAACAAATAACACTTTTTAAAGTACTTGAAAGCCTCTTCTTAAGGGAAAATTAAAAATTTAACAAAACACCGCTAAAATGAAACGAGGGTTTTGCATCATGGTAACCATTATTCGCTGCTTAGCATTAGTTTAACATCATATTAATAAATATCGGTGGTAGGTATTAATTATTGATTTATCAAAGAAAAAGACTTAAATAATTGCATTGATAGAAATCCAAAGACAATAAAAATTTTGACTTTTACTTTACACGACAAGCATTATGACTTGTAGTAGCAAAAAGTCAAGATTGGAATAAAAAATAATATTTCAATAACTTAAAAAAAAAAACATTTCATACAGACCATTTTATATTTACCAAACATTTCTTCGGTCTATGCATTTCAGTGATTTTTATCAAACCGGAAATTTTTCTAACCGAGTTAACTCGACTTGAAATTTAAGTAACTCGATGTAAGAACTCGATTTGGCAACCTCGAGTTGAAGCAAAATTTGCGAATACTTTTCATGTATTTGTTTCAAAATGAATCGGCTAAAAGTGACTAAGAAAAAGCGACGGTATTCGCCGATTACTTAGAGGAAACATTTAAGCCGTTCGATGGAGATTTTACAAATGCTCCCTCGTAAAGGGTTAATTAACCTCCTTTATATAATAAATGCCGCTCTAAGGTTAGAATATGTTCCGAGCCAATGGAAAGTTGCTGAAGTCATAATGGTTTTGAAACCTGGCAAACCATCTCACGAAAAGAAGTCTTACAGGCCGATTTCATTTCTTCCAATAATATCAAAAGTTTTTGAAAGAATACCTACTACTCCTGTGCCTGCAACCGATAATTGAAAAGAAACAATTAATACCTGAACATATGTTCGGATTTAGAAGCAAGCATTCGACAATTGATCAAGTGCATAGAATTACTAACGTAATTGAGAGAGCTCTTGAAGAAAAGAAAATCTGTTGGACTGTCTTTTTGGACATGTCGCAGGCGTTTGACAAGGTGTAGCACGAAGGCCTCAAATCCAAATTAAGACAAGTTCTGCCTGAAGGACTTTACAACATTCTAAGGATATCTAAATGAAAGACTTTTTCGTGTAAGACACGGAAATGACTATTCTGATTTCAAAGAAAAAGTGGGGTACCACAAGGAAGTGTACTAGGTCCAGTTCTGTACCTTTTATACGCGATATACCTCAAACAGATGACACTATTGTAGCCACGTTTACTGATGATACTGCAATACTAGCAGTAGGCAAAACGATTAGCGAAGCTACAATTAAATTACAAAATGCTCTTAATAATGTTAATGAGTGGACGAAAACATGGCGAATAGCGCTCAATGAACAAAAGTCAGTCCACGTGGACTTTACGTACACACAAATTAATAGATTACCCGTCTTTCTTAATACCGCTCGTGTTCCATTTGCAAATGAGGCAAAGTATCTGGGAATGACTCTAGACGCGAAATTAAAATGGAAGCCGCACGTGAAAAAGAAATGCGAAGAACTTAAAAGTAAATTAAGAGATATGAACTGGTTACTCGGTAAATATTCAAAGCTTATAAATTGATTTTATACCAACAGGTTCTTAAACCTGTTTGGACTTATAGTATACAACTTTGGGGTTGTACCTGCGACACAAACTTAAATAACTTACAAACGTTTGAAAATAAATTGCTTAGGTCATTTGTAAATGCTCCGTGGTACGAGTATATAAGAAACGAAGATCTTCATAGGGATTCCTACGGTGCGGGAGGAAATAAAAAGTTTCGCGCGAAAACATAGAAATCGACTATTAGAACACCCTAATTCAACGATTATTGACATTCTTGACGAGTCTAATTTAGTACGCCGTCTGCGAAGAACAAAACCTTCCAACTTGGTGCGGTGAACAGAAAACCGCTTTAAAATCGCGGATTAAGCTGGAACTTTCACCGGAAAGTAACCTGAAACACGTTACTTAACTTCGTTAAAAATAAATTGCTAGATAAGTTTCAACTTAGTTGCAATCGGGAAGTGGAGATGGTTTTAGTGTAGTACGAATCTCACACTTCTATGAGCACGCGTTTTTCGGTCTTCATAGAGCCTGATATGCAGGTTTTGCACCTACAAAAAAAATGTATTTGTTTCACAAATTAAGTTCACTTACTCGGTTTGAAGCGAAATTTGGTGAGGTCACAACAGATCGACTTTTTAAATGTAAAATGGTTGAATAGAAAACCACATTGAATTAGATTTTTCTGGAGCATACAAAAAAAGCTGCGAGATTTCTCAATTTTTGTCTGATTTCTTAGTAGTTTTTAAATCCAAAGTCATCGTAGCCATCCTTTAATGGCATTTAACAGTTTACAGTCTGACAGATGGTGGACGAATATATTTTAAGGCAAAAAGTGTATTTAGTTCCAAATGTCATCCATTTGGCCACTTTTTTTTGAAGTTTTTTAATCCATCGTCACAGTGGCCATCCTTCAATGGAATTTGACAGTTTATAATTTGACAGATGGTGGATAAACCATAGGGGTACTCACGATCTGGTGCAACAAGTCTAGTAAAAAATTATATTTTTTTAAAACTGATCGTGAACGCTTTTTTGCTATCTGTAGTTACACTGTAGCAAATTCACAATTCACTTTATAATGGTGTATTTTTCTTTTACAATTAGGGTTGGGGTATATTGTGTTGTTTTAGTTTAAGAAAATGTTACACTTTTGCAATGATACAAGACTAGTTACACGGGATCGTGAAAACCCCGTATATTTTAAGGCAAAAAGTGAATTTCGTTCCAAATGTCAGCCATTTGACCTCAAATCACTTTTTTTCTCAAAAAATCTGCGAAATTTTCAGATTTCTTAGAAGTTTTTTTAATCCATCGTCATCGCATCCATCAATGGAGTTTGACAGCTTATAGTTTGAAAAATAGTGGACGGACTATATTTTAAGGCAAAAATTGTATTTCGTTCCAAATGATATCCAATTGCTCTTGAATTATATTTTTTCCAGAGCATTAAAAAACCCCGAAAATTTCTGATTTCTTATCATATTTTTTGCTCCACCATTTCATCAACCTACATCGCTGCAGCTCGCAACTTGGTTTATGTTTTTATTCAAAATTCTATTTCTATTTCATTTCAATTGGGTGCCAATAGGTAAACGTTCAGCCTAAGTCGATGCCAAAAGAAAAACCAAGTTCATTAAACCAAATGCTACAATTTTTTAAAATGAACAGCTTCTTTTGCATTTCTAATCTAATTTCAAAACTGGACTCATCCCTCCAAATAACAGACCGCCATTAAGTCTAACTCCAGTTTTTGCGTCGTTTCGTTCACTCTAGTGTCGTTTTTTCGGTTTTAGTATACAAAATGGTTTTACAGCTCTTATTTTAATTTATGGTTCTTCATAAACGCCACATAAAAAATTCTATTTTGTGTTTGTTTCCAAAGTATTATCAAACTATTACGACCACTAAACAAAAAAATACTAATTTGCATAATATGGTCCAAAAAAACTGCAGTTTGAACCTTAAGAAACCTTGTTCATTGAATCTTAATTTATGGTTAGTAAGCTTTGAAAATTATAAAGTGAAAAAAAATGTAGAAAAAGCCCCAAGCTTTTTAAAGATGATCTCCATTTCCTTGTATAGAAACCCATTTTTATTTCCAAGTTTTTGAAAGTTTTGTATGGTTGATGATCAGACTCTTTTAGTGGTGCTTAGTCTGGTGATGCTCGTATTATTTTAAAACACTTTGGCCGTCATCTGGGAGCCAACCATGAACATTGTTATTCAGAGACCGATGCATTACAACCGCACCACTGAAACCAAATGATAAGCTCAATCCCAATGCAGGTTTCGTTGTTTATCAATTGCAACAGCGACTAGCATGTTTACTAACACACACAAGTTTTCTATTGTTCAGTCGATTTCTGTATTTTCAATCGCAAGGTTCATCCCACGAACATCACCAGACTTAGCACCACTAAAGAAGTCTTATTATCGAGGTGATCGAAACTAGTGAAATAGCTAATACACCAGCCTTACTTGGTGGTAATGCACACAAGTTGGTGTTGTTCATTCAAAAACTAATGTTTAATTGATGTTTACTTCGAGACATGTACTGCGCTTGTGTGAATTTCCATTTACACACAAAACCCAACTCAAATTCCGTTTCTTTTCAACGAAGCATGTTACCTCATCCTTGTGCCGTAATATCTGAAATTTTGATTCCCGACTTCTGTATAAAAAGTGTCAATATTCTTTTAGGTTTTTTTTTGTTTCTATTTTGTATACACATTTCCGTTTTTTTCGTTCATCCCGTGCCGTAATTCTTCCTTTTCTTCCAGTTTTTTTTTAAATATTGTCATCTTCGAACGCTGAAATACCTGCCAATAATGCTGCCTTTTCCTCCAAGAATTGTCAAGTGAACACGCATGACGTATTAGAATCAATAGTATTATGCACAAAAATATTTTCAAAACTAATAATCACTTCATTTTTGGCTATAAACCTTGTTGAAAATGTTCAAAGCTAGAAACTTCGAAATATACTTTCAAAAACTAGGAAAATAATTATAATAATTCCATACGAAGTAATGGAGTTCATCTTTTTAAAGCTTGTGGTTCTTTTTACAATTTTTTTTCTTCAATTTTTTCACTTTATAGTTTTCAATGCTTACCAAAAATTAAGATTCAACGAAAACAATAGGTTTCTAGAGGTTTTTACTGCATTTATTTGGTGGCCATGATAATTTGATCACCCACTGTTGGTTCATCAGGCAAGCTACAACTTTGCTATGCAACACTCGCTCCGCCATATGAGAGCACTTTTATTCCTCTTTAAAATTTATTTTGAATGACATGCATAAATATGAGTAACAATTAATATTGATAAAACTAAAATTTTTAATAAAAAAGGACCTTTTTTCACTCCAAATATTGTATTATTTCCATTATTCTTATTTCCTTTAAGGTTTTGCCCATCATTTAGCTGGCATGCATGGCCATTTACATGCTCCTGACTGGCGTACGTTAGGTGCAAATCCAGCTCTTGGTCGTCCTGGTTTTCCTCATGGTGCAGCATTTTTCCATCATCAACATCCCGGGTTTCCTCCACATGTGCTAGCGAATACTTTGGAACGTTTAGATCGTCCAGGAATTCGATCAATGAGTGGTAATAAAAAAAAACAGTGAATCAATTTTCAGAATAGATTTATTAAAAAAATCCCATCCTTTCAGAAAATCACCATCTAGCTCAACTTAGTCAATTATCAGCATCATGTAATCCTCATAGTACAACCAGCCCAGAAGGATCCCCGAATACTTGTCCAACAATAGCCAATTCAGCTCTTCACAATACAAATTCTGCCTCCTCACCGCTAACAAGTGAAAACGATAACAACAACAACATCGATGCTGGTTTCGAAAGTGATAGCATATCTGTGACTGGATCTCCAAGGAAAAGCTCTTCGCCGCACGACGACGATGACCGAAGGTCGCCTTCACCTCAAACCGGTGCATTTACAGCCCTAATTCAACGCAATCCATCCTTGAGGAAAAATGAATTATTTTCCGGATTTGCATCACAATTTCAACAGCCACACGGATTCAATCCAGCCTTAGCCGCCCAACTTTTCCTCCAAAATCCACTCATTCCTCAGCCAAGCCAATGGCTATACACGCAGTTGTATGGAAACTATCATGATCTTCCGTGGTTTCGGAATGGCACATCAACTAGCAGCACCAACAGCAATGCCACATCAAATGGAAGCCTTCAAGATGCAGTAGCTGGGGTCAATTTAGTCAAGAGATGTGTCACCTTAGTTCCACATTCTAATGACGACAAAGATAGCGAAAACGCCAATCCTAATGCATCTCCGCCTGTCACCTCGACGCGAAGATCACCCTCGCCAGCGGATATAGTTGATGATAGAAGTAATCGGAGTGGAAGTAGCTTGGGACCGATGCGCTGTAGAACGCCAAAACAATCTGATGTCTGGAGACCGTACTAGTATATAGATTCTCTGCTCGCATATGCATAGATATATTTAGATAAAAATGTTGTGAATTTTCATATCGATGCACAGAATCGCAGTGTATTTGTGCCACACATATCGAATTTAATTTAAAAAAATAAAAGACACAAAAATTGTTTTGTTTTAACAAAACAAAAAAATAAATTAAGAACAAAAAAAAAATAGATAATGAATTAAAAAAATTATTGCGATGTGTATAAAACAAAAGAAGTTAGAGATACTTTTAAGCAAACAAAAAAAACTTAATATAATTAAGAAAAATCTATTAAAATTATAAACAAAAAAGAAACAAACAAATTAAATGAAGATCGAGTATATAAGAGCTCAATTTTTAATTTATAATTTTATCTTCAAAAATGAATAAGGTATAGATTCTGAAATGTATTTTTAAAAAATGGTTTTTTGTTGTCAACAATATTTTTGAGTTGTTTAATCCCAGAATTATTTGACTAGTTTAAGAGGTCTGTTACAGAAAATTAAAAATTTTTGGCTTTCACCATATCTTTGCACAGAAGTCTGTTTGTTCAATTTTGGTGACAAAAAAATTGCCATGGCAATCCATAATTATTTTGGAGTGCTTAGTTCAGTGCTTTATACTTTTTTTTTATTGTTTCTTCCTATCGGGGCTTCACAAATCAGGTCAGGTCATGGCCCAAAATTTCAAAATACAGAAAAAAGTACTGTCCAAATCAGGTAATTAGTCAAGTTTACATCTGAAATGTCTTAATAAAAATAGCTGTGTGATTTCAATACATACAGATTTATACAAACTTTTGTCCAAAATGAACAATGTACTCAAGAAATTAGAACTGACCTTTTTAGTCTATTTTTTAAATTTATTTTTACTTAAAATTATTTGTATTAAATTTCATTAATATTTTTCATGTATTTGAGTTACTAATTCGGTTTGGCTCGTTCGAAATAATCAATTATTGAAGGAAACTTTTGGTGAGCACATTATCTAATATAGTAGGGTTATGTGAAGTCGCTTGTCTATGCAGATAAGCCTAAAACGATTGATACCTTGGAAGAGAATATTCGGCGCCTCACCAAAAGTTTCTTTCAATAAATTGATTGTTTCACTATAATTGGCCAGTTTATATTTCCTGAGCGCTCAGTATTTTTCCTCAATTTTTTGACAGAGCAGGAGAATAAAATATAAACAACATTCCTCACATAGAAGTCAAAACAACTCTCTTTTTCTTTTCTTCTTATGTAATTCACTGCGACAAAAAATAATTGAGCAAGCGAATCCAAAAAATTTAAGTCTCAGTTTTTAAGGGGAAAAGTGAGGAATTTTTGAGAGGAATCCTGTTTATATTTCTGAGCGCTCTGAGTCCTCTGAGATCTCAGAAATATAAACTGGTTAAATGTCACGCGAACCGAACTATTATTTTGGTAATAAATTTGCACGATTTGCAAACGTTGTTCTGGAGGTAGTTTCTATTCATTATGAAATGGCAAACCAAACTGAGCATAAATCAAGTGACAGCTGTCAAAAAGACCAACTCTGAAAAAGTATTGCCAGATTGAAAAAAGACACCCTTTATAGGAGAGAGAGTCAAATTTTTAAAGCATCATATCTTGAACCAGGCAAACACGAATTTATTAATTTTTTCATGTGTCTCCAAAACTTGTGATATCTTTTTATTATTTTAACTAAACACAAACAAAAACAGCAAGAATAACTAACCAATTTCTGGTTTATAAAACCTAGTTTTTAGGGTTGTTATTTACAACAAAGAAGATCAGGTTAGCTGCTAAACCAGATACCGTATTAAATCAATGTAGGTTGCAAGTAAATTTTGCATGACATCTTGTAAATTTAACACTGCCTCAAAATAGTAAAACTGAAATTTTACCTGAAACTCTTGTTAATTTTGCTAGTTTACTAGTTAAATTAATATGACTAACTAATGTTCAATGTCCTGTTAATTTAATATGAAAATCTAGTTAATTTGACATGGTTGAATGTTGAATCAACCCTGTATCCTGTAAATATTATGCCTTGAATCCATGCTTCTAGGTTCCATCTGTAACGCTGCTTATCACTAAATTCGTGATGTACTATTCTGAAAGTATAGAGATTTTTTGAATTATGTTTATTTATTTTATTTTATAAATACTTTGTAATACTTACTTAGTTTATATTAGAACTGGAAACCTCTCACACTCGGAGTTAGCACACCACAGCACAAAAATCTGGTGCTAAATATCAATAAGTTGAAACTCATTTTGTTTGGTTGTGCCTTAACACTGATGGAATGCTACTCTAACAGGCGGCTAGGTTAAATGCAAATTATTTTATTTGAATGTCCTGTGTGTGTGCGTTTTAACACTGGTATCATGTTGAAAAAAACTTGTAGAATGCTTCTTTAGCAGAAGGCCAGGTTAAATTCAAATAATTTTTTTTTTTTAATGGCATGTGTGTGCTCCTATTAATTCTGGTGTATCGTTGAAATGAACTTGCAGAGTTCATTTTTATCATGTGGCCAGGTTAAATTCAATTGGTAAATATTGTAAAAATAACTTTATAAAACGTTAATACAACTCGATTTGTGGTGAGAAATTCAAAATGAATAGTGTTGAAAAAACCCGATATCAGCGAAAATTAACAATATATTTTTGTAAGAAATTCTTATTAAAAATTTTGTTTGAACTTGAGTATAGTACAAGAAAGGCCACTAGGTTTTTTTACACTGAAAATAAGGTAAATCAGGAAAATTTCTGAAATGTCAGTAACTTTATATGGGACTGTGCACCTTGTGAATTTAACAAGGCCAAGGTTTTTTATTTACATGACGTTTTTCTCTGAGTGTTAAGTACAAATAACTGAA
Organism: Dasysyrphus albostriatus; assembly: GCA_946251815.1. Taxonomy (NCBI): domain Eukaryota; kingdom Metazoa; phylum Arthropoda; class Insecta; order Diptera; family Syrphidae; genus Dasysyrphus; species Dasysyrphus albostriatus. The sequence continues at coordinate 52,329,069 of OX276336.1, forward strand.
CAAGAATTTGGGGTATTTTTGAAAAACTTGTCAAAAACTATTTGGTTATTTCCATTTTTATATTTCAACAAATTTTGTTTTAATTTTCAGTTAAAAATCCTTATTACGAACAAATTGTTAAATAATTTTAATTTTCTTACATTTTGCCATCATCAATCGATCTATAGTTTTTTTTTAATTTTTAGCGAAAAAGTTAACAACGTCAAAACTATCAACAAAATTGCCAAAAAATGTTAAAATGGCATATTTTTAAAACTCAACCTACAAGATAACAAAATAAAATTAAGCCGGTGGCGACTCCATTTAAAAGAAATACAAGGAAATAACTAAAGAAAAAGTTGATTAAAAAAAAAAAACTAGCCTTGTTTCGCTCATTCTTTTTTTAAAATTATTTTCACTGTTTTTGAGAAAATTTTGAAAGAATCGAGTTTTTTGTAGATAAGCTACATTAAAAATTAACTTTTGGCAATCACATTTAAAATCTATTTACCAAATTTGAAGCATTTGAAGCCTCAAATTAAAAGTAAGACAAGTTCTGCCAACATTCTAAACGGATATCTAAATGAAAGATTTTTTCATGTAAGACACGGAAATGACTATTCTGATTTCAAAGAAATAGTGGCTGGGGTACCACAAGGAAGTGTATTAGGTCCAGTTCTGTACCTTTTATTTACACGCGATATACCTCAAACAGATGACACTATTGTAGCCACGTTTGCTGATGATACTGCAATACTAGCAGTAGGCAAAAAGATTAGCGAAGCTACAATTAAATTACAAAATGCTCATAACAATGTTAATGAGTGGACGAAAACATGGCGAATAGCGCTCAATGAACAAAAGTCAATCCACGTGGACTTTACGTATACAAAAATAAATAGATTACCCGTCTTTCTTAATACCGCTCGTGTTCCTTTTACAAATAAGGCAAAGTATCTGGGAATGACTCTAGACGCGAAATTAAAATGGAAGCCGCACGTGAAAAAGAAATGCGAAGAACTAAAAAATAAATTTAGAGATATGAACTGGTTACTCGGTAAATATTCGAAGCTTAGTATTGAAAATAAATTGATTTTATACCGACAGGTTCTTAAACCTGTTTGGACTTATGGTATAGAACTTTGGGGTTGTACCTGCGATACAAACTTAAATAACTTACAAACGTTTGAAAATAAATTTCTTAGGTCATTTGTAAATGATCCGTGGTATATAAGAATAGAAGATCTTCACAGGGATCTCGGGACTCCTACGGTGCGGGAGGAAATAAAAAGTTTCGCGCGAAAACATAGAAATCGACTATTAGAACACGCTAATTCAACGATTATTGACATTCTTGACGAGTCGAATTTAGTACGCCGTCTGCGAAGAACAAAACTTTCCGACTTGGTGCGGTGAACAGAAAACCGCCTTAAAATCGTGGATTAAGCAGGAACTTTCACCGGAAAGTAACCTGCAACACGTTACTTAACTTCGTTAAAAATAAATTGCTAGATAAGTTTCAACTTAGTTGCAATCGGGAAGTGGAGGTGGTTTTAGTGTAGTACGAATCTCACACTTCTATGAGCACGCGTTTTTCGGTCCTCATTGAGCCTGATATGCAGGTTTTGCACCTACTGGAAAAAAAAAATAAACGCAGAGATAAAATGACCGACGTCAACGTCTTAAGCAGATTTCGAGATAAAAACTGGGGAGTTTAAAAATTTGCCTAATTTAAAAGCGGGTTTTCATTTACTCGAATATTGATAAATGAGAATTACTAATACTTTTTTTTAATAAAACAAACTTGTATGACTCCCAGATAAATCCTAAGTAAAAATTTATAAGTTTAATAACTGAATAAATATTCTGAGTTTGGATTCTTATTCAAGGCGTCAGAAACCTTCGAAAATACAAAAGCTAGTTTTTTTAGCATTTTTGTTTCAGGAAATTTCTAACCACATTTCTGTATAGCAATGAAACTAAGCTGCTCTTGAATATACAGCCTGTATCTGTCCATATTGATGGTCAATTTCCTTGACTAAAGATCTGTTTGAAAACTTTCCTCTGTCCAACCCCCAGTTTCAAAGTGAAAGTTAAACTCTTCTATTGATTTAAACTTATGTTAAGCAGAACAATTGAACTAAGTTCAAGGTTTAAACAAGATAGTGGAACAAATTTATTTATAAGTTTTTATTTATTATTTTTATTTCTGTTAAAACAAACCTAAAGTCACATGGTAATTTGAATTTCTTTTAAATTTAATTGTTATAATGTGTTTAGCTCATATTTACTTTCTTATAAGAAAATCATGTTAATTAAAAATTCAAAATGTATCATAAAAATGTAAATATTAAATTTAAGAAAATTAAAAATCATTGTAGAATTTAAATTGTTTGCATTTTTTATACATATATACGGCTCATTCCATTATTTCGGGTGCAACATTTGTACCAATAAATCTTTGAATTTTGGTGATACTCGTATATTATACAAGAAAACCATAACCTTTCTATAAGAATTGCAATACTTCTTCTTTCTTTTGACAAATTCAGAGTTTTTATTTAAATAAGGAAAGAAATTTTAATAGAAAATGAGTTTTTTTGAGTGCAACACGAAAATACCGGTACCTACTTCACCCGACTTGTTTTGTTTCGAATCAAAATTCTGTAGACTTGGATATTTATTAAGTAAATCTAGCTGATTTGCTTAACCACTGATTGACCGACTTCTAATAAGGGATTTATTTTTTTCAATGTGTAGTACCATTTTCTGTGGAATGAACGTGTCCGAAAGAGGAAAATTAAATGTTCTTGCATATTTTTGGTTTCATTTTGAGAAATTCGTTATATGTTCAATATGTAGAATATGTATGTAAGTACAGATCTATCACAAACCCTACCGTATCACACCACTTCATGACGCGTACCTGTCACTGCAAAGAGCACAATTTGTTCCATTAATTGGTTTGTAAGATTTTGAAAATTTGGTGAAGAAAAACGGTTCGGTGAACAAATTTACAAGAACATTTATGCTATAAAAGTGTTTAAATCTGCATACTTATGCAAGCCATAGAATCAATATTTGAAAAGAAACAAAAGATTTGCCAAAAGACCATAAAAGCCGTTTTTTAGTTCTTTTTCTAAACCAACGGTGAAAAGTAAAAAAATATTTTTTCAAAATCGTGTATAAAATCTGGCAGCAATTTCGTGATTCTTTGACCACCAAAAAAATGCAACAAAAAAATAAAATTGTTTTTACCAGCTCAAGTTTTGTTCACTTACAGTTTATTTTCGAACAAATTATATTTCGTCAACTTGGCAGCACTAGTACGTCCATTAGACTAGTTTAGACTACATTAGTTCTAGTGCTGCCAGGCAGCGGTATTGCTGCCAAATTGGTCGCATATAGTTTGCACAATGCACCCAAATAGTATGCTCACAAAATATAGAGCGGTATAAAACACTTTGAGCAAAACTTTCACCAGCTCTAGGTCTATCACGCTCCAAGACTCAAAAAAATTATCCAACAAAATATAAAATGTGTGTTTGGTGTTATTTTTTGCAATTAATAAATAACGGTACTGCACGAAAAATTATTTGCACTTTGCACGAAAATCTCGAAACAAAAAACATTAAACTGTATAATGCTTGCTGTAATACCAGAAAAGTCTCGGTATCATTTGGTAATGGTATCGGAAACCGAAACGATATCAGCTCTAAAGCATCCGAAACGATACTTTAATTTTTGGACCGAAATTTACCCATACTCTCGGTAGTATCATTTACGAGTAGTATCGGCAAAAAAGTTGAATTTTGAATATTATTATTTATTTATTACAAATAAACAATTTTTGTGATTGGTTTCTTTGAAAAGGCTCTAAGGATTTAGATGACATTTTCGGAGCTTTTCTCTTATGCAGGGAGAAGGTTTAGGTAAAAGTTTAAAAAAAAAATGCCCGCTGCCACGTCAACTTTATCTTTGCTTGCTTTCTCTAAAACCAACGATTTGGATGAAATTTTTGAACTTGGTTCTCATTCGTGAGGAAGTGACTTTTTAGTAAAAATCATAAAATATTTGTGTTTTTTGTGCATTATTTTCCTGTGAACATATGAGTCTTTTAAGTCGCTACACTCCTTGATCCGATATAAAATGTATTTAAATAGTATTAAACTAACAACAAGTCCATTTTAAGTACTTTCTAGGACAATTTGTTGAGCAATCTGTTTGAGCTATCGAACAATGACGACCATGATCGAGATGACGCTGAGACAAGGAGACGCTATCAGCCATCGTGATCTGTGTTTTTGAGTTGAAATAATCTTTATTTAATAGCTCAACTAGACTTCTCCACGAATTCTACCTGAAAAGAACTCAATATGGACTTGCAATTGAAAAGTACTTTAAATGGACTTGTATATTTGAAATGGACTTTCTACTTGAAAAAACGTAGGTACTTGAAATGGACTTGGACTCGAAAAGTACTTGAAAGTGTACTGGGCAGTATAACAGTACCAAGTATATGTACTTGCAACAAAGTACTTTATAAAATAGTTGTACTTGGTGTTTTTCAAGCACGGAGTACGTTGCACTTGTTTTTTTCAAGTACTACACGTACAAAATACTTAAAAAGTACTGAAATACAAATTTATGTACTTAAGTACCTTTCACATCTGCTTGTAAATTATGAGGCACAAATTAGACATCTGTTGTTGCTTAAAGCAAAAGATTTTTAAGTGAATTTTTAAAGTTGTTTTCAAGGCCAAGTTCAAGGTAATTAACAAAAAACAAGTATGCCATTCTAAGGTCATTTATTGGTTGTATATAGACCATTTTATGATTCTTTTTTTCAAGGTCAGGATTGATTATTGCCACTTCATTTGTAAATTTTTTTAAAAAAATAATGTAAACTAAATTTAATGATAGTCTTAGAATTGGCTCAAAGGCACTGTTTCTGGATAATAAGATAAGACAAAATAAATTTGGTGGCGCAACACCTCCTGAAGAACCAAGAATATCAATTTTTAACCATTCCCATTTGCGTTTCGTTGGCAGAAATGGAGGTACTGCCTCTTGCGAGGGATTGACAAATCCTCCAGGAGTATACTTGTCATGAATAAGTGCTTCTCATCTAGCCGTTCGGACTCGGAAAAAAATTATAGGTCCAATCCATTCCGGCCAACAACACGCGCACAGGAATGGTCGAGAATTGTTAGTCACTAGGCCCTGGTTCTCCATGAGCTGTTGCGCCACTAAATTTATTTATTTTTATTTTTTTTTTTAACTCTTGGAGGATTCGTCACATTACCTCGGGAAAAACATTTTGTTTGCATGTCTTTTTCTTTAGAGACACAAAATTGTTGCTCCTAAAATCTTTCCAACAGAGATTTTTAAAGAAAAATCAATGTTTTAGAAGCAGAGTTGAGTAATAATGATTACTTTTTGTAATTTATTATTTCTACTTCCATTTCAATTACATATAATCAGTAATTTAACTTTTTTCAATTACAATTACACATAATTGTAATTGAAGAAAACACAATTTTCCATTACTTGTAATTGAAATTGAAAAAATTTACTTACAAATTACATGTAATTGAAAATAGTAATGGATTTTTGAAAGTAATTGAAGGAAAGCACTGGATTAAATATATTTAAAGTAATTAATTACTTGGATTGTAACTAATAACGTGTTTTTTTTTCAATTTTATTTAAGAAAAAAGAAATTCTTACTAAAAAGGTATTCTTACTACAAAATTAATACAAATAGACAAAAATGCAACGAGAAATTTGCCATTTTACTGTTGTTAATTTAATTATTTTGAAAGGAGATTATTTAAAAGACGACGGCAAACTAAATACCAGATGAAAGTGAATAAAATATATATTAATAAGTTAAAAACAACACACGTACAGAGATTTAACACTACACGAAAATATTTGTATAATATCACGGAAAATGTAATTGACAAAAACAAGTAATTGATTACATTTTGTGTAATGATTACTGAAAAAAATAATCAAAACATATCTGTTGATGATTACTTTTGTTTTCAGTTACATAAATGTAATTGAATTACAAGTAATTGACACTTTTTAATTGCATGTAATTAGTAATTGAATTTCTTCAATTACATTTATATGCAATCAAAAAGGGGACGGAGATTTCAATTACATGTAATTGAAAGTGAACTTTTTTTTATCAATACTTGCCAACTCTGTTTAGAAGTCAATTTATATCGAAATAATTCTTTCAATATTTTTTAAGATTGAAATAGATCCAGGTACTGTTTTACTGTCAGCTAAATCCATCATCTCCACATCCTTATCTGACACTGACACTCTTGAACTTGACAAGGATTTAAGATATTCTTCCTTACCAAGAATTATTTCCGAGTTTTCTCTTCTTTTTTTAAATTGTACTAGTTCTTATGTTGGCTATTGTAAAAGCTATACCTACATACATAAGCATTTCACTCTTCTCGGACAAAAGTTCATTCCTAATCTTTAATGTTTTGTGTTAAAAATCACAGTGTCAAAGGTTGACATATCAAATTTCAAATTAAAGGGGATGATGTTTAGGAAGGCAAACGAACCAACGGATATTAGTTTTGGCCGTCATGTGGCCAACACTTGGACCAACCGAAACCTATATATCCAATATTCCAACTACAACAACAACAATAACAAGAGTTCTATAAAACCATTTCACAAAATTAATGATGTCTTTCATTGGAACGTGCTGTAGTAACTTGATTAAATTTTCTTGCTCATTCTTTGTGGAATATACTCGTAAGAAGAAACAGACAGGATGGACTAGGAAGGATGTTAGAAAACGAAAACAATCCATACAGGACCAAGACGATGGGAGGAAATGAACCGAAATACTGAAGACTAATGAATAATTTGTTAGTGCTTGGTGGAGTTCAGTGTGTGTATATGTATAGGTAGGGTCTTTTTTGCCTTTTCCATACTACATCACAGAGGGAATTTCTCCATACCCCAAGACCAAACTATTTCACAACCCTCCTCTCGACCCATCTTCGTAAGTAAATGATTGATTTGACTTCAGTTCCTCCAGTCAGATATATGGTATAAGAACTGGTTCCATCAAAATCAGGGAGCAAGGGCTGACAAAAACACGACAAGACCGACCAAGACGAAGAAACGAATATCTGAGTGATCGTTGGGCATATGATGTGGTGTCAGGGTTCGATGGAGGACTGCGTCTGACCTGCCTCGACTCGAAGTCAAAAACCGACAACATCCTGGAATAAGGATATGATGTGTGCGCTGAAACGGGAAACCAAATGGTCGACAGACCGTGGTGTGTTTCGGATCGGTATTGGTGTTAAATCAATTACTTTTAATTTAATGCGACTGATTTGATTAATAGTCCAATGAAATGTATATTCTTTATTCTTGATGTTGCTTCACTGCTTTGGTCGTAGATTTTTGTATTTTGCAAGATAAAATTCATCAAGCACGGTCTAAGCTAACTAAATAGCAAAGACAAGCAAAAATGTTCAATTTAAAAGTAAACAGAACATGGGGATGTTTTCTCAAATGGAAATGTTAAATTATGCAGCATATTGGCTCGGCAAATTAAAAAAATAAAAAAACGTCGAGACAAGCAATGGCTAATGGAGTTGATTTGATTTTTTTTTTTTTATAAATTGTAATGAATTCATCAATGGAAGGTTTAATTTGACGGGAAAAAATTTAAGTATCACTAGATGTGTACAAGGATTAAACAATATGTTCATAGGCACCCTCATTGTGGCTTGTCATAATTTTGCAAGATGCTGTCATCGAAATACTTATCTCAAAATTCAAAATTAAACTTTAATATACATATTTTTATTTTTGTAGATATACATAAGGCCATACAAAAGGAGGTGTCATTTTAAATCAGTAAAGAAAATCTAATATTTGTATGAATAATGGTTATATTTTTCCTTAAATCTTAGCTTAGGACTCTCAAATCATCGTGCGGAGAGCTGAATTTTGGTATATAGCCTCCTTATGGCATTCTTAGGAAACTGTAAAAAGTCCTTATCGATATGAGCGCCGCTAACAATTTTATGGGGGGTCCAAGGCCCCCCTAAATGCTTTTTAAAGAATATCTTCCGAACGGTAAGTATTACAGAAAAAATGCCAAAGGCTGGGTGCTAGCTTAGCAAATTTCCTACCAAAAATATACAGTAACTTTTTTTATAAGACTTACTATTTTCGAGATAATTCAATTGACAGAGTTACGGATTTTATTCATTCTGTACAAAATGTACACTTTTACACAACCTTTGAGGATGAGTACTAGATGAGTTTTTCTTGCATGGTATCCTCCAGCAAAATTAGAAAACAGTACTAAAAAATATATCCAGGGATTTATTTAAAGATTTTGGGAAGGTTCACCATCGTTTCGGGGCCCATTACATTAATCATACGGGGTCGAAGGCCACGAAACATGGTATTTTGTTTATACAGAAGATTCACATAAAATGTCACAAAAAGCTAATGCGTTTAGAGTGAATTGAGAAAATAAAAAATCTAATGAGAGGGGGGTTGAATGCTACTCCGTTTAGCCACGAGGGGCAGTTTTCTAAGAAAATTACTTAAAAAAGAAAACAAAATTATTAAAAAACAACGGTAACACTTACAATGCCATGCAATATTTTTTTATATAAACAAAAACACTTCTTTTATTTTAATTTCAAATAAACTTATTTGAGTGTTAAGTTTTTAAAAAATTAATTACAAAAAACTAAATTTTTTAAATATTAAACAAGTTTTTCTTTCAAAATTGTATGTAACTAAGTACTCTTTTTGCTTTGAAAATAAAATGGTTTTAAAATTGAACTCCCCCAGCCACATGATTTTTTCTTTTCTCAACCCACCCTACACGCTTAAGCTTTTTGTCACATTTATGTGAATCATTCTGTGTAAGCGAAATACCATGTTTCGTGACCTTCGACCCCATATGATTAATGTACATGATTCCGAGTCTATGAAACCCTTCTCAAAACCTTTGAATAAATCACTGGATATGTTTTAAGTACTGGTTTCTAATTTTCCTCGGGGATACCACGCAAGAAAAACTCATCTTGTACTTAACCTCAAAGGTGGTGTAAGAGAGCACATTTTGTACAGAAACTTAAAATCTGTAAATCTGCCAGTTGAATTATCTCGAAAACGGTAAGTCTTATGAAAAAAAGTTAATTAATAGTCTTTGACATTTTTTCTGTAAGAGTTATTATGAGAGATATTCCTTAAAAACCTAATGGGGGCCTTTGACCCTCTATTGAATTGCGAGTGGCACTCATATCGACTTTTAACATTTTCCTTAGAATGCCATGAAGAGAATGCAAACCAAAATTCAGCTTTCCGCAATTTATCCCGTAATTTTACTGTTTTTTCGGCTAATATAAAAACAGATATCTCAAACTAACCAACTATGCGATTTATTAATCTTTAACCGGTAAAGTAACCACTTTTGACCGCCAAACCATCTGTACTAATTTTTGTATGCATTAAAATTAATAAACTTAATGATAAATAAATTCAGCGAATTTTGAGAATTTTTTTTTGCATTTTGAATAAATCAAATGGCAACCTTTCGGCCGCGGCAACAATGCCACACCATAGTTTTCTTCGACTCTTACACTAGCTACCAACGTTTTCGAGAAGTCATTTTAGTATGGCTGTTTTTTTTTTATTATAAGTTCGCTCCTTAGATTTGCATGAGGGCAGTCTGGCTGGTGGTTGGAGATGTTCCGTTGTCCGCCATTTTGAAAAAGTGTGTTTAAAAATATAAATGGCAATTTTCTGGGCTCCTATTGGACTAAGAGTAAACATTTTTATTTGATTTTGTAGGTTAATATATATTTTTATAATTTTTTTTACAATTATTTTTCACATCTTCTTCCAATGTAAAGTTATTGTCGAAAAATTGTAAATTTTTGTTTATTTTTTTAAGTGTTTAACTCAAATCAGGTTCGTCTGATCGATAAAATGTTTTATTGCTTTAGAATGGGGGTCAACCTTTAACCGTTTAGGGAGGAGGGGCAATTTTATAAAAAAAAGCATTAACAACAATATTTTATAGCTCTTTTGAAAGCTAGCAGTATGTTCTTTAATTATATGTTTTCAAACGAGTTACATACATACGAGTACATTCCTCAGTATTTTCGAAAAGTGCTTAAACTACTTTTTAATTAAATAGAAAGTGAATTTTTTTTTTTCAAAAACCAACGTTTGAAAATGTAATTGAAAGACAGACTTTTAGCTTTTAAACGAGCTATTAAACATTGTTGTAAGCTTTTTCGTTCTTTTTTAACAATTTTGTTTGTATTTTTAGTGTTTTTTTTTTTTTAATAAAATGGCCCCTCTTCCCTAAACGGTTAGAGATTGACCAACCCCTTTTTAAGTAATAAAACATAAAAGCTAAAACATTACCCCTCAAAAAAGCCCCTCAGACCATAAATATTTGAATGGACCTTTTTTAAATCTTATTTCTGATGTATAATCAAATATTTTCAAAAAATTTCGTTAACGTACTTTTTTGGAAGGGGTTTCATTGTAGTGATTCAATATTTTTGTATTTCATTGAAAAAAACAACCTTTCGCTACAAATATTTTTTTGAGACTTTTTTGGTTCTTATTGCTTATGACAAATTAAATGTATGTAAGTTAGAAAAATTGGTAATGTTTTACTTGTTTCACTAAAAATTCCATTTATGAAAAAGACTATTGCCATCTTGGCAACACTTCTTTTAAAGACATGAGTTTTTAGTATCCAGGCTCAACCCATCCGTCAGATCAAAATGACAGGTATGCATCCACATCGTGCACTTACGCCCTTACTATTATTCCAATACCCTATATCAGGGATGGCGAACCTATTTATAGCCGCGTGCCATTTAAAACAAAAAAATATTTTTGGAACTTACAGTTTTTTTATCAATTTAAATAGAAGTAAGAAATAAATTTTAGATCAATAAAAACAAAAATGGAAACAAAAACAAAAAACGATGAAAGAAATTTGTAATCCCGTAGTTGCGCACTCGAAGCCAAGTAGCTTATATCAGGGCTGTATTTCGTATTTTTAAGAAAAACTAAAGCTGAACTGGAATCATTTGAAAAACGATTTTTAAGCAAATCGTTAATGTTATTAATTTGTAAAAATAATGACTAACATGCCAAACCAATAACTAGATGAACATATTGTCAATTTAGAAAAATCCAGCTTTTCCAACTAAACTCGATTTAGGATAACTGAAACTGCCGCTCAATGGTGAAGTTGAATTTCTCAATTGATAACGTGCCCACAATATTTAGTCACGTGCCACCACGTGCACGCGTGGCATTGGTTTGTCATCGCTGGCCTATATGAACAATACTGTTAAGATTAGAGTTTCAGAAGCGTATCATACGCTGATGTTGAAGTTCCACATCTGAAGATTAGAAAAGTGAGTCTTAAATCTAATACGAGAAACAAGAAGAGTACTGCCCTTAGAGTTTTAAGTTTTAGCTAAGAGATCATTCATAAAAATATGGAAAAGTGGCGGTGCTAAGACAGAGCCCTATAGCACACCAGCATTTATTTTGTGAAATTTAGATTTAAGCCCATCCAATACTACTTTTATTGAAATTTCCAAAAGTTAATTTTTAATTTGTCGAAGTATAGAATCGTCAAAACCAAATGTATTTATTTTCTATTCTAAAAACTTGATGCCAAATTCTATCAAATGCTTGGGAAACATCAAGCGCAACAATTTAGCTTTCTCTTAAACCATGCAGAGATTGGTTAAATTTTTCGGTGAGATAAGCCGACAGATTACTGGTGGACTCTTTGCTAAGAAAACCGTTTTGACTGTCATTTAGAAGTTTACGACTTTCAAAATAATTTATGATTTTGCTATTCTATTTAACAATCTTTGAGTGACCTTAGAAAGTATTGATATTGGTGCAATTGGTCAATATTTATAGGTGGATTTCTAAGGGATGGCGGGAACATATTCAATTTTCCATCCATTCGGAAAGAGACCGTTTTACCAATCTGACAGAACACTTTTCCAAGCAATCTGGACCAGAAGATTTCTTAATGTTGAGATCTTCGATATTTATCAAGAGTGAATTGATAGTTGACAATCGCAATTGGCGTAGTTATCTTTCAAATGACAAACAAATAACTAGTTCAGTACTGGCCTAAGCTAATATCACATAAACAACTAATTTCCATGACATCGATACAATATCAAGGCAGGAAACCTAAACAAAAAATTGGTCAAGATAACTCCACTTGATTATAGAATGAAATCTACTATTCCCGTCGCATCAAGCTGAACATCCCAAGGGTATCGTAATGTACAGCAAATGTGAACAACGACGAGTCCTTTGGTTTTATTACATTTGTCTCTGTGTTCTTCGAGGACCGCCAATCAATTCGATTCCATTTTGTCGAACCGTACTTAAGATGTCAAAGTCGAGTCCATCCGCCACATATCTATATGCTTCAGCTTTTGCAAAAGACACACACATGTGTGTGTATCATGAAGATAAATAAAAATAGAAGGATACTATCGATGTAATGGTCATGTTTATCGTTGGCCCATTATCATCAATGGAAAAAGGACAACGTGCATTATGGTCTGTCGAATTTAAGGACATGTCCTTTTACTACCTTAGGCAGATTTAGGGTGAATTTAGTATGTTTTTTGCTCTTTGCCCGCAGATGAGTCCTTTTTATTTTCTGCATTGTTGAACGTCCTTTTACGCTGAAGAAGCATAATTTCAATCGAAAGACGATATACTCAGCGCTGAAGGAGCAATACATTTATGCCCCATCGATTTCAGGAGTAGAAGCATAAGTGTGGCATTTAATGTCCTCTTTTGGATGACTTATTCAATTTTAATGCATTAATTGTCAAGGAGAAGAAGCAAAGCAGGCAATCAAGCAATTAATGACATAATTATGGCGCCCTTATTTGCTCCTGCGATGATGATGCCTAAGGATATATGGTGATGAAATAGCTGCTATTTTCACCCGCACTTGAAGTGTTGCATGGCATAAATCAGTGCTACTCCTGCCACTGCTGGCTGCTGTGGCAATTTATGTTAATTGAACGCTTCCGAGAATGCTTTGATCTTGTCAAATTTGTGACTAATTGCAACACCTTCCACCTCCATCAGCCATTAGGGACCCTCAGTTATAGTTCCATTCGGATATAATGACACTTATATGTGCGTTGACGAGGAACATCTTGTTGACATTATTGAATGTATGTTTGTGAGAGATGTGTGTGAAAGGACGAGAAAGACGACGACAACGTGGTGGTGGCGGCAACGAAAACGAAAACAGAGACCCATCACCTCGAGTTCGAGGTGAAGACAGGTGCAATCTCTATAGGCTCTCCAGAATACCAAAGGATGTGCATGGAAAATAATTAATAGCACTCCCCCTCTCGCTTACATATGCATATATATTCTGGGGTGATGCATGTGCGTTGCGTGCCTATTTGATTAAGTGATACGAATTTGATCCCAATGGGGATGTAATCAATCGTCACACAGATTGGATGGTTTTGTTTTAGAATTTATGGGTTTGAGAAGATTTAAGAGGAAGTGTCATATATGCACATAAGTAAACATAGAGATACGTTGCAAAATAAAATCCATTTTAAAGTTTTGTATTTGCTTAAAAAATGGGGTTTCAAAGTAAAAATCAGCATTTTAAGGTAAAATGTATATAATTTTTTAATCAAATGTAACAATAATAAAGAAATGCTATATAATGATTGCGATCTTCAGTTCTAGTCTAGAAATAAGAAAAATGTCCAAAATTGTTACGGATGTGACACAAAATGTTACGGGTGTGACTAAGTTTTATTTTTTTCGTATTAAAAGAATACAATATAAAAATTATTTCTAAAGAAAAATAATTCACTCGTAAATGCTTTCATTGTTCATCCAAAAGGAAATCATTTCCCTTTGGAATGTGAAATCTATCTCGCCTCAAAAATAGTTTTTCACTCAAATACGATTTTGTAATCTTAACAAGCTATACATTGATTAAATTCGCATATAGAAGAAATTTCCATGGATCTTTTTCCCTAAAAATTAATTGAAGGACATAAAAATAATGTTACAAATACGACACAACTTTCAAACTCAATTAAATTCTGTATGGTGAGAGGTCACAAAATTTCCTCTTATGTACATTCCCAAATTTTAAGTTTGATCAATATTTTAAGTAACAACACAATACACATTTTTGTAACTTACGGGAGTGATACATACTGCATTGCATTATAAACTAATTTCGTATAAACTGAGCTCGTGCTTACTATTTATATCTACTGATTAGGCCATTTGAATCAAAAAATCCTCTGAACGTAGATGATGCAAAATATTGAACTGCTCTGTATTTGGTAAAAAAAAAATAATTTAAAAAAATAGGGTTCCCAACAAATGCTTATAAAGCAAGGTTCGGAGAACGATAAAATGAGACTCGTTCTCTAATGAATAATTCAAAAGGGAATTTTATTTTTGATCCGATTGCGAATTTTATTTAACGAATCTTTTAAAATAAGATTCGTTATCACTATCGAATCGAATTTGCTGCGATCCGTAAAATATGGTTTGATCCCGAATTTATATAACATCACGGGAACTTTTGAAGATCCATTCACAATCTGTTCGAATAAGAAAGACAAATATATTTTAACCAAAGAAGAAAGTGAGGTGAGAGCATAAAATTGGAAAATAAAAAAATATTTTCAACAGGGTGTTTGAAAAACATGTCAAAATTTTGCAACTTCGTTGTTTCTTGAGCGATTTCAATTAAATTGACGCAGATGATGGTTCAGAAAGAATTAAAAAAGAACCAAATATTTTCAAAACAGGCGCTTTTGAGAAAAAATTTAATTTGTAAAATTAGTAAAAAAAATGTATTGCAGGTATGTACCGTAGTTTTTGTTTAACAAATAATGAAACAGAACTCTGTGGGCAGAATCACCAAAAACATTAAGAAAATCGATTCAGCCAATTAGGCTGTAGCACAACAGAACGACACGTAGAATTGTGAGAACCATTTTTTTCGTTTTCCTTATCATCGCAACGAAAAGTCTGATCAAAATCTCGAGTTCAGTTTTTTGTTTACGGAATGCATAACTTGCTACATGGAACCTATATATCGGAAATAAAAATTAAGTTATTTAACTATGCGCATAAGTTATAACAATTTTGGAAGTCTACAGTTAGCATAATAATTCTAAGCTAGACCAATGGGACCATGGTAGGAAATTGCAGTTTTTCTGCATTATGTATGTTTTTTTATCCCAGATTTTGTTTAAAAAATAGAGGGTTGTAGGCCACTGTACTGCAAACTTCACTGTGAAGTCCTTTTTCCACAAAACGAAGCTAGCTGGAAACTTGCAGTTAAGCTCCAAGTTGACAGTTGGATTTGCATTTCAAGAAGTATTTAAGTCCAAATTTTGAAATCGTTTTTTGAAAAAAAATAAGTAAAATAATTTTTCACTGTTACTGTCACTGTTTTGACAATAACGGAGCTAGCTAGAAATTTGCAATAAGGCTCCAAATTGGCAGTTTTGTGTGCACTTCAAGAAAAAACTCTATTCAAATTTCAAGACCAGATTTGTCAAAAAAATCGACTTTTTCTACTATTAACTTCAGAGTTTAGCAGCAAAGATTTCAAATTTTGAGCTGAATTTTCTTTAGGTACATACAAAACTGCTCATTTGGGACCAAACTAGCCTTCGCGCAGTTGCTAAAAAAAGGGCATGTACTACTTAGTTCACAGTGAAGTTAACTGTGAAAAATTAATTATTTTAGTATTTTTTTCAAATAAGGACTTTAAAATTTGATCCTAAATGTTTCTTGAAATGCAAATTTAACTGCAAATTTGGTTTGGGATTTCAAAGTTTACGACTATTTGTTTGCAAATTTGCGAAGCTGAGCAAAATGAAGATATTGATACGCAGAAATCGTAAATCAACACTCTTAAGTATCAATTTTTCTATCGAGAGAAAACAAAAATTGCGAACAACAAATGGAATTTTGATCCAAACATTCCTCAATTGCGCAATTTTTAAATTTGCAAAGAAGATTTGTGGTCACCATTTTTATTTCGTGATATTTCCACTTGAAAGATCAATCTTTTTATTATTTTTCTATAACTTTTTATTTAATTTTATTTATTACTTTATACTTGACTCTACTTGAATTTGTACTCGCAACCCTCCAGTGTCGGAGCGGGAATGCAACCACTATGCCAATTTTCAATATAGATCGCTAGTGTCACACATTAACGATTATAGCCCCAGAGCTGACGACACTTTTCAATGTCTAAGCTGCGGATTCATGAAATATTTTTTTTCTTGTAGTCCTAAGGTAGCTGATGACGAAAATCGACGCTTAGACCTCAACAGTGGTGGGTTGATTTACTGTTAATTTTCGAAGTTGCAAAAAAAAAAACGAAAATTTGTCTAAGCTGCGGGTTCTGGAAAGCCAAAACGTTAGTTGGCATCCCCCTGATGACAAAAAACCACTGCTTACACCTGTACAGTGATGAAAAGTACTGCCGTGGGCCTAAAGTTGGAAAAAAAAACCGAAAATTTGTCTAAAATGCGGATTCATGAAACTAGTTGCATATGTTAGTTTAATATTTAAGACGATGGAAAAACTTATACTTACACCTGGGGGGTGGTGGAAAGTACCGCTTTCAATTAAGGGAAGTTGGGCCCCTCGTAGTGCATTGTAACCAATTTTTTTTGGATTAAGAACTCGCGGAAATAAATTTTGCGATCGAGTTTCATAAATAATAAGATAAAGGTTACGTGAAAAATAGCGAGTGCTATGTTAGATACATTCCATATTGTGGTGTTTTATCTCACCGAGATTGTTGGTGATCTGCAACTATTCTCATGGAGTTGCAAATTGCGAAAAAAAAAAATTGTGATTGTGCAATGTAAATTACAAAATACTTATAGCAAATCAATATTTTTATTCTTTAGGAGAGTAAATTACTCCAAAAAAGTTTAGCTATGAAAAGAACAAGCCTAAATCATGAATTTTAATTGCAAATCACGAAAAAACAAATTTTGTAATTTGCTACATTTTGAATGTTAAATTACCAGTTTTTGTATTAATTTTGGATGAAAATGCTTTGATTTTCAATTCTTTCCGTGTACAATAGGTTCCAACCACTATATTTGGTGAACTGCAAAATCCGTTATAGTTGCATAAAAAATGCTTAAAGAACTGCAAATCCCTGCCATGGTACCATTGGTCCAGTTTAAAATTGTATGTTTTATTATTCATTATTGACATTTTTTATTGAAAATTTGATTGAAATCGGTTAAGCCGTTATTGAGAAAATATGAAATAAGTAAAAAAACTTAATGGAATGTCGATTTTTGGTTAATTTTTTTATCAGAAAATACAACATCTACAGTAATATACTGATTTTGAATTGCTATAAATTATAGGGCAAGTTTTGGATTCGTGCAAAAAAAAAATCGAGGTAACAATCAAGCATAACATAACGATGATAGGGAACACAAAAAAAGTGAGTTGCACAATTCTGTCTGTCTATCTGCCCGTCTGTCTGTCCGTATATTGATCTACAGCCTAAACCACTGAAGCAATTTTCATCAAATTTTGAACTTAAGGTATTTTTGTAACTCTCCAGAGGGGAAATTGAAATTTATTTTAGCACCAAAAATAACGGTACTTCCCTTACAACCGTTAAGAAAGGCTTATTTATCTCAAAAACGGCTCTAATGATTTTGATGAAAAAAATCGGTGTATTACTGTAGGTTAGGTGTACTTTCTTGTCAAACCGCCAACATCCTAGACTTGTTTCTTACCTCTAATCCTGATAAATGCACGGTCAGTGCCTCTAGGCACATCAGACCATTGTGTCATATCTGCCAATTTCTCGTGCCAACAAACCTCAGTTAAAGAAAAAAAAAAAAACCTAGAAAAACCGTTTGGCAATACGAGAAAGCCAACTGGGACGGTCTGAACAATTTTTTCAGGGATTTTAACTGGACACTATGCTTCCTCCAGTGCAGATATGATCACAAACTTGATTCTTTACGAAATGAGAAATTTTATCCCTCATAGGATAAAATCTATCGCACCGAAAGAGAATTCATGGTTTGATTTGAGCTGAAAAGATGCTATCAGGGTTATAGAAGTAAGTTTCCGATGTTATAAGGCCAACCCTACTGAGGAAAATCGGATCCTGTTTAAACAAGCTGGAAGGACCTGTAACGGTCATATTCAAAGAACCAAGGAACCAAAAAATACAACAATGTCCCGAAGTAAACATTTTTGGTCATTTGTAAAAAATATTAGAAATACAATTTCGTCTTCGGTTCCAACGCTCGTCTTCAATGACACTCCCTATGTTAGCTCAACAGAGAAAGTCAATTTGCTTGCAGCACATTTTGCTGTTAATTCGACGCTGCCAGAGAGTGTCATGACTCCTCCTGCACTTGAGAGCTCCAACGATTTAATGGGACAAATCTTCTTTCGCACTCGTGCAGTAGCAAGAGTCTCAAAAGATCTTAATGTACACAAATCCGCTGGCCCGGATAGTATGCCTCCCATTGTTCTGAAGAGGTGTTCTTCAACGCTGGCAAAGCAACTGCTTAAGCTTTTCAATCTGTCCTACTCTACTGGTCTCTTTCCGAGTGGATGGAAAACAGCATTTGTCCAGCCTGTCCCTGAAAAAGGCGAATTTTCTTCTCCTTCTATCATCCAATTCCACTTACGTCCCTTCTTTCCAAGGTCATGGAAACGCTGATTAACTATCAGCTTAAGAAATATCTCGAAAAACGAAAGCTCCTTAATGACCGGCAGTATGGCTTTCGTAGCAATAGGTCCACTGGTGATCTGATGGTATATCTCACCGAGCAGTGGAACAAATCTTTACATCGTTTTGGAGAAAGTAAGATTATTGCACTTGATATTTCAAAAGCATTTGATAGAGTTTGGCATCAAGCTCTCTTATCGAAAATGCGTGCATTTGGTATCGATGAATCTCTTCTTCGTTGGATTGGAAATCGCCTTTCAGACCGTTCAATACAAGTTATGTTGGATGGTTATGTAGTCTGACATTCATAAAATAAATGCTGGTGTGCCCCAGGGCTCCGTTTTGTCTCCGCCTTTCTTCCTCATTTTCATAAATGATCATTTGTCTGAAACTTTTAATCCATTAAATTGTTTTGCAGATGACAGTACCCTCAGCTTCTCATATTCGTTTCAAGATTAACCTCCTTGTTCTTCAGATGTGGAATTTGAACGGCAGCGTATGATAAGCTCATAAAATTATGATCTTAACAGCATTGTCTAATGGGGAATAAAAAATCGTGTAGAATTTATTGCTTCAAAAACTCAATGCTGTCATTTGTCGTTAAAGTGAAATTGACCCTCTTTGCCACTATCCATGAGTGGCACTTGCATCGAGGAAACCAATCATCTTTCAGTTCTAGATATGTGCATCACAGACCACCTTCTGTGGAATGATCATATATTTGACGTCGCCAAAAAGGCTGCAAAATGTTTAGGTTTCCTTCTAAGATGCAGAAAGTTTTTCTCCTCTTCTGATCTGCCTGCAATCTATAAAGCTTTCATTCGTCCAAAGCTTGAGTATAATTCTCATATTTGGGCGGGTGCTCCTAAGACCCAATTAAGTCTATTATATAGAATTCAAAATAGAGCTTTAAAAATGATAGGCGATAGAGCTATAACGGAAAAAATTGCATCTCTCGAACACCGCCGCAATGTTTCGTGTCTGTCATTATTTTATCGCTATTTTTACCGGCAATGTTCTAGTGAATTAGCCAGTTGCATTCCTCCCTTTGAACAATTCCGCCGTAATACTTGTACTTCTAGGAATGCACATCAGTTTACCCTTGAGCCCAATTTCAGACGTACTGTTAAGTATAGAGATTCTTTTCTTAGTCGCACTACCCGAATGTGGAACGCTGTCACTGACTCTGTTTTTCCCTCCCGTTTTGATATTCAGAACTACAAAACCAATGTTCATCGGTATCTCCTCTTGAATCCTTCACTATTTTTCTAACACACTCGCACTGTGTTTAATCATTTTAGGGGTAGTCACAACCCCTTTAGTGCGTGCTTATTATAAAAAAAAAGAAAAAAAATTTACCGAAGACCATTATTAACGGTACCTGCCATACAACGTTTTTTTAATTTTCGATTATCTCATTAACGGCTCAAACGATTTCAATCAAATTTTTTTGCAAAAGCTTTTTTTCAAATGTTTATAATATTGCATATTCTTAGCTTCCTAAAATAGCTTAAATAGTTTGAGCGAAGAAAAATGGCATGTTAATTCTAAAAAATAAAAATACAAATGAAATTTTAACAATAATTAAAGCGATTTCCTAACGAAATTAATTTAATTAAAAAAAAATTGTTTTTGAGGTGCGAAGACCTTTCGAGGCTTTGTGGGGTCGTGTGCGGTGACACACACAGCAAATTCCCTCCACGATTCGTAACATCAGACTTAACATCTTTAAGTTTAAAACTTCAAATCAGCAAATCTTTTCCCAATTAAGAGCTATCTTATCTATACCTAACCTACTCACGTTACTGTTTACATACTGTTTAGTTGTGCCTTACTCATTAAAGTTTCTTGCTTTTGCAACCTTATGATTACTTTTGTTTTTTAACAACACATGTCTCCAATGACTTTAAAATAAACTACAAAATTATACAAGAACTCATATCCTCGTATGTAACTAGAGCTACGTTAGGTACCTAATATTTTCAAAGTGATTATTTTCAAATTCTCTCGAGAATAATGAGCAGTGTCATCGAAGCATGTATTCATATCCGTGTCGTGTACTCGTACATAGTTGAACAGTTCACTAGTCACCTGGATTTTTTTTTAGTTAACATCATCCTCATCATCATCATCACCAATTTTGCCAATTTGTCCATTGGAGTTGCTTGGGTTCGGGGTGGTGGTTGCGTTGTCATCATCGGGCTAACAATAACAAAAGATCCAATTTCACCTTTGACACCGACGTCTAATTTTAAAGATGTCCAACCAACCTTGTGGAGTCTCTACGGGTAACCGAGATTCTTCTCAACCGTATAATAAGAATTTACTATTTACGTTGTGGCTCGTCTGAGTTGGAGTGATACTGAGCGGGTAATATAGAAGGCGGCAATGACTCGAAGGAGCAGGACAACAAGGCATTGCAAGCACAAGGCAAGGCAAGGAGGATATGAAGCTGGGTTGTACAGGAAGAAGATATCAGTTGTTGTCGTTGGCAGCCATGTTCGTTGGGCTTATAAGTCGTCTATATAGCTACATTATAGACAATATTATATCTGTGTATAGGTACGTGTTTGCAGATACTTATAAAATACATTAAGGAATACTGTAACTACGGAGTGTAAACTTGAAGAGAAATCGATTGTCCTTTGTAACCCTGGTGACACATTATGGAGAGCCATCATTAGGCGAATATATACTAATGCTGATGCTGACTTCTTCGTCTCTGCAACTCTTGTTCTTAACTTTCTGGCCTGGGCTTATATGCCATAGCTGGGTTGGGGTTTCAAATTTAAGCATCACTGATTTAATAACTTCGAATGCCTTTCCATGCCGCACTTACATTTTATCTGTGTTTTGTATACCTCCTCTTTCCACACCACCAGTATGTACTACATACATATGTATGTACATTCCATAACCAAGAATTGTTTTGAAGAAGCTATATAAGGAGGATTTCTTGTTTTGTAGGATGGCACACTGGGACTGGACCAGTGGGAGTTTGAGGACCGACTATTGATTTCCGAGTGTAGACGAGAGCCGTTATAAAATGAAAGCCCTGGGAGATGTTGTTTTGCTTCTGACAGACCATCACCTAAGATTAAATAGTATTAATAATTAAAAATAGAGTATTTTTAGATGTGAACCACATC
Organism: Dasysyrphus albostriatus; assembly: GCA_946251815.1. Classification (NCBI taxonomy): domain Eukaryota; kingdom Metazoa; phylum Arthropoda; class Insecta; order Diptera; family Syrphidae; genus Dasysyrphus; species Dasysyrphus albostriatus. The sequence continues at coordinate 52,351,035 of OX276336.1, forward strand.
TGTTGTTGTTAGTTGATAATGAAGTTGAATTTATTAAATTTATTGCATCATTATATTTGATTATTATTTTATACGAAAATAAAAATAGGTACCTAACAGTATGAAATTAATTTTGTCTTACGAATGGAAACATTTAATTCTTTAAGCCAAGTACATTCGTGTGAATCATGTCGTGAATCCATACAAAATTTGAATTTCTATTCATACATGAACTTGGCCGTGAAGCTTTGTTCACGTTCACGAGCAATTCCCGTGCAAAATGTACGGGATTTCTTGGTGAACAGTCGAAAGTTCGATTATTGGTAATTTGAGGCAAGATAGTTTTAAACGTCAATCGTTTATAACACATTCGCAAGTCTGTAGCAGTGAGAAATGTCAAAAAAATACTTTCTCCACTGGAAAGTGTTCACTTCACGAGGAAGTGTGTACTAGGCTTTAAAATTAAGTGTCGTATGAATAGATATAGATACCTACATCCATTCTTATTTCATGCATTTAGTTATGATTTTCATGCATAGGTAACTATAGATCATTTACTTGCGATATGTATACTATTTATATGGCAATCTATGATGACTTGATAAGGAAGACGAATAAAGAGGGTCTCACAATTCTCTCCGATCTCTCTGTCTGTTCGTGGCTACAGCCTAAACCGTAACCGTAATTTTGGTTTCAATAATTTTCGTAATATAGAGCTTTAAAAATTATTAATTAGTTTTTTATACGAACATTTTCAAAAAAATATGTTTTGGATTTTTATAAAGTGATCATTTTTTTTTTTTTGAAAACAGCCTGGTTAATTTGCATAAAACTCGGTGCTTAGGTTTTTTTTATACTTGTAAGGAATTTTAACAAAAACTCTACTTTTATACAAAATTAATGATACATTCCATATAAATGTTAAAAGAAAACGTTAAGAAAAATATTTTTCTCTAAAGAACGGCTTCTACGGGTCTTATCAAACTTTTTTGTATGCTCAAATTAGTGCGATATACATACATATATATTTTCTCATTATAAGCTGAAGAGATAAATTGATAATAATGGTTGACAATTTGCATACAAAAAATTTTTCTTACAAATGTTTTTGAATTTAATATTACAAAAAATATTTTTTAAGTGAAACGCTCCAACGATTTTAATTGTTTTCTTTCCATACTCATATTTAACCAAGAACTAAGATTGTGTTCTTTTCTTCATTTCAAACTCACAAAGTAGTTATTGTAGCAAATTTAAAAATCCTATTTAATTTTCATGCTTTTAAACATTTTTGTCTTATAATTTCCATGTCCTTACATATAATTATTAAACCCTTAGAGTCTTAAAATTGGAGCAAGTACGTGCAACCCAGTCCTGCATTTTATTTACTTGCAAACAAAAAAATTTAAGATATCAATCAAACATAACATGACGATGATAAAGAACTCGAGAAAAGTGGTTGGCACAAGTCTGTCTGAATTTTCTTTTACATACAGCCTAAACCCCTTAAACGATTTTTTTCAAATATTGAACTTAAATTTTTTTGTAACTTTCCAGAGGAAAAATTGAAATTTTGCTTAGCCTTGTTCTTGCCATACAACCGTTAATGAAAATTTTATATATCTCACAAACAGCTCCAATGACTTTAATTTAAAAAGTCAGTCGACTATTGAACGTAGTGTACTTTTTAGTATTTTCTTTTTTCTAAAAACTGTTATTATCTGTACGGTTTTTTTTACTTTCGATTTTCTCATTAACGGCTAACCAGATTTCAGTAAAATAATTTGTATAAAAGCTTCTTTAAATATTGCATATCAAAATTTAAAATAAAATAAATTATGGATTTTTAAGAAAATATATAAATTTTTTTATTTCGGTAAATTCAATTTTTTAAAAACGGTTTGATATTTTTTTTTTTTATGAATGCATTTTTATACATACTTTAAATTAACATACCATAGTTTTTTTAATATAACTGAAATTTGATATAATAAGAAATTAGTTTTTAAGAAAAAATTTTTTTAGCAAAAAAAATTGTATCTAAAGTGGTCTCTTGGCTTTCAAAAAAGCAAAAAACCAATTCTGTTTGTATTGTTTTCAATTAATTTTTTTCTATTTAATATATATTTTTTAAATAGATTTTCCACTCCTGCTCAAGCGGGGGGAAATATTAACCCCCTCCTCTGGGGTTTTTTCTTGCCTGCTTGCAACCTACATGCTCTGAATTTTTATTCTCATTATGATCAAATTTCTGTATGAGCAAATATTTATTCTGTATTTAAAAATTCTAGTGGATTCAAGGGTTTTTATTATCAAAAATATTTGACATGCCTTAAACCAAAAATGCTTTTAGATTCAAGCAAACATTTCTGAGAGAATAGTCACACAGCCCAAATTTCAATATGTTTATTGCAAAACTGCTAAACTGAGCCAAATTTGATAATTTTTCACTTAAAACATTTAGCTCGAAATAAAAATGTAAACAAAACCGATACAAAAAATTTAAAATTTGTAACTTTTTTCACTTGTGTGCGCATGTAATTTGTTCACAACAAAAAAATGCTCTTGGCCTTCACAAGCAAAATATGAAGTGGCTCAAGGCTTCAATATGACATGTTCAAAAATCCCATTTTATTGTAACAGAGATTAAAGCTATTCAAAATTAACCGTTTATTATCATTTTTCACAGCTTTTGTCAAAAAAAAATATTTTTTGGTTGTAAATAGTACCAAATTCAATCGAAATTCTAATACAATCAACAAGAACTTTTAGTCCAAGAGCCAAAGACATCAGCAGTTTATTCAGCTTTACTTCTCTTGTTTTTTAGATTGTAATGTGTTGGGATCGATATTTTGGAAAAGTCAAAATTCTTTTGCAAAATCTTTCGTTACAAATTCTGATTTTCCAAATTCTGGTCACATAATTCTGACCAAAGTCAGAGTTTAAAAATTATTTGTTTTCGTTTATAAATATGAGTTATTTGAGAAAAACTGGATAAACAGCATTTTACTGTTTAAAATTTCAAATAACAGAATTTATAAATGTAGAATTTAAAAAGGTAGAGTTTTTACAGAAAGAACTGAAAAAATCACAATTTTTTAAGGCATATTTTCGTTGAAAAAAACAAATTTTGAAAAGATGAATTTTGAAACCAGAATTTTGATCCATTCTCGATGTTTAATTAGGCATTGTTTTGCTGGTGCCTAGTTTGCACCAAGAATATATGGATTATTTTGTGCACGCTTAAAAAAATATATAAGTTTTAGAGATGGTAATCAGAAAATTGTACATATGTATCTCTCACATCTTTCGACGTTCGAAGGCTGTTTTTAGGGGATAATGTCCTTCTTAAATCGATCAAAAATTGTGGTTAGTGGAGATAGCTTAACTCTAATCTTAAACAAAAATTCATAGCTTTCACATTTTTTTATTGAAGCGCGATAGGTTAACAAAATTGACCGCAGATTCAAAAATTGAATACACACCAAAAGCTGTCTTCGAACAATCATAAAAATGTGGTAAATATGTGCAAATTTTAGATAACTTTCTCCATGGTTTTTAAGAGTGAACAAAATAAATATTTTTGAAAAGGGGCATTCATTCTTCTTTTTTTTTTAATTTAATTTTTTAATTTTAAATTTAGTCAAAAAATAAATGATCTATTTTAACAAACTGATGGAATACGATTTAATCATAAACTTGAATTTTGTTTTGTCATTTTATTCGTGTTATTTCATCTCTGCTATTATTTTTTTGATCCACTGCAAGTTGACAAATATGAGCACGTGGAATATTGGTAAATCATATCAGCATTTTAAACGTATTCTTTTTTTTTTTATTGGAGATGATTTCCTTCATATTTTGACCAAAATTCTCACAACTGAAATAAGTTAAACCGATTAAAAACAATATTGAAATTGTTTTGCTATAAGACAGGGTATAGCTGTCAAAAAAGTAGATCTACCAAATTGGTTTTTAATCAAAAGATAAATCAATTCTACCCTATAAAAATAATGAATAGTCAATTCCAGTGCTATAAGCAGAACATTTTAGAAATAATATTTTAAAATTATATATATTTCTTGCTTTTCTCAGAAATTCTTGCGTAGCTCTTTGAGTTCTTGGGGAGTGGTCATGACCCCGTGACCCCCTCTCTTGCATACGTCTTTGAATGACATAAATAATCAAGTCGTTTGCGTACTTTTGTAATTCATATCAATAATGGGCTTTGAGGGGTTGAACCAATAACCGTTTATTTGCCTACCTTAGAATGTGTCGAACATGTGTAAAACTAGACGTTCATTTTTTACATCGATTTATTTATTGGTCGGAGGGAAAAAATGTGCATACAACAAATATTGAGCTTGGAATTTTTAACAATTCTTGTCATAGGTCAAACTCTAAACTCTTAGTCCCTAGAGATAGCGATGAAGTTTCCAAAAACCACTTAGGATTATGTGTTGACTGTGGTTTTGAAAAATGTATTGCTGTCTCTATAGGGACATATATCTCTATAAGGACTAACTAACTGAATTTTAACTAAATGTGAACTCTTGAAGACATATTCTCTCGTTTGAGGTTCTTTATTGCATGTTTTTTAACTCAACAGATTCTGTTCCATTTATTTTCTAGATTTTGGAAAAAAATGAGTGGGTAAAATTGCTTTTTCTTATAGAAATAAAAATGAAGTTATAAGACTGTTGTAAACAAAAAATAGGCTCAAAAGTTTCAATTAACCGAAATAAGACAAACTTGTCGAAACAAATATTACTTACGTCTTAACATAACCTCGGAAACAGCGATAAAATTTTGTTTTTTTTTTTTCAATTTGCAACAGGCAATATCTCAAAAACTGACTTTGGATTTGAGTTCAACACACCAAAAACTATTGTCAGAGTATATTCTGATTTCAATTACAAACTTTTTTGACCAGTATTATAAGGAAATTTTAATGTAAATTCTCACTAGAAATTCTATTTCGAAGCGACTAAATTATTGTAAAATTACTGCAATAATTGAGGTCAAGCAGTATTGTTTGGTACCAATTGAAAAAGGTCAAAGGTAATTTTTTGATAAGAGTAATATAAATTACCATAATACCTTAAAATACTAAAAAAGATTCTGTACTGAGAAAGAAATTGAACGCATTCATATTTAAATCAAACTCAAAGACATATGATTTGGCATGAAATCTATTTCTATTTACATAATTTAAATAGAATCGTATTAATTCATCGTTAAAACGTTTTGAACACGATTTTGTTGAAATTTACCATGCTTTCTATTTAACATAAAGATATTTCTGTTTAACTTTATTTGATGTTGTTTCAAACAGAATCATATTAATCTTTTTAAATATTTTCGTGTTTGGGTCAAAGATGTTTAAATCAAATGATTTCAATATTAGTTTTTCCAAATAGATGCTAGCTCCTTTTAACTAAATACAAATGTTTTCTATTTGTAATGATGGTAACGTTTCCAATAATAAATATTTACATACAACATTTATACATATAGTCTTTTCAAAGTCAAAACTTACTTACTTACATCTACACTTTTGAAGGAAATCAGATTGAATCACATTTCTTGCAACTGATCAGTCACTTTTTCCTTCACTTTTTTAAATTGAATTCCCGTGCATACTTTTCAATGTTTTATAAAACCCGGCAAAGTGATACTTTTTAGATTTAAAATACATTTTATTCTCATTGGCTTGAAAATTTTTGTACACACTTAGCAAGTTTTACTTTTGGACTGACACGGTATTACGGTGACACTAATTTTGGAACTATTTGAGTATCTTTTCCGACGGATGGAAGAAACGGAAACTTATTTGCATATATGTATATTAGATGCTAAACGCCTTTCTTACTTAAATTTGAATTTAAACTGATTCGAGTTTAAATTTAACATTTCTCTTCAATCTCTTTCCTTTTTAAATATTTTAAGTACATTCATATTTGAAACAAACTCGTGCATGTTGATTTTTTGTTAAAAAATTGTAAGTGAGTTAAATAATTTAACAGATCTTTCAAAAATCAAACTCAAATTCACATAAAAATTTCGTGTAGCTTCCAATGTAATAATTCAACATGAATTTATTTGATTTAAACAGCTCCGATAAAAGTTAAGAGTTAGATTTAAATCGAATTCTATGTGAACTACTTTGAACAAATAGTTAAGCATGCTTCTGTTTAGAGGGCGGGTCAATAAGTCCGTGACTTTTTGAATTTCTGACCTCTTTACTGAAACAGCAGAAGTAAGTAAGTAAGTTACTGAAACAGCAACACTGCTCCTGTCAACAGGCATCTGTCAGTTGACTCCTGTCAAAATTTAAACTTGCTGCGTCAGTTAGTTTGTGTTTGACAGCTATTTTTATCAGACTACTCACTAATTTGAGGAGAAAATGGAAAACAGTGAATTTCGTGTGCTTATTAAGCATTATTTCTTGCGAAAAAAACCATTACCGAGACCAAGGCTAGGCTTGATAAATACTATGGGGACTCTGCACCATCGATTTCAATGGTAAAAAAGTGGTTTACTGAATTTCGTCGTGGCCGTACAAGCACTGAAGATGCCGAACGTCCTGGACGCCCAGTTGAGGTCTCTACACCCGAAACAATCGAAAAAATTCACGATATGGTGTTGGCCGACCAAAGATTGAAAGTGCGAGAGATTGTGGAAGCCGTAGGGATCTCGCATGGCTCAGTGGTTTCAATTTTGAATGATCACTTGGGCATGAGAAAGCTTTCCGCAAGATGGGTGCCGCGTTTGCTCACAGTCGACCACAAACGCAATCGTGTAACAACTTCACAGGAAGGTTTGGCGTTGCTTAATCGCAATATGGATCCATCACAACACACCAGAGACCAAACAACAGTCAAAACAGTGGGTTTCTAAGGGTGAATCGGGTCCAAAGAAGGCCAAGGTGGGTTTGTCAGCCAATAAAGTTATGGCGACTGTTTTTTTGGGATGTACGCGGGATAATCCACATTGACTACCTTCAAAAGGGAAGAACAATCAATGGGGAATATTATGCCAACTTATTGGACCGATTCAATGACGATTTGAAAAAAAACCGACCTCATTTGGCCAAGAAAAAAGTTCTTTTCCACCAAGACAATGCAAGGGTGCACACATGTGCAGTTGCCATGGCAAAAATCCATGAATTGGGCTATGAATTGCTCCCTCATCCACCCTATTCTCCAGATTTGGCCCCGAGCGACTACTTCTTGTTCCCAAACCTGAAGAAATGGCTTGGTGGAAAAAGATTTGACTCCAATGATGAAGTCATCTCGCAAACAAAGGCCTATTTTGAGAACCTCGACATATCATTTTTTTTGGAAGGGATAAAAAAATTGGAGAAGCGTTGGACAAAGTGTATAGAGCTCAAGGGAGACTACGTTGAAAAATAAAATTATTTTTTTATCAAAAAATCTGTGTTTTATTCCAAAAGTCACGGACTTATTGACCTGCCCTTAAATAAGTCATAGTTCAGTTTTCTCAGTGTAATTTTGTGTTAAAAAAATTTATGACAATTTAATCGGGTGAATTTGACTAGGTTTAACTTTAAAACGGTTGGATTAACGATAAAAATTTCAAAATCTTTTTTGTAGAATGTTCAATTTACTACTAAAACAGCTTATGTAGTTAGTTAAAATATTTGCTATTATTTATTTATATAAAATTCCAAACAAAAACAAATGTTTTTTTCCCATAAAAATCTTATGGAAAACCGAAACCTGGCTATGAGGAATGTCTAAGCTTGAATGTTAAGAACTCAAATTTTCACAGGTAATTTTTTACCTTATCTGAAACTTTTAAGACTCTTTGGAAAAAAATCAACAGCAAAAAACTTTGTTTTTTCTAATAGTTATGCATTAAACTACAATTATTAATGTTCCTTTTAAGTATTAGTTTTCCCTGATCTAAACAAAACCTTAAATTAAAGACTATTACTCAGTTTTTCGGTGTCATTAATATTTTTCAGCTATAATTATAATTTATTCGCAGTAGGTACATATTTCAATTATTTTTCCCTTAGTATCAAAATTTTATCAATATTTCATGTCTTTCATCTGCCATGAGTGACGCACTATTCCCCTCTTCGCATAATATACCACTTCTTGATTAATTATATAATTTCCGTTTCCGGTCCCTTGTGACATGACGCCACTATACTCGTTCATTCAAATAGTGAAAACTAATTTCCAATCAGCCAAACGAGAAATTTCAAAGAAAACAAAAACTACAACTCCAAGTGTGTATAATATCTCTTGGCTATAAATCAACCCATTCGCATGTTCCAAAGGGCCAAACACATATCCACAAATAGGTTTGTATAGCAAATCGGTTACAAAATTGAATTTTCTCCTTTTCGGTATTAGGTTTTTATGATACTCAAGGCCTTTGCCCACACCAAAACGCCACGTTGGCCACAGCATTTTGATATATGAAGTGTAAATCCACACGCCACACCAAACTTCCCCAGGAAAAACCCTTCGACATTGTCCACCCGCCTTCACAAAATAACTCACAGAACAATAAATCATCTATTACAGCGCAATAAGGACTCTCTGGTTCGAAATTTTTCGTACCAACATAACTATAGCATGAGGAATATTGTCTCGTAAGAACCAGAAACTAACGTTTCGCAAAGATGTTTTCCGCAACAATTCGCCAGAAGACTTCGATGAAACAAATGAACTCGCATAAATCTAGGACGTGTCTTACATATTGGTTTGCTTGTCATGAGAGCTTCCTTCAACTCGAAGGATTTCATTTTTTTTTCACAAATTCCTCAGCAAACTCTTTTCTATACTTATATACTCGACTACCTACCCAACCTTTCCCCGTCCATTTAGCGGAAACTTCATAAACCTATCATTTGCACTTGTTGTGTGTGCGCCTTAACCGAAGTTACAAGCAACATCCGAGAAGATTAATGGTTTTTTAAGACCAACACACAAAGAATCTTGCATATCTGAAGGTGTCCGGTGAGTCCGGATCGGGAGCCATTTTTACTTTCATAGATGAATCAATTGAAACATCAGGTGGTTTGGTTACTCGAAATAAGGTTTGTTAACGAAGTGCCTTTGTTATCCCACACGATCTGAACAAATTGTTTTTCTTCTGCAGCATCGGCCGGCCTTATGGCCTAAGGGAAGAAGATTTCTTTTCTTTTCTTCCTGTCAACTTTAGTTCCTTAATAAGTGATTATGTTGGGTGAGAGACTTATTTGTTCCCGCCTTATCGAAGTGAATTATTGATTTCCAGTCTAGATGCAGAGGGGTTTGAAAAGCTATATCATATGGCACAAAAAAAAAGAAGATTTTTCAATATAAGGAGGCTGGTATAGGTAGGTTTACTTAATACAGCTCTGAGTTATTTACAACCAGGTCGGGGTTGATTATGGCAACAAGAAGTATTGTTAGCTTTACAAAATATTTCGACGGCTGGTTGTTGTGGGTCGGAAGTATCTTAAGGTGTACCGGGAGGTATTCCGGCCAATTTGTGAGATTTATTTTTATTTAAAAAGTATATCAATAGGTCATTGATTAGGGTGTAGAATTGATTCATAAGGAAAATTAGGTCCAGTCAAAATTGATTGTGTACTTTTTTTTTTTTTGGAAAAAATCAAGTTAAAGATATTAATGTTGCATGTGAGTTTTAAAAGTGCTCTAGTTTTAATTAGATTATGATATTTGATATGAAGTTAGTCAAAAAATTTATGCTGACAAATTATAAAATATTATCAAATAAAATTATTTTGAAATTATTAATAGTGATGAATAATTGAAACTAGGGTAAAATATCAGAGCGAGAACGTTTTAAGAATTTATCAATATTGGCATTGGAATCAAGCTTAATAGTGATGAATTCAAATTACTGACAAATCATATGTCCATAACATGGACGAAACGTCGCGTCGTAACTACAAAAAAGAATTTGTTTTGTTTCTTGACCTGAAGCGCAAAAATAAACCAAAATATATATATTTTAACACGCCATAGTTTTTCAAAAATAATTAAACAGAAATGTTTCATTCAAAAACAATAATTTCTCAACTACTTCAAAAGAAACTCTACTTTTTCTCGAAAACAACTTCTTCAATTTTGATAAAAACATTTTTTGCTGGCGATTTTAGTATGATCTATGGGCAAGAAATTAAAATACTGCTGTTTCTTTCGTATTATAATCATTGTTTTGAAATTCTTTCAGTTTCAGTTTAAGAACTTAGATCAGTTTCCAGTAAGGAAACTAAATTTCGGGACTTTTTTTCTTGCGATAAAAGTACTACCTACAGGGCAAGTTTAGGATTCATGCAAAAACAAATCGAGATAACAATCAAACATGACATGTCTGTTGTACCTTAATCTACAGCCTAAGCCATCAACGACGTGATCTTTTTCAAATTTTGAGCTCAAGGCTTTTTGGTGATACTGCAGAGGAAATAAATATCTAAAAAAAAAGGTACCTACTTGCCATACAACCGTTAAGGAAAATTTTATTTATCTCAAGAATAACTTCAACGATTTTGATAAAAAAATCAATGTATTATTTTACGTAATGGTGAACTTTTTGGTCAATTTTTTTTACGAAAAACCGTTATTAACGGTACGGCTCCTTTATTTAAGATTTTCTAATGAACAGGAGTAAAGTTTCTTATGCGAAAACTTCTTTTGAATGACCAGAAAATTGCATACCAGAATGTTGCTTTTTAAAAAAACATTAAAATTTTCTTTTGAAAATTCAATATTCAAAGATGCGTTGATAATTTTTTTTGAAACTAAGCTTATAGATATATATTAATGAATACTCAAAATTGGCGTACCAATTAAATCTAGTTACCCAAATTTATATATACAAAACTAGTTTTTAAAAAAGCCACTCTAACGATTTTAATGTTTTCATGTTTTTCAAGAAATCAAATGGCATACCTTTTATGAGGTCAGAGTATCTTAAGAGTTGTTAATACCTTTAAAAGGACGATTTAAATGCTTTTTTTTCCAATTTTTTTCTGTAATTACTTGCATACGTATTTCAAAAGTGCTTAACCTTCAAGCAACTAACACATAAGAGCAAGTACGTGTGATCCAGTAATGAATTTTATTTATGATTGGAAATTATTCTTTGCACACTACGACATTTTGAAAAAAAGTCGCCCGTGCGCTTTTTGTTTTGAGAGACCTTATTTTTATTTTGTAATTTATTTTTGGCATACTAAGGACGTAATTGAGCTTCGTAACCTTTTCGATTGAACACAATTTTCAAAAATGGCGCCCAATCTGTTGAAAATTTTAAACTGACAAGAAATCGTTAATTACTTGGAAAATTGCCATGATGAAAAATACAATCTTAAAAAAAAAAAATGTTGAGTAGTCACATCTTTCGTTAAAATGTCAATATTTCCACTTTTCGGGAACCAATTTTTTATCAAAATTGTTTTTTAATTTATTTTTTTAGTATTTTTGACATAAAAAAAGTTTTGTAAATGCCTCCAGATGCCAAAAGTGGGTTGGAAAAATAACTGTTGATATCTTTAAAGGCGGAAGTTAAGTAGAAACACATTCGGATAACATGTCAGTGTTGCCACTTTTCAGGAACATCTATTTTGTAAGTCAAACGTTGGATTCTCCACTTCATCGCTTATTTATAATTTTGTGAACATCAGAAAAGATCCAAAAATGATTTAAGATATACCAAAAGCGTGTTGAAAAAATAAATAGCAAGTACAGAAAAGTGGCAACATTCACCTTCTGTTTGATGTGTTTACTATCAACACCTATTTTTTAAGATATCAATTGGTATTACCTAATTACCTAACATATAAATTTTCATGTTCAGAATATTAAAAATATTTAAAATGATCAAAATAGGATAAAATTGGATTTTTTGTGAAAATGTTTTAGAAGAATTTAACATTTCTTAAAGACACCGTGGAATTGTTTCTGTTCTCTTTTAAAACTAATAGAAAGCTTTTTTAAACCCTTAAATAAGTGCTAAAACATTAAAATCGAACAAAATGTGCTTTTTGGATAAAATTCATCTCTTAAAACTCCCGTTTGCTGGAAAAAGTTAACAATCTCAAAAAAGTGAACAGCCCTAGTTTTTACTAGTTTTCTATATTGAGCATCTACTGTATTGATTTTAACGCATTATATTTAAACTTTAAAAACTAGCTATAAACCTACCCCTACACATAATTTTACAACAAAGAAAATTATTAATTTTTCTATAGTAAGTATCTAGGTGTTCTTTAAACAAATCCAAAAAAATATAAAAAACATATTCTTAGTATCTATAATATTGATTTTTAAATTAAATACAGAAGACGCTCGATATAGTGAAGTAGGTATAATATAAACAAGGCCTGTTTATAGTTTCGAGATCTTTCATTATTTCAAGCGAAAGCCTTAAAGGTTTTCATTGTTTTTTCAAGCAATATAAAATTTTTGTGAAACATTTTTAATTAATATAGATTATGTATCTCTTATAAGAGTGCAAAATTTTTTATAAGATTCAGTCAAAATACCACATGTTTATTGTTGTTGAAAAATTCTTGTTTGATACTGCGAAATGGTATGTGTTCTCTATATCGAGATTTTTATTGTTCACTATTTAGAGTAGCCTATTCAAAATGTGGTCACTTGGTGACTATACTGGATAGTTTACTAGGCTGAGATTCTTTATATAGAGCGTCTACTGCAGTTTAATAATTTCGAAAAAGACTTGTATCTGAAAATTTAAAATGTTAAGGAAATACAAAAAAGTATTTTACATATGAGTAGCATGTTGTAGTTCTAGAAGACCCGCGGCAATAACGCACGTGGTCTTGATTTCCCAAAATAAAAGGAAAAAAACAACCACGAGTTTATTTTCCATTTTGAAATGGAAATGATATCCACGAAAAAATAGAAATAAGAACCGCAGTTGTTATGGCTTTTTGGATTCGGCATTAAAGTCCATACTTAAAATATGATGTATACACGGAAAGAATTTTGGATCAAATCACGAAAAACGATCTGCAAATAACGATTCGTTTTTCGTAATTTGCAGCTCATTTATACCTTGGCTCGAAATTTCGTTATTTATGATTAATTATTTGTGATTTGCAAATCCGAGCAAAATGAAGATATTCATACTCAAAAATCGTAAATCAACACTTATCAATTATTCTATTAAGAGAAAAAAAAATTGCGAACAACAAATCGCAATTTGATCCAAATTGTCCTCAGTTGCACGATTTGTAAATTTGCAAGAAAGATTTGTGATCACCATTTTTATTTCGTGATATTGCCACTTGAAAGATCAATCATTTTATTATTTTTTATTACTTTTTATTTAATTTTACTTATTACTTTACGCTTGACTCTAATTGCATTTGAACTTGAAACCTTCTAGTTACAGAGCGCAACCGCTGTGCCAATTTGCAATATAGATCGTTGGTGTCACACATTAACGATTAGATACATTCCCTATTGTGATGCTCTATCTCACCGAGAAGTAAATTGCGACAAGAAAGTCGTAATTAACGATTTTTTTGTTGGTGATATGCAACTATTCTCATGGAGTTGCAAATTGCGAAAAAAAAGTCGTAAATCAGTGATTGTGCAAACGTATATCGCAAATCAATATTTTTAAATGCTGTTTGTGAAATGATTCTTTTGGAGAATAAATTAACGCCAAGAAAGTTGTATTTTGATATGAAAAGTAAAAGCTTGAATCATGAATTTTAGTTGAAAATCGCGAGAAAAAAAACAAATTTTGTAAATTTCTACGTTTTGAATGTTAAATTACCATTTTTTGTATTTATTTGGAATCAAAACGCCTTAATTTATGAATAAAACTTGATTTGTAAATTTCAACTGCAAATTTTTTTAACTGGCGATATTTCAATTAATTCCATGTACTCTGATTAAATACCCTTCTATTTAAAGATCACAAAATGATATAGTAATTATTATTGAATATATATAGGATAAATTCAAAGTTTCTTTAAATGCAAAAGATACTTTGCCAACACCCAACATCGAACCAACCCCAAATCCTTTAAATTTATATTGTTAAATTGATTTTATTTCATTTTGTTGAATGGGCCTTCTTTTCATTCTTAACTGGAATTATAACCCACAAGAAAAAAGTAACAGAACCCATAGCTTTTGTGTCCTTTTCAAAATGAAAAATAAGGCCATGGATGTTTTCTCCTTTTATTTTTGGAAATAAGGCCCATAGGCTTTATTGCCGCGGGCCTTTTTGCACTACATCGAGTAGCATTACAATAACATCACTAGAAATACTAAAGATGTATACTTTTCTTGCGCATAATAGGTTTTAAGTTAAAACAAGTTACGTCGATGCCACGGCCTTCATGATTTATTTATGACGTTTTGTGTCACGGATACACCTCAACAGATCTTATTTGTTTAATTCAAATGTATTTGTTTAACTTTAAGATGCAACAACCTACAGAGGTTGTCAACAACGTATTTTGTTAGTAATTTTATCCTCTACAAGGTCTTAGTCGAACGTTATATTGTTAAATGAAATTTGAAAGGGTTGTTAAATAGAAACAAAACCAATCTTTTTTCCAGATTGCGGCTTTCTCCTAACCAAGAAAATCCCGAAAACTCGTTTTGATAATGAGGAGGCTCACCCAAACAGTTTTCATAAAAAAAATTGTCCATCGAAATATGCGATTAAAATTCCAAATTTGACTGGTCCAATATTCTTTTAACAACAATTTTTAATTGATTTTGTGATACAATATATCTCTTTTAAGTCGGAATATTAACCGCCTTTTGAAAGAACAGAAGAGAAAAAATATGATGTAAAATGGTACATATAACGTTCTCATAACCAAGAATTATTATTATTACAGAATTATTTAGTAGTTTCAATTAGATCATCGGAAACAGTAAAATACGTAAATTTGCAATTAACGTTTGGGAGTAAATGAGTTGTTGGAGAAAATAATTTTAATCGGAGATTTGTTGAAAATTGTGTCAAAACTACAAGGCTGGCAATGATACCCAGGAAAATCTCAGTATCCTTTGGTATTGGTATTGGAAACCCAATCAATACTGAGATTATACCACCTCCAAGCATCCGAAACGATATCGAGACGAGACTTTGCTATACGAGGCAAAACGAGACTGAGTTATGAGAGGCCGATACTGAACCAATTTTTCTTTTGCTTCGTTTTCCTGTTTGTTTTCCTAAAACCAATCATCTGGATGAAATTTTCAAATTTGGTTCAACATAATTTTTTCACAGTAACCATTAAATGCAGGTATCATGAAAGTTTTTGATACTCTGAGCTCGAGTGCGACCACGCAATCCGTTGATAACACCGCAGGTTTTGAAATATGTTAATATATTTAAACCTAAGAAAGAAAAATTCCGTAAAATTTAAGGTAGTGTTCCATAGTGAAATAATGCAGCACAGACTCCCTTTTTTTAAATATGAAATTAATATGATTCAACTCTTCAAAATAGAAATTTTGTAGACTTCTGGTATTTTTGAGCTAAATTGACTTACCTAGATTATCATCAACAAACAAAAATCAATTTATCTATTCAGAAAATCCATACCAAATAAAAATCAATCAACAAAAAATTGTATTTCTTAAATTAAAACTCTCACTAATGAACACGTAAAATTAATCATTCCCAGAAAAATATATGTAAAAAGTTTTAGAGGACTTTGTTTGTTTTGTTTTTTTTTTATACCAAGTTAAATAACCAAGAAAACTTCTCTCCCATGAGAAAGAAAAACAAAAAAAAAATATCAATTCGAATTTCTTTCATTAACATAAGATTTCGAAAAGAAATCTAGAAAAACTTTGTCAAGACTGAATTATTTATTCAAAGGTATCATCCGCAATTCATACACTCCCCTATTTCTCCATTGCCCCTTTTCTATCCAACAATGCATTCGAATTGATTTCTTAGTTTGTATCCGGTTTGCCTTTTTCTCGCGTTTCCCTTCTTTTGCATAAATGTTCAGCTCATTCATTATGCCTTAAGCTAGAGTAGCAATAGCAGGGTTCTTTTGACCAAAGTACTTTTTTTTTAAAGGCACAAACGACACAGACATCAACCTACCACCGAAAAAGAAAAAAAAAAAAGAGAAAATTAGATGCACATTAAACCCATACCTACCCCTTTCAAGACTCAACCCAAACCCTTTTAAAACAGAGAGTGAGTAAAGTAATTTCACTGAAAGCATCTGATTATCATGGAATAAATCTAAATGGTTAAAACAAAAGACTCTGAAAGATGTGGGAAGGGTTTGGAGGGGGGTGGTGGGCCAAAGGGATGATTGTAAGAGGGAATAAAAGTACACTGGAGACTGGAGACGTATCTGGTGAATTACGGCCCTTTATAGGTTTATCTGTGGAAAAGTAAGTAAATGGCCAGCGCTAATACCAACCGTTCGCAGCACTAAATCCCCTTTGTCCATTTTTCTTAAGCAAATCACACAAATCCTAAGCCCAAGAAGGATGACTTTTTTTCATGCCAAGCCACCGCGCACCCCTGCCGCTGATATACCTTCTACAAAATGGAGTTTGGGGAAGTTGTTTTAAAAGTTGTTTTGTCTGTGTTAGCCACTTCTTAATGGTATTGCTTCGATAAGTTTTATGGTACTTGGCCACATTGTTCCATTTCGGGTAAATTAATTTTAATTAAAAATATGTCGCGCGGATGTCTGAAGATTTGTTTTCATTAGAAATTGGTTATTTTTAAAGGTTTTTGATGGAAGTTTAATGTTTTCAATTCAAATGGAAATTTAGAAAAAAAAAAAAATAAATTAAATTTAGAAAAAAAAAATACTTAACGCTGACATGGATGATTTTTTTCAAAATTCACACTCAAGGAGGATATGACTGCCCTCAAAATATTAATCACAAGGTGAAGTAAGTGGGAACATAAGAAAAGACCTAATGGATTTGAATAATAGATAGAAATTGAATTATTCTACAGTGGGGGTTATTGAGACCTTCGGCATCTGGTAACCCTGAACTTTTTGTTTGTTTTTGATTTAGTTTATGACAGCCTGCGTTTGCAGTCCAAGTGAATTTGTGCAATTTAACAGTACAGGCCAACATCACGCACTGTTTTATTCAAAACATTTTCTCAATCAAGGAAATTCAAGTGAATTGAGGAAAATCAAAGTTGACGTCGTCCGAAATGGTCTGAAGAGAACATTGAGACTGTACGGGCCAGCATTAAGAGATCACTTTAAACATCCAGCCGTCGGTATTCTTTGCAGTTGGGCATCCTTCTGATTTCACGTTATTCTCGTAGCTATACAAAATTAAAAAAAAACATCAACTTTTACCGATTGACAAGCCACAAATCCTTGGATTATGCGAATAACGTGGTGAACATCTCTCAAACCAACGGATGCTTAAAGGTCAAAGGCTTTCCTTAAAATGACAAAAACTTCTTCTGTTTGTTTTTAGTTTTATAAAAATCAAAATTCTCGTACAAAAATGAACTGTGATATTAATACATGAACACATTTAATCAATTTGTAAAAATATACTTCTCTCAGATTTAGTTTTCACTCATTCCAACCGGAACCACTTTTTCAAACGGAAATAAAATAAAGAACTTTTTTGCCGGAAGCATTCATTACACTCAATTAATGAATGCACAGAAAAATTTCATGACAGAAAAGTATCATGACAGAAAAATGTCATGACAGAAAAGTGTGGATAGTCAGGGCCTAGTGACTTTCAACTCTCCACCATTCTGTTTGCTTGTTTTTGGTAGGAGTTTTTTGCCGGGTCCGAACGGCTACATGAGAAGCACTTTTTCATGACAAGTTTACTCTTGAAGAATTTGTCAGCTCCTCGCAAGTGGTAGTACTTCGGAAAAAAATGTCTGTTTTGGTGGCAGCGGCTGGGATTGAAACCCAGACCTTCGGCATATCGCCCTGGCAGTAAGGCTCTTATAGAACATGTTTCAATTACCATGAAAGCCTCTAAGGATCTGTTGGGAACAGCCGATGAAGTCGATATCAGGGGCAATGGGTATACACTTTTAGAAGTTGGACATATCGGTAGAAAAAAGTACCATCAGTGTTAACGCTTACCTTGAATAAAGGATTTGGGGTATAAGTGCACTGCGACCATTAAGATCTATTGTGCCCCTAACGCTTACCAACGCTTACCTTACGCACTATTTGCTTTCAGAATAAAATTGAAGATATCACGCAGTGATTGCCCATTTCCTTGCCGATCAGAAGAGATTTTGTCGTAGTTTTTGTGTTTCCAATGGCACTCGACACAAGTGAATCAGTTTTCCCGGGATCCCAAGTTCAGCCATTGCCATATAGAGCTGACGATGAATGCTGCTTTGATTTCGATAAATAGATGGTGAGTCTCAAGGTCTCTTTCAGGAATTGCTTCGTAGTGAATGTTTGGTCCATCGTCCATGGTCAATCTGCTTGGCCAGAAGCCATACTCTGGTACTTACCGATTACAGTTTTGCAGTTGCGGCTTTTGACGCTCACATAGCTCGTTGGATAGGATCTTGTTTGTAAAGTTAGTCCAGAAATATGTTTATATAAAGATTGCATTCTACCCAAACTTGGTTTATGAGTTGCTGAATGCACCCTTTTAACACATCTCATCGATGCTTGAAGAGCTCCATTGGTAAATCCTCACATGTAGCTTCCTTGTTGTTCTTAAGCTAAAGTCTAACCTCTCTCCTATACTGGGTGATGGAAATGGGTCTTCTCTTATAATAAGTTTCACACTACCCGATGCCCTTTGAGTAGCTGCTGGAGTTTCTGAAGGAATCCATGTATAATTTCCTGTGCTTCGGTGAATATGTTACCTTCGCTGTTGCAAAAAGCCTGCGCTGCGGTCCGGTTTGAGAACTAGCAGCCAATTAATTGGCCTTTTTTTTTAAACTACCAAATGTTGCTTTGATTGCGAGACTCTTAAAATTTGTTAGCTGACGGTTGAGAGAACGAGACCAATGTTGGGTACAAAAATTTCTTTTAAAAATTATGCTTTTAAAAAACCAAATCATACATAGGTACCTTCGAAATACCAACATTACTATATTTAAAAAAAAAAAGTAAAAACTCACCCAACCATATCATAATCCATGAGATTGGCAAAAATCCATTAAACTTCCACCAACGGGCTTCATATTTTTTTCTTTTTATTTTTGATTGGATCTAAAATGCCATGTTAACACAATCACCCAGTGTTCGGGTCAGCGATAAATAATTCTCTCAATATGGCTCTTAGCCATACCAAAGCACAACAACCAAACAAAAAAAAAACACAACAACCTTTCATACTTTAACAAAATGTTAAACGTCTAAAAAATAGGAGCTCACTCTAATACCACCCCGCACCTTAGACACTTTCTATATGGTGGATATGGAAAGAATAGCACATTCCTATAGAGTTTTGTAATGCATTGAACCTGATTGCCAGTTGGGGGCACACTTCAATTAAATTCCCGAACATGAATCCTTCGCCTTTCCCCTAAGCGACACGTAAAACGAGAGCAACAACAAAAACAACAGCAACAAAAAAAAAATACTCAATGAACCTCCGCAAAGGCACCAAACCTAAACTGCGGACCCATTATATCCCCAGTGACCATCATATCCTCACGCTCAAAAATATACGCTCAGTGAGTATCCAATTTTCGGTTACAAAATTGTGTTTTACGTTCGTCCAGGACATCCATAGCACCGTGAACAGGATGAACGAACGATGGAGTTTGTACCCGATTTTTTTTTTTTTTTGTTATCTGGACTCACTCTTTCGCGGTTATACGAAGCTATACGGACGGATCGGATGCGGGTCATGTGAGTGTATCCTCAAAGTCAAAACGGAGCTGTAGTACATGGTCGCTTGTCCTTTTGTTATGTCCTGATGGCACGGAGTAACATAGCACCTTCACTCCCTGCACGACGGCACCGACACGGCACGGCTATTATGTACACGATTTCTCTGATGCGATATGGCGGGAGTGAGAATGAAGTTAGTGCGGTGAAAAATCTCAACGCATACACAAACCGCGGCTAAAAACCATCGACGTCGCCGGCCGTCGTCGTCGTCAAGTCCACAGCAGGGGGAACTAAAAGGGAACCGAACTGACTTTTGTCTGTTGGGGATAGATGTCCTGGTACAATGGAGTAGACTATTATCAAAAGTGTTTCAAGTTGAACATGGCCTAGAGAGGTGGAAGAAGTCGGAGCCGGGACCTACATATAAAGTCTGATGGTTGTAGAATTCAAATATTCGGCAGAAAATTTTCAATTTATATCGTTTCGAATTAGAACGGACTTCGGGAGAAACCCAATATGTAGGATGTAGGTATATTCACAATGGGATCGTTGAAGGTGACCATTCCGGTTACGCTCGGTTGGTTATAACACGCAGAAAGCAGTTAATTACATCTCGCGTTTCGGAATTATCAGCGCCACAATCTGGCAGGAGCTCATACTGTATCAGCAGCAAACGACTCCTTATTTTCATAGATGCCATATATACTGGTTATGTAGGTAGAGTGACACTGTTTTAGGATTAGAAGGCTTCTTATGGTTAAAAGCTTTGTGAGTAACAGCACTTTAGTTCTGATGGTACTTTAATGAAGAATAAATTAATTTTTGATGTAGATTCCTTTATAAAAATTAAACATAAACTCTACATCAAATTGAACCTCATCGCTTTGAACAGTGACTTAACAAGAATTTCTAGAATATTTGGACATTTTTCGGGGAATGTTTTGCATTCGAAAAAAAATCTAATTCGATATTTTGGTCCACTTTGACATTACGATATTAAAAGAGGGACACAAAAAAGTGGATAGGTAAAAAAAAAAGAAAAAACCTATGTAAGCACTCAGCATATGATGTATGTACAATGTACATAGACCTATGCAAAATGTATAATGCATAATGTGTAGAGTTTTTGTGGGGCTGCTTCATACGTTTAGTTGACGTGGTTGTTACATTTCAATCTATGTACCAAGTACAACAACAACGAACTCAGTCAATAATTATGTAGTCACCGCAAGTAAGTCTACAAAAAATTTGTGGCATGTTGTCTATTAAATACAGGTGATATGTACACAATACATAGCTGATATGTACACAATACATAGCTATGCACCAGTAACTCTTATATATTTAATGACTACTAAAATATTTAAAGTGTACCAGGCATCCCTAAAATTCCAAAATTGACAAATGTATTCAACACAATAATTTATGTGTTGTGTACACTGTACACTAAAATAAATTAGTTATAAAATCAGATACATGCCATTAAAAGTTCAGGATTTAAAGAAAACGAGCTGCGAGTTAAATAGCTAAGTTAAAATAAAAGCTCTTCACAAATTAATAGTGACAACAAAAATATGTACTCATTACACAAAACTATTAATGATTCCAAAATAGCTTTTAATATACTTAGTCCTTCAAGTTGGTGTCTTGTCCAGCAATCTCACTTGGACTTAACAGTGACAAAGGGAGGGATGGCCTTTGTCATACGCAATTTGTATTAACTACAGTTTAACCCTGTAAGCTATATCAAACAAGATTAGAATATCCAAAACTATTAACAATATTTTGTGATGAGTAAATTGTGTATGTACTATAAAAAATTAAAAATTTTGTAGTGAGTGCATACAAAAATCCACAGAAACTGTACTCACTACATACACATAATCATGTACATCTACACTTAGAGAAAAACCTCCTTGCTAAATTTACGAAATTTCAAATTTAATTGATTTTAATAACTTCATATTCATTGTAAAATCAACTTGGTGGCCTTTGTTACCATATTAAAGTTGATTTAAGAAGATCCCATGTTAGTTTAATACTAAGTTCTTGTTAGAAGTAAATGTTGACAAGAATATTTCAACCTAGGTTTCTTTTTTACTATTTTGGTTGCTTTAATTTCTATTTAGCCACAAATCAGGTTAACTAACGTTCTACATATATGGTTATTTATACAATTTGCACCTGTTACATTTAACCTGGTCTCCTGCTAAAGAAGAACTCTGCCAGTTCATTTCAACGTGACATCATTGTTAAAATGCTTACACACAGATCATCCAAATAAAATGATTTGTATTTAATCTGGCTTCCTGTTAAAGAAAGCACTCTACCATTTCATTTCAGACGTAGGGTTGATTCAACATTGAAATATGTTAAATTAACTAGATTTTCATGTTAAATTTAACTTACATGACATTGAACATTGAGTCATGTGAATTTAACTAGATTTTCATGTAAAAGTAACAAGATTTTTAGGTTAAAATCTGACTAAAAGTCAGTATAAAATTTACTAGATGTCATGAAGATTCTATCTGCAACCTTCGTTGATTTAACACGATACTAAAACCAGGTATCTGTTGAAGCAGTTAACATGATCCACTGTGGTATAAAATAACAACATGAAAATCAGGTATAATAAACCATAAATTGGTTAGTTACGCCTGCTTTTTCTCTGAGTATACTTATCACTAATAAATCATTCTTATTTATGCTGTTATTTTAAACCACAGAACACATAATTAAATTCATTATTTATCCCTAAATCTAAAGAATATTATTTGATGTCTTTTTTAACATTTAAAAAACATCAAATGACTTATACACTACAAAGCTACAGTTGTTATGCATTTTATTTATGACAATAATAGGTACCTACACTTTTTCGGTGCATGAAGTTAAAACTTTCGAGAAGCATAGAAAAATTGATATGTTTGGATTTTCGAGTTACCTCTAAAACGACCTCCAAATAGCACTAAATCGTACCATTTTAATGGTTACATCATAGCACATAATATTGACAACTTAAAATTTTCGTTTGTATATACGTACATAATTTTCCGCATTTCATTGAGTATTCAGCAAATTTTTAAGTGTGAAATCGAAAAACTTCAATTCATCACTGTCATTAGATACACTCCCTGGCATTGGCATTTAAACGAGTTTTCTTTTCACCTACTGGGTAGAACTTTTCGAAATTCTTCTGTGTTGATGATGATTAAACAAAATCGTAAATCGCCCTAACACCTTTGGAGAAGGAAAAAAAAAATTAAAAAAAAAAACAGTTGCTTGTCATTTAGCAACTTACGTTTTTCACTTTGAACTTTGACAGTTTCATTTTGAAGATTGTATTAAGAGACGTGTGAAATTGAGATGTCAATAATTGATCAGCAACGATAATAATCATCATCATGTTTAGATTTCAATTAAATTGAAGAAAAGGCAAAGTGAAAGCAGATGGAAAATTGTGCAGTGTCATTGCTTGCTTTGAAAAGGGTGCAAAGCAAATCAATATTGCTCTGGCTTAGATGGAGGGTAGTTTCTGCAAGGTATGCAAGTCATTGGAAGAAATTAACTTGTTTAGGTTGTCATTTTTGGCGAATTAATTATTTTCCATTCTAAGGAACTATTATTTATTTTCTTTTTTATATTTGAAAACCGAATTCAGATACGAAATATTGATTTCAAAAATTGTATTTGAGTTTGAAAAAATTTGTAAAAAAGTCCTATTTCCAGAGTGAAATAGGGCATAAACAACAATGGGATCAGATTTAAAAAAAAAACTTTTTTTTTCTGTTTGAGAGGGTTAACTTAGAGGATTGACTGAGATAATAGATTAAAGGCTAGACATGATTGCTCGAAATGTTGCTACATTTTTTTATAGAACAAAAAATGTTGTGCTGTAAATTAATACATACCTACAAGATGGTTTTACTGCTTTAAGTTTTGTATCAGTCTTAAGGTGCATTTCAACAGAAAAAAGGAATCCGTTTAAAAAAATACTTTTTGCTTTTGCAGAGTCATAATTAAACAAGAAATATACTAGGGTTTTCATATTTTTCAAGATTTTTATTATAAAGAGTTAAATGGGGGTATACAAAATCCGATATCTTATTTAAAACAGAGTATCAGTATCGGTATCGGTGACTTGGTACTTTTAGAATTTAATAAGAAATTTAACTTATAACTTCTAAGATTTGTGGGAAATTTAGCTGTTGGGGATATGTTGCATAGTCCGCCATTTTGGACAAAGGCGTTGATGAACGAAAATGCAATTTTCTCTGCTCCTATTGGACTTAGAGTAAACAATTTTGTTTGGTTTTGCAAGCTTAAATATCTTTTCAAATTTGACGTTTTTGACATCTCTTTCCAATGAATTTTAATTTTAATTTAAATTTTAATTTTGGTGGGGGCAAAACCCCCATTTATTCGGCTTAATACAAGCTTATTCTTAATCTAACTTAAAACTAAGAACTTAAGCTAACGTTAGTGAGGGGGAGGGCGATTCAGAAGACGGAGTATTAGGGATGGAGTACTAAGGTGAAAGTCAAAGGAGTTCATGTTCAGATTAACATTTCGCAGCATTCGAGAGATAGGTTCGTTTGAGCCATAGGAGGTCCTGTGGGTTGGAAGATAAAAAAGACGAGGATTTCGAGAACGAGGGTTAATGTTAAAGGAGATAGAGTTGTAGAGTGAAATGCAGTCAACGGAACCAGAAAATAATCGATGAATGAAGAAAATGTCTGATATTTCTCTACGTTCTTTCAAAGAATTCAAGTTGATTAGTTTAAGGCGGTCTAGATAGGGAGGTAGGATCAGGGGATTGGTCCATTCAAGGCCTCGAAGAGCAAAGCGAAGGAAGCGACGCTGGACGCTCTCGATTCTGGAAATGTGCATAAGTTGATAAGGGGACCAAACTTGAGAATGATATGTATAGGGATCGAGTCACGTAAGGGTTAGAGAATTCCTTTGACCATCTTTTGACGAAGCCGAGGGTTGAATTTGCCTTGAGAATGATATCATCTACATGGGAGAGAAAATTAAGTTCCGGGTCAAGTATTATGCCAAGATCACGAATAAATTCAACGGTGGGTACGGGTTGATTATGAAGGAGGTAAAGACGGGGAGGAGATTTAATACGCTTACGCGTAAAAGTGATTGATTGGCATTTGCAAACGTTGAGCTCCAAGCAATTTTTAAGACACCAAATTGAAAAACTGTCAAGGTCCTGTTGAATAAGGGAACAGTCATGTATCGACGAAATAATCTTGGAAAACTTGGTA
Source organism: Dasysyrphus albostriatus (assembly GCA_946251815.1). NCBI lineage: Eukaryota > Metazoa > Arthropoda > Insecta > Diptera > Syrphidae > Dasysyrphus > Dasysyrphus albostriatus. The sequence goes on from OX276336.1 coordinate 52,376,118, forward strand.
TCATCAGCGTACAGTGAAATACAAGAGTGTTTGATGACCTCTTCAATATCGTTAATAGCAAGAATGAACAAAAGAGGGCCTAGGTGGCTGCCTTGGGGAACACCGGAGGTAGCTAGGAAAGAGCAAGAGGTGGCGGTTCTAAAACGAACGCTATAATAACGATTCTTTCCAATGAAAGTTGATATTGTAGAAAAACTATAGAAGTTTCTAATAAAAACATGGTTTTTGGCGTTTATCTTACCTCTTATTCATCAGAATTAAAAAAAAAAATGATTGCATTAGCCTGCTTACCGAATTCCTACATTTTTGTATACCAACTTACTTAAATAGAAAATAAATAGTGAAATAAAAAATTCAAAAAAGAGTAAGAAATTTGCCAATATCCAGCATTCCTTGGGAAAAATAACGATTCTTACATAACGATTCTTATAGAAGGTGGGTTCTGCAATATAATAATGGATTCTTCTCCTCTTTCTCCCTTCTTTCATCTTAAATTTGTAGCTACCAGAAAACAAATTAGGTACTTGTGCTATGCATGTACCATATTAAGGTTAGTTCCTAGGCCTTGTGTACCACATTATTAACATAGAAACTTATGAATTTTTGTCGTTGACTATTAAGAGCAACCCTTTTTCATTTCTTTCAAGGAAAAACGATTTATATTTTTGTAGTCTTAACTTTTTTTACTATAACCATTTTATATTCGTGGAACGCTTTTGCGTCACCACCAACACAAGATTTAATTAAAACCATTGACTTGATTTACGATCGACGAGTGTCTAGTCTCATCGAATGGTGGAATAATATTTTTGTGTGTTATATTCCTGCTACTGCTGCTGTTAACTGCTCTTCTTGAATGTTCTTCTTTCTCTTAAAAAAACAAACAAACGAAAAACAAGAAATTACACCCCTTTTTTATCGATTCTATCGGAATTTGTTTTGTCTCTACGTTTTTATTTTTTTTTATTCTTTTCTCTTTAATGTACTGTGTTAACACAGGAATTTTGATTATAGACAATTTCTTCCATATTCGAATGGACCAAAAAAGGGTTTTCCGGTCGTCGCCATCGTTGGTCGTTTATTATGTGGCAGCGAAGCCTTTTAAGTAACTAATAATCTTTTATTTCAGGGGTTGTTGTAATCGGTTTAATAAAATACGTGTCAATAGAACAAAATAGCTATAGAAATAAAAGAAGGGTTGAGACGTTTTGGAATTCAGATATTGAGGGTTTTGGTTTTGGAAAATAGAGGTTTTTTTTTTTTTTTTTTTTTTCTACATGGAATATAGCAAACATCTTTTAAAACACTTTTAAAATATAAAAATTCTAATATGCGGTCTTTAAATAATTTGCTATATCACGACTAACAAACGCTGTAGAGTTAAGCTTTGAAAAAGATTTTTTAACATCTCATAGCAAAAATAAGGAACCTGTCGTTTTAAACAAAGGAGCGTATCCTTGCAGCAATTGGGGCCATATGTTGGCAATAACGCGCAGAATATTCTCTTACAAGGCTCAATCGTCTCGGGCTTATCTGCGTAGACAAGTGAATTTACATAATCCTACAAAAAATAGTCCAGGGGTGTTAAATAGCACGATCTTGGAGGCCATGCCACAGGCCCATGACGCGAGATAATATGCGCTCACCAAAAGTTTCCTTTAATAAATTGATTGTTTCGACGGCTGTACGAACCGAATCATTATTTTGGTAATAAATTTGCACGAATTGCAAATGTTGTTCAGGAGTAAGTCTATTTATTATGAAATGACAAAACAAACTGAGCATAAATCAAATGATAGCTGTCAAAAAGACAAACTCCGAAAAAAAGTATTGCCAGATTGAAAACCACACGTTTAAAAAAACCCTGTTTATAAGGGCAAGTTTTGGATTCACGCAAACAAAAATTTCGAGATAACAATCAAACATGATATTACGATTATAGAGAACATGACAAAAGTGGTTGGCACAATTCTGTCTGTCTGTTTGTATTTCGATCTGCAGCCTAAATCAATGATGCGATCTTTTCAAATTTTGAACTCAAAAATGTTATTTGAAATTTTTTAAGCGACAAAGATTACGATGCTAGACATACAACCGTGAAGGAAAATTTTATTTATCTTATAAACGGCTTCAACGATTTTGATTAAAAAAATCAGTGTATTTTTTTAAGTATGTTGAAGGTACGAGTATGTACTTACGTTTTGATACAAAAAAAAAACTATTTACCAAAAACTGATAATACAAAAATTATCAAATTTCTCATTAGCTGCATTTTATTACCTTCGGGTCTGGGTTGAGGTTGTCTTTTACCATGTATTACAAAAACAACATGGGATCCAGGTTTCTATCGACGTTTAACCCCATAAAAATTTTAGCTCTGATCTGTAGATAGACGGCTATTTACCATTGTGAAAATGGGTTGATAATTTTTTAATTTGACTTTAATGTAGATATATTAATAAATACTAAAAATTGTCATACCAAAGCTTAAAAAAAAAATCTAAATGTAATTTTTGAGCTCTAAGCTATTAAAACACTTTGACTGTCATGTCGTACGTTTTCCCGTACGACGACACCTAGTACCTTAGCTCAGGCCATGTTGTACGTTTTACGTGAGACGGTATATGGGATTTGAAATGGGTTTAGAATTATGTGGCCTTTGCAGAATATTTTAAAAATATTATTTCATCAAAAAGACGCGTCAGTTCATAGTTCGTCCAAAACTGATCAACCTACTGATTGCGACTCTCTGCTTTCAATAAAGTGCCGAGTTGTTCGCCAACGTTCTTCAATAGACTAACTTCTTGAACACCAGTCGAACTTTTGCAAGAATAAATTGTTTTTGACCACGTAAAAACCGTGGAGCATAGTTTGAACATTTTTACACTATAATGATGAGCTTTATGAAGAATTTATTGAGAAACTACTGTCGCACATAAAGGGTGGTGCACCAATTGTGCTACAATAAGAAATTCAAATAACTTTTTTTTAAATCGATGTATTTCATTTTTTTTTTTTATTGGTTAGAAAATTAAATTTTATTTTAAATAGTTAGTTGTTTTTAAAGATTATATGATTATTATATTATATATATTATATTATATATAATGACCTCCACGCTCTCCCACGCATATGCGGCACCTGATCAAAAAATTATTCATTGCGGCCTGAAGAGTTGAAGTTGGGATCGCCTCAATTATTGTCGTTATGGACTGCTTTAATTCAGTTAAATTCCTGGGCTTCATTTTATACACCTCTTGCTTGACACAACCCCATAAAAAGAAGTCTGGTGCAGTCAGGTCAGGTGACCTTGGGGGCCAGCGAAGAGTGGAGTTCCTAGAAATTAATTTGCTTGCGAATTTTTTGTTTAGCTCCGCCATAACTGGTCTGGCTATATGTGCAGTTGCTCTATCTTGCTGAAACCAAACGTTGTTGAATGGTATACGTCTTCGGCGCAGTTCTGGGTAAAAAAACTCCTTCAACATCTTTAAATAACGGTCCCCATTGACAGTAACGGTTACACCGTTTTCTTCAAAGAAGCACGGCCCGACAATATACCTTGATGAAACTGCGCACCACACAGTGACTCGTTCTGGGTGCAGTTCCGTCTCATGGAGCATTTCTGGATTAGACTCATTCCATATACGGCAATTTTGCTTGTTTACATTGCCGTTAAGATCAAAATGGGCCTCATCAGACATGAACAAACAATTGATCAATGTGTTGTCTTCTTCGGCCATTGATATCATTTTTTTGCAAAATTCCAGGCGAACAGGCAAATCCTGAGGGTTTAACTTGCTAGTAATTTGGACTTTGTACGGAAACAAGTTTAAGTCGTCATGAAGTATCCGTTGTAATGACCGTCTACTAACTCCAATTTGCCCCGATAAGTTTCGGGTCGAAACGCTCGGATTGGCCTGTATTGCAGATGCTACTGCTGCCATTGTATCCTGAACCCGAACATTGACATCTCGATGGTACGGCCTTCGTGCGATGCTTCCAGATTCGGCAAACATGTTTACAAACCTCATAATGGTCCATCTACTCGGGAGATTACCGCCAAACTCCCGCCTAAATTCCCTTTGGACGGAAATGACGGACTGCAAAGCATGGTACCGTTGCACTATCCAAATTCTTTTCTCCGTATCCCAAGCATCCATTTTTATAAATCTAAATAGTAACCTACAAAATAAAAAAAAAAAAATAAGCCGATTACTCACACAGAAAAAAAGTAAATACGTTTTATTTTTGTAGCACGATTCGTGCGCCACCCTGTACTTGACTTCTTCTGGTAAATAGAATCGTCTCTAAACGTAATGACTCTAGGTGCAATTGTGAAAAGTGTGGTTTTCGGCTCGTGTTCTATTACCCATTTGAATATCGAAGTCAAACTGCATATCTGAATTATTTCCCAGAGCACCATATACTGAAATCTAATTACCCCGTACTACAATTCCTGCCAACAATACGCACACAGGAATGGTTGAGAGTTGTCAGTCGCTAGGCCCTGGTTCTCCATGAGCTGTTGCGAATTTTGTTTAGCCCTTGTTGTCTCATCGGTCTGAATTTATAACTCATTCAATTGTGACATAAAATCGTTGTGCAGTTTATGACACTGCGTAAAAATATCGTTTGATTTTGTAACGTGGCCTCAGTGATGTCAAAAAAATTTTTCTCAAATCGGGAGATTACCACATTGGAAATCGGTGTAAATCGGGGAAACAGTTTTGAGCCTACTAGTACTAATAAATGCACTCCAGATAACAAAAAATACTTTTTGCTGATTTTTTATGAAAGTGTTTTTAGATTATGTTTTCATTAGAATAAAAAAAAATACTATTTATTTGAAGGTAAAAATGTCATATTTTTTAAGAAACAACTTTTTCATTAGATGTTGTTTTATTTATTTTGTAATTAAATTCATTTTAAAAGTAATATTGTTAGAGCACAGTATAGGTAAAACCTTTAAATTAAAATTAGAAATGTTTATATTTCAAATATAGATGAAGTATTCCAATGTTTAAGCTCTGTTATGCTATTTTCTTACCAAAATTAAATTCGATACTTTGGTTGAAACTTTTGATATTTCAAGTTAATGGAACAAGATTTCAAGGAAATTTTAATGAAAACACGATTTCAACGAAATCTCATTAAAGTCCCGCTCCACCAATGCGAGATCTCAAAAATTTTCAGCTGAAATCTCAGATTTTGTTCTGGTGGGAAAAAGAAAATAGTATAACTCTCGCATCCAAAAAATCAACCGAGAAATGTCGAAAAATGCAACATATATTTTGTTCAATTTTCATCCTATCTTGACTAAATTTATCGATGCGGGAGTTACAGTGGGCACTGTTTCCACTTAACATATGCCTTATCAAAATATACAACCGAAGAAACTTATATAGATAAACTTCAATAATATCAATTAAATAACAGACACAACAGATCTACTATACACGTATAAAAAGTTACAAAAACGAGAACCGATATCAAGATTATTATATTATTTTAAGCTAGACATAGCCATGTTAAAAAATTTACACAAATTTTATATAAAATTATAAGCATTCAATAACGAGTTTCACGTGAACGGAAAAATTGTCATTTCACTTTTGGTCTATGGTGAGTTTCACCCGAAAATGAAAAATAGTACACGGACTCATTAAAGCAACTAGGAGCTTAATTTGTCATTTTTTTTTTGACTCCATACGAAAGATAATCAGGGGTATTTGTGCCCTTTCTGCAACTTTTTAAGTTATCTAAGACCAAGAGAAGTCCGGGTGAAACTCACAATAGCTTTTAAAATTCCGGGGGAAGAAAAATAAAAATCCGTCGTTATACGAGAATTTATGATTCATAGACGATCGTTGAAACAAACGGATGCACAATGCTCCAGTATTAAGGATTCAATTTAACCGAATATCAGAACAGCCCTGTACCCGTGTATACTTTTTTTAATTTTTTTATTCGTAATACGAGTACATTGGAAACCGGGGAAAAATTTCATATTTAATCAAAAATCGGTGTATCGGAAATGGGTCTAAAAATCGGGAGAATTACGATAAATCGGTGTTTCTGGCAACACTGAAAAGAAGCCTTATTTACTATTTCCTTAAAATTTTGTTGATTGCCTGAATTATTATTTTTGTGTCTTACAGTTGATTAGGTAGTTTCAAATTAAGACTCCAATTGTGGCCTGAGAGAAGAATGTTTGATGAGGTATGGTTTCATCAATCAAATCAATCAAATCAAATTCTTGTAATATTCCTTTCTTAATAAATATTTGACTCACAAAAAGTTCAACACAGACAACCTGCCTTTTATAAGCCTGAAGACACAGCAAACCATATTTCTTACCTTGAATCATTCCTCAACTTTTAAGTTGCTAAATAGTTCTTATAATTTCTATTTGAAGGTTACCCTGAATATCTTGGTGCCACCAGGACAACCAACCAACTCTAGACTGTCTTCTCCTTCAATACTCATTTTTTGCCGCTAAAATTCAAGGTGATGAACATTGTTGCTGGTTGTGTTAGGAAAAAAAAACATAATAAACAGGTATTTGAATTTAATGCTATATAGCCACCCCACTATTCCTGATCGTCCGCGGTCTCAATTCCATGACACGGGCTAAATGAAATTTACTTGAATTCATCCCAAAGGACTCCTTGGCAGTGTCCTTTTAATTATTTCAATAATTTTTTTAATTAATATCTTTCTCACCCTTTTGAAATGGTGGTTGCATAATATCTTCCGCCATAGTGATCTGAATTCTTTATTTTCAGGTCACTTGGTTGATTCTTATTATAGCGAGTCTTTTTTTGTCTTCACTTTCTTTAAAGTCATAAATATTTCCATGGAGTTCTTTTTCAGGCACAGAGCTTAGACGCTAAATAAGTTCCTTTTTGTTTTTTGGGCAGGTTTTTTCCATCTCGTTCTATTCCCTTGGTCAAAATTGATGGTTGGAATTCGTTGGTATAGAATGGTGGTTTGTCTGAACGGAGTTCCTACGTTTTCTCTGGGATCTCTTCTACTTGAATCCCCAAAACTTTTTTTCCATGGAAAAGGAATTCATTTAAATCTCGGGCATTCTATATTTTTTTTGTTTGCTTCTTGAAATTGAATGAAACTTGGGGGCGCGTATCCTCGTAAATCTTTTCATTAAGAAAACTTTTCATAGTTATTAGTCTGATTAATTTGGCTCTTTTCATAAATTGCCCAGAAAAACCCAAAGGGTCACCATCATGTACATTTGACTTGTCTTGTATGTAAGGACAGGGATTATGCCTCTTGTTAACCATCATAGTAAATGGTGTATATTTGGCTGTTTTGGGTCGCAATATAGATATAGCTTAGCTGGAGAGAAATATTCAACTTTGGATGTTTTCAAAGTTTTGGTGTTCAAATTGAAATGGATGAGTCGGGGGAATTAGAGTTGTTGTTGTTGGGATAGGGATATGGCAGTATAACCGGTAAGATTTGGCCTTACTTGATGCGGAACGAATTAATTAATTAAATCGTTTTATTTGGAGAGTGAGAGGGTTAAAGTGAAGTGTAAGTATAAGACAACAGACTCCACTTCGTTTGTTTTTAAGTACGTGTTAAGAATTTACAAGGAATTTTGAGATAAATATCGAAAAATTTATGAACGCTGAAAAGTAAAAGTTGTAGATCTATCATATTTGTCTGTGGTTGACAAGAATAATTATTGAAACGAAAGGATGGAATCGGCACTACTTGGCTGCTCATAATTAAAAGTTTTTCATACATTTTACCAATTTGTCTTCTTTTGAAAGCATCTCATAACAAGATTTCTTTGGCAACACTAATTTTTAATTAAGTTTGACCCACCCCTGTATCGATCAAGTGCGTATGCCCTTATGACACACTCATATATTCAAACTCTTATTCTCACCTCTCCGTAGTGAGCATTGGATGCCTTATCACCTCAACTAAGGACTCACTCCTTAAGGAAGGTATTTGGAGGCAGCAAACTAGGGAGACGGGAAGGAGTATTCCCATTAGTCTATACTGCTTATTCAACCCAGAAGTGATAGTAAATAAAAATCGCTCAAATGGACTCAATGAAACACCTGTGAAGTTAGCAGAACATTTTTAAGCTTAAGCTTAAGGCAATGGGACCACCGCAGGAATTTGTAGTTTCGTTGCATTTTGTATGCATTTTTTTATGGTGTGACTCACTGTCCTTATCTAAGAAACTGGGCTAGGTATGAATTTGAAATAAGACTCTGAGTTTGCAGGTTAATTTGCATTTCCAGAAAAGGATAACCCCAAATTTTGAGGTCCTTACATAAACAAAATTTCATACTGCACCGCTAACTTTACTGTAAAGTTAACAAAACAGTCGTTTTTCCTGTAACGGAGCTAGATAGAAATTTGCAGTGGGTCTTCAAATTACAATTTTTTATGCACTTCAAGAAAAAACTCATTTAAAATTTTGAAGTCCAAATTTGAGAAAAAAATCCCAAAATTCACTTTGTACTGTTAACTTTAATGTGAAGTTAGCAGAATAGTTCCTAGTTCCTTTCTCATTAACAGACAGAAAATTGCAGTTACGTAACAAATTTGCAGATTTTATGCACTTCAAGAAAAAACTCATTTCAAATTTTGAAGTTAAAATTTTACAATTATAATCTTCTAGCTAGATCCGTTACTGAAGAAAGACTTTTCTGCTAACTTCATAGTAAAGTTAACAGTGCAAAATGAATTTTGCGGTCTTTTTCGTTAAATTCAGACTTCAAAATTGTAAATTGCAAATTTGGAGTATTGCAAATTTCTATCTATCTCCATTTGAGAGAAAAGGAAAAGTTTTTGCTAACTTCACAGTGAAGTTAACAGTGAAAAATGATCTTTTTTTCAAATAAGTGCTTTAAAGTTTGGACCTTAGTTTTTCTTGAAATGCAAATTAAACTGCAAATTTGTAGCCTAACTGAGTTTTTCTAGCTAGCTCCGTTATTGAGAAAAGGACTGTTCGGTTAACTTCACCGTGAAGTAAGCAGTGCAGAATGATTTTTTTTGTGTAAGGACTTCAAAATTTTGGTCTTCTTTTCTTGAAATGCAAATTCCGAGTCTTATTTTCATATCTAGCCCGGTTTCTATGAAAAAGACAGTGGGTCACACCCACTATTGGGTGAACTGCATAATCTGGGAAGGAAATGCATACAAAATGCAAAAAAACTGCAAATTCCTGCAATGGTCCCATTGGTCTAGCATAAAATTGTTGACAGTTTCAGTCAAACTAAGCTATTCTGAGAAAATTTTATATTTATAAAACCTTGTATAGTAAATATTCTGTATGGTTTGAGGAGGAAATTAAGTCCTCGTGTTAGCAGAACCTCCGCCACGTTTTCATTGATTTCAAGCCGAAAGCAACCATAGAAACAAGCTACATAGAGCAATGTCTAGTTTAGGCATCCCCAAACTCATCCGTTTGTGAAAGATTACGATGGAGAATGCACGCTGCTCCATCAAGGTCCACAAAGATCTCACCGCCTTTGTCAAAAAAGGTTCAAGGCAAGGCGACGCCCTGTCAGGCGACTTCTTCAACATCATTCTTGAAAAAAACAGTGCAAAATTCTCACGTCCACACGAAAGGCGCAATCTTTCTAAAGTCCGTGCAATTACTCACTGACGACATTGACATAATCGGACTAACAAAGAGTAATATCAGTGGTGCTTTCCAGTGGTGAAAATAAGTTTAACGATGAATGAAGGCAGAACGAAATATATGCTATCAAAACGTAAGATCACCCAAAACCGACATCTCAGACAGAAAGTCACTATAGACAGCTATAATTTTGGGGTTGAGGTCAGAATCCCGAAAATTCAGTATCCCAAAAATCCGAAATCCAGTATCCCGAAAACCCAGAATCCCGAAAACTTGAAGTTCCGAAAACCCAGAATCCCAAAAACCCAGAATCCCGAAAACTTAGAATCTCGAAAACCCAAAACCCAGAATCACGAAAATCCAGAATCCCGAAAACTCAAAATCCTGAAATCTCGAAAAATTATATAAATTGAAACATTTTAGAAATTTTTTCATTTTATTTAATTTTTCGAGATTTCAATTACGGGATTTCGGGATTTTGGGGTTTCGGGATTCTGAGTTTTCGGGATTCTGGATTTTTGGGATTTTGGGTTTTCAGTTTTTGGGATTCTGACCCCGACCCGTATTTATAACTGAGGGAAAAAAAATAAATCTCATCTGCTTCAATTAGATTATTTTATTTCTTCGTATCATAGTTGAAAAGTACTATCGGGTTTTTCAATAAGAGCGCTACAAAAGTTTTTTTAAATAAAACAAAAACGGTTTTAGATATCAATGAAATTCTTTATTCTTGTGAAAGTACGTTCGATGCCATTATGTATGGAACTCGATTTCTTTTGCATGGCCACCATGGTCACGCTTGCAGAAGTCCAGACGCTGAACCCAATTTTCGACGGTTTTCAAGCATAAATCGGCCGATGCTGCTGCAATTTCACGATCGATATTCGTACATAGTTCATGAATCGTCGCTGGCTTGTTGGCATAGACCATAAACTTGACGTAGCCTCACAGGAAATAGTCTAACGGCGTCAAATCGCACGACCGAGGCAGCCATGCGACTGGACCATTTCGTGAGATAACACGTTCTCCAAACTTAGTTTCCAATAAATTGATTGTGACATTCGCTGTGTGGCTTGTGGCGCCGTCCTGTTGGAACCACATGTCCTCCACGTCCATATCATGCAATTGGGGCCAAAAATATTCGGTTATCATTGAACGGTAGCGATCCCCATTCACAGTAACGTGCCGGTCTTGATCATCACGGAAGAAGTACGGCCCATTGACGCTGCCGGCCCATAAACCGTAATTTTTTCGGGATGCAATGATGACTCATGCAAGTAAGTGTGGATTGCTACCTGACCAATACCGCATATTTTGTTTATTGACGAAGCCATTCAGCCAGAAATGAGCCTCATCGCCGAATCATTTTCAAGTTGTTCACGCAAATACGACGCTTCTGGTGGGCAAGCGGCTTCAGTTCTTGCTTCAATTTAATCTTATAAGGATGTAGGCCAAGATCTTTTCGCAAAATTCGCCTTAACGACGTCACAGAAATGCCAACGCTTGAGAACGATGTGTGAGAGACACATTTGGGCTTTCTGCAACTGAAGCCTCAGCGGCAGCAATATTCTCGACACTTATTTGTCTCACTAGCAGGAGAATATTTTGTACTGTGCCTGTGGATTCAAATTTTTCCACTAACGTTGAAGCCACTGACTCCGAATTTCGGGAGTAAATTTTAATAATTTTGACTCGTTGTTGGCTCGTCTATCTTTCCATAATGAAATGGCAAACCTTACTGAAGAGAAATATCAAAAGAGCGGCAAGAAATATGGCGTCGTTTGCTGTCCCTGTCGCTCTACTTTTGAAGCGTCCCTGTTGAAAAACCCTTTACATATTTGTACTTAAAATAATCCCCAAGTTGGTTTACTCGGCTTATTCTCGTTTTGGTCTAAGCTAATATTTACAAATAATTTTTGAAATTTGGAATATTTTTCCATCATTTTGCTTTGGTATCGCTATAGTCTCGCTGAAACTCTTTTTTTTCGTCAAAATAATATTTTTAAAAAATGTTAAAATAAGGTAAAAACGTGGTTAAGAACCAAAACGTGGTTTTCCGTGTGTTGCTCATTGTTTTAATCTTGCTGTAAGCTCTCCCAGCCCGTTTATGTATCGTGGTTTTCTCGCTATAGTCTAGCTTTGGTTACGCTGTGACATTTAAACGTAGTTTTTGGCGTTTAAAATGGGTTTTTGTTATCTCGCTTTTGTCTCGCCAAAGTTTTTTTTTTCAAAACAACATTTTTTATATAAGCAAGATGACGTAAAACCATTTTGAATGGCAAAATCTACGTGTAAATGTCACGACTAGACCAAAGCAAAAACATAGTGAGAAAACAATGATACAGATACGTGCGAGGCGGGAATGCAGCGAGACGAACACAATTACCAATTGGACGACCATGACGAGACTTCAGTACAAGGTACTGGGTACTTGACTGGTACTTGTACTTGATAGCTAACAGGCCTGATTAGTGTGAACATTTATATTTTGTAGGCCTTGCATCATTGTATGCATTTAATTATGCGTTTCAGTTATCAGTGAATACATACTTTTGGATATTTTTTGATTTTTTGCTAATACAGTGAAAGGCATTTCTAATTTATTTTTAGCGAAAAAGGTTAAAGATTGACCTTTTGCATTTATTTTTTTGTGAGAAACTCAGCTATTGAGAGATATTTATAAAATACAAAAATAAATCTCCATCGATAACCTTAATTTTTATTTTTATAAAATAAATCTCAAACCGAAAGCGAAATCTTTTCAAACAAATGTAGCAACTTTCAGAATGAAAAATAAAGGTTGACAGTGGTTTTTTCTGATATCGGCCACCTAGGCTTTCGCTATAACATGAGCTGATATCAAACAAAGAACTACTCTTCGCCAGTCGCTGTTTCTATAGGCTTAGAAGGCAATGAAGATGCAAAGCCCTCTCTCGAGCAACTAAAGTGTTCCTATCCTATACTATAAGACGTTTATCTTCCCGGTCTTTTGGTGCAGATGTTTGGACGCTATAAAAAATAAAATATAAATTTTCTGGATGATTTTTGATCCCGTCTAAAGTGAAAAGCAAACAACTGTGATTGCTGGTTCACCTATAGGGCAAATGGACATCAATGCTCTGGCCCGGAAAGTCTTTGAATTTAACCCCGTGGGACGGGGCGTAGCGCCACCTTAAGTAAGTAAGCTTTCCCGATGAGTGGAGACTGGACATTTTTCCCGATCCTCTTAGAAAAGAGACTCTCTGAACTCATCTAAAAAATAGAGGGCTTGCGGAACTGGGCTTTAGTATTCGTTTATGTCGAGTTCCCATCGATGTTTAAAAATCGAAATTTTTCAGTTACATAGATTCTTTCTCCGTCAAAAAAAAAAAATAAATGAATTTCAGAACTCATTGTATCAAAAAAAAGAAAATTAAACTATGTAAATATAAATTCCAATATGGCTATATGATTCTATGAATAAGTTTTGAATATTTCATTTATTACTTTGATCGTAGAAATGTGTTTTCATGGTATACCACTCAATTGCGCCGCGCATCTCCATTGGATTTCTGTTTATTCTACTAAAACTTACATTTTATCAGAATCAAGACATGAGAGATTGCAACGATTTTGCTTATAAAATCTTAGATTGAAAAATTCCAAAATTTTCATCCATTCCGTGGAAGATTATCGCCCTTTGGAATTTTCATCTGGATATTCATTATATAAAAATAAACTGTATACACTATGAATTTGGTGGCTTGGTATTTTGTAAGAAAAGAGTATCCACACAACAAGCTGAATCGGCATTCAGGATGAGACTATAACAACAGCAACAACAAAAAAAAACACCAAATAACGAAAGGAGCAAAGCATTTTCATTAACATTTTTACTTTATTGTCCTGATAAATTTTAATCTAGCATCCTCCCATGTAAAGTATGAAGAAATATCCACCACCTCCCCCCCCCCCCACCACTATAGCCTGGATAGCTGATGTGCATCTAAGGATATACCACCATCAAGTAAATCGCAGCATACTCGTGTATTCGCAGATAAAATTCCTTTTTTTATTTTTTCCTATTCTTCAAGCTGTTCCTCTGCCTTTTCTAGAGCCACTTTTAGTTTTCTCCCATGGCATCGTCATCGTCATTTCTACGAGTATCCTCGTCGTGGCCGCCTTCGTCGCGGTACCTAGTGGATATAAGCTCTTTTGTCGGTTTGCTTTGTTTCTACTTAGAAAAAGTATTTTTATTTTGTTATTGTTGTTATCCTCTGTCTCAAATTTTCTTCCCAATATACTCGTATGTAGGTACTATGTGTATCCACATTTTTAATGGCATCCATGAGTTTCTTTCATTAAAATATTGTTGGTGGTTTTTCACTTGAAAGGCGATCCTTTTAACTTTTGCATCTATTAATTTAATGAGAGCTTGTTCGGGAATAGGGGACAAAAGAGATAGGCGATATGGATAGGAAGACTTAAGAGCTATAGAAAGTTGATACATTATTTTGTTTTCTTAGAGTTCATACATACATAGGTTTGGTACATATTGTATATGGGTGGCATAGCAAGAGTGGGTGGGCATATTGGATCCTTAATCCTTATTTGGCAGATGTGCGGAATGCGCTTTCTCAATGAACAAAGGGAGAGTGTACGAGTATTTATTGCATGTGGCTATTGAAGTCCTTTATTTCTTCGTGGAAAGGTTACAGAGTGCACCTACTTGACTGCACACAAGAGTGATTAGCATTACTCTTGAAAAGAATTAATTATAGAATATTAAAGAAGAGAAAAAGATTCTAAGGATATCTGTGTGCTCAACATAGGTACCTACCAATGTATGCATATATTGATGTGTCTGGGTATCGATCTTTAATTTTTGTATTTAATTTAAGGAAAAAGTAAATACATACATTCATCTAACGTATAAAGTATTCAAGGGCACCTTTTATATACCTGCAGATAAAACTATTGTATACTACCAGAGCGCTTCGGCAAATTCTTGACGGGCATTATTTAATAGAAAATAATCTGTTTTAGACCACCTAGCGCCAATAGCCAAGGCAGTCAGCCATACGATATAAACTTTGGTTTATATCGCGTTAAACAAAAGTAATCTGTCGATTAAGCGTTTGGGGGACGTCTGTCAAGTAAACAGGACAGTTTTCACCTGTATGCAAATAAACAGAAATTTGTAGTTTTTGTGCATTTTTATTCCTGATTTTACAGGGTGCAATGGAGTAGTCTGCTTACTTCCCTTTGAAGTTACATCATGTATCTCAGGAACCAAGCAATGCTATAGGAACTTGCAGTAAGGCTACAAATTTACAGTTTTCTTACATTTCAATTATAGGCTAGGTTCAAGTTCTCAATACCTATACATAGTTGAAATGCAAAAAAAAACATAGCTATCATTCTCAGTTCCTGAGATACCAGAGTAAGTAAGGTCACTCGATTGCACCCTTATTTGGTGAACTGCCAAAAGCGTAAATAGCAATAAAAACGGCATAAAAAGCATATTCCTAAGCGGGACACTACACTTGTGTGCACACTTATAAGCGGAAACTAAAAATTGTTTATTTTTTTAGTTCGGTGCTTCGACTTCGATCGGGATTATGTGTGGTGAAAAGTGTGCGAAAAGTACCATGTTTACTTCATAGACGTCGATGGGTGTACGTATTTCTTACAGAAGTGATATAATCACCTGTAGCGTCAAAACCATGACTATCAACTAGAGCCCTCGATTTCAGCCAGGTGTTTAATTGCACGGGTACCCGTGACACGGCATTGATATCCGTGTACCCGTGTACTTTTTAAATACACGTGTTATTACAAATACACGTGTATTTAAAAAACCTTTGAATATAATAAGAATTGATTTTCAGTTCTGGTATGAAGACGACACCGACGACGGCGGATTTTTCTAAAACCAATTTTAAAGATTTTCTTATCGGTTTTCAGAAAACTCAAATAAATATAATGAAGTTGAATTTTCAAAACTCGTATCAAAGTCACCTCACCTCATTTGGGTCGTTTCAAAAAAAAACAAGTATGCTATTTGAAAAGCCACCTTGACCTTGGAGTGACCTTGGGAAACTTTTAACCTTTATTACAAATTATCTTAGCCTTGCCAATTTCTAGGACTTGTTGAACTTTTCTGACGAATTATTGGCCAACTAGACGACATTTTTTTCAAATTTCCCATATGATGTGCATAGGTCCAGAGCCCTTAAATCGTTTTTTTTTTTTTTAATATAACAACCTCTTTAATAATTTAGAGCTTTAAAACAAGTACCAGAATATTTAACTTGCGATATAGGTACTAGGTATGGGGCATGTTTTGGATTCGTGCCAAACAAAATTTAAGATAACAATCAAACATGACATTACCTTGATAGAGAACACCAAAAAAAGGGTGGCACAATTCTGTCTGTCTGTCCGTATATCAACCTACAGCCTAAACCACTCAAACAATTTTCTTAAGATTTGGAACTTAAGGTTTTTTGTAACTCTCCAGAGGGGAAATCGATATTTGTTTAGTACCAAAAACAACGGTACTTGCCCAACAACCGTAAATTAAAAATTTATTTATCTAAAAAACGGCTCTAACCATTTTAATAAAAAAATCAGTGTATTATTGTAGTTATGGTGTACTTTTCGATAAGACAAAAATTTACCGAAAACATTAACGATACCAGCCCTTCAACAGTTTTTTAAGTTTCGTTTTTTCATTAATAGCTTAAACGATTTCAGTCAAAACTTATGCAAGATCATCTTTAAAATGTTAATAATATTGCATACTAAAATTTTGAAAAAAAATATGAGAGTTTTAAATGAAAAAAAAAAATGCCACCTTGACATTGATTGACTATGATTGTATGGACAAAAAAATATTTAAACTCGACCGGTTTTCTGAAAAAAAATTTCTAATATTTCTATCAAATTCTTAAAAATTTTTTGAGAAAAATTATTGATATGCCAATTGTTAATATTTATTTATATGCATATAAAAATAAAATTTCAAAAAAAAAAACTTACCAACTCGTTTTTGAGATATCGAATTTTCAAAAAAAAAATAACTTGAAACTTTTTTTAAAATTCCAAAAACTTTTTTTTGAAACTTTCGATATGCAATATTTTTTAATCTTATTTGTTTATTAAGAAAATTAGTCCTAATCTGTTCAGCCGACTATGAGAAAATTCAAAATTAAAAAATGTTCTATGAGAAGTACCTTATTAATGGTTGCAATTAAAATTTGTATTTATAATTTTTGCTAGCATATCGCACCAATTTAAGCATAAATAAAAAGTTTTAAAAAATCGTAGGAGATGTTTTTAAGAAAAAATATTTTCCTTTACGTTTTTTCAACAATTGTATGAAAGGTGCGGTTATTTTTCCACGGAAGTAAATTTTTTCTTAAATACCGAGTTTTGTAAAAATCAGCTATTTTTAAAAAATCCAAAAAATATTTTTTTTAATTTTGCTAAGAAAAGAACCATTAACAGTGCTAAGAAGCTTCTGTATAGAAAAAATTATTTGAAATAACTGCTTTTAGTTAAATCCAAATGAAAAATGGTTCTTTGGGAGGTACTTTTAATAACCATCTTTCGAAAAATGGTTTCCCATCCGAAGGTAGCTTTTACAAAAAAAAAAAATATCTACTGATTTTTTTTTTAAAGAAAAGTTGTAGAGCCGTTTTAGAGAAAAATAAGATTTTGTAAAATTGCTAAGAAAAATTGTATGGCAGGAACGGTGAATTTTAAATAAAAAATAAAAACGTGTGGGCAGAATCACTAAAAACCACTATGTACCAACTTAAAAGAAAATCAATCTAGCCCTTTTGGCTGTAGCCAAACAGACAGACAGACAGACAGATAAAATTTTGCCACCCACGTTTTGGGTGTTCTCTGTCATCGTAATGTCATGTTTGATTGTTATCTTGAATTTTTTTCTTGCACGAGCCCAAAACTTACCTATGTATGAACGTATATATCGTAAGTAAAAACTATGATTATTCGTTCAGTTCTACACTCAGAGAAAAAAGTCAGGTAAATAATTAAATTTACAAGGTGCATAATCCCATATAAAGTTACAGACATTTAAAAAAACTAATCTGATTTTAAAAACCTTATATTAAGTCTTAAATTAGACTGGTGGCCTATATTACCATATTCAAGTTGATTTAAGAAGATGAACTGTTATCTTAACACTAAATTCTGGTAAACAAGAAATTTTGACAAGAATATAGCGCTAATTTTACCTGAGATCAGGTTTTCTTAACACTGCTTATTATGAATTTCTATTTGACCACAAATCAGGTTGAAGTACCATTTTATGTGGTTAATTTTACAATGTTTACTTGTTAAACAAAACCCCATCTGTTAATTTTAACGTGACAGAACACACACACGCAGGCCATCCGAATAAAATTATTTAAATTTAACCTTTGACCTGACCGCCTGTTAAACTAGCCCCCTACCAGCTTTAAAACACACTCACAAGCCTTGGTTAAAGATACACTCTGTGAGGTTATTTTAACGTGACACCAGTGTTAAAGCACATACAAACACAAGCCATCCAAATAGGGTCAGTTTCAACTTATTGATATTTGACACAAGTTTTTTATGCAGCGAAGTGGCCCAGGGGATGCGTACTATCTCCATGTGTGAGAAGTTTCCAGTTCAAAGTTAAGTAAGTATCACAGAGTATTTTTAAAATAAAATATACATAGTAATAAATTTCTATACTTTCAGAATAATGCAAAATAAATAGGACGGTGAGGAGTGTTAGAGAAGAGACCTACAATCATGGATCCAAATAATAATAATAACTGGATACAGGGTTGATTCAACATTGAATAATGCTAAATTAACTAGATCTTCATGTTTAACTAACAGAACGTTGAACATTTTATTCATGTTTTTGAACTAGATTTTCATGTAAAGTTAACTAGATTTTCAGGTAAAAATAAGAAGATTCTCTGGATAAATTTACAGTTTTACTTTTTTACGGCAGTGTTAACTTTAACTGAAAGCAACGTTGATTTAACACGACATTAAAATCAGGTATCAGGTTAAACCGTTAACCTGATCTACCGAGTTGAAAAATAACAACCTGAAAATCAGGTATAATAAACCAGAAATTGGTTATACCAGTTTATTTCTCTGAGTGCACCACCTTTAATTTTTTAACTTCCTTATTAAGAATGCTACAAACTATCACGTGTCACGTTAAACATTACAACAACAACATATCTTGTTAATTAATTATCGATATAAAATCTCATCAAATCAATCAAATCCCACAGTATTTTTGAAGACTTTGACAATCAATGAACTTTCAATTTTAATAATATAAAATGCTGAGTCATTTAATTTTATCGAAATGTCAATTAAAGATCAGTGAAGTGCACAGGTAGTTGAGTTTTTTGTTAGGTTTCTGTAAATTATAAACATTTAATCTACCATGAACTTGGTTGGTAGCAAACCAGAAAGATGATAGCAAAATTATTATAGCAAAAGCTATAAACTTATCAAATTGTTAATATTATATAATAAATTCTTTAAATTGATTGTTTTATGATCGCTCATAGGTTTATAAGTATTAAGCTCCTAGCAAAATGTATGAAAGTATAAAAATAACAAAGAATATCGAACTCAAAACGTTATCAGTCTTTGGTTTTTCTTTTAAAAAAATTATCACGCGCCATAATAGAAGTTATAAATAGAGGTTTTACTAGGTACATGTGCGTTAGTATTGTGATCAATATTTTATGGGAATAATTGA
Source organism: Dasysyrphus albostriatus (assembly GCA_946251815.1). Lineage (NCBI taxonomy): Eukaryota > Metazoa > Arthropoda > Insecta > Diptera > Syrphidae > Dasysyrphus > Dasysyrphus albostriatus. Next base: position 52,395,518 of record OX276336.1, read on the forward strand.
AGCTTAAAACAAAGATTATAACTTTTATTATGTTCTATTCATAGGCGCAATCAAAAATATCAACAAGCTCTTAATCCATTTCCAATACAAGCTGCATAAGCATACATATGAGGTATTGTGTTTTGCTCATAGACACCAGTAAACAAATGAGACCATGGGCCAGATGCAAACACTGCTACATCATCTCCACCATGAGTCTCTAATTCAAGTTCTGCTGTAGCTGGGAAAGGAACATGTGGATCGTTCTTATTCACAGAAGTGGGATCACGGCGAACGTTGTTTTCAGTATCGTAATAAGTCTTAAAGCCTGGTCCATTGGCATAGGACAAAGTAAGCAATGGCTTTCCATCTTCAGCTTTGGCTTCTGTTGGCCCGAAAATTGAAAGACCACGTGTCTAGAAAAAAGTATACCACCATCAAGCTTATATGACAAAGTGCATTTTAAACTTACGGGATATCCCGAGAATGAGAAGGCATGAGAATGGTCAGCTGTGACTACTATGAGAGTATCTTCCTCACTGGTCATGTTTTTGGCCATTTCGATAGTTCTTGAAAACTGAAGAGCCTCATCAAGAGCCAATTGAGCTTGGTTATCATGATGAGCCAAGTCAATCTTGCCTCCTTCGACAAACAAGAAGTATCCCTTTTTCTCCCTCTGCAAAAGCTCTATCGCCTTTTTGGTCATCTCTTCCAGACTTGGCTGGTTAGTTTCAGGTGTTACCTCTAGATTATACTTCAGATGACTGTCCTGAAATAATCCCAATAGCCTCTCGGTGGTTCTTGTGCTGACCTTCAGCAATTGCTGCCGAGTTTCGACGTAAACATTGCGGTTGCTTTGTCTAGTATATTCTTCGGTAAGATTTCGTCCGTCGGAACGCTTGCCACCTTTGCCCATGGCTGCATCGGTGAAGTGCATTCTGCCACCACCCAACATGACTTTCAACTTACTTCCAACCTCTCCATGAATAAGCTGATAGGCAATGTCTTCAACTCCCGATTGTGCACCACAAAATTTCTTAACCTCAGCGTCATTTTCCCAATCGCGATCAGCTGTATGGGCATATACTCCCGATGGAGATGCGTGTGTCACACGGGTAGTGGTTACGAATCCAGCAGCTTTGCCAGCGTCCAGAGCCCACTTTGCAGCTGAGTACACAAAGTTTGAGGTATTCTTGCTTGCTTCACAGTTATCCACATCGACATTGGCATTAACTCCGATTGTCCCGTAATTAGCTTTGATGCCACATAAGTAAGCCGTTGCAGTATTGGCTGAATCTGGAACAATTCTGTCCACGGAGTATGTCTTCGACAATCCAGTGTAGGGAAATTTCTCAAATGATAGTTTTTTTTCCTCACCTCCGAGATTAAGTCGTGTTGCAGCGATGGTGGTAAGTCCCATTCCATCACCAAGAAAGAGTATCACATTCTTGGCCACGTTGGTATTTATCCTTTTGGCTTGTTGTTCACTCACGAATTTCTTCCCTGATTCTATCCAAAATTCTGTTTTATCTTCACCATCTAGAGACCGAGGATTGATGTCAGATGAATTGGGTAGATCAGGATGTAAATGTGTCTTGTAACATTCTTCATCCTCTTGACATCTTTTTGGTAATGCACTTGTTTGCAGTAGACAAAAGCTAAGAGCAAGCACAAGTATTATTGAAATTGACTTCATCCCGACTTGTTTCCACAATGGATATGACGGAACTGGGCTCGAAGCTATAATTTATCTGAGTTTATTTTGTGTGTTGATAACGATTTAAGATTATAGGATTTATTTTATGAAGCGATCGCTTTATACTTACTCTTTTGTTTAGATATCGATTGCTCTCAAGTACCTTAACACGCTTATCTTAAGGTTAATCTGATTTGGTAAGAATTTAGTCGACTCGTCCGGCAAAAAAAAAATATATAATCACTTGATACATTATGTTATTCAAGTGTCTCCTGTCACCTTTAAGCTATAATTTTACTGACTTCCCGGTGGCACTTAGATAAGATATTTTAATTCAAGTAATTCAATGGTTTATAAAAAAAATTAAGTTCATGACTATGTCCCATGGACTTGCTCTTGCTCTTATGCATAAAGTCCTTACAATTTTAACAATTGTAAATTGAAAGTGTTTAGAAGCACGAGATTCGATGTTTAAATTGGCTTAAGCAATTTTTTTTTTTATAGTTTGAGGTTATAAAAAAAGAACAATTACAACTAAATTTTGATCAAATAGGAATATATATGAGTAAATGAGAACAAAAACTCGTTACATCCAAAATTTAAATTTTGTACAAATAGAAAAAAAAAACTAAATAAGGCTAAATGATAGTAACTAGAAAAGATTTTATTTTTTGTAATAAAAGATTTTTTAAACTATATGTTATGATTAAGAGCAAAAATACATTGAAAGTTCCGTTTAAAATATATTAAGCAACTAAATTTGGATATGAAGAGTTTTGCAACAAATGATTGTATATGGTCAGTTTCCACACTATCAAATCTCTATTTCTGATAAAAGTGGATATGACGAGTTTTGGTTCTCATCTTCTCATAGATATACGTTAGGGTGGTCCTTAAATTGGACGTAGTTTTGGATTGTCCGCATTCGATTCAAAATATTGAAAACAAATTTCAATAATTTTTCCGATTTTTATTTCACCCCCCTGGTCTCCCAATTTTCACTTTAAGGTACTAATTACGGTAAAGGATTATTCTTATAAAACGCGAAGATAAATCAGAATGTACTCGTACCTATAGATTAGATTCAGACGAAAAAAAAATTGTATAGGAGATGGGGTCTATTTCTTCAAGTTCAGGCGGGAAGGGTAATTTTCTAGAAATATGGCTAAAAACTGAAAAAAATTATTTAAAAAAAACGGAAATACTTACAATGCCACTCCTTAGCTTTCCTAAAAGCCACAGTTCCAAAATTCAATTTTATAATACTCGTATGCTTCCTAAATAAAGTTTTTATTTTAAGTAGTTTTTGAGAAAATAATTTTAATCTTAAAAAATTATAACTTTTTGTTTTTTAATTTTTAAGTTTGAAAATTATTTTTTCAAAAACTATTTGAAATAAAAACTTTATTTACGAACCATATTATAGAATGGAATTGTGGCTTTAAAAAAAAACTAAAGCGTAGCATTGTAAGTGTTTCTGTTTTTTTTAATTTTTTTTTCTGTTTTGATCCAAATTTTGAGAAAATTACCCCTCCCGCTTAAACGGGGGAAAATATACCCCCTCCAATACTATTTTTGTTCTTGTCTAAATCTTATTTATACCCTCAGATTGTTTTTTTTCGCGTTTTATAAGATTCACCCTAGTCCCATAATAAGTACCTTAAAGTGAAAATAGGGAGACCGGGTAAAATAAAAATCTGAAAAAATAAGGAAAAATTTTATTTTCTATGTAGAGCCATTTGATGCTTATCCATCTCAGAATTAAAAAAAAAAACAATATAAGGACCACCGTATTACACATGTACTCAATAAACAAATACAAAATTGATGAACAGAATTTTTAAAAAATAAACTAAAAAAAAATGCTTATCTTAAGTACTTAATAATGGCAATATAAAAATATAATTTCTTGAACAGTTTTCAACTCATTTTTAAAATAAATAATTTTAAATTCAATAGAAACTTTACTAAAATTTAAAAATTGTTTGTATTTTTAAAAAATATTTCAATTTTTTTTCTTAATATCAAATATTTAGAAAACGATATATATATCGATGCTTTTGAAACTCGATATTTGAGAGTTTTTTAGTCCTTCCTAAATTATTTTTAGAAAAAAATTTACGTAGATGAAGAAATAATGGTAAGGAAGATATTTTTTTTTCAATAATGACTTCTACGATTTTGATTAAACTTTTTCCATAAACTAACATTAATACGATCTACTACAAAAAATTATACATTTTTGCGCTAAGCAACTATTAATAGTACCTGTCATAGAACGTATTTTTTTTATTTTGAATTTTTCGATTATCGACTTAGCGGATAATGATACATTTTTATATATGCAAATTTTAGATAAGATTAAATAATATCGTATAACAAAATTTTCAGGAAAAAAAGTGTTTGAATTTTTAAAAAAAGTTTCAAAATACTATTTATTTATAGGTGCAAAGTTTGGGAGTATGCAGAGTTTCTTTTGCACTTAAACCACTTGTCAGTAACACCTCAGTTTGAGATCACCATAAATACCGCGTAGTAATATACACAGGTGTTAATAGATCAATTAATTCTACTTATATAAATATAAATATAGGTATACTTTATATCGTTTTTAGCTTCTTGCAATTTCTTCGAATACTTTCTTTTGCCAGGTATACCTACCTACAATTGTTAAAAATGGCATATAGCCAAATTTACCTCATTAACTTTATGAAAACCGACATAAGGCCAACTCTTAAAATTTGGACTTATGTCGCTTTTTAAAAGTGACATTAGGCCAAATGTTTAAATGTTTATGTCACTAAGCCTTACATGGCACACCGGAACATAGCAAACAAAAAATTGAGAATCACTGGTTTAGCTTATCAATTATTCTTAAGGCCTTCTTTTTTTTACAATTCATCATCATCATCATCAGTATGTATGGTGCTAAAATACGACATCTAAATTAGCTAAAACAACTTCTTTGAGAGTTTGAAATAAGAAAATCCCCATCTTAATTCTTGATTGAAAATTATTGTATGGAAAAAAAAATTAAATCGTTGGAGTAGTTTTCTTAAAAAAATAATTTTGTAGTTATATACATAGTTCAAATTTTTAAAACATCGTAAGTATTTATTTATGGAGATATAATAATAAAATTTAAAAAAAACTCTCAGTTCGTTTTCGGGACACAGAAATTTCAAAAAAAAATTTAAAGTTTTTTTAAAAAATCAAAAAACTTATGTTGTGAAAATTTTGTTATGCAGTATTTTTTTAATCCTAGGTAAAACAGTAAACCACTTTTTGTTTGACTTGGTATAATTTTCAAACTATTGGCTTAAACTTCTGGGGTTTAAATGTTCTAAAGGCTTTGCTTATTAACTTTAAAAACGTCATGGGAAATACAAATAAAGGATTATTATCAAATCAAAATGCAAATCGTTAATTTAAAAAAAAATTAATATTTTATTATTGTTACGAAAATTAAAAGATTGGCAATAAAAGCAACAACATGAAAATAATTCGGATTTTCATCGAAAAATCATCTTCAGCGATGAGGCTCATTTCTGGCTGAATGGCTTCAACAATAAACAAAATATGCGGTATTGGTCAGGCAGCAATCGACACGTTCTCCATGAGTCATCATTGCATCTCGAAAAAATTATGGTTTGGTGTGGCTTATGGGCTAGCGGGGTCATTATCCGTACTTCTTCCGTGATGATCAAGACCGGCACGTTACTGTGAATGGGGATCACTACCGTTCAATGATAACCGAATATTTTTGGCCCCAATTGGATGATATGGACTTGGAGGATATGTGGTTCTAACAGGACGGCGCCACAAGCCACACAGCGAATGTCACAATGAATTTATTGGAATCCAAGTTTGGAGAACGTGTTATCTCACGAAAATGTCCAGTCGCTTGGCCGCCTCGGTCGTGCGATTTGACGCCGTTAGACTATTTCCTGTAGGGCTACGTCAAGTCCATGGTCTATGCCAACAAGCCAGCGACGATTGATGAACTTCGTACGAATATCGAACGTGAAATTGCAGCAGTATCGGTCAATTTATGTTTGAAAACCGTCGAAAATTGGGTTCAGCGTCTGGACTTCTGCAAGCGTGCCCATGGTGGCCATGCAAAAGAAATCGAGTCCCATACATAATGGCATCGAACGTACTTTCACAGGAATAAAGAATTTCATTGATATCCAAAACCGTTTTTGTTTTATTTAAAAAAAACTTTTGTAGCGCTCTTATTGTAAAAAACCCGATATAAAAATCGTTTTTAAGCAAGAAAATATTTTCTTTATTGGTTTTTAATATATGTATTTGCAAGACAAATTTTTTGCTAAAAAACTTTGGAAAGTTTAAAAATACCTTTAAATACCGAATGTTAAAAAAACTTACACCGTAATTAATAAAGTATTTGATAAAAAAAAAATACCCATTTATTTAAAAATCCAAAAAATATTACTATTTAAAATTTTTGTAGGAATAACTATTTACATTTCCTTGAAGCTTCTTTGGAATGGTTTCCCTTCCACAGTTCTGAAAGAAATAAGTTGATTTTTGTTTTAAGTAAATTTGTGGAGCCATTTTTGAGTAAAATAAGATTTTGTAAAATTGCTTAAAAAATATTGTATGATACCGTTACTTGATTTAGATCTAAGAAAAATTGAAAAAGACTTGCGGGCAAAATCACCAAAATCCATTGTGTATCAAGTTTTAAGAAAATCGATCCAGCTGTAGCCGAACAGACAGATAGGCAGAAAGAATTATTTTGACCCACTATTTTCATCTAACCTATGAAGAGCTGGCCCCGATATCAAACCGTATCGTCTCGGTATGGCCAAACATGAACAAATTTCAGTAACGTCTCGGTATCGGTCTCGTATAACTCAGTCTCGTTTGATCTCTTATAACAAATTTTATCGTCTCGGTATCATCTAGGTAACGTTTCGAATGCTTTGAGCTGGTATCGTCTCGGTAACATTTTAGTTTCCGATACCGATACCAAACGATACCAAGACTTTTCTGGTATCGTGGCCCGCCTTATCCCTATCACCGTAATGACAATTCTGATCAAAATCTCGAGTTAAATTTTTCTTACGAATGCATGACTTGCCGTTTACTATAGTACCTACATATATATCGCAATTAGAAGATATTAGCAGATGACAAATTATCTAAGAAAAAAATTAATTTAATTTTTAGATATACCACCGACAGAAAAACATTCATCAATATAAAAAAAAAGAAAAACGCATTTATCTGGATTCTGGAAAGTCCAAAAATACATATGTGTATTGTATTCATAACATTCTTTTTTTTAAATTCTATAGATAAAAATTGGTTTGGTGCCTGCGCACCCCCCCCGCCTCCCCCCCCCCAACAAAATCCTGCGGACGCCTATGATAGTGGCCCAAATTTGATAGGATGTGATTCTCTATAAGAATTTGAGTTGGGCACCATCAAATAAAAAATTTTAAGCAATTATTGCCAAATCATTATGTAACTCATTTACCATTTTTTCATTATCAATTATTTTTTTTTATTAAAAAAAACAAAACTATTTTTAAGCATTTTTTAAATTCTTAGTTAGACTTTGGTCCAAGTAAGCAATTTTTGAAAATATAAATGCAATACGCTATGTTAGTCCTTTGTTATAAGGCGGAGCTTACTTGGCTACCCTAAATATGACATCAACAATAAAAATCGCCTTAAGACATTAATCCAAAAAACAGGGGATGAAAAATCCCTTTCATGTGACGCACAATCCAAAATATTACTTTGAATATAAATGTGTGTATTTTGCGGTTAACCACAAAGTGTAATTGGTTGTCTACTGCTCATGTCTATACCAATCGGTTGTTTTGTGGGTGGACTTTTTTCCTATTCAACATCAGCTACCTATTCGTATAAAAAACCCTTATTCTACACCCTTCCAAAACATCTTTTTAAATCAATCAAATTGATTGACATACAAAAAGTTACCTTCATTTTTGGAATTTTCAAAACACTTACATTTTAAATTAATATCTTTGCCAGATGCCAGCGACTAACAGCGGAAAAATCGCGAAACCATCATCCTTTTCAACGATGTCCGGGGCATTTTTATTTTCAAGAAAATATCCAAGACACAAATGTATGCTTTTTATATACATTTTTCTCCGCCACCGTGGAAAAGTTTTCATTTTCTTGAAGAAAAAATCCTTGGAAGACATTCTAAAGTTTTTCTTCTCTCAAGTTGTTGCCAGGAAAAAAGAGGAAAAATGGGTTAAGACGATTTGGGTTCGCTGTGCTATGAGAAATATTACACCCTTCTTCATGGGGGTGGATTGTTTATTCCCCCACACATTCCAATCGTTTGCCTGGATTTTTCTTAAGAGAAAATTCTTTTTGATTCTTTATTTCTTGGGAAATATATTTTAACTCTCTTGGCGAGAGGAATAATTTACTACTCTTTTTTTTGTGTGTTTTTATTATTATTATTTTTTTGTTCTGCAAATGAAAATTGCAATAGATGGCGTTCGAATGTACTTATCCTTAATTTCAAATGCTAGCTGATTTTATAGAATTTAAATCACACCCTCTATTCAGTAGATAGGTATGAATTATACTCGTCATATACTATATCCAACACTACTTATATATATCCTCGATGTTTCTTTATACATATTATGTATAGGTAAATTGGAAAAACTAATAAATATGTTTAACATTTTAATTAAATGATTTGCAACGCTAAACCTCAGTCGAAAAGCGGACGAATTAAAAATCATTTCATAAAACAAAATAATTCAATTATACGTGCTTAGTTATAGATGTGGTAGCAATACTTCTCTGTGGAGTTTTTGTTTTTTATTTTAATTTCATGGGCCGCCAGGGCTGGGAAGACGCACCCAAAAAATTTAGCAAACTACAGTGATTCGCAGGATATTCAATCGAAAAATATACTATGTATGATTTATATAAAACATAACAATGGAAAAATATACTTAACCTACGCACTTTAATTTAAAAAAGCTCTAAAGGATAATATTACACTGTTCGAAACAAATTTTGTTCCTGGGTTCTGCATATGATTTTCTAATTCTTTCCTTACATAGCTATTGCTTGTTAAATAAAAAATTATTTTGTTTGAAAAATTTTTCTTTTGTGGTCAAGAGCGAGCTTATTATTGAAAAATTCGTAAAAATGTCCTATGATTTAGTCATTTTCCCAAGATATTAAGATGTAAGACTAATGCCGAATTGCACGAAAGACTTAATTATTTTAAAAGCCATTAAGCCATTAAATTATGGTTTTTGGTTTAAGAAGACTTTAAATGTCCTTTTGCGATAAAAGCTCGTTTTTGTTTCATTAAATTTCAAAGGTCTTTTTTTTCCAGTCAACAACAGCTGATATGTTGCTCAGGGGTGTCGGTTTTTTTTATATTTAAAATTGGTATCGTGGATCTTGTAAAGTATTTAAATGGAAGTAATTTTTTTTTGGGACATTTACAATTCAAAAAAGTGGCCAGGAAAACCATTTAAATTTTCGCCCATAATTTTTTTGCGTGATAAAATTTAGAAGGAGTTTAGATAAAAACAAGTTTAGAGTTTGCTTATGAAATTGGCCATAAGACACACAAAAACGTTAGAGCATGTAGACTGGTTCGAAACAAAAAAAAAAAAACATAATAAGGAGGGTGTCTATGTTTCCCTGGAGGGGTAATTTCCTTTTAAAAACTACTAAATTAAGAACAAAAATATTTAAAAAACAATAACAACACCGAAAAGATCACAGTAATTTTTCTTAAAGCTAGGACCCCATTCACTTATTTTCTTTTTAACCTAAGTCATTTCCATGAACAACATATTTATTTTATTAATTTTCAAACTCAGAATTTTTTGTTTCTATTAAAATTCTCTTTTTTACTTAAAAAAAGTTAGAATTTTGTTTTTAATTTTCAATGCTTTTGCAAATTGAAAGTCAAATTTTCAAAACCAGTAACGGTAATTTTTATCAGCAAACTTACTGATTTTAGAGTGTGCTTTGTGCTAAGCCTCTACTTTATGATCTCCCATCGTTATTGTTTCATTAATTATTTAATATTTTTTTTACACTTTTTAAAATATTAAAAAAGAAATAATTTTCGTTATTTAAAAAATAACAGTACCTTCCATAAAAATGCTAAAAAAACGTTAAACAATTTTTTTTTTCTGAAAAATGGCTCCTATAATTTATATTTAACTTTTTTGTAATCTTAATTTTAGTATTATTTGGATGATTTTTTGTTTTTTTAATTTTAAAAATTAAAACTTATTGGAAACAATTTTTGTTTTGTTTCTGTGCTTTCATTTAGTCATAGTATCAAATCTGTAAAAGCATTTTCTACAACTTTTAAAGAACAAAAAATTTGATAAATATACTAAAACTGGAATAGAAGCAAATAAAACTCTTTTACTATTTTTATTTGTATTATGTTCTCTCTCTTTTATTCCCATATTTTTGGAGATATTCCTGATAACGTATTATGTGTTGACCTCTTGACATTTCTACTTCCTTTATTTTCTTTAAACAATTAAAACTTTTTCGTTTCTGTAGTAAATTCTTCTGAATGGCAACCCTTATTAATTGTGCCGGGTTAATACTTAGTTTTTTTTGCACGAAATAATTTTTTTTTGATCCGTCCGAGGTATAGCTATCGTTCATATAAGGAAAATTGGTACAAAGTAAATTAATTATTGTAAAAAATAATTTCATTAAAATTCATGATGCCTTGGTACTGATATTCACGGAACTGACATTAAGACAATTTATGAGACCTTACCTTGCTATGATAAGAACAAAATTCTGGTAATCAACCAAAAAAATGTTATAACAAGCTTAGAAAATACACTGCGTAGTTATTCACCCGTTAAAAGGCGTTTAAGTAAACTCTATATTGAATACGGTTGTAATCGTAAGGCTAGCGTGCAAGAGTATAAATAGAGCTTTAACTTCCTACACCCTACGACTCGAAAATGTTATTTTCCCAAACTGCCGTTTTCTTCTGCTACAATACGGCATTCATCACAAATTGCACTCTAATATTCAAACCAGGTGCGTATAAAGGGGGAGGGAAATGGGTGCAACTGCCCCCCCCCCTTGAGCAGGAACGTACCAAGCATAAAATATTAATTCAATAAAATGTCATCAAAAAGTGCTTTTTTGGCAGTGAAAAGAAGTTTATATTTTTTTATTTTCCTGATTTTTCTTTTGACGAAATTATTTAAAGATACTTAAACAAACAATTTATCTTGCCTCTCCCAGATGAGATGTAAAGTGGAGAAAAATTCCAAATGCAAAAATAGCCTTCAAATTGAGTGATTGTAAAGCTTATAACGTCGGTTTTATAACGCCCTATCTTAAAATTCAAGGTCTTTAATCAAAAGATAAATGTCAGGCTTAATTTTTATAAGAATTTCAATTTTAAAGAAATTTTCGTGTGTTTACTATTGTGGATAGTTAACCATTTTAAGATTCACTACATCGAGCGTCTACTGTATTCCTGAAGATTTTTCACTTCCATGGATGAATTTTAGGAACTTTCGTACTATTCAACCACAAATCAAACAAAATTAACTTCATCGAATATTTTAGAAACTACAGGTTTTCGCCTATTTCCTTGATGTCATGTTCATTTTTTTGTTGTCAATTTAGCTTGCAAGCACATATGACGATAACGCACACATTCTCTGGCTTCTGAATTATTTGTTCCGTCAAATCGATTTTCTTACGGTGCGGTGAAATTGCACTCCAGATGATATTTTCAAACATGTGACTTAAGCAAACTGCATTATCGAAGACAGAGCTATTGCAGTAAAACTTTTATTTGCTTTTTTGAATAGAAGACTTTTTCAGAGAATATTCTGCAAACGCATTTCTGAATTAGATAACGGCCTTTAACTTGCCTTTGGCCATAGTACGAGTATTTTATCCCAGCTAGAGAAATGGATGAAACTTTTGCTCGAACTCGTTATGTTATGTATGGGAATAGGAACATACCGATGTACCATTATTCTTTCAAAAATTCTAGAAATTCAAAAACTCTGTTAAGGCACCCTGTTACTGCCACAAATTGCAAATCTTCATTTCACGAAGTTCCAAGGTACCCGCACTGCTCGAGGCACTGTGCAGATAGGAAAGAGGTATTTGCGTTCTTCAAATTTTGAGTAGTATGTAAAGTACTCCAATTTTCTGTAGATCTTCTCAAGATTATGGATCATTTTCGCATTAGTGTGACCAAGGATACACAAAAATTGCCCCCCCCCCTCTGATTCCACCAAGTTTTATGTAGTTAAAAGTGATTGTTACAATATCAAAATAAAAACTGTAAATAACCAAAGTGACGTCGTCTGTCCTGAGTATATGAGTTAGAGTTGGGTAGCAGTTTCTTGCTCTTGTGTTCGGGTTTAAGAACGTCAAAAAATTCAAAAACTTTATTTTGATATGCAATATATTAAAAAATTGATCTTAATCCGCTCATCCAATAATGAGAATTTCAAAATAAAAAAGTGTTTTATGAGATGTACTATTAAAAGTTGCTATTTGTATATTTTTATAATTTTTGTTAGAATATCGTACTAATTTAAGCATGCATAAACATTTTTATAAGAATTGTAGAAGCGGTTTTAAAGAAAAAATATTTTCCTTAAACGGCTTTCTTAACGTATGTATGGAAGGTATCCTAATTTGTTCATAAAAGTAATTTTTTTTTAAGAAAAACCCTTAAATACCGAGTTTATACAAATCGACCATTTAGTTTTCATAAAACATATTTGATTTTCAAAACAAAAAAAAATTAATTTTTAAACATCCAGAAAATGTATTTGAAAATTTTGATAAAAAAATTTATTTGCATTGCTTAGAAGCTTCTGTATAAAAAAATATTGAAATAAAATAAGGTTTTTGAAGAAAATTGAATTTTTCAAAAATGGTTTCCCACCCAAAGGTAGATTTTACTAAAATAAATTTACAAAATTTTTTTTAAGAAAAGTTTTGTAGCCATTTTTTAAGAAAAAAAGGTTTAGTAAAATTGCTAACAAAAATTGAATGGCGGTACCGACATTTTTAGTTCGAAAAAATTTAAGAAAAAACATGTGGGCAGAATCACCAAAAAACACTGTACCAAGTTTTAAGAAAATCGATCCAGTCGTTTAGGCTATAGCCGAACAGACAGACGGAAAAGTAGAATTTTTCCGCCCACTTTTTTGACGCTCTCTGTCATGTTTGATTGCTATTTCGTATTTTTTTATGAATCCAAAACTTGCCGTGATGTGTAAAATAGTGTATTAAAAAAAATATTGTATTGTCCTTGTTGAGTGAATGTTCAACTGAGATCTTATATATGTATATGTTTCAAAAATTCTAACAACTTGTTGAAAAACTGACAAAGAAATGTTATCGAGATTCCTGAAGCGGTTAGCGAAATAGTTAGACCGAGTGAGGCTTTTCACGTGAACGACGTTGCCACCTCAACATTCTAAGATTCCAACTTCAAACCTAATATTTTTTTTTTTTTTTTTGAAATTCATTTTTATTTTCCATTTTTGTAAAACTATCTTAAAGCTAGACAAAAATTCATAAAAACTAGCCTACTTATCAATATCTTAAAACTAACTTAATGGCCCCAGTCGGGCGCTCTAAGTTTAACTATAATAACTTAATGCTAATGCCTTTCGGCCTAAGAACTATCTTAATACTAAATCCGGGTCGGTTTTATTTGTTACCGAGAAGAATTTACAAAAAACTCGGTATCAGTGTCTTTATTTTTTTTTTGGTTTTATATAAAACTTACAAACTACATAAAACTAAATTAAAGCAAATTAAAACTAATTAAGACTAATTAAAACTACTTAAAGCTACTTAAAACTATTTACAACTAATTATAAACTAGTTACAACCTACTTATAACCTACTTACAGACTACTTACAAACTAGAACAGCCACAGCAAGCATTTTTCGGTTTTATATTTTTTTTTTTTTTTTTTTTTTTTTTTTTTTTTTTTTTGGTGCCACCCTGACTGTCCCTACTTAAAACTAACTACCTAAACCCATGCAAGTCGGCCATACAAAAGAAAATAGCAAGGTCAACTATTAAATGTCTGAAGGAACTTCATCTTCGTTTTTCAACCACCAGACCTGGTTCTCCTGCCTTACCCTATCTCTTCGGTCCCGTTCGGACACAGTCCTACTGAACCGAAAGTGCTCAGCTCCGTCTTGTGCGAGGACGTCTCGACTGTAAAGGAGTCGCCGATCCACAGTTCTACGGCCGACGTGGTAGATTAGCGGAACCGCCGCTCTATCCTGGATCAGCCCTCGACTGTCTAGGTGGAGGAATGCATCGGGCGGAATAAAGCCGCTTAGACGCACACTCTCGTAGTATTCGTTGTTGGGGTAATAAGCCCCGAAAATTAAGCTGTTAGACGAGGACATCGCTCTTGCAATGTGACCTCGAATAAGCTTCAGCATGAAATTATCTATCCTGTTTATTTTGGCCCCGTTGTATAGAGCCAGGTTGGAATAGTAATGTTTGTACTCCGACTCTGGTGTTCTGTGCAATCCAAGGCAGCGTCGAAGACACTGCCTCTCAAACACCCGAATCTTTTCCATTTGAGATGGGGCAACGTTGAACCAAACCGGGCATCCATAGGCAATCATCGGCCGGATGAGGGCCATGTAGCAAATCACCTTCACCCTGCTGTCAAGCCGGCTGCTATAAAACAACCGTTTTGTCAGGGCAAAGGCTCCCCTAGCCCTGGCCAGGGCAGCATTTATATGTCTGTCGAAATACAAATACTGATCCATCCAGATGCCAAGGTACTTTACTACACTTTTACTCGCCAGTGGATGTCCATTTGGCCCTACGATCACCAGCTTGCGCCAGTTCTTTCTCGTATCCCTTGTGGCTCCACGCAATGGAGTCCTAAACAAGATACGAGTAGTTTCTGATTTCTGAAAGTTGATTTTCAACTTCCAGTCATCGCAATATTGGAGAATCTTCTCGAAGTCACGCTGCAAAAGAATCCTGATGACCTCGACTTTTGGAGCTGTTCTGTACGCAATTAGATCGTCGGCATACGCAATTGCCTGAGTTAGACTACTTATCAGATCGCTGGTGTAAATGCTGAATAGAATCGGCGAGTTGACCGCTCCTTGCTGAAGACCATTTTTAATATTAAAGGTTGTGGCAGAAGTTACATTGCCACTTTTGACAACAAAATTTCTGCCATTGAGCATATCATAAAGCATATATAATAGTTGTTTACTTATGCCAAGTCTGGTCAGCTTGAGATAAAGACCCTCTAACCATACGGTGTCGAAGGCCTTCTCCAAATCAACCAGACAGGCACCCGTACACTGCTTCTTAGATTTGTTCCATTGGACATCAGAAACGAGTTTCGACGCGGCATGAATGGTGTCATGTCCAGCCTTAAGGCCGAACTGATTATCCGGTATAATATTATTGTCCTCTGCCCACTTAGACAGAGCTCTATTGATAACTTTTTCGAATACCTTGCTCATACTCGGAAGAAGACTTATCGACCGGAGATTCGCCGGATTGGAGTTGTCTTTTCCCTTTTTCGGGAGAGGATGCACCATAGCTGTCTTCCACCGCACTGGATAATATGCATTATTCAGAGCGTTGTTAAACAGAGTGGTATAAATGTCTACTGCTTCTTGAGGTAAATGTCGAAGTACAACGTTGGATATGCCATCGACTCCTGCTGACTTCTTCTTCTTTAATGAATCGAAGATGAGCTGGAGTTGCACCTTCGTAATTAACAGGGAACTGGGCCCATTTCACTCGGCGATTATGGTGTTTGCCAAATGATCTTCATTGAACCCGGTGAAACCAAGGTTCTCTGATCGCCATTGCGTGATGTCATTCTGAAGCTATAAGTGATGGAGCAAGGCTCTGTTTTCCAGGTCATGATGTATCCAAAACTTGAAGTGATGTGGAAAATAGTGTAAACAAAATATTATATTGCCCTTGTTGAGTTTTGAACTGATTTCTTTATTTTTGTTTTCAAAAATTCTAAGCATTTGTTTAAAGACTTACAAGAAAATGTTATCGAAATAGATGAAACAGTTAATGAAAAAAACATCTAATTTGCAATATTAAAATAATTTTCCTATCCCTTTATTTTATTTACTAACATTTTTCTTAAAAAACCTAAAACATGTCTTGCCGAAACTCTAATTCAAAATCCTTCAGGATTTAAGTATGTTGACGTTGAGTATATCAAAAGAAGAAGAAATGACCAACAAATTAACGAATTTCAAGACACAACTTTTGTTCACTGTCCGTTTCACGTAAAATGCCCCTACTGTGATTTGGTATACAATTTTTCATTTGATTTGACACACTGAACGAAGTCTTCGTTAAATTGAATTGGGCAACTAAATAATTTGAAAAAAGCCACGCAAACGTTCATCATCTGTACAGCAGTAAAGTTAAGCCAGAAATAATAAACAAAACGGCCTTATTTATTAGGTTTTTTTCGGAGGCTGACTATAGTTAAACAGTTTCTTAAAAATATGCCTTATTTATTAAAATATTATGTCAAGTTAGACAATAATCTTAGAAAACCGATGCAGTTGTCCAAGCTAGACAAACTTAGAACAACAGTAAACAAAGTTTATTCATAACTTTTTGGAGTAAGACGGCTGTCTAAAGTTAGACTGTAGATATTGAATCTTTTTTCTCAATTAAAACTAAAAGTAAGATTACCGAAACATGATTTATAATAAAACATTCAAAATTTTTCAAAATATTCAGAGAAATTTGTAGTTTAAGCAGTTTAAGCAATAGAAACAGCATTAAAACATTCATAAACAGTCTTTGTTTTCATGATTATGAAACAATCTATAAACATTCAGTATAAACGCTTTTTTATTAAAAATACAAGCTTTAACATTACATAAACAATTTTCTGGGAAAATTGTCATAATCACTGTACAACAAAAACAACAACAACTGCTGGTCTGTTGCAATAATATGTTGCGAATAAAGTTGGCGCCCGGTTTTTGAATATCATTTGTTAACACACAATGGCTTAGAGGAGCTTCAATAACAAGCATGAGTATGAATAGATGTTAAAAATCCTATTACCGCGGATTTATTGCCCAACATTGCTGCCATCATCAAGGGGTGAGATATTATGGTGTTACGGTGGCGGTGTGGTGTAGCGCGAACACCATTGCTGATGGGGTGGCAGCACATTCATGCGGTCACTCGCGAAGGTTATTTCTAAAATTTTCCAATGATTAGCCAAAATAGGCAAATATTATTTTATTCAACGAAATCTAGCCAACGGGCGACAATTGGGAAAGAATTTGAACCCGAAACCCCGTTTTAAAACTATATAATATGCGGGAGTGCCAGCCATTTTGTTCCGTTGGGAATTAGATATAATATGTGGATGTGGATATTGGGATAGTTTGTGGGGCGGTGTGTGTGTATACGTGTGTGTGAGTATTAAAATTAATTAGATTCGAGGGAGTAATACTATGGTTACCGCATGAATTAATTGATTCAAATCAATATCCTAAAACTGGGCAAACATATTGAATGTGGTGATAGTGTGATCGGGCATAGGGGCGACCGTATCATATGCTTCTACTCATACACATTGTGACCTGAGAGCACTGAGGAAGTGGCCCGGCCGGCGTCCAAAACTACATATATATGTAGGTATGCGTTGGCATTTTTGACCATCAGTGGGCTGTGGTATGCGTGCGTATACTTCAATTGACCCGCAGGAACCATTTCTGTTTCCAACATATACTTTACATACATAACTAGATATCGTCCACTCTAATTGTGTGATATTTATATAAAATATGTATATATGTATGTATAAACAAAATATATATGTATGTAGGAATGTAGGAGTTGAGGTCCATGTGTACGTTGGATTCGTTCACATTCACCATGTGATGTGGGATTCTTTTTGAGAATCGAAAATTTATTTTCTAAATTGAATTTAATTCGACATAATTGACGAGCAAGGCAACAAAGTCACATACAAAATGGCGAACAAAACTATGCAAAAACTAATAAACAAATTAATTTCGGAACAATCCAAATCTAATTTTCGCACAATAATTGTTTGGTCAAGGTGAAAATAAATAAAAAGAAGAAGAAAAAAATAATACACATAAGTGGCCTTATAAATGTTAAGAGTTATGGCGATATGGGCATAGGTTGCCGGAGAGAAGGGGACAAAGGAGAGCATTTGCCCCCCTGGCTCTGAAAAATATGTTTTTATTTTTGATGTGTAATATCATATTAAGCTGATTAGGGGATAAATTCGTGAAAGCCAACTATCGTGATACATTCAAATTGTTAAAAGTAGAAAGTTATGCATTCGCTATTTTAATTTGTGTAGTATATTTGATTTGTATCTATGTACTTATGAATCTGGAATTTTGACAGATAATAGAAATATTACTCTTAATATGAATACAAATAATTATAGGTAATACTGCTGAAAGGAGATAACAGCAATATTTGAGCACTTTCACCTAAAAATTAAAAAAACAAAAAATTAAAAATTTTTTAAGATTAAAATTATTTTTTTCAAAAACTACTTAAAATAAAAACTTTATTTAGGAAGCATATTATAGAATGGAATTGTTGCTTTTTAAAAAGCTAAAACAAAGTGGCATTGTAAGTGCTCCCGTTTTTTTTAAATAATCTTTTTCTGTTTTTGGCCAAATTTTTAAAAAATAACTCTTCCCGCTTGAACGGGGAGGAATAGACCCCCTTATAACTTATAACTTATAACTTATAACTTATAACTTATAACTTATAACTTATAACTTATAACTTATAACTTATAACTTATAACTTATAACTTATAACTTATAACTTATAACTTATAACTTATAACTTATAACTTATAACTTATAACTTATAACTTATAACTTATAACTTATAACTTATAACTTATAACTTATAACTTATAACTTATAACTTATAACTTATAACTTATAACTTATAACTTATAACTTATAACTTATAACTTATAACTTATAACTTATAACTTATAACTTATAACTTATAACTTATAACTTATAACTTATAACTTATAACTTATAACTTATAACTTATAACTTATAACTTATAACTTATAACTTATAACTTATAACTTATAACTTATAACTTATAACTTATAACTTATAACTCATAACTTATAACTTATAACTTATAACTTATAACTTATAACTTATAACTTATAACTTATAACTTATAACTTATAACTTATAACTTATAACTTATAACTTATAACTTATAACTTATAACTTATAACTTATAACTTATAACTTATAACTTATAACTTATAACTTATAACTTATAACTTATAACTTATAACTTATAACTTATAACTTATAACTTATAACTTATAACTTATAACTTATAACTTATAACTTATAACTTATAACTTATAACTTATAACTTATAACTTATAACTTATAACTTATAACTTATAACTTATAACTTATAACTTATAACTTATAACTTATAACTTATAACTTATAACTTATAACTTATAACTTATAACTTATAACTTATAACTTATAACTTATAACTTATAACTTATAACTTATAACTTATAACTTATAACTTATAACTTATAACTTATAACTTATAACTTATAACTTATAACTTATAACTTATAACTTATAACTTATAACTTATAACTTATAACTTATAACTTATAACTTATAACTTATAACTTATAACTTATAACTTATAACTTATAACTTATAACTTATAACTTATAACTTATAACTTATAACTTATAACTTATAACTTATAACTTATAACTTATAACTTATAACTTATAACTTATAACTTATAACTTATAACTTATAACTTATAACTTATAACTTATAACTTATAACTTATAACTTATAACTTATAACTTATAACTTATAACTTATAACTTATAACTTATAACTTATAACTTATAACTTATAACTTATAACTTATAACTTATAACTTATAACTTATAACTTATAACTTATAACTTATAACTTATAACTTATAACTTATAACTTATAACTTATAACTTATAACTTATAACTTATAACTTATAACTTATAACTTATAACTTATAACTTATAACTTATAACTTATAACTTATAACTTATAACTCATAACTTATAACTTATAACTTATAACTTATAACTTATAACTTATAACTTATAACTTATAACTTATAACTTATAACTTATAACTTATAACTTATAACTTATAACTTATAACTTATAACTTATAACTTATAACTTATAACTTATAACTTATAACTTATAACTTATAACTTATAACTTATAACTTATAACTTATAACTTATAACTTATAACTTATAACTTATAACTTATAACTTATAACTTATAACTTATAACTTATAACTTATAACTTATAACTTATAACTTATAACTTATAACTTATAACTTATAACTTATAACTTATAACTTATAACTTATAACTTATAACTTATAACTTATAACTTATAACTTATAACTTATAACTTATAACTTATAACTTATAACTTATAACTTATAACTTATAACTTATAACTTATAACTTATAACTTATAACTTATAACTTATAACTTATATCTTATAACTTATAACTTATAACTTATAACTTATAACTTATAACTTATAACTTATAACTTATAACTTATAACTTATAACTTATAACTTATAACTTATAACTTATAACTTATAACTTATAACTTATAACTTATAACTTATAACTTATAACTTATAACTTATAACTTATAACTTATAACTTATAACTTATAACTTATAACTTATAACTTATAACTTATAACTTATAACTTATAACTTATAACTTATAACTTATAACTTATAACTTATAACTTATAACTTATAACTTATAACTTATAACTTATAACTTATAACTTATAACTTATAACTTATAACTTATAACTTATAACTTATAACTTATAACTTATAACTTATAACTTATAACTTATAACTTATAACTTATAACTTATAACTTATAACTTATAACTTATAACTTATAACTTATAACTTATAACTTATAACTTATAACTTATAACTTATAACTTATAACTTATAACTTATAACTTATAACTTATAACTTATAACTTATAACTTATAACTTATACTTATAACTTATAACTTATAACTTATAACTTATAACTTATAACTTATAACTTATAACTTATAACTTATAACTTATAACTTATAACTTATAACTCATAACTTATAACTTATAACTTATAACTTATAACTTATAACTTATAACTTATAACTTATAACTTATAACTTATAACTTATAACTTATAACTTATAACTTATAACTTATAACTTATAACTTATAACTTATAACTTATAACTTATAACTTATAACTTATAACTTATAACTTATAACTTATAACTTATAACTTATAACTTATAACTATAACTTATAACTTATAACTTATAACTTATAACTTATAACTTATAACTTATAACTTATAACTTATAACTTATAACTTATAACTTATAACTTATAACTTATAACTTATAACTTATAACTTATAACTTATAACTTATAACTTATAACTTATAACTTATAACTTATAACTTATAACTTATAACTTATAACTTATAACTTATATCTTATAACTTATAACTCATAACTTATAACTTATAACTTATAACTTGGCTTATAACTTTAGTAATTCGTACTTCATCTTCTCTAACGAGATTTATATACAATCAATATTATTGACATTTTATAGTAGTTTATGCATACAAATTTTGATTAAAATCGGTTAAGCCGTTAAGGCAAAAATCAAAAATCAAAAATCAAAATAACTGTTATATGACAGGTTCCTACTACCTTATACCTTCATTGATTTTGAATTGCTATATTCGAGTAGGAAGGTACTTAAAGGCAAGTTTTGGATTCGTGCTAAAAAAAATTGAGAACAATCAAACATGACATTTCGATGATAGAGAACTCCGAAAAAGTGGGTGGCAAAATTCTGTTTGGTTACAGCCTAAACGGCTTAATCGATTCTCTTAAAAGTGATTTTGGTGGTTCTGACAAGATGTTTTTTTTTTTCATTTTTTTAAAACTAAAAATAACGGTACCTGTCATACAATTTTTTCTAGCAATCTTACAAAATCTTATTTAACTCAAAAACGGCTCCGCAACTTTTCTTAAGAAATTTAATAGAAATTGATAAAAAACCAATTTTTTCAAAAATGGTTATTAATGGTACCTCCTCAAAGAACCAATTTTTTATTTTCGATTCTCTTCAAAGTGGTTAATTTGGTTTCGGTAATATTTTTATATGGAAGTTTCTAAGCAATGCAATTAGTATTTTTTACTTAAATTAAAAATAAAAATATTTTTTTAATTTTTATTGATTTGATTCTAGTTGTCAAATTCTGTTTGGTCAAAATTCTGCTTTTTTTTCATAAGTTCTGTCTGGTCAAAATTCTGTTTTCCCAAATTCTGCTTATGAAAACTAAAATTCTATCTTAAAAAGATTCTCATTTACACAAAATATTTGTGTATAATTCTAAAGACCCAGAGCCCACAGTAAATTTTGGATGTGAGTTAGAGCAAAAAAGAAGTAAAGGCGTCAAAAACATGAGTAAAAGCTATAATTTTGATTTTCAATTTTTTTTGTGTGGAAGTTCCCAAAAAGTTCAAATAGATTTGTGTATCGAAATTTTGAAAAAAAGTATTTTTGGGTTCTTAAAAAATAAAATTTCTTGTTGAAAACTCAGTGCCAGTAGTAGTAGGAAGTAGTTATTGCATAAAAAGTCAACTACGATTACATGTAATTTGTAATTGAAAATTTCCAATTACTGATTACATGTGATTGTAATTGAAAAATTTAATAACAAATAACATGTAATTGAAAAAAAGTAACTTGTTTTGACAACATGTAATTGGAAAATAAGTAATCGAACAAAAAAAGTAATTGAGAAATACTGTAGGTTTATTACCTATTATTCCTTTTTTTGTAATTATTACAAGCAAATGTAATTATTAACACAAAATATTATTTACATTTAACAAGATGTGGGGATAAAACCTTAATAATCTCTAATGAATGCCCATCTGCCTAACATGAACTTATAATATGGTTCAGAATCAGATGGCAAAGATTTTTCATTCACATCTTGTTAATTGTTATTGATATTTTGTGTAATCAATTACATTTGAGTGTAACGACTACAAAAAAAAAAGTAATCATTACAGGTTTTTTCAATTACTTATTTTGTTCAATTACTTTTCTCCAATGACATCAATTACATGCTTTTAGTAATTGGAAAATTTCATTTATATATTATATAATTTTCAATTACGACTACATGTTATTGTAATTGGAAAATGTCAATTACTGATTACAAGTAATTGTAATCGATCCAGTAATCAATTACAAAATATAATAATAACTACCCATATCTGCTCAGTACAGTAGACGCTCAAAATAGTAAAGTAATAAGAACCAGACCTATTTACGTTTTCGAGCGGCAGTCTCAAAGGTTTTTAAAGATGAATTTTAGCGAATATGAAAATTGTGTTCAATATGAATGTTTTTAGATTTATTTTAGCTTAAGTCAGATAAAATTTCAATTAAGTTTAAAAAGAACAGAACAAATTCCTCAGTGTCAATAAGCAATTTTAAATGCTTGCGAGACATTTTCGTAAAAAATTCTTTTTATAAAAAATTTTGTGTCTTCACTATTGTGGATAGTTCACTTTTTTGAGATTCACTAAATCGAGCGTCTACTGTATTCCGAAAACGACTTAGTTGATTTTATTTTAAAACATGGTAGGAATTTAGTTCCTTCTTTTAACTTTTAAGAATTTTTTAAGCAAATATTTTTCTTTTATGCTAAAATACAAAGTTTAAATACCTTAGTAAATAATTTATTTTTTTTTTTCAAAAACCACTTCTACAATTTTAATGAAAAAAATCTGAACTAAAAAAAAAACGGTCAGCTATGAAGAAAAAAGTTTTACCTCACCGCTTTCAACAGTACCTTCCCTAGAACGTTATTTTATATTTCAAATTGTTGCATTATTGACTTATCGGATTTAATAATGCAATAACTTCCAGGAACTATTGATAATATTGCATATTTGAATTTTTAAATAACAACAATATTTCAAGGTACGTGCTAAGAACCTTAAAACAGATGGTGGAATTCTTATCTTGAGTTGTAGATTTTTTTTTAAAGTTTCATTAAAATAAATAATATTTCTTAAATAGAAAAATTAAGACTTCTTGGACGATTATCCAATAATAAATTATAGATTCGTTAATGATATTTTAAAAAAAATATTTTTACTTTTGGAACTTATGTATGAGTTCAAATTATATAATAAAGGGTGATTTTTTAGCTGGTTTGGTTTTGGCAACACTGGTTTTGACAGCTGACGTGTGTTTAGTACCTTGTGTCACTGTCAAACAGCTTCAGTTTGGTTTGCAATTTAACCATGGATCGTCTTACAAATGAACAACGCTTGCAAATTATTGAATTTTACTATCAAAATTCGTGCTCGGTTCGAAATGCTTTTTTATCGAAAAATTGTGTTCAGCGATGAGGCTCATTTTTGGTTGAATGGGTACGTAAATAAGCATAATTGCCGCATTTGGAGTGAAGATCAGCCAGAAGCATTGCAACAGCTACCAATGCATCCCGAAAAAGCCACTGTTTGGTGCGGTTTATGGGCCGGCGGCATTATTGGGCCATATTTCTTCAAAGATGATGCGAATCGCAGCGTTACTGTCAATGGTGAACGCTACCGAGCGATGATAACAAACTTTTTTTTGCCCGAAATGGAAGTTCTTGACTTGCATGATATGTGGTTTCAACAAGACGGTGCCACATGCCACACAGCACGCGAAACAATGGCGCAATTGCGAGGCGAGTTTGGTGAACAGTTAATTTCACGTTTCGGGCCGGTCAATTGGCCGCCTAGATCGTGCGATTTGACACCATTAGATTATTTTTTGTGGGGGTATGTCAAGGCTAATGTCTATAGGGACAAGCCCGCTTCGATTGACGCACTGGAAGCCAACATCCATGCATTCATTCGTGAGATACCGGCCGATATGTGTGAAAGAGTATGCCAAAATTGGACTCAGCGGATGGGCTACCTGAGACGCAGCCGCGGTCAACATTTGCATGAAATTATCTTTAAACATTAAATTGCAAGGTTCAAACTATCGATTCAAATAAATATTTCATTCATTTTTTCGAATTTTTGTGTTTTTTTTTTTTTAAGTTCTAAACCTCCTAAAAAATCACCCGTTAGAAGTCTTAATTAATCTATTTATATAGTTTGAACTCATACATAAGTTCCAAAAGTAAAAATATTTTTTTTTTAATGTCAAATAAACATAAGAAATTATTTTGAATAACCTTAAAACACTTTTTTTAATTATTTATTTATTTAAATGCATTTCGGGAGCTATACTTCCATAGTCTGTAAATTTCTTTATTTTATTTCATGAAAAAACACGTTTAAAATCTCCAATATCAAATCAAAAAATATCATTTACGAATATATAATTTAAATTACTTCCTCCTAGGTATCAAAAAAATTTTTGAATTATGTAAACAATCCCATTGTTTTCACCTTTTTATTAATAAATTTAGGTTTATGAAATCACTTAAAAATGTTTGTCCTTCAATCACGTACCAAGAAACAATTTTAGCTGTTTAATTGCTCTAAAAGCGTTTGTAGAGCTAATCTTAGAGCTCGTTGATTTCAAAAGAAGCTCTAGATACACTTCTAAAGCAAGTGCAGAGCTTGCCTACAGCGAATTCATTGAGTTTGAGAGCTAATATTTGCTCGAAACCAGCTCTTATCAGTGGCTTGTTAGGCCTTACAGCTCTTAGGTATAATATTTAGAAACCTTTAAAGCAACATTTTTGACAGCACTTTGTTTGTATTAGTTTGGGTTTGTGTAATACAAATTACAAAGTAAAATAATATTGGAACGATGTATTATACTCGTATGTGTGATAGTAACATTTGAGAACTTTATGTGTTGTGATGTCGCAAATTAGTAAAATATTCCTAAAGAAAATATAAGTGAGAAATGAAATTAATTATTTAACTGTTCCATCTTAGTGAATTTTTAGTGCGCGCTTAGATTTATCAAACATGTACTGAATGTACTTCGCAAAATTACAACGCGCCTTCGAAATTCTTTATATTCAGTGAAATGTTTAAAAAATTAACTTAAGCAACACAGAAATCTGTTACAAAAATTAATTTAAATATCTGAAATAAAATATTTTTGTTTTCCTTGCAATATTTGCAATATTTAGTGTGTTTTATATTAAAAATAAAGGTTTTTTTATTCGTTTCAAATAAAATAAGGAAAATTGTTTCAATGTTTTTTTTCTGTCACCATATTTTTTATCGTGAAAATAGTTTGTCTTCAATAGAACTGCAATATGAATATTGTAGAGCTAGTTCCCACAAAATGAGAGTTTTGTGTTCAAGGCTAAAAAAGAAGGGTGTTTCGAAAATTGAAAGTTTTGAATAATTTTAAATCGTGGAAAAAATTTCTTATTTATTTATTAACAATTGAAGTGCATTATGGTGTCTCAGCAAGCAAACACTTGTGCGACTCAACCGTTGATTTAATTTTATTTTAAAACATTTTATTAAACTGTTCAATTGATTTTAATAATTTTTTTTTTAGAAATTTCGGATCTAATTCGACAATTACGGTGCATACTTGGTATTGCTTAGAAATATAAAGGAACTTATTTATTTTCTAGTTTTGGTTTGACTTTTCTCGGTGAAATTATCTTTATTGTATTTTATTGTGAAACACCCTACTAATATGAGAGAGGTTTAGTATTAAGCTCTATAGTCGTTTTGTTGTAGCTTTGTTCAGCCTTCAAATTTCACAATTCTCAGAGAAATTTAATAATGCTCAGAGAGATATCCAATGCGCATGCGTTTGTGTTAATGTATTAGTAATTTAACTCTATAGCCGCATTCTGGTAGCTATTTTTTGACATTTCTATAGAATCATGCAATAGTATTTTAAATATGAGTTTA
This sequence comes from Dasysyrphus albostriatus, assembly GCA_946251815.1. Taxonomy (NCBI): domain Eukaryota; kingdom Metazoa; phylum Arthropoda; class Insecta; order Diptera; family Syrphidae; genus Dasysyrphus; species Dasysyrphus albostriatus. The sequence goes on from OX276336.1 coordinate 52,422,304, forward strand.
AAGAAGCTCTATAACGCTTCTTTATATGTTCATATTAATAGTTTGCTCGTTTAAAGAACGTTGAACGTTATTAAAGAGCATATTTTTTAAATCTTGGGACGTTATAAAAATAATGGAGCTTAATGTGTATTGGAAACTCGATTATGGAACAAAATTTTAAATAAATGTTGGGAGCTGTGAAATAATCTGTCTTAGAACTATGGTCTCAGATTTCACTGCTTACAAGCTGCTAAAGAACAGTTTTGCTTCTATTAGCTCCAACGATGTTACTTGGGGTTAAAACGACTGCACGGATTCAGATAAACATCGATTAAAAGTGTGAAAAATTATATTAATATTATTGGAAAATGTTATTAAAACCTTATTATTTTCTTGATAAACATTTATACGGGATCAATAAGGATACCTGCTGTACTGATATAAATAATAAGGCATTTTTAGTATAATTAAATTAAACTCTCAGAAACAAAAATAAAATATTCTTCTTAAATAAGAAATCTTGTTCCTTGAATAATTTTAAAAGAGACCGGAATGGCAAAGAACTGCGAAAATTTCTCGCTAAGTCTTATCCATAATTAAATTCTTCACGTGCTATTTCCCAAAAGGCACAGCCGCACATCACCGACAAATTAATATAAGAAAAGCAAGAAAACACATCCTTATGCCAAACAACTAATTAAAAATTCCCAGCATCATCGCATTCTTGATACTCAAGAATCGCAGGATAATTTGCCATGGATGATTGCTGAGCCTTTTTTCCTTAGCCTCTTAAGCAGATCAAAAACATTAAACAATATAGCACGCATGTATTTCACGTAAAGTAGCTAATAATATAAAATCCGCCAGACAAGGATTTCATTACAATAAGCCTCCTCTATCCTATACTACCCCAGTCTCAGTTATAGATGGTTTAATCCTTTCTCATCACCATTATCCTCAAGAGACCGCATATGTACATTCAAACGTGACATACGTATCCAAGGATTTTGGTAAAACTTCTTTAGCCGAATTTCAGCTCCCCGCAGCTCTGTTTCACATCATCCGGATTCGGGTAACATTGAAAGCTATAATAATTGCCTTTTCCCAAGTAATGGCAACCATTTCATATTTATGAAGGATGTATGTTCCATAATTAAGGTGCTATACTGTATTGCCAGCTCAATTGTTGAGACTTGAAAGTCTATGTAAAACATGATGATGTGATAATTTCAAGTGCCCCTTGTATCTTTATATATGAACCCACTTCAAATGTGTTTCTTCTTGGATTCTTGTTTCATTCTTCTGACAAGAAATAAGAAGTTTAACGCGCTTCTAAAGTGGGCAGAGTAGGTAATAGAAGCATCGGCAACATTCCCTGAATTTTGAAGGCATATCAATGAGTGTGTACTCGTATGTATGAACTTAATTAAGCAGATGAAGAATAAAGTTTTTAAGTGCCTGCAATATTGGTCCTACTTAATATGGCGGCTTATGTGAAAGTATAATGGATACGGATATGGCTCTAGAAGTATTTTTGTATCCTTTTTTTTCTATAACTAAACAAGGTGCAGTAATAAGTGGGAAAAATGTTTTTAGTTAATAATTTAAATTTGCTAATGTGAAATAAAATTAACGGATGTCCGGAATAGTTTATGACGTTGTTAGAAAAAAATTGAAAATTTCTTGCATTTTTTAGGTTACGAAATCTCGAAAAAATGAAGACTTTGTCAGATTCGGGTACAGTGCATGGAAAACTTTCTTAGAGATGTTCCCGGGAAGAATTTATTATCAATTCTCAAGCAGTAATATTCTTAGATACATCAATAAAAGAAAACTGTATAACAAAAACTCATTTTATGGAGTAAAAATTACTTGCAGGGAGTAAACCATAATAAGTCAGGACCGTGTGCAGAAATACACATACATATACAGGGTGTCCCAAAAGTCATCGATAAAACTGTGTGAGGAGTTTGCGGTAGTAATAACGCACGTACTTGCTCTTATGTTCAAGTTGCTTGGAATTAACTTCTAAAATATGGAAGTAATTATTAAAAAATATAAAAATTAAATAAAAGAATTTTAATTTAATTGTATAAATAATTAGTTTAAAATCAAAGAGCTCTAAAACAAGTATGCCAAATGTGCAAAAAAAAATTTTGATCTTTGGAGTGGTTTTCTTCTTAAAAACGAATTTTTAACAAAAGTTTTGGTGACTCAATTTTGAGTATGTGTTAAAATATATTTTTAAACTTTGTTTCAAAAAAATTCATCAACCCATTTTGGAAATATTGAATTAAAAAAAAACTTTTTTTTTAATCTAAAATTAATTTTTTTCAAAAATTTGATATGCAATATTATTAACATTTAAAAAAAAATGCCTAAAAATTTTAAGTAGTCATTTAAACCGTTAATGAGAAAATCGAAAATTAAAAAATCCGTTTTTGGCAGGTACTGTTAATAACGGTTTTTGCGTAAATTTTGTTCTCTTCAGAAAGTACACCCCACCTACAATACGAGTAATACGGTGCAGGGAAACAATTCCAAAGGCATTTGCACCACATGGGAGTTTATTCCATCATAAGTGGGAATCTGTTCCACTTTTCAAAGTGCAAATTATTCTCACCAAGAGAGAGAATTTATTGCACTTTTTATTGAAATAGATCTCCACTTGCAGAGTGGAGTGGAGTGGAGGTGGCAGCATGTCCCCCATACATACCTCACCATTTATTCGCCATAATGTTAGCGTATTTCTGTAAATAAATTCCAAATTTTAGGTGGGAAAAAATTACACAAAAATTCGGGAGAAGTTACTTCCCTCTCGCAGTGAGAATAAATTGCACTTTAAAAAGTGGAAAAGATTCATTCCTACTTATGATGAAATAAACTCCGATGTGGAGCAGATGCCCGTGGATTATTTTCCTCTACCCAATAATACATTCTTTTTTTATCAAACATCGTTAGAGCCGTTTTTGAGATAAATAACTTTTAATTTACGGTTGCAGGGCAAGTACCGTTATTTTTGGTAAACAAAAAATTTCAATTTCCCATCTGGAGAGTTACAAAAAAAACTTGAGTTCAAAATTTAAAGAAAATAGCTTCAGTGATTTAAGCACGAATCCAAAATTGCTCCATAGTACCTATATGGCAAGTTTAATTCTGTATCCCCATTACCTGTGTCATTTTGATTGAAATTGGTCAAGAAAAAACGAAAAAATTTGAAAATATTGATTGGTATTTGGTTTGTCTCAGCTATTACCAGAGTCAATTTCATTGAAAGCGCTCAAGGAACAATGAAGTTGCAAACATCATTTTTGTTGAAAATACTTTTCTCTTTTCAAAATGTCCAAATGGAAACGAATTATTGTCTCAAGATCACCTTTTGCAGAGAAGTATAGAATGTGTGACTGGGTCGCAAGTACTTGGTCTTATGTTCAGTGGCGGAGGCTGAAGAAAATTGTATAAAAACCATGAAAATTATGAGAGAAAAATGTTAAAAGGCAAAAAATGATATATCAAAGCTAGTTAAAACAGCTCTTTTAATAGTTTGAGGTGAAAAAAAGAATACCATTTTAATTCTTATGTATGGAAAATACTAATTTAAAATCTTTGCAGCGGTTTTAAAAAAAAAATAATTGTTTTATATATCAAGTTCTTAAAACAATTTTTAGGACTAACTTTGGTATGCAGATCTTAAGTATTTATTTATGTGAATATAAAAATAAAATTTCAAACAAAATTTATAACTCATATTTTGAGGTATGGAATTTTCAAAAAACTAATTTAAAACTTTAAAAAAGTTAAAAAAAATGTTTTTGTAAGTTTGTATTATGCAAGATTATTTGAACTTATTTGGAATTTTTTATATAAAAGAATTAATCTAAATCCGTAGTACCTCATGATGGTTAGTGCGTTGGACTGTCATGCCAAAGGTCTGGGTTCGATTCCCAGCAGCTGCTACCTAAAAACAGAAATGTTTTTCCCAAGGTACTGCCTCTTACAAGGAACTGACAAATCCTTCAAGAGTATACTTGTCATGAGTAAGTGCTTCTCATCTAGCCGTTCGGACTCGGCAAAAAATTGTAGGTCCCCTCCATTCCTGCCAAAAATACGCAAACAGCAATGATTGAGAGTTGTAAGTCACTAGGCCTTGGTTCTCCACGAGATGTTGTGCCACCAAATTTATTTATTTTTTTATTAATCTAAATCCATGGCCAATAGTGAAAAAAATAAATAAAAACATTCTGTTAGATAAAAGTAAGGGGTATTTTTTTTTTTTAAGTATAGAACTTTAAGTAGGCAACACTATTTTAGTTGGCTGCCATTATAACAGTAATTTATTTTAAGTTTGCTTTGGCATTTCAACATAAATAGATTGACGCCTGAAAACGCTTCCAAATTGTGTGCAAATTTATTTTTAAAATCATGGTTCTGTTCGAAATACTCACTTTTGGTTGAATGGATACGTCAGTAAAAAAAATTGCTATATTTGGAGGCTCTGAACCTTTGGCACCTCATATATGGGAAATTTGATATTTTAGAATGTCATCTAATTGGTCAGTAATTGGTCAAGAAAGGTCAACTAGTCCTAGAAATTGGTCAGCCCTTGATAACTAGTTATAAAGACTTAAAGTTTCTCAAGGTCACTCAAGGTCACGCGTGATTTTTGGCACCTCATTTATGGGAAATTTACAAAAAAAAAGATGCCATCTGAAAGATTTGTGGATAGTGATAAAAGGTCAACTATTTTGAATAATTGGTCAGCTATAGTTTTTTTTCTATGAATTTTCAAAACTCGTTTCAAGGTCACAAAAAAAACTTTTGGCACCTCATTTGGGTCATTTCAAAAAAACAAGTATGCCATTTGAAAGGCCATTTCACGGTCATAAAAGGTCAGCTAATTTCAGAAATTGGTCAGGCATAGTTTTTTTTTAATGAATTTTTAATTTATTTTAAAAAAAATTTCAAGGTCATAGCGATTTTTGGCACCTCATTTATGGGAAATTTGAAAAAAATATATACCATCTGAAAGATCTCTAGATCTATACAAAAGGTCAGCTATTTTCAATAATTGGTCAGCGATAGATTTTTTTTAATAATTTTTTTTTAAATTTCAAGGTCATAGCGATTTTTGGCACCTCATTTATGGGAAATTTGGGAAAATTGCATACATTCTGAAGGATCTCTTGATCTATATAAAAGGTCAGCTAGTTTTAGTAATTGGTCAGCCATAGATTTTTTTTAATGAATTTTTGAATTTTTGTTCAAGGTCATAGCGATTTTTGGCACCTCATTTATGGGAAATTTGGGAAAATTGCATGCCATCTGAAACATCTCTAGATCTATATAAAAGGTCAGCTAGTTTCAGTAATTGGTCAGCGATAGATTATTTTTTACGATTTAAAAAAAAAAAAAAATTCAAGGTCACGAACGATTTTTGGCACCTCATTTGGGTAATTTTCCAAAAAAAAATATACTATGTGATAGGTTACTCGGTCATCATAAAAGGTCAGTTAGATTCAGTAATTGGTCAGTCATATTTTTTTTTTAATTATTTCTTAAAGTATTTGTATGTAGGTCACAGTATAGATAGTTGGCACCTCATTCGGGTAATTTAAAAATTTTTTAAATAGATATAGATCCAATAGATTCTGAGAAAATCATGGTGGATTAAATTTTGTCAAAAAATTTATTAAAATTTCCATAATCGATGGGTACGATTTGAGTTTGGCTGCATCTCTTCTTTAAGAAACCAAGTTTTTGAGGTGCCGGGGTAAGGGAATGACCGCCATCTTGAAAAAGAAAGTGTTTGGTTTAATCCACCATGATTTTCTCAGAATCTATTGGATCTATATCTATTTAAAAAATTTTTCAACTACCCGAATGAGGTGCCAACTATCTATACTGTGACCTACATACAAATACTTTAAGAAATAATTAAAAAAAAAATATGACTGACCAATTACTGAATCTAACTGACCTTTTATGATGACCGAGTAACCTATCACATAGTATATTTTTTTTTGGAAAATTACCCAAATGAGGTGCCAAAAATCGTTCGTGACCTTGAATTTTTTTTTTTGTTTAAATCGTAAAAAATAATCTATCGCTGACCAATTACTGAAACTAGCTGACCTTTTATATAGATCTAGAGATGTTTCAGATGGCATGCAATTTTCCCAAATTTCCCATAAATGAGGTGCCAAAAATCGCTATGACCTTGAACAAAAATTCAAAAATTCATTAAAAAAAATCTATGGCTGACCAATTACTAAAACTAGCTGACCTTTTATATAGATCAAGAGATCCTTCAGAATGTATGCAATTTTCCCAAATTTCCCATAAATGAGGTGCCAAAAATCGCTATGACCTTGAAATTTAAAAAAAAATTATTAAAAAAAATCTATCGCTGACCAATTATTGAAAATAGCTGACCTTTTGTATAGATCTAGAGATCTTTCAGATGGTATATATTTTTTTCAAATTTCCCATAAATGAGGTGCCAAAAATCGCTATGACCTTGAAATTTTTTTTAAAATAAATTAAAAATTCGTTAAAAAAAAACTATGCCTGACCAATTTCTGAAATTAGCTGACCTTTTATGACCGTGAAATGGCCTTTCAAATGGCATACTTGTTTTTTTGAAATGACCCAAATGAGGTGCCAAAAGTTTTTTTTGTGACCTTGAAACGAGTTTTGAAAATTCATAGAAAAAAAACTATAGCTGACCAATTATTGAAAATAGTTGACCTTTTATCACTATCCACAAATCTTTCAGATGGCATCTTTTTTTTGTAAATTTCCCATAAATGAGGTGCCAAAAATCACGCGTGACCTTGAGTGACCTTGAGAAACTTTAAGTCTTTATAACTAGTTATCAAGGGCTGACCAATTTCTAGGACTAGTTGACCTTTCTTGACCAATTACTGACCAATTAGATGACATTCTAAAATATCAAATTTCCCATATATGAGGTGCCAAAGGTTCAGAGCCATATTTGGACTGCTGATAATCCTCAAGTGTATGTAAAGACACCCAACTGAGTGTTTGGTGTGCTTTATGTGTTGGTGGAATAATTTGTCCATAATTCTTTAAAAACGATTCTTGCCAGCACGTTACAGTTAATGGTGATCACTATAGAGCCATGATAACTGACTTTTTCGTTCATCAATTGAACAACCATGATGTGTCAAAGCTGTGGTTTCAACAAGACGGTGCAACATGTCACACAGCTCATGCAACAATTGATTTTTTAAAGGAAACGTTTGGTAAGCGCATAGTTACGGACCAGTGAATTAGCCTCCAAGATCGTGCAATTTAATGTCGCTTGATTTTTTTCTGTGGGGATATGTGAAGTCGCTAGTCAACGCCGATAAGTCTGAAACGATTGACAAGTTAAAGGACTGAATTCGCCGCGTGGTTGCCGATATACGGCCACAAATGTTGGAAAAAGTCATCGAAAATTGGACCTCCAGCTTAGACTACGTCCGAACCAGCCATGATCGTCAAATGTCAGAAATCATGTTTTAATTTTAATGCCAGAAGATTATCTTTCGAATAAAGTAAATTTAATGTCAATTTACAAAATCATCTTTGTTTTATTTAATTTCAAAGTTGTACACCTCTAAAAAAAACACCATTTACTACAATTGTTTTTTAGTTAAAATTTTTATAATTTTTGAAAGTAGATAGAAAATTGTAGGAGCCGTTTTTGAGAAACAAAATATTTACTTAAACGGTTTCCAAGCTTTTGTATGGAAGGTGACGTTATTTTTGTATAAAAGTAAATTTTTTCTTAAAATATTAAAGAAATTGTTAAAAAAAACTCTTAAGTGTAAAGTTAAACAAAAAAATGATAGTATAGGCTTTGAAATATTTGATTGTCAATAAAAATAAATTTATTTTGTTTTTGTATCCAAAAAATATTTTTTTAAAAGATTTTGATACACTACTTATATTTTTTTTTTGAGTTTTTGTTAAAAAAATTTACTAAAATCAGTGAAAAAAATGTTTTCCCACCCAAAGGTAGTTTCTGGAATTTTTCTCAGAAAAGTTGTGAAGCTGTTCTTGAGCAAGATACGATTATATAAATTGCTTGAAAAAAATTGTACGGCAGGCACCGTTATTTTTGGTTCTAAAAAGAAATTAAAAAAATATGTTAAGGGAATTATTAAAAATTAAAAAAAAGTTGATCTAGGCTTTAGCTCAACGAACAGACAGACAGAAAGATTGTGATTGAGTTCGATCATTTTTTTTAAATAGAGACAAATTTCAAAACTTTACACGCGTATTTTGAACCTACAAAATAGTAAAGATTAGCGATTCTACTTTTTACTTCCGAGATCAAAACATCCTTGGTGCGGTGGTTAGGGCTGGCCACGATAACAAAAACCAAACCATACTTTTGTAAGTATCGTCTCGGTATCGTCAAAATCGAAAAATTGCAGTATCGTCTCGTTATCGGTCTTGTTCCCGTATATAACTCGTCTCGTTTGGTCTGGTAAGTCTCGTCTCGGTATCGGCCTCGCCTGGTTTCGCTCTGGTCTGATTCGCAAACCAGAATAAAATGCATAACTTGGTTACATGTTCTTGATCTTGTAGTTGAACTCGCTTGTTATTTTAAAGATTAGAGACAAAAATTATATATAAATTTTAAAAGACAAAAAACGGAATTTTTTTGAATTAACAATTTTGAATGGCTTGTTTGATAAGTAAAGCTCCGATTAGGAATTCGAAATAAAAACTTTAACGCAGGGTCATAAGTTCACAGGAAAATAATGCACACAAATATTTGATGGATTTCGCTAAAGTCACTTTCTCACTTTAAAGAACCAATTCTGAAAATTTCTTTCAAATCGTTGGTTGCAGAAAAAATCTGCATAGGTTGAATGGGCGTGACAGTGGGCAGTTGTTATTAAAATTAGTGCCTTAACCTTCTCCCTGCTAAAGAGAAAAGCTCAGAAATTGTCAACTAGATCATAAGAGCCTTTTCCGAAGAAACCAATTACCAAAATTGTTTGCTTGTAATAAATTAATAATAATATTGAGAAATCTATATTTTCTGCTGATACCAAACGATACTACCGAGAGTATCGGTAAATTTTGGGCCAAGAATTACGGTATCGTTTGGTATCGTCTTGGTAGTGTTTCGGAGCTGATATCTTTTCTGTTTCCGATACCGATACCAAACGATACTGAGACTTTTCTGGTATCGTGGCCAGCCCTAGCGGTGGTAGATGGTGATTAAGATAATAATAATAAAAATATAAAAACCAATAATTATTTGAAGCAATTTCAAGTTCTCTATAATAAAGCATTATCTCGTTTCAGCTATTCAAGTAATGCTTACTTATTACTCCTACTTCTTTAATCAAATCCAAGTTTATTCAACCCATTAACTAAACTCCTGCCAACAATTCTTGTACAATCTCAAACCGCAACAGAAACAGAAGTATTCACTGAAACTTTCCAGAAAGGTTTTCACATTCTACCACACTTCATATACCGTGTATCTTTATAGCGAAAAAATACCTTCAGAAATAATCCACAAAAATTTGCAAATATTTGCACTTTGCCACTGCAAATGAATATACCTACATAAATTTATACTTACCCCAAAGATGAAATCACTGCATTATGGAGTCCCCGCCCCAATAGACTGTGAATACAAATGGCGCGATAAAAACTGAAACGGCTGTGGTCAACCCCAGAAGACTGCAACTGAATATTTTCACGTGCCGCAGAATTGCTGCTTAAGCAAAATTTAAACAAAATATAACAAAATAGTGTCAGTTAGCGCGCCTCCACGCCACCTTGCTTTTGGTGTTCGTTCGTTTAACATCCATTTGCATATTGTTCTGTATAATAATATGTTCTCTTGACTTGATGTGAAGCCTGCTCGTTTTTCGTTTTAGCCATCATCAGCCCTCCGGGGCTATGCTGACATTCATTTTTGGCAAATTCCATTATATTTGAAAAGAAGGTTCCATTTTACGTTTCTATACACTGAAACCGCATATATAGATACATTGTATAGATATAGATACCAGATACGGGTCGTATGCTCCCATTACCATCCTCCCAAAGTTAAACCAACAAGGAGCAAAAATAATAATGCTCTTTCAGCAGCAGCAGCAGCAGCAGGATAACTGCCAATTATTTGCTTTGTTGGAAAATTCGGTTAGATTTTAATTTCAGTCGAATAGTTTCCAACATTTTGTTAAATTCTAATGTTTATTTCTGGCCAACATAGTATACAGTATATATGTTGTAGGTATAGGTATTGGTATACCATATACCTACCTATGTATCTTAGTTCAACAATTATTTTTCATATCAAAACGTTAAACAAAAATCTTATCATACCTGACAGACCATTGAAGTTATGTTATTTAGTATGTTATTTTTGAGTATTTACCTAATATTTATTCAAATAGCTTCAGTTTTGATAAATGGGATTTTTATTTATTTTTTTTTATTTTTATTTACATTTTATTTAGAGTAAGTTATGTATAAAAGTAAGTTTGTATAAAATTTCATCTTCGTCTGTTTGTGTCTTTGAAAATTTGGTTCTTGTTTTTATTTTTTTTTGAGAAAATAAGTATCCAATATTCATAAAAAAATTCTAACCAACCACTTGACCTTCAACTTGAGCGAAATATTAGAATTTGGATAAGCGGTATTAAATATTTTCTATAATGGGCTGGTACTGATAACCTCAAATTTTTATTAATTTTCCTTTTTTTCGCTTCGTAAAAAAGACATGTCTAAAAAAGTGATTTTTTTACGTGTAATTTTCAATCTGGCAATACTTTTTTCTGAATAGTTTTTTTTGACAGATGTCGTTTGATTTACTGCCTGACTGTCTGAACAGAATGGAGATGGAGCTGCAACTGGAATAGCTGTCAAAATGTTGAATACACACAAATCCACGAACATACGAACAGAACACGACGCAGCTGAAGACTGAGCTACATAACAGCTGGATAAGTTGGCAAACTTTTAACTTTTGCATGCGAGTTTAATTTAACACAAAAATTAAAATTAAAACAAAAATTTAAATGGACACTGATGATATGGAAGCTAAAATTACTTTACGTCTTTATCAGAGATTAAAAAGAGTTTGAAACTCTCTTCAACTCCCATGTCAACACTTTGTTGCGTTCTCAATTTTGAAACGTCAAAAAAGCTGCATGCAAAAGTTAAAAGTTGGCCAACTTGTCCAGCTGCATCTGCAGCTTCATCTGCAGCTCCATCTTAAACTACCTCGTGTTGTGTTCGTTTCATTGGATTTGTGCATATTCAATATTTTGACAGCTTTTCCAGTTGCAGCTCCGTCTCCATTCTGTTCAGGCACTTATGCTCAGTTCGGTTTGCTATTTCGTAATGGAATAGACTTACTTCTCAACAACGTTTGCAAATTGTGCAAATTTATTACCAAAATAATAATTCGCTTCGCGCGACGAATCGCCAAAAAATCAATTTATTGAAGGAAACTTTTGGTAAGCGCATTAACTCACGACCGTCGATTGACGGCTTTTTGGAAGAGAATATTTAGCGTCCCACTAAAAGTTTCCTTCATAGACCGAGAGCTGGGAACATATTTTTGGCGGGAGAGGAAACCAGACCATATAAATGAATACGTTCGTCAGCTAGCACGTAGTCGTCCAGTTTCAAAAGTAAAGGATTTTTCAAACGGGACGCTACAAAAGTAGAGCGACAGGGACAGCAAACGACACCATATTTCTTGCCGCTCTTTTGACATTTCTCTTCAGTAAGATTTGCCATTTCATGATGGAAAGATATACGAGCCAACAACGAGTCGAAATTATTAAAATTTATTACCGAAATTCGGTGTCAGTGGCCTCAACGTTTAGAGCGCTACGTCCAATTTATGGTCGTCATAATCGTCCTAGCAGATCCATAATTGAGTGTCTAGTGGACAAATTTGAATCCACAGACACAGTACATAATGTTCCCGTGCCAGTGAGACAAAGAAGTGCCCGTAGTGTCGAGATTATTGCTGCCGCTGAGGCTTCAGTTGCAGAAAGCCCAAATGTGTCTCTCACACGTCGTTCTCAAGCGTTGAGCATCTCTGTGACGTCGTTGTGGTGCATTTTGCGAAAAGCTCTTGGCCTAAATCCTTACAAGATTAAATTGACGCAAGAACTTAAGCCGCTTGACCAGTAGAAGCGTCGTATGTTCGTGAATTGGGCTGAGCAACAACTTGAAAATGATTCGGATTTTCATCGAAAAATCATCTTCAGCGATGAGGCTCATTTCTGGCTGAATGGCTTCGTCAATAAACAAAATATGCAGTATTGGTCAGGCAACAATCCACACGTACTCCATGAGTCATCATTGCATCCCAAAAAAATTACGGTTTGGTGTGGTTTATGGGCCGGCGGCGTCTTCTTCCGTGATGGTCAAGACCGGCACGTTACTGTGAATGGGTATTGCTACCGTTCAATGATAACCGAATATTTTTGGCCCCAATTGGATGATATGGACTTGGAGGACATGTGGTTCCAACAGGATGGCGCCACAAGCCACATATTGGAAACCAAGTTTGGAGAACGTGTTATCTCACGAAAATGTCCAGTCGCTTGGCCGCCTCGGTCGTGCGATTTGACGCCGTTAGACTATTTCCTGTAGGACTACGTCAAGTCTATGGTCTATGCCAACAAGCCAGCGATGATTGATGAACTTCGTACGAATATCGAACGTGAAATTGCAGCAGTATCGGCCGATTTATGCTTGAAAACCGTCGAAAATTGGGTTCAGCGTCTGGACTTCTGCAAGCGTGCCCATGGTGGCCATGCAAAAGAAATCGAGTCCCATACATAATGGCATCGAATGTACTTTCACAGGAATAAAGAATGTCATTGATATCCAAAACCGTTTTTGTTTAATTTAAAAAGAACTTTTGTAGCGCTCTTATTGAAAAACCCGATATATAGCAACGTTCAACAAACCTATGTATGTATGAAGTTTAAATCCTCAATAATAAATTGTAAAAGTTTTCCTATAAAAAAAGAAAATTCAACTCTCAAAAATACTCTTACACAAAATCAGAAACTTAATAACACAATACCCAAAAAAAAACATCGTCAACCGAAAAGGGAATTATACTCTCAAGCTTTCTAATTTCAAACTAACCAAATCCCTAATTAAGAGAACATCCACTGGAGTGTTCATAATGAGCCGATTCAAAACAAACGAACCTAATCCCAGCGCCTTATTTTCAATAAAGAGCATAAAACTTGCCATTCTGATGGCTAAGGCTCCAGCTCATAGAGTTTAGAGTAGATGTATAGTGTGTATCCCCAAGAGGACTTCTTGCAATATTGTCGCATATATGACTATTCGACTCGACTATATCCAATAGCCCCAGCTAAAACTCGTTGTAGCCTAGAAGAACCGGAAATCTCCAATTCATTGCGTTGGTCTGCATATCGTCCACCAGAAATACAATCCGTGCAATGAATTACATAATTAAAGCTTCCCACCCCAGTGTTATGCCATGTTCCATTCTGAAGTCCTCCAGGCGAAGTTCACCGCCAATAACACATTTAAAGGACCTTCCACTTGGTGGCTCACCGTGAACGGTCCAGCGCACCACGCCTCCGGCCGGCTGAGTACTCCTCCACCCCGAATGCCAAAGTGTAGATGGCATTCGAGTTAATGTCCTTAGCCTTCGCATTGCTTCTGCCTTTGCCGCGCAAGCCACCCGCCCGCCGCGATACAACAGCCGGGGGACATATAGGTGAATATGAAGTAATTTTCTGCTCAATTTATTCCACATTGTGGCATCCAATTAAGTTGGAACGACACACGAAGACCGGGACACAAGTTTGCGAAGCGTGCTATTGCCTTTGGAGGAACCAAATGAACGGTCACAAATGTGATATGGTGGACAATTTAACGTGTATCTGGAGAATGGTAACGACACAATACCAAGTGTTATGTTATGCGCTGAGGACTCTTGGTCGTACTCATTCTAGCCCGCACTAATATCTATGGGTTTTAAACTATTTAAGGATTTACAATTTTCTTATGTTTTATTCTGTTTTAGTTTAGATTAGGGAAGTAAGTAGCCAGTAAATAAATAGTTAAATAAAATTAAATAAGTCACAATGGAGTATAGGTTATCTGAAGAAGATTATTTTACTTCGCAAACTATCTATTTACGAGAATTTACAAAACAAAAAGTTTTCGATTTTTTTTTATAAGTAAATGTTTTTCAAGTTCAAATTCATATTTTGTTATTCATATACTAGCCCGAAAAGAAAAAAAATTATTTTATATTTAAATAATTTACAAGACACAGTTTAATACTGTGGTAAGCTAGTGAATAGAACTTTTAATAAGAGACAATTACATTCAAGCACCAAACTCTTAGGATTCTATCCAGGGGTGGCAGACATCAACCCAATTTTGAGATATCAAATTTTCGGAAAAAATTGCTTTATGTCTATATCATATACTCAAAACATTCTTGTGGAAAATTTTTGGTGTGTGAATCGTAGGCATTTAATTATGTGAATACTAAAATAAAATTGCAAACAAAAATGTCAACCCGTTTTTGAGAATTTAAAACTTTTTTTTTTAATTTAAAAACTTTTTTTTTTAATTTTGATTTGCAATAGTCTTAATCTTATTTGATATTTGTATACATATAAAAATAAAATCCACGACTGGGTCGCACGTACTTGCTCTTGTGTTCAAGAAGCTGAAGAATTAAGAAAATTATATATGTATAAATTCAATAGAAATTATGAGAGAAAAATGTTTAAAAGCATAAAATACAATATTTAAATTAATTTTAAAATAAAAAAGCTAATCCTCTATTGAATATGATTGTTTGGATTGAAAATAATTTTGTATGTATAAAATTCCTAATACATTTTTAAGTAAGGCTTTTGGTATGCAAATCTTAAGTATTTATTTACGTGTATATACAAATAAAATTTGAAAAAAAATTTGTCAATTTGTCAAATTGATAAAATATCAAATTTTCCAAAAAAATGTTTGGGGTTATTTTCCCGTGGGTAGGTGCAAAACCTGCTATTCAGGCTCTATGAGGACCGAAAAACGCGTGCTCATATATGTAGAAGTGTGAGATTCTTACTACACTAAAACCACCTCCACTTCCCGATTGCAACTAAGTTGAAACTTATCTAGCAATTTATTTTTAACGAAGTTAAGTAACGTGTTGCAGGTTACTTTCTGGTGAAAGTTCCTGCTTAATCCGCGATTTTAAAGCGGTTTTCTGTTCACCGCACCAAGTCGGAAGGTTTTGTTCTTCGCAGACGGCGTACTAAATTCGACTCGTCAAGAATGTCAATAATCGTTGAATTAGCGTGTTCTAATAGTCGATTTCTATGTTTTCGCGCGAAACTTTTTATTTCCTCCCCCACCGTCGGAATCCCGAGATCCCTATGAAGATCTTCGTTTCTTATATACCACGGAGCATTTACAAATGACCTAAGAAATTTATTTTCAAACGTTTGTAAGTTATTTAAGTTTGTATCGCAGGTACAACCCCAAAGTTGTATACCATAAGTCCAAACAGGTTTAAGAATTTAATTTATTTATTTTCAATACTAAGCTTTGAATATTTACCGAGTAACCAGTTCATATCTCTTAATTTACTTTTTAGTTCTTCGCATTTCTTTTTCACTTGCGGCATTTTAATTTCGCGTCTATTCGGAGATACTTTGCCTTATTTGCAAATGGAACACGAGCGGTATTAAGAAAGACGGGTAATCTATTTATTTTTGTATACGTAAAGTCCACGTGGACTGACTTTTGTTCATTGAGCGCTATTCGCCATGTTTTCGTCCACTCATTAACATTATTAAGAGCATTTTGTAATTTAATTGTAGCTTCGCTAATCGTTTTGCCTACTGCTAGCATTGCAGTATCATCAGCAAACGTGGCTACAATAGTGTCATCTGTTTGAGGTATATCGCGTGTAAATAAAAGGTACAGAACTGGACCTAATACACTTCCTTGTGGTATCCCAGCCACTATTTCTTTGAAATCAGAATAGTCATTTCCGTGTCTTACACGAAAAAGTCTTTCATTTAGATATCCGTTTAGAATATTGTAAAGTCCTTCAGGCAGAACTTGTCTTAATTTGAATTTGAGGCCTTCGTGCCACACAAAAAAAAAATGTTGATAGTTTTTTTTAAAAATTAAAAAAATGTTTGGAAAATTTGTATATGCAATATTATTTAATCTTATCTGAAATTTGTAAATAAAACAATGTATCTAAATCCGTTCAGACGATAATGAGTAAATTCAAAATAAAATAATACGCGTTCTATGACAGGTACTATTAATAGTTGCGAAATTGTATAATTTTGTGTAGTAGATCATATTAATTTAAGTTAATGTGAAAAATTTAATCAAAATCGTAGGTGTCGTGTTTGAAAAAAAAAAATATTTTCCTTTTCGGTTCTTTTACTTTTGTATATTATTTTTCCTTATATGTACATTTTTTTCTAAAAGTAATTTAGAAAATACTCAGAAAACTCTTAAATATCGAGTTTCAAAAAAATCAGTTATAGGTATCATATTTTCGAAATTTTGATATTCAAAAAAAAAATTAAACATTTCTTATAAATTCACCAAACAATATTTTTTTTTAATTTAAGTACACAAAAATATTTATAGTTATTGGAAGTCTATGTACGAGTATAAAAAAAATTATTGAAATTAGTCATACCGTTTTGAAGAAAATCGAAAATTAAAAAATTGGTACTTGGGGAGGTACCATTAATAACCATTTTTTGAAAAATTGTTTTCCGCCCAAAGGAAGCCTTTACTAAAAGTAATCTATTGGATTTTGTAAAGAAAATTTGTCGAGCCCTTCTTGATAAAAATACGTTTATGTAAAATTGCTTAAAAAAATTGTATGGCAGGTACCGTTATTTTTAGTTCTAAGAAAATTAAAAAAATGTGTGGGCATAATCATCAAAATCCACTATGTACGAGTACCTAGTGTGAAGAAAATCAATTGAGCCCTATAGGCTGTAGACGAACAGGCGGACAGACAGACAGAATTGTTCCATTCACTTTTTTGGTGTTGTCTATCATCGCAATGTCATGTTTGATTGTTATCTCAATTTTTTTTTTTGCACGAGTCCAAAACTTGTCTTAAAATACCGAAATATATCGCAAATAAAATACCTATATCGCAAGTAATAATCTTAATCTGTTCAGCTGACAATGAGAAAATTCAAAATCAAACAAAAAGGTCTTGAGAAGTACTATTAAGGGTTTGGTATTTGTAAATTCTTATAAGTTTTATTAGTAAATCACACTTATTTAAGCATACACAAAAAGTTTTATAAAAATCGTAACAGCCGTTTTTAAGTAAGAAAATATTTTCCTTAACGGTTTTTAATATTTGTATGGAAGGTACCGATAATTTTTCATAAAAGTAAATTTGTTTCTTAAAATACTTTAAAATACTAAAAGCCCCTTAATACCGTGTTAGATAAAAATTTACATTTTTTTAAAAAAGTTTTTTTTTGAAAATTTAGGTAAGAAAAACTACTTGTATTGTTAAGAAGTTGCTCTATAAGAATAGTTATTAAAATCAGAATTAATGCTTTGAAGAAAATCGAAAATAGAAAAAAAAATGGTTCTGTGGAAGACTGTCATATAAGGAAAGAGGTTAGCATTGTAGTTTTTAAGATTTAGGTTGAACATTAATACGAGTATTTAAGTTTCCTGTCAGCAATCTGATCTAAGAAGCTTTGCGTACCTACACAATTTTAAAAATTCGTTGGGCAAAAAATACTGTCATATAAATTCAAAAATATTATACTAGGTTTTCACTTGCCTTTGAATTGACATAGTTTGACAGATCATGATTTGGTCGACACAATTGCCAGTTCATTTCCACTTGTGTCTTTAGGTTAGGTTATAGGTCAGATTAGGAGGGGAGTGCACAGCACCAGGGGCCGTTGCATACACGGGACCTATTGGTCTATTCTCTATTGTAATTCCCTTACGAAATAAAGCAGAGATGTTCATAAACTAATAGCTCAAACAGAGTGGTTCGTTTCCGATACTTGTGTCCTTAACCAACACAAAATCATATGTCTTTTGGCGGTATTTATATTAGACCAAGAAACTCTTCTGTATTCAAATCTCTAACTCACTCCTTTATTGAAGTGGGATACGAATAATAACAGCTGAAACGTCAAAAAATTCAGCTTTTAATCCAATGCCTATCATCAATGTCAGTTCATTAACAGCTATTTTCACAGAGCCGTTCCTAACCTTTAGAGCACGTGAGGCGAAATTTTTGCGGTTTTTCGAGTAATTGGAAATTTTAACCAATACGCCTTAATTTTAGAGTAAAACGTTGTTCTACAATTTAAACCTTACTAAATTTACTTCAATTTGAGTTCAAAACCGTCTCCATAGACCCGCCAGTTTCCAAGGGACGGCTTTCTAAAATATAGCAATAATAAATTTAAAACAACAAATAGTATATTAAAGTGTGTAATAACAAATACGAGGTCTTTGACATATGGTGCACACTGAGCCAAAAAATTCTGTTTCACAAGAAAGAAACTGTTTGCCACAAGAGATAAAAGGCATCAAGCGCTTTAGCTTCTTGTAGTCAATGTTTCAATATTTAAATGACAGCTTTAAATTCTTTGTTTGCAAAAACTAAAACTTCGAACTGCAAATGAAAAGTTCTCGCTACAAACAATATATACTCTCACAATTCGTTTTATTATTTTTAGCTCTGAACGAATAAGCATTGAAGATTAGCTGTCTAATATTTCACTATAAGTATTTTTGGAATTTGTGAAAGGAATTTATCAGATTGACTCTTAAAGTTTAAAACTTAGAATAAAGATTAAAACCATTGCATAAGGGAATAATGTTATTTGCCCCTAGAACTTAATCTTAAAACTGCAAAACACTTTTCATTTTACCCACAAAAAGATTACTTTTTTACTATAAAAGGAAAGTGTTTATGACAAACAATATTATCTTTAAAATTTATTACGAAGCGAAAAATTATAAATTTATAATTCTTTCACTTCCAAATATAGGCAAATAATTTTTAATAAATATTTTTATTATTTAAAATAAATACTCATAATTAAATGTGTATTCAAAGTTTCAAAAATTTCAGAGTCAATCTGGGGACTTACCATTAGACATGAAGACTTGTCTGATGGTATAGTACCAAAAATTTCACAAGCATTGCATAATGTTATTAACTTTACTGGTGTAAGACAGTGTGAACTAAAAGAAAATAAAGTTCAAAGCACGTGATTTTATAAATTCTGAATATTAACACCAACTTCGCAACTTATTCAACCTCACATGCTTTGTCAATTACAGCATAATCTATATCGTTTATGGCAAACAATTAAAGAATTACCCACTAATGCAATTAACGTTTCTGTTTAATTTTTTGGCAATTTGTGAAAAAAACCTTTTCCTTGTTGAATACAGTGAACACCCATAATCACAAACAATTAAGTAAAAAATGTATTCTAAAGCTATAAATTCTTGAGAGACCTAGCTAAACGCTGTTTCCCATAAATTAATATTGGCAGTGAATAGTTTCTACTAAAATTAAACAGTATTAAATACGCAATGCTTGTAACAAGGAAATTTTTCTGAGAGTGCAGGGCGTGTGGATCGGGCCAAAAGAAGAAAACCATAGTATTGGATAGGGGGTGTATATCCCGTTTAGGTGGGAGGGGCAATTTTAAGAAAAGTTGACTTCAAATAAAAAAATAACTTTACAGAAACAATGGTAATATCTGGACAAAAATCCTTTAGCTTATCTCAAAGCCAGAAATTCATTCTTGATTCTTTTTTTAATAAAGTTATTTTACCTGATAGTTTGTGAAAAATTTACTTTCAAACTCAAAATTTTGACAAAAAACACGATGTTTTTTTTATTAATCAATTTTTTTTGTTTTTTGTTATCAAGTGTTATTTTAGATTTTAAAATTTAATGCCCATATTAATTTGTATTCAAATACTGAAAATCGAACGCTGAAATGTCTTCTAGTTTTTGAGATAACTGAAATTAACCTAATACAATTACCTATGACCATTGTTACGTTTTACTCTAAAATTAAGGCGTATTGGTTAAAATTCCCAATTACTTCAAAAACCGCGAAAATTTCGCGGTTTTTTGGATATATACCAAGGTTGCGTTTGCCACTCGAGGTCGAACAACCGGATTTATCACTAGGTCAACATCATAAACAACTCAGCAAAAAATCAGAACTACCGGATTTGACGCAAGGTCTAATGTATATATAGTTAGTGTATTAAAACTCAAATCATACATTCTAACGATGTTATGGAAAATTAAAGATTCTGTTTAAGGCACATTATCTTCCGATTGCCTAATTTGAATGATGACAATCCGAAGCAACTTAAGCGTGCTTTGAAACATCATTCCTTAAACAATGAACAAATCAAAATACCGGCCGTTATCGAAAACATCAAATAAAACTAAATTGGATCGTCAAATAATCGCTGTTTATCAACGTCAATCGATTTACTTGCGAACTTTACAATCATACCTTCTGGCTTTTCAATATTTTGTTCGTCGATTTGATTTTTTTACTATTCCCGAACATATCGCACCCAAGCCATTTCAGTTTGGTCGATATATGTTTCTAATAGCATTAGCAATACTAATTTTTCAATTGTGGAACCATTTGCGGTACTGCGGTACGGCGTGCCTTACACCACCGCAAGGCGCCTGTGGGACATTTTTCATCTTTGCCCTATTTCTAGGCATGGTCCTATATTTTAATTTGCTTTTTCTTTTATAAACTGGACACTCACTCACTGACCTAACTTTCAGTTTCTGGCCCATATCTTTCAAAAATCCAATATTGAAAATAATTTTCTAATCATTCTTCGCATGATAGTTATTGTATATTAAATGTAAGACATTGAGCTAAAATCTAATCTAATCTAATCTAAAATAAATTGAGTCATTTATTTACCCTTTATTAATAAACTGTTATACGCCTTAAAATTTTTATTTTTGAATGCAAACAACAATTTGCATGCTAATTGTACTGAGAGGATAGTATATTTTTTTGAATAAATTATATTTTATATATTAAAATGAAAAAACAAAAAAATAGGTTGGGTGTGACCCACGCTTTCACGATCTTCGAAAACGTTTAAGGTGTTTAATATGCAATCAAGTTAAGATTAGTGCGTGGAACAAAATTAACCCAAAGCCACCATCATTTGGTTGCTCTCAAGATATTTGAGAAACAAAAATTTGTTTAACAATTTTTGTTAAAGTTTGGTGTAGTTTTTTTCAATTTAAAAAAAAAACACAATGTTTGAATTATCTTTTTGCAAATCCTATAGATTATTAGTTATAAGCTAGTGTGTAAAACTAAATTATACAAAAACCAACATCATTGTTTGTTTTCAAGATATTTGAGATAAACAAAAAAAATCGACCATTTTTGGGAAAATTTCTTGTAGTTTTTTTCGATGAAAAAAAAAAACTGTTCATTTAATACTTTTATAAATGTTATAAATTATTGGTTATAAGCTAATGTACAGAATAAAATTACTCCGAAGCCAGTATCATTGTTTGTGATTAAGATATTGGAGCCGAAAACTTTTTTTCAACAGTTTTTTGCAGTTTTTTTTTATTAACTGGGAGTTGATATGTTGTCATATTTTTTCCAATTTCTTATAACGTAAATGTGCGTAGAATAAAATTAACCCGAAGTTAATAACCTTATTTGTTCTCGAGATATTCGAGACTATAGAAATCTAAGAACTTTTATTTTTAAATTGCTTTAGTTAAAAGAAAAAACTCATTGAATTTTTTTGAAAGTTCTTTATGCACGTATTGAAACTTCTATCTATAAAATAAAATTTATTCGAAGTCGATATCTTCATTCGTTCTTGAGATATTGTAAACGAAAAAATGCGTCGGAACGTACGAACGTCCTAACGTACGTACAGACACAGACATCTCTCCACAAATGATGGATTCTGATTCTAGGGCGCTTGAATTTTCGATTTGACAAATCGGAACAATAGCAATAACTTCCAATGGAAATTAAAAATCGTAAAAAAAAATCTATAACTAACCAAACTGTAGCTTACCTTTTATATGGATCTTAGGGCCTTTCAGGTTGTATTAATTTTTTGTAAATTTTCCATAAATGAGGAGCAAAAAACGTTTCTGACCTTGTTGAAACCTTGAGAAACTTTAAGCCGTGTTTTCTCACCAAATACTGACCAATTAGATGGAATTTCCTACACTTTATGAGGTGTCAAAGGCCCAAAGACCCAAGAAATATCTTCATACTCAATCCCGAGCCCCAGACTGTGCTGGTGTGCTGTTCTCCTCACTCAGTTATTAAGTTAATTAGCTTACCTTTCCGATTCCTATACCAACAAGAACTGTATAGTAATTAAAAAAAAATGATTTACAGATTTTTACATATTTTTGTTTGTGTTTATTAGACTTCATCTTATACATCTGAATAATAAATAAATAATTAATCATCTTACTGTTTAAAAATTTCACATATTTCGCACATTAACTTTTGATGGGATTTAATCTTCTTACAGTATTTCTCTTTAATATATATAATTTATTATTTTAAAGAATTTTTCAGTTTTATTTTTCTTACATTACTATTTTTATACAATTAAATTTAACTATATAAGTTTTACAGATACAGAACAGATTTGCAAGTATATTTTCTAGAAAATGTTTTTAATATTTACGATATTTTTTTCTTTCTTTTTAATTTTTTGTTTTTTTTTTCTTATTTTTTAAATTGCAAAAAGAAAACATCTTATATCTCTTGATTTTCGTTTTTCTTAGCCTATAAGTATACAATAAATAACATTTATATTTTATTTTAAAAAGTTAAATATACAAATTATTTACAAAACTCACAAACATTTTACAAAAATTACTTAACATAAATATGAAAATGGAAATAATAAAAATACAAAATTGTAAGAGTAGGTGTGACAAAACAACAAAAACTATTAGGAACTTATATACGCTCTTTATATAATATACTCAATGACATTTGCATATTTTGTTTTATTATTTCTTTGTGCATTTAAATGTATTGGGAATTTATTTGACAAGTGTCAAATTTTATTTTAAATATTTTACGATAGAATTAACTAGTTTAATTTAAATATTTATATATATTTTTATTTTTATTTTACAATATTTACAGTGGGAATTTAACTATGATTTCTTTTTTTCATTTTGAGAATGGCTCACTTGTGATATTCATACATTTATGTATTTATCAGTTTTTTGACATCTGTCATTCAGTATTTTGACACTCCTACATCATCAGGTAATCGAACCCTCAATATGGTCGCCACACAGAATTCCCGTTGTCAGTTGGATTGTGATGACCACGATGGGCAGCCAGTGCCACCTGGCGATTGGTGTTGCCATCATCTACATTTCGTGCTGACGCTCCGCAATTTCCAACAAGTGTGAGGTCTCCGGGATGGGTATTTCCTCCAGCCATGATATGATGTTGTTGACGAGCCCCAACATTGCTTATGTGGTCCATGACACTCTGCAGTTCTCCATGTACTGCTGAATTTGGCGAAGCATGAGGGGGCAGAGAGTGCGAATGGAAGCCATGAGTTTGATTCGCAGCAGTATAGAGCTGAGAATAGAGCAGACTTGCCGGCAAAACAGGGTATAGCGATCCATTACATCCACTGCCACCGGTCGAACTGTATGCTACAGACGAATTCTGCGTTTGATTGACAATTCCCGAAAAGTTTTGATTAGCAGCAACGCCATTATTTGCTCCACCACCATTGTTCGGGCCATTTCCGGCAGTTGCTGCACCACCCCCTAGATTGGGTGTGTTGGAGGTGAGAAGGTCCTCCTGGACGGGAGATTCAGCTTGAGATGAATCACTTAGACTTCGTGGACCATTCTGGCTCGAATGAACGTTGTATTCTTGGTTTGAGTTCGAATGATATCTTGGCACCAAAATGGAGGAGTTGGCTGACGCACCACCATTTACTGTTGAGGAAATCGATGTTTGACCTGTAGCACCGAGTAGACTATGGTGTGTCATTTGGCCAGTGGTTGAACCGACAAGATTGCTGAGATGCTGGTCTAAATCAGTTGCTGTAGAGTCCGGAAGCACTAAAAAATAAAAAAATAAAGTTTAAGAATTTATTTTCGAGATGCTGATAAAATCAGGTTTTTAAAAATGGGGAATAAAGTACAACACTCAAAATGGAAATAGAAAAAAAGCAGAGACGGCCGGAAGATTAAAAATAAAATTCAAATAAATTGTATGATTTATGAGGAGTACTCTACTTGCTGGGTGTCAAAAAAACCTTCTCTAAATAAGAGTATATTGAAAAAGTTAGCATATTTTCAGGAATGTACTTACTTGGAACACAATCACGATTCGCTGTTCCAGAAAAGTCTTGATTGTTAGCTTGTTCATTTGATGAGCAGGTGAAACCCAAAGCAGGATTATTAAATTGAGCAGAAGATGGCGTTGTACAAGAAGATAATCCACTGCTGGCGAGATACGGTGAATAAGCACTCGCTGAACCATATCCCCAGTGTGTGTTAGCTGCTCCCAATCCAAATTGTGACATATCTAAGAAAAGAAAAAACAAAAAAAAAACAAAAATATAAGTTCAACTCTGCCAACATACAAAAATAAATTTTACTACAAAACTAAAAACACCAACGCAACACACATCAGAGATCTGGTCTTAAATCATTTCCAATTCCTCCTATGCCTAGCTATATTCTTTTTTGAATCCCATATGATGGTGACTATCAGCCTAAAGCTCTTTATTCAAGGCTGGTTACACGCTTTTGATTTATAACGGCTCGCCGCCAATCCGACCATTTATTTTGTGTGATTAAAACCAAACCCAAACACTTAAAATGGCTAACGCTAGCCCTTACCCTGCATTCTTTTCAGCCCTATCCGCGTTGTGGATGCAAAATATTCGTTTTTTGAAAATATATGTTTTTTTTTTATTTGTCCATGTATCTACATTGTGTTGACCAATTTTCAGTTCAGATCCTTTCATATTGTATGAATTGATAAATGTTCGATGGGATCCACACAAAAATGCTACTATTACATCGACCAATACTCAGTGCTTCTGTTTTTGTACTGGGCCAATACTTGCGCCCTTACTTTTGTGAAATTTTAAGCAGGAGATTTACAATCGTTACGTTATTGTCGTTGACATGTTGACATGCTGACATTCTATGCAAGACCATAGTTTCTAACATGTCAAAAATGCGCGAGTAGTGCAAATATAATATAACTACACTCAGAGAAAAAAGTCAGGTTATAATTAACCTGGAGCTTGTTAAATTTACATGGTACATAATCCCATATATTTACAGACACTCCAGAAATCTACCTGATTTTAATAACATTATATTCAGTACTTAATCAGCCTGGTGGCCTATATTATCATATTCAAGTTGATTTAAGAAGATGATCTGTCATTTTAACACAAAATTCTGGTAAACAAAAAATTTTGACAAGAATTTAGCGCTAATTTTAGCTGATATTATGTTTTTAAGCACTGTATATTATGAATTTCTATTTTACCAGAAATCAGGTTGAAGTAACGTTATTTTTGCAATGTTTACCTGTTTAATTTAACCTGGTCTCATATTAAAAAAAACGCTCTGCCTGTGAGTTTCAACGTGACACCAGTGTTAAGACACACACAGATTTTTATATAAAGTTAACAGGATTTACTGGTAAAATTAGCAAGGTTTTCAGGTAAAATTTTTAGTATTTCTATTTTAAGGCAGTGTTAAATTAACATGATTTCATGTGGATATTATCTGCAACCAACGTTGATTTACATGACATTAAAATCAGGTATCTAGTTGACCAGTTAACTTGATCTACCAAGTTGAAAACTAATTAAAAAATATTTTTTTTTAAATTAATTTTTTTTATAAGTATCTTTGTTTATTAGGGGTGTCGGAATTTTTTTTAAATTTTTAATATTCAAAATGGGTATCTTGGATCTTGTAAAAGATCTAGAAAGCAGTAATGTTTATTATGGGACATTTTCCAAAATTGAATTTTGAGACCCCGCGGCCAATTTTAGGAAAGAAAACTACAATTCGAAAAAGTGGTCAGAAAAACCATTTAAATTTGCGTCAGTATGTAGGCACATTTACTTATTATGTTTTATTTTGGGTTTCTTTACTCATTTGTATTGACTGCATATCAATTTAAGTGTGCTGTTTGATGTTGTTGGGCCAATTCGAACATTCCATTAAGAAAAAATAATCAAAAACAGCTTGTTATTTTATGAAATTTTAATTAGAAGTTTTTTATTTCATTTTCTTAACAGCAAATTAAAAAAGTATGAAAATGTCATTTTAAGTAATTGTGACCACATATCCACGCAAATTTAAATGGGTTTTCTGACCACTTTTTCGAATTGTAGTTTTTTACCTCAAACCGGCCGTGATGTCTCAAAATTCAATTTTGGAAAATGTCCGAGAACAAAAATTACTTCTTTCTAAATCCTTTACAAGATCCACTATACCCATTTTGAATATAAAAATACAAAAAATTCTGACACCCCTAATGCATATGGGTGATTCTACAAAAAATGGAATAAAATAATGATAATTTCGAAATAACACTTTTGGAAGCAAAAAGTCGTAAAACCTAACTTTATATGAATTGTAGAACGTCTTTCACATACTTGAAAATGGCCTGTCAAAAAAATTAAAACCAACGATGTTATAGCCTTTTTTGAAAACAGGTGTTCCACAAAACTAAAATTTTTTTAACTTTTTATTATTTTAAGTCAATTTTTTAAGAAAATCATACCTCTCACCTTAATGGGGAGAAATGCACCCCCTCCATAGTAATTTTTTTCTTGTTTCGACCAAACCTGTGCCCTCTAGCACTTTTATACAATTTATGTAAAAACACCCTGTGCAAATTATCTTAAAATTAATAAAAATAAGAGCCAGTTCATGCTATCGAGTCCTGCTCTTTATTAAGCATGTATATAAGAAGTAAAGCAACATTTTGTGAGCATTTTTGGGACCTCAAAAGATAAAATCAGTAAATAAAGGTTCTGGGACTGAGGCCAGGGGACTGAGTATTTTCATAGATTTTGCCACTAAAACATGTTAACGCATTGTAAGAAAGAAAAAAAAGAAAAATTATATAATTAAGGTTTTACTAAGCCTATATTAAAATGCTAAATTATATAACTGCTTACATATAAATATTTTCTGTAAACACCTATCAGGGGACTGAGAAACTGAACGGACAATCCATGAGCTCTCGCACAAATGCCTTCTTAACAAATGAATAAGCAAACGGGCGTAAGATACGAAAATGATTTTACTGTCACCAGACTTAATGCTTCACCCTGATAGATCTGAAAATTTGATAGTTTTCAAAGCTAAGGATAATTTTGACTGTTTGAATCGGTCAGGGGACTGATTAGAAATCCAAGGGACAAAGTTTAATGATTTTTTTTTGTAATGAAATATATAGGAACTAAATATTTATTTATATCATAAAAAGATTTATTATCTAACGTCAATAATTGAAAGCTTATTTTGGTTTTGGAACTTAAATAAGAGAACTGTAAGAATTTTTCCCTTCGAAAATGAGAAGGGTACACGTCAGGATACTGAGAAATAGACCCTTTGAAGAATTTTTTAAGTAATGAAAATATGTCAGGTCTTAATAATTTTGTCTGGCCATGTAGACATCAATTACATTTGTAGTTAAAAAAAAAAATCAGATAGAATACTTAAACGGTTATTAAATATTCCATCATTTGTAGAATCACCCATATAACACTTTAGTGCTTGAGTTGGAATTCTCGTAAGATCAAAATTCTGCTTTTCAAAATATTGCTTGTCAAAATTCAGCTTTTCAAAATTTAGATTTTCAAAATCCTGCTAACCAAAATTCTGCCAATAATAAAAAAAAATCAAAACTTCCTTTTTATAATTGTGAAAGTTTTTTAAACAATTTTCATACCTTCCTAAGCATAGAAGAAGAAGAAGAAGAGAATAGTTAAAATACGTTTTTTAGAAAAAATAATAGTTCAATTCAAAATTTTATCTGCTCAAAAAGTTCTTTGAGTGTTCAGTCATTGTGTAGCATTTTTGTTTCAAATCCGTTGAAAAAATAATAAATAGTCTATTTGAAAATATCTTCCTGATCGCTTTAACTGACTCCTAAGACATTAATTAAGGTTATGAGTGAAAAAGTGGTGTGGCTCATTTTTTGGAAAAGTCGATTTTCTTGTCTCCTACTTTTAATTCATCAAAGATACCATTTTAAATTCTTAATATCAAAATTTTTCAGAAATATGCCCTGCTTGAATTTCAAATGCTATGGTTCCACCAAAACGAAATCCAACTTACAATATGTTTGATTGATAGAAAAAGATGTCATACAAATTTCATGGAAATCTCAATGAAAACTCCAGATTGCAACAAAATCTTAATGAAATCCTGCTCCACCAATTTGAAATCTCAATTTTTTTTGCTGAAATCTCAAATTTCGGTTTAATTTGAACACAGTATTATTTGAGATCGATTTGGCTAAATATTTTGTATTTTCAAAAAATTTTAGAAGAAAAGTGGGTCACACCATTTATGAACTTAAAGTTACAGCCTCAATAACCTGTAGGTAAAACTGCAAAATTAAGGAAACGATAAGTTGTGCGTGGTTGATTTATTTCGAAAAAATTAGGCAATGTACAAATAAGAATTGCAAACCAAAAGTAAAAAAAATTGTTTGCGACGAGTAATGAAAAAATTGAAAAGTGATTTTGCATGTAGTTGAAAAGCAGTCAATCCAACACAACCATGAACCTCGAGTTGTAGAAAAATATGTGCAGCAGTCAAACAAAAAAAAATAATTAATATCAAAAACCAAATTTCTCCCAGCTTGAAAAATAGTGCTGCAGTAACTTGTCTATAAATACAGTTGAAAAATTACTATTTGTGTTCATTTTCATTTGTACTATGAGCTATTTTGGAAAAAAATATTATAAGCAGAATTTTATTGTGAACTATTTTGTATGAAAAAATTTTGAAAAACAAAATTTTGGAGAGAAGAATTTTGATAGACAGAACTAAAAAAGGAGTTTTGAAAAACAGACTTTTTCTTGAAAAAAACAGAATTTTGAAACCGGAATTTCGACCCGCTCCCATATTAATTATATTCAAATTTTAGGGGCGAGAAGTTATCCTTATTGTTAGCAATTAGAACTTAGAAATAAGAAATCAAAAATAAAACACAGTAATCTAGTAATAGTGCAACTCTTGTTATTTATGTATATTTTTATAACTTTTATATGAACATCAGTATTTTTGAATGAAGGAAAAATATAACAAATCTTTCAAATCTCATGTGCCTATACCGTTTGGTTGAAGTTTAAGCTCAGTAGATCAGAAACAAAAAAATCTCGTTCTGCAGATCTTTTCTTTAATGAAAATTTTTTCTTCAATTTTAAAATAGTTTGAATTTTTTTTTTTTTGACTATGGTAGATTGAAAGGGCGGCTAGTTCTTGTTTTGTTTTTTTTTTTACTATTTGGCAAGAAGTTAAATTTTATTGCATGCAAAACTTATCTAAGGTCAACACAGCAGCTTTAAAAAGCTAACCGAAAAAAATTTAATAGTGATAAACTATGTATTTTCATAAAAATAAATAAATTTGGTGGCACAACAGCTCGTGGAGAACCAAGGCCTAGTGACTAACAACTCTCAACCATTCCTGTGTGCGTATTTTTGGCAGGAATGGAGGGGACCTACAATTTTTTGCCGAGTCCGAACGGCTAATGAGAAAGCATTTATTTTTATGTATTTTCATGCTCATGTATATTTTACAAGTGAATCCCCGAGCTGGTATAAAATCCAACGATGCACAATTATATTATTTTATTCAACAAAATATTGATTTTTCCATTGGAAAATATACAAAAACAAAAATATTAAAAGTCCTAAACTATTTACTTTTCACAATGCATAATAAATTACAAAATCAAAGACTATCACTTAACAGAATACCTATCATGGGTTGGGTTTTACAAATTAGATTTAAATGAAATCCTTTTTTTTCTCTCTGATGCATAGTCTCGCTGTTTTGCTGTTTGCCCTTCATTACCCAAACCGACAATACATTCATTTTAAATGTTAACCGCTCTAACTGAGTTACATCAGTGCATAAAATGCACAAAGTGGACAAATGCTCATATGCATGTATGTAGATTGTACTTACATATATACTTCTCCTAAATTCAATACCAAAAATACACCCACAATATCACACAATTGTTGAAAAAATGGATATATGCCATAGGTGCAGTGCAATATATACCAACAGCTCTACCTATAATATATATAAAACTACAACAAGGACCACGATAATTGCGTTGAAAATTTAAGCCAATAGCATTAATAATGCGGCCACAAAATCAATATCCGTCCATTTAAAGTCCACTCGCTTATAAAAACTAATTAATAATTTTCGAATGGGCTATTAATTAAGCCTAATTATGCCTTTGGCTAGCGTCGCCGGTACCGACAGCGACAGCAGCAGACTTATTTCACGACAGCCGATATAAATATGCTCGTTTATGTTTTCTGTTTTTTTCTTCTTTTTTTTTGTTAATAATTTAAAAATAAAAAATGCATAAGTGAAGACCGTTTCTCTATTTTTTCCAATTTACAAACCCATATCCATAGGTTGTTGAATATTATATTGAAGGTAAAATATTTGGCTTTTAAAAACATATATTTTATGCATTAATAATTTTAATTTTTTTTTATTCTAGTACCGAAATATTATGTATGTATTTATAATGAAATTTGAACTTCGTTTATTCATACCTACATATGTTAAAATAAATACACATACATAGTTATATGTAGTAATGTTCAACCTTAATATCCTTTACCTTGAAAACATTCGTGTTTACTCCAATTGACTATAAATACAATTTTTTTTACAAATCATAATATTATAGTGGCATAATGTGTAAATGAAAAAATAATTAACCTTTTGGAAGATGCTTTAACAAGCTATTATCACTATTGTTGCTACCACATATTTAAAATCCAGAAAGTTCTAATTGGTAACATCTTAACTTTTGAAAACTATGAAAAATTCCAGCTTAAAGTTCTTAACAATCAATATTTTGCTTGTTTTTTAAAATTCTTGTTAAAGAAGATTTTCCAAAGAAAGAAAATTGATTGTATCACTGGCAAATAATTGATTTAGAAATCGTCGGCTTAGAGTGTAAAGCAGCTAACTCCTATTTTGCATTTTTTACAAACAAGTATTCTAAACAAATTGTTCGCATTACTTTTCTGTTCAAGTCGATATTTTATTGATGACAAAAGTAAATAATATAGTAAAGGCTTACAAACTGTAGCTTGAAGTTGCATTTGAAGTTACTGTTAGACAAAATAAAATGCACGACTGAGTCATACGTACTTGTTCATATAACTCAAATTTCTTGGAATTAAGAAACATGGAAGCAACTATAGAAAACAATTTAAAAAGTATTCATTTAATTGTTTAAATAACTCGCTAAATAGCCAAGAGCTAAAAACAAGAACAAGATACCTTTTGATTACTTGAAAAAATATAAATATAAATACAGTAGACAAAAAACCAAGCCTTACTTTTTCAAGGTTGTTCACTTTTTCCAGCGGGAGTTTTAAAATTCTTTCTTAAGATGAATTTTATTCAAAACGAACATTTTAGTCGATGTGAATGTTATTACATTTACATAGTAAAGAATTAAACTTTAAATCAGTTAACAAATAATTGGTCAGTGTTCTCAAGCAATTTTAAATGCTTGCGAGACATTTTCATAAAACTAAATTGTTTGTATACAAATTTTTTTTATGTTCACTACTGTGGATAGTTCATTATTTCACTAAATCGAGTGTATTTACAAAAAATAAAATCATTGGAGCCGGTTTCTTAAAAATTTATTTTGTATACAGTTTGGTATTCCAAATTTGAGTAGATCTATAGTTATAAACTTTGTTTAAAAAAAAAAATTATTAACTTATATTTGAAATACAGTAAACGCTCTGTACAGTAAAGCAATGAAAACCAGGCCTGTTCACTCTTTTGAAATTGTTCAATTTTTCGAGGCTTTCTAAAGGAATTTGTTCCAAAACTCACATTTTGTTCGATGTGAATGTTTTTACTTTTATTTAAGCTTTGTTCAAAGCTTTCAATCATATTTGAAATAAAAACTAACAATTTTTCAGAGTCTCCAAGGCAAACATGTAAAAGATTGCATTCTTTAAATTCTTTTGAGAGTGTGACTTCCAAAAATGCAGTCGCTATTCATTTTTCGTTGAAAAGATTGCAATTTTTTTTTTTTTTCCAATCTTCTGTAATCATCAACTGATGGCAATCTTTTGAGACTTAATTCATTTTTTGGAGGCTTTTGAATCATTTTTCATTCTTTGAATTTTTTGCATTCCTTTGAAATCTTTTGCATTCTTTTGAATTTATGCTTTCTTTTGAAATCTTTTGAAATCTTTTGAATTCTTTTTAATTCATTTTATTCTTTTGCGTTGTGCACTTCATAATACCAACATGTGCTCTTAGAAAAAGAATTGTGAAATTGCCTTAAATGTCTTTAGATACATTTTTTAAATGTTATTAATTTTAGATTTAAAAAAAACATCAAATTTTTTTTTAAAAATTCAATATTTCAAAAACTAGTTGATAATTTTTTTTTTTAAACTTAGTGCTTCTACGGAATACTCCTTATGAAAAGCAGCTAAGCGCCTAAAGAGACCATAGACAAAAACCCGCCAGTAAAATCTCAAGATGATAAATGGATCGGAAACCCGAAACAAAAGGCTGATCTCTTCGCTGAACATCTCGTGAATGTTTTTCAGCCGTTTCCAGCAAGCACAGCCACAGATCCCTTACAGATGGTTGATAGAAACGACGAATGTGAAATTCCTTTTGTCACGCTCAAAAAAGTAAGAAGTATGTGCCAACATAAGTTGTCTTACAAAAAATCACCAGGGTACGATCTAATAACTGCTCAGGTTTTGAAAGAAATGCCTTCAATAGCCTTCAAAAACTCCAATTTATAATAAATGCATGCCTTAAACTAAGATATGTGCCACATCATTGGAAAATTGCAGAAGTCATTGTTATACCTAAACAAGGTATGCCACCAACAGAAGTAACATCTTACAGACCTATTTCGCTTATACCAATCATGGCAAAAGTTTTCGAAAAACTGCTCCTGAAAAGACTAAGCAAAATAATAGAAGAAAGAAGACTAATTCCGAGCCATCAGTTTGGATTTAGAAATAAACATTCCACGATAGACCAAGTGCATAGGATTACGGATGTTGTGGAAAAGGCACTTTTAGAAAAACAAGTATGCTCGGCTATATTCTTAGATGTTGCTCAAGCCTTTGACAAGGTTTGGCACTTGGGACTTGAGTCGAACTGCAAAGAGATCTTCCCAGGCAGTACTACGAAATACTGAAATACTACGTTACGAACCGACTCTTTAGAGTACGGTACGACCAAAATTACTCGGAACTAAAGAAAATTGAACCCGGTGTACCACAAGGAAGTGTCCTAGGACCAACCCTGTATCTGTTATATAGAAGGGACATCAACGCTATCATGGCCACCTTTGCTGATGATACTGCAATATTGGTGCCAAATAAATCCGTTACGAAGGCTACACAAAAACTGCAAAATGCAGTCGATAAAGTTAGTGATTGGACGCAAAAATGGCGAATCAAACTAAATGAAAAAAATGTAACAATGTTCCAATTCTTATAAACAGTACAGCAGTGCCTTACTCTAATACTGCCAAATACCTTGGAATGACTTTGGATGCAAAGCTTAAATGGAAAGAGCACATCAAAAAGAAAAAAGAAGAACTAAACTTGAAGTACAAAAAAATGTACTGGTTACTAGGAAAGAACTCTGACCTATCTATCCAGAACAAGCTAATGTTATATAAGCAAGTACTGAAACCCGTTTGGACATATGGCATCCAATTATGGGGCTGTACAAAGAAAACAAATGCTGAACCCATCCAAAAATTCCAAAGCAAGGTCCTTCGTGGAATAATAAATGCCCCTTGGTATATAAGAAATAGCGATCTACATCGTGACCTTCAAATTGAAATGGTTACAGAAGTGGTTAAAAAACACGCTGTATCACACAACCAGCGACTGCAAAGTCATACCAACTCCGAAATGGAGACCGTCTTAAATGTACGAGACAATGTTCGGAGATTAAGAAGAACCAAGCCTCATGAGCTGATGGTCTAAAAGCTATGGAAAGTGTTATAACTTAAACTTCCCACAATGCGACTGATAAATTAAGAAAGAAAAATCATTTGTCGATCTTTCATAGATTGGTCCTGATTCACCGGTGGTTTTAGTGCGGTAAGAGTCCCACACTACTTGGTACCGATTCTTACCGTGTGTCGGTAAGAATTGAAGATTTCCATCGGATAATAAAAAAAAAAAAAAAATTTATTAAAATTTGAAATATAAAAAAATTATGTTTAAGAAAACCGCTTCAACGATTTAAAATTTTTCTTGCACATGTTCATATTTTTTCAAGTAATCAAATGGCATACTTTTTTTTTAGCTTATTTTTTTTATAATAACTTTCATATTTTAAAAGTTCTTAATTCCAAGCAATGTGAATTTAAGAGCAAGAACGTGCGATCCAGTCGTGTATTTTATTTTTTAAAAGATGTGTATTTTTATCAAGGTACTAAATTGTCAATTTACGAAATTGTCAAAGTACAATTTGTCTTTAATTCTACACAAAAAAGATTTCATAATTTGTTGTTCGTATTCGAAAGAAGTGTTAAAATCTTTCTTGTGAAGAATCTTATGAGCGATGTCCTCGTCTAACAGCTTAATTTTCGGGGCTTATTACCCCAACAACGAATACTACGAGAGTGTGCGTCTAAGCGGCTTTATTCCGCCCGATGCATTCCTCCACCTAGACAGTCGAGGGTTGATCCAGGATAGAGTGGCGGTTCCGCTAATCTACCACGTCTGCCAGAGAACTGTAGATCGGCGGCTCCTGTACAGTCGGGACATCCTCGCACAAGACGGAGCTGAGCACCTTCGGTTCAGTAGAACTGTGTCCGAACGGGACCGAAGAGATAGGGTAAAGCAGGAGAACCAGTTCTGGTGGTTGAAAACCGAAGATGAAGTTCCTTCAGATATTTAATAGTTGACCTTGCTATTTTCTCTTGTATGGCCGACTTACATAGGTTTAGGTAGTTAGTTTTAAGTAGGGACAGTCAGGGTGGCACAAAAAAAAAAAAAAAAAATATAAAATTAACAAAAATACAAAAAAAAAATATAAAACCGGATAATGCTTGCTGTGGCTGTTCTAGTTTGTAAGTAGTCTGTAAGTAGCTTATAAGTAGGTTGTAATTAGTTGTAAATAGTTTTTAAGTAGCTTTAAGTAGTTTTAATTTGTCTTGATTAGTTTTAATTAGTTTAAATTTAGTTTTATGTAGTTTGTAAGTTTTATATAAAACCAAAAAAAAAAATAAAGACATAGATACCGAGTTTTTTGTAAATTCTTCTCGGTAAAAAATAAAACTGACCTGGAATTAATATTAAGATAGTTCTTAGGCCGAAAGGCATTAGCATTAAGTTATTCTAGTTTAACTTAGAGCGCCCGACTGGGGCCAGTAAGTTAGTTTTAAGATATCGATAAGTAGGCTAGTTTTTTTTATGAATTTTTGTCTAGCTTTAAGATAGTTTTAAGAAAATGGAAAATAAAAATGAATTTAAAAAAAAAAAAAAAATTTAAAAATGATTAAAAACTCCCTTTTACCTCCCTTTAAAAATTTAGCCCGGACCGAAATTTACGGAATTTTTAAGGAAATGTTCAAAACGTCAAAACAAAGGCTCCCACTAAAAATAAATCTTTTGTCGAAATTTGTTGGTATTTTTTCCATTTTTTGTCTAATTTTCCTGAGCTAAAAGCCCAATACTATACCAGTTTTATATTTTGTTTTGTATCACAATCACAACCCAACCCAATATTCGATAGCGAACGGACTATTATCTTCCCGTAAGCTCCGAAACCAAGTTGTAACTAACCTCTGTAAGTTTCGATGAGTTGTGCCTGCAGTAAAATGAGTAATTTAGACCAAAAATTTGGTGCTTTAAACCTTTGCAATTATTGCAAGCTGTCAAATCAAAAATTCAACTAAAACTAATGTAAAAAAGCTCAAACTGGTTCACTTTGTATAAGCTAACTCACTAATTTTTTTTTTTAAATACCATCTAGCACTATTCAAACAATGCCACA
Organism: Dasysyrphus albostriatus; assembly: GCA_946251815.1. Classification (NCBI taxonomy): domain Eukaryota; kingdom Metazoa; phylum Arthropoda; class Insecta; order Diptera; family Syrphidae; genus Dasysyrphus; species Dasysyrphus albostriatus. The sequence goes on from OX276336.1 coordinate 52,458,686, forward strand.
ATTAAGGTTAAACCTAAAAAAAGTAACTAAAATACAAATAAAATTGAATTTGAATTGATACTTATGGTGACATTATTTGATTTGTACTGCACCCCAAAATGTGTGTAAATTTTTAAGTGCCAAAATGCATCTATGTACATATATATAATATATATTTATTTATTTTTAATTTTAATCCCAGTTGTTACATACATTAAATTAAAAACACAATTTAATGACAATATTATGAAAAAAAAATTCTCTACCTATGCGATGACATTAATTTGCTCTAACCTCCCCTTTTCATAGAAAATTTTCATTTGCATCCCCCATATTACCACCACTACTGACTGCGCCACCGTGTATTTTGCTAAACCGCAAAAGAACATGCATACTTGCAATATTTATGCTAAACACTGTGGTTTTTTGTGCGCGTGATTTGGGCCACAACTATTCACAACTTGGTTAGCTGGTTAAGTTAGTTTCGTCAATTACCAATTTTGAAAGTTGACAAAAAAAAAATACAATACCACCCGCAGCCCCCTTCTGAAAACATTAACATAATAGCTACATAATATGAGAAAAAAAAATAATAATAATGATATAATAAAATAATTCATACTCACTTTGACAATTTCCAATGGGTGGCATTCGAAATCCAGAAAGCGGGTCGGCAGAAAAATGAAACGGTCGCTGTCCGAAGGCAAAGTGGAATTGTTGTTGTTGTCCTAAAAGTGATAACACTGCGTTTTAAGTTAAAATTTCTGCCCTTATATAGGTGATTGTTTCTATGCATATATTCAAAAATATAGCTTTCACAGATTTTAATGGTGTTTTTTAGCAGAAGTTTTCATAAATATCTGACATATAAATTGACAGTTAATATACGAACGATATTTATAAATATTCAAAAGTTAAAAGTTCACATAATAATTTTTCAAACCCAAACCTCAATTTTTGAGTCTCTATAAAATCTGTCGATCTTGAATAATGTTTCTAAAACAATTTTAAACACTTGTACACCTATATACAAACAACTATATATGAAGCCTGGAGAAGATATTATTTCAATTTAAAACACAACAACTCTGTACGAACTTACACAATACTATGGGAGACATTAATTAAACACGCAATTCATTACGAATTCGTAGCATGTAATCGGACATTGGGGGCTGCTCCGGCTGTGTGCCCAGCACTTAAGCTTCCTCAATTAATTACGGAATTCTGCAGTTTGGCCAACGCGCAGTGGTGAGGCGAAGATGAATAGACTTGAAGTCAATTACCAACATAGATCCTTCCCGCATCAGCTCATAGTATCAAGGAAAATGCAAATTTTCCACAACAGACAAGTCCAAGAGGCTGAGAATGAGAATGTTGTCAGTTGTTGAATATCATAAGGATTTTCTCTAGCAATCCTTTTGTATGCAAAAGATGTTTGAATCGTTTTGCAAGATATCACCATACGCAACCCAGTTGCTGCTACTGTACATTTGTATAGAACAAGGACACAAGAGGTATCTCATACATTAAATATTTTCTAAAGATAAATCATTTGTGGAATAGATTGGTCGGTAGGTATAGGCTATATACGCACATACACACACATTTAAGTACGTTTGCACTTGGATATCCTAGAAAATAAGGTTTTGATTCAGGGAGATAGCATCATGCATTTCATTTGAAGATATAAAACTCTCTACCCACTGATGATAGTTGGAACTTGGAACTGTCATTTCCCACAAAGACACAAACACATAAAAATTTATTCAGAACTAACAATCTGTGAAAGCCTATCTCAAATATGGATGCAAATTAAATTGCCTTCTGGCAAACAACAAAAGGATTTTCTAAAGGATAAGATATTGTTTACTTACTTGTCTTCGAACGGGGCTCTCGGGGTCCGTCCACAGTGACTTTTATCGCCTTATTGTAGGTGGCTATATGCGGTGGTGATGTCGATATGGTAATGGTTAGTGTGAAACTCTTCCCTGTAAGGATAGAAACAAAAATATTCTATTAGAAAGGACATCCATGATCCATTTCATATGTATATGTGAATGTCAAAGTACATAGTTAAGAGAAGGATTTAACGAAGCGTACTATATACGTATACATATTCACATAAATATTTTAGGCAAGTTTTTGACAAAAACATGTTGTTCATTAAAATTTTGTGGAAAATAGTTTGGGTTTTTTGAATTTGCATGTCTGGGGTTTTTCAATTTGTCATTTGATTGGAATATTTATACCTACATAAATTTTGGAAGCAGCTTAGAAATGATATAAATGAGGATATAAAATTTTAAATATGTTTTAAATAAATGTTTGTTATACTTGGAATATCTTTAAAGAATTATTTTAACTATATAAGCTCAAAATTAAAAAATAAACATTTATTAAACAAATCTTAAATATCCAAGTAACCAGGATTTCACCCGGTGGGCCCCGGGGGCAAGCAAAAAGTTTATTAAAGTTCCTGCGTTTGCTTCTTGTTTTTTTTTAAGAAAAACTACTTATGAGAATTGGGCTCACACTAAATATAAAGTTTCCAGATAAAATAGTAAAATTTGAAAGCCCCCAGAACTCGGATAGTGGCCTCTATGGATCTTCGGAGGCTTTCAGAATGTAAAATAACAGATCGAAGTAACGTTTTATATGGCTATTTCTATTATTTGTACCTGTTGAATTTAACCAGGCCTCATATTAAGGAAACACTCTGCCACTAAATTTCAACGTGACACCAGTGTTAAAACACACCCACACACAGGCCATCCAAATAAAATTATTTGAATTTAGCATGTCCTCGCCTGTTAAAGTAGCACTCTTCCAGGGCTGAAACACACACACGAGTCATCCAAACAAAATCAGTTTCAACTTATTGATATTTATCACAAGTTTTGTGTGCAACAAAATGGCCAAGGGATGCCTGCTATCTCCATGTGCCACAGTTTATCAGTTCAAAACTTAGTTAGTATCACAAAGTATTTTTAAAATAAAATAATAAATTTCCATACTTTCAGAATAAGGCAAAATTTATTCGACGATAAGCAGCGTTAGAGACGGGACCTAGACGCATAAACATGGTTGATGCAACATTGAATCATGTTAAATTAACTAGATCTTCATATTAAATTTACAGAACATGTAACATTTTACTCATGTTTTTTAATTACATTTTCATGTAAAGGTAACATGATATACAGGTAAAATTAGCAAGGTTTTCAGAAAAAAATTTCAGTTTTACTATTTTAAGGCAGTGTTAAATTTACATGATGTCATGTAGATATTACCTGGAACCTACGTTGTTTTAACACGACATGTAAAATCAGGTATCTGGTTAAGCAGTCAACCTGATCTACCGAGTTGAAAAATAACAACCTGTAAATCAGGTATAATAAACCAGAAATTGGTTAGTGATGCCTTTTTTTTCTCTGAGTGCAGAAGGGGCAATTTTATAAAAAATTTACATTAAATAGAAAAAAAAAATTATTGAAAATAATGGCAACACTTACTTAATTATTGTTTTGCAGTTTTTGGAAAGCAAAAAATTGATTTATTTTCAAATTAAGTTCATTGAAGAACATTCTTGGCCAAAATTAGTTTCATTTCATCATTTAAAAAAAATCTATTTCAAATTTATGAATTTTTCATTTGAAAACAATTTTTATTGAGCCTATTTCCTTTTTATTAAATGAACTTAATTTGAAAAGAAATCATAACATTTGGCCTCCAGCTTTCCAAAAAACTACAAAAAAAATATTGTTTTTATTACCGTTGTTTTCTAATTATTTTTCTCTATTTGTAATTTTTTAATAAAATTTCCCTTTTTTCCACTTTGTTGAAAATGGGAAAACAAGTAATTTCAATGAATATTTTTTTGACAGCAAATTTAAATTAAAAAATTTTAAAGCCAAAAGAAAATTGTTATTGATTTTTTCTAAAGCTTTTTCTTTTAAAGTACTTGTTGGGCTTCTAGTGTTGAATACCGCATCTACAATTATTTAAACCAAAATTAAATAACAAGATTGTAAAATATTTTGTAATTTTTGAGAAAATTGAATGAAGGAAAATGCCTACTTCACAGAGGCGCAGCGTTAAAATGTTGCCCACCCCCCAAAATTTTTAAATATTTAAATCCAAAAAACCTTCCAAAAACATACAAAAAAAAAACTTTTTAAAAATTTTTCGGCAAAACCATTTTTTTTATTATTTCATTTCCATTTTTTTTTCTCGCGTTGGAGATTTTACTACTCTCTGAAAAAACTTAAGGTTATACTTTTTTCTAAAAATTTTTCATATTCTGAATTAATTTGGTATCAGTAATATTACTAAATGCTTTATTCAAAAAAGTTTTGGTCCAAAGAAAATTTTGGTTATGAAAAAAAAATATCTCAAGTGATTGCTCATCGTCGAACTGGAGTTTTTGACTGATAGGGAAGACGAAAAAGTAGGTCGCACAATTCTGCCTGTCTGTTTGTTCCTTGGACTACAACTTAATTGGCTGGAAGGATTTTCCTTACATTTTGGTATATGAGTGATTCTCAGTAAAATGATACAGTGGTCGACAAAAGTCTACGCACGACTATGATTTTCCCAACATGGGCAGATTGAGACCAATACAAGAAAAGGTAGTGATACAGTTTGTTTTTAAATAAATTTTTATTATTTATTGTAATATTGATAAAAAACACTCAAAACCAAATTGATCATTACATTTTCCTATATTGGCTTCAATCTTCGCATGTTTGGAAAATCGTGGTCGTTCATAGACTTTTGGTGGCCACCGTACTTCTATGACCCCCGGCGATTTCAGATAATTACACAATATTTTTTCTAGTAGACTATGTGTTCCGTTATGCCAAATTCAATTCCGAAAAAGTCACAAGTGTATTTTTAAAAAACTATTTTATACCGGAACCGGGTAATGGATCGAAACATTTTTAAAAAGTGTTAACCTATATAAAATTTGTTCGGAAAATATTTTGACACTTAACAAGTATTTCGCAAGGTTTAATTAAGTATGAAGATCTTATAAATACCGAAATTTTAAAAATAGTATTTTTTTGAATTTTAAAGTAAATTTTAAATTTTGAAAGTATAAAGTGTAAAAGTATTTAAATAATACTATGCATCAAAATTTGCACAAAATTTTTCCCCAAAGAAAACCTCAAGAAAACCAATTCTTTAAAATTCGATATTTCAAAATTGGTTTGATATTCTTTCGAAAGTTTAATTTTATCTGTGTGTTAGTAAAAACTTAAGATCTAGCGCCCAACATTTTACCTTAAAAATGTTTTGAAAATTTTATATTTTATATAATTTTATATGATTTTTTTTTTATTTTTTTTATTTTTTTTTTTGTTTTGAAATTGATCCAGCAATTTCCAAAAGCTTCAGAAAAATTAACAACAAAAATTACTTACCTACATTTTTTTGAAAACATTTTGTTTTTATTGAATAGTTGTTTTACATATATACTCATATAAGGTTCAAAACTAATTGTTGGCGTTTTTTTTCTAATAAAACAATTTTTTTATTATTCTATGAGGGAAAAAGGCTTTAGGAAAGAAAATCCCGGTATTTAAGCCAACTTTTTTGGGTTCCTTTTCCTGGGAAAAAAAGTGGAGAATTTTGGGCTTTTTTCCCATGTTTATTTTTTGGCGTAATTTCTTATGGCGTAATTTCAGGGAGTCAAATTTCTCCACTCAGTGTATAAAATGCCCCTCATAAAATGCCACCTGGGCAGGCCTAACACGAAGGGGGTGAATCCATTCGAATCATTGCAAAAGTAATTATGTGCTATTTGACTATAATATTCAATTTATTTCAAGCCAGAAAAGTTCCTGAAAACCAGACAATGCCCTTTTAAAATTACACCTAAACAAAATCCATGTATGCTCTCCAAGGGTTGAAAACATAAAACAGCCGTTGAAGTGAGTGCCAGGACAATTCATCCAGTCTTATCCAAAGCAAAACTGCTCATTTGATCTTCAAGAAAAGTGCCTGTGTCTAAAAAGTGCATAAATCTAAAAACTTCTTCATTTTGTTAAACTTCACAACATGTCAAACGATTTCTTTCAATCTACAAAACAGTGTAGAAATGGATTATGGAGCAAGGAAACTATTTACCGCAAATAGATTTGCTTATGACTCGTCGCTCTAAATTTCATTCATGTTAAAAATAAATGAAAAATCGTGATAAAAATTATCACAACTGTTTTTTTTTTTCTGTGGTTATTTTCTCGGGGGTAGGTGCAAAACCTGCTATTCAGGCTCTATGAGGACCGAAAAACGCGTGCTCATAGAAGTGTGAGATTCTTACTACACTAAAACCATCTCCACTTCCCGATTGCAACTAAGTTGAAACTTATCTAGCAATTTATTTTTAACGAAGTTAAGTAACGTGTTGCAGGTTACTTTCCGGTGAAAATTTCTACTTAATCTGCGATTTTAAAGCGGTTTTCTGTTCACCGCACCAAGTCGCTAGGTTTGGTTCTTCGCAGACGGCGCGCGTACTACACTCGACTCGTCAAGAATGTCAATAATCGTTGAATTAGCGTGTTCTAATAGTCGATTTCTATGTTTTCACGCGAAACTTTTTATTTCCTCCCGCACCGTAGGAATCCCGAGATCCCTATGAAGATCTTCGTTTCTTATATACCACGTGGAGCATTTACAAATGACCTAAGCAATTTATTTTCAAACGTTTGTAAGTTATTTAAGTTGGTATCGCAGGTACAACCCCAAAGTTGTATACCATAAGTCCAAACAGGTTTAAGAACCTGTCGATATAAAATCAATTTATTTTCAATACTAAGCTTTGAATATTTACCGAGTAACCAGTTCATGTCTCTTAATTTACTTTTTAGTTCTTCGCATTTCTTTTTCACGTGCGGCTTCCATTTTAATTTCGCGTCTAGAGTCATTCCCAGATACTTTGCCTCATTTTCAAATGGAACACGAGCGGTATTAAGAAAGACGGGTAATCTATTTATTTTTTTTATACGTAAAGTCTACGTGGACTGACTTTTGTTCATTGAGCGCTATTCGCCATGTTTTCGTCGACTCATTAACATTATTAAGAGCATTTCGTAATTTAATTGTAGCTTCACTAATCGTTTTGCCTTCTGCTAGTATTGCAGTATCATCAGCAAACGTGGCTACAATAGTGTCATCTGTTTGAGGTATATCGCGTGTAAATAAAAGGTACAGAACTGGACCTAATACACTTCCTTGTGGTACCCCACTATTTCTTTGAAATCAGAATAGTCATTTCCGTGTCTTACACGAAAAAGTCTTTCATTTATATATTCGTTTAGAATGTTGTAAAGTCCTTCAGGCAGAACTTGTCTTAATTTGAATTTGAGGCCTTCGTGCCACACCTTGTCAAACGCCTGCGACACGTCCAAAAAGACAGTCGAACAGATTTTCTTTTCTTAAAGAGCTCTCTCAATTACGTCAGTAATTCTATGCACTTGATCAATTGTCGAATGCTTGCTTCTAAATCCGAACTGATGTTTAGGTATTTATTGTTTCTCTTCTATTATCGGTTGCAGGCGCAGGAGTAGTATTCTTTCAAAAACTTTTGATATAATAGGAAGAAGCGAAATCGGCCTGTAAGACTTCTTTTCGTGAGATGGTTTGTCAGGTTTCAATACCATTATGACTTCAGCAACTTTCCATTGGCTCGGAACATATTCTAACCTTAGAGCGGCATTTATTATGAAAAGGAGGTTAATAAACCCTTTACGAGGGAGCATTTTTAAAATCTCTGCCGTTATTAAGTCATATCCTGGAGCTTTGTTGGACTTAAGCTTCTTTATTTCTCTTTTTAATTCAGCAAGTGTAGCATTTCTCGTTATGTAGCTTTCATTTGAGGTAAAATTCATATTAATATTTTCGTTGAGTTCTTGCCCATCAAACGGCTTAAATGTTTCCTCTAAGTATTCGGCGAATACCGTTGCTTTTTCTTTGTCACTTTTAGCCCATTCATTTTGGCTTTTCTTAATCGGAGGCACTGGAAGCTTTGGTTTTTTCGTTGTTTTTATAGCTTTCCAAAGTGAGTAGTTGGATTCTTTCTCCACTGTCAAGCCTTCAAGGTAATTTTCAACTTCAAGGTTTTTGAAATTTGATATCGCCGTTTTTAGCATATTACTCAAGCGATTTAAATGAGCTTTGTGTTGAGGAGCACGGGTTTGCTGCCATTTTTTTCTTGCGGATATTTTATATCTTTAAAGCGAGGCATTAGCCTTTGATAAGGTGTGTTATCCCAAGCTGCTTTTTGTATTATATGAACAAAGGTATCCACTGCGTCTTCAAGCTCAAGAGGCGTTTGTAATGATACCCTTAACTCAACGTTGTCCTCGATATCATTTTTAAATCCATCCCAGTTGGTTTTACTGTTTGTTAACCTGGGTGGTTTTTCAATTTTAACAAGGCTTTCGCTCATTATGAGTACGACGACAGAATGATCACAACTGTGATAAACATTATTACAGTAAATTATCAAAACTGTGATAATTATCACAACTGTGAAAATGAAATGAAAATGATCACAACTATGATAAAAATTATCACAACCGCTATAATTATCACAACTTTTTCATTTTTTATTCTAATATCTAGCGATGCGTTTTGGGAGTGTATACCTCCCTTGACTTAAATATTAATTATTTGAAGATTTAAATCTAATCTGAAAAGTGTTTCTTTTTATTTCATTTATCTCCTTTAAAAATTGGAAATGAATCAGATTTTCTAAAACTAATGAATCCAGGTAGGCAAAAAGCTCTTGTGAACTCTTTTCAAAGAAAAAAAATTCTACATTTATGAAGTGTGAATAAGAAAAGATTCTCTTATTCATGAAGTTTGTCCTCGGAAGATGCAGTACCTGCATCGGAAAAAAATGTCTGATAGCAATGTTAATGATTCAATAAATACAAAAATTCAAATTATTTTTGTTTTTGCTTTTATAAACTTTTTATCTCTCTCTCTCTTCACGAACCAAGACTCTTATAAATAATCTAGAAACAAATAAGTATAATAAAGGTTAAGTGTTTGAAACTCTTCAAGCCCACATAAAGAGCATGGATTTTAACTTTTTAATCTTAAGGACCATGATTCTTTGATAAGACAGTTTGAACCATAGATATTTTAACACTTCCTTATTCTAATTCTTATGGTTTGTCATCATGGTATATACTTGAGTTCTAACACAACACGCATATTCATGACAAATTGACATTTTCTCCATAACTTGTTTGGTTTAATTATTTTTACCAAAGCAAATAAAATGTCGTTGCATGATGAGGAAATATGTATTTTAACCCCATAAATATGTAGGCCTATAAAAACTCACCATATCAGTTACGTGTCAACAAAATAGGTGGCGTATTATTTGTGATTGCATGAAACATGAATACCTAAAATGAGGACCTAATTGTTCACGGCACTCAATGACACCAATAAAACCTGAGAAAACATTGATACGAGTATACTTGGATTTCGGAATCGGAAGGTTTTGTCAACTCGTTTAGCCGCACGCAAACCCCAACAATCAATTATGGAATAAACAGTAGGTATAGTGTTGCCAGCAATATTATTAGTTAGGTATGTCTCTCACCTTTTCCCGATTTGAGGGGATTGATTTAGGATCAAGCTCTGACACTATATCTGCCTGCCTGCCTAACATTAGGTATAATATTTATGGGGGATATAAATTACTCAAAGACAAGTCGCAAACACACCTTTTTGGGTTGAACGCAGTGTAAACAGGTTTATTACGACAACAAAAGCTTATAGTTTCCTACCTGTGATGCCGGAAGATATCTACATTCTACATCTATATCACGCATCATCAGCCAAAGGCGTTCGACATTCCCATATTTCGTATTTACTGATGGAGCTTATTGGCAAGGCATTAATACGTTCATCCTCTGAGGTTTTCCGGTCATGCGGTTTATAATCAGATTTTCCAGGATAACCCTGTTTGTTCCGTTGCATTTTGAGAGTACCGTAAGATTTCCGTTTTAATCTGGTACTCGGTTGCTGACGATACAGATACTACCTACCTATATGACCAAACGTCCATTGTATTTATACTGAGACAGAAAGCTCGTGCATGTGCACTTTATGTGCATTATAGGTGTGGAAAGGATTTGCCATAGGTATATATTGTTATATTAATTTGTGTGGGTAAAAGATATCTTCAAAGTTCAAGATGGCATCCTTGTTTGCTGAGTGCACTCAGAAGAATGTTTAGATGATGGGAGGGATCAAAGTAGGTATTTATAGGGACTTTTTAGTGATTGGGTGGGAAAATATATTTAAGGGTTAGTTAGATGTATGTGTTTATATATAAATTTGGGGATTATGACTTGCATATTTAAACAATAAATTAGATAAGTGTTACCTCAAGATGTGTTGCACACATTCCTTAAAAAAATCGAAGAAATTATTGTTAAAGCTTAAGACCGTGTAGGCACCTATACTATTTATGTAGATTGTTGAGTAAGGATAAACAACAGGGCGAATTTGACTTTGGAATTTAAAGTATAAGAACTCAGTAGCTTAAAAAATTATATGAAGAAATAAGCTATAAATTATGTCCTAAAAAATAAGGCAACTATGTATGTATGTATGTTTATTGCTCGTAAAATTCAAACAAAAATAATAAGGGAAAAATTATGTTTGTTCCAAATTTTAGGTTTTTTAATTTATTGCGCTGGAAATTATTTTTAAACATAATTTTATTGAATCTAAAAGAAATTTGACAAATTTGACTTGTGGAATTAGCGAATCAGATTTTAGGTCGATTGCTCAAAAATCAAAAAAAATCAGAAATAAATTAAAGTAATAATTTTAATTGTATTGATATTTTTTCTGGTTGCATTAAATGAACCCGACGGTTGACAGTTGGAAAAAAAACCCTTATTTTTTTTTTAAATATAAGAATGTTAAAATTGTTGACTACATAACAGTAATTGAATGGTTTTTTTCAACTATCAGAATTCTTTGCTTGATGATAGATTTCATTAATGCAAGCTGGAAAAATATCAATACAATTAAAACTATTACCAAAGACTATTTTTGATTTCTTTAGTTTTTGAGTAGCTGACCAAAATTTGGATTCGCTATTTACTGCTGTCAAATTTGTTAGATTCCATCAAATTAGGTCTTGAATAAATTCCAGCACAAAAAGTTTTAATAACAAGCACTTAAATGGATTCTCATCCCTTAAGAACATTTCACAACATTTTGGAACATCTTCTAAAGATTTTGTACAAATCAGAATTGGAGTCATTTTTATATGAAAAGAATACATTCAGGCACATGTTTTAGGTCACTTTACACATGAACTTGACTCAAATTCTGACTTCAACAGTACTTTATTCACAATTTTGAATTTTGTGAACATGTTCTGACCTCAATAGTGAAGCCCTTGTTCGAAGTAAAAACAAATAAGCAGTACCACTGAATTCTACGCCCCAAAATTATTAAGTGTACCAAATTTCATTAAAATATGTTTAGAACTGGCACGTGAAATGATTTTTGTCATCAATATTCAACAAACGGACCACTGTGCGCCACCTTTTTAGTTAAGTAATAATAATAATACAATTCATATTATAATTGGAAAAAAAGGAAGACCCATTTTTAAGATTCAGCAGCCAAAATTACTCTAGAATAGACAAAATCCCAAATGGACAAAATTCCGAATGAAGGTATAAAAATCACGAATTGTTTGGTATGAAACAAAATATTTCTCAAGGGATACCGACATAGTCTCCAAAAACAAAATTTATGAATCCAAATTCCCACACTTTTGAAAATCCACAAATTTTCACAAAATCCAAGAACAAAAATCCCCGATACAAAATCCACAAATCCAAAATCTACAAATCTAAAATCCAGAAAACCACCTGAAAACATAATTCAAATCATTATTACACCAGCAACCTCGAGAGAATAAAAGAACGCATAGAAAGCCAAACTGGGGTGATTTTTTGGCACTTTTCAGGCCACATTTAGAATATAGATAGTTAAATTCTTGGATAAAATGAGTTGGGGTCAAAATTCCAAAAATCAAAATCCCGAAAATCAAAAACCCCGAAAACCCGAAAATCCAGAATCCCGAAATCGAAATCCCGAAAAATTATGTTAAATAAAAAATTTGCGCAAATTTTTCATTTTATATAATTCTTCGGGATTTCGATTTCAGAAAAATAATCCTAAGTGCGTGAACTTCAAGATTAATGTTCTGTTCCGTTAACTTTTCTTAAAACATGATCAAAACTTGTTATTGTGCTTTCAGTAGCGTTGTGATTACATAAGAGAAGAGTGCAAAAAAAAATTAAAGTTGAACTAAAATTAATAAAGTTGTGAGTTTTAATATTTCAATTTTAATTTTTAATTTAATATTATAATTTGAATGGTATTTTATTTTAAGTTGAATAACTAAAATGGATATTTCAATTGTAAAAACAAATAAATATTTTTTTTAAAGGAATATCATAGAGTATAAATTTAGGTTAAATATGATTATGTTAGGTAATTAACTTGACGGTTATTGTTATAGACCTTTTTGACGTTTTGTTATTGTTAAATTCTATTTGTTATATGACTGTTAATATTGTAAAATTTTTGTATTCTACGACTATTTTCTTTTTTGTTTATCCAAAGTTTCACTAAGCTGACAATTTTGAAGAGTTATTTACTTTTTCTATTTTGTTTTCGGGATTTTGGCCTTTCTGGATTTTGGGTTTTTGGGATTTTGGGTTTTCTGGATTTTGATTTTTCAGGATTCTGGTTTTTCGGGATTCTGGATTTTCGGGATTTTGGGTTTTCAGGATTATGGGTTTTCGGGATTTCGAGTTTTCAGGACTCTGGGTTTTCGGGATTTCTGGATTAAAAATTTCGGTATTCTGTCCATCTCCAGGATAAAGACAACTAACTTAGTTTTACTTAGCTTTTTTTACAAGGAATTTTATCTTCTCCAATATTGCTTCCACTGGTACGAGCTCTTAAGATCGCCTCTAACCGAACGTCTTTTCCTCTTCAAATTTGTGGACTAAATTATAATTCCACTCAGTTCTGAATTTTTTGAAAAATTACGATTTCAAGTAAATAATTTTTTTCTTAATCTCTCAAATCCCACAATCTCTTTCGTATCTCACCAAAAGGTAACCAAAAAACTATGGCGGACTTGTTTCGTCCATACTGCCACGACCATCATCCTACTCTGATCTTAGCCCTGCTTCTTCGCAGGGGCGTTTGTCATTGTCGAACCCAACCAGACATGTGATTTCTTGCATGTTGGTGGTATGAACATCAATTTAAGTGGCTCAATGGACGAGTTCAGCCCTTCTCCGTCAAATTCAAATGGTCTAAGGAATTATTATAAAAATTATTTAAATCCACGTACAAAGTCCCCAGCGCAGACTGGCCCAGAATGTTCACGACATTTTACACTGGGGGTATAAGACCACTAAATTTACATTGGTATGATATTAGTTTCACACATGTCGTTGAACTACGGTCATCTATCTCATCATGTTTTAAATCCTGTGTGGACCATTTGTCTTGCACTCGAAGAACTTGTGGACCATATGTCACACAGTGAAAACGTTAATTGTGGACACACATTTTGGTAAATGTGGACCACCCGTCACACACTAAATTTGAAGCAGTAGGTAAGAGTATGGACTACCTGTCGCACATCTAATACCTTTCTATAATTTTGTGGACCAAACAACAGTGGTCCGTTTGTTGAATTTTGGCGACAAAAATCATTTCCCACGCCAGTTTTCAATACTTATTAATGAAATTTGGTACATTAATTGATTTGTAGATACTGAATTAAGTGGTACTGCCTAATTTTTTTTAACTTCAAACAGGCCCAACTAACATAGGTACTCTTCAGTGCTTAGCTCCTGAAATTGAAAATTCAATCTTATAAAACTCTTTCAAGTCTTAGAACCAAAAAAAGAGTAAATATCTTATTATGAAAGTTATATTACTCCAATTACATTTTTATTGAGACCTAAGATCATTTTAACTTTCAAAAAATTCAAATTTTGTTATTAACCAGTTATATGTACCTCCTTTAGTAGGTGTTTAGCAGGTTATAACAATTTTTTACAAAATCTGAACTCTGTAAAAAATTACTTTTTGTTGTTTTGTATCAATAATCTCATAACAATACATTTATAAGAGTTGAATGAAGGAGATGATGAATAGCATTAGTCTTTTTATAAAAAATGTTAATAGGATTTACAATGCCTATTAAAGGAAAGCCCAAAATGTACAACAATTTAAAAGAAGCGAGTTTTTTAGTGAAACTCAACTGCAAAAAAGGGCAACTGGTGACATTAAAAATATTCCACCCTAAAAAAATGCAAACAAATTAATTGAAATATGCAATTTTGAAAGCGCATCATTTTTTGCGGGGTAAAATGTAAAAATTAGTTGATAAAATTTCAACCGCCATCAAATTTTGGTCCACTTGCGAAAATCACGATTATAATAAAGTCACCGTATTATGATTCTAACATAATATATAGTTTCACGCACGACAAAATTAATACCAAAGCAAAAATACTTTATAATCTTTTACCTGTCGCACACTAACACATTATACCATTACCTCATTCGTTTATTTAGTAACAAAAAATAGAATGCGAAAAATAGAGGTAATAAATTTCATATATATTCTTTTACTCTTGCTATAAGATTAAAAATGCCTCTAGTAACTAGCCCGGCGTTTAACGCTCATAGTTGTCGTATAAGAATCTGATTGTAGACTACCAGAGCACATTTTACTCTCACAAATTAATATCTACTACGAATCTGGTAGAGTCTTATAAGAGGAAAAATGTTACTTGGGGCTTACATATTGATGAAATTTGGTACACTAAATTATTTGGGGACGCTTTATTCAGTGGCTTTACAATTAAGTTCAGAAAATGACCACAAATTTCAAAATTTTGAATAAAGTACTGTTAAGGTCAGAATTTAAGTCAAGTTTATGTTTTGAGTGTCCTTTAATATGCTCCAGAATGTATTCTTCCATATAAAAATGACTGATTTGTACAAAATTTATAGAAAATGGTTTAAAATGTCGAGAAATGTTCCTAATGAATAAGAACTAATTTTAGTGCTAGTTTTTAAAAAAAAAATTTTACTAGAAACTATTTTTAGGCTAATTTGATCGAATTAAAAATATTTGACAAATTTGACGGCTGGAAATAGCGAATCAATTTTTAGGTCATTTAATCAAAAAACTCAGAAAAATTAAAAATGGTTCAAAGTAATAGTTTTAATTGTATTGATAATTTTTCTGGTTGCATTAATTAAATCTATCATCAGGCTAAGAATTCTGGTAGTTGACAGTTCCATTATTTTTTAAATATAAGAATGTTTAAATTGCTTAGTAAATAAATTAAACGGTTCTCTCAAATTTCCTTAAAATAACAATTTGAGATTTCAAATCAGTATTGTAGTCATTTTTATATGAAAGAATACATTCAGGAGCATATTTTACGACACTCAAAACATAAACTTTACTCAAATTCTGACTTATACAGTACTTTATTCAAAATTTTGAAATTTGGGACCATGTTCTGACCTAAGTTGTGAAGCCCAAACAAAACAACAAAAAATAAGCAGCGCCACTGAATAAAGCGTCCCCAAATAATTTAGTGTACCAA
The DNA here is from genome assembly GCA_946251815.1 of Dasysyrphus albostriatus. Lineage (NCBI taxonomy): Eukaryota > Metazoa > Arthropoda > Insecta > Diptera > Syrphidae > Dasysyrphus > Dasysyrphus albostriatus. Next base: position 52,474,372 of record OX276336.1, read on the forward strand.
ATTTCATTAATATGTATTAAGAACTGGAGTGGGAAATAATTTTGTCACCAAATTTCAACAAAGGGACCACTGTGTGTCTGTCAGAAAGTAGATTTAGAATAGTACGTGAAGATAACCCGTCACACAATTTAATTACAAAGACCAGTATTTGTTGCTTTTTTAAAATAGTCTAAGACCAGGACTCTGGCTGATAGATACCAGGTTTTCACTGGATTCTACGACCATTTAGAATCAAAAACGGCGAGGAATGGAAAAAGAAAGAGAGAATAGTTTATTGAAACTTGTTGTGGTAAATTTTACCGCAACTCTTTATACTGATTACCAATTGAAAAGATTAAAAAAAAGATCGATTTTACGTTTTACTGAAACCATAGCTGAGCCATAAAAGTCAGCTTTCGATCTTAATGAATCATTTATGCAAATAACATTCTTGCTATAAAGATAAGTTATTCTAAAGGTATAGATGGAAGAACAGAGCAAAATGCCAATATAATTTCTTACAGTTTGAAAAGTGCTATTTAAATCTTTTTAATTATTTCAAAAATAAAATAATATCCAGGAAATTGTTTTTTTTTATAGTTTTTTTGAATCAGTTAAGAAATGCTTTTTTTGAATTTTGGATGATTTCGTTTCCAGGCTACCTAACAGTATAGGTACTCGCAGAATTCTTCTTTTAACAATTAGAAGTCATATCAGAGGATACCCTCAATATAGTAGTTACCAACATAATATTATGCCAACATTATAAAAACCTTTTAACAGGAATTTAAAGGTATTAATTTGTTTTGAAATATCCAATTAACGTAGTCCAAAAACATGACAAAAAAACTATACAGTCCTTGTTGGTATAGGAAAATTGGAACAATATCATAAACACAACAACATGTCAATTGAAAACATGGTTTTCACCTTTTAACAAGCGGAAGCACATACAATTTCCCCATATTTAAATGCGCACCCGTTTTTCATCACAGCAACACTTATCTAGGTGTTTTATAAAACTACGCATACATAACTACCTTCCTGTTTTGATTGTTATAATAAGCACCCTCCGGAGTTATAGACTTCATGCCGGGAACAACAAATCTGCGCACAAATTGTCCCATCCGACACGTCATGTTATGTGAAGGTATATAAGTATGTAGGTGGGGGTAGGAATGTATGCTAAGGGAATATGGTGATGGTGTGGTGTCACACCAACAAACAACAAAAACGAAAAAGAGTTATTTCCGTGCCAGTTAATTAGATTTATCGATTTGAAAATTTTAATTAACAACGAAGGTAGGTACTATACGCTTTCACGCACCTTTGCAATTCTCTAAAACCAAACCAGGAGTTGGCCCTCCCAAGTGCTATAAATCGCTAAAAAAAAACATTCTGTTGCATGTTAAATGGGGATACTTTGAAGGATGAAAAAAAATATCCTTGAGCTACCAAGAGCGTGTTAGATACGTTTGGAAGATGACAAGCAAGAAATTACTTGAACCAAAGTATTTAAAACAAAACACCGACCACCCTTAACGACCCCAAATCAAAAGCTGCACCTGAACGGTTGAGGGACCGTGCGTCGTTGACGGCGCGACAGCAACTTTGCCAAACAATGAAGTCAGCACAACAACCTGTTTATACATATAAACCTGTTATTCTATACACACGGTTTTAATTTATTTAACTTTTTCTCAAGTAAAAGACTAAGATTTATTTATCGCTAAAAGAAAGCCATCACCACAACCTCCAAAACCCATCCCACTATTCCACATCTGAGACTACTGTAACGTTGACAATTCCGCATAATTATTTCTCACTCATGATGGGGTTTGTTTGTAAAAATTGAAAAATACATAGATTTGCATCATCTGTAGGTTGGTGTTTTTTTTTTGCTGCCGAAATTTTTGAGTTTGTGCTACATATGTAAATGTATGTGTAAGACAATGTGTCGGCATTATTTTACAAAACAAAATAAAAGGCAAATAATTCACAACTTCTTAAAAGACGGTTGCCAATGGATAAAAGGTTTACAATTCAAGTCAAGCATAAAGCGGGTAACAAGTTTAAATGACGAATTGAATTGCCCTTTTTTGTCTTTCTTTGAGGAAGACACGATAGAAACTTGGGTAGGTGGAGTATGTGTCACCTAAGTGAATGTAAATAAAATAAGGGATCAGCAACAATGTAAAGAAAATCAGTGAACAAATGAACAATTTCGAAATGGGTGTGTTATACCTACTGATGTAAGCAAATATTTAATTGCTTGCATTTTATTCAAGCCTTTACTTTGGGGAAAAAAAGATTTTTGATAAAGTTTTTGAAAATATACTCTTAGATGGGTCCTAAAAAAAAATCTGGCTTTTTGGAGAAGGTTTTTGCTTTTCTTAAAGAAGCTTAAAGTAGTAGTAGCGCATAAAGATGTTTGCATTTCCTATGTGTGATAGAAAACGCTTCCTGTTAAAACCACAAAAAAGAGCCATCGTTTCTGGAGCTAAAAAAAGAATTGGACAGTGGTTGACTAAAACTAAGAATTCAAATATAACTTTTTATAATTTCAAAGCTATTAGAAGTGCTTGGAGCTTCTTCCTCTTAGAAAATAAAACTTTTTACAAATTCAGCAAATTACGAGTAATCATAAAATTCAAAGCTATTTTTTCAAACAACCAAACAACTATAGAATCTCTATTTTTAGCTTTTCTCTATAAAATCCAGAGTCAACTTAAACAACAAAAAATTCCAATTACAGTAAAAGCAATTAATTTCTCGAAAACAAGTAGAAGCTATATACGAAGCAAATTGTTTCACTTTAAAAGCATCACAAAACTTTCTTCATTCGAACTGCATTGTTTACTTAATTCTTTGTGACAAAAGAGTTCGTCCATTTTTATTTTTTTTTTGTTGGTCAGATGGTAGGTATTTACCATAAAGCATTTCCATTTTATTGTCTATTATGAGAAAAGTTTTGTGAATGCAAAAAAAAAAATGGAAAAAAAAATTATTTGAAACTCCGTTGAATTAGCAATTTTGTTATTTTATTTATCCCTTTTCCCTCAGAAACAAGACAAAAAAATAAAGGCTTTTCTATTCAAATGAATCCACTTGAAAGGATAACTTGTCACCAACACGCAAATTGCTGTCATTTAGCGGCAATACTAAAGTGACCTTTTGTTTCAACAATTTTTGGTCTCTTGCTATAAAGGCTGCTGATGGTGTATTTTTCTAAGGATTTTTTTGCTTTAGTTATTTTCTTTTTTGCTCTCTTTTTTCTTAAGTAATTCAAGTAGTCAAATTCAAGCTTCAAAATATGACCTTAGAACTGACACATCTAGTGATTGAGGAACGGCCGACGCATATATTGCTAATGCGAATCGAAAAATCCCATACAAAAATGATGCAACGAAATTATGAACGAAAAATTTAGTTCTACTTTTCGTTCTGCAGTACATTGGCACTATTAGTCGAAAAGTGATTATTACACTACACTCTACACCCTTTTTTCGCACTCAATTAATTACTTTAGTACCTTTCAGATGAGCCGCAAACTGCAAATGTGAATAAAATTATTTAGGCAGTTCCAAGTGCAAATATCAACAAAAAAACAAATTTTCGATTTTACTTTTCGTCACTGAATATCCAATCCAATCCAATCTACATTTAAAATAAAATTCAAATTTAGCATTTTAATATTTTCTATACTACCAATGAGATATTTTCTACGAACTGTGAAACACTTATTCGCAGTCCACAACATCAGTGACATATTTCATAATGAAGTACAAACTAATACTAGAGTTGGGTAGTTCCGGAACTGTATAGTTCCAGGAACTATATCTTCTGTCGGAATCGTTCCAGTTCATTCCGCAAAATAAACTCTAACATGTCCGTAGTTCCAACATCAAACAGCCAAAATTTCAAGAACTGAACAAACTCATGCACACAAAAGTATTCATGCATAGTTGATAGTTCCAGTTCCAACTTCACACTTCATCTTCACAGAGCCAAAACAAAATTTAAGAAGGAAAGCAAAAAAAGGAAAGACATAACATAAACCTATATACGTACATCGTTTGAAAAATAGTATAGTCGTGTTGGTATCGATAGGTATGAAAGAAAAGAAATGTTACTCCATGAACGAAATACATGGTAATCGGTCTTTTCTCGTTCATAGTTCCTTTGCTGTTCTAGTTCCATATCCACATCCAGTTCCAGTTTCGGTTATTAGTTTTTAGTTCCAGAGACATATTAAGTTATTTTCGTTCGTAGTTCCATTCTTAAATAGTACGTTTGGCAGAGATCGAAAAGGTATTTTGGTGAGATATTTAACTTCAAGAAAAATAATTGTTATCTGTTGACTTATTTTTTGAAAATAAAAGCAATCAATTAACCTAAAAGGGTCATTCCATATGAAATCGTCAAATCGAAAATGCCAACCTATTTTAGATTTATTTCAAAATTTATGAGAATATTCCTTATGGTTCAAAGGAAGAATATCCATCGCGTTTTAATTTTCTCATGCCTCATTCCCCTCCTGTCCCCGTTGAAGTATTTGAAAATCGTCATTTTAGTGCTTTAGTATTTTTGTTTTAAAAAACTTTATATTAATGATATCAAAACGTTTGATGACATATTAAAGCTTAAAAAGAGAACTAATTGCTACTTATATTTTAATTCACATATTCAATGTCAAACAATATCAAAAACGGTGCCGAAAGTACGAGTGTTTTTCTGATTTTTTGTCGTTTTCAAATGACATACATAATTTTCCTTGAATATCTAGTACACTTATAAAAAAAGAAGTCAATCCTAAAATTGATTCGTTCAACTCACTCATTGTAAAAAAAATGTTCACTTGAAATTTTTAGATTTTGAAAAATCGCAGTTTTAAGACTATAATATCGACATGTTTGACTGAATGTAAAAATTAGAAACTTTCAGGACTTTTAGGACCTTGATCTTTAAATCCTGTAAATTTCGTTTTGTTATATTAATATGTTTTAATCCGTTTAAAAGAAGAAGTACCAGTCAAAAAATAAAAGGCTATTGAAGAGATTAATGTCATACTATATTTACACATATACTAGGGTGCCCCCTCCCCCAAAAGTGATCAAGGATATTAAAACAATGTTATGCAAGCACTTGAAATTTCCCATACAAAATACGTATGGGTATTTTTTCCACAAAATTTCGGAAAAAATGTAAAAGTGGATGGAAAATCTTCAAACTTGGTACATATATTAAGTAACATAAGAAGTAGATAAAAATGTTATTTTCCATTTTTTTAACAATATTTACCACGTTAAAAATAACAACAAATGCACAAAAACAAAGATTCTTAATGTTATTTTTAACAGTGTAAATACTGTGCTGAAAGTTTCAATTTTTTTCATTCAGTCAAACATGTCAATATTATAGTCCAAGAACTGCGATTTTTCAAAATCTAAAAAATGTATAATAAGTGTATTTGGTATTCAAGAAAAATTATGTCGTTTTGTTCAATAGTTAGTTAAAATTTTACTCCAAGAAAAAGGATATATAAAAGAGGTGCTGTTTGAAATATAATATAGACTCAAGTCGTCTCGCTGTGTTCTAGGCGTGCCCCTTAACACGGGAATCTGTGCTGTAGCTTTCTCGTGAGGATCTCGCTTTGGTCTCGCTGTGACATTTACACGTGGTTCTTAGCAATGACTATGTTTTACTGTCATCTCGCTTTGGTATCGCTATAGTCTGACAACATAATTTTTCAAAAAGGTTTAAATAAGCTAAAATGAGGTAAAAAAGTCCGAACATGGTTTTCAGTGCTGCGAGTATTGTTTTTGTAGTGCAGTGTCCATTTACACGACTACCTGTGTCGTGGTTTTCTTGGTATAGTCTCGCTGAGACATATACACGTGGTTTTTGGTATTGGCCATTTTTTCCGTCATCTCGTCATTGTCTCGCTATAGTCTCACCAAAGATCTTTTTTTGGTTAACAAAAATCCAAATAAAACAAAAGAGCACCATGGTCGCAAATGAGAAACCCAACTGTAAACAGCCACAGAGAGACGAATTACATGGTAATAAACGACAAAACCACGTGTAAACGTCCTTGGCAAAATGATGCCAGAAATCGTCATTATTGCGATAAATTAAAATAAAAGTCATTCAACTTCTTGAATTGTGGTATTTCGACTTGCGAGATTTTAGTACTTGCTTGATACTTAAAACCTAGGACATTGATTTGGAACTATAAAAGATCTATGAACATATTATACTTCATATATCTAATAAGAGAGACAAGTGAGCTATGCACAAAAATGACAGTAAAGCCACGAGACCGATAGCCATTTACCAGTACCTATGTATATATATTTAATTCGAGAATACAGAACGATAATTTATGGGAAGTTAGCAAAATCTTAATAGTTCCTTGGACATGTTTCCAGGAACTAGTTCCGATGAGGAAAAGAATCGTTCCATATCCGTTCCGCTTTTGGAACTGTTTTGCGCAACTCTAACTAATACTATAAGTCTGCGTTGGAATGTGTTTCATAATCAAGCAGCAGAAAAGAACTTTTGTACTGTTCAGATGGTAAATATCACCAATATTATTATGAAAAAGAAACTGTTAGTGGTTATTCTTAGCAGTTTTTTAAACTTGTATCGGGTTTTTCAATAAGAGCGCTACAAAAGTTTTTTTAAGTAAAACAAAAACGGTTTTGGATATTAATGAAATTCTTTATTTCTATAAAAGAACGTTCGATGCCTTTTTCATGGCCACCACGGGTACGCTTGCCGAAGTCCAGATGCTGAACCCAATTTTCGACGGTTTTCAAGCATAAATCAGCCGATACTGCTGCAATTTCACGATCGATATTCGTACGAAGTTCATCAATCGTCGCTGGGTTGTTGCCATAAACCATAGACTTGACGTAGCCCCACAGGAAATAGTCTAACGGCGTCAAATTGTACGACCGAGGCGGCCAAGCGACTGGACCATTTCGTAAGATAACACGTTCTCCAAACTTGGTTTCCAATAAATTGATTGTGACATTCGCTGTGTGGCTTGTGGCACCGTCCTGTCGGAACCACATGCTCTCCAAGTCCATATCATCCAATTGGGGCCAAAAATATTGGTTATCATTGAACGGTAGCGATCCCCATTCACAGTAACGTGCCAGTCTTGATCATCACGGAAGAAGTACGGCTCAATGACGCCGCCGGTCCATAAACCACACCAAACCGTAATTTTTTCGGGATGCAATGATGACTCATGGAGTACGTGTGGATTGTTGCCTGACCAATACCGCATATTTTGTTTATTGACGAAGCCATTCAGCCAGAAAAGAGCCCCATCGCTGAAGATGATTTTTCGATGAAAATCCGAATCATTTTCAAGTTGTTGCTTAGCCCAATTCATGAACATACGACGCTTCTGGTGGTCAAGCGGCTTCAGTTCTTGCGTCAATTTAATCTTGTAAGGATGTAGGCCAAGAACTTTTCGCAAAATTCACCACAATGACGTCAATGAGATGCCCAATGCTTGAGAACGACGTGTGAGAGACACATTTGGGCTTTCTGCAACTGAAGCCTCAGCGGCAGCAATATTCTCTTGGTCTCACAGGCACGGGAACATTTTGTACTGTGTCTGTGGATTCAAATTTTTCCACTAGACGCTTAATTGTTGATCTGCTAGGACGATTATGACGACCATAAATTGGACGTAGCGCTGTTAACGTTGAGGCCACTGACTCCGAATTTCGGTAATAAAGTTAAATAATTTCGACTCGTTGTTCGCTCGTATATCTTTCGATCATGAAATGGCAAACCTTACTGAAGAGAAATGTCAAAAGAGCGGCAAGAAATATGGCGTCGTTTGCTGTCCCTGTCGCTCTACTTCTGTAGCGTCCCTGTTGAAAAACACGTTACATTTAACTAATAATATTAGCTCTATTTTGAAGCGGGACCCAGAATGCATTTCACATATCTGCGAATGAAAAATTCAACCGAATTTAACCTCAAATTTGTTTAAGCACCAATTTTATTGGTATATTTTTCATAACAATTCGCGTCTATCGGCAACCATCCAACTGAATAAAATTTCAAAACTTTCGACCATTCGCAATTCGCAGTTCGTTTTTTGTAGCTCACGCGGTGAAAGGCACTTTAAGACCTTTTATTGTTTGCAAATAAATGACATTTAAGTTTTTTCGTGTTTATTTTTGCTGTTTCTTTCATTGCAGAATAGCTATCTGTCTTTTTGCAGTTCTTTTAATTTTTTCAATTTAAGTAACTGTTAATATTGAATATTTGTACGCTTCGTTTTTGTAAACATTTTGCTGTCTAATTGGACATCAACAAAAAATTTCGTTTCGCATCAGTAGCGTTCTAGGTTGAACGATCCAATTAACTTTGTTTGAAAAACTGGAGACAGGTTGCTTAGAACAAAGTTGGTTGGAGAAACTTGTTGCTTAATATCCAGCTGAAACGAAACTTAAACTTTATGCTCAACTTTTAGGCTTTCCGTTCTATATTTTCCTCACTGTAAACTCTAGCTTAAAGCCTAGAACGCAGATCGAGCAAAGATAAATTTTATCTTTATAAATTACATTAGACAAATAAGAGCAGTAGCGTAGTTAGAAATTTGAAAAATTATAAAATTTCGTTCAAAATGTTTACATATAAAAATTATATTCTTTGAGAGCAGTTGCAGAGAAAAAAAAAATTGATTGCATGCGCTTGATGTGGATGGATGCAAATACCATCAAAAAGTCTGAAATTTTGAATTCTTTAACTTCTTTACAAAGAGACGATTTTAGGGCAATTTGGTTACATTTGGATCAAAATATACACTTTTTTCGTCAAAATAAAGTCTGTCGAGCCATCTACTCTCAAATTAAATTGAAAGATGGCTACGATGTCGATGGATTAAGAACCCACTAAAAATTCAGAGATTTTTGAAAATTTTTTTACTTCACCGGAAAAAAGTGACTTCAGAGCAATTGGTTGACATTTGGATTAAAATAAACTTTTACCATTAAAACATAGTTCTTTCCTTATATGTCAAGCTATTACCTATAAAATTCCATTTAAGGATGAATGCGTGATGCTGATGGATTATAAAAACTGTGCCAAAGTTAGAAATGTTCTCAGTTTTCTACAGATCTAGAAATTTTATTGAATTTGCCAACTCAGTTTGCTTAATCCAACTCAGTTTAACTGGATTTGGAAATTAATTTAATTTTTTCTATTGAAACAAATATTTTTCATATGTTTGTGGAGCTTTTGTACCCTTTCGTACTAGCTACGCCACTTACTGTTTTAAAACATCAGCTATTCTATTTATTCTATTTTCATTGTTAAATGTCATCATTTTCTGAAAAGAATGATGATTTAAGTTCATAAAACACGAAAAATACATAAAACGTCACAATTTGTCAGCAAAAAAAAAAATGCTTCGAGCATTCTTTTTTCTCGCAAAATTAAGTGGAGAATTTACTTAACATTTTCGGGTACAGCGGTAATATTTGTCAAAATTTTGCGCTGGAGCTGCGTATTGATTGGAAAAAAATCCGAAATAAAATTTGTCATGGGAAAAATTTTATATGGGAGATAAATTTTGTCTCGATCTGCGTACTGGGCTTAAGTCAAAAAAACATTTATTTGTAACACCTGCATTTGATTTTCTTATTTCATACACATTGCTTATTGAATAAAAATTATTTCATTTCACAAAGTTTGTTTCTGTAGTCAGGAGCACATTATTGAAATTCGTAAAAATGTGCTATGATATGTAGCATCATTTACCCAAGATATTTTAAGATATAAGACTAAGATACACCAAAACGCTAGAGCGTGTAGGCTGGTTTAAAAAAAAAGTTGTGCATATGTTCCTCTTATTAGGCAGAAGGGGTAATTTTCTTTTAAAAACTACTTAAACTAGAAAATACTATTTGTTGAAAAACAACAATAAATAATAAAATAAGTACTAGAGGGCAAGTTTATGATTCTTGCAAAAAAAAAAAACGAAATTACAATCAAACATGACATTACGATAATAGAGAACACGAAAAAGGTGGGCTCTGGACCTTTGGCACCTCATATATGGGTAATTTGATATTTGAGAATGCCATCTAATTGGTCAGTAATTGCTCAGAAAAGGTCAACTAGTCATAGAAATTAATCATCCCTAGATAACTTGTGATAAAGGCTTAAAAAGTTTCTCAAGGTCACCCAAGGCCACGCACGATTTCTGACACCTCATTAAAGGGAAATTTGCAAAAAAAAAGTATAACATCCGAAAGATCTCTAGATCTTGATAAAAGGTCAACTACTTACAGTAATTGGTCAACCATACATATTTTTTAATGAATTTTTAATGAATTTAAAAAAAATCAAGGTCATTGCGATTTTTTGTACCTCATTTATTGGTTTGAAATTTGCTAAAAGTGTATACTGTCTGAAGGATCTCTAAATCTATATAAAAGGTCAGCTAGTTTCAGTAATTGGTCACCCATAAATTTATTGTTATGAATTTTTATCATTATGACCTTGAAAAAAAAAACTTTAAAAAATCATAAAAAAGAATTTATAACTGACCAATTACTGAAACTACCTGACTTTTAATACAGATTTTAAGGTCTTTCAGGAAGTAGCGGGTTTTTCAACAGGGATGTTACAAAAGTAGAGAGACAGGGACAGCAAACGACGCCATACTTCTTGCCGCTCTTTTGACATTTCTCTTCAGTAAGGTTTGCCATTTCATGATCGAAAGATATACGAGCCAACAACGAGTCAAAATTATTAAAATTTATTACCGAAATTCGGAGTCAGTGGCCTCAACGTAAAGAGCGCTACGTCCAATTTATGGTCGTCATAATCGTCCTAGCAGATCAACAATTGAGCGTCTAGTGGACAAATTTGAATCCACAGGCACAGTACAAAATGTTCCCGTGCCAGTGAGACAAAAAAGTGCTCGTAGTCTCGAGAATATTGCTGCCGCTGAGGCTTCAGTGGCAGAAAGCCCAAATGTGTCTCTCACACGTCGTTCTCAAGCGTTGTGGCGAATTTTTCGAAAAGATCTTGGCCTACATCCTTACAAGATTAAATTGACGCAAGAACTGTAGCTTGACCACCAGAAGCGTTGTATGTTCGTGAATTGGGCTGAGCAACAACTCGAAAATGATTCGGATTTTCATCGAAAAATCATCTTCAGCGATGAGGCTCATTTCTGGCTGTCAATAAACAAAATATGCGGTATTGGTCAGGCAGCAATCCACACGTACTCCATGAGTCATCATTGCATCCCGAAAAATTACGGTTTGGTGTGGTTTATGGACCGGCGGCGTCATTGGGCCGTACTTCTTCCGTGATGATCAAGACCGGCACGTTATTGTGAATGGGGATCGCTACCGTTCAATGATAACCGAATATTTTTGGCCCCAATTGGATGATATGGACTTGGAGGACATGTGGCCAACAGGACGGCGGCGCCACAAGCCACACAGTGAATGTCACAATCAATTTATTGGAAACCAAGTTTGTAGAACGTGTTATCTCACAAAATGGTCCAGTCGCTTGGCCGCCTCGGTCGTGTGATTTGACGCCGTTAGACTATTTCCAGTGGAGCTACGTTAAGTCTTTGGTCTATGCCAATAAGCCAGCGATGATTGATGAACTTCGTACGAATATCGAACGTGAAATTGCAGCAGTATCGGCCGATTTATGCTTGAAAACCGTCGAAAATTGGATTCAGCGTGGTGGCCATGTAAAAGAAATCGAATTCCATATATAAATATTAATATTTTGCTTATTTCCCATAAATGAGATGCCAAAAATCGCAATGAACTTGATTTTTTTAAATTCATTAAAAATGCATTAAAAAATATGTATGGTTGACCAATTACTGTAAATAGTTGACCTTTTATCAAGATCTAGAGATCTTTCGGATGTTATACTTTCTTGCAAATTTCCCTTTAATGAGAAGCCAGAAATCGCGCGTAACCTTGAGAAACTTAAAGCCTTTATTACAAGTTATCTTGGGCTGACCAATTTAAAGGACTAGTAAACCTTTTCTGACCAATAAGATGGCATTCTCAAATATCAAATTTCTCATATATGAGGTGCTAAAGGTGCAGAGCCCCCAAAAGCAAATTTTAAACATAAATTAAATAAATTTCTTTTTATTTTTTAATGAATTTGAAATGATTTTTATAATTTCAACGCGATTTTTTTTTTGTTTTTAAACCTACCTATTTTTGAACCTATACATATATAAAATCTAAAATATGTTAGCTCATTAAGTCAAATTATATCAAAGGCTATCGTTTGAAGCCAAAGTTCGAAACTGTTCACCTCTTTTCCAGTCAATGGTGGTGGTCTAGCTTACCTACATATACGTATATACATATACGAATAGGCTAGGTATAAAAAGTCCCATAATCAAAAGTAGGATGAAATATAGTCTTCACCGATTGAATTTATTTATCTTCATAGATACAGATACACACACACAAACAAACACACGCACACAAAGAAATACAGAATGTAGATATATGTGAAATAATGTTTCATCGGGATATCTCATTATCCCGATAACACTCATGCATTTGATTAAATTAAAAGCCTGGTCCAGCATTTATCTTACATCGCCCTTATCATTCCCTTTTGCCCCCGAGGTCCTTCACATGCGTCCGCTGCTGTGCGCCACCAAACGCTCATAAAAGATTATTCCTATCTATAGCTAGAAACACCATACATATATAATAATGCCGGACAATGGAATCGCAAAATACAAAATGTGAAAAACGCATAAAATGAAAAACCGATAAACTCGCGTAGATACAGATTTCAATCAGTCAATTTTCGTTGCTCTTGTGAATAATGAACAGAAAACACATACGCACCACATCGTGCCCTGTGCTTCATCAAATTAATTTATACTGTCTGTCTGTCTGTCCGGGTATTCATTGAAAGGCCGCTACACTAACCATTGGCCAACCCGACTTGACCCGAACCCAAGCCTCCTCTGGATAACACCCTACTCACACCAGGCTGGGGACCTATACCAACCGGTAGCATTTGAATAATTGCAATTTTGCATTTGTTGTACGAATCAATCGAGCTCCATGCGATGCACTGATTGCGTTTGTCAATGCGTGTGCAGTGGCATCTATAGGATGTTATACGCATCATGTGCATAATAAGGGGAGTTTTCAAAAATCAGCGATGCTTTGAAAAAAGGATTCACGATGATGCGCGGGTGGTGGTGGCAGTGGTTGGAGTAGTTGCAGGACTACGAGTATGATGAGGAGATTAAAAGGTGCACGAATAAAATTATTTCACTCTTATGAGGAGCAATTGGGGGGTACGTTGTGGCGGTGGGATTAGGGGGTGTTTGGATTGATGCGTATCTACGAATTGCCTTCTTTCTAAAACTCATTTTCTACATGCGTATGTTCATTAGAGTGCATCCGTTGTATTTTGCAGTTGAAAAAGGATTACGGCTTCGGAGATACATACATGTATATAGTTGGGCTGTATTGGACAGGATATATGTATGGGAATATGTGTGTGCATAAATATGCATTGGAAGGTTCTCCCTATATGAATTGAGGAGACCAGTTTTTTGCGTTGTTTCTTTTTCTTTTTTTTTCTTTTTTTTTCAATTGATGGTTGTTGAGAGTTAACTAAAGCATTGTTATGTTTATCCATCTGCAAACGGAAAATCTTTTTGTCAATTTAAATTGTCACGTAGCTAGATCGAGGTATAGAGAGTTATTGCATTAAAATGCAGTTTGTCGTTTTACGCAATAGTTTCTACTTGAAATGAAATTAAATAGAAATGGGGGACAAGGATGGAGAAATGTAGAATTATGTGACAGTTGTGGTTGCATACTTGTTCGTTGCGGTTGCATCAAGATGTATATTTTTTTCTATTTCAATGAAGTAGGTACATATTGATTTGCTTTTTGATAAAATCGAAAATAAGTGGAATTGTATGCCAAATGAATATCTATGTAAATAGGTTGATAAGGTAGGTATACCTATATACTTACTTAGTTTTCTAAAAACAAAAAAAAAGCATGACTTTAGAATAAGGGGATGTTCAAAGCTAGATAGGCTACAATGTAAGCTGATTTTAAAGCCCATATATGAAACTCAATTTTTTCATCATTTATTTTCTTTTTTAAATCTAAAAGGTAAAAAGTATTTTTACGAAAGGGATATCATTATTTCCCAATGAGTCCTACAATAATAATGTGTCACAAAAGTATAAGTCATACCAAAAGTTCTTGCTCTTTGGGGTCCCCTGTAACTACTGTAAGTACTTAATTAAGTTTAAGGTCACAGGTCATACCTTTTTACATTGAAATAATTTTGTATTTTCAATAATAAAATGTTGAAAAAAAGCTGTGAACAACTGAACAAAAAACTGCATTAAAATCACATTTATAATACAATTTTCCCCAACCTTACTAGAAGACTTTTTTGTCTTTCGAGGTTTGCTATATTAATAAAATGCATGACTGGATCACACGTACTCGATCTTATGTTCAAGTTGCTTGGAAATAATAACTTTTTAAATATGAAAGCAATTATACAAAAAATAGAAAAAAAAACATTTAAATCGTTCTTTAAATTTTACAAACAACAAGTAAAATAGCTTTGAGCTCAAAAACAATTAAGCCTTTTGATTACTTGAAAATATATAAATATAAAAAAAATTAATTGTGAAAGTGGTTTTCTTAAAAAATAATTTTGTATAAGTAAACAAAATTTTGGTAACATTTAAAAAAAGTTTTTTGTATGCTAATTTTTAGTATATATTAAAAAAAATTTATAAACCTTGTTTAAAAACAATTCATTGACCCCCTTTTAAAATATTGAATTTTCAAAAAAAAATATATATATTTAAAAATCCAAAATTATCTTTTTTCAAAATTTTGAATTCAAATCAATAAAATTTTAAAGGAGCTTTTGCATATGAAATTTGACTGATATCGTTTGTGTCTTTAACGAGAAAATCAAAAGCAGGTACAGTTAATAACATTATACCTACAGTAATTTACTAATTTTTTGTATCAAAATTGTTGGAGCCGTTTTTGAGATAAATAAAATCGAAAATGCTACTAAATTCACCAGGCTTTTATTTTTTTGAATAGTCAGTTTACACTTCCAAAAAAAAAAAATTTATTCACCTCAAGGCAGTATTTGCATGCAAATTGTATTTGCATCCAAAAATAATTATTTTCCATTTTTAGCTTCATAGTTTATTATAACTGTGAATTAACGACTCAATGAGTAGTTTAGGTCAAGGCAAACATTTTTTGCCTCGAATATTAAACAATTTGGTGTACAGAATAGGTGGAAAACTGTTTTGAAAATTTAGATTTTTTTTTGCATGGGAACTGTAAACTAGGCTTTGAAGGTAGTCAATCCCCTTTTAGTGCGTGCTCAATATAAAAAAACCAATGGCTACTTTTCAATATATTTGGTATAAGCCTAATACGCAGTTCTAGGCAAATATTCTTCCATGTCAAAAATTGTGGAGGTGTGTATTGCAAAATTAATTTTTTGCATGTTTGGTTTACAATGCCATGCAAAACAATAGACTGGCAATTGTTTTGCATGCGAAAAAAAGGTGTAATGGATAAAATATATTTTTTTTTTTGGATGGTCGGTTTAACCTTCCAAACAAAAATATATATTCACCTCACGGCATTATTTGCTTGCAAAGGCCTTTTGCATCCAAAAATAATTATTTTACATTTAAGGCCTATAGTTTATTAATTTAGGGGAAAATTAATGACTTATTGGGTGGTTTAGGCCAAGGCAAACATTTGTGTGCCTTGAATATTGAATACAATTTGATGCACAAAAAATGTAGGTGAAAAATTGTTTTGAAAATTTTAGTTTTTTGTATTTGCATGGGAAATGTAAACTAGATTATAACTCGGAAACTAAGCAGAATCTGATAATCTAACTCAAAAAATTTTTTGTTTAAAACAAAATTTTTCTATAAAAATTTCGAAAAAAAACGCTAAAAAAAATAAAGTAGAGGCTTAAGGTCTTAATATGATAAGATATAAAAACGAAATGGATAACTTTCGGAGATACATATATCCATTCAAATTGAACAATTTCATATTATTTTTCACAGATTTTGCCTGAAAGCCAAGTTCTTACAAATTTAAAATTCCTTGCACCTAATAACATTAGGTATTGATTGATTGATTGATTGTATTGATCGAACTAGCCATTCAGTCTGTAGGTCTGGAAGCATAAGAAAACTAAATTTTTTGGATCATACGCCTATAGAAATCTTGCCCTTTTTTTTATTGAATACATTAAGTGCGGGGGGTTCTTTTTCATGTTTTGTCTTAAGCTGTTCTTAACGCAAAGAAAAACTCAATATAGAAATATAGAATAAGGTCAAAATAAGCGGCAATACAGGTTTTTTGTTGCTGCCCCCTTTGTCATAATGTCCTAGGCATGGCACACGGGCCTTTGTCAGCATTATGGAAAATTCAAGGCTTTCTATAATTGTAATGTCATATTTCACTAAAAACAGAAGTGAAAATGTATTAAAGCGTATGAAATTTGCATATTGTACCAAAAGAGGACCTTTTTGGACAAAACTGAGGACAAAATTGAGCGGGACTGTAGTTGGACACCTTTTTACTTGAAGTCTCATAGTTTTGTACCTTTTCATATCATAACAATGAAACTTGAATCCATTAAAAGAATATAACTTCTGCTTCTTAAATTAAAAAAAATAGTAAAATATGTAAAAGCATAAGAACAAGATGTCTTCAAATGCACTAAGTTCATGTGGTCCAATTGTAACGCTAGTAACAGGATAAGTTGGACCACAGTCAGCAAAATCTCAGAATGTGCTTATGTGATCGAGATCGATAGCAACATACAGCAATTGCATTCTTCTTTTTCTTCCCTTCTTCTTCTTTTTCTTTGGAACTATATTTGTCAAAAAATTTTCATACTACTATCCGACATGCAATATTTAATAAAATTCAACGCCTGGTTCAACCTACCCAGCACCTTGTCTGATGAATCTGTTTCGCCACTTTGAATTTTTTCAATTTCATAAATGGAATAGGTACAAAAATTCAATAACAGAACTCAAAACTTTAACTGTGTTGAAACATATGCACATTTTTATCACAATAACACAAAAAGAAACAAACGTGTTTTTGTTTGAGTTATTCACGTGGTCCAACTTGCCCTGTGTTCCAACTAGGCCCGCTCTACCCTACCAATTATAAACATTTTATGAAAAATGGTTTGCAACTCAAAGATAGTTTCAACTAAAAGTAATTTACTAAAAAAGGCCCTCACTATGCCACTCACTGATGGTGATGAGTCCAAGTGAGATTGCCGGATGAAACGCCAATTTGTAGACCAAAGGGCTATTTGGAATCTTAAATTATTCTTTTTTTATATAAACCCTTTCTCTAAAATAAGTTCCCTCAAACGTTAACTCACTTTTTTCAATAATAATTGTTGACACCAATAACCACACTTTCCTCTACTTAATAGCCAACATAATCAAAAACAACACAATCATAATTCTTTTGACTGCGCAAAATAAGCCTCCGGGTCTGTAAAAAAAAAAAAAAAAAAGTTAAAATGCCCAATTTTTCATAAGCCATCCCCAACGGTTATTATGCTGATGATCTCATCTCATAATCCCCGGACAAATTTACTAAATCATCGCTGAGTAGCTTACTAATGACAGCCAACAAAAACTTGGGGTACACCAACAATTCAGTTCATCTTCATAAATCTTTTTTCAAATAACCTTTTTTTCGAGCGTGTCCTTCCTTCTAAAAACACAACGGCTTTGTGTGCTTGCGTTGTCGTGTCACTCACCCTGTTGCTTGCGTAAAGTCCTTACACCTTTCTTTTTTTTTTTCCTCTCTTAAGTAAAGAAAACATCCAAGATAAACAATTTCACCCCTCATTGGATAAAATAAAGAACATAAAACGTCTTCTGTTCTTGCTGAAGGAATTCTTTTTAAGCCTACCTCAATTTCCGTTTTTTTTTTCTTTCTTGTACATCACACCCTAAGAACACGGTTTCAAAAACATGCCAAAGGGACGAAACTTTTTCTTTGGGGATTTTTTTGTTTTTTATCCTGCTGATTTGTCGTGGGAAAAAAAATCTGTTTCCGTGAAAAGTTTCTTCAGTCGTAAGAGAAATGAATGCTTGCTACTGCCACTGCCACCGTTGTCGTAGTCCTAGAGTTATTTGAGGGGGCTGTTTTTTTTTGTTCCTTGTTTAAGTGATGGAAGACTTGCATTCAATATGTATTTGGGATTTATTGGTAAATTGGGCGGCGGAAAAGTTTATTTCCGGTAAATTGATTACAAACTTTGTTAAATCGAACAACTAAAGTGGTTAATTGTGTTTGGCGGTTTTTTGTTCAATAAAAAAAAAAACTTGATGTTAATGAAATGGTGAGTCGATATAGGAATTCAGAACAAATACATTTTATTGATAAATATATTTTCAAAGGCGAGACACTTTATAAATACGGACTAATCTATACCACAAATCCTATATTCAACTTGTTTTTTTTTTTTTACTGTCAGATGAGTTTTAACCGAAGCAGATATGAGAGATTACATTTCAAAATTTAACTCGGGAATAATTTTTTTTATGTACCCTTATTTGTTGTTCTTAAAAATACCTTTATTTGTTGATTGAAAAAAAAAATTATTTAAAGCCTTAGGCCTTTAGAAAGAAGCACCTTTTTTTATTGAATTGCATACAAATGTGACTTACCTCGACCACTTCGTCCCACAAATCGCAGATCATTGAATTTCGCCACCTGATTCTTCATCACGGCCGTACAATTCCTCAATTCAGCACAATAATTCTCATCGTTACCCGCTCGCACCGTTACCATTGTACCATCGCCAATATCACCCAACGATACAACTTTAAATGCAACAGGCAGAGTTTTATTCGATCGCCAGTGTGGTGGCAACACTGTACAAACCAAAAGCGGACTTCCCGTTCGGATCAATTCACCCGGATGTTCTGTTAGAAAATCACCTAGCGTCCTTTCCGCCAGTATATCAGATGTCATTTTTGTATAGGCCTCATTGAGCAGTTGCGCTGCTGTGGGCGGCGTATTTTCAGTGTTGCCATTGGTGCCGTTTGTATTAGTGTTATTATTATTCGATCCAGTGACGCTAGTTGAATTTGTTGTATTACTCGTGCCAGTTGTTGCATTGTTGGAGTTGTTGTTTGATGTATTGGTATTTGTGACGTTTGGTGTCGTCGTTAGATGCATTTTCGCCAGTTTAACGATTTTTATTTAAATCCAGTTCAACGTGAAAAAGTTGGTTGATTTTATTTAATATAAATGGTTTTGTGGATTGTGATGTGGGCTTTAGTAAGCAATCATGGCTCTGATTTTTGTCTGGAAGAAAAATAAAAACCAAGGTTGAGTTTATCAGTGATACGTTAGATATACAGGGTATAGCTATCCCCCAACTCGATACTTTGGAGAATGATTTCTGGGATCATTTTAAAAACAAAATTGTATGCGTACATATGTACCTTAGGGGTGTCGGATTTTTTTTTCAATTTTTATATTCAAAATGGGTACCGTGGATCTTGTAAAAAATTTAGAAGGCAGTAATTTTTGTTCTGGGACATTTTCCAAAATTGAATTTTGAGACCCCGTGGCCGATCTTAGATAAAAAAACTACAATTCCAAAAAGTGGTCAGAAAAACCATATAAGTTTGCGTCGATATGAGAGGTTCTTAATCTTTAAATCTGGCAATACTTGTTTTGGAGTAGGTCATTTTGACAGCTGTTACTTGATTTATGCTCAATTTGGTTTGCCATTTTATAATGAATAGACTTAGAACAACAATTGCAAATCGTGCAAATTTATTACCAAATTAATGGTTCGGTTAATGCGCTCACCAAAAGTTTTCTTCAATAAATTGATTGTTTCGCGATGCGTCGCGCGAATCGAAGCATTATTTTTGCAGTAAATTTTCACCATTTGCAAAGGAGTTATGAAAAAGCAAACCAAACTGAGTAACAAGTAACAGCTGTCAAAAAGTCAAACTCTAAAAAGGGTATTGCCAGATTGAAATCCACAAGTCTTAAAAAAACACCCTTTATAACAGTGTTTCACTCTCTCAAGCGAAAATATCTCTTAACTGGACAAATTCTCTCAACCGTGAATTAAGGATTTTAATTCTATACTTTTAATGTTCCTCTTACGACACCATGTTTTAAATTCCTTAGGGCCAATTTTTCACTTCAGGGTTAACTCTGAGAGTTAAATCGGAGTTAGCTTATCCAAAAAATAATTTAGCCCCGAGTTAACTCAGAAACAGTTTTCAATTGAGGATTGGTGCGAGGGTGCGTCGCTATGGACATCACCCTTCTACGCTGTTCACGAATTGAAATAGAGATGGCGTGACAACGAAATCTTACTGACAATAACTTTCACTTTCGGAATTGAGATGGCACCACGACTAAAAAAGGGAACTAAATTTGGTCCCTGAGTTAGCTGAAAAACTGGGCCTTAATAATTTTTTTTCTTTATGGAATGAATTCACGTTTTCTGTATATTTAGTTATTATTATTCATTTTGGTGTCTTAGTTTTATTTGAGTATTGCGGCTTTTGGCACTAAAAATATTTTATTTATTTTTTAAATTATTTTTTCTAAACTTTTTTTTCTTGAACGGACAGCTCCCTTAGGCCCAGATTTTTAGAGTTAGCTAATCCTGAAAATAAATTAAACCAGAATTTACTAGGAAGTAGTTTAAGTTTTTCAAGTGAGGATTAATTTTATCTTTCAGTTGTCAAAAATCTAAGGTCATCGATATGCGACGTCGTTCACGCATTGAAGTAAAGATGGCTACACAACGGGATTGTACTGAAAATAATTTTTGTTTGATAATTATATCCCACAAATTTCAGCATACAGAAAAAGTCTTATAAAAATCGTAGAAGCCTTTTATAAGAAAACATTATTTTTCCCAATGGTTTTTAACATTGGTAATGCTAGTTTTTCATAGAAGCAAATTTTTTTCTTAAAATACTTTATAAACTGTTAAAAAAAATATCAAGTGTATATAAAATATTAATATTAATTAATTAATTAATATTATAAAAATTGACCATTTGGTTTTTCAAATGTATGATTTTCAAAACAAAAACCAATTTTTTTAAAAATCAAAAATAAAATTGAAAATCTTGGAAAAGAAAAGTTACATATTTAGACTAACCGTTTTGAAGAAAATTGAAAATTAAAAAAAATTGTTCTTTCAATTAATAACCATTTTTTAAAGAGTTGTTTCCTATCCAACGGAAGTTTTTACTAAAAGGATTTATTGAATTTTGCTAAGAAAAGTTGTAAAACCATTTTTGAGGTAAGTTATAAATCGAAGAGCAGTAGCCAATATTTTTTAATGATTTCATTTGATTTGGAATCGATTTTTGAAAAACTTAGACACCTTTATATGCACGACTGCATCATAGGAATTTTCTCTTTTGAGTCAATTGACTTAATCCTATTTTCAGGTAGAGTTGAAGTGGATACCAAAAAACCAGTGCTGAACAGTTGTTTTGAACAAACTCCTTCATATGACTGCAATTTGTTTATGATGTTTAAAAATATTATTGTTTTAATAATAAAGAGAAGTTCGTACTCATGTTAATTCTACTTTATTTATTTTTTTATGAACTTAAAAGATTCACCCTTCTCAATTGCATCAACTTCGAATTTTTAGTTTAACTCATGAGCGCAAACAAGATTATGTAGGCCCAAAATCAAATCTTTGGATTGGATTTTTCTTTCTCAATTGGATTTTCAGAATTAAAAATTAAAAGTCAAATCATTTAAGTTCAACTCGAGTTGACTCGGCTTGAGTTTTTTTAACTCGAGTTAGATTATACATGAACCGAAAGAAAACTCTGTTCGGACTGACCGAGTTGACTCGGTGGGATTTTGTTTCAAACTCGAGTTAGAGTTAGATACTAATTTCACATGAACCGAAAGACAACTCGGTCAAATCAACTCGGTTTTTTTTTTCGGGCATCGACTTAAAGTATACTGTTTGGTTTTGGTATTGGTAGTTGGGATGTTATTCCTTTTTTTGTAATAGTCGATGTCGAACAGAAGATGAAGATCTAATTGAAATGAAATATAAATACAAAATATCAACCGAGTTGAAAAATTTCATTGAAGCTGGGTGACACTTGGAACGAAATACACAATTTGCCTTGATAAGTAGCCTAACTCAGGCAATTGCGTATGCCAACGACCTGGTTGCGTACAGAACGGCTGCAAAAATCGAGGACATCAGGATTCTCTTGCTGAGTGACTTCGATGAGATTCAACGATATTGTGATGACTGGAAGTTGAAAATCAACTTTCAGAAATCAGAAACTACTCGTATCTTGTTTAGGTCTCCGTTGCGTGGAGCCACAAGGGATACGAGAAAGAACTGGCGCAAGCTGGTGATCGTAGGGCCAAATGGACATCCGCACTGGCGAGTAAAAGTGTAGTAAATACATTGGCATCTGGATGGATCAGTATTTGTATTTCGACAGACATATAAATGCTGCTCTGGCCAGGACTAGGGGAGCCTTTGCCCTGACGAAACAGTTGCTTTATAGCAGCCGGCTTGACAGCAGGGTGAAGGTGATTTGCTACATGGCCCTTATCCGGCCGATGATTGCCTATGGATGCCTGGTTTGGTTCAACGTTGCCCCATCTCAAATGGAAAAGATTCGGGTGTTTGAGAGGCAGTGTCTTCGGCGCTGCCTTGGATTGCACAGAACACCAGAGTCGGAGTACAATCACTATTATTCCAACCTGGCTCTATACAACGGCGCCAACATAAACAGGATAGATAATTTCTTGCTGAAGCTTATTCGAGGTCACATTGCAAGAGCGATGTCCTCGTCTAACAGCTTAATTTTCGGGGCTTATTACCCTAAATACGAATATTACGAGAGTGTGCGTCTAAGCGGCTTAATTCCGCCCGATGCATTCCTCCACCTAGACAGTCAAGGGCTGATCCAGGATAGAGCGGCGGTTCCGCTAATCTACCACGTCGGCCGTAGAACTGTAGATCGGCGGCTCCTTTACAGTCGAGACGTCCTCGCACAAGACGGAACTGAGCACCTTCGGTTCAGTAGGACTGTGTCCGAACGGGACCAAAGAGATAGGGTAAAGCAGGAGAACCAGTTCTGGTGGTTGAAAAACGAAGATGAAGTTCCTTCAGACATTTAATACTTGACCTTGCTATTTTCTTTTGTATGGCCGACTGTGTCACTGTCAAACAGCTTCAGTTTGGATTGCAATTTAACCATGGATCGTCTTACAAATGAACAACGCTTGCAAATTATTGAATTTTACTATCAAAATTCGTGCTCGGTTCGAAATGTTCATCGCGCGCTGCTTCCATTTTATGGTCGGCATTCTCGACCTTCTGAGTAGTCTATTCGGAAGATTGTGACCAAATTTCGCACCAAATTTACTTTGTTGGACATTAAACCACCAACACGTTTACGTACTGTGCGTAGTGAAGAAAATATTGCGGCCGTATCAGCTAGTGTGACAGAAGACCGCGAAATGTCGATTCGGCGCCGTTCCCAGCAGTTAGGCCTTTGTTACAGCACTACGTGGAAAATTTTGCGGAAGGATTTGGGCGTAAAGCCTTTTAAGATACAGCTGGTGCAAGAACTAAAGCCAGCCGACCTACCACAACGCCGAATTTTTGGTGAATGGGCTCTTGGAAAGCTGGCCAAGGATCCGCTTTTTTATCGAAAAATTGTGTTCAGCGATGAGGCTCATTTTTGGTTGAATGGGTACGTAAATAAGCATAATTGCCGCATTTGGAGTGAAGATCAGCCAGAAGCATTGCAACAGCTACCAATGCATCCCGAAAAAGCCACTGTTTGGTGCGGTTTATGGGCCGGCGGCATTATTGGGCCATATTTCTTCAAAGATGATGCGAATCGCAGCGTTACTGTCAATGGTGAACGCTACCGAGCGATGATAACAAACTTTTTTTTGCCCGAAATGGAAGTTCTTGACTTGCATGATATGTGGTTTCAACAAGACGGTGCCACATGCCACACAGCACGCGAAACAATGGCGCAATTGCGAGGCGAGTTTGGTGAACAGTTAATTTCACGTTTCGGGCCGGTCAATTGGCCGCCTAGAACGTGCGATTTGACACCATTAGATTATTTTTTGTGGGGGTATGTCAAGGCTTCGATTGACGCACTGGAAGCCAACATCCATGCATTCATTCGTGAGATACCGGCCGATATGTGTTAAAGAGTATGCCAAAATTGGACTCAGCGGATGGGCTACCTGAGTAGCAGCCGCGGTCAACATTTGCATGAAATTATCTTTAAACATTAAATTGCAAAGTTCAAACTATCGATTCAAATAAATATTTCATTCATTTTTTCGAATTTTTTGTGTTTTTTTTTTTTTTAAAGTTCTAAACCTCTTAAAAAATCACCCGTTATAAAACATTAAAAAAAAAAAATTATAAAATCTACAAAAATACAAAAAAAAAATTATAAAACCGGTAAATGCTTGCTGTTCTAGTTTGTAAGTAGTCTGTAAGTAGCCTATAAGTCGGCTGTAACTAGTTTATAATTAGTTGTAAATAGTTTTAAGTAGCTTTAAGTAGTTTTAATTAGTTTTAATTAGCTTTAATTTAGTTTTATGTAGTTTGTAAGTTTTATATAAAACCAAAAAAAAAAAATAAAGACAATGATATCGAGTTTTTTGTAAATTCTTCTCGGTAAAAAATAAAACCGACCTGGATTTAGTATTAAGATAGTTCTTAGGCCGAAAGGCATTAGCATTAAGTTATTATAGTTTAACTTAGAGCGCCCAACTGGGGTCAGTAAGTTAGTTTTAAGATATTGATAAGTAGGCTAGTTTTTATGAATTTTTGTCTAGCTTTAAGATAGTTTTAGGAAAATGGAAAAATAAAAATGAATTAAAAAAAAAAAAAAAAACACATTTTGCCTCAAAATATAGTTCGTTCATCATCTGTCAAACTATAAACTGTCAAATTCAATTAAGGGATGGCTACGATGACGATGGATTAAAAAATCTCTAAAAAAAAAAAACAAAAAATAACTCTTTTAATGCTTCAGAAAAGGTGATTTGAGGCCAAATGGATGACATTTGGAACGAAATACACTTTTTGGTTAAAAGTATAGATCTTCCACCATCTATCAATTTAAAAAAGGCCAATTTCAATTGAAAGATGGCTACGATGACGATGGATTTAAAAACTCTTAAAAAATCAGAAAAGAATTTGAAAAATCACGAAATTTCGCAGTATTTTTCGTTTGCTACAGAAAAATCTTATTCAATGTGTTTTTCTATTCAAACACTTCACATTGAAAAGGTTGATCTGATGTGACCTCATTAAATTTCGCTTCAAACCGAGTTAGTTAACTCGATTTGCGAAAACAAAGCATGAAAAGTTTTCAAATAATTTAGCTTCAACTTGAGTTGCAACTCGAGTTACTTAAATCTCAACTGGAGTTAACTCGGCTTGAAAAACTTTCGGTTTGATACATCACTAGTTCTAGAAATTCGTTGCCAAAATTCCCTTCTACGAAAAAAAATGATATGTCGGCGTTGAGGTATGTAGATATGTATGGCGTAACAAAAACTTGTATAAAACTCTAGTCTTGAAGCTTTAAGTATTCAAATCCAGCAAAAAAGACATTCAAATTTTTAATGGAAAAGTTCCTTATTATTTACACTTTATTATATACACTTTCATTACTACTTAATAAACTTTACGAACAAAATAATTGGTTTTTAACTATTTTAGATGGTATTTGTTTAAAATTTTTTATCTGAGGCATAGAAAAACATTTGCCCCTAAATAAAACACAACTACTATCATATGTTAAACCGATTACCTACCAAAAACAATTTTCAATGCAATAAAAGATACAAATGACGAATTCGAATAAAAACAAATATAACTGTTTTCTAGAATTGTCATTTGTCACTGCTAAAATTTTTGGAATAGGACTGAATTCCCCAACCACATACAAAAAAAAGTCAAGAAC
The DNA here is from genome assembly GCA_946251815.1 of Dasysyrphus albostriatus. Taxonomy (NCBI): domain Eukaryota; kingdom Metazoa; phylum Arthropoda; class Insecta; order Diptera; family Syrphidae; genus Dasysyrphus; species Dasysyrphus albostriatus. Next base: position 52,500,461 of record OX276336.1, read on the forward strand.
AACACAAAACCAACTCTCCAAATCTCGAACGCTTCGAAAATCAAGTGCTCTTGTCCATATTCCACATAACAGTTGAGCCGCGGCATCATCCACTTAACACGCTTTTACTCACATCGTCAATGTGATTTTATTTTTGTGTTTTTCTGGTCCAAGTTCAGAGATCACTCCGATATATAGTCCGTCTGATGATGCCATACAGCCATCACCATCACCAAAATGTCGGTCTTTTCGTTCACCGCATTTTAACGTTGTCGAAATGCAAATAAAGCGACACGGAAATGAATATACGAGTAAGTGAAAAGAACGAACAATAAGAAGAAAAATACAAAACGCATATATGGGTAACCGCGCCCGAAACAGAGTCCACAATCCACCACCGCGATTGACACCGTGCACCAAACCGCCAAGTTCAAGCTTCAGAGTTCACATCATGCCAACCATATATAGGCACTGGCACTGCGGAGTCAATTTCAATTCTGAATACGTCTGACTCAAAAAAAAAAACAAAATATATCCAGGAAGCTTCCATATTTTCTTTTATTTCCCGTTCGTTGTTGTCTAAAAAAAAAAATAAACTGCCATTTTTTCTGGCCATATAACAGTTCGCCCTTTCAAATTAATAGCGTTATGTCAGTTCTAGGCGAAACGCACGCGGGTAAATCCACAAATTGGGTGTCATCATCCCCTTAAGTCGACAATGTCGGTCGTCAGCGGCGGCGTCACCATCAGAGCCAAATTGTTCAGTGATTTCGCGGGCACAGGCAGGCCAGCAGCGCCAGAGTTCATAGTTTATACGTTGGTACGTGTGGCTTGATGTCAATTATTTCGGTGGTGGGAGAAGACGAGTCGTCCTTTTGATATTTCTTCCTTTTTTGCAATTTTCTGGAGCTGTTGCTGCGATGCTGGCTTCGGTGGACAATATGCGTGTTTAACGACTTCCAATGGGGTGTCAGATTGTGGACACCCGATCTGGCTATGATTTTTTGTGGACCTTTGTTCTTTCTCTTGTTTATTTTTTTTTTTTTTTTTTTTTTTTATGGGGTTTTCTTTATTCCGAGTCGCATTTTTGCCTACATCACATTTCGGGGAAAATGGAGGCTTTTATTTTTATTTCGTTCACCGGAACACATATTTTAACAACGTGTGTACGAGTTCACTGATGTCGGCAGCAATGCCAGCGGTAGGTGTTCGAGCTCGAGTGGACTGTAATATAAATCGAAAAGAAAAGGTCGACTTGTGTATAAAGAGATAAGTTTCATTTATTACCGTCACGGTGTAAGGCAAACTATAGACTGACAATTTATGCTATGTTACGTTATATGTTAATATATGATGTGATGTATATAAATATTATGTATTATGTAATATGTACATTTAGGCGGCAACATCCTGCCCACCTTGATAGAATATGAAATAATGTTCGATCAATATTCAAAAGCTAGATGCACTGGAAGTCCGTTGAGCATCATCGATATTGGATATTAATGGTGATATCTTGACGACTGGTCGCATAAGCACTCCATCGACGGTCTTGATGGTGACAACTCTCACGCGTTCGTCAGCTCCTGGGTGTAATTGAGTGATCCTTCCTAGTTTCCATTTGGCTGGAGGCAATTTTTCATCGCGAATCAATACCAAATCCCCAATATTAAAGTTAGGGTTCGCACGGTTCCATTTAGAACGTTGTTGAAGTTGAACTATATATTCAGAGCTCCACCTCTTCCAAAAGTGTTGTCTCAATTTCGATATAAGATGCCATCTACTCACCAGATTTCCTTTGAATTCCTTAACATCAGGTTCAGGTATTATTTTCAGCGGCTCACCGATAAGAAAATGTCCCGGTGTAAGAGCGGATAAGTCATCGACATCAGAAGAGATAGCGCAAATAGGCCTTGAGTTAACGCAGGCTTCGATTTCTGCTAGTAGTGTTGAAAATTCTTCATAGGTCAGCAGAGTGTCTCCCAAAGTACGACGCAAGTGGAATTTGACTCGTTTCACCGCGGTCTCCCAATAGCCTCCCATGTGAGGCGAAGCAGGAGGGTTAAAGTGCCAGGTAGTTCCATCGTCAGCAAGATGTTTAGCTAGATTTTCGTCTTCCTTCGCAAGCGTGATTAGCATCTTGAGCTCCTTTTCAGCACCAACGAAATTTGTGCCATTATCGCTGAACAACTCCTTGCAATGACCTCGACGTGAGATGAATCTTTTGAAGACAGCGATGAAGGTAGCAGATGAGAGATCACTCGCTAATTCCAGATGCATGGCACCTGTAGACATACATACAAAGATGGAAATGTATCCTTTAACAGCTCTGGCACCGCGTCCCTTTGAAAAGCGTAGATGCACTGGTCCGGCAAAATCTACACCACTGCGTAGGAACGGTCGACAAGCTTGAACACGAGACCACGGCAGATCACCCATCAGTTGCTGCTGGATAACAGGAGAGTACCTTCGGCATTTGAGACATGCCCTGAAGACTTTCCGCACAAGTTTGCGTGCACTGATGACCCAGTAACGTCTTTGGAGTGTGGCAAGCATAGATTGTGGACCTGCGTGTAGAGTGAACCGGTGGATGTCGTCGCAAAGGAGAAATGCAAATTTTGATCGAGCTGGAAGAACAAAAGGATGTTTTTTGTCTGTTTGCAGAGACGAGTTACAAAGCCTTCCACCAACTCTAATGAGGCCGTTTTGATCGAGAAGTGGATGCATCTTTACAAGTTTGCTACACCTACCAACAGGCTTGTTGGACTGAAGTCGCTGAATGTCTTCTGGGAAGAAATGCCTCTGAGTCAATAGTATCCACAGGTTAAGGGCATCGTTAAGCTCACAGAAGTGTAGATGTCGACTCGACTTAGGAGGAATCGTATACGTTAGTTTGGAGATCAACTTCATCTTCAGTTTGCGGACCTCAATGGCATACCGTGTCTTGTTTACAAATCGTAAAATGTAGCCAGTGATGCGTTTAAGCTTTCTAAGTGATGAATACTGGTCAATGAGCTCCCAGATTGGATTACTTTCGGTGTTGGTTACTAAATTGACTGATTCTACTCGTTGGTCTAGGTTGGTTGAAAAAATGTGTTGCAACGGCCATTCGGATTCATCCTTCTGGAGCCATGAAGGGCCCCTCCACCAGAGTGTATGCTCCTTTAAGTGCTGTGGTAGTACCCCCCTCGTAGCACAGTCAGCTGGGTTCTGTGATGATTGTACGTGAAACCAGTTATCAGGAGGAACTGTTTGCTGAATCTCTGACACACGGTTTGCCACAAAGGTTGACCATTTACCAGGTTCTTGACGGATCCAGGCCAGCGCGACACTAGAATCAGTCCATCCGTAAACGTTACGTATGTGCATGTGAGTTGTCAGAGATGTTTGGACATGCCTCATCAGCCGTGCCAAAAGTGCTGCGCCGCATAACTCTAAGCGGGGAAGTGACAATATTGTGGTCTTCAATGGGGCAACCCTCGTTTTGGCAGTAAGGAGGAACACCGATATACTTCCGTTGGGAGCTACTGTGCGCACGTAAACGGCTGCAGCATATGCTGACTGCGATGCATCTGCGAAGCCGTGTAAGTCAGTTGTAGCATTAGGGATCCCTGTACCAACCCACCTCGGCACTTTTATTGCTGCGAGGCAGGTGATATGGTCCCTGTAAAGCAACCATTGACGTTTGACATCGTGAGGCACAGTCTCATCCCAGTCCACCTTAGGTCTCCAAAGACTTTGGAAGAGCATCTTAGGAATTATGGTTGATGGAGCTAGTAAACCCAAAGGATCAAACAATTTAGCTGTATCTGAAAGAAGCAAGCGTTTAGTTAGGTTTGTAACTGATATTTCATTGACCTGAACAGTAAATGCAAGATGATCGAGTGAAGGGTCCCACTGTAGGCCTAGTGTACGAACGCCATCTGTTTCTCCGAAGTTGAAGGGTTGCATAACCTCGCGTTGATCAATCGGAATGGCATTGATAACGGCTTTTGAATTAGATGACCACTTGCGGAGATGAAAACCACTTTGGCTTAATATGTTGGATATCTCAACTTGCAGCCGATGGAGACCAGCTTCATCAAAACAACCAGTGAGAAGATCATCCATATAAAAATCACGTAAGATGACTTGAGTCGCAATAGAATCTGGGCTTGTGACAGTTGCAGCTTTTTGAAGCGATTTAACAGCCAAATGTGAAGCGGATGCAACTCCATATGTGACTGTCAAAAGTCTGTAATCCTTGATGTCTTCTGTGGGGGAATCTCTCCAGACGATTCTCTGAAAGTCAACGTGTTTTGGATCTACTCTAACTTGCCGGTACATTTTTGCTACGTCAGCGCTCATGGCAAAACGATGTGTACGAAGTCGAAGAAGAGTAGTATACAGGTCCGGTTGCAGTTGTGGTCCAATCATCTGAGCATCGTTAAGAGAGAATCCGGAACTAGTGCGACAAGACGCATTGAAAACCACTCTCAGTTTAGTAGTGGTGCTTGTCTCTTTAACGACTGCTCTGTGCGGCATATAAAAATGGTTTCCTGGAAGTGGTGCTTGACTTGCCTCTCCCATATGACCAAGTTGGATGAATTCATTCATAAATTGTTTGTACTGGACGTGAAGCTCTTTGTTCTTGGCAAATAATCTTTCCATTCGGAGCAATGCGCGGACGGCAGAGTTGCGGGAGCTCCCCAAAGGACAATCGGGCTTAAATGGCAGCTGGACAACGAAGCGGCCATCTATTTGACGGTAATGGGTATCCTCGTAGAACTGCTCGCATAACTTCTCCTCAACAGTCAGATGTTTTACTTCGGGCAATGACTCTATCTCCCAGAATTTAGACACTGCTTTTGTTAAGTCAGCATTTGTATACAAGCAGAAAGATGAAGAGGTACATGCAGGTACATGGGCTGTATCGACCACTTTGCCCATGAGAACCCACCCAAGTGTGGATTTCTGAGCGATAGGGGTGCCAACGGGACCTTTGATCAATCCAGTGCAGAGGAATTGACCCAACTCATCAGACCCAATCAGTATATCGATGGCTGCAGGTATGTGAAAGCACGGATCTGCTAATGTAAGTCCATTGATATGAGGCCAATTGTAGTCTTGAACTCGAACCGATGGCAGATCGCTCGTTATTTTGCTTAAAATTTGAGCGTGAATCGATGCAGAGAATGTTCGGTCAAAAGAGGTTATGGTTAGTTGCACTTCGCCTTTCGAGGCGCCAGCTGATGTTCCCCCGATTCCTTCAATTGCTGTAGTGACTGGTGTACGCCTGAGATGAAGTCGCTGTACACAGCTTTCGCTAATGAAAGAGGCATGTGATCCATTGTCGAAAAGAAGTCTAGCTGGCTGGAGCTTGTGAGAACTATCCATAACTTGTACCATTGCGGTACCGAGAAGCACACAATGCTTGGAATGAGAAGCATACGATGGCGTAAAATTGCGTACAGTTGATGATGAGTTGACAGAAGCATCTGATGAAGTGGTTTCAGGTGGCAATTCGCTATGTAACAGCGTATGATGACGTAGGTTACAGACTCGACACGTAAATGTGCTTGGACAATCTGTTATGTTGTGGCCAGAAGCCAAGCAGTTTAAGCATAAGTTGTTGTCGCGAACAAATGAAATCCGCTTTGTTATTTCTGTGGAACGAAACTTGTCACAAGTAAAAATGAAGTGCTTACCTGAGCAATATGGGCATATTTGATTTCGATGCCGGCGAACACGACGTTTATCCACTTGATTGCTCGACAGCGCTGTGTGAAGCGCGTTGGATTTTCTACCTTTTACTTGTTGGCCTGTCTGCACTTTACTGCCGGAGCTAGATGCTGCGGTTTGCTGATAACAAGTAATGGCGTCTAAGGAGCGGCACCTGCTCTCCAAAAATATAATCAGTGTATTGAAATCTGTTACTTTGTCATCCGTCTGAAGTAATTCCCACTGCCTATGTGTTTCAGTGTCAAGCTTGCTCGTTGTCAGATGAACTAACCAATCGTCCCAGTTGGAGACAGGTCTCCCTATTGCCTTAAGGGATCGAAAATGTTCTTGTGTTTCATCGACAAGAGATCTGATGGCAACAGACGACTCGGTTTTAATTTTCTTCAGAGAAAAAAGAGCTTGAAAATGTGAATCGACGATGACACGTGTTGAGTCGTAGCGCCTTTTCAAAAGCTGCCACACTTCGTCATAGTTGCTACTCGTTACACGAAAACCTTTAACAACTTGCAACGCCGACCCTTGAAGGCTACACAGTAAGAAATGTAGTTTTTTCACATTGGATATCGATGAATCACCATGAATGAGGGCAGTAAATGCATCTTCAAAGGGTTTCCAATCTTTAGAGTCTCCGTCAAAGCTGGGTAATTTCATGGGAGGCAAGCGAACATCTGTGTGACAATGGTTTGGTGAGTAATCCACTCTGGTTTTATCTGAAGAGACGCTTTGCGATTCGATTTTAGATAGGGCGCGTTTGAAATTCGTTAGCGCTTCCCTATACCACGTTTCACCTTGTTCTCGTTCTGGCTCTTGGGTTTTTAAAGTGTCTGCTCCGCATGAGATCTCAACCGCTTCTTGAAACTCTTGGAATTTATTCCACTGTTCACTGAGGAGAGAAAGAAAACTGTGGATCTCAGCTGCATCAAACGTCTCGGCTTTTTTGCTGCTTGCCAAATACCGCTTGATAGAACTGCGAGCTGTATCTCGCTTTGTAACACTGTTCTTATTATCTGTGCTCATTATAAAGATTCGTAAGATCACAATTTAATTTTAATTTAATTGAAATTTATTGAAAATGCTTAATATCACGATGCAGAATGCGTGCTGTACTTAGCCAATGCCAAAGAATTATACCGTAACCGTATGAACTGTACATGCGCAGTGGGACTGTACACGATAGGTAGGTATGTATTATAAGCACCGTTGGCTTTTCGCGGCACGCATACGATGTGAGCTCTTTATATACACAAGAAAAATACAAAAATACTAGTGGGCTAGTCTATGCGATAAATAATTGAAATTCTTTTTATATTTGGCGAAAAAGGACCATGTTCGAGCTCGAGTGGACTGTAATATAAATCGAAAAGAAAAGGTCGACTTGTGTATAAAGAGATAAGTTTCATTTATTACCGTCACGGTGTAAGGCAAACTATAGACTGACAATTTATGCTATGTTACGTTATATGTTAATATATGATGTGATGTATATAAATATTATGTATTATGTAATATGTACATTTAGGCGGCAACAGTAGGTATAGTTGGGGACATGTTTGTCAGGATCAAGATTGGTGTTGGTTTGAAAAAAAAAACAGCTTCCAGGGTCAAGGTTTAACGGTTGACTCTCCAACAATGGGTACGCCGCATAACATTCCGCAGGATATTAACTCCATTCCACAGAAGATATCTATGATGGAGTCCTTTTTTTCGTGCATACACATACCTACATATTATACCTATTCCTTAACGAATATTGTTGGAAATTCTTTTCAGTCCTTGTTTTGAATTTTTTTCCGATTATGCGGGTTAAGCTTAGTTATGCTTCTGGTTGATTGCGTTTTTTTTGGTATATTGTTGGTGGTGGGCTTATATAAGGAAAGAGTTGTGTGTCTATTTTTTTCCAGCTCAATGGACTATGTTAAAAGTTTTGCATTTTATGTCCGCAGTCGGATTTTGAATTTACTTTGATGATTACAAATTTGTTTACTTGAAAGAGAAATTTGGTATTTCTTTTATGGATGTAACAGGCGAAGTTGATGTGGATTAACTTATGGAATTTTTATTTCAAGGAGTGTGGGTTGTACATTTTGCTAATACAATTTGGAAAGGGAGATCAAGATATAAGGTTGTGAGTTTTATTTCTTTATTGTTTTAATCGTTAAATAATTATTTTGCTGATTAGATATTAAAAATAATGCACGATTGGTGTACTCAAAGTTGATGTTATAATAAGCTTCTAAGCATTGAAAGATGGAAGGTATTTTATAAAGAAATAGAAAGCCAAAAAAAGAGTTGTCTAGTAGGTACCAACACAAATTATTTCCTTTTTTTTCAAATTTTTGTTTTTAGTTAAAACTTCCCAGAATTACGAATTTCTACGAATTTCTTTGAACTACATGCTCTTACCTGCCAGCTTTGCTAAGCTACAGCAATACACTTGCGTCTAAAGGTGCTGTTGCAATGCATGCTCGAAATATAGAAAAGGAATGTTTGTACAGCATTATTGCCAAGTTCTAACCGTTTTGCCACAATATGTCATGGGAGAGAACCAGTGCAGTCAAACGAAAGCAACATCAGTCTTTTGTCAATATTGCTCCAACTTAATCTTTAACTCAGTGCTACACATAATATGGGTGCAAGATAGAGGCCAATTGGCATCACTTTTATACCATTTAGGTTGTGGCAGTTTACTGACACGCATTTTATTGATCACATCTTGAAGACCCCTCACAATGGAATTGAAAGGATGAGTTTGATGACCTCCTGGATAGAACTTACTAAGCCTGTCCGGAATACGATGTACAAAATTTGCTGGGGCACCTCAATGCTGAAATTGAAAAGAGGACACCTTCATCGGATAACTTGATAGAGACAGCCTTCACAGCGAGATAAATGGTATCGGCCCCTGACAACATATAGAACTTTTCACAAACTTGTAATACGGTGATAAGTGATAAGTAAGTGGTTTCCTATGTTTCCATGGCTAAAAATCCAGAAAGCAATCTGGAACTCTCCAAATGGTCGATACGTCAACCAAATCGATCATGTGCTAATTGACGGAAGATACACCTTTAATATCTCAGGCGTGCGCTTCTTTCGAGGGGGCAAACATTGACTGTGTCCATTTTCTTGTTACGGAAGGGATTAGATATTGACTTTTAAATGAACACAAAAAAACTACGAACCGCTCTAAAAAGGAAATTCGACGTTGGTTGCCCTAGCATACCTGGAGTCACCAGAGCCTACAGTAAGCATTTGAACAAGAAGCTCTCAGCTGTTCATTCACTTGCCACAGACTTCAACAACTAGGGGTTCCAAAATTGCGTTGTAATCTAGGAGGTAGCTGAGACCAGTAGAGGATATACATATACCAACCATCTCCGAAAAGGAACTAGCGATATTATGATGAATGTGAATAGCTAAAAAAGATGACAGAAGAAGTAAAGTGTAAAACAAGACCATCGAAGAAGGAGTACTAAGCAAGGAGAAGAGAGGAAAAAAGACACTGCATATAAAAAGTAGGGCGTATGCAGTCTCCTAGCTCAAGGAGATCGAAGAGTCTCACGATTGAAACAACACCTGATGGGGCCTATAACACAGAACGACAAGTCAACTAGTCAACAATTACTTGTTTAACTATATTTGTTTAACAAGTCAAAATCATTTCTGTAACTCAATAAAAAGTGTAACAATTGTCGACTGAAAACAATTCTCTCGACTTGTTGAACCATTCCAACAAGTTTTTTTTTTTTTTTCTTACACGATGAGTCGTAAAGTCTTCAAAAATCAGCACTGTTTTTTTTTTATTAGTGGATGAACATTAAATGTAGGAAGGACTTTCAGTAAGATAATGAACATTTTGTACACCGCACAAGGACAAGACATATGTGGTGCTATTTCAAAACAATTGTTTTTCTTAAAATAGATTTGTCTATTTTTGATTCTGACAATCACTGTTCCATTCAGAATAAAAACTTAAACACTTTTCAAACCAAATTCCTTACCACTCAATAAATTCTAAACAATCTTTTTGATTGTAAGCGTTTATTTCTTCCTTGTTGACTTTGAACAAGTCCGCTACCGTCAGTTGAAATGAATCAACTATTTAACAAGTTTATTCTCTTTTATTGAAAACTTGTTGTTTCCAGTTAAAAAAACGATAGATTTATGAAACTTCTCACTAGTTCGAAGAAGGCAAAACAGTTGTTTAAAGTCTTCTAGACTTGTTGTTCCGTGTTACAAAAATTTTAAACAGTTGTTGAATTTCACTTTTTCAACAAGCGCTTTATGTACAGTGTCATAGGCCCCTGGAAGTTTATAAAAGAAAGCCAAAAAGCAACTGACTGCTGGTTTTAGAAAATGCAGACTCTTTAAAACAGAGCAGGAAACCTAGTCATCGAAGCAAAGGGAATAGTAAAATTAATTAAATTAAAAAAAAATGAGTATCAGAGAGACTCAAGAAAAGGACAAAAGGATAGTACCCACCTTCAGGCAATAAAGAAGACCCAGTCAGTACCATGTACCACCTTTCAATTTAAAAGAGGTAGATTTAGCTATAAGGAAGCTCAAGAACAAGAGCAAAAGTGGTCACATTTAGAGGGAACAAAAAGGATTCTAAAGATTCATATTATATAAATATTCAATAATTTTTAAGAAATAATTATTTTTATTAACCGTATTGTGCAATCACAAGAAATAAAACGCATTAAACATTTTGAAAAAATATATAAAATTAAAGTTGAATTATTAAAGACCCGTAGAGGCCATGAGTTGTGGAGATCTCCTGAGATCTGTATATACCACCAACTGATTTCTGGGGTCTCCAGAGATCTGTTGAGGCTCACCAACTGAGTTCTGTGGGCACCCAAGAATCCACAAAGACTACCAATCAAGTTCTGGGAGAGTCCAAAGATCCATAGAGGAAACCAACCGAGTTATGTGGGCCTCCAAAGATCCGAAAAGGCTACCAACCGAGTTCTGGGAGTGTATAGAGACCCTTAGAGGCCACCAACCATTTTCTGGGGCCTGCAAAAACCGTAAAGACCACCAACTGAGTATTATTGGGGACCTTCAGGGATCCGAAGATGCCACCAGCGGAGCTCAGAAGGCCTCCAAAGATCCGTAGAGGCCACCATCCTGTTTTTGGGGGCCTCCAAATAGCCATCTTAATCCAAAAAAAATTTATATTTGATAAGAGTCCAAAGGGAAAGGAGTGCAAGAACTTTTATAAAATTTGTTGCACTCTTGGAGACTCACCGGACAAAATTCCAGTTGCCTTGTAGCCTAGTCAACCCCTGAAAGCATCAACTCATCAACCAAATTTGTGTGGAAGGAAGCATGTCCGATGACTGGACTATCAGCTCAATTTTGCAACACTATAATCGGCTGGTCCCGTGTGGTTAATGGTCAGGCAGATTATCCATAGATCAAATATTCACTCGCTGGCAAATCCTGGACCCATGTTCTGTAACTATCGCTTCGATAAAATTCGTCGAGAAACTTTGAAAAATGAAACAAAACTCATACAATTTGTTTCAGTTTCCATCGTTTCTCGACGAATTTTATCGATGCGATAGTTACAGAACATGGGTCCTGGAAAACACTACGAAATTTTAATTCGAGACGCATTGTGTATTCATTGTCTTCAAAGCTGCATATGAATGTACTAATCGTCAGGTGCCATATATGGGAAAACTGACTCAGTTGTGTCGTATGACATTGAAAAATACTTGATGCAATGTGCAACTGCATTATTCCAAAAATGCCTACAGTTTTCCTGCAAGAAGATGCGCTATCGTGTGGTTTCTCCAATCCTGTTCCAGTTTGTTACTATATTTTCAACAGATCTATCTAACTTCTAGAGTATGCCGATGATATTATATCATTGGCCGCTCCCAACATGCCGTTATAGAGGCTCTAACGGTAATTGAAGAATTGCTTTGTATTGCATTGCATTGCATTGCATTGCATTCCATTTCATTCCATTCCATTCCATTCCATTCCATTCCATTCCATTCCATTCCATTCCATTCCATTCCATTCCATTCCATTCCATTCCATTCCATTCCATTCCATTCCATTCCATTCCATTCCATTCCATTCCATTCCATTCCATTCCATTCCATTCCATTCCATTCCATTCCATTCCATTCCATTCCATTCCATTCCATTCCATTCCATTCCATTCCATTCCATTCCATTCCATTCCATTGCATTCCATTGCATCCCATTCCATTGCATTCCATTCCATTCCATTCCATTCAATTCTATTCAATTCCATTCCATTCCATCTCAATTCATTATATTCCATTCAAATTCTGATCCCATTCTTCTATTTAAAAAGCGGTGTTATTCAAATGAACCCACTTCTCCACCCATACGTTAAATAATCAGGTTATGTTTAAGTACACTGCGCACATTTCTGGACTTTACCTAGTTCTTTGAACTTTAAAAGTATTCCAATTTCTAAATTCACTTTCATTTCAAGCCTTAAAACACCAAAATCCCGTTAAAATGTTTCAAAACACTTCAGTCTTTCCAATTTATCCACCATTACTTATAATTTGCATCTCTTCAACAACTTCCAACACGAGAGTAGCTACCACTTTTTCATTGAGGCTGTAGGAATAAAGGCAGAAGTATTGCAAATTTGAGAAATGCAATGCGTAAGGCCAAATATTATTGCATTTGACCGGGATCATCCAGGCATCAGAAGCCCAAACGATACTCCAACCGGTCGGTGGTGGTGGCGGCAACTTCCGAAACAAAGTGACATTCAAACCGCAAAAACCAAAGTCTAGATGCTTTTGGTATCCGTTTTGGTTGCGAGTGCATTAAACACGATCATCACCATCGCACCGATGACGACGACGACGATGTCGTCATCGTCGTCATCTACGTCGTCGTTGTCACCATGCACCATTCCATCCTTGTATATAGAGGCTTCAAGTCATGTGCTTCGTCATTGTCACCCGTCGTCGTCCACCTCCAGAAACAAATGCCTTCATACCTATAAAGCAAAACCCAGTTCCAGAGATGAACTGCATCCTACCTCAAAATGCATTGTTCACAGCAGTGTAATAGCTTGTGGATAGAAGGAGGAGCCTTCACACACATTATGACCATACGAAACCCAGAACACAACCAGCATTCACTCCTCACTTCCCTTGAAAAACGAATGCAACGGATGCGTCGACGTTGACTTGGTCTTCCAAATGCATTCGCTTACACTGCACTGGCGTGCGACGCTGTGGTCACTGCGGATGGCAATATTCTGTTTCGCACATCCAAGAGAGGAACTTGGAACTCCGCACTTATAAGTGCACCTCACGGATGCTGCGGTAAGTCCTGTGTTGTGTGTGCCTTTCCTGTTCCTCCGGAAAATGTCCAGCATGTGTGAAATGAGGGCTTATGAATGCGTAAAGTTGTCACACCCGCCTTGGTGCAACTTAGAAAGACCGATGTGCATCCATCCATTGAGTAGGTACCATATTCTCGGTCTTGCAAATCGTCCTCTTCGTCTATCCATTGATGGTGCTCAAAGTCCGTTAAGAGCAAAGGAACCGACTCCAGCCAAAAGTGATGATGACTGCATCAATGCGCGAAAACCTCTTTTGGGGTGAGATCTTCCCTCATAATTACTTCTTCGGGGTAGGTATATCAAACAAGGAGAAAGCTCTGTCATGTCCAGATCCTTTGGTCATTAGGGGGAGACACGGTAGGGTGTGAGGAATTTCATTAGGACCAACTGTCGGTTGACAAACTTTCGTCACTCACACCACTACCGCTCCACCGACTGCAACAGCAATTTAAGTGTCGGTCGTAGTCTCCGTATTGTAGACTTGGTGACATGGTGTCATAACAATGTTGACTGGAAGTCATTTAATTTGTTAAACTGCAGATTTGCTCCCCATGATGTCCTTGTTCTTATATTCGGCAAGCAAGAGTGTGAAGTGAGGTAAATGTGTGTGGTCTTTCGATGTCTCATTTTCTTCATATCTTCCTCAATTCTCACTCCTCTCCCAGTACCTACTTTGGATTTGCCAGATGTGTATGTGCGATTGATCGGGGTTTACACCGGCCTGCCGCACTTTTATGACCTCGCGTATTGTACGCCCAATAAATCGACGACGAAGACGTAACATGGGACATGGACCAAACACACATCACATAGTGATGGGATGACGATGATGACACTCGGATAGACGTGAGATAGCTAGTAGGGAAGAAGAACGATGCAAGTGTGGCACCGCTGACGAATGTATTAAATTTGGCGCTGCATGTGGGTGGCTTCTGTTTGTTGAGAGACCGACAAGACACCGACAACGAACTGGCATGGCGATGGCGGCTGTTTGCTTGATGCGCAATACGGACCACCCCTAATGTTTGTAGCTTTGGGTGTGCTCACATTTTATTACAAACAAAAAAACAAATCAAAATCCTTAGACTCAACTTATATGTAGTTTATTTTTAGAAAGAATTAAACAGTTATAATGTCGATTCGTTTGTTTGGATCGAACCAAGTGCACATCAGAATAAAAGAGCCATTAAAAAAAAGTAATTTTTGTGTTTACCTATATGTAATGGTTGTTGTTGTTGTTGTTGTTTTTTTTAAATACAGAAATGTTTTGACGAATGAAATAAATGTTTTGTAAACAAAAGTTGCAAATTAATGAAAATGTAGATTTGCATTTTATTTGCTATAGAAAATTTGTTGATCGAATATTGCAGTTGATTATTTTTCGTTTTTAATTAATCTTAAAAAAAAAGTATTTATAATAATTCTTTTTATTCTCTCGAGAATATTGTTCACTTTCTTTTACCTAATTTGTAATAACAATGAAGTAAAATAAACTAAAATAAAATAAAATAAAATAAAATAAAATAAAATAAAATAAAATAAAATAAAATAAAATAAAATAAAATAAAATAAAATAAAATAAAATAAAATAAAATAAAATTAAATTAAATTAAATTAAATTAAATTAAATAAAATAAAATAAAATAAAATAAAATAAAATAAAATAAAATAAAATAAAATAAAATAAAATAAAATAAAATAAAATAAAATAAAATAAAATAAAATAAAATAAAATAAAATAAAATTAAATTAAATAAAATAAAATAAAATAAAATAAAATTATATTAATTAAAATAAAATAAAATAAAATAAAATAAAATAAAATAAAATAAAATAAAATAAAATAAAATAAAATAAAATAAAATAAAATAAAATAAAATAAAATAAAATAAAATAAAATAAAATAAAATAAAACAAAATAAAATAAAATAAAATAAATAAAATTGAATTAAATTAAATTAAATTAAATCAAATAATAAAAAATCAAATCAAATTAAACTGAATGAAACTCAAATTAAAGTAATATTAAAATAAATAAATATACACCTACCTACTTGAAATTCATTTAAGACGACAAGAAACTATAAAGTTCTTATTCTTCAAAAAATTACATAAACAGGGTGGGTGCCCTAAAATTAAAGAAAAATTGCAATTTAAAAAAAACAACAACTGTGTACCATAATCCACTTCTGTAATTGAATCGGCAGTTTGAATAAGGGAATAATCACCACAAATTAAAAACCGGTTTTATTTCATTTAATTTTTTCTTTTAAAATAGGCAAATACACATGTGTTTTAAAAGAAACTAATGAAAATATTTTTCTAACTCTAAAAAACTAGGAGATGAAAATTTAAGAGTAAAGGAGATTTTGCCGTTGGTTTTGTTTCCTTTTTCAAACTATTAAATTCTAATAATAGAAACTTTTACCAATTTCACGGATACGATGGTGAAATTTTGATTTTCATAGTTAAGACATTTTACATAACTTCAACTATAAAATACGTATATATGTTGATAAGAGTGGTCCAATATACTCTTTCAAAACAAATATTTCTGAAATCTCCCCGAGCACTTTTGGGCCATATTTCCTTATTTTACATCATTTACTAATTTTCCCAATTTTGGGCATTATGTCCTTAATGATTATTTTCATTAAAAATTGTTAAATTTGAAGTATGCCAAAACATAGACTTTCCGACAAGAGCAGCAAAAAAATAATACGAAATGGTAAAGTTCAACAGCATATGCAAGGGGGGGGCGTAACAGGTTCATGACCCTCCCCCGAGAGCTCAAAGAATTAAGCAAGATATTTTAAGAAAAGCAAGATATTTTTGGAATTTAAAAATATTATTTCTAAAATTTTCTGTTTATGGTTTTGAAATTGCCTATTCAATATTTTTAAAAAGTATCTCCCTATTTCTATTAACATTTACAAGCCATAGATCAAATAATATTATTTTCTGATAACACTTCATGATTAACAATTAATAAACTGCAGTAACTATATTTCGAAGCATTTTCTAAGAAGTTCAGCTAACGTGGGAAGATAACGTTAAAATTGACTTTCAATCATTACTATTGAGGTTTTATTGTTGAAATGAGTAAATTTAATTTTGAAAAAAGACAATTTTGACCATTTTTGTCTTAGATTGGGTAACAGAATTGATTTTTCAACTTGCGATATAGGTACTATAAGGCAAGTTTTGGATTCGTGTAAAAACAAAATAAATACACGAATGAGTCACACGTACTTGCATTTATGTTCAAGGCGCTGAGGGTTTGAGAAAATTAAATGAAAAGACAAAGAAACTGGAGAATAAAAATTTTAAAAGCATCATAAACTAAGATGTTTAAATAAGCTAAGATAATAATAATAATAAGATTTTCAGATGAAAAATAACAACGCTATCTTAATTCTTTATTGAATATGATTGTATGGACAAGAAAAAACTAAAATCGTTGGAGCGGTTTTTTGAAAAATAATTTCTTATATATAAAATTCTTAAAAAATGTTTTAAAACTTTTGGTATTCAAATCTTAAGCATTTATCTATTTGAAATATCGAATTTAAAAAAAAAATTAAACTTTTTGTTACATTTTTTTTTTATTTTTATACGCAATTTTTAATCAAATTAGAAATTTGTATATAAAAAATTAAGCAAAGTCTACTTAGTCAATATTCAGAAAATTTAAAATTAAAGAAAACGTTTCTATGAGAAATATAATATTAATATTTGTTACTTATAAATCTTTATATTGTACGGTTGTAGATCAAACTAATTTTAGCATACATAAAAAAGTTTTATAAAAATCGTGGGAGCAGTTTTGAAGAAAAAAATATTTTCCTAAACGGTTTTTTTTACATTTGTATGGAAGGCACAGCTATTTTTTCATAAAAGTAAATTTTTTTCTTAAAATACTTAAGAAAGTATTAGGAAACCTTTAAAAATAGAGTTTTATAAAAAACAACCATGTAGTTTTCAAAATATTTAATTTTCAAATAAAATTAAAATATTTTTAAAAATCCAAAAAATATTTTTTTTGATTTAAGTAATAATTTAAGTACACGAAAATATTTATAGTTTTTTAAAGCCTCTGTTTAAAAAATATTGAAATCAGTCAAAACCGTTTTCGAATATCGAAAATTAAAAAAATGGTTCTTTGGGAGGTAACATTAATAAACATTTCTTGAAAATGGTCTGTTCATCTACAGCCTTTACAACTTTAAAATTTTGCCTTATGTCACTTGGCTTTATGTCACGGCACCGCATTTTCTACATTCAAATTTATAATATCCAGCGCAGGTTATGAAAATTGAAGGTGTTAGAAATACAAAATGGATATGCTTGTGACAATAAATAAAAATTGATATTGCCAGAAAAAAATGCTTGTGATGACGCATTGAAATTTGACACTGTTGTTAATAAATGCTTAGATCTCAACGAAAATCAAAATGGTAATTACACTTTGCGACAAAAAAATTTAATATACTTTTCCCGAGACCTGGATCATTTAGTAAGTCTTGTTGAACTTAGTAAAATTTTATACAATAAATTTCCCATATACCCCCAAAATCTCGTTTTAGGGCGTAAGAAAGTAGAAGAATAGATAACCCTTTATAAAAAGTTTTTTTTATCAAAATGAAATATTTCAAGGATCCAGTTCAAAATGATTGTCATTTTCAATTGTTTTTATATTTTTCTCACAGCCTTTGATAATATCGGGTTTTTCAATAAGAGCACTACAAAAGTTTTTTTAAATAAAACAAAAATGGTTTTGGATATCAATGAAATTCTTTATTCCTATCAAAGTACGTTCGATGCCATTATGTATGGAACTCGATTTCTTTTGCATGGTCACCACGGGCACGCTTGCAGAATTCCAGACGCTGAACCCAAATTTCGACGGTTTTCAAGCATAAATCGGCCGATACTGCTGCAATTTCACGTTCGATATTCGTACGAAGTTCATCAATCGTCACTGGCTTGTTGTCATAGACCATAGACTTGACGTAGCCCACAGAAAATAGTCTAATGGCGTCAAATCGCACGACCGAGGCGGCCAAGCGACTGGACCATTTCGTGAGATAACACGTTCTCCAAACTAGGTTTCCAATAAATTGATTGTGACACTCGCTGTGTGGCTTGTGGCGCCGTCTTGTTGGAACCACATGTCCTCCAAGTCCATATTATCCAATTAGGGCCAAAAATATTAGGTTATCATTGAACGGTAGTGATCCCCATTCATAGTAACGTGCCGGTCTTGATCATCACGGAAGAAGTACGGCCCAATGACGCCGCCGGCCCATAAACCACACCAAACCGTAATTTTTTCAGGATGCAATGGTGACTCATGGAGTAAGTGTGGATTGCTGCCTGACTAATACCGCATATTCTGTTTATTGACGAAGCCATTCAGCCAGAAATGAGCCTCATCGCCGAATCATTTTCAAGTTGTTCACGCAAATACGACGCTTCTGGTGGGCAAGCGGCTTCAGTTCTTGCGTCAATTTAATCTTATAAGGATGTAGGCCAAGATCTTTTCGCAAAATTCGCCTTAACAACGTCACAGAGATGCCCAACGCTTGAGAACGATGTGTGAGAGACACATTTGGGCTTTCTGCAACTGAAGCCTGAACGGCAGCAATATTCTCGACACTATGGGCATTTATTTGTCTCACTAGCAGGGGAATATTTTATACTGTGCCTGTGAATTCAAATTTTTCCACTAGATGCTTGATTGTTGATCTACTAGGATGATTATGACGACCATAAATTGGACGTTGCGCCTTTAACGTTGAGGCCACTGACTCCGAATTTCGGTAGTAAATTTTAATAATTTCGACTCGTTGTTGGCTCGTATATCTTTCCATCAAGAAATGGCAAACCTTACTGAAAAGAAATGTCAAATGAGCGGCAAGAAATATGGCGTCGTTTGCTGTCCCTGTCGCTCTACTTTTGTAGCGTCCCTGTTGAAAACCCTTTATTAAAAAATAAATTGTTCAATTTAGCTTCCAAAGAGCCATTTTTCATTCAAATCGTTCATAAATTGGCTTATTTATGCTGAATTTTAAGATTTTATCAATTTGTTTATCTAAGCTCTAAATATGCAACGCTCAAGTGGACTTTATAATTGGAGTATGTGGCACGGGATAAAATGTAATGACTCCAAACGGGTATTACTGTACCTAGTTGAAACTTAGCAATTTATTTTTAACGAAGTTAAGTCACGTGTTGCAGCTTACTTTCCAGTGAAAGTTCCTACTTATTCCGCGATTTTAGAGCGGTTTTCTGTTCACCGCACCAAGTAGGAAGGTTTTGTTCTACGCAGATGGCGTACCTAATTCGACTCGCCCAGAATGTCAATAATGGTTGAATTAGCGTGTTCTAACAGCCGATTTCTTAGTTTTTGGGCGGATTTTTTTTATTTCGTCCTGAACCGTAGGAATTTCTCCTGCTCATTCTATTATTTTCATTTTTAAAAATAAAAAATTTTTGTTGTCACTCAGACTCTTAGAGAGCAGCGTTCGAACCTTACTCCAATAGGAGCAAATTTACTTATATTTTGAGGAAGTAAAAAAACAAAACACCACAACTCCGCTTTTTTGATATCTATTTCTTTTTGTTCACACTAAAATGTCTTTATCCAAACATGAAATTGAACGACTACACTGGTGTTATTCAATTTTCTAACCAACTGCGACATCTGAATGTTTTCAACTGATAGTCTACTGCTGCTCAACTGAACGGAATCATTGTTTTTTTCTTACTTGTTCGTCTTTTCTTCTTCATTTTGAGATTTATGTAATTTTTTTTTTTTAAATACGTATTTATTTTCGTTAAATAAATTTTTATTAAAAACAAAGTTTTTTTAAAACTCCACATTTTATATGAATCTGCATCGAAATTTTTCTATGGAGCATCGAACCCTAACGGAGAGTCTTCAAAAGTGCTCTTAGCTTTGGTCATAGTGGACTGCAAACGCCTCCACTCCTTTATATTTAAGGTATTTTTAACTTCCCATTGGAAGCTTTTGTTATTGGTCCAATATATTGTCGAATCGTAAATGTTGACATATCTTCACGTTTCCTTAGAATCGGAATCGATCATTTTTAGAGAGATGTCTGTGTTCGTACGTTCCTTCCGCTTTTTTTCGTCCGCCATATCTCATGATCGAATGAAGATATCGACTTCGGATTAATTTCATTTTTTAAATAGAATTTTCAATACGTTCAGAAAGGGCTTTCAAAAAAATTCAATCATCAGTTCTTTTACCAAAGCAATTTAAAAAAAAACGTTGTTGAATTTCTTTAGTCTCGAATGTCTCGGAACGAATGATGATATCGACTTCGGACTAATTGTATTCCTATTCCTAAAAAAATTGATGATTATTAACAACAAACAATGATATTGACTTCGGGGTAGTTTAATCCAATACATTAGTTTATAATAAATAATTGATAAAATTTGTAAAAATGCTGAATGAAAAGTTTTTTCTTCAAGGGAAAAAAACTAAAAGATTTACTAAAATTGTCTAAATTTGTTTTTGTCTCCAATGACTTGAGAATAAACAAGCATCTATGCATTGGGTTAGTTTCATTTTTCACACAAAAGAAAATAGCAAAAAAAAAAACAACTTTACCAAAAATTGATTGTTTTTTTTTTAAATAAATTCTACCAACATTTTTTTTAAGCGAAAAATACTACAAGAAACTTTACCAAATAACAAATTTTTTGTTCTCAACTATCTTAACAACCAATGACATTGGCTTTGGTTTAGTTCTTTTCTACTCACTGATCTTCACTTGATTGCATATTGAACACCTGAAAACATTTTCGAAGATCTTAAATTGATGATATTTAATAATAAACTAATATCGAGTCTCTAGCTTCCCAGGGCACCAATGAGAAGTTACCAGTGTGGGTTGCACCCAGCCTCTTTTTATTAGCAGATTGTCATATTTTTATTAGAAGAATACATATTGTTGCGTTCAAATACTTTCTGCATGGTTTTTTTAATTTAATTTGAGCTCTGCACGCTAATTTTGACAGATTTTTTTTAATACTTAAAATTTGAATATTTCACACAAATTTCAATATTTTTTTCTTAAAAAAAACTCACCTTATTTGAAATTAAGCTATTAAAACATTGACAGCAAACAAATTTTTTGAAATCGAAAACTACAGACATTACATACATACTCGTATGTTTGTTTATAAAATTGATTTTAGAATCGACAAAATAAGATAGGAAACGCAAAATTCATGTTTTTTTGGCAAAACATGTTGCACATTGATTTAAAGGTTTATTTCCATCTTTATTAAAAAGTAATGAAAATTAAATCGAATAAAATGGCGAAGTTTCAGGTTACTTTACCACAAAAAAACGGTTTTTGGCCGTAAAATGTGATTTTGGGGGTGTATTGAAAATTTAAAGTACATCATTTCTTGCAGTTCAAAGTGACCAACAATTACTATACCAGATCGAGTATTGTTTCATTGTCGCACAGTGTTGTACTATACCTTAAATATGTAAACTGTGAATTTAAGATTTTACCCAAAACCATTTTTTCACTATTCAATTTAACTTGTAAGTATTGGTTTCGTGTAAGAAAATATGTAGCCGAATTTTGTATCAAAATTAATACTAAATGTCAGATAATTATATCTAACACTTCTTCTGTCTACGCTGGGCAAATTATGTTATGACACTTCAATCCATATTACGACTGCGCTAGAGTTTGACAGCTATTTTTTTGCGCGCACTTAAATAGAAACTAGGTAGCTATGCTCGTTTTGGTCGTAAAGTGTATAGCGATATTTTTCTTTTAGTAAAAGGAAGAATATAAAAAATAAAGGGTATTTTTTTTAGAGGCATAGAACTTTAAGTTGGCAACATTATTTTAACTAGCTGCCATTTTGTCAACTGTCAAGTGATTCATTTTAAATTTAATTTGGCATTTCAACAAAAATAGACTGAAGCATGTATAACGCTTTCAAAGTTACATGGCCCTTATCCGGCCGATGATTGCCTATGGATGCCCGGTTTGGTTCAACGTTGCCCCATCTCAAATGGAAAAGATTCGGGTGTTTGAAAGGAAGTGTCTTCGACGCTGCCTTGGATTGCACAGAACACCAGAGTCGGAGTACAAACATTACTATTCCAACCTGGCTCTATACAACGGGGCCAACATAAACAGGATAGATAATTTCTTGCTGAAACTTATTCGAGGTCACATTGTAAGAGCGATGTCCTCAACTAACAGCTTAATTTTCGGGGCTTATTACCCTAAATACGAATACTACGAGAGTGTGCGTCTATGCGGCTTTATTCCGCCCGATGCATTCCTCTATCTAGACAGTCGAGGCCTGATCCAGGATAGAGCGGCGGTTCCGTTAATCTACCACGTCGGCCGTAGAACTGTAGATCGGCGGCTCCTTTACAGTCGAGACGTCCTCGCGCAAGACGGAGCTGAGCACCTTCGGTTCAGTAGGACTGTGTCCGAACGGGACCGAAGGGATAGGGTAAGGCAGGATAAGCAGTTCTGGTGGTTAAAATATGAAGAATGAAGTTCCTTCAGATATTTAAAAGTTGTCCTTGGTTTTTCTCTGTCATGGCCGACTTACATAGGTTAAGGTTGTTAGTTTTAAGTAGGGACAGTCAGGGTGGCACAAAAAAAAAAAAAAAAAAATATAAAACAGAAAAACACAAAAAAATTATAAAATCCACAAAAATACAAAAAAAATATAAAACCGGAAAATGCTTGCTGTGGCTGTTCTAGTTTGTAAGTAGTCTTATAAGTAGGTTGTAACTAGTTTATAAGTAGTTGTAAATAGTTTTAAGTAGCTTTAAGTAGTTTTAATTAGTTTTAATTAGCTTTAATTTAGTTTTATGTCGTTTGTAAGTTTTATATAAAACCAAAAAAATAAATAAAGACACTGATACCGAGTTTTTTGTAAATTCTTCTCGGTAAAAAATAAAACCGACCTGTATTTAGTATTAAGATAGTTCTTAGGCCGAAAGGCATTACCATTAAGTTATTATAGTTTAACTTAGAGCGCCCGGCTGGGGCCAGTAAGTTAGTTTTAAGATATTGATAAGTAGGCTAGTTTTTATGAATTTGTGTCTAGCTTTAAGATAGTTTTAAGAAAAATTGAAAAATAAAAATGAATTTAAATAAAATAAATAAAAAACGCTTTCAAGGTATGCAAATTTATTTTAAAAATCATGGTTCTGTTCGAAAAAAACTATTGATTGGTTGAATGGATACGTCAATAAACAAAACTGCCGTATTTGGAGTGATGATAATCCTCAAGTGCATATTGAGACACCGTTAAATCCACAAAAAAGTGATTGTTTGGTGTGCTTTATGGGCTGGTGGAATAATTGGTCCGTACTTCTTTAAAAACGATGCTGGCCAAAACGTTGAAATGAATGGTGACCGCTATAGAGCCTTGATTACTGCCTTTTTCATTCATCAATTGAACAACCATGATATGCATCAGGAGCTTTGGTTTTAATAAGACGGCCAAACATGTCACATAGCTTGTGTCACAATTGATATATGGAAGGAAACGTTTGGAAACAGCATCATAGTTTCACGTTACAGACCCGTGAATTGTCCTCCAAGATCGTGTGATTTAACGCCATTTGACTATTTTCTGTGAGTGTATATGAAGTTGCTATTTTACGCTAATAAACCTGAAGCGATTGACTTCTTAAGGGACAACATTCTCCGTTTTTTGCCAATATACGGGCACAAATGTTGGAAAAAGTCATCGAAACTTGGACCTCTAGGTTAGACTACGCCCAAGCAAGCTGCGGCGGTCATATGCCGGAAATCATGTTTAAATTATTATGCCAGAAGATAATCTTTCGAATAATAAAGTAAATTTCATGTCAATTTAAAAAAATCATCTTTGTTTTATTATTATTATTGTTTTATAGAATATTATTATTCTATTTCAAAGTTCTATACTTCTAAAAAAACACCCTATGTAAATAGTTTTTGTTATCATTATTTTGGTGTGGTAATAAAAAGAGCATTTATTAATAAAAAGCTTTTAAAATAGATTCCAATCCAGAGAGGCATTAATGTAGGTGCCAGGCTTGCCAGATTGGGCTATTTATCAGAAATTGGGCTATCTTTTTCCAAAATTTCCAACAGAAATTTTAGTATGACAGTCCAATTATAATTGGGCTATAAATAGCCCAAATATAATCTTAGGCGATATTTTTTTCATAAAAATTAATCATATAAAAAGGACTTTTCTGCCCCCTAACATATCCTTTAAGCATTCCACAGTTTGGCACCACTTTTTATTCACTGAACATACTCATTGGTTTTTACATTTCAAACCAACCGCAATAATCTTCACTTTAAAAATATCATTCAGTGCATCTGTTTCTCCCAGAATTTTTTTTTTTATAGGAAAAATGTATTGGAATTAGGCTTCTATTTGGGCTACTTTTTTGGCTCCGGTTTGGGCTACAAATTGGGCTATTGAAGTAGTTCATAGCATGGCAATCCTGGTAGCTTCCAGAGTCTTATCTCTTGCAAAAAATGCTTTAGTTTTGGTCAGCACTCTGATAATTAAATATAGTTTAATTTATTTAACTGACCTACTAAAATGAAGACTAAATAAGTTTTCCGAAAAAATCACGAAACCAACATTGAATTTTTAGTTTTCAAAAATACAAACAAAAATTAATTTCTATTTGCCGAAGAAAAAACTGCTACAACTGGATATGCATAGAAATACAAAATAATCAGACAAAAAATGAGACAGTAAGCAAAAAACCTCCACCTGTCAAAATTCATGTCAGAGATTTCTGTCAACATATATCACAGAGAGATATTTCTGGAAATCACAAAAAGAGATGCAACGGATAGTGACTCCGTGAGACATATCACGTCAAAATGGGAATTCTAAAAGAAATTCACGGCTGTTCTGATATTCGGTCGAAATGAAGCCGTACGTATTGAAAACGAAAAACTAAAAGAAACCGCATTTGAAAACGTTATTTCGTTCGTTTTGCCGAACGTTTATGAATCATGGATGCTCGGCAAAACGGATGGATCCACAATCCACCAATTTTTGAAGTTTTTAATTCCGGTAGGTATATCTTCGTCGGTCGTTTTCAATCCGTATGGATTCAATTCGATCGAATATCAGAACAACCACGATTATCTCCTGTGAACTTGGGATGTAACATTATAAGACCAATAAAGCGGTTTAAGCCAATAAAACGGTACAGGATTAAGCCAAAGCCGAAACTGATCGTTTTCAAATTTAGAATTGAGCATTTTAAACTAATTTTTAAAAATTAAAATTGAAGAGGCATGTTGTTTTTGACTTTTTTTTAATTTTCTGAAAAACGTTGCAGATATTGATTAAACTACATGATTGTGTGTATGTAATTGTAATACAACTTTTCCAGTATTTAACGAATTTTTTCAAAACGAAAATAGGTCTATTGTTTTATATTTGATTAAGGAATCAACAAATAATTTTTTTGAATCTCGAAAACGGGTGCTTGCAATAAATACCAACATATATGTAAAAATTTCACTCTAAAACTTCATTTACAAGAACCAAATTTGTAATATCTTTCAACAATTTTTCGTCACCAGTATAATTATTTTTTAAAAAATTATAAGGAATTTGTCTAATTTATTTTTTCGTGAATAAAGCCTTGAGCCACAAGAGTGAGTTCATACGATCACATCGTTTTCAATAACGAAAACTAACCATTGATTCCTTAAAAATCGCAATCCAAAAAAAATTATTTTTAACTTTCTTAACTTTTCATTTGATAGCTTCTGTAAATGTGTTTTTTAATCATAAACTTTTAATCGAATGCAGGCACTGATGAATTTAAAATCTGTTAATTCTTTTTAAAATTAATTATTTAATTAAGATGTATCCACATGTGTTTTTCCGTATTTTTACATTCGCTGAATGTAAATAGTTTATTAAAAAATTCATAGATTAGCCAACCTGTAATTATTTGCTTGTGACGATTGAAACGCTCGCTCCCCAAAAACAGCAATATCCTATTTCGGTGTACCTATTTTTGTTAAGAACGTTTGTTATCATTAGAGTCCATTAGCACTGCGTTGAATTTAAAAAAAAAAGTTCATCACTCACGCGATATATCAATAAATTACATGGTAACGAACGCTTTAATCAAATATACGAACGCACTTCAGAGCTTGTTTTTTTCATATTTTTTTTTTTTTTTATTTATAAATTAGTCAAGGTATTTAACGGAATTACAACAAAAACACCTAATTAGACAAAGGTATGTGTGTTTTTTTTTTTTTATTTATCACTTTTATCCACGAAATGCTTGGGTTTTATTTTTTTTTGTTTCTGCGGGGGCACAAAGATGCCTGCGTGCGCTATAATTTCATTGAAGCCGCGTTTTGATGAGCTTGATTATGATTATGATAATATTGGGCTCAAATCGGAAAAAAGAACACGAATATGATGGAGGCGACGACGACAAGAGGGCAGCACCGTAGACGATGACGATACGGTGACGTTGACGGCGGTAACCGTATACGCTAGGTACCTATTCGTATTTTGAATTGTATCCTGTTCCTGTTTATAACTGTTTAACCCGAAAATCTTCCGACCACCGCCACAGCACACATATTGTGTGTTAAAGTTGATGTTGCTGGTGTTGATGTTGCTGCTGCTGCTGCTGCTAGTGCTGCTGGTGCTGCTGAGAAGAGGAAAACCAAACAGAAAGCCCTCAACTATATTGAATTTGTATGTGTTGCTCTCGTTTACACATTTCGATACAATTCACACGCACACTCTCTCACAGTCGAAAGTCACATATACAAAATTCATCAAGGAAACCAACTCTGGCTAGAAATATAGTGCAAGTAGGCGGTGTGTGTATGTGTGTTAAGGAAACCGAACGTATGCAGCACACATACAGAACTACGAAGCCCCCTTTTGCCAACCTCTCTGCCCAAAAGTTCAACCCTTTCGCTGCCATGTGATGGATACCGGATGTCAGTGTATTAAGTTCTCTGTGATAGCAATTCACTGGTATCTGTGTTGAATGGGGAGTATAATATGGAAAGACTGTCTCTGGCACTGGCACACGGCATCACAGAACTAGCTCTAGCTGGAACTGTTAGCAGCAGGACTTCTTGCA
The DNA here is from genome assembly GCA_946251815.1 of Dasysyrphus albostriatus. Lineage (NCBI taxonomy): Eukaryota > Metazoa > Arthropoda > Insecta > Diptera > Syrphidae > Dasysyrphus > Dasysyrphus albostriatus. Next base: position 52,527,694 of record OX276336.1, read on the forward strand.
TTATGTGGCATACACTTTTGGGGTAGACCGAAAATTGTTTAAATTATTCCCACCCATACACAACCGCATCGTGTGTGTGCGGAGAGTGTGAAGTGCGTAAATACGCACGCACACGCATCACACGAACAACGCACGATCCTGGTAAATTTGTCGCACTTTTTGAGAGTGAAATCGTATGCGGGAATGTTTTTTGGATACTCGTTCGGCTCACATCATGCAATGGACCGATGATGATGGTTGTTATAGGCAAAGTAGGCGGAGGCGGAGGTGGTAGTGGTGTATCAGATGCATCATCAGAGTGCACATATAGATAGATATATTGGAAGTTTAACCATCATCATTCGTCCGTCGGATAATCTCTCCTCGCAGCTTGGGTTGCACTATCTATACCTACACTCAACTGCCCCGCGATGTGTTTATTTTGGGGATTTCTTTGATTATACAGTGAGAAATATTTTTGGAAATTTCATCATACGTTGCTTAGGATTTTAGCGCCTTTACCTACAAACCTTGCAGCTGTGAATGGAATTTGCCAAAAGTTTTTTTTTAATCGTTATTTTCCAGCGATATTGATAAATAGATGCAAAGAGGGAACCTTTGCTTGAACTGCTATCATAAGCTTCCATAGGGTGGCTGAAGAATTTGGAGACTTAACAAACTATACAAATATTTTTGGCAGCTAGAGTCTTTTGGTGTGAATACGGGCTTCTTTCACTTTAAGTTCAAAATGTGAAAAGGCTAGGTACGAGTATAAAAGATATAAACTTAAATTGTTATCCATTTTATAAACATATACCTATTTTGAAAGCAAAAGAAATGCCTATACTCCCTGAAAACTTCGGGTTGGGTACCTACCTACAAAATCTTTCAAATTAAAATCTCGCAATCGAAGATGCAAGATAAAGCCTCACTTTTCATTATTTCGCAACTACAAAATCCTTCAAATTAAAAACTCCTTTTGGAGTTTCTTTATTTAGCTTCCAGGATTTTTATGTTTTAGGAACCGTACCATACAGTGTGAGACTGAATTGTTTAATTTTGGTTGATATTTGCGAGATTTTCTGGTGCGAAATGTACCCTGAATCCAAGACTATTAAAATCAAAATATTGTAATTGCGTGATTATGAAAGCAGGATTTTTTGACATAATTGACTAAATTTGGTTTTTTGAGATATTTTTCCCAACATGAGATTTCGTTTTCGGATATTTATTGATATTGATATTTTTTTGGAAATTAGAGATCTGACGTCATTTGCCAGTACATATTGTTATAAAAAATTGCCAATTCAGGATGTAATCCTTTCAATTCTTGCTCAAAATGTCGCTTAGTGAGATAGATTGTGGGATAGTTTTGATATATTCTCGGGCTTATGATTTTGAAGTTGCTGATGAATCCGCGAACTTGAAGTTTGCCACTAAAAACTAAAATTTCATGTTGCAAAATGGATAAAATGCAAACAATTATGAAAAAATACAATATTTGGAAGTTTTTCACTTGTGGGTTCAAAAAAGAATAAATTATTCTTAAATTATATCAAAATACAATTGAAGGTTTGCAAAATTCCCGAAAAAACTCCGTTTAAGGTTTTTTTTTCTCCGACAACCCATTTGGACTGAAGCTCTATTGAGATATTTTTGCTGTTTCTGGAAAACACACTCGCAAAAATTATTTAAGTATACAAAATGTAACAAAATTTAAATTTTTTCACATAAACCAAAATATACTTTTCTGATTTTACATCTGACTTAGTCTCTTCTCTTAGTTTGATCTTATTAACGAATAAAATTGATTTTTTTTCTAGCCCGAAGCAAAACATTTTTAAAAAGAACATTTTTGAGGCCGTGAGTGCAAAAATGGTGAAACCCAGTTTTTGGCATTTTTGATATTTTTGTCTCGTATTTTTTTATCTTTCGTACTGAGTTATCTTTCTTGAATCGCAAATAAAATACAATTAAGTAGTTATCGATTAAAGAGAAAAAATATTAGTTATATAAAAAATGGAATACACCACTTTTGCACTCACAGCCTTAGTTATTATTTGCTTTTTTTCCATGTCGAGTCACGAAATTTTATTCGCAAATTTTCGATTTTGATTTAGCAGCCTCGAAAACACAAAGCAGGGAACAAAATCAAAATTGTCCCACAACTTGCAGGTAAGATGGATCGATTTTCATAAACCTTGGTAAATAGTGGTTTTTGGTGATTCTGCCCACACCATTTTTTTTAATTTTTTGGAACTAAAAATAACGATATACCCGCTATACAAATTTTTAAGCAATGTAAAAAATCTTATTTTCGAAAAAATGGCTCTACAACATTTCTTAAACAAAAATCAAAAGAAAAACATAGTAAAGGCTACTTTTGGATGGAGAACCACTTTTCAAAAAATGGTTATTAATGGCACCTTTCATGGCACCATTTTTTATTTTGAATTTTCTTCATATTGGTTATCTGATTTTAAAAATTGTCTTTATAAAGAAGCCTCTTAACAATTAAAAAAAATTTTCAAAAAAAATATTTTTTGGATTTAAAACATTAAAGTTCAAAAATGATTTTTTGGTAAATCAATACAACTTGGTTGATTTTTATAAAACCTGGTATTTCATGGTTTTGTATACTCTTTTCAGTATTTTCAGAAAATATTTAATTTAATGAAAACATAACGGTACCTTCCATACAAGTGTTATTTTTTAAAAACCCTAAGAGAAAATATTTGTGCTTTTCTTAAAAATGGCTCATACGATTTTAATAAAACCTTTTCTGTTTGCTTGAATTAGTGTGATAAACTTCCAAAAATTATAAAAATTATCAAATAGCAGGGAGCGGGTCGGAATTTTGGTTTTCAAAATTCTGTTTAACCATAATTCTGCTTTTTTTTGTAAATTCTGTCTGGTCAAAATTCTGTTTGGCCATAATTCTGTATTTTAATATTCTGCAAAATTTTGTATATCAAAATTCTGTATGTGCGAAATTCGGTATTTCAAAATTCTGTCTGGTCAAAATTCTGTCTGGTCGAAATTCTGCTTATGAAAACTACAATTCAATTGAACTACAATTTTTTTATGACTCGCCCTTTTTGCTTATTTTTTTTAGAAAGCTTTTCTTCTTTTTAATTGTCTGCCCATTTCTTACTGTATTCACTTGCGCTTTTGCGAAAAGAAGTACATTTTTCAACTTGCTTATGAGCTTATATAACCCGCCTTTCATTTTCCAACCAAGCTTTTTAGTCAGCGACTCGAAGCATCAACACTGTTTTATGTTCTTTGAAAAACTTCCGTTTTTCAAAATTCTGTATATAAAATTTTTTAAAATATGTCATAAAAGATAAATCGTTTTGATAATGTAAAAAATGTTGTACCTGGGCGAAACGCATTTGGACTAAAGGTCGCAAAAACTTTAAATTGAATTTATATTCAAAAGTCCACTAACACAAAAACAAAAATAATAAATTTTCTATTATTCACGTTTTTATTCTTCATTCAAATAGTACGATTTTTCTTTTACAACTTATTCACATAATTTTAAATTCAGAATTTTAAAAACAGAATTTTGAACTTAAGAATTTGAACAAACAGAACTTTGGAATACAGAATTTGGAAAAACTGAATTTTGGTCATGCAGAATTTTGAAAGCAGAATAATGACCCTACCGAATTTCGACCTAAACTCCAAATATAAACTTTTAATGAAACCTCTCATAGAATTTTTTTTTTAATTTTGAATTTTCATACTATCGGCTTAATAGTTTAAGATTAATTTTGTATATACAAAAAGATTTAAAAATATTGCATATCAAAATTTTCAAAAAAAAGTTTAATTTTTTTTTTGGAAAATACGATATCTAAAAAATATGATGCCAATTTTTTTCAGTTTTTATTTTTGTATGCCCATAAATAAATTCTTACGATTTTCATGCAAAAATTTTTCCTTTAAATGTTTAAAAAATTATTTTTTTTTTTTAAAAACTGGCCAACGAATTCAAATATTTTGTTTCCATACAGTCACATTCAATCAAGAACTCAAATGGCGTCGTTTTTTATTTCAAACTCTCAAAGAAGTTGTTTTAGCAATTTTAAATATAAGAAAAATGTTCAAAAGCATGAATACATATGCTTTGAACATTTTTCTTTTATAATTTCCTTTTCCTTACACATAATTTTGCAAGTACGTGTGATCCAGTCATGCATTTAATTTTTTATTAAAATGCTGTAATAAAAAAAGAGCTTATTTTTTCTTTTAACTTTTCTGCACTTTATGACTTTATAAATAATCTGAAAAAATCATTTAAAGTCGATATGTTAGTAACTCTTGATATAAAAACCAGCAGACATCTCTCTTAAAATCTAGAGACTTCAAAACGAGGCGATATGTCAATATTTTGGTTTTGACATATTTCGGCGAGGTTTTGGAGCAGTTATTATTTTTTGAGTAATATAACTGTCACCTATCACTTTTAAAGCCCTATTTTTTATTTTATATCCAAAAGATTCAGGTGAGTTACGGGACCACCTGTCCAAATGTGGGTGTTATACTAAAGCTTAGGTCGAAAGAAGGATTTATAGATTACAGCCAGTGATGATTAAAAGGGTACAAGGAAATTCTTACATCTTCAAAGAAAACCTAAGCACTTTGCAGCGTTTTTGGCAGTTTTGAATATGTAGAAGATGATCTGTGATGCACATGCACATACCCAAAACTACGAGCTCTTTAGTTACCTTGATGCAAGCTCCCCAATGGAAAATGCTGTCAAGATCAAAATTTAAAGAGAATATCTTACTCACTGCCGTTGAAGTTTCATCCATCTAAGGGAGGAAAGATGTGAAATGAATAGAAATGTATAGAAATGAACAGAAATGAATAGAAATGAATAGAAATGCACAGAAATGAATAAAAATGAATAGAAATGAATATGAAAAGCTGAAGGTCCCATCTTCATCAAAACAATTTGATGGACTACAAGTATCAGACAATATTTTATCTCTTTATGAAAATGAAAAAGAGAGTTGGAGACAAAACAGAGCCCTGGGGCATACCAGCTTTTAATTTAAGAATATCAACTTTAACTCATATGTTCTGATGTTTCCTCTTCCTTAACATTGTCGCATGAGCTCTTTTGTTTAACTTAACAATGTTTGAGAGTTATCAATTTGAAGGAAATTTAAGAAAATAATATTCTCGTCCTTAAGTGGAGCAATTGAATTAAGATAAGCCACACTAAACTCAAATTAAGTTCGTCCGAAAACGTTTCCATTGAAACTACACACTTCTGACAAACAGTTTTGAAGAATATACGTTAGCACAATGAATTATTCGTCGGAATACGCCTCCTTACTATTACCAGATCCCCTTTAAAGGCTCTACTGAACTGGATATATGAAAAGGTGTATTTGAAATATTTAAAAAATAGCATACATTTTAAATACATCATGAAAAGCTGTTCTTCAATTCGCTTTTCCTTTGAAATATAAATAAACTAATTAAAAAACATAGTGATAAACTTAAATATTCTGTATATTTCGTAGAATTTTTAAAAAGAAAAAAAAACCTTAACGCCATATTATTGCTTAATTCCTCTTTTTTATTATTGGCTCAATAAACTTAATAATAATAACAATAATAATCTGGGTTCGTATGGCGTATACTTAATTTATTTTTTTTTTGGTTCAAAAATGACGTTCGTTCGTATATGAAATAAATATTTAATTACAACGTTGTAATTCAAGTGAATATCCCTACCGCACTCCAATCAATCTTTTTATAATTTGTATTTTTTGTTGTTATTTTTCGCGAGTTTTTATTTATAATTTTTTGGTTGTTATATACAATATTCAGATTAATAGATATATGGAAATATTGTTATTTAAAAAAAAAATTGTACTTTAAATTATATTAATCACAAATAACCTCTGAGTACATGCTCATTTAGTATACAGGACTCATTTACCATATCCCCCACATCCCGTCGATTTATGCATACACAAAACTGGTAGTCGGACAATTCCGCAACTGATAATGACTTAATAATTCATTGGCAGGATGTTTTTTTTTGTTGTTGTTCCTTTTATCCCTCGGTGCGTTGTAATTTTTATTTTTAACTTTTTTTGTTAATTTTTTTTTGTACGTGTGTGCTACTTTGCAACATCATATAACAAGGATGTTGGGACAGTAATTCAATAATAAAATCCACAAATTCCTTTAATCCCCCAATATTCATTATGATAATAAACTCAATGCCGCACTTACACCGTCAATTAAATCCACTTAAACTGTACACTGCTCCAGTTTATTACCTGACCGAGGATGTTATGTACGGCATGGGGGCACAGAAAGAAAAAATCTGTGCGTGGATGATGGGAGTCCTTGGCTTACACCACCAACACCACCATCGTCATTGCCATCGCCATCGCCATTGGCAAGGGACAACACAATATATATGATGTGGTTAACATACGAAATTAAAGTGATTCCCCATTAAAAATCATTATTATTGCTCAAAGTGATATTTTTCCGAGTCTCTGCGGGGGGCGGGCGAGTGAGAGTCATCTCCATCAGCGAAGGAGTTGAATATCACCTCGGTTGAATCATATCTATATACATAACAGCCCATCTCACAGAAAAAGCATAATAACGTCCCTGCACATCGTTCGCGGGAAGGTGTGAAAACGTATTGACAAAAGTTCTCGTGTGGAAATCGTAGGTTAAAGCTAACCAAACGGTTGCGGAAGGATACAAAACCTCGGGAAAAGTACAAACAAAATAAATTTACAAAAATGAAAACAAAATACCAACAACGGAACATGAACAACAAGGAATTTTTTTTGTAGTTATTTTGTATATTTTTTTTTTGTTATATTTTGTCGAGTGAAAGTTTTCCAAATATATGCACGAAACAATTTTTGTTTGTTTCTCTCTTTGTCGGCCATTCAATTATGTGCAACAATGTGCGAGGGAAAAGAGATATGAGAGGTCAAGTGTTACCAGATGTAATTTAAATTTTTTTTCATTGATCTAAATGGGTTTGAAATGATTTTTATTATGAACCTCATAAAAATGTATGTAAAATTGGGGAAGTTGTACATTTTCTTATAAGCAGGCACCAACTTTTGCCAAAAATAATTTTTTGCAGTTAGATAACTGTATCCCAAAGCATGTATGTATAAAATAAACAATTTGGTGGCACAACAGCTCGTGGAGAACCAAGGCCTAGTGACTTACAACTCTCAACCATTCCTGTGTTCGTGTTGTTGGCAGGAATGGAGAGGATCTACAATTTTTTGCCGAGTCTGAACGGCTAGATAAGAAGCACTTATTCATGACATGTATACTCTTGGAGGATTTGTCAGTCCCTCGCAAGAGGCAGTACCTCGGAAAAAGACATTTCTGTTTTAAGGTGGCAGTGGCCGGGAATCGAACCCAAACCTTTGGCATGACAGTCCTACGCACTAACCATTATGCCACGAGGTAGTACAATACAAGGTATGTATGTAGGTATTTAAATAATATATAATATCGGGTTTTTCAATAAGAGCGCTACAAAAGTTTTTTTAAATGAAACAAAAACGGGTTTAGATATCAATGAAATTCTTTATTCCTGTGAAAGTACGTCGATGCCATTTAGTATGGAACTCAATTTCTTTTGCATGGCCACCACGGGCACACTTACAGAGGTCCAGACACTGAACCCAATTTTCGACGGTTTGCAAGCACGAATTGGCCGATACTGCTGCAATTTCACGTTCGATATTCGTACGAAGTTCATCAATCATCGCTGGCTTGATAGCATAGACCATAGACTTGACGTAGCCCTACAGGAAATAGTCTAAAGGGATCAAGTCGCACGACAGAGGCGGTCAAGCGACTGGACCATTTCGTGAGATAACACGTTCTCCAAACTTGGTTTCCAATAAATTGATTGTGATACTCGCTGTGTGGCTTGTGGCGCTGCCGTGTTGGAACCACACATCCTCCAAGTCCATATCACCCAATTGGGTGATTCGGTTATCATTGAACGGTAGCGATCTCCATTCACAGTAACGTGCCGGTCTTGATCATCACGGAAGAAGTACGGCCCAATGACGCCGCCGGCCCAGAAACCACACCAAACCGTAATTTTTTCGGGATGCAATGATGACTCATGGAGCACGTGTGGATTGCTGCCTGACCAATACCGCATATTTTGTTTATTGACGAAGCCATTCAGCCAGAAATGAGCCTCATAGCTGAAGATGATTTTTCGATGAAAATCCGAATCATTTTCAAGTTGTTGCTCAGCCCAATTCACGAACATACGACGCTTCTGGTGGCCAAGCGGCTTCAGTTCTTGCGTCAATTTAATCTTGTAAGGATGTAGGCCAAGATCTTTTTGCAAAATTCGCCACAACGACGTCACAGAGATGCCCAACGCTTGAGAACGACGTGTTTTAGACACATTTGGACTTTCTGTAACTAAAGCCTCAGCGGCAGCAATATTCCCGACACTAAGGGCACTTCTTTGTCTCACTGGCACGGCAACATTTTATACTGTGCCTGTGGATTCAAATTTTTCCACTAGACGCTCAATTGTTGCTCTGCTAGGCTGATTATGACGACCATAAATTGGACGTAGCGCTGTTAACGTTGAGGCCACTTACTCCGAATTTCGGTAGTAAATTTTAATAATTTTGACTCGTATATCTTTCCATCATGAAATGGCAAATCTTACTGAAGAGAAATGTCAAAAGAGCTGCAAGAAATATGGCGTCGTTTGCTGTCGCTATCACTCTACTTTTGTAGCGTCCCTGTTGAAAAACCCTTTACATCCTAAAGCCCTCGACTTACAGATTACAAATAAGATTTTGACAGAAGTCTCAGTGGCCCCAAAACCCTTAACAGACGTCCCTGAAAGTGCAGCCTTTTAATTGCTTTTAAAATTTTAGGAAACCACTTGAAATATTTCTCAAATGAAAGGGCTTGACTGCCTGAGCAAGAATATGTACGTGACAGACATCTAAGTGACTAGAAAACGCGATAAATTTCGCGTATTTTAAAATATAATTTGCTTGAATGGAATGAAGGAGGACACCATATTAAATACATTGGAAAGGTTTTGACTCCACTAAAACAAAAATACCAGCGACAAACGTTAAAGTAAACCTAAATCCAAGAAGACGGCAATTTATATAAGTCTCCGATGTGAAACAATAGTTAAATCCACAACTTTTATCGTGATTTCAATAGTTTGAGTGCGCTTTAATGTCTTTTGCTTGTATTATTATTCCAGTGGAATCAAATCCATCAATATTCGCCATGATTTTCTCAGAATCTATTGCTTGTATGAGAAAAAGTATGTTAATCTTTTTTGTGTAGAATGACATAAGCTAAACTTTGTACCTTCACATTTTTTCAAAAAAACTTATAATTTTCGAGAAATTAAGAAAAACTAAATTTAACCCCCTTTAACACCCCCAAAAAATTTAAGCCCTGGTCCAAATTTACGGAACTTCTCAGGAAATGGTTAAGACGTCAACACAAAGCTCTCTACCAAAATTCAGCTTTGTCGGAATTTTTTCGAAGTGAAAGTCTAATTTTCCTGGGCTACAGACAAACCAAATTTTTTTTTGCGTCTTATTGCAAAAAATTGCTGGCAAGGCGACACCTTCGATTATTACCATTGCCAAGCTCTTATATCCGTCAAAGTCATTTTTTCTAGGGTTTTTTAACAACTAGATTGTTTTTACAGATGCATAGGTAATTTGCGCATGACTAGGGATTGCTTTCATGTTCAAAATTAGCTACTAACATTCTCTTATACTACTGACGAAAATTCAAATTCAAATTCATACAAAAACGTCCATGACTGACCAATTACTGAAATCAGCTGACCTTTTATGGCCGCTAAATGGCCTTCCGATTGGTATGTTTTTTTTTTGAAACGACCCAAATGTGACCTTGAAAGAAACTTCAAAAATTAATTTAAAAATATCTATGGCTGACCAATTACTGAAAGTAGTTGACCTTTTATTATCGTTAAGTAACCTTTCAAATGGTTTACTTTTTTTTTAAACTACCCGAATGAGGTGCCAACTATCTATACTGTGACCTACATACAAATACTTTAAAAATTAATTTAAAAAAAAATATGGCTGACCGATTACTGAATCTAACTGACCTTTTATGATGACCGAGTAACCTATCACAAAGTATATTTTTTTTTTGGAAAATTACCCAAATGAGTTGCCAAAAATCCTTCGTGACCTTGAATTTTTTTTGTTTTAATCGTAAAAAATAATCTATCGCTGACCAATTACTGAAACTAGCTGACCTTTTATATAGATCAAGAGATCCTGCAGAATGTATGCAATTTTCCCAAATTTCCCATAAATGAGATGCCAAAAATCGCTATGACCTTGAAATTAAAAAAAAAAATTATTAAAAAAAATCTATCGCTGATCAATTTCTGAAAATAGCTGACCTTTTATGACCGTGAAATGGCCTTTCAAATGGAATACTTGTTTTTTTTGAAATGACCCAAATGAGGTGCCAAAAGTTTTTTTTGTGACCTTGAAACGAGTTTTGAAAATTCATAGAAAAAAAACTATAGCTGACCAATTACTGAAAATAGTTGACCTTTTATCACTATCTACAAATCTTTCAGATGGCATCTTTTTTTTTGTAAATTTCCCATAAATGAGGTGCCAAAAATCGCGCGTGACCTTGAGTGACCTTGAGAAACTTTAAGTCTTTATAACTAGTTATCAAGGGCTGACCAATTTCTAAGACTAGTTGACCTTTCTTGACCAATTACTGACCAATTAGATGACATTCTAAAATATCAAATTTCCCGTATATGAGGTGCAAATTGGGAGTGATACACAGAGAAAAATAATTTTCAACCGAGTTCGCTTTTCGGTGAGTTAAAACATAATGTGTTAGATATAACGAAACTAACATAGTCGCCTCGACCAAATAAAATTCTTTTAAATAAACAACAAAAAAGATTAAATTAAATGAAGGAATTCATAAGATTGTTTTATTTTAAACGAGCAATTCGTTTAATTTAATTAAGTTAACTTTACACACTTAAAACAATCATCTTTTTTAAATTAAAAAAATCTTGTTGTTCGAATTAAATTGCTGGATATTATGTTTAATTTAAACGAGTATTTTGGTGAAAACAATCAACCAAAATTGTTTAATCTAACTAATTGAACTGGCTTATTTTAGTTTCGAATGTTCAAAAATCTATATATTTAAGCTTTACACACTAACCCTAACCAGAGTGATAAATTAAACTATTTCTTTTAATCTTTCTCACTCAGCTAATATTTACATCACTTATTATGTTTTACAATAGAACTACACAGTTTTTAGCTAACTGTTTTTCTGCATGTAGTGTTTTGTTTATGGTAATGCGATTATCACAAAGAATATGAAATTAATCAAATGCTCTTATATTGTTATGCTCACACTTGTAATTTTAAAGAACACAAAAATCACTGTCGCAACAACAAATTAACATGCAACGCACGCACGTGAACGTTTGGAGTAGTATTTTTGAAATTTTAAACGAAAAAAAAGGAATGTGTCGCTTATTGAAAATGATGATTTTAATTTTCAATCCTTAAAAACTGTGTTATAATTACTTTGAATCATATTTTTCATTTTTTTCCTGAAACTACATTTAGGGCGGTATTCATCAAGAATATTTGTGCAATTCACCAACTATACTCAAAGCTCTTTTTTGGTGTCCGAAAATGAGAACAACAAACACCCCCAAACTGGGAGATCAAACTGGGCCAACTTTGTTAGTACTTCTTGGATACTTAATCTACTACTGTGAATCTAAAACGGACTCGTTTGAATGAAGGGGAGTAATCGAATGGTATTGTTAACCGCTTTTTTAAGTTTTCAACAACAAAATGGACTTGAACAGGCGACGATCTTCACGATGCAACTTACAAAAATTTTAAAAAATAAGTTGGACAAAAATAAAATCTATGACAAAAGTAATTAAAGTATGTGTGCGTGTGACACTCATTTTTGTTAGTAATCAACAATAACAAAATTGATCAGTGAGTCTTCTTGAAGGTTTAGGCTTTTTAAATAAATTTTCGAAGAGAAATATTCGCTATTATATTGCTTGGTGAATATGTTATAGGCTTATGAAGCTTTCAAGTTATAAGCGTTCCGTGAATACCGCCCTTAGAGATGAAAAATATTATTCTCTACTTTTTAACATATCGATATTTATAACAACATGATTTGTATAATGTTAATGTCTTATGTCCTTTTAATATATATATATATATTGTAGTTGTTTTATGGGCTGTAGGTCAGTAGATTTGTATCAATACATTTTTTTGTAAAAATTTGAAAAATCGCTTACTCAATACTGATTTGAAATATAAGGCTGAAAGTTCGTGTGATGAAAGTGGTTTTCAATACATTTAGTTTAAGAGCCAGTGACATAAAAGGTCAAGTGATTTGCGTAACATTGTAATTCAACGCCTATTGTTCGGAGGGAAAAAGTGTCCATGCTTGCAATTTTGAACAATTTTTGCCTCAGGTTCAACTCTCTGTAGTTAGTTTCTTAGAAGCTACAAAGCACCACATTTTCTAAAAACTCCTCATCTAAACAATGATAAACAAGTAATGTTTGGAAACTTTGCTGCTCTCTATCTTATTTGGAACTACTCGTAAATACAGAAAGTTTGATCTATTACAAAATTTGTTCAATAATTGCAAGATAAAAATTTCTTGTGCAAACACTTTTTCTCTCCGACCAATATGCATTGAAATTAATCGATGTTAAAATTGTACGTAAAATTGTACACCTGTTTGACACGTGTTTATGTAGGCAGTGTATGGAAAAAGCTTTTTTTAATGGCAATGATACAAAATCGCAAGGTTTTCTGCCTTCTAGGATAGTCAACAAAAAAATACAAATACCTACTCTATCAATTGCTGTGACTTTTTTGAAACATTCGCATTAAACCTGTTACTTGTACATGTGGTATTTTTGTGATTAAAAATAGGTAGCCCCAAGCGAGTACATGATTAAAACGTTTTTTTTCCAATCCCAATTTCTTAATCGCACCGACTGAAAATTGCAAGTGCGTACTGGTAGTTTGTTCCTATCCCTGCGCTTTTCTGTCACACGATTACTCAAGCGCAAAAAAATCAAACAAATGAGTTAAATGTGAATGAACACACAATGATAATGATACTAAGACATAATGATGGGTTGCGATCAATTTTTTTAGTCGCAACGAAAAAATCGAAAGTGTGGTTCTGGCCCAAGACTTCATTTGTACACAAATTGAACAATTTTTTACATTCTCGATCTCCTGTTGCATTGTGTAAAATGATAATAAAATCTTTGGAAAAAAAATCATGAAAATAAATCTCTTTAAATTGATTCATATCTGGCAACTCTTGTTAAAAAACACAATGAAACCTACAAAAATATCCTTACAAATTGCCATATCCGCCGCATTGCAACAGAAAAACGATGTCGGTAAAACAATTGCACGAAGAGCATGAATATTGAAGCAACTTAACTTTATTTGTAGTAGTGGTTAAGCGGTGTGAAAGGACCTTTTTATTATATAGGTATATTTTTTTTACTCACATTTACGAGATGACACTGCCAATACCATCAAAATTTTGCATCCAGATGTACCTATATGAGTATATATGTGATGACGATATATGGCATGCCAGTGCATGCCTGTCTTTCCTTTTTATCGGAGTGGTTGACATTCTGATTGTTATTCCCAAACTGATTTCGCGTTGATATCCTTAACCGATGAACAAAAAAGACACCCGCGAGGATATGCGAGTGTGATTGAATGAATTCAGAACAGAAAAATCGTCCAAAAAGGAAGTCATACCACACAGCCACACATCCACCCACCGCCAGCCAGCACCACCGCCACGCCATCAAGCCGCCATCGCTTAATTCAATCGATAAAACGAGAAAAAAAAAATTGCCTGCAAGTGAACTCAATATATGACCACATCCTCGCGAGGGACCGTTGATCCTGCGGTAACCCCATTTTTTGCTCCCCGGTTCATATTTGTATTCCTCCAGAAAACATACCAAAAAATTAAAAGAGAATACAACGACAACAACAACAAAAAAAAAAAAAACTAGAAACTGATGATAGTCCTTTCTCAATTGTCAACGTCCTCTGTGAACCTGTGATGATGCAACTAGGAGTTGGGTGTGACCTTTTTTGGGTTGATTTTTACGGTTTTCGAGTGTAACCACTACCGCGCCCCTCGTATGTGTGTTTTCGCTTTCATGGATTGGGGGGATATGCATTTTTTGTAGCAACATTTGACCAAAAAATGCATTTGAGCAACAGAGTGTACACCGAAAAGGAGTGTGTACTGTGGATAGCAGCAAGCAGTTTTATGTACACGCTGCACGAGAATAAAATAAAAAGAGAGCAAAACGCAAATCTGCCACAATCGAAAGCCACTTTTGTGTGTTTTTGATTCACATCATTTGAGGCCAGAACCGAGGTCTGGGAGTAGACTCAACTACAACATTCACAAATAAACAAAAAAATATAAGGACGAAGCTGGTGTATTTTTTCGTTTTGTTTTTTTACAAAATAATACAAAAACAAAAGTACGAGTGCCTACACTGTTGTTTATTTGTTTTGGCCACTTGGGTTCACCACGACTACGATGACATCGGGATGAGATTTTTGGAGAGTCACCTTTTTTTGAAATTTTTAAAAACACCGTAATTCATTGATCATAAATTGCACATGCATAGCTTCCGTCGCGTTGCATCGCAAAGGATGATATGAGAAGGGATATGTATGCGGATTTTTTGAAGCTTTCGATTTTATTATAGGAGGGATTGCCTGATTGCGTGTTTTATTTTTTGTATTAAATTTGGTTTTTTGTTTATTTTCAAATGCTTACCACTCACTTATAGAACCACGATGCACGGCTGGTTTTAAATGATTGTGGGCTTGGAAAGTGCATTTTTTCGCAATATACTGACACTTTTGTAGTATTTTTTTTTTTTTTTAATGTTTTTTATTTGGTCAACCAAAATCATCGATTTGTGGTGCGGTGTGGTAGACCAATATGCAGAACTAGTGTCGCTTTATAAAAGTATATGGAAGATATAGCCAATTGAGTTAAATTTTGTTGTTGTTGTTTTTGTTCTCTTTTTGCATGACTGTAAAGTACTTGACATTTGACATGTGTTTAAAGTGGTCAGATTGACACCTACCTGCTTTTGTCACGGATTAACTTAAATCAAATTCACATTATTTAAACTTCAGTCGAGATATAATTTATTGTGTAAACACGTGTATATATGGAGTCTAGCAGTGATAAGGAAATGACTAACTAAAGGCAGGTATTAAAGACAATTTTTAAGTTGCGGAGGGAAATTTTTTAAACGCACGTAGGAATCAAGCTTTTTACGGGCTCCCGATTAACCAAATATCTAAAATTCAAAAAAAGGGAACGTTTGTACATAGTAAGTAAAATATGAAATACCTACCTATGAATTTTAGAAATACAATTAAAAATTTCGCAAATCAACCAAAACCGGCTCATTAGCAATTTTGATGATCAAAAACATTTATGCTTGTTAACCAACACATCAACCAGAAGCATACATCATTGAACACCGATTATGAGCAGTGAACAAAGTGGAACTTTGCCTTATCTTAATATTCCACCGTACACAAACTTAAAGTAAAAAACATTTTTTTTGGCATTAGATGCACTTAGGGCTAGTTTTTAAGTTCAGGTTTAAAAAAAAAAAAAAAATTTGTGGTGAAACAGCTCATGGAGAACCAGGGCCTAGTGACTAACAACTCTCAACCATTCCTGTGTGCGTGTTGTTGGCAGAAATGGAGGGGACCTACAATATTTTGCGGTGTCCCAACGGCTAGATGAGAAGCACTTTTTCATGAGAAGTAAGCTCCCAGAGGATTTGTCAGTTCCTCGCAAGAGGTAGTACCTTGCGAAAAACATGTCTGTTTCAAGGTGGCAGCGGATGGAAATCGAACCCAGACCTTTGGCATGATAGGGTTAACTCTGAGTTAAATCAGAGTAAACTAATCTGGAAAATAAATTAACCCCGAGTTAACTCAGGAATAGTTTTTAGTTGAGGATTCATACATCATTATGTTGTCAAAAATCTAGGGCCATCGATGTGGGATACTGTGGATATCATCCATTGTTGGGCCCCTAGTGATCTCACCTAGCAGGTGAAACCAATTCTAATTTCTTATTTAGTGCTGATGAACATTTTGAGTGCCAACATTCCGCATTCTATCTAATTCAGCGGTTGGACAGAAAAGAAAGGGCCTTCAATTAATATGAGCACACGAACGCGTTACAAATTTAAAACAATTTACAAATAATATAAGAATAGACTGTATTTCTGAGAAAATTAGATTACTTACGATTTCAAAAAAGTTTGATCAAGTATGGTTTGAATTTTTTTTCCCCGAAAAATACGTACATTTTGTGGCAGTGAATTTTGTCTTCTTTATAAATATAAGAAACTACACCTCGGCTTGATTAAAACCAGTTACAGGTTAGTTGAACGGTTATATGTCCGAAATTTAAAAAATAAATGCTGATATGCCGCAGGGTTCTGTTTGGTCTCCAATTCTCTTCCTTTTACTCATACATTTTCTTTTGTCAGAAATTTTCTAATTTTATTTAAGGAAAAGCTTATTTACATAAAAAACTGCTCAAAAGATTTTAATAAAAATAAAATGTACGACTGTGTCTTACGTATGTACATGCTCTTATGTTCAAGTAACTGAGTTTTGAAGAAAATAATGTGTAAAGACATTATAATAACAGAAAAATATATAAAGGCATGAAACATTATGATATTTAAATAAGCTCAAATAACTTTTTTGATTTTGAAATGAAAAAAAAGAATATCATCTTATTTCTTAATGGAATATGATTGTATGGAAAAAAATTTAAATCGTTTGCAAGATTTTCTTAAAAAAGAATTTTTTTATCATAAAATATTTAAAATACTTTTAAGGAAAAATTTAAAATAAAAAATACCTTTAGGTAATGAAATAAAAATTACCGTTTTGAAGGAAAATGAAAATATAAAAATAGTTCTTCGGGAGGTACCATTAATAACCATTTTTTGGAAAATGGTTTCGCATTCAAAGATAGCCTTTAGCGAAAGAAATTTATTGAGTTTTTTTTTTAAGAAAATTTGTAGAACTGTTTTTGAGAAAAATAAGATTTTGTAAAATTGCTAAAAAAAATTATATGACAAGTACCGTTATTTTTAATTCCAAGAAAAAAAAAAGAAAAAACGTGTGAGCAGAATCACCAAACTTGTGGCTGTGGATTAGCAATAAAAAAAATGTATTTCGCTCCAATTTTGATTTTCCAACAAAATGATGTATGGCGTATGAGCGTTTTTTTTTTAGACAAATAAGGGCTTTTTTTATTGTTTTCTTATTGTATTAATGAGTTTTTTTGAATAGAAATTTATGCCGCAATAACGCTGCACCAATTGCAGTTGTTTATTCCCAATGGTGGATAATATTACAGTTTATCCGAAAAGAGTGCGATCAAACCTTAACCTCAGCGCCAAGGATGTCAGCCCGAGCCGATTTTCCATTTTTTGGATCGAAATTTACGGAAGTATTTCACGTTTGGTATCGGAAGAATAAATTCTGGTTATTTATTTCTCCGCAACGACTGCAATGATTTGGATGAAATTTTCAAAGTTTGTTCTATTTAGCAGGAAAAACTTGTAGAAAATGATTTTAGTCACAATCACTCACTGGCCATGGCCATTTTCCTTATACTTTGTTTCTCGTAAACCAACTCAACGGTTGAAATGAAATTTTCGGACATGATTCTTCTTAGTTGAAGTAAGTAACTTTAGTTCCAACCACTGCCACGCACTTAACTTATTGTTTCAATAACCAGTACCACCGACAAAACTGTTTTTTTTTTTCGATTTGTTTTCTCATTGCTTAACTGGGTTTAACTGAAATGGATCAAACTTTTGTATGTCTAGTCTACGGCTAAAAGTATACAATGCCAGAATAAATTATTTATGTGTCAAATTCCTAAACAGAACTTTTAAAACAAGCCCCTAAAAATTTGTCAATTATCGCAAAAAAAAATTAGTAAGCGAACAAAATTGACGAAGCTATTTGGGGCTGGGCAAATCTACACATGGTCATAGAATTACCAATGCATCCTGAAAAGTGTGATTGTAGTTTTTTCCATTGGTGGGATTTATTGCCCATTTTTCTATCAAGACAATGACAGTTATAGAAGCATTACAGTTAATGTAGAGCTCTACCGACACATAATATAACAAATTTTGTATGGCCAGAAATTCAAAATTCCAAAAATTTAATTTAGTGCTCTGTTATTTAATAAATTTAAGAAAACGAGAATATCGCGAAAATGGTTGTCCTGCAAAGCAAATAAAGCCTCAAAAGAAACTGGTTTTTGGAAATATTATTTACACTTGCCTTGCTTTACAATAATGGCGCATAAACAGTGAGGTGTGTATTGCAACCCCCCTGCTTGGCTCACTATAGGATTTGGGGTTTTGTGCAAGGCTGGGAGTATGCAAGGCCTTGCAAATATTGAAAGGGAACCATTTGGCTTTATTTCCAACCGAAATTTGGCCTTATTTCGGTTTTGAAATGGAAATAAGGCCAACATTTCAGATTTGGTCTTATTTCGTTGGGCCTTTTTTCACGTCACCGCTTACACTATACCATTTTTGGCGAAAAAATGTTTAATAACATAAAATTCTATATTTTTATATTGAAAAACATTTTTAATTTTGTACCTAATAAAATTTTAATAATATAAAATAAAAATGCTTTTAAATATAAAAAAAAGCATTTTCGGGAGTCAGTTTCTTATACCTAACCTTTTTTGACAGTTTTTTTTTTGTGGATTTAAATTCAGTTTAATATTAACGACTTTCATTAATTATATAATCATATAATTGTATCATTTGGTATTGAAATTTTTAATTCTTAAAAAGCACTTTTTGACAGAAAATTCATGTTAATTTGGAAGTTATAATCAGTTCCTTTTATAAAATGGTGTTTTTAAGTACAATACAAGTACAAAATGCTTAATAGTGACCAATTAGTAAAAATACATAGTTTTATAAAACAAAGTATCTGATGAAAGTGAAAAAAAAAACAATTAAATGACTGGTTTTGCTCAGTTAGGAACATTCTCTATGGCTAAGACACTAGTGGAGCTTTTAATATGCAGCGAAATTAAATTTAAATTGAATAAAAAGTTATTGATTCAACTCTCCCCAAATTATGCAAGTGGTTTTTAATAATAAATGGAACGGGAGAGGCGACTTATCTATTAAAAAAAAATAACAAAATCCGATTTAATCTGCTTCAACAAATTTTAACTTTGCTTCAAAATACTCCGATCAACAAGATAAGGTTTAAATAAGTTAAAATAATAAACTACATTTTTAATAATAAATTATTGTACAATTAAAAAAAAAATTATACTAAAAGCTGATTGAGTCTTTATTATGATTAATATTAAAAAGTTTGTACATGTGTTTCGAGTGTTGCGCTGTGCGCAGCTATGCGCGCAGACTTGCTGCACATCTTTTTAAGTCATAAAATACGTTTCTTTTGATAATATTCGTGAGGATTTTGTCACTTTCGTGAGTGAGTTTAAGAAACCTTCGTATTATTAAACTTGCGAAGAGTACAACTTCGCACGGAAAGAATTCTTGGATAAGATCACGAAAAATGAGCTGCAAGGTACCAAAAATTAATCTCGATTATACCTTTGCTTAGGATTTTGTAATTTACGACTATTTGCTTGCAATTTGCGAAACTGAGCAAATTGAAGATATTGATACTCAAAAATCGTAAATCAAAACTTTTAAGTATCAATTATTATTCTATCGAAAGAAAACAAAAATTGCGGTCAACAAATCGCAATTTTATCCAAATATTCCTCAATTGCACAATTTGTAAATTTGCAAAAAAAAACATTTGTCGTCCACCACTTTTATTTCGTGATGTTGCCACTTGAAAGATCAATCTTACTCAAAACTCTTTATATTGCAGGTATAATTTAATTTATAATTTTCGATTTTCTTATTGGGGAATTGCAACTATTCTCATGGAGTTGCAAATTACGAAAAAAAAAGATCGTTGATCAGTGATTGTGCAATGTAAATTACAAAATATTTATCGCAACTCCATATTTTTAAATGCTGTTTGTGAAATTATTCTTTACAAGAGTAAATTATGCCAAAAAAGTTGTATTTTGCTATGAAAAATACAAGCTTGAATCATGAATTTTAATTGCAAGTAATGAAAACACAAATTTTGTAATTTGCTACGTTTTGAATGATAAATTACCAGTTCTTGTAAATATTAATCTGGGATCAAAATGCCTTGATTTACGAATAAAACATGATTCGTTAATTGCAAGTGCAAATTTTTGAATTGGTGATTTTTCAATTCTTTACGTGCGATGCTGAAATATGGAGGAAACGACTGCAGCTAAAGATAGTTTTTTTTTTGCTATTTTCGTAAACGTTAAGTCAACGTCAATTCGTCATTTTTTGACGAGAATATTGTTATCGTGTCAAATATTTATATGCAATTGTTCTGATTTAGCAAAATATTTTTGATCAACGTCAGTCAATTTAGCTTGCAAAAGCATTTGACGTTATGGTACGAACACGTTCTATAATTTTTGTCTTCAACTCGTCAATTCTTAATGCAGAATTGCACTGCAAATGATGTTTTAGAACATTGTGACTTTAGCAAACTGCATTAAAGCATACAGTGCTAATGCGGTATAACTTGTATTTGGCTTTTTGAAGAGATGAATTTTACAGGGAATATTCTGCAAATGCATTTTTGACACAGATAACGTTTTCGAAAACTCCATTTGTCCATTGTTGGATGGTGTTACGAAGATCTATAGGAAAAAACGTGGTAAAGTCACCCTGTTACTGCTACAAACTGCATTACTTTAAAGATCACATACACTTACGGAAAAAAAAAATCTTACTAATGGTGTACCTGCATATACAATTTAATAGAACTACCATGCATTTTGTATATGCTCATTAGTCAAAATAATGCTGAAACATTTAAAGTTTGAAGGCGATTATCGTATAGGAAAACGTATGTTAATTTGTACGTTAGAACAATAAACTTAAATTTGCGTTAACTATATGGCAAATTTGCCATGCCAAAATTAACCGCTGGGAAAATTTAACCATTGATCGTCTTACAAATGAACAACGCTTGCAAATTATTGAATTTTACTATCAAAATTCGTGCTCGGTTCGAAATGTTCATCGCGCGCTGCTTCCATTTTATGGTCGGCATTCTCGACCTTCTGAGCAGTCTATTCGGAAGATTGTGACCAAATTTCGCACCAAATTTACTTTGTTGGACATTAAACCACCAACACGTTTACGTACTGTGCGTAGTGAAGAAAATATTGCGGCCGTATCAGCTAGTGTGACAGAAGACCGCGAAATGTCGATTCGGCGCCGTTCCCAGCAGTTAGGCCTTTGTTACAACACTACGTGGAAAATTTTGCGGAAGGATTTGGGCGTAAAGCCTTTTAAGATACAGCTGGTGCAAGAACTAAAGCCAGCCGACCTACCACAACGCCGAATTTTTGGTGAATGGGCTCTTGGAAAGCTGGCCAAGGATCCGCTTTTTTATCGAAAAATTGTGTTCAGCGATGAGGCTCATTTTTGGTTGAATGGGTACGTAAATAAGCATAATTGCCGCATTTGGAGTGAAGATCAGCCAGAAGCATTGCAACAGCTACCAATGCATCCCGAAAATGCCACTGTTTGGTGCGGTTTATGGGCCGGCGGCATTATTGGGCCATATTTCTTCAAAGATGATGCGAATCGCAGCGTTACTGTCAATGGTGAACGCTACCGAGCGATGATAACAAACTTTTTTTTGCCCGAAATGGAAGTTCTTGACTTGCATGATATGTGGTTTCAACAAGACGGTGCCACATGCCACACAGCACGCGAAACAATGGCGCAATTGCGAGGCGAGTTTGGTGAACAGTTACTTTCACGTTTCGGGCTGGTCAATTGGCCGTCTAGATCGTGCAATTTGACACCATTAGATTATTTTTTGTGAGGGTATGTCAAGGCTAATGTCTATAGGGACAAGCTCGCTTCGATTGACGCACTGGAAGCCAACATCCATGCATTCATTCGTGAGATACCGGCCGATGTGTGTGAAAGAGTATGCCAAAATTGGACTCAGCGGATGGGCTACCTGAGACGCAGCCGCGGTCAACATTTGCATGAAATTATCTTTAAACATTAAATTGCAAGGTTCAAACTATCGATTCAAATAAATATTTCATTCATTTTTTGTGTTTTTTTTTTTTTAAGTTCTAAACCTCTTAAAAAATCACCCGTTATTTTCATTTCATAACTCTCTATGACATTCAGAGGAGAGTATTCTACCCATTCAAAAATTACGAGAAATCCTTAAATAGTTTTTAGCTAGTCTAAAGTGCCTTTTATATGAGCGGCGAATTGCAAATGCTCGCGAATTTTAAAATTTCTTTCACATGAGTGGTCGCCGACAGACGCGAATTGTCATACAAAATAAACTCCACAAAATGGGTGCTGAAAAATGTTGGGTTTAGATTCGAGCAAATTTTTTTCGCAGATTTGTGCAATTCTACCTGGATGTTGTGGATTGCGAATAAGTATTTGACATTTCGCATCTTGTTGCTCGTGTAGAATAGAAAATTTAAAAATACCAAATTTAATACAATTTAAAACAAATTAAGGCCGTGTTTTCTTTTTAAAACTGTTTATAGGATCGTTTATTTTTAGTTTACCGAAAAGTTTAAGCAAGGATTTTGTTGATATTTGCTGGTGGAATCGTTTAAACAAGATTAATGGCATTTGCAGTTCGCAGCTCATGTGAAAGGCACTTAAGTCTGACCCAAATGTAGGTTGATATAGCCTAAAAGAAATTGTTTTTTCGAGACTATTCAAAACATTGGAAAACTCTCCATAATACTTTGCAGGGAAATAGTAAGAACCTCAGAAATTTTTTTTTTAAACCCAACAACTTACTGACGAAACGCAACCCAAATATAGCGATAAGAATAATCTCGATAGAAAACAAAACTATAACGAAGCAATTCCATCAAGGTTGGACTCGAATTCAGATGACATCTTAGATCTACAGAAAATTTTGTTCTAGTTTTGGGGAAACAGTTAGATTTTTTTGAGAATTGGGTAAATGTTGAACAAAAAATATTGTTCTCAGAAAATATGACATAAATAAATTTGTTCTAGAATTGATCTGATAGTGGAGATTTTCAACATGTTTTTCAAAGAGAATTTTTTTAAATAACTTAAAAACACCTATTTTTATTATTTATTTACTTAAATGCATTTCGAAAGGTATGCCTCAATCGTCCAGCGATGGAATGCATTTAAGTAAATAAAAAATTAAAATAAGTCTTATTAAATTATTTAAAATAATTTCTCTTATTTATTGTGCGCTCTTATCAATCGCTTTCGTACTTATCTTATCAAACTCTATAAAAAATTTTCTTATCATAAATTGTTGCCTTTAGCATAGTGAACAGATGCATTAAAAACTTCAAAATTTTCAACTATTCTGCGCGTAATGTTCTTAGACGAAAAATGTTTGCATTGACTTAAGCCCACCCATTAATAATTGAAAGCTTTTTGTATTCAAATAAAATTGTTTTTACATTTTAAGCTTAGGTATTGTTTTATTGACTCAATGGGTGGCTAACATTTTTTGCCTTAAATATTAGCAATATTAGCACAAAATAGGTAGAAACGGATTTATAAAATTTTTCATTTTTAGTCGCATACAACTGAAGTGTAGACTATGCTTTTTGTTAGGTTAGGTATACATAATTTGAAAAACGAAACCAAAACAGTTGGGTTTATTTCTTTATATTTGATTCATTGTTTTTTTTTTTAATTTTGTTTCAAAAAATATTGAGAAATCAGTAAGATTTCAGGCAAACATTCAGCACATTCAGCAAATGTTTTTAAATAATTGTTGTTTTCAAACTTTTCAAAAACATTTTTTTTTTTGCGTCAAATAATTCATAATAGGCGAACAATATTATATTCGACTTTTTTGTTTGTATTGGAATTTTATTGAAATATAAAATTAATCAACCACCAAAAAGTGCCACAAAACCAAAAAATCATATGTAGGTATATTATCAGTTATATCCATTTTGAATTACGCTACTCAGGGGTTTGTTATTATGGTTAGTCTAGGAACCAAATCACAACTTGTTAGACACCTTTTTATTTATTTTTAACTACCTTTGCTTAAAATGTATCACGTGATAAATAATGCCCTCCGTTGTTGCTGAAAGTCCTTCCGCAAATTTTAGCTCCAAATAGTCAGACTATATAATGTAGCTCCAATTATAAATCAATTATAACTGTTGTTATCAATTATTTCAAATCACTAAAAAGATAGCACAATTCACCTCACATATATACACAAATTCTATTGGTTATATAAACATCCGTTGGGGGTAAAATATATTTTTTATTTTCTTTTTTATTTTTTACTTTTTTTTAATTAAATTTACTGTAAAATTTTGTATTCACTTTTTAACACCATCACACTCGAAAACCGAAAGGCAAAGTTGCTGTTTAATTTTTTTTTAATTTTATTTTTACCACGCATCCGGTTTGTAAAATATAAAATGTTATCCGCCGCCGCTACTTAAGATATCGTTTCAAATAACTCAGAAACACTCCCGACAAGTAAGTGGTCAAAACTGTGAGTGAATTAAAAAAACGGCATAAACTCCGTCTAAACGTGTACGTCCGCTTCGGCCGTTTCAAGAGTGAGTGAAAACCATGTTGTATACGTGATACCGCTAACGAGGGAATATCGAGAAAATTTCTTGTGTGTTGTTGGTATTGTTTTGTGCCACACGACGACGACTAAACGAGGACGACACGGTTCTCTAAAAAAGGGGGCTGGTGCTGAAAAGCATCATCATCATCATCAGCATCGTTGATGGTCTTCTTTAGCTTTAGATGGAGGCACATATCCAGCAGCAGAAGCTAGCTATACGCGTCATTATGATGAGTTTACTATCTCGTATCAATGGAACCATCACCCAGGAGCACTTGTGATGGAAACTATAAACAGTGTTGATTAGGAAGATATAGCTGATGGTGCACTATCTCCACACGGAGGAAATACCTATACGAGTGGAGACTTTATTACCCCCTTTCCCGGCTGCCAGTCTGATATGATGTCGATGTTCCGATGCGAGGTTTGTTTGCATTTCCGTGCCGCGCACTTATAATGATAACGAGAAACTAGACGAGGACGACACGGTGGCGGCGGCGGTGGTGGTGGTATGGATGGTGGCATAATGGTGATGGTCATTGCTGCTACGACAGATGCCACCCTCCTGCCTTCTGACGATATGTGTATATGAAGGACCACACATGATGTGAGGGGAACATTTGCATACGCCACATCGACGACAGAATGAGAGAGAAAATTTATATTTATAAAACCAGTTTCATTACACAATTCCGAACCCACACCAACTATCCACTTTCAACCCCCTACCCTCATCCTCCTTATGAGCACTCATCAGGGGCTCCGCGTATGTGCGGTCGGTATAATTTCATCTACACCAACTTAGATGAGCTTTTTAGTTGCTGAACTTTTTGCTTGTATTGGGGATCATTAACACACATACACTCACACACTTATAGCTGAAGCTTAACGATATATAGGTATGTGCATGAGACTATATCGACACGATGGACGGCCAAACAACAAACCAACCAAAAACCGTTACAAAAAGGGATGCTTCATCATCGTCCCTCCTCCCCCTGCCTCGTAAGTCGTAATGGTAAAGTTTATTTTTTGCTGAGAAAAAACAGGTTTTGAACAAGGATAATGCATTGGAAAAATCGCACACGCACACACCCGCCCGCCATACCTACATACAGCACCGGATATACTCTCCATGTGGGTTATAAATAAATGAAAAGTGGCACAGGAGTTGAGCGAGCCTTATGGGTTTGGGGTGGTTGGGGTGGCATTAAAGTGGGATAAATTTACATAATGAAATAGACCTAAAAACTATACACATCTGAGCCGCGATAGTTGGGAAAATGAGTTGGAAAATGAAATAGTTGAAGATGGGTTTTCATACTGAATAAGGGACAAGGAGAGGTGAAACATCACACACTCTGATAATATCTACATATGTAGGTAGAATCGGGTTTTAAAATGTGCTTATGAACCCCTTTTGTTTTGAATTTTAACGAGCTAAGATAACAGTCATTTTGAAGTATGATGGTAAGAGAGGGTTGTGTAGAGTAATGCTTTTCTGTTATGAAAATGTTGTTATTCTGTTAACAGATATGTTAAGAATGGTTGGGGCATGTAGTGGAATTCAACGAGCAACAGATATCTACGTTTTGGAGAGAATTTTAAAATTAATGTGCGATAACGACAGCCAAAGGTTGCAGATATCTGATAATGTTTGTATGGTATGGCTTTATTTCAATGGAGTCAAAAAAGCTCGCTTTTTGAAGAATCTGCAAAGCACAATAGGGGAAAAGGGTTAAGAATAACTCTCTTTTAAGTATAGGCCTTCTCAACTATTATAGTATTTTTACGGGAATCAATGGTTTGTTTACATTTTACAGAGCACATGGTGGATAGCATTCAATCACGGGTTATATAGTTAAGCTTTTGTTTTTAAAATTAAGCATATATACCCGTGTAGGTTCGAGCATTTAGTTAGAATTGGAAGGTAAGTAAAAGGTTGGAGAGAGAGTGTTTTCAATTCGTGGACTTGTAAAAATGGTTATTTAGAATGATGATAGTTTTTTGAGCCAGTAAGGCAACCAAGAGTAACAGTAACTAGAATAATAGTTTAATTGTTTTAATTTATAAAAATGCTTTGTTAAAATATATATGTATACATTTATATGATTGCTTAAATACCTAATTAAGGATGCTCCTATCTATCTTTCTTTGACTCTTACCGTAGCTGATTTACCAATTTTTAGAAAGAGAGTTTAGAGTAAGGAACCAATAATCCTTAGATTCAAATAACATGTCTATATAGGTATGTACAGTGTTCACAATATATTCTAACCATATCAATTCTAGAGTCCCTTTGTGGATTTCTGTTCATAGGTAGAAGACTATTGACTTTATGAAAGGGTATGGACTAGATAGGTGTATCCATACTCAATTAGAATATATATATAGATTGGTTTAAAGAAAATTTAGAAATATAAATTCGATCAAACAAACCAATAGAGGTATACCGCTGACTGGGTTGATTGTATGATATGTCCTCTCTTTTAAAGCTTTTAGCTATATATGAATACAAATATGTATATTCAGTTGGATAAAGGCTTATGAGGTGAAGGCGGTTGCGAATCCGTATGAATTTGTTGAATTTTGATGATGTCAGTAAAGTGCATTCCTCTCTAAATATCAAAATCACTAAGTAAGAAAATGAGCTATGAGCTACATACTATATGTATATGGACTAAAAAAATTTAACAAGTACTCTTCATAGCTGAATTTAAATTAAGTGCTTCTTTTCGTTCTGATACTTCGAATTAACCACCATCCTAGCAGAGTTGCCGATGTGACAAGATCGCGTGCATTAATGCGGCACGTTTTCATTTAAATAGCACTGATTGCACTCAATGACTGCATATTGTCGGCTTTCTCTCAAAATTTCGTTTGTCTGTTTTTTTTTGAAAAATTACTTTAAGAACACACAAAAAACTGTTTTGAAAAATTAATTTGCATCAAAAAATACTCACTTGGATCCATTTGCCTAAAATGACACTTTCTGTTTGTTACCAATGGCACTTAAAAAAAAATATCAGCAATGCTGCCACCAAACTCTCCCGAGATCTCAAGTGCTTTATATTTTGGTGTAACTATCAATCGTAGTTTAGACTAACAGACCCGTGAACAGGAGGAAGTTTTGGGAGTTCTTAGCCTTTCTAAGTTTGAATATTTTCAAGGTATCCTAAGCTTAAGTAACTGAAAAAATATTAATTATATAACCGGGTCAAAGGTAAACATTTTTTTTTGGATTTTTTTTTAAGTGACAATTATCCATGAATTAAACTTTTTTTAAGAAAAATTAATAGTTTTTTGTCATTTTTAACGAACTTTGATAGCCATGAAAAATGTGGAAACCTCTCCTTGTGTGATTTGTGTAATTTCTGCAGACGAGCCTAGTGTTGACCAAGAGTTAAAAATTAAGAATTTAAAATAACCATTTCATTTCCTGAACACAAAAAAAAATAAAATGAATGACTGAGTCGCGCTTGCACACATACTTCTTCTTATAATTATTGAACGTTGTGTAATTTCTTACACCAATAAACTGGTAGTTTATTTAAATGTAAAAAAATCAATGTAAAAACTTTAAACAAGCAGAAAAACCTCATTAACCGCCAGTTATAGATATCATTTAAACTCAGCATTAAAAAGTTTGTTCTTTAACTTTGAGACATTTAAGAAGCAGAATCATTTATTTTGTTAGTAAGGAATTAAAGTTAAAGACTCAACTTACATTTTTAGCTAAAAAAAAATAGGCCTATTTTTCCACATAAAATAATTTTCAAATTTCAATGATCATTATAGTAAAGTAGTTCAATCCCTGAAATAAAGAAACACGTTGCTTTGAAAATTTTTTGTACGT
The DNA here is from genome assembly GCA_946251815.1 of Dasysyrphus albostriatus. Taxonomy (NCBI): domain Eukaryota; kingdom Metazoa; phylum Arthropoda; class Insecta; order Diptera; family Syrphidae; genus Dasysyrphus; species Dasysyrphus albostriatus. Next base: position 52,556,458 of record OX276336.1, read on the forward strand.
TTTCTTTTGATTTTCTTAAAAATCTATTGTACCTTTCACACGAGGAAACAAAATCTAGGTAATTTTGAGATTTCCTGAAATTCTATTGGTTGAACGCACTTTAATCATAGATTTGAAATTAAATGTCAAAAAAATCTCTCCAAATCCTCGACCGGGGAGCAGTGTTGCCCCCTTTAGCTATCAAAAATGTAGTGTTTTGGATTTAAAATAAATTTTAATGCAGTGGTACTTAAAAACTATAATATTAGGTGTGTTTTATTGGGGAATCCATAGCTAGCGCATTAAAATTTCCATCAGCAAACAACAACAAAGCCACTTTAGTACTGACTTATTTATCAACACTTTCTGGGAATTGTTGTTGTTTACTGATGGAAATTTTACTGCGCTAGCGATAATATTTTGCAATAATACATGCATTTTGTGTGTTATTTATTTAAGTATACAGTATAGCTATACTGAGTAGGATTATGAATTCGAAAACAAAACTGAAATTTTCAAACAAAACAAATATTCAAAAAAATGCAAATATGCACTGGCTATTAAATTACTGAACTCACTTACACGTCTCATCCCTAATAAGTGCTTCATACGAGTATCTAGCCGTTTGGACTCGGAAAAAAATTGTAGGTCTCTTCCATCTCTGTCAAAAACACACATACAGGAATGGTTGAGAGTTGTAAGTCACTAGGCTCTGGCTCTCCACGAGCTGTTGTGCTACTAAATTTATTTATTTAAAGTATGGCATCTGATTATTTTAAATATCTCCAATTTGAATAAAAATTAATTATAACGTTCCACAATTTTTTTAAACATGAAATAATTCCATTTTGTGACAATTTATAGTGTTTTGTAAATATTTTACAAATGTACAAGTGACTTTTTGAAGAAAATAATGGTAGCAAAAAGGCTTCAGTTGTAGTAGGGGGGCAACACTGCCGTGACTAGAAAAAAAACTTTAATAAATCATAAAAAAGAATCTATAGTGACCAATTACAGAAAATAGCTGACCTCTTATATAGATCTTTGGGCCTTTCAGGTGGTATTAATTTTTTGCAAATTTCCCATTAAAGAGGTGCCAAAAAGTTGCAATGACCTTGATTTTTTTTAATTCATTAAAAATACAATTAAAAATGTATATGGTTGCCCAACTACTGAAAATAGCTGGCCTTTTAAATGGCATACTTAATTTTTTGAAATGACCCAATTGAGGTGCAAATAGTTTTTTTGTGACCTTGAAACGAATTTTGAAAATTCATAGAAAGAAGACTATGGCTGGACCAACTACTGTAAATAGTTGACCTTTTATCACGATCTATAAATCTTTCGGATGGTATACTTTATTTGTAAATTTCCCTTAAGAGAGGTGCCAGAAATCGCCCGTGACCTTGAATGACCTTGACAAACTTTAAGCCTTTAATATAAGTTATCTATAGGGCTGACGAATTTCTAGGACTAGTTGACCTTTTATGACCAATTATTGACCAGTTAAATGGCGTTCTCAAATATCAAATTTCCCATATATGAGGTGCCAAAAGTCCAGAGCCAAAACATATTTGTCTTTTTTTGGGGTCAAGTGTTGCTCTCAAAATTGATTGGAGTGGAATTTTTTGACAACCTCAACGAACTCTCCGAATAGAAGATCAAGGATTTGGTATCTCTTTTCTCAATGTGACGAAATGTATATTATATTGTCATGATACAAGATCAACCGATTTCTCCAGACTGCAAAGGCTGTGTGTCATGGGAATTTGGGCCTATGTAATGCAGGCACGGATCAAAGGCTTAGAAGTCTTCTGGATCACTTTCATCTTCTTCGTTTTTATCAATTTCTAACGAAAAACTTAATCTGGAATTAAAACACAACTGGTCTTGACATTTTCTGCAAACTGATAAACGAGTCAATCCAAATTTTCGACCACATCATTTTTAACCGAATCTTTTGTAAAGAAATTATTTTCAAAACAATATCTGGAGCTCCTAAGCAAATAAGCTTGATCCAAGAGATTAGAAAAGAACAAACGAGCGTTCTTTTCTAGTCTTTTGGATCAAGCTTATTTGCTTACCACTTCTGAACTTGATAATAAGCTCTTAGCAAGTGTTGCTCTGCAGGCTGCATGCTTGGTTTGTGGGCAATAAATTTGTATTTTTTTTAATAACTTTGCAAAACACAAATAATGCCGTTCATGGATGGAACGACCTTGAAGTGGAGCATTATAAAATACTAAGCGTAATGTCAGTGGTGCTTTGGTGGGTATTGAAAAGGAAGTCAAGGAGTTGGGTTTAACGGTGAATGAAGGCAAGACCATGTATATGCTATCACCAAGAAAGGACAAGCACAGCTATAGTTTTGAGGTGGTCAGAGACTTTGTCTTCCTAGGTTCCGCTTTTAACTCAGCAAACCATAGAAGTGCTGAGATCAAACGAAGCATTACTCTTGCCAATTTCTTGCAATCAGTTAGGTTCAAGGTAAAGTGTCCCTGTCTGAGACGCTAATCATCCCGGTCCTAATGTATAGTGCAGAGGCATGATATGAGCACTATTAAGGGTGGATGAGAACGCTTTAGGCTTACATATAATAAAAACGAAAGTTTATTATTTTTGTTTTTGTTTACTCTTGAACATAAATTTTAGGCTTCTTTGAGAGGAAAATTCACCGGGTGATTTTTGATCACGTCTGCATGGATAGGGAATGGAGAAGAAGATACAACAACTAACTGTACGGTCTGTACCGCGAGACCGACCTAGCACAAAAGTTAAAAATCATTAGCAGCTTAGAGAAATCAATGCTCTGACCAGGAAAGTCTTTTAAAGTTAACCCTGTGGGAGAGCGCAGTAGAGGAGGATAGCATAACAGGTGGGGCTAGTAAGTGGAATAGGACCTCAACCAACTTGGCATTCTACGAGTGTATAATAATTTTTTTATTGAAATTTTGAATAAACTTAAATTTTGAATTTTTAGCGTTTCGGAGAAAAATCGCAATTTAAAAAAAAACGGTTAAAAGAAAATAAGTACCCGAACCAATCAACGGGGGCAGGATTTGTAGGGCAGGGTATAAAGAAGGTTAATTCGAAAATTGAGCTTTATAGGATTTTTTCCGTAGCAAAATTCTAATTTTCCTGGGCTATTAGAAAGTAAAGTTCAAATAATATCCAAATTATGGATTTATGTCCCAAAGTGCACATTGCTTGTGGTTATACTCCCTCAAAGAGTTCAATTTACTTAAGGATTTAAAACCTTTCATTGCAAAGCGATATCTACCTTCCACGCCTTCTTCAGGCAAAAGCTTTGCAGAAAAGCTCAAAACACATTCCACACATTTTCTGAGAGCAACAAAATTGCCTTCATTTCCCTCAACCCTTTACCCCACACATTGGAGTACCTATGTTTTGAAATGAACCACACACACAATAATTAAAACAACCAGACCATCAGACCACCCAAAAGTTGAAGCAGAAACAGTTCGAGCAATCCAAACAGTAGCAAAGCAAGCAACACACGTAGATGAAACAGCAAAATTAAATCTGAGAGATGCCATGCCGATGCTGATGCTGTGCAGAGAAGTACGAGCATGAAACATCACAGATGCGCCATCAGCCACTGGAGCTGAAGCTGGAGGATTGTTATTTTGTTCGGGCTGGATCACCCCGAAATCTCTTCCGCTCCGGGGGGAATTTCGTTGCGGTTTCTAGTGGGTTGGGTTTAAAATTATTTTGTTGCTATATACAATGTAAGCAAGAGTGCGGCGAGGGCGACGACGACAGCGGGCGGAGCAAAGCAGTATGCGATGATTATAATTTGGAAATTGAGAAAAATTTGATTCCCATTTGCATGCGACACACACACAAACGGACACCAGCTCGGGATGCAGCAGCATAGCAATGCAGTGCACTATTATATAGCAGAATCCTTTTCTTTTGGGTTTCCGTGGAAAATGTTAAAACTGTTCTCCAACTGCTGGCTGGCATCATTCATCTGCGGGACTAGACTCCGAACCGGGAGCCAGGAAATAAATAATTTGGATGCTTTCGGATACGGAGAGAAGTTGATGGGAGACTCGAATCACGTGTACGGGCGGAGCTCCCGCTCTGAAATTCTCCTTTTACATTTTTTTTTTTTTTTTTTTTTTTGAAAAACAAGAAAATCTCAAAGCAAATTGTAAACAGAACTCTTTTCGGTCTGTCGCTTTTACGAATACATGCGCGGAACTATTTTAAAGTTTTAATTTATTTTTTAGTTTCGAGGAAAACTTTTAAAAGAAAAACTAAAAATAAAACAAGTTTTGTTGTTTTTTTTTTTTTGTTCCCTTACACAGAGATATAACAAATCACAAAAAAAAAACTAGCAACGATTTCATTTGCTTGCGCAGCAAGGACTTCAAGTAGGAGTGCAATGGCGGCAACAGAATCTATCGAAATATAGAGTGACATGAAAAAATGCAACCACAGAAAAGCTTAGAAATGTTACATTCGGTGATAAGAATAGAAAGTAGCAAACTTTTTTTTGCAAAAAAAAATATATTTGGGGGGATGATTTATATAGCTGAGGGAGGGATTTCTGGTAGGTAGACATATTGAATTATGTATGTATGTCGACTAGACTAGCTACACACATAGGTTTATCTACAGATTATTATTGTGGGAGAAAAGTGAAATTGAATTCCTGCAACAGGCTCGCTCTTGTATGATTTTTGTTTATGAAATAATATTTGGGTTTACTTATTACTTAAGAAGTTTTTGTCTACACATAGTTTAAACCTAAAAGGTAAAAACCAACATGATTAAATTACTTTTTATTTTTGTAATGTTTTTGAACTTTATGTTACCTTCGCAGACTGTGTAATGCGTTGTAATTGTAATTTGGTAGGTATATATTAAAAAAGGAACTATGTAATTAATTTGAATTATAAAAGTTCCTATTGGAAAGGACGAACTTTTAACCTCATATTATAACTATTATAACTAATGGACCAATAAAATCTAATTTTTAAATGTAAAATATTATTGCTAAGAATTCATTTAAGGAATTGAATTTTCAAATAGACGGTTTCCAAGGTCGGCAAATATTGTCAGATCTGTCAGTGAAAAATTGTCCAAAAATTCTTACAACGGAAAAAAGCATTGTCAGACAATTGTCAGGCCATTGGGTGATATGTATAAAACGGAAGTATACTTGCTAAAACTAGTGTTAAATTTTCTCCTAAGGCCATCTGTTAATATCTTTTGAACTAAGTTAAACCCAGACATTTTTAAGAGCTTATAAGAACTATAAAAACTGTGTTTCCGGCGCCAAAATAACTTTGATGTCGATGGCTTGCATGAAATGCATGAAATGTTTTCGAGCAGCCGTATCAAATTATTTTGTTTACTTTAAGATCAGTACCTTGAAATTAAATCTAAAACTTTTATTTCAGCTTGTTTTTTGTTCCTTAAAAATCGCGTTTTAAACTAAAATTTTGCTTCAACACATAATTCTCTCCAAAATTTTGTCAACTATTTTAGCCGAGTGTTGCGCAACTACAGAAAAAATATCGTTTTTGGTGTCGTACATCACTTACTAAGCTGTCAAAATTTAGCGCACGAAAAATTATTTGCCGTAATCTTCTCGAGCTGGTAAATTTGTAAGCCTATTTTTTTAATGAGACTTAGGTAAACGTTACTTTGGAAAAATAATAATCAAAGTCCGGAAATATTTGACTTTATTGTCATTTTTTCAAAATCAAATAGAAAATCCCATTTTATTTTAGAAGATTCACATGGTACATCGAAAGCAATTTTTTTGAAACGGCTTGATATAATTTTTATTGAGAGAACAGCAGCTGTTTTATTTGAAATTTTCTCCACAAATATTATGTTAAAATATAGCAAGCATTTTAGATTGTGTTTGAAGAACAACGTGGGAGCTAAAACTCAGCACCTTCTACGTACTGCTTGGATTTGGATGTATTCATCCTACAAGAAACATTCAGAATCAAAATAAAAATACTATATACATATTTGAGTCTTTAAAAAATAGTTCTTACAACTTTTTTGTACATAGTGACGTTCATGACATTATATGCGAATAGGTTTTATTCATGTAGAATACCAATTACAGCTTCTCCATTTCCAGTCATAAATTTTTACATTAATCTCTGTAGGTATATTTTTGCGTTATGAAAAATTTTTTGGACTCTAACCACTCGACTATACATTAACTCAATTAGGATTGGGGAATTAAAACAAAATGCCTCAAGTCCCCCCAAAGCCAAATCCTAGATCCACGACTGTTCACCGTGTAACAGGGGGTGTCAGCAGTGAACCACTGCGTATTACTCAGTGAACCATTGATATTTGTTTATCGTAATGATAAAATTAAAAGTTGTCAAAAATAAAAGATTATTCTAAACAAATTAAAATGCAGATCCTTAATTGAAAAAAAATAATATTTTTACGAAAATAAAAATTAAGCAATAAATAGTCATAATAAAAACTATCTTCGACTTCATATGTGTTGTTTCTTGCTAGGGAAAATCTCAAAAAATTATGTACCTATAATAACGGGTGATTTTTTAAGAGGTTTAGAACTTAAAAAAAAGAAAAACACAAAAAATTCGAAAAAATGAATAAAATATTTATTTGAATCGATATTTTGAATTTTGCAATTTAATGTTTAAAGATAATTTCATGCAAATGTTGACCGCGGCTGCGTCTCAGGTACCCCACCCGCTGAGTCCAATTTTGGCATACTCTTTTACACATATCGGCCGGTATCTCACGAATGAATGCATGGATGTTGGCTTCCAGTGCGTCAATCGAAGCGGGCTTGTCCCTATAGACATTAGCCTTGACCTACCCCCACAAAAAATAATCTAATGGTGTCAAATCGCACGATCTAGGCGGCCAATTGACCGGCCCGAAACGTGAAATTAACTGTCCACCAAACTCGCTTCGCAATTGCGCCATTGTTTCACGTACTGTGTGGCATGTGGCACCGTCTTGTTGAAACCACATATCATGCAAGTCAAGAACTTCCATTTCGGGCAAAAAAAAGTTTGTTATCATCGCTCGGTAGCGTTCACCATTGACAGTAACGCTGCGATTCGCATCATCTTTGAAGAAATATGGCCCAATAATGCCGCCGGCCCATAAACCGCACCAAACAGTGGCTTTTTCGGGATGCATTGGTAGCTGTTGCAATGCTTCTGGCTGATCTTCACTCCAAATGCGGCAATTATGCTTATTTACGTACCCATTCAACCAAAAATGAGCCTCATCGCTGAACACAATTTTTCGATAAAAAAGCGGATCCTCGGCCAGCTTTCCAAGAGCCCATTCACCAAAAATTCAGCGTTGTGGTAGGTCGGCTGGCTTTAGTTCTTGCACCAGCTGTATCTTAAAAGGCTTTACGCCCAAATCCTTCCGCAAAATTTTCCACGTAGTGCTGTAACAAAGGCCTAACTGCTGGGAACGGCGCCGAATCGACATTTGGCGGTCTTCTGTCACACTAGCTGATACGGCCGCAATATTTTCTTCACTACGCACAGTACGTAAACGTGTTGGTGGTTTAATGTCCAACAAAGTAAATTTGGTGCGAAATTTGGTCACAATCTTCCGAATAGACTGCTCAGAAGGTCGAGAATGCCGACCATAAAATGGAAGCAGCGCGCGATGAACATTTCGAACCGAGCACGAATTTTGATAGTAAAATTCAATAATTTGCAAGCGTTGTTCATTTGTAAGACGATCCATGGTTAAATTGCAAACCAAACTGAAGCTGTTTGACAGTGACACCACAGGTCAGCTGTCAAAACCAGTGTTGCCAAAACCAAACCAGCTAAAAAATCACCCGTTAAAAACTCTAAATAAAAAATAAAACCTAGTCTAGAGTTAACGTTTCCCTGGTTGCACCATGGTTCAAGGTGTAATTTACAAAGTTGGTTCACTGTTTTCTTTTTTTTTTTTTGCCTTTTTGGAAAAAAATTAATGGTCCTATTTTACTTAATCATTGTTTTAAATTTACAATAATATCAATATCAATATCAATTTTAAAGTAAATTGAACTAATCCCCCTAGACATATTACTTTTTCAATAAGAACACAGGGAAAATGTACGGTTTCTCATTTACAAAGCAGCTGTTTAAGCAGAAAATTTAAATGGTTCACTGTTTCACGTTGCTCACTGTTGGGACAGTCTATACCCTACCCTTTTAAGAAAGCATTATAAATAGTTGGTTTCGTGTAATTGTTACTATTTTTAACGGGATAAATATATTTTTTTAATACTACTCGTACTTACTGTAGATACTAAATATACGTAGGTAAGGTAGGTAGGTACCAGTTTTAAAGATTTTCCATTCACTTTCACACAGACTGAAAAACCAAGAAATGATGGGTAAAGTTTCAAAACTCTTCATTTTTGATGTTAAAAGCTAGAAAAATGATATTAGTAATTAGTTTTAACGCTTAACTATAAGTTTAGAATGAACTTTTATAAATTTTGTATGGTTTGAGCCTAAAAATTACAAAAAATCAATTTGATTTGGAAAAGAAAAGTTTTGAAAAATACGATTTGAAATATATGGGAATCGATGAGTTTTGATATGAATAGACAAGTTTGAAATAAAAAAAATTATTTTGATTGACAAAAAAAAATTAAAACTCTAAATAGCCCAACGTTTATTAATTCCTTGTAATCGAGAGAGATCTAAGAGCACGTATTTTGTTTTGCAATGAAGAGTTTTGGTGCGGAATTTGATTGGTATATTGAAATAGATGAGTTTAAGTTAAACGGCTGTGTGGAATAGTGTAAGTAGTTTTGAATAAAACACCACTTTTCAAGTACCAAAAACTATAGGAAATAATAATTTTTTATAAGTTTTAGCTTATACGTGGATGAAAGACCTTTTAAAGAACAGTTTTCTTATAATTTACTCAGAAAAGTGGAACAGAAAAGTTTCGAAACAATATCAACTAGTGTGTATTGTCTTTATAATGCATCGTCTGTTGTCGAATCTTAATGTAAGATTGAAAATTGCTGAATTGGTAAAATCGAGTAAAAATTCATTAAAAGGTTAAATTTTTGGGGGTACAAAAAATCTCCAACGAAATAAAGCTAAACTGTTTTTTTTTTATCTCAAAAACAAGAGGAGTGCCAAAATCAAAATATAGCCTCAGTTCAGAAAATCGTAGATCCCGGCGGATGATCGGTATACAATGTGAGTTAATCGAAATATCAACGAAGCCAATTTGGTAAAACGAAAAACCTTTTTTTTCATCTCATATTTTTAACAATTGAAGAAATATTGCTTGGTTTCTATGTTTTCTATAATAGTAACTATGAGTAAAATATTGTCATGGAAAATGTTTTTTGGATACCTTCTACCTACTAAATATTTTAGGTATTGAAACCAAAATATTCAACTTTTATTATAGCTTTGTTTTTCTAATTTAAGTCTAATCTTACTCTACAAATTCCTCATGTTTTATTTCTTTGATTTAGTTTTAGGACACAACAAATACTACTACTGCTATCCCTTACCTATATCCATTTTAACTCAGCCTATAGCATGTTTTTATCCTCAAACTACATACATATTAAGTATATTCCTTTATAAGGGCCTGACTTACTTTCAATTAGTTGAAATACCGCACCAACACTATACTTTCTCCTTAAATCTCTTTCATAAGCAAATTGTTCGTTCTTTTGATATTCAAAGCCAAATAAAACCCTTTTCAATATATATTCATCTCGCATTTATACACAAAAAACATCCAGCTTCCGGTTATATCTATTTTCTAAAATTCTGTTCTTTTACAAAAACTCTTTCTTCTCACATCTCCGTACGACCCTCATCACTTTAGCTTTTGGGTATTATTAAAATATTCATCTCAACCTAACCACTTTGAAAAAGCAATAAATTATATTCTAGTTAAAAAGGATTCATAAATCCTTGAGCAAATGACCAACCAACTAGATCCGCATCCGATGTCCAACACCCATCCCTTCCGGTATAATTTCCAACCGTCCACTTCGTTATTCTAATAAGAATTTCACAGTAAAAGAATTTCCCATTCCTAAATCTAACTAAACAAACTGATGACGATGACGGCAGAATATTTTGAAGACTACAACAACAAACAGGGATGACCTCTGTGTTTCATGTTTTACAAAAATTCTCATATTTTATTCGAATTCCTTGATCATCCCTTAGGCTTAATCGAGTTTGTTTCAATTTCAGTTTGAGTTGAATAGAAAAATCATTCTAAAACACCTAAAAGTAGACATCATACACACAAATCATTACTAGGTGATTTAACATAATTTCAGGCGTATAGCTAAAAAAGCTGCAATACATTTTCAGTGTCCAGTGATGTTATAATATTGGTTTGGAATCAAAAAAAAGATTAGATAGTAAAAATATATCTGTCTGAATGATCTATTAATGTAGCCAAAGCCACCTTAATTGTGATCTCATTTCCTAAGAGACTAGGTAAATTGTGTTCTGAAAATTTAATCACAAAGAAGTATACAAAATTTGGTGATTTTTAAATAAATAAAATGCACGACTATAGGTCGCACGTACAGGCTCTTATATTCAGGAGGCTGGCTGAGGGATATAAAGCTGGAGGCATAATCTAGGCACATCTAGAGTCTATCATATTTAAAGTTAATCAGGTAAACTCCAGTTTTGTCACCATCTATGAATATTCCCATGGAAATCATGAGAACAAAATGTTTAAGGCTTGAAATATGATATTTAAATTAGCATAAATAACTCCTTTATTAGTTGTAGGTGAAAAAAGAATTTGCCAACTGTTCTTGATCAAATATGTAATTGTATGGAAAAAAAATTTAAATCGTTGGAGTTGTTTTTTTTTTTTAAATTTTTATCGGTGCCTATATCAAATTCATAAAACATTTTTTAAGGAAAAATTTTGATATGCAAATCTGAAGTATTTAATCGTTTGCATATAAAAATAAAATTTCAAGAAAATTGACAAACTTTTTTTGTGATTCCTATCGAATTTTCCAAAAACTGATACTTTTTAAAAAAAATCTTTGAAAATTTTGGTGTGCAGTATTTTTAAATCCTATTTAAAATTTTAATGTACAAAACAAGTTTGAATCAATTCAACCGATAATGAGGAAATTTAAAATAAAATGATCATTCTATAATTTTTATTATTGTTGCTAGTAGATTCCACTTAGTTAAGCGTACAGCAAAAGTTTTATAGGAATCGCAGAAGTCATTTTTAAGAAGCAAATACTTTCCTGAGCGGTTTTCCAACATTTGTATGGAAGGTACCTTTATTTTTGTATAAAAGTAAAATTCTCTATACAAAATTCCATAAATACTGAGTTTCAAATAAATCGAACAAGTAGTTTTCAAAATATTGGCTTTTCAAACAAAATTGCTATTCAATGGAATTTTCTTAAAAACCCCAAAAAAAAATTATTTTAAAAATTTAAGAAAAAAAAATGTTTACTATCGTTGAACATTTTTTAAATATCCAAAAAATATCATTTCTAAAATTAATTACTGAAAATAAAAAATTACTGAAATATATGAAATGTAGAAAATAAGCAAAAAATTGGTATTTGGGAAGCAAGTACCATTAATAATCAATTTTTAAAAAATGGTTTCCTGTATAAAAATAGCCTTTACTAAAAGGTGCCAGTAAGTTAGTTTTAAGATATTGATAAGTAGGCTAGTTTTTATGAATTTTTGTCTAGTTTTAAGATAGTTTTAAGAAAATTTGAAAAATAAAATTGAAATAAAAAAAAAAGCCTTTACTAAAAAAATTATTTTTCTTTTAAGAAAAATTGTGGAACCTTTTTTGAGAAAAATTAGATCTTGAATTGCTAAAAATTATTGCAGGTAGCGTTATTTTTTGTTCTTCAAAAAAAAAATCCTGGGGAGTAGCTATCACCAAAAATTACTATATGAGTGATTTTTAGCAAACTGTTACTTTTAAGTTCCTCGGTGAATTTTTGCATATTTAGCATTTTTTCCACTATTAACAACTGTATTAGCTAGTAGATCACGTGTTCGATATTTGAAAATTCAATTGGCAAAAAAATAAATACTTACTTACTTAAAGTGGCGCTACAGTGCGGGTGGACCAAGGCCCCAACCAACGAGCTTCTTCCACTCGGCCGGGTTTATAGCTAGCTGTCCCCGGTTTCGCACGCCGGGTTCATTGAGGTCCTCTTCCACTTGCGTGTACCACCTGTTACTCTACTGCGCCGTCCCACGGGGTTGGATTCAAAGACTTTCCGGGCCGGAGCATTCTTGTCCATTCACTCTTGGTGACCCAGCCATTTCATTCGTTGGCTTTTCACTTTACTGGTTAGGTCGGTTTCCCTGTACAGTCGAGGGTTGTATCTTCCTCTCAATTCCGCACATATGCAGACGGGACCAAAAATCACCCGTAGAATTTTCCTCTCAAAACAGCCTAAGGCGTTCTCATCTACCGTTAATAGTGTCCCATGCCTCTGCACGATATATCAAGACCAGGATGATAAAGCGTCTTATACAGGGACACTTTAGTTGCTCGAGAGAGGGCTTATTTGCTTCTCAATTGCCTTCTTAGCCCAAAGAAACAGCGATTAGCAAGAGTAATTCTTCGTTTGATCCCTGCATTGGTATCGTTTGCTGAGATTATAGTGGAGCCTAGGAAGACAAAGTCTCTGACCACCCTTAAAATTATAGCTATCTATAGTGATGTTCTGCCCAAGATGTCAGTGTTGGGTGTCCTTTCTTGTTGACAGCACATATTTGGTCTTGCCTTCATTCACCGTTTAACCCATCTCTTGGTTTTTTCCTCAATACTCTCGAAAGCAGCATTGACATCACGCTTTGTTCGTCCAATTATGTCAATATCGTCAGCGTAAGCGAGTAGATGGACGGACTTTTGAAAAATTGTACCTCTAGTGTTGAGGTGAGAGTTTTGAACAATTCTTTCAAGAACGAAGAAGTCTCATGACCGCGTGTTGCCTTCTCTTAAACCTTTTCTGACACCATAGGTATTGAAAAGGTCTTTGCCGACCTTGATGGAGCAGCGTGAATTCTCCATCGTCATCCTACACAAACGGACAAGTTTGGAAGGTGTGCCAAAACTAGACATTGCTCTATCTAGCTTTTCTCTATAGATGCTGTAATATGCAGCCTTGAAATCGAAGAAGAAGAAATCGTTTTGAAACTCCTGGGTTTTTTTCCAAGATCTATGGATATTTGGTCGATGGTGGACTTTTCTGGTCTAAGGCCACACTGATGTTGACTTATCAAGTTATTGGCGGTTGGCTTTAGGCGATCACAAAGTACGGCAGAGAAGATCTTGTACGTGATGTTAAGAATACTGATTCCTCTTTAGTTGGTGCAGTCCAGTGGATCATCTTTCTTGAGGATCAGGCAAACAATGATGAGGTTCCATTTATCGGGCATGCTTTCCTTCGACCATATTTTGCATACTCCCAACCAATTCATTACCAGCCACTTTGAATAGCTCGGCCGCGAGACCATCAGCTCCAGCAGCTTTATTGGACTTAAGTTTAGATATAGCTATCTTCAATTCGTCGGGATCGGGTGGACGGAATTGTTGGTCTCTGTGGTCCAGGTTGAATTGTGCAATCTGCAAAGCAGCGAAATTCAGTTCATCATAGCCGTTATACAATATGCAGAAATGATTTTTCCATATCCTCAGCACCAACTGCAATTTTACCACGATGTTCCCCTGTTTGTCCTTGCAGGCTTCGGTTCGGTCTTTGCAACTGTGGGCTGGAGGTTCTTTTTACCTTTTGGTAAAACTTTCGAATTTAATTCATGCAATGGCATTCCTCTATTTCCTCGATCGCACGCTTTTCATGTTCCTCTTTTTCTTCTGAGTGTTCCTCTCTCCTCTTCTGCTCGTAGAGCTCGCGAGTAGCTCTGGTCCTCCTATTCAGCACCACTTTGTATGCCTGTTGTTTGGCTGCTTTTGTACTTGCCACTAATACATACACTAAAAAGTGTATGTATTTAAAAAACAAATAAACTATTTTGCACCCCAAATGACACAATGGTGGGGATGTCCCAAACCTGAGGTTATCTACTATTTTGTTAGAGTTCGGCGTCAAGTACACTAGTCACGGAAATTAAAGGAACAAAATCTAATTTTTTTTTTATAATTTTTGTTGGTGTTTTCTTAAGAACTGTATCTTTGTGATGAGGGGTCATATTTAGTTGGCACAAAAAGCCTTATGTTTTTTGTTTGCAAATATTTTTTTTTTACCGTACCGTTATTGCGTTATTGAAAAAAACTTACACCAAATAAAAAATTTTGATTTTCTGTTTTTTTTTTCTCATTTTCATAGATAATTTTTTTAGCTAATCGAATGTATGGTCAGATATTACCTGTTTATAAAGTTTCAATTTATTTTTTTGTCGTAAAATTTTTTTGCATGGTGACGAATATCTCAGCAAATAATGATGTCATACAAAATTCAAAGATAGTTTTGGAATTTTTAATGAAATTTTTAAATGATTTTTTTAAGATTTTGTAGAGATTTTTTTACTCTTAAAAAAAGAAAAATTAGAAAATTGTAAGGGATTTGACTTCCCGCTAGATAGGGGCCAGGCTTTTGTTGAGACACGACATTACTTTTAACAGTCTATAAAGAAGAAATAGAAAACTGTTATTATTATTTAAGCCCCTCAAATGTAACACTTAAAAATATTTAAAAAAAAACTTATTTTATATTGTGAGAGATAAAATACAAAATTTAACATCACTGCCTATAGATACGAGTGCGTATGACTTTTTTTTAAATGCCTCATCAGATAGTGTGGGACAAAAGGAATTAAATCGAATTTTTATAGATGGACGGCTAGTTTCATTTCGTTTGAACACAAAAGGTGAGAGCATTGTTAGCCTATCCTGTAACCTGTTTGAACTTATAATCAAAAGCGTTGGAGCGGCTAGAAATAGTCAAATAAGGTTTTTTTTTATTTACGTATATATGCAATAGCTTCTTTTGTTTTGCTTTGTCCTTTGCAATTACTCTATGAAATGACCATAATTAATCCTTCTTTTGGGCATGCAAATTAAGCCAAGCAAGGGTCAGATTGGGGATTGGTATTATAAGAGTATGTGTGTGTATATGCGAAGGTACCTAGAGACATTAAACAAAAAGGACACATCAGCTATACTTTTACGCACATATCACATATGTGCGAAATTCATTCAAAAGGAAATCTCTCATTGTTGGACAAAGAAAAGCACTTCTTCCCTTTTTAATAACAAAGCATTTTCATATATGTATATAGGTAAAAGTATAAAACTTCGAAGGGCAACCCGCCCTTTTGGATTTTTGGCTAAATGTCTGGACCCCTTTTTGCTCGACTCATTGGCATTTTTGAATTCAATGGACTAAAGGTCATTGCTGGATTTATGTACCTACCTTACCTATTGCTGCTGTTGTAAAATGTCCTTTTTAAAACAACCCAACAAAAACCTATACGAGTTTATAAGACATATACAGACACATAACTATCTATATCTATTGTTGTTAGCCTTGCATTTAACTTTAAAGAAGAAAGAAAAATTAACTTTGCATCTAATTTCGATTTTGAGCCCGAATAATGTGGTCATTAATTTTCAACCCTTTCATGTGTATGGTATGCATAGAAGAAGGAGGCAACCGACACATCCCATATAGACTCTCTTTGATGGTGTCTACATGTGTTCCAACTTTCATTCATTATTCATTCATGTACACATACATATACAGAATTCACATCTTACTATGATTTAAAGGATGAATTCTTCTATGATGTTGTTCAGCTTAAGTTTTTGGGGAGAACTTTCGATTTAAAAATTATAAATAGAAAAAAAAAACTTTGAAACACATCCCTTGTTGCTGATGTGAAGAATTTTAGAGTGTCGGGGGATTTAATTAAAATTAAATCTCATTTTTTTAGTTTTATAGGTGTTATTCATATATTATTATTTAAAAAGCTATACAAACTAACAGGTAAATTTTGTATTGTATTTAGGTGGTTACATAATGTAGGCGTGATTTTTAAATGTCTTTACTTGAGAGTATCTCCAGTCACAGAGTACGCACGTTTCCAATCAGGGCGGGGGGCGGGTTGGTTGTTGATTCTATGAAAACATCACACACAAAAATTGATTTTATCAAAACTAATTAATCACTAATTAAAGCAAATTATTAAGCAATAAATGTTATATCTATAAGTATTTTCCACTTAAAAAAAAAAACATAGAAAACATAGAACGAAAAATTCAACATTGTAAAATTTATTAGCGACTATTAACCACGTATTATTAAGTTATAAACCATTCTTTTTTTAAAGTGGTGCTATGCTAACTTGATGATGGTGAAGATAACAAAAAATAAAAAAAAAACGATGAAAACATTGCAAGAAAAATTCTAAATCGTCACAACAAATTCAAGACTTCTAGTTAACGGCAAATTGTTAAGCCTTACACCATTCGGTATTAGCAGTGTTATTGTTACCCCGTTTTTAAGAGTTACATTGCATACAAGCTAGCAAAGGACGCAAAAAAAATAGAAAACATTGAACGACAAATTCGAAATTGTCACAACTATTCAATGACTAATTAACTGCAAAATATCACCCTACCCTATTTTCGAATAGTCAAAATTGCTTTGCTTAATTGAAACAAATAACTCAAAACGCATAGAAGACTTCTCATGACAAAATTGATTTTTTCACAACTAATTAATGAATTATTAGACAAATTATTACTAAGCCCTAAAATATTAGAATTTAAAAGTTTTTAACAGTTTAAAAAAAACATAGAAAATATAGAACGACAAATTCTAAGGTGTCACAACAAATTAACGACAAATTATGCACCTCACAATTTTTCGATTCGTTAGAGTTCTTTTGCTAACTTGATATCAAGAAAGCAAAGTACTTAAAAAACATAGAAAACATTGCACGATCAAATTGAATGTGTTGCAGCTATTTAACAACTAATTTCTGGCAAAATATTTAGCCATCAATGATGAGGAATAAGTATAGTTTTTACTGATTTTTGACAGGGTTCTTTGCTAACTTGATATTAAGTAAGCAATGCACACAGAAAACATAAAAAAACATTGAAAGACAAACTCTAAACTGTCACAACTAATTAACGACTAATTAACGGCAGATTGCCCACCTATTTATTTCTCAATTCGTCAAAGTTGCTTTGCAACTTTACACTCATGAAAAATTGCCTTTGTATGGAATATACTTACATACTCGTATCGTCTGTCTTCTGTCAAAACCTCGTATGTTCTAAAATGAAATTTTTTGTATTTTATAGCTTTAAAAATATCATTGAAATTCAAATATTAGTCATCTATCATTATCATTTTATACAGAAAAAGAAGTATTCCAGAGACTGTTAAAAAGCCTTTGAATACCAAGTTTCAAAAAATTGACCTATACATAGTAGTACAGTAAGCCTTGTAGTTTCATAGGACTGAGACTTTGCGTCAAATCCGGTAGTTCTGATTTTTTGCTGAGTTGTTTATGATGTTGATCTTGTGATAAATCCAATTTTTCGACCTTGAGCGTCAAACACAACCTTGGTAAAAATCCAAAAAACCACGAAATTTTCGCGGTTTTTCGAGTAATTGGGGAGTTTTAACCAATACAGAGTAAATTTAAACCAATTAAGAGTAAAACGTTGTTCTACGATTTAAACCACCTTACTAAATTTACTTCAATTTGAGTTCAAAACCATCTCCATAGACCTTCCAGTTTCCAAGGGACGGCCTACTAAAGTATAGCAATAATAAATTCAAAACAACAAGTAGTATATTAAAGTGTATAATAACAAATACAAGGTCTTTGACATATGCTGCATAAAAACACCAGAGCGTGTGGATCGGGCCAAAAGAAAACAACTTTAGTACAGGATAAGGAGTGTATATCCCCCCGTTTAGGCGGGAGGGGCAATTTTATGAAAAGTTGACTTCAAATAAAAAAATAACTTTACAGAAACAATGGTAATATCTGGACAAAAATCCTTTAACCTATCTCCAGCCAGAAATCCATTCTTGATTTTTTTTTTAATAAAGTTATTTAACCCGATAGTTTGTGAAAAATGTACTTTCAAACTCAAAATTTTGACAAAAAACACGATTTTCTTTGTTAATTTACATATTTTTTTTATTGGTATTTTTATTTAACCTAAAATAAGGTTTTAAAATTTAATGCCTATATTAATTTGTATTTAAATACTGAAAACCAAATGCTGAATTGGTTTCTAGTTCTTAAGATAACTGAAACTAATCTGAATAATTTCAATATTTTACTCGACTAAAAATAATTTCAATATTTACCAAGGTTGTGTTCGGCGCTCGAGGTCGAAAAATTGGATTTATCACAAGGTCAACATCAAAAAAAAAACTCAGCAAAAAATTAGAACTACCGGATTTGACGCAAGGTCTAATGTATATAGTTACTGTATTATAGGTAGTCAAAATATGATTTTATTAGAATTTTTTTTAAACCCAAACAAATATTTTTTGAAGATTTTGGTAGAAAAACTGTTAAAATTTTTTAGAAGCTTATTTATAAAAAAAAAATTACTGAAATCAGAAATCCAATATGAAGTACCTACCTAGATCGAAAATAAATAATAGTTTTTTTGGGAGGTAGCATTAATAACAAATTTTTGAAAAATTTTAAGTTTCCTAAAACAGATGGATAGACAGAATACCACTTGAAAGGCCTTGTAATCTATAAAAAAGGGCAGCTAGTCTCAGTAATCATTTTGTTGCAAATTTCCCATAAATGAGGTGCCAAAAATCGCAATGACCTTGAATTTTTTAAAAATTAGTTAAAAATTCATTGAAAAATATGAATGGTTGACCAATTACTGAAGATGCTTACCTTTTATGACCATGAAGTGGCCTTTCAAATGGCATACTTAATTTTTTGGATTTTTTGCCAAAAGTTTTTTTGTGGCCTTGAAACGAATTTTGAAAATTGATAGAAAAAAAACTATGGCTGACCAATTACTGTAAATAGTTGACCCCTTATCACGATCTAGAGATCTTTCGGACGGTATACTTTTTTGGTAAGTTTTCCTTAAATCAGGTGCCAGAAATCGCGCGTGACCTTAATAAACCTTAAGATTTTATTACAAGTTATCTAGGGCTGACCAATTTCTTGGACTAGTTGACCTTTTCTGACCAATTACTGACCAATAAGATGGCATTCTTGTATATCAAATTTCCCATATATGAAGTGCCAAAGGTGTAGAGCAAAATTGTGAGATCCATTTTTTTTCCTTCCATATCAAGTCTGACCATTTCATTTTTTTTTTTTTACAAATTTCTGCCTATCTGTCTTAGGAAACTTTACTTTTTCAAAAATTTGTTATTAATGGTACCTCCCAAAAAACAATAATTTATTTTCGATTTAGGTATGTAGATACTTCAAAATCGTATTTCTGATTTCAATAATTTTTTTATAAGGAAGCTTCTAAGCAAATTTTGACTGTTTTTTCTAGTTTCTACTAAAATTTTCAAAAAAAATTAATTTTTAAGATTTAAAAAAGAAATTCTTAATCAAACTGTAATATGACTATGTGTAGGTCAATATTTTTGATACTTGGTGTTTTCAACCATAAATCGGCCGATACTGCTGCAACTTCATGTTCGATATTCGTACGAAGTTCATCAATCGTCGCTATCTTGTTGGCATAGACCATAGACTTGACATAGGCCCACAGGAAATAGGCTTACGGCGTCAAATTGCACGACCGAGGCGGCCAAGCGACTGGACCATTTCGTGAGATAACACGTTCTCCAAACTTGGTTTCCATTAAATTGAATGTGACATTCGCTGTGTGGCTTGTGGCGTCGTCCTGTTGGAACCACATATCCTCCAAGTCCATATCATCCAATTGGGGCCAAAAATATTCGGTCATCATTGAACGGTAGCGATCCCCATTCACTGTAACGTGCCGAACTTGATCATCACGGAAGAAGTACGGCCCAATGACGCCGCCGGCCCATAAACCACACCAAACCGTTATTTTTTTGGGATGCAATGATGACTCATGGAGTACGTGTGGACTGCTGCCTGACCAATGCCGCATATTTTGTTTATTGACGAAGCCATTCAGCCAGAAATGAGCCTCATCCCTGAAGATGATTTTTCGATGAAAATCCGAATCATTTTCAAGTTGTTGCTCAGCCCAATTCACGAACTAACGACGCTTCTAGTGGTCAAGCGGCTTCAGTTCTTGCGTCAATTTAATCTTGTAAGGATGTAGGGTCAGATCTTTTCGCAAAATTCGCCACATTGACGTCACAGAGAACTTGAGAACGACGTGTGAGAGACACATTTGGGCTTTCTGCAACTGAAGCCTCAGCGGTAGCAATATTCTCGACACTACGAGCACTTCTTTGTCTCACTGGCACGGGAACATTTTGTACTGTGCCTGTGGATTCAAATTTTTCCACTAGACGCTCAAGTGTTGATCTACTAGGACGATTATAACGACCATAAATTGGACGTAGCGCTCTTAACGTTGATGCCACTGACTCCGAATTTCGGTAGTAAATTTTAAGAATTTCGACTCGTTGTTGGCTCGTATATCTTTCCATCATGAAATGGCAAACCTTATTGAAGAAAAATGTCAAAAGAACGGAAAGAAACATGGCGTCGTTTGCAGTCCCTGTCGGTCTACTTTTGTAGCGTCCCTGTTGAAAAACCCTTTATATTTATATGCGTTCAAAACTAATGTGTGTGTGCTATGCGCACAGTGGTACAGTTATGCCAAAGTGGAAATACTCATTTTTGAATTTGAATTTGAAATAAAAATCGATCCATAAACGCCACAAAATGAATTTTTGAGCAATAAACTTTAATTCAAAAAGCTAAAAATTCTGATATAACAAATAGTTTGAAATTAATTTGTATTTTTTAATTTTTATGTTTATTTTTAAACGAGCCGTTTGGTCATTAATCTAGTTAAAGCAGTTTTCAAAATTTAGGATTTTGACATTTTTTACGGCTTGCTTTTTATCTAACTTTTTAGATAGCGAAAACTTGAATACCAAATAAAACTTTTTAAGCTAGAAGTTTATGGTTTCGAGGAACAATTTAACATAGGAAAAGCTTCAAATTTTGCCAAAAAATATTTGAAAATCTATTTTTTAAGATTTCGCGAACCTTTATCCGGTCTTTTGGTAGTGGAAACTGAAATGAACTTTTTTAAACATAAACTCATCCATTAAAGATGAGTACAAAATTATTTTTTGAGCAGCAAATTAGCATTTAGAAAGCTACAATTTTGGGCATTAAGAGAATTACGGTTTTCGGATTTTCTTCTTAAGCAGAATTTTAAATACTAAAAAATCCGTAAGAGCTACAAAATAGACATTTGTGCAACAAATAAGAATTTTATTAGCTACAAACTCAGATATCAATTTTTTTTTATTTTTCACAGTGCCACCAAGATAAGGAACGTTGCATTTCAGCACCTGATTTTTACTTGTGAGTCTACAATGCAAAACTTTTAAGCTCACTGAACTAACAAAGTCATTTCATTTTGACACACGGCTTTTAAGGCAAGTCAAAGTTGATAAATTTGTATGGTTATGAAATCAGCCAATGTTTGTTTTTTTTTTTTATAAAATGACACCAATGAAATGATAGTGAAACAGAAAATCTGATTATTATTGTAAGCCAATTGACATATTGTTATTTTCGTACTTCATTCTCATAGATAAAAACCTGATAATGCTGGATTTATTTCTCTATGGGATACTTTCCACATCGGTACATTCATACTTCCGAATGATCTAGTGACAAAATCTCTTTGATCCTTTGTCCGAGTTCCCGAAATCAAACACCAACTTCCTATCTACGGATAAAAAAGGACCACCATCGAGACATTAGTACCTATATTTAAATTTATGCAAGGAAGTCCCTAAGTGGTCGATGTGTGTTTGACTAGACAGTTTGGCGTCTTCAAGTGGCTGAAACATGACATAAACACAAAAGACCAAAACCGTACCGCCAAAACCAACTTATCAAGTGGACCACACATAAGTTCGACCATTGATCCACCAAAACCACCACGATACCTTTAGTCGAGTTTCATATACATTCACATACGAGTACCTATAATAATCCTGAAAAGTGAGGATAACAAAAAATCAACATCTCAGACAGTATGACGCCGATTCGGAGACAACAGAATTTCCAAATATTACACACATGTCAATACCACACTCATAAATTTGTCTCTCGACAACTAAGAGAGGTCCTTATTGTTACGTCATGTTACTATTTGTTTTTCTTTGTTTCTGAAGTCAAGTATTATTATTTGGGATCAAAAGAACACAAAAATATCAACTCAGCTGCCAAAAATTACTAAAGGATTTTTTATCATTTGTTGTTTTTGTCGGAGCTCAAAAACAAGAGGTTTGAGAGTCCTTTTCTTGACTTTGCAAGGATAATGAATAGAGAGTTCTAAGAGGTTCATATATATCTACGTAACTTTATAATAATTCATCTAAGCTCAGCTCTCCGTCAATGTACATAGTTGGGAATAATTTTTGTTTTGTTGTTGTTTTCTCACTTTTTTCTGCACAGTCTTTTGATGGCTTGGTCTGGTGTCACAAGCATATTAATGATAGTGCTTCCTTGATTGATTAGTACCCATATGAAAATACATACATTACATACATGGCGGTGTTCATCCAAAATAAAATTAATTTTTCATCAGTGGCGTCCGTGGGAATTTCTGCGGAACAAGAGAAAGTTGCCTCTTTGTTGCCCTGTCTGCAGTGTTTACTTTTTTGAAGGAGAGTTGGGCAAAGGATGTTTTTGAATATTATTAAGTATAAATTGATTAAAAAGGAGCTATGTGCGTGCATATATATATAATATTTAATTGAAATTCAAGACCATAATATTACTAAACTTGTCAATTTGAGAGTAAAAAGACTGCAAGAAGCTCTCGAGAGTAAAACACGCAGGTGGCCATAGTAAAAAGTATTAGAAAGTATAAGAGAGTCACTCTCGAGAGTCACTCTTAAAAGTTTTTCTTTTTCTAAAAGTTTTTTCCTGTCTGGAGCTTCCTCAAGAAATTGTTTTTTTACCTTTTTGATTAGTTCGGTCCGTGTCTCCGTACAACTCGTATAGCTCATTGTTGTATCTTCTTCTCCATAGCATATCTGCAGACGGACAAAAATCACCTGAAGCAATCATCTTCAATAATGTCTATGTCTCTGCACCATACATCAGTACCAGGATGATATTGGTACCTTATGAATGCAGGAAAACTATAGTTGCTTGAGAGAAGGCTTGGCTCCTCAATTGTCTTTTTTAGCTTAAAGAAGCAGCGATTTTCAAGAGTATATCTTCGTTTGATCTTAACACTGGTAGGTACTGTTTACTGAGTTGAGTTGATAGCGGAAGTTTTTAATCATTTCAAAATTAAAGCTGTTCAAGACGAGTGGTAAGGTATCCTTTCTTGTTGTTATCGGCAAATAATTTAGTCTTACTTCACCGATTTACCCTTCTTATCTTCTTGGCTTCTTTCTCAATTGTCACAAAAACACCACAGTAAGCACACTTTATTCTTTCCATTATGCCAATGTCTTCGACGTTTGGAAGGACTTTTGAAAAATTAGTTGGCGTGAGAGTCATACACTGTTTTTCAAAAACGATGTTGAGGAAATTGAGTATCACAGTGCATTGAATCTCTCAAATCTTTTTTTGACATCAAAGATATCGATGAAATCTTTGCCGAGTTCGATCTGTATAGCTTGTCTCTATAGATGCTGTTATATGCATAAACTATGCCTGGAAATCGATGTAAAGGTGCAGGTTATCGATTTGATACTCCTGGGTTAGCAAATAATATGGTATGCAAATATTTGATCGATGGTCGACTTTCCTTAATTTTAGTAGCACTGATATAGACCTATAAGTTTGTTGACAAATGTCTTCCAGCACTCATATAATATGGCAGAGAAGATCTCATATGCAATGTTAAGGAGACTGATTCTTTTTTAGTTAGAGCAGTTCAGGGAGTTGCCTTTGTCGACGATAGGACAAACGATGCTGAGGTTCCACTCACTGGGCATGCAATTTCCTCCTTTCCAGTTAATCTCTTAAGGTTTCATGGAAATGTTTCTAATGATTTTCAATGGTTGATGGTGTCGA
This sequence comes from Dasysyrphus albostriatus, assembly GCA_946251815.1. NCBI lineage: Eukaryota > Metazoa > Arthropoda > Insecta > Diptera > Syrphidae > Dasysyrphus > Dasysyrphus albostriatus. Next base: position 52,580,649 of record OX276336.1, read on the forward strand.
CAAGGGAATACTTTGTAAAAGGTTGTAAGTAGAATCATTCGGAAAATGATCCTCACAGTATATTCTTTTGGCTTTAGTCTGGATATCCGTAGCATTACCTTGGCTGCAATGAGGTAGGTTCAAAGTTAACGTTAACCCCTCAGACATCATTTATCTGGTTGACAGGGGTAGTCAGGGTATCGTCATGTTCTATTATATGAATATCGAGATGATTTTTAAAAAACGTTTCAATTTTTTTGAAAATCAAATAATTGGAAGACGGTATGATAGATTTTTTTGTATCTCAATATTTAAGAGTTTTTAGTACTTTCTAAATTATTTTTAGAAAAGATTTTTCATATATGAAAAAAATACCTTCCATACAAAAGTTAAAAAACCGGAAGGGAAAATATTTTTTTTTTCTCAAAAATTATTCCTACGGTTTTGATAAAACTTTTTCATGTACTAAAATTAATATGATCTACTACAAAAAATTATAAAATTTTGCCTTTATCAACTATTAATAGTCTGTCATAGAACGTGTTTTTTTTATTTTGATTTTTCTCATTTTTGGCTGAAAGGATTTAGATTATTTTTTTTTTATTTTTAAATTCCAAATAAGATTAAATAGTATTAAATATCAAAATTTTCAAAATTTTTTTTTTGAATTTTTATAAAAAGTTTCAATTTTTTTTTTAATATTCGATATTTCAAAAACGAGTTGACTAATTTTACTTCTATATGTACATAAATAAATACTGAAGATTTGCATACCAAAATTTTTCCTTAAAAATGTTTTAGGAATTTTATAATAAGAAATTATTTTTTAAGAAAACCGGTCCCACGATTTAATTTTTCTTTTACAATCATATTCAATAAATAATTAATATGGCGCTCTTTTTTTCATCTCAAACTCCCAACATAGCTGTTTTAGCTAATTCATATGTTTTTGAGCATCTTTCTCTCATAATTTGTATGTCCTTACATATAATTTTCTTAAATCCTCGGCGTCTTGAACATAAGAGCTAGTATGTGCGACCCAGTCGTGCATTTAATTTATGATATTATCGAATTTGTCGTTCTATGTTTTCTATGTTTTTTTTAAGTGATACAAATTTCTTAAATTTAATATATTAGTGCTTAGCAATTTTAAATTAATTAGTTGTGACAAATTCAATTTTTTGTGCGATGTTTTCTGTGAGTTTTTGGGTGATTTGTTTTCTATGAATGTCATAGTCGGAAAAGCAACTTTGACGAATCAAAAAATGGGTAAGTGGATAATTTGCGGTAAATTCGTCATTAACTAATTGTGACAATTTAAAATTTGACGTTCAATATTCCTATACTTTTTTTGGTGCTTTGTTAACTGGGCAAATCTCGAAAAGCGTTAAAAACTTTTCGTACTTAATGTTTTATATCTAAATAATTTGCCCTCAGTTCGACAAAAATTAGTTGTGAAAATCTAATTTTATGGTGCAATGTTTTCTATGTTTTTTTTTATCTTTTGCTAGCTTTATATCAAGTTAGCAAAGCACCACCTTAAAAACGAGAAAAATCTGACTATCAATCGTAAATTTGTTCTGTTAATTTCAATTTTGTTGTGAAATGTTTTCTATGTTTTTTGTTTACTTTCTAAAATATAATGAAATCAGCGACTAGCTATGTATATTAAAATTTTAATTAATTAATAATTTTTCCTTGGATAAGCCATTTGAGACATTTCGAACACTCTCGTGCAATGTTTTCTATGTTTTTTTTTATTTCCTTAATTAATATGAAGTTCGAGTGACACACAAAAAGAGTGTGAAATAAATTATATTGAACTGTTTATTGCTTTATCACGTTTTCTTCATGTCAAATGTGGTAACTTCGTTGAAACATACATAGAAAACATCGCATGTAATAATTGAGTTAGAAATAAACTAAAAATTATCAAATTACTAAGCAATTAAATGTTAAGTTATAGAATTTTGACAACTTTTTGAAAAAAACATAGAAAACATGGAACCACAAATTCAAAATAGTCGAAATTTATTAACGACTAATTAACCACGAAACTATTTAGTTTAAGCAGTTCTTACCCTTTGCAGGTGGTTCTATGCTAACTTTATGCCAAGTTAGCAAAGAACCCAAAAAAGAGGTAGAAAACATTACATTATGACGCTGTTTTTATTTTCGTTAACAGTTGATGTAGCTATAGCAGATATTTCAGCTTTTCAGCTCTTTCTTGCGCAACCCATTCCATCGCAATTCTTGGATGGTGGTGGTCTAGGTTTTTATATAAGCCTATATAAATTAGTTCTTCTTCGAAAAACAATTATTATTAGGACTCTATAAGTATATTCGTTATAAAAAAGCCCTCAATTTAAAATGACCGTTCTGATATAGTTATAGCCATACATTTGAAAGGATGAACTGTCTTTATTTTATTCGTGAGGACTCGTTTATAACAGACTTATATTCTATTCCTTACATTCTTGTACTATATTTATGTTTTTTTTTCAAACTCTTCCAGCTCGATTAAATTTTATTGCCCCGCGTGTATGGCATATGCCAGCTCTAGGCTATTCGACAATAAAGTCGTAACCAAACAAAAACCATCTGACAATTAGTTTCGGGCTCCTTCTTTAATAATATCTTTGTTAATTTTTTAAGGTTTGCTATTTTTACTATGGCGGCTCATCATGCTGCCCTGTTTAAACAAACTCCTGCTCCTGATGAATTGATGCCGCTATAAATCAATTTTTAGATTCAACTCAAGGATACATAGTTCCGGCTCTAGAACTAAGTGCAATGAGCCGAAGGAAATATGAAGTGTAGAATTCATTCAACCACGAAACTCATCCAATCCATCCGTCCATCAAAATGAAAAAGGAATATAGCCGCCCAGAGCTCGAGTGTAACTATAGGTAACCAAACCAAACTAAACCAAACCAAGGACTCTCTGTGTTTACTATCGTATTCGGCATGTAAAGCAGTTGTATAAATGATTGTTACTTAGGCCGATGCCTGTTGCCATCATCTGGTATATATAGGCTTTGCCTATAGGAAGGAAGATCATATCATAACATAATAAGAAAAGGGATGCAATAGCCACACACATCGCTCAGAAATATAAGGTTTTAGGATCAGAAGTCATTCAGGGCATATTAGTCGGGTGTTGATTCTATAGTTTAGCCTCGGGTAAGAGGGTATAATATTGCATCATAAATGCATTAGACTGAGAAATAATTTGCAAGAGCAGTTGCTATTTCTGTGGATAATATTTTGCAACAAGTTAACAAACACAAATATAGATTATCCTTCTGGATTTTCATCTTGAGATACAAATTGTATGAGTATACGGATTTATGATTTTGAATGTTTATTTTGTTTTTATTTAGATTTTAATTGCTCACTCATTTGGGTTGGAAAAAAAAATATAGATACATAATGTAGCTACTATAAAAGGATGTTGCGGATAATGAGTTTTGAAGCAATAAGCAATATTTTTAGTAATAAATAATCTCATCATAAGATGCGTACGCACAAATTTCCAAGATTACATTGAAAAACAATTTAATACAAATTTGCTTATAAGCTGGTATAGACATTTTGGTAGGTATTGAAAGTTGACATTAAAGAGATAAAATTTTCAAAATATGCTTTTAGTGATCTAACGGAAAATTTAGTTTCTAAAATTTTGATCAAATATGATCTATTATGAATTTATGGAAGATAGATTTTAAAAATCGTTGAAGTGTGTTTAAAAAAAAAAATGATGTCTTATATTAAATTCTTGAAATATTTTTAAGTACAAATTTTGACATGCAAATCTTATGTACAGCCGTTGACAGCTAATGTTTAACGATTTTTGTTGAACAAAAACTAAAATATTTTCTTATTCAATTCATGTAATATTCATATTTATTTATTTGTAGATAGATTTGGAAAGTAGTACCTCGTGGCATGATGGTTAGTGTGTAGGATTATCAAGCCAAAGGTCTGGGTTCGATACCCGGCCACTGCCACCTAAAAAACACTGAAATGTTTTTTTCCGAGGTACTACCTCTTGCAAGGAACTGACAAATCCTCCAAGAGTATACTTGTCATGAATAAGTGCTTCTCACCTAGCAGTTCAGACTCGGCAAAAAATTGTAGGTCCCCTCTATTCCCGCCAACAATACGCACACAGGAATGGTTGAGAGTTGTTAGTCACTAGGCCCTGATTCTCCATGAGCTGTTGCGCCACAAATTTTTCTATTTATTTATTTTTTAGGAATTATTTTTCTCAAATATATATCAATATTCATCTCGGATATAGTGATATCGTTTTCAAAAATCTATGTACCTAAAGGGTGTTTTTGTTAGAGGAATACAATTTTGAAATGGAATAAAACAAAAATGATTTTTTTTTTCTAAATTGGCATAATTTAAAAGATAATCTTTTGGCATTATTATTAGCTCGGACGTAGTTTAATCTGGAGGTCCAATTTTTGATGTTTTTTTCCAACATTTGTGGCCGTATATCTTGAAATCACAGCTCCTGCACATCATGGTTGTTCTATTGATGAACGAAAAAGTCAGTAATCAAAGCTCAATAGCGGTCACCATTGACTGTAACGTTCTGGCCAGCATGGTTTTTAAAGAAGCACGGACCAATTATCCCACCAACCCATAAAGCACACCCAACAGTCAGTTTTTGTAAGTGTAACGGTGTTTCAACATACATACACTTGAGGATTATCATCACTCCATATAAGGCAGTTTTGTTTATTAACGTATCCATTTAACCAAAAGTGAGCTTCATCGGTAAACAAAATCCGTGCGATACGTATTTCGAAAAGAACCATGATTTTCAAAATAAATTTGCACAACTTGGAAGCATTGTTTAGGTGTCAGTCTATTAATGTTGAAATATCGAACCGAACCATAAACTAAATCACTTAGCGCCTGACAAAATGGCTGATAGTTCAAATAATGTTTGGTAACTTAAAGCTTTTTAGTCCATAGTGATAAAATTACTAAAAAAAAACTTTCTATTCTAGGTACTATTAGTTGGAACATAGTTGCTAAGTGTATTTTTCTTAAAATATTTTACTTTAATAAAACCCAAAGGCTCCGAGTTTCAAAAAATTGATAATGTTATTTGTTAAACATGAATTATATTTCAAAAGAAAACAAATTTTTTAGAATTTAATTTTGTATAGAATACCAAATTCGTAGAACATTTTAAAGGACAAATTTTGGCATGTAAATCTCAAGTATATTATTTATATGCATATGAAGATAAAATTTAAAAACAATTCTCAACAAGCTTTTTGAGATATTGAATTTTCAAAAATAAATAATTAAAACTTATTTTAAAAATTCAAAATTTTTTTTAAACTTTGATATGCAATATTACAAAACCTTACACATATTTGAAATTTGTATAAGGAAATTAATGTGAATCTGAATCAATCTATAGTGAAAAAATTAAAATTAAAAGCTATTATTACTAGAAGTACTATTAATTTTTACTAAATGTCAAGTAATTGCATTATAGAAAAAGTTTAAAAAAAAAAAAAAATTCCTTAATATTTATAACGTTAAGGAAATTTGAATGGAAGGTAGGTATGCCGTTGTTTTTCATATCAAAAAGCAAATTTTTTTCTTAAATTATTTAAGGGAGTACTTAAAAACTCATTTATTTCAAAAACATCGATTGTGTTGTTTTTGAAATACATATTTGACTTTCAAAAAACAAAACTTTTAACATTTTTTAAAATCAAATTTTTTTTTGAAAATTCCAATTAAAAAACACTATTTATACTTTTAAGAAGCAGTTGTTTAAGAAACCTTAATTAAATTGGTCATACTGCTTAGAAGAAAATCAAAACTAAAAGAAGGGAGGGAGGCTGGAGATATAACTAATAACCATTTTTTGAAAAAATTATTCTCTTATTCAAATGCATAATTTACCTAACCTCTCTCTGTTGGGTAGGAAAAAGGTACTTTTGGAGTATAGTTGGGAAATTTAAAAAGTGGCATACTACAGTGATAATGAAAAAGAGCGTATCAATCCATTTTAGAAGTTTTGAGATAAATGCATTTGAATTATTTCACTCTTCTCAGCTTCAAAATATATAATTTTCAAAATTTTTAAAAATAATTTCTTAATTTTAAAAAAATTATATAATTTTAATATGCGCATATGTCATAGTGATTTTGATTATGACTTAAAAAATGAAATTGCGACTTTAAAGCTAAGTATAGGCACGTAAGCTACTCGCTCGAAATCAGCAATAATTTTTTTTTCACAAAAAAAAAAAATATTTAAAATAATAAATTATGGATTTATCAAAGTGCGCAGAAAGCTTTTGGAAATTACGATAGAATTAAGAAGAAAAGTAAGCTATCAGTAAGTATTATTAGTTTCTATTTAATTGCGAATAAGTGACGCAAACAAAATTAATTACTTCTATGGATGCGAGAAAATAGGTGTCCTGCTAACATAAAGATGAACTTAGTACGAAAATTTTTTCAAAAATTTAAATTAAAAGATTTGAACAAATTTGTTTGTTCTGTAATAATTAATTGCGAATACGTTACGCAACAAAAACTTAACTACTCTTTTGATTTTCGAAAAAATGGGTGTGCTCATAGGTTCAATTTTCACAAATATGTAAAAACTATTCGAAAAAAGTTCGCTGTCGAGAAAATGTATTCTGTTTCTGGTTTTTGAAAGAATAGGTATTATGTGAACTACATACGAACTGAGCAGGGCAACTTTTTCAAAAATGCAAATAAACGATCCAAAAAAAATTGTTTGTTGAGAATTAATTGATTGCGAATTAGTTAGGCGAACAGAAATTTAATTGCATTTTAGGTTTGTAAAAATATGAGTGTCTTCATAAGAAACGTAGCAAGACAAATTTCTCGTAAAGATGAAGATAATCGAGCTTAAAAAAAAGTTGATTGTAGGGAACTTATTATTTGCGAATTAGTTACGCAAACAATAATTTATCTGCATTTTTGGCTTACAACTTACTTAAAAATAGTATCCATGACCACTTTTGATAACCCTTTATCTTTTTTTTTTTTACCATCCCTCCCAGGGCTAGCCACGACATCAAACCAAACGATACTTCTGTAAGCATCATTTCGGTATCGTCAGAATCGAAAAATTTCAGTATCATCTCGGTATCGGTCTAGGTCTCATATAACTCAGTCTCGTTTGGTCTCGTATAACAAAGTCTAGTATCGGTATCGGTATCGGTATTAGTCTCGTCTGGTTTTGGTTTGGTCTGCATAACTTGGTTACATGTTCTTAATCTAGAAGTTGACTCAATTGGTATTTTTAGGATACAAGACAAAAATCATTATTGTTAAAGACAATTTTCTTAACTTTAGTTTTTTTTTTACTTAACACTTTTTTAAAGGCTTGTTTCACAAAGTCTAAGTGAAATTCCGATTATTAATTCAACCTAAAAATTTTGGCGCGGGGTCATAAGTTTACAGGAAAACAATGCACACAAATATTTTATGGATTTCACTAAAATTACTTTCTCACTAAGGAGAACAAAGTCTAAAAATTGCAATTAAGTCGTTGGTTTGAGGGAATGGGCGTGGCAGTAGGCAGTTGTTATTAAAATGATTGCCTTAACCTTCTCCCTGATAAGGAGAAATGAAAATGTCATCTAAATCATTGGAGCCTTTTCTGAGAAACTAATTACAAAAATTGTTTGTTTGTAATGCATAAATTAATAATAATATTCAAAAATCTACATTTTCTGCCGACACCAAACGATACTACTAAGAGTATCGGTAAATTTCGGCCTAGAAAATACGGCATCGATTGGTATCGTCTCGGTATCGTTTCGGGGCTGGTATTGTCTCGGTATCGTGTCGATTTCCGATACCGATACCAAACGATACCGAGACTTTTCTGCTATCTTGGCCAGCCCTAGCCCCTACCTATAAATATTTGTTTTATTTTCGAATTTTTGTATTTAATTTTTTTTGATATATCTACATATTACCTTATAGTTTTAATTCTCGAATTTTGAAAGAAGCCCTACTGAAAAACTGAAGTATCTGAAATACTACCGTTTGAAATTACTCTAACTTATCAAAACGTACTTTTCTTTTAAATTTTCAAAGATGACCATTTCTTTGCAGACAAAAAATGCAATTAAACTTTTGTTTGCGTAACTTATTCACAATCAATTAGTTCTTAACAAACATTTTTTTTTGGATCTTCATTTTTGAGAAAGTTGTCCTGCTTAGTTCATCATGCAGTTCGCGGTACACCTATTTTTTCACGAACTTAAAACACAATTAATTTGATTTTTGCGTTACTAATTCGCAATTAAGATAGCAACTAATGGTAGTATACATTTTTATCGTAATTTCCAAAAGTGTCCTGCTAACTTCGTATACATATATACTTACATAAATTATTATACTAACGGAATTTTGAATTTTGGCGTTTACGCCCTTTTTTTCTTAGAAGCTATACTTTCTTAATGTTCAATGTTGCGTCAGAAAAAAAATCCGAGAAAATTTTGTATTGCTTTCGTGGCGCATCTGTTTTGTTAATAAAATTACCCCCACTTAAAAAAGTTATTGTTTCCGAGAAATGAGCAAAACCATGCATTTCAGCTTCTTTTAGTCCAAGTTCAGGGTATTTCAGGAAATGCTTAGTATGTCAAAACTTTGGCTTTTACCAAATGTAAGCGTTGCCGAAATGTTTTGAATTAGGTATTCACTAATTCGTTTAATTTCCCGGTAGAATCCGTCGAGGCTTGTAAAATTTTTCCCAACAAAATCAGTCTCTTTTCACACTGTAGTTATATGATAGCTACATAAACAATTTTTTTTTAACAACAAATAAAATATTTTCTTATCCAATTTATTAAATATTAAAATTTATTTATTTGTACCTACCTACAAATTTGAAAACATTATTTAAAAAAAATATCACAATACATATTTAAAATTTTGATAAATATTGTGATATTTTTTAAAAAATGTTTCCAAACGTATATTCAAATAAATAAATTTTAATAATTAATGAATATTTTATTTAATGTTTAACAAAAATCTTTTGTAATAAGCTGTTAACGGCTCGTCTCGATGTGGTCTATTAGCAAGCAGTATTAGTCTTGATAAGGAACAATTGTTTTTATTTTTAATATAAATGGTGTCGTAAATTTCTGATTAACCTTAATCAGACTACCATCTAACATCCCTCAATTAACAATTATTAACAGAAAACGAAGTAATTTGTTTTTTTTTGTCCATAACAATTGTAAATAAAAAATAAGTTGCATACGTGCATAGATTTTTTTTATTAAATTTATAGATAATCAAGTCCGAAATTCTTTTCAATAAGTAATGTAGGTAGGCAAGGCTATCTAAAGGTAATAACTTTAGTATTTTAGGCGTATAATAAACACCCAACCACCGCTACGTTTGCTCATCGTTCGTTGAGTGTCAAATAAGAAATACTTTAAACCACCCAATCTCCATTCATTTCGACTATGACCTGGCCTGGCCATATATTTACATTTTTCCTCCCCATAAAAGAGACTTTAAAATAAAATTCTCGACGTCATCTCTTTGGAAACAAAACTTTTTCCTCTCTCGCTCAACTATACATTTTTTGTGTACATTAAATATAGTTTCCCACCCAAAATAAGAGATGTCGCTCGAACAAAAATATATTTAAATTCACCCCGTCCGCTAGCAGCACAAGCACCAAGCACCACCGACAAAAATTGAAACTGGAAAAAAGCTAACAGCACAATTGCGCTAATGCCGGTGCTTTTTCAAAGATGGAGCCAGAATCGGTTTCGTGTCGTTTTTATAAAAAATAAAACACAAGAAACATTCCTCCAACACAACTCGTTCTTTGGTTTTGTCTTTTTTCCCATCAACCAACAACTCTTTGTAAAAAGCCATAAAAAAGGCTCTTTTCCCTGTGTATACACATCCGAACAAGTACAGCACCACCCTGAGTGTGTGCCACCCCCCTCCCCCAGCACACACACCAGAGGAAAGTCAAAGAGCAGCCAGAAACACTCTGTGCAACATACACACCAACAACTAGGGCAACGACAAAATGGAAAATCTCGAAAACAAATCCGCAATTAAAGCATACACACTCTCACATTACAATTGCAGCGATTTTATGCCGCCCCAACTACCCACCAACTAACACCCCTAAAACCCATCAACGAGCGACGAGGGTGGTTAGTAGAGTTTGAGAGTAGTATTTTTTAAGTACTTTTCTGCCTGAGGGTTGCGATAGGTTCGCAAATTGTGTGTCAGCTCGGTGGAGTACAATCGAACTGTTTTGTGGGTTGGAGTTGAGGTGGGAGTTTTACGCAGGTAGGTAGATGGTAGATATGTACTTCATACACTTTTGTTTTGTACTTCTTTTGTCGGATGGACCTGGACCATGATAGTTGTTGTTAACACTCCCATTCACATGTGGAATTTCGAAATCAATTAAACAAAATTATTTGTTGCCGATGTAATTAGCATAACCATGCTGTGCGCGGTGCAATGTGGTGTGTGCGGTATGCAAGTATTTGTGTGCACAACATAACCCAAATGCACCTATACGTGAAAATTACTGTATAGTGTGAATAGCGATTTCTTTTTTTCCTCAGCACATCGCAGACTTTGAGGTGGTGGCACGCTATATGTATCGTACGTAGATCTATTTAAAGGCAATCAATTATTGTTAAAATTTTATTTTATAAAGGCAACGCGGTTTGTTGCTAAAGAAAAAAATTTGTTGACGCGTGCTGTTCTTAACCAAGGAAAAAGTGAATTTCAGCTAAGAACATTGCTTGTCAGCAAATTAAGTCCGTTCAAAGTTCCATGTAATTGAAACGCGTCGCTTTAAGAAAATAACAATTTATGTTGTGATAAGACTAAAATTAAATAAATTTAAAAACATTTTTTAAACAAAATTTTTGTAATCGTTTTGTTTTTTACTGTGTCAGATAACTAAAATATATGACTGTCCCAAGTCAAATAGCGGTTAGTAGTCTCTCAGAAATTTTAAGCAGTTTCAACATATTCGATTGGAGTTGTGCTCAACACAATTGGCAGTAAATAATCAAGATCTATGCTCTTGCTAGATAAAACTACACATTTGGACTCTTTGGCTTCAAAATAAGACCTTTCAAATGGGACCAATTTTAATTATTTTCAAGGTCTTCATTGCAACTGAAAGAGCCATGTTCAATGAGTTTAAGGAGTAAGCTTAAGGACATTTGGATGTCATCAGCATACATATACGACAAGAACAGTTATCAACAAATGATGGAAGTTCATTGACGTACACAGAGAACAGTAGAGGACCCAGTATGAACTCCTGAGGAACACCAGCAATTGACAAACAAATAGACAAGCTGCCCTTAACTCGAACTATTAGTCAAATAAGTACATGTACATATATAAGTTTCGTAGAACATGGTGAAAATTAAACTTCTGGATAAGCTTGTTACCTAAATTGACATGGTTAACTGTGTCGAAAGCCTTTGAGAAATCAAGAAAACCAAAAATGCAATCTCATCCTTATCCAACGCTTACCTTATGCCTTCAGTGATGTTTAAAAGTGCTGTGATAGAGTAATGCTTTTTAAGAAAACCAGACTGTTTAGGTGTAAGCTTTGAGTTTGCTTTAAGATAAACATTTATTTGTTTTTGCAAAATTTTCTCAAAGACCTCCGGCAGCTAGACAATGACTGAGATAGGCCTAAATTCATCCCTTTTTGCGTTTTTTGGAAATGGTACAATTTTAGCTAGCTTCCACAGGTCAGGATACACACCTGCCTTTAAAATTGTATCAAATACGAAGGTAAGATAGGGAAACACGATTGGCAAACATGGGTGTAAAAACATTTTAGGCGAATAGAATCCAGTCCAAAGGCGTTTGACTTAAAGCAAATACCTTCAACAAAATCAGCAATATCTACAGAGTAAAAACCAAAATCAAAATTATCTGACAGATCCCAGAAGACTTGTACATACTTCCTCGTGAAGTGAACAATTTCCAGTGGAGAAAGTGATTTTTTTGATATTTCAAACTAGAACAGACTTACGAATGTATTTTAAACATTTGACGTTACCTTTGTAATCGAACTATCAACTACTGTTTCCGAGAATTTCTATTTTGCACAGGAGTCGTTCGTGAACGAAAACTCTCCAAACAGCTTCACGAGCACATTCACGGGTGAATAAAAATGCAATTTTGTATGGATTCATGACATGATTTTGTATTTATTAGGCTTAAATGGTAAATTTCTGATGTAGGTACTTGACGAAGGTACCTGTCTTAATGGTATTGAGTCAAAGGTTTTATTGAGTGCGTTAACGTCTACATCCTCCTCTGCTGCCAATTTCTTGGCTTTCCAATACCAATGTAACGTAAGTTCCTTCACAATTATAGTCGTCCATTGTGTGTGAAAAATATTTTTCCAACAACCTGTCCATTTACAAAAACAAGTAAATTAAAGAATACATTTTTGGTAAAAAGAAAATATAGCATGAGTGTAGGTAAGTGACTCCGTGGTTTTTTTTAAAGTTTTACTTACAATGGCAATTTATGTTTTCTTAAAATAAATCGAGTTCGTAATTTAGATCAAACTTCTTATAATGATGGTGGAGAAGACGAGCTACAGCCTATAAACGGCTTAAATGATTTTCTTAAACTTGGTAGGTACCGTATTTGGTCATTCCCCAATATGCTTTTTTTAATTTTTTTTTTAATAACCAAAAATAGAGGTACCTGCCATAATTTTGTTTAAGCAATTTTATATATCTAATCGTATTCTTTTTTTTATAAATGGCTTCACAACTTTTTTAACAAAAATTCAATAAATTTCTTGTAGCAAAAAACTCATCCTCTGGATGGGAAACTATTTTTCAAAAAATCATCTTTTTTTTAGTTTTCCATTTTTTTCCAACCGTGAGTTAACTTGCGTAAAATTGTTTAAAAAAAAGCCAACAAACAAAAGAAATATAGCAATTGTAGAATGTTAGAACTATATCCTGTTCACGAAAAAGGAAGATCCTGGCATTCCAAAATAAAACACTGAATCGACAATACCTCATATTAGGATAAGCCAAATCACCAATCCAAAATCGTTATCCCATGATATCGCTGTAATTCTAGCATACAGAAAAAGTTTTATAAATAGCGAAGGAGCCGTTTATTAGAAAAAAATATTTTTCCTAACGAGTTTTTAACATTTACATGAAAGGCACAGTTTTTTTCATAAAAATAAATTTTTTTTTAAAGTGTAAATAAACTTTTAAATACCGAGTTTTATAAAAGTCAACCGAATGTAGCTTACAAAACATTTGATTTTTAAACAAAATTTCCAACATTTAAAAACAAATTTAAAAATGTTGGTAAGAAAAAATACTGATATAACGTATTTAGAAGCTTCTGTATACAAAAAATTATTGAAACAGAAATAGCTACCAATATTTTTTTTTTTTTTTTTCTTATTATTTTAATAAGATTATTTTTATTTTATTTTTATTTTATTTTATTATTTTCGAAAATAAATAAAAATAAAATGCACAACTTTGTCGCATGTCCTATGTTCAAGGCGCTAAGGGTTTAAGAAAATTATATGTAAAGACATGGAAATTATGAGAGAAATGTTTAAAAGCATGAAATACGATATTTAAACTAACTAAAAAACTTCGTTGAGAGTTTAAGATAAAAAAAGAACACCTTCATAATTCTTTATTGAATATGACAGCATGGACAAAAAAAATTAAATAGTTGCAGCCGTTTTCTTAAAAATTTTTTTTTATAAACTCCTTAAAACATTTTTAATGAAAACTGTTGGTATGCAAATTTTAAGTATTAGTTTATTTGCATATAAAAATAAAATTTGAAAAAAATTTGTCAACCCAGTTTTGAAATATGGAATTTTCAAAAAAAAATTGAAATTTGATATGCAAAATTTTTAAATCTTATTACAAATTTGTATAAAAAAAAAACAATCAAAATCGGTTTAGACGATATTCAGAATGTTCAAAATTAAAGAAAACGTTCTATGCGAGAGTTACTATTAATAGTTGCTATTTGTAAATTTTAATATCTTATAGATAGTAGAAGATCAAACTAGTTTTAGCATACAAAAAAAAGATTTATAAAATTCGTAGGAGCTGTTTTTAAGAAAAAAGAAATTGTCTTAACGATTTTTTAATTTTTTTCCTAAAATACTTTAGAAAGTATAAAGTATCTTAAGTATTAAAAAGCCTTTATATACAGAGTCTTAAGGAAATCGCTTCTAGCATTTTCAAAATATTTGATTTTCAAAAAAACATTTTTGAACATTTTTTTAAAAATCCAAAATACATATTTTTGAAAATATTGGTAAAAAAAAATTGCTATTGAATACTATTGAAATCTGAAGAACTTTTTTAAAGAAAATCGTAAATAGGTTCTTTGGGAGGCATCTACAGTAAAAATTTTTTGAAAAATGGTTTCCCATGTTTTTTTTTAGAAAAGTCGTGGAGCCGATTTTGAGCAAAATACGATTTTGTAAAACTGTAAAAAATGGTATGGCAGGTACCGAGATTTTTTGTTAAAAAAAAAAAATGAAAAAAAAAATGTGGTCAGAATCACCAAAACCGCTATGTACCAAGTTTTAAGAAAATCTATCCAGCCGTTCAGGCTTTAGCGTCTTCCCTATAATCGTTATGACAACCTCGATCAAAATCTCAAGTCTAATTTTTTTATAGTGCCTACATAAACATTACGGCGGTTGTCGGTGAAACTAAAAATATAATTTTATAAATTTTGTAGTAGTTGACCAAAGCATAAATAACACAAGTTTACAAATATATCGAAAACTTCTCGTTGAGCTACAATTCAAAAACTTTACATCACGCATCGATAAAACATCTTCTTCAGCTATTTATTTGTGTATTTTAAATTAATTAAAAGATTAAGGACTGTATTTTCAGTTCAAAATTCCCTTAAACATGTGTTTATTTCAACAAAATACACAAAAAAATAACAGAACAAGACGTTTTTTTTAAATTCTATTTTAAAACTTTGAAAATATAGCTTTATACATTCCTGCGGGAAGCTATCGGCATTAATTAAGTTTTTGATATGATAAATGTAGAGAATCTTTCAAGGCATACTTTTGGACAACTCCAGTTTTCGAGATATTCCTGTTAGAAAATTATGCGATAGCCATTATTTTGAGGTTATGTAACAACAAATGATAAATTTTTTCAATACAATTAATAACAATTCCTGAAAGCATTAATTTTGTTCTTCTTTTCTTAACAATAAAGCCAAATTATTACTGGCTTATTTATCAACACATTTTGGGTTTTTGTGAATTTTTCTGGGAAAGCTATCATATTTTCCAATAGAACACGTCTCTTTTAATTTATTTAAAAGCTCTGCTTTCTGTAATTTCGAAGAAAATTGTTCCGTATTTTTGGGCAATACGTGAAAGGACCAAAAATATTGCTATAGGGGAGACAACCATTGGCTCTGCCCCACGTGGCTCAATCAAACGTGATATTACGATGATAGAGAACATGAAAGAAGTAGTTGATAGCAAAATTCTGTCTTTCTGTTTGTATGTGGATCTACAGTCTAAACCAATGATGCGGTCTTCTTCAAATTTTTAACTTAAGGCTTTTTGGTTATTTTCCAGAAAGAAAATTGAATTTTTTTTGGCGTTAAACAACATTTTATTAAGATTTAGTTTTTAAGAAAACCGTTTCAACTGTTCACATAGATTCATAGGTTCATGTGTACTTAAGTACTTTGTAAGTACGCAGTACCTTGTACTTGTCCTTGTTCTAGAAAAAAAACAAGTACCATGTACTTGGTACTTGAAAAACACCAAGTACAAGTGCTTTGCTTAGTACTCGTACTTTTTTCCAAGTACTTGTACTTGGTACTTTAATATTGCCAGTAAATTTTCACCTACAAGTATATTTCAAGAACTTTTGAAGAACAACTCAATTTCAAGTACTTTTCAAATACAATTATTTGAGTAGTCTGATGTTTGAGCTATCGAATAATGACGATCATTGCGAGATTTTAGCGAGATGTCGCCAAAACAACGAGACGCCATCAGCCAACGTGATCTGTGTTTTTGAGTCAAAATATAGTCATTATTTGATAGCTCAACCCGACTACTGAACAAATTGTACTCGAAAAGTATTTAAAATAGACTTGAACTTGAAAAGAACTTGAAATGGACTAGTTTTTGAAAATTACTTGAAAATGTACAGGGCAGTATTAAAGTACCAAGTTCATGTACTTGCGAAAAGTATTACTTGACAAAGTACTTGTACTAAGTGTTTTTCAAGTACCAAGTACATGGTGCTTATTTTTTTCAAGTACAAGGACCTACAAGTAAAATGTACTAGACATTTGTACTTGAAAGTTTATAAAGTCTGCCTTTAAACTTAAAAGAACGAAACAAAAGCTGTTTTATACTTTTTTTGTAACTATACTTGCATATTTAAAAATTTATTAAGTCCCAAGAAACTTGAATATAAGAGCAAGTACTTGCGATCCAGTTGTGCATTTTACCTAAACAGAGGTAGGTAAGTAAGTACTTATATTATATATTATATTATATTTTAATTTAGTTTAACCGATTAACTCACCGAAACACACTGCTTTTGTGAGCATCTTTTTGGTATTGGTATTAGCCAAAACCTTACAAGTACAAGTACCTTTTAAAAGCCTATTGATTGATATTTTATTTTTTAATCCTAATTATAGCCCAGTTTTGTGATCATGCTTGCCTAGCAACATACCTACGCTATTTCACCAGCAAATAAATCGTTTGCCAAACAAAAAAAAAAAGGATTTCTCAAACTAATCATACATGTCAATTAAATCGACCTTTACGACAACTATGCCATAAAGATCAAAGCTAAAGTAAAACTTCATATGATGTGTATCTATAATATAAGTAGACTATAATTGCTCAGTGTTAACACTCTTAAGCTATATGCATATACCAAACGAAACTCTGGAGTCCTTTGACGTAGTCACAACACACACACTATGCAGCGCGGCGCTGCTGCTTTGTGGCGTCAATAACAGAAAATGGAATGCCCTTCTGGGTGTCAGTGAATTTGCAATTTGCGCCCATTAAATTGTGGCAGGCGCCCTTAAGTGTTTTGGTTGGACGACCCCGAGCATACAAAGCCAATCGTGGTGCACCATGTGGCGTTAAAGAGCCAAGCAACAGCACAGTTTGCCAATTCCAGGCGTTCAGCTCTTTCGTAGAGCGCACTCCCTCTTCGTATATTTTGCTCTCCGTTTTTGGTGTGGGTAGTTGTCAAATGCCAAATGCATTGTCACGCAATGCACTTTGCATTTTGATGTTTTGACGTTCGAGGAGGAAATGCTCGTCACGTCGTGTTTTGCCGCACACCTCCAATTTCCGCTTGACAGCTTCAAAACCCAGCCACTAACCCAGCAGCGCTCCCACCTCTGCCACTGTTGGTCGACTGCAACTGCCACTTCACTAGAACAATTTCCAAGTTTCTATAAGGATAGCTACATACAAAATATGTAGTGTAAATTGTGTTGTGTCGGTATGTATGAATGTATGCATATCCACAATACAACAATATTATGTGCATTTATACAAAAGCGGTTCCCAAAAGGGGGGGGGGACAATATTGGTTGGCTTTTCTGGGGCTCCAAAGTTTGGGAAGTTACACGACCAACGTGTATCCAACTTGAAACCGATTTTCTGGGTGACTGGTGTTTGGTTGATAAACGTATAGGTACTTTTTATTATTATTTTTTGTTTCCATATATTACTCACCTCGGCTTTACCATATCATGGTTGAATGTTTTAGTGTACGAACAAGGAAATTCACACTCCATTCTGGTGGGTACGTTGAATTGGTCTGAAATAAATGGGCATAGACCACGACCAATTTGGTGGGTGTAGGGTGTGTTATTGTGTTGTGAATAAAAAAAAACAACTATATAGTGAAGGTTTTTGTATTTTCTGTTAATGGTTATTGTTTTGGTTACATTATTAAGAAATAGATAGGTGCGTTACCGGGGTTACTGACCGAATAAAATTATGTGGTCTTAAAATTAACCTATTGATAAAAATTTTATAGTTTTAATGAAACTTGTCACTTAATTTGAAAAATACTTTTATGGAAAAAATTCATTAGGGTGAAGATATTTATAGCCAATATGAGTTTTTAAGATACAAATTAATTCTTAAAACATGCGATATGCGTTGGCAAAAAACTGTTTTTTTTTTTTTCAAACTTTTTCTTAAAAATATTTCTATAATCTGATCCAGTTGAGTTATCCTAAGCTTGGAAACAGTTCTTTGAACTACTTGTTGCTTTCTTTATTTTTCGGGATTTTTTTTAGCAGAAATTTCGTGACTTCATTAGATTCTGCCTTACCGTACCAATCTTTATAGATTTGCAGATCAAAGTGAGAATTTTTGGTGCAGTAGTCTTGGCCCCCTGTTTTTATTCAAGTAATTCCAATTTTTCTTCTTTTAATTGTAAAAAACTATTGAGTGCTTCATGTATTTGGAAATTCTGATTCTTCAGCCTTATTTTTTTCGATTTTTTAGGCTATTAGACAGTTTTTTTTTAAAGGCCTCAATAGTTGGAAATATGCCTTATTTAATGAAATAAAATGTCAAGTTAGACAACCGATGCCGTTGTCCAAACTAGACCACTTTCGGACAATAGTAAACAAAGTGTGTTGATAACTTTTAGAAGTTGGAGGGCTGTCTAAAGTTAGACAAAGTTTATAAATACGACTGTCTTCGTATAATATTTTGAACAAAACTGAAAATTGATACGGACCTATCCTTCATCGTAATGAAATAACTGCTAAAAGATCCCCGTCTATCTGTAGACAACAGTGCAATTTGACAAGCTCCAAACTCTATTTACATTGATCCGATACTGATAAAATGGATTGACTCCATGATGCTCCAAACAAGACTCATTAATGCCGAAATGGGTGATACCAAGCTAAAATTTAGGACATGTAGGGGTACTCCACAGGGTGGAGTCTTATCTCCTCTGCTTTGGCTCCTTGTTGTCAATCAGATTTTGGTAAAATTAAACCTGAATGGTATCAAGGTCGTTGCATATGCCGATGACATTGTGTTAATGGCCTCGGGAAAATTCCCCCCTACTCTGTAAGAGATCTTACAAACAGCCCTTGACAAGCTCAGTAAATGAGCCAGCGTACGCATGCATGGTCCCTTGGCCCCCCTTAGATAAGGAAACCAATCTAAGAACTACGACAAGAATCCAAAGAATAGCGTGTATCGGCATAACCCGTGCTATATGAGAACTACTCCAACGGCAGCCCTAGAAACTTTCCTTTCAATAGCCCCACTCGATCTGTTTAAAGAGAAAAGAGATGGCGGCCAAGGGCCAAGTCTCAAACAGTCAAATAATTAAATAATTAAAATAATTAAAAATAATTAAAATAGACTACATCACACCGAACATAGCTTTCAACCCAGTGGCGATGACAGATATCCCAACAAGGGAGTTCTGGAATGAAAACAGGGTCATTAATGCGAATCATGTTCTGGTATTTACTGACGGTTCCAAAACAAAGGAAGGGGTTGAGTCAGGTATCTACTCTAAAAACCCACCTATCAATAGATCAGTAAAGCTTCCAAACTTTGCTAGATATCTTATCTCTCATGAAGTAATCAATAGTAATATCGACATTCATAGACAGCCAGGTGGCAGCCAAGGCTATTTCCTTTATAGCGATAAAGTCCAAACTGGTAAAACGTTGTCGAATTGAGCTGAGATCTCTTGGTGCAACAAATACTGTTACCCTTAAATGGTTCCCAGGACATAGTGATATTTTTGGGAACGAATTAGCAGATGAACAGGCCAAAAACGGATCATCCCTTGATCTGAGCCTTGACTTGTGCCACTGGAGAAAGAAAAAAGTAGAATTCACCAGAATTTCCTCGACGCTGCAGACGTCAGATGGTCATCAATTGACACTTGCCGGGTTTCAAGAAATTTGTGGCCGAACATTTCAAAGAACCGAACTGAATATGTACTAAAGATAAACAGGCCTTAACTATCACTCCTGGTAGGAGTCCTAACGGGCCACAACTCAATGGGAAGCCACATGAGAAGAATGGGTATCAGCCCATCGGACTTATGTAGAGGGTGTTAAGATGAAAAGGCAGAGAAGGGCTCATCACATTTTCTTTGTGAACGCCCCAGCTTGGCTAGAACCAGAAAAGAAGCCCTCGGAGAATACTTTTTCGACGAAATGGGCGACATCTCTTCCTTGCCACTAAAGAATATCTTGAAATTCATTCAGAATTCAGGATGGTTGAAGGACGCATCCCATACCTAAGCTCCCATCAATCCCCCTACCTTCCTCATACCTACCTGCCTTAACCCTGGGGAGCGCAATGGATCTACGGAGATCCGAGTGAGATGATGTGGCTTGCCGTATCATCACCCCTGCTAACCTTACCTAACCTCACCCGTCAAATGTTTAAAATATTGGTTATTTCGCATATATATTTTAAGGATTATATCAGTTTCCTCTTGGAAAAGATGGAGGGTATTTTTTTTTTTTTTTTGACGTGTGGTTTTCGATCTGGCAATACTTTTTTCGGAGTTGGTCTTTTTGAGAGCTGTCACATGATTTATGCTCAGTTTGGTTTGTCATTTCATAATGAATAGACTGACTCGTATAAACAATGGTTCGGTTCTTTCGTACGTTCTTTCGCTTTTTTTCGTTCGCTATAGCTCAAGAATGAATGAAGGTATCGACTTCGGATGAATTTTATTTTATAGGTAGCAGTTTCCATACGTGCTGAAGGGACTTTTGAAAAAATTCAATGACCGTTTTTTTTACAAAAGTAATTTAAAAAAAACGTTGTTCAATTTCTATTGTCTCAAATATCTGAAGAAAGAATGATGTTATCGACTTCGGGTTAATTTTATTCCTTGCTTATTTACGCAAAAGAGTATTGTTAAAATATGAAAATAAACAGAAAATTGTTGGAAAAAGTTTGTTGGCTTGAATATGGTAAGAACAAACAATGATATTAGTTTCGGGGTAGTTTTATTCTATACTTACTTACTAACAGTTAATAAAAATATTCAATAAACTGTTTTTTTTATTTTTAAAAAAATTTTAGAAAATTCATCAAAAATTGTCGAAATTTTTTTTCAAACATCTTGAGAACAAAAAATGATATTGGCTTCGGGTGTTTTTTGACCGAAAACAAAACTGCAAGAATTTTACCAAATATTGTTGAAATATTTTGTCCTTTTTGTCCCAACATGGTATTGGCTTCGAGTTGATTAAATTCTGTACACTCGGATTAGTTCATAGTTGATATTTGGTAGGTTTTATTAATTAATTTAAGAAAGTGTTTTTTTATCGAAAAAACTACAAAAACTTTACCGAAAATTATCAAACAAAATTTGTATTCCCAAATATCTCTATTTCACTCACTAATTTTACAATATTTTGGTCTCTGTGTTTAGTATTCACTTGGACACCTGAAATAAAGTTTTCGAAGATCTTGAATTGACAATTTTTTAATAATAAAATAACATTCCGAGGGCACCAGTGGGTACCACATAGCCCCTTTCTTATTTTATCGAAATTATACCTTACAAAATTACATAAGAAAAATTTAAGCAGGACAATTTAACAAAAACCAATATAAACGAAATGAAAATCAAATTTTATTTAATTTTTTTTTCTCAACTGCAAATAGCTTTTAAAACAAAAATTGAGTCAACACATGCATGAACAAAAGTAAGAAGAGACTAGAGTTTTTAATATGGCATGTTCAAAAATTAATTGGTATTCAAAATTCGCTGAGATATACCTAACCTACCCATTCAAATTTTACCATTCCTTATAATTATTGGCAGTTTTTGCCCGAATACCCCTTTTTCAATATGATAAATTTCGCACATTCGTTTAAATATTTGAACTCAAGATTTTGGTGAAATATGACATTACAATTATAAAGAATATTTAAAAAGTAGATCGGCTGGCCAGATTTATAAAAGACTTGGTACTAAGTAGGTGCAAGGAATGTTAAAATTGTCATGTGGTACCTAAAAAGACATTCAGGCAAAAACTGCGAAAAATTATAAGAAATGGTAAAGTTTGAATGGCTGCTATACTCTTGACAGTTTTGAATTAATAATGCTTCTTTAATATGTCATATTTAGGCCTTCAGACTCTGCTTTATATTGCTTGAACATGTCTTTAACTTATCTTTGCCTCGTAAAAAAACTTTGTGCAACTTATAAAAAATTTAAAAATCTTTGATTTTTCGATTTTCTTAGGTTAGGTATAGTTTTTGATAACTTTTCCTGCTTAAATTTTATAATACAACTGTTTTGAACTATCCATTCTGATAGAAAATTAAATTTTGGACGACAAATTTTTTAAATTCAGCTTAATTTCGGAGTTATACCTACCGAAAATATTAAAAAGTGTGACCATTTAATCAGAAACACATTTGTGAATTTAGTAGCATATTCGGTTTTAAGTATGCTTATGGGCCAAACAAATATATTTAATAATAGAAACCCTTGTACTTTATTGTTCCCCTTAAAAAAAAAAACTATTCAATACGCTATAAAGCTATCTCTGAGAGGAAACCATTTTTCAAAAAATTGTTATTAATGGTACCTGCCAAGGAACCATATTTTTATTTTTTATTTTCTTCAAAATGGTACTTAATGGTACTTAAGATTTCAATAGTTTTTGTTGAAGAGAAGCTTCTTAGCAATATAAAAAGTTTTTCTTACCAAAATTTACAAAAAAATATTTTTTGGATTTTTAAAAAATTGTTAAAAAATATTTTTTGAAAATCTAATATTTTTAAATCTATATTTTAAAAAAATAATAAAAATAAAAAAAATGATAAAGCTCTGTATTTTAAGGTTTTTAACGCTTTCTAAGGTATTTAAAAAAAATTACTTTCATGAAAAAATAACGGTGCCTTCCATACAAATGTTAAAAAACCATTTAAGAAAATATTTGTTTTTCTTAAAAACTGCTCCTATGATTTTAATTGAACTTTTTCTGTATGCTAAAATTAGTTATGATCTACTGACATAAAATATAAAAATTTACAAATAGCAACTATTGAACGTTTTCTTTAATCTTGAATTATCTGATTATCAAAGCATTTTGATTAGTTTTTAATTAATTTCCTGATAAGATTTAATAATATTGCATATCAAAATTTCCAAAAAAAAAGGTTTTGGAATTAAAAAAAAACAGTTTCAAATTTTTGTTTGAAAATTCGATATTTCAAAAACGGGTTGACAATTTTTTTTTCTTCAAATTTTATTTTTATATGCACATAAATAAATACCTAAGATTTGCTTACCAAAAGCTTTCCTTAAAAATGTTTTAAGAGTTTTATATATACAAAAGTATTAAAAAAAAAACCGCCCAAAGATTTTAATTTTTAAGTTCATACAGTCATATTCAATAAATAATTAAAATTGAGTTCTTTTTTTACATCTCAAACTCTCAACGAAGTTTTTTTTTTAGCTAATTTAAATATCGTATTTCATGCTTTTAAATATTTTTCTCTCATAATTTCCATGTCTTTACATACAATTTTCTTAAACTTTCAGCGCCTTGAACATAAGAGCAAGTTCGTGCGATCCAGTCGTGCATTTTATTTTTTTTATCTCGAGATATTAGTTTACAAAATATCGCTTTTAAAAATCTTGCATTCATATCTTGCACCAAAATTTTTCGCAAACATCTAAGGAAATCTCGCAATTAAAAACCTTGCAAAATAAAATCTCACGTACCTGATGCATTGGATACTCATAGATAATTTTAACTTTGATTGTTTTATTTTTATCTAAAAACTAAATTTATTACAAAATAACTGCGCAATTTACTATAAGAGTCCATAATTTTCATTCATGTCTTCGTTTTCAATTAAGTAGTTTTTTTCGTTTAGAACTAAATTTTTACTTTGATTTCTTTAAAAAAATCCTTATTGCACACAATACCTACTATTCCTATCTCTTCCATTAAACTGCATCAACTGTCACATCGAGTTAAGTAGATTAAAGATGTCATGTTTATTCCCATCAACAACATCATTTCTAAATTGTTAAAAAAAAACATCACATAAGTCGTATCCATTGCAAATGCGGATGATCCTTTCAAAATACCATTCAACCTCATCATCAGCTAATGCATCATCCGATCAACTTTTAAGTTTTGCAAAAAAAGAAGACATTCCTTACAATGAATCTAACCGTGCGGAAGTTTGTCATCCACAAGAAAAAAAAAAGGACCAAAGAAAAATACACACCATTCACCTCATCCGCTTAACCAGAGCCAGAAAAGATATATAAAATTCAGGTGATGCCACAACATCAAGAGGCATGGGAAATCCTTCTTGTAGGTACATAATATAGAAAATCTACGCGAAATCTGTAAAGTGATATATGTGTTTTGTAGTGTACCTGTTGTGCAAAAGAAAATCCGTCAAAGAAAAGAAAATCAAAAAAAATAATGTCCTTGCTGGTTTAATGCAATCACAAATTCACATGACGAAGTAGGTAAGTAGGTATACTTTCTCTTGAATCGGTATCCACACAAAGGACATCAAAGTGAATTTGTTTTCTTTAAAAGGAAGTTTCAATTCTTTTCCTTTGGGGTTACGAAGTATAATTTAATCCACACACAGATTGTACCTTCTATATCTATACTTGAACCAAATCTATTTCTGAATTATTTGATAAGAACAACGCAACGGTCGCTGCAACCCTTTTTCATTACCTACCCATCTACTACTACTTAGCACTTAGTCATTTTGCTTTTCCACTATTATAGGCAGATGGAAAATCTGGCAACAACAATTGCCACATCATTCATAGGCAAATTCCGAAGGCATGTTTATTCAAAGGATACGGGACCAAAACCCGCTGTAAAACAAAGCATTTTTCTCCTACCTATAATCTTCTTGAGCAGATGAAATCCGATACACTGAAACAAAATATTTTAATTTTATATTTATTTGAGTAGTTTATTAAAATGAGTAGGAGTACTTAGTAGTTACGTACACTAACTCTTCAACTGTTCCACGCCATACTTTTATATATAGGTCCACGAGTCTGCATCTCTTTGTGAGAGGCTTCCATTGACCTACAATGCACTCGTCACAAGTGTGTGCCCAATCCACTAGTTGCTTACGTCTTGATACGGGAGAGTAAATGAGTTCCTGACCTGTTCTTGCATGAAATGCTTTAAAGGTCTTACATGTCTTTAAGCTTGAGGAGTTGTTTCTCCATATTTTGGACAGCCAAGACAGAAATCAGAACGCATTCTTAGCTCTTTCGATCCCGCTGACTATATCTAGTTTTGTTCTACCATTAATGCTCCAAGATGTCGAAAACTCTCAACCATCTCTCCTGGTTGCCCACTTAAATCTACTTTGATAGATGAGAAAGTTCAAAGGCTGATAATTTTGGTTTTTACAGAATTGATCTTAAGCTCAACGATTTCAGCTTTTGTCTTCAGAGTTTTGGGTATGATTGCTACTTCCATCGAATTCCTCCATTTCCAGTTTTCATCAAAGCTACTCGCAGTACTTCACTTATCACCAACACGAACAAGTATTGGTGACAGTATACAGCCCTGCCTTACCCCATTTTGGATTTCAAATACCTCTGGACAACTTTCCTTTATATAGAACGTGGCATTTGGATCCATCATATCTAGCCTTGAGCGCAATCATTTAATTAGAGATGCGTCTCTGGCGTAAAGAAATCCAGATAAATTGCCTATTGACACTTTTTAACGATTTTTTTTAATTCAATGAACAGCAGGTAGGATATGGTGATCAACGTTCATTGATGATTCACTAGATTTTTACGTGGTGCGCACAGGAAAATTCAGTGTGAACTGCTGTCTTTTATTAAGTCTAGGATGATTTTGCTTCTACCTAGGCTACTGCACCAAAGAAGTCAGCTGGACCAGATGCGGTATCCAACTTTGTTTTAAAAAGGCTTTCACAAACGATGGTGGTGTTTTCAGCTATCATCTACAACAACTGTTACTTTTCCGAAAAGTGGAAAACTGCCAAAATCGTGGCGATTCCCAAGAATGGTGAAAGGAAAATGATCACCAACTACAGGCCGATATACCTCCTCAACAATTTAAGCAAGCTCTTGGAAGAGCTGATACTCAGGAAGCTCAAGAAATTCTGCAGCGAAAACAACATCATCCCAGACATAGTTCGGTTTCCGGGAAAAGCATTCCCAACTGCATCCATTCAATATGACATCACCACAGCTTTAAACAACAATCAAGTTACGGTCGGATGTTTTGTGGATGTTGAGAAAGCATTCGACAGTGTATGGATTGAAGCCTTTATCCAAAAACTCCACATACTAGACTTTCCTTTAGTACTAATCACAATTATTTTCTCTTTTCTTTATTCCAGGAACTTTTTCGTGCAACTGCGGAGAACTGCAAATCGACAGTGAAGAGAATCAGGGCTGGAGTTGCCCATGGGTCGAAACAGGACCACTTCTCTACAACATCATGACCTCTGACCTCGCTGATGACTCACTAAAATATTGCTCATCATTGTCGAAGCACACATCCGCAAACTGTTTCAGTTTTACTCCAAATGGGGTATCCGGATCAACTCATCCATATCAAAACTTGTTTGCTTCAAAAAACTAGGGGGTAGACGCGGTCGCTCAGATGGAAGCTGCAGAAGCATTACCCTAGTGCTCCAAGATGGTACCAGAATACTATCCAAACTCAGCGCCAAGTTCCTCGGCATCAACTTCAACGAGCTTCTGAGATTCACGTTCTGTACTCAAAAAGGCCATTTTTGCATTCCATCGCCTCTACCCGCTGATGAAAAAGAGAACTGGGCTAAACCAGCAGACATAAGTTTTAATCTACAAGCAACTTTAGAGACCAGTTATATGTTACAGCTTCCCAGTTTGGTTCACCATCTCCAAAGCCGCTATAGAGGAACTGCATATATTCGAGAGAAAAATCCTGAGGATCTGCACTGGACTTTATTGACAACCGAGACTGAACGACCCGAAAACGAGAAAGTCAACCAGACTTTTATATTACGAGTAAGTTTTCAAAAATTATAAATCTTATTTAAATTTAAATTTTTTTCAATGTACACCGTTAGGCCCTTTATGTGCCAACAAAATCCTGTTATTTATCAATGTATCTTACAGTTAAAAATTATTTTTAAGCCAATTGCAAATAGATATGTTCAATAAAGTAAAATTGAATTGAATTGAACTGAATTGGCAACTGCCTGCAACACGCATATTCCTCTCCAGTTTTTGCACAGTGTAAGGTCTCTTTTCTTTGGGAGCTAAACCATCATTTCTTTTTTTTAATCTTTAGGAACACTCTCAATGAGTGGATTCAAGAGCTCACTCAATGTTGTAGGTGCTAATTTTAAGAGTTCTGCAGGAATACTATCACGTCCAACCACTTTACTTTTCTTTAGTGCTTGTGCTTTGGTTGCGGTAAAATTTCTTATCTACGGGCGGATGCAGTGCGTATTTGTAATACTTTTCAAAATGTCTACCCTCAGCTTTGAGCATATATTCTATGAAATGCATTTCCACTTACGCATTTTTATAGTTTCATCTGCTTTATTTCTATAAGAACTCAGGAGTCCCCCAAGACAGTCACTTTAGGTCCTTTTCTTTTCATATTCTTACTAAACATTCCCATAACACACTCCAAACGTTATGGATACTAAGTTTTTAAAGGTCATATCTTCCATATATATGGTTCTTCAGTCTGGTGCCTCAAAATTTGTTTCGAGTGGACCGAGGGCTTAGTTTCCCCACAAATTCTTGAAGCCGACTCAGCACATGGCATTGTGAATTGGTTCAAAGAGTTCTCTAGCCCTTACGTGACGCAATGCTTATTAATATAATTGAACAGGTTTGCCTGAAGTATGGTCTCCTTATGAGCATATTTAATACAGTTCGAAAATAAGATTTTGTAATTGGGATATTTTGAAAAGAAATTGCAAAATTTCACACCTAATCCCATTAAATTTTATTTCCTACGATTTGCCCCTCCTTTGATTCTTCTTCCCTATGATGACCAAGTAATCAACTAGAATACGGTGGAAGAACGAAGAAGCCTAGGCACAGACATTAAGTCCAGAGGTGAGAGGTTTGGCCCCACAGTGTAAACGAAAATTATTGATTTCAGCATTAAGGCTCTCCCAAACCAACGAGAAACATTCACCGACAGCAGTTTTTGTTGTTGTTTAGCGTTGTGTATCTGTCATATTTTGTACTATTGTGAATGATTTGCTATGAATTCCCGTTGGTTTGGGAGGGCCTTCAATTCTCGTAACTTTTTAAGTACACTTTGGTCCAGTCAATGTATTTTTCGGTATTTTTTAAATATTGGAAATTCTATGCAACAATTATTGGGTCTATTGTCTCTAAAACACTTTGAAATTCAACCCAAAAAGGCATGTTTTTGGTATATTTTCCATTAGAAAAAATCCAAAATGGATTTAGAATTTTAAAAGAAAATTTCTTACCGTGTAACGAACAAAAAAAAAATAACAAATATAAACTTTCTCTTATCAGCATAAAGCGATAAATTCAAAGCCATAAACAGCAACATTCACGAATATTCAATTTCGCGTTTTGTGCCATCTCCTATGGGAAAAACGGCAGCGAAAATGCCAAACGAATAACCATTCTCAACCTCCATTGCCGCCGCATTAATTAAAACAAAACAATAGGAAGACCATTATCTTCATCAGCATTAGCTCCTGGCTTTAACTTTCAAGCTATATATAAAATAAATATAAGTATACAAACCCAACCTAAGTGTATACTGACTTAATGAGGGCTGTGCAAGCAAGGATTCAATTCGCACTCCCAGTGCGGCACTAAAGGTCTTTCGCTGTTAATTGCTTAATTATGTTAAAGAGCTTCTTGTTCTTTTCTTGTTCTTCGCTCTTAAACTGATACTTATCATCAGTGAAAAAGTTCATTTTCGTTGTCGTTGGTTGTCGTCGTCATTGTTTGAGAGTCCTTTTGTAAGCTAAAGAAAAAGGACATCTAGCTATGCCAGGGTGAAAATTTACGAGTAAAAGTTTTCTTCATATTATAGAGTTGACAGTTCGTGGTAGGCACTTAACGCTCTGAAATTATTTTGTATCGTACCGTTGTGGGAATAAGAAGTGAAGGTGGTTTTTTTTCAAAGAGAGGTGTGAGTTTATTCATTGCACCCACGCATGAACAAAAATTAAAATTTTAATCCACTGATTAATGTGAACATCTCTTTTTGGCAAGAATTGTGATTTGTTTTTTAATGTTCGCCGTTTGTTTTGCGTTTAACCAAAATCATAAAGAAATAATCTTAAAAATGTTGACATTAAGCAACCACTTTGGCGTGGTCAGCAAAAAAAATTAAATTAAATTAAATAGATATTCCAAAATATAAATAAATATTGTTTATATCAAGCACTTTAAATTCTGACTTATTTATTGCATTTTTTAAAAATAGAAAGATGCTCGTAAAACAACACGCAGAGTTGTCGTTTGACTTATGAGTTCAATGGATAAAAAAAGAAAATTTAATTTAAGCTCGTGTATTTTGTGTTCGCATCGGGAAATACGACTATGTATACTCGTTTATGTGTAGAAAGACACAAGAAAGATAATTTATGTACAGAACGTGTTAAAATGTCAAACATGCTTTGGAATGTCTTGGAGTATTGTGGTATTTTCTATTGGGACAGAAATTAGGAGGAACTTCATTATATGAGTTCTATTTTGTAATTTAAAAAATCAAAATAGTTTTTATAGTTTTTTTTTTTTTTTAATAAATTGGATTTAACTCAAACTCAATGCTGATCTTGTCATACAAAATTTGAAATGAGTTGAAACAATTTTTTGTACTAAAAAGCACTAAGACTAAGGCCAATTGCAACAAAGGGTTTCATTTTAAATTTCTCGCCATTTTTCAAGTGTCAAAACTAAAATGTCATCCGATTATTTTTGATCAGTATAAAAAGTAGGCAGTTATCAATAATGGATAAAATATCACTCAAGGAAAATAAATAAATAAAAACATAATATCGTCTAAAAGTAGTCGCTAATGATGTGATTGAGGGGCACTTCTAAGTTCAATCAGAGCTAACTATTTCTTAAATTAAAATAATCTTAATTAACTGAGATATTGTTTTTCAGCTGAGGATCAGTTTCATAAGTTTTCGAAAATCTATTAAAACCAAAGTGCGATAGTATGGATATTACCCTTTAAAACCACTGACGTACCTGGGGGTTAACTCCGGTTTAAAACCGTTATCATAAAATGATCTCGCATTTTTCTTTTACTTTTCTCATATTATTTAAGATATTTCTGAAGTTTGGAGATTTTCTTTCATTTTTTGAATTTTTCCGACTTTTTTTTTAAAACATTACCTACATTATATCTGCATACAAAACTTAATGAAACAATTTAAAGTTAAGTTTGAAATTAAGATAGAGACTTTGAAACTTGGAGAATATTTCTTTGTGTTTATTTCAAAACATTTTGAGTCGGTTACCATACACATACAAATTCCAATATTTTTAGAATAAAACCTTCAACTTTCGTATTCGAATAAACTAGTATATGTAATCTCATATTGTATATTCATTGTAAGATCTTAACATTTTTCAATAGCTTTAAATAATAGAGTTCACCGTGGCGTATGCGGAATTATTTCTTAGTCTATTGAATAGACCGGAAAATGTTTGCTTAGCTTAAAACGGAAAAACCATGCGCTTCTGAGAGAATGGTAAGAATACCTACTTTTCAATATTTTGCCCAATTTCACGATTTTACACATAAAACTTTTTGCTTAATATTTAATTTTCTATCGAAATGAATTGTTTCAGAAATTGTACAAAAGAGTTTTAGCAGCTAAAGTTAACAAAAATCAACATAAAAAGTTAAAAATTAAAGGTTTTAAATTTTCTTAACAACACATAACTTTATTTAAGTAAAGATTGGGTCAAGACATGCATTAAAAAAATTAAGTAGAGATTAAAGACTTTAATATGGCACGGTCAAAATTTTTTTTTTTTAATCTGTCAAGATATACCCATTAGGGTGGTTCTTATATTGTTTTTTATTTTGAAATTCTGAGATGGATAGGCATCAAAGGGAAAAAAAATTCCTAATTTTTTCAGATTTTTATTTCACCCCCCTGGTCACCCTATTTTCACTTTAAAGTACTAATTATGAAGTAAGGGTGATTTTTATTTACCACAAAAAAAAAACAATTTGAGGGTATGGATTCGATTAAGACGAGAAGAAAATTGTTTTGGAGGGGGGTCTATTTTCCCCCGTTTAGGTTGGAGGGGTAATGTTCACAAAATTTGGCTCAAAACAGAAAACAATTATTAAAAAAAATCAGGAACACTTACACTTACACTTACACTTACACTTACTGGCTTTTTTTAAAGCCACAATTCCATTCTATAAAATGCTTCCTAAAAAAGTTTTTATTGCAAATAATTTTTGAAAAAATAATTTTTAATCATAAAATTTAAAACAAAAAATATAATTTCTTAAGATTAAAATTATATTATATATTATATATTATTATATATTAAAAATTAATATTAAAATTATTTATTATTTATTTCAGAAACTATTTAAAATAAATACTATATTTAGAAAGCATATTATAGAATGGAATTGTGGCTTTGAAAAAAGCTAAGGCGTGGTATTGTAGGTATTCCCGTTTTTTTTATTTTAAAGTAATTTTTTTCTGTTTTTGGCTAAATTTCAAGAAAATTCCCCTCCTGCCTGAATGGGGGGATATAGACCACTTCTCCGATACATTTGATACATTTTTTTTCTCGTCTAAATCTCATCTGAATATTCTGATTTATTTTCGCGTGCTATAAGAATAATCCTTTACCCATAATTAGAACCTTAAAGTGAAAAAAAAGAGACCAGAGGGGGTGAAATAAAAATTTGACAAAATTAAGCAAAAATTATTTTCAATGTTTTGAATCGAATGAGGGCTATCCAAGACTACGTCCAATTTGAGGACCAACCTTAATACCCATTGAAACTTTACCATTTCGAATAATTTTTGGAAGTTTTTGCCCGAATGCGTGTTTTTCGGTACAAATGATAAATTTAACATTCGTTGATATATTCAAACTTAAGATTTTTTAAATACTTCTAGACCTACAGACTAAATGTCTCATCCAATTTATATAAGACTTGGTTCTAAGTGGGTGGAATGTTAAATTTGTCATGTGTTACCCAGAAATTGGTTTCCGGACGAAAACTCCGAAAAATTATAAAGTTTGAATGGCGGTAAGTCGGAGAGTTTTGAATTAATATGGCTTTTTTAATATGTCATATTAAGGCTTTAAGACTCTACTTTATTTTGTCAATCTTGAACGTATCTTTGCTCCAAAAAGTTATGCGCCATTTAGAAATAAAAATTTTAAATATTTTATTTTTCAATTTTTCTTTGGTTAGTTTTTAATAACCTTTCCTGATAAAAATTTTTTTATAAATTTTTAAAAGAAAACCCAAATTCAACACCGAGTAAAGTTCAACGAACAAAGTTTTTACCATATTCAAGTAAGAAATCTACATACATACATTACATACATCGTGAACATTGTTTCAAACACGTGTAGGTGCTGGTATAGTCCAACTTGGAAAAGTAGTATGAGTTTCCAAATCTTAAAATTATGTTGAACCTTTGAATGTGATAAGTACCATTTTCACAATTTTTTTTTATTATTTCGGTTATTTGACAAATATTTACTACAACTGTTTAATATTTTGTAAGATTATTTTTTTTTTATGTTGACTGTATTTTTGTATTATTTTTGGGGGGTCTATTGCCCCCCCCCCCCCTCTTGTGATGATGGGAGAAGAATAACGGCGATACTCGTAATGACATGCTAAATTATTTTTTTTCTTTTTTTTATTTTGAAGCAAATTGCCCCTCCCTTCTTAATGGAGGGGAAAAGACCATTATTCATTACGATTTTTTGCTTGTATCAACCCAACCTACACAATCTAGTCTTTTTTCACAAACTACGGTGTTGCAAAACACCCTGTATATTTAACCAAAAGCCATTTTTCCTTAAATTCAAAATGGTGGCCAATTTAAGCATTTGGGCCGTCAAAAATTTTAGACTACTTATTACCTCATTTTTAAACGAGTTATTTAACAAAAACTAGTTTTTCAAAAATCCAAGATAGTGGCCAACGTAAAGGTAGGTAGGAGACGTCAAAAACTCTTTTTAGACTCTTCGTGAACCCACTTCGTAAAAAAAATATCCATTTTTTGTATTTCGAATGAAGAAACATTCCGACTTGGGTTAACATTGTATTTCTTAATTTAAAAATTTTTTTTTTGATTTTCCAAGTTAATTACCACCTAAAGTAGCAATTTTTACTCGTGATATATTGGTAGGCAAGGTAGGCAAGATTTGTATTAAAATCTACGACTGGATCACATGTACCTGCTCTTATGTTCAAGATGCTTGGAACTTAGAACTTTTTGAATATGAAAGTGATTATAGAAAAAAAATATAAAAAATATATAAAAAAGTATTTCAATCGTTCTTTTAACTGTAAAGACATCTAGTGAAATAGATAAGATTACCATTTGATTACTTGGAAAAATCATATCGTTGGAGCGGTTTTCTTAAAAACATATTTTGTATATATAAAATGTTGGTAACATTTTTAAAAAAAGTTTTGGTATGTCAATTTTGAGTATATATTAAAACACATATATAAACCTTGTTTCAAAAAAAAAATCAACCCATTTTTGAAATATATTGCATTTTCAGTAATTTTTTTTTATATTTTTCAAAATTTTAATATGCAATATTATTGACATTTCAAACGAGCTAATGAATAAATTTTGACTGGAATCATTGAGTCGTTAATGAAAAATAACGTTAAGGCTCAGATGCAATCTCGCGAACAAAAATCGGCTTTTAAGATTTTTGTGTGACACGCATGGTTTTTTGCGAGAAATACTTGTGCGCAAATTTGTTTCTAAGAGCAATTTTCTTACCTTTCCAGCTGTACATTCCTAATGCAATTGGGATAAAACGGTGGCACGGATATCCTAATTGGTGGCAACAGTTAGTTTTCTAGTTTTAGTTTTTCTAGTTCTAGTTTTCCACCACTACCTATCAACGAACTATTTTTTTTCATATTCGATTTTATTTAAAACGGAATGACTGATTTTCATAATTTTTCTTATACGGAAACTTCTAAAAATATAAATATGTAAATACATAAGGGGTGTCGGATTTTTCTTATAAATTTAAAATGGGTATGGCGAATCTTGGAAAGGATTAAGAAAGATGTAATTTTTGTTTTGGGAAATTTGCCACAGTTGAATTTTGAGACCCAGCGGCCGTTTTAAGGTAAAAAAAAAAATTGACAATTTGAAAAAGTAGTCAGAAAAACTTTTAAAAATTGTGTCGATATGTGGTAACCGTCACAGGTAATTAAAATAATTATTTTTAATGCTTTTGTAACCTGCTGCTAGGAAGATACAATAAAAAACTCCGATACCCCTAATGTGCATACATAATTATGTACCTATACCTACATGGAATATTATTGTTTACCAAAAATTAAAACAAAAAAATTGTGTGATAAAAATATCTACTTTTTTATGAAACTTAATACATACTTCGATAACAACACTGTCGACTTTTTTGAAACATGGTACCTACCTAATGTTTTTGACACAATTTTGAATATTTTACTTTCTTGAAAAATAACAGTGCCATCCATTCAAATGGTAAGAAATCGTTTAGAATTTTTTTTTTTTAAATGGCTTCTACTATTTATATAATTGTAGATATTTTTTAATTATTTAATTTAATTTTACTGTTACTAATTTTACTGTTTTTAAATTATTGCGATATACCTAATAAACATTATTTAAATTTACAAATAGCAAATATTAATATAAAAAGTACCTCTCATAGAATATCTTTTCAAATTTTCTCACTATCGGCTACACAGATTAAAATACATTTTTTTGTATACAAATTCCAAATAAGATTAAATAAATATTGCATATCAAAATTAATTTTTTTTTCTAAGTTTAAATGTGTTTGAAAATTGACATCATATCTTAAAAACAGGTTAGCAATTTTTTTTTATATGCACATAAATAAATACTAAAGATTTGTTTTAAGTATTTGATAGGGTAAAGTTGGGTGATATGGTACCCATTTTTAGTTTTCTTTGTAGCTCAAAAAGTAAAAATAGTTTTTATTTAATACTTTGATACACGTGTTCTGTAGATAACTTTAAAACAAAAAAAATATAGGTTGATAACGAAAGCTTATACAAAAAAAAAAAATATAAAAAAAAAAATTAAAATACCTTAAAAAATATATGTCAAAAAATGGCGTGTGATATCGCACTTGCTAGAGGGTAATAAGGAACTTTACTTTTTGTATGGATTCTTGCCACACTCTATGCAGTTTTATGTCAAATGTATACACCTGTTCGACCCGAATGTTATAAAAAAACAGTCCTGGAAAGTCAATGGAATATCAACTCAATGTAATAGCGGTAGAAATGGCACCCTTACAATACATACTAAACTTAAGGGGTGCCATATTTCCCTTTTGATCTACCACTGTTTATCCAAAATACTCAAACAAAACAAGTATAGGTTATAGGTTATAATGCGGTAAATACAAAAAATTAAACACTCCTCAAATCTTCTCTTTTTCGTTAGAGCAAATACCTGGTGCGAAATGCTTCCATTGTTGCACTTTGTTAAGTTATGCATAAACAAAATTGACTAAAATGGAGTCAATATTTTTTAGGGGTTTAAAAGTTTAAATTGCATCAATTGAGACCTAACGTTAAACTTAATGATATTCTAATATTTTTTTTTTTAAATAAGTAATTAAATTGGAAATATTTAAAGGGTGCCATATCTCACGTGGTGTCATATAACACGATTTTACCCTAGTGCAAACATTCATTTATGTGAGTGAAAAATCTAAGAATAATTGGTCTAGTTTTATTTATTTCAATGATCCTTTAACGTACAGTTATGGCAAAGTGTACATATTTTTTGTTTCATAGATCTTTATGCTTCAAAGTGCATATCTTCAGACTATAGAAGTATCAATATGAAACCCCAAATTGCAGTCTCCTGTCTCCTCTGCCCATCCATTACATTTCTTACAAGCACAAACCATATATTTATATATTTGGCTGCCATTAAATATGCGTAAAGTCGTTCCAAGTCATCTGCAACCATCACGTACCGCAGCTCGTGGCATAGGTGCACGCCAAACGACCATATCGTGTGCCCTCTTCTGGTTCCTGGGCTGATGCCTCCATTCTATTAAATTTACAAGACACAGCATCCACTTACTTACCCCATTCAGATCCACATCCACATCTGGTTAAACATTGTATTGGCCTCATCTGCCAACCGAAATGTTGCTCTTCAATAACTCACGAATATAGATGCGCGCGTGATGTGCTCAACAACGCGGGTGAACAACAACGTTTACGTTTCAAAATTACTGCGGCACGCCTGACATTCTTGCTACATGTGTTTTTGTTTTCCCTTTGGTTAGCTACTATACCAGTGAGCTGGTGTTTTCCTTTAGATTTCCATTTAATTTTCTGTACAAATCCCAAAGTCAAAAAAAAAAAAACACAAAAAAAAATCAACAAAAGTCACGTTTCAACTCAATCACAAATCATCAAAGGAATAGCTGAAATATTTCATTTGACATCCTTTCTTAACGATTCTTTAATACTCTCAATCCATCCGTCCGCTGGCTGATGCTAGCTAGTGAGCCCAACCCGCTCCAGCTTCCATTTGTAACTTTTCAGCTTTTGTAAACGAGTACTATGTCTTCTTTTGGTCTGGAGGTCTGGATGATGGTGTGTTGATTTTTTGTGTAAAAATAAAATCTATCCGCCTGAAATTCCCTTTTCAATTCGAAAATTTATTTTCGAATCACAATTTTTTTTCTGTCCGATTGAAGAAAACAAAAAAAAAAACAGATTTTTTTTTAAGTAAAATTACAAATTGATTTGGGTAGAAATATAGCTACCCGCAAGCAAAATCAAGTAAGCCGACTTTGTACTATGGTCAGAGGTGTGATTCCACGAAAAACATACAATTTATTTGATAAAATTCCATCAAAAAAGGATGTTTACCAAATATTGTGCAACAAACTAAAAAAAAAAAAATCACACACAATTGAAAGGACATTTTCTTGCCCATTTCTAATTTTTTTTTATAAAAAAGACAACAAAGTTGACATCTTTTGACTTTTGTTATCACAATAAATTCCCATCAAAGATCGAAGAAATATCTCCATTAAGGTGTAAATGGATAAATCACCGAAAAAGGATAACAAAAGGATGTTTAGAATTATTTTTGTGCAAAAAAAAAAAAAAAATGTCATCGATATTTTGAACATCTTCATTTTGAATAAAAGAAAAAGAGAAAAAAAGGAGCATTCCGATGACACAAACAAACATCCTTAATGGTTTATGTGTCCAAATTTTTTTGTTTGTATTTTCTGAATGAAAAAAGAAAAAAAACAGGACGAATTTATTTGAATAAGTTAATCAAATGCACTCGATATGGCTGAACGCTTTGTTTACACATTTTTGCGGCAAAAATAAGGAAAATGTGTCCTTTAAAAATTTTTTTTTTGTTAAAGAGAAAAGGACATTGATATGGGAACGAACGAATCGATTCA
This sequence comes from Dasysyrphus albostriatus, assembly GCA_946251815.1. Taxonomy (NCBI): domain Eukaryota; kingdom Metazoa; phylum Arthropoda; class Insecta; order Diptera; family Syrphidae; genus Dasysyrphus; species Dasysyrphus albostriatus. The sequence continues at coordinate 52,618,454 of OX276336.1, forward strand.
GTGAACAATAACATATTACACGTGCATTGATTCGATCGTTAGAAAAATATGTGACGTTGTGTCTGTTTTGGGATATTTAATTTATTATCCTTGTTCAATTATTTCACGTAGCTGGATATAAATTAAATAAAACTGGGATTTTGATAGCGTGGGCTTATACTCGTATACGTATGATAGGAAAACCCCTGATATGGGTTTGTGCAAAGGGCGCGAGTTCTTTTTTTTTTGACAATTGTCGTTATTCAGTCAACTGTGTGTTTTTATAGAAATGTGCGCAGAAAGGACGATTTTTTATTGTATTGATATCGAAGACAGTCACAGAGTAGACACATTGGTGCCGTATTTTTTTTTTTTTTTTGTTGAAAGGGATGATAGATGATAATGGCTGGATGGTATAGGGAAGCCTCAACATAGTGGTATATCAATTCGTAGCGGTGCGATGATGAGAATGAGAATGCATTTCATATATTCTTGCATTGGTCATATGGAATGATATCTAGAACCCTCTTGTTTTTGTTTTTTTTTTATTCAGTTGCAATTTGTTTTGGTCGAAGGGTTTTTTATGTAACTTTTTTATTATTTCTTTTTTTTCGTAATGTCAACGCATCACGCATTTTTGGAATCATTCTATAGAATTCGTTGTATACTTTTTTTAATGGGAAGGACCTTATCATCTGTTGTGTTTTTTTTTTTTACAATTTTATGCATTGACATTGAAGCTGGGCTTAGGCCTTAAGGGGTCTTGTTTTGTTGCTTTATATTATGCTTTGTAATTGGGTGACATCGAGTGATTCAATTCAATAGCATAGAGTTTGGAAGAACTATATAGGTAGGTACATGTGTGCACTGATATCTTTATTTTGGTTTATTGCTAGGATTCGTTCGTTGTTTTATTTGCGATAGGTATATGGAAGGATAGAAGATAGGTTTAAAAGGTAGGAACTACACACAATACCTATGACAAGTTATGGATTCATAAGAAAAATCAAACTAGAACTTTTGATAAAACTTAACGTAACAATCATAATCATGAAAAAGTGATTTATCTTAAAGCTAATTCGGACCCTGCAAGTTTCAGCAGTCACACATTTTTGTGAACTGTTTCTGTCAAAACCCACGTAGTCCTGTAAATAGAGATATTTTACTGCTCATCAAATGGAATGAAAATGGGGAAATCTGAAATTTTGAAGGTCATTTCGAGGGTATCGGTATGTATACATCTTAAATCTAATTTGGGGACCTCCTTGCCATTACAACGGCGCACAGTGGTCCGTTTGTTGAATTTCACCGACAAAAAACATTTCCTACGCCAATTCTTAATACGAAATTAGTGAAATTTGGTACACAAAATGAGGGATGCTGAATTCAGTGGTGCTGCCTATATTTTTGTCTATTTCAAACAGGGGATTCAAATTTTAGGCCAAAACAAGGTCCCAAATTTCAAAAATGTAAATAAAGAACTATTAAAGTCAGAAACAGGGTCAAGTTTATGTTTTAAATGCCCTTAAATTTGTGGCTGATTGTGTACTTTCATATAAAAATTACTCCAATACTGATTTGTACAAAATTTAAAGAAGATGGTCCAAAATATTCAGAAATATTCTCAAGAAATTAGAACTAATTTAAGTGCTTGTTTTTAAATTTATTTGTATATTAAAAATAATTTTTAGACCTCGAATATAAGAGAAATTTGACGACTATAGCAAATCAAATTTTAGGTCAATTACAAAAAAAAAAATAAAATAATAAGTAATAGTTTTAATAATGTAGTAATTTTTTCGTGGTGCATTATTTTAATCTGACATCAGCCTAAGAATTCTAATAGTTGATAGTGAGGGCTGGCCACGATACCAAACCAAACGATACTTTTTAAGTATCATCTCGCTGTCGTCAAAATCTAAAAATTTCAGTATCGTCTCGGTATCGTTCTCGGCCTCGTATAACTCAGCCTCGTATAACAGAATCTCGGTATCGGTATCGGTATTGGTATCGGTGCCGTCTGGTTTCAGTCTAGTCTGAATCGCAAATCAGAATAAAATGCACGACTTGGTTACATATTCTTGATAAAGTAGTTGAACTCGCTTGGTATTTCAAAGATTAAAGACAAAAATCATTATTATAAGACACAATTATTTTAACTGAAATTTATTATGTTGACTTAACAATTGTTTAAATTCTTGTTTCAAAATGTCTAGGTAAAGTTCCGGTTAGAAATTCGACACAAAAATTTTGACGTGGGGTCATCACTTAAGAGAACCAATTCTAAAAATTTTCATGGCAGTGAGCAGTTTTTATTAAAATTACTGCCTAAACTTTCTCCCTGCTAAAGACAAAAGCTCTGGAAATGTCAACTTAATCATAAAAACCTTTTTCGAGAAACCACCAAGAAACCATATACAAAAATTGATTGTTTGCAATAAATTAATACAAATATTTAAATTTGCTCCCGATACCAAACGATACTAACAAGAGTGTCAGTAAATTTCGGCCCAAAAAATGCGGTATCGTCTCAGTATCGTTTCGGTTCCCGATACCGATACCAAACGATACCGAGACTTTTCTGGTATCGTGGCCAGCCCTATTGATTGTTGGAAAAACCATTAGAATTAATTAAATAATGGTAGTTTAACGGTTTCTCCAACTGCCAACTATCATAAATCTTAATATATTCAAATAATGCAACCAAAGAAAAATTACAACTTTTTTAAAACTATTAGTTTAAATTATTATTTATTTTTTTTTTTCGTGTTTTTGAGTAAATGATATAAAATTTTATTCACTACTTCCAGCCGTCAAATTTCTTTCCGATTCGATCAAATTGGGTTTAAAAATAATCTATAAAAACTAGCACTAAAATTAATTCTAATCTCTTGGAAACATTTCTGAACATTTTGGACCTTCTTCTTAAAATTTTGTACAAATCAGTATTGGAGCCATTTTTATACAAAGGTATACAATCGGTCACACAATTTTAACTCTGTTCCTGACTTCAACAGTTTTTTATTTGAAATTTTTAATTTGGCACCATTTTCTGACCTAAATTGAAATTGTGAAGCCCCTGTTTGAAGTTAAAAAAAATAGGCAGTTCCACTGAAGGACCACTGTGGGGCAGTGTCATGTCCACTTTTTTTCAATCTAGGTTTGTTCAGAAACCGGCTGCATGGATATGGATCAAATTTTCAAAGTTTGTTAAAATGACAAAAGAAAAAAAATTAAAAAATGTTGAAGTAAAATCCGCCCACGGCCACAGCCACTTTTCTTATTTGTTTGTTTCTCGAAAACTACTTTGACGATTTCCATTGAATTTCCAGAGTCTGTTCTAGTGGCCGATATTAAAAATTGGCAAATTGGTTTTAGAAAAATCCGCCCAGCAACAACTCCCACTTTTCTTATGCCTTGATTTCTCAGGAACTAGTTTGGATAAAATTTTGAGAGTTTGTTGATACTAGCAATATAAAAATTAATAAAGCACTTTTGGTTTGATGAATCCTACTGGGTGTCATGCTTCTTTTTTGACTACATACGAGTATATTAGTTAAAGTAAAGTATGTAAAAATTCATATTATTCGTTTGAGCCGTTTCTGAGAAACAAAGATATAAAAAAAGGGCACGGCAGAGGTGGATTTAACCGAAAGATTTTTAAAAATATTCATTCAATTATTTAGAGCAGTTCCCAAGAAATAAATATTTTGAAAAGTAGGGCGAAGCAGTGGGCGGATTTAATTTGTTTTCAAATTTTTTTTCGTTCATAGGAATAAACTCTTTAATTTGCTTGCACATCGTAAGAGGCATTTAAAAAAAAAACAAAGAAATAAGAGAAGTGGGCGTGGCAATTTTTTAAAAATCAATTTGCCAATTTTTTTTTTCGTCTTTGAGAATAAACTCTGAAAATTTCACGGTAATAGTTATAGCCGTTTTGGAGAAACATAAGAATAAGGCCGTGGCAGTGGGAGGATTTAACTTTTAAAATTTTTTTTATTTTTTCTCTGGGCTGACCAGGGTTGCAAAATTTCAATGCATTTTGCAGAAAGAAAATTAAAACAATATTAAGCACAGCTTTTTGTATGCAAATCTGAAGTATTTATTTATGTGCAATTAAAAACAAATTTTTATCAAAATTTTCATTTGCTTTATTATTTAATAATTATAAGAAGGAAAAGCGAAAATAACAGAGAGCTATTTTCGTTTTTGTGGACTATTGAATTTATGTATTGTATATTATTTAATCTTATCTGAAATTTGTATACAAGAAAATTTATATAAGCCCGTTCAGCCAATAATGAGAAAACTCAAAATAAATAAACACGTTCTATGACAAGTACTATTAGTTTGCAAAATTTATATATTTAAATGTAAAATTTTTTGTGGTAGATCGTATTAATTTTAGTATATGGAAAGAATTTGAGTTTGATTTTAGTATATGGAAAGATTTTCGTAGGAGTCTTTTTCGAGAAAAAAAATATTTTCCTTTCCGGTTTTTTAACTTTTGTATGGAAGGTACCGTTATTTTTTCATGTATGTAAAATTTTTTCTAAAAATATTTTAGAAAGTACAAATAAACTCTTAAGTATCGTATCAGTGTAGTACTTCGTGGAATGTTGGACTGAAATGCCGGAGGTCTGGGTTAGATTCCCAGCCGCTGCCATCTAAAAACAGAAATGTTTTTCCCGAGCTACTGCCTCTTGCGAGGAACTGACAAATCCTCCAGAAGTATACTTGTCATGACTAAGTGCTTCTCATCTAGCCGTTCGGACTCGGCAAGAAATTGTAGGTCCCCTCCATTCCTGCTAACAACACGCACACAGGAATGGTTGACGAACAGACAGACAGAATTGTGCCACCCACTTTTTAGGTTTTCTCTATCATCGTAATATCATGTTTGATTGTTATCTCAATTTTTTTTTCGGGCGAAACCAAAATTTGCGTTATACCTAGTAGATACCTATATCGCAAGTAAAAATCATGAATGGTTGAATTCTTGGGCTACTCGGCTACACTAGTTTCGTTTATTACATCTATTAAACAACTAAATAGTGACAATTTTGTTTGAAAAATTATATCCTTCCCCCCATAAATTGTCTGTCTGCGGCCTTGCTACCACCTTTTTAATTTTGTATATACGTTTCTCCTTTTTTGCTAAGCCTACTTTTAGCTTTAAAACTACAAACGCAAGTGTCTGCGGTACAGTGGTAACTTTTTTTAATTTGAAATACTTTTGGTCGTATTTACACACTTGTCTAACTTTAAACAGCTATCCAACTTCAAAACGTCATTTACAAACTTTGTTCACTCTTGTCATCATAGAGTTGTCGAACTTGAAAACGGTCAACTTCTTTTAAATGCAACTCATTATTCCATAATCCATATTTTTTTCATGGTATGCCACATTTGTTTTATTAAACAAAAATTATAATTATCATAGCAAAGTTTATTAAAAATTGAGAAAAAATAAAATATAAACCGATGTTAATCTGAACCTATGCATATCTTCAAATAGATTCAGAAAAAAGATGTAAAAAGTTTACGATCAGCTCCGCTAAATAATCACCAAAGTTTATGACAGTCGTATAACTAAATATTATGCACTTAACAAAACAAAAAAAAAACCTGCAACAGCTAAACGATATTTAAAAACAATAAAAATATTATATAGTACAATTTAAATGGAAATATCTATACTTCATTGTATTTTGTAGATACCGCCATTTGCCTCCATCCAGATAGACGCACACAGACTATCCGACGACCTAAATCCCTCGCCCCAAAATAAAAACAAGATATGAAACAAACAAAAAATTATTGTGCATCCAATTAGTATTCCACTAAAATTATAAAACTTTTCACGCATGATCATCACTATTCCAACTGTCCCGCAAAGCGCCAAGGCATACTATTGTATTGGTTGCTCTGTTTAAGACCACTCACAGCAGGACTCACATTATTACCATATCACTTTGTGAATAATTTGGTGAGAACACCACATTTTAAACCTTCCGCATTGTGTCATTCGAATGTAACAGTCCGTCTGTCTATCGATGGTTCTTTAAAAATGTTACAAAGAATGAGCCCACCACGAATTTAATTAGGCAGCAATCGACTGAGCACCAATTTCAATAATATTTTTTTTTTTAATTTTATTTTGAGACGGTGAATTTTTTCAGATAGCTTAGCCATCTAAATTTTTACCGCACATCGAAATGAAAATGGTCAGGAATAAAAGAAAAACCTGACTTTACAAAAAAAAAAAAAAAAAATACGCCATTAAAACGATGATTGATGCAATTTGTTCCGGTAGAAGCAATCATCAATGAAAGGAACACAGGCCCAACTGTTGTGTTTCTTTGGCTACAAATCGTTGATTTTTTCGATCATCCTGTGTCAAGAAGTTGGTGTCTTTTGATCGTGATGATCGTTGATCGGCTGACATCGAAAAATAAAAACACCGACTCTAACTAACATACCGACAAGCAAAGACTAACGCGACGACAGGTTGGATTATTGTTATGGTTACGATTATGGTTATGATTATGGATATGAACTCTTTGATCGGCTTCAGAAGATTTCCGCCAGCAAACCAAAGCCACCACAGAGGTAAAAGCGGCATTAGTCAAAGGGTTAGAGGTTTTTTTTTTTAATCTTTGTTGGAGATCATCGCCATCTTAGCAAAAATGTTAATTAAAACATATTTTCAAAAAAAAAAATGTAGGTAATAGAAATAGAAAAGATACCTATCCTCTTTATATTTAAATAATGTTGTATTGGTGTGGTCGATTTCTGGTAAGGTGAATTCATGAAAAAAACAATAGTTTCTATATTTCAAGGATTTAAAGGATTTTTATGACATAGAAACCAATCTGTCGAAACATGAATTTAACAAAAAAAAAAAAAACATTTTCAGCAATTTGAACTCTTTTTCCATAGCCCTTTGAAGGATGGACAAAGTCTATTTGAGTTTTCCATTGATACATTTAGACGTCAGATTGATTAAATTTAATTTGACCTTAGAGTTTTTAACCTAAAAAAATCGCCTAGGAACAAAAATAATTAAATAAAAAAAAAAATAGAAAATGAGGAGTAAAATTGGGGGAAGGGATTCAGCAATAGGTTACTTTTTACACTCACTGCAGAATCTTTGACACATTTCAAGAAATATTAAAAATTTTAAGATGAATGATGCTCGATTGGAATCGAAAAACAATTTGTTTTAAGCGGAAAACTTGCAGGAATCGCTCGGAGAAGAAATATTCATATGGTAATTGGTAAGTAAGTAGGCTTTATATCCAAGTTCAAACTTTTAAGAAAAAAAAAACCCAAATTCTTGTATATTTTTTGTTACTGCTTTGAGGTTGTAGGAGCAAAAACCCCATCAAAAATGTTTTAAAGAGAAGTAATAAATATTTCCAGTTTTAATTTTATCTTTTAACCCTATTTTGTAAAAAAAAAAAATTTTAAAAAACTTGATTTTTGGCATTTAGTCCAGTTAACGAAGACTCGGAATTTTAATATAAATGCAACACCCAAAGAAAAAAGTCAGGTAAATAATTAAGCTGGGCTCTGTTGAATTTACAAGGTGCATAATCCCATGTAAGGTAACATACATTTTAGAAATTTACTTGATTTTAATAACCTTATATTAAGTGCCCGATATATATAAGCGCCCTGTGCAAGCTTCATAATTATCGCCCTCAATTATGGTTATTGGTGGAAGAAAGCCATTTCCTCATTACTTAAGGGGTCGACTTTGCAATGCGTTTTTTTAACGATTTACACAAAATAAATGGGATTTTACTAAAACCTAGGAAATCTAATATTATATCACTAAAATAATAGAAGCTAATGATCATACAAATAGAACTCAAAAAACATACGAGTATCACAAAAAGACATATATGAAGTGAAAAAAAAAATTGAGTAAAACGTATCTAAAAAAATAATTCAAATACATAATCAAGCTAATTGTGAGTTTCACGTGAGCAACTTTCAACGCGAAAAAAATGACATTTAGTTTTCGCCTATTGTGAGTTTCACCCAAAAAACGAAAATTCCCCTTTTTTGTGATAACTTATTTCGGATATGTTTTGTTATGAGCTATAGGTTTGTCACTTATTTGACCTTTGTGCAAGTTTTTTGTTTATTTTTGTCCAAGGGAGTTCAATCAAAGATCACAATAGCTTTCTAAAATTCGGCGGGTGAAAAATTTTCCATGTGGAACTCACAATATGGCTGAGGAGTATAAACATAAATAATTAACTCATTGATTAAGTGGATTTTATAATACTTGCCAGGCACCCATTGGGTTCAGCGCCCTGCATATTTGCACCGCTTGCACGTATTGCTTGTCCGGCCCCGATTAAGTGCTAATCAACCTAGTGGCCTATATTACCATATTGAAGGTGATTTAAGAGGATGATCTATTATTTAAACACTAAATTTTGGTAAATAAGAAATTTTGGTAAATAAGAAATGTTGACAAGAACATAGCGCTAATTTTAATTGAAATTGTGTTTTTTAACGCTGTATGCTGTGAATTTCTATTTAACCACAAATGAGGTTTAAGTAAGGATTTATATGGTTATTTTCTACATATTTACTTTTTGAATTTAATTTGGCCTCACATTTAAGAAACACTGCCAGTTAATTTCAACGTGACACCAGTGTTAAAGCACATACACATACAAGCCATCCAAACAAGCGAAGTGACCCAGTCGATGCGTTTCCAGTTCAAAACTAAGTAAGTATCACAAAGTATTTTTTAAATAAAATAATATACATAGTAATAAATGTCTATACTTTCAGAATAATGCATAATGAATTGGACGGTAAGCAGCGTTGGAGGTTGGACCTACGAGCATGGATCTAAGACATAATAATTACCGGATACAGGGTTCATTCAACATTGAATCATGTTAAATTAACAAGATCTTCATGTTAAATTTGCAGGACGTTGATTATTTTATTCATGTTTTTTAACTAGATTTTCATGTAAAGCTTACTTGATTTACAGATAATATTAGCAAGATTTTCAGATAAAATTTACAGTTTTACTATTTTAAGGCAGTGTTAAATTTACATCATGTCATGCAGATATTACCTGCAATATATGTAAATTTAACACGACATCAAAATCAATTTTCTCGTTAAGCAGTTTACCTGATCCACCGAGTTGAAAAATAACAACCTAAAAATCAGGTATAATTAGCAAGAAAATGGGTAGTTATACATGCTTTTTTCTCTGAGTGAATAAATTATGCTCTCTGGGTATTATTTTATGTGGTAGGGCTGACCCCCAGATATAACATACTAAAAGTCTCCAGCCCAAAGGCCGTGAGCCGGGGTTAAAGGTGATAAAAAACTACAAAAGGGAACCTTTAAGTCCCCCCTCCTGCCAAAAGCATGCGGGCCTGGGCTGGGTACTTTTACCAGAGAGCATGATTTATTGTATATTTATATTTTATTTGTTTTCTGTGTTCTGTTTGAAATCAATTTGTTAGAAAATTGACCCTTCCACCTTAAAGCGGAGAAAAAACTCTTTATACAATTTTTAAATTAATTGCGATTTTATATACGAAAATGAAAGTATAGGTTCTTTATATAAATAAATTAAATAAATAACTTTGGTGGCACAACAGCTCGTGAAGAACCAAGGCCTAGTGACTTACAACTCTCACCCATTCTTGTATGCGTATTTTTGCCGAGTCCGAACGGCTAGATGAGAAGCACTTATTCATGACAAGTATACTCTTGGAGGATTTGTCAGTTCCTCACAAGAGGCAGTACCTCGCGAAAAAAACATTTGTGTTTTTAGGTCGCAGCGGCTGGGAATCGAACCCAGACCTTTGGCATGACAGTCCTCATACTTTTTTTTTTTTTTTTTGTAAATTCATTTTTATTTTTTAATTATCTTAGAACTATCTTAAAGCTAGACAAAAATTCATAAAAACTAGCCTACTTATCAATATCTTAAAACTAACTTACTGGCCCCAGTCGGGCGCTCGAAGTTAAACTATAATAACTTAATGCTAATGCCTTTCGGCCTAATAACTATCTTAATACTAAACCCAGGTCGGTTTTATTTTTTACCGAGAAGAATTTCACAAAAAAACTCGGTATCTATGTCTTTATTTTTTGGTTTTATATAAAACTTACAAACTACATAAAACTAAATTAAAGCTAGTTAAAACTACTTAAAACTACTTACAACTAATTTTAAACTAATTAAACCTACTAGCATTTTCCGGTTTTTATAATTTTTTTGTATTTTTGTTGATTTTTAAATTTTTTTTTTTTTTATTTTTTTTTTTTTTTTTTTTTTGGTGCCACCCTGACTGTCCCTACTTAAAACTAACTACCGAAACCTATGTAAGTCGGCCATACAAGAGAAAATAGCAAGGTCAACTATTAAATGTCTGAAGGAACTTCATCTTCGTTTTTCAACCACCAAAACTGGTTCTCCTGCCTTACCCTATCTCTTCGGTCCCGTTCGGACACAGTCCTACTGAACCGAAGGTGCTCAGTTCCGTCTTGTGCGAGGACGTCTCGACTGTAAAGGAGCCGCCGATCTACAGTTCTACGGCCGACGTGGTAGATTAGCGGAATCGCCGCTCTATCCTGGATCAGCCCTCGACTGTCTAGGTGGAGGAATGCATCGGGCGGAATAAAGCCGCTTAGACGCACACTCTCGTAGTATTCGTTGTTGGGGTAGTAAGCCCCGAAAATTAAGCTGTTAGACGAGGACATCGCTCTTGCAATGTGACCTCGAATAAGCTTCAGCAAGAAATTATCTATCCTGTTTATGTTGGCCCCGTTGTATAGAGCCAGGTTGGAATAGTAGTGTTTGTACTCCGACTCTGGTGTTCTATGCAATCCAAGGCAGCGTCGAAGACACTGCCTCTCAAACACCCGAATCTTTTCCATTTGAGATGGGGCAACGTTGAACCAAACCGGGCACCCATAGGCAATCATCGGCCGGATAAGGGCCATGTAGCAAATCACCTTCACCCTGCTGTCAAGCCGGCTGCTATAAAACAACCGTTTCGTCAGGGCGAAAGCTCCCCTAGCCCTGGCCAGAGCAGCATTTATATGTCTGTCGAAATACAAATACTGATCCATCCAGATGCCAAGGTACTTTACTACACTTTTACTCGCCAGTGGATGTCCATTTGGCCCTGCGATCACCAGCTTGCGCCAGTTTTTTCTCGTATCCCTTGTGGCTCCACGCAACGGAGTCCTAAACAAGATAGTTTCTGATTTCTGAAATTTGATTTTCAACTTCCAGTCATCACAGTATCGTTGAATCTCATCGAAGTCACTCTGCAAGAGAATCCTGATGTCCTCGATTTTTGCAGCTGTTCTGTACGCAATTAGATCGTCGGCATACGCAATTGCCTGAGTTAGACTACTTATCAGATCGCTGGTGTAAATGCTGAATAGAATCGGCGAGTTGACCGCTCCCTGCTGAAGACCATTTTTAATATTAAAGGTTGTGACAGAAGTTACATTGCCACTTTTGACAACAAACTTTCTACCATTGAGCATATCATAAAGCATATATAACAGTGGTTTACTAATGCCAAGTCTGGTCAGCTTTAGATACAGACTCTCTAGCCATACGGTGTCGAAGGCCTTCTCCAAATCAACCAGACAGGCACCCGTACACTGCTTCTTAGATTTGTTCCATTGGACATCAGAAACGAGTTTCGACGCGGCATGAATGGTGTCATGTCCCGCCTTAAAACCGAACTGATTGTCCGGTATGTTATTATTGTCCTCTGCCCACTTAGACAGAGCTCTATTGATAACTTTTTCGAATACCTTGCTGATACTCGGAAGAAGACTTATCGACCGGAGATTCGCCGGATTGGAGTTGTCCTTTCCCTTTTTCGGGAGAGGATGCACTACAGCTGTCTTCCACCGCACTGGATAATATGCATTATTCAGAGCGTTGTTAAACAGAGTGGTATAAATGTCTAGTGCTTCTTGAGGTAAATGTCGAAGTACAACGTTGGATATGCCATCGACTCCTGCTGACTTCTTTTTCTTTAATGAATCGAAGATGAGCTGGAGCTCCACCTTCGTAATTAACAGGGAACTGGGCCCATTTCGCTCGGCGATTATGGCGTTTGCCAAATGATCTTCATTGAACCCGGTGAAACCAAGGTTCTCTGATCGCCATTGCGTGATGTCATTCCGAAGGTAGAAGTGATGGAGCAAGGCTCTGTTTTCCAGGTCGTGATTGGGGCGAATGCACGCATTCACCTTGTACACTTGCTGGAAAGCAGCCCCCACAGCCTCCACTTTCTCCTGCGGATCTTCGACAATAAAGAGGTCATCGTCCAAGACGGCGTCCTCTGGAAGTCCTACGCACTAACCATCATGCCACGAGGTACTACAGGTTCTTTATATGGCAAGTTACTATTTGGAATCGTGATGCAACAAAAATTTAAAAATTTTAATCAAACCTAACTTTTTTATCAATCCTCGGCTGAAAAGGTAATATATATTAAGTAGACTTAAGATCATTGCCTTCTTGTTTAGTGAACCATGTAACTATTTTTGAGGCGAACAGTTCTATCCTATCGCCATCTTGCTATCTCACTCCTTGCCCTTTTATAAGGCAAAATAATTCACATTATGTTTGAAAGTTATATGTTAACACGGTAAAATATCTTAAAATAACATAAGATGTTATGGTCAATTTTTTTTAAAACCTTATGCACGGTAAAGATTATTTTGTCTTTAAAATTTGATTTTGTTCTAAAAAAGTAAAATATATTATGTCGACTAAAGATTTTTTGACATGTGTCAACCAAAAAAAAAAAAAACATTTTAAAGCAGATTTAAGATAAAGGCTCTCAAAAATTGTGAAAAAAAGTGAGAAAAGACTTATCATCCTGTGTTGACATAGGATATTTTTATATATTTAAAACTGTGGTTTTCCTTCCCTTAAATATAGATTTTTGATGCTTAGGCGTTAACAAAGTAAAACAAAAGCTATGAAATAAAAAACTTTCAATGACAGTTTGGTTTAAATTCAATTTACTCATGTCAACGCAAAAAAAAAAAAAAACAATAACCCGTTGATAGATAATGTCTGCCACTGTTTAGGAAAACAAGAAAATAATAGATTTCATAACAAAACCGGTGCCTACTCCCTCAGACGACAAGTTTCTTAAAACAAAAAGGTGTTTGCAACTACCCCAGTTCACAATAACCCCCAGTTCACAATAACCCCCCTAGACTCTAATTAAACTAACATAACGGAAAACGATAACATGTATCTATAAGTTTTGTGGGGCGCGTGTCGAAATTCTGCTTTTCAAAATTTTTTTATAAACATCTGTTTTTCAAAATTCTATTTTTTCCAGTTCTGTTTGTCAAGATTCTGCTTTTTAAAATTCTTTTTTTTTCAAAATTCTGTCATATAACATTTTTAAAAATAATATTCTGCTTCTACTGCTTTTTCTCAAATAACTTGTTTTATTAACGAAAATAATCAAAAAGAAGTATCTACAACTATTCGTAAACCATTTGTCTAATTTCTGGTTTGCACCACGTCCAATTATAATCTTAACATTAAACTTATTTTTGTTTAAATAAAACAAAGGTATGGCTGGCACAACTTATCTTTTTATTTATTTTTATACTTTTACCAGGTATTGAGTCTGTAATTTTAAGAGCATAAATGGTGTTATCTACTTTTTTTCAAAATACCGTGTTTCCACTAAACCAAAATCTGATTTTCCAGCAAATTTTTTTAGATTTTAAATTGGTGGACCAGGATTTCATTAAGATTTCTATGAAATTTCAATGAAACTTTGTTCCATTAATTAAAAATATCAAAAATAGAATTTCGTTCTGGTGGAAACATAGCATAATAAATATAACTTAATTAAAAATTGAAGTAGTTCATATTTTCGAAAACTTTGATATGAAGAATTTACAATAGTATCTTAGACGGATTTTGACGAATTAAGGTAAGTAAAACTGATGAGAATTTAAAACAGCTACAACACTTTTTCACCAAATAAAAGAAATTTTTCCTATAAGAAAATTGATTTACGAAATTTTTACAGTACAAAAAAGAGGTTTGTAAAATGTTAAAAAGTGCTTTTAACATTCTCCAAACCTTCCACTAAGGTGTCGTTCATCTTAGTGGAGATCCGAAAAAAAATTACCTTCGAAAACTAGAGCTACTTTGGTTTGGCGCAACATACTTAAAAGCGTTCAAAACTTCTCACACCAAAAACGGAGTGCGGGTTCTATAAACACTTATACTGCCAGTCTTGCTTTATGATGCCGAGTGTCAGGCGAGGAGGCCGAATTAGGAGAAGATACAGCCGCCAATTCTATGAGCTGTATCAAGATATGGATGCAGTACAAAATATCGAAAAACGTCAACTGCAATGGCCAATGCCGGACTTCGAACGAATAAAAAATAATGCTTCAGCCAAAATAGGCTTTGAACTCCAGCTCCCAAATTCAATAGAACGAAGAAGACCGATCCTCTGGTTTAAAGGCCAAACCTTTATAAATGTCAGAAAGCTTGACCTATAGACGATAGGATCAAGATGACATTCTGCCAACGTAACTTAGACTGCAACCTTCATAAATTGGTAGCATGCATGCACCCCATGTTTTTTATTATACGTTTTTGAAGTTTTTTGATAAGTATATGTTCCTAACCTACCTATGATTCAAGATTGATTGTAGATTTTTTCAGGCCGTACGCCATTTTCTGCAAAGAGCTTAAAAATTAAGGTATTTTGTATTAATTAATTTATATCAGATGATTTCTAAAATAAAAAGTCTCCAAAAATTTATTATTTAAAAATTTTATTTCAAAATTGCTTAAAACAGTTCCAGATCGAAGGCATACCAATTTCGTAAGTCTGTCGTACTGTAAACTTTTGCATTTTGCATTAACAGAATAATCGAAATACCCTAGTTCTCGTAGGGCATAGATCCACTGACTGATTTTTCCAAATCCCACTTTGAATATCATATAAAGGACTCCCTGTGTGCTGCACCATAAACTTAAAAGATCATAAACCTCTTTGAGCTGGGATTAGTTGCTGTTTAACCTATTTTAACCCCTTCAGAGTACCTATACCTACGTTGTTCTAGTTCATCGATATTGTTTAAACAAAAAAAACTAAATTGCCCTGTTTTTTTTTTGCATTGTTATCTTGGTAGAACGAGGTCAGAGTGTCCTTATTCATAAAAAAAGGTTCCTTTTTTATTACATGGTTTTTATTTTTTTGGCGAACGGGTTAAGCAGACAGATGCATCGGTCGTAAAAAATGTCTCTTCACTTTTACAATCTTCCTGGAATCCCTTTTTGTGGAGAGAAAAATCTCGCGACAATTATTTTACGATGCTCTAAACTGTTTAAAAAAAGGATTAAAAAAAAGAAATGGGTTCAGCATTCTAAAGAAAAAACAGGCAAATAGGAATATAGGTATATCGTGGAATTTTCATCCTGGTATATATAGGTTTGCGCCTTTCAATGAAATGAGTATATAAGTTTGTTTATTTTCTTTTTTGTCGGAAGGAAAAAAGAGGTTCACTTTTTTATTGTGTTGTTAAAGGATATGCCATAATTTTGTGCTCTCAATAAACAATTAATGTTTACAATTTACATTCGTCCTTTCTGCCTCCGTGTTAGTGTTAAAGTCGCTCAGAGTCGATTAGTGTACACAGACCTATGTATATACCTTTGGAATTCCTTCTAAAAAGGATCGCTTATATAAATAAATAAACTCAGAATCCTTTTTTTCGTGATGATCATAGAAATATTTACATGTTCATACGTCGTCGGTCGCGTCGTTTTTCCTGTCAATATAGGAAATGTTGATTCTTGGAAGTAAATGCCTACCAACCGTCAGTTAGTTTTTACGGTGAGATCAGAGTGGTTTTTGGGATTATGTTCAGTATTCAAATTGTTTGGTCGCATTTAAAGAATGAATTTATTGGTCAAACCATAATAATAAACCCAGGATAACCCTTTTTGAATCTGGTTTTCAAATAGTTTTGCTGTTGATTTTTCGCGTTGCAATAAAAAAAAGAGGCATTTGGTTAGTTTTGAATATTATTGTTAATGGATATTTCTTCGAATTGAACGCGGAAAAAAGGATTTTCCTTTCGGTAAATATAAACCTATCAGGCAAACCGAATAATAATTGTTTTTCTCTTTTTTATTTTCGGGGTAATTTAAGTTGGTGGTCCAACCAACCTGACCAAAAAGGGTTATAAAGTTGAGAAGTTATTGTGTGGTATTTTGGTTCTTTTTTTTTCTTGGCTCAGGACATTACAAAGAGATTTTATCTAAAAGGATTGCCATTCAGCTATAATTGTTTGGTGAGGTTGAATTTATTTTTATCAATTTACTACGATTTCAATTTTTTTTTCTATGCTTAGATCAAAAATAACTGTTTCTATAGCTAAGAAAATAACCAGCACTTCTAAACTCTAAAAGAAAATTTTTTTTAATTTCTCAAATGAAAATTTAACGATTTTTCCAGAATTATTTTAGAGGGGAGGATGAGGTTCAATTGCAGTTCCAGGGGGATATAGCTATTTGGTTTGTAACATTAATTTAATTACTATGATTGCACTTTGCATTCGTTTTCAAACCAACATTTTTTTTAAACTCATTTTTTCTCATCTCAAACTCATCTTTCTATATAAAATTTTGGAATAGTAGAAAGTGATTGGTACAAAAACATCAAGATGGGGTTTAAAAAATATGGATGGTTCTAAAAAAAGTAAAATAAAATGATGATAATTTCGACATACCATTTTTGGAAGCAAATAGTCGTACAAACTAACTATATATGAACATATATATATTGAAAATGGCCAGTCAAAAAATTTAAAAACAACGATTTTATGTTATATTTTTAGAAAATATGAAAATATGTTATTTTCCCTGTTCCAGGGAACTGAACATTTTTTAAACTTTTTTAATCGGATTTTTTAGAAAATCGTTTTATAATAATGGAGACCTACACCCTATCCAACACAATTTGTTTTTTCTTGTTAAGACCGATCCTGTGCCCTCTAACGTTTTTATATAATTTATGCCAAGCACCCTGTGTAAACTATCTTTATATTTCTAAACCACTTGAAAATAATAGTAAGTTGGTGCTACTGGAGTCGTGCTTTATATTTGACAAGTATTTTTGAAGAAAAGCTGCATTTATTGACCATTTTTGAGGCCCCAAGAGATAAAATCAGTAATTAAAGGTAAGGGGACTGAGTATTTTCATAGTTTTTGCCATAGTTTTTAAACATGTTAACGCAGTGTACGAAAAATAGTTAAATTAAGGTAAGTCAAAGTAAGGTTTAACTAAACCTATACTAAAACTCTTAAATATATGCCTGCTTACATATAATTATTTTCTGTTAATACTCATCAGAGGACTGAGAAACTGAACCGACATTACACGACTTCTCGCACAAATGCCTTCTTAATAAATGAAATATCAAACGAGCATAAAATAAAAAATTGGTTTATTGTCACCAGACATGCTTCACGCTGATGCTAGATCTAAAACTTTGATAGTTTTCAAAGTTAAGGATATTTTTCACGGTGCTGGGAAATAATTCCACGGGCATCTGCTTCACATGGGAACTTATTTCATCATAAGTAGGAATCTAACCCACTTTCCAAAGTGCAATTTATTCTCACCACGAGAGGGAACTAGTTGCACTCGAAATTTTGTGGAATTTTTTCCCACTTTAAATTTGGAACTTGGGATATTATAGATTCATTGTAGAAAACGACATTGTTTATTTACAGAAATACGCCAGAAATACGACGAATAAATAGTGAGGTATGTATGCAACCATCCTGCTTGGGTTCATTATAAGATTTGGGGTGGGTCCGAGGTTGGGTGTATGCGAAGTTTCTTTTGCATTTAAGGAATCTAGATTTAAAGAAACCATGATTAAAAAAATACCTCCTAAGAACGAATCAAAGTAAAAGAAGTGAAGTTGATTCTCATACCAAGTGGGCAAAAACTCAACTCTCCAAATGGAGATCTTTCTCACTAAAAAGTACAATAAATTCCCTCTCTAGGTGAGAATAAATTGAACTTTGAAAAGTGGAACAGATTCCAACTTATGATGGAATAAACTCCATTGTGGAGCAGATGCCCGTGGAATTGTTTCCCTACACCGCAGATAACACGTCGGGGGACTGAGAATTAGACCCATTGAAGAATTTTTTGAGTAATGAAAATACATCAGATCTTAATAATTTTGTTTGGCCATATGTAGAAATGAATTACAATCATAGCTATACAAAAAAATCAGATAGAATTCGTGAACAGTTATTAAAATATCAGCAGAGCCGTCAAAATTCATTAATCACCCATATACATGTTACTTGCGTTTTTCATATCCTTAGGATAATGTACTAAAAGTACTATGTTTGAGCTGTACAATTTGTATGTTGGTACCTAAGCATGTTTTTTTAAAGTCTCATTAAGATTATTGGATAAACAAACAAATATGAGACTTAGGTCTAGTTTATTCACAGCAAATCATCTTTAATCAATTATTATTGCACGGTTAGAAATCCTGGGGTGTTTTTCAATACAGCTTTTCTATTACAGCCGTATATACAATACAAAAAATATTATTTTTGTAATACTCCCGACATAAATAAAAGAAATTATTTTGAATAACTTAAAAACACTTTTTTTAATTATTTATTTACTTAAATGCATTTCGGAATCCACCCAACTATCATTTCAGTTTCTATTAGCTTAGAAATATTGATATGCTGCAGGTCTGGATATAAATAAGGCTTCTATCCAACTTTCATCAAAAATACATTCTTTATAGAAGTCATGATTTCGATTACTACTTCTTTAAAATCGTTTGAAGGCTAGATATAGAAATTTAAACGAGACTAGCATCTATTTTCGGAGAGACCTCTATAAATTAATTTAAAGAAGGAGCATGAAGCTATGGCTCTATAAAGATTTTATAAAGTTATTTTATTGCAGTTGCTGTTAGTGAGTCTTCAAAAGGTTTCTGTTACAATTTCCAAGAAGTTTTATCGAATACTTCACTTTGACATGTGAAATCTTAGACACGATCCACTTTGAAATGAGAAGTCTTATTCACAAACCATAAAAGAAAATGTAAATTTATATTACAGAGGTCCAAACTTGTAAAAGTCATTTTAAAGAAGCTTTTAAAAAACGATTACAATGCTAAATTATTGTCTAGTTGCGTTAATGTTTTGTTCTATCAAACATTTCTTGTTTTAAGACATACATTAACGCACTAACACTTATCCTATTTCTAAACCAAATAAAAAAAAAACAGAATTTACATTAGTTTAAATACAATCATATATAAAAATACCGATCTCATAATTAGAAAAATATTTTTGGTGAGAAACTAAAATGGGTGAAAAGTTTGTTTTAGCTCTCAGAAACTTGAACTAAATTGCTTTGGTCAAAATTATTTTTTGTGTGGTATGTATGTTTGTGTGAGCGTTCAACGAAGCCACTTTTAGAAGAAATTAAAAAATTATCTTACATTATTTCTTCCCCCAAATGAAAGGATCCCAACAGTGAATTTTAGAAGTTGTCAACAAATCCCTCAATAGAATCGATAGAGAAACATTTGTGCTTTATAATTATTTTGAACTTCGAATACATTAATTAACAAAATAATGGTATCTGAAACACAGTTTCTGGCTACAAATAGATTAAATAGTAAAAACACTTCAAAGACATTACAAATAAGTTCTACTTTCTTTTTCCTTTTTTTTTCAACCTCTGTAAGAGTTGTAAGTACTATCCGCTTCTAGTAGATATTATACAATTTATCTATAAAAACTCATCACTCAATTATGTTATAGCTATTGTACTCTTTTCTTTATAGAAACCTTTCTGAAGCTATCTGTCAAAATCTAAGCTTCATTAATATTTCGAATAGCAATCCTTAAAACTTCTTTAGGAACGTCAAAAACTTACTTTAGAACTTCGATAATGTTCTCCTTTTAATTTCTAAGGATATTTAACAGATGTTTTACAGAAATAAGAAAGCTTATTCAGTTTGGCCGTAACGAAGCTGAATTGTTAGTTTGGTATGCATAGCTTCCGAAATGCATTTAAGTAAAGCAATAATTAAAAAAAAAAAGTGTTTTTAAGTTATTCAAAATAATTTCTTTTATTTTCGAGTATTTCATGAAAAAACACGTTGAAAATCTCCAATATCATATCAACTTCGAAAATATAAAAAAAATTCTAATAACTGCGTATTACATTTTAATAGTTTTGTATCAAAATTATTATTTGTAATACGAAAAAGATTAAAAATTAATACAACAAAATAAAATATAATTCTTGAGAATTAGAATTTAAAAATAGATTTACGAAAAATATTAAAATTTAATACAGATTGTACTAGAAAAATCAGGAGGAGTGTGTTTTTAATAAGAGTAAGAGTATTAAAATTTACTACAAATATAGGGTGATTTTTTAAGAGGTTTAGAACTTTTTTTAAAAAAAAAACACAAAAAATTAAAAAAAATGAATGAAATATTTATTTGAATCGATAGTTTGAACCTTGCAATTTAATGTTTAAAGATAATTTCATGCAAATGTTGACCGCGGCTGCGTCTCAGGTAGCCCATCCGCTGAGTCCAATTTTGGCATACTCTTTCACACATATCGGCCGGTATCTCACGAATGAATGCATGGATGTTGGCTTCCAGTGCGTCAATCGAAGCGGGCTTGTCCCTATAGACATTAGCCTTGACATACCCCCACAAAAAATAATCTAATGGTGTCAAATCGCACGATCTAGGCGGCCAATTGACCGGCCCGAAACGTGAAATTAACTGTTCACCAAACTCGCCTCGCAATTGCGCCATTGTTTCGCGTGCTGTGTGGCATGTGGCACCGTCTTGTTGAAACCACGTATCATGCAAGTCAAGAACTTCCATTTCGGGCAAAAAAAAGTTTGTTATCATCGCTCGGTAGCGTTCACCATTGACAGTAACGCTGCGATTCGCATCATCTTTGAAGAAATATGGCCCAATAATGCCGCCGGCCCATAAACCGCACCAAACAGTGGCTTTTTCGGGATGCATTGGTAGCTGTTGCAATGCTTCTGGCTGATCTTCACTCCAAATGCGGCAATTATGCTTATTTACGTACCCATTCAACCAAAAATGAGCCTCATCGCTGAACACAATTTTTCGATAAAAGAGCGGATCCTCGGCCAGCTTTCCAAGAGCCCATTCACCAAAAATTCGGCGTTGTGGTAGGTCGGCTGGCTTTAGTTCTTGCACCAGCTGTATCTTAAAAGGCTTAACGCCCAAATCCTTCCGCAAAATTTTCCACGTAGTGCTGTAACAAAGGCCTAACTGCTGGGAACGGCGCCGAATCGACATTTCGCGGTCTTCTGTCACACTAGCTGATACGGCCGCAATATTTTCTTCACTACACACAGTACGTAAACGTGTTGGTGGTTTAATGTCCAACAAAGTAAATTTGGTGCGAAATTTGGTCACAATCTTCCGAATAGACTGCTCAGAAGGTCGAGAATGCCGACCATAAAATGGAAGCAGCGCGCGATGAACATTTCGAACCGAGCACGAATTTTGATAGTAAAATTCAATAATTTGCAAGCGTTGTTCATTTGTAAGACGATCCATGGTTAAATTGCAAACCAAACTGAAGCTGTTTGACAGTGACACAAGGTACTAAACACACGTCAGCTGTCAAAACCAGTGTTGCCAAAACCAAACCAGCTAAAAAATCACCCGTTAGTATTAAAAAATCGGGACACGTGTGTTTTAAATACAAAAATTTTCAAAATATTATTCAAATTATATAAAAAGAATCGGGACGCGTATATTTTCAATATAAAAATTATTAAAATTTAATAAAAATAGTATTGAAATTTTGGCATTATATAAGAGTATTAAAATCTAATACAATTTGTTTTGAAACAGGAAGCCATTATAAGCAAGCGGCAGCCATAGTTCATAATGAAAATGAAGCACACTTTTCTAATACCATAATATTAAAATTTAATACAAATTGTATTGAAACTGCTACAAAACAAACGTGCCAACCCTTTTTCAGCCTAGTAATATAAAATCCGTAAATGGGCTTGTCTGCTTGTTAACCGGAAATTTGAATTTGAATGAATCCATAATTTGGATTGTCATTATAAAAATTGCTAATCAGTCATTATTGGTTGATTAGCTACATTTGAAACAAAATCAGCTGCAAAACTTATTACAGGTTTAATTCAATGTGAGCAAACTGACCCTAAATAATTTAAATGTAACTACGTAAACCTAGGCTATTAGGCTCTTTTTTTTCCAAGCTCTTAAAGCAGCGAGTTAAAAAAGTTGGATCTCATGTCTTAAAAATATATGTCTAAGCCCTAAAGGGAATAGAAAGCCATTTTACCATTTGGAGGAAAAAAAGCGATAAGTTTGGCAAATTAATATGTTAAATATAATTGAGGAGCTTTAAATCAACATACAGGGTGGCGCACGAATCGTGCTACAAAAATAAAACGTAATAACTTTTTTTCTGTGTGAGTAATCGGCTTATTTTTTTTTATTTTGTAGGTTACTATTTATTTAGATTTATAAAAATGGATGCTTGGGATACGGAGAAAAGAATTTGGATAGTGCAACGGTACCATGCTTTGCAGTCCGTCATTTCCATCCAAAGGGAATTTAGGCGGGAGTTTGGCAGTAATCCCCCGAGTAGATGGACCATTATGAGGTTTGTAAACATGTTTGCTGAATCTGGCAGCATCGCACGAAGGCCGTACCATCGAGATGCCAATGTTCGGGTTCAGGATACAATCGCAGCAGTAGCATCTGCAATACAGGCCAATCCGAGCGTTTCGACCCGAAACTTATCGGGGCAAATTGGAGTTAGTAGACGGTCATTACAACGGATACTTCATGACGATTTAAACTTGTTTCCGTACAAAGTCCAAATTACTAGCAAGTTAAACCCTCAGGATTTGCCTGTTCGCCTGGAATTTTGCCAAAAAATGATATCAATTGGCGAAGAAGACAACACATTGATCAATTGTTTGTTCATGTCTGATGAGGCCCATTTTGATCTTAACGGCAATGTAAACAAGTAAAATTGCCGTATATGGAATGAGTCTAATCCAGAAATGCTCCATGAGACGGAACTGCACCCAGAACGAGTCACTGTGTGGTGCGCAGTTTCATCAAGATGTATTGTCGGGCCGTACTTCTTTGAAGAAAACGGTGTAACCGTTACTGTCAATGGGACCGTTATTTAAAGATGTTGAAGGAGTTTTTTTACCCAGAACTGCGCCGAAGACGTATACCATTCAACAGCGTTTGGTTTCAGCAAGATGGAGCAACTGCACATATAGCCAGACCAGTTATGGCGGAGCTAAACAAAAAATTCGCAAACAAATTAATTTCTAGGAACTCCACTCTTCGCTGGCCCCCAAGGTCACCTGACCTGACTGCACCAGACTTCTTTTTATGGGGTTAGGTGTATAAAACGAAGCCCAGGAATTTAACTGAATTAAAGCAGTCCATAACGACAATAATTGAGGCGATCCCAACTTCAACTCTTCAGGCCGCAATGAATAATTTTTTGATCAGGTGCCGCATATGCGTGGGAGAGCGTGGAGGTCATTTGCGGTCTATAATCTTTAAAATCAACTAACTATTTAAAATAAAATTTAATTTTCTAACCAATAAAAAAAAATAAATGAAATACATCGATTAAAAAAAAAGTTATTTGAATTTCTTATTGTAGCACAATTGGTGCGTCACCCTGTACAATACCACGTTATTGTTTCAAATGGGCATGAACTTACCTACCTATCTTTCGTATTTACAGTTGGAATTTCAGAACAGAAGACAAAAGACAGAAGACGATCCAAATCCGATATCATTTCTAAATTCTATATTTTCACATAAAGTATCTACTTAGTGCTTTGGATTGGATTTTCGAAAAAAGTAAAAATACGTCAATTTTAAACTTGCGCTTGAGTCCAAATGGATTGTCGCAGAAAAAGTCCTTGCACAGAGATTTATTGGAAATCGTTTACACTTTTAATGGTACTTTAATGTAATTCTGGAATAACTGGTATTTTTCGAGCCAGTAGTGACAAATTCCCAGAAAATGCATTTTTGCATCATTTTTTGCATGTTGCGTCACGAAATTTTAATCGCAAACCTCAAATTCGAATTCCGCACCCCCGAAAACATAAAAGAGGAGCAAAATCAAAACTACCCCATAATTTGCTCTTTAAGAGCCTTTTTGAGCACAAATTGACTGGCCTAATATCCATAGTAATTTTTGTACATGTGATTTTCGAAACTAGTAGACTCAAATCTATAAGAATAAAATAGTGG
This sequence comes from Dasysyrphus albostriatus, assembly GCA_946251815.1. Taxonomy (NCBI): domain Eukaryota; kingdom Metazoa; phylum Arthropoda; class Insecta; order Diptera; family Syrphidae; genus Dasysyrphus; species Dasysyrphus albostriatus. The sequence continues at coordinate 52,642,857 of OX276336.1, forward strand.
CACTTAATGTACTCGTACATACATAAAATTTTATTTATTTTGTAAACTAGTATTATTATTTTCTGTTTGCTTTTTTGTTTTTTTTTACCTTTAGACACTGTGGGAAATACCAACTTTACACAGTGGTACCAGATGTTTGCAAATTAATATAAATAAGGTAATCCTAACATAATAGACTGAACAAATAAGACAAGAAACAATGTTTTTTCTGAATCTAATTGTTTTAAATGAAACAAACAAAATAAACTAAAGTGTTTTTTAATAGATATGTTTGTCTGATTTAATTATGTTGATTAAATTTGCACAAATGTTTTAAGTATGTAAGTATTATAGTTTTTAAGCTCAGCATTTTTGAGGGAATACAAAAAACATAAAGAACTTTTTTTTTAACATAAAAATACGTATAATTTACAGTAATTTTTCGTTAGCACTTAAACCAAACAAAAGCATTTAACAAATCGAACTAATTTTAATTCTGTTCTCCTAAGCGAAAAAGTATGAACTGATTTTGTTTTTAATTTTTGTGTTTTTTTTTTTTAATTTTTTGAGCTTGTGAGTAACCTAAATAAATTATGCTTGAATAAGAAACCGAATTCAGTATAAATATGTTAAAAAATTCATTTAAGAAATAAATAGTACCTTGGCGATTCTCGGCAAACTGATACTTTTGTGAGTTCAAAACTTACAAAAAAAAATTTAGATTACTAAAACGTTTTTGATGACATAATAATTGTTATAATATTTTAAGTTAATGCTGAAAGTGGTCGGATTGCAAGTGTAAATATTTTTTGCACTTGATTTTTTAAGTAAAAATAACGAAATTCCGCGGTAACATGTTGTCTGTTGCTAGTGACGTTTTCATACTTGAATCCACTTTGCATAAAATCTGTAGCAGTCATCGCTCGTGAAAATTTATTTTGTCACAGCTAATTAACGACTAATTGAAGGCAAATTATTAAGTAATAAAATGTAATGTCTAGAAGTTTTTACCACTTTTCGAAAAAAAACATAGAAAACATAGAATGAGAAATTCGAAATTGTCAAAACTTATTATTGAATAAATAACTATAAATTATTAAGCCATTAATCATTCGGTTTTAACAGTTTTTATATCTTTTTGAGGTAGTGATTTATGCAAACTTAGTGTGAAGCTAACAAAGCATGCAGAAAAACAAAGAAAACATGCACGACAAATTCGAAATTGTCACAACTATTTCAAGACTTGTTAACGACAAATTATTAAGCCATAAACCATTATTAGCAGTTTCTATCCCTATTTTAGGTGATACTTTTCTTACTTGATATCAAGCAAGCAAAATATGCCAAAAAAAGGTAGAAAACATAGTAGGATTAGATTATATTTTTCACAACTAATTAAAGACTAACTAATGACAAATTATCTAGCCATAAAACATTATGAATGAGAAGTTTTTTACCGCTTTTCGAGATTTGTCAAGTTAGCAAAGCACTTGAAAACATAAAAAACATTGAACGACAAATTCGAAATTATCACTACTAATCAACGGCAAATTATACACTTAACTATTTTTCGATTTTTCAAAGTTGCTTTGCTAACTTGACACTCATAGAAAACAAATAACCCACAAAAGTACATAGAAAACATCGCAAAACAAATTGATTTTTTTTTTAACTAAATAACAACTAATTAACGGAAAATTATTAAGTAAGTAATAAAATATTAAAATTTTCTAGAAGAAATACTTAAAACAGAAAAAAACTATTAAAAAACAACGGACATTTTTTTTCGGCAAGCTAGAAAAAAAATAATTTTTTAAAAGTGTTTTTCTTGGAAAAAAGTACTATTAATTATTTTTTTAATTTCTCAAAAGCTAAGATATATTTTATCATGTGGTTTTCCGTTTTTTCACTGAAAACTAATAAAAGCATTGAATTTTGAAAACTAAAATTATAATAAATTATGTGTACAAGAATTTGAAAAAAAATTGGTTTAATTTCTTTTTAAATTTTTTTCTTCAAATAATTTCAAATGCAAATAAAAGAGGAGATTTCTTACTTACCAAAAAGCATAGCATTGTAAGTCTTACCGTTGTTTTAGAAAACTTTTAGAAACCAGCCGCGTCTTAACGACCACCTTGAGCGGTTTTTGGTCCATCTCCCTGCCCACGCCCACGTATAAAAAAAATAAAAATGAATTTTTTGAAAATATATAAGTGGATATATATTCGGTGTTTTCGAAAACTTAATGTTTCGAAAACGACTTAATCGAGTTTTGTGAACTCGGTATTTAAGAGTTTTTCTTAACACTCCTTAACAAAATTGATGAAAAAATAAAAAAAAATAGTGGCGTAACAGCTCGTGGAGAACCAGGGCCTTGTGACTTTAAACTCTCTACCATTCCTGTGTGCGTGTTGTTGGGAGAAAACGAGGGGACCTACAATCTTTTGCCGAGTAAAAACGGCTATGAGAAGCACTTATTCATGACAAGAAATTTGGATTTAGGAGCAAGCATTCGACAGTTGGTCAGGTACACAAAATTACTGATGTAATCGAAAAAACTCTTGAAGATAAGAAAATTTGTTCGAAGGTCTTTTTGGATGTGTCGCAAGCGTTCGACTAAGTTTGGCACAACGGCCTTCAATTTGAACTATAAGTCAAGTTTTTCCTGAAGGACTTTATAAAATTCTAAACAAATATTTAGAAAATAGACGTTTTCGACACGGAAATATTTATTCTAATTTCAAAGAAATTGTGGCTGGGGTACCACAAGGAAGTGTATTTGGTCCACTTCTGGACCTTCTATTTACATGTGATATACGTCAAGCAGAAGACACTATCGTTATCACGTTTGCTGATGATACTGCAATACTAGCAGTAAGCAAAACGATTAGCGAAGCTACAATTAAATTACAAAATGCTCTTAATAATGTTAATGAGTTGATAAAAATATGGCGAATAGCGCTCAATGAAGAAAAGTCAGTCCATGTGGACTTTACGTATAGACAAATACAAAGATACCCGTCTTTCTTAATTCCGCTCGTGTTCCATTTGCGAATGATTCAAAGTATGTGGGATTGACTCAAGACGTGAAATTAAAATGGAAGACGCACGTCAAAAAGAAATGCGAAGAACTAAAAAATAAATTAAGAGATATGAACTGGTTACTCGGTTGAATTGATTTTATACCGACAGGTTTTTAAACCTGTTTGGACTTATGGTAAACAACTTTGGGGTTGTACCTGCGATACAAACTTAAATAACTTGCAAACGTTTGAAAATAAATTGCTTAGGTCATTTATAAATGCTCCATGGTATAAGAAAAACGAAGATCTTCACAGGTATCTCGGGATTCCTACATTCCGGGACGAAATAAAAATTCGCGTGAAAACATAGAAAACGACTATTAGAACACGCTAATTCAACGATTATTGAAATTCTTGGCAGGTCGAATTAAGTACGCCGTCTGCGAAGAACAAAACCTTCTAACTTGGTGCGGTGAACAGAAAACCGCTTTATAATCGCGGATTAAGAAGGAACTTTCACCGGAAAGTAACCTGCAACACGTTACTTAACTTCGTTAAAAATAAATTGCTAGATAAGTTTAACTTAGTTGCAATAAAGAAGTGGAGGTGGCTTTAGTGTCTCAAACAGTATAAGCACGCGTTTTTTGAGCCTGCACTTATCCACGGGGGGGGGGGGGAAGTATTAACGATAACAATTGAAGAAGAGATTTCTGGCTTTCTAGAAAGGTAAAGCATTGCATTGTAAGTAATTTTTTTTTCTCTAGCTTTTTGGTGTATCTTATACGAATCACCCTGTACACATTTTTTAAACTCTCAGACTCTTGAACATACGAGCAAGTACCTACGCCTTAGAAAATTCAATGCTCAATAAAAACTCAGCAAACTCAAACTCATTACAAAAATAAATCAACTCAAAATAAATGCATGCTTTGTAAAGCCTATAAAAGACGTTTAGGTCTTCAATCTGTTGGACAAAGTGAAAGATGCATTCAATGCTACTTCAACCTAAAATTTCTATGCTGAGTTTTCATCTTCAGTTCATTTTTATGTTTTTTGAAAAAAACTTTTAATTGGGGTGTAGTGTTTGTCTGCGTTGGATTTGGTTAGCCTGTTGGCGCCACTTTCAAATTGTTCAAATAATCATACCAAAATATAGGTATACCTATTTACCCTATATTTGCGCCAAAGATCTGACCAAAGACTCCGATCGGTTGGGCATGGATAATAAAAACGTTTGTTTCCAAAATATACACTTTTCTTCTTTTTCTTCTCCCTGGCGCTGATGTGATGGGATTTTGAATTTTTTTCAAAATTTCCAACAATTTGTTTTTGAGTAGTGGGTGGGAGGGGATTGGTGTCTTACATTAGTTTAGCTTTAGATGTTTTCTTCATTTTTTTTGGGGGGGGGGGGTGTAGAAAGGGGGAAGAACATATTAATGACTGATCATTTAAAAATAATTATGTCCATAATGTAGTATTAGGTAGATATTGAATGGATGTTATATTGTGGGAAATATGTGTTTTCATCATTGAGACGCCATGCCATATTATAGTCTGTTAAAAGAATTCGAAACTCATTAATGCGAACGCGATGATCGTTAAATGCATTTTTATTGATTTTTCAACAAAACACCACCGATGGAAAATTGAATTTTCTTTTTAATTTATTTTACTTTGGGAATGTGTTCGAGTATTAAAAAATAAACATTATTTACCTCAAGGCGCTGATTTTATTTCTTAACCTATGTATATTATATTTTATGCGCTTTTCTACTTATAAATGATTTTTTTATTTGTTTATAAGAAAACAAAACAAAAAAATGCTTTGGGTTTAAAATATTCGTTTGAAAAAATATATTAACGACATACACAATCAATAAATCGATATTTAAAACTTTGAAAAAAAAACTTTTTCGAATTTTGTTATAAATTTACTTGCTGGCTGACATTGAGCACAACAAAGTGAGGATTACTTTTTGGTCTAAATAAAAATTTTGGGAATTGATTTTTTTAAGGGGAAGTAATTCAATACTACAAAAATTCATTTTGGCTCTTTTTAAGGTTAAAGTAAAAAAAAGAAAAAACGGAATCATGAATAAGAATGATAAGTGATTACTGATTAGTGTTTGATTAAGAATTAATAAGGAATTTTGAAAACTAAAATTATACTTTAACTTAATAATATTAAATATTGTTAACGTTTTATTTTTGTTTTGAAAATTGGCCCTCCTTCCTTTTCTACACGTAGGAAAATAAACCCCTCACACTCCTTTAAGCTCTATTTCTTGTATCACACCTGTTCACCAATTATTGAACATGCATATATTTATATACTTATCACAAGTGAAATTAATTTAAATTTATTTCTATCAATAAAAATAAAGTGTAAACAAACAATTTTCAAAGTATCTTATTTAGGCGCTTGATTACTCGTCAAGTACGTAAGTAAATAAATCAAACAAAAATACTATACTCTTAAGCATATTTCGTTTAGCATTTCATCTGTTTTTATTTTTAGAAGACAAAGACATTTATGGACATAAATATTTTGGTTCATTCCCCTTTGCGTCAATTGATGAATAAACTTAAACCTTGGAAAAATTATATTAATTTGTATAAATATTTAAACTTATCTAATCGTGTCATGTCGTGAATGGGAAGTTAATTACTATTTGAGTTAATTAAATGGTAAATTGTCAAATTGGTTTGTATTTAAGTTTGTTTTTTTCGCATTTGAAAAAAAAAATGTAAAATGTAAATTTTGAAACTGTCATAAGAGATAAACATCAGGGAAATTATTCGATGAATGTCAAGTAAGTTAAGCAACTTTGAATAGTCGAAAAATGGGTAGATGCATAATTTGCCATTAAATTGTACTTAATTAATTGTGACAATTTTTAATTTGTCTATTAATATTCTTAATATCAAGCAACTCTCAAGGATCGAAAAATAGGTAGGTGCATAACTTGTGGTTAGTTAGTTCTGACCATATCGAATTTGTCATTCTATGTTTTTATGATTTTTGTTTTTAAGTGGTAATAGCTTTGAAAGTTTAATATTTAAGTGCTTAATAGTTTGCCGTGAGTAAGTTATGACAAATAAATTTTGTTCGTGCTGTTTTCAATGTTTTTTTTTTTTTTTTTTTGAGCATCAAGTAAGTGAGAAAAGCAACTTTGAAGAATCGAAAAATGGGTAGTTGAATAATTTATTTGCCATTACATAATTTCTCGTTGATTAGTTGTGTCAGTTTCGAATTTATCAATTAATGTTTTCTATGTTTTTTTCTGGTACTTTGATAACTTGACGTAATTCTAAATAAGGCAAAGACTTCCAAAAATTTTACGGCTTAACAATTTGTCGTTAATTAGCTGAATTCAATTTGGAAATGTTTTCTATGTTTTTTTTTCATGGGTCCTTAATTCCTGCCTTGTCACCTATCAATATAGCAAAGCACCACCTCAAAAAGAGGTTAAATCAGCTTATATCGAATAAGGTGTAGTTTAATGATTTCTCGGTTAACTTGACCTTATTTTGAACCCAATTTTTGATTTTCAAAAAAAAACTAATTTTGATATATTGTTCTCATCATGTGCTGCATTTTGCCATTAATTTCATGCCAATAAAATCCACGACTGGGTCGCACGTACTTGCTCTTATGTTCAAGGTGCTGAGGGTTTAAGAAAATTATATGTAAGGACATGGAAATTATAAGTGAAAAATGTTCAAAAGCTTGAAATACAATATTTAAATTATCAAAAAAAAAACTTCGTTGAGAGTTTGAGATGAAAAAAAGAACGCCATCTTAATTCTTAACTGAATATGATTGTATGGACAGAAAAAATTTTAATCGTTGGAGCGGTTTTCTTAAACATAATTTTGTATACATCAAATTCTCTTACCTCGTGGCATGATGGTTAGTGGGTAGGACGACCATGCCAAAGTCTGGGTTCGATTCCCAGCCGCTGCCACCCAAAAACAGAAATGTTTTTTTCGCGAGGAACTGCCTCTTGCGAGGAACTGACAATTCCTCCAAGAGTATACTTGTCATGAATAAGTGCTTCTCATCTAGCCGTTTGGACTCGGCAAAAAATTGTCGGTCTCCTCCATTCCTGCCAAAAATACGCACACAGGAATGGTTGAGAGTTGTAAGTCACTAGGCCTTGGTTCTTCACTAGCTGTTGTGCCACCGAATTTTTTATTTATTACATATATCAAATTCTTAAAACTTTTGGTATGAAACTCCTTAGTATTTATTTTTATGGATATAAAAATAAAATTTGAACAAAATTTGCCAATTTTTGAAATAGCGAATTTTCATAATTCAAAATTGGAAACTTTTTTTAAAAATTCAAAAACTTCTTTTTGAAAATTTTGATATTTTGATATATTGTTAGAATCTTATTTGAAATTTGTATATAAAAATGTATCTAAATCCGTTAAGTCGATAATGAGAAAATTCAAAATAAAAAACACGATCTATGACTTACTTTTTTAAGTCATAATTTTTTTGTGGAAGGTACTGTCGTTTCCTAATATACAGGGTGGCGCACGAATCGTGCTACAAAAATAAAACGTAATAACTTTTTTTCTGTGTGAGTAATCGGCTTATTTTTTTTTTATTTTGTAGGTTACTATTTAGATTTATAAAAATGGATGCTTGGGATACGGAGAAAAGAATTTGGATAGTGCAACGGTACCATGCTTTGCAGTCCGTCATTTCCATCCAAAGGGAATTTAGGCGGGAGTTTGGCGGTAATCCCCCGAGTAGATGGACCATTATGAGGTTTGTAAACATGTTTGCCGAATCTGGCAGCATCGCACGAAGGCCGTACCATCGAGATGCCAATGTTCGGGTTCAGGATACAATCGCAGCAGTAGCATCTGCAATACAGGCCAATCCGAGCGTTTCGACCCGAAACTTATCGGGGCAAATTGGAGTTAGTAGACGGTCATTACAACGGATACTTCATGACGATTTAAACTTGTTTCCGTACAAAGTCCAAATTACTAGCAAGTTAAACCCTCAGGATTTGCCTGTTCGCCTGGCCGAAGAAGACAACACATTGATCAATTGTTTGTTCATGTCTGATGAGGCCCATTTTGATCTTAACGGCAATGTAAACAAGCAAAATTGCCGCATATGGAATGAGTCTAATCCAGAAATGCTCCATGAGACGGAACTGCACCCAGAACGAGTCACTGTGTGGTGCGCAGTTTCATCAAGGTGTATTGTCGGGCCGTACTTCTTTGAAGAAAACGGTGTAACCGTTACTGTCAATGGGGACCGTTATTTAAAGATGTTGAAGGAGTTTTTTTACCCAGAACTGCGCCGAAGACATATACCATTCAACAGCGTTTGGTTTCAGCAAGATGGAGCAACTGCACATATAGCCAGACCAGTTATGGCGGAGCTAAACAAAAAATTCGCAAACAAATTAATTTCTAGGAACTCCACTCTTCGCTGGCCCCCAAGGGCACCTGACCTGACTGCACCCGACTTCTTTTTATGGGGTTATGTCAAGCAAGAGGTGTATAAAACGAAGCCCAGGAATTTAACCGAATTAAAGCAGTCCATAACGACAATAATTGAGGCGATCCCAACTTCAACTCTTCAGGCCGCAATGAATAATTTTTTGATCAGGTGCTGCATATGCGTGGGAGAGCGTGGAGGTCATTTGCGGTCTATAATCTTTAAAAACAACTAACTATTTTAAATAAAATTTAATTTTCTAACCAATAAAAAAAAATAAATGAACTACATCGATAAAAAAAAAGTTATTTGAATTTCTTACTGTAGCACAATTGGTGCGCCACCCTGTATGTACAAAATTTTCCAAAAATATTTTAGAGAGTACTAAAAAACTCTTAAATGTCGAGTTTCAAAAAAATCGATCATACCGTTTTCGAAACATTTGATTTTCAAAAAAAAAAATAAACATTTTTTAAAAATTCAATAAATATTTTTTTTTATTAAAAAAAGAACACAAAAATATTTATAATTCTTGGAAGCATGTGTATAAAAAAATTATTGAAACCAATTATACCATTTTGAAGAAAATAAAAAAAAATGAAAAATGGTTCTTTGGAGAGGTACTATTAATAACCATTTTTTGAAAAATTGTTTCCCAGCTTTTACTAAAAGTAATTTACTGAATTTTTTTTTATGAAAAGTTGTCGAGCCGATTTTGAAAAAAATATTATTATAAGTAAAATTGCTAAGAAAATTGCATGGCAGGTACCGTTATTATTGGTTCTAAGAAAAATTTAAAAAGAAGTGGGCATAGTCACCAAAAACTACTATGTACCAAGTTTGAAGAAAATCTTTCAGGTGGCTTAGGCTGTTTAGACAGACAAACAGAATTGTGCCACCCACCTTTTTGGTTAGCCATGTTTGATTGTTATCTATAATTTTTTTCACGAATCAAAAACATGCCTTATAGTACCTACCCATCGCAAGTACTCAATAGATTTTCTTAAAATCATAAGTTGTGCTCACAGAATTTCAGTTAGGGGGGTTTTTGAATTGAGGGGGGGGGCGACCTTATTCAAAGAACAGTTGTGGTACTGAAATCTTGCTTTAAAATACTTTCAAAAGTAGATAAATTGTATAATGTATGAAACATATAGCGATAAGGCGGCAAGGGGTACCCCTTGCGTACGCCCTTGGTTGTGCTTCTATGTGCTCAGTTGGTTATTCCTTAAGCCACAAATATTTTTTTTTAAATCCTAAGTTTTCCAATTTTCTGTACAATTTTTTTTTTTCAAATTTCGGGTCGCACCTACTTGCTCTAATATTTAAGACGGGCTGAGTTATGAAGAACATTATTTGTAAAGACATACAAAACATGACAGAAAAATGTTTAAAAGCATGAAATACGATATTGAAATTAGCTAAAATAACTTCTTTTAGAGTTCTTAATGACAAAAAAAGAACGCCATCTTAATTTTTGATTGAATACAATTGTACAAAATAGTTTTTTATGTATCGAATTCTTCAAACATCTTTGAAGAAAATTTTTGGTATGCAACTCGTAAGTATTAATACGTATATGTACAAATAAAAATTTAAAAAAAAATTGTGAACCTGTTTTAGAGAAAAAAATGCAATCTTTTTTTTTAAAATTTTGATATGCATTATTTTTTATCTTATTTGAAAATTGTATAGGTATAAAAAATAATCTTAGCCAGTGAGAACATTCAAAATTAAAAAAAAAAACGTTCTATCAGAAGTACTCTTAATAGTTGCTATTCGTAGATTTTTATAATTTTTGGTAGTATACCGCACCAATTTAAGCATACAGAAAAAGTTTAATAAAAATCGTATGAGGAAAATACTTTCCTTAACAGTTTTTTTAACATTATGGCCCCTACGGTTTTTTTTAGGTCTAAGAAAATAAAAAAAACGTGTGGGCAGAATCACCGAAAACGACAAAGTACGAAATTTTAAGAAAATCCATCAAGCCGCTTAGCCTGAAGCCGAACAGAGAGACAGACAGAATTTTGCTACCCCATTTTCTGGTGTTCTCTATATCGAATGTCATGTTTGATTCTTATTTGTAATCTTTTGTTTTTGCACTTGCAAGTAAAAATAACTATTTTGAACTCAGTTTGAGCTGCAATACAACAAAAAATTGTCAGCTTGTGCTGCTTGGTGCCATAAATATTTAAAAAAAAGTTAAAAAATTTATAAATTTTCGGCCGAAAAATAAAAGTTATTCTATTTTGTGCTCAGTTTGTGTTGCCTTACACCAAAAATATAATAAATAAATTTGCAAGGTTGAATCTTTTACCAACGAATGACAATAATTATCGGTAGATGATTGATTAATACTGAAGTTTGATATTTAACAACTTGTTTGATAAATGTTTTGATAATTGAAAAATATGTCGGCTGTTGGGAGTTGCATGAACATTATCAATTTTCAGTTTATCATTTTTTTAACAATTAAATTTTTAAATGTTTGTCCATTCTTTATCTATAAAATTGATAATCGACAATCTTAATAAGGGTGAAGCTTATAGTAAGCAGTACAATTTTGTTTGCCTTGGGTCGTAAGTATTAAAAAATATTGCAAATTTTGAAAGTTTACGGATACAAATTTTGGATTTTCTTATAAACAAATGTTGTGCTATTTATGCTTAGTTTTTGTTGTTATTCACTAAAAAGATAACATAAAAATTCCCATAGTTGAAACTTCTAAGGCCGAAAACTAATTTTGAGATGCGTCATATTTGCAACACCATTCTCGAATATAAAAACTTGTGTTTTGGACATCAAAATTGCAATAATGTGGAGTTTTACTCTTTAAAATAGCATTTTTAGAAAATAATAACTGAAACCCTAGCCTCACTTTTATTTACGGACAGAAGAATAATGGCATAAGTAATCTCATCTTAAATTCGGTTTGCCATATACAAAAAGAAAACATAACTTTGTTTAAATTTGAATTTAATGTCCCCAAAGTGATCTGCCGCATATTGAGCTGATTCGAACATTATAGATAACACACGCATAATAAAAGATGCTCAATCCCGAACCTTAAAACCCGCCGCCGTAACATCCATCCAATCCCCATATGGATCTCTCTAAAGCCTTAGATTGAAAAAGTTAAACGACATTACCCAATGGTGGTATCAACTTTTATTTTATAGCTTGGGATGAAAGCGCATATTATGTACACATAGTGAAGGTTAGGTACCATAATAATATACAGATATACCTATCTACCAAAGCCCCCAAGCCCACACCCTAATTCACTGGCAACAAAAAAGGATATCAAAAAGCTTGAGATTCAAAATAACTGATAACTAAGAGTGATTTTGTCGTGATATACTCCACTGATACTCCCAAGGATATAGGTTAGATACATTATATCCTGACGAGTATAAAAAGTATAATATTCAGAATCTACCTTAGGAAGATACAAAACTGTATTCCGCACTATCTCGGTGTTCATCTGTGTCATCCTTTCTTCTTTCTTCGATATTTTTTTTTTTTTTGTTTAAGCCCACCACGCTTTGGTGGTGTATGTGGGGCAATTTAAAATTTTATTTACTTCTTGATGCGGTACTAAAATCCCAATATATGGAATCCACCCAATATCAAACCGAAAACGATACCAAACATGGTAACCACCGAGAAGACTCAATAGCGCACATGTGGATAAGGATATAGAACCCACCATACACCACGATAGGAGAGGAGCAAAGCAAAAGTCCTTGCGGCGCGCCTGATATGACTGCCATTTCGGTTTATTTTTTTTTTCCTTTGTAATCTTTATCATATAGAGAAAGAGTATCGTGTATATCCAGAAAGGATTTGATAATATCACTTTTCGTATAAAGTGATTGAGAAGACATTGCACAAGGATATTTGGGTCCTTGTGGGGTATATATGCTGGCATGTGCTTGTGCAGGAGATACAATTCTAAAGATACATTACGGTTTTCGGAATTTATGGGATTTAATCAAAACTGGGATATTACCAAATTTTATTGGGAATTTTATTTAAGGCGAAGCCAAAAAGCCTTAGAAATTGATGGAAATATTCAGCAAGGACTTATGCAGTCAGAGTATTTTTTTTGAGAGGGAGAAAAATCCGAAACAATTGCAAGTCCTATAATGGAAGGCTGTCAGTATACTGCCGCCACTGCTGGCCTACCATGTCTATTAGTTGGCGTGAAGAAGCGTAACAAATTCGTGTGTGTATATAATTTTCGGATCAAACTAATGGAGTTGTTTGTCCAGGTTGGTTATATTTATGCAATAATATTGTCGGCTTCATGGGATCCCTCTTCTTCATACTCATGAGCACAAAAGATGGCATAATTTGTCGGTATTTTGGTAAGTATTACGTTAATAATCTGTCAGATTACATTTTCAATGGTTCGATGGAAACCATGGTGTTATGTAGGTATGTTAGTTGAAGATTGTTCTTCTTGTTCAAACGAAGAGTTCTTTTCAATTTTAAATTGATGGAAATTTTATTGAGGCTTATATAGGGATGAAAACTTTTTGTTAGAAGTGGTCTATTAGAAAAGAGATAATTTGGTTGTTGTGGATAAAATTTCGAAGTGGACGCAGGTGAGCTATAGATAATTGTAGAATGCGGAAAATATTACAATCTAATGGCAAATTATCATTATGTATTTTTGTTTGGTCTGATGAACTACAAACAAACAAAAAATACAAAAACACAAATGGGGCTTATTGTTGTTTTTTTGAGTAATCAGCCGGACTTTTGTTACATACATAAAAAGTTATCTGCTAAGAAGGAAACGAATTTCAATCACATCATTTGCTCGAATTCAATTTTATAGATTTCTTGTAATTTTATTTTGGAGGTAAAAGGTACCTAATAGGTTTTTAAATAGATGCTTCAATATACAGATGCCTTAGACTTTAAACTTTTTTCATTATCTGTCAATGTCAGTCAAAGCTAAAATTATTATATTGGTGAAATACAGAATTCAAGAATCAAGAAGAATTGTCAGATATACTTATATATCCAGCTCGATCACGTGATATATGTATAACTCCATTGGATTTCTGTTACATAACGGGGTTGGTAAATTAATTCATTGACAAGATCTCAGATGATGTATCGAACGAGAAATTTTTAACGCGATGTGGAATTGGCTCTAAGAATTCGATAGCTGCAAACGTGCTTGCGGTGGTCAAATAAACGAGATTAAATTCTATACTTGAATTAACAATGAGTGAACTATGTACAGTATGAACTCGATTTACGCAATTCCTCGAAACTAAATTTGTAGCACTTTTTGACGCTATAATATTCTGTATGTATCACAAATTCATTTTTGTATAAATTTCGAACATTTCGTTTTCGTATTTAATAAAAATATGTTCAAAAATAATTGTTTGTTTTTGTTTCACTAGAGTTTCTTATATAACATTGTCTTTATTTATAAGAAAATAAGCTATTTCAACTATAACTTGTATCAAAAAAAAAAAAAAAAATACAACCCAGTAAGTGCAACAACCTCGGTTATTGCAACTGCCCCAATTTCTATTAGTTGCGCAAATCGGGTTTGTACTGTGAAGGTATATTGGAAAATAAAGCTTATTCCAAAATGGTAAAATGATCAAAATGAAAAAAAGTTTGTAACATTATAGTATTCTAGCATGATACTTTTCTACTATGATAGTTTTTTGTTATGATAATTTTTACTGTGATATTTGTCTATCGTGATAGTGTTTCACTGTAGTAGTTTTCTATCATGGTAGTTCTCTGTCATGATTATTATCTATTATGTAAGTTTTCTAGAATGATAGGTTTCTATCATGATATTTTTGCAGCATGATATTTTTCTATCATAATTCTTTTCTGATATGATATTTTTCTATCATGGTTATTTTCTAGAGTGATAGCTATCTAGCTTGATAGTTTTCTATCACAATAGTCCACAAACATTTTCCAGGCGGAAGTAAATGCCATCCTCACAGGGCACTGCAGGCTTAGAAGACATCTCAATCTTCTCGGACTAGCGAGTAGTAGATTTTGCAGATTCTGCAAAGTCTGCGAGGAAACACTAGACCACATATTAGGAAAATGTGATGCATCTATGCACCAAAGACACAGATACCTGGGATATCACAAGATAGCCAAGAGAAAGCTCTCCTGAAAATACCCGACATACTTGAGTTCCTTAAGGAAATCAATTTGGAGAGAGAATTATAGAATGAATTATATCATTCAGCTCTTAAAGGGGGCACAATAGATGTTTAAGTGGCAGTGCACCTACCCCCTATTAATTAAATAATTCATCACGATAGTATCTTTTATCATATTTTTCTTTCATGATAGTTTCCTATGACAACATTTTCAATTACGTTAGATTTCTACTATGACATTTTTCTATCATGATACTTTTCGGTTATAATAGTTTTCTAGTGTGATAGTTTACTATCATGACATTTTTTTATCATGATATATTTCTATCATGGTTATTATCTAGCATGATGGTTACTTAGGTTTATAGTTTTCTACCAAGATAATTTTCGATCACGATATTTTTCTTCCCTTAAAATTTTCTATCACGATATCTTCTATCATGATAGCTTTTTATCATAATAGTTTTCTAGCATGATAGTTTTTTCCTATGAAGGTTTTCTGCCACGATAAATTTCTATCATGATAGTTTTCTATCATGATATTTTTCTATCATTATTGTTTTATTTTGTGATAATTTTTTTTCATGATAGTTTTCAATTATTATAAATTACTAGCATGAAAGTTTTCAACCTCCGTAGTTGCCTATCATGATAGTTTTTCCACATGATAGTTTTCTGTTATGATAGTTTTCTATCATAACATTGTTCTGTCATGATAGCCTTCGTTCGTAATAGAGTTTTCTCGCAAAATAGTTTTCTGTCATCATAAACGGTGAATGCTATCAAAAAGTACTTTTAAGCTTAATTTGTATAAAACTAATGATACTCTGCAAAGAAATATGCACTATTGAACTTATTCATATTTGCCATAAGATTACCTTCTCAAAAGATGCAAATATTGGTTCAAGAATTTGATCAAAAACCAAAAATAACGGTTTCTTTTTGTCTAGACGGCAAAGTTGTTCAAAATTAATATTATTATTATTATTATCCAGTTCTTAGACTAGACTAATTGTCTTTCCCCTCCACCCTGGCTATGCAAACATTGTCGTCCGGAGGGGAGGGCAAGAGGGGGCACTTGCCCTCCTTGCATCTGGGAAATACCACGCCACTAGTATAATATTTTTTCAATTTTGTCATGAATTCTCTTCTTTGTCGGAGTCCATAATTGGTGCTCTTCTGAATCTGGATCAGACAGAACCATTCCTTGCGTTCAAGTAGCTATCTGCCAGACAATCTAGCTAGATCAAACAAATTTCAGATACCATGAGTTGCGTTTGTATAAGAGAAAATGTTTGAAAATTTTTAATAAGGAATTAAAAATGTTCTTAATAGAATTTCCAAGATGTTTAGATAATAAAAAAAAATCAATGAATTAATAACATTTGTTCATACAATTTTGGAGTGGTAAGCCTTCTTCCGAAAAATTGGTTTCAATAGTAGGTTATAGGTATCTCCCAAAAAAAAAAATTTGTTGGATTTTAATTTTATCCAAAACGGTTTAAGGTTTTTTTTTTTGGTTTTTAAGAAATGTTGAGAGTTTTTTTTTTTGAAAACTATTGAAATTTTTTATAAACATTCTTCACAAAAATTAAAATATTTTGGTCTCAATAACTGTGGAGAAAAATAGCTGTGCAAAGTCAGAACTCCGACCTCAATGTGAATTAATTATTTATGGATTTTTATATTGAGCCGGTGGACAAACGAACGCAATTAACTCCACCCCCTCATGATTTCATTTCAGGTTGCTAGAGGACTTTTTTCTTTTTGGAAGCTTGCTATAAAAAAGTAAAGTTGAATATCTTTTACCCTGGGACAAACGATTTTAATGGTTGGGTGAAAGTGGGGGGCTGACGATATGGACAAACGAATCCGATAAAAAAAAAACAAAAATTTTGAGGTCGGGGTTCTTACTTGAGACAGCTGTGAAAAATCTCATTTTGCTCAAAAATGATAAAAAATTTTATTTGTGCTTAAATAAGGTCTACTTCTAGGTATAAAAGAATTTTTCGCTGGATAACTATCAATTCCCATAAAAATTTATTTTGGATTTTGAATATTTTTGTTATTGGCTAAACGGAATTAAATTAAATAACATATTTATAAATGAATATTCCAGAAAGTTCAAATAATATTGTATACCAAAATTTTCAAAACAGGTATTTCTTTGAAAAGGTATAGTTTTTGTTTTTCGAAAAATTGATGTCTGTACTTGACCCCCCCTTCCCCCCCTGGACAAAATCCTGCAGGCCCCTATGTATGCAAATAATTGTTTCTGTTGTAATCCACGATTTCTTCCTGCCCCTCGGAATATTGCCCCCCCTTGTTTCTGAGTTCACCCATGATTTTTTGAGAGAATAGTCACACTGTCCATTTTTTCACTACATTTGGTATAGCTCGGAAAAACAGCTGAATTTGACAATATTACACCCAAAACTTTTTGTTCAAAATTGAAATTCATATCAACCATTTTATTAATCGTTTTTCGAAGTTTTTGTCCGAAGCCTATTTTTGGTACTACATATGACAAATTTAACTTTCCTTGGCCATAGAAGCTATTAGGTTTAATATTAATCGACCCAGCCTTTCACTTGCGTTTATTTGACATTTAATTTTTTTGACTTAACCTTATAAATGCCAAGGCGTAACGCATCGGAGAATTTTGTTAGTCCACATGGCAATAGCGAGCACTTAACAGCTGCATTTTTTTTTTATAAATTCAGTTCTGGCTTTCCCGTTTTCATGCCCTTTTATGGCTCACAAAACCTTAAATATCATTTGATATCTTTTGCTGTTTTTATTGAAGAACTGATGCCTTGTCGAATGAACTATTTATATTATTTATTCTTATACGAAGTTAAAATTTGCTAAAAAACAAAACCGGTTATATGAAGCTCGTTCAGAACAATCACTCCAAAATTATTTAAAAAAACAAATATCGCAATTAGGTAGGTACCGTTATTTAATGCACATTTACAAATTCAGACATTTAATATGTCTCCTTGGATGAGCACAAATTCTTGTATTCAGGATGTGTTCCAGTTTTGCATTTGGATGCAGGCTTACCAGATTCATATACATGCTCATTTACAAAGTTAGTTCGTGCATAATTGCATGTCATCAAATTTGAATCCATATCTTCTTCATCAGGATCTATCATCCATAACATCGCACATCCAACATGTGTACTAGCCTCCTGAGCCATTGCTGTAAAATGTCCGATATCAGCTCTGGGAAAAAAATGTAATTTTCAAAATCTTGGTCATTTAATTCGAAATCGAAAATCTTACCCGTTCCAATTCTTTGGGTATTTTTTGATGACAGCCATGTTTGCGTCTTTATTTTCATTAAACCATTCATCACAGAATTCTTTAATAGTTTCTTCGATTGTGGGCTCACTGCCTGAATAATAATTTTGGGCAAGATTTTGTCCTGAATTTTTGTGTGTTTTAGTGTTGTGACATTCGTCATGGTCGAATTTGCATCCCAGTATGTGCAGTCTTGCGAGCTTAGCCAGTTCTTCGTCCCATGTCATGGATGCCATTTTTGTAGCTCCATCATAGCCTGCTATCTTACCACCAGCTAAATCATTTCGCAAGGAGTTGTGATGCTTAACAATTAGATTTTTTTGTTCGGTAGTTAATTTGACCTCCTTCCTATCCTTGGGACATGATTTTTCAAAATCCTTAAATTTATATAAATTTTAAAATATTTGTATGAGCTCTTTTGTCTTAAAGGTATTTAAACTTTATTTAAACTTACGCCTGGATGTTTGCATCCAATATGTTTTTCACCTTTTTCGCAAAGGGATTTGTCGCAATAGTCTTCAGCTTGAGTAAGACCTATAAGTGCAACTACACCAAGTAAGGAAAATACTGCTATTGACTTCATTTTCAGGAATGAGCTCGAGCTTATGTGAATTATTTTAGCGATCTGCTTGGTATTTATATCAAAAAATTATTGCAAATTTGGTAAAGTGTTGCTTAAATTACATAATAGCTATTAAAGTGGAGCATTAGTTTGATGTTTAAATACAATATGGAAAAATTTTATTCAACTGAATAAATAAAACAGTTCTATGAGGGTATTCTTGGGTAATTAAAAAATCGAATAGAGATTAATAATTATTAACAGCTTCATCAAACATCTTATTATTGACAAGTTTTAGAATCAATATTATGTGCTAGGAAAAACACAACATATTAAGTTAACATATTGACGTAAACCTTTTTCTGTTGCTGAAAGTCATAAAATATACGATTTGGTCACACTAAGATTGTAGTATGCTTCAAGTCTATATAATAGTATATACACTCAGAGAAAAAAGCAGGTACAAACAACCAAAACTGATTTCAGGTTGTTAGTGAAATAGGTTAACTGCTTAACCAAACACCTGATTTTAGTGGCGTGTTAAATCAACGTGGGTTGAAGGTACAATCAACATGACATCTTGTAAATTTGCTACTGCCTTAAAATATAAAAACTGTTAATTTGTTGAAAAACTTGTTAGTTTTACCTGAAAATCTAGTTAAATTATCATGACTTATTGTTCAATGTCCTGTAAATTTAACATCTAAATCTAGTTGAAATAATTTGTATATTCAGGATACAGGATTGATTCAACATGGAATCATGTTAAATTCTATGTTGAATCAATCCTGTATCCTGAATATACAAATTATTTCTTGAATCAATGCGTCTAGTCCCCATCTCTAACGCTGCTTATCGTCCAATTAGTTTTATAACTATTATTAAGAAAGTAAACAAAATTTATGATTATGTACTTGTTTGAGTATATATCGGGTTTTTCAATAAGAGCGCTACAAAAGTGAAATTGTTTATTCCTGTGAAAGTACGTTCGATACCATTATGTATGGAACTCGATTTCTTTTGCATGGTCACCACGGGCACGCTTGCAGAAGTCCAGATGCTGAACTCAATTTTCGACAGTTTTCAAGCATAAATCGGCCGATAGTGCTGCAATTTCACGTTCGATATTCGTGCAAAGTTCATCAATCGTCGCTGGCTTGTTGGCATAGACCATAGACTTGATGTTGCCCTACAGGAAATAGTCTAATAGCGTCAAATCGCACTACCGAGCCGGCCAAGTGACTGGACCATTTCGTGAGATAACACGTTCTGCAAACTAGGTTTCCAATAAATTGATTGTGACATTCACTGTGTGGCTTGTGGCGCCGTCCTGTTGGAACCACATGTCCTTCAAGTCCATATCATCCAATTGGGGTCAAAAATATTCAGTTATCTTTGAACGGTAGCGATCCCCATTCACAGTAACGTGCCGGTCTTGATCACCACGGAAGGAGTACGGCCCAATGACCCCGCCGGCCCATAAACCACACCAAACCGTAATTTTTTCGGGATGCAATGGTGGCTCATGGAGTACGTGTGGATTGCTGCCTGACCAATACCGCATATTTTGTTTATTGACGAAGCCATTCTGCCAGAAATGAGCCTCATCGCTGAAGATGATTTTTCGATGAAAATCCGAATCATTTTCAAGTTGTTGCTCAGCCCAATTCACGAACATACGACTCTTCTGGTGGTCAAGCGACTTCAGTTCTTGCGTCAATTTAATCTTGTAAGGATGTAGGCCAAGATCTTTTCGCAAAATTCGCCACAACGACATCACAGAGATGCCCAACGCTTGAGAACTTCTGCAACTGAAGCCTCAGCGGCAGCAATATTCTCGACACTACGGGCACTTCTTTGTCTCACTGGCACGGAAACATTTTCTACTGTGCCTGTGGATTCAAATTTTTCCACTAGACGCTCAATTATTGATCTGCTAAGACGATTATGACAACCATAAATTGGACGTAGCGCTCTTAACGTTGAGGCAACTGACTCCGAATTTCGGTAGTAAGTTTTTACAATTTCGACTCGTTGTTGGCTCGTATATCTTTCCATCATGAAATGGCAAACCTTACTGAAGAGAAATGTCAAAAGAGCGGCAAGAAATATGGCGTCGTTTGCTGTCCCTGTCGCTCTACTTTTGTAGCGACCCTTTTGAAGAACCTTTTATTATTTTATTTAAGAAATACTTTGTGATGTTTACTTAGTTTTGAACTGGGAACCTCACCTACATGGAGATAGCACATATCCCCTGGGCCAATTCTCTGCACACAAAGCTTATGCCTAATATCAATAAGTTGAAACTGTTTTTGTTTGGACGGCTTGTGTGTGTGTTTCAACACTTGTGTCACATTGAAATGAATGGGTAGCGTGCTTAGTTAACTTGAGGTTAAAGTTCAACCGGTAAACATTGTATAAAAGCTTACTTCAACCTTTTTTGTAGTAAAATAGAAATTCATTTCATACAGTGTTAAAATAGCATGTTCTCAGTTAAAATTAGCACTATTTTCTTGTCAAAATCCCTTATTTACCAGAATTTAGTGTTAAAATAATAGGTCATCTTCTTAAATCACCTTCAATATGGTAATAAAGACCATCATAGATAAATTTCTGAAATGCCTGTATTTTTATATGGAATTGTCCGCCTTGTAAAATTAACATAGTCCAGGTTGATTCCTTACCTGACGATTTTCCCTGAGTATATGTCTTCCATAATGTCTTTGGATGGTGATATTTCCAAAGCAAAACCTTGAAGAAGGTTATAAAAAAAATCAGTATTGAGATATTCAAGAGCTTTTCAAATCTGAAAACCAGAGCTTCCTATGTATAGTTTTCAAAATATTCAGGCATCCACAGTGATATCCGATAGATTGCATTTAGCCTGAAAATGATTTGGATCGATATTTTTGTGCCGCCAAGCCATGCAATTGGGTTTGGCTTAAATGCGAATATCTAACGAATCGAGTATTCAAAATTGTTGCGGCTTTTAGTTCTGAATAAGAAATTAATACACTTTTTCAAAAATGTTAACATTTAGTCATAAATATTTTTTGCATGGATTTTGGAAAAAACCATGGACTAACCGTTGCCATTAAAAAAAAAAACTTTTTTACAAATTTAATGAAATAAATTGTGCCATACGTTAATGGAAAGGTCTACTCAAACCCAATCAATACATAGACGCCAAGATAAAAAGAAGTGGGCCTAAATGACTACCCTGGGGAACTTCAGATTTGCAAAGAAAGGGTTGGAGACAGACAGAATTATAACTGATTAGCAATTTCGACAAAAAAAACTATTCAAACTATGGACTCACTGACTAAAATTTTGATAAATAAGCACATTCGCAGATTTACCAGTATCATTGATTAGAGACGATTAGTTGTGAACAAAACAGCCCTTAATCTATTTCTGTTTGAGATTGAAATGAAGTTCTGTTGTGTTCATACGCCCATACCTCGACTTAAAATACCTAATTAGATTTGCTTGAGGGAGTCTTTTGTTAGATTCCTATAGAGGCAAATTGATACACAACTGAGCCTTATAGTGTAGGTTTAAAAAGGCAGAAGTCGGAAAATCGTGAAAACAAAAAAATATTCAGGTTGCGATTGGTACCTACCTATTTGAAAAATCGATTTTAACTTGAAAAAAGAAAATATTCCAAGGAATGATAACCACTAACCCGGTCCCACTTTAATAAACGAAGGATAACAACGTGCTAGCGTTTATACATTTGCTAACTTGTAATTCTTATTAACAAAAGTGTAATAGTCTGTGACGTGTGGTAACAAGCGAATTTGCTTGCCAATGATAATAATTGGGAGCATGAAGCACTCGTGAATACTTCAGTTTCTGCACATGCGACTCAAGTTCGTTTATTATTTACCGTCATCATCTCGACATATTTTTCCTCGAACGCACTCAATTTTTGAGGAAATATTAGTACAAGGAAGACAATGGCTTAAGCAAGATATAAGGTGAAAATATAAATCTTGTTGTTCCGCGCCAGTGAAGATTAACTTCTTACGCTCGTAGATACGTGAGTTCATAGCACTCTTCATGCCTTCATATGGAATCGATGATTACTTAACCTTCAAATTCTTAAAGCCTAGTACGCAGATCAAGCTAAGACAAATTTTATCTCAACATTTTTTTTCTCAAGAGTCAAATTCTTTCAAAGTATTTGCAGAACAAAAAATTGAGCACCTGCGCTTATTGGGGAAAAATATAATGCGGATGGGTGAAAATTCCTTTAAAAAGTCGGACTTACTTACTTAAGGTGGCGCGTGGCGCTACAGTCCCGGGTGGACTAGGGCCTCAACCAACAAGCTTCTTCCATCCGACTCGGTTTCTAACTAGCTGTCTCCAGTTTCGCACGCCAAGTTTGTTGCAAGAACATTTTTATTTCTAAGAAGGCGATTTTAGGGCAATTGGTTGACATTTCAACCAAAATGAATTTCTTTTCAAAAAAATGTAGTTTGTCTTCCTTCTTTCAAGCTCTCAACTGTCGGATTAATTTGACAGATGGCTATGATGTCGATGGATTGAAAAAACGAAATGTTTTTAATTTTTACTTTTCTGCAAAAAAGTGATTTCCTGAGCAATAATTTGTTCACATTTGGATTAAAATGAACTTTTTCCATCAAAATATAGTTTATCCCTCATCTGTCAAGCTATAAGCTGTCAAATTCCATTAAGGAATGGCTACCATGTCGTTGGTTTAAAAAACCTCTAAAAATTTAGAAAATTTTAAAGTTTTTTAACTTGTACGGAAGAAAGTGATTTAAGGGCATTGGCAGACGTTTGGATCAAAATAAACTTTTTCCGTCAAATTAATCTTTCTCTGTCTATGAATCTATCAATAGTTAAAATTTATTTAAGGATGGATGTTATGTCGATGGATAAAAACCCTGTCAAAATCAATAATGTTCAGAGTTTTCTACTCCTCCAAAAATCCACTTGATTTTTGCCAGATCGGTTTACTGATTCCAACCCGGTTTAACTCGGTCTAGAAATAAATTTAAATTTTGAGTAGAAGAAATTATTTTCCCAATCTGTAAGTAGTGGCCCTTCTTTACTCTTTCCTATTAGCTACGCCACTGACTGATTTAAAACAGTTGTTTATATTTTATCCTCAATTCTGATATAAAACGTCACAATTTGGGAAAAATTTTCTATGGGAGATAAATTTTGCCTCGATCTGCGTACTAAACTTTACAATACAACAATGCATAGATATTTTTGAAATTTGCAAAAATAATAAAGATGTTTTATAAATTTAACAATATGTCAATTATATTATAAATAGTCATGTTGATTGTGGAATCCGAAATATTTTACTCCCAACGGGGACTTTTGACATTTGTTTTAAAAACACCTTCCTGCCTTAAGATATTTATTTCGATTGATAGCAATTTCGGTGCGTATACATGAATCAAAAATACTTATTTGAAGTGCAAATGATCCAATGGATCAAATCAAGAAAGTATATAGAGAGTGAATTTTACTCCCGCTGCTAGATACATATACGGTAATCAGAATAAATCGTTTTTGAGGGAAACCGTATTTTATTGACATACGTGTTCTCTGCACATTTCGCTCTTGATCTAGTCTTAAATTTTCGTTATCGTAAATACGCAAAGTTAGATGATAAACTCTATAAATATAAATCTTTTTGTTTTTGTTAAATTGTTTGAATACATCAAATGACATTTAAGCGTGAGCAAATATTGAACTAAGAGTGAACGTACATAATTTTTATTGTCTAAGGGGTTATTGTTTTTTTTTTTTTTTTTTTGACTGAAGCTTAATTTCTAAAATTGGCGTAGACTTATGTATATTTATTAAAGTGCCATAATTAGTATATCTATGTTCTAGGCTTTATTTTGAATGTGTTCTATAGGGTAAATAATGGTTTTCTGGTAAAAAAAAAATATAAATATTTTCATCAAATTTCACATAAGGTCATGATGTCTATTGGTGTGAGTATAGGCGGACGTACTCGTACGTCCAAATGTATCCGAACTTTATTTCGTCAATAAATTGAGTTGAAAATTTGTACTCCTATTTCATACACTCCAAGTCATAAGGTTAGAAGCACATATTTTTCAGAAGTTAAACTGAAATTTCTCCGGTTATGTTGGAAAGAGAACACAAATTTTGTAAGCCATAAGAGAGATTGATTTTTTTTTTAAGATTTTATTGGTTTCATTTTCTTTTCTTAATAATCTGTGCAGCCACAACCCTTCAACATAACTTCAAAAACTCGATCTTTAAGAGAACTGTACAGTGATGCCAAGTAGTTCAGTGAAATCTTACTCCAGGCCAACTTCCTAAACTTTGCTTCCTTCTTCGTAAGCTTTCCGTGTGATCCATCCCCACACATTTTCTATTATGATAAGGTTCGTTGAATATGGTGGTCAAGACAATAAGTGATGAACGTTTTGATTTTCAATAAAAGATTTAACGATTCGAGGTCTATGGATAGGCGCGTTATCTTGCTGAAAAATCCATGAGGTTTGTCTAAAAAAATTGTTAATTTTTGGAAAAACCTAATTTAGCAAGGATTTGTAGCTATTTCCAGTCATCTTTGTACTTTGAATTGAACTACCAAGTCTATCGTGCCATAATAGGATATTGCGCTCCAAACCATAACCCCTCCTCAGAGGCAGCGAAAGGCACACACCGTACACGGCCCGCGCTTCAAGAGGACTTAAAAGGTCTTCGCTTTTGAAAAATAATATTTTTGTATTTTGGCAGCATATAACTTCCTATTAATATACATAGATGCCTAGATTAAATACTGTATACTGGTAAAAAATTATTTAAAACAAAATCAATCTAATACAAAATTTCACGAAAGACTTTTAATTATTTTAAAAGCCTTTTAGCCTTTAAATGAAGTTTTTTGGTTTCACCAAATGCTTTTAAATTTATGAAGATTTTAATTGCCAAGGCATTTGTCTCATTAAATTTTAAAACTCTGCTGATATTTTGTTGTCAGAATAATTGTCCCCTCATTCATAATCCTTTTTCACTTTTTTTCATACACTTCGCGTGTTTGAGTGAAACAACCTCTTTTTTCATGTCCAGGGATGTGAAACAAACTCAGTTAAATTAAAATGTCCCTCTTCTACATTGGTGAAACTGAAAAATTTTAAATGTCTGATAAAACTTAGAAGGAGTTTAGATAAAATCAATTTTAGTGTTTTTTTTATGAAATTGGCTACACCAATTTTTGATATTTAATTTCGAAAAATTATGTTTATTTTAAGAATTCCGATGTCATTCATTTTTTTCCCTCAAACTATTTATGTGTCAGTTGAACAAACGTGATTCAAATTTTGATCCCTGGTTAGTAGCTTTAAGGCCTTAACTCACCGATTTTGGCAAGTGAACTAATGCCCAAATGCAGTTTAAGCGTGTTACTAGCTAGTTTCACATAATTAAATTTTTAACCATTGTTGAACCTCAGTTAATTCATCAAATTAGTGTAAGACCGAGTTTTATGTTTTTGAACATGGTACAATTACAAAAAATATTAGTTTGAAAATAAAATATTTTTCACAAGAAAGTCGTGTTAGATTGTTTTTGAAATGCAATTTATGTTTTGACATTTTGTTAGAATATCACAATATTTTTTTTTTAATTTTAATCTAAAATGTCGCTAGGTTAAGCCACAAGTTTTCTTTTTTAAATATCGTTTTGATCAATTATTTTTGGAGCAAAAAAAAAACTTTTGAAAAAAAAGTTTTATAGAAAGTATGCCATTGTTCGAGTTTTTAATGTTCTATCTAGAGAAACCTGGGGGTCAATTCTCGATCTGTAAACTGTGCAGTGAAAAATAAAAACAAATTTTTCCATATGATAATTCTTTTATCATAATCAATTCACTCTAGAAAAACCTGTGAAAAGATAAATGACAAAGAGAAAAAATGTATGCTCATAAGATACACACAAGTTGCCATCTTGGTCTCTCTTTGACACAACAATCATCTTTTCATATGAAAACTGAGAGAGATGAGAGGCATTTTTCGTTGCAATTGTTTTTCATAAAGAGTTCGAGAATCACCTTGAGCGTGTTAGTGAAGTGAAAAATGATGAAACTCTGTGACAACTGAAATGATAACTTTGATTTCATTTCACAGATCGAGCATTGACCCCCTGTACTACAGTAGACACTACACATTCAAATCTAGGATAAGTCATCATTAATTCAGATTATTCTGATTTCAAATAAATAGTTGCTTGGGTACCACGAGGAAGTGTATTAGGTCCAGTTCTGTGCCTTTTATTTACACGCGATATACCTCAAACGGATGACACTATTGTAGCCACGTTTGCTGATGATACTGCAATACTAGCAGTAAGCAAAACGATTAGCGAAGCTACAATTAAATTACAAAATGCTCTTAATAATGTTAATGAGTGGACAAAAACATGGCGAATAGCGCTCAATGAACAAAAGTCAGCCCATGTGGACTTTACGTATAGACAAATACAAAGATTACCCGTCTTTCTTAATTCCGCTCATGTTCCATTTGCGAATGATTCAAATTATGTGGGATTGACTCAAGACGCGAAATTAAAATGGAAGACGCACGTCAAAAAGAAATGCGAAGAACTAAAAAGTAAATTAAGAGATATGAACTGGTTACTCGGTTGAATTGATTTTATACCGACAGGCTCTTAAACCTGTTTGGACTTATGGTATACAACTTTGGGGCTGTACCTGCGATACAAACTTTAATAACTTGCAAACGTTTGAAAAAAAATTGCTTAGGTCAATTATAAATGCTCTATGGTATAAGAGAAACGAAGATCTTCACAGGGATCTCGGGATTCCTACGGTCCAGGACGAAATAAAAAGTTTCACGTGAAAACATAGACAACGACTATTAGAACACGCTAATTCAACGATTATTGACATTCTTGACGAGTCGAATTTAGTACGCCGTCTGCGAAGAACAAAACCTTCCGACTTGGTGCGGTGAACAGAAAACCGCTTTAAAATCGCGGATTAAGCAGGAACTTTCACCGGAAAGTAACCTGCAAAACGTTACTTAACTTCGTTAAAAATAAATTGCTAGATCAGTTTCAACATAGTTGCAATCGAGAAGTGGAGGTGGTTTTAGTGTAGTAAGAATCTCACACTTCTATGAGCACGCGTTTTTCGGTCCTCATAGAGCCTAATATGCAGGTTTTGCACCTAACCACGGGAAAATAAAATTAGTTTTTAAGCTGTGCTTCCCACACACCTTTTATCACTTTAACTAGAACACAGACCATTTAAAGGGTTTATTACTGTAATTTCGTATGTAAAGCTTAAACAGGGGCCCCGCAAATTGATCTTGCTTACTCCTCATTTTCGGCTAGCGCCGCCTCTGCTCCTCCTTCTCTGCTCTTTCCTCAGATCTTGAAAATAGTAATTGTAGCCATCTGGTCCATCCAAGTTAAATTTCTTTTCGTCAGGAAAAATTACTTTTTGCCAATCTTCTGAGCTAGTTCCATGCTGAACATTCCAGTTCATGTGGTCCTTCGCAAAATATAAGCATTGTTTCTTTCTGGCATCATTTACTGGTGGTTTTCTTTTGAGCTTCAGCCGCGTTAGGTGTTTTTTTGAGTTTCTTTTTTTCGCGGGGAGTTAAGGCGGAAGAAATGTTATTAGCATATATTTTGAATATAATTTGCAAAAAGTATTAAAAGTAGTTCTGAATTCTGAATTAAGTTGTAAATAAACTAGTCTTTCTTCCAACAATTTTTATTTAGGTGAATTAAACATGTAGTCGCAATAAAATCAATTTTACTTTTCAAAATCGTCTGCTTCTATCCTTATGACTTGGAGTGTACGTGCAGAAGTAGCTGGAAATTTTTCTTATAGCGAAATAATTTATTTCGGGAAGTGGAAGTGGTTTAAGTGCAGTAAGAGCCTCACACACCTATGAGCACGCGGTTTTCGATCCTCATAAAGGCTTTTTATGGTTTTGAACCTGCCCCACGAAAAAAAAAGTTTCTTATTATTTTTTTTTTTTATTGTTTCGTTAACAGTGTAATTGTATTTTTTAAAAAAAATATATCTTAAGTTTCTAGCATCAGATTAAGGCCTTGTAACAGGAGAGTAAGTTCTTGTGATCCGGGTCGTTATTTTTGTATTTTACTTTTCTAAAAAACTTGGTACTTACCTTATCTTTCGAAAATAAGGTAATAAAATCAATGAGGGATGACGCATTTAAAAATATAATTGTTTCATATAAGCCGTTACGAATAAACAAATCTTTTTTTAATGCATAGAAATAAATTGTGTAAATATTTTTTTTAAAAGATAAAAGAATTTTGTGAATAATAGTGATAGTGAGACCATATACATAATTATCTTTTTTTTTCTTTATTTTTTTTTCTATAAATATGAAGTTTTAAATCTGAAAGATGTCAAACAAGACAAAACATCTAAATCAGAATGAAGTCAAGCGTACTATTGGTCCTCATTGGATTTGTTGGCCTTGTTGCTGTATCTCAAGCCGAAGATTATTGTTCTAAGGATCTTTGTGGAAGCTTTAAGCATATTGCATGCAATAACTCAGGGGTGAGATTTTCAAATCATTTTACTATAATTCAAGTTTTTGTGATACACACAAATTCTCCAAAGAAAAGGATCTTAATAGTTAGAAAAAATTCTATTAATATAACGAAATCAAACAAGTGTGCATCCAAACTTAATTCACAGCAAAAAATTTCAAGTCTATGATAATTATAGTGAATTTCTGAAATTACGGAGTTTCCTGTGTGTATATTACCAGAAACCTAATTTTTCTTCGAATGCTTGGCTTTTATTTTACTTATTTTTATTTAATATTCTTTATTTTAGAACTTCGCAAAAACCTGCCCGTCAGATAGAAAAATGGTAGACATTGGCTCCATTAAAATGGATATAGAGAAAAAACACAATCAGCTACGAAACAAATTGGCAATGGGTAAATTACCGGGCTTTCAACCAAGTGCAAGAATGGCCACTATCCGGTGGGATGAGAGCCTAGCTAAACTTGCTGCGTTAAATGTTAAAACTTGCAAAATGGAGCACGACAAATGCCACAACACAGCCAAGTACCCTCAATCTGGGCAAAATCTTGCAATATTATTTTCCACTGAAAAATTCACAAATTCAATTAAGCCAACTGCTCTTGAACTTATTGATTCCTGGTGGTCAGAATATAAGAAAACAACAATGAAGCAAATTAACAGTTATCCAAAATTTATTCAGTTCGTATTTTTTAATGCTGTGGCATAAGTAATTTAATTTTAATTAAACTTTTTGATTTATCTATTTCTAGAATTCCTATTGGTCACTTTACAGTTATGGCTCGTGAATCTAATAATAGATTTGGATGTGCAGCTTCTACTTATCATGGCGAAATGAATAAATTTTTGATGGCTTGCAACTACGCAACGACAAATATCATAGACGAAAAAATTTATACTTCAGGAAAAACTGCGAGTAAATGCAAAGCTGGAATTAATCCAAACTTCCAGGGACTGTGTTCGGAAAAAGAACAGTATTAGTTGCAGATATTATGTTTAAGGGATTTTTTTTTATTGGAAATTAATAAAATTGTTTTTTGTTTTTGCAAATAAGATCGTATGAAAAATAGAAACACGAAGATTTAATCCATAAAAGGTTTTCTTACAAAGTGTAGCCCAGGAAAATTAGACGTTCACTTCGAAAAAATTCCGACAAAGCTGAACTTTGGTAGACAAATTTGTTTTGACGTCTTAAGCGTTTTCTGAAAAGTTCCGTTAATTTTGACTGGGCTAAATTTCTTAGGGGTGGTTAAAGAGGGTAAAATTTTTTTTTTATGTCTCGAAAACTATAAGTTTTTTTTAATGTGAAGATACAAATTCTAACTTACATAACTTAACTTACCTGCAAGCAATCGTATCTGAGAAAATCATACAACAACCTTAACGGTGGAATAAAGAACAACATTTTTGTGCACGATTTGAGTTTGGCTACATCTCCTCCTTTATTAAACCAAGTTGCTTGGTTACCCGGGGTAAGGGCACAGGACAGCCAACTTGAAAAAGAAAGAAATTTGGTCTCTATTCAACCACTGGATGAAATTTCTTTTTATAACAAAATATGAAAAGATAACATTTAGACAGTAAAATTATCTCAAAAATGAGCTGTTAACATGCCGGCTCCACTAGACATGACCCATGCTCAGACTATGAACCTGTCGTGAAAAAAACCAATGGAGGCAGAAAAATCCATTTCTTATCGACGACGACATTTCGAAGAAAACCAAGCTTTGAACACAACATGAAAGATGTCCAAAGCTTGGATATGAGATTTTAGATTTCACGTGCGTCACGTGAGTTTTTTCCGTGGTTTTCATTGTATCTGGAAGTAAATACTGTCGCAAAAGTCGTTATTTACTTACGTGACCTTTTTTTTCTATAAATTGAGTTGGATATTTTTGCAAAAGTAGTACCTCGTGGCATGATGCTTAGTGCGAAGGACTGTCATGCCAAAGGTCTGGGTTCGATTGCCAGCCACTGCCACCTAAAAACAGAAATGTTTGCTTCCGAGGTACTGACTCTTGCGAGGAACTGACAAATTCTCCAAGAGTATACTTGTCATGAATAAGTGCTTCCTCATCTAGCAGTTCGGACTCGGCAAAAAATTGTAGGTCCCCTCCATTCCTGCCTACAACACGCACACAGGAATGGTTGAGAGTTGTAAGTCACTAGACCTTGGTTCTCCACGAGCTGTTGTGCCACCAAATTAATTTATTTTTTAATTTTTGCAAAAGATAGAAGTAGTAGTGAGAAAGAAATGAAACGATCGGGACATGATTTGCGAATCGAAAAAAAATCTACTGATTGTTGATTGGATTCTGGTTGCGATGTTGGACATCTGTATGCTCGTGCTCTGTGGAGTCGGGGTGTAACGAACGCAATTCATTATAGTAAAAAGCTCTTATTATTTCGCTCCTAGAAAAAAAATGTGATAATCTTTTCAATCCAAAATTTGATGAACATTAATATAAATTCATTTGTTTTTTTTTTTTTTTAAATTACATTTTCTGAGATATTGACAAAAAGCTGTTATTTTGTGCATTTACAGGACAAGGTCAAAAGCGTAGCTTTGACACGCTATATTATAAAGAATAATAAGCTAATAGCGCCCGTTAATAGCACATTTTTTAGATAATTTTATTGTCTTTTTCTTTCAGAGATACATAATGAAAAAAAAATATGACAAAAGTCAATATATTAATTTTTTTTTTAAATGAAAAAAGTTAAAATTGTTGCCGAAACCCAAGAAGAAATAATCTTTCTAACTTTTCAGTTTTTTTTTGTTTCAAACTTAAAGATGAACATAATTTCTATATTTTTTTTTTACTAATTTTTAAATTTAATTGTGGGCTCTTATTATACGAACAATTTTGTAACTTTATTTAAAAAAAAAATTGATGAAATTTCTTATAGTAATTTTAAGGAGCCTTTGCGGGCAATAATAATAAATTCAAAATGTCCTTAAAACCATCATATGGCTATAGGACCGCATCTGCTATTTACAGTCGAAGCGATTAAAAATTCGGGACCCACCAAATTATTGCAATGCACTTTTTTTTCTTTTTTTTTTTTATTAATTTTTATTTTCCATTTTCTTAAAACTATCTTAAAGCTAGACAAAAATTCATAAAAACAAGCCTGCTTATCGATATCTTAAAACTAACTTACTGGCCCCAGTCGGGCGCTCTAAGTTAAACTATAATAACTTAATGCTAATGCCTTTCGGCCTAAGAACTATCTTAATACTAAATCCAGGTCGGTTTTATTTTTTACCGAGAAGAATTCACAAAAAACTCGGTATCTCTGTCTTTATTTTTTTTTTTGGTTTTGCAATGCACTCACTTAGACTAGGAACGCCCTTGCAATTTTCTGTCGTGGGATCGTGCAGTCGCAAAAAACAGAACAATCAAATTATTTAGTCACAACGGCAGACTTTCGACTTGCGATTTAAAATTGTGCGACTAAAAAATTGTATTTCATTACTAAAAATATTATGCACGCACTTATGATTTTCAATTGCAGAATTATTCAGCCCCAAGATATCAGACACATTTTTTCAAATGTGAATGCACATACACGTGTGACTTTAAAATCAAACCGATTAAAAAATGGAACAAGATCCATTTCTTAAGCGTTTTTTCTGTCGCAAAATCAAATAGATCAAATGATATTAAGACTAGGAACGCATTTGCAATTTTCTGCAAAAAATAGAACACACATTAAATGAGAATGAACGCATATGAAACCAAGAAATCATACTTGGTTGCGATCAAATTTCTTGTCGCAAAGATAAAAAATCGCAAGTGTGGTCCTAGCCTTCAGAACGAAATTTGCAATCGCAAAAAAATACAACATACCTACGGTGATGTGAAATAGAGCCCAACGACATAAGGTTAAAAATACTAAATTTGCTTTTATTTTTATTTATTAAAACAACTTCTCTGAGAGTTTGAGCTGACAAAAAAAAAGAAAGCCATTTTAATTCTTGCTTGAATATGATTCTGTGGAAAAAAATTTTAAACCGTTGCATTGGAAAATAATTTTCTATATATCAAATTTTTAAAACAATTTTGAGGGAAACTTTTTGTTTACAAATCGAACGTAATTACTTATGTGTATTAGACCCTCGGTTCCCAAACTGTGTTCCGCGGAACCCTCGGGTTTCTTTTTTTCATTAAAATAAGTTTTTTGTCCTTTCAACTTAATAAAGATCCAAATTTGTCGCTCCCCAGATCTTTGAATACAGTTTCCGGGTAACTAATTTTTTACAATTTATTTATCAAACAATGAAACTGTTTCATTTTTCGCACTAGCTTTGATGGAATATCTTAATTAAGAAATAAACAGATTTTCAATTTTATGTCTTTCATTTTTGGTTATACAATTTATATAATTTATATAATTTGAGCATGTTTAGGGTTCCACAACTAAAAAAGTTTGGGAACCGCATTAGACTGCTTCAAAAAAAATTGTCCTGCCACACGCTCAAAAGTTCATTGAAGGGAAAAAAGTCATCTGTGACAATTTGAGCACCTCAAATTCATGTTTAGACATGCCTCATCTCAGATTTCGGTTTTCCATACGATTTGTTTGGAAGAAAATACCTGTTTGAACTTGGAGTTTTAGTTTTGAATAATAACGATTATTTTAGTTTTGGCTTCGAAAAAAATTTAACAATTTAAAAAAAAAAAATGTGGGTTAGGCCAAAAGCGGGTGTTGCTCCTTAAAAGACATTTAAATTTTCAAAGCGCACAAAGTGGGACTGGTTTCTATTGATAGGAGAAAAGACAAGCCTTACATGAAAAATATGTAAACATTAGATGTTGTCACACTTAGCTGCATCATTTTATTTTCACGAAATGAATCATATGGGTAGAGGTAAACATCCTTACGAGAAATTTAAGTCATTCCGTGAAAATTTTTCAAAAGCATTTGACATCAAGCTTTCTTATCAAAAATGCGTGCATTTGGTATCTATGAATCTCTTCTCCGATGGATTACAAATTGCCTTTCAGACCGCTCCATATAATTTGTTGCTGGTGTGCCCTAAGGCTCCGTCTTGTCTCCGATTCCCTATATTTTTAAACGATCTCCTGTCTGAAACTTCAAATCCATTAAATTCTTTTCCTGATGATAGTACCATCAGCATTTTATATTTAACTGTTCTTCTGATGTGGAACTTGAACGGCAGAGAATGAATTAGCCCATTTAATTCTGATCTGGAAGGCATTGAAAATTGGGGAATAAAAATTCGCATAACGCTGCTAGATGCTTAGGTTGTCCCCGACGATGCAGAGTTTTAGGTCCTTATTGTGATTTTACTGTTATTTATAAATCCTTTATTCATCCGAAACTCGAGTGAAGTTATTATATCTGGACAGGTGCTCATTAAGTCCACTTTTAGAAAGAATAAAAAAGAGAGCTTTGAATATGATAGGCGATAGAAATTATTACAAGCATTTGCATCTTCCGAACACCGCTGAAATGTTTTATGTAGTTCATTATTTTATTGTTATTGTTATTTCTAAAAACAAAATTTTAGTGAAAAGGCTGTTGCATTTCTCCACTTCAATTTTCTTCAAATTCACCTCGTATTTCAAGGAATGCTTATCATTTTAACCTTGAGCTCAAATTCGGACGTACTGTTAAGTTTCAGAGACCCTTATTTGAGCGGTATCACTTTTCCCATTTTATTTTTTCCTCTCCATTCAGAAAATCAAAACTAATTTCCAACGGTTCAAAACATTCCCTGTTCTTTTCAAGTCAGTTGACATAGATAAGATACCATAAACACTTCTTTCTTAAAAGTAGAAAATAGCCTTAACCACCATGTCATTACATCAAGAGCGATTTTAATGAACTCTAAAATGGACTAACCCACTGTTTTTATATACCATTCGAAACAACCATTATACTTATTATTAAATACCTTATACGGTTACTTAAAGCAATGAGTGCAAGAAGTTTTGATTCATCTTTAATAATTAAAAATGATAAAAATATTTGAAAAGTATGTATTTCTTTAAAATCGTTTTACTCAGTTCAATATTTTTGAGGTTAGG
This sequence comes from Dasysyrphus albostriatus, assembly GCA_946251815.1. Taxonomy (NCBI): domain Eukaryota; kingdom Metazoa; phylum Arthropoda; class Insecta; order Diptera; family Syrphidae; genus Dasysyrphus; species Dasysyrphus albostriatus. The sequence goes on from OX276336.1 coordinate 52,678,000, forward strand.
CCGTTTTGGCACTGAGCGCCTCATATATCGAACTAATTTGCTTGAATAAGTTTGATGTACTACCAAAATACAAGTTTAATTAAAACGGTTTTATTTACATTTGTATGAAAGGTAGGTACCTTTATTCATCCATAAAAGTAATTTTTTTTTCTTAAAATGCCTTAAAAAGTGTAAAAACCTTTAAATACCGACTTTTATAAATGTCCATGTCAACCATGTAGTCTTCAAAGTACTTATTTGGTTTTCAAAAACTAAACTTTGAACATTTTTTAAAAATCAAACGATTTTTTTTATGTTGGTCAGACAAATTATAAATTATTAGGAAGCTTCTGTATAAGAAAATGATTAAAATCAAAATTATTGTTTTAAAGAAAATTGAAAATAAAAAATTGTTTTTTGGAAGAAACCATTAATAAAATCATTTTTTGAAAAATGGTTTTCTATCCAAAGGTAGCCTTTACAGGAAGAAATTTATTGAATTTATTTAAGAAAAGTTGGGGAGACTTTTTTTTTATTTTTCTCAAAAACAGCTCCACATTTTTTCTTAAGAAAGTTCAACAAATTTCTTTCAGTAATTCTAATTCTATTTTTTGAGTTTTAAGAAAATGTTCAAACTTTTTTTGTTTGAAAATCAACTACATATTTTGAAAACATCATACATGGTTGATTTTTATTTGACTCTATATCTATTTAAGTTTTTTTTTTTGTTTTTTTTTAATCAAATGATAAAAATTATAAACGAAAATATTTTTTTTCTTAAAAACAGCTCTTACGATTTTTATTTAACTTTTTCCGTATGCTATAGATTTATTTGCTACATGTTTTTCGTTTTGGTGCACTGTGCATAAATAATAAGACATAATTTTAACTAACTAATTTTATAAGAAAAAACCAATAAAATTAAAAAAAGTATTTCTATAATGAAAATTACTTTTGTTTGTATATTTTATTTAAATTCAAAGTAAAATGGTAAACCTTGAAAAAATGTATGTTTCCTTGAACTCTTTGTGCAAACTCGTATCCCATAAAATTCATGGAATCGTTAGGAAATTACTTAATAATGAGAAAATCGATTCTTTCCAAAAATACTTTGCCAAAATTATCATTACCATGAAGATTGAATAAGATTTGTTTTAAATGGGCGTGTCAGTGGGCACAATTTATTTTGAATTACTTTCTAACCCTATTTTTGATCATGCCTGAAAATTTCATTAAAGTCGACTAAGTCGTTCAAATTTAACGGAAGAGACTGCAACTCAATAGGCCTGTCAGTGGGTGGACATTTCTTGTGATGATATCTTGCATTTTTTATCATATCAGAATTTTCATCAAAATCGGTTGGGCTGGTGAGAATTTATTTAATTACGACCACCTTCTCATACCTACAAACGGAACCACCGTGCATTTGTTCATTTTATTTTTTTTTTTTTAATTCAACAAATTAAACAAGAATATAATTTATTTATTTCTTTAAGAAAAAAAAAACATGAGCCAAAAAAAATAATTAAATAATTTTTCCAACATTTCAACTGGTTTTTGAACATGATCTTGAAATTGCGATAATGGTTTTATAACGAAATTACGGGTTGGGTTCAGAATCAGGTCTTTAGTTTCCAAGTGCACCAATGCAAAAATTTTACAGGAATGGGTTGTAGCCACTCATTTTTGATTAAGGATGTAAACGTATCATTAGAAAATACCTTATGTACGAGTCAGCTTAATATTCCAAAATAAATCAGGAAGCTTTTGTTCTAAAAAATTTCCTCTGAAACTGTCCGAAGAAGCTTAATATCTCGTAGTAATCCTTGATTCCAAGCTATCATCGAAAAGTAACACAGAGGACACAATGAAAAGAGCACTTTATGCTTTCTGCATATGTAAAAAAAAACTTCGGTTCACGGTGGGGCATGTGACCGCAGGTCATCTAGTGGATGTACACGGCGATTGTTCGTCCTATACTTACCTATGGTTCAATCGTGTGGTGGATGGCTGTTGAAAAAGTTAGCTATCTTAAAAACCTGAACTAGGTACAGAGATAAGCCTGTATAGGAATAACTGGGGCACAGAGGTCTACGCCACAAGCAGGGCTGGACTGACTACCAACCCCCTCTAAAAAATTTTAACAAAAACTTCTCTATTTTAATACCCGAAAGGCAGGGATGGGACGTAAACTCACTAATCAGTGAACAGAGTATCCACTTCTACACCGATGGGTCAAAAATGGAAGAAGGAAAAGGAGCTGGGGTATTCTGTGAAGCTCTTAATATCAGAGAATCATTTAAACTTCCAGATGAATGAAGTGCCTTTCAGGCTGATATTTACGCTTTTAGAAAAGTGGCAGAAATGGTACACAAGAAAAAACTGAGCTCATCGGAGATCACATTTTTGTGGACAGCCAAGCTGCTATGAAAGCAATAGCCAGTGAGACTAAAAGATCCAAGGCATTAGCAAAACGCCGAGGCATTTTGAACAATATTTGCAACACTAATCAATAAGTCGAACTCTGCTGAGTTCCTGGACATAGCAATATAGAAGGCAACGATCTAGCAGATAAATTGGCAAAGAATTTGTCAGTATCAAATAGAAACAGTAGTAACCAATTAGATATGGGACCGGACATCCCCATCGGCGTGATTAAAAGGAAAATAGACCTAATAACGAAAGAGCAAATCAATAACTCTTGGACGACCAGGAACGACTGCGTTATCTCTAGAAGTTTATGGCCTAGAATTAATGAAAAGAAAACTCAATACATTTTATCACTGAGTAAAAAGAATATTAGAATCTTGAAAGGTGTACTAACGAGCGTACTGCGCCATAGGCACAATGGCCGCTAGAATGCGTGTATTCGCACCTGATTTCTGTAGGAGCTATCAGGATGTCGAAGAAATAGAAACCATTAAACATCTGCTCTGTGACTGTCCAAGCCTCCAAACAAATCGCCTCCGTTATTTTGGAAACAGATTTGTCTGAGAACTAGATGATCCAGCTCAGATCTCAATGGGAAACATGAGAAAATTCATAGAAAGTGCAGGCCGGTTCGCAAATGAACCAGTCTATCTGAACCAGTAGTTTGGGAGCATCTCTGCTTTTATTTCGTAAGAGGATCACAATGGAACAATAGGCCCCCGTGTATGCAACGACCTCCGTGCTGTGAACACCCCTCCTAACCTTACCTAGCCTAAAATAGGGATTCAGGAATTTTGTTTATGATTTTTTTTTTTAACGAGAAATTCTTATTTTTATTTCTTCATACAAAGTCTGTTTAGTTCAGATTCTTATTAAATTATTTAGTATATTTTTTAACAAAATTGTTACAGCATTCAAAACATTATTATAAATACATATGTACAACGAAATTTTTTGAAAATTAAAGTAAAATATAAAGTTATGGTTTTAGTCTTAAGCTTAGCATTACTTCTCTATCTTAAAAAAAAACTTAAAGGATCTAAATTAACTTCTAATTTAAATAATTAATCGCCTTTTCGGTTCAAAATCAAGAGCAACCCAATTTGAAAAGTTTGAACATTTCTGGTTTCGAATTTTCGATTCTTACATCAAATCTAGAAGAATTTCTTCTTTTTTTCCAGATCTATAGAACATTAAATTTGACTCTAATCGAAAAGGCTATCTAGTATAATGAATGTGAATGAATTTCCTTAAAAAACTCTATAAACATAAAGATGGAAAATCTTTACTCGTTCCAAATTTACACAATGAAGCTGTTGGACCAGGCTTATACATTGGCATTCCAATAAAATTTGTTGCTGCATAGTTGCAGGCAAATGTCAAAGATGAAAATCCATTTTCAGGGAACTTTATAGCACCACATCCAACATATCTATTATCTTCAGCTGTCATGACTGTAAAATGACCAATCATCTTGCTAGAAACAAAAAAAATCGCACCCTGATGATATGTTGGTATCACAAAATTCACATTACTCTCACTCTGTATATCTGGGATATGCTGAAATTTGTGACATATTCGTATATTTATACTCAAGCCACCATGTGTCGATTCGAGTCATCATTATGAATTTATCAGCGTATGATCCACCTTTCCACGACATCTTAGCCAAATTCTGCCCACTTGGCTTGAAATTGTTGGTATTGTGACAAGCATCATGCTGAAAAGTACACCTTTTGACATTTAATTCGGCAAGGTAAGCTAATTCATCATTCCACTGCATGTAGCTCATTTTAACTGCTGGCGCAAAGTCTCCAAGACCTCCACTCGCAATAAGTTGACGCTTGCTATTGTGATTAAACAGAATCTCGTCGATAAGTTCTTTGGTCATAGTAACCATTTCTGTTTGACCTTCAGGACACTTAGATGAAAAGGCCTAAAAAGTAACTTTGAGTCATTTTTAGTTTCATTTTTTATCAATCAAACTTACTCCAGTATTGTTACATCCGATATGTTGACGTCCAGCCGAACAGAGGTTTGGTGAACAATAGTCTGTGTCAAAGGCAGAGGTTCCTGCTATCAACCAGCAACATTTTAAAACAATAATAAACAAAGACCTCAACATCTTAAGTGCGTTCGAATCAAATTATGTTCTTCCAAAATCAGAGTCTAACGGATGTTTATATAGAAAAAGTGAGTGAGTCAAAAAAAAACGAATGGATTTCGATAGCAATCTGATAACAGTGATTATTACACAATGCAATTATGAGGGGTTGAGGGGTTTTTTTTGTTGTTTTTTCGTCATAACAGAGAGATAAGTTCAGAGACATCTTTCGGCACTCAGACGCGTGTGCATCTTAAAAAATTACACATTCTATCTGACAGTTGTTGTAATCGTAAAACGATAATAAATTCTATAGAAATATGCCTACTACATGATGACTTCCGAGATAAAACAATATCTTTATGTTTTCTTAGAAGCTTGCGAAGTTAATGGAATAATATTATTTGTTTGGTGGTTTATTTTTTGGTTGCTTGAATATTGCTTGTTGTATTTCAAAAGATTTTTATAATGTCACACGCATTCTGTAATTTTTCATCATCTTTAGTGCCAAAGCCTTTATTTGAATGAAGAGATGTGTGAACAAAGTTAAATCGTTGGATTTGGGACAATACTAGTCCACACGATATACACCAGCTGCAAATACATTCCGAGGAAGTCACTGTCATCTGTCTGTATTTATGGCACTGCTTTATTCTTAATGGTGAGCTCTAGATAACAGATCGATGTGATAAGAAATACCTAGTTGGTAAATTGTAGAATTTTATCATCGTTAAGATTTTTTGGAAGGGGAGGGTGGTGCACTTTAGATGACGGGGCACTTTTGACTTTGGTGATTATCGATAGACAGTTGGTTTTTAAATAAAACTTTAAGTGATAATATTGGTTGAATTGCTCCCTACAATTATGCCCCACCCATTGGACACAATAGACATTTTTAGGAAGTATTTTTAAATCCATTGTTAGAGACTATTATTTTTGTGTAAACTCCTTAAAGTTTGTGAATTTATTAAAGGTGCCGTCACACCGTGCAAGTAAAGTACTTTCAGCAAGTAAAATGATTGCTGCAAGTAAAACTTGCCTGGTGTGACTACCTGAAAAGTACTTGCAAGCAATTAATTGCCGCAAGTGATTTACTTGCTTGCAAGTACTTGCGCAATAAACACTTACTAGGTGTGACTAGTACCTGCAAGTACTTGCAAGCAAGTAAACCACTTGGAACAATTGCTGCAAGTATTTTACTTGCACGGTGTGACGGCACCTTAAGGCTTTTTAAAAAAAAGTTTTCTTCAGAAATCAGTCGAATTCACCGCACTCTTCCCTAATTCCTTATCATGTAAAATTTAATTGATTTTAACTTAAAAAATTACGTTACTTGTTATACATAGAAGAAATGCTTATCTATCTCAAAAATGGCTGTAACCATTATGAAAAAAACAAATGTGAATTACTCTAAGCATGTTGTACTTTTTAAAAAAGAAATTTTTTTTATTTTCCACTTTTTGATTCTTCAACGATTTCAATTAAAATTTTTATCCATCCAAAGGCTCCTCTTAGATTATTATAATTTTCATATCAAGATTTTTGAAAAAAAAAAGTTGAATAAAAATAAAAATATTCATTCTTTGTTGTAATAACGAATATTCCAAAACGGGTGGATGAATTTTCTAAAATTTTATCCTTAAATAAACCTAAATTATATTCACCCTGATTTCAGAATCCGATGAATGAATTGCAGAGGAATGTAGACTAAATTTTGACATTTCGCTTATACCCATTGTAAAAAATGTCAATTTTCAATCTGATTCTCACTGCAACTCATTCATCGGATACTGTAATCGAGTTGAATATTTGTTTTCCTCCAAACCAAACCAACATTTTTAATAGTTTTTTTTTTTTCTGAAAAAAATCCTTTTTTAAAAAAGATGGCGTGCCAGTGAGTGGAACTTAATACTTAAATTGATTTTTCAACTCTTCAATTAGTAAGAATATGTATACACATATCATCAAAATAAGATTAGGGGTTAAGTTCTTAGTGAAATTTGTGTACTCTTTCGAACAAGTGCACCACTAGTATGTCAAAAAATTTGAAAAATGGTGCATCTACAACACCTGGTACAGAATATAATGATGTCAGCAGAAGTTTTTCTGAATTTCTTATATGTTGGTATGTACATTAGGGTGGTCCTTATATTGTTTTTTTTTTTTTTTAAATTCTGAGATGGATAGGCATCAAATGGCCCTTTTTAGATTTTTATTTCACGCCCCTGGTCAGGCTGTTTTCACTTTATCGTACTAATTATGGGGAAAGGTTGATTCTTATAAAACGCGAGAAAAAACAATCTGAGGGCTTAGAGTAGATATAGACGAGAAAAAATAGTATTGGAGGGGGGTCTATTTTCCCCCGTTTAGGCGAAGGAAAATAGAAAATAATCTCTTAAAAAAAAAAACGGGCCAAAAATTACGGACAAAAATTATTTAAAATAAAATGCACGACTGGATCGCACTTACTTGCTCTTATGTTTAAGTTGCTTGGAATTGAGATTTTTTAAATACAGGGTGGCGCACCAATTGTGCTACAATAAGAAATTCAAATAACTTTTTTTTTATCGATGTATTTCATTTATTTTTTTTTATTGGTTAGAAAATTAAATTTTATTTTAAATAGTTAGTTGTTTTTAAAGATTATAGACCGCAAATGACCTCCACGCTCTCCCACGCATATGCAACACCTGATCAAAATATTATTCATTGCGGCCTGAAGAGTTGAAGTTGGGATCGCCTCAATTATTGTCGTTATGGACTGCTTTAATTCAGTTAAATTCCTGGGCTTCGTTTTATACACCTCTTGCTTGACATAACCCCATAAAAAGAAGTCTGGTGCAGTCAGGTCAGGTGCCCTTGGGGGCCAGCGAAGAGTGGAGTTCCTAGAAATTAATTTGTTTGCGAATTTTTTGTTTAGCTCCGCCATAACTGGTCTGGCTATATGTGCAGTTGCTCCATCTTGATGAAACCAAACGCTGTTGAATGGTATACGTCTTCGGCGCAGTTCTGGGTAAAAAAACTCCTTCAACATCTTTAAATAACGGTCCCCATTGACAGTAACGGTTACACCGTTTTCTTCAAAGAAGTACGGCCCGACAATACACCTTGATGAAACTGCGCACCACACAGTGACTCGTTCTGGGTGCAGTTCCGTCTCATGGAGCATTTCTGGATTAGACTCATTCCATATACGGCAATTTCGCTTGTTTACATTGCCGTTAAGATCAAAATGGACCTCATCAGACATGAACAAACAATTGATCAATGTGTTGTCTTCTTCGGCCAGGCGAACAGGCAAATCCTGAGGGTTTAACTTGCTAGTAATTTGGACTTTGTACGGAAACAAGTTTAAATCGTCATGAAGTATCCGTTGTAATGACCGTCTACTAACTCCAATTTGCCCCGATAAGTTTCGGGTCGAAACGCTCGGATTGGCCTGTATTGCAGATGCTACTGCTGCGATTGTATCCTGAACCCGAACATTGGCATCTCGATGGTACGGCCTTCGTGCGATGCTTCCAGATTCGGCAAACATGTTTACAAACCTCATAATGGTCCATCTACTGGGGGGATTACCGCCAAACTCCCGCCTAAATTCCCTTTGGACGGAAATGACGGACTGCAAAGCATGGTACCGTTGCACTATCCAAATTTTTTTCTCCGTATCCCAAGCATCCATTTTTATAAATCTAAATAGTAACCTACAAAATAAAAAAAAAAAAAAATAAGCCGATTACTCACACAGAAAAAAAGTTATTACGTTTTATTTTTGTAGCACGATTCGTGCGCCACCCTGTATGAAAGAAATTATAAAAAAAAAGATATAAAAACATAAAAAAAAGTATTCAAATCACCCTTTTAATTTTATAAGCAACTAGTTAAAATACTAAGAGCTCAAAATCAAAAAAAAAAATATAAATATGTGCAAAACAAAAAATTTTAAATCGTTGGAGCGGTTTTCTAAAAAAAAATAATTTTTTATACCTATATAAAATTTTGAAAACATTTTTTATAAAATGTTTTGGTATGCCAATTTTGAGTATGCATTAAAATGCATTTTTAAACTTAGTTTCAAAAAAAATTCATCTGGTCATTTTTGAAATATTGAATTTTGAAAAAAAAATAATATTTTTTTTAAAAATCCAAAATTTATTTCTATTCAAATTTTTGGTAGGCAAAATTATAAACATTTTAAAAGAGCTTTTGCATAAAAGTTTTGATTGAAATCGCTTGAGCCGTTAATGAGAAAATCGAAAGTTAAAAGAACAGTTATATGGCAGGTACCGTTAATAACGCTTTTCGGTACATTTTTTTCTCATCAAAAAGTACACCATATATACAGTAAAACACTGATTTTTTTAAATTAAAATCGTTGTAGCCGTTTTCGAGATAAATAATGAGAGTTACAAAAAACCTTAAGTTCAAAATTTGAAGTAAATTGTTTCACTGCGGTTTAGGCTGTAGGTCAATATACGGACAGACAGACAAGCAGACAGAATTGTGCCACCCACTTTTTCGGTGTTCTCTATCATCGTAATGTCATGTTTGATTGTTTTCTCGAAATTTTTTCTTTGCACGGATCCAAAACTTGCCCTACAGAACCCATATTGCAAGTAAAAATATTGCATATCAAAATTTTCCATTTTCGATTTAAAAAAAAAAAGTTTTATTTTTATTTTTATGTGCACATAAATAAATACTTACAATTTGCATACCAAACAATGTCCTTATAAATGTTTGAAGAATTTTATATAAAGACAATTATTTTTTTAAGAAAACTGCTCCAACGATTTTTACACTTTTTTTCATACAATCATAAATTTAACTTTGCCCACCATCTTGAATTTTAAGGAAATTGTTTTTGTAAAATATACAGGGTATTTTGCATAAACACAAGGTGCATAACAGAAGCTCGATCGTGTTGGTATGGGCTGAGACAACAAAAAATCGAACTTGTGTGGGTGGTGTGATAGACGCCCTCTCGTTTAGATGGACGGAGCAATTAACTAAAAAAATGGCTTAAAATCAACAACAAAATTAAAAAAAAAAACAAGCCAATATTTGCAGTGTAATACTATAGCCTTTCTGAAAGCCAAACATCCATTCTCAAATTCCTTTTTTTTTCTTAAATGTGTTTTGTAAATAAGTTTTAAAAAACAATATTTTTCAAACCTAAAATCAAAAAAATAATTTTTGTCTAAGATTTTTATTTGTTTTTTTTTTTTTTTAACGTTATTAGGTACAATTTTTGTTTTAAGTACATATTTAATGCTCTTATTTAAATACAGATAAATATGATATAAAATTTTGCGGGAAACTAGCTACATATATTGAAAAGTAAAATTTTAAGTTTAAAAATTATTTTTTTAAAAAAGTGTTTACAAAAAACATTTTGCTTATGAATAAAATTTTGGAATGAACTTTTCTGTCTCTCAAAACAGCAATATAGTATGACATTTGAAGTAGCCGTTTGTTTTTTGATAGTTTTTTTCTATTGCAATCCAATTTTTTAAGTAAATTTCCCCTCCAACCCAAACGAGGGCGGATAGACCTCCTCCTTTACGATTTTTTTCTTGTATCAAAATTTTTGTGTGCATATTTTAAAAACGCTATTATTGAGCCTACTCAAATACAATGGCACATCAATTTTTTTTTTTTTTTTGATTAAGTCGAAAAGTATTGATTGATGCGAAGATGATAAAAATATGTTTAACTGTTAATGAGGTTGAAATCGGAAGAATCTCAATATCGTCGAATGAGGCCAAGTGGCAAGAACTTTGTCAACCCCCATGGGGCTTATTTTAGCACTACTACATCAACTGCACCTACAACTATATCCAACATCTTAACAAAAACATCAGCTAATCTATTACAATCTCTTATCTGTGCTTTCATAATTCCAGTTGTATATTTAAAAAAGAAAAATGTATCTGATAGTTTTAAGATTTAGGAGCAGTAGTCGATGTGGTAAGTGAAGTGCTGCTAAAGTAGCGCTGAAACAGGTCTCTCAATCCTCAAATCCACTAGGTATCTTTCCACAGAAAAAATTATCGGTTCAAATGTCAAACGAAGAATCATTCTGATGTGTTTTCAATACCGATCTGTTTTTCAGAGCTAAAAAACTATTCAATTATAATAAAATCCTCTTTTAAACAACCTAGAAAACCCTATACAAAACCTTGATCGCATATTGACCTGCGAATCTTAGAGCTTACTCACCAAATTTAATGGCGTTTAAAAAATAAAATTATGTTAACTCAGAATAACCTATGGATTGTGTATTTAATTTTCTATACTTTTAAACTCTATTCGCCTACAAGTCTTTGATTTTAATTCTGTTTTTTAAATTCTTCGGCGCGGAGAGCTATCTTTCGAAGGTATGCTTGCAGTGCAAATAAAGTCAGATTTCAGCTCGAGGTTATTCCCATATGGAATAATCCCATGCAATAATCATTCGCCCTCCTCGTAATCCCAAGTAAGGGTTGACATCTTTTCTAAGCACAAACCAACAAAAAAATCACAATCGTTTTATCAGAATGAAATCATCAATTGTAAATAAAAAGAAATCAGCGAGAGTATTTATTTGATCTGTGGATTTATACTCTTGACAGAGTATTCTTATTTTCTGCAGCCCCTTTCGTTGGTCTTTTTTTCTATGGGAAATTAAAAGTGTTTACCTTTGGGGTGTCTTTTAACCAAAGATGTCCCCTCGACAGCCTTCTTTGAATAAACATTATAATACTTTCAACTCCCAACAGGGTATTCTTGATAGAACTTATACTCTTTCAACACCACACCATAACCTTTGTCGTTTAATAAAAACAAATATTTGTAGATTGCCTCCAAAAGGGATGCGTGAATCCTTGCTTCGTTTGGCAAAGAAGATATATCCACATTATTGGGATGTATATAGAGTTGGTGTGTTCAAAAATTTCAAAATTTCAGGGCTTAAGTGTGGAATATTACTTGCCGCGTCCTACACATAACTTTCAATCACATCGCAATTGGAATTTTGCATGCAAATAATAAACATACAACAAGGACGAGTATGAGATTTCACCTCGTCCCTAAAGTGGTTCGGGTTCCTCTACCGTGCCATAAATTCCCAGTGGCAGAATATTAATTCTAGAATCCAGGCATTAAATCAAACCGAAGCCGCTGCATAATTATGTCGGTGGCGTCGGCGGCGATGGTGGTGGCGGCAGCTCCTGCCTGGGTTTTGGGTGCATCAAGAGTTGAGCTGACTATTTATGGAATGCGTGGAATTAATTTCGCCCACACGCACAGTCAAAGGCTTCGATGAGTTATTATACAATGGAGGATGGGATCATTGGCTCCCCACACAGATTATAATTAACTGAATGCGTATAGTGGTTAATACAGTCTTCCTTGGTGTACATAAATGCAAAAAAGCTATAAGTAGAGGCTAAAAATATTTTGCAAAATATGATATTAAGTTAAAATCGGAATAACATATAATGTAGATGTATTAACCATTATCTAAATTATCTTATTTATAAAGGATTTTAGGAAAACCTCACTCAAGAAAATGAATACGCTTATGTATGTTAAATAAATATATTTATTTGGGGCATGAGCGTGCCTAAACCCAATGGTTACACTTGGTTTAACTTTTAAATAAAGCCAAATTTTGCAATTTAACACTGAAAGCTTTTTGCACAAAAATTCCTTTCGAAATGGATTTTTTACAAAATTTACAAGTAAAGGGGAATGCCTAAGAAATCCTAGAGTTGCTGGCAATCTACTGTAAGAAGCAAACATGAAATAATTTTCCTCAAAAGTTATCGCCGAGACTGGGCTTGTCCTCTCCTCATGCCAAGTAATTATCATCAAATTTAAAAATAATATTTTCACGAATCAACTGTCACCGATTGCACAAAACAGCAAAATAATGTTCGCAGTATTAAAAAGTGAAAGGACGAAGCTATATACATATAACAGTAAATGACTTATGTAGTGACTAGTGAATACTCACAGTACACATTTTGAAACTTGAAAGTAAGATCATAAGCTTTTTAATTTGTATTGTGTGTGAATCCTCAAGAATTTTGCATCCTTATTACTCAAAACCAAGAAAGTCCAAAATCCCAATATACAATTTTTGAAAAAAAAAATCCTTGCAGTGACCTTTCTAATGAATTTCTAAGCCAAATTCACATTCAGCGCATTATTTCGGGAAATAGGTTTTTCGTAATTTTAGGTGTTCTTGATTTAGCGTTCAACTTTTTCGGGATCTTGCATCTTCGGTATTTTGGGCTTCCGGGATTTTGGATTTTCGAGTCCCAGAACATCAACCGAATACATTAATTATATATCATTTCATCCAAATTGATCATGACACCGTGTTAAAAATACAAAAAAAAAAATATAGCCAGTCTCGGGGATAACTTTTTAAGAAACAATTTCTGATGTATTATTAGCTACTGATTGCTATACTGCCCATTTAATCTATATAAATATTTTATGTTTTTATTAACCACATAAGTTTTTTAACTTATGTGGCACTTGTTTTTCATGTCAAAAAAGGCATAATTAGCTACCATATGTTCAAAAACCAGGTTTTTAGAAGCAAGTTTGTTGTTTTGGTAATTATTTTAAACTTTTAAAAATATTAGATTAAACTGCGAAATTATTTAAATTTTTCTATTATTTTCTAGTTAAATGGTCAAGAATGAATCATTCAATGAGTAATGCTTATGCCTATATCTCCCTCTGCAGGTAAAAAAGTTTGGGTGAATTAGTAAAAAAAAAAAAACAAAAATGTGATTTTCCCATTTTTTGCACTGATTTTTTTTAATTTAGGTAACTAAAAAATTAAAAAAAAATTCAATGATCCATTTCGATGGTAAATTTTATTGTCTACAAAAAAGATTTTAAACATTATTTCGAAATTTTACTTCGTTTTGGAGTTATATGCAAAAACCCGAAAAGGGTGCTTTCGCACTCCCACGTCTAAAATTCACCCTCTAATTTAATAGCATTCCATGGTTTTCTCATCTTCAATAACTTATTTATAGATTTGTATAATTAAAACCCATGAGCGTTCCTTTTGAAATAACACAATCAATAGCTTATACATATATATGAAACCACAAGGAAAAACTAAGGAGATGTGGAATAGTCTGACATTTGTCAATGAATTTATTTTTATAAAAGAAAAAAAAAATTCACAAAACTGAAGAAGATATGCGTAAGCCTTTATTTCTGACTACACTATTGTTTTTTTTTTTTGTGTGCATCTTATTGCTTACGACAATACAAAAATATAGAAAAAAACAACAAAATACGAAATAAAAAAAATTCTTCCAAAAATATTTAAAGATTCTGTCAAATTACCTTCATAAAAATGAATTTAGTTTTTCCATTCAAAGTGAGTATTAAAACTTTTGAACTGAGTAATAAAAATTCACGCAAAAAAGCAATGATATTGGTATTCATAATGACAATTCACTTGCATAATTCACGTTTTAAAATTTTCATTTAACAAGAAGTGAGTACTAGGCTTAATTCACAGCGATGTAATTCACAACGAGAGGTAAGTACCCAAATTCAAGACTTATATCTATATGAACTGGTTAATTATATATTTTAAGGGCAAGATTTTCATTTCTCAACGTAAATCTAGTACTTACCCCTAGTGAAAATTTTCATATCATTATGAAAACATCTTTGTTTTTTCACGTGAATTTTTTGATACTCAGTTTGGAAAATCTAAATAGATTTTTTATGAAAGTTATTTGACAGAATCTTGAAGTATTTTTTGAAGAACGTTTATTTTCATTTCGTATTTTGTTGTATTTTCGTGTCTTGTGTTATTTTTGTATTGTGTCGGTAGCAATAAAAATAAATTAATTAGCAAATGTCAGACTTTTCCACATTTTCTTATTTTTTCCTAGTGGTTGTACATTGAGAAATGAAAATCATTTCGTGAAATATAATCGAACCGGTTCATATTTCACTTTCGAATTTGGGTACTCAACTCTCGTTGCGAATTCCATCGCTGTGAATTAAGCGGCATTTTTGTATGGAAATTTCATTTTCACTCGAGTACTAGGCTTTATGATAATAAATAAATTTTGGAATTTTGAATACTCACTTTGAGCCGAAAAACAAAATTGACTTTTATAAAAGTTTTTTCACAAAATTTTGAAATATTTTTTGAAGAATATTAATTTTTATTTCGTATTTTGTTATATTCTTGTGTGTTGTGTTATTTTTGTATTGTTGATAGCAATAAAATGCACAAGGAAAAATTGTGGTGTAGTCAGAAATATATGCTTACGCATATCTTCTTTAGTTTATTAATAGACAAATGTCAGAATTTTCAACATCTCCTTATTTTTTCCTAGTGGCTGTACAATGAGAAATAAAAATTATGGAGAAAAATTGAAAACAAACCGGTTCACAATTCGCTCTCACATTTGGATACTCACCTCTCGCTGCTAATTCCAGCACTGTAAATTAACTTTAATATGAAGATTTCATTTTCACTCTGCGTACTAGGCTTTAAGCCTAGTTCGAAATTGAAATTTCCATACAAAAATTCCTGTTAATTCACAGCGATGGAATTCGCAACGAGAGATGAGTACCCAAATTCGAAAGTGAAATATGAACCGGTTCGATATATATTTCACGAAATGATTTTCATTTCCCAATGTACAAGCAATGTACAAGGAATAGTCCGACCTTTGTCAATTAATTTATTTTTGTTGCTACCGACACTACAAACATAAGACGAAAATATAACAAAATACGAAATAAAAATAAACATTCTTCAAAAATATATCAAGATTCAGTCAAATAAATTTCAGAAAAATCCATCCATTTTTTCCACTCAAAGTGAGTATTAAAAACTCCAAACTGAGCATCAAAAAATCACGTGAAAAAACAATGATAATTTCATAATGATAGTTCACGTGTATTTTGAACCGGTTTAAAATTTTCATTTCACAAGAGGTGAGTACTAGTCTTTAAGGAGCAAAAACGATAACGAAAAAAATAAAATTAAAAATAAAATATTTTCAATTTTTGTATCAAATTGCACATAATATTTTGCAGAGCAACAATAAGGCTCAATAATACAAGGTCAAACGAAATAAGGTACCATCAGGGCCTTAATATTACATGTTCATAAAAACGTTTTATATTCAAGACAGGTTTAAATAGAGACAGGACAAACAGATGTTCATGGGTCTTATTGTAACGGGTGATTTTTTAGCTGGTTTGGTTTTGGCAACACTGGTTTTGACAGCTGACGTGTGTTTAGTACCTTGTGTCACTGTCAAACAGCTTCAGTTTGGTTTGCAATTTAACCATGGATCGTCTTACAAATGAACAACGCTTGCAAATTATTGAATTTTACTATCAAAACTCGTGCTCGGTTCGAAATGTTCATCGCGCGCTGCTTCCATTTTATGGTCGGCATTCTCGACCTTCTGAGCAGTCTATTCGGAAGATTGTGACCAAATTTCGCACCAAATTTACTTTGTTGGACATTAAACCACCAACACGTTTACGTACTGTGCGTAGTGAAGAAAATATTGCGGCCGTATCAGCTAGTGTGACAGAAGACCGCGAAATGTCGATTCGGCGCCGTTCCCAGCAGTTAGGCCTTTGTTACAGCACTACGTGGAAAATTTTGCGGAAGGATTTGGGCGTAAAGCCTTTTAAGATACAGCTGGTGCAAGAACTAAAGCCAGCCGACCTACCACAACGCCGAATTTTTGGTGAATGGGCTCTTGGAAAGCTGGCCGAGGATCCGCTTTTTTATCGAAAAATTGTGTTCAGCGATGAGGCTCATTTTTGGTTGAATGGGTACGTAAATAAGCATAATTGCCGCATTTGGAGTGAAGATCAGCCAGAAGCATTGCAACAGCTACCAATGCATCCCGAGAAAGCCACTGTTTGGTGCGGTTTATGGGCCGGCGGCATTATTGGGCCATATTTTTTCATAGATGATGCGAATCGCAGCGTTACTGTCAATGGTGAACGCTACCGAGCGATGATTACAAACTTTTTTTTGCCCGAAATGGAAGTTCTTGACTTGCATGATATATGGTTTCAACAAGACGGTGCCACATGCCACACAGCACGCGAAACAATGGCCCAATTGCGAGGCGAGTTTGGTGAACAGTTAATTTCACGTTTCGGGCCGGTCAATTGGCCGCCTAGATCGTGCGATTTGACACCATTAGATTATTTTTTGTGGGGGTATGTCAAGGCTAATGTCTATAGGGACAAGCCCGCTTCGATTGACGCACTGGAAGCCAACATCCATGCATTCATTCGTGAGATACCGGCCGATATGTGTGAAAGAGTATGCCAAAATTGGACTCAGCGGATGGGCTACCTGAGACGCAGCCGCGGTCAACATTTGCATGAAATTATCTTTAAACATTAAATTGCAAGGTTCAAACTATCGATTCAAATAAATATTTCATTCATTTTTTCGAATTTTTTGTGTTTTTTTTTTTTTAAAGTTCTAAGCCTCTTAAAAAATCACCCGTTATAATTGGAGGCATTGTTATCAACCCTTTTTTAAGAGAATAAAATTTACCCTTGAAATCGATTATTCAAAATGATTAAAAAATAAAGGACAATCGGCAAAAATGTATGCAATAGGGTCTAAAAACAATAACAACCAGACGTATGTCGTTGGAAAGGTATTTGCATGTGTTACAATAGTTTCAATGGTGAATCACTGTGTGAAAAAAGTTATTCGCTGTGACATGGGAAATAAAGGGTTTTTCAGCAGGGGCGCTACAAAAGTAGAGCGACAGGGACAGCAAACGACGCCATATTTCTTACCGCTCTTTTGACATTTCTCTTCAGTAAGGTTTGCCATTTTATGATGGAAAGATATACGAGCCAACAACGAGTCGAAATTATTAAAATTTACTACTGATCCTGGCCTACATCCTAACAAGATTAAATTGACGCAAGAACTGAAGCTGCTTGACCACCAGAAGCGTCGTATGTTCGTAAATTGGGCTGAGCAACAACTTGAAAATGATTCGGATTTTCATCGAAAAATCATCTTCAGGGATGAGGCTCATTTCTGGCTGAATGGCTTCGTCAATAAACAAAATATGCGGCATTGGTCAGGCAGCAATCCACACGTACTCCATGAGTCACCATTGCATCCCGAAAAAATTACGGTTTGGTGTGGTTTATGGGCCGGCGGGGTCATTGGGCCGTACTCCTTCCGTGGTGATCAAGACCGGCACGTTACTGTGAATGGGGATCGCTACCGTTCAATGATAACCGAATAATTTTGGGCCTAATTGGATGATATGGACTTGGAAAACATGTGGTTCCAACAGGACGGCGCCACAAGCCACATAGCGAATGTCACAATCAATTTATTGGAAACCAAGTTTGGATAACGTGTTATTTCATGAAATGTTCGAGTCGCTTGGCTGCCTCGGTCGTGCGATTTGACGCCGTTAGACTATTTCTTGTGGGGCTACGTCAAGTCTATGGTCTATGGCAACAAGCCAGCAACGATTGATGAACTTCGTACGAATATCGAACGTGAAATTGCAGCAGTATCGGCCGATTTATGCTTGAAAACCGTCAAAAATTGGATTCAGCGTTTGGACATCTGCAAGCTTGCCCGTGGTGGCCATACAAAAGAAATCGAGTTTTATACATAATGGCATCGAACGTACTTTCACAGAAATAAAGAATTTCATTGATATCTAAAACCGTTTTTGTTTTATTTAAAAAAAACTTTTGTAGCGCTCTTATTGAAAAACCCTATATTAAGCGAATGAAAAGCTCGGCTTTGTAAGAGCAAGTGTGTTGATTTTTGCAATTATTTTTAGTTTTGACAAATACAGCCGAAGACGAAAAATTTAAGATGGTTATGGTTTTTTTTTTTTGTAAATGGTGGTCACACCCCACCTCGGGATGTTTGGGAACTTTCTGAATTAGTAAATAGGGACTGTTCTGAATAATACGAGTATTCAACAAAATTCAACTTACACAAAATTTTGCCGATGTCAAGGGTAATTTTTTTCTTATTGCATTGGACTAATTCTCTTTTAGTCTATGAGAAAGGCGTATAGCTAGTTTTGAGTATTCACCTGACTTTAGTCCTGTTTTTAAGTGCATTTTTATCTTCGTTTAGAAAAAAGTAGCATGTTAATTACAACAATAAACTTATATAGTTCCATGTTGTTGTATTTGACAAGCGACTTTTTTCTAAGGTAAGATAAAAATGCACTTTAAAAACAGGGCTAGTGTATGCACGCTTATAACAAGGTTAGAGTACTGGTATAGCTTAACAGAAACAGAGTTATTGGAAAGATTTAAACTTAGTCTTAAGGAAAAAAAATATCATTCTAGCAAAGGATTTCTCGGGAAATAAAGAAAGTATTGAACAGATTTAAATTCAATTTCATGTGAGAGAAATACTTAGAACTTTCAGGAATCTTTGATTCAATTTGATTAATAAAATTAACAAACATTACACAAAACATTTTGTGCCACTGTCTAACGGGAATATTTCAAAAACGTTAACTGAAAACAAATTCGAGTTCAGCGCCCAAAAATATACCTAGAAACATTCTTGTCCTGCCGGCCGCGTCAAAAAGTTTACCGATTTTTAAAAACTTATGTTATTATTCTCAAAAACGAACATACATACAAAAATACGAAAAGTTGGATTTTCACTTCTCAGAAATATTTAATTGAGAATTTAATTTATTTAAGAAAAAAATTCACGTGACCTTAGCAGGATAATTTTCTTAAAATTATAGATAAACGATCCGTGAGTGTGATTAGTAAGGTACAAAGTAATTAATTGCTAATAAGTTCCATTGTAATATCTTTTTTTTCTTAAATCAATAAATACATTTTTTTAGTTTTTTTTTTTTCTAATTCTTTCTAAGACATTATTATAACGTAATTTATTAGCAATGAACTAATTTTCAATAGCCATATTTTCTCGGATCATTTTAAGAAAGTTGTCCTACTAAGTTTGAAGTAAGTTGGACAAACCATCAAGAGAGCAATTAATTTTTTTTAAGTTACTGTGCAAAAAAAAAATTACGTACCTTTTATAAATGCATGCACACTGCACAGTCATTGCATACCGGACATTTTCGATAACAAGAAAATGGGGCATGGCATAAATATTTGGGAGATTTTTTTTCGTATCTTATATCAACTAGCTATGCAGATTTTTTTGTAAATTTTGATTTCGAAATGTTATCGATTTAAAAGCTTAAAGTTAAGTGCTTTCCTAATATCCCCCTTATCTAAAAGCCAAAAGTAGATCTTTATCATATTTACTTACATGTCGATATATTCTCTGTGAATATCTATTTCTGCTACACTCAAGATGTGCTACCAGACTACTTTTTGCTTCTATCCAATAACAATATTAAGATGCGTGTGCTGATAATAATTCCCAAACAATCGTATATAAAGTTCTCAAAGAATCTCTCTTCGTCCTCCTCTCAAACAAAACATTACGAAAACTTAAGTTAAATATATGTAATGTACATAAATTCCATCTGCTCTATTCTCTTCCTAGAATTACATCATTTTCCCCCCAAGGCTATACGTTCCTTGCATCAATTTAATGTTCAATGCTCTACAATTCCAAAATCGAATATATACGGAAACAAACCCTCATTGCACATTGCATATATGTATGTAGGTAGAATGAGTATCGCCCTTTTGTTTGTGTATAAGATTTTCTTTTTGCGTTGAACCACTATGCCATAGCCTAGCCATGGCATGCCATCCCGATGCCTGCCATGCTTCCAAACACAATAATAGAGAAGAGGCAAGGCAGCTCCTTGGCCTCTAATGCCAATTTAGGGGTGAACCGATACAAGACCCTTAAGCCCACAAAGGCCTGGCAAATTTTGTTTGACCCGAAATTTGTGTGTGTGCACACGCAAAAAGTTTTCATCTTCCCATCAGCCCAAGCTGGCTTCCTGAATGGATGTGCTCTTCTCAAGAAGAACACCCTGAAAAAGCCCACCCTTTGTATGCAGGTTTTTCCCACCGATCAACCCCTTTGATGCTTCAACGAACAGACACAGAGGAAGAAGGGTTTTGCTCTTACCGTGTGGCTGGCCTCGTCATCGTCGTCGTCGCTAGTCGGTCGTCGCAACAATTGGTATCACTTTTGGGTTTTTCGGACAGGTCTCTCCGGCTGGCCCGAGATAGCGGTAGCGTATGGAACCAAGCGTATTTGATGCTTGGTGGTGTGGCATTGGTAACAGTGGCAGCGACCGATTACTGACAGGAGGCTGAAGGTGAGCGGTGAGGCCTTCGGTTTGTTCTTGTGGCCAAATTCTGGAAGTTCTGGCTTATTCTTTGGGGTTGCAACTGCTGTTCTTTCAGTTGGAATTTTGAGCCTCTTCGCTCTGTGTGCTCTGATGCTGTGCTTGGCCAGCCTCGACCAAGGTGCCTACTGACTGCCTACTGCCTGATGGTAATGCATTGACTGGTTTAACACACTTGGTTAGCCAGAATATGGAAACGTAGCATACAATCGAGTAGTCGGAACTTGGAAGTATGGAGCCTTTAAAATAAGATTAACCCAGGACTTGATGTTCGATATGGTTTTTGGACCTTTGCCACTGTCATCATCATCAATGTAGTCAGTATATACCAACCACCACCGACTCTACCAATGTGTCGGTTGGTTTTCTAGGCCTAATCAAGAGGGTTGATTTGTTTGATTGAATTATCCGGTCGAGTTGTTCTAGGATATGGAGAATCATCAAAGGAATTTTGCACACACAAAGGGGCTCGGAATTGGGCTTTGGCTTGGTATTTCCTGGTTCTGCTTTCATCATCAATCGTTGTGGTGTTGTGTAGTGTGGTATAGTAGTGCAGGGGCTCTATTTGTACGCAAGTTGAATCAACTTTTGGGTACACACAATGTGACCATATGGTTCAGGGATTTGAATAAGAGCAGTTGTTGTTGGGGTTGGTTTGTGTGTGAGTTTGGCGAACTTCTCCAGCAGATATTGTATATTTGGTTAGATGAACTCTAATGCGGTTGTCCGGAGGTACTGAGGCTGAGTAGCTCAGTCGTATGGCTATATCTATACTTTTTAATATATGTTGGGTGTATGCGGTGGGAAATGATAAGTTGATGACAGTTGTTTCGGATTGAATAGATTTGCTGATGGATGCGATTGTTGCAGCTCAGAACAGCTTTAATCAGATTGCCAAGCAAGTTTATTGAGAGATCAACACTTCTGATGTGGAAATATTGTGTAAACATTAAGGGATATCCTACAAAATGCTCTGCCCAAGTCCATCCCGTTTTATACTCCCTGTTTTGTATAGCATCTACCTATATATATTTGTGCGGTGAAGGTTTTATAAGTGTGTATGTAGGTACTTGGCGTTTGTTTTGTATGGAGTTTATGTGAGAATTCTCACTTTCTCAAATATAGATAAGGAAATCAGAAATTATTATTCGAATTTTGTAAGGGAGGACCAATGCACCCAACAGAGATTCGGTCGCTCATTCATCCGGCTCGAAGGACCAAAATGTTCAGCGTAAAAAGCTTACTAACTTAAGTTTACACAGTTTCTCTCTACTCTTATTTAAATGAACTCTAAAAATATCTTTAAAAAATTGCTCTGAAAATTCTCCAAAGTAAAAACACTTCCAAATTACTTGTTGACAACATTCCAGTGACGTTATATTATAACCCTTCATAAGACCTTGTTTTCCATGAAAATCGTAAGTATGGCATCACCGCAATGTTAACTTTTACCAAGAGGCTAGCTCTTCGACTTCTTTTGATGAAGTTATTTTATCATAAGCTTAACTTTATCATTTACTTAACTAGTGTCATAAATTTGATCATCTATCAGGGGTGGACGCTAGAAAAACTTTCCGAAATAACTAAATATTCGTTATTTTTGAAGAAGAGAAAAGTTTAAACTATTGCAGTGTAACCACTTAAGACCTTTGTTTTTAATCAAACCGTGTTGTGACAGTGACGTGTTTAGTAATTCTTGGCAGCACCCTGGGCCTAGAGGGTCGCGACCTAGACCCACAGTTTGAAAAACGCTGGTTTAGTCAAATGGTAGTTTAATGTGGAAAGTTCGTGTATATACATGTTTTTGGGGTCCCTCAACACAGTTCCGAAGTTTACCAAAAAATTTCCCGGCAAATTAGAGTCCTTTTTTCGTGTTTCTGCATTATTATTGAGTTTCTTCTGCAAAAAGTACTTATGAAGAGATAAAGCTAGTAAGAAGGTTTTTATAATACAAATTTTTTATATTGGTACTGAAATAAATCAGCCAAATAGTATGCTAAGCATTAAGCTTTAAGCTTTTAATTGCCTTTAGTCCTAGAAGTTGGCATCAAGAAGAGGTATTGAGACTCGGGTAATATTTATGAGTTCAAAATAATATGTGGAGTAGAGAAAAGCAAGGACCTAAAGAAAAAGAAGTGTTTAAGAACATATCACAGACTGCTATACAACACTACCCTTTTCTAGTTATTCCAAGAAATTTTATCAATAAGAACTAGTAGCCCAGACTTTAACTTCGAAAGAATTTCAACAAAGCTGAATTTCGGTGGAGTGTTTTGTTTTGGTGTCTTTAAGATTTCCAGAAAAAGTTCCGTGAATTAGAACACGAAAGTCTTTGATTTTTAGAGCCACAGCATTCGTGCCGCATGCCATTTTTTTCAGATCTTGTTTACACCCGCTTTGCTTAAAAATAATGGGGTATAAACAGTGGGGTGTGTATGCACCCCCCCTGCCTGGACTCACTATAGGATTTGAGGTATGCGCGAGGCTGGGTGTATGCAAGGTCTTGAAAATATTGAAAGGTAACCATTTGGCTTTATTTCCAAACGAAATTTGGCCTTATTTCAGTTTTGAAATGGAAATAAAGCCAATTTGGTCTTATTTCCATTTTCAAACTGAAATAAGACCAAATTTGAGATTTGGTCTTATTTCGTTTGGCATTATTTCACGTCACCATATTTTATCAACCAGAACTTGAAAGTGAGGCAATTTACTACTCAGCACTGAAAACCGCTTTAATTTTGAAGGCTTGATTTAGGAAATATAGCCATTCAAAGACATTGAGGTAGGTAGTTTGGGGCAACAAATCAGTAATATCACTTTGGATGTGAATATTTTACCAACCAGACCTTGACAAAAAATGTAGCGTGGATGTATCGATAGGCTTTCAATGGACCTTTCCATAGACGTATGTCATGATTTATTTTATTAACATTAAAAAAATTCTACGCAAGTCTACGCAAGTTTACGCAACTCTTTGCAACTTTACGCAAGTCTACGCAAGCCTATATATGCGTATATTTCGAGAACCATAGACATCGTAGATGGTTCTAGTTTTTTTTTTTTTTTAATTTCTACAGGGCTTGGTTTTGGAAATATCGTAATCCAAACACATTAAAGTAGGTATTAGAAGGCAGACAATCAGTAAAATCACTTTGGAGAGAATATTTCCTTAACCATAGGATGAAAACAAAATTTGGCTTCGATTTGTCAATCGGGTTTGAATAGACCTTTTTATTAACGTACGGCACGATTTATTTCATTAACTTGAAAAAAAGTTGTTTTTTTTTCTGAAAAAATGGCAAGGGGTTAGTCCATGTTTTTTTCCAAAATCTATGAAAAAATTGTGTGACCAAATTTTTACATTTTTGGAAGGGCGTGTTAGTTTCCTATTCATAACTGTAAGCTGGGACAATTTTGCAATCTCGGTTTGTTAAATATTCGCATTAAACGGATTGCGTAAAATTTCAGTAAAATTAAATTGTATGCAAATATCTAATGAACAAAACAATGCAGAAGCTTTTAGTTTTCAGAAACGGATAGCTTTCAAAAAAGTAATTCAGTATTTCCAAACCGAAACCACATGCATGGCTTGGCCGAGAAAATATATCTATCCAAAGGCATTTTCAGGCTAAGTGCAAATAATTGAATATCACTTTGGATGTCTATATTTCGAAAACCATATTTCATAGAAGATTGTTAGTTTCAGTTTTGGATAGCTCTGCAAAATTTCAGTACCATATTTTTGTATTTCAACCTTCTTCAAGGCTTGTGTTGAAAAAATCGACATCCAAAGACATTAAGGTAGATAGTTGGAGGCAGAAAATCGATAAAATTAGGTAAAGTTGCATTGGATGTGAATATTTTACCAACCAGGTGTTTTTGAAAAGGTGAGTCAATCTAAAAACCACATCAATTTTGAAGGCTTAGTTTAGGAAATAAAGCTTTTCAAAGACATTAAGGTAGGCAATTTGAGAAAACAAATCAGGAATATCACTTTGGATGCGAATAATAATTCAAATTTTCGAGCAACGAACGCAACCTGGTAAAAAATTCAAAAAACATGAAACTCTCAGTAACTGTCGATTTTGTACGTCTGCAAAGTAAGCAGAACAACTGCAGGAATTTAAAGTTTTTTTGTGTTGCATTTTTAATGCATTTCTATTCCGGATGCAGTTCTCCAAATAGTTGGTGTAACACAGTGCTCTGCTAACTTTACTGTGAAGTTAGCAGAACAGTCATTTTTTCAGTTACGATGATTGATAGAAATTTGCAATGAGGCTCCAAATTAGCAGTTTTTTATGCACTTCAAGAAAAAACTCAGTTCAAATTTTTAAGTCCAAATTTGACAAAAAATCGAAAAATTTATTTTGCACGGTCAACTTCACGAAATTGATTTTAAGATTTCTTCGTAAAACTTGGACCTCAAAATTTGAACTGACTTTTTTCTTGAAGTGAACAAAAAACTGGAAATTTGGGACATAAATGCAATTTTCCAGCTAACTCCGATAGTGATAAAAGGGCTGTTCTGCTAACTTCACAGTGAAGTTACCAGTAAAAAATTAATTTCTTCGATTTGATTTTTAAATGACGACTTCAAAATTTTGCTTGAAATGCAAATAAACTGCAATTACTCTTAACAGTGAAGTGAAGCTAGCAATCCAGTGAGTTAAACCCACTTTAAGGTGAACAGCAAAATCCGGAGTAGAAATGCATTTAAAATGCCTAAAACTGCAAATTCCTGCCGTGGTTCAATTGGTCTGCAGAAACCGATTTTATAAATGATGAACTAGTTTTTTACAAAAATATTGCCCTACGATTGGAAATTAAATAAATTTGCTTTAATTTAAGCCTAGAATTGCTTCTGGGTAACCATAGATTCGAGTTTCCAAGAAACAGCGTTTCAAAATATATCAAAAATAAACTTACAGGGGACTACATTGGCTTCAGAGTAGAATTACTCGTTCTCAAAATGCTTACGCCACTGGTTATCCAAATAAAGCCCAGTGTGCCAATATCCTTAGCTGTTTTGGTAGTTGTGACCGAAACTTGGAAGCTGTAACTGATGGCTGGTGTCAGTTCAAGAGTTGCTTGAAGATTGCATGATTAGACCAGCATCAGCGGGTAGAGGGAATGAGAGAATGTAGGTTGAACCTCTGCAATTCGTTGAAGTAGATGTCTAGGTTCTAGATACTTGATGTCGCTGGGTTAAGCTGGTAATCTGGTTTTGTCTGAGAGTGCTAGAGAGATGTTTCTCCAGCTTTCAGCTGAATTGATCATTAAGTGAAAATTTGGAATAGCTTACGAATATGAGCTCTCGAACAACTATCAATGATGATAGTGTTTATTATGAAAGTGAGTCGTCAGTTAAGAGAAGGTTCCCGCTTTCACTTGAAATTTTTATTGGACAGATGTCGTGATGTTGTAGAGAAATGGAGTTTTGACCGTCGATTTGCAGCTCTCCAGTAACACAAAAAAGTTCTTGGATTCTTTCTAGAAAAGAGATATCTCGTTATCCATGAAATTACTTGCTCAGCTGTTTATAGCTGTGGTGATATCATGATGAAACTTAAGGCATATGCAGGGTGGAATGTCTGGGATGATGTTGTGTTCGCGACCTTCCTTTCCGAGAATCAGGTCTTCCAAGAGCTTACTTCGATTGTTGAGGAAAGATATCGGCCTGATGTTGGTGACCATATTTCTTTCGCCCATTCTGGAAATCGCCACGATTTTTACAGTTATCCACTCCTGGGGAAAATCTAGCTATTATTGAAACATTTGCTGAAAATGATTGCCAAAAATAGCATAAACTGCTTGTGGAAGCTTTTTTAGAACAAAGTTGGATACTCCATCCAATCCCAGCTGACTTCTTCAGCTGAATTGTTGTCGCCAAGCATTGCTTTATATTGAAGTTAGGCTATATGAATGTCTCAATTTTGCCAAGGAAGACTGGATCATCAGATAGGCTGGGCGTGAAGTTTGCTTCAAAATGGGAGCAAAGGCAATCATAAATCGTTGTTGCTTTTCCATTTTTGGTGAAGATCGTCTTTGGCATTGGTGTTTTTTGGCCGATCAGTCTGTTGATGTTCTTGTTGGCGTCAGGTCCAGGTTTGATTGAATGCAGCCTCTTCCAGAAGATGTCTACATCTGGTTTTCGGTATTATTTGAGTAAGAATTGATATAAGGATTGAATTTCAAATACAAACAAATTAAGTTAAATAACGAAATTCTTTTAAATTTGAAGTTCAATTTTCAAAATACTTAACTTGACTAACTATCACAAATAAAATAATGGAGACTTTTACTAATGACAACTGCTTTGTTAAAATTAATGTTAAGAGGTCTATTTCTTGAAATTTCAATAAGACAATCTCCAGCTTTGCAGCAATAGCTTAAACGGTGTCAATTAATATGCCTCAGTTTATTTAAAAGTTGCATTAAAATATTGCAACTGATACTACATATGATTTTTCCTTTTATATTCCATAAGTTTGTTTTTGAACTTGGTGAATCTAATTTTATAAGTATTCAACCGACAAAATCGTTTATTTTTCTATTTCATTCCACACAATTTTCCATTTCCTTCTAAGAATAGCTTTGAGTTTTTTTGTCTTTCTTTTAAAAATCTCCACCACTACCCAACCACTATATGCATCAAAGGATCTTCATTCAAATCCATCAGTTCCCTTTCCAATATTATTGTCATTTTGGTTCTACTTAAACTCAAAGGAAAACATTATAAAAACAAGCCAAACACAATCAATAGCATTCAACGCCCATATATGCCTTCAAAAAAGCCTACTTTAGTGGCATCATTCTGAAAATTCCTCGCAGAATGCAGACAAAAAAAAAATAAATTCGAAGGAATTACATTCAGTTCGATTTATTCTATATATACCAAGAGAGGATAAAAGAAATGAGGAGCATACACATAGCAGTCTCGAATCAAGCAGATGATATCACCATCAAAGTCAATTGTCTGGAAAAACGAAATAAATTTACAACACAAAACAAAAAAAAAAAAAACAGGACTCGTACGAAGTACAATCTTCTTAACTTATCATGTCTTATGTCGTTTTCTATATCTGAAGGAGCTCAATATATGTAGCTACTTAGGCGAGATGATCTATGTAATGGGCTCTTATAATAGCTGAAGTGAAAGTATTTTTATTTTATTTTATTATTTTTGTTTTTTTTTTTAGGTTCATGAATCATAATTATGACACAATGAAGTACCTACGTAATGTATACTGTCTGTTCGTATTGATCGGTTATAAAATTTTACTGTAATGACTATACAGACCAAAACAAACTTAATTTAATCTTTAAAAATATAGAAACAAAAATCAACACCGAAAAACCCAACAAAATAATTTTTTTAGAAAAATGGCGCCCGGGCAAAACACTGCTGTTCTCATATTGAACTTTAAGTTATCGAAATTGTGCCAACTGTTGATTGAATTTGCTTTTTGAATAACTTTTGGAACTGCTTCTTAAGAAAAATATAAGTACGGCTGGGTCGCACAAACTTTGTTCTTCTGATCCAAGCCAAGAGAGTAGGTATATATCGTCGATAAGCATCGACCATTTTTTTCTAACAATTACATTGTGAGCAGAAGAAAAGTCTAGTTCTCGTTTAGTACCAGTATCGGAAGCTTAAACAATACCGACACGATATCAGCTCCGATGCATACGAATCTGTTCAAAGAATAACGAGGCGAAAACGTATTTCTTGGACCAAAATTTACAAATACTCCCAGGCAGCAACGCGGTGGTCTAAGCAGAAAATGTATCTTTGACTATCGTCTTTTTTTACAAGAACAAAAAATATTTAAGAAAAAGTCATTGATCGCATTATTTAAATGAATCCAAAATTTTATTAAATATTTTCCTACGCACTTTTTCTTGCTAAATTTAGTGAAATTGAAGGGGTTGACATATTTTTTTAATTTTTTTTAAGCAATATTTGAAGTGATCTACTTGTAATGAAGTGACGTCAATTGTTTTTCACTCCAAACCGACGATATCATTTGTTAAATTAAAGGGTGTTTTTCTTAGGCGTGTGGTTTTCAATCTGGCAATACTTTTTTTTTTGGAGTTGGGCTTTTTGACAGCTGTCACTTGTTTTATACTCAGTTTGGTTTGCCATTTCATAATGAATATACGAGTAGACTAACTCCTGAGCAACGTTTACAAATCGTGAACATTTACTACAAAAATAATGGTTCTGTTCACGAAACAATCAATTTATTGAAAGAAATTTTTGGTGAGGCACCAAGGCGTCAATCGTCTCGTGCTTATATCTGCTTGTCTACGCAAATAAGCATAAGTTCACATAACCCCACACAAAATAACCTCATGACGCTAGATAATGGGCTCACTAATTGTAACAATTGTTGACATTTTTTAATTAAAAAAATGTATTAGAAAATAAGTTTTTTTTTAAATCGTACAATTTTTTTCAGGGTTTTAATTTAACAGTTTCGTTAAGATTTCGTTAAGGTATGACTGTTATTTTCTTGCGCCGGACCATCAACTTAGTTCGAGGAAAAATTGTTTTGGGGTTATTTAAAAAAAAAAAATAAAATTTGTTTTCTTAAGTTAAAGATAGTACTGTTCAAGAAGATTATTTTTATTTCCTAGTTACATTTTTTTGAACTTTCTTATTCGAAAAGGGGGTCTCAAAATAAGAATTTCCTTTTAATATCGTAAGAATTTTATTCAAGGTTTAAAATCTCTTATTTGCTATGTTTGTGTTTAAAACTTGCTTACATTTATTTGGGGTAGAATTTAAACTTAAAATCTTTTTAAATTTTGAATTTTTTACAAGGGGGGGAGGGTTGTTTATCAATTTTCTATGGTATATTTTTGTATTTTTCTTTGGTGCAATAAAAATGTGATATATTGGTTTTGGTTAGATAAAGCCTTGCTTTATACATAGATTTTCATGAAATATTGGTATATGCTATAAAAAAAAATAGTTCTACTTGGAGCAACTTTTGGATTTTTGAATTTTGTAAAGGGGGAGCCAAGAGAATTTCTTCAAAAATTTAAAAATTCAAAGATGTTTTTTTAAAGCTCGGTTTTAGCCTGTTTTAGTTTATGTTAGGACACCATAGTTGCTCAAAACATGTATATGTTGTTAAATATTGAAAAAAAAAAATAGAGCCGCAGTTTGAATATTTGAAAAAAAAGTTTGAAAGACTATATCTTCTTGAATATTAATTAAACAATTTTTATTTTTTGTAACAATGTGCAACACTTTTCTTAGCCCGAAAAAAAAAAATAAAAATAAGAAATTCAAAAAAGAAAGGCTTCAATTTTTTTTTGAATTTTTTCCATAACTTTTGAAATATTGAAGACAGAGGTCCAAAAATTTGGAAAAATGTTCAGAACAACTAGAAAACAACTAGAAAACAACTGGAACCACTTTCAAAATTTCAATTTTTGAAAAAAAAGGGAGCTAGGTCTAAAACGGTTTCTTGGGTCTAAGACCCCATTTTTTTAATATTAGACAAAAAAAATTGGAATTATCCGGAACAAACCGGGAACAATCTGGAACAACTTTCAAAATTAACAAATTCAAAAAAATGGGGGGCTTAATTCACACACTCAACTTTTATAAAAAAATAACTCCATAACATATTTTGTACAAATTGAATGTAGATGCTCAAAAATGTTGTCAAATGTTCCCAAGGGATAAGAACTAATTTTGGCGCTGTTATATACATATCAAGAGTAGTCCTAGGTACCTTTAAATTTTGAGATCATTTCGAGGTTCGGATGTCCGATTTTATGTTGGTTTGGGAGAGGCTGTAATGGAATATGACTGCATGGAAAAAATAATTAAAATCGGTGAAAAGTTTTTTTTCAATGATTTTTGATAAGTATTTCAAATTCTTAAAATATTTTTTAAGGAAATTTTCGGTATGCAAATCTTATGTATTTGATTATTTGCATATAAAAACAAAATTGCAAAAATAATTATCAACTGATTTTTGAAATTTAGAATTTTCAAAAAAAAAATTTCTTTTTTATAAACTCAAAAACTTTGAAAATTACGATAAAATTATTCTTAAACTGTTCGGAATAAAATAAAAAATTTAAGCTAAAAAACGTTCTACTAACGAGGTACTTTTAATAGTTGTTATTTGAAAATTTTTATAAATTTTGGAAGTACATATATCGATTAATTTTAGTATACAGAAATAGTTTTATAAAAATCGTCGGAGCGAGTGTAAAAAAAACATCAAACACCGAGCTTTATAAGAATCAAGAATTTAGTTTTCAAAATATTTAAATTTAAAAAAAAGTTTCGAATATTTTTTTAATAATCCAAAAAATATTAGTTTGAACATTTTGATATGAAAAAATATTCTGTTAGAGGAAATTATTGAAATCAGAATTACCGTTTTGCAGAAAATCGAAAGTTAAAAAAGATGGTTCTATTGGAGGTACCAGTTATAACAATGTTTTGAAAAGTAGTTTCAAGAATAGAGGCAGCCTTTACGAAAGAAATTTATTGATATTTAAAAAAAAAATAGTTGTGAAACTTTTTTTGAGAAAAATAAGTTCTTGTAAAAATGCAAAAACAAAATTGTAGGCAGGTACCGTTATTTTTTTTTTTTTTTCTACATTAAATATCCGTATCTTCTCAGATAGCCGAGCTCTGTTTCTACAAACTCCGGAACTGCCCGAAACTGTCGATCGTCTCTAATGGAGATGACAGAATAGTTCAAAATTCACATTTTCTGGGTGCCGGGACACAGAAATATTCCAAGAAACTGTAAAGCCTATGAACTCGCCAGGATAGGAACTAGTACACCAATATCACCTTAAAAGCTGAATATTGGAATACCGCTTAAGAGCAAGATTCCATGATGATGACAAACAGCAAATGGACAGGTATCACTACTTGTCTGGCGACAAAACAGATCTGGCTGACACTGGATCCGAAGTGATCAAAAGGTTGGTTAAAAGTGTGTCAGCAGTTTTCCTGACAGCCACCTTAACCAAACTTAACCTTACCTACCCGTTATTTTTAATTTTATAAAAACAATTAAAATAACATGTAAGCAGAATCACCAAAAACCACTGTACCAAGTTTTAATAAAATTGATCGAGCCGTGAGACTGTTTAGGCTGTAGCCGGACAGACTGACAGACAGAATTGTGAGACCCTCATTTTTTCGTCTTCCCAACCATAGCTATGACAAGTCTGATCAAAATCTCGAGTTCAATTTTTATGAACTGCCCATACCTTTAGTACCTTTAGTATATATAGGAAGTAAGAATTAGAAAAATGTTTTTGTAAAACCCCGGTGCATGATGGTTAGTGCTTTAGATTGTGATGCCAAAGGTCTGGGTTCGATTCCCAGACACTGCCACCTAAAAATAGAAATGTTTTTCCCGAGGAACTGCCTCTTGCGAGGAACTGACAAATCCTCCTAGAGTATACTTGTCATGAATAAGTGCTTTTCATCAGACTTAGCAAAAAGTTGTAGGTCCCCTCCATTCCTGTCAACAACACGCACACAGGAATAATTAAGAATTGTAAGTCACTAGGCCCTAACTCTCCACGAGCTGTTCCACCGCTTAATTTATTTAGTTTAATAAGGTTTTCTTATAAAACAAATTCTATATACAACTGAATTAAATCAACCAAGTAGAAGATTTAGCATTAAGGATGGGACTTGTTGAATTATTGATTCAAAATAGCTTTTTATGGCCTTAAGTCCTACAAAACTGGAGTTGGGTCCGGCCTACTCACTTGGACTCATCAGTCACATAGTGATGGCTTTTGTCATACTTATTTTATTTTTATTATTTAAAATTTTTTAATTCGCTTTTTTTAATTTTTTCACGAAATACTTTCCTGTACATTTAATATTTGACATTTAACGAACAGATGATTCATTAGACAGCATTTAACAAAGGTACTTTTGGGTATTAATATTTTTTAACTCCAAAGAACTATAAATTATTATTTTAAATTCTTTTACTTATACACAAATGTCTAATAAAACCTCATGCTGTTAAAGTACATTAATCATTTTAATAAAAACTAAATATATTTCTTCAGTGTTTTGTCTAAGTCAAGGGCTTACAATGTGCATAAAATATTCTGACAAAAAATTTTACTAGGTATAACAAAACTATTCCAGACCATTAAATCATTATACCAATAAACATTTTGCCTCTATTATAGATTAATATTGCTCAGCAAAAGATTTTATTCCCATCAACAAAAAATCTCCCGCTTTATAGATAGTCAAAAACATCTAAATTTGACGAAAAGTCCTTAGGGAACTTTCCTCATTTATCTTTATACCCAAATCACGGTGAATAAATTACCGCGAAAAGAATACAATTTCAAATAAAACATATCCCTAAATCAAATTGGAGAGAGGTTACAATCCAACAATATACGAGTACATTGAAGATCTGAATTTCAAATGCACCAACAACAACAAGGATGTAGGCAATCCTCGTGAAAAAAAAAATGATACAAACTGTCAACATGAGACACAATGACAAAACAAAAGAAAAATACACAACCGACAAAGAAACGCAAATGACCCAAAACAAGAAGCCAATGCCAGTCAAATCCCTCTTCACAATATCCAGAGGCAGGAAAAAAATATACATAGGTAAAATAACAACAAGCTTATAATAAGGACCTCAATTTTCCATTACGCCTTGATTTACCCCCGGCCCGGCCACCATATCGGGACCGCTGTTTTCAATTTAAGGGATGTGTCTCGCGCGTCACATCAACGATATAAAATTACACAGCAGATCTTCGGCAAGGATAACGAGCGGAATTTTAAAATATATCATCAGATTCAGATAAGGTAAAATAAGGATGTAAGTAGGACTTCTTCTTCTTCCTTGTTCCTGGCTTGGGTACATGTAGTTGAGTTGGTTCTGGTATGAGGTAGTATAATGCATCAGGTAAGAGTAATGGCATTATGCAAAAGAATCAGGGAAACCAACACGACCAGGAAGGAAGAAGGAACATATCACATGAATTATGAAATGCGTGCCCTCTTCGATAAGGATCAAGGCATCCTTTTGTTATCCTCTTTCTCAACTCAACAACAAAACGAAAGCATCAACGGTAGCAGAATTCACACGGGGAATGGGATTATTTGGCGCTACTATTATTCAACATGGCAAGTCCTTTGAGCCTTCGCTGTCGCTCAGTTGGTCCTTTTGCCTATACCATACCTACCTACCTACGTACGTTTATATTATTTGGTTCGTCTTAAGTGCAAATCTGTGATTATCTCCTTTGGTCCTTGTTAAATTGATACATTTCATCAGCAGGGTGACCTATCATCATTACCAGCATCAGCTAGAGAGCATCCCCCTTTTGTCATAATTCCTCTTTGACAGGCAGGATGAGGATGATTCCGATGAAGGTATTCACAGTAATACAAACAAACAATGTGTTTTATCTGATTCCGAAGGATACACACTACTTGCAGCTACAATTATAGATTCTGACTGGGATATTGGGTAACACACACATGAGTTGGATCAGGTACACCAGGATTTTGGTTGTCCATGCGGAAAAGTATTAAAAAAGAAGTAGTAGGTATGTAGCGTTCGTTGGTACAATGAAAGTTGGACAAGGGAAAAAAAATATCAGCGTACGATTTTTTTTTAATCGCACCCAAGGTTGTAAAAAAAGGTAACAAACGGAATAATGGGTGCGCACTTCAAATTGGAGTTCGTTTCGTTGCGTTGGGTGCGATGACGGCAGCAACGACGACGCCGCACCGAGGGTCAAAGAGCGGAAAATTGCTGTTGAAGAAGAAGAGAAGCGAGGGAATTACGCAAGGAGACATGTTAATTTCTCACCCTATTGGTCGATTTGGTCGGTTTTTTGTGTTTGTTGTTGGTGCAATAAACATCGGACGGTTGGTTGATAAGTGGCTAGCCATAAGGTTGATTAGGACGTTTTCTTATTTTTTTTTTTTTAAGTTGTTCATGTTCATTGATAGCTTGAGAGCGTCGTTTAATGAGGTTATTCTTCTGTGTGTTTCACAATTAACCATCCGGAAATGGTAATTTAAACGCAACCATTAAAGTGATGCACTACCTACACTACGTGTAATTACCATTGTTTGATCCTTTAACACTTTTATTGAAAATATGCGTAAGAGTAGGTTTACCAAGGATATACTTATTCAAGGGGGAAATAAAGTAATATTCTTTCAATTTAAGGGTGAAACTTTACCAGTTAACTTGTTTCTGATAAGGAGCCATTCTGCTGTGGCAAGAAGTACCTACTTTCATTTTTAAGAGAATTTAAACATAGTTTAATTTCAGGTTGAATTTGTGATGAAGATATATGTATACACAACTTTAATTGGTGTGATAACTCCTAGCTCTTTAGGGAATATATAGATTACATGTGAATGTATATTAAGTTACTCATCGCACTGATTTCTGAACTCTTTATTTATGTTCTGAGTGCATTGTAGAGAAATATGTATTCATTACATTTCCTAAGAAACTTTTTTTGTAGCCATTACAAAATTATTCGGACCCATGACCTAATTTTTACTATTTACAGCCAATTCAAAAATCTGTAGACTTTTATCACAAATAATATATGTAACCAATAAGATACACCACATGTAGTCAGTACGCACTGTACTCATCACAATATCTTGGTAAATAATTGTACGTATGTAACATTTTCGTGAGTTATTTCTTAAATTCACTGGTTATAACACAGTTGGTTTCCCTTTTAATATTTATTTTTATCGATACAAAATTTATTTGAAGGAATGTATGGCATACAATATCAGGTAAATGTCAGCCTCTGTTAGTTTCACAAATGCGACTCCTTTTGAGCACATTTTTCATTACATTCTCACACATTTCAAGCGTTTCTGGTTTGTTTGCATAAACCTTGCTTTTCAGATATCCCTACAAAAAGAAGTCCGGAGCAGTCAAATCAGGTGTCCGTAGAGGCCAATCAACATCACCATTTCTTGAAGTAACTTGTTGTGGAAAGAGGTCTCGCAGTAATTCCATTGTAATCCTGGCTGTATGCGATGTGGTACCGTCTTGTTGATACCACATGTTAATCAAGCCCAAAGCATGCAGTTGTGGCGTTGAAAAGTGTTCCGTCATATCACGATATCGCTCATCATTTTCAAAGAGGTAAGGTCAAATGATTCCTCCTGACCAAGTTGCACATCAGACTGTATTTTTTAATGGATGCAAAGGTGACTGATGAATCATTTGAGGGTTTTCCATTGCCCAGAACCGACTATTCTGTTTATTCACACATCCATTCAAATGAAAATGTGCCACATAATGATTTTTTCATGAAAATCGGGGTTGTCATGGGCTAGCTTTAACATCCAATTGGCATGTGTATCTTGTGTCAACTAAATCTTAAATGGAATCTTATGCAAATCCTTGTGCAAAATTGTGGCCAAAGTTGTTCTTTGAAGACAAAGCTCCTGAGCACGGCGTCGAATTGATGTTGATGGATTGCTTTGAACACTTCCTTGAGCAGCAGTAATGTTTTCAGCCGATCTTGCAGTACGTTGTGTTCCATCCTTGGTCCTATCACCTACAGACTCTCTTTCTTAGAAATCATTCACTACACGACAAATAGTGCATTTTGTTGGCACGTTGTTTCTCCCAAAAATGTCGCGTAACTTTCTCATCGTCACAGTAATCGATGATTAATTTTGATAAAATGTTTTAACGATTAAAACACGTTGGTCTATCAAATATTTTTCCATAATAAATTTGCTACGAGTTTACTTCACGACTGCGAAATATGAACTGTCAAGACTAATTTTTACCAAAATGGTGGCAAAACAAACTAGTTTACCGCCTTCCCGGCGGACACCCTGTATAAAATACTTCGGACGAGGTATAAATAAAAGTTGAATCCTTATGTCATTATACTATGACCAAAATTATGTTTCTAAGGAAAGTATGTACACAGCACATATTAAAATAATAGTTGACTCACTACACGTTGCTTGTACTCATTACATATTTGTGTTGTTAAATCTATTTTTCGATCAATATGGTGGCTTTTAAATTAATCCTTACATATATCACTGAAGCTAGGTACATTGTTATGAGTACATATTTTCTGTATTCACTATACGCGATGAAATGTTTGTTCTATAATCTGACCTCTGAATCCATAAATTTGTTTTCATTTTTTTAAAAAGATTCAGTAAATATTTACATTAATAAATTGAAATGTAACCAGTACACGTTTACTATTCTTGCTCTTAATCAACATAAAAGTCAATGATGTTCTAAAAACAACAAAAATAGTGATTTTATTTAACATTTACATTTAAAGTTGGCATGAATTTGATTAATAGCTATAGAACTTATTGGTAATAAGAATTTGTTTGTACAGAAGTTTGACTCTTTCGTCCCAAGATTTTTCAGAGGTAGGTTTATAGTTGCAGTATATTGCTTTAGAGTGGGGGTATGGTTGGCGTTTAGGTAAGGTTATGTACTGTTTCTCGGTAAAAGTACAAGGGTCCTACTTTATCGTTGGATTTTGGAGTTAAATATTCGTCCATAGGGTTTCCATAGCGCTTTGGTAAGTTACCTTATGGTTATGAATGGTTTCATTGGTATTTCATCACTTGATTTGAGTCTTTTAATGTTGATTGAACACTTACAGATTATTGAAGTTGTTTAGCTCTTTGAAACAGAGTTTGGCTAGTGGAGTTATACAGTAGTGCTTCTGCAGAGACAGCGTTTAGTCTTCTTAAGTAGAGAAGCTCCGATTTAATTAAGGTAATCAATACCCCATTTCGTGTAAGAATAATATAGTTTGCCAATGTGTGCCTTGAAATTACGCTTAGTATTATGTGATATTGTAGAGAAGTGGTCCAGGTTTCGATTCTTCTATAGTTAAGTGGTTCAAGCTCTGATGTGCCTTATGTTTAATTTACAGCTTGCCATAGTTCACTAAGAGTTTCTGCGAAAAGGAAGGAAAGCCTCCCTAATGAATGCGTAGTTTATGGATATAGGTTTCAATTCATACACTGTTGATTACTTTTTCGACATCGAAGTTACATTGACGACTCAATGTCTGTTCAGGACTTTGTTGATGTCGTCACGAAATTTCACAAGCGGATATTATTTGGAATACTTTCCACGAAAACCTAACTGGATGTCTGATATGATGTGGGTTTTTGCCGCTGACCTTTTTAAACTTACTGAGTACCAGGTCTTTCAAGAGCTTACATATGTAGGCTGTTGAGGAGGGATATCAACCTGCAGTTGGTGACCATGTCCCTGTAGCTCCTTTTCTCTGGAATTACCACAATTTTTGCAGCTCTCCTTTTCTGGGGAAGAAGCTGTTGTAAAGAATGATGGCTTAGTTCTTTCCTGTTTGTGGAAGCTTCTTTATAGTTCAGGTTCCTACCGCAGAGGACCGTCTTAGTTTTCATTTAATACCCCATTTATATTAGTTGCTTGTACTTGCTGGTGCATTTACCCAAAAATACAACCTGAAAAGTGCATGTTCAACCCATTGCAACCATATAAAGCTTGTCCGACCAGTGGTTTTGTAATTTTGTTCACTTAAGCTATCGGGTGGCATCCCTGTTTTGCACGGCCACCATGAGATAGTAATCTTACGGTTGGCTCCCGGACTACGAGTATTAGGACGAAGTTGGATTTTTTATCAGGTCATTCTAAGTTTTTTGGTTCAGAAAGCTACGGATTGGTGAAGAGGCGCTGAACGTTGCTTAATCCAAGTTGGGCATCAGTTGACATTAAATTCATCTGGCAGGGTTGTAAAAGAATGCAATCAGTAGTGAATGCAATTATAAGTAACTATTTATTGAATTCAATTGAAAGATTGCATTCTTTGACTGCAGTTTGAGACTGCAACTTCAAACTCTCTCTCACATTTTATTTGACCTGAAAATTATTGCAAGGGCTTTCTTATACATTTTTATTTATGCTTTGGAAGTATGTAGGTATAAGAATAATTTGTATTATTTGGTGAAAATGTGTTGTAGCTGATTTTTTTTAGATTCTCTTGTATTTTAGTTTTACATTAATTCATCAAGATTCCATTGTAAATTTTTTGATATCTAAGTTTTTCAAAAATATGACTTACTTGAATTTAAAATCAAGAAATATAATTCTATGTTTCCATGAAAACGAAATTCAATGTTTGATATTTGAAATTGATGGATGAAAATTTCTTCGAAACGTACATGAAAACTCCAGAAAGTATTTTGAAATCCCAACAAAAAAAAATTCTAGAAAAATCAGATTTCGGTTTGGTGTGAACATAGTATTATAAAAGATTGATTTGAATAAAAATTAGCTTAGTTAAGTTTATTAAGTTGTACATGGCTGGTCATTTGTTTTTGTTTTATTTTGAAAAAAAAAATAAGTCAATGTTAAACTTATAATTGGACATCGTGCAAACCAGAAATAAGAAAAATGGTTTACGAAGAGTTGTCAAGAAATTGAATAATTAATAGTTATTTACAAACTATTGAAAAACAATAAGGCCAAAGCACCGATTTATCTCGAGTTGTCGAAAAATGGGCAGGGTACAGCAAACAAAAAAACATAATTTCTTTAAAAAACAAAATTTCTTTCAACTTGAAAAATAGTACTGTTCCAGTTGTCTAACAATAAAGTTGAAAAAAATACTTTTTTTTTGTCTATTTTCGTTAATACATAATAATAAGTTATTTGGAAAAAAAGCAGAATAGGTAGAATTTTTTTGTTGTCAGAAGACAGAATTTTGTAAAACTGAATTTGGAAAAGCAGGATTTTAACAAACAGAACTGAAAAACAGAGAATTTTGAAAAATAGATTTGTTTTTCCAAAAAAATAAAAAATTTTAAAAGCAGAATTTTGAAAACAGAATCTCGACCCGCTCCCTGATTTCAACCATTTTTTTTCTTCAGTCATCTTAGAGCAATCAATTGAATGCAATCATTTGAGAATGCATGCATTCCTTCCATTCATTTGCACTCTTTTGCATTCATTTTCATTCTTTGCCTTCATTTTACAATTATTTAATTTTTGAATTAATTTGCTATCAAATTTCTGAAAAGAATGCATTCATTTACGAAGAATTCAATGATCATAAAATGAATGCAAAGTATGAAAATGAATGCAAAAGAATGCAAATGAATGCAAAGAATTCAAAAGAATGCAAAAAATGGAAAGGAATGGCAAAAATTGTAAAATTAATGCAAGGAAAGCAAAAGGATGCAAAGAATACATGCATTCTCAAATGATTGCATTCAATTGATTGCTGTTAAAAGAATTCAGGAAAAATTATTGCAATCATTTTGAGTTCAAATGAATGGTGATGGCAGAATTTGAAGTTGCAAAAGTGTGTAGTCAATGAATGCATAATCTTTGAATTAAAGTCACACAAGATTGCATTCGGAAACGATCTTTCGCAACCTTGCATCTGGACTGTCATGCCGATGATCTTGATTCGATTCCTAGCCACTGCCACCTAGAAACAGAAATGTTTTTCCCGAGGTACTACCTCTTGCGAGGAACTGACAAATCCTCAAAGAGAAGGTATTACTTGTCTTGAATAAGTGCTTCAAACTAGGCGTTACGAATCGACAAAAAATTTTAGGTTCCCTCCATTCCTGCCATCAGTATGCATACATAAATTGTTGAGAGTTTTAAGTCACTAGGCCCTGGTTCTCCACGACCTGTTGAACCACAAAATGTATGTAAGGACACTGGGTCAGCAGATATGTTGGGAGTAAGGTTTCGAAATGCTTCAACTTTTGTTTAGTTTGATGTCGGTTTTTTATTGTTAGTGATAGTAACTGCCAGAAATTGATTTTTGACCTATAATTCTGTTAATATTCTCAATTTCTCTATTCTCGTCTCTTTTTCCTTTACCTATCCCTCTCTACATCTTAGTCTTCTGTTTAATAACTTCTTCGTCTCCCCACACTCAGGATGTAAAATGAACTCACATTGTACCTACCGCTTTTTTATTTGCATAACTGGAAGATGAAGGTGGCCAGTGGCTCAGTTCAAAATACTTAGATGGTTTTGGCTTGGCACCTAGAGCTTTCTCAAAAGTACGTGAAGGAGCTTGAGATAAAAAAAACGCTAGAATCGTTTTAACCGCGGAGGGTTACCAAGCATGCGGACCTATTTCTCAGTCAAGACCTTTGTTTCTTCACGTAAGACGAGCATTAAGAATTTGACAGGCTTTAAAAATTTGCCTTTAATATAGATTTTTTCACAAAATATGAACTAAAATTAGTTAAAATCAAAAATAAATGCCAAAACTGATAACTGATAGAACAAAACACGAATTTTTGTGGAATAAAGCCCAATTCAACCTCTCCTAAGCTGTTCTGACCTGAGATGTGGTTATCTTAAATATTTAATTATTTCATATTAAAAATTTTCATTATAATTTATCATTTTCTTTCAACTGCAGCATTGTTACTAACGGTCACTTGGAACTAAAATCTCTTGTAATGCATTTCTCTCATTGTAATTAATAAATTCTTGCAAAATAAAATTAATGACAACATCTGTGATTGAAACCTCGCACATACACAACACCAAGGGAATCAAATCAAAATATTTCCCAATAAACCCCTAAAACATCCCGAGAGAAACCCATCTCCAAGGACTTTATTTCCAGAATCTGAATCCATTGAAACTCTGACGCATCAGGCCAAAACTGCCAAAAAGGAAATCAATCAGATTCATGATTTCGCACATCGCCATATAAAAATGTCAAATTGCGAATTCGTTCTAATGATGCTATTAGTTGAAATAAAGACACACATTTTGTGAGGTCCTCCGCAAAACTCTCGAGTTTTATAACGCCAGAATATAAATAGGGAAGTGAAAATGAAAGAAATCCCAGTAACTGGGGTGCGGATGTTCCCAAACCAAAACCAAAAAATAATAATAGTTTTTTTTTTTTCCTTTTCATAATATTCAATTTTGGTTATTGTTCCAATATAGCTATAGAACCTTCAATTGTTATACATTGTACATATATCCCTTGCAATTCAATTAAAAGGATACGACAGAGTGTTGATGAATTGATTATTTCTTCAAGCGTGTTTGTTCCCAGTTCTGATGTGTGATGTGCCCTGTTTTTCGGGCAAACCATAAGTGACAATGATTTTTTGCAAATAATACTTTGCCGTTTGCCCTGATGGCTTAATGTCCTTCACCCAGTTCTGAGCGTGTAATGAAAATGTCAAATGCTCCTTTTTTGTTCCCTTCTCTTAGGTAGGGTGTATGAATGAATTGCAAAATGCGTGTTCCGATAGCAGAAGCGACAATCTGTCGAGATGTACTCGTAAAATTATGTTGTCAATGCTGGGGGTCGAGTAGATCCTTAGCAGGACTTCGTTTAGGGAATTGTTCATATCTGATGCTCACAAAAGTTATTCAGTTTTTTTTTTTGTTTCGTTTGCAATCTGAAATTGTCCTGTTGTGTATTTGTATTTGTTGAGATGCACTTCCATAGGACTTGCAATCTTCACATCAAATGCGAATGTGTTGTATGGATCTGTGTAGTAATAATTTTCAATTGATATCCTGGAGGGAAGTTCATTCAATATTTTCCTTTTTGTTTCACAATAGCTCTCTAGCAATATCGTTTTTTTACTTCCAGTATCTTTGGTTTGGTTTCGTGCACCCCGTGTCGATGTGTGATGGGCTGTGGCGTATGCGCCATTTGAAAAATCATAGATCATGCTGTGTTTTAGAAAACATGAATCCTTTTTGAGAGTTCATATATGCATGAGTGTGCGTGTATGGGTGTTTTGTTTCCCTTTTAACCGAATTATTTTGAATTTAAATAATGCACTTGAATGGAAGTTGTTGTGACAACAAATGAGAACCAATTTCCACTCACCTTTCGAGTACTTACCTTTTACCTTATGTGTCTTTAAGGAGTTAAGAAGTTTTTTTATTTCTATTTTTTGGCATGTGGCTTAAAATGATTTCAAGAAACTATATCAAAGAATTTGCTGTTAAGTGTTGGATAAAGGTAATGGTAGACCACCTTGATGATATTTTTGCT
Organism: Dasysyrphus albostriatus; assembly: GCA_946251815.1. NCBI lineage: Eukaryota > Metazoa > Arthropoda > Insecta > Diptera > Syrphidae > Dasysyrphus > Dasysyrphus albostriatus. The sequence goes on from OX276336.1 coordinate 52,720,915, forward strand.
GTTAAGTAAGTTCTCAAAAACTCATGCTGTGCAATTGAGTGATACTTTATAAATATTATGTGGAATTGAGATGCTAAAATTTATTTGAACAAGTAAATTTTGTTACAACTATTTGCTTGATTTATTTTTTAGTGTTTAATTTGCCTTGAGTATTGTTTATAGTGTTTGAATTTAAGAGAGGTTAGTCACATTGAGATTTTCGTAAGGTTCGCAGGAATCTTAGAGGAGCCGTTCCAACAAAGTCCATTGACTGTGATGGATTTTCCAGTCTTAACGAACATTAGCGACCTTCCCAAACGATCATTTCATTTAGATTAGTTCTGAGAAGCTGGCTGAAAAAGAAATTGAAAATCTAAGATTGTCGAAAGTTAAATGTTTGTACTCACACTTGCGGCTTAAAATAGTGTGACTAAAAAATTGATTTCACAACTAGAAAAAATAATGCACTTGTGATTTTCAGTCGTAGAATTATGAGACTCATGGTTTTAAAAGTGAATGCACTCATACATGACTTTTAAATCGCAGAGATTAAAAAAATGAAATGTAGTATATGTGCTCTCATATGGGTTTTATTTCTTGCAACTAAATAGTCGCACGATTGAAGTTGCTCTGCGACTTTCTGTTGCGATTTTCTGTAGCAAAAAATATAATACCTACATAAGTTTAAATGTGAATGAACGCACATAAGACACCACAAAATCCTACTAAGCTGTGATCACTTTTTTTGTTGCTGCGACAAAAAATCACTAGTGCGTTCCTAAGCCTTAGTTGTAGGAAAGATTGCACAGATTTGACGTCAAGTGATTCCATTTTGAATTGTGTGACCCAAAAATTGTGTGACAAAAAAAATTTTGACGCTAGGCAAAAAACTTCTCTTTTGGGAAACACTTTCTGATAGGTAATTTGTAACGGGTGATTTTTTTAAGAGGTTTAGAACTTTAAAAAAAAAAAAAAACACAAAAAATTCGAAAAAATGAATGAAATATTTATTTGAATCGATAGTTTGAACCTTGCAATTTAATGTTTAAAGATAATTTCATGCAAATGTTGACCGCGGCTGCGTCTCAGGTAGCCCATCCGCTGAGTCCAATTTTGGCATACTCTTTCACACATATCGGCCGGTATCTCACGAATGAATGCATGGATGTTGGCTTCCAGTGCGTCAATCGAAGCGGGCTTGTCCCTATAGACATTAGCCTTGACATACCCCCACAAAAAATAATCTAATGGTGTCAAATCGCACGATCTAGGCGGCCAATTGACCGGCCCGAAACGTGAAATTAACTGTTCACCAAACTCGCCTCGCAATTGCGCCATTGTTTCGCGTGCTGTGTGGCATGTGGCACCGTCTTGTTGAAACCACATATCATGCAAGTCAAGAACTTCCATTTCGGGCAAAAAAAATTTATTATCATCGCTCGGTAGCGTTCACCATTGACAGTAACGCTGCGATTCGCATCATCTTTGAAGAAATATGGCCCAATAATGCCGCCGGCCCATAAACCGCACCAAACAGTGGCTTTTTCGGGATGCATTGGTAGCTGTTGCAATGCTTCTGGCTGATCTTCACTCCAAATGCGGCAATTATGCTTATTTACGTACCCATTCAACCAAAAATGAGCCTCATCGCTGAACACAATTTTTCGATAAAAAAGCGGATCCTCGGCCAGCTTTCCAAGAGCCCATTCACCAAAAATTCGGCGTTGTGGTAGGTCGGCTGGCTTTAGTTCTTGCACCAGCTGTATCTTAAAAGGCTTTACGCCCAAATCCTTCCGCAAAATTTTCCACGTAGTGCTGTAACAAAGGCCTAACTGCTGGGAACGGCGCCGAATCGACATTTCGCGGTCTTCTGTCACACTAGCTGATACGGCCGCAATATTTTCTTCACTACGCACAGTACGTAAACGTGTTGGTGGTTTAATGTCCAACAAAGTAAATTTGGTGCGAAATTTGGTCACAATCTTCCGAATAGACTGCTCAGAAGGTCGAGAATGCCGACCATAAAATGGAAGCAGCGCGCGATGAACATTTCGAACCGAGCACGAATTTTGATAGTAAAATTCAATAATTTGCAAGCGTTGTTCATTTGTGAGACGATCCATGGTTAAATTGCAAACCAAACTGAAGCTGTTTGACAGTGACACAAGGTACTAAACACACGTCAGCTGTCAAAACCAGTGTTGCCAAAACCAAACCAGCTAAAAAATCACCCGTTATTAACTTGCTCCTAATCCATGGCAGGATCACAGCTTGAGACACGGTAGGCTTCCATACTCTAGCCTCGGATCTACGATTTTTCCGAACCGGGGCAATAACTTGAATTTGGCACCCCTCCAGTTTTTGAGATTAATAAAAAAAATGGCATAAAGATACTTGGTTGAATTTTTTGTAACCGGGAGATAAAAAGTTTTTTAAATGATTTGCACTCTATACAATGAAAACACAAGGCCATAACCAGACAGGGTTTAATCTCCCACCTCGAAACTTTTTAGAAACACATTTGTAAATCATATATTTTCGGTTCAGTATAAGAAATTTGTAATCAAATCTCTGCGATGGTTACTAACTGTGTTCAAAACCTTCAGAATTTACTACTTAGCTCGCATACCTTACAATTTTCAATAAATATAGTAAGGAACCTCTACCCTGATGATTTATTAAGTCAGCTTAAATTGAGATTGGAGAACCTTAAGTCCAACCTTGTGCATTCTGATTTCCTAAGTTTCTTTGGTAAAAATAAACAAAATTTTAACGAGTAAAAATATTTGAAACAAAAAATTTAAAATGTGACAGTTCATAATTTAAAGTTTGAATTCATGCTTAAGGCAAATTTTGTTATAACTTGCACACCAGAAAGAACTGTTTTGACGAGTGAAACGTCTAAAAAACATACATAAGAAATTTCACCGTCGAAGAAAAACTTACAGGATTATCGTAAATGTCAAATCTTCCAAAAATTGAAAGTAACACAGAGGAAGCCATCGATATAGTTACATATTAGCTGCATAGGCCAGACGATCAAATGGTGAAATTTTTTTTGAAAAATTTAGTAATCTCCCCACCCTAAAATAAAACTATGTCTGGTTACGTCCTTGTACAAACACATGGCTGCAATCCAAAATGTTCTTTAATATTTTCAGATTTGTTAAAAAGAAGGAAAGACCAATTCGAAAAATCAGAAAATAAACTAAAATTAAAGACGTTGCACAAAAATTAGCATTAACAAAAATATTTTTTTTAGTTTGTCTTATAAAATTTGCTTAAAATGAGTAAATAAATAATAAGAAATAACATTTTAATGAATTTTTTAAAAAACGGTACAAATGTTAGCGTACACGCTGTGGACTTCTGGAGAAACATGATAAGTCCATTTTCAAATTTTTACTTCGTGCTTCTTAGAGCTTAAATGGGAGAACTGAATTTCTTCAAATTTGAAAAATAATTTTCGATAATTTTGATCATTCTTTAGAAGAAAATCGCTTAGCCCGTTTAGGCTCTTGCTTAATGTAAAGTAAATGTAAAGAGCAAAGTTTAAAATTGAGCTATTATGTTTCTCCAAACCCCAAAGATATTTATGTCGTTTTCGATTGAATGTTTGGAGTACTTCTTTCTACTCCTTTTTCACTCCTACACTACTACTCCAATTTTCCATAAGCCATAGGAATGAAACAGAACTCTTAACCAAGCGAAAATGGCATTACATTCGTGACTGAGTGTTGGTTGTTTGAAATATTTTGTATTTTAAATGATGAAATAAAACTGCTAAGTGCTGAATAAAAATGCAATTTGAAATTCCATTGCCGCATCTCATTCCATTTCATTAAGTGCCGGCAATTCTCAATTTTGATTGGCACAAGGATTTGGCGCCCCCGGAGGCTGCCACCCGGGGCAAAGGCCCCGGTTCACCCTCCCATAGATCCCATATGCTGCCATACTCTAGGATCCCGAGCACGCTGTTTGCAGTCATCTATTCCAAGCTTTTTAGCATCTGCAATGACCTATTCTTTAAACTAGAAGTTCGGTCTTTTTCGTTCTTTCAAGCTTGGGGAATCGAGTTTAAAGACTTTCTTTTGCTGGAGCTTTGTTGTCCAATCACCCGATGCAGCAGAGCTCAAGTCTCGATTTTAAGTCTCGATTTCAAAAATCTTTGACCGATGCAAAAGGAATTTCAAAGAAAAATTTTCATATTTCAAGAATTATCATAAAAATTAAATTGAGAATATTTACATATATCAAAAATGAATATTTCTTCAAAATTGAGATTCAAATATCTCAAAAACTTAACTTCACAAATTCTGATACCAGATTCGACTTCAGCAAATCAAAAAACCATCAGAAAAATATATTTTGTGAAAGTCAAAAATTCAGATTTTGTCACACAAAATAAATTATTAGTGTTTTCGAGCGAATTTTCGGAAACAGTTAAAATATATGTGAATTTTCAAGGCTTTGGACCATTTGTCCCTCATGTAAAAAATGTAAAATACTGTCTAAATTGATCAGTAATTAGTCTAAAAAGGTCAAATAGTACTAGAAATTGATCAGCTCTACATAATTTATTGTAATCAAGTCTTAAGGTTTCTCAAGATCACACTCAAGGTCACACCGGATTTTGGCACCTCATTAATGGAAATTTGTAAAAAAAACTAATACCACCTGGAAGGCCCTAAGATCTATATAAAATGTCAGCTTGTTTCAGTAATTGGTTAGCTATTTCCAAAAAAATTTATTTTAAAAAAGTTTTTTTTTTCAAGGTCATGAACGATTTTCGGCACCTCATTTGGGATATCTTACAATAAAAAAACTATACCATATGTGATACGTTACTAGATTATCATAAATGGTCAGTTAGTTGCAGTAATTGGTCAGCCATAGATTTCTTTCTATGAATTTTTATTTTTATGCTAAAAATCGCTATGACCTTAAAATTTTTTTAAAAATTCATTTAAGAAATTTTAAGGCTGACCAATTACTGAAGCTAGTTGACCTTTCATAAAGATCTAGAGATCTCTCAGATGGTAAACAAATTTTGCAAATTTCCTATTAATAAGGTGCCAAAAATAGCTGACTTTGATTTTTTTAAGTTCATTAAAAATTAATAAAAAAAAGAATATGTATGGTTGATCAATCAATGAAAATAGGTGAACATTTATGACCGTGAGGTGGACTTTGAAATAGCATACTTCTTTCTTTGAAGTGACCCAAATCAGGTGTTGTTGAATAGAAACATTTTGTACCTAAGTCCTTTTATTCTTTTGGAAAAGCGTAACTCTTATACTTGCCAAAACCAAATGATGCGACCTTGGAACAAATTTTGAAAATTCATAGAAAAAAAATATGGCTGACCAATTACTGAAAACATTTGATTTTTTACCACTATCCAGAGATTTTTCGGATGGTATACTTTTTTTGTAAATTTCCCATAAATTAGGTGCCAAAAATCACGCGTGACCTTGAGTGACCTTCCTTGAGAATCTTAAGGACATAATTACAAATTATTTAGGGCAGAAGAATTTCTAGGACTAGTTGACCTTTTCTGACAAATTACAGACCAATTGGATGGCATTTTATTTTATCAAATTTTCTATAAATGAGGTTCCAGACACGAATTTTCAACTAGTTCTTGAGTCCAAATAGGTTATTGCAGAAGAAACAGTAGAACAGTTATTTGTTAGAAATTATGAAAACTTTCAATTGTGATTTACGAAAAATTGACAGTTCTTAAAGAAATGTATTTTTCCATCATTTTTTGCATTTTTTTTTTCTTGCTGCGTCATGAAATTTTATTTGCATACCTCAGATTCGGATTCAGCATCGCCGATAAGATAGAGCAAGAAAAAATCAAAACTAACCAACAATTTGCCAGCTTGGGGCTTTTATAGCACAAATAGACTGGACTCAATTATATGCAGTCAATTTTGACTTTGTTGACCTATATTATACCCGAAGCTGACAAAACGCTTATGAATTTCTTGATTTTGTAAAGTTTCCCTATATCCATGAAATAGGCATAGCTTATATCAACGAACAACGTTTAAGATATTCAGATAATCTAAAATAATGCCTCATCATATCCAAATGCGTGGGAACAAAAATCTCATTAAGAATAAAATCAAAGTCTCTTTATGAAATAACATTCCCCTTCCTCCATATTATAATATACTTAAAGATCAACAATCGATCTGCTTTCATCTAGAAAATGATGACTTTCTCATGGCGCATCATATTATATTGGATCAAGATGCACCGCACATAAACTTACATATATGCCGCCAAAAGATCAAAACAAACGCAGAATAACACACAAGCCTCTATCTTGTGTGGAGCCCCCTTAAACAAACATTGTTACATCGTTAAAAATTTTGTATTTTCGCAAAACTTTAATAGCTTCAATCTGAAAGAGATGCTGCCGCTTTTGTCGGTTTCACATCGTTATAAATAATTAAAAAAAAAAAAAAAAACATACAAACCTACTCAGATACAATTTTATAGATATTTTTGTTTTGCTTTTGCATTGCTGATGCTATTCTGTAATTACATTGGCGACACATGAGGACGACTCTCTTTTTAAAACTCGAATCAAATCATCACATTTTGTCATCATATTTCGCAACAAAATGGTAAAAACCGACAGACAGAGTACAAATAGGTAGGCTACTCATAGATATACAGAAATGGAAATAATTCCACAAAAAAAAAAGATACAAATTCTATGTGTAATCACTAATAACACCATCTATTTATTTCCAAACGGCTGGAACTCAGCAGGGAGGTGCGTGGTGGCACGGTGCGGTGCGGTGCGGCGCACGACGTTGTGGCGGCCGTAACCCGGGTATTAATTAAAATGTCAACAAAATGTGCTGTCATATAGATTGATGCCCCTGCACTGTTTCCATATTCGGCACCAGACACTGGTGTGGGTGATTCCGCTGGCCTAGACTTCCATAAGAGCTCTGATGGGTGTCATCGACACCGCCCGACGCCGCCGCCACTGCCTTGCCGTACCGCACCACCACCACCGGCCGGTCATATCGCCTCGTTGGACTTAGCTGGTTTTAATGAGAATCGCCACCAGAGTAAGTGCGGGGCGGACCGCGCTGCACTAATCGGATTTCGTTAGCTGCGATGATGAAAATGATTATGATGCTGGCTGATAAATAATTATTGTATCCTTTTCGACCTACCCGCTTTGTCAACGTTGACAGTTTTTTTTTTTCTATATTTTTAGTTTCATATCGAATGAAACATGAGGGCTACTGTCATATGCGCAATGGTCGATCCAATGCATCATCAGCCTCGTGTTCGTGTCAATATCACCCATCCTCCTTCCATTCCGATCTTTTCTGATAGAACCTGATGGTTATGTTTTAGTACTCAGAGATTGCATTCTTTGATCAGAGATTAAGATTTCATTTCGTGAACTTTCTCCCTCGAAATAGTCGTATAACTCGAGAAACGATTAATGTCCTTCCAGGATGTTCTAAAACAGTGCGTAGTTTCATCCAAACGTGATGCTTTATTATTTTGTATGTAATATTCCCCTTTTTATACTGCTTGCGTCTTTCGATTTGCAATATTTTGTAACTTCATGGAATTTTTTGACATTGAAAACTTTCGTCGTTTTAGTGAGGAAAGATTTGGAGAGGACGTACATACATATATATTTTTTAGAGAACTAAATTTAAAGAAAATAGATTATATAGAGGGTGACACACGTGCCAATAATGATGTTTTGGATTTTATTTTATTTTTATATACGGAAATGAATGTGAAGGCGTGATGTCATTATTTTGATATAATGCAAGGATATACGAAATACGAATACCTTGATGTGTTCTTTTTGTGTGTGATTTCTGAGGAAATAATAAATTGCTTATTTAAGGTGTTTGGGAGAGTCGCGCAGATGTTGCATTTTAATTCTTCAGTCGTGAGTGGCTTAAAATATAGCCACGCGAATACTCTCATTTGAAAGTCTTCCACTAAAATGACAATAAATTGATCTCTAAAACGAATGCATGTGTTTTCAATTTACAAAGTTCACACCCAACTAACAATTTTGCTTGTATAAGGTAAAATTTTTCGAATTTGGCAAGTAATAGCTTGTATAGAGCTTGTATAAGCCAATCTTGAGCAAGCCAGGAATTTTTCACCTGAAATCTAAACAAATAGCTGCTATAAGGCCTTAAAATATGAGTTACGCAAGCTCTATATAATGCTTGTAAATATAAGTTATAAATGGCTGGTATAAGGCCTTCCAAAATTGTTTACTGAAAATGATTAAAATAATTGCTGCTATAAGGCTCTCCACGACAAATCATAGCAATTAATTTGTATAAGACTTGTTTGTAAAGGCCTCATACAAATTAAAATAATCAGTGAAGATCAACAAGTGTGTCTTATAAATATAATATTGTGCTTATTAAAGAATCAGATTAAAATAAATAAGAACGTAGGTACCCATTGAACATCGTAAAACAGAAAAAAGTCCTTACAGTAACATTGAAATTTTTAGCAAAACTTAAAAATGAATAACTCATGCCAAAAATTTTAAAGATCTGGAAAAGACAAGTGAGAAAAAGTAGAGAAGCAATTCTTAAAAAGCCAGAGAACATTCAAGAAGTTTGGAAGAACAGATATTAGATGCGCACAGTTATTGACTCTTCCCTCTGCGTGAACGTGAAGTATGTGGTATCAACTTATTCACTTTTGAATATGTTTTCCTCAACATCACATTGGCATAGGGGTAGACTGCTAGACTGGAACGAGGAAGGAATCGAGTTCAAATCCCAGGTAAAAAAAACTTTTCATTTTTATAATTAAACTAACATTTGACTCATTACAGAATACAGAAAAAAGGTTTCGGAAGCTTACTGAGGAGAAAAAAAATACATTAAATAAAATGCAATACAAAATACAACATCAGAAAAATTTAATAAAAACCGATAAAAAATATATCTTTTTTATTTCAGAATCAGCTTTGCAAAATATTTTTTTCTCTCGATGGATTGCTTATGCAAAATAAATTTGGGTAAGGCCTTATTTAAACATCCAAGGCAAGCTATTGACAATAGCTGTCATTAAATGGCTTTGGTAAGGCCTTATTTAAACATCCAAGGCAAGCAATTGGCAATAGCTGGCAAAATGGCTTTCGTAAGGCCTTATATAAATATCTAAGGTAGGCTATAGTTTATTTAGCCCAGCTAATAGCAGTTCATGAAAAGCTATTTGCTGCTATAAGCCCTGTCAACAAAAGTCTTATGGCAGTTAATTAGCTTGGGTAAATGCGCCAAAATGGCTTGCATAAGGTCTTTTACTATTACTATAGCAGTCTGAAAATAGCTTGTATAGAACCTTATACAAATTAAATTGTTAGTTGGGCAGTTTACAGACTACTTATTTGTAGTTGTTATTCTAAGTTTTAAATTACCTTCCGACAGCTAACAGCTGTTTATTCATAAATTAATTTTCAAAATTTTAATGCTTTTTGTTTTTAATGGAAAACCCCATTAGTGAACGCAAAGGGCCAATTTGGAATCTGATGCTTTCGAATTCATTCGCATGCACAATCGTGATCTTCTTCACGGGAAAACTTATAAAAATTATGCAGAAAGAACAAATAGTAAATTCTTTTTCACAAAACAACAGTTCTAGCAGGAAAAAAGTAATTTTTACTTTTGTAATTTTGCAAAAAGTGGGGAATGTAGTTAAGGCTTAACAACCCTCTGTTCCCTAAATTTTTTCAAACAGCTTCAGACCGTCAGATTTAGTGCGGGCCAATACAAAATTCCACTTGTGGAACGGGTTTGCACTAAATCTAGTGGTTTAAAACTGTTTAAAACTCTTTGTGCGCCACACCTATTCTATCTCACTTCCACTTTATACGAACAAATGTTCCAAGCCCATTCGAGCAAGGAAAACACACACCTAATATGGCGGTTAGAAACTGCATAATATTTTTGTATTTATTTCGGGATTACGAATATATGAATGTGTCGCTAGGATCTGAAAAAAAATTCAAAAGTTTTGGAAAAAACTTTTTTTACCAACTTTTTTATTTTTTAAAACTTGCACTTAACAGATCACGAATATGCATAAGTCGCTAAGACACTTAGTTTAGCCGCAAATCAAGTTTAAAGGTGTCAACTTTGATGCCTCTAGAACGTTTAGTTTAGCCGGAAATAGCGTTTAAAGATAAAAGTCGATTTTTAAAAGGTGGAACTTACTGATTTTGAATAGCGACTTTCATACAAATTGGCCCCTTTTTGAAAAATTACATAAGTAAAAATAATTTTTTTTCCCACTAGAGCAGTTGTTTTGTAAAAAAAAAAGAATATACAAATTTTTTGCTAAACCAAAAAGCAAGCTTTCTGCGTCATTTTTATAAGTTTTCCAGTGAGAAGCACTATCCCAAAATGAGTTTGAAAATTTTCACTTTTGTACTTTTTCACTGTTTGGGCTTATGTAGTTAGGGCTTTAGCCTAGCCGCACCGATTTATAGTACTTTCAGCCTAGTATACAGTTTCCATTCGAAAAAAAATCGAAGCATCAAAATAATTTTTCACCTCTTTTTTGCACCAAATTGTATTAAATTCAAGACAAAAAATGTTTGTCTTGGCCTAAGCCATACCCATTGAGTCATTAATTAACCCCAAATTAATAAACTATAGATCTTAAAATGGAAAATAAATATTTTTGGATGCAAAAACCATTTGCATGCATGCAATAGGTGTGTTCCACAGCGAGTTTCAAACAGTTTGAAACCGCCAGATTTAGTGCAAGCCCGTTCTACAAGTGAAATTTTGTATTGGCCCGCCCAAAATTTTGCAGTCTGAAACTGTTTGAAAAAATTTAGGGAACAGGGTAAATGCCTTGAGGAGAATATATATATATTTTTTGGAAGTGTAAGCCGACCATCCAAATTCAAATATTGTATTCACCACCCTTTCTTTCGCATGCAAAACAATTGCCGGTCCATTGTTTTACGTGAAATTTCTTTGCAGCAATGTTTTTTTTTTTTGAATGAAACTGTAAACCAATCATGCAAACAAGCAATTAAATTATTTTTGACATGCGAGAATATTTGCATAGGTTTTTTTTTTGCGCACGGGAACTGTAAACTAGGCTTTCCGATTAAATTGCCGCAATCCGAGAGAAGCACCCTGTAAGCCAAAAAATAGGTAGTTTTACGTCACATTTCACACTCCTTGACCTGCTCTCGAGGTAAACCGGGGGAGGTAAAGTGGCGGTGATAAACTTTCCAGAGGTAAACTGGCAATGGTAAACCGGCAGAGGTAGACTAGCAGAGGTAAACTGGCGGAGGTAAACTGCCGGAGGTAAACCGGCAGAGGTAAACAGTCACGTACCGCTCTGTTAAGTTCAAGTTCAAGCATACAATTCAATTCCCGACAAGGGAATCTGGGAATGAAAACCGTGTTATTAACAAGAATCATGTTTCGGTGTTTACGGACTGTTCCAAGTCATGTGAGGGGCTAGGAACAGGCTTTACGCAGTTTACCCACCTACCGACAGATTAATAGAGCTCCTGTTGTGTATACCAGGCAGAAATACTTCCAGTCTGCGAAGTCGCAAAACATCCTGTTTCACGTAAAAATATTAATAGAAATATCGACATCTTCATAGACAGTCAGGCAGAAATAACCCTGAGGCCACACGGGCCAGTACTGGCTAGTCAGTCGTAATACAATTACATTTTTGTACTATCTCATACAAGCCTGAGCAACTGGCTCGTCAACTGGCTTCCTTTTTACGTGGTCAGTTGGGAAGCCAGTAGAGCAGCCAGTAACAGGATTCGGCAGTACTTTTTCGGAGCAGATTTGGAAAAATAGGTCAAAAACTGAAATTGACTCACATTTTATTTCACAAAATATTAATAAAATAAGAATGGGGGAGTCCATATGTCCAGTCCTAGAGAACTCAAAATTTTATAAATTCAATTTCAAGTAGTAATATCAAACAAAAAGTTTTTCAACTGAGTTTAACCAAAAATTTGTTATAATTTTTATGCGTTGTTATTGGAAATCGAGTTAAAGCGAAAAAGATGACGACGACTCATGTCTCTCGCCATAGTCTTGCCAAAGTTTTTTTTCAAAATCGAAATTTTCAAAGTGGCTTAAATAAGCTCAAAACAGGGTTTAAAATTCCAAACGTAGTTTTCGATGTCGAGGATGAATTATTTAGTAGTAAGGCTTTCCCAAACCAAAGTGAATAAATATTCTAGTAAATTCAAATCAAGCCACTGTAGTTGCCATTTTACGCCATATGAACTAATTCTGACAGGTAAAATTTTCCTTTTTTTTTCTGAATGCTTCACGTTGATTTGGGAGAGTTTTTACAGAAATAAGTTAAGGCTCTCCAGAACTAACGCAAAACATTCGCAACATTCTGTTTTCTTACTAATTTTGTCGCATGGCATGGCATAACACCCTTATTTTTAGTCATTAAATATTGAAAAAGCAGAATATCGAAGTAGTTATATTTCTTTCCCTAAATTCGGAGTAGGTTTACTCCATTTGGAGTGACATACGAACGCTGGCTAGTATAGAAATCAGTACAGCAGGCCACCTACGTCGTAGCAAATACACGAATATGAATTTGACAGTCAATGTGTGTAGCCAACTCGCTAGCCAGTCCTGGCTCGTGATGCCGCAGGGTAACAGCCATTTCCTCTATCACTACAAAGTCTAAACTGGTAGATAGTTTGCCAAAACGTACTGAGGATTTTCAGCGCAACGAACCCAGACCTTCAAATTGGTCCCAGGAAAACCTGATATATGCGGAAACGAAATTGCAGATGAACTGGCTAAACATGGTCCATCTCTTGATCCGAGCCAAACAGATCACTCGGTATTTATCCACTGGTACTGGAACAAGAAAAATTTAGAATTTACCAAAGTTTCCTCGAACTTGCGTATATACCAGATGGTCAACCATCAACACTTGCAGAGTTTCGAGGATTCTATGGCCGAATATTTCAAGACAGAAGACAAATATTTTCTTAAGATCAAGAGGTCTCAGGTATCGAACCTTATTGGAATCCTAATTGGTCACAACTCCATGGGTACCAACATGTACAGAATGGGCATAAGCTCGTCGGACTTGTATAGAGGGTGTCAAGATGTAGAGGTAGAGAAGGATTCATATCACTTTCTTTGTGAACGCCCCAGCCTATTGCTAGAACCAGAGAAGCAGCCCACGAAGAATACTTTTTCGTTTACTTGGCAAATATCTCTAACATGTCACCAAAAAACATCCTAAAACTCATCCAGAACTCAGGGTGGTTCAGGGAGGCCTCTAATACCAATACCTAAACTCCACCCAATCAACTCCCTCCTTTTCCTCACACCTTCCTTTATCAAATCGTATGGGGAGCCAAATGGACCCATTGAGATCCGATGAGATGGTACAGCTTGCCGTATCATAACCCCTTCAAACCTTACTTCAAACTTACCTGTAAACTTCGTATGAAACTGCAAATTTGTGACCTAACTGCAACTTTTCAGCTTCCTGAGGCGAGAACATGTACTGTAAATTTCACAGTGCAGGTAACAATGTAAAATGGATTTTTGAATTTTTATCAAATTTGGACGTTAAAATTTGAACTGAGTTTTTTTTCTTGAAGTAAGTATATACAAAATTGAAAATTTGGGACCTAACTGCAATTTTCCAGCTGGCTCCATTGCTGAGAAAAGAACTGTAATGCAAATTGCACAGTGAAGTTAGCAGATTACTGTGGGTTACAGACACTATTTGGTGAACTGCAAAATCCGGAATGGAAATGCATAAAAAATGCAACAAAAAAAAATCATGGAAAATTTGCACTTTCCAAGAAGTCAAAAGAATAACGATTTTTTTTTGTATTCTCAATATCACATCTCAAAAAAGAGAAGTAAGCTCTCAGGATAGTACATTGTGCATTAGAACGGCAAGCCATAATGAGTCCGCATAAGTCCGGAAGAATGTTCATAATATTTAGGGGAATTTTTTTTTTAACACAATAGAAGCGTTCATGCGAAAGTTTTAACATCAAAATATTTTGCAAATAGACGCAGCAGGATTGAAAGATTCAGAAAACTGAATATTATACTTACCTACACATGAGTGGATAAATTAACACAGACAAATCAGGGAACATGAGGATGGTAGAACTTTTTGACGCTCAACGTATGGAAATACCAAACAGATGTAAGCCCCTTTTTATCGTACGAGTATATCCTTGATTTTGATGTATAAATAGTAAACAAAAAAGTTCTTTGGCAGCAATTGTAAGGAAAAACCCTCTATGCGGGGTGTCGCGCGATGTGATATTCGCTTACATATCGTGTCTGTTCAAAGGTAGAACTCACTAGCTTACATTTTACACATTTGAAGGAAATTAGAATAAAACTTATTTTTTGAAGTTGAAAATTCAATTTTAGCAAATTTGTAAATAAAGTTCCCGAGTATACCTTTCAATGCCCTAATAAAAACGTACAAAATGAGGCTTTTTTTGGATTACAAAAAATTCTTTTTGTTCTCATTTTCTTGAACTTTTTTACTGTACTTAGTGAGTTTTACCGATATTACCGATTACCGACGATATAATAATATTCTCAGTGGAAAATGTATTTTTTTAATTATTATAATTATTCTTTTTTGTCTTTTCGTGATAGTATGAACGCAGTGATTACAAATTTTCAAAAATGCTAAAAAACAGTCCAGAACCAACGAGCCATCAAGCACGTAAGTATTTGAAACATTTGAAATGCTTGGCCGTAATTTTATTTAAGGAGATAATCTGAGAAATCGTGTGAAATTGATATATACGAGTACCTAATACAGTTCAAAACCATGTTTCTCACTCATCTTAATTTCTAAGGTAGCTGTAGGCAGGGTTGCCATGTCTTAAACAAGTTTGATAGCCCAATTAAGAAATGTTTGTTGCCCAAAATTGGAGCTGAAAAAGGAGCCCAAATAGTAGCCCAATAACAAAAAAGAAATTCTCATAATATTAATCACAATTTATTTTTATTTAAAAAATAACAACGGAAAAGAAAATACATTTTTTGCTCATAAAAGCAAGAAGAATTTAAATGGGAACAACAGAATGACTTTAAAGTGAAGCTGGTTGTGGTTGATATGAAATGACAATATATACGAATGAGTGTATGTTCCCTACTACACGACGATTCTTTGCGTCTAACTCTCTTCGAATTTTCATATCTGATTTCACCTTCGCACCCATTGAACAAAATTAAACGGAAGGATTGTGTACTTAATAGGACTGTTCAGTGAATTAAAAGTGGTGTCAAATTGTGGAATGCTTAAAATGTATGTTTAGGAGAAAAAAGTGTTTTATTTATTATGTATTTATACGAAAAAAAAGGTGCCGTGACATAAGGCCAAGTGACATGAAGCCATCTCTTAAAATTTTGCCTTATGTCACGGCACCGAAAAAAATAATCGCCCAAATTTAGATTTGGGCTATTAGTAGCCCAATTCTGATTGAGCTATCATATTGAAATGGTTGTCGGCAATTTCGGGAAAAATAGCCCAATTTCCGATAAAAATCAAACTTGTCATTACGATGATTGGGATGAGTGTCAAGTAAGCAAAGCAACTTTGACGAATCGAAAAATGGGGAGGTGGATAATTTGTCATTAATTAGTTGTGACAATTTCAAATTTATCTTTCAATGTTTTCTATGTTTTTTAGGTACTTTGCTAACTTGACAAATCTCGAAAAAGGAAAGAACTTGTCGAAATTAATTTTTATGGCTTCAAACTATGCCATTAGTTATTCTTTAATAAGCCGTGAAAAATTGAATTTCATTGCTTAAATATTCCTATGTTTTTTTGCGTCCTTTACTAGCTTGATATTAAGTTAGCATAGCACCACCTCAAAAGGTGATAAAAAACAATATTTAACCCGAATGGTTTATGGCAAAATAATTCATGGTTAACTTAAAGTCTTGGATAAGTTTTGAAAATTTCAAATTTTGGTTCTATTATTTCTATGTTTTTTCTTCAAAAGGATTTTTTGTTTTATTTTCCTTGATCCAATAAAATCAGCAAAGAACTCTAAGAACAAAGTTCTTAGAATCTATCATTTTGAAATTTTAACTGAGTAATAATTTATCTTTAATAAGTCCTTGATTATATGTTTTTATGTTTTTAGTTTTAGTTATTTAATAGATATGAAGAAACATTCGAAAAGAGTTTAAATTTCATTACATTGAACTGTTTATTGCTTTTTTACGCTTTCATACTTGTTGCAATGGGGTTTTGTTGAAAAAAAACATAGAAATGTTAGCACGAAAAAAATGATTTTGTCACAGTTTTTCAAACCAATAGGTTTTGCTTTTTTACAACTTACAAACTAACAACTAACCTACTAACAGCGCATTAAAAAGCCATAAACAGTCAGGAATAAGAAGTTTTTACTCGATATCGAGTTAGAAAAGCAACCGAAAAAACAGCGAAAACATTGAACAACAAATTGAAAAGTGTCACAACTAGTAAATGACTTATTGTCGGCAAATCCACCTATCCACCTACCCATTTTTCGATTCGTCTAAGTTGCTTAGCTAACTTGACACTCACATAATTGGGGTGGGGGGGAGGTGATAAAGTGAGTCTCACAATTCTGTCTGCTTGTTTGGCTACTAGAGCCTAAATGGTAGGATGGACTTTCTTCAAAATTTTTGATAGCGTTTTTTGTTCATTCTTCCGCAAAATTTTTAATTTTTAAATCAAAAATAACGATACAATTTCTTATAAATTAAATAATATCTTATTTTTCTTAATAATAGCTCTTCAGATTTTTCAAAATAAATTCAACAAATTACTTAGCAAATATGTATTATGGGTTAGAAACCATTTTTCGAAAAATAATGGTTATTAGTGCGGCATAGGTATTTACCGAAGAACAATTTTTTTGACCTTCGATTTTCTTGAAAACTGTTTTATGCAACTAATTTTATACAAAGGCTTTCAAAACAATTGATGCGGTAACACAAATGGCATCGGTTTGTCTGATGCTTAAACGATAACGATACCAAGACGATAGCAGCTAAAAAGCATCCGAAACGATACCGAGACGAGACTTTGTTATAGAGGACTGAATTGTACGAAACCGATACTAAGCCCAAATTTCTTTAGCTTCTAATCATTTGTATGAAATTTCCGGATTTGGTTCTTTTCAGGTGGAGGAATTGATTTTAGTGAAATCCACCAACTGGATCGCTTTTGTTTATTTTGGTTTCTCTGAAACGGCTCTAATAATAAAAAACAATATATTTTCGTTTGTGACTGAGACCGACTGAAACCAGGTGAGACCGATACTGAGACTAGACGAGACCAGACGAGACCTTGTTATACGAGAACAAACGAGACTGAGTTATACGAGACCGATACGATACTTATAAAATTATCGTTTGGTTTAGTATCGTGGCCTGTCCAAAAGGTAGCCTTAGAAATTCCCGAAAGAAAAATCTATGTCTGCCAAATCACTGCAACTAGGTACAGGGCTATGCCTTTGGGTGGGGCAATGTTACAACTGCCCCAGGTGCCTTGCCATAATAGGTGCCGTGTCGTACCGCGAATGGCTCGCCACGTTTCATAAAAGGCATCACCATGTCGTAAAGGCTGACACGAGGCAAGCTTTCGTAGAAAATTGAGAAATTATTATTGCTATTTTATAATAGGTTCCAACACTGAAAGGAATTGGGATACGAATTGGGTCGATAAGGTCGTTTTTATATAATCTCGGCAGCAAATATGTCTAGTTTTTTAAAGATCGACTTAACAAAAAATTTTATGAATCAAAAGTCGATATTTTGAAAGTCAATGCGTCTAATACGTCATCTGCCTTTAAAATGTGTTTGCAGAATATTCTTAAAAGCAAACTGTAAGTCTTCTTCCGCTTCAAACAGTTTCAGACCGCCAGATTTAGTACGGGCCAATACAATATTTTACTTGTGGAATGGGTTTGCACTAAATATAGAGGTCTGAAACTGCTTGAAACTCACACCTAATACCGTCTTTGTGTGTACTGTGCGTTCGCATTTTGTTCAATACTCAAGTTTCCTAAAGTCACATGTTTGAACTCATCATCTCCGGATTTGGGCAGTACAAAATCGAGATGACGAATATTGAAAAGCTAGAGAGCGTGTTTGTAAACGTCAAATGCGTTTGCAAGTAAATTTATTGGCGTTGATTAAAAAATGTTCTGCAAACAGGATGGTTACATATACTACTTGTCATGACGCAATATCTACTTCAAAAAATGACCGACGGTCAAATTGACTTTGACTTGCCGTTTTCGCCGATATTGTGATCAGTTCATATTTTAGGGATAGATGTTTAAAGCGCGCTTAACTTCCTTTGGATTTTAAACAGTATCTTAAATTTTCAAATTATCAAATAAAGTTGGACAAGAATGTATGATTCAAGTTTTTGCTGATTCCGTGAAAATATTCCAAGCAGAGCGTTGTATTTAAAGTTACGTTGTCGATTTAAATCGACTATTTTGTATGTACAAAGTATTTGGAAAATTATTAACAAGTCGATAAAAGTCGATGTTTTTCTCGACTTTCTTTCAAGGCAGCTTACTTTTTGTCTAATCTCGAAGGTATAAACATTTTATGAACTAGTAACCAAAAAATCGATATAAAACGACATTTCAACTGGCTAAATCTATATTATTTGTAGCGAAAAATGCGGCTTCTTTGAGCTTGCCCCAGGTGTTCTAAGCGCTAGGACCAGCCCTGACTAGCCCACACTTTATGACCATTTAGTGACCTTTTAAATGGCACAATTGTATGGGGTGACATGGAATTTGTGAAGGTAAATTTTTTATCGGTTTGGTTGTACGTTGAGGTGTCAGTAATTTTCACAAAATCAAATCAATTTTAAAATTATTTTTGCAGTGTAATAATAAAGTACGCGAAAAACTCAATTCTGTATAATTCTTTTTAACAAGTTTAAAAGAATTGTTCTTATTTTACTAGAAGAAGAATTATTTTTGTAAGTTCACTTATTGTACGGACTTTACCTATGTTTTTACTGTGTTTTTATACGAGGATTCTATCCTTTGAGTAGTTCAACAAATTTTTAAATACAGGGTGGCGCACCAATTGTGCTACAATAAGAAATTCAAATAACTATTTTTTTTATTCGATGTATTTCATTTATTTTTTTTATTGGTTAGAAAATTAAATTTTATTTTAAATAGTAAGTTGTTTTTAAAGATTATAGACCGCAAATGACCTCCACGCTCTCCCACGCATATGCAGCACCAGATCAAAAAATTATTCATTGCGGCCTGAAGAGTTGAAGTTGGGATCGCCTCAATTATTGTCGTTATGGACTGCTTTAATTCAGTTAAATTCCTGGGCTTCGTTTTATACACCTAACCCCATAAAAAGAAGTCTGGTGCAGTCAGGTCAGGTGACCTTGGGGGCCAGCGAAGAGTGGAGTTCCTAGAAATTAATTTGTTTGCGAATTTTTTGTTTAGCTCCGCCATAACTGGTCTGGCTATATGTGCAGTTGCTCCATCTTGCTGAAACCAAACGCTGTTGAATGGTATACGTCTTCGGCGCAGTTCTGGGTAAAAAAACTCCTTCAACATCTTTAAATAACGGTCCCCATTGACAGTAACCGTTACACCATTTTCTTCAAAGAAGTACGGCCCGACAATACACCTTGATGAAACTGCGCACCACACAGGGACTCGTTCTGGGTGCAGTTCCGTCTCATGGAGCATTTCTGGATTAGACTCATTCCATATACGGCAATTTTGCTTGTTTACATTGCCGTTAAGATCAAAATGGGCCTCATCAGACATGAACAAACAATTGATCAATGTGTTGTCTTTTTCGGCCATTGATATCATTTTTTGGCAAAATTCCAGGCGAACAGGCAAATCCTGAGGGTTTAACTTGCTAGTAATTTGTACTTTGTACGGAAACAAGTTTAAATCGTCATGAAGTATCCGTTGTAATGACCGTCTACTAACTCCAATTTGCCCCGATAAGTTTCGGGTCGAAACGCTCGGATTGGCCTGTATTGCAGATGCTACTGCTGCGATTGTATCCTGAACCCGAACATTGGCATCTCGATGGTACGGCCTTCGTGCGATGCTTCCTGATTCGGCAAACATGTTTACAAACCTCATAATGGTCCATCTACTCGGGGGATTACCGCCAAACTCCCGCCTAAATTCCCTTTGGACGGAAATGACGGACTGCAAAGCATTGTACCGTTGCACTATCCAAATTCTTTTCTCCGTATCCCAAGCATCCATTTTTATAAATCTAAATAGTAACCTACAAAAATAAAAAAAAATAAGCCGATTACTCACACACAAATAAAGTTATTACATTTTATTTTTGTAGCACGATTCGTGCGCCACCCTGTATTATGAATTTTCATTTTGTTTCTATTTTCATATCTGTGTAAAGCCCATGGGGTCATGTCTTCCTTGCACCCGGCAATGAGAATTACACCCTAAAATATTATTGATGAATTTCTGAACACCCTGCATAACACCTCTTCGAACAGGGTTTCGACATTTGGGTCATTTTATGTTGCCGCATAGTGCAAGTAGGTATTTTCAAATTTCAATCGCATTTAACACTAAAATGACGAAGAAGTCTAGAAAGTTTTGTTATTTTGTTCTATTTTTTCCAGTTGGGTCAAATCTTCAAGATCTTTAAGATCAATCTTCAGCCTATATTGGAAAATTGGTAATTCGAATGGGATTTAACAAAAATACGACTTTTTGATTTCCATTATTCTTTTGAACTCTTGGCTAAGTTACCAACTTTGTTAAAAATCATTTAACTACACCTGGCACCGTTGAAACTATTAATTATTAAAACTTATTGTGTCACTTTTTATTACCTATTCCTCCGCTCCTTCTTCACATACAAAAACCTAACAAAAGAACCAAAAACTAAATATTGGTAAAAGTATTCTATTTTTTTTTTTTTAATTCGAAAAAAACTTTATTGCATCATATAAAAAATTGTAACAATAAAGTAGGTATACCCACCTATATTTTCATATTGTTATTTGCGAATTCTCATATTTTTTGGCAAATATAATAAAAATGTTGTCTACCAAACTAGATCACTAAAAAACAAACTTTCAACACAAAACAATCATAATTGTATTTTCGAAACAATGCCTTTACAATTTTGGTCCTTAAAAATATCCAATTTCAGCGAAATGCTTTATTTATCATTAAAACAAATTGGATTTCATTGTGATGGGATATTTTTTTATTACTACCTATACTTCTTGCTTACAGTTTTACGGATTACCAACACAAAAAATGAAACTAGGTATAATAGCAATAGGTAACTAGCAACGCGAAAAAATACATTTTTAAGAAATTGCAATCGTTGGTCCAGCAAAAACAAATCCTAGGAAATTCGAATATACATAGATCAACCTCTGGACACAATGTCCTTTCCTAGAAACAGCCAGTCCTGGATGGCGATGTAAAATATTTTGCATATTTTTAGCAAAACAACAAAATAACAGACCATTGTGTTGTCTAAAAATTAACTGCCGGCAAAACAACGGTCAATTTTCGGTCATCCACTGGATTTTTATTTATGGATATATGCTCTTAATGTTATTCATTTTTTTGTTTGCAAAAAACAGAAAGCCCATAAAAAAGGTCCTTAGAGATGCATTTGCATTTAACGGTGGTGGTGCGGCAAAGCGCAGAGGGAGGAAACAAAAAATAAAAACAGAAATCAACACAAAAATATTGCCACATCATAAAAACAGAGCGGTTGTCGTTCGGGAAGCAAACAAAAAAATCCAAATCAACGCAGGAAAAATGACAGTGTGTTTGTATGTCCAGAGTGTGTGACACAATATGAAGGTCCTGATGCAAACACAATGCCGAGACAAAAAAGAACTGACGTTCTTGTATAAAAATGTGTAAAAATCAACTTTGGCACTCCTGATGCGGCCAAGGTGTTTTTTATTGCCCCCAAAACCCTGGTGGATTTATGAAGAGTCTGGTCGTTCGTATGACCGGTCCCACATTCCAGAATATCAGGACTCTTATGGACAGAGGACTCGCTCTATGCTGACATAGTGGTAGTAACAGTCAATAACAAAGATTTCTGGTGGCAATCGGTGGCGGTCTGGTCACTTGATTGATGTTCTGCTCACGCCTCCTGTCGCCTGAATTTTATTGCCAACGACATCAAGGACGAAAAAAAATTAAAAAAAAAATTTGAACTGAAACTGCATGAACAAGAACATTCGCTTCCAAAAATTCACCCACTTAACCTGTTCTATATTGTATAGTTGAGTGCAGGTTAAGTGGGTGTTTGGTTTGCGAGTGCAAAAATATTGTGTAGAGAGAAGGATAGGTGTCTAAAGTATACCTACCGCATCAAGGATTTGTGCAACTACCTGTGATGCCTGGAGTCATGAAAAACGACAACAAAACCAACTTTTATGATTCAAAAATACACTACAACCCCCCGTGGAACCGCCTTTGCGTGTCATTTTTCAAAAACAATGCAAAAAAAAAAACTAGGTAAGCATCCTTAAACAAGGATTTAGTGTTACAAATATTTAGAAAAATATTTAGGATTAAATTGTACACGAAATACTGTGCATTTGATGCGCTATGCAAAATCTAGGAAAACCCTTTTGCTGGACAATGTGTGTAGAGGAACAGCAATATACAAACCATCAATAATATACATAATACATTTGTATAGGTGGAATATTTGGCACTATTATCTCTATATATCGATATTGAAACGACCCAAAAAGATTATATAGCACCGAAAGGGGTGTTAACTGTTTTGGAAAAATATATAATAATGGGTTGACTTGCGAAGGACAATGAACACCGCTATATAGATTTGGTTTTGTAGGTGAATGTTTGTTATTTTAGATGAAAAGGATTCCGGAAGGATGGCCGTAAGCTGTGTAATTTAACTATAATTACTACCGAATGACCTTCAGAATTCTGTCGCCAATTTTCTTGGGCGAATCCGAGTATAAAGTGACAATTTCAATTCTTAGAACATCAACTACTTATAAAGATTGAAAAAAAACATGATATTGTTAAAAAGAAAGGAGTCACGTTTTGTTTAGTTTTGATTTTATTGATATTGGTATGCCACTTTATTTTTTTATATAGAAAAGCTTAAGAGGAGTAACCGAAGAATTTAATTTTTATTGATGGATGGATTGTGGCTAAGATTCTGCATAATTTCACACATTTTATTTATCTTCATCAATCAACACATTTCTAGCGATGATGAAAACTTGTACATAGAAAAATTAAAATATACTTAGTCACTGGTCAGACCCGGAGCCATTGATGCATCCATAAAAAAATGTATTGTAAGTTTAGTTATGAGGGTCAACTTAGCAAAGCAACTTTGAAGAATCGAGAAATTAATTGGTGGATAGTTTGCTGTTTATTAATCGTGACAAGTTAGAATCTGTCGTTCTATGTTTTCTATGTTTTTTTTTAATGGTTAAAATTTCTAAGAATTTATTATTTTAGTGCTTAATAATGTGCCCTTAATTAGTGGTTGATTAGTTGTGACTATTTTTTTTTCTTTTTTATTTGGTGCTTTGCTAGTTCAATGTCAAGTTAGCAAAGTAACTTTCAGGGATCGAATAATCCTTAGGTTAGTCCGAAATGTTCGTTCTTTGGCTTCTATGTTTTTTTTTAACTGTTAAACTTCTCAAATTTAATATTTTTGTTCTTAATTATTTGCGGTTAATTAGTTGTGACAATTTCTAATTTGTCGTTCAATGTATTTATGTTTTTTTGGGTGCTTACTTGACATAGTTCGAAAAGTGGAAAAAACTTCGTATGCTTAATGTTTTATGGCTTAATAATTTGCTGTTAGTCAGTCATTAATTATTTAGTGGAGAAAAACTTTACCCTTAAAATATTAAGGAATAAATTGAAGAGTTTTTGAAATTTTTACCACTTGTCGAAACAGTCATTGAAAACAGTGAACGATAAATTCTAAATTGTCAGAACTTATTAATCACTAATTAACCGTGAATTATTAAGCCATATACCATTCGGTTAAAGCAGTTTTAACGCCCTTTTTGAGGTGGTGCTAGCGCTATGATACAACATCAATTTCAAGTTAGCAAGGAACCCAAAAAACGTAAAAAACATTGCAGGTACGACAATTTCAAAATTGTCACAATAGTTTAAAGACTAGTCAAAGCAGCTTAGAAGAATTTTGGTATTCGAATTTTATGTTTATATTAATAAACTTAATATCAATAAGCAAATATAAAATAAATTTTCAACAAAAATCAACAATTTGATTTTGAAATATCGAATTTTCCAAAATTTTTTTTTGTTTTCATAAAAAATGTTTGTTAAGAAAATTTTGATATGCAATTTTAGATATACTTTTAGGAGATTTTTCTATGCAAAAAAGTATATATTGAGTTTTCAAAAATCTTGAAAGTTTTTCTTTTTAATCTAAAAAGTATTTTTTTTCTTCTTCCTCATGTAAAATAGAATGAACGACCTGCACGTACTTGCTCTTATGTTCAAGTTGCTTGTAACTTAAGAACTTTAAAAATTTTGTAAGTAATCATAAAAAAAAATTAAGTATTAGGTATGTCATTTGAATACTTGAACATATATGAATATCAGAGTGGTCCTTATGTTGTTTTTTTTTTTTTAATTCTGAGATGGAAAGGCATCAAATGGCTCTTCATAGAAAAAAAAATTTTCCTAATTTTTTCAGATTTTTATTTCACCCCCAAGCCTCTCTATTTTCACTTTAGGTACTAATTATGGCATAAGGGTGATTCTTATAAAACACGAAAAAATTAATCTAAGGGTATAGATAAGGTTAAGTCGAGAAAAAAAAAATAGTATTGGTGGGGTCCCAAAATTTGGAACAAAACAGAAACAATTTTTTTTTTAAACAGGATAACTTACAATGCCACGCCTTAGCTTTTTTGAAAGCCACAATTCCATTCTATAATATGTTTCCTAAATAAAGTTTTTATTGCAAATAGTTTTGAAAATATAGTTTTCAAACTTAAAAATTAAAAAAAAATATACACAATTTTTTAAAGAATAAAATTATTTTTCAGAAACTATTTAAAATAAAAACTTTATTTAGGAAACATATTATAGAATGAAATTGTGGCTTTAAAAAAAGCTAAGACATTGTAAGTTTTCCCGTTTTTTTTTTTAAATAATTTTTGTCTGTTCTTAGCCAAATTTGAAGAAAACTACCCCTCCTGCCTTAAGGGTGGAAATAGACCCTCCTCCAATACATTTTTGTTCTCGTCTGAATCAAATCTATACATTCTGATTTATTTTTCCGTACTATAAGAATAATCCTTTACCCATAATAAGAACCAAAGTGAAAATAGGGTGACCAGGGGGGTGAAATAAAAATCTGAAAAAATTAGGGAAATATTTTTTTCAACGTTTTGAATCGACTGAGGGCTATCCAAGACTACGTCCAATTAAAGGACCATCGTAATGAATATATTCAAAAGAAATTTAAATCGTCAGAGCGGTTTTCTTAAAAACAATTTTTTTAAATATTTAAAATTGGTAACATTTAAAAAAAAATTCAAATCGGTTATGCCTTTTATGAGAACATCGAAAATGAAAAAAAAAACATTTGTGTCAGAGGTACCGTTAATAAAAGTTTTTGGTACACAATTTTTTTTATTAAAATGTTCAGCTTTTTTATCAAAGTCCTTGGAGCCATTTGCAAGAAAAAAAAAGCTTCTCCTTAACGATTGTATGGCAAGTACCGTTATATTTGGAGTTAAAAAGAAAACAAATTTTCCCCTATTCGATCACGTTTAATTGAAGAGAGCCTGTTTTTGTATATGTAATTCACTTCTGAGGGTAGAGTTTGTTATCCAAGGTAAACGAGCACTTATGAATGCTGTAAAAATTTAATTTTATAAATCGTGAAGAGATCTTTGTAAATACTGTTATGAAAAAAAAATCTATTTTTAATATATGTTCAGCAAGAGAAGAAGCGTTTTTTGGACATGGATCAAATGCTAGTGTAGAAAACGAATGAAGGTTTCATTTGACATTAGAAGGCTGATCTGGTGATATGTTGGCTATCACTATCACATAGGAACCATAATCCAACACAATTTTATCGATTTTTGACTTCTCCCAACAAGGAGTAGTTTATGAATACTCTGGTTAGCGGCTCTGGACCTTTGGTAGTTGGCACCTCATATATGCGAAACTTAAAAAAAGATAAAGCCATCTAATTGATCATTAATTGGTCAGAAAAGGTCTACTAGTCCTAGGAAACTGGTCAGCTTTATGAAAATTGTAATCAAGGCTTAGTTGTTCAATGTCATGTGAGATTTTTAACACTTTATTTATTTGAAATTTGAAAAAAAAAAAATGAATACTTACTACTTGAAAGGTCATAAAATCTATATAAGAAGTCATTGATTTTTTGTTTTAATACATTTTTTAAAATTTTTGTGAATGCGGTCGTAACGATTTTTGGCACTTTATTTATGAAAAATTTGCAAGAAATTAATACCACCCGAAAAGGGCTCTGAACCTTTGGCACCTCATATATGGAAAATTTGATATTTTAGAATGTCATCTAATTGGTCAGTAATTGGTCAAGAAAGGTCAACTAGTCCTAGAAATTGGTCAGCCCTTGATAACTAGTTATAAGGACTTAAAGTTTCTCAAGGTCACTCAAGGTCACGCGTGATTTTTGGCACCTCATTTATGGGAAATTTACAAAAAAACGATGCCATCTGAAAGATTTGTGGATAGTGATAAAAGGTCAACTATTTTCAGTAACTGGTCAGCTATAGTTTTTTTTTCTATGAATTTTCAAAAATCGTTTCAAGGTCACAAAAAAAACTTTTGGCACCTCATTTGGGTCATTTCAAATAAGCAAGTATGCCATTTGAAAGGCCATTTCACGGTCATAAAAGGTCAGCTATTTTCAGAAATTGGTCAGGCATAGTTTTTTTTTAATAAATTTTTAATTTATTTAAAAAAAAATTTCAAGGTCATAGCGATTTTTGGCACCTCTTTTATGGGAAATTTGCAAAAAATATATACCATCTGAAAGATCTCTAGATCTATATAAAAGGTCAGCTATTTTCAATAATTGGTCAGCGATAGATTTTTTTAATAATTTTTTTTTTAATTTCAAGGTCATAGCGATTTTTGGCACCTCATTTATGGGAAATTTGGGAAAATTGCATACATTCTGAAGGATCTCTTGATCTATATAAAAGGTCAGCTAGTTTTAGTAATTGGTCAGCCATAGATTTTTTTTAATGAATTTTTGAATTTTTGTTCAAGGTCATAGCGATTTTTGGCACCTCATTTATGGGAAATTTGCGAAAATTGCATGCCATCTGAAACATCTCTAGATCTATATAAAAGGTCAGCTAGTTTCAGTAATTGGTCAGCGATAGATTATTTTTTACGATTTAAACAAAAAAAAAAAAATTCAAGGTCACGAACGATTTTTGGCACCTCATTTGGGTAATTTTCCAAAAAAAAATATACTATGTGATAGGTTACTCGGTCATCATAAAAGGTCAGTTAGATTCAGTAATTGGTCAGTCATATTTTTTTTTTAATTAATTCTTAAAGTATTTGTATGTAGGTCACAGTATAGATAGATTCGGGTAATTTAAAAAATTTTTAAATAGATATAGATCCAAGAGATTCTGAGAAAATCATGGTGGATCAAACCAAACACTTTCTTTTTCAAGATGGCGGTCATTCCCTTACCCCGGCACCTCAAAAACTTGGTTTCTTAAAGAAGAGATGCAGCCAAACTCAAATCGTACCCATCGATTATGGAAATTTTAATAAATTTTTTGACAAAATTTAATCCACCATGATTTTCTCAGAATCTATTGGATCTATATCTATTTAAAAATTTTTTAAATTACCCGAATCTATCTATACTGTGACCTACATACAAATACTTTAAGAATTAATTAAAAAAAAAATATGACTGACCAATTACTGAATCTAACTTACCTTTTATGATGACCGAGTAACCTATCACATAGTATATTTTTTTTTGGAAAATTACCCAAATGAGGTGCCAAAAATCGTTCGTGACCTTGAATTTTTTTTTTTTTGTTTAAATCGTAAAAAATAATCTATCGCTGACCAATTACTGAAACTAGCTGACCTTTTATATAGATCTAGAGATGTTTCAGATGGCATGCAATTTTCCCAAATTTCCCATAAATGAGATGCCAAAAATCGCTATGACCTTGAAATTAAAAAAAAAATTATTAAAAAAAATCTATCGCTGACCAATTATTGAAAATAGCTGACCTTTTATATAGATCTAGAGATCTTTCAGATGGTATATATTTTTTGCAAATTTCCCATAAAAGAGGTGCCAAAAATCGCTATGACCTTGAAATTTTTTTTTAAATAAATTAAAAATTTATTAAAAAAAAACTATGCCTGACCAATTTCTGAAAATAGCTGACCTTTTATGACCGTGAAATGGCCTTTCAAATGGCATACTTGCTTATTTGAAATGACCCAAATGAGGTGCCAAAAGTTTTTTTTGTGACCTTGAAACGATTTTTGAAAATTCATAGAAAAAAAAACTATAGCTGACCAGTTACTGAAAATAGTTGACCTTTTATCACTATCCACAAATCTTTCAGATGGCATCGTTTTTTTGTAAATTTCCCATAAATGAGGTGCCAAAAATCACGCGTGACCTTGAGTGACCTTGAGAAACTTTAAGTCCTTATAACTAGTTATCAAGGGCTGACCAATTTCTAGGACTAGTTGACCTTTCTTGACCAATTACTGACCAATTAGATGACATTCTAAAATATCAAATTTCCCATATATGAGGTGCCAAAGGTTCAGAGCCCCCGAAAAGCTCTAAGATCTTATATAGTTCTAAGTGCCTCTCAGGTGGTATTAGTTTTTTGTTGCCAATAGATGAGGTGTCAAAAATTGCTACGACCTTAGTTTTTAAAAATTTCCCATAGATGAGGTGTCAAAAATTGCTACGACCTTAGTTTTTAAAAATTCATAAGAAAATGAATTGGTGAACAATATTATTTACTAAAAATTGCTGGCTTATTATGACCGAGAAGTTTCCTTTAAAATGGAATACTTTTCTTTTAATTGACCCAAATGAGGTGCCAAACGATTTTTTTTTTAACTTGAAGCGACCTTTAAACATTCATAGAAAAAAATCTATGGCTGACCAATTACTGAAAACAATTGACCTTTTAGCCAATCTAGACATCTTTCGGATGATAACATTTTTTTTTTGTAAATTTCCTATAAATGAGGTGTCAAACACGCGTGACCTTGAGAAACTTTAAGCGTTGATTACAATTTACCTAGGGCTGACCAATTTCTATTACTAATTGACCTTTTCTGATCAATTACTAGCCATGGCATTTTTTTTTTTAATTTCCCATATATGAGGTGCCTTAGGTCCATACCCCTGGTTTTCACTATTTCTTGCTCTTGCTCTACCACTAAGAAACTTTCATTTCAGATAGCAGAGTCTTCAGAATATTCATACAGATAGCTTTTCTTTATTCTTCTAAATGGTTTTTTTGGAAAAAAAAAAACTGACAATAGGAATATTGATCACTGTAAAAACTATAATTTTTGACAAATCCGTTTGATTTTTTTTTTGTGAATATGGCTAAAAAATGACAAGCATTTTGGATACAAATTCTTAAGATCATAGCGCTTCCTATATATTAAATGTCAATTCAAATTATCAAACAGCCCTCATACGTACCAAATTTCAAGGAGACCTATTTAATTTCAACAGTTTAGGGTTTGATCGAACTCAGAGAAAGCATCAGGTAACAGAACCTAGTTTCTAATCTATTATACCTAATTATCAGGTTGTGCTCAGGTTAACTGTTTAACAAGATACCTGATTTAAACAACATGTTAAATCAACGTAGGTTGTAGGTAAAATCAGCATGACACTGTTTAATCTAACTCTGACTTAGATAAGTAATCCTGTAAATTTAATATGAAATTCTGGTTAGTTTAAAGTGACCAATGTCAAATCAACCATGTAGTCTTTTTAAATTAACTAGGTATAGTGTCACTTTTAACCAGTTTCACCTATGTAGTTTACATGGTACCTTGTTAGACTAAACTTATAACAATGTTTATTGCACATATCTGTGGTGGTGGTGGTAAGGAACCAGATGAGTTGAGATACCCAGAAGGAAATTATGGCTTTTCGATTGCGGAGCATTCCTTCAATTACTATAAACTCTAAATAAATTAAACTTTATCTCGAATACCCATCACATTATTGTTTAATCAGTCGTTTTTATAAACTTTGTCTAACTTTAGACAGCCTTCAAAAAGTTATTAATAAACTTTCTTTACTATTGTCCTAAAGTTTTCTCACTTGAATAACGAAATCGATTGACTAAGATGAGTCTAACTTGACATTTTATTTAATTTAATAAAGCATATTTTTAACTATAAAGGACTTTTAAAAATCTGTCTAACTAGTCAACCTTCTAAAAAATCTAATAAATAAGGCTGTATATATTTATTCTCCTTGTAAACCTTGCCGAAAGGGGCATCTACTTCATCTTTGTTAATAATTTTTTCTCTACAATAACTTTCTAAGAACGATATTCCTTACAAATCAGATTTTGATTGTGGCTCAAATATTTATTAATCTCTGTTAAATAAATATTCCATTTTTTGTATGAGTAGGCATGTACGATGCAAACTTAGCGACTCAACTATCCACCTTTTTTATAAAATATAAATTCCTGATGGCCAGGCTTATACATCATCTGTCTATACGCAAGTATGTAGAACGAATTTTACCATATAGTCTTTTCTATAAATAATTCACTTTGTCTTGATTAAAGTAAAGCCAAAAATACTCGGTGATATATTTGTCTGGATCTGAATATGGAGACAAATCCGGAATAATTTCTCATCTTCCCGAGTAAAAGTTTCAACCCCTCCATCCGAAAGAATGTTTGTTCTTCCGCTTTCGACAAACAATGTTCAATGAGCGATGAATGCAAAGCAAATCACATACAGTAACAGTCTCCACGCGACATATAATATGCGTTCGGGATCAATTTTTCGGCATTCTCTCGTTCGTCTCGTCTTTATAGTCAACCCTTTTCTATGTGTATATGAAAATATTCTTTTATTTTTACTGGCAGAACGCGGAGGAGGATGCGTCTATAAAGCCCATCAATTCATCTCGGCATATAGAACCATAAGAAGGTCCATATCTTATGGTGAGATAAATGGCATCTTTAAGGGATACATATACATGTGTATAGTATATGCAGGGCAAACAAAACACATGTGTAAGTATAAGACAAGGCATGTGCTAGGCTTTGATGCTTCTTTCACTTTCACCCTTTTTCAAACATCTAAAGCTATAGGAGTATAACCTCTTAAAAGCCTTTATTTTTGGCTGAAAGAAAAGGACTAATTCAATTTTATTACTGTGCTCACTCAAGGAGTCAATGAGCTTCCATTTGTGTCCTGATGACGGGAGTCTTTGGAACAGCAAACATACAAAAGACAACGAGGTGTTGGTAATGGTTAATCGTGTTGCGCGAAAGTTTTCGAAAATTGTTTTAATTCTTAGGTTTGAATTAATGATGAGGTGTCGACTGTTTATAAAGTGTGTATAGGTATAGGATTGAAAAGGATATTTTGTGTATAGTTGTCGCTAATCCTTGGGCTCAAATTGAAAGACAAGAAAATTCGAATAATTTATGTGTTTGGGTGGTTCGTTGGTATACAGAACTGTATATGGAGGTCTGAAGGAATATTAATCGCAAGGATTTACACATTTAATGTGTAAAGTATTTTGAAATGATGGTTGTACGTATACCTTCCTACAGTTTCAACAGAAGATTGAAACTGGCACGAGGATATAAATACGAGAAAGAGTTCTTCTTCAAAGGGGTGGAAATACATCACTTAGTACAAAGGAGTGTTGGAACCTAATTCGTTTTTTGGTGAACCAACATAAGTATGAGAACAAAGATTCAAAGGCTTTGATTCTGCTCTGTTCTGAAAGCCTTATCACATAATTGAAAGGATTGGCATGAGTTTAAAGACAGTTTGAATTTAAAAAAAAAATGGGATATCGAGCATGAAATGCTAAGGCTGGATTAAGGTCTTTGTTTGATTGATTCTTTTAAGGAATTCTTTTTGAAATATGTAAAATAAGTATATGGTTTCTACAAGTAGCCTTATTAGTTGAATTTTGACAGAATATAGGGAGAGTTTATAATAAGCGTTTTTAGTCTCATTTCCACCAGGAAGATTAAGTAAACTATCCTTAGATAACTCCTATTAAGTGACCCTAAACAATTATCAGGTTAGGTAAGGTTGAAGTGGCTGTCAGTCGTAAAATTGACACACTAAGACCATAATTTGGTCGATTGAAATAACTCATGAATCTAGGATGCTCTTTCCCTACTCGGTGAACCATTTAGAGCTTCTTATGAGGCTACGTATGAGACTACCTTTTTGATAAGCCGCGTTGTGTGCTAACTTATAAAATAGTGTCCGGTTGCGAGTAATTCGGATAATCATTTTAAAGAAATAGTATGCCAAGTCAAACTTCTATTTTCAGCCAGAATAAAAATTAATTAAATTGAATTGGAATGAATCGAATTGAATTAAATTGAATTGAATTAAATTGAATTGAATTGAATTGAATTGAATTGAATTTAATTTAATTTAATTTGTTTCTCGTGGGTAAGTGCAAAACCTGCATAAGGCTCTATGAGGACCGAAAAACACGAGCTCATAGGTGTGTGAGATTCTTACTACACTAAAACAACGTCCACTTCTCGATTGCAAAGTTGAAACTTATCTAGCAATTTTTGCAGGTTACTTTCCGGTGAAAATTCCTGCTTATTCCGCAATTTTAAAGCGCTTTTCCATTCAACGCATCAAGTCGGAAGGTTTTGTTCTTCAAAGACTTCGTTCTAAATTCAACTCATCAACAATTTCAATAATCGTTGAATTAGTGCGTTCTAATAGCTGATTTCTATGATTTCACGTAAGATTCTTTATTTTGTCCTGAGCTGTAGAAATCCCGAGATCACTGTGAAGATCTTCGGTTTTTTATACCACGGAACATTTACAAATGAACTAAGCAATTTATTTTCAAACGTTTGAAAGTTATTTATATTTGTATCGCGGGGAAAACCCCAGAGTTGTATACAAAATGTCCAAATAGATTTAAGTACTTGCCTTTATAAAATCAACTACTTAACTTTGACTATATACCAAGTAGCCAGTTCATATCTGTTAATTTACTTTTTAGTTCCTCGCATTTCTTTTTTGCTTGAGGCTTCCATTTCAATTTCGGGTGAAGAGTCATTCCCTCATTTGCAATTGGAACACGAGCGGTATTATGAAAGATTAGTACTATTTATTATTTTATACCTAAAGTCCACATGGACTGACTTTTGTTCTTTGAAAGCCATTTGCCATGTTTTTGTCCACTCATTGACATTATTAAGAGCTTTTTGTAATTTAATTGTAGCTTCACTAATCGTTTTGCCTACTGCTAGTATTGCAGTATAATCAGCTTACGTGACTACGATAGTGTCTTCTGTTCGAGGTATATCGCGTGTAAATAAAGAGAACAGAATTGGGCCTAATACACTTCCTTATGGTACCCCAAATTTGAAACTAGAATAATCATTTCCGTGTATTGCAGGAGAAAGTCTGTTATCTAGATATCCATTTAGAATGTTATAAAGTCAAGCGGAACTTGTCTTAATTTAAATTTGAGGCCTTCGTGTCACACCTTGTCAAACGCCTGCAACACGTCCAAAAAGACTATCGAACAAAATTTCTTTTCTTCAAGAGCTCTCTCAATTACGTTAGTAATTATATGCACTTGATCAATTGTCGAATGCTTGCTTCTAAATCCGAACTGATGTTCAGGTATTAATTGTTTTTCTTCCATTTTATCGGCTGCAGATGCAAGAGTAGTATGCTTTCAAAAACTTTTGAAGTAATGGAAGGCAGCGAAATCGGTCTATAAGACTTCTTTTTGTGAGATTGTTTGCCAGGTTTCAAATTATTTGAATTGAATTGAATTGTATTCAATGGAATTGCTTAAATTATTCAAACACAAACAATCTGCCATCAATTGTGCAAGGAATATGGAAAGCTCAATTTTTTTCCTTTGGGGGAGCGAAGAAATGCTTAATGCGCCATAAGGAGGCCTATTCGGCGTTGACCCATTGACCAGCCTCTTCTTCTCTTTTTTTTCTTCTGAAAATATGTTCATGTAGCTAAGCACTTTTTGCCAGCTCTCGTAACTCTGTAGCATCTTCTCTACGATGTTCTCTGTCGTGATGGTGCCAATACTTATCTGCAGGTTTTGCGAAGGCTTTTCCATCTGCTGCAAGCGATGAAGGTATGGTTTACGTCATCTTCTAGCGAGTCTCTGTACTGGAAGGCTGGACTACTGGTTTTGCCGATTTTGTGAGGAAAGACCTTGAAATATCCGTGTCCGGTGAGTAACTGGGTGACGTAGTAGATGACCTCACCGTGTTTCCGGTCGTTCCACACAGCCACGTTCCTGATCAGCTTCGCTATCCATCTTCCTCTGTTTTTGAGCTCCAACGGTATTGCCACTTCTGTGTCGTGAGCTGCTTAGCCTCCTTGGATGCCGTACGTACTTCCTTACTGTCGCTAGGAGGTCGATGGGGGCCACTACTGCGAATATCAGGACGGTTGGTCCCGAAACCGTTCGGGAAGAGCTAGCTACACGTAGAGCTCTGCTCCTTTGCACCACCGCCATCTGTTTCCGGT
The DNA here is from genome assembly GCA_946251815.1 of Dasysyrphus albostriatus. Classification (NCBI taxonomy): domain Eukaryota; kingdom Metazoa; phylum Arthropoda; class Insecta; order Diptera; family Syrphidae; genus Dasysyrphus; species Dasysyrphus albostriatus. Next base: position 52,755,775 of record OX276336.1, read on the forward strand.
AATTTTCTTGTTTAAGATCATCTGCCCAGATTTCGCTGCAATACAGAAAGATGGAGTGTGTTGACGCCATCGGTTACGTTCGCTTACTGGCCGTTGGACTATCAACATTTGCCATCAGCCTGCTCAGTGATGCAAGTGTTTTTGAGGCTCATTCTGATGCTGCCTTTATGCGTTGCTAGTGGGTTAGCTTTGTGTCGAGTTTCAATCCCAAGTACTTCACTGCGGCGCTGCTTCTTAAAACCTCTGCCCCGATTTCGAAGTCGATTTGTGTGGGGATCCGCTTCTTCGTAAGAAGTTTTCTGCGTTGCAAGGCTGGTCCGTCCTTGACCATCCACGAATTTACTCGTCGCATGACCTGGTTCAACTTTCTTTGCGCGCTATCGGTGTCTCGTGCCGTAATCACCGCAGCGATGTCGTCTGCGTACCCGACCAGAAAGACATCCTCAGGCATCTCCAAGTAAAGGATGTTGTTGTAGGAGAGGTTTCATAGATCTGGGCCTAAGATCGATCCCTGCGCTGTGCCTGATGTTACTTGCATCCTTTGCGGGCCTTCTTTAGTCTCGTAAAGCAACTCAGTGGAGATAGTCCTTCACTATCCGCAGGAGATATGCTGGAATGTGGAACCTCCGTCCGAGTGCGTCCAGTATATCGCTCCACCTGGCTGAGTTGAAGGCATTCCGTACGTCCAGGGTTGCCTGCAAGACGATCTTCCGGGAGTAGTGGTTGCCCTAATGAGCGATTGGAGTGGCGTTCACTAATTCCTTTATGGCTCCAATCGTAGAGCGACTCCTCCTTAAAACAAACTGCCTCTCTGACAGATCGCCTGGCGTTTGTACTGCTGGAAAGAACTAAGGGTAATGCTATAAAATTTACGCAAGGCGTATTAGAGAAAAGTTGTTCAATGGAAGATCAGTTTTTGATGTCTCCCCGAGGCAAATTTTTAATTTGACACCCCATAGAGAATTTTTTTCTCCACTTCGATATTTTGGTATTGCTTCGAAGGCACTGGGCAGCACAATAAAATGCAGCGTGGCTGTGGGTGATGTGTGAGTGAGATTTTGTTTTTTACATGATCCTGAATTGAGTATATGATATTTCGAACTATTCCTTCCTTTCGAGAAAACATTACTTGTTTTTTTTATAGGACAAAGCGAAACGTTGCGATCAAATTTTTCACAACAGAATAAAATGTTTTAAGTGTAAAATTGTCAAGTGAAACCAAACATATTGAAAAATGGGCAGTGTGACCAATCTTTCAGAAACGCAAGGGTGAATTAATTTTTGGCTTTAAGCATGATTAGATGCCTATGCCCCAAAAAACATAGGTAGGTATTCAGTAATAAAACCCTTGAACGTAATTGCTCCTTTGTTCCCCTGCTTTTCCGGCCTACTACTTAACTGTCGGTAATATTTCAAAGCCCTGCTAATTTTACTAAAGAAAACGAACAACCTATCAGTTTTTCCTATAGTGAATAGATGTATGTACCTACCTACATATTCAGATAACGAAGTATACGTGGGTAGGTTACTTATAGGTTACTTATAATTTCTTATTTCCTCTTCCAAATATTGTGAACTTCCTAGGAAGTAAAGTTGGTACCTACCTATATACTTTACCTAGGAATCGTTAAAACCAATACTCAACATTCACCACCTTAGAGTAAGTAGGTATGTACCTACGTATGTTATAAAAAATTAAAACAAAAAAACCTGAAGAAGATTCCAATATTTGTTCGGAATTGGGTCAACGCTCCATTTTTACTTAAAATAGGTGACTTACGGAGTTATTAACAACATACCAACCAACCCACCATCCCTCAACCATTTAAGAGAAAATAAAACTTTTTTTTCAAAACACCTTTTCATTCAATCTGTCAATCTTTCCAACACATTCCTACAGCTCTCCTGAGCAATCTTTTTTATTCACCAGCTAATACCTACCTACCTTATATTGCCAATGGAACTTTCCAAAACAAAAAAAAAAAACAAAAAATCAAAACAAAAAATACAAACCCCCAACACTGGAGCGCAGTGCGGCCACAACTGAAAACCAAGAAACATACACTCGAAGAGCCGCATATAACTGGTCGTTATTAGCCGTTAGCCATAGCCAAGGCAGGTATTTAGTTCAAGAGAACCACTTTCCACATTCAATGAATTGAACGCTCTATCTCTCTTATCCTTATTCCTCAATCCTCTTCCTTCTTCCCAATAAATCTCCTTGTTCATATTCGAATGAAATTCTCCCAGGGAATTCCACCCTACCGATTCTGGTTAAACACAGAAAACGCAAAAACCAACCACCTCTACCCCCATTCATTCACCAACCACCCACAAAGCGTCAAACCTTAAAGTACACAAAACACACGAAAAAAATCAAAAAGAATATAATGTACCTACCTACCTAAAACAATATGGCGCGCGCACGGATCTCTCTTTGGTTTCCTTTATTTTTTTTTTTGTGTTCATTTTGGAGGAACAATTTTTGTATGCTTCGTTTGTGTACTTATTTCTCTAGTCATTCCAATCGATGGCATCACCACCAGGCACTAGGGTTGGAAAAATGGACATCTTGACGATATACCCACCACACGGCACACGATAACGGTAGTAGTTGCGCTGTCTATAATCACATTTACTTCCACTTCTTGTGGCCATCCACAGGGTTGTTCAGTTGCGGCCAAAAATTCGTGGATGGGGGTGTCACCACACATCAGCCATTCACTCAATGGAAATTCTCCTTTTTTTTATTCATCTTACACACAAAAATGTGTGAGTGTATGTGGTGAGAATTTGTATGTGTCTATAAAGGACAGAGGGAGACGGGAGAAAACCACTACAAATGGCTTTGAGGAAACAAAAAAAATATACCCACCACACCACATAAGTCAACAACAAAAAAAAAACAGTAACCAGAGACGAGAGAGAAATGGGAAAAAAATTCATATTGTTTCTCCTATTTTTAAGGGTGAGTAACGGAGCGGAACGAATGTAGAAAAAAAGCATGGAATTCCATTGGAAAGCGGAGAAAAAGAAAATGGAAAATACCTTCCTTCAAAGAAAATAAGATCAGCATTCGAAGGCGGAGTATATTATGAGTGTTGGGCTGTTGATGTATGTGTTTAGGTCACTCACAGAGGTGTATTTTATTTGAGCAGTGTTGTCTGTGGTGAATTATTTTGTATTTTTATTCTATACATTGAGTGGAATAGCTTGATTTTTTAAGGGATGCTGATGCTGAAGAAGATTAAAGATGAGATCGGAATCGGAAGCATAATGAAGATCAGAATTGAGACCAAGTTTTTCTTGTTAGATTTTTTACTGCTGGCTTTGGGGACTAGTGAAGAAGACTAATGTTGTTGGGAATCAATTTGATTTTGTTAACAGGTCTATTTGTAGGGGAACACGAAATGGAACTGGGTCGTTTGACAGGGAATAGGTTTTTTTTGAACTAACCTAACCCCCTAAAAATAATAGATTACACACATATTCCCTAGCGAAATGTTTTCCAGCGAGTTAAGGGGGGGGGGCTGGGTTAGGGTAGGTAAATCATGGACTCCGATAGAAAAAGACAAGTACCGAGGTAGGTAAATATTTGTCGAAGGAGTAAGAATTTAAAATATGTTGGCAGCGTAGTATTTTCCAGTACAAGGGAGGAATGTCCCCCTCGCTCCCCTCAGGGCTTTTAATTTTAGGTTATGAATAGACTGGGACATTCACAAAAGAAGTAATATGAGTCCTCCACTGCCTCTTCATCCTTACACTTCCTACACAAGTCCATCGAAGTCAAACACAGTCTCCTCAGATTAGACTATACCTATTAGGCAATCGTAGGTAGGGGCACTTGCCCCCCTAGTCACAATATATTTCTTACATTGGGCAACTTATCTTCTTTTGAAAGCAAGATTTCTGTACCAAAACTATTATTTGAATGGGGTTGCCACCCATTACCGAAATTCTGAATGAGTTTGTTGACCCCCCCCCCCCCCTTCTAACCGATATCCTACGTACGCCCTTGCCATTAAGTTGAGGCTCGTGGATTCCAAGCTAACTATATACTCTTACGAAGAATACTTAGAGAGTGTGGGTCTATAAGCATCCTTGTTCCAATATCCATTTAGACATAGGTAGTCGAGGGCTGATTCGATAAAATCGGTCATGAATAGATGAAAATTGTAACAAAATGGGTTCTGCTCCATTTTTCAATACTTTTCGACGAATCGATTACTGTCAAAATAGAATGTAGGATAAAGCGAAGATTTTGCTAATTTACTACATCAGACCTTAAGGCACCTGTAGGGTTTTTTCCTCCAAGGGGGGGTGGAGGATTAATCATGATCTCCAACAGAAAAAAAGAAAAGTATTCATCATGCACTTTCAAACATTCCACTTTTGCATGCATTTCCAAATTCGATAAATTCTGTTTCCGTCGAAATTTCAATCTTCATGATTCACCTTCAAAAAACATAGAAATGAAATACATATACTCGTATAAACATACTCCAAAAATTCAAATGAGCATCGCATAGTTTTTAAATTCTACCGATTTTAACTTCAAACAAGAAGAGATTTCTTAAAGAATGCTGTGACGATAGAAAAACAATTCTCGGTTCATAGAATTTTCAATTATTACAATCAGCCTTATTGTGAGTTTCACGTGAACAACATTCCACTTGGAAAAATTGACATTTCACTTTTGCCCTAAAAATGAAAATTCCTATTTTTTGTGAGTACCTACTTACTCGTATTTCGTGCAAAACGTGTCGTTAAATTCTCCTTTATTTTTTGACAAAAATGAAACATAAACAGAGGGTACTGGTGCCATTTGTGCAAGTTTTTTTTAGTTTATTTTAGGTCAAGAAAGGTTCGGGCGAAACTCATCATAATCAGCCTTATTATGAAATTTACATGGAAAATAATTTGCCCGAAAAATGTTTGTTCCCCCGGAATTTTAAAAGCTATTATAATGAGATTCGCCTGAACTTCTCTTGGCCTAAAATAAATAAGAACTTGCGCAACAGCACCCAGTCAGTACCCTGTGTTTTTTTTTCGTTTGCTGACAAAAAACAATATGTGATTATGCTCACAAAAAAGTGGAATTTTCGTTTTTCGGATGAAATTCACAATAGGCGAAAAGTAGAATGTTAATTTTTCCGCGTGGAATGTTATTCACGTGAAACTCACAATAAGGCTGAATAGCTTTTAAAATTCTGGGGAAACAAATATTTTCCAGGTGAAACTCACAGTAAGACTGAATATTTTTGGAAACTGAAATTTGCAAAATCTTGTCCTCTTGACCAATCGTTTTCGACTCAAAGCTAAAATAACAACATCATAGTATTTGCTTTCACAAGCTGCTTAGCAGTTTTCAAAGGTAAATATAGAGCCGTAATCCGAAGCGGGAAAATATATTTAGTCCAATGAAGAGTTTCATGCGAACATCATTCCACGGGGAAAAATTGACATTTGACATTTCGCCTATCGTGAGTTTCATCCGAAAAACGAAAATTCCCTTTTTTGTGAGTTCTCATTTCGTGATTATTTGTTACTAAGAGCTTGAATTGTCACTTATTTTTTTGACGGCGAACGAGAGAAAAACAGAGAGTACTGAGACTGACTGGTGCCTTTGCCCAAGTTTTTTTTGTTTATTTTAGGCCAAGAGAAATTCAGGCGAAACTCATAATAGCTTTTCAAATTTCGGGGGAACAAACATTTTTCGGGCGAAATATTTTCTATGTGAAACTTATAATAAGGCTGATTGTATAATTCAATATAAAAAAAATTATTTAAACGACAAAAAGTAACTTGATACCTGCTCAATCCCTTGAACATATTCTTGTCTTAGTAGATAAAAGGTACGAAGAAACCTGGTTAAAAAAAAAACAAATTATTTTTGTTATTTATCTTAACCCTTAACCTCTTAAAGAAGCAATTAAGTAAATTTAAAAATAACAAACATAGTCATTCCTGCATCAATGCGAAATTCCCTATAATTCCTTGTAAATTATATATTATATGTTCCCAAAGGTATATTATATACCTAACTACATTGTTTACTAATGTTGACCCACGTCATTAAAACTTTCCACAAAAGAAGGTGTTACCGTTATTTTTAATCCTCTAGGTAAAACTTAAACCATATATTATTTGAAGAAAAAAATAAATTCACCAAAACCTTTTTTTTATCCAGGATTCGCCCAAAACAACATCGGTATTCATTGCGAATAAAATTGCTACCATGACGATATATGGTTGGCAAAATTGTTCGAGTTTATTTGCATGTGGCTGAGGTGCAATAAAAATTTACGTACCGTTATACCTAGTTCAGTGATATTATACTATGTGAGTTTTATTGTTTGTTGGGTCATAAAATTGAGTTTGGTTTATTCAGATGATTAAGATTTTGTATTTTTGCAAATAAAAAAAAAAATAAATCCTTTTTATTGACGGCATATCCCTTCATAGTTATACATATGTAAATAATGGTAAGTAGTTAGGTGTGTGTGTATTTTTGTGTACACGTTAATATGAGAAATCTTATTTTAGCATTTGATATACCTGAGGACAAATTTATAGTCTTTTTATGGAATACTTACTAATATTCTTCTTAATATTATTTATTTAGTTAATGTTTTTTACATCTGCTTGGTTTACATCGGTGTACCTATCTATGTTATGTGGGTTTAGATATAAATTTGCATTTCCGGATATAAATATGGAAGCCTATAAAATCTATATAGTATAATAATAACTATATAATATCATTGTTATTTTAGTTTGATTTAGAGACTGCCTAGACGAAAAGTTACAAGAACGCAGGATATTAAGCTATTTTTTGCATGTATGAAAATATACCGCACAGGTTAGCTATACCCAAACGACAAAGTTCCTGCAAAAAATAATAATATCACAAGTAAAATATTAACAGTGAATGAATGAGTTTATTTGCCGCAATGACCTAATTCATACTGCAATTATGATATACATACATAAGTAGATAGATATCTATGACAGTTTGTCAATGAAATAAAAATAAAATGCACCACTGCACAGTGGTTCCGTTCGTATGAGGATGAGGAGGCGGTCATAATTTGATAAAATCTCAACAACTCAACCGATTTTGATGAAACTTTCAGATATGATAAAAAAAATACCATAACACATCATTAAAAGAAATTCAAAACTACTGACACGTGCATTCTTAAAAAAAAAATTAATATAATCCTAAAATTGACAGAAACTTTAAGTTAAGTTCTTAGAACATGTTGTCTTGTTACTCACATCGTTTGTGGGCTTTTTGAAGATTTTATTTTAATTCGCAGCCTCTCCTGTTAAATCTGAATGACTTAACCGACTTTGATGAAATTTTCAGGCATGATTCAAAAATAAGGTAAGAAATTAATTCAAAGTAATTTGCACCCACTCATACTTCCATTTAACAAGAACTGAGACTAACTTTGGTAGAATATTTTTGAAAAATATTAATTTAAGTGGTTTTTTAACGGTTCAATGAATTTTATTAGCTATTATTCTGCTCAAGGATTTAAAAAATAAACATTTTTTCTAGCCAATGTACGTATATTTTTAATAATATTTAAAGAATAATTCCATTGTTTAAAAGCAGTTTCGAGCGAGGAGAAAAACTGAGCTAAAAAACTGAACGCTGCCATCGGACATTTCAATCAATCATTTCAATCTTTCCAGTAAGAGCTGGAAAACTGATTGGTTGGTGGGTGGAATATATCGAAATGTCACATTTTGTAACGACATATAAAAAAATAAGAACAAAATACGAGTACAAAAGAATAAAAAGTTTTATTGGTGGGTTTATACAAATGAAGAAATAACAAATAAAAACAAGAAAAAAAATAGTTGAAACAAAGGAATAAAATCGAAAAAAAGTCTAGGGAAATCAATTTATGAAAATAATAAGTGCCGTGAATTTTAAAGTGTCGTGAACAAATACTCGGTCTCCAGTCTAGCTCTCGCTCCATCTCGCTCACACTTAATATCTAATTTTCTTTAATTGAAATCTAGTTTTTGTGGTACAGTTATTTAATTAATTTTTGCATTCCACACTTCCGTGCAAAAAACCTTTCCAACGATATATATACATATGTTATATGCCTTCGGCTTTTGTAGACCGCGCAAATTGTATCACAAAATTCGTCTTTGCCGGTTTTATTATACGAGTGTTAAACATTTCATCATCAGCCCGTTTTTGAAATAATCAATTATTAAAAAAAAAATATTTTCTTAGATCCAATTTGTTTTAATTTTAAGATGCAATATTATTGACATTCTAAAGGATCTTTTTAATAAAAATTATGATTGAATTTGGTTAAGCCACTAATGAGAAAATCGACTAAAAAAAAACCGTTATGTGGGAGGTACCGTTAATAACAAGTACAACATACCTACAATAATAAACTGATTTTGTAAAATCAACCACCATACCTATAATAATAAACTGAATTCTTTTAATCAAAATCTTTGAAGCCGTTTTTGAGAAAAAAATAAACCTTTTTTTAAAGGTTGTATGGCAAGTACCATTATTTTAGGAGCACAAAATTTGTTTCTATTGGGAGGTAATCACCAAAAAGTCTTCAGTTCAAAATTTGAAAAAGATCGCGTTATTAGCTTAGGCTGTAGATAGAGATTTGCCAGACGTCCCGCTATGCACAGGACTATCCCGTAAAACGACATCTGTCCCACAAGTGTCCCACTGAAAATTATGTCCCGCAATTTCATAAAGCGTATAATAAATATTTAAAATTTTATCAAGATTATATTTATTTTATCATTATAAGTGCATTATGAGCTTTTTTTATTGGAATGCATTGAACATTTTTTAAAAATCAAAAAAAAAAAATTGTTTGAACATTTTGGTAACAAAAACTAGGTATTTACATTGTTTAGAAGCGTCTGCATAATCAAATTATTCAAATCAAAATAACTGTTTTAAAGAAAATCGAAAATAAAAAATATTTGGAAGATACCATTAATAACCATTTTTTGTAAGGTGGTTTTCTCTCCAGGGCCGTTCCTAGTGCTTAGAACACCTGAAGCAAGCTCAAAGAGCCGCTTTCTTCCCCAAAAACTTGTTAATACAGAATTAATAAAAAAAAAATTATATTAAATGCTGTTACTTCCACCGTCGTATTGAAAAACCCGATATTTCAGTTTAGGTTACGTACGAATGACCAGGTGATTTAAACAATTGAAATGTCGACTTATATCGACTTCCTTGCAAGTTATAGAATTTCTATTTTGGATTCTACTTCATAAAATGTTTACCTTCGAAAAAAAAAAATAAAATAAATTTTGTGGTGCAACAGCTCATGGAGAACCAGGGCCTAGTGACTAACAACTCTCAACCATTCCTGTGTGCGTGTTGATGGCAGGAATGGAGGGAACCTACAATTTTTTGCCGAGTCCGAACGGCTAGATGAGAAGTACTTATTCATGACAAGTATATACTCTTGGAGGATTTGTCAGTTCCTCGCAAGAGGCAGTACCTCGGAAAAAAACATTTCTGTTTTTAGGTGGCAGTGGCCGGGAATCGAACCCTGACCTTTGGCATGACAGTCCTATGCACTAACCATTATGCCACGAGGTACTTCTTCAACTTTACCTTCGAACTTAGACAAAAAGTCAGATGCCTTGAAAGAAGGCCTAGGAAAACATCGACGGTATAAATCATCTTTTTAACCTGTTGACAACAATTCAACATTTTGTCTGTCCTTCTGTCCAAAATAACTTAAAATACGACGCTCTGCTTAGAATGTTTGCAAAGAATCAGCAAAAACTCTAAGCAGACATTCTTGTTCGACTTTTTAACACGAATTTGACACTTACTTGATGTTATGGAAAATTTTAGATTATTGTTAAAAATACAATCGATCACTTTATTTGATTGATGACAATCCAAGGCAAGCTAAGAGCGCTTTTAAACATCGTTCCCCTTAACTATGAGCTGATCACAATTTCGGCCGTTTTCAAAAACGACAAATCACAGTCGATCTGGTCGTCAAATTATCGCTTTTTTTTCGCAGATCTCGTGACATGACAAGTAGTATGTAACCGTCCTGTTTGCAGAAAATTTGTTTGATCAACGCCAGTCAATTTATACTTGCAAACGCATTTGACGTTTACAAACACGTTTTCTGATTTTTCAATATTCGTCAACTTGATTTTTGTATCTGCTGCTGCAGTTGCATCGTAAATGATGTTTTCAAACATGTGACTTTAGCAAACTTCATTATTGAACACAATGCTAAAGCAAGTTAAATTTGTATTAGCGTTTTCGAACAGAAGACTTTTGCAATTTGGGTCTAAGAATATTCTGCAAATACATTTTTGAGGCAAACGACGTATTAGAAACCAACCATGACTTTCAAAATGTCGACTTTAGAAATCTCAATTCATAAAATATCGATCATAGTCAAAGTTTTGGTGAAATTTAGTCTATTTTTTTTTTTGTTGATCCGTCGGTCTTGTAACCACTCGAAATTTTTGATGCCGTAATTATAAAAATTGGTGTTATCGACATATCGTTCCCAAATTCATTTCAATTGTTGTCCAATATAATAGCAATAATAATTTCGCAATTTTTCACGTAAACTCGTTTTGTGTTAGCCTTCACGACATGCCCCACTCTCTAGATACGGCCCTGTTTTCATCCACAGGTAGCTTTTCCTTTTACCAAAGGAAATTTGTTGAATTTTTTTAAAAAAAGTTGTGGAGCAGTTTTTGAAAAAAAAAAGATTTTGTAAAATTGCCAAAAAAAAGTTGTAAGGTATCGTTATTTTTTTTAGTACCTCGTGGCATGGTGGTTAGTGCGTAGGACTGTCATGCCAAAGGACTGGGTTCGATTCCCAGCCGCTGGACCTGTATGGTACTGCCTCTTGCGAGGAACTGACAAATCCTTCAAGAGTATACTTGTCATGAATAAGTGCTTCTCATCTAGCCGTTCGGACTCGGCAAAAAATTGTAGGCCCCTTCCATTCCTGCCAAAAATACGCACACAGGAATGCTTGAGAGTTGTAAGTCACTAGGCCTTGGTTCTCCACGAGCTGTTATGCCACCAAATTGATTTAATTTATTTTTTACCGTATTTTTTAGTTAAACAAAATATGAATTTGCGGTCAGAATCACCAAAAACCTTTATCTACCAAGTTTTAAGAAAATCGATCCAGCCGTTTAGGCTGTAGCCGAACAGACAGACAGAATTTTTCCTTCCACTTTTTTTTATGTTTTCTTTCATCGTTATACCTATCAAGTTTGATTTTTATCTCGAATTTTTTTTGCACGAGTCCAAAACTCGACTATATCGCAAAAGGTGACAGATTAAACTTACATTGTAACTTTTCGTAGTGAAATTCAAATCAATTTAATGTTAACTCTATTGTTCCTGAAAGCAATCATTTGCGTTCTATATATGAAACCTATAGTTTCATGGGTTCTTTAAAATCAAAGACTGCCTCCGTTTTTCAATGGGTAAGTGGTTAAAGTTATACCTATCTCTCTGTTGTTTTTTCACACACGAGTTTTATTAACTAGGTACCTACTTATGTGATGCAAGTCGATATATTTGTAAGTTCCTAGCAATATTTACCAACTGGACCTGTATGGATATCAACATCAACAAACATTCACATGAAATCTTGAAGTTACTTTGCCAAAGGTTGGTACGAGTACCTACTTAATATAAAATGCCCAAAAGAAATGGGAATTTCTAAATTCTAATAGACCTACCTACGCCCCATAAGTACACATATGCATACACATGCCTTAATAAAAAGATACCTACTTAAGTTATTCCAATAACTTTCACAAAACCTCTTCGTACTTACCCTACCCTACTCTAAAAAAATGATTAAAGTCAAATCATATGCAAAAAAAAAAATCATTAAGTCTCACACGCGCCAACCTCAAACAAAAAAACCAAACCCCCAAATTTATGTTATTGGTCGTACATAGTCCCCAATGAGCCCCCATTTGATTTGAGAAAAACCAAAATCCACCTACCAAAGAAATTTCCACAATATATTATATATACGTATTTGGAGGTAGGTATCCATCTACCTAGATGGGCGAGTGAGGGTATTTATCTACCTCTATATCTACATCTACATGTGTGACCCGAAAATTGTGGCTGCCTTTCAAGACGTCTGTGGTTGAGAAAACAATTTTCAATTTCAACCAACCACAAAGCATAGAAAATAGGTCCTCTCCCCAAACGGGATAGCCTACACACACACACAACCCCACACAGTCATACACACATCACAACAAACCAACGTAAATATCCCCCACACATAAAATTGAGAATATTTTCCAACTAATTTACACCCTCTGCAAGCTTTGAATTGTGGAATGAGGGTTGATTTATAAGATCTTAGTTTTTGGCAAAGAAAATTCACAAATTTCCAAAAGGATTCTCCCTCTCAAGAGTAATGTACAGTTCGATTGACCAAATATCAGCTTGGTTTGGTTATGGAGAGTAGAAAATATCAATGAAAAATCGAGATTCCATTGATGATGCTGCTCTCTGCGTCTGCAATACAAGGGATGGATATGATGATAGCCATAGCCACTGCGGTGCACCATCATCTACTGTAGTCCTCCTGGTCCTGATGGTGTTCCATCTCGTCCTCGGGTTGTTCCACGACTGTGAGAGCTACACCACAGCAAACGATTGTGGTATATTTTTGTTGGCATACCAACAAATAAGGACAGCAGCAAAAAAAAGGATACACAGGATCCAATGGTAATTCACCACCAAAACAACCCTTGAATAGGGTGCAAGAAGAAAAAAAAATATAAAATTAAAAAAAAATGTAACAAGAAGCTGTGACAGAATCAACTGTGACAGGACATTCGCGATTTGTTGTACAAGCAAGAGCAGTGCGTGAAAAATGAAAAGGATGAAGGATTTACTTCCAGTTTTCTTTGAAGCTTTTCATTTTTATTCCTTAAGAGATATTTTCTTCTTCGAATTCCCCATTGGGGGGGGGGGGCGACATGAACACGAGACTTGAAAAAATGCCAGGATGATTGTTTGTTTTTTTTTGCCTTCCAGGATATCTCTTTCCCAGATGTAACATTGATTTTTGTTTTTGTGGAGAATTTTTCTCTTTTAGAGTAGAATATTTTTTTTAATTACTATTTCGCAGAGGATGGAAATAAAATAATAATTTTTTGTACTCAGTTCAACTACCTATCTCTGCCTCCCTCCGCACGCGATTCATCATCACATATCACACAGAGGAGGACAAAAAGCAGCAGCAGGTCCAGGTATAGCCTGATTCACTCAACACAGAGGCGAGTGTGTCCTTTTTTTTTGTTGCTACTGTGTGTGGGTATTGGTTAGGGTGCTCGCTGCTCGCTCGTCCAACAAAAAGGCTCAAAGGAGGGTTGTTTTTTTATTGTTTTTTTTTTATGGGAAAAATAATAAAAATGAGAAAAAATTTCATGGAAAAATGGAAAAATTGTGTGAGTGTATTTGTGCTAGGGTAACACCATACAAATCTGTTGGATGGAAGGTGAAAAAATATATTTTCTTTTTTTTGCTTTCTTCTATTTGTTGTTGGTGTGGCATTTGCTATTTCTTTTACTCCCATGACAACAGAGTGGCACATCAGAAATGGTGGTGGCGGCGGGCAATGAATTTTTTCCTGCGGTTGTGTGGTGGTGTGGTAGCTACTGACGATAGTGGTATTGGTAATGGTGGTGGTTGGTTGTGGCAAATCGCCTGGTGACCGTCATCGTATCATCGTCTATTCGTCGTGTGTTTTTGGTTGCTGCTGCCACACTGCCGTCGCTGTCGGCTCTAAATAGAAAAACCTCCGTCGATCGACAAGATTGAGTCAGTTCGCTCTGAGACTTTTACGTGATAGGAACATAAAATTTTGTATACACCACCGCGAGTAATTTAAATTCAAGAAAAAATATATACCTACACACTTACTTATACCTAAAGTAATATCTGTGTTCTCGTTTGGAAATTTGTATTTTAAGAAAAACGAGAGAAAAATTTCAACGCGTTTTTGACATTCAGTTTTCGAACGTCACACAGTGCGGAACTAAGAAAATTAAACGATCGTCTCTAAACGAATAAAAAAAAATTAAAATAATTTAAACACAAACACGGTGCAGTGTAACAAAATAGTGAGAAAATTTTAAAATTTGACCAAAAAAGGATACCAATACCTAAACTAAGTGAGACTTATAAAAGTGACAAAAAAAGTGCAAACGGATTACAAGGAATAAACCTACAATTTATATCCTTCTTCAAAAAAAAAAAATATAAATAAAAATGCATTTACCTCAAGGACCAACAGTAGTAGCACCCCCACCCTCCACCAATTCCCCCCATTCGATCAATCGGAATAATGATACCACCACAACCTGTCAGGATAATAGCAACACAGGTCCAGCAGCTGCCAAAATGCCCCCATCAATGACAGATATGTTCGCCAGCCTCCATGAAATGCTCCAGGAATATCATGGTGAATTAGCCCAAACAGGATCCCCTTCGATATTGTGTTCAGCGCTGCCCAATCACTGGCGTAGCAATAAATCCCTCCCAGGAGCATTCAAAGTTATTGCTCTGGACGATGTCCAAGATGGCACATTGGTCACCATTAAGTGTGGCAATGATGAAAATTACTGCGGCGAATTGAGAAATTGCACGGCAATAATGAAGAACCAAGTCGCTAAATTCAATGATCTGCGTTTTGTGGGTCGAAGTGGTCGTGGAAAGTCATTTTCATTGACCATCACCATTGCCACATATCCTGTCCAAACTGCCTCATACACCAAGGCCATCAAGGTGACCGTTGATGGTCCCCGAGAGCCAAGATCCAAGCAAAGTGAGTTTACAAAAAAAATTCTTTAAACTAAAAATAAAAAACAAATATTTTTATGGGCATTTCTGATGCTCTCTGATTTTATTGCAACCAAATGTATGTTTGGAGTTCGGATTGTGTAAACATTTACAAATGAAAAAAAAATACATTAACTCACTCTTGTATCACTATTTACGAGTATAATATATACAAACATTGTATACGGCGCCGATATTGCTATAAAATCAAAGAAATAAAAATCCCAACTCCATCAGCATCAATCTTCCATCTCAAACCACATGTTTTACTAAATCGAAAACAATTTTCTATTTTTTTTTATTTTAGATTATGGATATCCTCATCCTGGTGCATTCAATCCGTTTATGTTAAATCCTGCGTGGTTAGATGCGGCCTACATGACATATGGATATGCGGATTATTTTCGTCATCAAGCGGCGGCTGCAGTACATCATCCTTCACTAGCTAAAGGTTAGTCATTTAAATTTTTTTTTTTTTGATTTTTTATTTGTCCTTTATCCTTTGTCCTTTTTTCATTCAAATTTAAATTCACATTCAACATTTTATATATTATTCGTTTTTTTTTTTTTTGCACAACATTCGCATTTGAATTTTATTTTCGAGTGATTTCAATTAAAAATCGAAGCGAGAAATATACACAGATACATGTACGTATCTATACCCTTCCAAATTGTGAATTGGGGGTGAAATACAATAATGACAACTTCAACAACCCCTTCTCTTCCAATTGCGTGTATGTTTTCTGTTTGATTTTAATAGCAATTCCCCATATAAGGGTTGTTTTTTTGGTTTGCAAAAACAAATACAAAAAATGCTAGGAAATCTATAAAACCACCCCTTTGAATGCATCCCTAAAAAATAAAATCATTCATTCATTCAAATCGAAAGACAACACACAAAAATTCGAGTAAATACCTCAAACCATTCTAAATTCACCACAAAAGAACGTTTTAATGGGTTGTTTTTTGCGTGGAAATTGTTTTTTTTTGTAAAAATGAATTAGTTCTGTAGCTCTTAAAAGTGATGAAGGGTTTTCCATTTTCTAATCAATTTTTTTTTTTCTTTAATTTGTGAAACATTTTTTAGGAAAAAGCTAGTTTTTGAAGAGAGTTTTTACGGTCACATAAAAGTTCAAAACAAGTTGATTAAGTAGACTTAGGACTCAATTAACACTTGTTAAAATGTTAAATTCGTTTTTTAAAACTTCAAAATTCACTTTGATTCTGCGGAAATAAAACTTTTTACTCTTTCATAATTCCACTTGAAGAATTAATATTCAATTTAAAGTAGATTTTGAAATGTTCTGCTTAGTTTTTGAAGCCTTATACCATTTTTTTGAGGAGTTTTTAAAGTTAGAAACGGCATTTTTTAAAAAATTATTCCTCAAAGAATGTATTTACACAAAAGTATAAAATAAATCATTTATGAACTTAGAACTTCAAACGAACAAGTTATTTAGGAACTTAGAACTCCAAAAATGTCTTTTTTCAAACAAACTTCATTTCTGTCTAAAAATAAACCACCCAAAAGTTCAATATTTCCATAAAAAGAATTTATATTCAGCATATTGTAGATTTTGAATTAATCTACTTAATTTTTGGAGCTTTGCAACTGTTTTTTTAAAATTATTTTTGAAGTTAGAAACGGATTTTTTTTAGGAATAGTTTCTAAAAGTATTTTTACAGTACTCATAAGGATTCAAAAAGTTGTTTAGTCACTAAAAATACTTTATTAACACTCGAAAAATGTGACAATTTACTTGCAAAAAAAAAACCAATTCACTTTGTGTCTACCGAAATTATATATAAAACAGTTTAATTTCTCGATAAAAATAGTTTTTCTCTGACTCTTAGTAGATTTTGACATATTCTGCATAGTTTTTACTTTAGTTTTGAAACATTTCTCAGGTCAGAAACGGCATTTTTTAAATAATAATCAATTGTCAATCAGTTTGAGACTAAAAACCGATTTTTATTTTCAAAACTTGAATTAAAAATGCCCCAATCTTAAAGGGAATAGTTTTTTAAGAAAAACTAAAATCATAAAAAAATTTAGAACAAAACGTATTTTTCTAAATTTAAAACCTTCAATTTTGTGTTGAAAACTTTTTAATTAAACAAAAAAAATCACAAAGTTTGTGCAGTCATTGAATCATTTCAATCATTCCACTTACACAACCCCACATAAATAAATTTGAAGACAAAAAAAAATAATATTTCTAACATAAACTCTTAATTTAAATAATTTCAGGATCCCCAACTTTGCCAACAGCAGTGCCTCCAACCGGTCTACCACCATCGGGTCCACAAGGCCCTCCGCCACCACATGCCGGCGGTAATGGCGGTGGTGGCCCTAACGAATTCCACCAACCACCAGTTACCCCACCCGGCCTACCACCAATTTCCGGCCCTAACGGAATGATACCCTCGCCTGGATCAGCGGCCAGTGCCAATGCCTACCTGCCACAATTCCCATTCGGTACCGGCCAGCCATTCCTGCCGTACAATTTCCAAGGATTGCGTGTTCGCAATGGTCTACCACCGCATGGTGTAAATCCATTGAATACATCACTCGGCAGTCATGGCTCCACCGAACACATTAGTCCAGCCCACATATCGCCAGCATCATCCCGTCCATCATCATCGAGTCCTCCATCGACAAACCACAGTATTTCGGCGAAATTGAACACATCCCTTGAGACGAATTCACTGCACGAACAATCCTCCGATGATTCGGATGATGAGCAAATTGACGTCGTCAAATCAGCCTTCATACCGATTTTGCGTCCTAAATTACCATCGTTGGATGAACGCCTCTGCTCCCAAGAGGATCTGGACAAGTCTATCGATTCGACTCGCAGCAGCCCACTTAGTACAATTCAGCAATCATCGCTTCGACTGCGGTGTGACCTCAAAGCTCCATCCGCAATGAAACCCATCTTCCATGAATCATCGATCACCATTCCATCCACGAAATCTTCACCCACCTCACCTGAAACAAAATTCAAATCGTCGTCAATTTCAGCCCAGAAGACGGTCTGGAGGCCATACTGAGGACCGCCTCAAGACTCAAAGTTCCGCAAATGGATTTTTTAGAAAAATCCCATGCAGTTTTCCGCAGTCACGCATCTGGCCAAACTTGCGCCGGCAGACAATATAGACGAACAGTGAGTGTGGTGCGTGTCGCGTCGTGATGGTGTCGACTTTGCGAACACAGCCCAGTTTTCTTGAGCCAGAAAATATCGTAACTATATTAATGGACATAATGGACAGACGAATGATTTCTAGGAAACCTCTCTCCCTAGGTGAGAAAGTGTAGCTATATGAAGTCGAGATTCTAGTCAATGGTGATGGTCGTGTGATGGTGTGGTGTGTTGTTTTCGATTTTTTTCCGCGATGTTAAAAAAATTGAAAAACTTTTACCCATAAATAAACTTTATTAAAAAAAAAAAAGAAGCTAAAACAACCAAAAATATAACAAAAAAAAAATGTGATGATGAAAACGATGAATATAATTTGTGATAATAGTGGTGTAAGGGGGAATTGGAGGGAAATAAACAGGGGAGATGATGATGAACACAAAATCAATGGAATACAAACAAAAAAAATAGCGGTGCATTTCGAACATTCGATTCAATGGATTTCCATGAAATCGCACACCGAATAAATTGAACTCGAATTCGATTTAAACAATTTGCCGTAAGCCGTTAGTGGGAGTGTAAATAATAATAGAAACAAATAAACATAACCGACGCACATGCATGTAAAACAAAATGTACCTACAGACAAAAACAAAAGAAATAATTTTATTTTTTCCTGAAACCAATGTGCGCACTTTACAAAAATGTACTAAAATTAAAACTTTTTAAAATAGGTATTCCTCAAATGATTGATTATTTTTTGTCTTATTTTGTAAATAACAATAACAAAAAACAATAGTTCAAAATAAATGAAAGCAGATAGAGAAAAAAAAATTATTTATATTATGTTGGTTATAAAAAAATGGAGAATATTTTATCATTAAAAAAACAACAATTGGATGTAAATAAATTATATTATAATTAATGTAGATATGCATATGAAAGTTATATTATTTTATAAGTTTTGTTATTAAGATTAATTTATAGAAAACAACAAAATAAATAAGTAAATTCAGAAATGATTTTACGAAATTTTTACAAAACTGAAATTTTTTGACTTTTATTTTTTTTTTTCTTGTTTCCCTTGGTGATTATGGTTTCATTAGACTGTCTGAAAAAGAAAGTCTTAAATACAGCTATACGATCAATTCAATCTTAATAGACGATTCCAGTCTCATACATTACAGGTCTAGAGTCTTGACCTTCCAAAATATCTGCTTTTTCTAGCATTTATGTGGCCAACTGGATTTATCTATTTTATTTTCAGGTTGTGGCATCCAAATTTATTTTGAAGATTAAACTCGATTTGATGCAAAAAGAGCTAACACCCTTGAATCAGATCAAAGACAAAACAGTATTGATATTTTTGGTAGTCCAAAAATTTAAATAAGAAACAACGCTTCCAAGACCCAAGTCCAATGCATTATGCCGATTTGTCGAACTTTTTTTCTGGGCTTCATGTAAATATTAACGAGGAATAAAATGACATTTTTACAAAAATAAAGTAACATCTTTAATCATAAACCATCATAGGAATGATCGGAATGGTGGCATGAAAACCTTTTTAATTGTTTTAAATTCATTTGTATGATTAAAAAATCTCTTAAATTTAAATTTCGCACAAGATATTAACTAAAATAAAATGCACGACTGCGTCACACTTACTTGCTCTTATATTCAAGAAGGCTTAAGAACATGAAAATTACATGGGAAAAGTGTTTGAAAGCGTGAAAGACGATACATATTTAAAATAGCTAAAATAACTTTTTTGAGAGTCTTAAATGAAAAAAATGCCAACTCGTGTTTAAGATATTGAATTTTCAAAAAAAAATTGATTTTTTTTTAAATTCACAAACATATTTTTGTTTTGAAATTGAAATTTGAAATATGCAATATATTTGTATACAGGGTGTCCGCCGGGAAGGTATACTACTTTGTTTGTTTATAATTTTTGATTCAATGAAAGAGAATGGATCTTATATTGATAAATGTTTTATTTCATGTCGGCAATTATGTATTGAATACAATATCAGGTAAATGTTCGCCTCTATTAGTCTCACAAATGCGAGCCCTTTTGAGCACATTTTTCATTACGTTCTCACACATTTCACCCGGTATTTCATTAATTTCATCACGAATATTTTGTTTGAGTTGCTCAAGCGTTTCTGGTTTGTTTGCATAAGCCTTGCTTTTCAGATATCCCCCACAAAAA
Organism: Dasysyrphus albostriatus; assembly: GCA_946251815.1. Taxonomy (NCBI): domain Eukaryota; kingdom Metazoa; phylum Arthropoda; class Insecta; order Diptera; family Syrphidae; genus Dasysyrphus; species Dasysyrphus albostriatus. Next base: position 52,776,017 of record OX276336.1, read on the forward strand.
CGAGTCCGAGCAGTCAAATCAGGCAACCGTGGAGGCCAATCAACATCAGCATTTCTTGATAATATAATAATTTGTTGTGGAAAGAGGTCTCACAGTAATTCCATTGTAATCCTGGCTGTATGCAATGTGACATCGTCTTGTTGATACCACATGTTAATCAAGCCCAAAGTATGCAGTTGTGGCTCATCGTTCAATCACGGCGTCGAATTGAGGTCGATGGATTGTTTTGAACATTTCCTTGAACAGCAGTAATGTTTTCAGCCGATCTTGCAGTACGTTGTGGTCCATGCTTGGGCCTATCACCTACAGACCCTCTTTCTTCGAAATCATTCACTACACGATAAAAAGTGCGTTTTGTTGGCACGTTGTTCCTCCCAATGAGTTTTCTTCGCGACTGCCAAATATGAACTTTCAAGACTAATGTTAATCAAAAAGGCGGCAAAACAAAGTAGTTTACCTTCCCGGGGTATACAAAATTAGTGTTAATCCGTTCCACTGATTATGAAAAAATTAAAAATAAAAACGTTCTATGAGTAGTATACTAATAAAGGATGTAATTTGTAAATTTTTTAATTTTTGAAGTATTTCGTACCAATTTTGGCATACGGAAAAAATTTAATAAATATCGTTGGAGCCGTTTTTATGAAAAAAGAATATTTTCTTTAAGGTTTTTTAACATTTGTATGGAAGGTACCGTCATTTTTTCATAAAAGTACTATTTTTTCGTAAAATACTTAAAAAGTGTTAAATAAAACCTAAAATACCTAATATTATAAAAATCGACCATTTAGTTTTTTATAAAATTTGATTTTTAATATTAAAAAAAAAAAGCTATTTATATTGTTGAGAAGCTTCTGTATAACAAATTTTTTTAAATCAAAATAATCGTTTTGAAAAAAAGGGTTCTTTAGGAGTTACCATTAATAACAATTTTTTGGAAAGTGATTTCCCATCCAAAGGTAGTTTTTACCAAGCTATGGAGCCGTTTTTGTGAAAATAAGATTTTGTTAAACTGCAAATAAAAAATTGTATGGCATGTACCGTTATTTTTAGTCCTGAAAAACACTTTTTTTATAATAAAATAGGCGAGTTATTTAACAAAAACAGATTTTTCAAAGATGGTGGCTATAGAAGGTCGAAAACGTTTTCTTAGACTCTATATAATTCCGCCTTACAATTAAAAAAATAACCCTATACAATTTCAAAATTTTTACTTGCGTAATAGGCAAGTTTAGGATTCGTGCAGAAAAAAATTTGAAACAATCAAACATGACATTATACTACGATAGAGAACACCAAAAAAGTGTATGGCACAATTCTGTCTGTCTGACTTTTTGTTGGCAATTTTATCAAAATCGTATTTTTCTCAAAAATGACTCGGCAACTATTTTTTTTAAATTAATAAAATTTCTTTTAGTAGAGGCTTCCTTTGTGTGGGAAAACATTTTTCAAAAAATAGTTATTAATAGTACCTCCCAAATAACAATTTTTTTAATTTTGATTTTCTTCAAAACGGTATGACAGATTTCAATAATTTTGTTTATACAGAGGATTTCAAAGACTATAAATATTTTTGTGTACTTAAACTTAAAAAAATATTTATTGGATCTTAATAAAAAAATTTTTCGAAATCTATTTTTGAAAATCAAATAATTCGAAAACGATTATGATTCAATTTTTAGAAACTCAATACTTAAGAAGTTTTAGTATTCTCTAAAATGTTTTTATAAAAAAATGTAAATTTTATGAAAAAATAACGGTACCTTCCATACGAAAGTTAAAAAACCGAAACGGAAAATATTTTTTTCTGAAAAACGACTACTACGATTTTGATTAGACTTTTTCCATATACTTAAATTAATACAATCTACTACAGACAATTATTTAATTTTACACTTCACAACTATTAAAAGAACCTGTCATAGAACATGTTTTTTATTTTGAATTTTCCATTATCGGCTGAACGAACTTTGATAAATTTTGTATATACAAATTTCATATAAGATTAAATTATATTGAATATCAAAACTTTCAAAAAAAAATGTTTTTGAATTTTTGAAAAAAGTGTTTCAAATTTTTTTCTTCAAAAACGGGTTGACAAATTCTTTTTCAAATTTTATTTTTATATGGACATAAGTAAATACTTAAGATTTGCATACCAAAAGTTTTCCTTAAAAATGTTTTAAGAATTTTATATATAAAAAATATTTTTTAAGAAAACCGCTCCAACGATTTACAATTTTTATTCGTCCATACAATTATATTCAATAAAGAATTCAGATGTTGTTCATTTTTTTTTTTCATCTCAAACTCTCAACTAAGTTTTTTAAGCTAATTTAAATATCGTATATCATGCTTTTAAACATTTTCTCTCATAATTTCCATGTCCTTACAAATAATTTTCTTAAACTCTCAGCGCCTTGAACATAAGAACAAGTAAGTGCGACTCAGTCGTGCATTTTATTTTTTGTACATTCCGACTGGGCTATTGGGACTTCATTAACTTTTGCCGTCGGAAATGAAGAGTGCTCCTCGATCACTCCTCGGCCGCATCGCGACCGCTCCTACATAAGTGGGCACAGCCTGCTGCCAAAAAAATGGTGGAATCAAACTTTTTAAAAATTTGACGCTTTGTGCAAGCTTTTCAACTTTTTTTCTGTCTAAATAAATTTGTATATTCAAAATAGCTTTTTATGGCCTTTAGTCCTACAAATCGGCGTTTCGTCCGGCTTACTCACTTCTAATAGAAACTCTGCCTGGCCCCGGGCAAAAAAATTTCCAGCTTAATGATTAGGAATTCTAATCTTGTTGGATATAGTTTACAGTGGATTTTTGTAAAAGAATTCATGTAAGTTGAACTGAACTTAATACAAATTGCGTATGACAAGGCCCTCACTACGTCACTGATGAGTCCAAGTGAGTAAGCCGGACGAAACGCCGATTTGTAGGACTAAAGGCCATAAAAAGCTATTTTGAATCAATAATTCAACAAGTCCAACTTTAATGCTAAGTCTTCTACTTGGCTGATTTATTTCAGTAGTATATAGAATTTGTATTATAAAAAAACCTTCAAATTTGTATATATTAGAAAATTAACTTCTAACAAATAAATTATTTCCATTTCTTCTTCTTTAACCACACAAGGTATAGGTACAGCGACCATCTGTCCCGTATTTCTCGGGACAGTCTCATATTTCAATAGCCTGTCCCGGTATCTTATAAAAGAAATAAAATTGGAGATTCTGTCTTCTATACGAGTATTATCGTCAACGGCTTTCAGTGGGCCTCTTACAAGCCGACCAAAAGTATCCGGCTATGAAGGCTTTTAAGTTTTAAATTTTAACTTTTTTAGTTTTGTTTGTTGTTCGTAAGAGAGTAAAAAATAGTTTTGTGGGCTTTTCCATTTGTGAAAAATGCTCCGTAATTTGTATTTTTTTTATCAAAATTTTCCTATATTTGGAAGTTTAATCTTTCGTACCAATCGTTACTTTAGGAAAAATGTTTTGATCCTGCTTTCTCTGTTAATCGCTGACTACCCTAAATTATTCGGATTAAAAAAAAATCTCATAAGCTTTTTTTTAAATTATATTTACTACAGTATATTCACCTCTCCTTCCTTGTTTCAGATACTGTAACGGCGGATTTGTTTATCCGGATTAAATTCATCGGATCTCTCTTTGAAATAGAAACTGCAAGACACGCAATCAGTATAGGGTGGCGCAATCGGACTCACATGTCCATGACGACGCACGGTTCATTCACTCAAACGCTGCCTAGTCAACTCTCTATAGTTTCGCAAAAGTAGTTCAATTTCCAAGTATCATATCCCTTTGCAATCTCCAACCACCTCCACGCGCCCACCATATCATCGGTCACCAACTGGAGGGTAAATATTGGACCATTATTTTATACATGAGTTGCTGCAATCAATAGCCACGTCTGTACTATCTATAGATCCTCTGATCCTGAGTACTGCGAGTCCTGCTTGTTTTCTATTCCTCGAGTTTTTTTTTTTTTTTTTTTGTTGAACCCTCCATTGTCCAGTGGTATGTACGCCGAAAAGTGTGTATCCTGCGCGAAATTGCCTCTGATTCAGTTGAAACTGAAGAGGGCATGATGCTTTGGCAGATTTATTGAGCCTTTATTCCAAAAGTTTTTACCTTCGATTCGGAACGAACTACCAAAAGAGTAAACATGGGTTATTCTTGTGCACCCCGCGTGTGTTGTGTTCACTATTCCTTGTTATTTCTGTGGCCCCGTGTGGTGCACGGTGGTGTGGCATAATATAGATAGTGGCGGTTGCGAGACTCTCATTCCTAGATACCAATATGCATCTCTTCAGCATAAAAGTAGATATAGGCTTTGACTTTTCTGTTGTTGTTTCTGGTTTTTTTTTTAACTTTTTGTTGTTGTTGTTTTTGTATTGCATTGGAAAATCGCTTGATTCAACAATTGCATTGTGTAGGTGGAAGAGGAAGGCTCTGGGGTAAGAGATCCCCGGTTGATATAGAAGTGAATTGTTGCACAGCGCTATCGGCCACTGGTGCTGGTTGGCTTTGTGAGAGGGTTGAAGCGAAAATCGCTAAAAATTAGCATTGCCACTCGAATTTCTTCGTCCATGGCGTTGAAGAGGACTTCCGGAAAAACAGCCAAACATAAAAACTCTTGCTGAAGTGGTAAACGTTGCAACATGGTTGGATTTGTGTATCACAACCATCAGATGAAGTCAGTTTGCCTTAAATGGCTTATAAAGGTTAAAAGCAGTTTAACTGTTAAATTTTGTAAAAGTTCATAACACAGGCCGCACGGTCAGCCAAAGGTCTGTGTTCGAACCAAGCCTGTAGTTCCATACATGTTTTTTTTTTCAGGGGTACTGCCTATTGCGAGGAAGACAAGGAAAACGTCCAAAATTACCTCTTGTTATGATGAAATGCCCCTCTTATCAGCCGTTCGGATTCGGTAGAAAATGTCAGAGCCTCTCAGTCCTTGCCGACTTACACATACAGGAATGGTTGATACTGTCAAATACTGGGCTTTGCAGTTGTAACCTATGAAAGATGACAATACCCTTAATAAACATGTTGGGCCCCTTTCATCTCGGGCCCGTCGACAGTAGCCCATCTTTGATTTTCTTGCAGCAGCATGATGTGGGAGTAATAGGGATAGGGTATAGACACGCGTAAACAACATGGAGGAAACAAACACACAAGCGTCCCGGTGCCGGTCCCGGTGCCGGTGCTGGTCCGGCCAAGGGGCTTTGATTGAAATGGAGAGGAACTTCCAGCCATCATGCCATTGCTGCTCGGTGGCATTTGCAATAAACTAAATGTTGGATGAAGTCTGGCGTGCATAAAAGCTAATGCACTTCTGTGGGCATCTCAACGTCAATCACAATGGCGGCACTAGGTTTTGTTGTTTCGTTTCGTTTATTGGGTTGAGTGGTGCCTCTGCCATTGCCATCCCCATCAGTGTCTACATATATATAGTGACTATGTGTAGAGAAATGAGAGCCACCATTAAACTCGCCATCAGGACAACAGCGAAGAGTGTGTGTAGAGTATAGTAAGCAATTTTGGCCATTTCTCAATTTTATTTACTCGTTGTTTTGAGGCAGGACTTTTATTATTATTTTTTTTTTTTTTTTTTTTTTTTTTTTTTTTTTGCTTTTGCTGTTGTTGTAGAGTTGTTGTCATTTTGGTTTTTGTTTTTGTTTTTGGTGTGATATTGCATGTGTGCTCTTGCAATATAATTATTATATTTTGGCACTTAATGTGCCTCAACAACACATCTCTGTGTGTCGTTGTCAAAAGAGCTAAAGTGGCAAGTGGACGACACTTTGTCTTTTAGTCCTTGTGGAGCTGCTGCATCAGAGTCAGAGCTATATCTACCTTGTACCTCTACTCTGGAACTGTGCAGAATGGAGTTTGATGCGATGATCGTGGTGTGTGGTGTGTGGACTTATGGGAAGTGTGTGTTATTCAGGAGGAGGTTAGCCGCAGCATGGAGAATGTGCAGCATTATGGTTGGCTGAAAAATGCATTGCATGGTTTTTGGCTTTTGCAAAGGAATGGGCTAGTAGTGTCAATGTGGATATGGTGGCCATAAAGATGAACCAGAGTCCAGAGTGCCAGGTCAGATAATAGGTAGTGTATGCATTAAAGATGTCGATGTAAAAAGCGAATCCTTGTAGGTATTGTACGCGAAAAAGCTTTCTTGTTATATTTTTGGTTTTCCCTTTTTTTTATGGAATTTTATTTATTTACCACTTACTCACTGGTATTCACCGTCTGGAGGTCACTGATGGTCATACGCTGGTTTTGACAGGGTAGACTTCTTACTCATCTTACTGAGAGGTATAGAATGGTAAGCTTGAACTTGACAGAAGAAAAATCAGATTGGTGTGTTATTTCCTTACAAGGGGTTGACATTTATGAAAATATGAAGCTAAAGTGCCGTAGCATTACCAACTAGTACGAGAGTAATTTTGTCTTTATCTTTGTTATCTTTTCAGGTGCATTTAAGGGAATCATGTGACTGGCCATAAAGCACATATCCTGACGTGCAAAAAGAATAGTGTCAAGATAGCAATCAAACATGACATAAAGATGTTAGAGAACACCAAAAAAAAAGGTGGCAAAATTCAGTCTGCCTGTCTGTGTGTGTGCTTGTATCCGAATCCACATGCTAAAACAATGCGTTGGTCTTTAAATTTTGAAAAGTAAGGCTTTTTAGTCATTCGCTATGAGGGGAAATTGAATATGTTTTTGGCTTAAAATTAACGATATTTGCCATACATTTGTTCGTAAAAATCTTATTTATCTCAAAAACAGCTCCACCGATTTTAATAAAAAAAAAATTTGTGTGTTATTATACGTATGGTGTTCTTTTTGGTGAACAAAATGTATCAAAAACATTTTTAACAGTACCTGCCATGTAACGGTTTTTTCGATTTTGTTATTAACGTCTCAAAAAAAAAAAAACAATTTGAAAAAATAGATATTAGATTAAAATTTTTTCTTGAAATTCGATATTTCGAAAACAGGTAGGGTTTTTTTTTGAAACAAGGTTTATAAACGTGTATTAATATATATTAAAATTTTGTGGTGTGTAACCAAAATTTAATATGTAAAAAATAGTTTTTAAAAAAACAGCTCCAATTTTTATTTTTTACTTTTGCATCATATTTTTTTTAAGTAATTAAATGGCAAATTTTTTTTTCTTACGAGTTGTTTATACATTGTGTCCGCCGGGAAGGTATACTACTTTGTTTTTATATAATTTTTGATTAAATGAAAGAGAATGAATCTTATATTGATAAATGCTTTAGAATCAAGAATAAAAACATAAATAATAGAAAATTTATTATTTTAGTTTTTGTTTTAGTGGACTTTTGAATATAAATTCAATTTAAAGTTTTTGCGACCTTTAGTCCAAATGCGTTTCGCCCAGGTACAACAATTGGGCTCATCAGTTAGATGTTGTTGTACCCTTCTAAGACGCATAATTTTAGTCGATGGTTACCGACACATATTAAATAAACAGCACAAATGCACTGTAATGATAAATGCTTTATTTAATGTCGGCAATTATGTATTGAATACAATATCAGGTAAATGTTCGCCTCTGTTAGTCTCACAAAGGCGAGCCCTTTTGAGTACATTTTTCATTACATTCTCACACATTTCACGCGGTATTTCATTAATTTCATCACGAATATTTTGTTTGAGTTGCTCAAGCGTTTTTGGTTTGTTTGCATAAGCCTTGCTTTTCAGATATCCCCACAAAAATAAGTCCGGAGTAGTCAAATCAGGCGACCATGGAGGCCAATCAACATCACCATTTCTTGAAATACCTTGTTGTGGAAAGAGGAATCGCAGTAATTCCATTGTAATGTTGGCTATATGCGACGTGGCACCATCTTGTTGATACCACATGTTAGTTTAATCCAATGCATGCAGTTGTGGCGTTAAAAAGTTTTCAAAGTTGTTCTTTGAAGACCAAGCTTCTGAGCACGGCGTCGAATTGAGGTTGATGGATTGTTTTGCACACTTCCTTGAGCAGCAGTAATATTTTCAGCCGATCTTGCAGTACGTTGTGGTCCATGCTTGGGCCTATCACCTACAGACCCTCTTTCTTCGAAATCATTCACTACACGATAAATAGTGCGTTTTGTTGTTTCCCCCAAAAAATTTCACGTAACTTTCTCATTGTCACAGTAATCGATGATTGATTTGATAAAATGTTTTAACTATTAAAACCCGTTGGTTTATCAAATATTTTTCCATAATAAATTTGCCACAAGTCTACTTCACGACTGCCAAATATGAACTGTCAAGACTAATTTTTACCAAAATGGCGGCAAAATAAAGTAGAATACCTTCCCGGCGGACACCCTGTACAATTATAAGGGCGTTTTAAATACCTTTTCCTATTTTTTCTGTAATCACTTGAATATTTCAAATGTACCTAAGTTCAAAGCAACTTGAACATAATAGCAAGTACGTGCGATCCAATCATGCGTTTTATTATATTTAATAGTAAATCGCACTGATTTTAGGATTTAAGCATTTAATACATTTTAACAAAATCGGATTGTCTGTTTTGAGAAGGTAAGATTTTCCTTGCCACTAGGTTTAAAAATTTGTATTTTTTCATAAAAGTAAAATGTTTTCTTAAAAGAGTTAGTTACCAAGTTTCAAACAAATTTTTTTCAATAATTTCTTTTTTTTAAATAGAAAATATTTTTTAGTTTTTATAAATTTTTAAGAAGATTTCTGCACATAATTTTTTTTAAACAAGCCATACTGTTTCTGCCAGTAAATAAAAACCATCAATCAAAATTTTTTGAATACCAAATAGTTTTTGCCCAATTTTAGGCAATAACTAACAGTAATTTTATCATTTTGTTTGTAAGAAAATTTGTGGACATATTTTTGAGAAAAACAAGATTATTTAGAATTGTTAAAAAAAATATTCCATACCCGGGTTTTTGTTTATTTTTGTTAAAAAAATGAATAAAACCTTTGGGGGGGAAAATGACAAAAAAAAACATTTTTCTTCAACAAAAAAAAGGCTGACGTAACTAGAACAACAGAGTTGCATTAAGCGGGACAAAACTCCAAAAGAGGGAGTTGAAAGCCTTTGAAAACAGGAAGACTTTGTTATCCAAGTAAACAGTTGATATAGGCACTGCCACACATAAGAAAGAGACAATTAAATTTCCTATGATTCCGGATAATATTTGAAAGTGTAGAAGTCGCTCCAAGTGTTTTCGAGGGGATTTTTGGAAACAGTAAAAATACGTCAATTTTCAACTAGCGCTTGAGTCCAAACAGGTTGTCACAAAAAAAACTTTAAGAAGAAATTTGTTGAAAATTGTGTGTACTTTCAGTTAAGTTGTGATGAAGTATAATTTATAAATTTCGAACCATAAGTGAAAAGCTCCCAAAAAATGCATTTTTACATTATTTTTTGCATTTTTTTCCATGTTGCTTTATCAAATTTCAGTCGGAAACCTCAGATTCGGTTCAGCACCCCTGAGCCATGAAGCAGAGAAAAATCAAATTTAACCCACACTAAATTTGTATGGTAAAAAACCAATATTACTGGGCTTTTACCTGATTTTAAGTTTTAAAAGTTAAATAAGTGTCATTTTTGACTATTTTGAGAAACTTGTTATTTATGATGATTAGACTGATTTAAAAAAATAAATAAGTCTCCGATTTTAAACACCACTAGCTTTTTAGTTAGATAGTTGTGAAATATTGAGCCTGGTAAAATTTCAGCGTTTTAGATTTATATTTAGAGATCTCTAATAGTACTTTCTGTTTTCCGATCGAGGTAGAATCCTAAAGAAAATGTATTAATACTCAAAAAATATCCATATTTCTTTATTCCAATTAATGTTTCCCTTCCAAAGTTATTCAAGGTCATAGCTGCTTTCATGGTGAATTTCAAAGTATTTTGGATTCCGTGTTGAAAATATCAGTTATCAACTAGCAAAAGATGTGACAAAAGGCTGCAGCGTGTAAAAGATAACTCGAAATCAAGTCTAAAAGTCTCTCAAGGTCAAGTGCAATTTTTGGCACCTCATTCAGGGGAAATTTACAAAAAACAAATGTACCATCCGAAAGATCTCTAGATCGTGATAAAATTTTAACTGATTCAGTAATTGGTGAGCCATATTCTTTTTTTCTATGAATTTTCAAAATTTGTTTCAAAGTCACAATAACTTTTGGTGCCTCGTTTGGGTCTACTTATATAAAAGGTAAGTTAGTATTATTAATTGGTCAGCCATAGATTTCTTTTTATGAATTTTTATTCTTATGCCAAAAATTGTTCGTGATCTGAAAAAAAACTTTGAAAAATTCTAAAAAATTATCTATACTGAAGCTTGGTGACCTTTTTAAAAAAATCTTACGGGCGTTCAAATGGTATTAAATTTTTGCATATTTCCAATTAATGAGGTGCCAAAAATAGCAATGACCTTGAACAAAAAATTCATTAAAAATAAATTTAAAAAATATATGTAAGGTTGATCAATTACTGAAAAATGCTAACCTTTTATGACGGTGAGGTTGGCTTTCAAATGGCATACTCATTTTTTTGAAATGAGGTGCCAAAAGTTTTTTTATGACTGAAATAAATTTTGAAAATTTATAGAAAAAGCATATGGCGACTTATTACTGAAAATTAAAGTTGACCTTTTTTCACCATCATCTTTCGGATGGTGTACTTTTTTTTGTAAATTTTCTATAAGTGAGGTGCCTAAAATTACGTGCGACCTTGGGTGACCTTGAGAAACCTTAAGACTTAATTATAAGTTAACTTGGGCAGACCAATTTCCAGGACCAATTGACGTTTTCACAACAATGACTGACCAATTAGATGGAATTTTCTTTTTTCTGATTTCCCATATATGATGTGCCAAAGGTTCAAAGCTGTAAAAAACTATAGGAAATTTTACCAAAAATTGTCGAAATTTTCTTTTTGTCTCAAACATATTTAGAACAAATAATGATATTGGCTTTAGGGTAATTTATTTTCAACACGCAAGTTTATAACTGATAATTTGAGGGATTTGTAAAAAGAATTCAACATTTTTTTTAACCGAAAAAACACAAGAAACTTTACCAAAAATTTTTTAATGTTTGTTGTCTCAAATATCCTGAAAACATACAATAGTATTCACTTTGGGATGATTAAATTCTACACATTTGTTCATAATTGATATTTCATAGGTTGTTTAAATAACAATTCAACTGACAGTGTATTTTTAAAGCGAAAAATCTACAAGAAACTTTACAAAAATTGTTTAACAAAATGTTTCTTCCCAAATATCTTTATTCTACTCACTAATTAAACAATGTTATTGTATTTGTCTTTGATCTTCACTTAATTGCATATTGAAAATCTGGAAACGTTTTCGAAGCTCTTGGATTGGTGATTTTTCAATATTAAAATAACAATAGGCCGATAGCTTCCAAAGGAAACAATGGGAAGTTACCAGTGTGGGTCGCACCCAGCCATTTGACTTTTTTCCAAAAACAGCCTCCTTTCTCAATATCCTGAAAAAAAATAAAAACCATTTAATTGTTACTTTGTAATGAGTTATGAGAGTATGATTTGACGTGACAAAAAGTATTTATCGGGAAATAATAGACAACTTTAAATTTGTTCCACATACGCCCGAGTGTCAAATATTAGATTATTGTGTTTTTGGTATTTTTTTTATGGCAACGTGTAAAATCTTTGAACTAAAATTTAAACAAAACTTGGAATATATACGGTCATCTCGGTTCCAGCATTGCAATTGGAATTTAGTACTTAAGTACATAAAATTTTGAGAACGCAAAAATCAACTTGAAGGAAAATTCACTTTTTTTCTGAAACATTTATCAGTCTTTTGACCAGTCAAATGTTTCTTATCGAGATTATAAAACCAGGATTTTTGTAAATTTGGAATACGAGTATATGTGTAGAACTGCTGTAGACGTTATTGTGAGGAAGGGGGCTTCATATTCTAGAGTAATCTCTTTGTATCTGTAAATGACCCTGGTACAGTGCACAGTCAGAGACTAAAGTTGAACAAAAACTCATAATAATTAGTTTAGTAAGGGCATAGTCAAATTTACAAAAAATGTATTCGCAATAGAGGTTCACTTCAGCTGAGCATAGGTATTAAACTGTATGTAAAACTTTCTCCGTGCATTGACAACTTTAAAAATCTAATTTCGCTGCACAATTTTTAAGCTAGTTTAGTTAGAAACTCAGCTCGACTCAGGTGTGTATATTCAAGTATATATCCATGAATTTCTCCTCTTTCTAATTTTCACCCAAACCATTTAATTTGTGTTCAATATTCTTTCGGTGCCTCTTACAAAGCACTCGCTGATGCTTTTAGTTTTGACCTCATTCATTGCAAAAAGCCTAAAATACCTGCCTGGGTAGTAGAGATTCCAATTACTTTTATTCATTGCACCGCGATTTCGCTGATTGCATCGGGCCTTCAGGTAAGGATGCATCATAGTCTCCGTCGGACGTTAGAATTCGTTAATTATCCTGTCAATAGGATTCGACGAAATTTGGTTGCCTTAACCACATGCGCGGTATTGGCATCCGTGATGCACATCTTTGCTAGAAAGGATACAACATGCATCCTAGCCCCTCTCTGCTCCCTTCTCCCTTGCGACTATACAGCTAGTCCATATCCGTATAGCATTTTTAGACCACATTAAGGGTTCACCAACGTAGACTGTTGCTGGAGCTGAGAACAGCTGACGCGTAATGGCAAGTGATTCGATAGGTCTTCAATGGGTGAATATATTCAGCTTTGGTGGTCGGTTGGTATAGTTACGGCGGCGCTGCCATTCGGCGTGTAATGGAACTAACGCGTATTTTTCCATTTCCCACCTTTTATAGTCGATGATGCCGTGTCGGAGGAGCCACCTATATAGATATGAAAAGTCCCTGGAGGAAGAGTTTGCATCGTCACAGGATGCAGGAAACCACGATGATATCGGTCGAGCCATGTGGTAAAATACCAAAAAGTTGCAACACCCTTCCTCTCTATATAAACTACGGTACGGACGGCTACCCTATATCAGTCTCTATAGCTTCGGACTCCTCAATGTTCCGTTCGTCGTCATTTGCATTGAAAAATGGTTACTGTTGGAGTCGGAGTGTGGTAAGAGGGTTTTTATTTTAGTCGAAGGCAGAGGTGGGAGTTGGTGCAAGCGAGAGTATACTTGAAACGCGGCCAAGCCAACCTATCAGCGTGTAGACTTTTTAGTGGTAATGGCGATGGCGATGCATCATCAACGTGTGTTCGCATTTGGCAAATGTGGAAGTGATAGGATTCGGTGCCTGTTTCCAACCTCAATTTCCCAAATGAATTTTAATTAAATGCGTCGAGGATTTGTTGTGTATCTTTGTGAACCTATATATGGAAAGAGAATATACTGAGCTGGGATGCTGATGTGATGTTATAGTGCTGACGTGGCCAGGTGATGCAAGTGAGGGAGTATTATTTCTGTTTTGGATGTGTAGTAGTTAGATATAAAACAATGGCGAAGCTGTATATATATAAATGTGTTTTGTAGGCAGCTAGGCATGTGTGTTCTGCAGAAAAAAAATCCCATTGCTTTGAATTTTATCATGGAGGCATTCGATTTGCATCCGGATCTTTAATGATGAGGTAGCGTATGTAGGTTTACGTAGATATAAATTTTATTTGAATCATTTGGATCCGTGTTGGAGGATGCTATTGGAATAATATAGATGGGTTTGAGCTGTATATAGGTTAGGGAGTAGGTACATTTTTTTTTAGTTAAATGGAAAGTTCAAATTTAGCTACTTTCGCGTTAAAAGTAATTTCTCTTATATTGTTTTCTCTTAAAACCTGTATTTGGCATATACTTATATATAGTTATGTGCAGAGTAGGTTATATGTATGTAAGAACGTTACAGGTTAAGTTGCAATGAATCAAATCGACGAATTACAAAAGAAGGATATTTATTTTTCCAAAATTAAGAAATGTAGCTCTGTTTCAAGGCAAACCATTGTTGGAAAATAGTTTGAACATTTTTCAAATCAAATCTTCTAGTGGATTCAACTATAACTAGATGAAAATGTTAATTATTTATAAATTAAATCATCCTAAGTAATGTGGGAAAAAATTAGGGATTTGTTACAAGGCTCCAATCGAAGCCTGCAAGGACGACTAAGGGAACATCGTGGCGGAATCACAGCCAGTGCTGAGGATATGGAAAAATCATTTCTGCAAATTGTATAACGGCGGTAACGAATTGAATTCCACTGCCATGAAAGATGCACCATTCAACCTATGAAGGCGTAGGTCAACTATTCCGTTTACCCAATCTCGACGGAGTGATGAAGATTTCTACGTCTAAATTAAATTTTAATAGGTAGCTCGATAATAGTGTGGTTTTAGGCCAGAAAAGAACTACTGCAGATTTTCGATCACCTTTCAATTGATTTCAAGACCACGTATGACAGCATTTATAGAGAAGAGCTATATAAAGCAATATTTATTTTTACCATTTTTCTTCAAACTCATTCGTTTTTGCAGGATTATGATCATAGAAAACGCACGTTTCCTCATCCTGTTCGGTAAAGACCTCGCGGTTTTAGGCAAGGAGACGACGCTCTGTCATGCGACTTCTTCAACATCGTTCTTGAAAGATGAGTGCAACACTCTCACCACAATAGGACTAGAGTCAAAATCAATCAACAGTTCATCCAATTACTCGCTCTCATCGAGAATATTGCAATAATCGTAAAAACAAAGGTTTATGTTAGTGGTGCTTTTGTGAGTATTGAGGAGGAAGTCATGAAAATGGGCTTAGCAGTGTATGAATACAGGACCAAATATATGCTCTCAACAAGAAAGCACACTCAACACCAACGTCTTGGTCGGAACGACACTATAGGCAGCTATTAAAATGGTCAGAGACTTTGTCTAGGTAGTCTCCACTATCAAATCAGTGAACGATACCAATGCTGAGATCAAACGCAATATTGCTCTTGGCAATCACTGCTTCTTTGGGCTAAGAAGGCAATTGTGGAGCAAATTTCTCTCTCAAGCAACTAAAAATGTCCCTATGTAAGATGTTTATCATGGTAGAGTGGATGAGAATGTTTTAAGGTGTTTTGAAAATTGAGAGGATGATTCTACGATGATTTTGTTCGCATTCTGTGAGGAAGAAGAAAAGGGTACAACAACACCAATCCAGCCTGTGGGGTTTGAAATTATATCCTAATACTTCGACTCTTGCTTTAAAAAAAAAACACTTATTTGAAAGTTGGAAAGATAATTGCTGATCCCTAAGGAGTGGTTCAATTCTCTGTAAATCAACCGACTTGAAGAGAATTTTGTATAATGAATACATTGTAGATAAAAAGCTTCATCAACTTTTGCAATGAAGCTATAAAATGCTTTGCGCCAGTATACAATCGGTTGGTTAGATAAACTGAGGTCCACCCCATAGATGCCAGCAATATTGAATAACCAGTTCCTAAACGGGGTAAGCGTAAACCTTTGCTTATATTATTTTTGTCTGTAAAATATTATCGGAACTTAGACAACCTGAAAATGCTCTTAGAAACGGGTCTTTGAACTTTTACCATTTCAAATTCTTCAACAAACTTGTACCTAAAGACTTGATTTGCATATCAAAGGCAAGTATTAATTGTGGAGTCTTGCACTCTTCCTTGTGATGGCAAAAGAACCTACTCCACTTAACGTTAATTGGAAGTTTTAGAAACTTATCATTTTTCTTCAATGTGGGGCGCAAATCCAAAGTTAGTAGTTATCAAGAAAATACTTGATATTTAAGTGTTGCTTTACAACTTCTATGGAGTCTGAACCAAGAAAGCACTTATCTCGCAGTAAAATTCTCCTATTAATGGAATCGATGCTAATTTGTAGATTGCATAGGTCGCAATAGTCGGTTGGAGTCGGTTAATAACGAGCTGCAATGAGGAAACACTATCACCTAGTAACACCAGATCATTAGCGTATAAAGCAATGCTCTGATAACTTCTTCTCCCACTTTGATTCCGCTAGTCAAGAATTTTTAGCGACATCAACAATAAACAGTGCAAACAAAACTGGACTCGAGGAACTCCAGTTTTAGTGTCAAAATAACACCGAATTTGTGTAGCCATTCCAAAATGCAGAAAAGTTGGCCATTAATTACTTATAACGGGTGATTTTTTAGCTGGTTTGGTTTTGGCAACACTGGTTTTGACAGCTGACGTGTGTTTAGTACCTTGTGTCACTGTCAAACAGCTTCAGTTTGGTTTGCAATTTAACCATGGATCGTCTTACAAATGAACAACGCTTGCAAATTATTGAATTTTACTATCAAAATTCGTGCTCGGTTCGAAATGTTCATCGCGCGCTGCTTCCATTTTATGGTCGGCATTCTCGACCTTCTGAGCAGTCTATTCGGAAGATTGTGACCAAATTTCGCACCAAATTTACTTTGTTGGACATAAAACCACCAACACGTTTACGTACTGTGCGTAGTGAAAAAAATATTGCGGCCGTATCAGCTAGTGTGACAGAAGACCGCGAAATGTCGATTCGGCGCCGTTCCCAGCAGTTAGGCCTTTGTTACAGCACTACGTGGAAAATTTTGCGGAAGGATTTGGGCGTAAAGCCTTTTAAGATACAGCTGGTGCAAGAACTAAAGCCAGCCGACCTACCACAACGCCGAATTTTTGGTGAATGGGCTCTTGGAAAGCTGGCCGAGGATCCGCTTTTTTATCGAAAAATTGTGTTCAGCGATGAGGCTCATTTTTGGTTGAATGGGTACGTAAATAAGCATAATTGCCGCATTTGGAGTGAAGATCAGCCAGAAGCATTGCAACAGCTACCAATGCATCCCGAAAAAGCCACTGTTTGGTGCGGTTTATGGGCCGGCGGCATTATTGGGCCATATTTCTTCAAAGATGATGCGAATCGCAGCGTTACTGTCAATGGTGAATGCTACCGAGCGATAACAAACTTTTTTTTGCCCGAAATGGAAGTTCTTGACTTGCATGATATGTGGTTTCAACAAGACGGTGCCACATGCCACACAGCACGCGAAACAATGGCGCAATTGCGAGGCGAGTTTGGTGAACAGTTAATTTCACGTTTCGGGCCGGTCAATTGGCCGCCTAGATCGTGCGATTTGACACCATTAGATTATTTTTTGTGGGGGTATGTCAAAGCTAATGTCTATAGGGACAAGCCCGCTTCGATTGACGCACTGGAAGCCAACATCCATGCATTCATTCGTGAGATACCGGCCGATATGTGTGAAAGAGTATGCCAAAATTGGACTCAGCGGATGGGCTACCTGAGACGCAGCCGCGGTCAACATTTGCATGAAATTATCTTTAAACATTAAATTGCAAGGTTCAAACTATCGATTCAAATAAATATTTCATTAATTTTTTCGAATATTTTGTGTTTTTTTTTTTTTAAGTTCTAAACCTTTTAAAAAATCACCCGTTATTTCTAAGATTAAAGACAAAAATCATTATTATAAAAGACAATTTTATTAACCGAAGTTTATTATGTACCTACATACACTGATGAACATGGTGTCAATCCATCACCTAAACATTTAATTTTGTACACAATATCTGATTTTTCTTCTATAGATATTCTGTATTCTTATCTTGAAAAAATGGAATTATGAAGGGTATTAGTTGGTTTGAAAGCTATTCGAGTTGTATCTTTATTTCTTATTGGTGCGTAGATACATCTAAACAAAAACTTCGCAATAAAATAGCTGGTCACAGATCAGATATAAATAGTAATAGTTCACAAAAAACTGCACTAGCCTTACATTGTATCGAAGAGGGACATCAACCAAATTTTTAAAATGTCAAAATATTGCAAACCAAGAAAAGTTATAATAAAAGAATGCTACTTGAAATGGTGCATATTACAAATACAGAAAATAGTGTTAATAGATGTTCTGATTGTGATAGACTTGTGACACTTATGGTCAATTCATAAATAGGCATTAATATCTATATACATATATATATCTATTACACAGATTATACTGAAGTTAAGTTATATATGTACATAAATATTTTGACATAGTTTTTCAAACAAATACATTTGAATTTAATTATTCGAATAAAAAAAACTTCTTTTCGAACTGTCTTTAAAGATTTTCAAAAAAAATATAACAGGTTTGTATCTGTTAACCAAAAGATTAATTTGTGCATACAAAAAATTTTTAATAAAATTGTAAGTATCTTCTTTTTTTTTTAAGTATCTATTTTTAATTAATCTCCTTATATATAGGTCTGAAGAAGGGTGTAACCACGCCCGAAACGTTACAATTTAAAAAAAATTTAAATAAAAGCAAAAAAGACCCAAAGCCCACGATAGGAACTTAATTTATAAATAAATAATATTATTCGAATTTTCTGCCGAAACCAAACGATACTACCGAGAGTATCGGTAAATTCCGGTCCAAAAAATGCGGTATCGTTTGGTATCGTCTCGGTATCGTTTCGGAGCTGGTATCGTCTCCGTATCATTTCGAAACTGATACCAAACGATACCCAGACTTTTTTGGTACCGTGGCCAGCCCGAGAAAATGCCTACTTTTTAAATATTCTTGTCATATTTCATCAAAATCTTGAGTTCGGATATTTTAACGAATGTAAAATTTGTCATTTGTACTCGTAACGAAAAAGGGACATACATGAGAAATAGTAAAATTTGAGTGGGTATATCTCTGAAAATTTTTAATAAAAATCCATTTTTTACTATGCCATATTAAAGCCTTTCATTTCTACTTTATTTTGTCCACGCATGTCTTGCGTGTATTTGCTAAAAAAAATCTTTTAGTTCGATAAAATTTAACTTTAACTTTAACACCAAGTGAGTTGCTAACAAGAGATTGGATTTACCAATGTTATGGAAACTCAAAATAGACTTTTTGCTTTTCAACTTATTGAAGATAATAGTTTTGAAAAAAAAATAAAAACATCAATGTTCACTTTTGAGCCTACGAGAGTATCTACTCATTTCTTTTACAGATTTCTTTTTTTTTTTCCTTGACATACAATGATATTTAGTTCTGCTGATTTTAATGGTATTGTTTCCAAATTCGACGAATCACTGCTACCGTGTATTTATATACCAGTTTTGTTGTGCCGTTTCATCACTTCCTCGATCATAAATTTGCTTACTTCCACGCGACATTCTGAATATTTTTGTTTCCCAATAACAGCGGGGGTCTTAGAAACTTGCTTCTTTACCTAAGTGTATCTATAGCTAAGTTGAAAATTCAACACAAAATAATTTCCCAAACAATTCATTCTCTAAAATTCTGTTGGCAATTAATATTTCAAGGACACTCACTGGCTTGTACCTCAATTCATTTATGACTTAATTGCATTAACATTGTTTAAAGAAGGTGCACCGGAGGATTCTTCTCTGTGTCTCTGTTGTCTGGATGCTTGGGCATTTTTCGGACGCGCTTTCTTCTAAAATATACAATCAGTACACCACAATTTTGTAGGTAGCATACATATATTGGAATATATTTGTTTAACAAAACAATTGTTCTTCTTTTGCCAAGGAGGTCTGATCTATGAGACATCAGCTAAACAGGATAACAACAACAACAACAACAAAAAGGAACCATATCAGAAGAATAATTGTTCAATTGGAAGAAGTTCCACAGAACTGCAAGGTGCTAAAAGGCTAAAAAGAGCGTGATGTCTATTTGGTCACACACCAAATACAAACTATACCTATATATTCTCGAGTAACTACCGGGTCTCATGCTTGGATTTCTGGAATTCTAGCGTGTGCATGTCATAAATACTTTGTATCTATTCTGTCAATAGATGGAAAAATCCTTCTTTCACAGTTACGATATGGGAAGTGTTTAGAATTGCCAGCGGGAGACCTCTCTGTTTAGTTATCAGAAGTCCTTTTTTTTGGGTAAAACACTCCTGATGACAGAATTAAAGCGTAAAATCAAAAAAGTGATCTCTTGTTTGATTTTTGTTTGTGCTAAAACCTTCTAAGGACTTATTTTGAGATTCTTTTACTCCAAGACAAAGACCTCTCAATAGAAATGGACAAAAAACAACCACAAGCACTTGATGAAGTATTAAAAGCTCTTAACTATAACAACGACAAAAAGCAATCATGATGTGTCCTTTTCGATAACCTCCGCCCGCCCCCTCTGTTCCTTTCAATCCTTGATTGATGCCCAATTAATTTTGCACTGAAAAATCTTTTCACAAAAATTCCGAAAGGATTAAAAACCATTGTTCCAACATGGCAAATCAATCCCAATGACATGACCAACAAAATGTCTCTCCTGCTTCAACCTGGTGGTAGAATGGGTATAAACCGATTGAGACAATGGAGGAGAACTCAAAATGAAAAGTGGCTGGGATATATGTACCTTGGACGATGAAAACGATGATTGTATTTGACAAGGCTCCGAGGCAGAGCAGAGGCCAATTAAAGGAGTCCCTCTCTGCCAAGCCATACTGCCACCCAACAACCATCATTCACCTTGGAAGAAGAAATTCCATCAATACCGGTAATTATCGGAACCACTTTTTTGTGTTATGTCCTGTCGCCATTCTTTATCGTCCATCTGTATATTTTCGTATTTGAATAATCTCAATGGTTCCGAAGCAGGTGTGGAAGGGAAGGGCTAAAATTGGATCGTGGGTGGATTGGGAGTGTTGCTTGTTCGTTGATTGAACCAAATATTCAGAGATTATGTGTGCCAACATGAATCGCTGGACTTCATTAGTATCCCAGTGCCGCAATGGAGATGTCGAAAATTTACACAGGGGCTTCAAGGACCACTGGAAGTGTATATATGCCAATTGATGATGCTGTAGCATAACGCAATCGTTTGCACAATTTTGATGGTGATCATCCCAGCCCAGCTCAGAGTCTATGGTAGAATTCCTCTGGCGGAGCCCCAGAGAGTTAACATAACTTGAGTTTCCTCTGCTCGTCTATATGCGGGGATGTTGACAAATCAATTAGCAATCAACGCCGAAGTTCATTAGTGAAAAGGACATTCACTTGTTGGTTTTTTTTCTTTTTTTTTTTTGGTCTTTTTTGTTATTCATTCCGAGATGGTTTCTTGCCTTCATGGACAACGGCAGAATAATATGCCAATGCCATGGACTCTCTGACACTATGGACGTATTCTGTGAAATTTTAATTTCCAAAAGATCAACAACCTTGCTTCGGTGTGCGGGATTGATGGAGGTTAACTCCTTTGTCCTGTTTGACAAAGACAAGCAAGTATTTGATCCTGTTAATTAAGTTTATTGAAATGAAATTAATTTAGTTGATTTTTTAGTCCTTTAAATATTTCGAAGAGATTTTTGTTTTGTTTTTTTTTTTCAATAAAAAATTGAACTCGATGTCATCATGAGGCGCAAGCATCAAGGACTCGCTTGCGGTTACTTTGTTGAGGTATTTTTTTTTTAACAAAAGCGATACTATGAATATAGAAGCCGCTATCATCATTTATATAAGTTTGAAGCTATCAAACCGACGACCTTTAATGTAGGTAATCGGAATTGCGGTTTGAAGAAATTTCAGACATTTTCGATTTGTTTTGTTTTGTTTTTTGCATCAGCATATTGAAGAGCTCAACACGTGCCCGTGGTTTATGCGGTTGACGGATGAAGTTGACGTTAAATGTGTTTTCTTTTTTTCTTTTATTTTTCCCGGCGAATTTTGTGGTAATTTTTGTAAGTGAGAAGCCTAAAAGTCCACGGTGCTGAAAATAATTAAGAAAACTGGAAAATCCTGTCAGAACAGCCGGTGTTAAATTGAAGCCTTAAATTTTGTGGGAGATTGATGGAGTGAGATAAAACCACTGTCTGACCACAAAGTGAAACACTTTTAATATATTTTTTGCTGGATTGTTTATGATTAATTAGTTTTTTAAATAACTTTATAGAATCGAAGTTGAAATATATTTGTTTTTATTAAGGTATAACTCAATTAATTATCTACTAGGTTAGCAGAAATTATTTTATATTTAATTTGTTTAAAATTTGCTTTAAATAAGAACGTTCATTGTTAAACAAATTTATATTCTTACTATTAAAATAAAGGAATATGTATTGATATTTTATGAACCTATTAATGTGTTGTTTATTCTAATAGAGAATTATGTATCTCAAATTTTTGATAATATACTAAAGTGATTTTTATACTTCTTAATTTTGTTCTTAAGACAAGGATTTTCAAGGATTATAAGGTGAAGGTACCTCCTAAGATTTACCTTTGATTTTTCACTTTTTTTTAAACTGTTATTAACAGTCCCTGCCATATAAAGATTTTTTTTATTTTTGATTTCCTCATTAGCAGATCAACCGATTTGAAAAAAAAAATAAATTTTGGGTTTAAAAAAAAAATAAAAAACAAAATTTAAAAACAGAAAATATTGTGATCCCAAATTGATTTCTGGCTTATAGCCCAGTCAAAATAGACATACAAATGTGCACACCCAGCCAAAGTTCCGATGAGACTGAAAATAAGTAAAAACCTTCTTTTTGGTATAAGAAATCAACTGCCAAAAGTCCCCGTCAATCCTACTCGTCATAAAATGTCTCTAGGTCAAGTTTTGAAAAAGTTGGTTTTTGTCCTATAGCTTTTAAAAGGTGAAAGATATCGAAAAATAATATAAGTAAGCTTTATAGATCATGCGATTCTCTTCAAAAATAGATTAGACAATTCCTTTTTGATTACATTCACCGTTTTGGAGGTATACGCAAAACACTGTATTTTTGGCATTTGGCCCTTTTAAAATCGCTACATCTTTTGACGACTACTCGTATGGGACAATATTTGACTACGTATTTGATAGCACGTTTCAATTTCTACAAGCTAAGCATCAATTTTTTTAACAACTTCAGGATTTAAGAATAAAAATCAAAAAAACTGTTATTTCCACCAAATGCTTAAAATATTCTTTTGAATTACCAACTTCAGAATTAAAAAAAATAGTTTTTTGCTTTAGAGTTGCACTCAATCTACAAACTTTGCAAAAAAGACTTTTCGATAACATCAATTATTTAAGAGTTTTAGGTGAAAGTCGATAGTTTCGACATTTGGCCATTTTGAAATCGCAATATCTAATAACTCATGACTCGTATGGGAAAAAAAGTCCAATCTCTTAAATTAAACATTTTGCTATCTATTTTGAACACCTTTGTCATCTACGAGTAAAAAATAGAAAACCGATATTTTTGGGCTTTGGACAATTTTTTAAAATAATTATACCTTCTTAACGGTAAATGTTGGGACAAAGTTTTTAGCATCTTCAAGTAACGGGTCAAAATAATTACAAATAGTTTTTGGAATACTTTTCGATAACATTTACGATTAAGGAGTTATTCCCGAAAAACCGTTTCGATATCATTTACCTTTTAAAAGCTATAGGCAAAAAAAAACAACTTTTTTGACTTGTGACCTTGAATAATTTTTTATACTTGGGTGGGATTGACGGGGATTTTGGCAGTTGATTCGAATGCTTAAAGGAAGGTTTATACCAATTTTCGTTCTTATTGGAATTTTGGCTTGATCAAATGCCTATTTTGACTGGACTATTAAAAGCTACGTGGTAAATTATAAAAATTTTGATTTTTTTGTATCGAAAGGGTCGTACTTTTTGAAAATGAAGATTTAAATCTTCAAACGTAGATAACTGAGTTATAATTACATACCTCAAATAATGATTTTTAATTTTTTTTCCTTATACGCTATTTTTTAAGATATTGTTTTTAATAACTTATATCTTTTTATTTTTCGAAAAAATCTTTTTCTCAAAAATAAAAATTAATAATACAGGGTGGCGCACGAATCGTGCTACAAAAATAAAACGTAATAACTTTTTTTCTGTGTGAGTAATCGACTTATTTTTTTTTTTATTTTGTAGGTTACTATTTAGATTTATAAAAATGGATGCTTGGGATACGGAGAAAAGAATTTGGATAGTGCAACGGTACCATGCTTTGCAGTCCGTCATTTCCGTCCAAAGGAAATTCAGGCGGGAGTTTGGCGGTAATCCCCCAAGTAGATGGACCATTATGAGGTTTGTAAACATGTTTGCTGAATCTGGAAGCATCGCACGAAGGCCGTACCATCGAGATGCCAATGTTCAGGTTCAGGATACAATCGCAGCAGTAGCATCTGCAATACAGGCCAATCCGAGCGTTTCGACCCGAAACTTATCGGGGCAAATTGGAGTTAGTAGACGGTCATTACAACGGATACTTCATGACGATTTAAACTTGTTTCCGTACAAAGTCCAAATTACTAGCAAGTTTAACCCTCAGGATTTGCCTGTTCGCCTGGAATTTTGCCAAAAAATGATATCAATGGCCGAAGAAGACAACACATTGATCAATTGTTTGTTCATGTCTGATGAGGCCCATTTTGATCTTAACGGCAATGTAAACAAGCAAAATTGCCGTATATGGAATGAGTCTAATCCAGAAATGCTCCATGAGACGGAACTGCACCCAGAACGAGTCCCTGTGTGGTGCGCAGTTTCATCAAGGTGTATTGTCGGGCCGTACTTCTTTGAAGAAAACGGTGTAACCGTTACTGTCAATGGGGACCGTTATTTAAAGATGTTGAAGGAGTTTTTTTACCCAGAACTGCGCCGAAGACGTATACCATTCAACAGCGTTTGGTTTCAGCAAGATGGAGCAACTGCACATATAGCCAGACCAGTTATGGCGAAGCTAAACAAAAAATTCGCAAACAAATTAATTTCTAGGAACTCCACTCTTCGCTGGCCCCCAAGGTCACCTGACCTGACTGCACCAGACTTCTTTTTATGGGGTTATGTCAAGCAAGAGGTGTATAAAACGAAGGCCAGGAATTTAACTGAATTAAAGCAGTCCATAACGACAATAATTGAGGCGATCCCAACTTCAACTCTTCAGGCCGCAATGAATAATTTTTTGATCAGGTGCCGCATATGCGTGGGAGAGCGTGGAGGTCAATTTCGGTCTATAATCTTTAAAAACAACTAACTATTTAAAATAAAATTTAATTTTCTAACCAATAAAAAAAGAAATAAATGAAATACATCGATTAAAAAAAAAGTTATTTGAATTTCTTATTGTAGAACAATTGGTGCGCCACCCTGTACAATTGTAAATGCCAGACTTTCACATCTCTTTATTTTCTGATAGTTCAGTCTCACATTTTGGTATTCACCTCTCGTTACGAATTCTATTGATGTAAATTAACCAGGATTGAGATGTTTAAAATTCTTGTTTGAATCAAAACAAAATTTTAGAATTCGTCGTAGATTGGCAAAGATATAGTCAGTTTACAGTAACGGGGACCATAAATCATTAAAACCGTTATAACTCCAATGTTTTAATAAGCAACTTGTTTCTTGAATTTAATAAAATATAAAAATAAACTGAAAATATTAATTTTATTTTCTACATGTAGGCAGGGCCAGCCCGAGCTTATTTAGCGCCCTGTACAAGTTTCATCTTTAGCGCCTCTCAATTGCAGTTATTGGTGCAAGAAGACATTTCCTCAGTTCTTAATGGAAGATTTTGCAATGCGATTTTTTAAACGACGTATCCCAAAGAGACGAACGAGGTATCCCGAAGGAGCTACCAAAATCGTGCACTGTGAAAAGATTTTGTGATGTACGTTTTTTTTTACTGTGATGGGTGTTAATAGGAAGGTATGCATCGATTTACTTATATTTTTTTTAATAGGAGATTAAAGGGTGTTTTTTTAGAAGGGTGGTTTTCAAGAAGAAATAAAACGCATATAAATTAATGTTATGGCCAAGAATTTAGCTTTACTTTAAAGAAAAGAGTTTGCTATTATATTATTTTATAATGATTTTAGGCAAGTGGCCACCGCGGCTGGCTCGAATAAATTCCAGCCGAGGCCTACTTTTTGAAGCAATTGGGGTCGTTGGTCAATAATAATGCGCTGAATATTCTCTTCCAAGGCGTCAATCATCTCGGCCTTATCTGCGTGGACAAGCGACTTCACATAACCTCCCAAAAATAGTCCAGCGATGTTAAATTGCACAATCTTGAAGGCCACGCCGCGCCACAGGCCCAAGACGCGAGATAATACGCTCACTAAAAGTTTCCTTTAATAATTTTATTGTTTCGCAATGCGTCGCGTGCTAACTGAACCATTATTTTGGTAATTAATTTGCACGATTTTCAAACGTTGTTTCGGAGTAAGTCTCTTAATTATGAAATGGCATACCAAACTAAGCATAAATCAAGTGACAGCTGTCAAAAAGGCCAACTCCGAAAAAAGTATTCCCAAATTGGGCTCTGCACCCTGCCCATTTGCTCCGATGGCACGTATATCATGTCCGGCTCTACATATAGGTAACTGCGGAAAATAGCAAGGATATGCACAACGAAGTGCTCCGCGAGAATTTTTGTCGCCTGAAAAGTGCTCCGCGCTTAAAAAAGATTGGGAACCGCTGCACTTATATGAGCATACAAAAAAAGTTTAATAAAGATCATTGGAGTCATTTTTAAGAAATAAAATATCTGTAGGTATCATATGAAAGGTACCGTTATTTTTTCATAAAAGTAATTTTTTTTTTGTTAGTACTTCAAAAAGTGAAAAAAATCCTTATATACCGAGCCTTATAAAAATCGACTTTTTAGTTTTCAGTATTTTTTTTGAAAATTTTCCATGAGAAAAACTATTTATTTTGCTTATTAAAATCAAAATTACCGTTTTGAAGAAAATCGAAAATAAAAAAAAATGGTTATTTGGGGAGGTGCCATTAATAACCATTTTTTGAAAAGTGGTTTTCTCCATAAACGTAGCTCTAACTGAAAGAAATTTATTGAATTTCTTTTTTAGAAAAGTTGTGGAGCCGTTTTTGAGAAAAATAAGAATTTGTAAAATTGCAAAATTCCTTTAGAAAAATTCAGTAAATTTTTTTCATTTGAAGCAATTTTTATTTATTTTGAGTTCTAAGTAAATATTAAAAAAAGTGTTAGCAGAATCACCAAGAATTAGAAAATCTATCCAGCGGTTTAGGCTGTAGCCGAACAGGCAGATAGACAGACAGACAAACAGAATTGTGAGATCCAATTTGTTCGTCTTCAAGTTCAATTTTTTTACAAATAACTTTCCATATAGTACATACCTACATATATATCTGGCAAGTAAAAATACAACAAAAAAAAATTGTTAGTTTGGGACTGCAATAAAAATTACTTGCAAACAAATCTCAGGAAACACTAAACTGTATAATACTTCTTGTTTCAACTCAATATTACCACCCATTGAAAAGATACTGCTCTACAAAACTGTTCTTTAATCTTGGTTTGTTTAGTGTATTTGGACGTCTCTTCCTTTTTCTTCAAATTGGAAAAGATACAGGAACAAAACATAATTCTCACCTTAATAAATGCTGACAATTTTTATGCTTGCAATCATTCATTGTATATATTTATTTAGTACAAACTTACATAAGGAAATATCTAATTAAAAATTATAAATTAAATTTTTGTAATCCAATCTTGATGTGATATTTTTTGTTTTTTATTTTATTTCCTTTTGGGTTGCCGTGCAATTTAACACCATAAAAGAATATTTGCACGATACCTTTTGGTCAAAGAAAAAAAACTTATTTTATTTTATTTTTAAAGAGATTTCCGCTTAGATCCCTTATCCTTTTCTTTCCTGTGTTCACCTGCTGTTTTGTTGAAATTTTCTGGACAAATACCACTTGAACCTTTTTCGTCTACATATATGTGATGGAATATTATGTGTCCACTTAAATTAACATACGAGTCTAATACCAAAGACTAGAATTACCTTTTTTGTATTTCATATATCGTTTCCTATGATAGAATGAATATACAATATCTTAGGATATTTCTATATATAACATCCTTTTCTTTTTTTAATTTAACATGTCACTATGCCAACAAGTTAGTTGCCATGTTATAAAAAGAGGAAACACTTCTCTAGTGATTTCTCATTTGGAACAAAAAAAAACGAATTTACTTATT
Source organism: Dasysyrphus albostriatus (assembly GCA_946251815.1). Taxonomy (NCBI): domain Eukaryota; kingdom Metazoa; phylum Arthropoda; class Insecta; order Diptera; family Syrphidae; genus Dasysyrphus; species Dasysyrphus albostriatus. Next base: position 52,804,098 of record OX276336.1, read on the forward strand.
TAAAGGAAGAAAATAAACCCACAAAAGGAAGAGGACAAAGAGAATTATTTTCACATTTTTATTAAGATTGAATGAATGGTCCTTGAAACAATAAATTGGTACATACCTACTTCATTTTGTGCTTTAGCATTATTCCTAACAACTTTAGCCAGCTAATGGGAATAAAGAATTTTATATATGGTGATAAATTCCAATTGTCAAGTGGGATGAATGCTCAATTCGAATTCAGTAAAAATGTCAAAAGTTTATCTGTCAGTATCTGTCTAGAAAAGTTTGCATGTTAGATTTTCTGTCAAAATAAAGTAACATTTGGGTTTTAATAAATTGTATTAATAGCATAGAATTATTTCTATTTATAAAGGGTTGAGAATTTTAAGGACTTGTTTTAAAACTACACCACGCTAAAAAAAGGTATGAAGCTTAGGTCAAAACTGATCATGTCCGAAACATCAAAAACATCTAGAAGTTGCTGCCAGCAGTTTTTTCATATTTTTATTTTAAAAGTTTGAGTTTTTTGTTTTGCTCAAAATTAAAAAAATTGTGTAAGAGAAGATTTTTGAGCTATTGATTCAAATACAAACCTAGGTGTCAGCAGGGAAAAAATAGCGAATATTTTATATTGTATACTTGTAAAATTGTACCTACACGTACCTACAAACCTACAATGGGACATATTTATAGACGTTGTTTAAGTTGTTGCTAGGCAAATCTAGGGAATATCATATTGAAACTTCATCAGGTAAACTCCAGTTTTGTCTAGCAACAACTTAACCAACAGTTATGAACGCAACAAAGAAAACCTGTTTTTAAAATCATATTCTCAAGAATTTTGTTTTGAAAACCATTTAAGTTACTGCCCGGTGGTGTAGCTACCTCGGGACAAATCGAGGTGGGACCCCAGTGCCGACCCCAGGCCCCGGAGACTACCAGTAACAATGTTTCAAAATTAATCTAAGAGATTTTTCTTTTTTTAATGAACCTTATTGTCAGTTTGTTTTGAATAATAAATTATCAAAAACATAAAGTTTCCTGGGTTTGAAAAATAAGTTTTAATACCTTATTAATTTTAGCTAACTAGTCGTAAGCAGTGGATGAATACTGGACTACTGAAAAAAATAAACAAAAAAAAATTAACTCTTTCTTAAACTTAAAAAACATCCTCATAACTAAAGATTAAAAAAGTATTTTGAGAGCATAAGCAAAGAATTAAAAACTGAAATTCCACTTTGCAGAGATAACTATTTCAAGAACAAGCTTCTCGAAAACGTGGGTAACTCCAAAAAGAATGGGAAGTTTTACATGAAATTTTAAATAAAAATAAACCAACAGTTGATTTGTCTATAGAAAGCAGGGGCACTATTATCAAAAATCCTTCCTCTGTTGCTAATTTATTTAATGATTTCTTTTGTAATTTAAGCCAAAACACTAATCTCCCCAACTTCACGAATAATTGTCTATGTGCTAGCCCTATTATTACTGAAAACTTTTGCTCAGAAACGTTTTTCTTTGAGAACTTTTCGGCTATTGAAATTCATAAAATTATTATGTCTCTCAAAATGTCTAATTCCACATCTGACGATTTGGTATTTGCTAAGATCTTGAAAAATATTTCTTATCTTGTATCTGATGTGTTGAGTTATATATTTAACCAAAGTATACCAAAGGGTATTTTTCCTGATTCCTTAAAGTTGGCAATCGTGATTCCGTTACATAAAAGAGGAGCTAGTACTTGCATCAACAATTATAGACCCATTTCGCTTTTATCGGTTTTTTTTTTAAAGTCTTTGAAAAAGGTATGAAATCAAGGATGCTTTCCTTTTTGGATAAAAATAGTTTTATTCAGTAATTCACAGTTTGGGTTCAGGAAAGGAAGGTCTACAAAAAATGTTGTTCTGCAGCTTTTTGATGAAGTCTATACTAGCCTAAATGATTCTGAGATTTCGGCTTCCCTATTCATTGACATAACTAAGGCGCTTTATACGGTGGACCATGCACTGCTGTTGCTCGATAAATTGTATAAGGTTGGTTTTCGGGGATTCGTCTATAACTGGTTTAGTTCTTATCTTAGTAACCGCAGACAAAAAGTAAGAATTCAAAATATGATTAGAGATGAAAAATGTTTAAATATAGGTGTCCCTCAGGGTTCTGTTTTGGGACCAATTTCGTTTTTAATATATGTAAATTCGCTTTTTGTAAGAAACTTTAAGGGAAAAAAACGGCCTTTGCGAACGAAACAGCATTAACGTACTCTACAAAAACATTTTTTGATTTAAAAGTTTCTGCCAATAGTGATTTGGCAGAAACAAAAAAGAATAAAAAGAAATTTTATATGTATAAATATGAAGAGCGTCAAGTTAAAATTTGGTCTTGCGAATTATATCATAATATGTAATAACTCGAAATTAAAATTACATTATACACTTTTTTTGTTATAGCTTAAAACCAAGCACTATGAAAACTTAAGCGCATCGAATAACATAAAAAATAAAAAAACAAAGTCTATAGAGCAGGGTTTCCTTACGTGGGGCTCATGCCCCAGTGGTGTGGCATTATAATTTTAAAGAAGGGTAATTTATCATTCTGATGCTCTAAAACCTTTAAAAGAGCCTGGGCTCAAACTTGTTCAACATTTTATTCGTACACTTTTTCAGCTTTGTATATTGTAAAGAACAAAATGAGGCCATCCTGGAATGTGTTATAATATTTGATTCTCTTAATTGGCTCCGAAAATGTGAAGTGATTGATGCCACTTACTTGCATACTAAATGTGATATGTATGATGATTTCTACCTTATTTTCATCAATTCAAGTTTTTAATCATGAAAATGTCATAATAGAAAATAATCATGATAGAAAATTATAATGACAGAAATCTTTCATGAAAGAAAAATGTCATGATAGGAAACTTTCATGACAGGAAGCTATCACGATAGAAGAATGCCATGATAGAATACCATCATGATAGAAAACTATCAGGATAGAAAAAAAATATTTGATAAAATAACTTAATTTCATAGAAGACCTCATTAATTTTAGCATACAGATGAAATATGTAAGAATCATAGCCGAAAAAATAACATTATTATTAAGTCAATATATAATAATAAAAATCGTTAGTTTTTAGTTGGAAATGCAAAACCAATGGCGATTGAAATTAAGGACCCAATTGCACTTACGTTCCTTCTTTCCAAGGTCATGGAAACGCTGATTAATTATCAGCTTAAGAAATATCTTGAAGAACGAAAGCTTCTTAATGACCGTCAGTATGGCTTTCGTAGCAATAGGTCCACTGGTGATCTGATGGTTTATCTCACCGAACAGTGGAACAAATCTTTACATCGTTTTGGAGAAAGTAAGATTATTGCACTTGATATTTCAAAAGCATTTGATACAGTTAAGCATCAAACTCTCTTATCAAAAATGCGTGCATTTGGTATCGATGAATATCTTCTTCATTGGATTAGAAATTACCTTTCGGACCGTTCAATACAAGTCGTCTTGGATGGTTACAAGCCTGATATTCATAAAATAAATGCTGGTGTGCCCCAGGGCTCCGTTTTGTTTCCGGCTCTCTTCCTCATTTTCATTAATGACCTCTTCTCTGAAACTTCTAATCCATTAAATTGTTTTGCTGCCGATAGCACCCTGAGCTTTTCATATTCGTTTAAAGATTCACATCCCTGTCCTTCGGATGTGGAACTTCAACGGCAGCGTATTATAAGCTCATTAAATTCTGATCTTGTCAGCATTGTCCAGTGGGGAATTAAAAACCGTTTAGAATTTAATGCTTCAAAAACTCAATGCTGTCTGCTCTCGCTGAAACAGAACCCACCCCCAATGCCACTTTCCATGAGCGGTACTTGCATCGAGGATACTGAACAGCTCTCAGTTCTGGATATGTGCATCACAGATCACCTTCTGTGGAATGATCACATATTCAACGTCGCGAAAAATGCTGCAAACTGCTTAGGCTTTCTTAGAAGATGGAAGAAATTCTTTTCCCCTTCTGATCTGGCTGTAACATATAAGGCCTTCATCCGTCCCAAGCTTGAATATAACTCTCACATTTGGGCAGGTGCTGCTATAACTTACTTAAATCTATTAGATAGAATACAAAATAGAGCCTTAAAAATGATTGGTGATGGATCTATAACTCAATCACAATAACAACTCTGAAACATCGCATCGTCACAATGTTTCATGTCTCTCATTATTTTATGAAGCAATGTTCTAGTGAAATAGCCAGTTGCATTCCTCACATTAAACAATTCAACCGTAATACTCGCGCTTTTAGGAACGCCCCTCAGTTGCAGAAGTCCAGACGCTGAACCCAATTTTCGACAGTTTTCAAGCATAAATCGGCCGATAATGCTGCAATTTCACGTTCGATATTCGGTACGAAGTTCATCAATTGTCACTGGCTTGTTGGCATAGACCATAGACTTGACGTAGCCCCACAGGAAATAATCTAACGGCGTCAAATCGCACGACCGAGGTGGTCAAGCGACTAGACCATTTCATGAGATAACACGTTCTCCAAACTTGGTTTCCAATAAATTGATTGTGACATTCGCTGTGTGGCTTGTGGCACCGTCCTGTTGGAACCACATGTCCTCCAAGTCCATATCATCCAATTGGGGCCAAAAATATTCGGTTATCATTGAACGGTAGCGATCCCCATTCACAGTAACGTGCCGGTCTTGATCATTACGGAAGGAGAACGGCCCAATGACGACGCCAGCCCATAAACCACACCAAATCGTAGTTTTTTTCGGGATGCAATGATGACTCATGTAGTACGTGTGGATTGCTGCCAGACCAATACCGCATATTTTGCTTATTGACGAAGCCATTCAGCCAAAAATGAGCCTCATCGCTGAAGATGATTTTTCGATGAAAATCCAAATCATTTTCAAGTTGTTGCTCAGCCCAATTCACGAACAAACGACGCTTCTAGTGGTCAAGCGGCTTCAGTTCTTGCGTCAATTTAATCTTGTAAGGATGTAGGCCAAGATCTTTTCGCAAAATTCGCCACAACGACATCACAGAGATGCTCAACGCTTGAGAATGACGTGTGAGAGACACATTTGAAGCCTCAGCGGCAGCAATATTCTCGACACTAGGGGCACTTCTTTGTCTCACTGACACGGGAACATTTTGTACTGTGCCTGTGGATTCAAATTTTTCCACTGGACGCTCAATTGTTGATCTGCTAGGACGATTATGACGACCATAAACTGGACGTAGCGCTCTTTACGTTGAGGCCACTAACTCCGAAATTCGGTAGTAAGTTTTTATAATTTCGACTCGTTGTTGGCTCGTATATCTTTCTATCATGAAATGGCAATCCTTACTGAAGAGAAATGTCAAAAGAGCGGCAAGAAATATGGCGTTGTTTGCTGTCCCTATCACTCTACTTCTGGAGCGTCCCTGTTGAAAAACCCTTTACATACCTTCTAATAAGGAGCAATTACGTTCAAGGCATAGGCTTAAGGCATAGGTAAGCATGCTTAATACCGAAAATGCATTTAAATTCATCCATGCATTTCAGAGATAATAGTCACACTAGCCATTTTTCAATAAATTTTGTAGAATGAAAGTCCCCTCGTATAATCACTCCAAAAATGGCATATCAACTAAATTAAATAAATTTAACAAAAAAAAAACCTAAATTTTCCCCCATGTTCGTCTATTAAAATACCTTCCTACCCATTTCTCGACACAAATCCTGACTTAACTGAGCAGAAGAAAAAAAATCAATTGAGTGCTAAACCAGACAAATTTCCATAGCAAACATTTTTTTGCCGGAACCTCTAGCTACTTGAACATTATCGTTTATGCAACCTCAGCTCAGACCAAAGAATTGCCTGCACAAGCCATTGCAGAGAACATGAACAATACTCAACTGTGTATGTATGTGGCTCTGTATTAAGCAGGTATAGGTATAACTGATGCAAATAAAATAAACCAAAAGAAACTAAAGCCTATATCGGAGAGTTAAAAGTTGCCAAAACCATATAATGCACCACATTCGTTTCCCCCATATCCAGTCAGTTGTCAGACCATAACAATGAAGCGAGCTTAAGGATCCTTATATGGATTGTGTTTTTCACTCGTCATCAGTGCAACAATCCTGAAACTGCATCATCGATGACCCCACTCTTTGAACATAGGCATACGGAACGCAGCCTTTCTGATTTTTATAATAAAAAGCAAATTCAGAGATTCTACCAGCTCCATATCTCCATGTATGTGTGAAGGAAGGTAGATAATGGTTAAAAATAAAGTGCAACGTCCTGGCTCATCCGTGGCATGTCCATTTACAATTCACAGAAACACACTCCTGTGCCGGGGCAGGATGTCTCTCACTCAATTTGGTGGATTCGCCTGTCAAAATGTGATTCTGAATGATGCGGCGACCATAAGGAAAGGAATAAAAATACGAAAAAAAAATATCCAAAAATCCTTCGCGCCGGATTGACTACCTATCTGTGTGCATCATGATGGGCTCTTTAGCGCTGCAGCAATAAATGGAAATCCTCTCACGAATCAAAGGATATTTCTGCGGGCACATAAAGTGCACACACCAGCAGCAAATTCATTGCGTTGGTGCAAGGATTTCATCCGTATTCCTCTGACTCCTGGTTTTTAATTTTTTGTTTCTTTAATTTGGTTGTCCCTTCTATTGCACATGGACTTTGTTGGTTTTGTAGGCACTCTCGCTCCTCGTTTGTAGTGAATATTAAATTTGTCTAGCCCCAGCTCTGGAGATAGGTTGATGACGACGACGACGATGACGATGATGACTACCTATACTCCTGATGCTGATGACGATGATGTGTATCTGCTTCCGGATATTTGCATGGAAATGAAAAGAATATTTTTTGGACTTTTCTTCTTTCCTATACACATATCATGGTTTAGCAGCCCACTGCCAGTAGGTCCTGGAACGGACACACATTTACAACTTGTTAATTTTTTTTTAAAGCTTTTTTTATGTTGATGTTTTTTGTTGGATTGAGTCCTGTTTCATTTGTTATCATGCTATGTTGACTCAGGATGCATTTATTTTAAGGTTTAACCGTACAAACGAATTGGCCGGATGTATGTATGTATATATTGCAAGTTGGGCTCTGCATTCACAAACGTTTTGGGCATTTTGTATTGTTCTTATTGTGTCTTTGAACTCAACGATGACGATGATGGGTGGGTGATATAGGTATAGTAAAACGAATCCTTTGTGGCACTTTTGGAGGTGTGAACAAGGACTTGTTTTTAAATTTTATACGATTCAGTTTCTCTTGGTGTTTTTTGAAATAAAAATTTGTTGGCAATTTCTAGGGGGATCATGCAAAATAAGTGACAGTTTTATAATATTTGAACTCAAAGGTGCATCAAGTCAACACAGCATTCAAGGTTCTAAAAATAGGCACATTTAAGAAGATGTTCAAAGGGTAGGAAAACATGCATATCAATTAAAAAAGGACAACAACGTTTGTTTGTTTATATTCAAAAAGAAGCTCTGTCTTTCAACTACTTTTCCACGCTGAATAACTGTTACCCACAACTGGAGATTCAATTTCAATACCTTTCGAAGGTTGATTTGGCAACTTGCAACTCATGAAAGAGGAAGCAATGTTTTTCACTTAGGCAATTACTTATCCAGGACATAGTTGGAAGCGGAGGTATTCGCAAGATAAGAAACCCACAGTGATGATGGATTCAATACAGCTCCAGTCAGGCTAAGCTTACTTGCGTACTTATTTGACTCCCGATCCATGTAGGGTCTCTGTCTGAGATATTGCGGTCTTCCATCGCACACTCCTTCCAGTCGTCAAGAGCAAGCATTCTTGCGTCTATAACTGCCTGGTCCCTGTAGCGGAGGTTCGGTCTTACGGGTCGTCTCGAACCTGGAGCCTGGAGGGTAATTCTTCTTCGAATTTACACAAAGGTGTCGTTTGTGGACTTGATGCTTTTTTAAAGGTTTGTAAATTTCCACCATTCTAGCGTGTTATTTGACAAGAATGGAGGTGACCATAAATTTTTGGAGATCCCAAGCGGCTTAGAAAGGAAGCACTTTTTCATGACAACAGGTACCAAAGATGGAGAAGTCCCATACTGAAAAAAAAATTTTGTTCTAATGAATCAACCCCAGACCTTCGACGTGACAGTCCAAAGCCCAAACCCCAATTACGAAACGAGGTTCTACAGACAACTTCTATCCAGGTGTGAAATAATGATAACTCTTTGATAAGAACGGATTAAGTGGGTATAAATCAAACAAAAATAATAAGATAAAGGAACTTTGGGATCTGATCTGTGCGTAGAATGTAAAACCGTTTAATAGGCACCGTCCAGTCGAATAACTGTCCTGCCAAAATCGTCCGTTTGTGTAGTAAAATACATAAAGGCTAGCATCGGATAGCTTTGATATCAAATTTTTGTATAGATGAGGTTATGTGCTGTCAACAAATAAACATTTATCATCTATGGCCAGGACAAAGCCTCACTATAAGCAGCAGCTTCGAAGAAGTTAAGGAGATTCGGGCAGGCCACGATATTTGTAAGTATCGTTTCGGTATCGTCAAAATCGGAAAATTTTACTATCGTCGCGATATCGGTCTCGTATATCTCAGTCTCGTTTGGTCTCGTATAACAAAGTCTTGTATAGTACCTGGTGGCATGATGGTTGGTGCGTTAAATTGTCTTGCTGAAGGTCTGGGTTCGATTCTCAGCAGCTGCCACCTAAAAATCAGAAATGTTTTTCCTGAGGTACTGCCTCTTACGAGGTACTGACAAATCCTCCAAGTGTATACTTGTCATGAATAAGTGCTTCTCATCTAGCTGTTCGGACTTGGCAAAAAATTGTAGGTCCCCTCCATTCCTGCTAGCAACACGCACACAGGAATGGTTGAGAGTTGTAAGTCACTAAGCCCTGTCTCCAAGAGCTGTTGCGCCACCAAATTTTAACAATGTCTTGTATCGGTATCAGTCTCGTCTGTTTTTGGTCTTGTCCCAGTCACAAACAAAACTAAAATGAATTCTGCGTCAAAATATCATAGCAGGAAAACAATGCTGTTACAAAATCATTGGAGCTGTTTCCGAGAAACCAAGATTTAAGAAAAAGTATGAGAGGCCAGTTGGTGGATTTCATTATAAAATCACTTTCTCCAGCCAAAAAGAACCACGCTTGAAAATGTCATCCAAATTTTAAGTTTCAGAGGAACAAAGCAAAAGAAATGAAAATGTCATCTGAATGATTGGTTTCAGAGAAACAAAGTGAAAGAAAAATGGGCGTGGAAGTGGGTGGTTATTATTTAATTACTTGCTTAAACCTTCTTCTAGTAATAGATAAAAACTATTCAAATCGTAAGATCCGTTTCCAAGAAACCAATTACAAGAAGAAATTATAATATTCAAAAATATATTTTTTCTGCTGATACCAAACGATACTAATGAAAGTATCGGTACATTTCGGTCCCAAAAGTATAGTGTGGTTTTGGTATCGATATTGTTTCAGATACTTTGGATCTGGTATCGTATTAGTATCGCTTCGGTTTCCGATATCGACACCAAACGATACCGAGACTTTTCTGGTATCGTGGCCAGCCCTTAAATAGATCATTTAACTTACTGACTTATAGGTACTTCGGTCATTGGATCTGGTACTTCTGTGAGGTTCTCCTTACTGGGCATAAGGCATCCACTACTCCTACTCGCTATCGTGTACGATTTTTGAAAATGTTTCTCAGCGCTCTCCAAGTCTTCACCAATTATGCTGATTTTTTGTGATCGTTATTCACGAAGTATGTAAGTAGTTCAACCAACCTATACTTCTAGGTTGGCGCGATTGCCTCTCTGCGTTGTTTGATCCGCATTGAACTTGTCACATTTTCGTAGTATCTAACGGGTGATTTTTTAAGAGGTTTAAAACTTAAAAAAAAACACACAAAATATTCGAAAAAATTAATGAAATATTTATTAGAATCGATAGTTTGAACTTTGCAATTTAATGTTTAAAGATAATTTCATGCAAATGTTGACCGCGGCTGCGTCTCAGGTAGCCCATCCGCTGAGTCCAATTTTGGCATACTCTTTCACACATATCAGCCGGTATCTCACGAATGAATGCATGGATGTTGGCTTCCAGTGCGTCAATAGAAGCGGGCTTGTCCCTATAGACATTAGCCTTGACATACCTCCACAAAAAATAATCTAATGGTATCAAATCGCACGATCTAGGCGGCCAATTGACCGGCCCGAAACGTGAAATTAACTGTTCACCAAACTCGCCTCGTAATTGCGCCATTGTTTCGCGTGCTGTGTGGCATGTGGCACCGTCTTGTTGAAACCACATATCATGCAAGTCAAGAACTTCCATTTCGGGCAAAAAAAAGTTTGTTATCATCGCTCGGTAGCGTTCACCATTGACAGTAACGCTGCGATTCGCATCATCTTTGAAGAAATATGGCCCAATAATGCCGCCGGCCCATAAACCGCACCAAACAGTGGCTTTTTGGGGATGCATTGGTAGCTGTTGCAATGCTTCTGGCTGATCTTCACTCCAAATGCGGCAATTATGCTTACCAAAAATGAGCCTCATCGCTGAACACAATTTTTCGATAAAAAAGCGGATCCTCGGCCAGCTTTCCAAGAGCCCATTCACCAAAAATTCGGCGTTGTGGTAGGTCGGCTGGCTTTAGTTCTTGCACCAGCTGTAGCTTAAAAGGCTTTACGCCCAAATCCACGCTGTAACAAAGGCCTAACTGCTGGGAACGGCGCCGAATCGACATTTCGCGGTCTTCTGTCACACTAGCTGATACGGCCGCAATATTTTCTTCACTACGCACAGTACGTAAACGTGTTGGTGGTTTAATGTCCAACAAAGTAAATTTGGTGCGAAATTTGGTCACAATCTTCCGAATAGACTGCTCAGAAGGTCGAGAATGCCGACCATAAAATGGAAGCAGCGCGCGATGAACATTTCAAACCGAGCACGAATTTTGATAGTAAAATTCAATAATTTGCAAGCGTTGTTCATTTGTAAGACGATCCATGGTTAAATTGCAAACCAAACTGAAGCTGTTTGACAGTGACACAAGGTACTAAACACACGTCAGCTGTCAAAACCAATGTTGCCAAAACCAAACCAGCTAAAAAATCACCCGTTATATGCCCAATCCACTGCCACTTTTGCAGAGTCTTTGTACGATAGAGTCAATGGGTTCCTGACCTATTCTCCATCAATGGAAATACGATTTATCCAGAAATCCTCAAGGTATTTCGAAGACATCAATTTATCAACATTTTCAGCTTTCTTCTGATTGCTGGTGAGGCTTTGCAAGTTCTGCTCCTTTAAAGAAGCACAAATTCAACTGTATAGAGCGAAGCAGTCGTAGTTTGGGCTTAGCATAAAGCTTAAAGATGCAGCAATTATCCTTTCCTGATTCTGCTGATTTTATTTACATATTTTAATTCCACCATCAGAAGAGATAATATTCTTCCAAGATAGTGTTCAGATAACCTTCATGTGAGGTGACTCATTTTGAAATCTCTCATTTATATCTTACTTTCATCTCATGAAAAGATGCCCAAGTTTCTAAATTTTTGGAAAATTACTGCCTCATCTCTTTCTTACCCAGGAATAGGACCAAAATAAAAAAGAGAAACACGTAAAAATAAGTCGACTCAGGGGAAGCTGGTCTGGAGACCAACCAAGATATTCAAAATTCTCTACAATCTCTACTGCGGCTATCCAGAAATATTTACTTGAAGTAAGACGCGCAAGTTCCAAAGCTGATTTATTTTTGTTTTTGTCGTATTGAACTTAAGCCCAACGATTTAAGCTTCTCTTTCCATTCTTGTTGTCATTTTATAGAGATCCATATGATCCTATGAGAAAATAACCATGCGTCGTCGGTGAAGTTAAGATGTTTGAGGTGTGATTGCGGATTCCACTGCATTCCTTTAATTCTAGTGAACAAAGTTGATATGCGCAGTACATCACTGATCATCAAGTGGTTACTGTATTGGTTACAGTAAACAGCCTTGCCTCTAAGATTCCTAACAGGCTTTAACTGATCCCAACATCCTACAGCTCTGCAACTGTTCCGAGGCAGACATAATCAATAGAGATACCTGGATACCCTAAGACACATGGGACAAAATAACACACCGATGATTTTTAAATGTGAGAATTATTGCTAAGAATGCCGTGCATCGGAGAGTAAGTCTGCAGAACAAGTATAGAGCAAGTCGTAAAATGAATGAAAGCGATGTAAATGCGTCAATCTTTAAGCGGCACTAACACTGGCCCACCGGCCCACTTGGCATAACCGTTCTGTCTATGTTGTCGAAATAAATTGTCACTGTTGTTCTCGAAGAATGATAAATTACTCAAAAGGTACCAAACTGGCTAATGATGGAACAAACTTTGATGTTGTCAGTATAGAAATAGGATGAGCAGAGCTCATAGTGTACCTGGAATGCTTTATCCGGTATATGAAACTTCAGCAAAATGAAAATATCGCTACGCACCAATCTGAAAATCTTCGAGTCCAACGTAAAATACGTCACTCTGAAAGCCTTTGAGACTTGGAAATACTCTACTGACATCTCGAGCAGACTACATGCTATTACCAACCGTTGTCTTCGATACATTCTAAAGATTTACTGAACATAGTCCATAAGGAATTTCGGACTGTGGAATAAGACTCATCAAACGAGAGTGGATCTTGATATCAGGCAACAAACATTGCGATGGATTGCCCGTACTTTAAGAAAACCAAATGACAACATAGCTAAGCAGCCCTTCGGTGTGGAATCCTCAAGGTGGTAAGGCTTGTTGGAAGACCAAGAAACACATGCAGATCAACTGTACTTAGCGATACTTAGTCTATCAACCATCGAACGTTGGCTCAGCTGAAGCGCAATGCCGTGAACTACATGAGGGGAATCAGTTACTGCCCTATGCTCCAGGAGAAGTTTAAGCCTTTCTGAGAAGACTGCAGTGACCGGACCACATATCCACAGTATTGCACCTGGTTGCACCTTGCACCTCGTTTAATTGATTTTTCCCGTTTAATTGATCTTAAAAAAACTTCAGCTTACAAACTTAAGGCATGTTAATGTTTCGCTTCATTGATTGCAATTAGTGGGGAACACTCACTGTATACACCCTTGCCTAATCCAACTTTGGATCTCAAACTCTTCTGGCATCCTTCCTTTATGCGTCAATTCCACGAACAGCCATATATAGTAGAAATTTGATGAAGAATTACTCTCGGCAGCCGAGTTTGCTTCTTAGCTGTCGGTTCGGTGAAAGAAATGGGCTCTAAACTCATCACGCTTCAGCATACTTTGCTGAAGCTCAACAAAATTCTTATATCTTACCAGTATATGAACATTTTCCTTTGAGTGTTGAGCAACAAGCAGAGAGGGAGAGGGAGAGGGAGCTGCTGAGCTATTTCGGGTTAAAAGTTATTCAACGAATATTTGGTCCTTACTCTTAAGTGACAGGAGAGTAGCTAACTGAGAAGAATATACTCGTAGTTCAACCGTAATTTGTATGATCTGTACCAATATGAAGTTCAGATAATTAAATCATGTCGACTTTAATGCTGAATCCTACCCTGAAGGTTTGAGCCAACAACAAAGACACGGTTCCTCTGGTTAAGAGCCCAAGTTATCGGAGATGTCAGAACTGTTGACCTGGATTACTGAAAAGAGCACACCCGAGATCGAGGAGGATGGAATGCTGATGTGCCTCAGGTGGAGAGGCCTTTAACGAACTACTGGCTAACTTCAAGAAAAATTCAAGTATTGCCAAAATAAATGATAGCTATTAGATATCATTCAAACCTTTCACCTTAGATATGGGGTCACTTAAAAGTAGGCATGATGAAGAGCATGACACACCTCTATAGTTCTTTGGGGTTGTATTACAGCTGTTTAATTTTCAATTGATCCTGGCTTAGCGAAAGAAAACAATTATTTTCAACAATCTATACCTGTTTGGAGGAAGTTTAAAGAAGTGTCAAATTTAAATCAAAACAATGTCATTCTTCTGACTATTCACAATAAAACTTTGAAGATTACATAGTGCAAATGTGATGTTTCACCGAAAATGCAATAATTACTTTGCCTTTGGAATATTTTTCGTCCTGTCAATCATTTCCATCAAATGCAATGCATCCATTCAAGCCGTCTACAACTTCATCCATCAATCAATTAATAACATAACATACCAAAAAAAGGGTGGTTATTGCGCTTGGTATGCTCGATGGTGCTCTAGATCTTTCAAACCAAAATTGACAGCAGCTTGGAGGAGTAAGTATTGTAAGTTGTAACACATCATACTCGAAGGACCTCAGTGTGTCTCCCCCACCAACAACCACACCATATAAACCTCCAGCAAACAAACAACGAACCGGGGAACAAAACACGAATTCAAAAAAAAAAAAAACAAAAAAGAGAATACAAAAACGAAGGGAAGAATTTAAAAAGGCTTTTGATATAAAAATATAACTCTTCCGTGTTTCATCATCAGAGCGCAGCAGAGTTAACCACTCGAACTCGACAACTTTACATTTATGCATAGGTGTATATAGATATGTGTATATTTTAGTTACACAGTGCACATTGATGGTTGGATGGAAGTGTCCTTGAGTGTTTTGGAGGGAAGTCCTCCCAAAGCCATTAACCAACAGGGTGCCAATTACCCTCTGCACAATGCAATAAAAGTAAATTTATCCTTGCTACCACCACCACCGACCGACATGTTGGCCGTGTTGAATTTACATATATGAATGAGCATGCATTTTAGTACCGTTATTCACATGCCACGAAAAAAAGGGGTGCATCTATACATATTACATATCATATACTCTCCCTCACTCTTCGACCATTATGGTCCCAAAAATATTATAACAATTTGTCTATCGTTTAGACAAAAGGACTCTCTTCATAAAATATTTTTTTTTTTTCATTTTTCCTAAGTAAACACGTTCTCTTTGGATAATGGTACCACTACGTGACATGCAAATCAGCTCGTCCTTCTTCTTCCTATATGCATGTTGGATATTTTCAGAATGGAACAAGTTGCAATAAAACCCCTTTCCTTGGTCACAAAATGACTTTTATGGTCAAATTGCTCGAATGAATCCTCAAGCCTATACCAAAAATTATCGCATTGACTCGTACGAGTATTGCTCATTTTCATTATGGCAGGATGTCCTTGTTTTATGTTGGACTCATTTAGATGACTTAAACGGTACTCTGGTCCCTCGGAAATTTTCAAAATTGAAAAGAGTTGAATATATCCTAAGAAATCAGGATTTAAATTTGAATAACAATAGACAAGCACAGCTGGAGGTGGTCGAAGAATTCAAAGGATCCGCGTTTTTATTTTTATTTAGGTTTTGTTTTGTTTTAGTATTCACCCCTACTTAATCCTCTGGTTGGCATATATATTGAGAGAGAGGTGTATAATGCTTGTATTGTCAATTTGTTGGTTACCGCCTTGTGTTGAAATTTCTATTGATTCTTTTGTTTTCTACCAGGATCCGAAAAAAAGGATTAACTGACGAACTCTGATCCGTGATAGCGGAACAAAACTAATTTTGTTTGCTAGAATTTTTGCTCCTATAACTTATTGAGGCCACACGATCGGCAGGTAAAAAGGACCTTTGAAAATTCTCAAAAATATTTCGTTTCAATTGAATTCTCATGGGAGTGGATGTTTAGTGTCTAGAGGATTATAACCCTTTTTCTGCAAATATTTTTGTAGGCGGAGGTGTATAGATTTGGCGTATATAAATAAATGTCCTTGTTAAACGTCTTATATATATTGAGGGACTAATGTGTAAATATACGAAGTTTAACAACAACTACTGTGTGTGTCATTCGGGGATATCAATTAACCCTTTCGTTAAATGGGTAAATATTTGAAAATTCAATTAGCCAATGGTGGGATTAACACGTCACGACGATTTTGGTATTATAATGGTGATTAGAAATAATCCTATTATGTTTAGAAATTATTGTCCAAAGTATCCAGTGGAGGGAAAGGAACGTAGACTAAATATAACTGATGGATATTCGGGCATACAAAATGTAATGTACGTGTATAGGTTTTAAGAAAGAATTTGAAATTAATTGATAACGGGAATCTGATAAGATTGTACATTTTCTTAAAAATAAACAGTATACCGTTGATTTGACTCTAAAATAACGAATAAAAGTAACGAAATAAAGAAAAGAATTGAAGATCCCGATATATCTGAGAGGTCTCGAGATGTCCGATAGGTTCCGAGAAGTCTTAAGGATCTCGAGTCAAAAATATCTCGACTAAAGAAACATTAAAGGTCCTAAGAAGTCCCGAATATTTTGTTTCCTTGCAGGGAGGGGGTAGATGGGCTTTATGTGTTTTGCGACAATAATCCATTGGACATCCCCGTGTTTTGTGTTTTTTGTTCGACAGTAAATTTTCTATCGAAAGGATAGTTTACAAAATTAAAAAAAAGCAAGAAAAGTTAGCAAAAACCAACACAAACAAAAATCGAAAAATCAAAGATTCTTAAAAATTTTTCTAGCAGTGCAACTTTTTTTGGAACTAGCTTATGTTGGCTCTGAACCTTTGGCACCTCATATATGGGAAATTCGATATTTTAGAATGTCATCTAATTGGTCAGTAATTGGTCAAGAAAGGTCAACTAGTCCTAGAAATTGGTCAGCCCTTGATAACTAGTTATAAAGACTTAAAGTTTCTCAAGGTCACTCAAGGTCACGCGTGATTTTTGGCACCTCATTTATGGGAAATTTACAAAAAAAAGATGCCATCTGAAAGATTTGTGGATAGTGATAAAAGGTCAACTATTTTCAGTAATTGGTCAGCTATCGTTTTTTTTCTATGAATTTTCAAAAATCGTTTCAAGGTCACAAAAAAAACTTTTGGCACCTCATTTGGGTCATTTCAAATAAACAAGTATGCCATTTGAAAGGCCATTTCACGGTCATAAAAGGTCAACTATTTTCAGAAATTGGTCAGGCATAGTTTTTTTTTAATGAATTTTTAATTTATTTAAAAAAAAATTTCAAGGTCATAGCGATTTTTGGCACCTCATTTATGGGAAATTTGCAAAAAATATATACCATCTGAAAGATCTCTAGATCTATATAAAAGGTCAGCTATTTTCAATAATTGGTCAGCGATAGATTTTTTTTAATATTTTTTTTTTAATTTCAAGGTCATAGCGATTTTTGGCACCTCATTTATGGGAAATTTGGGAAAATTGCATGCCATCTGAAACATCTCTAGATCTATATAAAAGGTCAGTTAGATTCAGTAATTGGTCAGTCATATTTTTTTTTTAATTAATTCTTAAAGTATTTGTATGTAGGTCACAGTATAGATAGATTCGGGTAATTTAAAAATTTTTTAAATAGATATAGATCCAATAGATTCTGAGAAAATCATGGTGGATTAAATTTTGTCAAAAAATTTATTAAAATTTCCATAATCGATGGGTACGATTTGAGTTTGGCTGCATCTCTTCTTTAAGAAACCAAGTTTTTGAGGTGCCGGGGTAAGGGGATGACCGCCATCTTGAAAAAGAAAGTGTTTGGTTTAATCCACCATGATTTTCTCAGAATCTATTGGATCTATATCTATTTAAAAAATTTTTAAATTACCCGAATCTATCTATACTGTGACCTACATACAAATACTTTAAGAATTAATTAAAAAAAAAATATGACTGACCAATTACTGAATCTAACTGACCTTTTATGATGACCGAGTAACCTATCACATAGTATACTTTTTTTTGGAAAATTACCCAAATGAGGTGCCAAAAATCGTTCGTGACCTTGAATTTTTTTTTTTTGTTTAAATCGTAAAAAATAATCTATCGCTGACCAATTACTGAAACTAGCTGACCTTTTATATAGATCTAGAGATCTTTCAGATGGCATGCAATTTTCCCAAATTTCCCATAAATGAGGTGCCAAAAATCGCTATGACCTTGAACAAAAATTCAAAAATTCATTAAAAAAAATCTATGGCTGACCAATTACTAAAACTAGCTGACCTTTTATATAGATCAAGAGATCCTTCAGAATGTATGCAATGGCCTTTCAAATGGCATACTTGTTTATTTGAAATGACCCAAATGAGGTGCCAAAAGTTTTTTTTGTGACCTTGAAACGATTTTTGAAAATTCATAGAAAAAAAAACTATAGCTGACCAATTACTGAAAATAGTTGACCTTTTATCACTATCCACAAATCTTTCAGATGGCATCTTTTTTTTGTAAATTTCCCATAAATGAGGTGCCAAAAATCACGCGTGACCTTGAGTGACCTTGAGAAACTTTAAGTCTTTATAACTAGTTATCAAGGGCTGACCAATTTCTAGGACTAGTTGACCTTTCTTGACCAATTACTGACCAATTAGATGACATTCTAAAATATCAAATTTCCCATATATGAGGTGCCAAAGGTTCAGAGCCGCTTATGTTCTATAAACGAATGTCAATGTTGGTTGCTGTTAGGAATCTTCTATGTATATTATATTCTTTGGCGACATGTCAACAATCTTGCTCACTAGTTCTCGACGTTTAGCTTACCATCTGCTGGAAATGAAGAACGTGGTTTGGCATCATCTCTTACAATGAGTGTCAAGTAAGCAAAGCAACTTTGACGAATCGAAAAATTAATGGGTGGATAATTATTCGAAAATTAGTTGTGACAATTTAAATTTTGTCATTATATGTTTTCTATGAGTTTTTTTTTCAAAAAGGGTTCAAAAGTCAATATTTTATTGATTCTTAATTTGTCGTTTATAAGCTGTGTCATGTTTTCTTTGTATTTTTGGATAATTTATTTTCCACGACTGTCAAAGTGGGTGAATAATTTGCCGTAAATAGGTTGCGACGATTTTGAATTTTTCGTTTAATTTTTCTTAAGTCTTTTGGGTGTTTTACTTATTTGACATAACTCCAAAAACGTGAAAAAACTTCTTGTACTTAATATGTAATGGCTTAATAATTTGCCGTTACATAGCCATTAATTATTTTTGAAAAACCAAATTCAATCGTGCATTGTTTTCTATGTTTTTTTTAGTTTTTCGTTAGCTTGATATTAAGTTAGCAAAGTACAATATCGAAAAGGGGTTTAAACTGCTAATACCGAATAGTCTTTTTCTTCAAAAAGTGAACAAAAACTTCTAGACATAACATTTTTTACTAAACAACCAATTGTTCATGCGATGTTTTTTTATGTTTTGTTGTTTTATTTTTCTGGATTCAACTTAAATCAGTAAAGAAAGTTCGTAGAACTTATTGTATTTGAAGAGTAAATTTGTCTCTTATTTGTTGTTGCTTATATGTGAGAGTCTTATAATTGTCGTGCAATGTTTTCTATGTTGTTTGTTTTAGTTAATTAATTTATATAAAGTAACATTCGTAAGGGTTTTAAAATCGACTTTACATATTGAGTTGTTTATTGCTTTATTACGCTTTCACTGGGTCAAATGAGGTTTTGTTGGAAAAAAAACATAGAAAACATAGAATGAACAATTCAAATTGATCTTAAATTATTAACAGCTAATTAATAGTAAGTTAAAAAGCCATTATCCACCTGATATTAGCAGTCGTTAACCAGTTTTCAGGTGATACTTTTTCAACTTGATGTCTGGTTAGTAAAGAGCCCAAAAAACACAGCAAACATCGCACGACAAATTCAAAACTATTATAACTTATTGCAGATTAGTTAGCGGCAAATTATTAAGCCATCAACCATTAAGTAAAAGAAGTTTTTTAGCGATTTTCGACAGAATGCTTTGCTAACTTGATATCAAAAACATAGAAAACTCTAAACGAACAATTTTAAATTGTCACAACTAATTAACGGCAATTCATTTTCCGA
Source organism: Dasysyrphus albostriatus (assembly GCA_946251815.1). Lineage (NCBI taxonomy): Eukaryota > Metazoa > Arthropoda > Insecta > Diptera > Syrphidae > Dasysyrphus > Dasysyrphus albostriatus. The sequence continues at coordinate 52,824,024 of OX276336.1, forward strand.
TTCGTAAAAGTTGTTTTGCTAACTTTACACTTATGGCAGGCTGGGCTAATCTATTTCCTGATTTTAGGGAGAAATGCGTTGAATTACCCGTGTCCGATGAGAAACTGTGTGACCTGTGACATAATAGCTTTTACCACCATTTTTCCATTCATTCCACTCAGCAACATTCCTGATCATGTCACCGTCCATCATCTTCTTCCTTTCGAGCTCCAGTGCTCTTATTGCCACTTCTATTTCCTGACTTAGTTTGTCTCCTCGGTTGTTGCTTCCACTTCAATTTCTGCCCTTTTGTCGTTGACGTTCTTCATTTGTGGAGCCAGAAGATCAATAGATGTCCCTTCTGCAGCTAGTTTATTCACTGTTTGTTACGAGCAAGCCACACTTAAAGCTTCACGTCTTTGCACTGCTGCCATTTGCTTTCGGTATTTTTCTTGACGTAGCATATCTGAGGATTATCTCATTTTTTTTTTGTTCCCAACCTATATACCGTATTCATCTACCCAGGATTGTACACCACACATTAACTGGTTCAGCTTCCACTATGCAGTTTCCGTGTTTTTTGCCGTTATTATCGCGGTAATGTCGTAAGCATATCACACCATAATGGTACCTTCTCTACCTACCAAATCCAGGTGAAGAATGACATCAAAGAGATGTTACACACAGATCATAGCCCAAGATTGATACCTGTGCTGCTCTGGAGGTGTTCTGCTTACTTTTTGTGCCATTCGCGGTCTCATAGATCAGCTCCGAGCTCTTGAGATAGTTCTGCACCATCCTTAAGATAGAGGCAGGGATGTTGAAAGTGTTCTCAAATGCGTTCACCAGGCTGAGTTGAAGGTGCAAGGTGATATCCAGAGTTACCAACAATACGATGCCCCTCGAGTAGTGGGTGACTTGGGTGGCCTTGACTATTTCCTATATCACTCCGATGTAAAGCTGTCTCCTAGTGTATGTTCGGCAACGGTGAGTCGTGGTTTCTGTATTTTCTCCAAGAGCTTCCCTGGGATGTCAAGCATACACAAAGGTCTGCATGTGGATTGGGAGTTTGCTGCTCCATTTCCCTTGCAGGTGAGTATCAAACGTTGCATCTTCTTGCTCATGAGAAAGACCCCTTCCTTCCTCTAAACAACTATTGAACATTTTTTTGAGTGAAAGTTAAGGGTAAATACGTGCGGTTACTTTCAGCACTTCCGTGGCGGCTCTTTAGTTTTGCAAGGCTTCCACTCTTCTTCGCTGAACGACGGTATATCCTGTCAGCTGATATGGTGTCCGGTGACCTGAGTGGATGAGTTGGGAAGAGTGTATCCACTATGTGCGTCATCTTTCTTCGTTTAGAATAGGGTTGGCCGGCTGAGGTCTAAATCATACATTTCTTGGCCCCTACAGCCAACTAAGCGATACCTAAAAATATTCAGTTTAAAGTTTGATGATTTTTGACATTGAAATCTCAATGAGCGTATCAAGTCCTCAAATCGAAGTTTTTTTCTTCAAATCATCATATTTCCTACATTCTGGTGGCCAGGCCTGCTAGATAAGACCATTCAACTTAATTATCCAAGCGAAATACTGCTTTAACTATCTATTCTAATTTTCCAACAGTAATCCTCTCCCGGAACGTATTAAGATCCCATTAATGCACCACAAAAACCGACCATGCCTAGGGAAGTGGATCAGGTGAAAAATCTGTGCTTTTTTTAAGGGTGGGTAGATGGAGGATTGAGGAGCAATGTGCGGTAGTCATTAAATTGTGACTAAGCTTATTTATCGCTGGCGACCACCATTATAACCACCAGCATACTCTACCTTTACCTCTCTTTAGCTTCGTGATATGTGCTGTTGCTATATACAGTAAATATGGGTGCTGGCCAAAACTAAAGTCTCCTCGGCGAAGGCTATTATACGAAGCGATTATCCCCGGATAAAAAGTGTTCCAACGTCAGTAGTTGTTGTGCTTAAGGTATGTATGTATATAGGGTGTGGACTGTCGACCCAAAGCAAGAGATTAGAATGTCCGTCGTTAAGTGGATTCCGGTTTGGCCGTTTCGTAAACCAAATGAACAAAACTACGGAACTGTGGAAGCGTAAAGACTGTCTCTCAATAAAGTTTTTACTTTTAACGTTCGCTGGACTCTGACGATGGCATTATCTGAGATTCACAATATTGTGCCCATTTAGGTACACTTGGCCCGGTTGGTATGTATGACCGGTGGTGGTGGTGGCATATGGCTGGGTGGTTTCCTATAGCTTACCACATAGTCAAAAGAAGGATGAGAAAATAGGTGCAGGGATGGCAGTGGGTGGGATATAGATATCTAAATCTCATTAAGTATTGCCTGCGTGTTGTTGGTTGGATAACTAGAACCATACACCGAGTATTAGCGTTGTACTTTGGTCACAATTAAGTGGCAATTTTTGTAAGAAGCGTTGGAATTTTGTTGCGTGACTTTTAGATGACAGTTGTCTTGTAACATTCCAGCTAGGTGCGATATTGGTAAGATTGTGGCTAATTTTTAAGTGATGTTTAACTATTTCAATGATCGATAAGTTAACAACACGCAATACATTCAAATAACTTAATGTTGACAAAAGCTTTGGGATCTAAAAAAGAATTTGAAAAGGGAAAACTTTTACTTTGTCTAGCGTCTAACCGATTACCCAGATGATTTTTGATTGATTTTGATTAGCCTAGAAATACATATATAATGCCATAAAAATTATTTCACAAGAGAGTAATTTTAAGAAAGAAAGTTAGATATCATGCGAGAAATATATCATGTGAGAGAAAGTATCATGGGTGAAAAAGATCCTGCGATGAAAATATCATGGGCTAAAATTATTATGTGAGACATCGGTAATAGCAAAACAATCATGCGAGAAATGTATCATGTAGAATATAATGGAAAAAAATCATCACGAAACTATAATACTAGAAAAATATCATGAGTTAGATTTTTCATGCTAGGAAAATATCATCTCCGAAAACTTTTATGTGAAATAAGTATCATTCAAGAAACTTATCATGCCAGAAAAGTGTAATCGAAGAAAAACATATCTAAGAAGCAAATTACAATGTGAGAATACTATCACGCGAGAAAAATTTCATGCGAAACAATTATTATGCGAGATGAGAGGAACAATATCATATAAATATAATATACTATTATAAAAAGTATCATGTGAGAAAAACATGATGCTAGGAAAATATCATAAGAAAAGACTCATCATGTGAGAAAAGTATCATGCCAGAAAAAGTTCATGCGAGAAAACTATCATGGATGGAAATTATTAAGCGAGAAAACTATCATGCGAGAAGACTATCATTCGATACAAAAATAATACGAGAAATCTTTATTGGAAGCAAAGGCTATCATGCGAGAAAAGTTTCATGTGAGAATAAGATCATGCGAGAAAAATATCATAAGTGAAAACCATCATAGAAAACCGATATGATGGGATGGGAGAGAACAATTATTCGACTACAAGACTATCACGCGAAAGAAGCCTCGTGATTAAAATATCATACATGAAAACCATCATACGATAAGGCTATAACGGGAGAAAACTACTATCAAAAAAAAACTATAGTGCAAGGAATTTATCATATGAGGTAAGTATCATGCAAGAAAAATATCATACGTGGAAATGCGAAAAACCATCATGCGGAAAAAGATTATAAGGGGAAAATATCATGCGAGAAGAGTATCATTCTAGAAAAAGATCTTGTGATAAAAAGCTATCATGGGAGTAAAACATAATCTAAACTGAGAAGGCTATCATATGAGAAAAGTTTCTTGTGAGAAAAAGATTATGGAAAAAAAATATCATACGTGAAAACGATCATACAAAACAGATATGTTAGGAGAAAACAATCATTCGAGAAACCCATCATACGACAAGACTATCACACGAGAGAAATATCATGTGAGGAAAAATCTTGTGATGAAAATATCATACATGAAAACGATCGTACGAGGAAGCTATCACGGGAGAAAATTACCATCCGAAAAAAATTATTATGAGAGAAAACTACCATTGGTTGAAAGTATAATGCAAAAAAAGTATCTGAGTGAAAATGATCATAATGAGAAAGCTATCATGTACGCAAACTATAATCTGAGAAAACTATCATGCGAAAAAACTATCGTGCGAGAAAAGCATTATGCGAAAAAAAGTTTGTAAGAGGAAAATATCATGCGAGAGAAGTATCATATGAGAAAATAATCTTGTGACAATAATATCATACATGAAAACGATCATACAAGAAAGCTATTACGGGAGAAAGCTATTATGCGAGAAAACTATAATCGGTTGTAAGTATGACACGAAAAAAATATTCATACGGGAAAATGATCATATGTAAAAGCTATCATACGAATAAACTATAATCTGAGAAAACAATAATTCGAGGAGACTATCGTACACCATGCCAAAAAAATTCGTGCGAGAAAAATATCATGTGATATAAACTGTCATGGTATTTTTCCTTAACTTACTTTGACATTTATTGGTTTCTCATGAAAAATGTCTTCAATTAAAATTAATAAAAATTTTTTGGGATTGCCTTATGATAGTATTTCCATGATTTCAACGAAAAAGAACACAAAAGTCCTGGCATTAAACAAAAGCATACTTTGAAATTATTTTTCCCAACTTGTTCACCGTTAGTTATTTAAAGTCAGGTTTTTGTCGTGAAAAGTGGTAATGTCTTAATACAAAAATATATTAGGAAAATGAAGAATTGCCAAAGCCATTTGTATCATCATGTAAATTCGTTCAAGAATAAAGCAAGCATACACTAGATCCTTCTTTAAGCTCAAACAATTTCATTAATGCGTTATCTCACACAACAACAAAAAACAAACAAAAAATAGCCCCTCATCTCACACGGAATTTAAGTAAAATACAGCCGCATAAAATTCATTAAAAATTAATTTGCAATTTCCTTAATTGCAGCACTTTACGCCACTTTGATCCTTTAAAACAGCGAAGTGATGCTATGTTTCACTTAATATTTATATATTTTTTTTTTCTTTCGTTTCCTTCTATAAAACAATATTCCTTGTGTGTCGCTCGTTTGTGTTAAAAAGCACCACACTTGAATATAATTGCTACGCGCGGCACAGAAGCAAGCATCCAATTCCTGCATCATTCAACCCCAATTCCTGTCTCTAAAAAGGATATCTTTACACACCTTACGACTGTGGCATATTTGTGGCCCATTAAAACACATGTCTTTTGTTATGTTCGTGTGTGTTTCTGTTTGCATACGGAACGTCTTATTGTGAGCTTGTTTTAATCGACTTGCGTGTCTGCTTAGAGTTAGACTTAGAATCTCAGCATCAAAAGTGATCCCTTTTATACACACGAACACACGGTCTAAGATTAAATTCTAATTTGCCAGAGTACCGAGATAACACTGCCACACTGATGGAGCCACACACTGCCACCCACCCATAACACCCGAGCGCACACATTTATAATTATTTATCAACATGACATGTGTGCTAAAAATTAACATCCTTAATTGTGCACTCCTGCTGCTGCTGCTTTGCTGACTCTCATACTCCAGCAAGGCCTTAGCAAAAGAACGCAGGTGATTAGCAACGGAAATGGCGGATGGCTTTGTCCTTTTTAACTTGTGTGTAATAGAAAAAAAAGACATGGAGTCGTAAGTGGAGTCCTTGGTGTTTGAGAATACAAAAAAAGAATTATTTGTTTTTAACTACCCTTGCTCTAGGGCTTCGAGCGGGAAATTTAAATTTAGTCAAGTGGCATTTCCAACGGAAAGAGGTGGTGATGGTGGCAACAATATGACTTTTTCCCCCCACTTATGCACCATCCTCAGAACACAACTCATATATATGAAAAAAAGGATACGTGAAACATAAGTATATAACAGCTCCTTCAGTTTTCATTGAATTTAGTGCTTCAGTGACTCTTTTACGCCCCGTACGGGTAGCAGGGACAGTATTTCTGCCCAAGGACATATCGTGTAAGTACTCAAAGACATTACTATAGGAAAAAGTTTACAGGATATACATTATAATGCCTTTATACCATTCGATAAAGTTGTATAGGATAAGAGCATAGGTATCCTGAGGCATTTTTGACCAAAATCCTTTAGGTGGATTCAACATTATTTATCCGATTCTTTTTTCTAATGCAACTCGATTTATTTTTTTTTTCTACTTTTTGTGTTTGAGCTCGGGGAATTTTTCAATACAATGCTAATAGAGCAGATGATTTGGACGGTTTGACATGTCCCTTCAGGGTAAAAGCACATCGATGGATGAGTTTTTTGTGTATATCCGCTTAAAAAACATGGATGTATTAGATTTGTATGGAGGGTTGCAAAACCTTAAATGCACCTCTATGTACCTCATTTCAACAATATACTGTTATACTACAATTTAAAACAGCAACGGGAAACAAACAGGGACAGGAAATAAGTAGGTAAATCTTTGTCTTTAAAAGAACAAAAAAATATTGAATTAAGATCAAAATGAAACTGCATTAATATTCAAAGAAAGCTGGCACTATTTACTGAAGAATAAAAACTTCACACATTCATTTTAGAGAGTTATACAGCTATAACTCATTTCGATTACGAGCTAAGAAATACCAATATTTCTGGTATTTTCTATTATTTCTGGCAACTTATGGCACGGTCAGGACAACTTCCAAGAAGTCACAAACACGACCATTGATGAAAACAATGGAAAAAACAAAAACAAAAAATGGAGAAAACAGCAACCCGAAGATGGACGATGGCATGGTTAAAGTAACGGGCGATGAAGCCAACTGAATGACTGAGAGTTAGAGCCCAGGAGAAGAAACATCACCAAAGACCAAGGAACATTAGATAATTTGCAGTTAATTATTTGACACAATTTCGAATTTGTGGTTCAATGCTTTCTATGTTTTTTGGGTGCTTATCTTGATAAATCTCGAAAAGCGGTAAAAACTTCTCAAACTTAATGTCTTATAGCTTACAAATTTCCTATCAGATAGTTCTTATTTAGTTGCTAAAAATTGAATTTAATCGTGCAGTTTTCTATGTTTTGTTTACGTGCATTAATAGCTTGAAATCAAGTTGCACCCCTAATAAAGGGATGCAAACTTCTTATCCCAAATGGCTTATGGCGTAATAATTGGTCGTTAACTATTCTTCGAAAATTTGGAGTTTGTCTTCCAATTTTTTCTACTTTTTTTTTATTCTTTGCTAACTTGACATTAAGTTTTTATAGCACCACCTCAAAAAGTGGTAAAAACTGTCTAAGCCAAACAGTTTATGGCTAGTTAATTCATGGTTAATTAGTCATTAATAAGTTATGACTATTGAAAACTTTTCGTTCCTTGTTTTCTATGTTTTTTTTTTCTGTGGTAGGTAAAAACTTCTAAACATAAAATTTTATAAATTAACAATTTGCCTTTAAATAATTATTAAGTAGTTGTGGCAAAATCAATTTTTTCGGGCGATGTTTTCTATGTATTTTTCAACAAACACCTCATTTGACCCAGTGAAAGGATAATAAAGCAATAAACGGTTCAAACTAATCAATTTTAAACACTTTTCGAATGTTACTTCATATGATTTAAGAAATAAAAACATAGAAAACATTGCAATATAAAAATTGTCATATATAAATCAATGACTTATTTAAGACAAACTATTACTCAGTTATAATTTCCATAAGATAATACATAATAGGATCTTGGAGATCTTTGCTGGTTTCATATGAATTTAAAGAAACCGAAAAACGTAGACAAAATTTCACTACAAATTAGAAATTTTCTCAACTCACTATAGGCAATAGTTAACGACAAATTATTAAGCCATATACCATTCAGTATAAGCAATTTTTACTCATTTTCTAGGTGATGCTTTGCTAACTTGATATATCAATAAGCTAGCAAAGGACGGAAAAAACATAGAAAACACTGCGAGATTAAAGTCATTTTTTACAACTGATAGACCAACTAATGGCAATTATTAAGCCATGAAACATTAAGTATAAGAAGTTGTTACAGCTTTTCAAGATTGGTCAAGTTAGCAAAGTACCAAAAAAACGTAGAAAACATTGCATGACAATGTCGAAGTTACGAACAAATTATTTAGCCATAAACCTTTCCGTATTACCAGTTTTAACCCGTTTTCTAGGTGATGCTTTGCTAAATTGATACAAAGCTAGCAAAAGACGCAAAAAAAAACATAGACAAAATTGCAGTATTGAAGTGGCTGCCAGTCGTGAAGACTGACACACTTAGACCCTGAGTTGGCCCATAATGATTAAGGACTAACTAATGGACAATTATTTATCCATAAAACATTAGGTGTAAAAGTTTTTAACTTTCTTTAAGATTTGTCAAGTTACTAAAGCTCAAAAAAACATAGGAAACGCAAAATTTGAAACTATCACAATTAATTAACGATTAACGACTTATAAACGGCAAACTATCCACCTATCCATTTTTCAATTTGTCAATGTTGTTTTTCTAGCTTGATAGGTACTCCAAAAATTCTTATTCTTATTCTTAAAGTCCACTGGAAACCACTCAAAACATAGTTCATTGCAAGAACTGTCAAAGAGTTGGTCAAGTAGCGATCAACTGCGGGATGAAATACGTGTAGTGAAGGGCAATGAAGTTCATAGTCCCGGAGAGAATTTAAGCAGAAAGAAAAAGATCTGTAACGATTTTGACCATCCAACAAATTAAATTGGATGTTAGGTTCAATTGGCGATGAAGGAAGAAAAGAAAATGGCGGAACTGCAAAAGAAAGCTTTCAAGAGCTCAAGGCATAATCTGTCTACATTTTGACTCGAAACTCGATGAGCTTTGCAGCTATAATCAAAATGGTTAATTCGACTAGGTCACAGCCTCAAGGTACCTGAAGATAGTACTTAAGCTCCAGCAGGCAAAAACATCCTTTCCAGCAAAGAAACCGTGGCCTTGGTCACTTTTATCTTCAATTTATGCAACGCATAATGCGTATACGCTACTTTAAAAGGACGGTATTCCACCTCTCCCTGAAGAAACTCTCACCAAATATAGCCCTCATTTGAGAAATCAACATAGATTTCAAGAGATACAACACGCAAAGAAGAACATTAAAGCCTCTCAGCCTTATAGTTTAAGGCCACATCCGTCATCATAGAAGTCGAAGTAGAAGCAAAACAAATTTTTTTCAACAACATAAAATCAAATGTACTGCCAAACAAACTGATATTAAGCACTTTTTTTAATTTCCAGCAACTTATTAGCGCAGAAAACCTATGGACTGATTGGAGGAAATTTCAATGCCTACATCTGAAGATGAAAATTCCTGGTTGACGGGTTGAATGAAAATTTTGAGAACTTTATTCGTTCCTAGTGGTCAAGGCTGGACTTCTTCCAGGTTTCGTCGAACTTTATCAGATATCCTAATATCAAAATTACTCATACCGGACCCTTATTGGAAATATAAACCACGAGCCACAACTAGCTAGGCCAACCAATCTTAACAACAACCTACAGCAGACGGGCGCTAAAATTACCATTTTTAACCATGGAAGTCCTGCAAGTGATCTCTAGCTGACTTGAAACTTAACCAAACTCGAATCAGAAGTTACATAATATAATCAATAGTCAACGACCTAAGCAAACATCTGGACGACTCTTCTGCTATTTCTCACGAACTTGTTTAACAACTCCGTCAGCGATAGCGAATTTCCGAGGAGATGGAAGAAAGCAAAAATAGTACCGACAGCAAATAAAGTTCATTAAAGTACCGTTATATATACGGTACGATATCGTCTCATCTGTATATCTCTTTTCAAAAACACCAGCAAAATCTAAGAAGAACTTATTCTTTGGAGACGGAAGGCGGATTCTGCACAACTAACAACATAAGCCCAGATATGCAGCTGGGATTTTGGAAGAAACCCTCTACTTTACATCCACTCTTGAGAATGACGTTGTTAGTCCCCTGTCAAATGCTTACTGCATATTGAAAAAGAATACTACAGCATCTGGATACAAAGCTAATTCACAACCTAGCCATTTTTTATTTTCTAGGAACTAAATAAAATGAATTTGGTGGCGCAACAGCTCATGGAGAACTAAGGCCTAGTGACTTACAACTCTCGCCCATTCCTGTGTGTGTATTTTTGGCAGGAATGTAGGGGACCTACAATTTTTCGCCGAGTCCGAACGGCTAGATGAGAAGCACTTATTCATGGCAAGTATACTCTTGGAGGATTTCTCAGTCCCTCGCAGAGGTAGAACCTCTGGAAAAACATTTCTGTTTTTAGGTGGCAGCGGCTAGGAATTGAACCCAGACCTTCGGCATGAAAGTCCAACGCACTAACCACCATGCCAAGAGATACTACTATTTACTAGGAACACTGATCAAAATAATTTAAAGTTTCATCAGCTCCACATCGTTCTTCATCCAGCTTGAAAACAGTGAGTCAAGAACCAAAACCATCAGAGAAGAATCGGCTCAAGAATCAAATCTCGTGGAGAACCAAGGCCTAGTGACTTACAACTCTCAACCATTCCTGTGTGCATTTTGTTGGCAGGAAGAGAGGGGACCTACAATATTTTTCCAAGCCCGAACGACTAAATGAGAAACACTTATTCAGTCAGTTCCTCGCAAGAGGCCCTACCTCGGTGTGCATTACTATTTCCAAAACTAGTATCAGCAAATTGGGATTGGAAGATTTTTCGAATCTGTACGGGACTTTGATCAACAACGGTGCCGGCTGCCGGACTAATACCCCTTGCTTGACAAAAACATGATTAGGGAAGAGGGGAAACTGACAAAAAATAGACAAGTAGTCAAAAGATCATAATTTTGAAATATGTTGATAATTTGGTACCTTTTTCCCGCAGCCATGGAGGTGGGCCTGTGGGTGCCTATAAATATATTTGGAAATCCTACTATCTATTCCTCAAACAAATGTTTTTGATTCTTTCGAGTCTGATTTTTCTTCTTCGAAAATTAGTATTTTAGTTCCTAATTTTTGTCTCACTCTTTGTAAATTATTTTAATTCTTGAATATCACAGGTTTGAAAAACTCGAAAATTAAAACCAAGAATTTCTCCGATTTGAATAAATATTTAAAGGGAAATTGTAGAGAGTTCTCCCTTACGAGATTTAGGAAATAAAATCACTTCGAGACGCAATAAACCTCCTTGAGATTAAGCTTATTGAGTATATTACTCTTGCATTCTCAAAATAACGATAAAACAGTAAAAACAATAAAACAAAATATCTCCAAAAACCCATTGCAACCAACCATTAAAATCCAATTCTTACCGGAAGGAAGGCCAACATTTATATTAACACATGTTATATGATTTTAATGAATTTCGTCCTTGATGGCTTATACACATGGGTTTAGAGTCCAAAACTCTCGACCTTAACACACACACCACTTATAACACAAAAATTCAATTAGTCTTGTTGAACGCCTGCTCCCCAAAACAAAAAATCTCAACTCCTTGTCCAGATTGGCCATCCCTGTCCATCTACCCTCTATCACTTTGGTATCTACAAACATATATGGTTAGCTGCCAAGGTTTAATTCCATCGCCACTCAAGGGTAAAAAGACCATCCTAGCAAGCGGAACATGGGACTTAACTCGTAGCAATAAACCTTCCAACTGCACGATTATTATGTCCATTCCCTCGAAATATGGCCACATTAGCACCCCAGACTTTCTGGCCAGAAATTGGCTTGTTAGTTATTTGTCGACGTCGTCGTTGTCGTCGTCGTCGTCGTAGTAGTAGTCATCACCGGTACCGGTACCATCCGCAACCGCCACACCACACCGCTTCGCGCCGTAGTCTTTTTCGTTGGCCCATCATCGTTATCCTCATCATAGAGAGATGACTCGACTAGAGGTCCAATGCGTCGTGCTTGAATTCATTTCGTATGCCTTTTGTTCCACATCCATTGAGTGCGGTGGTGGCAACGACGACGATGACGACGGCGACGCCAACGAATGAGGGACAAAGATCCACGTATAAACGTAGACGGGGAGCACTCAAAAGGCTACAACAAGACACTTTGGTTCACACAAATCAACAAATGTACCCAGGAGTGTATAACGAGACACTGTGCAACTTCCTATTACGCCTCCGAGAAGATTAATGGATGAACAAACAGACAGACGGATGCAGAACGACCAAATGGACCAAAGTTTCTGTTTTCTGGCTCTCTCTCTCTCTCTACCTCCTCGCCCCCACCTGCTTTGGCTCAGGAAATATTTCACCGTATGTGGGCCAATAAATATGCATAGTTGATTGGGATCAGTATGGGAGAGTTGTTGGCATCATCATCATCATCGGGTCAGGTCGCAGGTAGACCGTATCCAAGGTGGTTTATACACTCCGGCTCAATTCCGTTAATGGTGGGTGCGCCACTTTGGTCCTTCTAAAGTGCCAACTATTCACGACACAAGAAAACAACTACAACAACATCCAGAGAAAAAAGGAAGTGTAACACACGGCCTGGAACTGGTGAAGCGTTGCGATTTCAATTTATGGGACAGCCTTCGGCCATAGAAGTCCGTCCGATGGGTTTTCGTTTTCTATATACCTACACAAGAACATCAGCAGCAGCATCCTGGTCCGTTCGTCGCAAAGTGAGTTTAAAAGCTATAATTGGTAGCTCGTCCTGGGAAATTGCAGATCCAAGTTCAACTTCCGTAACTTAATGAATTACCAAATGTCCTTTGCCCGATTCCTGCTTCTGCTTGTAAATTCCCTTAGCTTGGCTTGGCCTGGCTTGACTTGGGATATAGAGCTTTCATTTCATTCGAGGTTTTCAATGTGTGCCGGGTCAGTGCCGCTACCGGTGGTGGGTGGTGATGTGGTAGTGGTGTTGGTGGTGGTGGTGGTGCTCTTGCTGGTGGTGTCGGTTGGCCAGTTAGCTCTTTGGTTTTTGGGATCGCTGGAACTGGAACCGAAGCTGGGGCAGCCACTTGTTAGGCGGTGTGGTATATAGATCTCTTTATTGCCAGATGGAACTCAAATGGGGATGACCTCTTTAGATTTAAAGTGGCAATTTATTGGCTTTGATTTGTTGAGTTGCATTTTTTTTTTTGTAGAGATATTTTGTGAAACATAAATTGATGTTATTGGGATGTATACATATGTACCTGTACGCCTGTACCTATATTCTTGAAGAGAGGGATTCGCAATCAATTGGTCAATTAGAAAAAATTATTCTTTCGAAAACTCGGAAATGAGATTTTAAACCTTCATTTATAAAAGGGATTTTCGAATTTGATTTAAACTAAATAACAATGAGGAAGGGATAAATGAATGTGTCTGAAGCTCACCACTTTGGTATTTTTTTGGGGCGACACAATAAGGCTTTGTCAAATCAAATCTAGATAGAGATGCTGCAAGGGAGTGATTTTTTTTTTATTTCTAGAAAAGTGGGTACAATTTTTTTTTGAAAAATGTTAAAAATTGTAGCTTCAATTTTATTTTGACTTTTGACTTAGGGCCAGGCTACAATAGTATAGTTCAAATTTCTATTTGTGGTTCTATGCTTTTTATATTCATAAGACTTTCCATTTTCAAAATTGTCAATAGCAGAGCTCATAGAAAAAGACGATTTTTTTGCTCTTTTGATCAATACGTTGCTTAATGATGAATTTGCTACCAAATAGCCACAGAGATTTGGCTAAAAGAAGTAGTTTGATTCAGGTCCTTAAAATTCAACATACAAAATTTTCGGATAAGAGGCTACATTTTTCATTCAGCACAGACAATTACATAACTGAGTTTAGGTTTTTCAACTCTTGAAAAAAATCATTTTTGACTTCCCATTGGAAGTTATTGCAATTGGTCCGATTTGTCAAATCGAAAATTTTGACATATCTTCACGTTTTGAGCTCCCTAGAATTGGAATCCATCATTTTTCAAGAGATTTTTGTGTTTTTCGTCCACCATATCTCAAGAAGGAATGAGCATAACGTCTTCATATTTTGTAGACAAATTTACAGGACTCAAGTTTTGAAAAAATCTACTACATATCTATTTCTACCTGATTAAGGAAATAGAACAAGATATAACTAATGGCTGCATTCAGGTAAGTAATGGGTGTTTTTTTTAGACGTGTGGGTTTCAAGAAGAAATAAAACGCATAGGAATTTAATGTTTTGGCCAAGAATTTAGCTTTATTATAAAGATAAGAATTTTTCATTATGTTTAAAAAATGATTTCGGGCAAGTGTCCACCACGGCTGGCTTGAATAAATTACAGCCGACAGGTCCAATTTTCGACCACTTTTTGCAGCAATTGGGGCCATATATCAGCAATAACGCGCCGAATATTCTTTTCCAAGGCGTCAATCATCTCGGGCTTTTGTGGGTGGAAAAGCGACTTCACATAACCCCAACAAAAATAGTCCAGTGGTGTCAAATCGCACGATCTTGAAGCCACGCCACAGGCCCAAGAAGGGAGATAATGCGCTCACCAAATATTTCCTTCAATAAATTGATTGTTTCGAGATGCGTTATGCCAACTGAACCGAATTATTTTGGTAGTAGATTTGCACAATTTGCAAACGTTCTTCAGGAGTAAGTCTATTCATTATGAAATGGCAAACTAAACTAAGCATAAATCAAGTGACAGCTGTCAAAAAGACCAACTCCGAAAACTGTATTGCCAGATTGAAAACCCCACGTCTAAAAAAAAACGAGACCGGGTCGAAATTCAGGTTTTCAAAATTCTGTTTGCTCAAAACTCAGCTTTTTTTTGTAAATTCTGTCTGGTCAAAATTTTGTTTGGCCAAAATTCTGTACTTCAAAATACTGTAATTGCGAAATTCTGTATATAAAAATTCTGTATGTGCAAAATTCTGTTTTCCCAAATTCTGCTTATGAAAATCAAAATTCTGTCTTAAAAAATTCTCATAATACAAAATATTTTTTTTATGATTCTATTATGAATCAGAGCCCACAGCAAATTTTGAATGTCAGTGATAGCAAAAAAAGAAGAATAGGTGTCAAAAAGATGAGTAAAGGTCATTCCAAAAATCGAAGTCTTGGAATTCATTGCCGGTTATGGACTGCAAGGCTTTGACTTTGGGAATAAGCTTAAGATAGTATGTATTAAGTTAATTTAAAATCGTTCCAATTATGTATGTATGTTTTTACCACGTTTAATTTAGTTCCATTACTAGAAATCTGTTTTTCAAAATTCTGTATTTAAAAATTCTGTAAATATGTTGTAAAAGAGAAATAGTTTTGATAGGGAGCGGGTCAAAATTCTGGTTCCAAAATTCTGCTTTTCAAAATTCTGCTTTTTTCAAACATATTCTGTTTTTAAAATCCTATATTTTCCAGTTTTGTTTGTCAAAATTCTGCTTTTCAAAATTCTGTTTTTCAAAATTCTGTCATATAACATTTTTGAAAATAAAATTCTGCCTATTTTGCTTTTAAACTGTAAACCATTCGTCTTATTTCTGGTTTGCACCATATCCAATTATAATCTTAACATTGACTTTTTTTTTCAAAATAAAACCAATGACCAGCCATGCACAGCTTATCTTTTCATTTATTTTCATACTTTTACAGGTTATTGAGGCTGCAACTTTCAGTGCATAAATGGTGTAACCCACTTTTTTGCCAAAAACTTTTATCCTGATCGATGTTTTATAATACACTAAACCAAAATCTGATTTTCTAGCAATTTTTTTTGTTGATATTTTAAACTGGTGGACTAGGATTTTTTTAAGATTTCGTTGAAATCTGAATTTTTTCATTGAGATTTCGATGAAATTTTCATGAAATCTTTTCCATCAATTAAAAATATCAAAAATCGAGTTTCGTTTTGGTGGGAACATAGCATAATGTTTGAATTTGAAATCGAAGCAGGTCATATTTTTGAAAAACTTAGATATTAAGAACTTACAGTAGTATCTTAGACGGATTTTGAAGAATTAATGCAAGAAAAACACAGGAGAATCTAAAAAAAATCAGCTCCACCACTTTTTCACTAAATAAAAAAAATGTTCCTATAAAAAAAAATTGATTTACAAAATTCTGAAAATAAATTGAAAAAGGTTGGAAAATGTCAAAAAGCGCGCACTTTTTGAAAAACAGAATTTTGAAAACAGAATTTTGAAAGCAGAATTTTGAAAAAAGAATTTTGACTTTGCCAGACTCGACCCAACCCGTTTTAATAATGAGCGCATTTTTTACATTATCAAAACGATTTCTCTTGACAGAATTTTTTAATAGAAAATTCTGTTTTTCAAAATTCTAAATTTAGAAATTCTGTAAATATGTTGTATGAGAGAAATCGTGTTGATAATCTAAAAACGATTTCTCTTTTACAACATATATTTACTTATTTATTTTGAAAAAAAGAATTTTGGAATACAGAATTTTGAAAAACAGAATTTTGGTCATACAGAATTTTGTATAGCCAGAATTTTGGAAAACAGTATTTTGACATGCGAATTTTGAAAGCAGAATGATGAACCTATAGAATTTCGACTTCAACCCAAAATAAAACACATTTTACAAACAAGAGACAAAAGTTCAAAAGGAATTTTTTTTCTGTTTAAGAATTTAAGCACCTTTTTGTTGAAAACTTCTCTACTATTAAATTTGAGTTTTTTTTTATAAATGAGTGGATATTCTTTGAATTTCCCTTTTGCATGAGTTTTATTCAAAAAAAGATTCCAGATAACAATCAAACATGACATTACGATGATAGAGAGCAACAAAAAAGTGGGTGGCAAAATTCTGTCTATCTGTCTGTTCAGCTACAGCCTAAATAGCTGGAACGATTTTCTTAAAACTTGGTACATAGTGGTTTTTGGTGATTCTGCCCACAGTTCTTTCATATTTAAAAAAAAAATAAAAGTTCTTGCCATACAATTTTTTTTAGCAATTTTACAAAATTTTATTTTTCTCTAAAACGGCTGTACAACTTTTCTTAAAAAAAAAGTTCTTTTGGTATGAGCTACATTTGGATGGGAAACTATTTTTCGAAAAAATATTAATAATGGTACCCCCCCCCCCCCAGAGAACCATTTTTTTATTTTCGATTTTCTTCAAAACGATTATTTTGATTTCAATATTTTTTCATATAGAAACTTCCAAACAATGCGAATAGTTTATCTTACTAAAATTTGTAAAAAAAAATATTTCTTATAATATTAAAAAATATTCAAATTTGTTCGAAAACTAAATTGTTGCTTTTTATAAAACATGGTATTTTAGAATTTTTAGACTCTGTAAAGTATTTTAACAAAAAAAATTACTTCTATGAACAAATAACGGTACCTTCCATACAAATGTTAAAAGACCGTAAGGGAAAATATTGTTTTTCTTAAAAATGGCAATATACTACCAAAAATTATAAAAATTTACAAATTCCAACAATTAATATCTAGTACTTTTTTTTATTTTGAATTTTCTCACTATCGGCTAGACAGATTTAGATTATTTTTATATACAAATAAAAAAAAAATATTAAAAAATTATATACAAATGTTAAATAAGATTAAAAAATAGTGCATACCAAAACTTAAAAAATAAGCTTACAACTATTAAAAAAAAAAATAAAATTTTTCTTTAAATTCGATATGTCAAAAACAGACTGACAATTATTTTTGAAATTTTATTTTTATCAAATAAATTAATACTTACGATTTGCATACCAAAAATCTTCTTTAAAAATGTTTTAAGATTTTGATTTATAAAAAATATTTTTTCAAGCGCTCCAACGATTTAAAATTTTTTTTTTAATACATTCATATTCAATCAAGATTTAAGATGGCTTCCTTTTTCGTTAATTTAGAACGTTCAAATTTGGGTGGTTGAATTATGGATTTATGACAATTACAGGTCTTACCAGCTTTTTTGAACTTGATCCAGTTTTCCTTAGTATAGGGTTAAAATGCCCGATTCCATAAGGAATCAAGTTTCTGATCAAATCTACATTGGAAACCTACGACACTATCGAGGAAACTTATAGTGACCAGGAAAAATCCCTGAAGAAACTGTTGAGACCGTCCCAGTTCACAGCTTTGTAGTAACTTTTAAGTGCATTTCATATGACTATTGTGATATAACAATCATAGCTCAACACCACATTTGTGACCATACATTTTGTATGAAAAATACAAAATTGCATTGAGCGACCCCTAGGTGTCAATATAAAAAGCTTAATAAAAAGCTCTGCCAAATTTTTGAGAGCAATCATGAAAAAATAGACATTTCGATTTTTTTGGCACACATCTACCTTATTATTAATTTTTCAAAGATTCTTAGCCTTAATAGACTGAAAGGAGAACACTTTAATCCTAAATTTTTATTCAGAGTTGAAATTTTGTTGTTCTTTTTCGTACAACTCTTACTCTACTTTAATTCACATAAATCACATATCTACCTATTGTTAATTTCCTTGAATTATTCTTCATCTTGTACTATGAACGCAAAGTCAGCATGAGTGCACCACATCACGTCCGGATCCAAAAAAAAAAATATTTCCTTGCGATTTTTTATTTTATTAAAAAATAATCCAAAACCTTCAACATATCCAACCTATTTACACTCCCATACAGATAAAGGCAAGCAAGTCCGATATACTTTACGTACATATGTCATGTTGCTCCATTTTTAACGGCACTATAGTGCGGTTGTTGGTGTTGGTTGCATTTTTTGTAGGTGGTTTCCTATGCGGCCACAGTTTGGCGTCGTGGTGTGCACTCCCCCCACCAACCCCATTCCTTATCTTCACCACACAAACCAGTGATTCCAATTCACGCCAGTAGCGTATCCGGGAAATCGATTATTGTATTCAAAGCATGCAAACATTAAACAACAACAACAAAAAATTTCAGGAAACCTGGACCGAAGAACAATGAATCAAAGGGAAATGCAATTTTAGGCCATCGAGCCTTCCTTTTTTTTTCGTTTCGCAGAAATATCAATGGATCCAACTTTATTCATGTGACACAAGCATCACCATCAGCACCAGAATCATCAGCACCCCACGAACCAAAGATGAAGGGGTAAGAGGTAGTGTGCCGTGTCATACCTACTCTTAAAAACGGAAGAGCTAAAAATACCGCCTGTTCGGGTCTCTTTATGGTTATATTTTGTGTTAATGCACGGGTTAAGCTGGCGGGTCTCGAAAACACTTCACGGTTGAGTTGACGTCGTTTATGGAACACTCCACTTAAGGAGGCTCTTTTAAGGTGACTCTTGGCTCATCTATGGGTTGAAGAGTGTTGAGCACGCGACATCTTGGCTGCGTTGGTTGGTATTTATACATATAGGTACTTATCCAGTTGGTGTGACTAAGAACACGAATGGCAGGCGCTATAATCCACCGCCATCGTGCCGCTGCCACTACCGAACCTGATACCAGAGCTGAAAGTGCTTAAGAGTTTTATTTGTCATTTGTTATATGTCGATTAAGTTAATTCCTCTAAAAGGAGGTCCCCCTTTTTGTCCACCAGTAAGTGTAGATATAGGCACATCTATATATTAGATTCAAGAAGTGGAGGACTATTTTTAGGTTTTTGATTGTTTTAATAACAAATTTTATATCAACAGATGACAAAAAAAAAATACTATTTGACAGGATAAATCCTTTGATTCATGGTTCATAAGTTGAATGTAAATCACTTTTTAGTGGGGATATACATATAAGGTTCTGTAATATATCTATACAAGGTATAGAATTTATTTAAAGAAATTTAATGTCTATATCGAGATTGACATAAGAGTGCACGAATTTTTGATTTAAATCAAAACCATGACAATATTCCGTAAATAAAATGTAAAAATTGTATCAAACCTATCTATAAATATGTAAACATAAGCACACCCAGAAAATATTGCCAGAACCATTTAAGTTAGCTTTCCTATCCTATCACATCGCAACAGACTATATGTAATGAATACAAGCAACTTATATTAAGTCAATCAATTTTGTACTGAATACATGTCTCTTTATATGTTCAGAAGTAATAAAAAACCAGCTGCGCGATAAGCAGTGGAGTAAGGATAAAGATAAGTCACAAATGTAATGGGTACAAGAAGCTTAAACTTACTAAGAACACGATGTATTGAATACATTAAATGTATTGTTATGTATAACACATTAATATTAGTGCCAAGGAAACTACATAACACAGCTTATAAGTTTCTGTAATTACATATCAATATGTAACAATTACATTTACGAAGTCTGCCTGTGCATTTGTTTACTTTAATGTACTGAGTACATCATCTCTTTCCTTTAAGTAAAGAGTGGAAAACATAAGAGTAAATTTTTAAAGGCAAGATAAATAAAAACGTATGTATCTATGTATATTTTTCTCAAAGTAGAAAATGTTAACAATTTGGGACAAAACACGGTATTAATTTGGTAAAGCTGTGCAATGACCGGATAATTTCATATCAAATTCAAACTAACATTTGATAGAACCGTGTATTACTACCAATAGGTATTATACACTTCATGTGGTACATGTATAAGAAGAATACTAAATTTGAAAGTCATAAATACGGGAAAGAAATATATACCTACATTTTTTTAATCCAAAGAACAAGTTATCTGCTCGTGTCCCACCTAACACGTGTGATTTTATTAATGCAGCTTGATATGTTTTAACTTTGAATGTAACAAGTTTATTATTTAAAAATAGTTTGTAGGTACTTAAGCAAGCGGCCACTTAACGTTGAGATAGTCGCAAGATTCGTAGACATTTTTGAGGGACTTCATCAGGTTGTACGTGGCCCATTCACGATAGAACCCGTCAAATCAACCTTGCAATCGTTCTACAGACTTGAAATGCTTGTTCACTTTTGAAATTGATATACATACTCATTTATTAAAAAAAAAAAAAGATGGCCATTCACGATCATATGAGGCCCATTCTCAACAGAACCCATTTGCGAGAAGTTAGCACCGCACAGGCCGTTTTGGTTTTTTTTTTTTTTAATCGTGCTTGCGGTATATTTTTTAGAGGTGGGGTACGAAATCTCGCAAATTTAAATCTTTCATTCGCAATCTTGCGAAACGAAATCTCGCATAACAAAATCTTGTATAACGGAATCTCGCATTTTTAAAATCTCGCTTTCCAAAATGTCGTAAAAACAAAATGCCACTTTTCACAACATCCAAGTCCCGCAAACTAAATTCTTGTAAATCAAAATTTCCCAATATTTAATTGCATTGCAACCAATCAATCTTTTTAACAAAAATCTCGCATAGTTATTAAAATCTCGCGCGAGTTAAGCAAATGCATTTCTTGCAATACAAATAAATTTTTTGAGATTCCTACCTTCTGTAAAGTATGTAAATACAGTGAATACTTTGCCTAGCATTGCTAAAAACATTTGTTTTACTATATTAATAAGATTTATTAAAAAAATGTTTTTATCTGAAAATATAAATTGTGTTTTGTATTTTTTTTTAATAAAGCAATCAGTTTATGGTTAAGTTTTTAACAATAAAAGTTTTTCGTTTTCAAGTTTTTATTTCCCATTTGAGAGATCTTTATTTTTCAGTGCGAAACCCAGAGAGATTTAAATTTGCGAGATTTTGGTTAAAATTTGCAAGATTTCTTAGTGATTTGTCATTGCAAGATTATAAAAAAAACAAGATTTTCAATTTCCTAGTTGTCGTTAGGTATTCCATAGATTTCTCAAACGATGCGAGATTTCGTTATTCGAGATTTTGGTTTGCGCTCCCGCCTTTAAGAGGGTATCCATTTTTATTTACCATCCAGTTAGCACCACAATTACAATGCATCATCGTGTCTTAAATTTAAAAAAACAACAATTTTTAAATTTTAATGTTAAAAATGACAATATACCTAAAAGATACAAAATTGCAATTTCGCAAATTTTGCGTTTAAAAATACACTTTGCGAAACGTTGTAGCATAGCACCACCATTTTCAATTCCCAAAACAAAAAGACGAAAGTTGTTGTACTGTGCTCAAGTTGTTCTGCCTTGTGCCATAAATATTTTTAAGAAATCGCAAATTTGCAAATTTTATGAATCAAAACTTTTAGAAATGTTGGACCTTCTCTAAACTGAAAGTTGTTCTGTTTTGTGCTTAGTTTAAAAAAAAAATCAGTATCAGAACTAATTTATGATTTCGTCTTTTTAGTTTAACACTCTTGTGTGATGCTTTATTTTTGCTGCGATATACCGTAGAGTTACAAGAAAGAAAACATTTAATGAGAGGTAGAATTAGCACTGCCATTTTTGAATTTTCAAAAATAATTGTGCTTTTGTGTGCTCCTTGTGCAACTTGTGCTACCTTGTGCCGTAAATATCGTAAAATTATTGTTTTAATTTCTTCGGCTCATGACAGTTAAAAGTTACGACAAAACAGCACAACTTTCAATTTAGAAAACTAGCAAAATTTCAAAAGAAAATTTAACTGAAAAATTTGCAAATTTGCGATTTTTTATAATATTTACGGCACAAGGTAGCACAAGTTGAGAAGTAGCATACAAAAGTACAATTCAGTGTTTGATAAAAATGTAACTAACCACTTTAAAAACAATAAAAAACTAATTTTGGCCCTAAAAGTTCCAACTATTCGATTTTTCTTTAAAATAAGCACAACTTTCGTTTGAAATTTTTTTATCTAAACTGACCACAAAACAGCCCAATTTTTATTTTCACAAATTTGCAAATTTTCAAAATAAAACTTTATTCGCAAAATTTGCAAATTTGTATTTTTGTTCCATATTTGAAAATTGAAAATGGCTACAGCATTTCGCATCAAAGTTCATTTGTTATTATTAAACTTGCAAGTATGCAATTTTTGTATCTTTTGGGTGCACAAACTGAACACAGTATAGCACAAAGTTTGCAAAATAGTTATTTTTCAATATTTACGGCACATTGCAGCACAAATTGAGCACGATACAGCTGAACTTTCTGTTTTTGAAAATGGAAGATGGTGGTGCTTATACTTCTCGCTACTCAAATATGCATTTTTTATCTTTTTAGGCGCACAAACCGAACACCATACAGCGCAGCTATATTTTTGAGAAAATATCGAAATCAAAGAAAAATTTGGAAATTTGCGATGTTTTTTTTTAAATATTAGCTGCGTGTTTTTGCATCTTTATATGGACATTGGCGAAAAAACGACATCGGGACATTTCAACATTTGCCTTATGGTCTGCCATTTTGTAATTAATAATTTTACCAACTTACATTTGACATTTCTATACAAATTACCGATAGCATGACGACAATAGTAGTCGGGCAATATCCTTTTTATCGGGACAAAAGTTAAATCCACTAAATTATCTGGACATAGCTTACTCTATATGACAGAGTTGTTGTTGGATTTGACATGTAAATTGCTTTGTTTTGCTGTCGTTTTTTTCCGACTGAATTCACTCGAGATGCAAAAAAGCACAGCTATTATCGGCACAAGGAAGTACCTTCAAGTTGAGCACAATGCAACACATCTTTTTTTGTCAAAAATCAAAAATTGCGTAGCTAACTTCAAAAACAATGAGTTCCCTACCATACTCTGGACTGGCACAAAAGGCACATTTTTTTTCAAAAATCGAAAACAGCGGTTCTAACTTCAGTTAATTTCATATTGAAAATCTTTTCCTTGCCACCATCATCATAACTTTCTTTGTGCTCAAAGCTGCTCAAGTTCGGTTCAAAGATATTTTATAACTGTCAAGTCAAAAACTTCAAATCTGATAGTTGGTTTGTTCAATTCTACAAAAATTCATTAACTAATCGATATTTTTACTCCTCTTTTTCAGGACAGGTTATCCCAAATAGAATTTGTTTTTTGCATTAGATATTCACAGAAACTCCAAAACCTTTTATCTAAATCTGAACTGATGTTATATGTAGGTATCTCCTTTATTGAGATGTACTCGAGCATATTAGTGTGGAGTATCTATGTGACATTTTGTATGAACAATTCACGATATCCGGGCCCCTTCCGCTTTTGTCCCAATCCTTGCCCCAATACTTCAATTTATTTGCAGTATTAACGGACTATACTATAGAGGCATATCAGAAAATTCCGTTAGTTTTTCAATTTTTTTTTTGGTTCCCTACCAAGCAACCAATATTTCAGCTCCTTTTTCTAGAGTGCCAGAGAGAACACTTTAGTCTTCTATACTTTTTTTTTTATTTTTCGTATTAAAAAAAGAACCTAGAAATCGTCAACTTGTAACCTGTGTATACGTCCCCAATGTGTGGTGTACCCGCACTCAAACTTATATGGTCAGGATACTAACAACTATTATCTGACTGCATGATAAACGGCTCTGCAAGGACATAGAAGGATACAAAAATACACAGTAGATATAGCTAGCAAAAAAAAAAAAAAACAAACGAAGCAAACAAAAAAAACACTGAGTGCACATCAGTTTGCAGAATCCGCCTTCACAAAGCTGGTCTAGGTTTAAGGGCAAAGCCGAAAAGGACATGTCGTTATGAATGCATGCCTACATTTTTATTGATGGTGTCGAAGCATGCATGTAGTTCCGCTGCTCTATGCATAGAGAAAGAACATCACAGAATTGTGAACGAGTGCCTAGCTGGACTTTCGCCCGAACGCTTTTAATCCGAATTGTTTGATTTTTGCTGGGTTTATATCAGCTTTTTGTTTACGTTCAAGCAAAAAGTATCACCAAGGACCGACCGGACCTAATAACAAAAAAAAAATTAAAAAGAACAAAAAAAAAACTATTTTAAGGAAAGGACTTGAGTTTTTTTTTTTTTTTTGTCTGCATCACAGCTACCGGAATTTAGTTGGCTGTTTTTGATTTTAATTTTTTCTATACAAGAGATCTCTGCTCTCTATTTTTTTTGTCTTTTTGTGAATCGAACTTTTAGCCACTATACAAGATGTTTTATTGGCCAGCTACTCTATGAACCCACATCAGGGTTGTCAAGGAATAGTTACTTACCAGGGATTAAGAAATATTTTCGATTTTAAAAACCAACAGAAGATGACTGCAGACGAATTCATATCAAAAAGAAATATCATATCTCTTATTTTTTAGGTATTAATAAGTTCTTTCAGTTCCAATGAATAGCCAAAAGAATGTAAGCAAGTGCCACTTAAATTTTACAACTTAGATTGAAGTTTTTTTTTTTTAATATTAAGGGTATTTACACAACGGCTTAAAGCTGTCATTAATGCAGTAAAGTTTAAAACTTCGTAAATCTGTCACAATTTGTATGGAAAATTTGGCAGGTTTAAGCAGTTAACAGATTTACTATAAAATTAACCGAGAAATGCGTAACAAATTTGCGTCATTGATTTTAAGGCTACGATCACACTTCTGTTTTCCTGTTGCCTGATTCTTCGTCACAAAAGCTAGAATACATTACTTTAAATGTCAATGAATAGTCATGACAACATGAAACCAAAAAACTCTTATAAATTGTGATCACTTTTAGTTATTTATTCGCCGCTACAGAAAATCCCAAGTGCGTTTTAAACTTTAGCCGATAAGTGATCGCCTGGCTAAGATCCACACAAAAACAAATAATTTTAAGCGAACTAGTTGGTTCTGATAAGTATCAGGGTTGTAAAAGATTGCAATCTTTGCGAATAATGCAGTCCTTAGAAATCTCTCAAAAAAGATTGCATTCTCAACATTCTTTTTAAAGAATGTGACTTTAAAAATGCAGTCGCCATTTTTTTTTTCTTAAAAAAGAATGCAATCTTTTTTGTTTGCAATCTTTTGTCACCATCAACTGATTGCAATCTCGTGAGACTTCTTGTATTTATATTATATATATATATATTTTTTTTTTGCATTATTTTAAACCTTTTGAATTCTTCTGCATGCTTTAAAGTTTTTGCATTCTTTTGAAGTCTATTGAATGCTTTGAGTCCATAGCATCCTTTTGCGTTTTGCTCTCCATAATACTAACATTGACATTAACTCTTAGAAGAAAGCTATGTTAAATTGCCTAAAATACCTTGGACAATTTTCTTGTGTGAATATTATTTTTACTAAGCATTAAGGATTTACCAAACCAATGGCAAACTTTCGGTGACAACGACGAAACAAAAATTTTGACAACAACGCGTTGTTGCAAAAGAATGTAATGAATTCAAAGAAAGAATGCAAAGAATGCATGAAGTCTCAAAAGATTGCAATCAGTTGTAGTGATGAAAGGTTGGAAGCAAAAAAAGATTACACTCTTTTAAAGGACAAAAAAATGAATGGCAACTGAATTTCTGGAAGTCAAATTCTTAAAAAAGAATGTAAAGAATGAAATCTCTTATTTGAAGTCTCTAAAGATGGCATTCGCAAAAGATTGTAATCTTTTACAACTCTGGTAGGCACAGCCACACAGTGGTGCATTTGTTGAATCACGGCGACAAAAATCCTTTCACATGCCAATTCCCGATACAAATGAATAAAATTTGGTACATGAAATGATTTGGGGATGCTGAATTCAGTGGAACTGTCTTTTTTTCTGTTTCCCATAGGGGCAATTTTTAGGTGAGAACATGGTCCCAAATTTCAAAATTTGAAAAAAAAAGTATTATTGCCAAAGTCAGGAACTGACTGAGTCAACTTTTTGTTTGAAATCACTTTAAATATGAACCTGAATCTATAATTTTATATAAAAATGACTCTAATACTGTTTTGAACAAAATTTAAGGAAAATCGTCTTTAATGTTCGGAAATGTTCCCAAGGGAAAAAGAAAAAAAAATTAGCTTCAGTTTTTATTTGTTTAAGTAAATTATAAATTATTTTTAGACCTAATCGGATAGAATCAGAATGAAATTTGATAAATTTGACAATGTTTCAAATTTTAGGTCAACTTCTTATTCAAAAACTCGGAAAAATCAAAAACAATAGTTTTAATAATGTTGATATTTTTTTTGGTTGCATAATTTAACTCTGCCATCTGGCTTAGAATTCTGATACCTAGTTGGAAGTTTGGAAAAACTATTTCACTATTTTTTAATGAAACAATTTAAATATTCTTATATTTAAAAAAAATTATTGAAGTTTAATTGTTTTTTCCAGCTGTCAACTATCAACTTTTATTGTAGTAGGCATCACTGAATTCAACATCTCCAAATCATTAAGTGTACCAAATTTCATAAATGTGTTTAAAGAATTTGCGTGGGAATTGATTTATGTCGTCAAAATTCAAAAAACGGACCACTGTAAGCCATCACGATACGATATCAGATAACGACGTCAAATCAGATACTGCGAATAAATAGGACTACAAGTTTCCAAGGATAAGAATCTACAAAGCAATCTCCAGATGGTCGAACATCCAGTCAAATTGACAACTTATGCTGATCGATGCAAGGCTCCACTCTCTGAGACGTGTGATTGTTTCGAGGGGCAAACGTCAACTTTGAATAATTTTTTACTGTTTTGGGGAAAAATCCAAAATTTAGTCATGGAAAATCTGAAAAAAAAGATAATGCCATTTAATTGGTTAGTTATTTGGTCAGTAAAAGTCAAATAGGCAAATAGTCAAATAAAAATTGGTCAGCCTTCAAAGCTTAATGTTTCTCAAGGTCAAGGTTATGCTTGATTTTTGGCACCTTGTTTATAGGAAATTTACAAAAAATGTACACCACCTTTTCTGACTTATTACTAATGAGATGGCCTTTACTTCTTTCAAAAAAGGCTTCAGAACCGCGACACTTAGACTATTAATCTAGAAAAAAGAACTCGTGGTAATTATTGTTTTGTAATGAATTCAAAAACTTGTAAGAAATTAACAAAATAAACACATGGGAATGGCAATTTGCTGCAGCGCAAAATAAGAGCAATCTCTTTTTACATTGCTCTTATTTTGAGTTGCAGCAAATTCCCATTCCCATGTGTTTATTTTGTTATCTTGAGAGAGAAGAGATGAAAAGAAGAACCTGTGTAGACCATTAGAGACTATACGCATCAGACGGAATCAAAACAAATTCCGGAGGTCTTAAGAACCGAAGAAACTTACTGCTGGTTTTATAGTATCTTCTAAGTCAGAGTTTAGTAGCTTCTGCGTCTACCCCCTGGTCTTCTTAAGCAGACAAGCTATGATTTAGAGAGGCTAATCAGTATACATATTCTACTTGCTGTAAAACTCGAAGAGTTTGCTGACGTGGACCCCTAAATTTCTCGGACAGCTACCAATGATGAATGATATGTGAGCGAGTCATCAGCGAAGAGAAGAGTGTCTAATTCGAATGAAACTGGTTGTTCAGAGCTCAAAATACGGTCGAAGTCTTGAACCTTGGGCAGTTCCAACTTTGATGCTCTTCATTGTAGATTTACAGTTCTCCAGTTGCATGAAAAAGTTTCTGGAAGAAAGAAAAGAGAGTATAATTTTTATTAGTGTTAAAATAAGCCTTGTATGTTAAGTTTATGGATTAAGGGCTTCAATTAATACACTGTCGAATACTTTCTAGACATCCAAGAAGCATCCGTTGGTTGTTAAAAAGTGGTGATGTCATGAGGGAACTTCAGAAGCAGATGAAATATGGAATTCTTTTCCCTAAAACCAAACTGTTTGTCTGGGATGTGTTCTTTTCGCTATAGAAATTTTTGAGCTTCCTGAGTTTCACGTCTTTCAAGAGCTTACTTAGATTGTTGAGGAAGGAAATCGGCCTTTAGTTGATGACCATATTCCTAGAACGTTTTTTGGGAATCACTACGATTTTTGCAGTTTTACAACTCTGATGGCTATCTCAGGCATTGGTGATTTTTGACATATTAGTCTGTTAAAGGAGTCAGGTCCAGGTTTGTTTGACTTGTTTGACAAACTGTCTGATAGTTGCTGATGTGGATTGTGTTAAGCTCTGTTTGGAGAATCCTTTACAGACGTTTCCTAAATCGTTGCATATTGGCATATAGATTTTGGTTGATTTTTGGTTCTTGGACTGCTTTTAGTAATCCAGTGCGTTCGCGCAAATCGCAATAGCCAATTCCAAACAGTCGATCGTTTTCAATATTTTGCAGGTTCCTGTAATGGGGCGTAAGTCGTTTGGCGTTTCCAACGTCTCTTTATAGCCTGTCTACATCCAGTCTTTATAGTTGATAAAATGCCAAAATTTGCCACTAAAAAGATGGACTGGTGAAGTACGATTCTCAGTTGAACAACTACATGGTCTGAGTCACTATGGCAAATATTGAATAGGTGAAGTTGCTGATTTCTGGAAGAATATGAATAAAATAAGATGGTGAAAGGAAGAAGTCTAACAAATGTTGATTGCGTTCTGGGGAAGGTTGGTTAGAGTTGTGAAATATCCACCAATTAATGCTGATTGCTGCTGGTGGCAATGGCATAAGGTGATATCTTGGGTTGAATAACGTTGTTTGGTGACGTCCACTGAAACCGAAAGGGTTTATCAGGAAACGTGCTACCATGGGGCAAATGTTTTTTCGTATGTAGATTTCCGTTCCTCTACGGCCTTCAGCCTTCTCATTTTGGATGGCTTTGAAGCTTTGACTTCACTGATTAGGGCAATGTCCCAGTTTTTGCTCATCATGAACAAGTTAATGATGTCCTCTTCTCCAGACTCTTATTTTAATTCCTTCTAAATGTTTTCTGTGTCTGCTCGTACATCTGCATGGTCTCTAAGTTGGAGGCTTGGTCTTTCTTGTCACCTCCAACCTGGGGCCTGGTGTTACTCGAAGACTTTCTTGGTTGGAGATTGGAGCATTTTTTGACCATTCGCTCTTTTTAGCCTAGTCAGTATTGCCCACGTGTTTTGGCCTGGTAAACATTTATGCAGTTCATACATTTTATGGGTCTTATATTCCACTTCTCACAAACAGGAACAAGACAAGATATACATATGTACATATTAAGGTTCTAAATTTTCAAACAAACTCTAAGCCCAATAAATATACTTAGGTAACTCTAGACAAAAGATGCATTTTGTACACCGATGTCAATTAATCTCGTCTTTTTTCCTCAAACTATATACAGCAACCTTTCAAACTTGTTTCCCCCTTGCCACAACCACTGATGCAACCGTTCTAACACGCTGCAACAACTTCACGAGTGCCACCAATTTTTGTGAAATGTGTTGAAGAGAATCGTTTCGAGATTGTTTGCGAGTAGTTTATCAAATTTCTGGCTTAGTTGTGTGCCTCTCTGGTTTCAATCCTAGCGCCAAAAAAATCAACAAAAAAAAAATAGCCCCCAATACAATGTCGCCTGATCCTGATTGTACCAATTTCCATTTGATCCTTTTTTTACTCACCGACCGTGCGGAATTGAATGATGTGTGCAGCAATTGCTACTATTGCACCAGTATCATATAACAGTACCTATGCCCTACACCCTACACCATCATAGACTCAATATGCAGCACGCAAAGAGGTAACTGAATTTTGGTGTTCTTGTGTATTTTTTTGAAAGAAAAAAAAAGTAAATCCTGGCTGATTGTACCTATAGGTATATGAGATTTGTTTTGTTGGCATTTCTTCCTGTACCAACTCCTCATTCGATGTCCCATATACACCGCAGGATATATTCGCTCCCCAAAAACTATGAAACTCAATTGAAAATTGTTTGTTATTTGCCAGAGGATTTTTTGGTATTTGGTTTCGCTAGTGTGTTGCATCACCATCATATACGCCACTCTGCACCTCTAGTTCATCGAAGGATATGGATGCAGATAGCGGAGACGGGGTCAAAAGGTGGCTAAAATGCATTATTTTCCCGTGTGTATTCTGTGTACTCACCATACCTACATAGTGTGTACCACATCATCATCACCACCGAAACTCATGACGACTTCGGTTGAATTCGATTTTCACTTATTGGATTTTGTTTTCCCTGCAAATATACCTACCGAAAGGATTCTTCTGAAACCATATATCCAACAAAGGACATATATGGTTGGATGGGGTCAGGGTCCTTGCTCGTCCATACTGACATTGCAAATTCCGACGAACAAGAGATTGTTTTACAAGAAAAATTAAAAAAAAAAAAAACAAGGACATTCGTCAAACAGAATGCAATCAATTTTGGGAATACCTTAAAGCGTATAAGGATAACAAAGTGGATTTCAATCATTTAAATTAATTCCCGATGGAAAGCCAAGACAAACTCAAAACACTCCTCCTCTCAAAGGATGTGAAAAATGTGATTTATTTTTATTTATGATTCTTCGTCCTAGAACTTCATATAATATCATAAATCAAAAGGATGTTTCCATGAAGCGGTGACACTGTGTAACTTAACCACTTGCTCCATGGCCTCCAGTTCCATTTTTAAGTGTGGATGATGAGTTAAAAGACGATCGATGTGCGGATGATATAAAAATGAAACAGTTTGCAGGACAATGCACTTCTGCGCCACCCACATTTGGGCGAAATAATGGGTGACTGAGCCCGTGGGTGTGGGATCAGAATTGAGGATTTAAAATAATAAAAAAAAGATATTAAATCCTTGTTGGTCGTTAAACACACGTGACGCCATTGATGTTAATTTGGTTCTACGCGCATGGACCATGTGTGTGGGGTTGTGTGTGTGTGGGTGTGTGTTGAGTGTGGTGTAGAGTGGTGATTCTTTTTAACGTTGCTTTATTTGTTCTTTTTCTCCTGGTTCGTCCTGCTGAAACTATAGGTATCGTATGTGTGGAGAAAGATATGAAAATGTGCACTGTGCTGTGCACTCGCCTCATTAGGTTTTTTCACTTTTTGCACTTTAACGGTGTCGAGTGCGATTTTTTTTTATTAATTTTGTGTCCTTTATGAAAATTAAGTACATTCAAATTTTTGCATTGGGATTTGTGGGTAACCACTGCTATACCTACATGCATGGCCGGTGCATACTGAAAGCAGGAACGTTAAAAACTGCCGGAATACCATAGGTATACGGAGGTATAGGTGTAGACGTAGGGGTACCTATAGTGGTTGAACCTAGTGTGGTTGAAACTTGTGAAAGTTCAACACCAAACAGAGCTAGCTAGCGACTGGTAGCGTTAAATTAAGTTGGTAATTATGTAATTAATATAAGCTTTTCATAATGTTGATATAGCCAGTCGTCTAAAGGGGTTAACTTTAATTTAGTTAAAATGTGAAGGGTTTGAGGCCAAGGTTTCCAGACAATTTTTATGACTTATGAGCTATGCTTACCTATGCTCAATAAAACGTTGAATATATAGTAGTTGACTGGGAAGGACAACCACGTTAGCTATTAGATGGAAGTAAAGTGTGCATCTTTGCTAAAAGAACAACAATATTTTGATCATAAAATTTTACAATTTGAACGTGTTGCTCGACACTGTAACTGGCTGGCCAAGATTTGTCCTTATAATGACTGTTAGTAATAAGACAAAACAAATAAATTTGTAAATTATACTTTTCAGGATATCAATATATTTGCGTTGGGCGCCATTTTGAATTTTAGGTAAATTTGTGGTAAATTTTACTGCTTATAATATTGACCATGATGGAAGTGCTATGCAGTTGGTGAAAAAGTGTAACATTTCGCATCTTGCAAAATAGTCAACAATAATATTGACATCTTCATAGATAGCCAGGCAGCAATTAAAACCAGTTCCTCATACACCATAAAGTCCAAACTGGTCGAATGTTGCCGAAATAAGTTAAGAATACTCAGCGTAACCAGTAACACTTAGATGGGTTTCAGGGCATAGGGATATTCACGGGAACGAAATAGCAGATGAACTGGCCAAAAACGGACCATCTCTTGATCCGAGCCAAATCGAAGCTTCGGTGCTCATGCCACTCGCTGGAGCAAGAAAAAAGTAGAATACACCAGAGTTTCTTAGAAATTGCAAATGTCGAATGGTCATCCTTCGACTTACTTGTCAGGCTTAAAGAAGTCTATTGAAAATATTTCGTAGAAAAAAACAGAAGTAGGTCTCTAATATCATTCATAGTTTGTGTCCTTACGGACCAGAACTCAATTGAGAACCCGCATGAAAGAATGCCCCTGCCTAGCAAGAACCAGAAAAGCAGCCCTAGTAGAATACTTTTCCGGCGAACTGGGTGACATCCATTTCTGGCCTTTTCAGAATATCGTAAAATTCATTCGGAACTCAGGAAGATACCTACGAAATATTTTTTTTTATTTTTTTAAATGAACTTTTTTAAACTTAATATACGCAAAGTCCGGGCTGGACGTGGATAGGGGCCTCAACCAACAAGCTCCTTCCAGCTGGCTCGGTTTCTAGCTATAGCTGTCTCCAGTTTCGCACGCCAAGTTGGTTGGGGTCTTCTTCCACTTGCATGCGCCACCTGTTGGGCTGTTTTCCTCTACTGCGCAGTCCCACGTGGTTGGATTCAAGGACTTTTCGGCCCGGAGCATTGTTGTCCATTCGCTCTAGGTGACCCAGCCATCTCATTCGTTGGCTTTTCACTTTACTATTACTGGTTAGGTCGGTGTCGCTGTACAGCCCGTACAGTTCGTTCATTTCCCACCCGGAGAATTTTCCTCTCAAAACAGTCTAAAGCGTTCTCATCTATGTTGATTTCAAAACTATAAGTTCTCAAAAAAAAATTGGAAAAAATTTAAAAATTCAAAAACGAAATATTTTTCAAAATTTTGGTACGTACTTTAAATGCACCAAGTCCAAGTTGTTAAACTTGCCCCACCCCACTTGACCAGTAGATGGGGTAAGTTAAACCAAAGCATACAAAATGGAATAAGAAGCTCTTTTAAGGACATAAACGCTGTTAGTTTGAATTTGATTTGATCCCAACCTAAAAGTTAATTATTGGTAAGTAGTTGTGATGCTTTGAATTTATTGCCATCATCATCATCGCGGAAATGGACACAATCTATATCATTTAAGAGGTAATTTTATGCACTTTCAGAAAAACTCCGTATGCCGAAAGCATCGGTCATACTTGTTTAAACGAGGTGATCTCTGTTGCCAATGTATGTATGCTATTGATATCAAAACCACTCTCCTTAACGGCTGTTTTTTTTTTAGAAGCTTCTTTATTATATCAATAACATTGCATACCAAAATTTTGGAAAAATTAGTTTTGGATTTTTATAAATATGTTATTTAATGAAAAATTAATATTTCAAATGGTTTAATATTCTTACTTGCGATATAGGTACTATAAGGCAGGTTTTGGATTCGTGCAAACAAAAATTGAGATAACAATCAAACGATGATAGCGAACGCCAAAAAAGTGGGTGGCTTAATTCTGTCTGTCAGTCCGTCTATCTGTCTGTCTACATAGTAGTTTTTGGTGATAAATAAAAATAAATAACGGTACCTCCCAACTAACAATTTAACTTGTATAAGTTTCTATACTATTCTATATTATTTTCAGACTGCTATAGAAATAGTAAAAGGCCTTATGCAAGTCATTTTGGCACATTTACCCAAGCTAATTTACAGGTCTTATAGCAGCAAATAGCTTTTCATGAACTGCTATCAGCTTGGCTCAACAAGCTATAGCTTGCCTTGGATGTTTATATAAGGCCTTACCTTTATTTATTTTGCATAAGCAATCCATCGAGAAAAAAAAATTTTTTTAGCAAAACTGATTCTGAAATAAAAAAATATATTTTTTATTTATCGGTTTTTATTTTATTTTTCTGATGTTGTATTTTTTATTGCATTTTATTTTATTGTTTTTTTTTTTTCTCCTCAGTCAGCTTCCGAATCCTTTTTTTCTGTATTCTGTAATGAGTGAAATGTTAGTTTAACTATAAAAATGAAAATTTTTTTTTACCTGGGATTTGAACTCGATTTCTTTCGCGTGCCAGTCCAGCACTCTACCACTATGCCAATTTGCTATTGAGGAAAACATAATCAGAAGCGAATAAGTTGATACCATATACTCGTACTTCACGTTCACGCAGAGGGAACAGTCAATAACTGTGTGCATCTAATATCTGTTCTTTTTTCTTCCAAACTTCTTAAATGTTCTCTGGCTGTTTTAAGAATTGCTTCTCTGTTTTTTCTCACTTGTCTTCGGTAGGTTCCAGATCTTTTAAATTTTTGCCATGAGTCATTCATTTTTAAGTTTTGCTAAAAAGTTCAACGTTACTTTAAGCACTTCTTTTCTGTTTTACGATGTTCAATGGGTACTTACCGTTCTTATTGATTTTAATCTGATTTTTTATAAGCACAATAATTTATAAGACACACTTGTTGATCTTCACTGATTATTCTAATTTGTATAAGACCTTTACAAACAAGCCTTATTCAATTTGTTTGCAATGATTTGTCGTGGAGAGCCTTATAGCAGCTATTATTTTAAATATTCAGTAAACAACTTTAGTAGGCCTTATACAAGGCATAACTTATATTTACAAGCCTTATATAGAGCTTGTGTAACTCATATTTGAAGGCCTTATAGCAACTATTTGTTTAAATTTCAGGTGGACAATTCTTGGCTTGCTCAAGATTGCCTCATACAAGCTCTATACAAGCTATTACTTGCCAAATTCGAATATTTTTACCTTATACAAGCTAAATTGTTAGTTGTTAGGGCTGCCATACAATTTTTTTTAACAGCCTTACATCATCGTATTTTTCTCAAAAACAGCTCGACAACTTTTCTTTAAAAAAATTCAATACATTACTCACCTCCCAACGAACCAGTTTTTTAATTTTAAATTTTCTTCAAAACGGTATGACTGATCTCAATAATTTTTTTTAAACAGAGACTTCCAAAAACTATAAATATTTTTGTGTATTTAAACTAGAGAAAAAAATATTTTTTGGATTTTTAAAAAAATGTTTCAAAATTATTTTTGTTTGAAAATCAAATATTTTGAAAACTATAGCATTGACTTTTATAAAACTCGGTATTTAAAGGGTTTTCAACGCTTTCTAAAGTATTTTATAAAAAAAATTTACTTTTATGAAAAAATAACGGCACCTTCCATACAAATAATAAAGAAACCATTTAGGAAAATATTTTTTTCTTCAAAACGGCTCCTACGGTTTTTATTAAACTTTTTTGCTGGCTAAAATTAGCCTGGTCTACTACCATAAAATATAAAACTTTACAAAAAGCATGTATTAATATTACCTCTTATAGAACGTTTTCTTTAACTTTGAATTTTCTGTATATCGACAAAACCGATTTTGATTAATTTTTTATGTTCAAATTTCTAATGAAATTAAAAAATATAACATACCAAAAAATATTTTAGAAAAAGTTTAAATTTTTTTTTTTTTTTTAAATTCGATATTTCAAGAACAGGTTGACTATTTTTTATCAAATTTTATTTTTAAATGCACGTAAGCAAATTCTTGAGATTTGCATACCAAAAGTTTTCCTTAAAAATGTTTTAAGAATTTTAGATATAAAAACTATTTTTTGAGAAAACCGCTTATTTTTTTGAACATACAATTCGATGAAGAGTTAAGATGGTGTTCTTTTTTTCATCTCAAACTCTCAACGAAGTTTTTTTAGCTAATTTAAATATCATATTTTATGCTTTTAAACATTTGTCTCCCATAACTTCCATGTATTTTAATATAATTTTCTTAAGCCCTCAGCACCTTGAACATAAGTGCAAGAACGTACGCCCCAGTCGTGCATTTTATTTTTCATGTTATACCTAATGTTATATCTAGATAAAAGACTTTTACGTGCGAGACACGGAAATGAATATTCTAATTTCAAAGAAATAGTGGGGCTGAGGTACCACTAGGAAGTGTATTAGGTCCAGTTCTGTACCTTTTATGTACATGCGGTATACCTCAAACAGAAGACACTTTCGAAGCCACGTTTGTTGCTGATACTGCAACAGAAGCAGCATGCAACACGATTAGCGAAGCTACAATTAAATTAAAAAATGTTCTTAATAACGTTAATGAGTGGACAAAAACATAGCGAAAAGCGCTCAATGAGTTACAGCCAGTTCATGTTGACCTTACGTATAAAAAATAAAATGAGATAACCCGTCTTTCTTAATACCGCTCATGTTTCATTTGCAAATGAGGCGAAGTATCTGGGAGTGGCTCTAGTCTAGACGCAAAAGTGGTATAAAAGAAACGAAGATCTTCACTCGATCTAGGGATTCCTACCGTTCAGGACGAAATAAAAAGCTTCGCACGAAAACATAGAAATCGACTATTAGAACACGCAAATTCAATGATTATTGACATTCTTGACGAGTCAAATTTAGTACGCCTTCTACAAAGAACAAAACCTCCCGACTTGGCGAGGTGAACAAAAAACTACTTTAAAACCACGGAATAAGCAGGAACTTTCACCGGAAAGTAACCTGCAACACGTTACTTTACTTCAATAAAAATAAATTGCTAGATAAGTTTCAACTTACTTAGTTGCAATCGGGAAGTGGAGATGGTTTTAGTGTTGTAAGAATCTCACACACCTATGAGTACGCGTTTTTCGATCCTACTAGAGCCTTATGCAGGTTTTGCACCTACCCACGGGAAAATAATAAAAGAAATTTATAGCAGATTCTCATTAGTGAGGCGCACGTAAGGAAATTTTACTGGAACTCAAAACTAAAGATTCATTTTCGATTTTTAAAAGCTTCCACAGTTTTCAATTATTGTGGATAGAAACAGAGAAATGTCTTGCGAGACTCTTACTTCAAAAAGTGTTCTCATTCCTTAAAATATCCATTCTGATTTTATTTTAAACAACAAAAAATCCCATAAAATACTCTCATAAAACCATAAACAATCCATGGCTTTCGAATTTCTTTAAAAAAAAAAATCTGTAATACGACCGGAACATAATAGATGACTCAATTTGAATTCATTATTCTACACCTAAATATAATTGAAATATTTCGCCACGCACTACACCCGTTTGGTCACACAGTCGTGTGTCAATGGAATTTCCCTAAATTGTCTTACAAAAAAACATAAACCTTTATTTGCAGCAAAAAATCAAACAGCAAACAAACAATTTTATTGCTACTGTTCATCACTATGACTTGTTCTACATCCAAGGACACTGCATCATTTTTCTTTTGTACAACACCTCGCACAGAATTAACTTATCAAAATAATTGTCTACGGTATATACCCGATACCCGAGCCCCAGGACATTCACTAATGAAGATGTTGTCCGGCCTCCTTTAGCTAAATGCAACAAAATGTTTAAAATCCACCTCCTGATGCCTTGCAACAAAGACATCATCCCAAACACACTTATGTTAATGAGGCATTTCATCATGCTGTCATATGTCCTCGAGAAATAGTAAAAGGATAAATGTTTTGAACTAACTGCATGTATACCCAAATCACAGCACGCCCTCGTCAACATCGTCCATCGTCGTTGTCGGTCGTAGGTCGTCGTCAGTATACGCGTGTCTTCGCTTCCTTTATGTGAGAATTTTGCAACATCAAGGATATGAGATCCTTATTGTCAGATATAGCACACCCCGCTGTGCCAGCCTCACGACAATGTTTCACATTTTGGCTGAGTCCCCGAACAATTAGTTTCACACGAAGGCGAAATGGAAATGGATGCGCGATATTTTGGTCGCATCCTCTGGTGTTCCTCGAAAATGCATTTTGCAACGAGTATATCAATTGTTGCATTGGGTACGGTTGATGCGGCTCCTGGGGTGTTTATAACCACGATTCCCAGGAACCGGACACTAGAATACCATATTCTATCCTATCTCAGAGACGAATCGATATGGTCGCGTGCAGTAAAAATCCGTAAAATTGCCATCGTCATAAACGGTTTTGTGTGACTTTTGTTTCAGTGTCCAGGACCAGAACCATCAGGACTCCCGCTTCTTTGTTCCGAACAGAATATATATATGCGGTGTTTACCACCGTCAGTTTATTATCCCAGGCCAGGCAATATAATATCCTATTTGAATAACCATCCGAAGGATAACATAAAAGGACTTTACAGCATCCGAATCGTAAATGGTAGCTCAACTACGGAGATTGTTGTCTTTAAGGCTTTTATGTATAGTAAAATTCCTCTGCAGTATACGCAATTCTTCGTAAAAAGGATATTCAATTGGTATTTCACTTTGTAAATTTATTTATAAGCAAAAAAATGTGTATGTATAGAGAAGGATGACTTTAGCTCTATATATGTAGGTATGATAGAAGAATAATCTTACGGCCATATATACTCGTAAACATTGTTTATTTGGATGGCTTTCTGGTTCACCATAAACAGTTTGGCGGGCATAAATTTTATTGACCATTATTCATAAAGAAAACTCATATCCTTTTTTATTCACGATCTGTTTATACTAAGCCAGCGAACATAGGCTCATTGTAGGTATTGTGTGGCTATCGTGGGTAAACATTGGGTCATAAGTCGCGAATGAAATGTTCTGCAAAATTAAAATGTCATGTCGGTAATAGCGGGCAATGGTTTTCTTTTTGTGAGCATTTGATCAATTCTGGAAAATGCATAATCCTGGTCACCGAATTCTAGTGCTTCTTGATGGGGACCTCTCTTTATGACTGGAATTCATTACTTGCACGTTAACTGCCTGACCAGAATAGAGTGCTGCAACTGGAGCTCCTGCTGCAACTGGAATAGCTGCCAAAAAATGCCGTACGTGAATGTGCTGTACAGCTTTGACATTATTGTTATTTGAAGCTAACTGTGTGAATTTAATTCAACACAAAAATAAAAATTAAATGAAAGCTAAAATTAATTTACGTCTTTATCAGAGATTTAAAAGTGCTTGAAACTCTCTTCAACCCCCATTTAAATACTCGGTTGCGCTTACAATTTCGAAACGTCAAAAAACTTGCATGCAAATGTTTAAAGTTGGCCAACCTGTCCAGCTCCAGTTGCAGCTAAGTCTCCATTCTGTTCAGCCAGAAAAGATGAAATTTGACTTGGGACTCATTTTTGTAATCCAATCGCTTGGACGCCATTTTCACAAATGGCGCCCAATCTGTGGAAAATAGTAAACTTAAAAAAAAACTTGTAGATTATTTGGAAAATATCCATACTTAAAATACCAAATAATGTGTCATAAAAGAAGGGTTTTGAGTAGATGCAACTTCGGGTCAAATTTCAGTGTTGCCACTTTTCCGGAACATACTTTGTTTTAATGTTTACGGGTGGAACCCCCACCTTTGTGATCATTTTTGACATTTTAAACGTGAAAAAACTTGCCAAAATGTCTTTCTATGGCAAACACGTGTTGGGAAAAAAAAAATATTCTGAAAAATAGTTCCTAAGTAGACGCACTTTCGGTTAAAATACCAATATTGTCACTTTTCAGAAATATACCCAGAAACCAACCTAAGTAAAACTGAAAATCAAAAACTTTAAATTTTTTTCCAAATTGTCCTTACCTTTTTTTTTTGTTTATCAAAACCTTTTTGAAAAACAACTATTTTGAAATACTACATTGACCTTGCATTTTGGGGAGGATAAAAGTTTTCTTTTGATGTTTAGAGGGCTTCTGTGTGAGTATATAAATCCAATTTTTGGCCACCATCTTCAAAAAAAAGGGGTGAAAAAGGGCTTCTACGACATCTTGACAATCGTTAGAATGAAAAAAATGTCAACTTATTTGTTAGAAAATTAAACTGGCGTTTCGTCCGGCTTACTTACTTAGACTCATCAGTAACATAGTGAGGGCCTTGTCATACGCATTTGTACTAAGTTCAGTTTAACTTACATGAATTCTTTTACAAAAATCCTACAAGACTAGAATTCCTTATCATTAAGCTGGAAATTTTTTTTCCGGTGCCTAGCATAGTTTCTATAAGAAGTTTTTTTGTAATACAAATTCTATATACTACTGAAATGAATAGATTGTAGGACTAAAGGCCATAAAAAGCTATTTTGAATCTTTAACTCAGCAAGTCCAATCCTTAATGCTAAGTCTTCTACTTGGCTGATTTATTTAAGTAGTCAAATCCTCTAAGAGTATATACTTGTCACGAATAAGTGCTTCCCATCTAGCCATTTGGACTCGGCAAAAAATTGTAGGTCCCCTCCATTCCCACCAATAACACATACACAGGAATGGTTGAGAGTAGTTAGTCACTAGACAGGGTCTAATGTTCTCCACGAGCTAATGTGCCACATAATTTATTGTTTTTTCTTCAAAATTATAAATAAACAACTAAAATTGATTTTTTTCTTAAAAGTTGCATACTAAAAAGTAGAATTTTTTAATTTAAAAAAAAAATCGAAGGGGGTGCACTTTTTGGAAATGTTGATCTAAATTTCCAAACGTTAAGAACTGGGTTACAATCGCTTTTCTTTATTTTTTCTCTGAAACTACATTTAGAGATGAAAAAAATGATACCCTACTTTTTAGGATATCGTTATTAATTACTTGTCTATAATCAATTGAAAGAAATTTTCTCAAAAATTAAAACAAAATCGCTTTTGAATTTAAGGCTGAAAGTTGGTGTTCACACTGTTTTTAATAGATACCACAACCAGGCTTGCCAGCTTAAGCTTTTTATCGTAAATTGAGCTATCTTTGTCCAAAATTACCGACACCAATTTCAGTAGCCTAATCATAATTGGGCTATTAATAGTCCTTATCTAATCTTGGGTAATATTTTCTGCATATACATAAATCATATAAAAACTACTTTTCTCTCTCAAATATATTCTTAACGCACGCTACAACTTGGCACCCCTTTTTATTCACTGAATATAGTCATTGGTTTTGACATTTCAAATCAACCGCAACAATCTTCACTTCAATAATATCATTCAGCTGATCTGTTGTTCCTAGAATTTAGATTTTGAAAAGATAGAAAATGTATTGGTGTTGAGCTACTATATGGGCTTTTTTTTTTTGGCCCTGATTTTGGGCTATACAATTTTTTGAATTGGGCTATCGAGCTAGTTCAAGACCACAACATATTATAAAATGATCGAAATTGAAAAGTTTAGTGTAGGCTAAAAATCGATTTGGTATGTAATGCCGCATATGTATTTGAATTTCTTATAAAATATCTTAACATTACTTTTGTTCTGGGAGATATTCCTGACATAGTTATAATTTTTGTATTTTAAACAATTAATTGTTTGACTTTGCCGGTTCACAACATTCTGCGAAAATAAAATATGGATTAAGAGATATTTCGCGTTATGATTGAGCCTTCTTTAAATTGTGTGTTTCCTCAGTCCCCTCCCCCCTTCCCACAGCCCAGATCCAATACTGTTATTATGTGGTTAATAAAAAAAGGCATTTTTTTTGTGATAAAGTCTTTGGGAAGATAATATGATGCATGTCAGAGATTTTACTGAAGCTTTCGAAGCTACTGGAGTATTATGAAAAAGGTGTCATATAGTTTGTCAATTGTGCTTGAAAACCAGTTGGGCCTTTTTAAATATTTTTTTTTTGGTAGAAATATTAATTAAGTCTTTCAAGCCTTATTTGTCCATCAAAAAATAAATGATTTTACTCTTTAAATGTTTCAAAATCAATCATTAGAATTTTTAATGATGAGTTTCAATGATAGCTATAACTGGCACATAAATCCCAAGCCGAAACCCAATCCTCTACATAAGACAGTATCTCTCTTTTTAATAGTCACTCATTATGTGTGTCAAGTTAGCAAAGCAACTTTGACAAATCGGAAAATGAAAAGTTGGATAATTTTTCCGGGTTTTTAGTCATTAATTAGTTGTGACAATTTCGAATTCGTTGTTCAATGTTTCTATGTTTTGATGGTTGCTTTGCTAACTTGACAAATCTCGAAAAGTGGTTAAAGCTTCTTATACTTAATGTTTTACTGCTTCATAGCTTACCATTACAAAGTCTTTAATAAGTTCTTAAAAAGTGAATTTATTCACGAAATTTTGTCCATGTTTTTTTGTTGGGTCCTTTCCTTGCTTGATATCAAGTTAGAAAAGCATCAACTATATTAAGTGAGGTTGAAGTGGCTGCCAGTCACAAAGACTGACACACTTAGACCATGAATTGGTCTACTGTGATGCCAAATGAATTTGGAAACCCCTTTTCCTTACTCGGTGAACCACTTGGAGCTTCCTATGAAGCGTATCAGACTAGCTACTCGCATGTCTATGTTTATAAGATCATTTGGATGTTGGAGGTAGAGCAGAACATCTGCAAAAATCGTTAGAGAATACGCCAAGACGCGTTGCGTGCTTGCCTATAAGACAGTGTCTTTAAATCCATTACTGGCCAGATTTGTTTTGTTGCCAAACAATTGGCGATGTTATTCAACCTAAGGATTGTTCTCTCCAATGCATCTTGTTTCAGCATAAGTTTACATGTAGCTTTGGGTATACCTATATCTGCCCTGCTAGGTAGAAAAGGTAGAGTTGCTGGACTTTTAGCGAATTCATCGGCCTTACAATTACCTGGGATGTCCCTTAGGGGTGTCGGAATTTTGTTTTATTTTTTATATTCAAAATGGGTATCGTGAATCTTGTAATGGATTTAGAAAGAGGTAGTTTTTTTTCTGGGACATTTTCCAAAATTGAATTTTTAGACCCCGCAGCTGGTTTTAGGTAAAAAAGGTTATAATTCTGCTTAAATCCTTTACAAGATGCACGATACTCATTTTGAATATAAAATATAAAAATAAAAATAAATTCCGACACCCCTAATTTCCCTATGCCCCGGTACCCAACAAAGGTGAATGTTAAACTGTTGCGCCATCTCCAACAGAAATGAACTGTAATTTATGGCTATTATAAAGATAGTAGAGAACGATTCCAGAGATTTGCTTGACTATATGAGAAGATGCGGTTATCTATGGTTGATATCACGATTTCTTTCAGCCAATATAAGGCTCCTTTAATCACCATAAGTTCCCCTGGAACACACTACAATGACTAGGAAGACGGAATGAGAGACTTAATTTTATTCTTTCTGAGTACACATCGCCACCCACCCCTTCATCAGTGTTCGATTCGTCTGTGTGGATATGAACCGATTCATCATCCAAGAAAGCCATATCCTCCCAGAGGGTTCCCATATGGAATGGTGACTTGAAAGTTATAACATCAGTTTTTAGTATCACCTTAAAAAGGGATAAGAACTTCTAATATGGAAGGGTTTATGGCTTAATAACTTGTTTTAAATTAGTTGTAACAATTTCAAAATTGTC
This sequence comes from Dasysyrphus albostriatus, assembly GCA_946251815.1. Taxonomy (NCBI): domain Eukaryota; kingdom Metazoa; phylum Arthropoda; class Insecta; order Diptera; family Syrphidae; genus Dasysyrphus; species Dasysyrphus albostriatus. The sequence goes on from OX276336.1 coordinate 52,868,024, forward strand.
GTGCAATATTTTCTAAGTTTTTTTGGATTCTTCGTTAGCTTGACATCAAGTAAACATAGCAGCACCTTTAAAAGTGGTAAACACAACTTGAACCGAATAATAAATGGCTTGATAATTCATGGTTGATTAAGCCTTAATAAGTTTTGAAGATTTCGAAATTGTCGTTCTATGTTTTCTATGTTGTTTTTTTTTTAAGTGGTAAAAATATCTAAACTTAACACTTGCCTACTTAATAATTTGCCTTTAATTAGTCAATAATTAATTGTAACAAATTCAATTTTGTCATGCGATGTTTTCTATGTATTTAGTTTCATTTTTCTAAATTCATAATTAATCAGCAAAAAGTTCGAGAAAAGTTCTTAAAACCAATTATATTTATTGATTCATAACTTGTCTTCCACTAGCAATTGATTATGTGTGACAATTTTAACATTGTAGTGCAGTGTTTTGTCTATTAATTCATTAATTCATATGAAGTAACACTCCAAAAGAGTTAAAAATTAAATATATTGAACTGTTTATTTTCTTTGGGTCAAATGAAGTAGAAAAAACACATAAAAACATCGCACGAAAAAATTTAATTTCCCACAACTACTAAACAATTAATAAACGGCAAATTATTAAGAAAAAAATGTTAAGCTTAGAACTTTTTACCACTTTTAGAAAAAAAAAAAACATAAAAACCATAGAATGACGAATTCGAAATTGTTGAATCTTATAAACAAACGAATTAATAATGAAATATTTAGCCATAAGTCATTAAATATTAGCATATTTTACCACTTTTTTAATTTAAGTGGTGCCTTAATAAACTCATATCAAGCAACAAAGGACCCAACAAAAACATGAAAAACATTCAAAAAATTGCTTACACCTAATTAAAGACTAACTAATGGCAAATTATTAATGTATAAAACATTAAGTATAAGAAGTTTTTACCGCTTTTTAAGCTATGTCAAGTTATCAAAACACCAAAAAAACATTGAACGACAAATTCAAAAATGTCACAACTTATTAAGGACTATTTAGCTGCAAAATATCCAGCTACTAATTTTTCAATTCCTGCAGTTTACTTTGCTAACTTTACATTCATAGATAACAAATAACCCAAATTTAAGAAATTTGTATCACTTTTCAAAAAAAAAACATAGAAAACATAGAATGAAAAAATTTGAAATTCTCACAAACAATTAACTTGATATAAAGTGAGCCAAAAGTACCCAAAAAAAAACCTCTTAACAAATTTCTAGAAACCAATTATTGCTTAACTAGATTTACGTTTGAAAATATGTACATATGCGCCCCATAGCCACGTCCTACTACACTCTCTAAAAATGTTTCATATAATAAAAAAAATTTAACTAATTCCATATTCATAATTCCATATTTCCTTCTAAATCTATTCATCCATTTGAAATTTTTAATCCTTATAAATTTTACATACCTACATACATACATTCGAGTATTATTCTAAATATAGAAATAAAAATCAAATTTACATACATTTTTGAAACATATCTCACTTAATTCACTCCGAATTTCAAATTAAACCATATAGCAACGGCCGTTGCCGACAAGATTATTAGTTAGCGTGTGCAATCCGCTATTATTGCATCGTAAAAATCCTAGTCCACGTTATCATTTCAACCAGTTACAATGTTCCATGCAGTCAACTCAACCCTCGTGTCCTTTTCCATTTTTCAGGGCCCAACGCAAATGGACACACAGAACTATTTAGCGGGTAAAATGTTGTGCTAGGAAAATTTTTCTAAAAAAGAGATTTTCTAATTCGCACGCCCTTATACACCGCCGGCTGCCGCGCATCACCCTTTCGGGCTGCCACGACAATATGGCTTAGAGCTTAGAACAAGCCATGCAATGGTTGGCGGTGGGTGGCAGGGAGTGTAATGCGAGAGGCGGATATGGAAGTAGTTTTATGACAAAGGGGTTCAAATTTAATAACCGCTCAGGATTTTTTTGTTGTTGTTGATTGGTGTTTGTTAGCTTTGAATCAACTCCTCTTACACCACCACCACCCCTTGCTGTTGGCACATTTCGCAGGGTGATGTGCCTCACATTTTCATTTCATTTTTATGTTCACCAGGAGCTCGCTCACAGCTCAGGGATCTCACTGCTGCAGGGTGTTTTCTCAGTGCAATAATAACACATATTTTTTTCCCACTCAAACACACACACGGGTTTTAATTTATATATGCGTGGATATTTATTTTATATTTTTATGTCTACATTAGAGGGTAGAATTGTGTGTTTAGTTGCGGAGATCTCTGGTAGTCCACGAAAGAGGAATTGAAAATGCTGGATGGGCATGATGGGGTTGGAGGGGTGCCTGGTGCATTACTCGGAGTATTGTGGGGTGGCTGCGAACTGCGATGCGATGGCAATGGTGTGTACTTTATGTGTTGTTTCTAGATTTGAAAATATAGAAAGAAAAAAAAAGGTATGCAAAACTGGTTTGGGGTTTGTATACGGCCTCGTATACACCCTAGTGTGCAGAATTTCGCGATTGGGGAAGAGCATCGACAACGCGACGACGCGCAGGACGGAAGGAAGCATAAGGATAGCTTCCTCCCTGTGGACGAGCAAACATAACCACTTTGTTTTGTTCGTTATTTTCTGTGAGCTGGGCATGCTAAAATTTGCATTCGACATGCATGGACATCATATTGGACATTGCACAGAAATGTATAAGAACCACATTTTTTGTTGTTATTGTTGTTTCTTTGTGTGTGTGCTCTGGACCATGGATATTCATCACTATTATAGCCTCCAGGATATGGAAAGTTGCAAGCAGTTCATTTTTCTATTTCCGAATATCTAGCGAGTGACTCGACTCGTTTACCTATACCTATTCCCGCTATGCGCTATAGCTACGAGTATATCATCAGAAGAGGGTGGTTAAATTTTAATAAATCCAAGCATCAACAATAATTGAATAACTTCCGCTTCGGTTGATGTTAGAGAGCTATACCTACGAGTATATTGGGGATTAGTTGAGTTTTCGTTGAATATTTGTTCATATTTTTTTTTTATTATTATGAAAAATGGAATTTTTTGTTTGGCGGAAGAATATTTATTGAACGAGGATTTGATTAGATATTGGCATTTTTTTTTGTTTTGTTATAGGAATTAGAACACAGGGAAATCTGAAATTGATTTTGAACATCCGTAAGCATTGAACATATTTATGATATAAAATGTACGCTTTCAAGTTTCTTTTTCTGTATACCTACCTATGGAGACCTCTCAAATTTCACTCGAAATGTGTTTGGGTTAATTAAATATGTAGCTCAGCAGTAGTTATTAAAAATATTTGATTTGTCTTCGATTATTACAAAGAGCAACGATATTTAGTTGAGATGTTAATTTACCATAAGCCCAGAATTCAGCAAAAAAATAACCTTGAAAAAGCACTAGAACTGTATATTCTACGGTTTGGTTGTATAAGATTGGTGAAACGTGAAACCCACAAGAGTCCGTTCTTTTAAACTTAACTTTGATCAATATAGTTTGGGTTTAACTTAAGCGTCTATGTGCAACTTTTTTCATGAGTTTTGAGTTAACAGTAAGGCACCGCTAAGAGATCGAAAAGTGAAATGATTTTTAAATAAAATATTTTTGTATATGAGTATAAGATTTTAAAAACCATTTTTAAGGAAAAAATTTATGCAAATTTTAGGCATATGTATACAAAAATAGATTTTCAAAAAAATGTCACCTCGTTTTCGAGATATTCAATTTTCAAAAAAAAAAACATTTTGAAACTTTTTTTCAAAAATAATAATTCTTTTTTAATATTTAAAAATTATTTTCAACTTATTTAAAATTTGTACATAAATAAAATGCACGATGGTCGCACATAATAGTTGCTCTTATGTTCAAGACGCTGAATTAAGAATATTATGTGTAAAGACATGGAAATTATGAGAAGAAAATGTTTAAAAACATGAAATACAATATTTAATTAGCTAAAATAACTCCTTTGAGAGTTCTAAATGACCAAAAAAAAGGACGCCATCTTAATTCTTGATTATGATTGTGTGAAAAAAAATCTATTTAAAATCGTTGTAGTGGTTTTCTTCTTGGTACGTAAATTGTAAGTAGGCATTAATTTATGTGCATATAACAATAAAATTTCCAAAAAAAATGTCAACCCGTTTTCGAGATATGAAATCTTCATAAAAAATTTAATCTTTTTTTAAAAATTCAAAAACTTTTTCTTTTTAAATTATGATATGCAATATTTTTTATAACTTGTACATGAAAAAATAATCTAAATCTGTTCAGCCGATAATGAGAAAACTCAATATTAAAACATAATTTTTTGAGAAGTAGATATATAAACACTCAGAGAAAAAAGCAGAAATAACGTTCCAATTTCTGGTTTATTATACCTGATTTTCAGGTTGCTATTTTTCAACTCAGTAGATCAGGTTAACGGCTTAACCTGATACCTGATTTTAATGTCGTGTTAAATCAACGTTGGTTTCAGGTAAAGTTAACATTGCCTTAAAAAAGTAAAACTGTAAATTTTACCTGAGAATCTTGCTTAATTTTACCTGTAAATCTGGTTAACTTTACATGAAAATCTAGTTCAAAAACATGAATATTTTATACAACGTTTTGTAAATTTATCATGAAGATCAAGTTAATTTAACATGATTCAATGTTAAATCAACGCTGTATCTGGTAATTATTATGTCTTGGATCCATGCTTGTAGATCCCATCTCTAACGCTGTTTACCGTCCAATTAATTTTTCATTATTCTGAAAGTATATAAATTCATTACTATATGTATGCTATTTTATTTTAAAAATATTTTACTTAGTTTTGAACTGGGAACCTCTCACACATGGAGATAGTACGCATCCCAAAATCTCCGTTAAAATTAGCACTATATTCTTGTCAAAATTTCTTGTTTACCAGAATTCAGTGTTAAAATAACAGTTTATCTTCTTAAATCAATTAAAATATGGTAATATAGGCCACCAGGCTAATTTAACCCTTATTATAAGGTTTTTAAAATCTGGTAAATTTCTGAAATATCTGTAACTTATATGGGACTATGCACCTTATAAATTTAAAGGGGCCCAGGTTAATTATTTACCTGACTTTTTTCTCTGAGTATACCGTTATTTTTAGAACGTGAGGGCAGAATCAACAAAACCACAAAACCACCTCGATATCTTTTTTAGATCCATCCCAGTTGGTTAACAAACAGTAAAACCAACTGGGATGGATTAAAAAAAGATATTGAGGAAAACGTTGAGTTGAGGGTATCATTACAAATGCCTCTTGAGCTTGAAGACGTAGTAGATACCTTTGTTGATTTAATACAAACAGCAACTTGGGATAACACACCTTATCAAAGGCTAATGCCTCGCTATAAAGACATAAAATATCCGCAGAATATAAAAGATTTAGTGAAAGATAAACGAAAAGCACGTACAAAATGGCAGCAAACCCGTGCTCCTCAATACAAAGCTCATTTAAATCGCTTGAGTAATATGCGATAGTAAAAACGGCGATATCAGATTTCAAAAGCCTTGAAGTTGAAAATTACCTTGAAGGCTTGACAGCGGGGAAAGAATCCAACTACTCACTTTGGAAAGCTATAAAAACAACGAAAAAACCAAAGCTTCCAGTGCCTCCGATTAAGAAAAGCCAAAATGAATCGTCTAAAAGTGACAAAGAAAAAGCGACGGTATTCGCCGATTACTTAGAGGAAACATTTAGGCCGTTTGATGGGCAAGAACTCAACGAAAATATTAATATGAATTTTACCTCAAATGAAAGCTACATAACGAGAAATGCTACACTTGCCGTATTAAAAAGAGAAATCCAGAAACTTAAGTCCAACAAAGCTCCAGGATATGACTTAATAACGGCAGAGATTTTAAAAATGCTCCCTCGTAAAGGGTTTATCTCCTTTACATAATAAATGCCGCTCTAAGGTTAGAATATGTTCCGAGCCAATGGAAAGTTGCTGAAGCCATAATGGTTTTGAAACCTGGCAAACCATCTCACGAAAAAAAGTCTTACAGACCGATTTCGCTTCTTCCTATTATATCAAAAGTTTTCGAAAGAATAATACTCCTGCGCCTGCAACCGATAATAGAAGAGAAACAATTAATACCTGAACATCAGTTCGGATTTAGAAGCAAGCATTCGACAATTGATCAAGTGCATAGAATTACTAACGTAATTGAGAGAGCTCTTGAAGAAAAGAAAATCTGTTCGACTGTCTTTTTGGACGTGTCGCAGGCGTTTGACAAGGTGTGGCACGAAGGCCTCAAATTCAAATTAAGACAAGTTCTGCCTGAAGGACTTTACAACGTTCTAAATGGATATCTAAATGAAAGACTTTTTCGTGTAAGACACGGAAATTACTATTCTGATTTCAAAGAAATAGTGGCTGGGGAACCACAAGGAAGTGTATTAGGTCCAGTTCTGTACCTTTTATTTACACGCGATATACCTCAAACAGATGACACTATTGTAGCCACGTTTGCTGATGATACTGCAATACTATAGCAGTAAGCAAAACGATTAGCGAAGCTACAATTAAATTACAAAATGCTTTTAATAATGTTAATGAGTGGACGAAAACATTGCGAATAGCACTCAATGAACAAAAGTCAGTCCATGTGGACTTTACGGTATAAAAAAATAAATAGATTACCCGTCTTTCTTAATACCGTTCGTGTTCCATTTGCAAATGAGGCAAAGTATCTGGGAATGACTCTAGACGCGAAATTAAAATGGAAGCCGCACGTGAAAAAGAAATGCGAAGAACTAAAAAGTAAATTAAGAGATATGAACTGGTTACTCGGTAAATACTCAAAGCTTAGTATTGAAAATAAATTGATTTTATACCGACAGGTTTTTAAACCTGTTTGGGCCTATGGTATACAACTTTGGGGTTGTACCTGCGATACAAACTTAAATAACTTACAAACGTTTGAAAATAAATTGCTTAGGTCATTTGTAAATGCTCCGAGGTATATAAGAAACGAAGATCTTCATAGGGATCTCGGGATTCCTACGGTGCGGGAGGAAATAAAAAGTTTCGCGCGAAAACATAGAAATCGATTATTAGAACACGCTAATTCAACGATTATTTACATTCTTGACGAGTCGAATTTAGTACGCCGTCTGCGAAGAACAAAACCTTCCGACTTGGTGCGGTGAACAGAAGACCACTTTAAAATCGCGGATTAAGCAGGAACTTTCACCGAAAAGTTACCTGCAACACGTTACTTAACTTCGTTAAAAGCAAATTGCTAGATAAGTTTTAACTTTGTTGCAATCGGGAAGTGGAGGTGGTTTTAGTGTAGTAGTGTAGTAATCTCACACTTCTATGCGCACGCGTTTTTGGGGGGTCCTCATAGAGCTTGATATGCAGGTTTTGCACCTACCCACGGGAAAATAACCACAAAAAAAAATACGTATAACTACATTTAATACTTGGGAGCTCTTATTATCAATTAACTGATGTTTTAAAAAATGGAGCACAGTAAAAAAATCAATTCATATATGTATGTATAAACAAAAAAAAATGTTGAATAACTTTTTCTTCACCACAAAAAAGCCGATTATTATACTCGTATGACAATGGACATCGATTTAAATTTCATTGTTCAATAAATTCATCACTTTGAAGAAGTCTTTTCATTATCTTCAATCTCATGTGAATGACTTTAAGGATATTCATAGATAAAATTCATAATTTTCTTAGGTAGGTACGATATTCATATGTTCTACCGCCAAAGTGATGTGAAAATGCGTTAATGGAAATGTGCACAAGCACATCAAATCCTTGAGTCATCTAATCTCCACATTATCCCATTTGCAAACAAATTCCATTACCGCACAGTAGCAGTTATAGCTATTTTCTTATCCTTGCGTTAAACAACAATATCAAACCATAGGAACAGGATTAAATGTATTTACCTGACAGATTTTCCACATTTTGTCATCGTTATTGACATGACACCTTCCTTATGTCATTATCATAGAGCCTACAAGTAACATACATATATACAATCACACATATGCGACATCGAGAAATACAAAACAAAAAAAAAGTTGACTTCTTAAATATGTTATAGGTACAAAAAGGACATTATTATAGGTTCATATGTATATGTACACAAGGATACCCGAAATTTTCTCAATTTCCGATTGCAAAAAATATGATGTCTTGTTAAGCGCATGACAAAAGGACAATCATACACAGGATAATATAAAATATGTACATATCTTCATTCATATATCCATTGCCATTGCTCGGAATGTGTAAAGTGAACTCTCCCCGTGACTAAAAGGTAATTGGCATAAATTCAGGGATAATTCAATTTCAGGATCAGTCACTCAATCTCTAAGGAAACGTCATATTTTTATCGTCTTTATAATATATATTTTTTTTTTTTTGTGTTATTGCTCTTTTTTTTTGTTGTTGAATCAGGAAAAATAAGGAAGACGAAACAAAGTAGCTGTTATGGAATATATCCTTGCCAAAGCCGAAGGGGAGGTAAGGTGACATACATTTTCTTTGCCATTATCCTTATCCGAGGATTTCATTTAATATTTTTTTTCTTTGTATAAAATATTATTGCGTGTGAAAAAATGCTTTTCCATTATTTACGCGTGGAAAGAACGCACAATGCGGTAGCAAATAAGAAGGACGACACCGCACCGACAACGACAACTATGTACAACGACGCACGACGAATATGCCACGGTAAAACCGAATACAATTCTGGAAATGTTTGCTTCCGTTTCTTTTGATTCAATATTTAAAAATCTCTTTGTAGCAAAAAGCAATGAAGTATAGGAGCGAAAAAAAAAACGAAAAAAAAGGGAAAAAGATTAAAGGACAATTTTTTTTTTGTAGAGAAATACTTTTTTTTGGTTGTCCTGTGGGATTTCGATGTGGAATCCACAGTAAATATCTTAGTTATTTAGGGAATGCCTTTTATGTGGTGTTTTTTTTTTTGTTACTTTTTTTGCAAAGTTTAAAAGTGGGAGTGAAAGGCCACTGTAAAAATATTTCGATATTGTAAACAAAACACGAAAAGCTTACAGAAATGAGTCGTTACTAGTAAATAAAAAGTTATTCTCGATCACCAGAATAAACTTCAATAAACTAACTAGCTTATTTGAGATAACAGTTATATCCAGGGAAGACCAGGTTCTCAACGAACAAACTTCTTCCAACATCTGGCTTAGTTTCTAGCTATATGGCTCTATCCAGTTTTGAAAGCCCAGTTGGTTGAGTTCCTCTTCCATTTTAGTGTCACCAGTAACGTTGTGTTTTTCACATTCGCCTTTAATTATGGATGAATTCCTAGACTTTTCCTCAGTGTTCATGCACCTAGGTGACCCTCTGCCACTTTAGTCGTTGGCTTTTCACTTTTCTGGCTTGGTTGGTGTCGCTGTACAGTCCGTAAAGCTCATTGTTGTATCTTATTTTCCACTTCCCATCTTTGCCAACGACCCGAAGGAACGGGAACCATCCAAATAATTTTTCTCTAAAATCTGCCTTAAACATTCTCATCCACTTGTAATAGTGTCCATACCTCTACAACCTAGGTACACAAGGATTCAGGACCTTGTTAATAAGTGTTCTATACAAAGACACTTTAGTTGCTCAGGAGATGGCTTCTCAATTGCCTTCTTAGCCTAAAGAATTAGCGATTAGCAAGAGTTGTTGTTTGCTTGATCTCAGCGCGGGTATTCTCTTTCTCTCGCATTCGAAATCGCGTCTGTGAAGTTAGCAGAGCAACTTTCACCCACGCAAATGGGACCTTGACAGGAACTAGCAGTTTTTTTGCATTTTTTCGCATTTCTATTCCCAATTTAGCCCAGGAAAATTAGACTTTCACTTCGAAAAAATTCCGACAAAGCTGAATTTTGGTAGAGAGCTTTGTTTTGGTGTCTTAAGCATTTCCTAAAAAGTTCTGTAAATTTGGGCCGGGGCTTAATTTTTTAGGGGGGTTAAAGGGGGTAAAATTTAGTTTTTTTCTTAATTTCTCAAAAACTATAAGCTTTTTTGGAAAAATGTGAAGGTACAAATTGTAGCTTATGTCATTCTACACAATAATTAGCATACTTTTTTCATAAAAGCAATAGATTCTGAGAAAATCATGCACAAGAACTTCACGGTGGAGCAAATTTTGTCAAAAAATTTATTAAAATTTCATTAATCGATGGGCCAAAATTTTTGTACAATTTGAGTTTGGCTACAACTCCTCTTAATAAAACCCAAGATTTTGGGGTAGCCGGGGTAAGTGAAACACCATCTTGAAAAAGAATGTGATTAGGTTTTTGTTCAGCAACTCGATTAAATTTCCTTTTACAACAAAATTATGAAAAATTACATTTAGACAATAACATTATCTAAAAAATAAGCTATTAACGAACTCTGTACGTTTATTAATCTTAAATTTATAGCGGATCAAAGTAACACTTTTTATTTTGTACTGTAAATGGAAAAATAACGGTTTTTGTTAATATCTCAGCAAATATAATTTTTTTCAAAAACTAATGAGTATATATTAATGCTTATAAAATTTTGCTCAAAAAAGGTTACAACACTTTTTTCGTAGGAGCAACAGATTTCAAGAAAAAAATTTACGGAACTTTTCAGGAAATGCTTAAGACATCAAAACAAAGCTCTCTACCAAAATTCAGAGCTTTGTCGGAATTTTTTTGTAGTTTTGCCATTTTGTTGTCTAATTTTCCTGGGCTAATTTTGCAGTTCGCCAAATAACGGTGTAATCGATTGACCTGCTTACTTCACTGTGAAACTAGCAGATCACAGAGTGTATCTCAGGAACCAAGCATGCTAGGAACTTGCAATAAGATTCCAAATTTGCAGTTATTTGAATTTCAATAACAGGCTACTTCAAAATCTTGAAGTCCTTTTTTTTGAAAAAAAATTCATACCGACTTCACTGTGAAGTAAGCAGATCGGTATGAAATTATTTGTCAAAAAATGGACTTCAAAATCTTAAAGAAGCTTGATCTTGAATTGCAAATTTGGAGGCTTACTGCAAGTTCCTAGCACACACTTTGTTCCTGAGATACACATACACTATGCGACCTGCTGATTTTACTTTGAAGTTAGCAGCAGGTCACTCGATTACAACCTTATTTGGCGAACTAAAAAATTGGGAAAAAAAATGCAATTTCCTGTCAAGGTCCCATTTGCGGGGGTGAAAGTTGCCCTGCTAACTTTACAGACGTTTAGAAATCTCGCAATTACAAAATTTTGTTTTTAATAATTTCTCAGTTAGAAAATGCGGTAAACTAAAAACTCGTAGAAATAAATTTGTTTACTAAAAATATCGCATATGAAAATATGGCAAGGTTTTTAAAGAAAATGTATATATTGCATTGCGAGATTTCCTAAGTTCAGCCAAATAAATCAAATGCCTATGCCTACTCCTATAACATTTATTATTATTCATAATTTGATTGTAGGCCAGTAAGAATAGATTTTTTCAAGGAAACAGGCTGATTTTTGGTATGCACGTTGAGATTGGTATTACTTCTAATCTATGAAAAGTCCTCAAAAATCCAATCACCGCTTGGCTAGGTTTAAGGGGTCAAAGGTCACAAAAATGGGTTTTTGACAAATATCTTGAAACGGTAAGTTTAAGAAAAAAAAGTTCCACAAACAGGTAGCTGAGGTAATTTCCCATAAAAAAATTGTATTAAATTTCTCCACAACAATAACCGTTAAGAAGTTACACAAGTTTTACGTTACGTAACGTAAGATAGGACAAGATAGTCATAAAAGGTCAGTCAATTTCAGCAATTGTCAGCCATACATTTGTTGTTATAAATTTTTATCCTAATGCCAAAAAACGTTTGCAACCTTGAAAAAAAACTTAGATAAATCGTTAAAAAAATCTATGGCTGACCAATTACAAAAACTAGCTGACCTTTTATATAGATCTCGAGATCCTTCAGAAGATATACAATTTTTGCAAATTTCCCATAAATAAGCAGCCAAAAGTTGTTATGAACTTGAATTTTTTTTTAAATTCATTAAAAATTCATAAAAAAAAAAGGTATGATTGACCAATTACTGAAAATAGCTGACTTCTTTTTTTTCTGACTTCTTATGACCATGAAGTGGCCATTCAAATTGCATAGTTTTTTTTTAATGAGGCGGCAAAAGTTTTGTTGTGACATTGAAACGAATATTGAAAATTCATAGAAAAAAAACTATGGCTAACCAATTACTGAAATAAATTGACCTTGCGTGATCTTGAGAAACTTTAAGCTTTGATAAGAAAAGTTACCTAAAGGTGACCAATTTCTATGACTAGTTGACCTTTTCTGACCAATTAGTGACCAGTTTCTTTTTTCAAATTTCCCATATTATGAGCTGCCAAAAATAGTCACGATATTTGAGTTTGAAATTTTGGTTTGCTAGATTTTAATATGTGAGGCCTTAAATGTCGAGATTTGGGTAGTAGTTGTAAGATTTTTTCGATATTTTCTTGAGACTGCTAAAGGCAAATTTTGTATTTTCAACATTCTGAAAACCTTTGGTGACGTTAGTGTTGGATGTTCTTACTTTATTGACAGCATCGTATATTTGGTTTAACTTTTATTCACCATTTAACACAATTTCTTAGCTGCCTCATGAAGTCACAACTGACATCAAACTTTGTTGTCAATGTCGTTGGGGTCGGCCAGCATATGCAAGGAACTAAACAGACTTTGCTCTATTTTTGGCGAAAGAATTGTCCACTATTCTTTCAAAAACGATATTAAAGAAGTCGCATGACAGCGCATGGCCTTACTGCCTAAACAGAACGAAAGACGGAGTCCCAATCAAGGGCGTACGCAGGGGGTGGCAGTGGATTCTTAAATTAAATAGCTAAAGAAAAAAACTATTATTTCTTGACAACTGTAATTTTCAAATTTTGTATTTTACTATGTATCCTTATTTTGTTTTTTATTGGTTGGATTTTGGAATAGATCACTCTTGATCCCTTACTTAGATTCCTTAGTTACAGCATTTGAACGTAGATTTCCTGCAGAAAACCTTCCAGCAAATTTACTCTTTTCACACCTGCGAATATGTTGAAAATTAATTTATACGATTTCAAAGAAAAATCAAAATGTTTTTCCGAGTCTTACGCATTCCAAAGTTTTAATGAAGAAGCTGAATTATGTTATAATCTTTGGAAAAAAAACATTATACACTGAAGATCTTCAAAAACTGGACCTATACAATGTTCTACAGGAAGCAGAAATTTTTTTTCCCAAACACAAAACTTGCTCTTCATATTGCCCAATATTACCTTGTATCACAAGTTCGATTGAAAGGACTTTTAGTACGTTGAGAAGAGTCAAAACTTGGCTTAGTTCAACCATGGTCGAAGATCGATTAAATGGTAATTGATTAAATACAATGGTTGATCTTGGTAGATAAATATAAAATTTTCAGGATTATGTATGCTGGGTGTACACAAGAAAGCAGTTATGGAAAATGAGAAGGAAATTTTAAAAGAAGTATTAGAAAGATTTGCTGAAGACCCACGCCATTTGGCTCTAACTTAGATGGATATGGAACCATGTGGAAAATTTCTTTTATTTTTAGCTTACAAAATTCAATAAGCTTCAAACCAGGTGGCAAATTACCGCATCAGTTACCGAGCAATACGTGACTGAATTATATGAGTTTGGCATTACCGCTCACGTTTCGAGCAATCTTGTATACCAAAATTTTAAGTGGTTACTTGTTCATTTGATCACTGATGGCACTAGAGAATATCAATTACCAAGAAGCCAATCTTTCGTACGTTTCACCCTCCAAAACCCATTTGTTTACATTGTTGTATTTGTAATTTCACTTCGTGACGATGAATAGATGTGAATTGCAACAACAATGTAACACGGTGAGATTTATTTGTTTTGACAGCTCAGTTTTTTTTCCTTTTGAAAATAGGAAAATAGTTTTGAAAATTCTTCGGCTAAAAACAAAAATATCGTTGTTAAATTGTTTAATGTATACAAACAATTGTAATTAATAGTTAATATTCATCCACAATTATAGTAAAATACAAAAAATTAATCTATAAATTGTTTTCAATCACTCAGATTTCCGTTCATCTTCAATGCATCTTGCATATAGTACAGGGTGGCCCTTTCTTCATCCAGAATAATTTTAAAATTATTGTTAGATATATTCTAAGGAAAAAAATAAATAAGAAAGTACAAAATAAAAAAATAGTTTTTCTGCAATTTGACATCCCGAACTTCAATTTGTTGTTTAAATTCCACTAAACTCTCAATTTCCACTTTAGAAAGTAGATATTAGGTGGGTTTTATTATCTTCTATCGGGATTCGGGTATTGATCTGGATTAACTGTAAGTACAAAAAAGATAACTGAGGAATTTTCAAAATCGTTTTTGTTGCACGTGTTAAAAGGTAATCCAGATGCGCATCTCTATCGAATATAATAAAACAACAACAGCTATTTTTGATTTTTTTAAACTTCACGACATCTAAGCATTTGGTTTTCAGTGTTGAATATAGGAGTATTAAATACTTTTTACTGAAATTATAATTCATAATGTAAAAAAATTAAATAGTTTTAACAAAAACATTAACTTTTTTTTTACTTTAAAGTTTGAAAAATATTTTTTTAAAAATCATTACGAAACAACTTAATTTGAAAAATTGATTTGAGAATGGATTTTAAGAAATTATAGCATGATCTCGTAGCTATTGTCGTATTTTTAAGTTATTTTCATTCATTCAAAAAAAATTAATTTAATTTTGATTAATTTTTATTTTTTTTTATTTCTTATCTAAAAGGGGAGAAATAATCGGCCCCTCTTAAACAATTTGTTTTTCTAAAAATATTATTTCATAAATTATCCTGCATGAAATAGGGGACACCTCGTATTTGGTTTTGTTTTGACATCTAATTGACAGACCGAGGTGAATAATTCTGACCACGGAGCGTGTTCAACAAATAGAAACCAAAGTAGGGCCCGGTTCACATTGGTACGTATTTGGCGTAAACTAGTGTGTAGCAGCGTAATGGCTCTCCCAAACCAACGCGAATGCGGAGCGACGACGAATTTTTGTTGTTGTTTAGCGTTATGTTATTGTCATATTTTGTACTATTGTGAATGATTCGCTGCGAATCGCTCCACATTCGCGTTGGTTTGGGTAAACCTTAAAACAAAGTGACGAAAATTTAAATCTATTTTCACATGTCCTACTCGTAGCTTCATTTTTGCGTAGTAGGCTTTTCAATTATTACTTCAATAGTGCACAAGAGTAGGTAGAAGGTATATTAATCGAATATGAAATAAATTTTAATTTCCAAAATGGAAGAGAGTTGACGAAAGTTTTTATTTTTGCTAAGCATTGTTTATCTGTTATATTTTGTATCATTGCGAATAATTTGCTATGATTTGGTGTTGGTTTGAAGGATCTTTTAATTCAATTGTACTCATAAAGCATGAATTAAAAAAAAGAACAACGGATTTAGGTGTGGATTTAACTAATAAATAAAAGCAACCCCAAACCAACATGAAATCATAGCGAATCAATCGTAAAGATACAAAATATGGCAAGCACACAGCCTTTAAAGGCTCTCCCAAACCAATGACAATTTGAATCATTCACAATAGTTCAAAATATGACACATACACAATGCTAAAAAACAACAAAAAATCGTCGTCGCCCCGCATTCGCTTTGGTTTAGGAGTGGAACCGGACATTTCGGTCCGAGTCTTCACATTTCCCCATACAGTTTTGAAATTTCGAAATGTGCGATTCCGGTGAATTTAAATTAATACGAACGAGACAAATATCTAATCTCACAGTTTGAACTAATTTAGTTTCAAAAAAAGAAATGACTCAAAGTTATCGTGTAATAGCAGAAATAATCCCGTGTAAACACCAAACACCAATGAAAATAAAGACAAAAACAATTTGTCAATATATGTTCCCACCAAAATGAAATTCGAGCTTGTAGTTAAAAACTATTGATATTTCAAGTATATGGAACAAGATTTCATGAATATTTCGATGAAATCTCAATAAAAACTCTAGATCGGTTTCGTGGGAACGTGGTATTAGATTGCGTATTAAGCCTTAACTACAAGTCTGTTCATGTACTTCCCATAACTACGAATTTTATTTATTTTATATGAGCTTTAACAGAACTTTGGGCTAAATTCGGGGAAATTTGTATTTTTGGGAGTACGTGAACAGACATTACAGTGGCACATTTTTGAAAATTACCAAAGTAAAAATATTTCCGCTTTGAGCAGTTGTTTTATGAAAAAGAATATACCAATTTTTTCCTTAACCAAATTTTATTTTGTATTTTTTTTATTTTTATTTTTTATTTTTGCAATATTACAAAAGTAAAAAAAAATCCTGCTAGAGCAGTTGTTTTGTGAAAAAGAATACACAAATTTTTTCTTAAATCAAAATTCAAGCTTCCTGCATCATTTTCATAAGTTTCCCAGTGAGAAGCACTTTCCCGAAAAAATCAATGCTCGTGTAAACAAGAAAAACTCAAGTTTTGAAACCATGCTTTTACCATTTTGCTCTCGTAGTTTATAACATGAACATGACACACTATAATATCCGTACCACTTATTTGTCTTATCAGTAACCTACACCTATTTTTTATTTAAAGTTGCTCCAAATCTTCCAAATAATTTTAATTTGGATGATATATAAGGTTAAGTAAGCACTTTAAATTTCGTTCTTCAGGTTTTAATACTTTTTGAACATGTCCACGATTTTCAAAAATAACCGACAAATTAATTCACCATTCCTATACAGACTGTGGTCAGTGACTAGTTGCTTCTATGTGTGCGGCTGTCACTAGTGGTGAGTGACTAGTTGATTCTATGTATGCTGCTTGTACTGCTTTTCACTAATACTTTGCAAATATAATCATTACAGCTGTTCGCTTCAGCTTGTAGGTAAATCAAACTGACAGCTGAGGATTGCCATCTTTATTAGTTTATCTATGGATGGCACTCTCTGACTCGGCCACTGACGCGGTTATTTGGCCCTAGTATTCAGATACCATTGTTTTCAATTATATATGTTTAAACTTAAATTAAAAAAAAAAATTAAAAATTTTAAAAATTTAAATTTGAGAATTTAGATTTTTTAGGTCAATATGGCAGAACTTTAAAGGAAATACCTAACTACTCTACCTAATACCTTTTATTTATTATTATTATTTATAGTTATTTAAGATAATTTACTAAACAAATAAGTTATTAGAAATGTATAGGTAAGTTTATGTATTTAATAAAATAATGTTTCTATGTCATTAACAAAATGAAATTAAATAGAAAATATTGAGGTAAATAATCGTTTCTTAACCTCTTATTCACGTAGAGCTTTTGGTCCTTCTATCCAGCACCGTCCATTATATATACCCCTTTTTTAGGTGCCTGTACCGGCTTCCACCTATCGTCAAACTACGTAATTTGATGTGGTGGTCGTGTAAAGCCCTCCAAGTCAGAAAGGGCATCCCTGATATCTTCTTCGCAATGTTAGTATGAGGAAAACCACATTTTAAGATTTCTCCATCATCATAATATTAGATTTGATTGAAACCTCATTTTTTTTTAGCACGTAAAACCAATTACTCTTGCCCAAGAGCAAGCTAAAAATAGAATTAAACCGAATATCAGGAATTTATTTAATATTTTTAACTTGTATTTAACATAATATTTAAATAATTTCTCCATAATAAGTACCTATGTATGTATATAGATCCTTCTTTGATATCGCAGTCGACTGCTTCTAATCTTGTCCTTTGCAATTATTATTTTCATACTCTTGTTCATGGTGTAATTTCCAGCTCGAAAAATAATTTAATTAAATTCTTTTTTAGAAAAATTCGCGTGAACGCATTACCACTACCACCAACCACCACAACAGAAAACACAACATCATGATGGTCTTATATCCTCGTTGACTAAAGAAAAATAGAAACAACAAACATCTGCATAAGAACATGGATAAATTTATATAAAAAGTAAATCACATGGGCGAGCAAATTAATTTGAGAACCATGAAGAACACAATTTTGCCAAAATAAAAAAAAAAATTACATAGGCTAAAGAAATCCACAAAAGCCTTCAAAATGTGTACAGCAACATCAACATTCTTCCCCTTATTCTGACACTTTTCAATCTCAAAGCCAATCAATTTCTCAATGGGAAACAGCGTAGATTCCATTCTCTTATACCAAACCCCCCTCACCCCTCCTTCGACTCGACCCAGATGATATACACAAATTCGAATCCAAACACTAATAAGGACCTTTATTTGCCTCACACCCCCATATCTCCGTTTGAATAGAATTGAAAGCCCAACAACAACAGCAAAAAAAAAGGAATTCCCATCAATACGCGCATCAGGATTTTAATTTAAAATCATTTTTTGCTTGTTATACCATCGTGGACACCACAGCAACCAAAAAACCAAACCAACCGATGAAATGAGACTGAACCCAAGGAAAAAGGATGTGCGGTGGCCCGCATCTATGTGCGGATGTGCATTGTGGCACTATAGCGGTGGCATAGGTATAGTATTGAAAATCGAACCCTATACTCCTTTTTATTTTTCAAACAACAAGCAACAAAACAGAGCGACTTTCAGCAGTGGGTGGGGGAGAACAATGACGATTGATAAAAAAAAGAGGATATACAGAACGCAATTACGTAACAACCGTTTCGATAATTTTCAATTACTGATTTTCGGCGTGAACCGAATCGAATCGTCGCGCGACTGCACTGTGCCATAAAAAAAGCACGACAACGAATTCAAACAAGGAACACAACGAAATATTGTCACAATTCTGTCCACTTGCTCTATTTTGGGTGCTGGAGATGGAGGACGAATGATGGGGTTCAGAGCAGGGGGTAGTTGATGCTTGAAGTGAACACAGCTGCTGGGCCGCAAGAGTAAGTGAATATAAAACGCCCGCCCGGTCGAGTTTCATAGTGAAATTGTGACGCGACTCCTTTTAGTTGTAAACCGAAAATAATCACGACGACGTTGTCATGTTGTAAGGGTGTAAAAGTGGTATTTATTAAGTGAGCTGACATGTAAACCGGACTAAGGGGTTACAGTGTAAGCATGTTTGAGTTTCTTTAATTTTCCTTTTTATTACAATTTTTTTATTAAGACGAGGGTAATGGAGATGCCTGGTGTTGATATTGAAGCATTTTATTCGAATACGTTTGAAATTTATTCCCATAGACAGTTGTTGCTTAGGAAAAAATATCAAACAATCCTGCCTGAAACAGCACCTAACAGAGTTTGGAGCAAACTTCAGCGCATACCTATCATGCTCTGAACTTCTTCAAACACCAATGAAAATCAATAAATGCATGGAGCGAAACCAACTATCCCCGAGAGGGGATACGCATTATGTAGACCAGGAGACTCATTGCAAAACTAGTTTTGGTATAAATTTTTTGCAATCAAAAGAAGACAAATTCTATGAAAAATTTGATATATATCTTGATTGGGCAAGTGCCCCTTAAAACAGGACAAAATGGAAATGTGTTTTCAATTACCTCGAAGTAAAATTTCACAGCTAACTTTCCTGCAGATCCAGCATTACTGAACCAAGTATGAAGCATCCAATCAAAAGTTAGCTGTGCGTGGAAGAATTAAGCAAATGTACCTAGGTATTCAACTTAAATTATACAATCCAGAGGCGATATAGTGAAGATCAGCGTATTTGTTTTCTTCGTAATCATCTTAAATAACTGCATCAGCTACTAAGAAGCTAGCCTTTTGAGTTAAAATCAAAGATCCGCAACTGTTGCTGTGTTTCGTTTACTAAATGGGGCGGCCAAAACTTGCTGACCCGTGGCGTCTTATCTATAAATACGTCACAGGCTGTATTGTGCTTAATTAATCCTACCTTTTGACTGTGAGATTAAATAAACTTTGAATATTTGGAACTCTACCTACGCACGGCGAAAAAAATTGATTTGCGAGTCTTAAGCACCGCTAATTCAGATTTTTTTAAAACAAAAACCTGAGTATTGTCTGTTAGTCTGCCAAATTGGAAGTGCCAAATACTGCGATATTTGGGTACTAATAGTCAAAAATTTAATATTGAGATTTTGATCCGACTGGCTGGATCTATTTTCTTAAAAGTTGGTGCATAGTGATTTCAGTGATCCACGTTTTTTCATTCTGTTAGAACTTAATATAACGGTGCCTGCCATACTTTTTTTTTTATAAATTTTACAAAATATTATTTTTAGGATATTTTAAAATTAAAATCGTTATCAAGGTCAAATCAAATTTTCTGCGATCTGAAGGAACTATCCGTTCACGAATCGTTCAAATAAGAAAAAAAAAACAAACAAAAACATATGAAAGGAGAAAGTTGACACAAAATTAGAAAAGAAAAAATATTTCCAACAGAAATTATAAAAAGAAAAAACAATATTTCCTTGAGCGATTTTAATGAAATTCACATTAGTGGGAGCTGACATAATATTATATAAAAAAAGATACAAATATTTTCAGGGAGCTTCAAAAAATGTTTAAAATTTTGAATTTTAGTTATTCCTTGAGCAATTCAAATAAAATTGACACTGATGAGAGCTGGCACGAAATTAGAAGAGAAAAAAATATTTCAACAGGGTGTTTCAAAAATGTCAAAACTTGCAACTTCGTTGTTTCTTGAACGTTTTCAATGAAACGGACCAAAGTGGGAGCTGACAATAAATTAGAACAGACCAAAATATTTGATATGATTGAAAAAAAAAATTCAACATTTTGCGAACTCGCTATTCCTTGAGCGAAAGTATTTTGTTTCTCTTTTTATTCTATATCAGTGATCACCTGTGTCAATTTTATTGAAATCACTCAAAGAACCGTGAAGTTAGAAACATTTTGAAATTATTTTCAAACACCCTATTGAAAATATTTTTTTTCACTTATAATTTCGTGTCAGCTCTCACCTGTGTTAATTTCATTTAAATCGCTCAGCGAACAACGAAGTTACAAAATATTCAAACAATTTTTTTTATTTTCTAATTTTCTGACAACTCTCACCTGTATCAATTTCGTTGGGTTCGCTCATAAAACAACAAAGTTGCAAAATGTCAAATGACAAATTTTTGAAACACCCTGTTTTGTTTTTGTTTTTTTTTTTTGTCTCAGCTATCAACTGTTTAAGTTTCATTCAAGTCGTTTAAGAAACAACGAAGTTGAAAAATATTGACAGTTTGTTGATCATTTTCCGGAGTACTACAAAACCAGAAAATTTTTGATTTCATGGAGGATTTTTAATTGTCCAGTTTAAATTTCTGAGGGCTCAGAGAATTTCCCTAGCTTTGCCGTCAAAAACTAAGGAAACAAAATCGCTCTTGACAAATATATATACTCAAAAAATAACTCGACATCGTAGACATCGTTCAATTGAATTTGACAATGAAAGGTTTGACAGATGGGGACGAACTTTATTTTGACTAAGCTTCTTCATTATAAGACAAATATTTAACGTGAGCACTCAAAAGACTTGATTTCCCTCCTATTTAATGTTTACTAGGGTGCTGATTCTAAATCTGAGGTTTGTGACTAAAATTTCGTGACGCAACATGCAAAAATTTGAAAAATTTGCTACAAAATGTAAATTGACTGGTTTCTTCGAATACGTAGTCCAAGACAAAGTCTACCGATTTCTCGAAGGGGAATAAGGGTATTTGAAAGATTCAAAAAGGATTTTGAAGAACAATTTTCATACTTTAGAACAACTGTAATTTTTTTTGAACAAAATTACCTCGACAGAAAATAGAACCCCGAATCTTAAGACTTGAATATCTCAAAAACGTCAAAATCCTAGAGCAATTTCAAAGCCAGAAAAGTATATCTTGGTTCATGTTACTGACAAAAATTTAAAAAAAATCACATAGCGTAGTTACTTACTGCTTTCAAGTGGATTTTCGAAAACAGTAAAATACGTCAATTTTTAAAAAGTGTTTGTTTGAGTCCTAATGGGTTGTCACAGAAAAAACTTTAAACAGAGATTTATTGGAAATTTTACATACTTTCAGAAAAATGCATTTTTGCACAATTTTTTGCATTTTTTTATAATAAGTGCTTCTCATCTAGCCGTTTGGACTCTGCAAAAATTGTAGGTCCCCTCCATTCCTGCGAACAACACGCACACAGGAATGGTTGAGAGTTGTTAGTCACTAGGCCCTGGTTCTCCATGAACTGTTGCGCCCCTTAATTTATTTATTGTTCGTAAAAGTACCGGTAAAATAATGAAAAGCACGAAACATTGCGGCGATTTTGAAGAGATGCAAATGTTGATCCATTCTAAGGATGCTGCAAGGTTTCATAAGGTAAGAAGTGCAAATTCAGTGAGTTTTTTAATATCAAAATACAGAGAATGAAAGAAATTTAAAATGTTAAATGATAGAAATGACACTGTAGGTATTATAAAAGGGAGATGGACACAATCCTGAAATTCTGAATAGCGAAATCTGAAAATCCCTAAAATCCAGAATCCCGAAAACTCAGAATCCCGAAAACCCAAAATTCCAAAAACTCAAAATCCCGAAATCCCGAAACTATATTTTAAAAAACGAGTAAACTTTAAAAATGGGAGACGGACACAATCCTGAAATTTTGAGTCCCGAAAACCCAAAAATTCCAAAAATCCAGGATCCCAAAAACCCCCGAAACCCAAAATCCCGAACATCCAGAATACCAAAAGCCCAGAATCCTGAAATTTTGGTTTGGGCAAAACCCCCATTTGTTCGGGTTAATACAAACCGAAAACCCAGAATCCCTAAAACACGAAATCCCTAAAATTCAACATCCAGAAAGGCCAAAATCCCGAAACTTTATTTGAAAAAACCAGTAAACTATAAAAATACACAAAATTTAAAAAAAAAAAATGTTACTGCAACTTTTCTGACGAACTTTAAGGCCAAATTCACATTAAAATATTCGCATCGATAAAGTTTTATATAAAATAAAAAACTTGTGCAAATTTTTCATTTCATATAATTTTTCGGGATTTCGATTTCGAGATTTTGGGTTGTCGGGATTCTGGATTTTTGAGATTCTGGCTTTTCGGAATTCTGGGTTTTTGGGATTCTGGGTTTTCGGGATTCTGTGTTCTTGGGACTCTGGTCTTTCGGGATTGTGGGTTTTCGGGACTTCGGGGTTCCTGGATTTGGGGTTTTCGGGATTTTGGCTATTCGGGATTCTGGGTTCTCGGGATTCTGGGTTTTCAAGATTTCGGGATTTTGGGTTTTCTGGATCCTGGATTTCCGGTATTCTGAATTTTCCGGATTTTCGGGAGTTCGGTTTTTAGGATTCTGACCCCAACCCGTTATAAAATCATTAATTTAGAACACTATCTATTTTTACAAAGCAGCATTATTTATTTCATAAGAACAAAAATGTGCTTCAATTCCATTAAACAACAAAACTTACATGCCCTCAACAACAATGAAAAAAAAAAATAAAATAAAAGAATCATTTCCAACGCATCGCCCATTCCATGTCCTTACTCAGCTGGATTTTTTCCTGTTTTCACCCAACTCTCTCAAGTCTCATCCCCCAACCATATATTATAGTAGTGTATGCGATTTGTACAAAATGATAGGCTCAAGCACCCAGTAGCGTTAAGCGTCACACATACTGTGCTCGATAATATAATTTCATTGTTATACAATTCTACGTCCGTCATCGTCGGAACAAGGACATTTGGTTGGAACTTAAACGATGCTACTCACGTCATATACACTATTATATAGGGATGCAGGATGCTTTGCAGTTCAGAGCACCCCTTATAGAAGAGCAGTAGAAGTATCGCACTGACAACCAACCCTCGAGGAACACGTCCAAAAACTTAATTGCATCTTTAGGAACAAAAGGCGTTTCATTTCGTTTCGTTTGGAGTTTTTTTTTTTTTTTGTTGAATGAATATCCTTTATCCAAGGAATGTTTTCCGTTGCCACTAGGTTATACCACATCACCCATTTTTATAGCCGCGCAAGCTACCACCATTAATCCTTGTTGTTATTTTAAATGTGATGCGGCCGGATCTTATGGCTCACCCTAGAGTAGCTGGTCGATGTTGATGGTGACAACAACGATGACGGTTATGATCCAAAATAATTGTGCATTGTGTTTTGTCAAGCCTGTTCACTCTTATTTGTTATTTGAAGGATTTTAATTGAACTTGAGTCCTTGTAAATAATGTTAACGATATAGTTGCGCGGTGACTTATTGTTTAAGTCCGCATATGTCAAAAACAATTTTCTATGCTGTGTGTGTGTGTGCATTTATTGCGTAAAGGATTTTTATAATTTGTTTGACAGAAGGACACCTGCTAGAATATTAAGATCAAAGTTATAACAGAAATGTATACACATACATAATGTGGCATAACCGTTGATAGGGAATATAACGGGTGATTTTTTAACTGGTTTGGTTTTGGCAACACTGGTTTTGACAGCTGACGTGTGTTTAGTACCTTGTGTCACTGTCAAACAGCTTCAGTTTGGTTTGCAATTTAACCATGGATCGTCTTACAAATGAACAACGCTTGCAAATTATTGAATTTTACTATCAAAATTCGTGCTCGGTTCGAAATGTTCATCGCGCGCTGCTTCCATTTTATGGTCGGCATTCTCGACCTTCTGAGCAGTCTATTCGGAAGATTGTGACCAAATTTCGCACCAAATTTACTTTGTTGGACATTAAACCACCAACACGTTTACGTACTGTGCGTAGTGAAGAAAATATTGCGGCCGTATCAGCTAGTGTGACAGGAGACCGCGAAATGTCGATTCGGCGCCGTTCCCAGCAGTTAGGCCTTTGTTACAGCACTACGTGGAAAATTTTGCGGAAGGATTTGGGCAAAAAGCCTTTTAAGATACAGCTGGTGCAAGAACTAAAGCCAGCCGACCTACCACAACGCCGAATTTTTGGTGAATGGGCTCTTGGAAAGCTGGCCGAGGATCCGCTTTTTTATCGAAAAATTGTGTTCAGTGATGAGGCTCATTTTTGGTTGAATGGGTACGTAAATAAGCATAATTGCCGCATTTGGAGTGAAGATCAGCCAGAAGCATTGCAACAGCTACCAATGCATCCCGAAAAAGCCACTGTTTGGTGCGGTTTATGGGCCGGCGGCATTATTGGGCCATATTTCTTCAAAGATGATGCGAATCGCAGCGTTACTGTCAATGGTGAACGCTACCGAGCGATGATAACAAACTTTTTTTGCCCGAAATGGAAGTTCTTGACTTGCATGATATGTGGTTTCAACAAGACGGTGCCACATGCCACACAGCACGCGAAACAATGGCGCAATTGCGAGGCGAGTTTGGTGAACAGTTAATTTCACGTTTCGGGCCGGTCAATTGGCCGCCTAAATCGTGCGATTTGACACCATTAGATTATTTTTTGTGGGGGTATGTCAAGGCTAATGTCTATAGGGACAAGCCCGCTTCGATTGACGCACTGGAAGCCAACATCCATGCATTCATTCGTGAGATACCGGCCGATATGTGTGAAAGAGTATGCCAAAATTGGACTCAGCGGATGGGCTACCTGAGACGCAGCCGCGGTTAACATTTGCATGAAGTTATCTTTAAATTGCAAGGTTCAAACTATCGATTCAAATAAATATTTCATTCATTTTTTCGAATTTTTGTGTTTTTTTTTTTTAAATTTCTAAACCTCTTAAAAAATCACCCGTTACTAAAACATGGTTAAGTTGGACCTGTCCAAATCTATGTATTCTACTTTTTGCAAAGATACAAGAAACTCTGTGCAGATGAAAATGCATAATAAAGTGTAGCTATACCTACATACCCTATAGTGTACGAGTTATTTCATATCCTTACAGGTTTCTATTTCAAAATCTCATCATTTCCATCTTTTGTCCAAAAAGAATGAATGAATAAAACAGTTTGCTTTTTCCCAAACCACAAAATTTAACCAAATAATGCCAGCATCCTGTCATGTGTGGCAGGATTATCCGGAAGAAAACAAGTATTCATACTGCATCATCAAAAAAAAAGTACTAAAACCCATCTGGGGCATTCATTTTGAAGAATAACAATTACACAGCGAAAATTGAGACACCTAATAATGGCCATTATACCCAGGCAGGTCCTACCTACACCTAGACCATAGCGTGGGAGAAAAACATTTTCAACTAACATAATTAACTCAACAAACATTTTCATCTGAATTTCTTTACTACCTTTGGTGTTGTTGTTAACGAAAATATAAACCATATAACCTCAAAACTGTAAATGATCAATTAAAGAGCATTAAGGTCAACCCCAAAATCAAAAGAATCAAGATTTTCAAATAAAATTGAAGCTCTGGGAAATTCTCTTGTGGATTACAAAACTCAAGGCCAAAACATTTAGAAACCAAACCGATTCCTTAATCGTAAATCATAACCACGCTCGACACTTGCATCAATCTAGATATCCTTTGTCATAATACAAGGATCCGAGAAAATGATCCTATATCAACCATTGATTTCTCGGTTTATTCATTCATTCATAAAAATATATAAATGCGTATGAATTTCTCGAAAAAAAAAAAACGAAAAAGAAAAGTAAACAAAATTTTTCAAAATATCCTTTTCATTCAATTCACCCCGAGTTTTCCTTAAATGTTACTTGCCTTCGATGATTAATGATTGCCATAGCTCAAGAAATTTCTGGCTTGTTAGCAGGCGTGAATTTCTCGACGTGTCCCTTTCAAATTATTATTTTTTTTTTTGATTCGAATAAAATGATGTCCTTTTGATTCAGCAACTGTATCCATAACACAATAATTTTTTTTCGCTGACCACAGGTATAAGCAAAATCAAGTGCATTTTATTGAGAGATATAGAAATGATTCAATATGAAAGCAAAGAAAAAAATTGATTCATCAAACGAAAAATAACTGGTAGGTGGATCCTTTTCATATAAGAAGATATAAAGAGCAATAACAAAAAGGATGTTTTTCTATCAATGCGCATCATAGTCCTACTGAAGGGATAAAAATGTCGTTGTGGTAATTGAGCGATTTCCTTCTTCTTTTTTTTAAATATTTTTTGGGGAAAGAATTGATTTCATTTGGTTTATTTTTTTTTTTTTTGTCAAGGATTTCTTCCTTTTTATAACAGAAAATTAAGGGACCAGGGGAAGAAGAAGTTTTTATACTGTTTGTTTGGATATAAAAATGTTTATGTTTTTGTTATTGATGTTTTTGTTGTTGTATTTATAAATCACCGTGTGTTTTGGACCAAAAGAGATGAAAAGGATGTTTATATAAATAAAGACTTCGATTGATGGCTATTGTTATGGTTCAGTTGACATGTATGGTTTTGGTATGCCTAGGTACTTTTATTTTATTATTTTTGTATTTTGCTAACCAATTGTGCAATTTCATATTGTTAGGTGTTTTGTTTTTTTTTTTTTTTGGAAATTTTGTTGAAGAATTGACCAGTTTTATGGATGTTTACAGGTGATTTATCATTGCTTGTGGAATGGGATGCAATTTATTGTGCTACAAATCGTGTGAAATTTAAGGATAACTGTTAGGCTATCTAAAGAGGTTTTTTTATACTTACTTCGTGTGGATAAAATCTATAAATGCATTACTGGTTAAGTTCTTAAAAAAACTAAATATAATTTTTTTAAATTAAGTTATCGTATGAACACCGGCTTAGTCCATTATTTTTAGCATTTCAGATTTTGTTTATAAAATGCTAAGCAAAAAAGTAACTATCATATCCATTTTTAAACCTATCCCAAAATTGTAAGCTTTGAGGCTTTTGGTGAACTCTAAGCATTGAAACCTATTAGATCTATGTTATGGTGGAACTTGTTTCAGGATGAGGTCCTCTCATGGCCAGCAGGTGCAGTTCGAAGTTAAGTAGGATGTCATCACTGCTAATTATACCCTGCTACGAAAAGTGATCTCAACAAGGTGCTCTCGAAATTACAGCAGAGGAAAAAGTAAATAATTTTACATAAATTTAGCTGTGGTGTCGATGTCGTGAGGTCCGGGGAGAGTACGATATTTCGGGCGCCGAAAATTAATAAAGGATTTTTGTAGGAGGGTCAAATACAAGCATTTTTTACAATCGCAGGGGGTCTTTCTCACCCCGTTAAGGAGGTGAGGGTGATTTTCCAAAAAAAAAACGACTTAAATAGAAAAACAAATATTAAAAAACAACGGCAATACTTCATATGCAAAACAATAACGGTTTTAAAAGCCTGAAGTCTGGTCTCTAACCCTACGTTTAAATTATATTATTTGTGTCAATATTTTCCAAAAGAATTGCATTCAAACTCAAAATATTGATTTAAAAAATGCAAAAAAAAATGTTTAGATACATTTTTCTCAGCTATTTTTTTCAAAATCACCTCTACCTCCTACGGGGTGAGATAAACCACCTCTCATGCTAAAAAATGCTTGAATTTGACGCTTCAACAAAAATCCGTTATCAATCTTCTGCACCTAAGTTATCGTACTCGTGCCACAGGTCCAAATTCAGTTACCTGGATTAACGGGACTATACAAGTTCTAAGCAGATTTTGTAATTCATCAGTTGTTTTTCAGAGTTTTATTAAGAAAGTTTTTCGAGCATTTTTTCCTGAAGGAATAGTACGAATTTTTTTGTTGGATGGAATATGCAGAGCTATAAGAAAAAACGGACTCATTATATAAAGTGAAAAAAGTCAAGGTTCCTGAAAAAAAACGTGGAATTTTTGGAATTAGGAATTGAACAATTCTACGAGTATATTTGTGAATTTTTGAGAATTTTTTTCCCCTTCACCATAAGTTTTAAAAAAATGCAAAAACATGAATCTTTGGAGTCGTTTGGAAAATCTTTATCTTGTTCACAAATATTTGCAAGACTTATTTTGTTGTTATCCACTTTTACAGACTATATGTTTAATGTTAATGTACCATTAATATTTTGCTCTGGACCTTAGTCAACTCAAAATCACGTGCGATTTTTGGCTCCTCATTTATTGGAAATATACAAAAAAATGTATACCATTTGAAAGATCTCTAGATTGTGATGAAAGGTCACCAAGTTCAGTAATTGTGCCGCTGTAGATTTTTTTAAATTAATTTTTAAATTTCTGTTCAAGGTCATTGTAATTTTTGGAACCTCATTTATGAGAATCTTGCAAAAAATCAATACCGCCTGAAAGGCTTTAAGATTTTTGTTAAAGGTCGCTAGTTTCAGTAATTAGTCAGTTATAAATTTAACGTTTTTTTTTGGAAAGCCATTATCAATTAGTTGCTAACAATTTATGAGAAATCAATTAGTCGTGTCGTGTGATGTTTTTGGCGTGTTTTGGGTTATTCGTGCAAAGGACAAAAAAAAAACATAGAAAATATCGCACGACTTATTGATTTTTTCATAACAAGTTAGTGAATAATTAACAAAAAATTATTTATCAATAAAATTATTAGATTTTAAAGTTTTAGCACTTAAAAAAATAAACTTAGAAAACATAGAACGACCAACTCAAAACCGTCAAAACTAACAACCGACTAATAAAGGATAAATAATGCACCTATCCATTTTTCGATCAGTGAGAGTTGCTTTGCTCACTGGATATCAAGTAAACAAAGCACCTAAAAAACATAGAAAATATTGTATGCTTAAATTCAATTTTTAACAACTATTTAAGGACATACCAATGGCAAATTTTTAAGCTATAAAACATCAAGTATACAAAGTTTTTACTGCTCTTCCAGCTATATCAAAGCAACCAAATAAACATAAAAAACATTGAATGGAAATTTTAAAAATGTCACAACTAGTTAGCGACTTATTATTGGCAAATTATCCACCTACCCATTTTAAGATTTGTCAAAGTTGATTTGCTAACTTGACACTCAACGAAAACAAATAAACCAAAATTACATAGAAAATATTGCATGACAAAATTGATTTTTTTCACTAGTAATTAACGACTAATTAATGGCAAATTATTAAGAAATAAAATATTGAATTTTAAAAGATTTTACCACTTTAAAAACAAACATAGAAAACATAGTACATCGAATTTGAAATTGTCACAACTAATTAACCACAAATTATGCACCTTTCCATTTTTCGGTCTGTGTGATTTTTGTTTTTCTGCTCAGTTGATATTTAGTTGGTATAGCACAAAAAAAAACATAGAAAACATTGCACGATTAGATTAAATTTGTCACAACTAAGTAAAGATAAAACAAGAATGTATATCAGCAATAAAAAAGAATTAATGTTGCGATTAAACAAATTTCCTAATTAATTTTAAAAGAAATAACTTTATTAAATATTTAGCGAAATCTCAATAAAATATTATGCCTGTAACCTGGGATTCTTTAAGTCTACCCTTTAAGACTCTAAAGTCTAAATAATTCCTTTCAAACATAAAAAGAATTTTCAAATTCAAATACCATTTTTGTTTTTATCCTATTTCACCCTAAATATTGATTTTTTACAAAATTTGAACCCTAAAACCTTGTCCTTAGAATGAACTTTTGAACACCCAAAGAGTTACATACGTCTGTGAAATTAGCAAGGCATCTTTCACCCACGCAAAAGGGGCCTTCACAGAAATTTGCTGTTTTTTTGTATTTCTTTTGCATTTCTGTTCCCGATGTTGCATTTCTTTAAATGTGGGCGTAATTAAGTGCCCTGCTAACTTCACAGTGCAGTAAATATTTGACATAATTTATCTCAGGAACAAAGCATGCTAGGAACTTGTAATAAGGCTCCAAGTTTGCAGTTTTTTTGCATTTCAAGTTTAGGCTAGGTTTAAAATTTGAAGTCCTCAAATTGAATAAAAAAAATCATACTGACCTGCTAACTTCACTGTGAAATTAGCAGATCACTCGATCGGGAAAAGAAATGCAAAAAAACTGCAAATTCCTGTCGAAGTCCCATTTGCGTGGATGAAAGTTGCCCTGTTATAACTTCACAGACGTAAAAGAATTATTTTTAAAATTGGATACGCAGTTTCTGATATCAGCACGCACAAGCAAACCAAGCATGATTTGCGCTTAATATACAGGGTGATTCATATAAGATGCTCCAAAAGGCTAGATCGGGTTGGTTGGGATAACACAAGAAGAAAATCGTATGGAAGGGGGATCTATTTCCCCCCGTTTAGGTTGGAGGGGAAATTTTCTAAATAATTGAATTAAAATAGAAAAAATATTTTTAAAAACAACGGTAAATTTAACAATGCCATGCTATACCTTTTTGAAAAGCCAGAAATCTCGTCTTTAATTTTCATTTTTAATTAAGTTGAAAACTTAACTTTAACCAATGAATGAGTTTATTTAAATATTTTAAGTATTTAAAGTAATTTGAGGCTACCATTAGCTAAACGAACTAGTTTTCAATTATTTTGATAACTGACAGTTGTCAAAGTTTTCTATTTAAAGACAATCATTTATCAAACAAGTAATTTTTTCTTATGAAACAGATTACAGGTATCCACCCTGGCAAGGATACTCACAACTTAAGTGAGATGTTTTTTTTTATTACTCTCATACATCGGCCTTGACTTTATCGTAACGCAAAAAATCAATACTATGTGAACTTGTGGTAGAAATCTCAAATCCTTAGACAAAAAATAAAACAAAAAGAAAACATTTACTCAATTCACTTAAAACCAAATCAGAAGACCTTATTTGACTTTCTTCCCACCACACGAACAACAGAGTCTAAAAACGTTTATCAAAAGAGATTGTTTATGAACCCTATGTATAATAAAATAACCATTACGATAATTTTCCCAAAATTGTACTAAAATAAGTCCTTTAAATAGGAATTTAGTTTATGTAGGTAACATTATGCAAAATATTTGTATGCCCACTTAACTGCGCCAATTTCAGCATAAACATTCTATCTATAGACAAATTTGAAACGATTCCTAAAATCTCTATCCATAAATCCTGAAATAACCAAACAATACCATTGATCCTTTGACGCAATAACCCTGAACTGTATATACGAGTAAAATGTTATGCTTCTTGCTGGAATTCCATTGCATATTCGATTGCGAAAGGTCTGTAATATGGTGCCACAAAATTCATACAACAACTCATTCCATTCGACTCCTTTCAATATAAACCCTAACCCAAAAAAATGGCAATTTCGCAAGGATTTCATGGCAGACCTTGAATCCCAATATTGAAAAGACAATTCACTTCGAAGTAAATTGTAAAATTTTTCAAAACATCCTACAAGCTATAAGAGTTATCGAAAATTGCATAGAGTTAGATCATCATAGTTGCCATACCTGAAATGTGCTTAAAAAGGCTGCTGCTATTTTAGCAGTTTATGAAGAATCATAAAATCGGTTGTTTTGTTGTGTTTTATGCAATAATACAGGGTTTTTGCACCATCAGCAAAAAGGACACAAAATTGTTCTGCGGAATTTAAAACGACAAAGGAGGCAAAAACGCAGAAATGTCAACAAGTCGCAGCGAGGTAGACTTTAGCCTTTTTGTCAAAAAATACTTCTTCTCTCTCTCTATTCAACCTCGGTTCATAGCAGGTATAAGGTAGTCCTTCGTTTTTATTGCCCCAATAACCCAGCAGTAGAGTAGACTGTCAACGATATCCTTCGAAACCAAAGATATCACGTCAAAGAATAAAAGAAATGTTTCTTTGGCAACTATCTGGAGAAGCGTGCTTGTGAGTTGAATAAGTAAGAAAAATGGAGTCAGAATGAATGGTGTATACTATAAAGACTCATGCAGAAAGGATTTGTTTCGCTAGCCAAGTCACACTCCTTTAACCAAAAGGATTCCGGCTCCTTACGGTGGTTCCCATGAACCGCGAGCGTACGGCCACATCAGGGATCAAATCGGAAGCAAGGAAATAGTAAAAAAAAAACATAAAAAGGTAAAAGGATATTTCGACGAAGTAGGGAAAGTGATTTCAGCTAAGTGAAAGCAAAACAAAAAAAAAGGATTCAAATCTAAATATTTTCGCGTTGGGCTTTATACCTTCACCCGAAATTTTTGTGTGAAATTGTATGTACATAAAATGTTTGCATGTGACAAATATTTAGTTGATCCTTGTACAAATTTACTCACTCACTCAAGTTGTTTTTTACTTTTTTTGTTTGTGTTTATTTGACTTTGTCATGAAAAGGACGATTTTTTTTTTTTTTTTTTGTGAATCTATTTAACCCGCTGCTACTATAAATAATCAGCCTGAAACACATTCAAACAAATGATATTACTTTAACCCAAGTACCAGAAGTGGTGGTACGTACATACATATATCTACAATTTATAATATGTGTTTGGTACCTATTCAATCCTGCATACAAATATTTTTGTAAAAAAAAAGGATTGCAGAAAAGGACTCTATGTTTGTGATTTTATGCCGCGCTATAGTCATGTTTATTTAGTTGATTGATGTGTGTCAACGACATTAGAATGTTATGTTCAATGTGGGTGTTTGGCTTCAAGTATACAATAGATGTTAATTTCTTGATGTCAAAAACTGTTTAGTATGGGGTTTGAATTGTGAAGGGAAAATCAGAAAGGATTCAATGGTAAATTCGGGTTATTTTTTGATGATGTGTTTTTGTATTACCTATTTGTTTTTTTTTTTGTTTTTTTTTTTTAGATTGAAGCAGTAGACTGCTATTGAAATTGTAAACTGAAATGTATTTTGATGTTGATTTGAAGTTACACAATTCTCTGGGTATAGAAATTAGACCCAGATACATACATATTTGGACATGTATTAATTCATTTGACAAATTAGAAGAGTGACAATGGTAAAACTAATACTAATCTATCTCTTTGAGTTAGTGCAGAAATCCATTTTAGATATTTGATATGTACGTATGTACCTATGTATTTGTTATTCAATATGTAAGTATTTACCCCTGCGTAAAAAATGTTTTTCAAAGATTTTTTACGAGCATAATTGTGATCTGAATGTAACTCTCACAGGTGACTATTATCGCACCAAATTTAAGCTAGTGATCTCCTAACATTTTTTACCAAATAGATGGTTTAACTTGCAGCACAGCCTGGACCTACCAAAAGTGTGAAGTCTTCGAGGCTCCAAACGTATACCGTTTCTTAGAAGCTTCACCCTTATGTATAAAAAAAAAAATTAAACCAAAAATGACGGTTCCTGCCGTAAATTTTTTTTACTCTTTTGTCCAAAAACGACTTCACAGTATTTCACATAAAAGAAATTCAATTAATTACTTAAAGTAAAGGTTTTGGATGGGGCAACATTTTTCAAAAAAAATTGTTGTTATTGGTTCCTCACAAAGAACCATTTTTTTTGTTTGTTATGAATTATTTCAATAACAATTTTAAGTTTATGAAAAAACAACAGTACCTACCTTCCATTCTTCTTAAAAATATAAATAGTTTTACTTACCAGAGTTAAAAAAATAAAAATTTTCTTGGATTTTTAAAAAATGTTACAATATGTTTTTTATTCAACTATACATATATGTACTAATTTCGAACACAGTAAGATTGATTTTTTTGAAACTCGGTAGGTACTTAAGAGTTTTCCAATAGTCTCCTCAAAATTTTAAGAACAAAATTTACGTTTTTAAAAAAATAATGGGACTTTCCCTACAAAGTAAAAAAATCTTTAAGGAAAATATTTTTTCTCTTGATCGGCTCTGGTGACTTTGTTAAAAACTTTTTTCGTCTACAGCCAAAACGGCCCAATAGATTTTCTTCAAACTTGGAACATAGTGGTTTTTGGTGATTATACACAGGGCCGTGCTTAGGGGTGGGGCAGTGGGGCAAATTCTCCAGGCGCCTTGCTGGGAAGGGCACTCCACCGTACCGTGAATGGCTCGCCATGTTCCATAAAAGGCGTCGCCATGTCGTGAAGGCTGACGCGAGGCAAGCTTACGTAGAGAAAATTGAGAAACTATTATTGCTATTACATTGACCAAAACTGAAATGGATTTGGAAACGCTATGTCGATAAGGTTGATTTTTATAAAGACCGATGGATCAAAAACTTAGACAAAATTTCACCAAAGTTTTGACTGTGATCTATCATGGGCGGTTTCTAATAAGTCATTTTTCTCAACTCATATTTGCAGAATATTTGTTGAACGCAAGCTGCAAAAGTATTCTGTTCGAAAACGCATGCATAAATTTAACTGCGTTAGCATTGTGTTTTGAAGCAATATCTGCATCAAAAAATGATGATCATTTGACGACCAAATTAACTTTGTTTTGACGTTTTCGAAAACACCGCTATTGTGATCAGTTCATAGTTTAGGGAATGTTGTTTAAAAGCTCGCTTAACTTACTTTGGATTGCCATCAATCAATTGAGGCGATCGGAAGAAAATGTATTTTAAACATAATTTTAAATTTTCATTAGCATCAAATAACTCTCAAATTCGTATTAAAAAGTCACTCCAGAATGTCTGATAAATATTTTTGCTGATTCCGTACCAGCATAACAACTGTTGTTTTTAAATAACGTTGTAATGAACGACAGAAAAAATGTCGAATTATTTAAATATGGACAGTTTAAAAAGTTGATTTATACCGTCGAGCCTTTTCTTGACTTTCTTTCAAGACAGCTGAGTTTTTGTATAAGTTCGAATTAGTAACCAAAAAAGGTCGATATAAACTGACATTTCAACTGGTTAAATCGCATGTTTTTGGCCGGTTATTCATGCGTAACCTATACTAAAATAAAATGGATTGGTATAAGGACGATGGAAGTAACACGATTTAAAATTACTTAATTAATTCTGTATTAAAATTCTTGTAGCGAAAAAGGCGGCTTCTTTAAGCTTGCCCCAGGTGTTCTAAGCGCTAGGAACGGCCTTGATTATACCCACAAGTTTTTTTTCATTTTTGTTAGAACCAAAAATAACGGTACCTGCTATACAGTTTTTTTTTAAAGCAATTTTACATGTTTTTGAAACTCGATACTTAAGAGCTTTTTAGTACCTACTATCTTAAAAAATTTTAGAAAAAAATTTACATATATGAAAAAATAACGGTACCTTACATAAAAAAAGTTAAAAAACCGGGAAGGAAAATATTTTTTTCCTCAAAAACGACTCCTAGGATTTTGATTAAACTTTTCCCATATACTAAAATTGATACTATCTGTAGTACAAAAAATTGTAATATTGTGCACTTGGCAAATATTAATAGTACCTGCCATATAATGTGTTATTTTTATTTTAAATTTTCTCATTATCGGCTGAACGGACTTAGATAAATTTCTTATACACAAATTTCAAGTAAAATAAAATAATATTGCACATCAAAATCTTCCAAAAAAAAAGTAAAAAATTTGTTTTGAAAATTCGATATTTCAAAAAAAGATTGACAATTTTTTTTTTAGTTTTTAAAAGTTTTCCTTAAATATGTTTTAGGAATTTTATATATAAAAAATTATTTTTTTAAGAAAATGATTTAAAATTTTTCCGTGCTCTTTCTTTTCTTTTTGTTCATTTCAAACTCCTAACGAAGCTTTTTAGCATATTTAAATATCGTATTTCATGTTTTTAAACATTTTTCTCTCATAATATCTGTGACTTTGCATACAGTTTTCTTAAATCCTCAGCGTCTTGGACGTAAGAGCGAGTACGTGTGATCCAGTCGTGCATTTAATTATATACAAATTTGAAATAAGTTCAAATAGTACATATATTAAATATTTCAAAAAAGAAATTTTGAATTTTAGAAAACAGTTACAAATTAAATTTTTGAAAATTCGATATCTCAGAAACGATTAGACGTTTTTTTCTTAAAATTTATTTTTAAATGCACAGAAGTAAAAGTAAGTAGGTACCTTAGTAGAAAGCCTTTATATTTTCTACTCAGCACTGAAAACCGCATCAATTTTGAAGCCTTGGTTTAGAAAATATAGCCATTCGGTTCCAATCGAATATGTAATCATCTAGTTGTCAAATTAAAGTCCTTAGGATATTTTATATATGTACATACACATTGGTACACAAAATAATTTTTTTTTTAACAATCAAGAATAATAAAAAATCAAAAATTAAAATGGCATTTTTTCACCTCAAACTATCAAAAAAGTTGTTTTATCTAATTTATACATCTTATTATATGCTCTAGAAGATTGTTGTCTCATAATTTCTATGCATTTTCATACAATTTTCGAAATTGTTACAACTAATTCAAGACTAGTTAACGACAAATCGATATCAGCAGTTTTCAGCCCTCTTTTAGTTGATAATTTGCTTACTTGATATTAAGCTAGCAAAGAACGGAAAAAAAAGCACAATAAATATTGCGCAATTAGATACATTTTTTTACAACTAACTAAAGACTTACTAATGGCAAATTATTAAGCCAAAAAACATTTAGTATAAGAAGTTTTTACCACTTTTTGGTATTTGTCAAGTTAGCAAAGCACCCTGAAAAACATAGAAAATATTGAACGACAAAATCGACTAATTTATGGTAAATTTTCCACCTTCCTATTTTCGATTTGTCAAATTTAATAACGACTTACTAACCATAAATTTGTAGGTCCTAAAATATTAAAATTAAGAAGTTCTTATCTATCATCTATCCTTTTTTCGATCCCTTTTTTGTTTTCAAATCGATGGTTTCAATTGTTTTTAACAATATTAGGTATAAAAACTGGTTGTGGAAGCCCTTGATTGAAGAAGAAAATTATATATCAAAGCGTGCAATGAACTGTTTATAAGATTATAAGATTATATATTAAGACATCGCGATATTGCAGGAAAAATATGGTAGAAAAGTGAAAATTGTTTTCAATAATTAGAAAAATGAGTCCGGATATCGAAAAATAATAAAAAGTTATAATTACACAGTAACTTTTTCTCAGCACTTTGCTTCAAAAAGAAACAAAAGTCCTCAACAAGCCACTGCTTAATGTCACTCGCATGGGAATGCGCTTTCAGTTATCGAAATAGTTATTTTTAGTAAAAAATCCAAATGTAACGTTTCGTTTGTCGGAAAAAAATTAGCATTTTCAGAATCAGAGGGGGCAGGTGGGTATAATTCCTCCTTTTCGCATAGGAGTTGGAAATTATGTTCAAATTTATCTTTCTTTTAAAAACTCCAGTTTATTGCTGATATTGATAGCCATCAACTTTTGACATTATGTAAGAGCAATATTTTTATTAACATTATTTTTTTCTTACGAAGAGATTCTAATTTGAAAAGTCTGGTGATGGTTTAGAGGATAACTAAATAAACTCTCCCAAAAGTCACATTAGCCATAAATTATGCTGATTTCGTTGCCCATTGTCCATTCTTTACGATCTCAAAATCTAAATGTGACAAATCAAGAAATTTTATTGAGAGAATAAACTTATTCGTTTCGAGGACGAGGATAAAATTCAAATGAGGCTAACCGAAACAGCCGCAATGGGGCCTTACATTTTCCAAAGG
The DNA here is from genome assembly GCA_946251815.1 of Dasysyrphus albostriatus. Lineage (NCBI taxonomy): Eukaryota > Metazoa > Arthropoda > Insecta > Diptera > Syrphidae > Dasysyrphus > Dasysyrphus albostriatus. The sequence goes on from OX276336.1 coordinate 52,906,517, forward strand.
GTGACTCTGGACTGTACTCCCTATACAAAGAACACAAACTGGACTCGAAGGCTATACTTTTTTGTTTTCCCTGGGCCAATTGAAGTCATGACCATAATATTTGATTTTATCGTCTCATTTTTTTTTTTTGTCTTGTATACTTCTTTTATAGCTGGATTCCGATCAACAATGGGTATCATATAAGATTTTTCAAATAACCCTTAAAACTTTGACCCGCCCAAAGCAGACTGAGGCTGAGGAGGAATCTCAGCAAATCAACGTAAATGTTTTCTTAACGTTCATCGGAGCATTTTTATCGCTATAATAGTTGGCTATTGCCTCTTTCCTGTATGTCCTGTGAAAATTCACCCTTCTCTTCAGGGAGACGATAACCCTTTAAGCATATGGTAGTTTAATAGCCGTAACTGTTTACTACTGAACTGAAAAGTCGACTTTTATTTCCAAAAAAAAAAATAAAAGTGTTAAGGGGCAAAGAAGTCAAAACTCCCCAGTGTCAAATTCGCAGGACGAGAATGTCCTTGTGAACGTTTATTTTCTTTTTTTTTTTTTCTTCTTCTTCTTCAACTCTAGGTTTGCTCTCGTTCTTTTGCATGCTAACTTTCAAATAAATGGCTCCAAGTGGCTTCGGTTGAAAAGAAGTGAACAGCGATTTGGATTAGCTTCAGAAAAAGGGGTGATGAGTATGGTGCTATGATAGTGGTGCGGGCTCTGCAGCGGGGAGAAAAGGTCCTTTCTTTGTCATAAGTTTTCATTTTCCCCAACGACCGCTACTGAGGGATCTATAGTGACCATAGCTGTTTGCCTCAAACTGTAACCCTTCTTATGTAATTGGAGAACTGGTCGGGTCATATAGAGTTTTCTTTTGTCCATATCCTTCTTTCCTTTTTGTCGATATCACATTCTGTTTTCGAAAATGACTAGCTATACAAAGGATAAATGGTCGGGTGATGTTGAATTTTATTGCCATGTGGAGCGACATTTGTATTTTTTACGATTTCCCAAATTGGGGTGATTTGAGAATGAGCCAATTTTAATTCGATTCCAAAACAATTTAGTTTACCCGATTTGGCTTCGGTAAAAAGGATATTAAATAAATGCATGCGGCACACCCTTACAGAACATGGAAATGTTGTAGGTACAAAAATATTTGGTTTGTGCAATTTTCAGGGCCATGGGGTTCGGAGCGTACACTATCCGGATGTTTGTATCTGTACGAAAGGATCAGCCGCAAGTTGATATTTTTTTTTTTTGACAGTTCGTAATGTACGAGTATACATAGGATAATTGAGAGTGTATTTAAATTTTAATGTGCAAATATTTTAAAATATTAATTTTTTGAAAAAAAGATCAGACTTTTGATGTCGCTCAACTTTAGGTATGACCTATGAAGTTAAAAAGATTTATACGGCACACGGGTAATAAGATCCAATAAGAGACCTTAATATTTTTAAGGGTTCTTGAATGCTAAGGCCAACTTATAAGAGAAAGTTATTTCCTCTGAAAATGGTATGCAGGACTGAGACATCGGACTCAGTCGTATTTTACATACAATTCTTCACTAAAATTAAAAAAAAAACGTGTTTCGTTTATTTTTTGACATAACATTTAAATTACCGTTTTGTATCAGTTTCAACACTTCATTTAAATGAATTATAATCAATAAATTACTTTTCAGCAAACCTGAGGTTGGAAGAGATCTTTACAACGTAGATTAATTGCTTAAAGATATCCTAAAATTATGACAAAATTAAAAAAATTAAAAACTTCGAGATAAATAATAATTAATAAATAATAATTAAAATCAATTGAGCACTCCGTTACGTGCGGGACAAATTTGTTACGTGTAGGACATTAAATTTTTTAATACAAATATTAAGTATAACACTTAATTTAGAGTCTAAAAAGTAGTTGAATCCCGGTTTCAGAAAAACTTGAATTTACTGCAGGTATATTCCCATTTTCGTGCTTTATTTTCAGGTAGCTCTAAATGCTTTTATTTGCAGTACATTTATTTGTTCCTTAAAACCAAAGTTTTTGATTAAAATGTTTATGATTGTGTAGCAATAAGGTTCTACAACCTAATTCATAGAACCGTTTTTTCAATAAATACAATTTTTTTTCCTCAAATAAACCATATGTTTTCACTTAAAAGGGTATTTGAACATTAAAAATTGTGCCCTATTTGACATTCGAAGTAAAGAGATAACTATTCAAAAAGATTTATAATATTTCCATAAATATATTCATGCTTTATCCTAACAGATGAACCATTACTACTTGCTATCGTTAGAATATTTTTGTCATGAATTTTTACCCTATTTGGAACAGAATACAAAAATACAAGTAAATAAAGTTGGCTTACTTGACTATTTATGATGAACAAAATTTGAATTACTGATTACGAGTTTATCTTAGCTAAAAACAACCTAAAAATATCAGAAAAAAAATAAATCAATGCCTTTTTATGAGATAAGGTTTGCAAGCAGCGTAACGTGTAAGACAACTTTAAAAAGAGTTGGATTTCACAAAATCTATTCAATATAAATTTGATTTTCATTTTTAATTAAATTAGATAAACCCTGTTTATCAATATACCTTTCATGTCTAAACCTTTATATTTTTTAAATTGGAGTAAGTTAAAAAAGTTTACCTTTAGCGCCACGTGTGGGACAGAAAAATGCCTCTTTTTCAACCTTAAAATAATAAATGAAAATTGTTTTATTTGGAATGCTTTTATTTTCTCATCACAGAATGTTTAAATGTCTCTTATTTTTATAAAATTTGCTTCAAATCATAAATCATAAAACCCACATTGGAAACACAAATTGAATTGTTTCATATTGAAAAAAAAATTCGATGCAAAAATGTATTCAAAACAAAAGTACCCGAAGGCTATTTTTTAAGAAATCAAATTGTTCAATTAGGGTGGCATGAGAAGCTTCACATACCCATATAAAATTAATTTCAGAAATAAAATTTTAAATTTCACATCCATTTTTTGTGGAATATTCCCATTCAAAAATTTTCATAAATCAAAATTTTGTTTGTAAACTTTTTTTTGAAAAATTGGGCTATCTCCAAAAATTACACTTTGCTTGAAACACAAAAACGTACATTTTTTCTCAAAATTTCACTAAACGGAAGTACTTACTAGAAGTTAAAGGTTAAAGTAATTACTATAACTTCTAGTAAGAGGTTAAATTTGAAGTATTTACTGTATTTCGTGTGCATACAAATTAGCTTATACATTCAGATGGTAGTAGATTTATCCAGGTAATTATTTAAGTTAATCGGAAATTAAAAGTAAATACGGATATTTCATTAAAACCGCATGTAAAATAGCTGATTGTTATATTTCGGCAAATTTTGTTGTTTTAACTTTAAAACGAGTAAGTAAGGCTGCCAAGATAAATTTAAAATCTTAAAAAAGTAATAAAACTGAGTAATGGAAGATTCTTTTCACTTCCCTTTCCTGTGACGATACGGGAAGATTATTTTCTTTGGATTATGACATTATACATTAGCCAAAGTGATATATTTATGAGTTTGTAAAAACTTAAAGCTGGAATTAACTTAGAACTTAACGAAGGCCCAGGTGTCAGTTGGGTTTATATTTCACTTTAATTTGATCTCTAGTCTTATACTTCGTTTTCATTAGAGCCGAAATGTGATAATTTCGCAAATCATAGAAAAAGTGTTTTCATTTGTAATTTGGTAATTTTGTTTGACAGGTCAATTCATTTTCGAATTTCAACTGTCTGTTAAATGCTTTTTGTTGTTGTTTTTTTGTTTCTACTTCCATTGAGCTTTGACATTTTCATATAAAACCTTTTCAAAGCTCTTCAAACTGTAGCAAATTATGTGCGTTCAATAGTATTTGACTTAATTTCCAACCTTATTTCGTGCAAATTTGATTAAAATTATCTCATTTGACCTAATAAAAATGTTGTATAGACAAAAACATTTCTAATTAAACTTGATATCAAATTGAACGGCATTTTGATCCAAATGACACAAGGCCCTAACACGATAAAGTAATTTAAAATAAGACTCTGAACATGACCTTCTGCCTTTATAGACTCTTTGAGAATTAATACGCACAAATTTCGCCGTTTCAGTCACTACTAGGTCGCACGTACTTGCTCTTATGTTTAAGAAACTGAAGACTTAAGAAAATTATATGAAAAGACATGGAAATTATGAAAGAAAAATGTTTAAAAGCATGAAATACGATATTTAAATTTGCTAAACAAAAAGAACGCCATCTTAATTCTTTATTGAATATGATTTTATGGACAAACAAAATTTTAAATCATTTGAGCGGTCTTCTTAAAAAATAATTTTTATATATAAAATTCCTTAAAAAAACTTTTGGTATACCAAATGCAAATGCAAATCTTAAGATTTTATTTATGTACATATCAAAATAAAACTTGAAAAAAATTTGCTAACCCGTTTTTAAAATATCAAAATTCCAAAAAAAAGAATTTTGAAACTTTTTTTTTAATAACCATTGTTTTGAAAAATAGTTTTCCACCCAAAGGAAGACTCTACTAAAAGTAATTTATGGGATGGAAAAAAACTATCAGAGTGGTTCGATACAGAGATGGGTGTGAAACAGGGGTGTCTCCTTAGTCCTATGTTATTTGCACTGTTTATCAACGACATGCATGATTTCATAGGTGGAGGAATACAGTTAAATGAACAAGTCATCCGAATGTTATTGTACGCAGACGACATTGTAATTTTTGCAAACACGCCAAAAAACTTGCAATGTATGATAAATAAGCTTGTTGAATATTGCCAAATGTGGAATCTCATAATTAACCTCGAGAAGTCAAAAATCATGATATTTAGAAAAAATGGAGGCAGAAGAGGCAATCAAGAAAGATGGACTCTCGGAGCGGAAGAAATTGAGGTGGTCAACAAGTATAAGTACTTAGGTTTATGGCTGACACCAGGGTTGAGTATGACTGAACATTTCAAGGAAAGAGCACAACAGGCGAAAACGAGTTTAAACTTGACTTGGCATACTTTTGTTTCGAAAAAGGACATCAGTAATTCATCAAAACTGGAACTGTTTAACGCAGTAGCAAGATCAATCTTGGGGTATGGAGCACAAGCGTGGGGACATGAGCAATATGATGAAATGGAAAAGGTGCAACGATATTTTCTAAAAAAAACAATGAAAGTACCAACATCATCCCCTAACTACATGCTCACCTTGGAACTTAAATTGAAACCTCTCTTTATTCACACAATGAAATGTCACATGACCTACATTAAGAAAATAATTTGTGTGTATGGCGAGAACCGTCTCCCTCGTATATTAGCGAACATAATAGTAACAAAAAATATATACTGGATTACACAATGGACGAATTTATTAGATGGAAGGCATATTAATGAGGTTGTTGGAAACAACAGGTTGTTTCAGAATGCAATTGATTTGGCTGAGACACAAATATTGGAAAGAGAATGGGATGTGGCATTTCAAAGAGCACAAGCGTCAACATCACATGGACTGTACAATGCACTCAACTACACCGTGGGATGTAGATACTCTCAGGAAGAAAGGACCTTATCCGAAATAGGATGGATCTTTAAAGCAAGAGGAGGACTTCTGTATTTAAACGGCACTTTTTCAATAAGCAACAGAAGTACTCAATGCACCATGTGTAACATGAGAGAGGACGAAACATTTGTTCACTTTCTTGGAATTTGTCCCGTATTCAAAGAATTACGTTTGTCGCATTTTGGGTTAAGAACTCTCAACACGGAAAACATGGTGAGCATCCTTAACGGCGACTGGAACTGGACCTCATTGGTTAAATACCTTTCTAAGGCTATTAAATATCGAAGTGAACTAATAATAGAATATAATGGATAGAACAACAACAACATCTAGATCAACATCAACACCAACAACACCAACGAAAACATCAACACCAACAACACCAGCGACATCCACAACACAAACAACACCAACAACACCAAAAACACCAAAAACAACAACAACACCAACAACACCAATATCACCAACAACACCAATAACACCAACAACACCAACAACACCAACAATGTCAACAACTCCCACAACACCAACAGTACCAACACCAACACCAACACCAGCACCAACACCAACGCCAACACCAACACCAACACCAACACCAACTCAACATCAACACCAACACCAACACCAACACCAACACCAACACCAACACCAACACCAACACCAACACCAACACCAACACCAACACCAACACCTACACCAACACCAACACCAACACCAACACCAACACCAACACCAACACCAACACCAACACCAACACCAACACCACCACCAACACCAACACCAACACCAACACCAACACCAACACCAACACCAACACCAACACCAACACCAACACCAACACAACACCAACACCAGCACCAACACCAACACCAATCACCAACACCAACACCAGCACCAACACCAATCACCACCACCAACACCAAAACCAACACCAACACCAACACCAACACCAACACCAACACCAACACCAACACCAACACCAACACCAACACCAACACCAACACCAACACCAACACCAACACCAACACCAACACCAACACCAACACCAACACCAACACCAACACCAACACCAACACCAACACCAACACCAACACCAACACCAACACCAACACCAACACCAACACCAACACCAACACCAACACCAACACCAACACCAACACCAACACCAACACCAACACCAACACCAACACCAACACCAACACCAACACCAACACCAACACCAACACCAACACCAACACCAACACCAACACCAACACCAACACCAACACCAACACCAACACCAACACCAACACCAACACCAACACCAACACCAACACCAACACCAACACCAACACCAACACCAACACCAACACCAACACCAACACCAACACCAACACCAACACCAACACCAGCACCAACACCAACACCAACACCAACACCAACATCAACACCAATACCAACATCAACACCAACACCAACATCAACACCAACACCAACACCTACACCAACACCAGCACCAACACCAACACCAATCACCAACACCAACACCAACACCAACACCAACACCAACACCAACACCAACACCAACACCAACACCATCTCCAACACCAACACCAACACCAACACCAACACCAACACCAACACCAACACCAACACCAACACCAACACCAACACCAACACCAACAAGAACACCAAAACCAACACCAACACCAACTTCAACACCAACACCAACTCCAACACCAACACCAACACCAACACCAACACAAACACCAACACCAACACCAACACCAACACCAACACCAACACCAACACCAACACCAACACCAACACCAACACCAACACCAGCACCAGCACCAACACCAACATCAACACCAACACCAACACCAACATCAACACCAACACCAACACCAACACAAACACCAAAACCAACACCAACACCAACACCAACACCAACACCAACACCAACACCAACACCAACACCAACACCAACACCAACACCAACACCAACACCAACACCAACACCAACACCAACACCAACACCAACACCAACACCAACACCAACACCAACACCAACACCAACACCAACACCAACACCAACACCAACACCAACACCAACACCAACACCAACACCAACACCAACACCAACACCAACACCAACACCAACACCAACACCAACACCAACACCAACACCAACACCAACACCAACACCAACACCAACACCAACACCAACACCAACACCAACACCAACACCAACACCAACACCAACACCAACACCAACACCAACACCAACACTAACACTAACACCAACACCAACACCAACACCAACACCAACACCAACACCAACACCAACACCAACACCAACACCAACACCAACACCAACACCAACACCAACACCAACACCAACACCAACACCAACACCAACACCAACACCAACACCAACACCAACACCAACACCAACACCAACACCAACACCAACACCAACACCAACACCAACACCAACACCAACACCAACACCAACACCAACACCAACACCAACACCAACACCAACACCAACACCAACACCAACACCAACACCAACACCAACACCAACACCAACACCAACACCAACACCAACACCAACACCAACACCAACACCAGCACCAACACCAACACCAACACCAACACCAACACCAACACCAACACCAACACCAACACCAACACCAACACCAACACCAACACCAACACCAACACCAACACCAACACCAACACCAACACCAACACCAACACCAACACCAACACCAACACCAACACCAACACCAACACCAACACCAACACCAACACCAACACCAACACCAACACCAACACCAACATCAACATCAACATCAACATCAACACCAACAACTAACATAAGGAACTAATAAAATATGGATATTTCATCGCAACAGACGGCTTACAGAGCCATTGATGCAAAATGCAATGTTTTTTAGTTTTTATTTAAACAAATCTATGTATATATATCGAATTTTTTCATGAATTTATTATTCCATAATTTATGTACATACCTAATCTTTTGAGTTTCTGAATAAACAATTACTTACTTACTTACTTACTTACTAAAAGTAATTTATTTATTTTTTTTTTAAGAAAAGTTGTTTTGAGAAAAATAGGATTATGTAAAATTGCTAGAAAAAAATTGTATGGCAGGTATAACGTTATTTTTGGTTCTAAAAAAATAAAAAACCTGTGGGCATAATCACCAAAAGCCACTATGTACTTAGTTTGAAGAAAACCGATCGGGCCGTTTAGGCTGTATGAAAACAGATAGACAGACAGGCAGAATTGTGCCACCCACTTTTTTGGTGTTCTCTATCATCGTTATGTCGTGTTTGATTGTTATCTTAACTTTTATTTGTTGCACGAATCCAAAACTTGCCCTATAGTACCTACCTATATTGCTTGTAAAAATTATATCGTAGAGCTCTGATCATACTTTGCTCAGAGCTTACTCCGATCACTCGATCTCTGCTCCATGCTCTAAACAAAAACAGATAGCAGATATATGCATCGATTCAAGAAAGATTAAATCCGCGACTGGATGGCAATTTCTGGCTTTTAGGCTCAAGTTGCCTTAAATTAAGAACTTTTAAAATATGAAAGTAATTATAGAAAAATAGATAAATAAAAATATAAATATGTAAAAAAATATACTTTGGAATGTTTTTTTTTTAAACAATACATAAGAAAGTATAAAATTTTGGTAACAGGTTTTGGTAAACCAATTTTGAGTTTTTATTAACCCGTTTTGACAATTCCCGAACTCGTTATGAAAAACAACTACCAAAGAGAGTACTAAAAAGTACTAAAATGAAAAATGCATCTCATCTCTCTCAATCTTTCATAATAAAAGACGGTTCACGGTTGTTGTGTCATAGAGAGACTAAGATGGCGACTTGGGTGTATCTAATGAGCATAAATTGTTTCTCTTTATCATTTATCTTTTCACAGGTTTGCACAAAATGAATTGATTGTGATAAAAGAATTATCATAAGAAAACATTTTGGCATTTGTTTTCAGTTTTTCACACTTCGGGAATCGAATTTGGCGTGAAAGCATAATCAGATTTATCACTTCACAGTTTCACAGATAGAGAATCGATCCCCAGGTACCGTTTATAACGGTTTTTAGTACAATTTTCTTAACAAGAATTTCACTATTCCTACTTTTAAAGATTATTTTTTTTTTATAGAAGTCGTTGCAGCCATTTTTGAGATAAATAAGCTTTTCCTTAACGGTTATAAGTAACGCAAGAACCGTTATTTTCAGAGCTTAAGAAAATTTCATTTCTCCCTCTGGAGGGTTACAAAAAGCCTGATTTCAAAATTTGAAGAAAATCGCTTCAGTAGTTCGGAATTACTTGTTCACTACTGGTAAAAATTTGGATGTTGCATTATTCGAGGTATTGTGTTTAACGAAAGTTGCTTTCAGCGAGGGCGTTCGTACTTCCCTCATTACTATTTACTATTTACTTGTGTGATATTTTTGATTTGGTTAATTTTTTTTATTTGGTTTCAATGTTTGCAACCATTTGAGTGCATATCCGCTCTAACAATCTCAAAATCTTTTAGATACACCCATGTAACCTTTTTAGTAAAACTGCTATTCTACTGGTATGTTTTATGATACAAATCTGAGTAAAATAAAACTACACTGTCGCCGATCCTTTAAACCAAATAACAAAAACGTAAACATTTATAAACTGTGAAAACATGCAAACATCCGATGGCATCCGATTAAGTTTTTAAGTTTTTTTTTTTTGTTTGTTTTCATTGCAAATAAAATATCACATGACACACTGGACAAAAAGATCCGCAACTATCGATAAGAGTCTAGTCGTCCTCAGCAAAGAAGTTTGTGGGATGCAACAAAAATTGCAAACAGAAAAAAAAATGAAACCGATTACGTTTCATAATTTCCATCCCACACAAAAACTATGTAAGGCAAATCAGTTATTCCGATCAATGATTCCAAAGTATTGTTTGTTTCCCACTCACTGTAGCCCAAACAAAAAATACTCCAAGGACGTAATTCATTGTTCCTAAGGAGGAAACATATACGCAATCATCAACATCAGATTTATATGAGTTTTCGTTTACTATTCGGGATGGAAGTGGAATTAGTTTATTTTACAAAGTTGAAAGAAGATTAACAAACGAAAATAGATTTGAAATCCTGATTAGCAACTCCTGATTGCGATAACCACTATATTTGCAACGCATGCATCCACTCGAACTCTGCTCATAAGAAACGAGATCCGTGTATATCATGAATGAGTAGTTGTTGGTGGGAAACAGAATAAACAGGAAACATTATTATGAATGAATTTAAAAGGACTTTTTTGCAACACCAAAAAAAACCTTATACACCCTCTTCAAAAAAAAAAAAAAAAAATAATTACAAATAAAAAACACAAAATTCGATCCTTTGGATAGGAGGCGACAAAGGACGAGAAATACGGAACAAAAGCCTACAAGAGAGTCCCTTAAAATTGGATGAAATTACAGTTTGTTAATGGGGTGCCCTTGGCGCAATTGTCTAAATCCCTATTAATGTAAAGGTATGTAGTGTATATTTAAATACAGGGTGTTATGGGCTTAACCTACGCCACGACCTATTGGGGTATGAAGGTATGATTCTCCTTCTGTTTTTCAACAAATTCCTTGCACTAGGGTCTTCTTTTGGTGGGCAAATATGAAAGTCTAAAAAGTAGTTTGTTTCTTAATAGATATTTCATGAGAAAAACGTTTCGCGGCTTATGCAAATTCCGCATTAAGTGAAATGTTCGGTTCCGAAAATTCTACTAAATTCAACCTTGCCTTGCGGAGGGAATCGGTGACACTGGGCATTTTCCAATATGTATCGTATAACTCGGAAACATGTGAATTTAAAAATTCGTTTCCAAAAGAAAATAAGCTAAAATCATTTCAAAACACCCTGTATACATTTCATGTAGGTAAGGAGTTATGCCCCCCCTGCATCATGCATGTCACAATATTAATATCATACCCGGACAAACGGGTTGATGGGTTTGATGTACTTACATAAAACCATACACCAACGCAAGTACCCATTCAAGGGTCAACAATAACAAAATAACAAGGAAAAAAAGGAGTAACAATACGAACGAACAACAGGAGCAAATTACGCAGGTAATTGGCAGCAACCACTGCCGTCGTAGTCGTTATACAGAAATTGTTGGTTATTTATTCTCGTATTTTGTTTATTTTTTTTTCCAAGGATTTTTATATCCTTCTCATATTATATGTGAACATACAATAATGCAAAATCCCTCTTTACCCATTTATGTAAACGTATATGTATGGCGTATAAGTGTTGAGTAGCAGTAACGGTGGCAATGAATGAAGTACTAGTAATTGAATGTGTAAAATGATATATTTTGGGTTAATGAATTTTTAGTCATTTTCGTCGGTCGTGTTCTTCTTGAGGGTAGGGAGGGGGTGTTCTTTAAAACATGTTTACATTAGGGTAGTCCATATATTCGTTTTTTTTTTTTTTTTGTTAAATTCCAAACTGGATTGGCATGAAATAACTCTAAATAAAAGAAGCATGCTTAAACCCGAAAATGTTACTAAATTCCCCAATGCGTTTGTGAGAGAATGGTCACAATGGACACTTTCCAAAATGTTTGGCATAACTCAAAAATGAAGCTGAATTTGACAATTTTATACTTAAAACTTTTTGTTTAAAACTAAATTTTCTATTGAAATGGATTATTTAAAAAAAAATATAAAAAATTTGAGCACGAAAAGTTATCAAAAACCAACCAAGATAAAAAAAAAGGTTTTTGATTTGTTTTCTAAATTGCGCTTAACTAGGTATTTTGGAGGCTAAGATACGTCCAAGACACCCTTAATCAAAATAAAGTAGAGTTTTAAGGCCTTGATATGAAATATTAAAAACCCATACTAATTGAAAACTGTCAGAGTTACAGCCATTCAAACATTACCGTTTCAAATAATCTTTCGCAGTTTTTGTCCGAAAGTCTATTTTTGGGTCCCACGTGACAAATTTAACATTCCTTGCACCTTGTTGTCTTATAAAAATCAGACCAGTCATTTAGTCTTTATGTCAAGAAGCATTGGAAACGAGCTGGAAAAATTGTGAAATTACCTACTTTTGAAATATTTTCAAGCAATGTCGAATTCAGCATTTGGGCTAAAACTGCAAAAAATTATAAAAAAAATGAAAAAGTTTCAATGGAAATATCTCTGCTAATTTTTCATAAAAATTAATTTTTGATCATGCCATATTAAAGCCTTTAGTTCTTTCTTTATTTTGTCTATGCATGTCTTGATCCAACCATTGCTTCAAAAAAAAAGTTATGTGCAATTTAGAAAAATGTAATATTTTTACATTGGTTTTTTTTGTAAATTTTTCCTGCTTAATATTTTTCATAAAATTTTTAAACCCATCCATTTCGACAGAAAATTTAATTCTGAATAAAAAGCTTTAAGTGTAAAATTGATAAATTCGGCTTAGTCTCTGAGTTATACCAAATATTGATAAGCGTCCAGTGTGACCATTCTCTCAGAAATGCATAGGTGAATTTAGTAGCATTTTCGGTTTTAAGGATGCCCATATGCCAATCAAACATATTCAATAATAAAAACCCTTCCACGAAATTGTTCCTTTACGAGTATACTCCTCATTTTCCGGTCTATTCAATAGAATAGACTCAGGTTTCCCAAAGTGTACTCCACGGAGCACTAAATGCTCCGTGAAGAATAACAAAGTGGTCCACGGTAAATGAAATCAAAAAAGGTAATTTTGCTCTTCTGAACTCAAGGTTTTAGAAAAATGAGATCTCAAGACCTTAGCAAATTTTGCACCACTAAAAAGCGAACAAGCGGATCCAATATTTTCTCTCTCAGTCATTTGACAGCAAAAGTAAAAAATTTTAGAGTGAGAAATTTGAGAAATGTGAGAAATTTTGCTGCCTATTCCCTTAAAACAGTTGACAGTGGTTCCTAACTCAGATTATCTAAGATTATCTAATTCAAAATGGCCGTTGACCCGCAAATATCTCCTTTTAAAACTTTAAAAATAATTTCATTGCATGACTTCAGGAAGATGCATTTAATAGAAAATCGAGTTTTGGGCCTAATCAATAAATACAGCTTCTCAATGATTAACGAATTTAAAGAGGAAAAGGATTTGAAAATTCCAGATGGTATTTTCCTGGAAGAATATACGAATATCAAGGAAAACGAGTGGGTTTGAAACCCATACTATGCTCCATTGGAGAGTCAGCTTCTTTAACAGCATTGCAGTTCGAGTGCTTTATTGATTTAAGATCGGATTCTTTGATAAAGACAAATTTTGGAATCAAGATGTCTTTTTCAATATTCTGATGAATGTTGAAGGACGAACTCAAATTTTTCAGATAAAGCCAAAATAATGCTTTGAGCTAGATATTCGGTTGCAGTTCTCACTAACTCAACCAGATATCCCAGTTTTATGCAGAACAAAACAGATATATGTTTATCGCAAGACAAAATTTTACTTTTGCATTTTCTACAAATAAATGCAAAAAATTGCTAACAGGCAACGAAGTACTCACGTGGAATTTCTCGTCTGAAAAGAGCTGGAATAGGCTATTACTAGTCCAGTCATATTGTATTTTAACCATATGAAAATTGTGGGGTAGTTTTGATATTGTCTCTCTTTAACGTTTTCGGGGTTGCTTGATCCGAATCTGGGGTTTGCGACTAAAATTTCGTGATGCAACATGGAAAAAATGCAAAAAATTATGGAAAATGCATTTTTTTTGGAGTTTTTTACTAATAGCTCGAAACTTACCAGTTATTCAATAATAATGTCAAGGTACTAATGAAAGCTTACCCCATTTCCAATAAATCTCTGTTTATATTTTTTTTCGGCAGCCCATTCGGGCTCAAACACTAGTTGAAAATTGTTGTATTTTTTACTGTTTTCAAAAATCCACTAGAAAGCACAAGTTTGCATTTTTGTAGAACTTTTCGAAAATATTTCCATGTTGCGTCACGAAATTTTAGTCGCAAACTGTTGTTGTATAAAATTCAGATTCAGCACCCTGGTAAACATAAGACAGGGGGTAAAACAAAATTACCCCCCAATTTGCTAGCTACGTGCCCTTTTGACTAAGTTTTTCGAATTACGTAGTTCAAGACGAAGGCTAACGTTTTCTCGAAGAGGAATGATCGAACCTGATTCGAAAATTTTGGCTCATTATACAGACACAAATTCAAATTCTTACAAGGTAGTTTCTTAGTGCTTTCGAGTGGCAAGAGGGTTATTTTTCTTAAAAGTTTACGCAAAACAGAAACAAATATTTAAAAAAAAAGGCAACACTTACAATACCATCCTATAGCTTTTTTCTAAAGCTACAAACGTTTTCTTTAATATGCTCTTTAAATAATGTTTATACTGTTTATAAAAGAAAAATCAAACTACAAAACATATTATTTTTATTTTTATGTTTAAAATTGAGAAAAAAATAAAAACTTTATTTAAAAAGCATATAAGAAAAAAGATTTTAGCGTTTAAAAAAACAATAGCGTAGCATTATAAGTTCCGTTATTTTAAGTATTTTTTTTCAGTTTTGACTCAACTTTTTAAAAAATTACCCCTCTTACCTTAACGGAGGGGGGACCTTCCCACCGAGTCTGAATCTATAATCTATGCGCTCTGATTTTTTTGCTTCTTATAAGAACTGCCCAAGCCCCTTAAAGCGAAAATAGGGAGACGAAGAAGGTAAAATTAAAATCTGAAAAAATTAAGGAAATTGTTTTTCAATGTTGGGAATCGAATTGGAGCTATCCAAGATAATATCCAATTTAAGGACCACCCTAATGTACATGGTTGGGGTGATATATGAAAGGTGACTTCGGGTAATGGGAGTTTGAGTTTGAGTTTGGGTTTCACTTTATGACCCTTAAGTTTAATAGCAGTGTTGATTAGATTGAAATATACACTTGTAAATATCTTATTTAAGAATGGGGATTGAAAACATGTTTAATGAAGCTTAAAATCTGATTGTATTTGAGAAAATTATGTTTACACCAAATATATAAAAAGTATGCTTTCCATTGAAGAGAATTTTTTATATGTACCTATTCCGTTTTAGGGACGTGGAAAATCAAAACATTTTAAAAATTATAAACATCTAAGAAATAACTTATATCGGGTTGTTCAATAAGATCGCTACAAAAGTTTTTTTAAATAAAACAAAAACGGTTTTGAATATCAATGAAATTCTTTATTCTTGTAAAAGTACGTTCGATGCCATTATGTATGGAACTCGATTTCTTTTGAATGGCCAACATGGGCACGCTTGCAGAAGTCCAGACGCTGAACCCAATTTTCGACGGTTTTCAAGCATAAATTGGCCGATACTGCTGCAATTTCACGTTCGATATTTGTGCGAAGTTCATCAATTGTCGCTGGCTTGTTGGCATAGACCATAGACTTGACGTAGCCCTACAGGAAATAGTCTAATAGCGTCAAATCGCACGACCCAGGCGGCCAAGCGACTGGACCATTTCGTGAGATATCACGTTCTCCAAACTTGGTTTCCAAGAAATTGATTGTGACATTCGCTGTGTTGCTTGTGGCGCCGTCCTGTTAGAAACACATGTCCTCCAAGTCCATATCATCAAATTGGGGCCAAAAATACTAGGTTATCATTGAACGGTAGTGATCCCCATTCACAGTAACGTGCCGGTCGTGATCATCACGGAAGAAGTACAGCCCAATGACGCCCCCGGCCCATAAATCACACCAAACCGTAATTTTTTCGGGATGCAATGATGACTCATGGAGTACGTGTGGATTGCTGCCTGACCAATACCGCATATTTTGTTTATTGACGAAGCCATTCAGCCAGAAATGAGCCTCATCGCTGAAGATGATTTTTCGATGAAAATCCGAATCATTTTCAAGTTGTTGCTCAGCCCAATTCACGAACATACGACGCTTCTGGTGGTCAAGCGGCTTCAGATCTTGCGTCAATTTAATCTTGTAAGGATGTAGGCCAAGATCTTTTCACAAAATTCGCCACAACGACGTCACAGAGATGTCCAACGCTTGAGAACGACGTGTGAGATACACATTTGGGCTTTCTGCAACTGAAGCCTCAGCGGCAGCAATATTCTCGACACTACGGGCACTTCTTTGTCTCACTGGCACGGAAACATTTTGTACTGTGCCTGTGGATTTAAATTTTTTCACTAGATGCTCAATTGTTGATCTGCTCGGACGATTATGACGACCATAAATTGGACGTAGCGCTCTTAACGTTGAGGCCACTGACTCCGAATTTCGGTAGTAAATTTTAATAATTTCGACTCGTTGTTGGCTCGTATATCTTTTCATCATGAAATGGCAAACCTTACTGAAGAGAAATGTCAAAAGAGCGGCAAGAAATATGGCGTTGTTTGCTGTCCCTGTCACTCTACTTTTGTAGCATCACTTTTGGAAAACCCCTTTATATGTACCTATTCTTTTTTTAGGAACATGGAAAATTTAAAAAATTATAAACATCTAAGAAATTAGTTATAAATATACATTTATATATTGCAGAAAATGTGATCCAACTAAGCGAACTTCTCGCAGTGAAGCGAAATTTGAATTACTGAAAATAATTTTCTGAGCAGACTTCCCTTTGATATTAAGAACAATTTTCAACTGAAGAAGCAGCAACTTTGGGGTGAAGCACAAAATTAAATTTCAAATAAACTGATAAGAGCGTTTAATAGTAGTGGAGTTTAATGAGTATTTTTAGTTTAAAAGAGATACACCTGCACAGGACTTTTGCAAAAGTTCTAAATTTTGAAAATTGGATTGAAACATTGAAGGGTTAAAAAGCTAATTAAAAGAAGTATTTGACGAAAAATTCCAGCTTCTGGCTATCGAGGAATCGGAATAATCAAAGTTTGAAAAAAAAATTGATGAAGCAATGAAAAAAATGCACAAATGGGTCACAAGTATTTGCACTTATTTTCAAGACACTGGGAGTTTAAGGAAATTCTATAAAGATATAGAAATTATGAGAGAAAAATGTATAAAAGCATGAAATACGATATTTTTACTAGCTAAAATTACTTCTTTGAAAGTTTAAATACTATTAATAGTTGCTATTTGTAAATTTTTATAATTTTTGGTATTATATCGCACTAATTAAAGCATACACAAGAAGTTTTATCAAAATCGTAGAAGCAGTTCTTAAGAAAAAAATACTTTCCTTTTTTTAACATTTTTATAAAAAGAACTGGTATTTTCTTAAAAGTAAACAATTTTTTAAACATTTTTTAAAGAGTGTTCAAAAACGTTTAAAAGATTTTCAAAAATAAAAATAATATTTTGAAAAAATCCCAAAAATTTGTTGCCGTGTAGCCGAACGGGTAGTCATAAATATAACGGTACATTTTACAATCCTCTAAAAATAATTTAAGTAGTGCAAAACAATTTTTCTTATAAGGGTTACCATTTTTGATTTATATATTGTACCTACTTATCTAAAAAGTATTTTTTCTTAAGTTGAAATAGGGAAATTTCGTATATATTTTTTTGTAGATAATTTTTTCCTTAAAATTTAATTTTAAAAAATTATAAAAGTAGCAAACAGCGCAATTTTGCTCAATTTTTAATTCAGTGTCGTTTGATATATTTAGCTTGTACCCTTCAGCAAAAAAAAATATTTTATTTAAAGTAAAATCAAGAAAAAAAATTAACTTTATAATTAAGAAAAAAATATAACGGTAGATTTTGAAGACCTGAAACAAATTTTTACGATACGGAATTGCATTTAATATGAGAATGTTTAATTTTGTGTATATATTTTACCGTTAAATTTGTCATTTTTGACAGCTTAAAGGTGAACATTTTAACCAATTTTTCACAATATCTTAAATTGAAATTTTAAAAAAAAATGTTACAAAATCAAAAAACATAATGTCTTGCTCACTGCTTAATTAAGCTTTTTTTAAATTTTTCAATGGTTTTCATTTGCATTTAAGAATCATGAATAAAATATTAAAGGTTCAAAAATACCTTCAAAATAACGGTGCATTTCAGGAAGTTAAAAAATGAAGCAAAATTTATCAAATTGCAAAGGAGGAAAGGACAAAACGGTCTACAAGACCTATAATAACGAGATTAAAAAAAAAAAAACAATCTTCGAAAAAGCGGTCAGAAAAACCATTTGAATTGCGTTGATATATGGTCATAATTAC
Organism: Dasysyrphus albostriatus; assembly: GCA_946251815.1. Taxonomy (NCBI): domain Eukaryota; kingdom Metazoa; phylum Arthropoda; class Insecta; order Diptera; family Syrphidae; genus Dasysyrphus; species Dasysyrphus albostriatus. Next base: position 52,925,339 of record OX276336.1, read on the forward strand.
TTATTACGTTTTATTTTGTTTTTTTAACTCATTTGTATTGATTGTATATCAATTAAAGTTAGCTGTATAATATTACTGGGCCAATTCGAGCAATCCATTAAGAAAAAAAAAAATCGAAAACGACTAGAAAATCAATAGGTTTTTTGGGGCTTTTATAAAGATTTAAAGTAAAAAGTTATTTTATGACATTTTAAGGAGCAGTTTTGTATTCTATTTTCTTAGCAACAGGCTATAAAAGCCAGTAAATATTGTAAATAATGTGAAAATGTGTCCCCTTCAGTAGATTTATTTAGGTTAGTAAAATCCGATGGCTGTTTTGAAGAAAAGCATTATCCAGATTATTTGAACTTCGTGATAAGCTGAAAGTTTTCCAACCTAAGGAAAATATATCCTCATCTGCAAATCTGGACACACAACAGTATTTTTTCATTCATATTCATGAGGAGACAAACTGGCAGTTTTAAAAAATTTCTGGTGTACCTGTACCTACAGAAGGACAATATTCGCAAAGACCTTGGCAACATTACTTTCCTGGTACTAGTTTTGACAAATTATGAGTGTAAAATCCATTTATAATGAAAACTCAGTGTACAACGCACGCTAAGTAAACAGAAAAATGCATCTTTAATAGATTTGCAAAGTTCTTTTTTATTTAAATAAGTTGTTTGTCCTGTCAACTTAATAAAGATCGAGATTGGTCGATCACCAGATCTTCGAATATAGTTTACGAGAAAAGAACTTAATTGTAATTGGGGATTGGGGTTCCAGAATATATTTTGATCATGCTTAGGGCTCCACAGCTAAAAAAGTTTGGGAACCGCTGACCAACAGTATCTTTCATAGCAGATCATTTCATTTTGATGTATTTTAGTTTAAAAAAATGTTTTTGTGGTGTATGGGAACAAATGTGTGAATACTAACTCAATCAATAACAACAAAACGTATCTCGTTGGAAAGGAATTTTTATGCTCTAGAAATAGTTGGTATGGCAGCTTATTTCAAATCACTTTTTGAAAAAAATTATTCCCTAGTTATTACCCACGTCACATTAGTTTATTATTCTTCAAAAAATCCCCAAAACAAGAAATAACTTTTCCCACATAGTGATCTTAAGTAACTTGTGATAGTTATTGTTATTGTTCATAAAAATACATTTTCAACAAAATACAAATATCTTATTGGTATTTGATAGCAGTTTCCATACATTTTTTCCATACTAAAATGCACCAACACATAACCTTGGCAAGCGAATAACTTTTTTCATGCAGTGATTTGAAATAAGCTGCCATGGTGACTATTGTAGCACATGCAAATTCCTTTCCAACGACATACATCTCGGTTTTATACACCAAATATTTTTGCTAATTGTGCTTTGTATTCTTTATTTTCATAAATTAATTATTTAAATTTTTAAAAAGCTCTGAAGAATTGAAATTTTTAACTTATTTTTTTTTTTAACAAAAAAGTATTACAAAAATCGAAAAAATGCAAAAAAGTTTGGCATAAAATTTGGACAAAAGACCTTTTTTTAAACAGTGCCTTAAAATTGATCTAGATTTTAGTAAATGTTGACAAATCTTAAAAAATATTTATTTTTATAGTTTATTACCCATGATATTTAATAGTAATGTCTTAAATGATTTGCAAGTGTCTCCTTCGTATTGAAAAAGGATATTTTTTGTAATGAAAAATATATAACGGTATATTTTAAAACTTTTTAAACATTTATTATCACTCAAAAATTAGCGTTTTTTTTAGATTAAATTATATTTGTATTTATAAAGTACTTGTCAAATTTCTATATAAATAGAAAAAAATTATTTTCGTAGGTAAGGTTACTGTAGAAAAGTGTTTTTGGTTAACATAAACACCCCAGATATAGCGGGTTTTTCAACAGGGACGCTACAAAAGTAGAGCGACAGGGACAGCAATCGACGCCATATTTCTGGCCGTTCTTTTGACATTTCTCTTCAGTAAGTTTTGCCATTTCATGATGAAAAGATATACGAGCCAACAACGAGTCGAAATTATTAAAATTTATTACCGAAATTCGGAGTCAGTGGCCTCAACGTTAAGAGCGCTACGTCCTAGCAGATCAACAATTGAGCGTCTAGCTAACAAATTTGAATCCACAGGCACAGTTCAAAATGTTCCTGTGCCAGTGAGACATAGAAGTGCCCGTAGTATCGAAAATATTGCTGCCGCTGAGGCTTCAGTTGCAGAATAAAGAATTGCATTGATATCCAAAACCGTTTTTGTTTTATTTAAAAAAAAACTTTTGTAGCGCTATTATTGAAAAACCCGAAATATATTTAATTGAATACCAGATAGCATATACAGTCCGTAACATTTGGTTAGTCTCACTTATATTTTTTATTCAAATCATCTATTTTTGGCGCTTTTTTATGGAAGCCTACGGATTTAAATATTGAGTCACAAGAGACAAGATGAGATAGCCTTCCTGAGATTAAGCTAAATTTTGTTTGATTTCTTAAAGCTGGTGGAGATTTTTAAGCTTATGTGGTTTACTTTCACTAAAATTAACGTTTTTTTTTTTGCAACATTAGAATAGCCTCTATTGGCTTTTTTGCCATTCTAAGCGACAATTTGCCAATTTTATTAATGAAAATGTATTGGAAAGTGGTAAGACCATGATGATTGGTGGTTTTTAAATTTTATTTTTTGAAAAAGCAGCAAAAAATAGCTAACTGCACCGATGTTCGGAAAAATTGAGTCCTAGAACGATAAATTACTGTCTCATCGTTTTCAAGCTCGGAACATTTATTGGAAACAAAAGTTTTACTTTTGGACGCAGAAGGAAGGTAGAACACTATCGTCACTAACTAAGAATGGAAAAGATTATTTTATATTCCAATCAATGCTAAGAGAGACAAGTTTTGGTATTCGAATGTATTCTCTCTTTATAACATAATTAGTTTAGTTTTATTAAACTGTAAAATGACAACGAGATTCCATAATACCATATTGGAAACACCCTTCCTACAGTTTAAGGATATTTTCAGACACTTGACGATTATTTTTCAGTAGAACAATGGTCCGATTCACACAGCAGGTGTAATTTAAACTTATTTGGAAAGCAAAACTGGATAGTAACTCTCCTTTCTAACCTAATCTTTAGATTTGAGGATCATTGGGTTGGCTTAGATATAAGGTTAATGAAGATGGGAAGCAGTACTCGAGTAAATAAGAGTCAATTATATGCATCAAAGTGTCCTGGTAGCATCATTTGCAATCTTTGTATTATTGCAATCTTTGTAATATTCCTTAAACATTTGCATTTTTTAGGGTTATTAAAAATAATGGAAGCAATAAATAGCACTAGTATAATTTTTCCAACTACAAAAAATAAATAAAAAGTGTTTTTTTTTAACAAATCGATAAGTTAGTATTTTAATTGCAATAAACACGGTGAGGCTATTCTAATGTTACAAAAAAAAACATTAATTTTATTAGAAAACCAGCTTGTGGAAATCAATTGAAACTTAACTTGATCTCAAGGAGGCTATCTCATGTTGTGATTCAATACACAACTCCGCATGTTTACATTAAAAAGGCACAAAAAACAGTTAATTTTAAAAATAAATATATATGTGAGGCTATCCAAATTTTACGGACTGTATATTATATTAAATACACTATTAATAAAATAAGGCCTGGTATACTTTATATTCGTTTTTAAAATTTTAAACCTTTCTATAGCGTATGTGGAGCATTTATGGTTCACTATGGCGTATGTGGATCATATTTTGTTCTAAGGAATACAAAATAAAATATACAGCTGCAATCCTCCGTAAGGACTAATGTCTAACCTAATACTTAAGGGTTTTACCATTACATCTCAAGTTATTTACATCGAAAAGTATACTGGACGAGTATTCTGTAACACAGTAAATCAAAAATACCTTTTTGACTTATTTCAGTCCAATAAATCGTTTTTTAATTTTCTTTGCGTAAACTCCCTGATTTTTGATTAATGAGCAATAAGGTTAATTATTTTAAAAATACCATTCACCACACATTCAGATACCTTTTTGAATTATTTCAGTGCAAGAACACGTTTCTAAACTTACCTTGCATGCAAAATTACTAAGTTTTTAGTCCAGAGAGGCCGGCACGGGCACCATCAACGGTTTTCAATTATAAAGTATGTTTGTAGATAGGAGTACTTAAATACATACCTATACGCATTTTCTGAAAATTTCTTTTAAAACAAAACAAACAAATTATAATACAGCAGGATATCGATTATCGATTATTATTTTGTGTTTTGTAAATCAAAAAAAAAAGAACACTGACATCCACCAATAATTATTGTCGATGCCAAAGTGCCAACAATTTCCGCAACATAAATTATCGCTCAATTCAGTATATGGTAGACATAATACAACTATTTCTCCTCAGCAACTTCACACAATGGTAATTGTTACAAGTATTTTGGAAAAATTGAAGTTTATTAGAAAACTATGCTCCCCTTACAAAAACACGATCGTATTTAAGATAAAAGATACAACTGCATCCGCAATCAGCATGCACACTCTTTACAGAAAGAAGACCGCAATAATTCATCGTCCTTGACAACATAACCAACAAAAAAAAATAAAACAGAAAAAAAAAGTAATAACCAAAGTAAATAGCTGCAAACAACAACGCAATGAGAGCAACAAAAACAACAACAAAGAAAAATCATAAAATTGATGCTCCGCATCAGTACAACTGAAACAGCAGCAGGATGTTTCATTGAACTGATGGAGAAAATGATGACATCATTCAATATATAGTTTTGGGTCCATTGTCACTGATTTTTTGGACAATTGAGTCCTGCCGGCCTGTCGCACACACACTCATTGCTTGTATCCTTATGTTTGTTTTGCTTTGGCCACTACTGTGGCTCACCCTCTCATTTTGGCTCCTTTATGACTTCTGTTCTAATGTCATTTCTTTTAAGGATATCGATATGAAATATAAAGATCCTTCTCTGGACCTCCTTGGATGGTGAAATCTTGATTTATATCGACAACTTTAGTGGGGTGTTGCTTGAAAGAAAAAAAATATCAGCTGTACTTTGCTTCCATATCCTTAAAATTGGTCAAGAGAATTCAAGTGAGTTAATACGATATAAATCTGGTTTTATTTCCTTTTCTTTTAAGCTCTTATGCTTAGTTAAAGAAATGAAATTCCTCTATTGATAATATAAATCATAAAAATGGTTAAGTAAGAGTTGATAATGTGAAATCTTTTCAATTTGTATAGCCAATAATTCAAAACTGAGAAAAACTTATAGTTTATTGTAATTGCTTTTAAAGGTGACATTCATATTTAGTTCGGTGGTAGTTAACCACATGGAATACAATACTGAGACATGGGGACTCTTCTATGTATTTTGTTCTATTTTCTTGCTCATCAACGCATTATCAACTCGTGTCTAGCAAATCAAAGCTCAACAAATAAACGTCATCATTTCAGCAAGAAAGACTTTTTGAGGACTTAAATCCAAGATCATCCCCAAAAGGCTTGACCTTGCCATTGAAGGTATAAGTTTAAAAATAGTTTTTAAAATGTAATACCTAAGTGTAAAGTTAGCAAAGCAACTTTCATGAATCGAAAAATGAGTAGTTGGATAATTTGGTATTAATAAGTCGTTTGTTAGTTATGACAGTTTCAAATTTGTCATTCAATGTTTTCTATGTTTTCTTGGGTACTTTGCTTACTTGATATCCAGTATAATAATTTGACATTTATTAATCGTTAATTTGAAATGACAGTTTTGGAACTGTCATGCCGTATTTCCTATGTTTTTGTTTAATTTTCCTACATTCATATGAAATCAGCAAAGAACACCGGGAAAATTTCTAAAAACCTATTGCATTTATTAAAATTGTTAATTGGCTGATAATTTAATTTTATTTAGTCATTGATTACATTTAAAAATTTTAACATTATTATAAAATGTTTTCTATGTTTTTTGTTAAACTTTTTCTTTTTAAAATTAATAATATTGAACTGTTGTATAAGTTACTGTGTGCTTTGCTTACGGGATAACAAGATAGAAAATCACCAACAAAAACATAGAAATTACCATCAGACCACTAAATTTAATTTGCCGCATTTAATGAAACACTAGTTAAGTGCAAACTATTTAGCAGTAAAATAATAAGTTAAGGAAGTTTTTAATACTTTTATTTATTTTTTTTTTCGAAAAAATTATAGAAAACATAGAACCAAAAATTGTCAATGGTCACAATTCATTAAGGAATTATCAATGGTAAATTATTAAGCCATAAGCTATCCGGTGAAATTATTTTATTACTCCATTTCTAGGTAATGTTATGCTTGCCATTGTGATGTCTGTCAAGTGAGCAAATAACCCAAAAACGTAGAAAACTTTGCGAGACAAATTCAAAAATTATTCACCTACCCGTTTTTTGATTCGTCAAAGTTCCTTGCTAACCAAAAATAAATATAAAACATCGCAAGACAAATTGAATGTAATTAATGATAAATTATCAAGCAATAAAACACTGAGCTGTAGAAATTTTAACAACATTTCAAAAAAACAAAGAAAACATTGAAAGATTAATTTGAAATTGTTAAAACTAATTAACAATTAATCAACGACAAATTATCTACCTACTCATTTTTCGATCGTGATGGCTACTTTGCTAATTTGATATCAACTTAGCAATTAAGTACCCAAGAAACATAGAAAACACTGCACGATCGAATTGAATTAATAACAACTAATTAACGGCAAATTATTGATTCATAGACCATAAAATACAATAAGTTTTTGCCAATTTTCAACAGGTTTCTTCGCTTATATAATACCAAAAAACATAGAAAACATTGAATGATAAAATCCAATATTTTACCACTCATTTTTGAATTCGTGAAAGGTGCTTTGCTGACAATTGATTTGCTTACAAAAAGGTCCAAGCTCATCCTTTTCCTCATTGTATAATGGGTAATGCATTGCACTGCCATACCGAAGGTCTGGGATCGATTCCCAGCCGCTGGCCACCTAAAACAGAAATGTTTTTCCTAGGTACTGCCTCTTGCGAAGAACTTACAAATCCTCCAAGAGTATACTTGTCATAAATAAGTACTTCTGATGAGTTTTAAGTTTCATAACTACCACAGTGTCTCGAGCAGCTGGTACTTTTTAACTTCGTGAAATGAAATTAAGCAGCTTGTGGCAGTAACAGAGTGTCTTTTCAGTCTTTTTTGGCTCCCTCTGGATCTCCATTACATCACATCGAATTTCAAAAAGAATAATAGAACATCGATTTGTTTCTATTCCCACACATAACGTTCGAGTGAAAGTCTCAGCCATTTCTTTAGTTGGGACAGATGGCCGTTTTCCATGTCAAAAATGCATTTGCAGAATGTTCTTAAACGCAAACTTCAAAAGTTTTCTCTTCGAAAACGCTGCATAAGCAGTGTGTTCTATAATGTAGCTTGCTAAAGTCACATGTTCGAAGACATCATCTGCAGTGCAGCTGTGAAGTAAAAAATCTGGTTGACAAAGAAAATATTGAAAAGTCAGAGAGCGTGTTCGTAATCGTCAAATGCGTTTGCAAGTAAATTAATGGAAGTTGATTAACCCGAATTTTTGCTAGCAGGACGATTGTATGTATATTTGACGATCGCAGCATCTGCATCAACAAATGACAATCATTTGACGTTTTCGAAAACCGCCGATAATTTGACCCATGGCCTTGCCAGTTAAAGGTCTTTTTCGAAAACGTTATCTGCGTCAGAAATGCATTTGAAGAATATTCTCTGCAGTATTCTTCGGTTTAAAAAGCAGTTTTCTAAGGTTATATATTCGAAAACATCGTCTGCGGTGCAATTCTGCCGTAAGAAAATTAAGAAACCGACAAAAATATGGAGAAGCCATAGAATGTGTTCGTAAACGTCAAATACGTTTGCAAGCAAAATTGACTGACGTTGATCAAAATTGTTTTTATACAAACAGAAAGATTGCATATAATTGTCGATAGCAATATTCGCTGCAAAAAATGAAAATTATTTGGCAATAGAATTGACATTGACTTGGCAATTTCGAAAATGGCCCAAACTAAGTATTCTTAGACGTAGAAGTTTTTACCAACTTGTAGTCATTTTCGTAATAATTCCACGGGCATCTGCTCCACATGGGAATTTATTCCAGCTTAAATGGGAATCTGTTCCACTTTTCAAAGTACAATTTATTCTCACGACGAGAGGGTACTTACTACACCCGAAATTTTGTGGAATTTTTTCCCACCTAAAATTTGGAATTTGATATATTATTGGGGTTGGCTACGTTTTCCCGAATAACGTTTTCCCGAATCACGTTTTCCCGAATCACGTTTTACCGAATAACGATGCATTAATTGGGTGATAAACAGTGAGGCATGTATCGGGGGGCATGCTGCCCCCTTGCATTTAAAGAATCTGCATTCATAAGTCGCTAGGACGTTATTCGGGCAAACGTGATTCGGAAAACTGAATTTAGGGCAAACGCAACCTCCCCGCTTGGGCTCATTATAGGATTTGGTGCGAGGTGCGAGGCTGGGTGTATGCAAAGTTTCTTTTACATTTAAAGAATCTGATTTAAGAAACTTTGAATTTATCCTTTATATCCAACAATAATTGTAACTGTATCATTTTGATATCTTTATATATAGAAGAGTATTCAAAAGCAGAGGTATGGATCATACTTTAGCAATTCTAATAACATTAAAGACTATATGTTGTACAACAAATACCTCCTAAGAACGAATTAAAGAAAAAGAAGTGAAATTGATTCTCATACCAAGTGGGCAAAAACTCCACTTTCCAAGTGGAGATATTTCTCACTAAAAAGTGCAATAAATTCCCTCTCTTGGTGAGAATATATTGCACTTTGAAAAGAGGAACAAATTGCACTAATCACAATATCGGCCGTTTTCAAAAATGGCAAATCAAAGTCAATTTGGTAGTCAAATGAAAAATTTTTTGACGCAGATATTACGTCATGACAAGTAGTATGTAACCGCTCTGTTTGCCTGTCAATTAAATGGGAAATGTATTTGACGTTTACAAATACGCTCTCTGGCTTTTCAATATTCGTCAACTCGACTTTTTAACTGCTCAGTTTCACCTTAGATGTTGTAGTCAAACATGTGGCCCAAACAAACTGGATTCTTGAAAACAATGCTAATGCAGTAAAGTTTGTATTTGTCTTTTCAAACAGAAAATTTTTGCTGTTTGCCTTTAAGAATATTCTGCAAACGCATTTTCTGAGGCAGATGACGTATAAAAAACCGCCAATAACAGTACCTTTCGTAGAATGTGGCGAGCCATTCGCTGTACGGCGCCTTTCAGAGCAAGATGTCTGAGGCGTTTGCCCCTTTGTCCCACCCGTAGGCACGGCCCTGAACACCCTAATCACCATTTATTAAAAGAATGTGCCATAATATTATTCTATTGCACCGCATGCATCTTCAATATTTACCTACTTGTACGCGTCGAATAATATGAGCAAATGGTACTATAGCATCATGACCGGTTTGCGATTATGTCCTTTCATTAAAACCTTTCAGCCTTATTTATTAGATTTTATAGACAGTTGACTAGGTAGGTAGTTTTTTAAAAGGATATACTTAATGGTTAGAAATATGCTTTACTTAGTTAAACAAAATCTCAAATTAGAAAAATCTTAGACAACCGATGTCGTTGTCCAAACAAGACAATTTTAGGGCAACTATAAACAAACGTTGTTAAGTAAGTAAGTCAAAGTTTATAAATACGACTGTTTATGTTTAAAAAAACATAAAAAAACATACTATTTAAGCCATACAAAAATATATAGATTTCTTTTTTCCTTTCAATCGATAATTGTACCTATGAAGAAATCTTAACAATTTTACCAAACATCTTTCCGCAAAAAATAAAATAATGTTTATGTAACAGACTTTTCCACAAACGTTACCATAATTCACTTAGGAATACAAATTTATTTTATCCCTCAAAATTAACCCAAAAACAAAAAAACCGTACTCAACCCAGAAGTTTATAAAATGAACGAAAGAATGAAAGCAATACTTATATTCCTACAGAATATTATAACAACTGTATATACTCATACAATTACAATAGAGATTGACCAATATGCGCCATATTTCTTTGGATACATTCGATTCAGTTCACATGAGGGATGCTTGCGTCTCGTTTCTTTTTTTTTTAAATATATATTTTTACGAAAACCAAACGACAACAAAATCAAATATGTCCCAGTTGTTATCGGATTTTGGAATTTGCATATGGCGTCTTTTTTGGCACTTTATAAATCCATAAAATGACCGAAAACTCCATGACGTTAAGTCCCCAAATCGGCTTTAACCCGATCTATTTATAAAAAAAAGGGAATGACCCAATCCTTTTAAGGATTTGTGAGTTTAATTTTTTTTTTGTTTCTGTTTTATACCTAAACATCTATATACGAAACGCAAGCCGCAGGCGATCCTCCATAGAAATGGGCTTTTGTGGCAGCACAGATTTTTTTTCATCTGAAACATTGTATATGTTCGTAAAATAAAATCCTCAATTTGCTAACCATCTTTTGGGGCGAAAGAATGTGAGATAAGTCCCTTTCTATAAACCCAACTCACACTACACTCCCGGCCACCAATCTGACACCATTAAATCGGAAGAATGATTCACTTTCGAGCAGAAGAAATGGAACTCTACATTTATTCTATGTACGTAGTTTCAATAGAACCAAACTGTTTTGGCCTAACACATGTGGACAGGTCATCTTGTATGTGCTGCCCGAGGAGAAGGATTTATGCCAGACTTCTTTTGGCCCTCGCTCCTTTATTAACCGGGGCGGCGGCGTTGACGGTGCGGTGTGCGGCGTTGGAATAAGGGCTAAATTTTATTTTGATAAAATAGAGGAATATTTAGTCAAATCCAAAGGCAGGGTCAATGGGGTAGATGGTTGGACGTGTGGGAAGCACATGGGACATCGAGGCTAACTGGATTAAAGGATATACTACATGTTTATTCGGGTGTAATAAAAGGAGCCAAATTATCCTTCCGTATGGATTTGGAATATAGAATTTTCGAATTCTATACCATTTTGATGGTGTCGAGTAATAATAACACAGGAAGGGAAAAGAAATTCCAAATTGGAATGAGATTAGGTCGTCGTCAACGGTGTGTCCTGGGTTAACTTGGTATAAACACCTACTCTGGGGCAGAATATCAGTGAAATTGGAAAAAAAAATAACAAACAGATAGGAATAGCCGGAGTAATTACATTGAAAAACTTTCAATGGCTTTCATAATTCATCATAGTTTTTTTTGATTTGTTACAGTTTTTTTTTACATTTATAATCAAAATTAAATAAATAAATAAATTTGGTGGCACAACAGCTCGTGAAGAACCAAGCCTAGTGACTTACAACTCTCAACCATTCCTGTGTGCGTATTTTTGGCAGGAATGGAGGGGACCTACAATTTTTTGCCGAGTCCGAACGGCTAGATGAGAAGCACTTATTCATGACAAGTATACTCCTGAAAGATTTGTTAGTTCCTCGCAAAAGGCAGTACCTGGCGAAAAAAACATTTCTGTTTTTAGGTGGCAGCGGCTGCGAATCGAACCCAGACCTTTGGCATGACAGTCCTACGCACTAACAATCATGCCACGAGGTACTACACATTTATAATCAATGTTTATTAACTAATTATCAAATTATCGATTAATAAATGAATTTAGATCACAATATCCCTTTGCCGTTTGGACTCTTATTGCTCTAAAACGTTTCAATTTTAACTTAAGTATTTTTATTTTTCTTTCTGACTTTATTCCAAATCTACCACGTATATTCGTCTACTGTCTGTATAGTGGGTGTATAAGAATAATTTTGGCACTTTGATTGGGACATTTAGAAGCAAGAGTCACCTCTAAATTTTCAATCTAATATTTTATTCTTGAGCTTCCGGTCAAATAATTTCCTGTTCTATTGATCAAATTTTGGACGTGAGAAACATAGGTCTTTATAGGCAATGTCAAAAGGCAATACCAGAAAAATGAAAAAGTAGTGAATATTTTTGAACTTTGAAAACTGACAGCAAAATATAATTTATGACAATTCGTATTGATTTGAAACAAAAAGAATTCTACGGCTTTTTATTTTTTGTTTTCAGATTTGCTAAAAAATAGCTTTTCTTGTAGTACCGTTTGCATTTCTTAGTCACTTACAGACAAATTCAACTACTTTTATGTTATCATAAACGTCTAGTTTTGAATACGTTACCTAAACATGGCATGTATTAATTTTATTTAAAAGTTTGTAGATGGGTCTTTTATTATATGCAAACATTCAGCAGATATTCCCTTTTATGTCTAAGAAAAAAAATAAAAATAGCTGTGACGTACAGACGAGTCGATTCTGTCATGTTCTAGGTTGCTACCTTAATGTTCAAATCTCTGCGAAACTATGAAGCATCGATCACAAACGTGTTATAATCAAATTATGAAAATGATTCAAAAGCGGTATAAGGAGAAAAAAATATCAAAAACCTCATCGTTATTTTGCTAAGCCATTTTTAATGTCTTGTCACGTACAGACAAATCACTTCACGTGTTCGACAGAGTTCAATTTAGTTGTAAGTACTTACATACATAGCTAAAAACTAGTTATGAATTTGGCACTCTATACTTTCTTGTCAATTTGATTGGAAATAGAATTCTAAATTCCAAATATCAGTTTGACAATGCAAATGATTAATGTCAATATTTAGAAAGAATTTTTTCTTGAGACTGAAAGATAAACCAGTTGGGCTTTGGATGTTTAACTTGAGCAAAGAAATTGCTAAAATTTTCTGTGTAGGCGATTGCATAATTACCAATCTTGAAGCAAATAAGTTCAGAGGTTTTGGTTTATGTTACCGTTAAAGTTCGAAATACCTTAATGTGCGAATTAACTGGTTCGACCCGTTAAAGTGCAAAATTTCACTTCGATGAGCAAGTTTTCGCACATTTACTAGTTAATGTGCGAATTAACTCATACAACTCCGTTAAAGTGCGAAATTTAGGTATCGTGGCACTTTTTCCTATTTTTCTTAGCTTATTTTCTATTTCCGTTGTGACCCCGTTTAAAGGAAATAGTGTTTCGTGTTTGAGCTTATACTTAGCAAAAAAAACGAGTCACTTTCATCTCTCCCAAATACCTCAATCATCCCCTTGGTAAAAGTATTACAACAACAAAATTATCCAGAGAAATAGGTAAATTCGTTTTTCTTGGTGAAGAGTATGACAACAAAAAAGTTACCCAAAGAAAAAGGATGAAACTAAAAAATTCGCGCGAGTTTTTTTTATTTCACAATTCTTCTTCTTTGGGTAATTTTTTTGTTGTAATCCTCTTTACAAAAAAAAAAAAAAACAAATTCACCCAAAGAAAAAAGATTGTGAAATTAAAAAATTGGTGCGAATTCAAAATTTTGTTGTTGTTATTCTCTTCGAATTTATCTTTTTTTGGGGCTTTTTGTTGTTGTTGTACTTTTCGCCAAAGGGATGATTAAGGTATTTGGAAGAGACGAAAGGGCCTTGTTTTCTTGCTAAGAATAAGCTGAAACACAAAATACTATATTCGTTTGACGAGTTCACAATGGGAAAAGATAACAAGCCCAGAAAAATAGGCGAAAGTGCCACGATATCTTAATTTCGCACTTTAACGGAGCCGTATACGGTAATTCGCACATTAACTACAGGGTGTCCACCGGGAAGGTATACTACTTTGTTTTGCAGCCATTTTGGGGAACATTAGTCTTGGCAGTTAATATTTGGCAGTCGTGAAGTAGAAGTAGACTCGTGGCAAATTTATTTTGAAAAAATATTCGATGAACCAACGTGTTTTAATCGTTCAAACATTTTATCAAAATCAATCAATGGCAACCCCGATTTTCATGAAAAATCATAATGAGTGATGAGGCACATTTTCATTTGAATTGATATGTGGATAAACAGAAAAGTACATTCTGGACAATAGCCCAGGAAAATTGGACTTTCACTTCGAAAAAATTCCGGCAAAACTGAATTTCGGTAGAGAGCTTTGTTTTGACGCCTTAAGCATTTCCTGAAAAGTTCCGTAAATTTGGGCCGGGGCTTAATTTTTTAGGGGGGGTTAAGGGGGGTAAAATTTAGTTTGTTCTTAATTACTCAAAAACTATAAGCCTTTTTGAAAAAAATGTGAAGGTACAAATTGTAGCTTATGTCATTCGACACAAAAATAATTAGCATACTTTTTTTTTATATAAGCAATAGTTTCTGAGAAAATCATGCAAGAACTTCACGGTGGAGCAAATTTTGTCAAAAAATTTATAAAAATGTCATTAATCGATGGGCTAAAATTTTTGTACGATTTGAGTTTGGCTACAACTCCTCTTAATAAAACCCAAGATTTTGGGGTGGCCGGCGTAAGGGGAACACCGCCATCTTGAAGAAGAAAGTGATTTGGTTTTTGTTCAGCAACTCGATGAATTTACCTTTTACAACAAAATTTTGAAAAATAATATTTAGACAATAAAATTATCTAAAAAATGAGCTATTAACGAACTCTGTATGTTTATAAATCTTGAAGTTATAGCGTATCAAAGTAAAACTTTTTATTTTGTACTGTAAATGGTAAAATAACGGTTTTTTTGTTAATATCTCAGCAAATATAATTTTTTTTTCAAAAAACTAATAAGTTTATATTAATGCTTTTAAAATTTTGCGCTTATAAAAAATCACTTTCTTTTTCAAGATGGCGGTGTTCCCCTTTACTCACCAAATTTGTAAAGTCTTATAAATCAATTAAAGGAACAAACTGTGTTTTTTCTAAACATTGCGTAGCTGACAGCAATATGAAAATAAAAACAATTCCCGTTGATTTGTCAGTTTTGCATTGGTTAGATTAGATATTTTTTTAAATTGAAATGAATTAGAAAGTAAGTTTTTCGAAAAAAAAAACTATTTAAAAAATGGTAGGGTAGAGTTGACTCCTTCCGACCCTTTAGGACAAAATATGCCAAAGTATACAGTTTTTCTTTCAATTTTTCAAAAATTTAAGAATTCTTTATCATGACTTTATCAACGTATTGGTGTAGTTACGGATTTTATAAGCTTTGTTTACTGTTTTTTTAAGTTTAAAAAAATGTAGAAAAGTGCCCAAACACGGGGTACCTCCGACAATGGCTGGGGCAACTGCGACAATGGCTGAAAAAACAAGGTCAAAACTTCAATTTAATGAAAATTTATACTTTATTGGAAAACAAATTGTAGTAAAAGTTGTTACAAATGTATGTAACACAACTACCATTCATTAAAATAAATTCCTTTTTCGTCGAAAGCAGTTTGAATTGTTTTTTTTTTTTTTATATAAACGCGAACGATTATCTTGAACCAACAGTAAAAGTTAAATTTAAGCATCAGTTTTGGTAATTAAACAAAGAAAGGGTAACTCTGGCAGCCTGTCGGGTCGTATTTTTTCACTTATCACTTTTTAATAATTTCTTGTAAAAAGTTATTAAGAGTATTCATGCAACCACGTAAGGCCGTCGTAAACGTAGTAAAGTTTTAAACTGTGTAAATTTGTCTAATTTTTCAAGGAAATTGTGACAGATTTACTATGTTTATAATTTTTACCACGCTTACGACAACTTTCCGCCGTTTTAATATCAATATACATTGATAATAGTTATCTACACTTAATATTGCATATTCAAATACACTTTGGTTAAAGATAAGCTTAAATATAAAAACACAACAGTCAAACTTGCCCAAAAAATTATAGTCATTGGCACTTAAAACTATTTTTCTTTTTCTTCTTGACACGGATTAAAAACTGATAGTTTATATAATTGACGTTTGTTTGGCAATAGAAAAGCCTACAATGACAATTTTTTCAGGTCTTTTCGCAAAAATCGTCAAGGGTGTCTGAGGTGCCCCGCTTTCGAAGACTGCCGATTTTACCCTAAAGTTTTTTTTATTTGAAAAATACCTATTCGAATTTTTCTTTTTAATTTGAAAATTTACAGGAATATTGACGCTATAAAAGTCTACAAATCTGCTGTCCAATGCAAGTCCTGCAATCAAAACTCGCAAAAAGATTAAAGATTAACCGAAAGACACTAAAAATCCGTTACCTAGTACTATTTTTGAAATTACGACGAAAAGTAAAAAAATTATTTCTACATAAGCTTAAAAAAAATTGTAAGATCCTTATTCAAATTTCCAAAAATGTAAGTACTTGAACTTTTTTATGACTTCATTATTTGCTGAGATGCTGGTAATCAAAACCAAAAGTACATATTTTCACTAAATGTCAGATAAATCAAAATTGTAAATCAACAACCAAAAACAGAATTAAGGATGCATTGCACTGAATTGAAGTTTGCAGGTTGTATATTAGCAACATCACTTATTTAATCTTACACGAGAACTACATAGTTCTTAACCAAATATTTGTCTTCGTATACTCTTATGTACCCTAAGTTCCTTAAGAAAAACCAATATACCATCATATTCAAGGTTTTTTGAACCATACCTACATACATATACTTATTTCCCAAATTTGCCTTAAACAAACAGAAACGATATTCACATTGTGTCGATTTTAAGTTCCTAATTAAGAACACAAAACCCATTTGTAATGTGGTTCCAACAAACAATAGGTCCATGCTAAATTTTGTCTAAGACTAATAATCATGAATATCTCATCCATTGCATGATCAATTTATACGCATGGTTGGAAACTATATCTTCAGAAAAAAAAATTCAAAAAACACAACCAAAAAAACTATTCACTATCTGTTACAAACAATTTGTTCAAAATTTTGGTCAGGAATGTCACTTTCCAAATCAGTCAAATTGGCAATGGCAATATACTTTAAACATAATTGTACCCCAGCTTTCTGTGTCGAAATCACCATGTCAAATTGCTATCTGCCAAGACGTCATGTGTTCGATAATCACCAAGAAAAATCAGCCCAAGTCAAAAACAGAAGAAGAAAAATATCCTCAAAAAGGATATGAACCGCACCGCAGGGCACACGTTTCTAATTTTTTCCTCTGCCTATATTTGCCAGACACATAATTCTTATAGGTATTTACATGCAATTTAAAGAATCACTTAGAATGGTGATAGCCTTACAAAATGTTCATCACTCCTGATAACAAACGAGTCTTATATAGCAGCAGCAGTCATGCTCCACAGGATACCTTTGGTTTTTACACGAAACGAGGACATTTTTTTTGCTTTTGTTTCAGTCTCAATGTTTTCCGTATATATGCTCTTAGACTTGGGGTATTCATGGGTTGTAAATCATTCGAAGGATTCTTTCGTATCAATGTGATCCCATAGAAATTAAAAAAAAAACAGGACAACAACAAAAAAAAATTATATGAAATGGTGTGTCTATACGAAGGACCTTAAACATGGATATCCTTACAAACACTTTACTTTAGAGAAACCTCATAATGTGGTATTTAGTGCCTACCATTTGAGGAAGGATGCACACACAGCAGTTGGTATTAGGTATGTTGTGTATAGGTACAACTGCCTCTGCCTTAACCATGATATTCCTGCTTCTCAGAATTGTGGTCAAAATGCTCTTATTATATGAATTGGGATAGATTTTCTTGGGAAGCAATAGGAAATATATTTGCTATGGAATACATATATGGAAAGTTGTTTTCCAAATAAAGTGCTCTCATTCACTGTTCACATGACGCAATGTATTTTAAGGTCCTTAGATTACACATAAATTTGTTAACATATCACTTTACAGTTGAACCATCAGAACCATGGCATATAATGTGTGTAGGTATATCAACAACACCCAAAACAACAGACTCGCCCATAATTGAGTCCTCATCATAGTTCTAGCTGGCGTAAATTTTGACACTTGATGCGTAAACATATAGTTTTTGGTTTGAAAACTAATTTGAAATATGAAGATAAGGATTTTTCTTTCAAGAAAGGAAGGTTAATGTTTTAGGAAATGTAAAACCAAATGCAATTGAAGTACATTTTAAATTCCCACGAATTCAATCTCTCAGTGGCGCCCACTAAATTATTACTTGACATATTTGAAATCATGAAATGTACAATAATTCTAAACCGAACGGAGTTTATTGGGTTTGGAATTATCTGCCAACATGATATTTTAAGGAGTTACGAGTGGTACTCATGGACACTGTATTTCGATTAGTTATAGAATGAAATGTACGATTTTTTGCCGCACTCAGATTCAGGGTTGGTACTTCTTAGGGTGCTACAGATGCTAAAGGCATCAAAACAAAGTTCTTTCACCATAAAACTCAGCTTTGTCCGAATTTTTTGGTATTTCTGTCA
The DNA here is from genome assembly GCA_946251815.1 of Dasysyrphus albostriatus. Taxonomy (NCBI): domain Eukaryota; kingdom Metazoa; phylum Arthropoda; class Insecta; order Diptera; family Syrphidae; genus Dasysyrphus; species Dasysyrphus albostriatus. The sequence goes on from OX276336.1 coordinate 52,943,725, forward strand.
TTTTTCATCTAATTTTCCTGGTCTATAGATGATCACTTTTAACGAACGAACTGCGTTGGAGCCATTTCTAAAAACTAATTTTTTAAATATAAAATTTCGATGATATTATTGAAAAAAGATTTGGTATGCCAATTTTAACTACACATTAATATACATTTATAAACCTAGTTTCAAAAGGTTTCATCAACCTGTTTTTGAAACATCGAATTTTCCAAAAAAAAATAGAATATTTGTTTTGTAATCCAAAAATAATTATAAATTCAGTCGCTCCACTTAAAGAGAAAAATTTTCTTTTAAAGCTTTCTTCATATTTAACTATCAATTTTTTAGTTTTTTTATTTGTTGAGCTGTTAATGAGAAAATCGAAAATCAATAAACCGTTATATGGTAGGTACCCTTAAAACAGTTTTTGGTAAAACAAAATCAAAAAGTACGCTATATCAAAAGTAATTTCTGATTTTAACTTCCCATTGGAAATTATTGTAATTGGTCCAATTCATCGAATCGAATACTTTGACATATCTTCACGTTTCGAGTTCCCTTGTATCGGAATCCATATTTTTAAGAGAGATGTGTATGTATGTACGTACATTCGTACGGTTCTACGTCCCATCGCTTTTTTTCGTTCACCATAGGTATTTGAAGAAGGAATGAAGATATCAACTTCGATAGATTTTATTTTATAGATAATAGTTTTAAAAAAACGTTGTTGAATTTCCTTAGTCTCGAATATCTCAAGAACAAATGATGCTATTGACTTCGGGTTGAATTTATTCCACGTATTTTGACGTTATAGAAAATTAGTACAAATATGAAAACATACTCGTATCAACCTAGTTTAAAAAAAAAAAAACTCGTGAAAATTATTGAAAATAAGTTTTTCTGCTCCAATATCTTAATAACAAACAATGATATTGATTTTGGGGTAATTTTTTTCTAAATACTAGCTTATAGTTAAAAATTGGTAAAATTTTTTAAAAATATTCGATCAATAGATTTTTTTTAAAGCGAGAAAAACTGCAAGAAATTTTACTTAAAATTGTCGAAATTTTATTTTCGTCTCAAATATCTTGAGAACAAGCAATGATATTGGCTTTGAGTTAATTTAATCCTACACACTAGTTTATAGTTGATATAATTGATAAGATTTGTAAAAAAATCAATATGTAACTGAAAAAAAACTACAAGAAACTTAACCAACAATTATTAAACACAATTTGTCTTCTCAAATATCTTTATTGTACTCATTAAGTGAAAAATTTGGGCTCTGTCTTCACTGAATACCTGAACTGAAAACGTTTTTGAAGATCACCTCTATTAGTGAATTCGGCGAATGAGCTTTAGCCACCATTCAACTCATTTTCGAGATTTTAGCTATTAGTGAATTTGTGATAGAAAATTGAACGAATGTCGGTAACATTACCTGCACCACCGACTTTTGTTCAACTAATTTGATATTAGTAAAACCGCAAACCATTCGCTCTCCATACAAACTTTCCCATTTTACATTCGCACCAATTGTGTTGCGAATCTGCTATTGTTTTTCATTATTCCCCAGAAAATCATCATGAATAACAAAAACTGTAAGCTAAAACTTAAAATTCTGAATGTAAAAGTAAAGTTTAATTAAAGTAAAGTATTTAACATTCATTTTAAAGAAATAAATTGTTTAAAATTTTAAGATGGTGTTCAGACAGGCTTCACGTGAGGCGACTTATTTTGACGTGAGGCCTGCCTGAACACCCTGAGATTTTGGAAATGTCAATAAATGACAGAAGCGATACTATAGTTCGGATAATGGTAGGGAAGTTCAGGAATGGGTAACATAGTTCATTCAACGAATTCACTGATTGAAAAGAACGCGAAAGAGAATCCAGCGCGAATCTGGCCAATTCCCGGGGAGTAGAATATTGCGAATTCTATAATCGGCATGAATATAACATCGGGCCTCTACCTTCCGAGGGTACCAATGGGAAGTTATCAGTGTGGATCGCACCCAGCATTTTTTTTTTTATGAAAATCGTTTCAGCCGATGTTGTTGTTCAGCCGATAGTTGTCAACGCTGCCGTTTGGCTCCTTAAGTAGTCTTTTTTGTTACCCCTTTTTATTTTTTTTTAGCAGCAAACACTGATGGTTGTATGGCAAGTGCCGGTTTTCTTTTGAGCTAAAAACAAAAATTCAATTTCTCCTTTGGAGAGTTCAATATTTATTTTCAGTATCTTAGGCTGTAGTTCGAGGTACAGAGAGACGGACAAAATTGTTTTTTTTTATGAATCCAAAACTTGACATATGGTACAAAGTACCTACATATGCATATCGCTAGTAAAAATTTTATAAAATTGGAGCGGTTTAAAAAAAAAAATTTTTTATCTACATTATATCAAATTCTTAAAACATTTAGTAAAAAATTTGAAAAAATTAGTTCTCAAAAAATTGTCAACCAGTTTTTTAAAGATCCAGTTTAAAAAAAAATAAACTTTTTTTAAAACCTCAATTTTATTTTAAATTTTGATATTATCTAATCCTATTTGAAATTTGTACTTAAAAAAATAATCAAAATCCGTTCAGCCGATAATGAGAAAATTCATAATAAAGAAAAATGTGCAATGGGTTGTTAAATGTAAATTTTTATAATTTTTCGTAGTGGATCACACTAATTTTTGCATACAGAAAACAGTTTTATAAAAACCTTTAGTGCGATTTTTAATAAAAAAAAATTGTACTTTAATGGGTTTTAATACTTATTTGGTAGGTACCATTATTTTTCCATAAAAAAGTAAATTTTTTTTAATTTTGACCTACAGCCTAAACCACTGAAGCGATTTTCTTCAAATTTTGAAGTTAAGGTTGTTTTGAAACTTTCCAGAGGAGAAATTAAATTGAATTTATTTTTTAGCTCTGAAAATAACGGTACTTGCCTTTCAACCGTTAAGGAAAAGCTAATTTATCTCGAAAACGGCTCCAACGATTTTAATTTAAAAAAATCAGTGTATTATTGTAGGTATAGTGAAATTTTTTATAAGAAAAAAATTTACCGAAAACTATTATTTTATTTTTATACAAAAGCTCATTTAAAATGTTAATAATATTAGATATAAAAATTTTGAAAAAAAAATTATTTTGGATTTTTAAAAAAATATTGATTTTTTTTTTTTTTTTGAAAATTCAATATTTCAAAAACGAGTTGATGAATTTTTTTGAAACTAGATTAAAAAATGTATTTTAATACATACTCAAGATTGGCATACCAAATCTTTTTTTTAATGATATTAAAATTTTATATATAAAAAATATTATTTAAGAAAACCGCTCCAACGATTTACAATTTTATATTTTTCAAGTAATCAAATGGCATACTTGTTTTCGAGCTCTTAGTTTTTTAACTGGTTGTTTATGCAGTTAAAAGAATGATTTAAATGCTATTTTAAAATATTTTTTTTTTTTTTTTTTTTAATTAATTTCATTTAATAAAAGTTCTGAATTCTAAGCAACTTGAACATAAGAGCAAGTACGTGCTATTCAGTCGTGCATTTTATTTCTTAAAATATTATACATGTTGTTAAAAACTTGAATACCGAGTATCAAAAAAAACGACCATGCAGTATTCAAAATATTTTATTTAAAAAAAAAATATATTTACTAATTATATAGTAATTAGTGTATGTATCACTTTAATAAATCGCGTAGAGAGATCTACTACTATTTCAAAACATATTAATTCGCATTATTATATTTGCTTACCCTCTGAACGGATTCTTTCATATTCATAAATTTTGAAAACAAAAACAAGTTGAAAAATTGTCCTTATGTTTGTTACGAGATGTTGTATTGTTTGTTGTTTGTTTTATATAATGCATATCTAACAATTATTTAAAACTAAGAGCCAGCTTTTCAGTACGAACTCATCCAAGTCTCAGCGTTAAATATAGGTGTGTTTTTCAATCAATTTAAATCCTAACTGATTTCAATTGTAAAAAGTGTTTAAAAAATGTTTGATAACCGAAAGATTAAATGAAAAAGTGCTTCTGAAATAACACAGGGTAAACTAATTTTCTAGACAAGCTAACTCTGATTCAACTTAGAGTTAACCACTTAGATTTAAAAACTGGCCCTGAGTTTCTTTGTTAAAAGAAGATTGAATTATTTTGGTAATGAAATTAAATATGTTATTTTTTTAGTTGTTGCTATTTGTTTTATTATTTTTATTTTAGACTAACCTTCATTTGCAAATTCGTCTACGAAAAATACAAATAGTTGGTTCAGTTGTATTGCCGGATTTACACGAGTGAAAAATTTACATAAACTCTTTCATTTTCACACCATTAATAACTTAATCGTGAAATGGATATATCAATAAACAAAACTGCCATATTTGGAGTGATAATAATCTTCAGGTGTATGTTGGGACACCGTTACATCCACAAATACGGAATGTTTGGTGTGGTGGAATAATTGGTCTGTACTTCCTCAGAAACGATGCTGGCCAGAACGTTACAGTCAATGATAACTACGCTATAGAGCCATGATTACTGACTTTTTCGTTTATCAATTGAACAACCATAACGTGCTCGTACCACAATTGATTTATTGAAGGAAAGGTTTGACAAACGCATAGTTTCACGTTACAGATCCACGAATTTGGCCTCCAAGATCGTTCAATTTAACGCTGCTTGAATATTTTCTATGCGGATATGTGAAGTCGCTAGTCTACCACGATAATCCCGAAACTATTTGGAGTACAACACTCACCGCGTTATTGCCGATATACGGTCACAAATCTTGGAAAAAGTCATCGAAAATCGGACCTCCAGTGAATTTCATGCCAATTAAAAAAAATCATCTATGTGTTATTCTATTTCAAAGTTATATGGCTACCTCTAAAAAAACACCTTTTTCATACCGCAAGTAAGAACGACACGAAAAAATAAGTACTCAAATTAGTTGCAAATGGTTTTCTTCTTTGAACATGTTAAAAACAAAATCGGGAACAGGTCGAATTTCTATTTTAGTTTCAAAATTCCGCTTTGTTAAATTCCTTCAAAATAAATGTATTCTACATAGCTACAATGGCGTGGTAAACAACTGCAAAAGATTGTAAAATATTAGGTTGACAATTATTTTTTAAGCTACATAAATTAAAAATAGTTTATAAATGTTTTTGGTTCCAATATTTTGAGAAAAAGCTTTAATTTGGCTCCTGGCTAATTTTGTTCTTCCAACCTTCACAAAATACTATAGTTAAATTATGAAGAATTCATAAGGTTTGTTATGATTTTTTTTAATAAATAATTTCAAAAACATGCAAATAAAAATGATTGAAAAAATGTTTTTGTCTCGAATATCTCGAAAGCAAACGACGACGCAACTTATCTAAGTTGCATATTTAAAACCACTGATTATTTTTATCTTGAGTTGTCGGGTCGCTAGTTTTTAACTGGAAAACAATGAGAAGTAACCTGTCAATTTTTGTTAGCATTGGATATATGTATACTGGGTGTTCTGCACTGTCTCAGGTGTGATTTGATTGTAAGCTTATTATCAATAATTCAATTCAAAGACGAGGTATTCGAGATTTATGATATTTCACAATACTTTTAGTTTTCTTAAATAGCTGTTGTGGGAAAAATTTTGAATTGAAACCCTTTTAGCGCTTAATGGTTATTTCGATTTGTTCCTAAACCAAAATTGATCAGAAGTCGATACATCTGAAAGATGTTTACGTCACTATTGCTAAACAAACAAATACCTTATCTATTTAAAAATATTTTCAGACAAAATAATTCAACAAACAATAACTAATCCTCGCTTCAACAGTGGGAGACAATGTTTTGCATACTAATTTCCACTTTTAAAACATCTCTATATTGCGTATGTATATTCTCTTTAAAAAATCGAAAAAATCCTTTCACATTCACATGGCACATGCTCCCCATTGAAAAACCATTAAATTATGCCACAACTTGTCTCAATTTTTATCCGATGATGTCCTCCTTTATCGAACTACTAACACCCTAAGACTATAAATTTTCAAGAAGACATTTATAATCCTTTCAACAACCTCCAAATGGCATTTTGATAAGTATCTTTTACATTGTGTTCTCTAAAAGAACTTCAATAGAATCTTACACCTTTTTCAAAATGCATTCCAGATGTCTGCTATGGACTGCTATAAACATGTACTTTGTTATAAGCATGGTATTTTTTTTAAAAAAAAAAAAGAATTTTCTTTTTCATTGATTTTGTGCAACAGGACTATGACTATCTACATCAGCAGTTACTTTTGAAAATTGGCTCTATTCCACGTATGAGGTAAAGTAAATCCACTTTTGGTTGAAAAAAATAAAAAGAAAGTAAACACAGGAGTCAACCATGCACCAAAATATTTATAAAGGCTTAATTCAGGGGAGATGTATCATTTCACATATGAATTTAATAAAAAAAGGAACACACAAAAAATGGATCAAAACACACTATAGTCTTACTAATCCAATCAAATTCTCTTATAAATATTATTATCCTTACTGCGTGTTCCTTTTTTATTTTTATTTTTTTTTTTTTTTCGAGACCCGTAGTCCTTTTTTCTCATTCATTGAAAATGAATATGTGTGAAAATTGTAAAAACAGTTGCCAATCCCTTTGGCCATAGAAATCCTTTTTCATAATAAAATCATACACACATCATCCATTCTTCTCGTCAAGCCAAAGGATGTGGAAGTAAAAATGTCATGCTGACATGAAGTGCCACGTTAATTTTGCTTGTTAGATCATAAGGTACGAGTATATTAAATTGACACATATGAACCTATTGTCAGACATATTATGCTGTTCTGTCTCCACCTCAATAAGAGTATGAAAAGCGGACTCACAGGAACACAAAAAAAAAGGATTCATATGGTGTGTTAGGTGTGTGCGGAGTGTCATGCTGTGAAGTGATTTCATAATCATCATGACATATCCCAGGAGCCGAGATCGAGAGTATACATAGCCAATGTGGCCGAACAAAGACCACATTTTTGAGTTTTTCGCACACCGATGCTTGTCATCATTTTTTTTAAATGTAATTAAGAACAAAAAAAACCTTTTTTTTAAGATTTAAAATTCTGCCTATCGTCAGTTCGCAGACATTGTTCGAAATGATTAGATGATTGGTGCCTGAATTTTGTTGGACTTGTCTAAAGACATTTTTATCCTCCTTTATGAAAGGTGGACCGCGGTACGATGTTGACTGTATCCTGCTGAGAAGCCCGACGCCATAGATATGGTTCGATGAGATCTTTGAGCTAGCCATGTTTGTTGAAAGGCGTTATTTCGGTAGTCTTGGTTTTGATGTGATGACTTTATTTCAGAGTATGATGTCTTGTGTAGGAGTAGGAGTGACAAATAGATAAAATAATAATTAGCCTTAGAAATGTCCTCGTATTAAATAGGGACGATGGGCTTACCTTCACAATTTCATTTCTCTTTCCAGTCTCTTTCATAAAGGTTAGGTTTTGAGAAATATTTAAAGCAATAAAAAAAAGTGTTTTTAAATGTCGTTGCAATAAGAGTGCACTATTTTGGGCGATCATGATCGTGATTGATCAGGAAACAAATATTGATTGCTCAGAACTTGGACTGGGCTAGAAGTGTAACGATCAGTAACTATGAAGTGATTGTTTAACCCCCTCGTATTTGTCCCTGGGCAACTGTTTGTATATCTTTATATACGAAAATAGGCTAGATTCCAGGTACGAAAGGCCTAGATTTTTAAAAAAGTATAAGAAGGTTAGTATTCTTCGTTACTGAAATCAAAACCACTACCAAAACCCACACTACGCCATGGATAAGAAATGATACCAAGTCGATGATTTTTGGCTGTTGTACCCAGACAAAGACTGGTAACTGGAATTTAAAGACATTCTTCTCGATAACAACTGAAAGTCCAAAAAATTCCAGATTCATTCAATTAGATAAGGAGTTCATGCATTAATAAAATAGACATTTGAGGGGTTATGGAAGTTCTATAGTTGGCCTCAAGTAAGTTTAAGTCTTCAACTCGCAAAACCCTACCACTTTATTTTGGAACGGCACGTGGAAGATTTCGTGAATCTGGGACTGGATTGCTGCTTTCCAGCTGCTTGTAATATCCTTGGAACATTAAGATGACAGGATTCTGAAAGCCAGGTTCCAGACTAGAGTATGTACACCGTGTCACCATCAAACAGCTCTCTTCTGTGGAGGAGAAGGAGATCTTTTACACTCAGTTTAGTGCTGATTATGATAGTACACCACGCGACGACTTCATAATGGTAATGGTAGACTTGAATGCCAGGGTTGGCAATGACAGTGATGGGCTGATGATGAATGTTATGGAAAAGCATGATTCTGGCAATCTCAGGGACAATGGTGAACGTTTTGTTGATTTCGCGACTGTGCCACAAAGTCTGTTTGGTGTAAAAACAGAAAAATAACTTCCGACCAAATTGATCACTTTGCGATCGGTCAGCAAATTTAGAAGCAGTCTTCAGGACGTCTGTAATAGATAGGGTGCTGACAAAGGGATGGCCTGGGACCACCATTTGATGGTTGCTACGTTAAGATTATAAATCCAGCTACAGTTTGGAAATGACAAGGAAACACTCTGCCAACAGCTAGGTGACCACTTTTCATAAGGATCGTGTGCAATCAGTATAGCATGAAACCCACTTCCATCCAAAACCATTGGTATGCTGTGAATAGTGTGTTCACAGCTGGCACTGAAAGTATAGTCAGTCAGTTAGAAAGAAAAAATAGTGCTTGACTTTTCAAAGAAACTTGGGAAGGATTAAAGAAATGAAGCATTTTATAGCTTTCATCGTAGCTATACTCCAGCAGCATGGAAAAGGGAGCTAGAGTCTAGGTATCACATGAAGATGAGAGAAGTTCACCGTAACGTTTGACGTGATAACTGTAAGCTGTAACTATAACAGCGGATTGTCTACAGAAGCAAGACCATCTAAATAATTACCAAAGAGCTCACAAGAACACACTAGGCATTTTTCTTTTTGAGTTTCAAGCATAACACTAAGCTGTCAAAAAATGATCTGTGTTTCTTTTTTAACTTGCTCGAAGTGCGCAACACATCAAATTTCAGTTCAAGTTTTAAAATTTTTCCAGTTTTTAATTAACCAGCTGTCAAAATAAAATTGAAATTTAGTACTTAATTTGGGTGCGTTGAACTTTTAAATTAAATTTGGTGGCACAACAGCTCCTGAAGAACCAAGGCCTAGTGACTTACAATAACAAATAACTGAGGAAACAAAATTTTGGTGTTACGGTGTTTATACGAGCATCACGTGAGGCGACTCATTTTGAGTTCTCTCTTTTTCATCTCATTTCTACTTCTTGAAAAGAAAGAGAAGGTGAGGTGAGGCAGAAATTTAAAAAAAAAATTTAAAATGTCTGCCCCACTTTCTTTTCAAGAGATGAGAGTGAGATTCTAATAAAAGACGTCAAAATGAGTCGCCTCACGTGAAGCTAGTATGAACACCGTCTTGGATTTGCCTTCTCATTTTTTGACTGATCAAACTTAGCTCAGGGTTCTAAGATATAATTTTCATGAACATTTCTCCATATTTATTTATATCCAAGAGCTCTGATCTTACTCTGCTTAGAGCTTACTGCGGTCGCTCAAGCTTTACTCAGAGTTAAAAAGAAAAATATATATTGACTCCATAAAGTTTTATATGGTAGTGCATTGCATTGCAGTGATGCAATGGAACAAGTGAGTCGATCTAGAAGTAGATACTTCTAGAATATTAATCAGCACAGTTGAGGAAGAGTTAGAGAGAGCTGAGATACATCTTCAGAGACCGTACACGATGCGATGGTGCGCAGTATTGAAGTGAAGGCCTTATGCCCCGCAAAGGGAACCTCCGGGGAACTCACTAAAGAAGTAAGTAGGTATTTAAATGTGATTAAGTTTTTTTTGGTGCAAGAAGCAGGTCTGAAATTTGGCAGCTGCCTTCTATAATATAGTCCCGATTATCATTGTCTAAACGAAAAGCTAATGCTGATTTCACCGATGAAGTGCATTTCCATCTGAATGGCCTCGTGAATAAACAAAGTTCTTCTCGAAATTGGGACTCAGGAAATCCACACGCAATCGATGAGAAACAAATGCATCCACAATGAGCAATTGTCTATTGGTGTGGATTTTGGTAAGATGGCGGATGTAATTGGGCCTTACTTCCATGAAAATATAGGTGAAAATGCAATGACTGTAAACAGCTCTCATTACATGACAACACGCCTGTGAAGTAAGCAGAACAATTTCAAGTTTAACCAATGAATGGGACCATTTCGAGAATTGCAATGGAATGAATAAATTAATTTTTCACTGTTAACTTCACTATGAAGTTAGAAGCACAGTTCTTTTTTCAGTAACGGAGCTAGCTAGAAAATTGCATTTACCTACCTCCCAAATTTGCAGTTTTTTAATGTACTTCAAGGAAAAACTACAATTTTCTAGTAGGTAAACTAAGTTCTTGACAGTGCAAAATCAATTCCTCGATATTTTTGTCGAATTTGGACAAAATTTTAAATAATTTTTTTCCTGAAGTAAATAAAAATTACAAATTTGGAGCCTTTTTGGAAATATCTAGCTAGATCAGTACCTAAGAAGAGGACTGTTCTACAGCGGTCCTGAATCAGTCTCAATCAGGGACCAACAAACCCGTTAAACCAAGCATGAGCCCCACTCTCTCTTTTATACAAAATCAGAACACATCTAGATATAAATTGCATGCATTTATCAATCGACAACTTTTATTTTTAATAATGCAATTTGAAATCGTTTCTCAAGTGTCAGTGTCACGAAAAGAAACATTTAAAAACATTCATCGATACCTAAGAATCAAGACACCTTTGTGACACCTACATAATAAACATATACCTATATGGAACACCCCTCGAAAACAAACAACATACAATATCACGTGAGAGGTTAAGACTCAACATCAAACCTACATAAACTATACCACCCTATAAACATACAACATGACGTGTAGTGTATATTGTGTATATTGAAGATCCCTGAACAGTGTGATGCGTTGTATCAAGTACTCAAAGGATTGTCCTGATTGCACCACCAAAGCCCCTATCATCTACATACATACCTTTGGACTATCATCAGAAGCAAAAAGACGAATAAATATCGATTCATCGCACAGGAAATCTCCGAGTAAAAATCAGCAAACAATGAAAACCGTGATTTTTTTTTTGCGTTGGCCTCGAATCTGGCCACATTGAGAATGACATTCTGGTTCTTTGGTATAGTCGTCATCGTGGCAAGCCAGCTACCGATAGCCAAACCTAGCATTTGGAAGCTCTCAGCATGGCTGCATTTGTTATGAATGACAAAAGGCGGAATGAAGGGCCGGACGGGTCTACAGCTACATAGTTTCTTGTCTGCTTATGTCGCATTTTAAATAATTTCAGACTAACCTTGATATATTATCCTGTTATCATTTGAGTTTGGTGGCATAATACCACATGTTTTTCTATAACTTCCTTACTCAAAATTTTTCAATTATTATTATTAAATCGATCTCCCCAGCTTCCTATAGTTGGGCTTTGTGTATTTTACGGGTTAGAGATCAAAAACAAGGCAAGATCGAATAAAGTGAACCTTAACAACTAGTTGAAACAGCGCATTGGGCTTGCTCTCACACTTAGTATATGTTAACAAATTGAAAGCCTCCATACGCAAAATTACCAGGCATTTGACGCTTAAATTTAAAATTTTATAAAGTATTCAAAATTCAATGAGCCTTAGAAATGTTTTTTTTTTTAGACGTGTGTTTTTCCATCTGGCAATACTTTTTTTCAGATTTGGTCTTTTTGACAGCTGAACTATCTTTTATGGGGATATGTGAAGTCGCTTGTCTATGCAGATAATCCCAAGGCGATTGACGCTTTGGAAGAGAATATTCGGCGCGTAATTGCTGACATACGGTCTCAATTGCTGCAAAAATGGGTCGAAAATTTGGCCTCACGGCTAAAATTTGTTCGAGCCAGCCGCGGCGGCCCGAAAACATATTGAAAACACAATGGCAAATCCTTATCTTTATAAAAAGCTAAATTCTTGGCCATAACATTAAATTATATGCGTTTTATTGCTTCTCGCAGAAATCACAAATCAAAAAAAACACCCGTTAAAAGCTCCAGGATAGCGGCTTATCCTATATATAGATTTAAGCATTTCTTGAAACAAAATAAAATCGCCCTTTCGAGTGCAAAAATATAGAACAGTGAAATTCCTAGCACTCTGGGCCTCCTTGAAACTACAAATCTGTCCCTGGCGTTGAGTATAGGATATAGCAGTATAGGCTGGCTAAGAGTATAGAGATCATGAACCGAGTCGTTGCGCTTTATCCTCTTCCACTTTTGCAATGCTTGAGGCGCTATTGCAATAAACACTGACTGACGTGTGTGCCGCTGTTTCACTCCACTCATGTAGAACTCATGTTCTGTGTCGACTCCATCCACGTTATCCTTCCATTTCCACATATCTACCGTTGTCGTACTTGATGCCACCATTTCTTCCGTGGTTCGTGTTTCCTGGTACCAACATACGTACATACGTACAAAAAGTATGCATTGCTCGAAGTGATGCCAGTGTCACACATGTGAATCCATACGCGTTCCGGAACACAAGGGCGGAACGAAAAACTTTGCAACTTTGCGATTGCAACAAGAGTGAAACAATGCAAACACTGACAACCGTAACCGGCAAGGAGTATGGGGGAGTTATAGAGGTTTAAGAGGAGTTTGTGAAGCACAATGGTAGCCACGGCCACCGTCACCGTGGTGGAACGAAAATAAAAACCTAGGTAAACCGAGTTAGTGGATTCGATTTCCCTCCCAATAAACAGGAAGTGATAAGCGGGCTTCGAGCAAAACAAACAAAAAAAAAAAAACAAAATAAAGGAAAAATCCTTTTTTGTATCCTTATAGCACAGAAAAAATAAAAAAAAAATAGAGCAAGGCAAGGAAATAGAGAGGGAATACTCTGATGGTATGTATTTGTTCAGAATTTTTCTGTTCTTTGCTTTTTCGTGTGCACATGTTACAAAAGGACATGGCAAGGCATACCTAAAGGATGTGATCGTTGCAATCGAAGTGAAGAAGGATTAATGGCTGCATGGATGGGTACACCTTTATTTTTGAATCAAAAAAAAAAAAAAAAAAAAACGGATTTGAATAGAAAATATTTCTCATAAAATTCGTTCGAGAGATGTGAATAAACTGATGTGGATTTCTTTTGAGCTTCGTTTTTGTTGTTTTAACTATCGATTGCTTTAAATTCCTTAGAAAAATGAGGATGGGGAAGTAGAATATAAGCATTAAGGAATGAAGTTCTAGGTATGTACCTGTGCCCTTTTTATGTGGAAGTTTTTTTTTTATTAAGTTTACATGAATCACATGCAAATATCGTTCTTCGTTTTGATTAAACCCAGAAACAATTAATTAAGAAGGATTTTTTTGTAAGAAAATTTTATTCTTTTTCCTAAAAACAGCAGAGTTTAACTTTTCAAACACATTTCAAAAATGAATTTCTATAGCAACTGTTAATTGTATGTTTTAAGAAGCACCGAAAACGAAGCACAGGAACTTAGAGTCCTGTGTGTTTCAAATTAGTCCTTTACAAAAACAAGTTTCTTTCGAATTTTATATTTCCTTTCAGCAAAATTTTATTTGTTTCATACGGTTTGACTTAAAATTGATAAGAAATAATATAACATTAAATTGAAAAATTCCATACAATATTTTTTAAAGTTTTTTGCTTTCAAAACTTTGAATTGAAAACAAAAATACTGGGTTTAAATAACTTTAATAAAGAATTATTAACAAAAAATCGTATTCCTTTTTTATAGCAGCTTAATTGTGCAACAAAATACCTACATTTCATGAATCATTACGATAACTTCGGAAAATAGTATTTTAAAATTAAATACTACTAAATGTAAGATGTAATTAGCTATATGTTTCATTAAAAATAACGAAATTTTCAACAAAAAATGGAGGATACCCATACGCCATAGTGAACGGAATTGAACTGAATGGCTAGGTCTGAAGAGGATATGAGAAAAGTAAAGCTTACGGGTGCTTTCCTCAGAAAAAAAGCATTATTAAAGTATTTTTCTATTACCACTTGAAGTGTCGAGAAGGTTTCGGTAACAAGAAATAGTTAAATTGAAAAATGTACTGAAAAAAAATTAAAAAATATTTGCAAAGTTGTACCAAAGATTTCTTTGTTTTAAATTACTTAAGCAGCCGTTTTCCTTTAAAGGTGGCAAAGTACTTGTGAGTAGATGAAAACCCTAATCTAGTACTATCAACTGCACATGCTCTCATGGCGAGTAGATACATTTTACATGGAAAAGCAGTTTGATGCGTTCCATTGAAAAAAGCTGGCAAAGTACTTGTAAGTACTTCGCCATCTCTAAAGGAAAACGCCTATTAATGCCAAATTTTACGAAAGTCTATAAATTATTTTAAAAGCCATTTTGCCTTTAAGACGACAGAGGTCTATTATTATTATTGGTTGAGCTATCGTTCACACATTTTTTCTCATAAAAGTATATCATTTAAAAGGAATTTTACCTACAATATCTTTCAAAGCAGTTCCGTTCAAATCACTGTATAATATTTTGATGCATTTTAGTGTGAAAAAAAGTTCTTGTGAAGTATGGGAAAAAATGGGAAAACTCTAGCTCAACCAATAACAACGAGATGTTTATCGTGATTTTCGATTTTATGTTAATTTTGATCTCCAAAATTTGAAGTGAGTTTTTTCTTGAAGTGTATAAAAAACTGCAAATTTGGGGTGTAAGTGCAATTTTCTAGCTGGCTCCGTTACTGAGAAAAAGACTGTTTTGCTAACTTCACAGTGATGTTAATAGTGTAAAAAGATTTTTTTTATTTTTTTTTGTACACACAAAACTGCAAATTTTGGACACAACTGCAATTTCCTATCTTACTCATTTCCTGAAAAAAGTACATGTACTTCACAGGGAAGTTAGCAGTGTATAGTGGGTTACACTCACTATTTGGAGAACTGCAAAATCCGGAATAGAAATGCATTAAAATAAATTGGTCTAGCTTAAAATTGTTCTGCTAACTTCACAGACGTAAATGTTAGCCTTGTTTCACTCTTTATTGACCAATATTTATGAACTCAACTATTTCGAAACGCATACTGAGTTTTAAAAAACAAAAATCACAAAAATTCCTTCTAGATAGAAAGTGTTGTTACACTACACAATATTATTATTTATCTATGTCTATTTAAACTAACAAGTTGAAATAATATAGCGTACCAAAATTTTCAAAGCTTCTGTATTAGCAAATGACTACAATTTGTAACGCAACTATTTCACTATATGTACTCGAAAATTAAAAATTGATTATTTTGGAAGTACCATTAATAACCTTTTTTGTAATGGTTTTCCCGCCAAAGGTAGCCTTCATTGATTTATTTTTTTATTTTCATTGTTTTTTTTAAGAAAAGTCGTGAAGCTATATTTTTGAAAAAAAATAAGATTTTATAAAATTGCTTAAGGAAGTTATTTTCTAAAAAACTATTTTTGTGTACTTTTTCTTTTCTTTTCTTTTTCTGGTAATAACATGGCTAATATTGGTATACAGATTTGAAGATTAATATACTCTTTTAGTTTTTAAACTGATTCATCCAACGATAAGCACTCAAAAATGTATATCACTGAAAAAAGTTTAAAGAAGGGAACAATTCCATTAGTTTATGCTAGTTTCGAATTAAAATGTTTTTTTTAGCAAAAATTTGATTTTGGAATTATTCCCTTCTTCAAACTACTAACGGATTAAATTTGATAAGGATTGCTGGTAAAATATTTATGAGTGTCCAAATAATAGAAAATATAAGTTACATAGTATTATGTATTATGTATTTAATTTTTCTGAACATGCCTAACATACGCTTTAAATTCTTCATCGATTTGATGATGTGTGTTTTAGAACATTTTCCTCAAAATCCATAAAAAAAAAGTGAAACAAATTTTTATGGTTTGAATTTTACAGGCAAAACCTAACAAATATAATAATAACGGGTGATTTTTTAAGAGGTTTAGAACTTAAAAAAAAAAAAAACACAAAAAATTCGAAAAAAATGAATGAAATATTTATTTGAATCGATAGTTTGAACCTTACAATTTAATGTTTAAAGATAATTTCATGCAAATGTTGACCGCGGCTGCGTCTCAGGTAGCCCATCCGCTGAGTCCAATTTTGGCATACTCTTTCACACATATCGGCCGGTATCTCACGAATGAATGCATGGATGTTGGCTTCTAGTGCGTCAATCGAACCGGGCTTGTCCCTATAGACATTAGCCTTGACATACCCCCACAAAAAATAATCTAATGGTGTCAAATCGCACGATCTAGGCGGCCAATTGACCGGCCCGAAACGTGAAATTAACTGTTCACCAAACTCGCCTCGCAATTGCGCCATTGTTTCGCGTGCTGTGTGGCATGTGGCACCGTCTTGTTGAAACCACATATCATGCAAGTCAAGAACTTCCATTTCGGGCAAAAAAAAGTTTGTTATCATCGCTCGGTAGCGTTCACCATTGACAGTAACGCTGCGATTCGCATCATCTTTGAAGAAATATGGCCCAATAATGCCGCCGGCCCATAAACCGCACCAAACAGTGGCTTTTTCGGGATGCATTGGTAGCTGTTGCAATGCTTCTGGCTGATCTTCACTCCAAATACGGCGATTATGCTTATTTACGTACCCATTCAACCAAAAATGAGCCTCATCGCTGAACACAATTTTTCGATAAAAAAGCGGATCCTCGGCCAGCTTTCCAAGAGCCCATTCACCAAAAATTCGGCGTTGTGGTAGGTCAGCTGGCTTTAGTTCTTACACCAGCTGTATCTTAAAAGGCTTTACGCCCAAATCCTTCCGCAAAATTTTCCACGTAGTGCTGTAACAAAGGCCTAACTGCTGGGAACGGCGCCGAATCGACATTTCGCGGTCTTCTGTCACACTAGCTGATACGGCCGCAATATTTTCTTCACTACGCACAGTACGTAAACGTGTTGGTGGTTTAATGTCCAACAAAGTAAATTTGGTGCGAAATTTGGTCACAATCTTCGGAATAGACTGCTCAGAAGGTCGAGAATGCCGACCATAAAATGGAAGCAGCGCGCGATGAACATTTCGAACCGAGCACGAATTTTGATAGTAAAATTCAATAATTTGCAAGCGTTGTTCATTTGTAAGACGATCCATGGTTAAATTGCAAACCAAACTGAAGCTGTTTGACAGTGACACAAGGTACTAAACACACGTCAGCTGTCAAAACCAGTGTTGCCAAAACCAAACCAGCTAAAAAATCACCCGTTATATATGTATAAAACTGCTAATTTTTGATATGTACCTATGTATCTACCTATTGAACATTGTATTCAAAAGTTTTGGTTTAAGTCAATTTATTTATGTACTTTCTGTTTTCACTACTTTCGATCTTCAAGTGGATACCTACCTTTAGGGATAAATACAGTTTTTTAAGGTCGATAGCACAGATCAACACTAATACTTCCCTTGCCTGTTTACCTGAACCTTTACTCAATTCACAAGACATGTATTAAAAAAACGACTGACCCTATGACATTTCAATTCCGTCAAAATATGTAGGTACACTCCAATAACAATCTTCAATTCTAATCGGCTTATAAATCAATTGTTTTTATTGATAAAAAGCAATCAATTCTACAAAGTAGCACCATATGCACACACCGTGTCATCTTGTCTGGACCTTCATATACCCGCGTCTCGTGCCTATTTGTTTGTCTACTCTAGTCATCTGGCCAGGACATCAATAAAAAAAAAACTCGAAGAAAAACCAAATTCTTACCAAAAAAAAATAGCACTCATTTTTACGATTTTTTATAAAATCATATAGAAAAAGTACAGGAATTGCCCAATAAATCTTTGATCCTTAATCAAGGATATCACATGTCTTTAATCTCATCTTTCCAATATGACGGACTATCTGTTTAAAGGTAGACTTGTTGTTCTGATGCGTTTCTTTCAAAAATGAACTCCATACTCAGGAGATCCTTTAAAAAGAAATTTCAGCTTATAACATTGGATTTCCGCAGACTCCTGGATCTTAGATCCTTTATCAAGATTTTCTTTATATTTGAGCATTCTTATAATAGTCGGTTTGGTATTGAAAAATTGGTTCAAAAAATTAAAAAAGGAAAAAAACTATTTCATACTCAATTTGACATCACACAGAAATTTCCTTGTAATTGACAAATCTTCTTACACTATGAACATTCTTATTAGCCAACAATAGTATGATCCTTGTTTATATCCTTGTGATTAAAAAATTACCAATATCAGGTTCTGTAATTTGAACGATAGTTGGGCGATAAGGTATCGCATCTAGTATATAAATGGTTATACCTACTCTTACAAACACCAAACACTGCATATTGCACAATTCCAAGGAAAAAGAGTCCTTAGTCCTTTTCTTTATAATCTTGAATATGAAAATGTGTATTTTATGCAACTTTGAAATAGATTTTGTTTTTTTTTTTTTTCAAAATCAAAACAAGGATCCAATTACGGATAGTCGAAGGCGGTAGTTAAGGTGGCTGCTGGCGGTGTCGAATGAAACAAACAAAAGGATGCTTGCACTGATATGATGATGGCGTCATTGATGACAGCAGTGAAGAGGGTTGTTCTTCTGTTGGCAAAATAAGATAAAATTTCAAATTGAATTTTGGTCTAACTGGGATGTTGATGATTATAAGTAAGTGATTAGAAACTCCTTTGTCAGAACAATGAAATTCAATTGAATATTGATGAGAACAAAAGTGTTAGAACATCTTAATGCAAACGTACTTTAAGGCAATTCACTCTAAGAAGAAAAAAGTGACAAGTGTTTGGATTTTAAGAAAACCTATTGAATCTCGAGTTTCTCGAGTGATTTTCAAGATAAAATATTTTACTCGGGTGACCATATTGCATGTCCCGTATGAAACTGCACTAATATTTTTTCTTCAAGCCTATATTAAAATGATCATCAGTGATTTTAAATTTTGTCTTTTCTCTTAATATTGATAAAATTTTCTACAAGGATCAAAGTTTTGATCTGAATTAAATGAGTGAATAATACGGCTGTTATTGCTAATAAATAAATATTTTGACAGATGATAATGAATAAAACTTTGACGTTATTATTTTTGACCTGTTAGTTACTTGTCACTTCCATAATATTCCTTGCGCAGAAAAATATTCCATGAAATCAAAGAACTACGCTTTTGGCATTGAGGGGTCTGATTTTTAACCACAGAAACTAAAAAAAAAGATAGAAAACCTTGTTTGTCTTTAAGGTTTTCTAACAAAGCAAAAAAAATAGTTTAAAATACAACTTTGAAAGAAAGTTGGTTTCGGAGGGTGAAACGTGCACACTAAGGTCTATCATTTTCGTTGATGGGGTATCTTTGATTACAGGCGTAGCACCGCGCCCCGCCGGCCGTAGGTGAGTTTCATTTAAGGACCACCGAATCCCAAGGTCCCAACTGAAAACTGGAACACGAGAGGAGTTGAGTACTAGCAGTTCATATTTGTCAATGGAGTCAAGTGTCTTTCAGATAAGCTGCGACCGGCGAATCGCGAATTTAATTTGCTTCGGTAATTCCAAGTGCAAATATCAACAAATTCTTTATTTTTAACTTTTCGATAAAGTAAATAAGCAGTCCTATCTTTGAATTTAAAATAGAGGCTATCGAAAACTTATTCATAATCCCCAACATCAGGGGGCATTCCATAAAACTGCAAGTGAAAAATGTGTTCGAATTTAACCTCAATTTTGTTAGCACTCATTTTATTTGTTTATTTTGTATGACCACTCATATGAAAGAAATTTAAAATTAGTGACAGTTTGCAATTCACAGTACGCTTATCGCTGCTCATGTTAAAGGCACTTAAGGTATGCTCTTGAAGGCTGCGTTCCAGGTTATTCAAAATGATTCCGTTCAGCATCTATGCAAATGTTGCTTTATAAAGTTTCTAAGAAATATTCTAAGAAATATTTTTGTTATTTTACTAGGCCAGCTCCAGCTTCAAGGTCTCAGTGATGTCTCACAGTGCCACAGTGCCTTAGTTTGAAAGGCATTAGAATTAAATGACTATAGTTTAACTTTGAGCTCTAGTCTAGCTTTAAAATAGTTCTAATAGTCTAAAAATAAAATTTAATTAAAAAAAAATTAATAAAAAGGTACCAATCGCGCTACATCGGCAAAATGCAAATTTGCAAATTTTGTCGTCTTAAGCTTTCAGAACTTTCTGCAGAGCTTTCTGCAGGTTCTAAGGAACAAAGCTAAGACTAATCAATCTGCAATCGTTGTTCGTAATGAAGAAGATGGCGCATGGCAAGTTAGTGGTTATGTAATATTTCCATAATTAATAAGATATTAAGGATATTCATACAACTTCGTGAAACCCTAGATAAGTTTACAAATTGGATAAGTTTATCTTTTGGTTAACGAACTGTCAAATTTTTTTATGGGAAATGATATACACAATTTGGTTAAACTTATCAAAGGATTTTGTTGCGTAAAATTATCCAAACTAGTTAAACTTATCCAAACGTTATTGTGACTCTTATTCTGATTGAATTACGTAGCATTTAATCAAATGTATAAAAAAGGTCGTTCATACAAACTTTGCGTAAACTTATCATTTTACCCAAATTGTAAACTTACGACGTTGCATGAATACACTTATTTTCTACCTTTACACAGCAGAACTAATATCAGTTAATCAAAGGTACTACGGGATCACAAGATGACCCTGCTATGCCAGCACAGCCCTCTTGTGATGTGGAGGGAGTCAAGAGGGAGTGCCGTAGTGACTGGTTGTACCAAATTCGCGGTAAGTCATTAGTGCATTGTTACACTTTTCATTAGATAACCAAAACCTTACCAAGGTGAGATTGCCTCTGCAGGCCAATAACATTAGGTAATTGACTTAACACGCTTCCAATGGTGGTGCATGGACAGAAATGGGGGTTCTTTCACTAGTACATGGCAGGGAGAACCCTCATACTGTCAGGTGTGGTAGGCCATACCGTTGAATTAAGCCTTAATTGGCAGGTGTCCACTTAAAACCTACTTTCATTCTGCCCAAAATGCAAGATCACAATAATATTTCATGGACTCAAGTATAACTTTTGAACGGGGACATTTTCCTGAACAAAATTAAATATCTAAGCGCTATGGATCTGTATGGGTGTGATTTTTTGCTTAAAGGATTTTGTAGATGTTCTTCTTTCAGGCCGTGTTTTTCGGGAGGCGGAAAAACACGGGAAACAAATGTTATATCATTTTAAAAATTAATTTTAATAAAAATTTAAAAAAAATTTTCGCTAATCTGTATCAGATGAATAAAATCTTTCTGAATCGGTTGTTGGCAAAATATATTGTACTAACCTCTAATGAGAACATCTAAAAGAAAACATATACCGCCCTTTTCAAAGCCAGTAGAACAATATTATAGATAATATGAATTTTGTACAGAACTGAGAACCACCTGATGCGTTACAATTTACAAAGAGTGACATATTTGAACTCGTGCATCACATCAAACTAAAATTCTCAATACAGTTTCACGGTCAACCATTCCTGGTTATAGTATAAAGTCCATTTGTCGATCAGTTTACATGAATTTTTGTCCAAATGTCCAGCTAAATTGGTCATTTTTACCACTACGCCACTTTTAAGGTGGCTTAAATCTTTAAAAATTATGTATACAGGATGTTTTGAAGAATATACGTGGGAAAGCATGGTGCATATAGTCATGGCCCCCTGAAAACCTGCTATCAAACAATGTACTATATATTGTCTTCCAAGGCGTCAATCGTCTTGGGCTTATCTGTTTAGACAAGCCATTTCACATAACCCCACAGCACGAAATAGATGCCCTCACCAAAAGTTTCCTTCAAAAGATTGATAGCTTCACGATGAGTTGCGCGAACCGAACCATTATTTTGGTAATAAATTTGCACGATTTACAAACGTTGTTTAGGAGTTAGTCTATTCATTGAAGAGTGGCAAACCAAACCTAGCATAAATCCAAATGACAGCTGTCAAAAAGACCAAAACCGAAAAAAGTATTGCCAGATTGAAAACCACACGTCTAAAAAAACACCCTTGACATATTTCACTTCTACTACGAACTCCGCTCTGTCTGCAATGTCAGCCAAGCAAACACCATTGTTAATCTGAAACCTGAATAAATAACCACCTGCATTTGGTAAGGCCTTGGGCATTGGATTAGTGGTCACCTGATCTTCGATACGATCATTTTACGATAAGTATAGAATTCGTTGAGTGTAAATTTTTACCGAAATGAGATTAAAATAGGTCTTACATTATGGCTTGACCAAATATGAATATGTGGACTATTTGTGTTTTAATTTATGCATAACAAAAGAAAACAATCCTAGCAAAATAATATACGTATACACACAATGCAACAACTGTTATTGTAGAATACTCCCAAACAAAAAGATTCAAGCGCCAGGATTTACTTAAATAATCACATGTCCTTTCTATTCTTGTGCAATATGCTTAAAAACAAGACAAAGATTTGTTGATGCATGCAGGGAATATATGTGCATTGTTTTCATTGCATACTTAGCATTAGGATCGTTTAACATAGAAAGCATATAATATAAAATGAAGATTGGATCTCACAGTATTAAGTCTTTGTTTTCTTCTTTTTAGTTTGCAACGAAAAACATATTGTTTTCAACAATGGATATGAGATTGATTTGAGATAACAAGTTCATTAGTTTTATAAAAGATAAAATTGATTTGTATTCTTTTACAAATAACTACAAATGAATAGTTAAGAAGCATTTGTTTCAAATTGAAAAGATAATGTTGGAATTAGGCCTAAGCTAGCTATAGGTTAGTCTCATTTAGAACAAAACTAAAACAGTCGATTGGCAACACTTGATTGGTTCATCTTGGAGTAGGGGTATCGGATCTTCGATCAATAATTCATATAAAATATCTTTAAGCCACCTATACGTTCCGGTAGTCTAAAATATAAAAATGTCTATCACTCTGGAACTGGAATAACATGAATTTTTTCTCAAATTCAACTTGGTAACAACTTTATCGGCTTGGAAAAAGATTCTATCGAGTTTAACATTTTCTACTGAAAAATCTTAATATATCTTGCCCCAACTGTAAGAACCATTTTATAACTCTTGATAGATGATAAGTTATCCAATTTATCAGTTAAATGGTAATCGAATATTTTTTTTTGGAAAAAACCGTTTTTCAGATAATTTTCTCTTCCATTTCATGAAATGGTGAAAGAAGTTTTTGTTCAAATACCAGAACTCAGTTATTTATATTTCGTGATATTTATGATTAACTTAATTTAAGGTGGAAACACATGTCACAGGCCAATTTTTACTGTAATACTTTGCCGGTTCCTTAAAAGCTAAAAATATCAGTAGGTATACTCACCTAATAACCAACTTATCCTTACTTACTTACTAGGTAAGTATTAGTAAGTATAATAAATAAATTTAAAATTTCTTGAATCCGTGCGTTCGTGCTGTTCAACAGTTTTCTTATTTCGCTTTGCCATCAATCCTATTTCCTCTTTATGCATATATTTTTTTTCTTAGGTCAAGGATAGAGCAACAAAAAGCAACAACTAAACTACTTTGTCATGGGCTAGAGAAATGCATGCTTTAAGGCACTATAGTAACGAGCACAGAAGCAAGCTTCCATTATCACGTAATATAGTACAGGGGATATCATATAATATACCTTGTGGGTCCATAGTCCACTGTAGCACCTTACCATTCCATACTATGTTCTCTATATTCACATAACACCGCCGAAGTCTCGAATTAAAATCCAGCACAACACAAGATGTGTACATACATAGGTACAAGAGCTGAGAATGCTACATTTTGAAACGGAAAAGAAAAAGGAAGCCATTATTCAACGGTATCACACAAAATCCTTCTTTGCTTCTTTATTTTTTTTTTTTTTTTTTTTTTTTTTTGTTGCCGCCCCCAAGCTTACTAACTACATATACGAGTATACTGTACTACTGTTTTGTTTTCTTGTTCTGTGCTCTCTACCGCCATACATCCTTTTATAATTCTCTTTTCACAAAGTACGACTGTGTGTGCCCCCTGAACATAATAAAGCCCCACCAGCAGCATCCTGGACAATGTAGCAATCCTTGTACAGATTGTTAAAGTGGACAACCTAATAATACACGTTGTACGGCTCGACTCATACATAATGCATTTGTAAGCTCCTAGAGGTCGCAGCAGGTTATGGAATGGGACTATACTGATACTGACGGTATTTTTCCTTCTGCTGGTAGGTACTTGGACAGTTCATCTTTTTATTTTGTTCCGGTTTTAGCGTAATTTTTATTTCTTGATTCTAAAATGGTTTAAGTATTGCTGTCGTAAAAAATTATATGAAAACATTGCTTTAGAAATAATAATCAAAGGACGATTACAGAAGTGAGTGCTTGTCTTCATAGTCGTTTCAACTAAAATTTGAAAACAAACTGTGTTGGCAGCTAGGCGTTTTAGATGAGCTAAGACCAAAATTCGAAGAAAGCACATAAAAATGTACTTAACTTAATTTGAAGCAAATTATAATAGCCTTCTTACACCGAACCAAAATCTCGATTTTAGGCAACAAGATTTCAAAATCTACTTGAATCGTTTACACCACACATAATCTTGATTATGTCTGACATTTCAAATGATTTTAAGTGCACATAGGAACTTAAAAAAAATAGATCCATTGCAATCAGTCAAAGTCCCAGGACACAATTTCTCATATTTCACTTTTTCTTTGAATTAAATATAAAATGGACCCCAATCTGTTTACACTGTACTCATAAATATAAAACTTTTTTTCTCTCTTCTCTCTCCTATGGGGAAACTGTTATACGGGAGAGAAAAAATAAGTAATTAAATGTAATTGTGAATAGGGCAATTTGATTTTGATGAGATTTTGGCATTTGGCTCGAAATCTAGATTTTTATTTGTTGTGGAAAGGCTATAAAGCTACTAATCGGCTCTGGACCTTTGGCACCTCACAACTATATGATAAATATGAAAAAAAAAGAAAATGCCTCTAATTGGTTAGAATTTGTCAGAAACGGTCAACTAGTCCTAGAAATTGGTCAGCCCTAGATAACTTGCCATAATGGCTTAAGGTTTCTCAAGGTCACGCGCGGTCCTATGCCAAAAATCGTTCGTGACCTAGAAAAAACTTTAAAAAATCGTAAGAAAAAATTTATAACTGACTAATTACTGAAACTAGCTGGCCTTTAATATAGGTCTTAGAGCCTTTCGGGTGGTATTTATTTTTGGCAAAATATAGCAATGACCTTGAACAGAAACTAAAAAATTCATGTAAAAAAATCTATGGCTGACCAAATATTACAACCAAGCTGACATATATCTATCTAGCGGTCCTTGAGATGCAATACAATTTTCTTAAATTTCCCATACATGAAACTCCACAAAAATTAAGAAATAAATGTTTTATTGCTTAAGTATTTGACTAAAAATAATTTTTCTATTTATTTTCTTGAAAATCCTTTTACTTGCTTAAATTCAATATGACATTATTTGTAGTACCGCTGTGAGGCAATTATAACAAATAAAACTCCCACATATTTTTATTTTATAGTCGTTTACTTCAAAGTTGAAATTCCTTCGCAATCGAATTTTTCCGCCATATTTGTGTTCTTCCCTTGTCCCCTCAACTTTCGACTTAAATTTTTTTGCAAATTTTTGTTAAATAAATTTTAAAAACAAAAAAGTCATGGTCTCATAAATTTAAATTTTAGAAGAGGAGTCTATTTAACATTTTTTTTAACAACAAATTTCCTTGCACAATGCACAATTGCACGGGCACATACAGAAGTTATTGCAGTTCCTAAGAGTTCCAATGATGGAAATACCAGAAGGCTTACTCTTAAAGAGAAGGCTTTCAGTAACAAATCACTTTAGAAGAGCTGAAAGTCAACATTTGAAATCGAAGTTAAGTTTTAACTGGGACACTTCAAAAAATCAAAATGTTACCAAAAGAGCCGATGAGAGTTTGAATTACATATGATGGTCCCCTTTCTCGAGGTTCAAAAAACAGGGTTTTTTATTTTAGATATGGCCGCCCCACCATATCATTTGCTGTCTTAGGCCTAGTTCACAGTTCCCGTGCGCAAAAAAAATTTTATGCAAAAATTCTTGTACATCAAAAATATTTGAGGTGCGAAATACAAAATTAATTGTTTATATGATTAGTTTACAGTTTCATGTAAGAAAAATCATTGATGTATGGATTACCATGCAAAATAATGGACCGGCAATTGTTTTGCAAATGTGGTGAATAAAATAGTTTTTTTTTCTTCACCTGAGGGCAGTATTTGCCTGCAAATGGTTTTTGCATCCAAACATAAATTATTTTCATTTTCAGACATATTCTTTATTAATTTAGGGTTAATTAATGACTCAATGTGTGGCTTAGGCCAAGGCAAACGTTTTAAGTCTTGAATATTATTCAATATGGTGTACAAAATAGGTGGAAAACGTTTTGCCCATTCAAATTTTTTTTTTTTTTTTGTAAGGGAACTGTAAACTATGCCTAAATCAATTGGCACAAAATTTCAACCTTCTAGGTATAATGGAAGGCGGTGCTCAAAAGACTTACTTTTCTTAGGTTTTGCAAAAAAATGCCCTGCATAAATGTGGGTTTTAATTTTGGTTGAGCTAACGCAAATTCGTGTTAGATTTTTTGGGGGATGATTTCAGCTTTTATTTTAAGAAAAAAATTGTATGGGGGCAAAAATTCTTTCTCCCCTCCCTGAGACAATGTGGGCAGTTATTGAAAAATTGACATAAAACGAAAAAAATATTTGAAATCAACGAAAGCACATACAATAGTGTGTTATAGTTTTCTTCAAGCCACAACAGCTCGTGAAGAACCAAGGCCTAGTGACTTACAACTCTCAACCATTCCTGTGTGCGTTTTTTTGGCAGGAATGGAGGGGACCTACAATTTTTTGCCGAGTCCGAACGGCTAGATGAGAAGCACTTATTCATGACAAGTATACTCTTGGAGGATTTGTCAGTTCCTCGCAAGAGGCAGTACCTCGCGAAAAAAAAAAAAAAACATTTCTGTTTTTAGGTGGCAGCGGCTGGGAATCGAACCCAGACCTTTGGCATGACAGTCCTACGCACTAACCATCATGCCACGAGGTACTACAAAGAATATAGGTTTTGAAAAATTAAATTTTAATAAAAATTTTTTGGAAAAAAAATTGTAATTTTTTGTTTAAAGGTTGATTTTTTTTCAAAATTTTGCGTCATTAAGTACCACTGTTTTTTAATTTCAATGCTCTTATCCATTTTTAGTCAATTATTGAAAATCAAACGTAAAAATCTTTCTTAGTTTTTGAGAAATTAAAAAAAAAAAACAAGAGATACTTTTTCCCGTTGCATGTTTTTTTAGTAATACTTATGACAAAAAATTACCATTCATTATTAATCCCGTTTTAATAGTAAAAATTGAAAAGAGCATTGAAATGTAAAAACACAGTGGTGCTTAATCATGCGAAATTTTGAAGAAAAAAAAATCACAAATTTTTAAAAGTTTTTTTTTTTTTTTAATTTCTCAAAACGAAGGGAGATATAATTTTTTTCTTTGAATAAAACCAGTATTCAACAACAGGCAATTTTTTAGCAAAACTTAAGAAAAGTAAGTCGCTTGAGCACCGCCTTCCATTATACCATTGAATAATTACACATAAATAATAATAATAATAATAATAATACAATAATCATATATGTCATGATAAATGTCAAAAGAGCGGCAAGAAATATGGCGTCGTTTGCTGTCCCTGTCGCTCTACTTTTGTAGCGTCCCTGTTGAAAAACCCTTTACCTAGGAGGTTCAAATTTTGGCCGTTAACACGATTGATCTAGGTAACGAAATTCTATTTTTTTGGACTACCCTAGTAGCCATGGACACTAAACCGATAACATTTTCCAACTAATTAGTGATTAGTGACTATGAGCGTGGCCTCATTATTTTTGTATCTTTTGTTTTTTTTTATAACTCAGCGCTTTTTATATGCAAATCTGTTCAACACATCAGTAGTTCTTATTTTCATTTCTATACAAGCAACTCCCCACCTTCACAACATCGGCAACAACCGACCAACATTAGCCTTGGTTTCCTTTTGTTTCGTTAGGAATGTTTTTTTTTATTCGTATCCTCAAGTGATTGTATCCTTAGATCACATACCAACAAATACTTTATACTTATATGTGAAAATGGAAAGAGAATGATGATGACGATAAACCTTCTCATGCATTTGCAATTTTCTTTTGTATTGTCAACGACACAGGACAAATACAAGGACGACACGGGGTGACAACTCCAATTTGCATATCTCTCAAAGTGTTAGCCACCGGGTGACAGACATTAAATAATTAAAAAAAATATTGTGTACTACAGCAGAAACGATCCGCAATAGGTAACTATGCACAGCACATACAAACATACATGCATACGTTGATGGTAAAAAAAAGTGTTTAGCTTTTTTTTTGAAAAACGTATTTCCTACTTTTTTTAAACTTTTTTTTTTTGTGTTAAATAAAAATACTCATTTGTTGGTTGTATACACTCATACCTCCTATCCTATTACACACAGAAGAAAAAAACATAAACTCTCTCGATTTTCGTTTCTTTATTCTTGCTTTGTATCTATTTAAGTGATAAGTAATTAATGAGCCATGTCAATAGGAATTGAGTTGTTTTCTGCCACCATATACCTTTAACAAGTTACATACCAGAGCACCTGACTCTTTTAAGGGTTTAGTTGAGTATATATTTTTCTAAAAGCGGTAAACAGAACACCCACTGCCCAGCAGGGGGTGCTCCTGCTATAATCCCTGCAGGACTCCAGGTACATGAATGGATTCAGAATTCCTGCTAATCGACTGCAGATAGTATCGCCGCAGACCTGGCTCAATGGGGGTGCTACCAAAAAAAGAAGATACTGATTGGCTTATCTAATGTAGAACAAAGTAGGATGTGATTGTTTTCATGCAGGACATCATGCAGGCGAATTTCGCTTTAGTAAAAAAGGTATATACATATTCTTTTTTCCAGTAATAATATGTCGGCAAGTTCAGACATCATCATTTTTGTGATATTTGAAATGTCTCCATTTAGCTAGATGAAATGTATTTCAGTTCCTTATTCAATAGCGCAAAAATACCGACAAAGAAGGATACTGCATAAATCAGGATCCTGGGGTTTAAATAAAGGTCACACTCATTGGGAGTACGTTCTAAGAAATTAATTTTGAATGCGGTTCCTGTGGTTATGTGATATCCAAACATGCTCGGTAATATCAATTTTGACTTTTTTTTAATACAGAAGTAGAATCAAGAAAACGAATACGTTTGGAACTATATACATTATAGAGATATAAAACTAAAACATTGAGTGATTGTCTTTTTTTTGGAAAATAATGAGGGATACATTGGTTCCCTGATTAGAGCCTGATCTTCTGCAGTATGATGTCAAAGTTATGCTCTGGGTGTTTATTGCACAAGTCTGAAAGGAAGGCATTTTCGGATGAATATAGTAGGTAGGTACATCCTCCAAGAAAAGGCAATAGATAATTTTAATACATACGTAATACAGTGCTATCATGCCAAAGGTATGGGTTCAATTCCCAGCCGCTGCCGCCTTAAAACAGAAATGTTTTTTTGCGAGGTACTGCCTCTTGTGAGGAACTGACAAATCCCCCAAGAGTATACTTGTCATAATAAGTGCTTCTCATCTAGCCGTTCGGACTCGGCAAAAAATTGTAGGTCCCCTCCATTCCTGCCAAAAATACGCACACAGGAATGGTTGAGAGTTGTAAGTCACTAGGCCTTGGTTCTTCACGAGCTGTTGTGCCACCAAATTTATTTATTTATTTACGTAATACAGTGATAAAGGCAGCTGGGATTCCAAAGAAATAGGATCCACACAGCAAGCTTGCACTCCTTCAGATGGTAAAACCACCAACCAAATCTATAAAAAGCAAATCAAAACAAGAGACGTATAAAACGCCTTAGACGTGAAAACACTCCCATCAGGGACCAATGTTAATTACGAACATTTTCCTGAAGCGATAAAATTCAGAGCTCAAGTGTGTCAAGTGAAAAGAAATTGTGAACCTCCTCAAAGAAGCAACTCATTGAACGCGCTTTAGCCAAGCCGGTGCTACGAAAGTTTTCAGAAAAAAAAAATAAACCAGAAACTATCCGTTGTAAAGTGCATTCACCGGCTACAGACTTCAAAATTCAGCAGTCAAATCATCAAAGAGATAAAAAAAAATCCAAGCGAAAGCCAAAAACACCGTAGGCTGTCAAAAAGCGGTCTCCCCAGAGAAAGATTTAAATGTGATGAACCTATACCGGAAAAATTATCATGATAGTTAACTATCAAGATTGAAAACTATCATGGCAAACAACTATCATGATAGAAAACATAAAACTATCGTGCAGGCTTTAAAGATAGATAGTGAGTAGACCCACCTTTGTATGAAATGGCAGAGTTGCCACTTGCCACTGATAGAAAACTATCATGATATAAAACATTCATGAAAGAAAACATTCATGAAAGAAAAAATTTATAGAAAACTATTTAGATAAAAAACTATCATGAAAGTTAACTATAATGATAGAAAAGTTACATGCTGGAAAAGTGTCATGATAGAAAACTAGTATGATAGCATTCTATCACGATGAAAACTTAACGAAGAAATTATATTTACAAATGATTTATGATTCTCCATCCGACTACGGCACTGTATAGCAGCTCGTTATAGCCAAATGAAGTTCTAGGTTTCGAGCCAAAAGCCCAAAACTCATCAAAATCAACATTTTAAGATTAATATCTAATAATCTAGTAGATTTCCACTAAATCTTCTTAAAATCAAATTGGCCTATTCACAATCACACTTAATTACTAATTTTTTCCCTCCCGTATAACAGTTTGTCCATAAAAGAGAGAAGATAGAAAAATGAGTTTATATTTATTTATGGGTACAGTGTAAATAGATGGTGGTCCTTTTTATGTTTTATTCAAAGAAAAAGTGAAATATGTGCAATTGTGTCCTGGGACTTTGACTGATTGCAATGGATCTTTTTGTTAAGAGTTCCCAAGTGCACTTTAATGTACTTTTGAAATGTCAGACAAAATCTAGATAATGTGTGGTGTGAACGATTCAAGTAGATTTTGAAATCTTTTTGCTCAAAATCGAGTTTTTGGTTCGGTGTGAAAAGGCTATTATACAGTGATATAGAGCATGATAATAGTTTTCTGCAATGATAATTTTCTATCATGATAGTTTTCGATCGTGATACTTTTCTATCATGTGAATTTTCTATCATTATTAATAACATTTTATCGAATGCAACTTTCTCTCATGGTATTTTTTTAATCATTTTTCTAACATGATAGTTTTCTCTCATAAATATCTATCTATCACGATATTTTTATTTTATGATAGTTTTCTATCATGAGAGTTTTTCCCTCTATCATGATAGAAAAGTTGCAATCGATAGAAAGTTATCAATCATGATAGAAAAGTTGCAGGATAGAAAGCTATCTTGCTAGAAAACTGGCATGATGGAAAAAAATAATGATAAAAACTACCATGATAGAAAACTATCATAATAGCAAAATATCATGGAAAGAAACTATCATGATAGAGAAATATCATGATAGCAAATAAATTTGATAGTAAAGTTGTATGAAAGAAAACTATTCATAATACAAAAGTGGCATGATTGAAAACTATCATGATAGAAGACTATCATGATAGAAAACTATTATGGTAGAAAACTATCATGATAGAAAACTATTATGATAGAAAGCTATCATGATAGAAAACTATCATGATAGTTATCCTAGTTGATTTAAACTATCCTCTAGTTGGTGTGAAAAGTGCATTTTCTTCTGTCCTCCTTGGAAGAAGTGGTGTGGTGTTCAAACAAATTCTCCACCAGGTACCCCATTACGGCTGCACTGTCCAACTTCGTTACTGGCATTATATATGAAACATTGACTTTTGCTGCTGACTAAAATAGTTTGTTTTTTGTACGACCTGTTAAAATTTTCAAATTGTTAAGAAGTACATATCATGCTTATTCCTTAACATTAGTTTGGCTTCTCAGTCTAGTGAATTCAACTTTAATTTATAGTAAAAAAATAAATATAAATGTATCATAATGATTTTATCTCAATCAGAGCATCCACAGTCCATATTGATTTGATTGAATTCATTGAAACCCCGAACAACAAATGAAATGATGATAGAGACGAGACTCATTATATGCAATCGATTAATTTTATCAATTTCGATTCTGGAATAAAACCTCCACAGAAAATGGTAAAACTTGTTGTTAAACACAACCCCGGGCTCATTCGATGGGTCTGATCTTTTTCAATTTGGAATCCGCCATTAAGTCGCCCGCCGATATTTCCCTGATGCTGGTCATAAGCTCAACAACGCGAAACGAAATTAAAAGTCACAAAGGAAAGTGCTCATCAGCCACCCCCACGAGAAAAATCACAGAAAATTAATTTTCCTTTCCCTCAGACCCAGTTCGTGAACATTGCCTTGGTGTCCACAATCAGTTAAAATGGATTACACTCCCATTCCAGTTCACTTTATTGCTTGGACTTGGACTACATTTTTCTCACACTCTCCAAAAGAGAAGGAGGTATGGGTTTATATGTACGTAATCGCGTTAGAGTTATTAATAAAATCCACTCCGATGACGATATGGCCGGGCTATGTTTGAGTGGATGGAAATGTCACCAAATCTCAGAGTCTGGTTGATTTGAGCCAGAAACCAGTGCAGACTTGTCGCCTTTGAAATTATTCCGTTCCATTTGGTGCGACCATCGTTATCATTGTCATTATCCTTGTTGACTTTAGCCGAAAGGACTTCACACAGGATGCTCTAGGGGTGGTGGTTTTGCATAGAAGTAGAAGCGAACAGCAATCTAGATCTCAGAATAAATCCTAATCAGATTGTCCTCTCCCTTTCAGGATTGCGATTTCAGAAGAGCTTTAACATCATAGTGCCAGATACTCTGGCACAGATCATAAAACCGTTACACCACATTGCGCCTTTGGTGGCATTCGCTGTGCTACTGATGGATACAGTATATAACTTTGGTATAGACGCACTATACAGTACCGTGCGTTTGATGGTTGCTCTACGTATGGTGGTGGAAATTGTGGCCGTTGTCCTGCTTCTTGTGCCTATTTCCAATTTCCATATAAATTTCCCGCCATCTATCCTACAAATGGCCATCAAAGGATCTCGGCCGATTGGTCCGTCATCTCAACCGTGGCCAGGACTTGTCACTGTTTTATATTTTTTTTTTTAGTTCATCCTACTTCGTGGACGTATAGTGGGAACTTTTCTAGTTTATCGGTGAAATTTATTACAAATGTTTTTTTTTTTTTTGCTTTTTTGCTTGTCCTGAGGCGGAGGAAAGGACGACGATGACGATGACGACGACGACGACGACAACAACGACAACAATCGTCGAATGGAAGAGATTCTGTTTAATTGTTGGACCATTTGTTAGAGAACACAGTTTGCTGATGCTCACTCCACTCCCGTGGCTTGCCTGAAGGACAGTTTAATCCTGGAGTTTATTTTTATGGGAGTCTATAAAGTTTCGAGATTTGTTGGTAAGGAATTTATATTTTTTTTTTCCTGCCAGACTCACCTAGAGTCATTCAACACAGCCACTTCATCCTCAAACTCCTTTCTTTTTCGTGGGGTTGGTCTTGTATCATGAGCCTATTTTTACGTCTGTGAAACTTTCACAGTGCTTTTTTCTCCGATTTTCGTTAGCTTGTGCCAAAGATATATAACCCTGGATTTGTTTTCTTCTTTCAGATTGGTATATGTACGAGTAGGTACACATATATTGATATCTATGTATCTATTTGTCTGCTGAAACGTGTATTAACATTTAGTCCTAACTTTCAGAGAAATAAAATGTTTGTTAGAGGAATAGGGAAGTACACTCAATTTATTGTTTCGGATTAGTCAGCGAATTTATATGGAAAATAAAAATAACGTTCTCGTCTCCACCAACTGTATGTTTGTTGTTTTTTTTTTTGTCAATAAAATTGATTAAAAATAGTTTTTATCCTTTAACTATACATTAGAGAAAAAGTTTTTCTATTTTTAATTTTAATTTTATAACTTTTTTTATTATAACTTTCTTATTTTAATTTTTCGGTATAAGGTGGTCGATATAAGATATTCACACGGTGGCGGGTGCGGATCCGAAAAGCCCAATTCTCATTAATTCTACCGCATTGAATAAGGGCAAAGGCCTGGGTTATGTTGACTTTGAGAACATGCATTGGCTCATTAGAGCCCTTCACACGATCAATATTCATTGACAATAATTATTGAAGACAATTTCTGTCAAAAAACATTAATTTAAAATTGCTACCTGTTAAGTAGTTGTTAAATAAAAAATGCATTTGATGAGAATTACGAATTCACGAGAACTAAAACGAAAATACACCTTTTATTTTTCTATTTTGTTTTATTTTTACCACCGACTTAAAAACTAAAGCGTCAATATGACCAACACATAAAAGCTTTGAAAGTTACTTTCAAGAACAGCAAATCGATTTTGGTTCTCATCAATGTCGTCGATATTCATTGACAATGACATTGAAGAGCATATACGAACGATCAATACCTACTCAGCGAAAAATTACTTTTTCACTGAATATTGACAACGAACATTGATCGTGTGTAGATCCCACTGATCTCTATAATACACTGGATAGCGTATCGACATAAGAAAGTTGCTTCCATTTGAAGAATTGTTATATTATGAAGCTGACCACTTTTTTGTATTACAATATGACTGTATAACAATTTATACAAAATAATCCACTATGAAGACGTCAAATTTCCGTTCGTTGCTACCCCCCCCCCAAAACTCTTTGCTAACTTTGTTGTGTTTGTAATTTTATTTCATTCACAAATGGTTAAATGTAACGGAATTACAAATGTAAAGAGTGTGACAAGGAGGTAAAATCGTAAAAAAACACAGACTATATAATCGCATTCTCCTCATCACACTTATCAGCTGTTTTGTTCAACTTGTTTGCAAACTGAAATAATGAACGAAGTCGATGGTTCCCATATCCCATCTACATATTTACTATTACCTATGTAAACAACTATTGATATAATTCTAGTGCTATTGGAAAATAATAGCACAAACAAAATGTACACAATGAATAACTTAATGAAAAAAAAAATTATAAAATAAACTCCCACAAAGTTTTTCCCTTTCATATCATTGGTCTGTTTCTCTTTCTTCAGATTGAAATTTTGGAAGCAGGTTTTTTTGTGTTAATGTAGACGTCAAACTATGAAGCCGACCACCTAATTGTCATCTTCAAATGGAAGCAAAAAAACTGTTATACATTATAAGGAATACACCATCCAGTGTATGTAGAGATCAGTGGTAGATCCATATTAGCATCGATCTGCGACTTCAGAAAACCTCACAAGAAAAAGTGTAATGGGGTCAAATCAGGTTGGTGTGATGGCCAATTTACGTCACTTCAGCAAGAGATTACCCTTTGCCTACATAAAATTGTTCATGCTGAATGTTTTTTACAGAGATTATCAAATGAAGATGGCAATCCTCAACTGTCAATTTGATTTGCCTACAAGCTGAAATAAACAGATCGACGAATTAGATCTGCAAAGTATTAGTGAAAATCATTGAAACTTAGGTCACAAGGTCTTGCTGTTGTTACAATTCACATCCATTCTTTGACACGAAATGAAATTACAAATACAACAATATAAACACATGGGTTTTGGAAGGTAAAACGTACGAAGGATTGCTATCTTTATATTGATAATCTCTGGTTTTGTGTGAGTACAGCATCAGCTGTGAGATGTAGTGCTGTCCTGTTTGAATCACATGTCCTTCACATCCATATCATTCAAGTTGGATCAAAATAAACTGTTTATCTACGATCGTTTTAGGTATCCGTTGACTGAATTGATGGAATTTAGATGTCCAACTAGGCGTCAGGAGTAGGCTACCAAAGAATAAGAATCAACAAAAAAAGTTCAAAGCTTATAATGAACTGGAAGGAGCGGGTCGGAATTCTGGCTTTCAAAATTCTGTTTTCCCAAATTCTACTTATGAAAACTAGAATTCTGTCTAAAAAAGAATCTCACTTACACAAAACATTTTTTTTTATGATTCCACAGACCCAGAGCTCACAGCAAATTTTTGATTTGATTGATAGCAAAAAAAGAATTATAGTTGTCAAAAACATGAGTAAAAGCTATTCCAAAAATCAATGACTCAAAGTCCATTGCCGGTTATGGACTGCGAGAGTTTGATTTTGGGAATAATCTTGACTGAAACTTTCGACGCCTACTGTAATTCTTTTTTTGCTATAACTCACACGTAAATTGTGAGATATTTTACTACACGTTTACTTCGGCTTTACGCTATCAATAAAAAACGCTTATTCCTCCTTAAATCCACGATTTTACTTACAGAATACGAATAAAAGCTAGGTCACGGGCTAAAATTTCTTATTAAAAAACATTTTGTGGAAATACATAGTAAAGTGACGTTTACCGCATGAGGCCTGTTTATATTAACTTGAAATTCCTGCTAAGTTTCGCAACCATGGGTTTTTTGTAGGTATGTGCTTTGGCAGCTTGAGCTTAAAATTTCAAGTTACCAAGCTCACCTCTAAGAATTTTCTTTTATTGATGTCTACCTAAATTTTTATTTTTAAGGAAAATCTAATTTAAGAAAGGAAAAGAAGCGAGTAATGGGAGCACCAATAACAAAGTTTGTTTATACGAATTAACTTTATAAATAACTTTATTCTTCCAAACCTACTGAAATCATTGTTCGTGGAAAAAAAATATGTTATCGAGAATGTAATTCTATTGATACCAAACCAATAAAAAAAATCGAAAACAACACCAATTAAAAAAAGAGTCTGTTGCTTATTCCTTCGCTAAACCATCTGCTCCGGTGGTTTAGTCAATAGTAAACGTCATTTAGCAGAAATTTTGTTTTATTAGTAACATTTTGCACTTTGTCCACGGAATAATGCTAACGCTTGGAAGGTTTTGCGAAAGTTCCCATTACAGAAACATGGGGCTGTATGCTCCTCACCCCTATTTTTATCGTAGGCTTTTGGTAACAAGGCTGCATTTTGATGGTTTCTTTGAAGTGGTGTTCAAATGCACGAATGCACGTATCGTCTCTGAAGTGAATGGATAAAATCTCATCTATAGTAGGTAACTACATATTTGAAGTTAAAACCAGGGCAGGTGCGGTCCCATGCCACGCCACCGGCCGTCCAATTGGCATGTATTTCCAAGCTGTCCAACTAAACTGTAATAACGGGGCTTTTAAGACAGTTTTTCAAAAAAATAGTATCTGGTCCTCTATGAGTGAGTGGGTTAGTATCCAACTTCTGACACCATGTGATACGCAAGAGTTAATATGCAAGAATGTCTATATTCTACTGTATAGATACTATGGTGTTGATACATTAGTATTAGTATTGTCACTACTAACTATTACATTATTATTGTTGCATAAGTTCTATATGTAGTATTACAAAATCTATATCAAAAAACTTGTCACTGAAAAAAATAAATACTAAATCACTGATTTACCTATAGAATTGTTGCAATTTACCGAAAAAAATTCTACACTCCGCACCATGCCCAAGTCTGCCATAGAGATCTTGAAGAACTCACCCTTTTATTTCAATGACAGCTTCGAACATTTCCAGTTTTTTCCAAAACCAGTTTTAAGCATTCACATATCAAATCAAACAAAATTCATATTCATCGTTCGAGGATCATAAACAGATTAAGGCATCAAAAATTATGTTTCATAAAAATCCCAAACCAAATTCAAACCAAAAAACCAAACCCAAAGGGGCATACAAAAACGAGAAACCTCCGGCTGACATCTGAATGACAAAGAAAATAAAAAAAAAATTAAACACACAAAACCATACTTAGAATGACACAAAAGCCTATTCCTAGGGTTGATGATGCTCACCGCCCATTTGGCCTCAAAAACCCCCTTCCGGCTAACCCTACCTATATTAAAAAATGTACCAGCAGAAGGCATGACCAAAAATCAAACAAAAAAAAATTGTATCGTGTAACCGACACAGTTAATCGGCGAAATTTGAATATGAAAGGGACACGATGATGGCTTCTTGAAAAACTCGTAATTTGCATTTCCAAACGGTATTATGATGAACATCAGCACACAACACAACATACAGAAGACACAACCGGATGTGTTCCTCTTCTATACTGGAAGAAGACGAAATGGCTTTCAGAATAATACGATTCTTCGAGTAGAGGAAGATTTTTTTTTTGTTACGTTCATGTCCGCAAAGGGCAACCTAAGACAGATTTATTTGGCTGTGATTCCTCTCGAAGATAACGAGCTGTTATGTCAAACATGTGTTTTGAGAAATTTGTTAAAGGATGGCATTTATTTTCAAGTACTTACATTGTTATGAAGATTAGAGAAGATGGTGGGGTTTTAATTGGGTAAGTTATACTGTGCTACATTTAGCAATTTAAATTATAGATGATCTGTCGCAAAATAATTTCTTGCGAATAATAATAATTGGTTTACAATATGAAGGTTGCTACTAATTTTATATGTTTTCTTCTCAAGATATTTAATCAACAACTTTGTTTAATTACAGTATTTTCTCGACAAAACAAAAACTAGGAGCAGTTTCTTACCACTGAAAATATTAAAAAACAATACCTACGTCCAACAATATCAATATCATCTTAAGGCTTTTTTAAAGCATAAAATATATATTTTTTTTGATAGAATAATTTATTTTAAAACTCAAAAAATGTTTGCAGAAAAAATTATTTTGGTTAGTTAACTCCTATTGTAAGAAATAATTCTTGACATAGACATGACAGAGTTTTTACCGTCTAAATGAGAGTAGATTTATGGAATTTAAAGTCGTGATCCGTAAATCTACGTGTAAGCTTTTAAACGGCTATTGCAGCTGATACTGATACAAATGCATCAGCAACAACGCATCAAAAATTGTTTTGATTCTAATTTGTATGAAGTTTGGGCATCACTCGATGCAACTTCACATCACTGAAGTTAGCAGGTCACATAGTGTATCTCAGGAACCCAGCATGCTAGGAACTTGCATAAAGGCTCAAAATTAGCAATTTTTCTTGAATTTTAATTCCCGTGTTCCCGACAAACACTATATGACCTGCTAACTTCACTGTGACCTGCTAACTTCACTGTGAAGTTAGCAGGTCACTCGATTACACCTTTATTAGGTGAACTGCAAAAACGGGAAAAGAAATACAAAAAAAAATGAAAAAAAAATGCAAATTCCTGTCATTGTCCCATATCTGCGTGGGTGAAAGTTGTTCTGCTAACACAGACGTTTCCTGGATATCCACTGAACCAATCGTGTTCTGAGCTAGGCTGTTTGAATCGTTCAAGAATCGATCAAAAAAATGCTTCGATTATTTCAATCAATCGATCATTCGATCATTTTTTTTTTACTCAGTTTATTATTCGATACTGCTCTGATTCGATTTTTATTTCAATTCAGTACTGCCCCGTTGATTGAATCTAAATTATTCCAAATTAACAAACAATACAATTTGAATGGATCAAAAACTGTTTAGAAAGTCTTAAATTTTCAGTTTTTTTACTGCTCCGGTAAAATGGGATTTTACCGGAGCAGTAGCACTAGCAGTTTTTTTTTGGATCAAAATATACCTATCCTGTCAACACAGAGTTTGTCCCCTATCTGTCAAGCCATAAATTGTATAATTCCATTGAAGAATGGTTTCGATGTCGATGGATTAAAAAACTTCTAAAAAATCAGAAATTTTGGAAGAATATTTACTCCTCCAGAAAAAAGGTGATTTTAGGGCATCAGCTGTCAAATTCCATTGAAGGATGGCTACGACGTCGATGGATTAAAAAACCTCTAAAAAATCAAAAATTTCTGAAGAATTTTTAATGCTCCGGAAAAAAAGTGATTTTATGTCAATTGGATGACATTTGGATCGAAATACACATTTTCTGTCAAAACTTTGTTTGTCTCTTCTTTGTCAAGCTATCAACTCCCGAAAATCTCGAAAAAATTTGACATTTTTGAAAAGATTGATACCAAAAATCGATATTCCTTATTAAAATGATTGAGATTGGGAGGGAAAATCGAGAATAACCGAAATAATTGAGATTGAGATCGATTGATATAAAAATTTGTGATTTCAATCATCGATACTTTTCGATGATCGGATCAAAAAAATCGAATCGTTCCTGATTGAAACAGCCCTATTCGGAGCGCTCAGTATTTTTGTAACAAACCTTAGCACTAGCTATCAAATGTTGATTCAATGATTCGTCCATCAGTCATGTATAAATTCTTCTTGTTGGTTCACATTCATAAGACAATCATTGTTGATAATCTTTCGTCATTAAATAAAAATATGCAAATCTGGATAGGGACGCCACCTTTATTACATATATATAAATTTATATTATATTAAACATAATTCATTTGCCACGAATGAAAATCTAAAGGCGTGTTGTCGACCCTCTATAATTTCAATGAAGTTAAACCTACGATGGAGTCATTTCAGATGTATGTACAATGTACGTAGGTATATAAAGGGTGATTTTTTAAGAGGTTTAGAACTTTAAAAAAAAAAACACAAAAAATTCGAAAAAATGAATGAAATATTTATTTGAATCGATAGTTTGAACCTTGCAATTTAATGTTTAAAGATAATTTCATGCAAATGTTGACCGCGGCTGCGTCTCAGGTAGCCCATCCGCTGAGTCCAATTTTGGCATACTCTTTCACACATATCGGCCGGTATCTCACGAATGAATGCATGGATGTTGGCTTCCAGTGCGTCAATCGAAGCGGGCTTGTCCCTATAGACATTAGCCTTGACATACCCCCACACAAAATAATCTAATGGTGTCAAATCGCACGATCTAGGCGGCCAATTGACCGGCCCGAAACGTGAAATTAACTGTTCACCAAACTCGCCTCGCAATTGCGCCATTGTTTCGCGTGCTGTGTGGCATGTGGCACCGTCTTGTTGAAACCACATATCATGCAAGTCAAGAATTTCCATTTCGGGCAAAAAAAGTTTGTTATCATCGCTCGGTAGCGTTCACCATTGACAGTAACGCTGCGATTCGCATCATCTTTGAAGAAATATGGCCCAATAATGCCGCCGGCCCATAAATCGCACCAAACAGTGGCTTTTTCGGGATGCATTGGTAGCTGTTGCAATGCTTCTGGCTGATCTTCACTCCAAATGCGGCAATTATGCTTATTTACGTACCCATTCAACCAAAAATGAGCCTCATCGCTGAACACAATTTTTCGATAAAAAAGCGGATCCTCGGCCAGCTTTCCAAGAGCCCATTCACCAAAAATTCGGCGTTGTGGTAGGTCGGCTGGCTTTAGTTCTTGCACCAGCTGTATCTTAAAAGGCTTTACGCCCAAATCCTTCCGCAAAATTTTCCACGTAGTGCTGTAACAAAGGCCTAACTGCTGGGAACGGCGCCGAATCGACATT
This sequence comes from Dasysyrphus albostriatus, assembly GCA_946251815.1. Classification (NCBI taxonomy): domain Eukaryota; kingdom Metazoa; phylum Arthropoda; class Insecta; order Diptera; family Syrphidae; genus Dasysyrphus; species Dasysyrphus albostriatus. The sequence goes on from OX276336.1 coordinate 52,985,552, forward strand.
TCGCGGTCTTCTGTCACACTAGCTGATACGGCCGCAATATTTTCTTCACTACGCACAGTACGTAAACGTGTTGGTGGTTTAATGTCCAACAAAGTAAATTTGGTGCGAAATTTGGTCACAATCTTCCGAATAGACTGCTCAGAAGGTCGAGAATGCCGACCATAAAATGGAAGCAGCGCGCGATGAACATTTCGAACCGAGCACGAATTTTGATAGTAAAATTCAATAATTTGCAAGCGTTGTTCATTTGTAAGATGATTCATGGTTAAATTGCAAACCAAACTGAAGCTGTTTGACAGTGACACAAGGTACTAAACACACGTCAGCTGTCAAAACCAGTGTTGCCAAAACCAAACCAGCTAAAAAATCACCCGTTATGTATGTACAGTACATAGTTATGAATTATGGGAATTATTGTCACTTCATTAAAATTTAAATAAAGATACAACAACAACATAAATTATATTGAAACTTGTCTGCTTTCTGCTATTCAATAGGAGTCTTTAGTTATACAAAAAAAAAACCTCCATGTGGCCTAATCTTGAACATTAGTTGGTGGTCACGTTGGACTGAGGCAGACAATTGAGTCATCTTGACAATATAAAGAGGAAATGTGGACTAATTTCTGGTTGACCGTGACTAAAAGACACCGAACATCAGCAATTGAGCGGCCAATGATGCATAATGTATCTACATGTTGGTTATTATCATATAGAACCTTTGTATAAGAAAAGAACCCCTACTGAATCGATAAGGGATAAGGGAGAAATCTGTTTGTTTTTGCAGGTGAGAACTTAGTATCCTGTTGAGTTAATTTATGATCAGAATTTATTGCAAATGTAGCGGTAGTCTTTTATAAGTAGTTTTCAAAGATTTTTTTCTTTTGGTTGCAATTGGCATGTGTTCTAGGAAAGGTGCAGAACATTGAAATTTCCTTCTAATTGTCATGAAACTACTGGCGGCGGCACGTCGGCAACGGGTGACAGACTTTTGAAAGTACCTCTAAAGTTGGGCAATTCGTTACAAATTCAAAAACTGGTTTTGTTTTGTTCTTTTCATCTAAAATGAAGCATTATTGCATAACTGTGGTCGTTATACTTTCAACAGATGTTCGTTACTTGAATGGCTGTAGACTACTATCGTATTTTTCAATCTAGTAGCTTCTATTTGAGCTAAAAAACTTCACTTAATTTGAATTTGAATTTGAACCAAAGAAATAAAGATTCTTTTCGGATTAATCTACCTACATACATTCCTGCAAAGTTTATTGAAAGTTTAGATTTTAGAAGGTGCCTTTCTCCTTCACTAGAAAAACCTTATTACTGGCATCTGGTGGCTGATAGGAAAAACAAAAACTCAAATCAAGTAATGAGAGTTGTTAAGGCTCTCCCAAACCAACGCGAATCCGCAGCGACGACGAATTTTTGTTGTTGTTTAGCGTTGTGTATTTGTCATATTTTGTTCTATTGTGAATGATTCGCTGCGAATCACTCCGCATTCGCGTTGGTTTGGGAGAGAGAAAAAAATATGAGTGGGGCTCTCCCAAACCAACGCAAATCCGCAGCGACGACGAATTTTTGTTGTTGTTTAGCGTTGTGTGTTTGTCATATTTTTTTCTATTGTGAATGATTCGCTGCGAATCGCTCCGCATTCGCGTTGGTTTGGGAGAACCTTTATCGTTTTATTAAGGCTCTCCCAAACCAACGTGAATTCGTGGCGACGGCGAATTTTTGTTGTTGTTTAGCGTTGTGTATTTGTCATATTTTGTACTATTTTGAATGACTCGCTGCGAATCGCTCCGCATTCGTGTTGGTTTGGGAGAGCCTTTAAGGCGCTTCGCAGCGAATCATTCACAATAGTACAAAATATGACAAATACACAACGCTAAACAACAACAAAAATTCGTCGTCGCTCCGCATTCGCAGCGAATCATTCACAATAGTAAAAAATATGACAAATACACAACGCTAAACAACAACAAAAATTCGTCGTCGCCGCGAATTCGCGTTGGTTTGGGAAAGCCTTTACTTTGAATGTCTGTGATTTTGAGTTCAAACTTATCAAAAATTGTTTTTTATATGAATTTTGATAGAACTTTGGACTAAAGTGCGCAGGAATGCACAGAAAATCACAGAAATTCGAAGTAAAGGAACAGACCTATTAAGACATCTTGGGTACTATTTCTGTAATAGGTATAGGTACTATTAGCCACATTTTAATATTAACGTTGTATTGCAAAAAGAGTATGAAATCTACGGTGAAAACGGTCTCAATCTTCCCAATCTAAACAGTACCCAAAAAATTAACATGCAGTGATTTTTCAATGATCCAAAAGTAAATGTTTTCTTAGACTATTAACGACAGTTCATTGTGAATGGTCTCAGTATTTATTGTGTTTACCTATATTTTTAGAGATTCAGAGCTTTTGAGATCTCTTAAACATTTATAAAACTCAAGTTTTCAAAAGATATAGTCGGGAGCGGAAGAATTTCCCAGATGGAATCAACGGTGATGGCGTCTACAGTTCCAGTCAGTTTGAAACTACTTAGTAAACACCTTATACGTGCTACTACTTATTTGGAGCTCAGGCCTGTAAAAAGAACACAAGTATTTATAATAGAGTTATCAGTTTTTGCGGATAGGCTGTATAATATCTACTAGAAGTGTTTAAAGGTTCTCCCAAACCAACGCGAATGCGGAGCGATTCGCAGCGAATCATTCACAATAGAAAAAAAAAATTTGACAAATACACAACGCTAAAAGGCTCTCCCAAACCAACGCGAATGCGGAGCGATTCGCAGCGAATCATTCACAATAGAAAAAAATGTGACAAATACACAACGCTAAACAACAACAAAAATTCGTCGTCGCTGCGGATTCGCGTTGGTTTGGGAGTTCCTTAATACAACTTTTACAGAGGTTGAAAAGGGAAACAAAATAGAATTTCTATTTTCAATTTCTTTAAAGTGGTTTTTGCTGCATTTAATCTCTTTGTAACCTGAAACTGTTAGTCAAGTACTTGCAAGTATTTCGCCACCTCCAAAGGAAAACGCCTAATATTATTCTTCTTTTTATGAGGCATCACCCTGCTCCAGCACAGAATACCATAGAATTTTTCGATGAAAAATTTAAATCAAACACACCTTCAAGTTGTTCTTCCTTTTCTTCGTTAAGTTTAGTTATGTCAAAAATTTGCTTCTGCTTTCTTTCTGTTTTCTCTTGTCATTTTTGTATACAAAAAAAATGGCCAGAGGTAATAAGTGAAGTGCTGTCTAAATTGATAAATATCCAAAAAGATAAAGAAAATTATTGTAATTTAATTTAGAAACCCCATTTTGACTAAGAAGGTACTTTACATTGATTACTTCTTTGAGTTCTTATAGTCATTAAAACACTCGTAAGTATTGCAGCTGACGTGGACAGAAATGGCACGCCAAAGAAAAGCCGCCGGAAACTCTAATTCGGCAACAACCCCGACTACTACCAGTAGTAGTACACAAAGCTCCCAACAACAAAGTCCATTACCAAAGAAGCAATCAAAACCAACTCAAAATCCAGGCAGAAGTAGGACCAGCGATTCAGGTCTCTTCATTTTGAGCAAATGGAAGACTATCATTGGTTGTGTCTGTCTAGCAATCGCATCGTACTTTGGTTACCTGGGATATCTAGAGACCAGGGTCAATACTCCTTATGACAGTGAGAAAATGGTCCAACGGACTGGCTTGGACGACCCCGATCGTTATTGGGGCTCATATCGACCTGGTAACTACTTTGGACTGAAGACACGAGATCCCCACTCGCTGGTGATGGGACTTATGTGGTATTCTCCTCAGAATCTTGGCCACGGAGGCAAGGGAATCAGGCACTGGTGTGAAATCGGTGATAACCTTGACTCCTACGGCTGGACGCATCACGATGGTAGGACCTTCGGCACGCAAGAAATTCACGATCTTCCTTTTGAGTTGAAAACGTCTTTCGTCAAGTACCACGGCAAGCAGTTTGGCGGAGATTGGACTTCCAGAATAAGTGTGCGGAACTACACAAACGCCTGGAACAGCCAAATCTCCCTTATCTGGTATGTGGCTCTGGATGAACGGACCAATGGTCACATTAAGTATGTCCCCGACGAGAAGTCATCTGAACCGGGAATATATGGAGAAACATCAGGCCTGGGAGAGTTCCAAGTAAAAATAAAACCAGTTAAAGGCAAACTCCTCCATAAATCGCATTTGAGCTCGGCCGCCCATTCGCTTAAGGACCTGAAGGAAATTATCTTCGCCCATTTCAGAGAAGTAACCACTAAAACTGGAAGAAGATTCATTTCGTTGCCTGGAGAAATGATCTCGTCGACGAGTCATGTGGCGGATCCGAATTTCATTGCAGTTCAACTGACAGGCGAGCTAGATTTCGCCATAGACATCACATATCAGTCCACCTCTGGCTATACAGTTGGCGAAGAGATTCCCAAGCCACCTGTCGGCAGAGCATACACCAAAACTCTCGAGGAAAAAATCGAATCTTTCAATGAAAAATTCGAAGAAACATTCCACCTACGCGAGAAGGGATATTCTGCCGAAGAGGTGAAATTCGCCAAATATGCCGTGAGCAATATGATTGGAGGCATTGGATACTTCTACGGTTCATCTAAGGTGCAAAGCGTTTACACCAAGAACCCGGTGCCATACTGGAAGGCTCCTTTATATACTGCTGTTCCGTCGAGGTCTTTCTTCCCTCGAGGATTCCTCTGGGATGAAGGATTCCATGGATTGCTGATATCTTCCTGGGATTTGGATATATCGCTTGATATTGTATGTCATTGGTTTGATTTGTTGAACGTCGAGGGATGGATTCCCCGTGAGCAGATCCTCGGAATCGAAGCTCTGGCTAAGGTTCCTGCCGAATTTGTTATCCAAAGGAACACAAATGCGAATCCACCAACATTCTTTCTCACTTTAAAGAAGATTCTCACCCAGCACAGGAAAGAGCTGTCGGTGAAAGGACGCTTTGCAACTCTGGAAAGGTTGTATCCTCGACTTCAGGCATGGTTCGCATGGTATAACAACACTCAGAGGGGTGACATAATGGGAGCATACCAATGGCGAGGTCGGGATGCCCAGAGCGAGCGAGAACTCAATCCGAAAACACTGACGTCTGGGCTGGATGACTTCCCTAGAGCGTCGCATCCGACATCGCAGGAGCGCCACGTCGATCTTCGATGCTGGATTGCCTTTGCAGCCAGTGTCATGGCAGAGCTTTCAACTTTGCTGGGCAAAAACGATGCAAAGTACTATGAGACGGCTTCCTACTTGTCAGACAACAAATTGCTTAATGATCTGCATTTGAGTCCGTTCACAGAGACCTATGCTGATTATGGACTGCATACAGATTCGGTGATGCTCAAACGACCCCAAATCACACAGCGCAATGCGGCCAAGTACCAGCAACAGCAGTTGGAGATGGTGAGAGTCACTCTTAAGCAACCCGATCTTCGATTCGTTGACTCCACTTTTGGTTATGCGAATCTGTTTCCTTTTCTCTTGGAGATCATCGATCACGATTCACCGTATCTCAATAAGATACTAAAAGACATCCACAATCCCAACATCCTTTGGACTAAATTCGGGTTGCGTTCTTTGTCGAAGACGTCGCCACTTTACATGAAACGTAATACTGAACATGATCCGCCATATTGGCGTGGCCCAATTTGGATAAATATAAATTATTTGGCTTTGAAGGCTTTGCGGCATTATGGACGTATTGAGGGACCTTATGCCGCTGATGCAAGGATAATTTATAATGAACTTCGGGAGAATGTTATTGGCAATATATTTAGGGAATACCAAAGAAGTGGATATATTTGGGAACAATATGACGATCAGACTGGCAAAGGCAAGGGGTGCTCTCCGTTTACAGGATGGAGTTCGTTGGTTGTTCTAATTATGTCCGAACAGTACTGATTTTTTTTTTTTAATTTATTGCTTATTTTAAAGGACATCTAAAAAATGCAAGTGCCATTTGCAAATCTAAATCTTAATATTTTTAAAATATTTTTTTTTTGCTTGGGAATTTTAAGAAACTAAAAAATATATAAATTATTCAAAAAAAAATTGTGTTGTCTACTTATTTTGTACATAAAACTCAAGTATAGAATAGAGTATACACTACGTCTGAATTAAGGTTAAGGGGTATGTACATATGGGTTCACTCGAACAATGAAAATTCCAAGGGAATTTGATTTGTTAGAACGCCCTTAATTTACAGTAATTGTTAATACTTTCAAGTAATTTTTCTTACAAATTATTTTCGTTGTATGTCGCATAGAATGACCGCATGTTCCATTGGCGTCAGTTATATGTTGAGTTAATAGTTTATTTCTGTGTGATTGTTTTTCTTACAATACAATTTTTTTTCTACTTGGCCTTTGGCACAAAATTTACTTAATATAATCGAGTTCAGTTGGTACAACAAACAAGCAAAGGCTTTAAAAAATTAAATTTGGCTGGTAATCGATTATATCAAATAAGGTGTAGCCAATTCTCGATTGTATGGATTTACCTCGGGTATATCAAGTTTGGCGCGAGATCTATTGTATGCAAAATTTTGGAACATAATTGGTCTAGTAATTAACCAGAAGTAGAATACATAAAAATACCCATCCTGACTCCTGAATAATCCTCTTAGATACCTATCTTTTATAGGTATTATGACAAGAATTGTATTCAGCATAAATGAGGCCGTGAGTGCAAAAGTGGTGTAACCCATTTTTTGGCAAAATTGGTATGTTATTCTGAAATACATATCTAAGCTTTCCAAAAATGTAACCTATTCTCTTTGAATCTTAAACTGAATAGTATTTAAGATCGTCTAAGTGCGAAAAACAATGATAAAAAAATGGGTTATACAACTTTTGCGCTCACAGCCTCAAATATGGATCAGTAACTATAAGTTATACAGCACAAATGCTAGAAGTCTAGACCCTAGACTGAACTGATAGATGTACATTATTGGCTTCAAATTTAGTGAAAATCTTTTGTATTTCATGGATAATGAAAGAAAACCATGTAAAGATTTAAGCATTATAAATAAATAGTCTTTAATATAATTTTTTTTTTTTGAAAAATTTATTGCTATACGTTTACTTTTTGGCGAAAGTAATTTTCATCGCATGCGTTGGAGTAATCTTAAATCCTTGTAGTGCTTCCTTTGCAGCGCTACTTTGGAGCTCAGTGGCGAATTCAACAAATGCAATATCATGCCTGTTCGGCACCAATCGCACCTCTTTAAATCCAGGGAATTGATTAAATAACATAGAAAGCATCATCTCATTTGTTTCCTCTGGTAAATTAGTAAGGAAAAGAATTTGGTTTGGAGGTTGTTCTGCAGTTGAGTTCGATGCCGCATTTTCAGCACCTCCAGTCTTTTTCTTTTTATCTCTGAAACGCAAATGCAATATTATAGTACATAACCGAGAAAATAATTTTTAAATATTATATGGAACTCACTTCTTTTCTTCGGTGGCTGGAGCCTTTGGCGGTTTAACCTTTTTGGGGCGCTCTTTGAAGGTTCCCTTTATTTTGGCAACCACATCGCTGTCTGTTTTCGAATAGGCGATTCTCATGGGTTTGTCGTAAAATGGAAAGCCTTGCATTGTACGTAACGCATTCGAAGCACTCGAGATTTCTTTGAATATAACAAAAGCTTGGCCTCGCATTTTGAGCGTTTTCAAAGCAACGATGTCCAATATTTGTCCGAATTGTGAAAAGATCGCATACAGCGATTTCTTGAGTTCTTCTTTTTTTATCTTTTCATTCAGATTGTTTATGTAAATGGTTTGATTCGGTCTTACGTCCATCATTTAAGTTTTTTTTATTGTTTTAAATAGAATTTTTTATCAAAAATGCAAACGATTGAACCAAAAAAGTTTTAGCTTGGAAAAAACACCGGACCACATTCGTGTTCGTTTAATATTTTGACGTTTTCTTTTTTGTGGATATTCTTCAAATTCAAACAAAATGGTTGTGTTCGATTTTACCGTTGATGAAAATAAGGGGCTAAAAAAGGGTGTGTTCTTTTATGTTTGTCGGTAGTTACATGAGCCGATTTTTGAGGACGATTTTTCCCAATATCGAGTAAAATGTTTACATGAAACGATCTTTCCAGTCCGATTTTTGTCTTTGTCCTCTATCCTCTTAATAATATATTGCTGACCATTTCATTTCAAATCCTGGCAAACTGACACGATTTTTCCAGATATCTGTGTTCTCTTTCACACTTTTTCCAGTTTCTTCTGTATATTTGGTGAAAACCAGCGTTGCTACTCATCCGAAAAAATTTCTTAGCAGATTTTTAAAAAAATGCTGCAGGTAGATTACATTTAAATAAAGTCTTTTCAAGTTTGTATTTGTATTTTGGAAATACAAAAAATAATAATAACTGTTTTTCGACGGAGTGAACAAACGATGCTTTTTACAATTTTAAAAAAGAAGCATTGCACAAAAGCAGGTAATGAAGAATTCGCTCGTATTTCACATTTATTTTAACATCCGTTTACTGTGGTTTATTTTTTGTGACAAATCACGTCATTCGGCAACCAAGCAAATTACCCATGTGAAAGAAATGTCAGAATTCACAACGATTCGCAGTTTGTGGTTTGCTATTCACAGCCTATATGCAAGGCACTTAAAAGGATGTTTTAGGAGCAATAAGAATGACTGCGTTTCAAAGATAGAATTAAAAATGAGTTGAGGTTTTAATTTTGTTGTAGAATCAAAAATTATTTTATTAAGGCAATAGATTTGTTTTAAAAAATACAAAAAATTTATTGCGATTGTGACAGCACTGCTGCTAATGTGAAATCCACTTCTGAATGGAAATTAAAAAGGACAGCAAGGTTTTCATTTAACGTAGAGGTAAATTTGCAAAAGATAGAAGTATGGTGAGAAGGAAATGAAATAACATAAAATAATTTGTCCAGCGAGAAGAAATCTGGGCCGAGATTTAGCCAATTCGAAACCGCAGGGAGTGAGTGACTTTTCATCGAAAATCGATTTAGCTAGTAAAAGTGAGTGAGCGGTTCAGCACTTCAGCAGTGACTTGGTGTATTTGTGCTGAAATTGCTGATCCATGGATCAAAATTTGAACCACGTTTATTGTACAACGGGTCCTTTTATATGCTAGCTCCACTCGATGTGAATGATGCCGAACATCCAAAGCACAACCCAATCAACAGAATGATATATATGGATATGTCACTGCGTAGGCATTTGTGTGGCTTAATTTATTTTTTAAAGACATTATCAGTCGTATTTATAAACTTTGCCTAACTTTAGACAGCTGTCCAACTCCAAAACGTTATAAGAAAATTTTGTTTACTGTTGTCCTAAAGTTGTCTTACTTGGACAACGGCATTGGTTGTCTAGGACTTGTCTGAATTTACATTTTATTTAATTATATAAGGCATATTTCCAAATATTGAGGACTTTTAAGAAACTGTTTAACTAGTCAACCGCCTAAAAAATCTAATAAATAAGGCTGTATATGTTCATAGTTCTAGCATCGCTCATGTAAAGTGGAGCCGGCATGTTAAAATATATATTCGTGTGCTTCCGAAAACTACGAATTTCTGACAGAACATTTTGACGGAACATAGAGGGCTAACTTCGTAGAAATTCGTAGTTTTGGGAGGTACGCGAACAGATATAAAATTTGACCAACTTAGCAGTTTTAGAAAATTTCAGGAATAGATCTTTCTGCTATTAGCTTTGTTTCCTCATGTGAAAGGTACAAGAGATTTTTAACCACCGTATTATTCACTTTGGATTTAAATTGTATTTAAGTGATTTTTATCTCCTACTATTTCAATCGGATGTATCAAATGTAAACATTCAAATTTAACCCAATATTATTCATTAAAAGAAAACATTTAGTGGAATGGATTAAAAATATTGAATTTATTTACGAATTTGACGAATGAATAATATGGAATCAGATTTAGTTTTCGGATACAAATTACTTTGAATCTGGTTTTAAGTTTTAATCTGATTAAACGCGTGAATAATATGGCCGTAAGCAAATTAAAAAAAATCTTGAGCAACTTGTTTCTTCGTGTGAAAAGGCACTTTCTAATATCGTAAATTCACAAAATAGTTTACAAACCACAACCAACTTCGTTTTTCATATATCAACGATATGTCATAGAAGAAACGACAAAACACAAACGTAAATCCTTCAAAATATTTTACACGGCAACTTGAAAATCGCGCTTATGTGTGTGCATGTGATGTTATTTTTTGTTAAATTATTTTAAGTGTTTTTTTTTTTACTTTTATTTTGTTTTATACAATCAAATTTTTTTAAACTTAATATAAATACATGTTTTAAAAATGTCCAAAAACAAAATAAATATCACAAATACCGAGTTCGAAGTTATAGAAGTCAAATCGAAGGTAAATCTAATTATTTGTCTAACGTGCTGCTACTACTGGTAGAAAAGGGAGACAAAAAAAATGTAAAATGTCCACGGATTCCCTAATCCAAAATTCCACGAACAATTGAAAAAGGTGGGGAATTTTTATATGATCTTTAACCTTGCCAGTGAGTTGTAATATAAAACATCAATCAACTGATTCATTCGAAAGCAATTTACCTGATAGGCCTTTTGTTGCAGTTGATATCAATCGAGGGGCGAAGCAACAGGCAACAAGAACAAGCAACTACTTTGTCCTGTTCCAGTTTTTCACTGAAAGACATTTTCATTCCAGCTAACTACTTTCTCAATTTATTATTCATATATTATTGGTTTGCTTATCTCATTATTTAGCTGTAAGATATTTCTATCTTTGATAATCATCGAGATAATTTAATTTTAGCTTCAAGGGCAGTACCACAATTGAAACGCAAATATTCTGTATGCAGTTTGGCTAGAGAATTATATTGTTATTCAATAGTTTTTTGCTGCACATTTTCTAGGGTCGCGGTCGATACAAAGCAAACAAAATAAGACATGGAAAATTATATTTAACTATTGATGTGGCATTGCTTTATGGGTAACAATGCCATTTAAAGAGTATTTTTATAGACATATCCCATAGCCATTTACGTACATCTATGCTATGGAGAGGTTCTGGGACGCATGTTAAACAAATTGGTTTGGTTCTTGTTCCCGAGTTTGGTCTATCTTCATTGAATATTGGTTAAGCTATGACCACATAACCATCAGTTAGTTGTATGTAATTAGGAAAATATGCAAACTTATAGCTGAACAATAAGGTGGGTGGAAAAAAACAATTTTTTGTTTTTTTTTCCAAGTTGTAGCAGCTTGAAAAAGTTGTGATCTGGTGAGATTGAAAAAATACAAAAATAAATCAAATCTAAGCTTTGCCAAAAATTGGAAAAAATTACATAGTTCAGATTATTTTTAAGAACTAGCTGCTTCCTGAATTTAAAGTAAAGTAATACCTATGTAGCTCAAATTCTTACAGTCGTATTTATAAACTTTGTCTAGCTTTAGACAGCCGTCAAACTCTAAAAAAAATATTAATAGATAATGTTGTAAAATTGTCTAACCTTAGACAACAGCACCGATTGTCTATTTGCCTAACTTGACATTTTATTTAATTAAATAAAGCATAATTCCAACTAGGTATTCAAGTTTTTTAAAAAGTGTCTAACTAGTCATTCGTTAAATCCACAGAAAATAATGTTTTAGTATGACTAGTATTTAAATGAGTCAACATCTTTCGGTTGGGCATTTCCTTCAAAGTTAATGAAATTTTGAAGTAAAGAATATAAATACAGTAGTCTGAGAAAAATAAGATTCAAGGGCCAGGGAACTTAATTCTTAATAATATAAACACTGGGATCGACTCAGACTCAGATATGACTAACCAAAAGATTTCAGAAATTCCCGCATTGACTTTGCATATATATATGTATTTCCTTTCAAGGTGAAGAAGAAAGGCGGGAGGTCAGAGATGCAAGTTAATCAAAATGAAATATTTATTTCGGTTCCATTTAAACACATGATTTTGAGGTTATTTTTAGTGAAAAACTCGAGAAAATAATGGGTTATTTCGGTAGACCAAAGTTTCCTTACCCTCTTTCAAATTGACCGGTGTTCAAAATATAAGGAAACCGATGTTTCTTTAGGTCTTTGACATAAAGCTTTTCTTAACTACATATTTTAATTTTTTTTAATGGACACTATCTTATGTATGGTTATCAATTTTAAGAGTGTTTTTAAAAGACTAATAAAATTATTTCTGTTCTTTTTTAAGTTTGATGCGGAATTCCGTCGATGGGGCTTCAAGCGCAATGAGCCGACTACTTTTGAAAATTTCTCTGCCTTAATTGAACAACTACATAGACTTAATAATATACAATTTTTGATTTTATACATTGATCCTCGTGATAATGACTTATTGCCTATTAATAACGATGACAATTTTGGAAGAGCCTTAAAAACCGCAAAGCCTTTACTAAGAATTATCGTACAGAGAAAAGGTAAATTTAAATCAAATCAAGTCAATTCAATACAACTTATTGACTGATTCAATTTTGTGTGTAGACTATTTCGAAGATTTCTCTGGCTATGGAACTATGAAACCACGTAGCAATATAATAAGTAGTATTCTTGGACAAACGCCAGTAAAGACTAAGGCTCCAACCATATCAAATCCGCATGATTTTCGACAAGTTTCGGCTATAATCGATGTGGATATTGTACCAGAAACGTGTCGTAGAGTGCGTTTACTCAAACATGGTAGCGATAAGCCATTAGGATTTTATATAAGGTTTGTTAAAGTAATTTAGGATTAATTTTGGAATTTATATTTGGAAATGTTACATATAGGGATGGAACATCGGTTCGTGTCACAGCGAGCGGATTAGAGAAACAACCAGGTATTTTTATATCACGATTAGTACCTGGTGGTTTGGCAGAAAGCACTGGTCTGCTAGCTGTAAACGATGAAGTACTTGAAGTTAACGGCATTGAAGTCGCTGGAAAAACTCTAGATCAGGTAAAGCTTATTCTCCAGTATAACAAATAGTGGATGCTTTAACAGACTTAAATATAGGTCACTGATATGATGGTCGCAAATAGCTCGAATCTTATTATAACAGTCAAGCCAGCCAATCAACGAACTTTGACTACACCCAGAAGGGGCTCATTTTCTCGAAACAGTCAATTGTCCAGCGGTTCGCATCAAACGAACCACACCAACACATCAGATGAGATCGAACAAGACGACCAGGATGAAATAGTCGATTTGACTGGTGTAACTCTCGATGACCAACAACACAACCACATCCAACCGACTCCGCCCAATGCAGCTTCAGAGTCCAAAGATGGCGTTTTGCACTTATAAGAAAATATAAATTAATTAAGAATAAACTAAAAAAGTAAAAATTAACATTTTTCTAATCCAATTGCATGGTTATTTATAAATTATTATTATACTATTGTTCAATTCTTAAATCAAACTACAGCAAAAAAAAACTCAAAAGACGTACTTAACTATAAGCAATAAAAGACAACTGAAAGCAAGATTATTGTTCATAATATATACAAACACACAAGTGTAAATTAAAAAAAAACTATACTATTATATGATTCATTGTACCTATTGTATTGTATTAAATGAATCTTTATTTTTATCACGCAGCTATATAAATATACAACACTGTTTTGAACGGTTTTCACATTGGAATTGTTATCAAATAACTATCTAAAAATCAAACGAAATTTAAAATTAAAACAAATAAAAAATCGCGATTTACTTTACTTAAAAAGAAATTATATTAATAAAAATTATAAAAAAAACTAAATCAAATTAAAATATAAAATTAAAAGTAAAAAAAAGCATCATCACTGTAATCATGTAGAGATATTTCATTATATTTTATTATTAAATATATTTACATTCCATATTTTTTAAACCATGGTTTTGCCTTCAAAAACTTCAAGAACTCTTAATAATTTTTTCCAAGGGAGGAATTTATCTTTAAAAGGTATGTTGTTTTTTTTATTTAATATACTATCATTTTTTATATTAACAACTGTAATAAATTATCTATAAATTCTTTACCAAAGTGGTGAGGACTATTTTTTTTCGTATGAGCTTTCTTTTGCAAAATACTGCAAATTGAAAATGGTTACATGTTGAAAATATAGGTTTGTCGCATATAACTCCAAAGTGAGTTTTAAGAATTTTAAACAAAGGTTGTTCATAAAACTTTTGTTGACTATGTTTACCACGTTAATATTTTATCAAATTCGGTCAAAAGTTAAGTAAATAGCGAAATAGTCAAGCGAAATGCCTAGTTTGTAGAATAAATTAAATAAATTTTATACAAAAATAGTTCTAACATCTTTTTTCATAAGAACAATGAGTTGCAATACAGCTAAGTATTTCTGAGTTTGAAAAAGACATGCGAGGAATGCAATTTTGAAAATAAAAAAAAAGCTTAATCCTTCGGAGTTGGATGATATACTGTAAGCATTACTTGATTCAAAAGTGGTTTTTACTTTGCGATTATCCAAGACATAATCCAGTTACTATTAATATATTTTCATAAGACCTTGCGTGTGGTCTATGATGTTAGCTAGTAAATAATCTAAGTGTGGTCTATGATGTTGGCCTGATAAATAATCTAAGTTTTCGACCTCGAGTACCAAAACGCAAGTTTTTTTACCATGTCGAAAATTTGGCTTATAACAACATCATTAACAACTTAGCAGAAAATGAGAACTGCCGGATCTGACGCTAGGTCTCCCTCTTATGAAACTACAAGGTTACTGGACAATAAGCCTTTGTGCACTTGTTTTAAAGGCATTTTCAAATTTTTGTTTGATTTAAATCAATACATTAGGCATGTTCAGGAAAATGAGATCTCAGAGCCCTCAGCAATCTGAGTCTCGTGGAGAGGATTCCTTATCGAATTTTCTTAAGAAAAAAATATTGGATCCGTTTGCTCACTTTTTGACGTATAAAATTTTCTGAGCACTCCGAGATTTTATTTTCCTGAACATGCCTATTGGAAATCTTAAAAAAAGGTTTTCAAATCCAAGCATTTTCTAAACGCTTTAAATAACATAACTATTTTCATATTCTTAAAAGGTAGTCCGGAAGTACGAATAGAAATACCTTGGCAGTAATTGACATTTAAATGGAAGAACTTGAGTGATCATTTAGGCTTTCGGGAATAATCCTAATCGCAGTCTATCCAAACTAAGAGTTACGGTTTTTAATGTGATCTGCTTTCTAGAATGGACCTAAAAAACTACCGGTAAGTGTTCATCATTCCAAAGTTATTTGTGAAAAACCCTTTAATTCTTTCTTTGAAAAGAATAAAGTTTTGGTGTTTTTGTTGCCTCTGTAGATTTTTGGAAAACAAATTATTGCAATTGTTTGTATTTTTTTTTTTTAACGTGATTAATTCCGTTAACCGAAAAAATGCCTGATTACATTATGTATCATCTTTGGTAACGTATAACAATTCGGCAGTTGTTTTAGTACTAATCGAGTCAAGAAAATTGGTTATTCACTTTTAGAATATAACAACACCTATGAAAAAGAAAATAATATTGGTCGTTGAGTAATTTCGATTTTATCTATAATATATATGTAACTACTTAAAATATTTTAAAACCGAACGAAATAAGAGATCAAGGATGGAAAGTTCGTTGAGTTAGTCGTATTTTTTAAAGTTGCAATAACAATTTGGCTGTGGCTTTTACAGACCTATTGCGTTTAGCGGTAGCGTAGTGTATAAAGAAGATACTCAGTAATATAATCTTGCATAAAATCGAAGCTTATAATTGAAGAAAGGTTATCTAATATTGAATTCACTTCTTGTTATATTTCTTAACAGAGTTTGGTGTTCCCACTCGTTGGTCACTTCTAAGAACATGGATATACATAAGTTGGAAACGTTATATTTCCAACAATTTTAAATAAATTTAGTAGCCGAAATTCCTCCAATGTTTCACAAAATGTTTACAACTTCAAATAAACTAAATTATATTTTATTAAATTAAATTATTTTTCTCTTCTTTTTACGAAACTAACTTATAAATTTATTAATATACACAACTAAACACTTAATTTCCATAAAAATTAAAATACTTGATTCTCTTCTTTAATAGAACTTAATTCCATCTGATCAACTTTTGTATAATCATCATCGTTGCTGTTATTAGTATCATCAATTATTTTTTCAGTGTAATTGGAACAAGGAACTCCTAACTGCCTTTCCAGTAGTGCAATCTCCAAAATTGTTTTATGATTTAGCAATTCAATACGTTTGACCATAAGCTTTTTCTTTTTGAGAGAAAGTAGTGACAGCTGCCCGACTGATCGTTTTTTTGCTAAGATAACGAAAATATAATTATAAATATATAATTTGATCAAACTTTCAATATTAACTACAAACCTTTTTTAACTTGTGCTTGAAACGACCTCTTAGGTGGAGAAGAAGTGTAAGTATCAGCAACTGAAGGCATTGATGTCGTAGAAGATGCTAGATTTTCAAGAAATTCTGAAGACGGAACATATTCTGTAAGTTTATTTATATTTTCATAAACTCATATATGTATTAAATCCACAGGTTAAATTGAATTATAAAAAAAAAAATCAAAATTACAGATAGCGATGGTGTATGTACTGTTCACATATTTATTTTTTATAATATGTACTATTTTAACTACACATCAACAATTATCACCAAAATAGATAAATCCAGATAAGTCTTAAAAAACTAATTTTTTCGCTATACCACCCAGTATTTTTTTTTAATTGAGATTACTTCTGATATTTTAAAGAAACAAACAACAAATAAATAGTTTTATGCGTTTAAATTTATTCTATCTAAAAATAGAAAAAAAGTTTTAATGAAATTCAATAAAAATATATATAATCTACTTCTTAATTTAATAGCGAAATGAATTTGCCTTTTTAAAAATGTAACTCGAAGTTGCAAGACACAAGTCAAGGGATTTTTTTATGTCATATAGAAAAAAGAGTGCTACCCAGGATTGGTGCCGAACTCAGAGTAAAATTATCGAGATCAGACATATTTATTTTGCTTGATTAATAATTGAATGCTCCAGATTATAAAAAACCATTATATTGCAAAACAAAAGCTGCCAAAATTGGAGCAATTTTATCTCCTTTTTTATTTTAATTCTTACACCTTCACCAGCTATAGAAGAAAATATAAGACGACAAGTCATTTTAAAATGTTATTATCTTATTATTGGCTTTTATTTCTTAGGACTTCCTTGGCTGCTTCACTCTGTCATTATCTGTCCATGTTGATTCCCCAGACCTCTTAACAAGGTCCGTTTTAATTTGTGGAGGAGCTGTCTTAGAATTTGTAGGTAGCTCTGTGTCATCCATCATTATTGCTTCAACGTTTTCAAGTGATTCCTTGTAGCCATCAAATAAATGATCATCCTCACAAAGTGGATCCTGAGCTAATGTTGATAATGATTCCGTACTGCCGATAGGTTCGTTCTTTATCATTATCATAGACATTTGTAAATTTTGTTCATTTTCAGATTCCTCTGAGTCTGAAGCATTTTTGAAATTGAGCATTTTCTCAGGTAGAGAATTTAAAGACAATTCTATTTTTGCTCGACAGCCAAACACAGCTTCATATGGACTTTTTTCGACTTTTAAATGATATGCACGATTTTTCGTAAATTGAACGAATTTCAACCCTTCGCTCCACCTAGTTGTTTTATTATCTGCCATCCAAGTTATAAGCAACTTCTCAATGTTAAGATTTGTTTCTTGACTTTCTATGTCTTCGTTTCGAGTCTGTTTAGGCTTTCCCTGAATCATTTTAAGTTCTGGCCACATTGGTCGGAAAGTATCCATGATTTCATTACAAACTTTATTTGCATTGTCCAAGTATAAATTACCTGGAGCCCCAAATAATAAAAATATATCAAGCAACTTGTAGGTGATTTCGGTTGCACACATTGAAGTGAGTGGCTTGAGAACTACAAACTGTGTCGCTTCATCTTGGAAAACCATAACGAACTTAAACTGTTCGTCTGGTTTAGATTGAAAATCGATGTAATATACTCGGCTTTTGTTATTAAAATTAGATATCCTAGAGTTTTCTTTGCCATATCCTTTTTTACTGTTTTTCGGATGGCAAGATTCACACAAATCTAAAAATATTTTCAATTGGGCTCTGGTTATGTTCTTATAATTTGCACGCAACAACTTCAACATCTTGTCCCTGCCACCGTGTCCAATTGATGTATGAGTGGTATATAGTATGTCAAACAATTCATCAGAATGGACATAAACCTTAGGATTTTTGTCACTTTCAGATTTGGGATTTATTAGCTTTTCACGGCCTTGTATCGTCAATAAATCATATCTTTGAATAAGAAGATAATCTCGGGTTGATTCATGCTTTTTAAAAGTTTTTATGCGCTTGATATCTTTGATTATTGAATCATATTTTTCTTTTGTTAGCAAAACACTATTGTAGTAGCCTTCCTTACTAAACAAATCCTCATAAAATTTATTTCTCATTTTAGTCTTCCAGGGGGAATCAGCAGTTTTTTGCATTTTTTTGTTTTGTAGATAAGAAAAAAGTAACAATAAATTCAATAATAATTCACGTCTGTTTTTATTTTTACACACTCAAATGACAGATTCATAAAAGTATCAAATCAAGTTGAAAAGTAGAAAAAGAGTACCTTAAAATGCCACACAGACACACCCAGTATAGTATTGAGTCTGGTACATACATTTTGTTGATACTCTGTAGTATAAAACGATAATTTATTTTTTAATGATATACATTTCTACCTGATTTAATAGAAAACAATTTATACTGTGAGTATTAATAATTTAAAAAAATTATACTATTTTTTTTTTCAAACATTTTTTTGGTTATTAATTTTTACCAACACATTAAAAGTACCTACTTAAAATGGATAGTTGTTAATAGCCTATGAGTCGGTCATACGTTAGACTTCTTTAAATAATCTTTCTAAAACAAGAAAAAAACTTGTGTATGTCGTTTGTGCTCAACAATAAAACTTTTCATACCAATAACGTAATCTACCATTCAATTTTTTTTAGCACTTTTACAAAATCTTATTTTTATTTAAAATGGCTACACAACTTTTTCTTAAAAAAAAAATGTTTACAAATCACTTTAAGTAAAGGCTACTTTTTAGTGAAGGATTTAAAAAAAAAGATTATTATCTAATTTTATATATCTACCTCCCAAAGAACAGTTTTGTTTTTTGAAAAGAAGTTTTTAAAAATTATAAATAGTCTTGCGTCCAAAATAAAAAAATGTTTAAATCAGTTTTTTTTTGAAAATTGAAACTGAATAGTTTTTGAAAACTTAATAAATATTTCGAAAATGTCATGGTCGATGTTCTTGAAACTTGGTACCTAACAGTTTTTTAACACTTAGAATATTTAAAAAAAAATATTATGGTTTACGAAAAAATAACGACCACTTCCATAAAAATTTTAAAAAACCGTGAAAGTGCTTTTTTTTTCTCAAAAACGGCTCTTACTATTTTGACCAAATTTGCTAAAACTAGTGCGATACTACCAAATACATATTTAAATAATTTACACTTAGTAACGATTAGTACCTCCCATTTTAACGGTTTTAGATTTGTAGTGGTTTTTTTTTGAAAATTTGATATCTCAAAAATGGGTTGAAATTTTTTTTTCGGAAATTTTATTTTAGTATGCATATTAATAAATACTTAAGATTTGGATACAGACATTTTTCCTTAAAAGTGTTTTAAGAATTTTATAAATATATGTATTTTTTTTTTTTTTTTTGAACTGCTCCAACGATATTAATTTTTTCCATACATTTATTTATTTATTTGATCAACAACTCTGATGACATTTTTCTTACCTCACACTATTAATGTACTTAATTTAGCAAATTTAAATATCGGGCTTAGTACTTAAACATTTTATCCCTCATAATTACCATGCCTTAAGCTACGAGCAGACGATTTGCGATAGTCGCAAATTTTTGCGAGCTCTGACGTCACGAAAAAACTCGCAAATACACTGCAAATGCCTTACGTTTGACAGTGCTCGCAAACCTGCAAATACACATGTTCAGACGATTTGCGAAGGTTGTCCCAAAGTTTTCAAATATATTTGCGATCAAGGTGATCGCAAATGACATGCTCGCAAATAAGATCGCAAATTTTGCAGCATATTTGCGAGGTGTTCACACGATTTGCGGCAACATTCGTAGATATCATATTCTTACTCATTTGCAGATTTGCGAGCCTGACATTTCTCTATTGACAAATTTGTTTATTTGTTGAGTTTTGTCATAGCTATAGTCTCAAAGTACTATATAGGTAAACATATATACATACAAACACACATGGGTATGTAACTTATATGTATATATTTTGGTGATGTTTTATGGGCTGTAGGTCAGTTTAATTTTTTCTAACTACGTAAAGCTTATTTTCATAAAAAAACGAAAAAAAAAAAATCATTTAAATCATTAAAAATAATAATAAAAATAATGACATATACACACATTCTTAAAATCACAGCCAATTACTTCAAGTACAACAACAAAATTCGTCGCAAATGTCCGCATTTGCAGTGTTCCATTTTCGTGTTTTCGCAAATGGTTGTGACGGTCGCAAATACTCGCAAATTGTCACAAATTATTTTTGTGAGTGTTCACAAGATTTGCCAAAATGTAACAAATGCATTTGCGACTTGGGCCTCGCAAATCATACGCAAATGATTTGCGAGCATTTGCAGGCTGTCCCAAAGTTGTGTTCAGACGATTTGCGATCAAAGACCGCAAATTGTGACGTAAAAATGACGTCATCCTCGCAAATATTTGCGACTTTTGCAAATCGTCTGCTCGTAGCTTTACAGTTTATACAACTCGAATGGCCTTTTCGACTGAGCGCAGACTTATTCTGAAAAGAACAGAAATTCTGGGTTTGATTTCAAGTCGATTTTAGAATCGTGCACACGATCAAATAAGTATTCTGGATTACCAATCGAAAAAGTCTTCCCTTTAGCCTCTTGAACATAAGAGCAAGTATGTACGTTTCATGAGAAGAATAAAATGAAATGAAGTGCCTACCTAGATATTTTTTTTTGTTTATTGAAATAAATTCCGAACCCTTGTTTAGAAATAGATAGTGCGCACAACACTGCAATAATTGTAAAATTCAAAATGAAGAATTGGATTGCATTGGGATGACATTTGCAGCTTGCAGTAATGCAGTTGATACTTTAGAAACTGAAGGTATTCCTATTTTAGGAATACCATGTAGATACCTACCTGGGCTGAGTTTTTAGTTTGATAACTCTTGGAAATTAACTTAAAAACATAATAAATAACATTAATACCTTCAGGCGGTTCCTCTAGCTGGATACCAACAATGGACTTAGATTCCCTTCCAACAATATCTAGCACAATTTTATCACATTGCGTTAGCTGGCATTTTTTCCCTCCCTCTCTCTTCGAGTTTTCTATTTTTATCTAAAAAAAAGAACGAAAACGGAGCATTGCTGTTTGTTTGTTTATGTTTATTAATGAGCAGGTCTGCTAATTCTTACAAAAGTATATTTTCGGCAATTTTGCCAAAAAGTGTCCCTTATATACGTCCAATCTTTATGCGCTGAAACAATATTAATACTGCGAGCCACATCATAAACTTCTTTCCATTTAATGCTTTTTAACTGCTTGGTCAGAGTATCGGAGAAAACACCAAAAAGAATATCCTTGTGTTCTCTTATTTTTGATAGAACCATCATTTTCTTTTCCACAGCAAATTTTTTTATTCTACACATCCCGGCGCACTGAGATGAAGACCGAACAATGACGTTAGACTTGTTGTACTGACATAACAAGTCGAGAGAATTTTTTTATTTAGCACAACTTGTTATTTTGGATCGATTAGCTGGTTGGTACTGGTTGGTGGTTGATATAAATAATTGATGTAACATTCATACATACATATGTGTATATCTAGTTTTCCATTAACACTTGTGATTTGTGAAACCAGCATTGTTTAACAATAGCGTATTTACTAATTGAATTGTTGTTTTTGGATTATGAACAGGAAAGAAATAACAATTTGTAGGTAGGTACCTACTTTATAGTTGGGTAATATTTATAAGTAAATGATTTCAAATTAAGTTAATAGGTAAAGGAAGTAGCATCTATTATTAGTTTCGGGCACTTATTTAATTTAGAAATGTGAAAAATAAGTACAGTTAATAATTCGGATGCTTGTTCGCTGAATTTTGAAAAATAAATGGGACTGCAAATAATTTTGCTGCGTGTTTTTTATATTGATATACCTAGGTAGGGGTACTATTTTCGATTCCTTTACCAAATAGAAACATACTACATATGTATGTATTTAAGAGAAAGCTAAACAAAATCTGAGACTAGAGCTCGACTTAAAGTCTGAAAAATATTTTTTGTTCTTAAAAAAAACGGTACGTACATATGCACCTGCAATATCCCATTATGTAGGTACATAAGTCAGTATTTACATAGCCTGATTTTTTCAGTGCGGGTTTTGTTTTGTGGAGATATAACAGCAATAACATTAAATAAAATACACGACTTGATCGCACGTACTTGTTCTTATGTTTAAGTTGCTTGGAATCAAAAACTTTTTTAAAATATGAAAACAATTATACCTAGGTAGAAAAAAATATAAAAATATAAAAAAGTAGGTATTTCAATCGTTTTTTTAATTGTATACAAAATTAACAAAATAGCTTGGAACTAAAAAAAAGTAGGTATGCCATTTAATAACCTACTTGAACAAATATAAAATTTTGTAAATATTAAAAAAAAAAAGTTTTGGTATGCAAACTTTGAGCATATATTAAAATACAGTTATAAACCTAGTTTCACAAAAGTTCTTCAACCCGTTTTTTGAAATATTGAATTTTCAAAAAAAATTTAATATTTAAAAGAAATCAAAAATTTTGATTTGCAATATTATTGACAATTTAAAGGAGCTTTAGCAAACAAACTTTGACTGAAATCGTTTCAGTCGTTAATGGGAAAATCGAAAACAGTATGGTAGATACCTTTTAAAACAGTTTCCAGCTTTTTACAAAAAAGTACACCACACCTCAAATAATTTACTAATTTCTTACTTGCGATATAATATAGTTACTATAGATAAAGTTTTGGATTCGTGCAAACAAAAATCGAGATAAGAATATTAAACAGGATATTACGATGATACAGAACTCAACCGAAATAATGGGTGGAACAATTCTGTCGGTGTGTCTGTACCTCAACCTACGGTCTAAACTACTGAAACGATTTTCTTCAAATTTTCAACTTGATTTGAATTTTAAATTTTATTTTCGATTTTCTCATTAATGGCTTAAACGATTTCAGTCAAAATTTGTATTCGCAAGCTCCTTAAAATGATAAATATTGGATTTGGAAAAGAAAATAAATTTTCGATTTTTAAAATACTATTATTTTTTTTTTGAAAATTCAATATTTACAAAACGTTTTGAGGAATTGTTTAAAAACAACATACATAGGTTAATAAATGTATTTTGATATATACTCAAAATTGACATACCCAATTTTTTTTTATTTTACAAAAAATTTATATTCATATAAAAAAATAGTGGCAAGAGTACGATAACTTAGGCGCCAAAAAATGATAAGGAGGGGCGTCTAACCCCCTCCCCCTGTTTGGGTAGGGGGACAGTTTCACAAAAAAAGTACTTAAAAAAACGAATTTCAAACTCAAAATTTGTGAAAAAAAAACATTAAAAACAAGTTTAAGTTGTAATTTTTCCAAACTATGAAATTATATATTTTATTTTTTTCTGAAATTCGTTGCTTTAATTAATTCTTAATTAAAAACTGAAAACTAGATGATTTTGTCTTTTTTTTTTTTGAGAAAATTTAAAATTACAAAAACTACTTTTTATGGGATATTTGGTTTTTGCTTGCTTAAGCATTCCGGTAAATAAAAAATATTAAACTGTTCTACATTAAACCGTTATCATTTCTTGGCGCCCAAGTTTTCGTAGTCTCCCCAAATTAGTTCTTAAGAAAACCGCTCCAAAACGATTTAATTTTTTTCCATATTGGAGTATTAATAGTTTTTTAATTAATCGAATGGCAAACTTATTTTTGAGCTCTAATCTATTTTATTAGTTGCTTATATGTGTATGTCTTTGATAAACGAGCTTTTCCCTAACGTTTGTATGGCAGGTACCTACCGTTATTTTTGAAGCTAAAAATTCGATTTTCCCTCTGAAGAGTTAAAAAATCCTTAAGTTAAGTTGGAGGTACAGGCAGACAGACAGAATTGTATCACCCACTTTTTTCAAGTTCTCTACCATCGTAATGTCATGTTTGATTGTCATCTCTTTTTTGCACTTATCCCTTAGATGACGGATATAAGAAAGTCTCATAAAAGAAAAACTCCCTTATAAGACAGACATTCTAAAACACCATGCACATTCCCATAAAGTTACGAATAAAATGAATCTAATATTAAAAAAAAACCGTTTATAAGAAAAACACTGATATAAGAAAATTATTCTGATAAAAAATTTGTATCACTGCCTAGAAATTTTGAAGTCTTTAAGAAACCATCCCTTATGTTTGTTCGATGAAGTTTACCCAGGATTGACCCAGATTCTCTTGACAACCCCAAGAATTGTCAAAAAATCCTGGGTTTTTCGGTTCTCAAAAAACACCCAACAAAAACAAAAAAATTACCTGCAGAACGTGAATCCACAACAATAAAAATGCTTCAGAGCTCCTGCACCTTTAACATTTCATCCTTAAACTCAATTCGCCCCAGCAAAAAAATTAGTTCTACTTCAGGGCGACCCCAGGGCGACCCCAGGTTTAAAAAAAACACAGAATTTGGCTCGTCAGGGTTGGTTCAGGTTTTTCAAAAAACGCTTTGGGGCGACCCCAGGGTGACTTCAGGGCTCAACGAACAAACCTAATGTGATTTTGAAAGAAATTTATAATTTAATAATTGTGTTTGGTACAAGGAATTCTTTGAATTGTTTGACTTTCTTATATCCGTCATCTACTGTAGTAGGTACATATTCAGCCTTAATGTGAGTTTCACGTGAAGAAAATTCCACCCGGAAAATTGACATTTTACTTTTCGCCTATTGTGAGTTTTACCCGGTCCTTTTTGTGAGCACTTATTTCAGGCTAATTTTATCGTAATTCAAAGCCTAAATTGTCCCATATTTTATGACGGCGAACAAAAGAAAAACAGAGGGTTTTTGATTATTTTGGGCCAACGGAAGCTTAGGCGAAACTCATAATAGCTTTTCAAATTCCGGGGGAACAAAATTTTTTCGAGTGAAATATTTTTCGGGTGAAACTCACAATAAAGCTGATTATGTATTTCGCAAGTTAAAATAGTTCTCTACCACAGTACACAAATTAAAGGTAATATCATTTGAATTTTGACTTTTGTTCAATCAGTTTTTGTTGTTGTGTTTACGTGTATTTTTCCTCACGTTCACAGCCATTTTTTATTTCTGACAATTTCATTTTCAATTTGTTGTTGTGTTTACGTGTGTTTTCGACCTCACGTTCATAGCCATTTTTAAATTTCTGACAATTCCAACTTTGACAACCTCTGGAATATAATACCTTCTATTTGTGTACTGTGGTTCTCTACCATCGTAATGTCACATTTGATCAAAATCTCATGTTCAATTTGTCTACGAATTTATGATTATAAGCACCTTTGTAAATCTCATAGATAAAAGTGTATAAACGCTGAATCAATAATTCGCTATTATATTCCATTTAAGGGACTATTTACTTCATTAAAAATGTTTTGATTTGAAATAAACCATTGGATGTTGAGTTTTTTTTTGGTAATTAGGTCCCTCCTTAGGGGTGTGCATTGCACACGCCTTATTTGATTTTTTTAGAAGACAACATGATTATGGCGTTTTTCTTACATTATATTCAAGATTTTATCTTTAAAACAATATTTAAAACAATAAATCGATAGGCTTACTGAAATTAGTTGTCTTTAATTCGTGTCCTTATATAAAAAAGAAATTACTGTTTGGCCTTTCATTTCGTTTCCTAAAATACATTAAGATGAAGCTCAAAGTCTGGCAAATTGCAGTTAAGCTAACAGCTATTAATTTTTTCAAAAACACCAGTTTAACAGGATTTAGAGTTTTATTTTTTCTTGGAAAATCAAAGCTTTTGCAGTATGTTTTTAGATATTTTGCACATAACTCGATTTTCGAAGAAACAAAAAGATATAATTATTTTCCAGGACAATTTGGATACCATTTCTACTATCGGGTGTGATTGCAGCCACTTATATCACTAGCCACTGTCTTTTATATTTCCAATTAAATCCAACTGTAACTTATGTGAATTCATTCAGGCATCCGGTTTCAGAAGTTCCATTTCCCGGAGTTTCAATATGTAGTGTTAATAAGATAAGCAAACGTGCAATAGAAGATTATGCAAAAAATATGTAAAGTGAAAAGTGCTGAATTTAATTTGAAATGTTGAATGTTTTAAAATTTGAATTTATATGTTCATATTTGCAGAAGTAAACTACAAAAAGATCTCGATGAAAAAGTCCTTCTAGAACGATTTGCTCTATTCGGAGGATTATTCGATAGCACCGGATACGATATTGATGAAGCATACGATTTACAAGCATTTCTCGATACGGTTATTTCTATAAAACCAGGTTTTTATGATGTTTATCAAGTCCTTAAGAATGTACGAACATATAGATTGAGTTCCAGATTTTAGAGACCTAATAAATAGTTTCTTCTTATCTCCTACTAAGTTGGCTCCTAAATGTGAAGAACTACTACGAAAGTGCAGCTGGGCTGGAAAACTTTACCCTTGTCATGAGCTTTTTAAACTTCACGTATCACCAGATGGATTTTGTTGTATATTTAACTACAACAGGTTGGGGCGCCAAATAAAGTAAGTGAGAAACCTTAATTAATCATAACTTATCTTTGATTTTATTATTGATTATAGGGAAACATTTGTTAAATATCTAGATGTTATTGGCAAAGATATGGGCTTGAAAGTTTTGTTGAACACTTCAATGGATGACAACTTCTATAGTCAACGAAGCACTACTGGATTTATAGTTAAAATATTTAACAGTCTATCCTTTCCTGACATTTTAACAGGAGATTTGTCCGAGTTCCCAGTTTCACCAAACACTGATGTGTTGCTTCCTTTACAGGTGACTTCTCTGAGTAGCGATGACGAAATAAGACACTACAAAATAGGACAAAGGCGTTGTTATTTCGCCGATGAACTGCCAAAAGAATATGGCATACAATACAGCCAGCCAGAATGTTTGTTAAAGTGTAAACTTCAAAACATACAATCCCTATGCAATTGCATTCCATTTTATACTCCAAAAGATTTTATTGAACCTCCGGTGAGTTATTGCACTCTAGCACACTTGGAATGCTTGAGTAGATACAAAGGTACTCGTAGTTAGAATTTTTTTGTTTTAATAATAAATTTAAAGCAATTATTTTTATAGTCACATGGACATCTTATCGACCTACAGAGGAAGCAGTTGAAACACTACAAGAAATGGAATACGCATTGACTTGTGGTGATTGCAACCCACTATGCAATTCAATTGAATATGAGTACCAACTGGACAAGTCAGATTTTGATCCGAAGAATAATCTGTTTGAGTTAGATGATTTTTTGTAAGTTGCGTAATTATTTTCTTTCAAATTTTCTGATTTATTTGTAAAATAAGTACAATCAACAAAAGGTTCTGTAACATCGAAAGCGTATACATAAATTGGCCTTTTAAGTGCCCCAACAAAGCTTGTAAAAAAAACGATTTTGTTTTTAAATCCTAGTTTGCAATAATGCATTTAACTTAAATTTTTGTCAAACCTTGTTGAGAAGCGAGCGAAGTTAAATGACGGTTGATTATTGATGAAACAATTTTTAATATATTGTATATATATGTAAATATATTGTAATTTTTTTCTTCTTCAATTTTTTTAAGATACAATGAAACGCATTTGGAAGACGCTAGCCTTCTTCGTATTTTCCATGCCTCACCTTATTCTGCACAATATAAGAAGCAACTTATTTATTCAACTAACGGACTTTTGGGTAAGTATCGGGTTTTTCAATAAGAGCGCTACAAAAGTTTCTTTAAATAAAACAAAAACGGTTTTGGATATCAATGAAATTCTTTATTCCTGTGAAAGTACGTTCGATGCCATTATGTATGGAACTCGATTTCTTTTGCATGGCCACCACGGGCACGCTTGCAGAAGTCCAGACGCTGAACCCAATTTTCGACGGTTTTCAAGCATAAATCGGCCGATACTGCTGCAATTTCACGTTCAATATTGGTACGAAGTTCATCAATCGTCGCTGGCTTGTTGGCATAGACCGTAAACTTAATAGCCCCACAGGAAATAGTCTAACGGCGTCAAATCGCACGACCGAGACGTCCAAGCGACTGGACCATTTCCTGAGATAACACGTTCTCCAAACTTGGTTTCCAATAAATTGATTGTGACATTCACTGTGTGGCTTGTGGCGCCGTCCTGTTGGAACCACATGTCCTTCAAGTCCATATCATGCAATTGAGGCCAAAAATATTCGGTTATTATTGAACGATAGCGATCCCCATTCACAGTAACGTGCCGGTCTTTATCATCACGGAAGAAGTACGGCCCAATGACGCCACCGGCCCATAAATACACCAAACCGCAATTTTTTCGGGATGCAATGATGACTCATGGAGTACGTGTGGATTGCTGCATCACCAATACCGCATATTTTGTTTATTGACGAAGCCATTCAGCCAGAAATGAGCCTCATCGCTGAAGATGATTTTTCGATGAAAACCCGAATTATTTTGAAGTTGTTGCTCAGCCCAACTCACGAACATAAGACGCTTCTTGTGGTCAAGCGGCTTCAGTTCTTGCATCAATTTAATCTTGTAAGGTTGTAGGCCAAGATCTTTTTGCAAAATTCGCCAAAACGACGTCACAGAGATGCCCAACGCTTGAGAACGACGTTTGAGAGACACATTTGGGCTTTCTGCAACTGAAGCCTCAGCGGCAACAATATTCTTGACACTACGGGCACTTCTTTGTCGCACTGGCACGGGAACATTTTGTTCTGTGCCTGTGGATTCAAATTTGTCCACTAGACGCTCAATTGTTGATCTGCTAGGACGATTATGACGACCATAAATTTGACTTAGCGCTCTTAACGTTGAGGCCACTGACTCCGAATTTCGGTAGTAAATTTTAATAATTTCGACTCGTTATTGGCTCGTATATCTTTCCATCATGAAATTGCAAACCTTACCGAAGAGAAATGTCAAAAGATTGGCAAGAAATATGGCATCGTTTGCTGTCCCTGTCGCTCTACTTTTGTAGCGTCCCTGTTGAAAAACCTTTTATATTTAAGATTTAAAGTAGAAGTTAAGATTTAAAGTTACTTCTTATAAATTTTAGCTAACGTTGGAGGAATTCTTGGTATAAGTATAGGTTGTTCATTGATGAGTATGATTGAAATTGGTTACTATGCAACAGTTAAGTTTTACACATATTTTAAAAGATTACGTGAAACCAGATCTATTGGCAGAACTGAAAACAGTTTAGAAATATCACCGAAATAAGCTTAAACTGAAAAAATGTAACCCTTAAAAAATAACTCAATTTTTAATTAAGTCGCAATGTTAATTAAAACATTTGCCTGTTTTTCGGATAATAGCTATAATATTAATTAATAAAGCTCTAATCTTGCTTTATTTTTTTTTGTAATGGCTAATCTCAGAAACTACATATCCGATTTCAAAAATGCTTTTGGTATTTATAAGTTTATTTTAAGAGGATCGTCTAAAGCATACAATTTTGTTAAAAATTTGATTTGTAGGGTGAAAAGGGGCAAAAATAAAAAATTATGTCGGTTTTTTTTTTTGTGTATGAAAGAGTTTACTTAGACTTTAGAAGATGGGTTAAGCGCTAGATGTTTTCCGAAATTTAGCTTCACATCTATAGCGTGAAATAGGCAAAAACATAAAAAGGAAATCCAGTTTTGAAAATCTTTTTGACTTCAAAATATTTTGTTAATATAGATATTACGTTTGTTCTTTGAAGTTTACCTAGGGTTGACCCAGGTTTTCTTGACAACCCTAACAATTGTCAATTAAACCTGGGTTTTTCGATTCTCAAAAAAACGCAAGAAACAAAATTTGATTTAAAAATGAAAAAAAAAGAAATCGCAGTTTCCATTTCTATTTGATATTATGTCTGTTCGCGTACATCCTAAAACTACAAACTTCTACGAATTTAGCCCAAAGTTCTGTCAAAGCTCATATAAAAAAATAAAATTTGTAGAAATTCGTAGTTATGGAAAGTAGACGAACAGACCTATTTTTTAAGTAAATTTTTTGTAACTAAAGAATTGCCTGCAGCACGTGAATCCAGAACAAAAACAAATGCTTCAGAGCTCCTGCCACTTTGACATTTTTTCCTTAACCTTAACTCGACCAAAAAAAAAAACTAGTTCTACTTCAGGGCGACCCCATCTGGTTTAAAAAAACATGAAATTTTCTCGTTAGAGTTAGTTCAGCTTTGGGGCAACCCCCAGAATGACTTCAGGGCTCAACGAACAAACCTATCAAATTTTAAACACACCTATGCATAAAAGGTTATTTATAGTATAGCTTAATATTTTTAAAAATTAAGTTATTCCAATTCAAACAAATATGTCTTTATTGGAAAAGTTTAAAGAAGAGTTTGGATTTACGACCAGATACTTTTAGGAGGAAAGATGTCCCTTTCCGATTTAAAAATGCTTTATCTTTTGAAAGTGTTATATACTAAGAAGATAGACATAAGGCGAAATGGAATATGAAATGAAATATCCCTCCCTAGTTTGATTACTAAAAAAAGAAAATAATAATAAAAGATGGTCAAGGATGATTGATACGTCACAAAATCACAAAGATGGCGAATTGGTACTTCTTATGAGCATACCCTGTTTCTGTTTATCGTTTATCGTGGGCACACAGAACTAAAATGTATCATGGGGGTTTACAAGGAGTAGCAATTTTTAAAATAGTTTTTTTTTGCAACTCCAGTAAATTCTTTCTGAAAAAAACGACAACAAAATAAAGCCATCTACATGTCAAATATAATAACAACTTTGTCCACATAGAGTTAGCTATGTCCAGAAAATTAAGTGGATTTAACTTTTGTATCGATAAAAACGGTATTGCCAGACTACAATTGTCGACGCGGCTAATATAGCCTAAGAACCAGCGCTGTTTGATCATTTAAACGCAAAAAAACACTTGTAATTGGGAAGGTTTCCAAAATGTTTTGGTAACTTGCTGCAGAGATTATCCACAAAATTAATCATCCTATCAGAGGATGCCATAATTTCTGCAAATGACGTCGTACGTCAATCATATTTGAAATTTGCAAAATAGATCTGTAGAATATTTTTGGAAAAACAATGAACCGCTATACTCCCCAAGAGCGTGGAATAATTGCGTCTATGTTTTTTACTCAAAATCAGTCAGTAGTTTTAGCGAGTAATTTTCCGATTTGGTGATTTGGCATGGCCAGCAAGATCGCCTGATTTAACAATCCCAGACTTTTTCCTTTGGGGCTACTTAAGTTGCGGGTCTGTGTCAACAAGTCTCAGACAATCGCAGCCCTAAAGGAGAATATTTGACATGAATGCGAACTTTTACTACCGGAAGCCTTGAAAATAGTCTTTTCAGATATAATATTTTCTACTTAACAGAACAAATTCTAAAGGTTTAAGAAAACATATCCAATAACCAAAATCAATTTTTTTTTTATTTAGGTAAAAAGTTATTCAAAAACAAAATCGGTTGCCCATATATATTGCATAGGTTGTCTAAAATGAGAACTGTCAAAAAGAATTCAAGATGGCTGAAAACTGAAAAATTCCTTTTTTTATATTTTTTTCCATTTGTAATACTTTTTTAATGAAATTGCCACTCCCGCCTAAAAGGGGAGAGATAGACCCCTCTCATAGCAAAAAAATACTTCTATAAAATTATTCTACAAAAAAATCGTTATCATTTCTTGGTGCCTACCGTAAGTATTCTTGCCAAAGTTGAGTCTACTTTTATTTTTTCCATTTAGACGTGCTGTAGAAGGTGCTGTTTCATCTTTCATGTGAACCCTCCTAGTAGAGGAAATGAAATGGCACGCGAGCTCTGTATCAACATTTTTAGTTTGTCAAAATCATACAATTTTTGTGTCTCACAAGTTTGTTGTATGATCCGAGAAATAGGCCACTGCTGTCAAATTCCCAAAGACAGTTCTTTGACACAACAATGCAAAAGCAGGTAGAACAAATTAGTATTTTATTTCATGTAAAATCAACATCAACAGTATAAATTAATGATTTAATTAAAGAAATTCGCTATCCTTCTCATTTAAATTATAGTTGCAACGAAAGAAAACTAGCTTGGGCTAAGGCATCGCCACTTAAGAGGTTCTGTTCGTGCAATGCAAATTTGATCTGCTGTCTTGGAATCCTTTATTTAAGCTGGCCATACACGACCGAGCGATCAGATCCATTTGACTCGGTTGGATTTCAGATTGGCTAAAAATCCAAATGGATCGACAGCCAATCTACCTCACACATGACCGATTTTGGATCGGCCAAGGGCCATTTGGCTCTGTCGAATATGGCCAGCTTTAGGAGTAGGTACATTGCAGTCTAATATTGTTTTTCCAATAAATGACTTTCAAAGATGATTATTGTTGAGTAAAAAATTATTGACCTCTGCCACTGCAACTGTGTAAGTGTTCAGTTTTCAGAAGTTTTTTTTTGTATATTCGTCATATGAAGAGAAGAGTAACTACTGAAGAGCATGGTCACGTAAAAATTCCAAGGTCTTTGGTCTCCGTCTCCGTCAGAAATTGCCATTTCTCATTTTGATCGGTTTATATGACCTTATCGAATTGTACATAGATTAATGAACAAAAACAACGCTGATAAGATAAAGCAATAATATCCGTAACAGCAAAATTGTAACTTGCTGATCACCTACCAACAAGAGCGGATAGCTATCTTTAGCATTTTATGTCGTTGGTCAGATGCGACCTCTCAAACATAATAGTCGGCCTAGCACAATAAAGAACAAACCTGTTAGGACAATTTCATTTTATTATGTATTTTGAAAGTATTGACACAACTCTAAATAGATTGCATATTGAATACAGAACAGCTATCGCTTTGTTTCCTTTCAGTCTTTAGATAAGCTTATCAAGCACCATACTAAAAACTCTTTTCAACCAGTAACTTAAATTTATTTGTTATGCCTGTTTCAGTATAAAAAAACATTTCTACAATGAGTAAGCGGCAGCTTCTGTTAATTTCCTCTTCAAGGGTACATGGATTTAAATACCTGGAACACTCAAAAGATCAAATCAATAACTTACTCAAAAAGCATGTTAAAATTTAAAGTACAAATTCAGTTTTTTTTTTTAATTAATTCTTTGTCGACAGGAAAGAAGTAAACACCGTTTTGTTTGTGCCCTATGCATTGAAAGACTACGATAAGTATACAGAAACCGTCGGGAATGCCCTCAAAGACTGGGGCTACAAAGTCGAAGGTCTACACACTAAATCAAATCCAATTGAAGCTGTAAAAAATGCTCAAGCTATCTTTGTTGGTGGCGGAAATACTTTTGTTCTATTAAAGACTCTTTATGAAAAGAATCTTGTAGAAACTATTCGTGAAAGTGTAAAGCATGGTATTCCATATATCGGAAGTAGTGCTGGAACAAATGTTGCTACTCGATCAATTCATACAACAAATGATATGCCAGTTGAATATCCACCCACTTTTGATGCACTTCAATTGGTGCCTTTTAACATAAATCCACATTATTTGGAGGCTGATTCCGAATCAAAACATAAAGGTGAAACACGTGACGAAAGGATAAATGAATTTGTTGATTATCATAGTCGGCCCGTTTTGGGATTGCGTGAGGGAACAAGTTTGTTGGTCGATGGTGAAAAAGCTACTCTGTTGGGTGATCGTTGTGCGAAGCTGTTTAAAGAGTAAGTGCTTTTTTGTGAATTTTTTTTCCTGTTTTACTCAAGACGATATTTTTTTGTTTTAGAAACAAGGAACAAGTTGAATACCCGCCAGAATCTGATCTCAGTTTTTTGCTTTAAGATGTAATAAACCATAACCGTTAAATAAACTCTGTTAAAACACTAAATTTATGAAAATATAACAATCATTATTTGTATTGCGTGTCTCAATCATTTTACCACAAGAGCCAAAAGTTCCTCTATTAAAAGATTTTGTACTATATAATTGAATTTATTGTAATAATGCTCACAAACCTTAACAAATAAAGTGATAAATCCAAGCGAATAAAAAGCAGTATTTTTTTTATAGATATTTTGGCAGAGAAATTAATATCAATGGCTAAATGGCTTTTGTTGCCAAAGTCAGAATTTATACTTTTTTAATGATTTTTGATGGACTAGAATTCAAATTCTAAACATATTTCATAGTACAGGGCGGTCAATCCGTATTTCGATTATAGCCAGTATCGTCTGTCGTTTAGACGATAATCTTGCTTCACGTAACATTGAAAATGAATATCGTCTTGACAATCTGGTTTTAGCGATTAAATATTTGATTTACGTAAGTCAATAATCGTCGAAACGCTATCGTCAGAACGATAGAGCTTAGACGATAGCTAATGAGGCATCGTCTTGTAATTATTTGAATGCTTTAAGGAAGATAACTGTTTTTTCGTTGAATATTTACCACTGTTTTTTAATAAATACTAAAATAAAATAATAATTGAATAATTACGGCATTTATGTGTATCAGTTCATAGTTTGAGCTTTCAAAAAATATCCTCTAATCAAATAATTAAAAAGCATATTTTTGGTTGGTTTTTCAAAGGAAGTACCATCTAAGAAAAATATACTAATAATAATAATAGAATAAATGAATTTTTGTAAATGGCATAAAAAATGCATCCAACTTAGGGGAGAATTAAAATAATAATAATAATCTTAAACGTTGCTGAATCTACACATTTTTAATATATTTTTCCTAGTCTCGTGACCTTTTCTTAAAAATATATGATCTTAATGACCTGAAGCCCACGTTAGAAACATACAATTTTATCATAATCAAAGTTTTACGTTTCACCACGAATTAATTCTTCTCTACCAAACTCGTTTCGGCATCATCTGAAAGTTTATATTATATTTTTCCTTTCAAAATCAATTTAAAATACTTAAAAATTGTATTTCATTGTTCAGATACATTTTTGAAGGCTTTTTGTCTTTTGGAAATTTTGAGTGGTCAAATTTGATTGTAACGAAAAAATGAAATTCAATAAATCAACGCTGAAATAATTGTGTTGTTAAGTAGTTGTAGGTAGAGTTAAGCAAAAATACTGTATTAATAGGCTAATGTATATATTTAATCGTGCGTTAAGGTTGAATTTTTTGATAATTAGAACATATAGAGGGGCCCTAATATATATCTTAATTCTACTTTTGAATCAATTCGAAAGTTGTTTTCAATGCTTATTATATAGGTGTTAAAATGTATGCAAGAAGAATTCCTCGTCTTTGAATCCCAGCCCTCAGGTTCGAGAGAACGAAGAAGACCGAACTTCCAGTTTAAAGACCAATCCATCGCGGATTCCAGAAATCAAATAGGGCTGATAATCTCTATTAAAGAATATGAACAACCAATACTTCACAAATACTTACATTCTTCATGACATTATAACAAAATAAAATAACAAATTTTCTTATTAAAAATATTTACATGTAGCGAATATATATTTTTGTTTAAATATAAAACATACAATCTTAAAATATTTCTCTCTCTCTTTATGTAAATTTTTTAATATCTATTAATTATATTTATTTTTTTTTTACAAAATATTATTTAAATACACTTCTACCTAACTATTAGAAACAAAACTAAAACTAAAATTTAATAGAAACTTTAATTTCATTGTAATACTATAATTAAATAAGATAGCTGTAATTTTTTTTCGTTTACATAAATACAAACCAATAATTTTTTTATCTTATAATAGGAGTTTCAAACCTTTGGCACTTTCGTCTTACAATAATTAATAATTAGTATAAAAAATATTCAATTTTTATAAAAATAGATGTCCATAAAAATCCATTTAAATGTATGAGAAAATAAAAAGGCTATTGGAAGACAATTTTAGTAATTCCCATTCAGAACGAAAACGACACAAACTTACGGTTAAGCCCTTATATACAAACCACAAAAACCAAAAAAAAAACCTGTTACTAAGTTTGTATTGGCTCATTTGGTTTGATTATTTTATTTAAGCTAGTTCCCTTTTTATTATTTTGTGACTTATTTCAATTTACTTTTCTAAGTATACACATTTGTTTTATTTGACTTAAGCAAAATTGCAAACACTTTTTTAATTTGTAGACTTTATTTCCCGAACAAAACGGCATGGCACCGGCCAACGTTTAAACTTATTTAAATAAAAAAAAGGATTTTTTATCTCAATTGTTTATAGTAAAAATCTCGCCTTGACCGAAGTGCTTAAAAATAAAATTTGAGATTCAAACATTTAAACATTGAACATCTAAAAACAGAAAATTTTCAGTCTGTAGTAAATGTAAATGTAAATTACAAATACAATTTATTTACGAACAAAATTATAATTCGCTTTATAAATCGAATTAAAAAGTCTTTAAACGATTATTAAACCGAAACGTAGTGCTGGCAAGTTTATGCTATGTTAAATATTGAATAAATAAAAAAGAAAGAAAAGCTAAAATATAAAATCAAGATCCTAATTCTAGTTTTTCATTTTTAAAATTTTAAAATAAATAGTCTTATAACTAAATTTTAAAACAAAAACAATTTTTGATATAAAGACAAAAGTTCAAAATTATATAATAATCTAAATATAGTTATTTTATATTTGATTTAAATAAAAACATGAACTAAAGTCAAATAAAAAATAGATATTTAATAATATTAATAGGACTTAAATTTTGAGCATTTTTGTTCGACTTAAAATTTATCAAATATAGTAATATTAGTTTTTTATTTGATTACTGTTTTCTTGGATTGCTGTTAATACTTTTATCCTCAAAGCGTATAATCGAATCGCCAATTTGTTTTCTAGATGCTAAGTGTATACATTTCTTACTACTTAAACTATTGCTACTTCTAAGATTGTCAGATCTTAAAGGTATTTCATTGGAATAATTATTAACATTGTTGTTATTGTTGTTCTTATTTGTATTACTATTATTATTATTTTCTAAGCTATAAGCTGGGCACTTGGGTATATCACTTGTAGTTTCGAGGAAATTTTTGATGGCAGTCCCATATCGTAAATTTGGCTCAACACCACGCAAAATGTGTATGGGCAATTGAGCACCAACAAATATGTCCAAAATTGTGTTGATTGTTTTATCGGCACGATTGAGTAGTAACTCAATGTCGTTGTCATTGTGAACTATTGGTACAGTGTCTTGGAGTTTTTTGCGAGCTGAAATAAATACACAACATTTTTAATTGTTTAATGAATGAGGGTGCTGATGACGTAGTTTTAAAATTAATTTATGTCGTTTTATGAAACCTACGCTACTTAAAAGTAGTAAAATACCTAAGTTACACCGTAAATACGCTCGAAACGTTGCAAACAAAAAACAGCCCGCTTAAACCATATATATCCAACTTAAATTTAATGCAGTACAATTGTGGCGCAGGGACCCGGGCCATTAGCCCCGAAGGCATTTATGTCCTATTTGAGTAGGACAAAAGTCCCAAATCTAATTTGGAAATTCTGCCTCATACTAAGGGATAGCAATTCCCGAAAAAAACATTAGAACTACTGTCTCGCCAAAATATTTTTATATGCTGTGAGAATAAGAAACAAAAAGTTTACTGTAGCTGTGGCAACTACATTAGTCGGCTTATAGAGTACGTTCAGTAATCAGGCAGGTGCCTGTGTCAACAGTTTGCATAGTAAAGTGTCAACATTTTTTGTTTAACAAACAAAATGAGAAATTATTAAAAAAGACATTTTAATTCTGATCAAGTTTTTTTTTTTTTCATTAGAAGCGTTCATACGCATCGAACTGTTTTTCTAGATTACAAATTATAAAACGTAAAAAGTTTAATGCTATCGAAAACTGATACCAGATATAAACCTTAAAATAAACTGTATTTAACAAAAGCATCAAAACTTTATTTCCGTATTTCATTGCGAATAATTTCGACATCAAATTTCCAAGTCATCGTAATGCATGTATGCTGTTAAGGTTTGATTGAAACCCAGAAATTTGTAGTTTAACAAAATTAAAAATAATACCGCGAACTTGTTAGTTGACACTACAAACACATTTTGTATAGTTGACCATTATAATACATATGTGTTTACATATTATTGAAATAAATGGAAATCGTGGTTTTGTACTTGTGTTATTTGATTTTTAAACAAAATGTTCACCTATTCTGTCCATTATTGTATAAGATTCACGGCAAACAAAATGTTTGCTTTCGACTAAGTTACCCGTTGAGTAAACAATTTACCTTTAATTTATTAAAAGGCCTAAAAACTAAAAACTATTATTTTTGTATGCAACTTCATTTTAAGATTAAAAAAATTGTTTTCCATTTGTAGGCTTACAGTTTATTAAAAAAAAAAAGCCCAAAATAAAAACTAAGTATTGGGACCAACTACTGTTCTTATCTATTTTTAAATTTTACATTTCATAAATTGTCTGTTCAGTTTAAAATCTAATGTGCGTTGTCGATGATATTAGTTGTGTGTTTATGAATCAGAATCACACAGTGAATGCTTATCACCGATATCGATATCAATTGGGAATTTTATTAAGAATCTGGTTTGATATAGGCTTACCATTAATTCTTAAAAAAAATCGTGGTTTTTGGACATGAATATTCTGAACCCAAATAAAAAAATAAGTTTTCAATTCTTCGTCTATAAGGATGTGGAAGGTAATCTATGTATGTATGTGTTATCATTTAAAAAAAAAAATGCTCACCTTGCACATAATCCCGACCGTAGAACGCTATCACATCATAATTCCATCGGTCAAAGTAACCAGCACTCTGACTCACATCACACGTTTCACATTCTTTGCAAAAATGTGCAAACTTGCATGGATACATCATGAATCCGATCGGTGAATACACCTGGAATCCTTGTATCGTATTCATGCGAACCTACGAAAAACTCGAGATTTATTTAAGTTCAAAAAGATTACTTATAAATTTTATCCTACCCTATTTAGAAAATCCGCTTTGAAGATATTTGAAGTTGAGCCCATTAGCACTAGGCTTTCCAAACCTATTTTTGGCAGACCCAAATCGGCTACAGCTAGACTGAGTATTTCATTCCGTGCATAAATAGAGTTGAGCATGATATCTTCAGGCATGATGACATCACTTAATATCGGTGGCAATCGTATCGAAACCCACGCAATACGTGAACCATCTGTTTTGTATTTCGTGGATAAATTTAAGGCAAGATTTTTTATACTTCGGAATGGATCATTATCACCTTTGCTAGGCGAGTCATATCTGTAGAGAAAAATCTGCAAAAAAAAAAAAAAACAAAACGTTGAAATTATTATGTTAGTCCAATTTATTGAATTATACTTGCCATAAGGAGAAATGTATTGTCTTGGTTCTTCATGCAGATTTTTTCGTACTGACGAACAAACTCAACACCAT
The DNA here is from genome assembly GCA_946251815.1 of Dasysyrphus albostriatus. Lineage (NCBI taxonomy): Eukaryota > Metazoa > Arthropoda > Insecta > Diptera > Syrphidae > Dasysyrphus > Dasysyrphus albostriatus. Next base: position 53,025,384 of record OX276336.1, read on the forward strand.
CGTTAGCTAGATGTTCAAAGGTTGGAACCATTATAACTATTCTTGTACTTTCAGTTACATATGGTGAAGGCACAAATTCTACCCGGCCTAATGGCTTCACTACCTGAAAGCTGACAAAGAGTTGATTAAAAATCAAAATAAAGGCGATAAAGATTTCTAAATATATTTATATATTTTGTACTTTTAGAGCTCCTGATCTTTAAACAATGGAGAATAGTTTGAGTGAACATGGTTCGAGTTGATTTTTGTTGCCTGTGGGCTTGTACGAAACACCGGTTTTCAGTGTCATAAAGCAAATATTTGGTATATATCACCAAAATCAAAAGTATTTTGATGCTTTTCGATGTTCGAGGACAGGGCTACATGTTTATGGTACCAAATTCAACTGTCTACAGACTGGTTTACTACATTTTTGTTTGTTATGTGATTTAAGTTTTAAATTTCATGCTTAAGTGTATAAGATTTTTGACAATATTGTCTTTTGCTTAAGGCTTACATCGATTTAGATACTTTCCAGGTCGATTTAACTTAAATACAAGAATTGTGGTTTTTGAATTACCTACCTTTTTGTTACCATTCTCGAGTCATATCTCTTCGAATCCAAAAAATTCAAATGCATATGATAGTCCATGCCTCTGGTTGGATCGAACCTCCGATAAACGGTGTGTATACTTGAGTAAGTTAGTGTTGGAAACTTGTGAAGTGCATATTGCACACTTATATCTAAGATTGTTTGAAAATCTAACGAGTCGATGCGACTCAATGGTTCTACGACACTCTCTGAATTCGGCAGAAAGATGTGGGTACTATTGATGAAGTGCCATACAAGAATGTCATGGCGAGTTTCTGGCGAGCTACTACTTGGCACTCCTAATGGCCAACGTATTTCTAAAATATTATTCGATATCGTGCCATTCGCTATGTGATAGGCTTTATGTTCAAGATCATAGCTGCGTTGTTGTAGGTTTTCTAAGTGGTACTTGAAAAAGAAGAAGAGAATAAATTAAAAATTAAGGAATACAAAGGAAATTGATTGTGCTTACCTTTGAGTAATAAGCATGAAGACGATAAAAATCATCTGCATTCGTTAAGGGATATATAACTGAGGCATTCCGAAAGACTTCTTCTGTAGATAGTAGACTAAGGTCTTTGTAAAGTTTTATCGATGGTCTTATTGAATAAGACAACTGTGTTATGCCCTTAAATGAAAAGATTGAAACTAGTTAGACTTTTATTAAAAATTAATTAATGTTATTTACATATATTTAATTTAATTTATTTTTGACAGTAAACGGCCCGTGCTCGATCAAGTGGTTGCAAAATGGAGTCCTGGACTGGCCTACATACTTGCTAGTCCCAGCTCTACCTGGTATCATATGAAGATGAAAGCTTTTCGTTACCATTAACTATTTGCGTTTATTTTAAGGGTGATGCGTATCAAACTTGTATTTGTTTCGATCTATAAATGTTTGATGACATATTTAAAATATTTAATTATAATGTGGGTGGTTTGCGGATTCACACATTCGGTGATCATGATATTGGCAAAAGTTTTTTTTAGCTCGATCCGTCGGACCCAGTAATCAAGGTATTGATCTTTTAATTAAATGGAATTATCTAACATTTTTCATGTGGTTTCTTCATTTTAAAGTTGTATAACTCAAAAAAAGACACCCTTTATACAATATTAACTTTAAATACAAATAAAATAACGAGACATCAAGCAGCATTCATAAACGAAATCTTAATTATAATATAGAGACAATTTATGTATAGTGTATGTATTTCTTAAATAAGTTTTCTGTCTCCTGGAAAATTGATTTTTCTCGGTTATGAGAGGAACTGATGCGACATTTTTATTTATTTTTTAAATGGGAAGGTTATATACACCCGTTTGTGTTCCTAACATACTCATCCTATTGAGCAGAGCCTAAAAAAAAATTATAAGACATTTTTATGCTAATTAGATTCTGTAGACAAACGAGTGATTGTTCTAAAGGCAGAGCACAACAAACAGAAGACACAAAAAGGTCAGACGAGCATTTGTTTTGATTTTATTTCTTACGTTTGCGAGTTTGCGACAGTTTATGCGAATAAATTGCAACAAAATTCTATTTAAAAAAAAAATAAAATGAGAGAATGGACAGGAGAAGCTTAAATACGACTATCACTCAGGCTGTGTGTTTTATTCTTTCAATGTTCTTAAAATGCCTCTGGCATTTTGCTTTTTTTTGTTTTTTTATTTTTTTTTTGACAAAAAAAAACTGGAAGACATAAGCGATCCTTTGTTTATATAGATCTTGAGGTAGACTATGGGTTTATTGCCCTTTTTCCGAGGATGTGTGTTGAAATTATAATTTAGGGCATCTAACATGAAACTGAGGATTTTTTTTGTTCGTAGAAATTTGAAACAAAGAGAAATAAATCTTCTTGTTGTTCCTACCAAGGGCAAAAGCCGATATGTCATAAATCGATTTTTGTTGCTTTCTTATCAATATTTATTGTTCGGAATGCCGTGGGCGAAATCAATCGAAATTTGGCTTATTCCAAGTTATGTATGTACATACATATTACATGGTAGAATGGTAGGTAGAACTATAAATAGTTAAATTAAAGAAATAATCTATTCCTTTTTCCAGTTTCATCTAAGCAAGGTTTGGTAGGGAGCTCTTTACTTAGATACAAAATCGAAAGTGAACGAACACTCGTAGAAAACATTACCCATACGGGACGCATCATTATGATTCTATTGTATTCACTTGGATTCATACGATCACTTAAGTGCCTTTCCAGAAATTCTTCCTCAATGCTGCAATACGACTTTTAGCATTATGTTTTTGTAAGTTGTTTGTTATTGGCCATACTTGGACCATATGTAACCAATACACTAAGGTAGAACTATAATGCTCGGTGGGGCACTTAGTGGTAAGAAGAAAACAAGCGAATACACGGAAAGCATATGACGCGGCTATAATTGCGGAGTAAAACGTTCAAGTTTCTTTCAGCTTTGCTTTCGGAAGTGAGGTGCGCTACCGAGTGCCGAGTGCACTGAATGACTTTTTTGCATTAAGTACAAGTTTATATTGGGTACGTTCAGACGACCCAAGGGGCTAAAAAGTAAGGCAAGTTTTCAGTCCCTGATTGACTAGCTGCTAGCTGTCAAAATTTAGCTTTCCAATTAACTGCCTGAACAGAATAGAGTGAAATAGCTGTCAAAAAATGTCGCACGTGATTTTTTTACTCGCCCACAATGTGCTGTACAGCTTTCTGACATTTGAGGTCAGCTGTGTGAATTTAATTCAGCACAAAAATAAAAATGGATAATGATGAAATGAAAGCTAAATTACCTTACGTCTTTGTCAGAGTTTTAAACTCTTTTCAACGCCCATGTAAACACTCGGTTTCGCACACAATTTTGAAACGTCAAAAAAGCTGCATGGCCAACTTGTCCAGCTGCGCCTCAATTTTGTTTAGGCAATAAAGCAACTTTATTGAAAAACATAGCCCCATTCGGGGCTTAAAAAAAATGAGTTTCCAGATCGAAATCTGAATTTACCAAAAGAAAACCCCAGTTTTAAACTTTATTGGTTTTTAATTCGCTATTTTTTTTTTTTTGCATGTTCATATCTTTCATTTTGTAAGAAGGGTTTCTTTATCAAATAAAAAAAAAAAAGAAGAAAACTGTAGGTACTCGTAAAAGATAAGTAAAAAAAAGTCTTGATACTTGACCTTTTTCAAAAAACTAATTTTTTTGACAGTTCGTATAGGCTATAGGGGTTATGACTGTCGTGAAGTATTTTTTAGATAAAAACAAATATCGGTACATTTTTCGCCATCAACTAAAGGTAAGGGTGTGAAGTAAAGTTCAAGTTTGACATTTGAAAATAACCTTGTTTTCTTGGTCCAGTGAATGCAGTTGACTGAATGTCAAGTTCCTTGGGTCGTCTGAACGTACCCATTAGCCTTGTTTTTAAGTGAATTTTTACTTTCGCTTTAAGAACAGTAGCATGTTAAATACAACGGAATTTAACCAAATTTGTTCTTATATTTAATATGCTGTACTTTTTTATGGACACTTTAAAAAAGTACCAAACAAAAACAAATAAAAATTCACTAAAAACAAGGCAATTATAATGTACAAATTAGCGTTATAGAGTAAGTAAAAATGCTATAAGTACCTACTTACTTTTTATTTCAACCTTAATTTCAACGGATTCGATTGTTTTAATTTTATTTAAATTACCTTAATAGAAAATACGATTAAGACAAACATATTTCCTTCTTTTAAAATCATAGGGATCTAAAGATCACATTTCATCGATAACAATATCACTTAGAATAGAATCAAAACCTATAAAAAAAACCTAAGCTCAAGTAATAGACATTGCTCCTAGCAATAATTTAATGGCAATCTTAATTTTTAATTTGTTTACTTTGTGACGCACCCGACAAGCCACGCGCACCATTTTTTTTAGACTAACAACGCATTATTAAAATTTAATAGTGGCTCTCGTTTTCACTAGATTAAAATAATTTTGTTTTGCCTTGAAAATGGAATAGAACAACAAGTTACTACTGGAAAAATTGAACTATTGTTTAGGAAAATATAAAAACATAAACAGTACCTAATGTGGCACTTATCTGAATCAACTATCATCAGTACGCATATATTTATTATCGAAATCAGCAACCTTTTTCAATGATTATTTCGGATTAGCGAGTTACTGCTGTATTTCAATTGAATCTCTATCAAATCTACTAAAGACGTGTTGTAGTAACTCAATTTCATACAAATTAAAATAGAAAGGTTTGAATTTTTAATCGCGCAATTTCCTAACCTGGGCAACCCATCAGGGTTAATGCCCGTGTGATCTGTGTAAAAGTCAAGTTCAATGTTTAACGTCAAAAAGATCAGAACAAAAAATTGTAAGATAATTACTGCACGGAAATATAAGGTGGATTAACAGTGAAAAGTGTATATACGAACAAAAGAAGGCAAATCAAAATCAATTAAGAAATAGAAAGCCATTTGTTCTGAATGCTGAAGCGTAGATTAGTTATTACAAATATAGAATTATATTATACAACTATAGTTTTAATTATAGATAGATAGGTAAGTTATGAACACTTGTTTTGATTTTTGGCTTAAATGACAATTTAATTTAATGCAATAATTATTTTATTTGTTTTTTAAGACTTAATCAATATAATACCCTAGGCATCTAGGGAATCTGAAAATTAACGTGGCGAAATGTGGGAAAGATATAAATTAGTTTTTTTTTAAATTTATGGCATTATCTTGTTAAATAAATGTTCAGCCTTATTGTAAGTTTCACATGTTAAATATTTCGCACGAAAAATGTTTGTCCCCGGAATTTTAAAACCTATTATAGTTTCCGGTCAGTATCCTCTGTTTTTCCTTTGTTCGCCGTCAAAATATAAGTGATAATTTAAGCTCTTAATTACGAATTATTACGAAGTGAGCATTCAGTTTTTCGGGCGAAATTCACAATAGAAGAAAAGTGAAATATCAATTTTTTCGCGTGGAATGTTGTTCACGTGAAACTCCCATTAAGGCTGATTAATTATAAAGTTACAATGGTTAACTTTCAAAACATAGCATTTTTTCAAATTTTCATGTAGGTACCTGCATATTGACCTCATGCAGAATGATTTGCATCACTTTTACTTTTTTTATAGTTAATTTTGACTAAATATATCATTATTTTACAACAAATTAAACCTTGAAAGATTATTTTTTATTTAACGGTATAGAAGAGAAAGCTGTCGTCGAATATTTTTCAGAAACTAGCGACTAATTTTTACGTCTTTAGGGAATTAGTAATAGTAATGCATATAAAAAGATAAAAATCATCAGAAGATCAATCCGAAAATTTTGTAGAACTATCAACATTGCTATTTTTACTTCCGATATATGAACATAGGTTCTATAGGGCAAGTTTAGGATTCGTGCAAAAAAAAATTTGAGATAATAATCAAACCTGATATTACGATGATAGAGAACACCAAAAAAGTGTGTGGCAAAAATCTGTCTGTCTGTCTCCTTGTACCTGGATCTACAGCCTAAAGGAATCATGCAATTTTCTTCAAATTTTGAAATTAAGGCTTTTTGGTGATTCTCCAGAGGGGAAAGTGAAACTTGTTTAGCTCAAAACAATAACGGTACTTGCCATACAATCGTTATAGAAAATCTTTTCTATCTCAAAAACAGCTCCATTGGATTTGGATTTGATAAAAAAAATCAGGGTGTTATTGTACGCACAGTGAACTTTTTGGTAAAAACTATTTTCACTCAAAACCGTTACTAACGGTACCTGCCATATAACGTTTTCTTTTTTGTTCAATATTTCCTTAACAGCTCAACCGATTGCAATAATTTTTTTTTTGACATTTTGACATAATAATACATTTTGGATTAAAAACAAAAATTTTTTTTTATGAAAATTCAATATTTCGAAGACGGTTGGATGAATTGTTTTGAAACTAGGATTATAAATGTATCAAAATTTATTAAAACGAAAACACTATTATTTTGAGATTACATATACGGATTTTAATTTCTTTATTAAAAAATAATAATTTAATTGTTTAAATACAAAATTAAAATAAAAAAATTTGTTTTTAAGAAAACGGCTCCATCGATTAAATTTTTTTTATATACATATTCTTAATTTTGTAAGTAATCAAATGACATACTTATTTTTGACCTCTAATTATCTTGCGAGTTGTTTCAACCATTAAATAAAGGACGATTTAAATGATTTTCAAATTTTTTTCTGTAATTACTTGCATATTCGTGCATTTTGTTTTCTAACCAATTATTGGGCAAAAGCACGATAACTCAGACGACAACAAGAAAAAATAACGTTTTTTTTAAGGATAGTTAGATACAAGCATTTTTAACTATGTCAAAGGGGGTCATTTTCGGACAAATTTGTTTTTAAATCAAGTGATTTCCATTGATAGTTTTTGAAGAAACTAATTACAAATACAAAATTTCGGAAAAAAAAAGTTTATCTTTCTTCTTCTTTTATTCTAAATTGTGAGACCACATACTTAATTTTTTTTAAAAATATTTTACAAATTTAATAAAAAGGAGGTTTGGTAATTTTCAATTTTTTCGAAAACTAGTAGACATAAAACCATTAAGTTTTCAGAATTTGATTAAAAATTAATAAGAGCAAAAAATAGTAAACAAAATTAGTACGTAGTCTCACAATTTGAAATAAAGACAATATAAACTTGTTTTTTTAATCGAAATTAAGAGTTTGAAATTATAATCTAAGAGCCAACGACATAAAAAGTCAAGTCATTTGCATACTTTTGTAATTCATATCAATAATAGGTTTTGAAGGGTTGAACCAATAACCATTTGTGTAACACACCTTAACACTTTCTATGTAGTTGGGTCTCAGTCTATTAGTTTTGTTCAGAAAACTATTTATGGACATCACTTGATTTAAAAACAAGATGATAGAACCGACTTTAAGCTTTAAAGCAATGTGGAATACTTAATTCTATGTATCACCGTTATTTTATTTATTTTCAATATTTTTATTTCACCCCTCGCCCAAATGGGGCGTGGTAAAAAATGTTTGTAAATAACTGTTCTACACAAATCTGCCATTAAACTTTGTGCCTGAGTTATCGTACTCTTCCCAATTATTTTCATAAATGTTTGCTAACTCTTATTTGCAATATTGGTGCTTTAGTAGCAGGTCAAACTAAAACCAATTCTGCTTTTCAAAACTCAACTTTTGTAGAATTAAGCTTTAATTCTGTGTATTTCTTTTTTTTTAGTAAGACATTCATTAACAAAATAAACAAAAAAATAATTGAATTTTATCAACAAATAATTTTATATTTAAAATAAAAAAAGAAGTCGTAGGAAACAATAAATCTCACTTATCTGTCTTGATGAGAAATGACGTAGGTAAATGTATAATTTTGAATTTTGAGATAAAAGCGTTTTTTTTTGTAACTTGTTTATAATGTAATTGGTTTGTTTTATTTATATAATAAAGGTTTACGCGCTTTTGGATACGGGAAGTCAAGTCATTCTAAGGGTATTTTTTCGCCATCTGTATTTTAGTATCAGTACCGTTAGAAATTGAAGAAATCACTGAAATATTTTGTTTAACCGAATTTACCTAGCTTACGTATTAGAGCCAAAAGTATATTTTTTCTTGTCCAAAAATTTAACGATATTTGTGAACCTTTGTAGTTAATAGAAACCTTATACTTATATAAAAATAAATTAAAGTTTTATATAAGCTCTAACTGATTATTAGGGTCGTCTTAAATATAAAGTTAACAATTAAAAATTACCAAAGTTTTATTGTGATTTTTTACATGGAACAAATATGTCCAAGTATTCGCCAAATGTTGTCCAAGAGGAACTACTAATAGCATTGTTACGTAATATTTTTGTATTAATAGTGAAAAAAATAACAAGTTTATTGTCGAGTCTGAAAATTGTGATTGAAAACAATTAATATCAATAATGAATTTCGCTTATCGAAAAGCGTGATGCAGAACGAAATCAACTTAGCAAAGACCCAAAAAAAAAAACAGAAAACATAACACGAAAAATTTTAAATCGATACAACTTATTAAAGACTAATTAATGTCAAATTATTAAGCCATAAACCATTCGGTATAAGCAGTTCTTACCCCTTCTTGATGTAATGGACATACAAAAACATAGAAAACATTGCAAAATCAAATTCAATAGTTTACAACAAATTAAGAACTAAATAATGATGAATTATTAGGCCATAAGCCATTAAGAATAAGAAGTTTTTACTACTTTTTGAGATATCGTCGGCTTATATTGAAAAGCGGCTTACTTCACTTTTGTTTACCACTAAAGACTGCACTTCAAAAATTGCTAAAATATACAAAAATATATCAAACCTTTTCAATTTCACTGAATTAAGCAATAATGAGTGTAGAAAAATACTTAATGTAATTTTGGTTTTGAAGTAATGCGAAATCTTTTTTTTTAATACTTTTTTTTGTAAGAAATGCAAAATAGGAGTTAGCTGCCTTTCACTTTAAGCCGACAATATGACAAATAAGCACTAAATAAATAAGAATTGAAAAAAAAACTTAAAACATTGAACGACAAATTCTAAACTGTCACAACTAATAAACGACAGTAATCCATCTACTCATTTTTCGATTCGTTAAAGTTGCTCTGCTAACATGACCCCCATAGAAAATAAATTACAAAAAAAAAAAACATAGAAAACACCGCCCGACAAATTTAATTTGTCACAACTATAATTAACAGCAAATTATTAAGCAATAAAATGTTAAGTTTTTCAAACCAAAAGTTTCCTGCAATAAATTGATTGTTTCGCGATGGGTCGCGCGAACCGAACCATTATTTTGGTAATAAATTTGCACGATTTGAAAACGTTGTTCAGGAGTAATGCCGGATTTGCACGAATGACAAATTGTCATAATTTCTTCCATTTTTATGCCATTAATGACATGATCGTGTAAATTAATTAAAAATTTGCCATAATATTTGTCATAAACTAAATGACAGAGCTATACCTGGCATTAAATACCGTCATTTAAATTAAGCCATGTAAATACACAGTGACACTATTTTGAACATAATGACAGTACACAATAATGAATGAACTCGCTTATTCTTTGTCAGTATAATGACAGAGCATCAGAACGCCACTATTTTGCCTTCGTGTAAATGCATGTCATTAATGATTTGATTCTACCATTATTTTGCCACTTAATGACCTGAATTAATGGCATTTTGTCATTAGTGTAAGTCCGGCATAAGTCTATTCGTTAGGAAATGGCAAACCAAAATGAGCATAAGTCAAGTGACATCTGTCAAAAAGACCAACTCTGAAAAAAGTATTGCCAGATTTAATTTTAGATTTTGATTTTAAAAAATACAGCAGTGTGGATTTTGTCATTCCTAAAAGTCTAAATGATACAAAAATAAAAATTAGGTGTAGTTCCCCATCATTTTCTACCTTTTTTTTACAAATAATTCTACATAGTTTTTTTTTAATAATTAAGGGTTAGAAATAAAATGCACGAGTGTATGGCAAGTACTGTTATGTTTGGAGTTTAAAAAAAATCGATTTCCCCTCTGGGGAGTCACCAAAAAGCCTTAAGTTAAAAATTTGAAGAAGACCACATCATTGATTTAGCCTGTAGACAAACAGAATTTTTGGTGTTCTATGTCATCGTAATGTCATGTTTCTGTTATCTCGAGTTTTTTGCACGAATCCTTAACTTGCTCTTAGTACCTACATGTATCGCAAGTTAAAAACGTAAGTTTAAACAAAATCTACCGAAAAATTTTCAAAGTATTGAGTTTTCAAAAAAAATAAAAGTAAATACATCATGTATTTTTTTTTTTAATTCAAAAATAGTTCTTTTAAAAACTATGTTTTATAATACTATCTTCAAATTTTGAAAGATTTTGCATTTGCTATGGGAGGAACCATTAAACCATTTTCGAAAAAAAGCACTTTTGAGAAAAATAAATATGTGTGAATTGACCATTGTCTTATAAAAATCTCGAGGTTGATTTTTTTTTACGAATGTAAGACGACTTGTCATAAAGTCTCTAAGCTAATTTCATGACTATCCACTTGCGAGTTTTACTCTCGAAAGCTGCCTGTAGTCTTCTTACTCTCAAATGGATACCCACCTTTATTAATAAGGAGGGTTGCAGGCGACTTAAAATTGTCTGTCAAATCCGAGTAAATGTGATGTGATGCACTTCAATCTGACAAGAATTAACTTTTGGGAATTAGACAACTCCTCGCAAAATGCAGTACCCTTGGAAAAAAATCGACTTGAAGCACAATCGGTACCCAACTTCCTGCGAGTAACATAGTTCAATTCTCTACTCTCACTTACTTTTAAGCCAAAGGGTTGCATATTCCAATATTATCAAAAACTATAAAGATGAATTAAGACAGAAAATAAAGTTGAAATAAAATTTTATAACACGTTTCCGGACATAAACAAACGAATTCACATAGGGTCAGTCCAATTTATCGACCAATTATCCGAACAATAAAAAACAATTGACCATCTGTCAAGTGCCTGTTTTATGTCAGATACACTCGTATCTAACGTTTTATGAAACCTAGACAAGTTTGTTTATTAATCAACACAACAAACCCTTTTACTCGTAGGAGTAATATAAAGTACCAATAAGTGCGATCAAACAGTTCGAGATAAGATAAGGCTATTTTAAGATTAAACGGATTCCGCTGCATGGTTTGTTATCTGGATCTGGTATCTACCGGCCAGTAAATGTTTGATATGTCCATCCAAATCCATTATGTAGGTGTAGATGTTAAGGGGTAAAACTAATGTTGTATGTGTTGTTTGTATAATTATATTAGCGTAAAAATATCATGTGGATGCATCACGTGCTGTGTGCTTTAAACAAAAGAGCTTCGGTGTTTCATGATAAAATACTTCATGGTTGGTTCTTGGATTTTAAAACCCCAGGTTATACATCGATGTTATGTTGACTCATAATTTGAAAAAAAAAACCAAAATCATAATTCATGGAACCTTCTTAATGTGTTTTTTTTTTTAAATTTATTTTTGCACTAAAATTCTTTGATATTTTTTTTTCATTTACGTTTCAGTATTTTATGAATATTTTTCATAAGGTAAACTCAATATACAACAATAATAAAAAATATATTTAAAGAGGAAAGTATTCACAGGGGCAATGACACAAGTTTGCTTGAACTGCAAATTTACTAAGCGTCATATCATTGCGTCAGTACAAAAATAAATTGAGGTTCTTTTTTTCAAGTTTCATATTACAGAATCGAATTTGTGTAGTTTTTTTTAAACAAATTTTTTCTGTTGTTAAATATTGGTGAATTTTTAATATGAATGTGTTAAGGAAATTCTCTTTCGTAAGAAGCTAAAAAAAACACAATTTATTTAATTTAATAAGGGCTAAAATGTGCGTAGTGTAACATAAAAAAGGAAACGAAACGTCCGCTCTTTTATAAATACTTATAATAACCTCAACCAAAGTTCCAACTGGCTCGCTTGAAGGGAATCATACACTTTCGGTTTCTGTTTTTGAGCAATATTCTGGTTAATTTATTTTACGGACACTGAAACAGAAGTGTTTGTGTTTGCCAAATAAGTTTTAGTTTTTATTTGTTTACTGTTTACACAAATAATATTATTCGGACAAGGAACAGTAAATAGAATAATTAAATACTGGCGTTCGTCACTAATTAAAGATATACAAACATTGAAATGATTGGCGATAAAAAAAACGCACGCACGTTTGGAATGTAAATTTTTACATTGCAAACGTGGGTAGTGTTTCTTGTTTTTTTTTTAAAGACACATTTTCTCAGATTATGATTTTATGTTGTTTCTGGCTATTTTGAGTTTAAGTCCAGGAAAATGAGATGACAAAACTTCGTAAAAATTTCGACAAGAGAGCTTTGTTTTATTGATATAACATTAAGTCTATTTAGTCGAGTTAATTTTCTCATAGCTCCTATGGGAATTTAATAAAACGTTGTTGAAGACATTTTTTCTTGTTATCGTAAGAGTACCTTATAGGAAGCTTAAATCCAGGATTTCGACCATCAACCCCTTGCAGGGTTTCCACCATCTTGGTAAGAGTGATTTCGGGTATTTTCTAAACGGGGGAAGGAAGAAAGATGTTTCTTTCTGTATTTCGAGATTATGCAATTACAAGAAAGTAGGTGTAATTAAAAATTCGGAAAAATAAAGGAATGGAGATATGAAAGTTAAAAGTCAAAAACAGGGAAAGAAATAATATGATGATGGATGATAGTTATTGGTAGAAAATCTTATATTTTTGGAAAGGTAAGACAAAATTATTTTACTCATGTTTGAGAAATTTTTCATCGATGTGAAAGTTTTTTAGCGCATTTTTTTTGAAAATCGAAATTTTTTAAGATCAATTTTTTTAAGAACCTGTTTGATTTTTATATTTATAATGGAAGGGTTAAAAAATCGGAAATAATTAGAAATAATGAGGACTATCAATATCTATTTTTGATCAATCTATTCATCACATAATATTGAGCTCAGAGAAGTCATATTTATTTATTTTTAATTAGCAGCTTATAAAAGTAAAGTGCACGCATTTTCAAATACTTATATAAATATTATTTTTCATATCTGCTAAGTGATTATAAAGGGTTTTTCAACAGGGACGCTACAAAAGTAGAGCAACAGGGACAGCAAACGACGTCATATTTTTTGCCGCTCATTTAACATTTCTCTTCAGTAAGGTTTGCCATTTTATGATGGAAAGATATACGAGCAAACAACGTGTCGAAATTATTAAAATTTACTACCAAAATTCGGAGTCAGTGGCCTCAACGTTAAGAGCGTTACGTCCAATTTATGGTCGTCATAATCGTCCTAGCAGATCAACAATTGAGCGTCTAGTGGACAAATTTTAATCCACAGACACAGTACAAAATGTTGCCGTGCCACTGAGACAAAGAAGTGACCGCAGTGTCGAGAATATTGCTGCCGCTGAGGCTTCAGTTGCAGAAAGCCCAAATGTGTCTCTCACACGTCGTTCTCAAGCGTTGGGCATCTCTGCGACGTCGTTGTGGCGAATTTTGCGAAAAGATCTTGGCCTACATCCTTACAAGATTAAATTGACACAAGAACTGATGCCGCTTGACCACCAGAAGCGTCGTATGTTCGTGAATTGGGCTGAGCAACAACTTGCAAATGATTCGGATTTTCATCGAAAAATTATCTTCAGCGATGAGGCTCACATCTGGCTGAATGGCTTCGTCAATAAACAAAATATGCGGTATTGGTCAGGCAGCAATCCACACGCACTCCATGAGTCATCATTGCATCCCGAAAAAAATACAGTTTGGTGTGGATTATGGGCCGCCGGCGTCATTGGGCCGTACTTCTTCCGTGATGATCAAGACCGGCACGTTACTGTGAATGAGGATCGCTACCGTAAATTAAATGATAACCGAATATTTTTGGCCCCAATTGGATGATTGGAGGACATGTGGTTCTAACAGGACGGCGCCACAAGCCACACAGCGAATGTCACAATAAATTTATTGGAAACCAAGTTTGGAGAAGGTGTTATCTCACGAAATGGTCCAGTCGCTTGGCCGCCTCGGTCGTGCGATTTGACGCCGTTAGACTATTTCCAGTGGGGCTACGTCAAGTGTATAGTCTATGTCATCAAGCCAGCGACGATTGATGAACTTCGTACGAATATCGAACGTGAAATTGCAGCAGTATCGGCCGATTTATGCTTGAAAACCGTCGAAAATTGGGTTCAGCGTCTGGACTTCTGCAAGCGTGCGCGTGGTGGCCATGCAAAAGAAATCGAGTTCCATACATAATGGCATTGAACGTATTTTCACAGGAATAAAGAATTTTATTGATATCCAAAACCGTTTTTGTTTTATTTAAAAAAAACTTTTGTAGCGCTCTTATTGAAAAACCCGATACATATTTTGAATGCTTTAACTATCTTGAGTGAAAGAGTAAATTCTATTTTCGTAGCTAACAACCGAGACTGTAGACCATTGGCACCTCATATACATATGGGAAATTTGAAAAAGGCAAACGCCATCTTATTGGTCAGAAAAGGTCAACTAGTCCTAAAAATTGGTCAGCCCTTGAAAACATTGAAATCAAGGCTTAAAGTCTTTCAAGGTCATCCAAGGCCACGCGCGATTTTTGGCACCTCATTTATGAGAAATTTACAAAACCAAGTATACCATCCAAAAGATCTCTAGATAGTGATAAAAGGTGAACTATTTTCAGTAACCAGTCAGGCATAGTTTTTTTCTATGAATTTTCAAAATTTGTTTCAAGGTTACAAAACAAACTGTTGGCACCTCATTTGGATCATTTGAAAAAAAGAAGTATGCCATTTCAAGGTCATAAAAGGTCAGCTATTTTCAGTAATTGGTCAACCATACATATTTTTTTATGAATTTTTAATGAATTAAAACAAAAATAAAATGGACAACTGGGTCGCACGTTCTTGCTTTTATGTTGAAGTTGCTTGGAATTAAGAACTTATAAAAGTAATTATAAAAAAAATAGAAAAATACCATTAAATCATTCTTTTAATTGCATAAACAACTGGTTGTTTATGCAATTAAAAACCAGTATGCCAAGATGCCATTTGATTACTTCAAAAAATATAAATGTAGGTATGCAAAAACAAAAAAAAAACGTTATTTAAAAATTAATTTTTTATACATACAATTTTAATAACATTTAAAAAAAGTTTTGGTATGCCAATTTTAAGTATGTATTAAAATAAAATAAATAAATAAAATAAATTTGGTGGCACAACAGCTCGTGGAGAACCAAGGCCTAGTGACTTACAACTCTCAAACATTCCTGTGTGCGTATTTTTGGCAAGAATGGAGGGGACCTACAATTTTTTGTCCAGTCCGAACGGCTAGATGAGAAGCACTTATTCATGAAGTATACTCTTGGAAGATTTTTCAGTTCTTCGCACGAGGCAGTACCTCGGAAAAAATGTCTGTTTTTTAGGTGGCAGCGGCTGGGAATCGAACCCAACCCTTTGGTATGAGAGTCCTACGCACTAACCATCATGCAATGAGGTACTACTAAAAAAAATATATTTTTTAAATTAGTTTCAAAAAAATTCATCAACTCTTTTTTGAAATATTTAATTTTATTTAATATTTTTTTTTAATTCTGATATACAATATTTTAACATTTAAAAAATAATTTTTCATAAGAAATATGAATGAAATGGTTTAAGCCGTTAACGAGAAAATCGAAAATTAAAAAAAACCGTTATATGGTAGGTACCGTTAGTAACTGCTTTCGGTAAATTGTTTTCTTATCAAAAATTACACTATACCTACGAGTACATTAATACGCTGATTTTTTTTTTATTAAAATCGTTGGAGCCGTTTCCGACATAAATAAGCTTTTCCTTAACGGTCGTATGGCAAGTACCGTTATTTTCAGAGCTAAAAAAAAAATTAGTTTCCCCCCTGGAGAGTTAAAAAAAAAACCTTCAGTGGTTAAGGCTGTATGGCAAGGTACAGACAGACAGACAGAATTTTGCCACCTAATTTTTGGTGTTCTCTATCATCGGAGTGTTTGATTGTTATCTGGAAATATTTTTTTGCACGAATCCAGAACTTGCCCTATAGTACCTATATATGTATATTATATCGCAAGTAAAAATGTTGCAAACACATTTTTTTCATTATAACATAAAAAAAATCAATACAATTCTAAAATTTCTTGCATTCAAAAAAAAAGTGTTAGCGCGAGTCAAGACTATTTTACATTAAAAAAAATATGTCAACAGAATTGTTGTTTGAATTAAAAAAAATGTGATTGCGATATGATAAATTTTTTGCAAGTAAAAAAAATGTGATAGAATTGAAAATTTCTTGCATTAAAAAAATATGTGAAAAGAATTTGAAAATTTCTTACAAAATAATGAGAATAAAATTTCAAAATGTCTTGCATTAAGAAAAAGTGTCAATAACATTTAAAAATTTCTTGCATAAAAATAAAATGTTAGAGAAATAAAAACATTTTTTTGCAGTAAGAAAAGTTATGAAAATTTTTGTTAAAATCTTCTGTAATTCGCCAATAATATTTAAAGGCCTGATTTTTGGGTATATTTTCAGAGAAAATAGTAAAGGAAGAAAAATCTATCTGCTCCCTCTGTAGCGGACGGAGCAATTTCTAAAAAATTGACTTGTAAAGCGGAAAATATTAAATATTAAAAAATCGACGAAAGTACATACAAAATAATGTGCTAAAGCTTTTTTGAAAGAAAATACTCCATTCTTTTATTTGTTTTTTGTTTTTTAAATCAAGTTGGTTATGTTAATAGTTTTTGATAAATTAAATTTCAAAGTCAAAATTCTTGAAAAAATTGTGATTTTTTTATCAAAATTTTGGGTAATCAAATGTTTTTTTGGTGTTCAATATTATATGCATCACTACCCAATTTTTAGTCAAATACTGAAAACCAAATGTAACAATTTTTTTTAAGTTTTTGACTAATTAAAAAAAACGAAAGAAGCTTCTTTTTTATTACTGTTTGTTTTGTAATGTTCATGACGCAAAAATATTAAAATTCGTAATAATAAAAATAATAATAATAAAAGTAAAAATATTTTCGGTTTTTTTTAGAAAAGAGAATTTTTCATTCTTTTCAAATTCTCAAAAACTTAGAAAGTCTACCAATCCACACCTCTAGTCGGGTCACCCTGTTAATTTATCTACGTATTCAGTCCAATCTTAAATTTAAACTTTTTTTTTAATTTTTTGGTATCCTCATTTACACGACTTCTAACACAACAAATTTCGTTTTCATTATTTCTCCAAAAACAAAAATAAACAGCTCTGCGTGAAGAAGAGATCAATGAGAAATATATTTTTTAGTGCAAAATTTGTGTTTGTTCCAGATTCAGCTAATGTTTATTATTTTTGCAAGTACAATCATTGATGAATATTTTCTCGGAAATAAGGAGTGTGTGAGATGGTTTTGCCGTGCAAATCGTATCGGAAGATACCATTAGTCATAAATCATAATTAAAATAAGCAAGTGTTTGTTTATATTAGTGTCGAAGGTGCAGTAAGAATCTTCTAATAGCCTGTTTGTTCGATATAGCAAGCAATGCCTTACGGCAATGTCTTTGAGGCTCCGGTATAAATATTTTCAGTTCTAGTTGTGCGTATACAAACAAAAATAACACACTTCATTACTTTTCTATTTTCATAAAATTCCTCCTTGTCACCAATATGTCATCTCGTTCAAAACAAAAACCAATTATTCATATACACGTTTCACACATTATTATTACTTTAATAACAAATTTTAGCTTGTCATTATTTTAATAAACGTATCCGGCGTTCTTGTTTTGGCATACGAAAAACAAATACCAAAACATAAAAGCATAATAAAATTCTACGAAACATTTGCATATGCTCGACATTTTTATCGAAAGCGAAACATAGACGATTTATACAAAAATAGCACTCATACGCCACGCAAGACGAAATGGGCGCTCATCAATGAACTTTCACGTACAGCCTTGATCTTGGCTGTGTGTAAACACATAATCAAGCATTGCCAAAGATTATGCAAATGAACTTTTGCATTAATAAAATTAAATAACCCTCTACCATCTATTTATAAATCACGAAGACTGCATTTACATTTTTATATTGTTGTTGACTTTAAATTATTATTGATTTCAATGATAATTCTGTTCATATCGTTCGTCTCTGGTTTGAATTAGCGCCAGTAATCTATCAACATTTAATTAGATTAGTCTTAATCTTGAACACAATAAATCAAAGATGCATTTTGTAAGATACATACACTTGTGGTTGTAGTACTTTAACTTAATAGATTAATTGTGTTAAATTAAATGTAATCTGTTTACACTTGATCAATATACTCGTAGTTAGCTTTGATCTTAGAGAGCAAATAGTTTTTTATGGCCGATTAAGCCTGTTATTAACTACTGTCATTACAGCAATAAGTCCACAGGAACTTATCTATTTACCTACGATTAAAGCTTATTTTTTTAATTCAATAGAAAGAGAAATTCAATTGATGTCAGGGTATCCCCATTAGCGGATGAATGTGTTTTGAAGAGTAAAAGCTTTATTCAAAGACACGTGAAACACGTTTAGACGTTAGCTGTAGAAGCAATTAAGTAATATATGCATAATTATTTTTAATTTTAATTGAGTTAATGTCTGCAAGTCGAGACGTAGATTGTGCTCCACGTGGTGTAGTGACAGATTTGATAGTGGAATTAAATGCAAAGTGTTTCAAAAAAACGACTCGAATTTTAATTTAAACCAAACTTTTTCCAGTTGTGTGTAAGATATACACTTATTTTTCAAAACAAAATTTTATGACATTCATATGGAAAATGACGTGCTGAAAATATCAGTTCTGGTTTTGCATGGTGGAGGTCCAATTTTCAATGACATTGTTTCAGAAATCTGGTTGAATGTGCTGGATTGTGTTCTTTAAAATTAAGCCTTAAATGAAATCTAGAAAAGAGCGTTACCTGAGCGAACGAAGTGTTTTCATTGTTGAATAATACATTTTTCAAAAATAATGAAAACAAAACATTTGCTGAATATCGAACACGAACATCGAACATCGAACCGACTCATACCGATACCAAACCATTCTCAAAACGACCGCCAATGTATTTCAAACTGACCTCTTACCGATTTCAAACCTACCTCAAACAAATCTCAAACTGATTTCAAACCGATCTCAAACCAAACTAAAATAAATCTCAAACCAATCTAAAACCGATCTCAAACCAATTGCATGCCGATCTTAAGCAAAGTTCAAACCGATCTCAAACCCATTTCAAGCCGATCTTAAACCATTCTTAAAGCGAACTCAAGCCGACCCCAAATCGATCTCAAAACGACCCAAAACCGATCTCAAACCAATCTCCAACCGATCTCAAGCTGATCTCAAACCTATCTCAAAAAAACTGTCCCGGGAAAACTGCGACGAATGGTTACCTTATCTATGATATTTATATCACAAGTAAAAATGTTTATGCAAACACCAATATTTGTATCATTAAAACATTTTAAAAAAATTTAATATAGTTTGAAAATTGCTTGCATTTAAAAAAAGAATGTTAGCGCGAGTCAAAAATATTTTGCATTCAAAAAATATGTAAATAGAACTTGAAAATCGATCTCAAACCAGCCCCAAACCGATCTCCAACCTTTTTATTTTAGTTTTAAGATTTAAAGAAGATCAAAGAGACCTTCAAAAACATTCTTTTTTTTTTAGGAACATCCTGTGGAGGGCTCTGGACCTTTGACACCTCATATATGGAAAATTTCAAAAAAGAAAATGCCATCGAATTGGTCAGTAAAGGTCAACTAGTCCAAGAGATTGGTCAGCTAAAGATAACTTGTAATCAAGGCTTAAAGTCTCTTAAGGTCACACAAGGGGACGTGTGATTTTTGGCACCTCATTTGTTGGAAATTTAAAAAAAAAATGCAAACCATCCAAAAGATATCTACATCGTGAACTTTATCATACAATACAAAAATAAAAGTCTAAAGAAAAAAATGTGTTTTTTGTATTTAATTCAAATCTTGCGATCATGCAAAAACGTTGTTCTCTAGAACAGAGGTCAAATAGTTTTTTTTTTTTTTTATTTGCTTACACTTACGCCCATATTATTCACTCGTTTAATCCAGATCAAAACTTAAATCCATATTAAAAGTAATTTAAATCTAAAAGTTGAATCCAGTTCCATATTATTCAGTTGTTTAATCCACACTTAAACACAATTTTTTAAATCCAATCCCAATTAATCCATTTGGTTTTGAACTGCCCTCCGGAGGTCAGTTTTAGTTGTTAAATCCAGATTAAAACTGACTTTTTTTCGACATTTTAAACCGAAAATTTTTCAAACCTGGTTGAAGCAAAAATTTGGTATACGTTTCATGCATTGTTTTTCCAATGACGACGACTCATAGTCTCGGTGTAATCTTGCTGATCTCTCGCCGCACCGTGGTCGTTCAAACGTACTTTTCAGTACCATATGGTCATTAAGCTCGTCTCACTATGGTCTGGCTTTGGTCTCGCCGTGACATTTACACGTGGATTTTGTATTGTACATTTTCTGCCATTTTCTCGCTTTGGTCTAGCTATATTCTCGGCAAAATTTTTTTTTTTACAAAATTAAAATTTTCAAATAGTTTAAAAAAAATCAAATATGGTTTTCAGTGTCATGGTCCTTGAGTTCGTCTTGTGTGGTCATGATTTTCTCGCTTTGGTCTCGCCATGACATCAACACGTTGTTTTTGTCACTGTGCAAGTTTTATTATCGTCTCGCTTTAGTATCGCTGTGGTCTCACCAACATCGTTTCAACTTACGACTCGATTTAAATTAGTTTTCAAATTGCACTTGAAGTCGAAGGTTATTGATATTTTTGTCACTTCTTATTAATAATAAACTATTCACCATTTTTAATCAGTCAAAATTTTTTTAAATAATTATATATTTAAAATATTTTATACACTCGTGGAAAATACATAATTTCAACTATCAAGGGAGAAATTTGACATTTCGAAAATTTGACATTTTGATTAAGCGTCTGGATTTAAAAACATTTAACATCTTGATCAAGGGCATTTTAAATCCTTTGGATTTCAGGCATGCTTAGACTGAATGATATGGATATGGATTTAAGTTTTTGGATTAAATAAATTTGGATTTAATGGTCGGATTTAGAAATTCATTTAAATCCAATTTAAATGCAGAGTGAATAATATGGCGGTTAACCTAACTTAATTTGCATGATAGGTTTCTACCGTTTTATTTTCTGTATGCTGTTTATTAAATGCAACTTTGTATGATGTCACAAAATATCAGTTTGAATTCACATACCAGAGTTGTCAAAGTGTTAATTTAATTTTATCTTTATTTTTGGAGATTAACATGTTTTTATTATTTTATTAATGTTTCAATCAAATAACTTAAATAAAATTTGAATATATTTAGCGTTTGAAAAGTGGTGAATTTGAATTGAAATAGTTTTTAATGGACTCTGAAGGACAACTTTTCTGTCACGAATTTTGTTTATTTTTTAATGGCTAATTTACTTTTTTCCCCACTGTTTTGCTCTAGGTAATTTTTAGACACCTTGCTGTTATTTCTGTTAAGATGAGTGAAGTCAAATATTTATCCTACCCTCTTAGATAAAAACACTTATTTTCAGAAGAAAATTCTGCACTTATTCTCTGCACTTATTTTAAGGCCTTGTAAATTTCTTTTATAGGCCAGTCTTTCAGTGTTATGTTAAGTGAACTCTTCGTTAAATCAGAGTTAGTTAATTTTACAAAACAAAATTAAACCCAAGCTAAGTGACGAGAAGTTTTTCAATGGAAGATTTGTTGTTAGCTGTTAAGAATCTGCATATTAAAATTTAAGCGTAACTCTATGGATACTGCCCTTTCCCTATAGAAACCGAGATGGAACCACTATATCACCTTTTTCATAGCGTCCGTCGAACCTCCATCTTAATAAGAATTTTAACATCCATAAATCAGATGTAAATGGTCAGTCAGTTAGTCCATGAGTTAACTCACTAAAACTTCGTAAGTAAACTCGATAATTGCCTGAAAAAAATTGTTCAAGAGTCTTAATGTGTTTAGCCCCGAAACTAGGACGACCTCGTACTAAAAAACTTTGTTTAACTAGTCACAACTCAATGGAAGCGTATAAAATAGGCATTAACACCACAGAAGAGCAAAAAGTCATGACCTGTGATTTCCAACCTGTGATTAGAAAATCACAATCATCACCTGTGAGCAATGCTTCGTGCAACTTCGTGTGATTTGATTTGTTGCCTGTGTTCTTTTCACATTCTGTGAAAAATCACAGATTCACACCACTGTGCTAAAATCCTAACGAAGAGGAGCAATTAACAAATCACGAAAAGAACTGTCGTCGTGATTAATTTAACTATATGAACAAAATCAGGACGAGAAAAAAATCACAAGAGAAATAAAAATCTCACCGAATAAGATGAAAGTATGAAGAATGAAAACGATTTCGTGATTTCCTTGCATTTCGTGGGTTGATATTTTGATATATAGAGATATTGTTTCCCGACTTGGTAAATTTTTAAACTTGAGATTCTAAGCTTGGCCAGCTAGACTTTTTGATATCCACCCACTGCCACGCCTTTATTTTTTATTTTTCTTGTGAATATTTTGCCATAGAGAGATAAAATTTTGTAAATAAGTTGTCTAGTGTCAAAAGCGCAGCATGTAAAATTATTGGAAATACATCCGTTATCCTAAAGAGCTGAAATTTTGTAAATAAGTTGTCTAGCGTCTTAAGCGCAACATATACAAATTTCGGAAATCCGCCTACTGCCCCGTCTTCTTTTATTGCCCTAGTGAGCTGAAATTTTAAAAATGATCTGTCTAGAACCTTAAGAATAACATGTAAGACTTTTGAAATTCCACCCACTGCCACGCTTTCTCTTTTTAAATTTTACTTTTTTACTTAATCCGTTGCTTAACAGAGCTAAAATTTGGTAGATAAGTTGCCCAGAACCTAAAGCACAGCATATATTTTTTTTTATTTTTTGGAAATTCACCCACTGACACGCCTTCTCTTATATAGAGTTTTCTCCTTAACATGTTGTTCTAGAGAGCCAAAATTTTGCAAGTAAGCAAAAGCCTTGAGCTCGGTTTGTATAGTTTTTAGAAATCTATTTTGAATTTTTCCAGAGAGCTCAAATGTTTTCAACACTCTGTTTAAAATAATAAGCTTTAACTACTTTTAATTTTTTTTAAATTCACGAATCACAATCGCAGGTTAAACTAACAGGGAATTACAAATCACAGTCCTATGATTGAAAAATCACGACTTAACTGTATTTTTGAAGATGATGCAGTATTAATATCCAAAGTTATTGCTCTGGAAAGCTGACTCGTAATTGGGTTAAAAGTTATAAATAAACTGACTACTGGGATCGTGTGATTGAGCTATTTTAAACCGCAAACGATTGTCCTCAAAGTCAACATATCAAACCCTATCCAGCATATCCAGCAACAAATGAAAAAATCATAAAAAACTGTTTTGAAAACTGTATCCCTGAAAGATCTGGACACTAAACCTAACCCTAAACTACTATTAGAAAGATCAAAACTGCTCAAAGCAACTAAAAATGAATTACAATCAAAATCGTTAAGCATCGATGTTGTTAATTCGGATGAAATGATTGATGCTACTTTATCACACAACTGGAACTTAGTCAAAGATCTGACATCGTCACCGTCGACATATCTCTTCCTCATCACACGTCCATTTTTAAATTGGCAACATTCCAAATGGCACACAGACAGATCGCAGACCGAGAAGTTCAACAAACAAAAATTATAGCTCTTTCCCAGACATGAGCTATCCTTCCAACTTCCAAGTCATACGACAGCAAACAAAAAATATAAAAATAAAACAAACAAAAATCAAAACTCACCTGATAGCTCTCTTGGCATCCGGACAGTCGACTCGAGTATTTGACACATCTGCCAATGTTCACACTATGCACACCCGTCATACCGTTGCGCACGCACCAGTCTAAATTATTTCTCATTTTTCTTATAACACTACTACTTAATAAAATACCAGCATTTAAATCACAGTAATTACGATCACTTTGCATTTTCAGATCATTTTCGTCGGACGTATTCGCCCCATCCGCTGCCCCACCACCACCGCCCGCTCCTGAATCGCCACTCTCATTTGTCCCGCTGTCAGTTCGTTTGCCCATGTAAATGTCAAAAGTAATGCTCAGGTGATAGAGCATTTTTTTCAGCTTTCTTGCATCCACATACACATTGTCTGGGATGATGAGGAAATAGTCGTATTCATCGAGATAATTATCCGCAAGATACTTGATCACATGGAATGGCCGCAAATTCTCACGTGTATCAGTGAACCCGACAATGTTCTTTAGCTTGTAGTTGTTCTTGGCATTGTTGTCGGCATTGATGAAGAACTTAATGCGATTCACCAGGTGTGCGACTGTACGATTTATTGCTGTTGCCAAAGTGTTGATGCCGTCCTGCGAGGTCATGACACCGATGAAGATTTTTTCGCGTATTCCCAACTCAGACGAGTAATAGCGGGGGCGAATGACGTTTTTCACCTGAAAGAAATCGAAAGCAAAATCGAATGAACAAAATAAAAATGTAATAGGTTTCATGTATACCTAGCGATGAGTATTTTATGGGGAAAAACGTGCTGAGCGATTTAATGAGTAAAATTTGTTTGTGCTTTTAAGAGTGGTGTTAATATTTAGATTGGATTTTTTTTGTTATGTTTAACTATGGGGAATGTTTTGTGCGATAAAGGTTATACCTATAGTAAATTCCGTGAAAAGTGAGTCGGCATGATCATAAAATTGAGTTGCAATTCTTGAGTTGAAAGTATGTGGTAGTTGGTAGGTAGCAATAGGTATGAGTAACAGTTCAAAATAATTTGGTGAAATATGTACAAATCCCAGGAACTTATCAAAGTTCTGTATAGAGGAAGAGATAACATTAAACATTTATAAATGTTTACAAGTTTGGATGTTCAAATTTAGAATAGACAAATACCTAATAATAAAATTAAGAATTTATAAATACAGCTTTTTTTTAATTCTATTTCTGCAGCTATCAATAATAGTTGAAAATACTTTTTTATTTAGTTAAACCTAAACAAAACTTACGAAGCCCAATTTTTTTCTTTAAGATTTCGAGTGAATTTAATAAAATAAAATGGAAGATTCCCTTTGGCTATTGATAAACCTTTTGTCCGAATATTTCTTTGTTGCAGTTTTAGTTTTCACAAGGTTCACATAAAATTTAATTTGTTTGTAGACTTTGATTCAATCATTTCTCGCTGAGATATCAGACTTTGAATGGAAAGTGATCGGTTTGTCTTTGATCACCGATATCTCAGCCAGCAGTGCCAATCATCGAAGAAAATTGAAGGTGGGATTTGAGAACTTCAATAAATTTGCTACAAGGATTGATTTGAGAAAAAATGATTTCATGTTTTTGCTTTGAAAAATCCAACACTTCCTACATCAAAAATATTGAAATTGTGTAAAAAGTAAGAAAATTTGTTTTTAAAGTCCGTAGACTTGACAAAATTTTGCCAAGGTATTCATTAGGATAGCACGATGCACATTTCTTAACATCTCTAAACTAGAAACTTAAAGCTTTAATTTTCGGTGCTGAACTCAAGTCCGTCGTCTATTTTCCACCATCAGTTTTGGTTTTTGAGATATTCATGTAATTCAGTTTGAAAAAAATGGCTTTTCTGTATTTTTATACAAACGAATCCTAAATGAAATAAATAGGTAATATAGTCGAATATTCAAGATAGCAATCAAACATGATATTCCGATGATAGAGAACTCGAAAAAAATGGAAAATATTTAACTTTAGGTTTTTTTTTTTTTTTAATCTCCAGAAGGGAAAATGAATACTTGACATACAACCGTTAAGGAAAAGCTTATTTATCTCAAAAACGACTGCAACGATTTTGATAAAAAAATAAAAATGCACTTTTTGGGAAAAAACATACCCAAAACTGTTATTTTTGTTTTTGTTTTTTTGATTTTCGATTTTCTCATCAACAGCTCAAATGATTTCAGTCAAAGCAAAAGCTCCTTTAAAGCGTTAATATTGCATATCAAATAAAAAAAATTGATTTTTTAAGAAATTACATTTATTTTTTGAAAATTCAATATTTTAAAATCGAGTTGATGATTTTTTTTTTAAACTAGGTTGGGTTATAAATCTATTTTAATATATATCTTCTCAAAATTGGCAAACGAAAACTTTTTTTTTAATATTTCAAAAAAAATTTTATATATAAAAGATTAGTTTTTAATAAAACCACTCCAACGATTTTAAATTATTTTTCCATGTACATGTACATAACAAATTCATATTATTTCAAGTAATCAAACTGCATGCTTGTTTTTGAGCTCTACCTAGTTGTTAATATATTTACAATTTAAAAGAACGATTTAAATGATTTTCTTAAATTTTTTCGTATTTTAATTTTTAATGCAAAGCAATTTGAATATATTTAGATAACAGCAAGTACATACGATCCAGTCGAGCATTTTATTTTATTTCAAATACAGTTTAAATAATTCAAATATCTGTTTAAGACTTCAAGAAATCTTTATTTAGTTGTTCTTCTCTAATTGCCATAAAGTCCAGTGCTTTTTTAATCTGATCGAAGATCATACCTTCGATTATTCGCATTCGAGAAATTGACCGTTACGCCACCATTTTGAATTTTATTTGATTTTAGTTTCTATTAAATATCTGTATTCTTGAGAATTATGTTCTTTATTTTTAACGTTAAGAACAATTTGTCGACCTTGTAAATATTTAAAAATTTACAAGCCAACAAACGTTCGAAAATTTAGCACATTCTTTGAAAACATTTCTACGAGAAGTTTATTGGGTCTTATTGGGTCTAAATACCTAAATATTTTGTAGAACAACTATTTTCTGTATTCCAATATAAATTAAAAATAAAAATAACAGAACGATTTTTTTTTTTCAAATTTTGTTAATGTTTTTCAAGGAGCTGTGTGTGATAAATGCTCGTATTGAGTTGAAATTAAACACACGACTGGATCGTACGTACTTCCTCTTATGTTCAAGTTGTTTGAAACTAAGAACTATTGCAATATGCAAGTAATTACAGAAGAAATAAAAAAAAGCATTTAAATCGTCTTTTTAATTGTATAAAAAAGCAAGTATGCCATTTGATTACTTGAAAAATTATGAATATATGCTAACAAAAAAAAAAAAAAATAAAATCGTTGGAGCGGTTTTTAAAAAACAATTTTCTTAAATATATATAAAATTTCGGTACGCTCATTTTGGGGTCTTATTAATATACATTTATAAACCTAGTTTCTAAAAAAATTCATCAACCCGTTTTCGAAACCAATTTTTAAACAGTTTTTTTTTTAATATTTTCTCAAAAATCTCAAATTTAATTTTTTCAAAATTCTGGTATGCACTTTTATTGACATTTAAAAGGAGCGTTTTATGCTAAAACATTTTTTTGCAATCGCTTGAGCCATTAATGAGAAAATCTAAAATAAAAAAAATCTTTATATAGCAGGTACCGTTAATAACGTAATCTCGATTTTTTTTGCACGAATCCTAGTACTCGTAAACAGCTTCATGTTTTTTTGTTTTGAGATTTGTTGTCAAATAATTTTGTTTTAAAATTTTTTTTTAAGGTCGTCGTTTTGTTGGATAATTTTTTTAGTCAATAAAATGAAATGGTCAGATTACTTAATCTGCTCACATTAAATATGTAATTCTTTTTTTTTTTGTGTTTTATAATTTTGTGTTACATGGTTTATCGGACTTTTAATAAAAAAGATACTTTAGTCTTTGATCACTTTTTAATATCTCAACAAATAATGACGTCATAAAGAATTCAAAAACAGTTTTGGAAATTTGAGTAAGTTTTCTACGAGTTGAATTTTAGAATTTATAGAGATTGTTTTTGTTTGCCTTTTCAGTGTTATTTTAAGAAAAGTACTATAAAACGAAAAAGTTGGAAATTTACAGGAATATACTGCATACCAACGAAGTCATGCAATCAATATTTGCAAAAAAAAAAAATTCCGAAAGTCCACAGAAAGTAGTTTTTTTGTAGAAAACTAATTCAAATTTACAAAACTTTTTTGGATTTATTTATGATGTCATTTGCTGAGATATTGTATTGGTAATCAAAGGCAAAAATATCTTTTTCATTACAAAACTTCGAACGACCTTTACAAAAATAAATAAAAATTAAATTTGAGTTTCGGGTCATTTCTCGCAATAAGAGCACTGTGAAAATAAATATTGCAAACAAATATCAAAACTAGAAACATGAAGCTATAGAATGCGTTGTGCTTCAATGGAATATGACTACTCATCACAAAGATATACGTAGTTTTTCAAAAAAAAAAAAAAATAAATAAATTTGAAAAAGATCATGTTCCGTTAATTGTTTTGACTAGTGAATATTTACATATTAGTAAAAAAAAGTTTTTGTAACAAAAACCAAAGTTTTCTAAAGATTTTTCATACTTAAACCGAATCCGAGCTCATGGTTTCTCAATTGTATGGTTTTTTGAAATGCCCGTTTGAAAAATTAAAATAAAACTGCTATTTTTGAGGTTATGTAATAACATCATGCATTCATTTTTTCAAACCAATTTTCAATTAATTTTAAAAGTAATAATTTTCTTCTTTAAAGTTCAGTTTTAATCTTTTTAATATCTCTTTTAGTTTAATATCTCTGTTAGTTTCGACCTGACTATTTTTTTTTTTTCATTTTCAAACGAGATACCTCTAAAATTTGACCTTATTTAGCATTTGTAAGCTTTTTGGCTTGATGCAAGATTGTGCAAAATTTTCAGAGAAAATGTAAATGGAAATGAGAAAAATGCAAATTCTAAAGAGTTAACCATCAAGTTTTTGTTTAATAAAAAAAAAAAACTATTTTTTTCTTCTTACGAGATACTTAAGTTTAACCGTCCATATCGTATCTGATTTTTTAATTATTTTTTGTATTTTTAAACCTTGTAGGTATGTATATACATTTAAGGTTAGAGTTGTTAATACTATATCTTGTTGCGACACGAAAAGATATTTAAACTTTGATAACAGAACGAGAAGTTTTAGCACTTACACTCCCGGAGTTTTGTATTTGTTTTTTAAACATAATGTTCTGTATTGACATCGTTGAAATTCCTCAAAAAAAAAATTATATATGTATGTATGTACATATTATTATCAAACAAATAGTTGCAATACATAGTGAATCATGAGTGTATGAAAGTTTAAAAAAATCTAATTAGTACTAGACTCTGTCAATTAACAAGTAATAAATGTTTGTTGATAATACAGGGTATTTCCAGTTTGAATCAAATTAATCAACATCAAATAATTTTAGGAGTGAGGAAACCACACCAAAACAAAGACGTACAGAAAGAAAGACACACAGACTGACGCGATGGAAGCAATGACGAAACCCATCTCTGCTGAACTTTTCCATAATTGTTAGGTTAGAATTGCTAAAAAAATTTTTTTGTTTTATTTTACACGAAACTAATACTTGCCCTATAGTAATCTTAAGGCCACTTTACACGATTATAGAAGTCATATGATTTCTCAAATGAGCTGCCAAACAAATCAAACCAAACCATCTGAACACACTCATAGATCTCATATGACTTCTCAAAAGCAAAAAGCATATGACTTTTTTGACATTAGAACTGCAGCTAATTTCATTTGAGAAGTCAAACTGGAATTGTTGTTTTAATGGAAAATAGTGAATTCAGAGTATTGAAAATAAAAATATTTCTACAAAAAAATTAGAATTTTGAATGAAAAAACAATGGATAGTTCCAAGAAAGTAATTTTGCTTTACAAGAATTTATTTGTTTACTAGTTTTTTTTTCTTTTATTTTGGTTTTGACAGATAACCATAGAGAAAATCAAATGCGAAGTAAGGACGTGTAAACATAAAAAAATGATAACCGTATGACTTGACTTGAAATGACAGCTCATATGAGAAATCATACAGAAAAAATAATAGACAGGTCATATGACTTCTATTATCGTGTAAAGTACACTTTATAGATCACGTCAAATTCGTGAAGTCAAAAATTCATCTGAATGTGTAATCTTTACTCAACAACAAAACCAGAAAACAAATTGATTTTTGGTAACTTTGCTGTCCTTTATCTCTTTGCACACTATAGCTAGCTACAAAAGTGTTCAAAACTTCATTTAAACCTCTCTTCAAGCGAGTTACGTAGTGACGTTGTTTTTGAGATTTGGGCAAGTGTGCTAGGTACACTTTATTACATATTTCTTCATCATGAGATTCCCAGAAAAATTTCTTGAACATGTCTAAATGCATTTACTAGGCTATATTTCCTAAAATTTACCTTTTCAAGCGAGACTTTATTTGCCAAAGTATTTTTTTTTTGTCTTCATTTTAATTTGTTTCTCTTGTTTAGCTGTGTTTCTTTCTTTATCTTTCAGATTTGGGCATGTTCAACATAGATTTGCTTACGTTACGTTACGCAGTTCATTTCTACTTAGAAGAATTGTAACGCGTTTAAAATTATGAAATTGTTTAACAATGGCTCGCAGCATAACGACTTTTTTAACTAGAGTCGGTTCTATTCCTTAAACGAGCAATGTTTAAAAATTCACCCATCACTAAAATATATTTAAATGGCGTTCGGTTCTTCCTGTTTTCTATCAGAGATTAACAAATAAAGATGGCAATCCTCAGCTGTCAATTTCAATTGCCTACAAGCTGGATTGATTAGATTTGCAAAGTATTAGTGAAATTTAGTAACACAAGCACACATAGAATCAACTCGTTATCCAGCACATCATACATCACAGATCTTTTTACTGTTGCAATTCACATCTATTCTTCGACAAAAAATGAAAATTCAAATACAACAATGTAAACAAATTCTGTCCAAAAAATAGTGCCAGTACTGGGCTTATCGGCGAAGCTTTTTTCAAAACAGCGTTGGCTGTGTTTATTGTCCACGACCTGGGATTCCGCTCTAGGGTTGATGTATGGTGAAAACGACGGCATTGAAACATTACAATCTACTTTTGGCGACATTTCATTTTAAACAAAATAATGAATAAACTTTTAAATAAAAACAATGGGTAGCATGTGTCAAAAGTGACACAGAAAGTGAATGCTGTCAACCCAAAGCACAGAGTGACTCAACAGTAGCCAGCGACGAACTTGGGTGCCAGCACAAGTGATGTGTGTTTACACGAGGCATGATAGTCTGCAGTCTACCAAATTGATACAACTTTGATTACGAATATTAAAATATTAAGTTATAAGTTATAACATATCCGGAATGAAAAACAAAATACTGTTCGTGATTTTTTTTAATTAAGTATATACAGAACTTTGATGTTTGTATGTAAAGGGTTTCCTTCAATAAATTGATTGTTTCGCGATGCGTCGCGCAAACTGAATCATTATTGTGGTAATAAATTTGCACGATTTGCAAACGTTGTTCAGGAGTAAGTCTATTTATTATGAAATTGCAAACCAAACTGAGCATAAATCAAGTGACAGCTGTCAAAAAGACCAACTTTGAAAAAGTATTGCCAGATTGAAAACCATACGTCTAAAAAAAACACGCTTTAATTCATAAGATTTCAAAAGGGCTTTTTTACATAAAATTATTTTTACATTTTTGGAAATTACCACTGCAATTTAGTGAAAATATTTACGAAACTTACTAATATTATTACTTTTTTGAATTCATTTTCACCTATTTTAAACAATTTTGCTCCTTCAACATAAATTTACGGGAGCGGTATGAAGTTCTTTAAACTATATCCGAATAACGAAATCTTGATTTTTTTTTTGAAATCTCGTAAAACTAAAGCTCGCAAACTAATAATCCTGCTTTTCAAAATCTCGGAATAACATAATTTCGCTTTTAACAATCTCGCATGTACAACAAGCACCAACAAATTTCGCAAATTAAAATTCTCGCATATAAAAACATCGCAAATTCAAATCTAATAGTTTCATGACTCTAAATTTCGCGCTGAAAAATAAAAATCCTCCAAGTCAAAAAAAGAAAACCTAAGAACTAAAATGTATTTTTAAGCAATTATAAAAAAATTACCCGACATTACAACAAAATATACAATTTACTTAGAAGAATTTGGGAAATCTCGCAAAATTTAATTGCATTGCAAGAAATAAATCCCACACGAGATTTATACATTTTTTCAAAATTTTGATTAAAAATTTGTTTGGGGCAATCGAATAACGAAATCTCGCATTTTATTAAAAATCTGGAATAAGGAAATCTCGCAAATTATATTATTTTTTATAATCTTGAATTGCAAAATTTTACTTTTAACAGCCTTGTATCGACGCGCATCAAAAAATTTCGCAAATTTCAACCAAATTCTCACAAATTGAAATCTCGAAAATTCAAATCTCGCAAATTCAAATCTCATATTTAAGTAAGTATAATGTTTTGCATAAAAAATAAAAATCCTGGAAATAGAAAACAAAAACTCGAAAACGAAAAACTTCAACAATTCAAAATGTAACTCAAAACTAATTTTTTTATTTCCTTAAAATAAAATGTGTCTTAATTATGTTTTTGGAAAAAAAAAAATCTTTTCATAGTTTTGCTAAATTGAATAAATTTTATTTTTATGGAAGCGAAATATGTTTAGCAATGATTCATAAGTTATTAAATTTTTGGCAAGTGAAGTCTTTTATTCAAATTTTTTCCCAAAACTATCTACAATAATCGTGTTTTTTGATACATTTTTTCACCGCTTGAAAAAGTAGCATGCATCTATGCAAATATTTTCGCATGTCAAAAATGGTTGAGGAGGAATAAGAAATCATTTTTTGGATATTTGGTTTACAGTTTCATGGAAAAAAATTACCATTCATGGAATGTCGCGCAAAACCATGGACCGGCAACTGTTGCATGCGAAAAAAATATGGCAAATAAAATATATTTTTGTGGGTGGTCAGTTTACACTAAACAAAAAAATATTCACTATCAAGGCATTTATTGCATGCAAATAGTTTTTGCAACCAAAAATAATTGTTTTCCACTTTTTAATTAAGGGTAAATTTATGACTCAATGGGTGGTTTAGGCCAAGGCAAACATTGTTTGTCTAAAATCTTATACAATTTTGTTCACAGAAAAAGTATAGAAAAATTGTTTTGAAAATTTTGATTTTTGTTTGCGACATTTTAATTTGCAGGATTTTGTTATTGCGATTTTTTATTTCGTAACCAAACCCAGTAGGCTCTATCCAGAACGGGTAGCTCCTGCTCAACGATTTTAGTTCTTCTTTGAAAATTTTCTAAACAAATATTTCTTACGATTTTGGCTATAAACTTTGTGCATGTAATATTTTTAGACAGTTTGTATAAAAATGCGTTTCAGGTTACGCATCAACGACGCCGACTGACGCCGGCTGACGCGACGCACGGAGATGCTTGAATAAAAGTTTTTCAAGATAAACCTGTTATCACCCTGTTGCATCCTAATTATAATGCAAACACAAAATAAGACAAGACTATCACTTAAACCTACATATGTACGCCATAAATATTTAAAAGTAAATATATTTTTTCCTTGAATCAAATTGTTATTAAACAATTTAATGACGGCATCAGCGTCCATACGTGTCGTCCTTCAACCCAAATAATTAATTCTGAAATCTTATCAATTTGTATCAATTTAAAACTCTTAGTGACTTTATGCTCTACATACCGTTGCAAAAAAAAGTTGGAAAAATACCTACTCGTACGAACCAATTTAACATTGATAAGTTAAAAAATTTAAAATTTTTAAAAATAAATATACTTGAACTTTCCTCGAATGTGTCATAAATTGGCTGGTGCAATATACTTTTCTTTTTTATCGTACCTACGCGCAATGATAATGAAATGACTTATAGTTGAAGCTATTATGGAAGTTGAGTAAGTGGTTGATTTGTACCGGCAGCGTAACTATGCTTTCTGCTCGAATGTGGACTAATAAAAATTGATTTGAAAATTTTGTCATAAAAATAGACATTTTTTCTAAGCGGACCACGAGCACATGGAGCGCGTACATTGATTACATCCGCACAAGTATTTATGAGTCACACATATATGGAAACTTTGTACATATAGGCACATAAATTTAGTAATTGCGTATTAAAGTCAAGTGCATACATATGCTCATCAACTGACGAACAGTACCTAGCATTTTGTAAACCTTTGCTTCGCTGAAGATGCCGCGCCCCCTAAGCAAACCGATCGCCTAGATTGCTATCAATTTAGTTAGATTCATGCAATGTGGATTGAATTGAAGTGAGCAAGAAAAAAGTATATAAATCGTCCAGATTTAGCGTTTGGTTTAATTTAATAATTTGTATCTTTATCTTTTGTGTTTTTTTTTTTTTGTTTGGGGAAGATTATTTTTTTATTTATATTTACAATGCCAATGCATCATATAGAGTCAACATAAAAGGTGGACTTTACAATTTACTTTTTGAAGTGTTTTTTTTTTTTTTTAAATGAATTTTGCTATCTTTGAGGAAATATTTTCTAGAATATGTGTTGTGCAATTTATTGTTTTGGATTCGAATATTTTCATGGAAAAGTTTCAAATTTAAACTTAAACTTATTTTCACGGATATAATCTTATTTTAAGTATATAATCGGTAATTAATGAATTACTAGTTTTTCAATAGTGATATTTTGGCAATAAAGCGATACAGCAAGCGTACATGCTCTTATGTTCAAAACGCTGAAGGCGTTTAAAGCATGAAATACGATATTTAAATTAATAAAAAATAAAAAATAACTTTTTTGAGAGTTTCAAATAAAAAAAAAGGATTTCATCTTAATTTTTGATTGACTATGATTGAAAGGAAAAAAATATTTAAAATAGTTGGAGCGGTTTTCTTAAAAGATAATTTTTAATATATGAAATTCTTAAACCATTTTTAAGAAAAATTTTTGGTAAATAAGTAAGTATTTATGTGCATATAAAAATAAAATTAAAAAAAAACTTGTTAACCCGTTTTTGAAATAGGTATCTAATTTTTTTAAAAAATTTTGAAAATTTTGATATGTAATAATCAAATACAAAAATTAATCTTAATCAGAAAATTCAAAGTTTAAAAAAAAACGTAATATGAGAAGTACCTAATATTAATAGTTAGTATATTGTGTACTAATTTAAGCAAAAGGAAAAAATTTTAATAAATATCGTAGAAGTTATTTTTAAGAAAAAAATATTTTCCTCCACAGTTTTTTAACATTTGTATGGAAGGTACCGTTATTATTTCATAAAAGTTAATTTTTTTCTTAAAATACTTTACAATGTAAAAAAAATTTTCTTAAATCAACCGATTGTTTTCATAATATTTGATTTTCAAAAAAAAATTTAAATTTAATTAATTTTTTTTTAAATCCAAAATATATTTTTTTTTGAAAATTTTAGTAAAAAAAAAAAACTGAAAGAAAATGTTTTTTTGGGGAGGTACCATTAATAACCATTTCTTGAAAAATGGTTTCTTATCCAAAAGTAGCTTTTGCCAAACGAAATTTATTGAATTTTTTATACCTTTATTTTTAGTTCTAAGAAAAGGGCAATATCACCAAAACCGTCATATACCAAGCTTTAAGAAAATCGATTCAGCCGAACAGACAGCCAGAATTTTGCCACCCACTATTTTGGTGTTCTCTATCATCGTAATACGTAATGTATGTTTGATTGTAACTGGTTTGCCATTTTATAATAAATGGAAACACCTACTCCTGGAAAACGTTTGCAAATCGTGCAAATTTATTACCAAAATAATGGTTCGATTCGCACGACGCATCGCGAAACAATCAATTTATATTGAGGGAAACTTTTGGTGAGGCGCCGAATATTCTCTTCCAAGGCGTCAATCGTCTCGGGCTTATCTGCGTAGACAAGCGACTTTACATAACCCCACGATGCAAGATAATGCGCTCACCAAAAGTTTCCTTTCATAATTTCAATTTTTTATAATTTCAATTTCCTACATTAAAAAAAAACCTCCACTATGTTTGCAGTTTCTTTTTACATTTTAAAATGTACACACGTTTAAGACGCTGAAAAATTAAATTTTTTTCCACGACGGAACCACATAAAAATGCACTGTATTAAATTAGAAGCCAGTCCGTTCATTTAATTACAACTTTATTCACAGAATCACTCGAAATAAAATGCACGATTAGATCGTACTTGCTCTTATGTTCAAGTTGCTTGGAGTTTTCGAAATATGCAAGCAAATAAGTATGCCATTAAATTACATAAGTCGTTTTCGATTGGATTTTATGACTGTTCCACTTCTTTTTAATTCCAATCAAATATGAAAACATCGTTTTGTCAAATATGAATGCACACTACAGAATGACACAATTTTACAAAATGGTTTCTTAAAGCATTTACCACTTTTGCCAAGTAGTAAGACGAAAAGTTATATATGTATGCGAGTGTACCAAATCTACTCCTTTTTCAAATCGGGAACAGAAAAAGACTCCGAACAGCCAATCGAAGGCTTTCGGAGTATAAATGGAGTAGACAAGGAGTACTCCAAACGTCCATTCGAAAACGACATTAGAAAAAATATGAATATTTATATGCAAAAAAGAACAAAATTTAAATCGTTGGAGCGGTTCTATTAAAAACTAAGTTTTTGTATACATACAAAATTTTGGTAACTTATTATTTGGCTGACCAATTTTCGAGTATTTATTAATATACATTTTTGATATATCGAATTACCAAAAATAAATATTTTTTTTTTTAAATCTAAAACTTATTTTTCTTTTTAAAATTTTGATATGCAATATTATTAAAATTTTGAAAGTCTTTTCAAAAAATTTTAATTCAAATCAGTTAAATCATAGAAAATCGAAATTTAAAAAAATCTTAAATGGCAGACGTACGGACAAACACAAACCGAAGCATTTTTTTTTTTGGAAAGTGGACTACCATACAAATCACTGATCCAGTTATTTTGTTCCTTATGAAGATATATACCAAAAATTCTTCCCCCATAATCTATTTAATGTTAAAGACTTGATCCACTATGTAAAATGAACACATTCTTTTGTTTTTTAAATATCTACACAACTGATATAAAACTCAAACTTTTAGCTTTATTTTGACCAAAAATTAAATTAAAAACAAAATAAAACATGATCTTTTGAATTTCAAAAATAAGCATCTTTTCTTTTTACAACGATCATGCCGACACTTTTAAAGATATCTCAAATGTCACCACTCTCTGAAGATGTATATCATTTTAAAAAAGCAGTAAAAGTTGGGATCAACAGACTCTTGCAAATCATTAGCAACTTAATATGTGTGAAACATAATTCCTAAGGCATAAGCACTACATCTATACATTTCTATAAGACACTGTATTTTTTTTGTTGTTTGTCTGTTTAGCATGAGTGTCAATGTAAAAAAATAAATAAAAAAATTAAAGCACAAACATAACATATACGGATTATATCATTTTGTCTGCTTTGATATCAATCTCAAGTGACAATACATCATAAAAAAAAATTATATCGAGCACATGTACTTGGAGGTCATTGTCGGCTTACTTTTTGCGCTACACATGGTATCTTTTGTATTCGAATTGTATTTAAAATAAAATAAAAGACTTCCGGGATTGAAATAAGCTTTGAAATTGAAATAAAATTAATTTTGTATTACATTAAACTTAAGATAATAAATCTATAGCCGCTTTTAGAATGGCAATAAATTGAAATAGAATTAAGGCAATTTAAAATTGCAAGAAGGTTAATGTTTTTTCCCCAGTAGGAAAACTAACTGAATTTTAAAAAGATAGTTTTTATCAACAGTCAGTAAAAAAAAATATTTTATTATGCAACTAATACGAACACGTGTTAAAAGTTTTCATATAAATTACCATTAAATTGCTTCTTTTTAAACATTTTTAATAAGTAGGTATGTACGAATGGTGTGTCTATATGATTATAAGCGCCAACTTTATTATCACTTTTTAAAAAAGTGTGTTATTTTAGCTCACGGAAGCAACTGATAAGAAAATCGTGATATAAATCGACAAATAAATCAATAAGAAATTGTTTCGAGTGATATTGCTTTAAATGTGTTCAAAGGTTAAGAATGATGAAGCTTAAAAAGTATGTTTCGTCATAAGTAATGTAGAAGTAGGAACAAAAGTAATCAGCATCACTCTGTTGGAAGATGCTATTATTTTTTAAAATTATTGACTTTTATGACATACACTCCTCGTCAACTGAATACGCACAAACATTTTTTAATATACTTTATCCATTTTTTCCAAACAGTGATGGTTATTATGCCATCTGTTGATGGTAAAAATGTTCGTAACATATAAATAACAGAATTTCAAAGACACTCTACTCCATCTGACACCTCTAGATATCTTCAGCAAACCATAATGGCCGTGAACACAGCCATTCGCCTCAAAGCCTCTTTACAGAAGATCAATAATAGGATTGGCCACTCCGCTATTCTGAACACATTCGGATCACTTCTAAGTAACACTGACTACACAATCCCAGTATTGAACTTCGACAAAAGCTTTGAAGTTACCATACCTTCCAGATCCATCTGGGAGGATGTGGTATTATTTAAAGATTAATCGATTCACTTCTACACCGACGAATCGAAGACCAAAGATGGGCTTGGTGGAGGTGTGTACTTTGATAGACTAAATTTAAGTCTCTCATTCCGTCTTCTTAATCACTGTAGCGTATTCCAGGCGGAACTTCTAACGATAAAAGAAGTATTATCTTGGCTCAAAGAAAACGTGATATCAACCTGGGATATCCGCATCTTCTCTGATAGTCAAGCCGCTATTAAGTCTCTGGACTCTGTCTCTATAAACTCTAAAACTGCCCTTAATTGTCGAGCATCTCTGGTGAAGATGGTGCAATAGTTTAATATTCACCTTTCTTGGGTGCTGGGCCATAGTGACATTCCAGGAAATTGTAAAGCTGATGAACTCGCTAGAAGTGGAACATTACTACCAATTTTATCTGAAAGGACAAATATTGGTATACCCATCACTACTTGTAAGCTTTTGCTGAAGCAGGATGCTTTGGAGAGGACAAACATTAGGTGGAATAACATCATAACTTGTTTGGCGACAAAACTAATATGGCCAAACCTTGATTTAAAGCGCTCCATGTGTTTAATATCTCTAAACAGACTGCACATCAGCTCTGGACAGGACAATGTTTAATAGGCAGGCACGCAAAGCGACTTGGCATACCTTCAAACGATTTTTGCAGAAGCTGTATGGACGAGGAAGAGGAAGAAACGATTCCTCACCTTCTCTGTACATGTCCAGCACTTTTCAACAGACGTAGGCTCCACTTAGGAGACTACTTCTATAACGATCACATAGTGGTCTGGCAAACACCGACATAATTAGTCTCGTTCGCTTCGTCAGAAGCTCCAAGTGGTTTAACGAGTAAGGAAGGAGTTTTCCAGATTCATGTGGCATCACAATGGACCAACTCTGGTCTAAGTATGTCAGTTTTAATTTACTGACACCCACTTCTACCTAACCTAACCTAAGTACATGAATTTTGAACAAAGTACTTGTACTTGGTGTTTTTCAAGTACTGGGTACTTGTTTTTCAAGTACTGGATACTTGACTGATACTTGTGCTTGAAAGTTTACAGGTCTGGCCAATACGAGATGCTGCCATGTCTGCCCGGCCCCGGATACCTACATACCTTACTTGTAGGGTGAAAAGGAATTTTATCATTTGGGAGCTCCATAGCGCCGTTTGTAGTGGTTTTACAAACATTTTTCTCAAATCATATTTGTAAGAAATTTTGTTAGCTAGAATTTGCATTATTTTTTTTTTTTTGTTAAAATACACCGGAAATAAGTTATAGGCAAAAAGCTGAAAATAGCAAGAATTTCTTGTGGTTTTTTTTTTATAATTTTGAAGTGGTAGAGGGGGCGTGTTTGTGAAAATTTAGAATCTAGCATACCAAAATTATAAGTAGTTACTCGTTCATTCGATCACAGATGACACTTTCTCACTCAGTCACTGGTGCGATAATGCGGCTACAGTTTTGTTTGGCTAGTTTTTTTTTATGTGAAGACTTTTTTTCGTTGGTAGGTGCAAAACCTGCGTCAGGCTCTATGAGGACCGAAAAACGCGCGCTCATAAGTGTGTGAGATTCTTACTACACTAAAACCACCTCCACTTCCCGATTGCAACTAAGTTGAAACTTATCTAGCAATTTATTTTTAACGAAGTTAAGTAACGTGTTGCAGGTTACTTTCCGGTGAAAGTTCCTTCTTATTCCGCGATTTTAAAACGGTTTTCTGTTCACCGCACCAAGTCGGAAGGTTTTGTTCTTCGCAGGCGGCACGGCGTACTAAAATCGAGTTTGCAAGAATGCAATAATCATTGAATAAGCATGTGCTAATAGCCGATTTCTATGTTTTCGCGCAAAACTTTTTATTTCGTCCCGGACCGTAGGAACCTATCCCTGTGAAGATCTTCGTTTCTTATATACCACGGAGCATCTAAAAATTACCAAGCAATTTATTTTCAAACGTTTGTGAGTTATTTAAGTTTGTATCGCAGGTACAACCCCAAAGTTGTATACCATAAGTCCAAACAGGTTTAAGAACCTGTCGGTATAAAATCAATTTATTTTCAATACTAAGCTTTGAATATTTACCGAGTAACCAGGTCATATCTCTTAATTTACTTTTTAGTTCTTCGCATTTCTTTTTTACGTGCGGCTTCCATTTTAATTTCGCATCTAAAATCATTCCCAGATACTTTGCCTCATTTGCAAATGGAACACGAGTGGTATTAGGAAAGACGGGTAATCTATTTATTTTTTTATACGTAAAGTCCACGTGGACTGAATTTTGTTCATTGAACGCTATTCGCCATGTTTTTGTCCATTCATTGACATTATTAAAAACATTTTGTAATTTAATTGAAGCTTCGCTGATCGTTTTGCGTACTGCTAGTATTGCAGTATCATCAGCAAACGTGGCTACGATAGTGTCTTCTGTTTGAGGTATATCGCGTGTAAATAAAAGGTACAGAACTGGACCCAGTATACTTCCTTGTGGTACCCCAGCGACTATTTCTTTGAAATTAGAATAGTCATTTCCATGTTTCACGAAACGTTAATTACTTTTTTTGGGAAAAAAATGTTCTCTTTTTGTTTTCTTTTTTTATGTTTTTATTTGTTTTGTTTTATTATTTTTATTTTTTTCGAAAACTAAAAGAAAAAACTAGTTTTAAGTGTTTCATTAAAAATAGATTGGGGTACTTAAAAATGAACTAGAAAATTTATTTTGTATATACTCGTATCAGATTCCTAAATCATTTTTAAGGACAAATTTTTGTATGCAAATCTTTAGTATTTATCTGCATATAAAAATAAATTTCCAAACAAAAATAATAATTTGAATTTTTATTTTTTAATTAAAAATTTAGTTTTTGACAATTTGGGTACGCAATATTAATTGAACTTATTTGAAATTTTTGTATAAGAAGATTAATCAAATTAACGGATGAACGCCAAAAATGAGAAAAATAAAAATAAAAAAAAGTTCTTTGAGAGATACTAAATAGTTGGTAAGGGTTAGTTTTTATAATTTT
This sequence comes from Dasysyrphus albostriatus, assembly GCA_946251815.1. Taxonomy (NCBI): domain Eukaryota; kingdom Metazoa; phylum Arthropoda; class Insecta; order Diptera; family Syrphidae; genus Dasysyrphus; species Dasysyrphus albostriatus. The sequence continues at coordinate 53,067,270 of OX276336.1, forward strand.
TAGTGGTAAATCGCACTAATTTAAAAATACTGAAAAGTTTTATAAAAATCGTAGGAGTCATTTTTAAGTTAAGTTAAGTTTAAGTTATTTTTTCACTAAAGTAATTTTTATCCTTTTTTTTTTTTTTTTTTTGTAAATTCATTTTTATTTTTTAATTATCTTAGAACTATCTTAAAGCTAGACAAAAATTCATAAAAACTAGCCTACTTATCAATATCTTAAAACTAACTTACTGGCCCCAGTCGGGCGCTCTAAGTTAAACTATAATAACTTAATGCTAATGCCTTTCGGCCTAAGAACTATCTTAATACTAAATCCAGGTCGGTTTTATTTTTTACCGAGAAGAATTTCACAAAAAACTCGGTATCTAAATTTTTATCCTTAAAAAACTCTAAGTTACATTAAAATCATGTAGTTTTCAAAATATTCAATTTAAAAGAAAAAATTGAACATTTTTAAATAATCCAAAAAATATTTTCTTGAAAATTTTGAAAAGAAAAATATTTATGTTTTTTAGAAGTTTCTGTATGAAAAAACATCTAAATCAGAAATACAGTTTTAAAGAAAATCTAAAATAAAAATATGGTTTTTTGGGAGGTGTCATTGATTTTCTATTAAAGGTAAAGGTTGACTTAAAAATTTATTGATTATTTTTTTAAGAAAAGTTGTGGATCTGTTTTTGAGAAAAATAAGAAATTGTAAAATTGCTTTAAAAAAATGAGTGGCGGTGCCGTTATTTTTAATTTTAGAAAATGGAAAAAACGGGCGAGGGAATGACCAAACACCACTATTTTTGAAGTTTTAAGAAAATCAATACCGGTTAGGCTGTAGCTGCACAGACAGACACACATAGAAGGAGAATTTGGAGACCCACTTTCTTCGTCTTCCCTATCATCATAATGACACGTCTGATTATAATCTCGATTTCATTTTTTTCCAACGAATGTATAACTTGCAGTAAAGTACCTATATATCGCAAGTTAAATTTAATTCAAATTGAGGATTATGTTATTGTTTTGCTTAGGCGTTACTAATGTTCTTCCAGCTGACTTGTTGCCTATTTGCTGTTTTATATCGCTGCGGTCTTGTCACTTGTAATTAATTTTTTTTTTTCTAGAGCACAAGTTTCCTTGTCTATTGTTATCATTCCTGAATGTCATAAAAGTAGGTAGGTAGATACTGGCTGGTTCAAATTTGTTTTTTATGACAAACCGCAAAGTCCAGTGAATATAAAGTACGAGTAAAAAATATAAAAAAAAAAATGGAAAACCACAAAAACAAAAATACAGAAGCTACTTTTAAAAACCAGAAAATCTTCAGTACCTATCTCTTCCAGAATCAAGCGCAAATGTAAAGATATGATATTTTTATATAATTCGGTTAGGGAGGATGAAATCGTAAAACAAACATAGGTATTCCGGTTCTTTGTTTTTACTGTAGCGATGTTTAATAAAAAAATAGAAGGCACAAGTCGCAAATATTTACTTTTGTGACTAACACCGATATTCATAAACGTAAATAAAACACGAATTATCTTTAGTCAGTGAGTAAGGCCTCAAATCTTATCATCAATAAATCAAAATTCAATGTAATAAACAAACTCACAAAATAGGAACATTAAACGAGTACCTAATTAAGTTAAAAATACTTCTGTCATTGTTGCCAAAAATTAGAGGTAAAAGGAAACAGACACGCTAGTGCCACACTTGCTTCTTACAACTTCAAATGAGAAAGTGTATGTGCTAAAGTTCAGATTTTGTGAGAAAGTATATGTGCAGTTCAAAAAATAGTCTTTGGTAACAGTAGAGTTCTTTATGATTGTACTAGATTTTCGTTAAGATTTGGAACTTAACGTGAATTAGCAGTTTATATTTTTATTTGTATACAATTTTTACTTGAGAACTAAGGCTAAGAGCACACTTGCAATTTTCAGTCGTACGATTATTCAGTCCCAAAAAAATAGAACACAACAAAAATTCCTACTAAGTTGCGATCAATTTTTTTAAGTCGTGGCAACAGAAAATCGCAAGTGCGTTTCTAGCCTGACTCTTCATCAAAGTTTTAATTTAAGTTGTTATTAGTAGCGAACATTTTGAAGCAAAATTTTCTTAAGCGGCCTATGATTTGGGTTAAGGAAATATTTATATTCCCAATCATCATCGCTACCAAATCATTTATTTATTTTATGAATGTAGAGCTTACCTGTTTATAGTACTTTTATCTTAAGTTAAAGGAAAAACCCATTTATGTAGATGTTGGTAAATAATATGTACTTCAAACAGGTGAATGTCGGTACACATAAGTTTATCTTCTAATGTATCTATGTGAGGAGGCAATTGTAAGTTAAGTGGTTTCTGAATCATCCACTTGGGCTTGGACAAACATGTGTCGTCGATCGTCCAAATGTAAATAATAGAATAGAATTAAAGGCATACTGTCATTCTTCATGCTAAGCATCCACAAGAGCGTAATGTTTATTTTGATTTAACAAAGCAAAACAAAAATTAAATTGGTTAATGAATCCGCTCTGGCTGCAGCGCAAAAGGTTTATGAAGAGGTTTTTCAAATTCATGTTGATATAGTCAAATTTCGTATAATTTGTTTATCAACGGCTTAGTTAATATTGTTTGTATTATAAATTGGTGTTTACCTATAGTTTTCCTATAAGCTATTGAATATACCGGAAAATGAGGGGTATAAACGAATAATTATACGTTCAAGAGTTTAAATTTATGTAATTTGTTTGTTTGAGACATAAGCATGCTTAAAACTGAAAATGCTACTATTTTGACCCTTGTGTTTCTATAAGAGAATGGCCACTTTTCAACATGTTTGGTATAACTCGGAAACTAAGCCAAATTTGACAATTTTATACTTCAAACTTTTTGTTTATAATTAAATTTTCTGACAAAAGGGATAATTTAGGAAAATTTAAAAAGAGTTAAGCAAGAACACTTCGTTTAAACTATCATCATTTTTCGTAGTTTTTGCCGGAAAACTTATTTTTGGTAGTGCATGAAAAACTTCTTGCACGTTGCACGTAGTACCAAGTTTTATATTATCTGACCCAGCCGTTAAGCCTGTAAGTTTGGAAGCATTTAAGAACAGCCGGAAAATAAAATTCTGGCGCTCACCTACATTTTCGGTCCAAAACTTCGAAAAATTGTAAGAAATTGAAAAGTTACGAATTAGTTACGCAAAACAAAAATTAATTGCGTTTTTGCTTTGCGAAAAAATTGTTGTCCTGCGAATTTCGTATGAACTTAGCAAGACAACATTCTCAAAATTGAAAATAAGCGATCCAAAAATAAAATGTTTGTTGAGAACCCATTAATTGCGAATCAATTGCGCAAGCAAAAATTCATTTGCATTTTTGGATTGCGAAAAAAAATGGGTTCCTGCTAACTTCATATGAACTAAGCAGGACAACTTTATCAAACATGCAGATAAACCATTAGAAAAAAAAATGGATTTTTGGGAACTAATTTGAAATTGCAATTAAGTAACTTAAAAAAATTTATTTACAATTTTGGTTCATATGAATTTAGCAGGATAGCTATTTTTTTCGCAAAACAAAATTTGAATTATATTTGTTTAATATAACTTATTCGCAATCAATTAGTTCTCAACATCCAATTTTCTTCAAATCATTGATCTTCATTTCTGAAAAAGTTGTCCTGCTTAGTTCATATTCTTAGTATATATTCTAATTCGCAACTAAGCAGCAACTAATGATAAGATACAATAGTGTTTTGCTAACTTCATACAAATAAAAGTTTGAATGAGTAAATCTGTTAGTTTTGAATAAAAATTACTTTTTGCACATACCATATAGGTCTTAAGTATTATTTTATTTCGTTTAAGCATGACCTGAGCGTTTCTTTGTGTCAAATAAGTTTGGTTTCCGGCAAAAGCAATCCACCCTGAATCCGTTCGTGGAGTTTCATCATGACGTCATCACCACAGCTTTAAACAACAATCAAATTACTGTCAGATGATTCCTGGATGTTGAGAAAAAAATCGACAATGTATGGATTGAAGCCCTTATCCATAAACTCCACATACTAAGGCTTTCCTTTAGAACTTATCAAAATCATGTTCTTTTTTTTTCTTCCAGGAACTTTGTCGTGCTACTGAAGAGCAGCAAATCTACAGTGAAGACCATCAGGGCTGGAGTTGCCTAAGGGTTAAAACTTGCACCACTTCTCTGCAACATCTTGACCTCTGACTAACTAATTTTAAGCGAATGCGAGATCCTTCTCTTCGCTGATGACTCACTAACATATTGCTCATCAATCAGCCAATTGAAAACTGTCAGAGAGTTTGGTTCACCATCTCCTAAACAGCTATGAAGGAACTGCAAATATTCGACAGAAAATTGCTGAGAATCTGCACTGGACACTTCAAAAACGAGCAACTCTACCCTCAAAGTAGTCCCTCTGGGCAAGTACTTAATGCTAGCAGAAGATAAACTGGTTAGAAACATCGCCAACCACCCTAATCAACCGAAGATAACGATGATAAACCAACAACGACATCCCGAAGCAAGGTATCTAGGCGCTAAGGAAATCCAACAATCAACGATGAAGCAGAACATTTCTACTCTGATCAAGTGTCAGCCCATTATCGTGGCTACATCCTATCCCAACCCTAGATCAATACTGTCACTGGACAACCAGGATTGAACAACCCGAGGACAAATTACATCCATCCTTCAGTAGAATTTTATAGTTGATAGCTTGAAATTTAGGGAAAGGACCATATTTTGACGGGAACAGCTTATTGTGATCCAAATGTCAACCAGTTGCCCCAAAATCACTGTTTTTCCGTAAAATTAAAAAACCATCAACAATTTCGGAATTTTAAGATTTTTCTTAATCCAACGACATTGTAGCCATCCTTCAATGAAATTTGACAATTAATAGCTTGATGAATGGAGGACAAATCATTTTTTGAAGAAAAAAGTAATTTTAATCCAAATGTCAATCTGAAATCAATTTTTTTGCCGAGAAGCAAAATAAAATAAAAAATTTCGGAATTTTAAAAGTCTTTTTTTAATCCATCGATATAATTTGACAGTTGATGGCTTGACAGATGGAACACACACTATATTTTGACTTAAAAAGTGCATTTCGATCCAAATTGTACCAAATTGAATTTGATTAGCGATTTCGAAGACTTACAAAAATGATATCAACGGAAGATCCGAACACGCGAGCATTTTCATTCGTTAATTATAAATTCAACATCATTATTCTGATTGAAATAAAAACATTACTTAAAAGTTTTTAATGTTGTTAATTACGAGTATATTAAAATAAAAATTATTCTGATTTTATTTATTCACAATTAAACTGGGATAAAAAATCAATTAAAAGTACACATAAACATGTAGCTATAGATTCACAAAGCATGATGAAAATTACAATGATCACGGCTCGTGTGATTGATCCGCAAAAGTTAACTTTGATATCTATTAACAGTGGTTCATTATTATGTAAGTGAAACACTAGTTTTGGGCCATCATACAATTTTAGAAACAAATCACATTAACAAATAAGTCACGCAAACTGTTAAATTTGAGCTATTGCTGCGACTTGTAAAAACTCGTTTGAGTGTGACCAACCCCCTACTGACACCATGGCACGACGTCGACTCACAGTGGTCCGTTTGTTGAAATTTGGGAACAAAAATCATTTCCCACGCCAGTTCTTAATAGATACATACTAATGAAATTTGGTACACTTAATGATTTGGGGATGCTGAACTAAGTGGTTCTGCTTTTTTTGTACTTCAAACAGGGGCTTCACAATTAAGGTCAGAACATGGTCCCGAATTTCGAAATTTTGAATGAAGTACTGTAGAAGCCATGTTCATATTTAAATTGTTCTAAAATATGCGCATGAATGTATTCTTTCATATAATATTGACTTCAATACTGATTTCAGTTTTTGAGTAATTGACCTAAAATTTGATTCGCTATTTCCAGCAATAATATTTGTCAAATTACTTTTAGATTCGATCAAACTAGGTCTAAAAATAATTTTCAGCACAAAAAATTTTAAAAACAAGCACGAAAATTAGTTCTTATCTCTTCAGAACATCTCTCAGCAATTTGGACAATCTTTTTTAAATTTTGTACAAATCAGTATTGAGGTAATTTTTATATAAAAAAAATACATTTAGGCGCATATTTTAGGACACTTTAAACATAAACTTGACTGAAATTCTCACTTTTACAGTACTTTATTAAAAGTTTTTAAAATTGGGACTATGTTCCGACCTTAGTTGTAAAGCCTCTGTTTGAAGTATAAAAAAATAGGCAGTACCACTGAATTCAGCATCCTCAAATCATTGAGAGTGTACTAAATTTTATTAGTACGTATTAAAAAGTAGGAAATGATTTTTGTCACCAAAATTTAACAAACAGACCACTGTAAGACGTGATACTTAAATATTTGTTCGCTATACTATTAATTCAGAAGGGGTCACGCTATCGAGTCAAAACTAATGGGCAATTAACTAAAAATAATGTCTTTTATCGTATTTTTATATTCGATATTTTTGTTTGTAGCTACTATGTATTAATGGCTATTTATAGTCCAAAAGTCAGGGCAAATAAAATGCAACCTGGTCAAGTCGAAAGTGATCCAAATTCTTAATTTGGTTCTCCTTTTATAGTGAGAAATATCGTCTCTGATTTGAAAACCAGTAAGCTTTAAAATTTAATAGAAATATTTTGGAAATAAATAAATAATGCAAAGAAGATGTGATTATTTTAAAAAGTATGGTCAAAGGCAATTTTGAATTCAAGCTTTCATACAAATATAATTGAATAATACAAATTATAGTCAAAGGCAGATCTGAGTTATAATAATTATAAGAAAAATAATAATGGGCTGTTACAAAATTAATTAAAACATTCTAAGAGAGGCACATACTATCATTAGTTGCTATTTCTAAATTTTTATCATTTTTGGTAGTACATCGGACAAATTTTAGCATACAGAAAAAGTTCTATACAAATTGTAGGAGCCGTTTAAAAAAAAAATCCATACCGGTTTTCTAACATTTCAATGGAAGGTACTACTATTTTTTCATAAAAGTACTTTTTTTTAAAATACCTACTTCAAAAAGTGTAAGAACAACATCAAATACTGAGTTCTATAAAAATCAATATTTAGTTTTCAAAATATTTGACTTACAAAAAAATTTATTTAAAAAATCCAAAAAATTTTTTGAAAATTTAGTTTAGAAAACTAGGTACTTGCATAGCTTACAAGCTTTTTATTTTTTTTTATTTTTTTAAAGAAAAGTTGTAGAGCCATTTTTGAGAAAATTAGATTTTGTAAAAATTGCTAAAAAAAAAATGAATACTCGTATTTGCAAAAAAAAACTAAAATCATTGAAGCAGTTTTTTTAAAAACTAATTTTTTATACATAAGATTTCAGTAACATTTTGTAAAAAATTGTGGTACGCCAAATTTGATAAATACTCAATATACATTTATAAATCAAGATTAAAAAAAATCAGCAACTCATTTTCGAAGTATATTGACTTTTTAAAAAAATGCAATTTTATTGAAATTTAAAAGGAGATTTTGCATAAAATTTTTTACTGCAATCGGTTGAGCCGTAAGTGAGAGAATCTTATATTAAAAAAAGTTCACCATATGTACAACAGTACACTGATTTTTTTTAAGAAAATCGTTGGAGCCATTTTTGAGATAAATAAGAGAAAAGGTTGTATGACAAGTACCGTTATTTTTTGAGCTTAACGAAAAATTTCACTTTCCCTTCTGGAGAATCACCAAAAAGCCTTGAGTTCAAAATTTGAAGAAGATAGTATCATTGGTTTACGATGTAGATCCAGGTACAGACAGACGGACAGACAGAATTTCACCACCCAGTTTTTTTGGTGTTTTCTACCATCGTAATGTCATGTTAAATTGTTATCTCGAAGTATTTTGTTGCACGAATCCTAAACTTGCCCTATAGTTCCAATATCACAAGTAAAAATTGTATGGCAAATAATACCTTGAGGTGAATTAATTTTTTTTTAAGTGTAAGCCGACCATCAAACATATTTTACTCACCACACTTTTTTTCACATGCAAAACAATTACCGGTCCATTGTTTGGCAAGACATTTCATGACAGCAATGGTTTTTTATTTGCATGAAACTGTAAACCAATCATGCAAACAATAAATTTTGAATTTCTCCTCAATTATTTTTGACATGCGAGAATATTTGCATAGATTTTTTTTTGCGCACGGTTACTGTCAACTAGGCTTCAAGTACACTTTTTGACTAAGAACCCAACTGTAATGGGCTCCAATGTGCTTCAATCCATCGGCCCTTTAAAAACAAAGGCACTGTTATACACATCTTAAAAAAATCCAAAAGAAAACTTCATTTTGCTCATAAACTTTTTTCTGTGGGTAAAGAATGGAAAAGAATGCAAGAAAATGCAGCCGGCTTCTTCATTTATCACTACTTTTAGAAACAAAAATATATTTTTAAGTTTTAATAACAACAAGTGAATTTATTCATTTTTAACTTAATAAAATAAAAAATAAAAAAACAAACATAAAGAAAACAAAAAAAATTTAAAAAAATAAATAAAGCAAAGAAAAACAAAAATATCACAATAAAAATAAATTTAAAAAAATCTTTGTAACACGGCTTTTATAAATAATAACATTCTTGCAGAATCACAAAAGGAGTAGATACTTCGATCATTCCAATGAAAACGATATTAGTGTTTCCTAGTGACTTGGAACTAACTGCGTTGATAAAGTGATTACACGGACAACTATAATAATCAATTCGTTGACCTTAAAATTAAAGTCAACGTTGATTATCCGACGAATATTAATAACTTTGGAAAAAAAAAATTTGAAGTCAGACAATCAACGACTTGACTATTAAAATTCGAATGTCTAATTGTAGCTTTATAGTAAGTCTTATCATTTTTCAAAGACCTGTCAGCTGATGATGAGAAGTTCCATGTTTTTCCTTATCAAAAAGTTTTTTTTTAATTAAAACAAAAAATTTTGCATTTCTCCATTCAAAAACGCCTGTCAAGGAATGTATAATTGAATGAGTGAAGGTATTTTTAAATTCTTAACATTTTATGAAAAAAAAAGTTCAAATATAAAATTCATCATCGGATTTTAAGTTTATTCAAAAAACTATACCAACCTCCATTAGAAATAAGATATCTATTTCAAAAACATACCAACAAAATTAAAACTGCCACGGATTTCCTTCATATAAGCACAATTTCAGTATTTCCGTTGAGATTTCGCATCTTTCAATTAAATATAATACAAAAATGCTTAAAAAAAAAACTCCATATTTTATGCAATGCCTTAGAGATGATTAAAGTTGATTTCTAAATAATTTACAGGAAGTGTGAAGATCCACCACTAAAACAATATGTAAACACAAAATACACAAATCCACAAATTGTTTATAAAAAAAAATTCTTTTTCGAAATTGAAGCACATGTCGACAAGGCGCGCGAAAGTCTCATCTAACGAAGACCAATTATATTCACTTGAACCATATCATACATATACAAATGAAATCTGCCATAGAGGGTGTTTTTTTTTGCATCATGTCTATGTGTAATTAAAATGACAACGGCTAACTGTGACTAGTCAGGTTTTAAATGACTTGTTTGCTTTATATGTATTTTGTTTGTATTTATAATTGATTCTATTGTTACGGGTGTGACACTCATGCTACTGATTTTACATAATTTTTATGAAAAACTATAAAAGGTTTTAGTTAGAAATTGTTACGGATGTGACAGCTTAGTGTCATGGCTGTGTGATAAAGTAAGATTTTTGGCAAATGAACCGAATATAAAATACAAAACTCGAATGGGAAATTATTGTAATAGAAGTTTTATCATTTCTTACACAAAGTGAAAATACTTCCTTTCGTGAAATAATTTCTCACGACAATAGAAACAATATCTTTTTTTTTTAAGTGAGGAAGATGGTTTCTAAAAGCCTAAAAGTGACTTAAAGCGTAAGCCAAACAGCTAAAAATTTGTTGAAAATAGAAAGTAAAATTTTGAAATGCAAACTTGTTACCGATGTGACATACATTTAAACTATGTACTCAGACTCAGAATCAAAATTTTGTCTATTGCTAAAAGTCTAAATATAGATTGATTGAATACTATACCAAACAACCTAAAATAAGATACAATTTTGAAATGGGAGACTGTTACATATGTGACACAATCTTTAAATTTACCCGGGCTCAAAATTGAATTTTGTTTGAAGGTATTCTTCTATTACTATCTTGATATGTAGAAATCTAGTTTTTCTAGTAATAAAATAAATTTAAATCTTTGTTACGGTTTTGACACTTAAACATGAGCATAAGGTAGATGTGAAAATATTAAATTCACGTAGCAGCCTAGAGAAATTAAATGGAAACGGTGCGTACACAGGAACATCCAAGATCCAAGGCGATCTAATCCTAGTGTTCTTAGTTTTCCTGCATAGTTTGTCAAAAATTAAGATGACACAACGGCTTTCCCGCTTCTATTCTTGCGATATTTCTGTTTAATTCAAAATCAAATTACTTACTTTCGGACGCACAATAAAATACCAAAATTCATTCTTGAATTACACAACACGACCCCCCTGGAAAAATGTCAAGGTTTGTCAAGTTTATTCAAGGCCCTGAAAAGGCTTCGGTAGGGGCAATTAGGACAAGGAAAACTAGTCAAATACTAGTGAGGCCCTCGCTAGAAACAACTTGTTGGGTAAGTTCTTTTATCCCATCTTCTACATCTACTTCATATATAAAAAACAAACAAAATAAATACAAATTCTATATACTACTGAAATAAATCAGCCAAGTAGAAGACTTGGCATTAAAGTTGGACTTGTTAGGGTCAATGTAAAACTTTCTAGTGCCCCGTTAAAAACTAGATTGTTTTTCCATGTGGTAAATATATATTGCGATTGCTTAGCTAAGCTCTATTTTTCCCTCCCATTGCGATGTTCAAAAATTTAAAACTAATGAAGAACATGACTGTCTCATTCATAACCTACCTTATTTCCCTTATGCTCGTACTGTGTTATTTATGTTTTACCGCTTGAATGTGTGTCAATTATTAGGTATTCAATCGCACTTCATAAAAAAAATACCCTTTAAATTACTCGTTGTTGTTGTCAATTTCAGTATTTCAATAACGCGTGCAAAATTATTCACTTCAATTTATTGTCAGCAAGTTGTATCATTTCAAAATGGACTGACTTTCAACGCATCTTCAATATTCTTCATGTGCGACATCATGAAACAACAACCATATTTATTCAAACCCCTGTGTAGTTTTTCTTTGACTTAAGTGTAAGTATGTAGTACCATCAATGGTCTATTTTAAGAGCAATTAAATTCTGTGAATTGAAGGAATCCTTATACAAGCTACAACCAAAGACAGATTCAAGAAATGCATTTTGTTATTTGAATGCATTCTTGGGGGTTTTTTCTTAAGAAGTTAATTGCCTTAAGTGGAAAGGATGTTGTCCACATCTGGCATTGGTAGGTATTGGATTTCACAAAGAATCCTTCCGAATTAGACAAACCATGTGAAAAGCAAAGAAACATGTTGTGATACATTTTCTTATTTTTTTTTTTTTTTTTGGTTTGTTTAATTGGTTTTTATTTCTCGGAATCTTTGATGTCATTTTCATTGTCTTTGTGAAAAATTGTATCTATGATGTTTTGAAGAAGCAATCTGTCACTCATAATTTTTCCCAACTTCTTTATACTCAAAAGAGTTAAAATCTGAGTTTAGTTTAGTTCACACACTGTTAAAATTAACGGAGTACAAAAGCTTAGAGTCAAAAATTATAAAGGGCTTTCCAAAAAAGGTACTTCAATAAAATAAAATGCAGGACTGGGTCGCACGCTTTTATCTTCAAGACACAAAACGTTCAAAAAAATTATATGTAAAGACATGGACATTTTGTTAGGGAAAAAGGTTTAAAAGCATCAAATAATATTTAATGGCTGTTTTACAATGCCACGTCAGGCGTTGCATTGACAGACTTGTCTTTCAACGGAATAGTTCAGACATAGTAATTTTTATTTGGCAAAGGCTGATTTACAATACCACGTTGGGCGTTGCGTTGAAAGGTTTTTCTGTCAACGCAAATGTTTAGACATAGGTATTTCTGTTTAGTGCAAAAGGAGAAATTATTTATTGAATTTAGGTGTGTGGCCATCTTGTGTTGAAAAAAAGTGTGGATTTTGTACTCGTTTTATCTCGACGTGTCCGAAACGCTTGTTAAATGTAACATACGCATCCGTGAACACGAACGCGTCATTGTAAATCAGCCATAAATTAGCTAACACCACTTCTTTTAGGGCCAGTTTTTCAGTTCAGGGTTAACACTGAGTTAAATCAGAGTTAACTGATTTTGAAAATAAATAAACCCCAAGTTAACTCAGGAACACTTTTTCGGATGAGGATTTACTTCATCTTTCAGCTGTCAAAAATCTATGGCCATCGATGTGCGACACTATGGATGGGACCCTTCTACGCCCTTGACATATCGAAATAAAGATGGCGAAACAACGTAATTGCTCTGACAATAACTTTCACTATCGAAATCAAAATGGCACCACAGCTGAAAAGGCACTTTTATTTAAAAAAAATATTTGTTTATATATCAAATTCTTAAAACATTTTTAAATAAAATTATATTTAATGGCTCCTATTGAAAGTAGGGCAAAACCCTTTGTTTTTGGGCAGTACTTTTTATTTGACTTTACAGGTAAGAATATTTCAATCGAAATTTTTGAGTAAAAACTGGTTTTAGAGTTTATTTCCTACATTTTTGTATATTTAAAATTATGATTCGCACTGTGGCGCAAAATAATAACGGATTCTTGTAGAAGGATACAATGCATTCTTCGCTCAGATGAACAAGGGGCATGATAAACACTAAAAAAAAAAACATTTTTTATTCAAAAATTTCCACAGTTTTTCGACAATAACTTTTCATCTGAAAGAGATTTAAAAAAAATTGCAGGCAAAAATTCTTCAAAATATTTTTAACTTCAAAGTACAACAAAAAATATTGTCCTACGTTCAATAGAAGCCGAGAAAATAGCATTTAGGTCGTTGAAAGCTTTTTTTTTCAAAATGGCGGGTACACATATATTTTTTTTTTTGTTCGAACTTTTGGGATTGGAAAAATTTTGAATAAAATGAGTTTGGAGTAATTTTTTTAAACAATTTTTTGTTTTGTTTTAAGTTTAAAAATTAAGCTTTTGGAAACTAAGTGCAAAAACCAACTTGATTTACAAAACTCGTAAAAGAATACACTTTTAGCTTCATAAAAAATTTTGATAGCCGCGTCTTATTATCACTCATAACACATATCGTTTACCTCGTGAAAATAAAACGACGTGGGTGAGAGCGGAAACAGTGCTATGTACCCACATCTTTTTTCATTATGTTTACTTATTTTTCATGCAATGCCTGTCTCTTTTCTTAACACTGCAGTGCACTGCTGACAAGTTGTTGGACATGATTCACAATGGTAAATAGCCATCTGCCGGTATTTTTAGTTTTTTTTTTTTTGTATATGTATCTACTTACAATCTGGGCAAAAAACATTAAAATCAGTTATACCGATTTCTAGAAAATTCAAAAATTTCTTTTGGAAAGTTCTATTAATAACCATTATTTGATAACTGTTTTTTACCTTGAAGGAAGCGTTAACAAAAAGGGTTTAACTTATCCGCCTGAAAAAATACCAAGTTTTTTCCAAGTAAAGTTTAGCCAAAAACCTAGGAAAGCCCTGTCAAATACTCGTCAGGCCCTTGCTAGTAAGAACTAGTTTTTGTTTTTCTTCTTTCTCACTGCAAAAGATTACATATCGATTGGGGGCAGCAGGGGCCCTAGACAGTTACGATAATTACCCATGATAGGTCCTTTGCAAGCATCACTGAAAAACTTTTAAGGGTTTCGTGAAAAACTAGATAAGGTATTTTTTCAGGCGCGTATGTTTACTTTAAGTGATCTTTTACAACGTAAAATAAGCTATGGACTGATCTACAACCTACATAAATACATTATATAACTGCAAACATCAATAAAAGCGAACGAGTCGGTATTTTCAATTTAAAAAATCCGAGCCTTCCATCTTTCCAACAACACAACATGCTGTATAAAAAAAAAACTTATTCTATGAATTGCTTTATATTGCATTCGTATATTAAAGTTTACCTACGATACGTCTGAATTGTAAACATCACCGAGCCGACAACGACAACACACATGCGGAGCTTTGAAATCTCAATCCATTCAATCTGGTACAATATAAGAAAAAGTAATTCTTTCTTTACGACACATAATTGAAGCACTTAAATCGGTACCCAGATTCTGTCAAGTCTTCTATAAGTCTCCCGGTTGAATTGAATTTGGAACCCTATAACCTCTAGCACTTGTGTATGCAACTGCAGTATATTCTCCTCATTTAGGTTTTCATAAATCAAATCGAGAAAAGTCTTATTTCCATTTATATCTACATAAATATTATGCATGTGCTCTTGAAAACGGTTTCCCTTTACAATATACAACTGACCGTATTGCACGCGTTCGACTTCTCAGACACTCTCGTGCCGGTGCCGTAATTTTTTTGCCCGGATGTGTCGTCGTCCACCGCACCAAAAGTGTGAATGGGAATTCAAACAAAAAGAAATAAATATAAATGTAATGAAGAAAGCTCGTAAATTCGTTCACTACACATTTAAATGTATATCACTTTGACCAATATATAAACAGCGTACACAGTACACACCCACCAACCACACCATCACCCACAAGCGATCAATTTAGATTACAATCCAGAGTAGCACACGTTTATCCGGAAATCAAATTAAAAATTAAAAAAAAAAAGAAAAGATCTCAATCAATAAACGACCGTAATGAAAAATGGCATACATATATAGATATGGATATGAAAAAGCTGGACAAAAAGGAATCAATGAATTTCGCTATAAAATTTATAAATGTTGAAAAGTGCTTGACGTACCACATCAATAGATTAGAGTCTTGTTTTTTTTGAAAAGTATTCTCACAGAGATATTAAAAAAAAAAGCATTAAACATCTATAGTCGGTGAATTAACTCCGGAATCTTATTAATACTTTTAATTCGGGGATTAGCTTTTGATTGATGTTTAGGTTATGACACAATAAGTTGAGATATGTTTTATTTTAAGGGATAATGCATTCAAAAGGATAGCATATGATAAGCAGCACTAGAATTTCACGGATAGGTATCAAAAAAGGAATATGGCACCCCTACCACTATCTTACGTCTTAGACGTAGGTTCATTTCGAGGGAAAAACGTTGGCTTTGGCAATTTTCTTGTTGATGCGAAATTCCGAGCTCAACTATCGAACGAAAAGTAACTGCAAATCGTGTATAGAGAAGAAAAAATTCATAATGATAAGAATAACAGGAGTTGCCAGAGTCTACATATATCACCTGAGCGAGAAGCATTTCGGTGTCCAATCACCTACTGCAGACCTCAACAACCAGTGTTTCCAGTATCACGATATCTTCAAACAGAGGGCCGAGATCACAATGGCTATTAGCAACCCCTGAAAAAAAACCCGCGGTATGATGATGAATGCGTGCAAATAAAACAGGGGACACAAGATGACCCAGTTTCATCAACCCAGTTTAGAAGAACTTACAAGACCACCATCAAATCGGAAGGTTTGCCAGAGGAGCTTTTTAAATACGGACGAGATGTGTTAAAAGGCCGTATGCATCCATATACCCCATCTACAAAATATATGTATATTCATATATGTCCTGCAAGAATTATCGAGGCATATTCCTGCTAATCGTCGCTTCATACTGTGTGAATAGCTGAACCAGTAAGTAAAAGCGTGCTTTCTAGCCTAGCAGGGCAACCATCGATCTACCTAGTTTTCACTCTGAGGCAAACCGTGAAAGATACCAATAAATTCCAAGTCGAGACTCATCACCTTTCATCGAATTCAGAGCCTCATATGATGCCATTCATCGTCAGGAGCTCTATGGCGATGATTGACTCGAGATCCCGGAAAAACTTAACCAGCTGTGTCACGTTAGATTCGAAAATACATGGTTCACTGAGCAACTATAAGGCGCCTGCTCCGGATCGTGGATGATGGAAAATCACCGTGTCTCAGACTGTAATATTGCCGGAGAGTCTTCGAATCCCAGCCTTCAGGTTTGAAACAATAAAACAGGTTAAAACCCAAACCATTGCGGATAACCTAGGTCTTTGTCTAGATGACTGGAAGCAGTGTGGGATCTTAGATGATGAAAGGCCACAGTGATTCTTTACGGAGTCTTCAAATCGCAGCCCTCAGGTTTGAAACAATAAAGAAGATAAAACTTCAGTTTGAAGACCCAAGTTTTTGCTGATATCAGGGGTATCAGCTAGATGACGTGAAGCAGATTGATCGGGATCGTATAGATAATAGAATTTTTGTTCCTCTACTAGAATCTAGAATCTTTTTCTCATAAGATTTATTAGCCTCTAGATGTGAAGTACTTTACTACACATTTCCAATGCAACGCACATAATTGCCAATAATAGTAAATTCTATCTGTTCGAACATGAGACCATAACTTGTAGAGATGATATTATGTATTAGAATATAGTCTCCTTCAACTAATGTGTTCTTTACAACTTATAAAAGAAAAAATGGCAGTGGCTATTGTCCTGAACACTAATTGTGTGGGGAAATATGGTATTTGAAATTTGTTTGCGTTAATTTTTGCTATCAATACAACTCTCCAATAATATTTGTTCACTCTTAGCGTTTCGTGTTCGTTTTGGAGACCAAAGAAACATTTCATTTCCTCTAAATACCTCTTTGTTAGAACCATGCGGAAACAAATGTTCTTTAGTCTCCAAAAAATATTCAATTACAAAAATAAAAACAAACTCGAAAAAATCGACAGAAAACCATATTGCAATTAAAGACACAAAAAAACAAAAAATCAAATATCGTTTTTCAAATTATTTCTGTAAGAAAGAAGAGTGAAGACTTTTCCAAAATAATCTGCTGCATTTGTAGATTTCGCCCATTGCTGAAGACAACGAAATGCTTATGAAAACACAGCTAAAAAATATTCATTGACAGCTTTACCAATTCCAGATATTAAAACAAGTGCATGTGCAAAAAAAAATTACTGGGAGCCATGCTGTAATGAAAGAAACAACCAAAATAAACACGAAAAAACATATATTTTATTTTTCTGCACACAATGACTGGTCGTCATAATTTATTCTGAGCGAAAAACGAGCGTAGACTTCTAATAATCTGCTACAATTATCAATTCGCTCGTTAAGTAGGGTACTGCAGAACGAAAACTAAATCTTAATTTTTTGTTTACGATTCCTTTGTGTCTTTTTGTATGGAATTTTTCGTTTCTTACTGATCTTCAGCGTTTCGTTGTCGTTTTGGAGACCATACAAAAATTTAGTTCCTTTTTGTCACCTCTATCTCAAGGTTAATACGCTGCTAATGCGGAATTAATTTTTTTTTTTATTCTCCAACAAGACAAGAAAATGTTACGAAAATACTACCGACAAATATTTATGAAGAGTTTCACCAATTTAAAAAAAAAATCACAAAAACTACAGAAAGTCGTTATAATAAAAAAACAACAACAAAAAACTCGAATATCATTTTTCCGCACACAAAAATGTTTCAAGCAATTAATTTTGTGCCAAAAAAAGTGGAGACTTCTAGAAAATAGTCTATTACATTTGTAGATTTCACTCATCGAGTATCGTTACGCATAGAACGTAAATGTAACTTTTTAACTTCGTTGATCACTTTTAGTTAAAGTTTGTCTTATCACTATCACAACCAGCTTACTTTTCCTAAGTAAACAAAAAAACCCACGAGTGACGTACATTACGTGACGCGGGGTGTCAATATTGTTTTTGCACGTTTTGAGTCGATTGATAGGATTTCTTGCGTAAACACCGGCAATGCTTTCTCGGGATTTTTTTTTTTTTTTCTTGAGACGATTTATTTATGATAATTTTCCAGTCACAGAATTAAGTTAAGCAATATGTTATTTTTCTGGCTAAGGGGGGGTATATACACAGTCAATAAAACACCAATTTTAAAATGGGTTATTTTTGTTTTAATATATTATATTTTGTCTAGAAGTAAGTGGTATTCTTAGCAAATTTATTTTTAAAACAATAATTATTTAACTTATATAATGTACGAGTATCTACTATGCACGCATAGGATCTGTGATGATGCATACCGCATTTTGTCTGCCATGTGGTACAGAGACGATTCATCAGTAAATTTGTTTAGTTCAAAAACAAAAATAATAAAGAAATCAATGATTTTCAAACTTAAATTGATTATAATTGCACTTGAATGTGTGATCTGCTGTCAGTGACGACATAATGTTCAAGTGTTACCATAAGGATTTAAAAAAAATAGAATATAGAAGAGAAGATGTGTAAATCAATTTGTTGTAAACTGAATACATAAATATGTACCTATTAATATCTTGAAACTTTAGCCTACATATGTACATTATTGATAGCAGCATTTGATCATCTAGGTATATGATTTGTTCCGGATCAGATCATGAGAATAAAACAAACACAGATGGCAATTAATGTTGTTTAGTTTACACATCTCCTTTTCCTTATGTTTGTTTATACCACATCCATTTGTTTAGTCTCTTTTTATTAATGACAGAATTTGCAAATTTGGAATCATTGGAATAGTAGAACTAGAAATAGAAAGCATGATCCTCTGCTGATCGTGTATTTACGCTTGGTGATTGATCCCTCTTTAGATCATGTGAATAATAGAATACGAGCTGAAATGTGTAATGGGTAATGTCGAAAATCATCAAAAATTTAATTTGCCATCAGTGTTCAGTGGAAAATAAAACAAAACGATTGCGAAAACACAACGTTTTCGCCTTGGTCTCCAACAAGACATCCCAAACAAACAAATTAGCTTGTACTCTGACAGTTCTCTTTCACATTCCCTGACTCAAAAGTTCCTAACGCAAATAATATTGTACTAAACTATTCTGGGAAAGTTAATGAAACACAAAGTGACAGATCGTAGTACGTAGAACAGTTTAGGGCCAGGTTTTTACTAATGGAACACACAATCCTGAACTATTCTTTTCTGTAATATTAGCCGTTTTCCTTTGGAGGTGGCAAAGTACTTGTGAGTAGATGAAAACCCTAATCTAGTACTATCAACTGCACATGCTTTCATGGCGAGTAGATACATTTTACATGGGAATGCAGTTTGATGTGTTCCATTCAAAAAAGCTGGCAAAGTACTTGCAAGTACTTCGCCACTTCCAAAGGAAAAGGCCTATTCTGTGCAGAACAGAATCATTGAATTATGCCGGATTTACACTGAAATTAGCATTATAATGACAGAAACAACAACAAAAGAATGGACAAATTCATTTCGCCTAATGACGTGTTTTATTACAAAAGTTATAGCTAGCACAGTAAAAATTTCCCTTGGCAAACAACAACAAACCCAAAAGTGTCGATAAATAAGTCAATAAAAAAGTGGATATAAAAGTTGAGATAAAGTTTCGTTAAGTTTAAACTTATGTGGTGCCGGAATTGGGTTGAATATAAAAGTGAGTATAGCGTTTTATTGGTACTTGCATTGTTGCGCTAGCTATAAATACCAACAATACGCACCTTTTATAATGGCAGCTTTCCAATCGGCATTAAACACATTTAATGACAAAACAAATAAAAACTGTCATAAACAGCCAAAAATAATATTCTACAACAAAATTTTATAGGTCAAAAACAGTATGCAACGCCATTTTGAAAGCAAAATGACGAAGTAAATAGAAACTTTCATAATGCCGGATTTACACGAGTGACAATTTGTCATAATTTCTTCCATTTTCTCACCATTAATGACATAATCGTGTAAATGAATTAAAAAATTTGCCATAATATTTGTCATAAAATAAATGACAGAGCTAACTGCCATTAAATATTGTCACCAAAATGAAGCCATGTAAATGCAGAGTGACACCATTTTGCAAATAGTGACAGTAGACAATAAAGAATGAACTTGCTCATTCTTTGTCAGTATAATGACAGAGCATCATAACGCCATTATTTTGCCTTAATCTAAATGCTTGTCATTGATGATTTGATTTGACCATTATTTTGCCACTTTAATGACCTGAATTAATGGCAATTTGTCACTCGTGTAAATCCAGCATAAGCCTTTGAAGGTGCAAAGTATGTACTCATAAGTAGATGAAAACCCTAATTTAGTACTATCAACTGCACATGCTCTAGCAAAGTACTTGCAACTTGAAAGTACTTCACCACCTCCAAAGGAAAACGCCTATAAACAAGTAGAAATATATAAACACGAATTGAAAAAAAATAGATTGTGGCAACACTAATATATACAGAGGGTACAATGTACAATGTACAAGCATATACATATATAGATACAAAATAATACAGATGGCAAGTTAATTGGATGGGTTATTATCATCTGATACATTTTGGTCAATTGCGAGTCTTTTGGCACTGTGAATGCAAAATTTAATTTTTTGTTTATTTAAATGGTGGTTGTGTAGAAGGCTCGATCATTTATAATTTTCTTTTTGGCAAACATACTAAAACAATTGAAGAGAATTGTTATTTCCCGCTTAAAGTTCTGGTGCAATTTAGTTTGGATAATTGACAATTGAGACTTTTTGTTTGTCTTTTTTTTATGTTTAAATATTTTGTTTTTTTTATTTTTCTTAGCGTTGATTTTCATTAAGAGCCTTGTTCTTTCGGAGGTGGAAAATTATTCGTAAGTTGTTAAGTACCTATTTAACTAGAAATAGATGCGTTTTATTTGTATTTATAGCTAGGGCAGCAATGCAAGGACCAATAAAACGCTATACTCACTTTTATATTCAACCTAAGTCCAGCGCCACATTAAGCTAGAACTATGTATAACGCTCGGAGGGGCACTTCAGTGCTCGGAAGAAAACAAGAAATTACACGGAAGGATATGGCGTAGCTATATTTGCAGAGTAGAGTGTTTCGTTCAACTTTTCTTACGGAAGTCACTTAATTAAAACATTTGGTGAAATAGGAATGCCAAAAAGAGATAGATAATACGGAAAGCTACTTTTCGTTGGTTTTTGACATTAGCTTCAGTGCCCTTCCGACAATTATAGTTCTACCTTAAGTTTAAACTTAACGAAACATTATCTCAACTTTAATATCCACTTCTTATTGATTTATTCATCGAAACTTTTGGGTTTGTTGTTGTTTGCCAATGGAAATTTTACTGTCCTAGCTATAACTTTTCAATACAACACGTCTAATGTTTAATAAAAAGCATATAGCAAACTACAACAGTTGGAACTGTATGTGATTGTCAACTATTTATATTTAATTCTACATTCTGTCACTTTGAGGCTGATGACGCTTTCCATAACAGTTTAGTACAATATTTTCTGTACCCAATTTTGAGGTTTAGAGCAAATAAGTCAGGAGTGTCAAAGCACTAGCTGACTTGGGTGTTATCATCCATGTACGTTGTTCGTTTTTAACCGTACTCAGAACAACGAAGATGTAAATGATACCACCGAACACGAACAACGAAGAAATTCAAAGGCGTTTTGAATCTCTGGATGAAATTTTTTCGTTGTTTTGTGAAACAACGTTCACCGAATAAAGAAAGAAGGTCTAAATGCAGCTTAAGAGCCACATAAAAAGTCTGATGGAAAAAGTGTCCATACAAAAAATATTCAGCATGCAGTTTTAAAAAATTGTTGTCTTAGGTCCAACTCTCTGTAGTTAGTCCGAAGAAGAATTGCAAGTAGAATTACATACATAAGCTACAATTTGTACTTTCAAAAAAAATCTTACACTTTTCAGAAAATTAGACAAAAAAATTAATTTTACCCCTATTTAATCAGCCTCTCTTAAATTTTGTTGCCCTGATTCAAATTAAAGGTACTTTTTAGGTAATGCTTGAGACTTGAAAACAAAACTCTGCACCAAAACTCAGCTTTGTCGAAATTTTCCTGTGCTATCTATGGCAGTTCAACTGAAAAATGTTTTTCTTTCAAATTTTTCCTACATACCTGCTTAACTCAAAATCGCCAAATTTTTAGAAAGACAAATCTGCTTTTGAGTGAACAAAATGTGGTGGTCATAAAAGGTCAATTAGTCCTAGAAATTTACAGCCGTAGATAACTTGTAAAGTTTCTCAAGGTCACTCAAGGCCACGCGCGATTTTTGGCACCTAATTTATGGGAAATTTACAAAAAAAAATGTAAACCATCCGAAATATCTCTAGATCGTGATAAAAGGTCAACTATTTTCAGCAATGGGTCAGCTATAGAGTTTTTTTCTATGAATTTTTAAAATTCGGTTCAAGGTCACAAAAATTTGGTTCATTTGAACAAAAAAAGGATGCCAATGCTTCTTCACGGTCATGAAAGGTCAACTATTTTCAATAATTGGTCACCCATACATAATTCTTTTATGAATTTTTGATGAATAAAAAAAATCAAGGTCCGCGATTTTTGGCACCTCATATATGTATACAATAATACCACCTGAAAGGTCTTAAGATTACCTATAAAAATTCAGCAAGTTTCAGTAATTGGTAAGTTAAAGTTTCTTTCTTTCGATTTTTTTAAAGTTTTTTCTTTCAAGGTCACGAATGATTTTTGGCATAAGGATACAAATTCATCAGAATAAATCTGTGGCTGACCAATTACTGAAACTACCTAACTTTTACATATGTATAGATTTAGAGGTCCTTCCAATGGCATACAATTTTTGCACATTTCCCATAAATGAGGTGCCAACAATCGCGCGTGATCTTGAGAAAATGTTAGCCTTTATTACAACTTATATAGGCCTGATCAATTTGTAGGACTAGTTGACCTTTTCTCACCAATTACTGACCAATTAGATGGCATTTTCTGTTTTCGAATTTCCTACGTATATGAGAAGCCAAAGGTCCAGATCCGAAATGTTGATCAGCGATATTGATTAACACAAACTAACTTAATATGGCCGCTGGCTGCTTAAACATAAATATTTTCGACTTGACTTCCAACTGAGTTTTTTGTCTTCCATGAATAACATTCAATTATTTATTTATTATTAATAGTTATGTCATGTCCATATGTGTGTCTTGCAGAGTTATGATTATGAGAAAAATAAAAAAAAAACATGCTCTTATTAACAAGTTTTGCCTTGAGGTATCAATTACCCTACAGACGACCTTAAAAAATGTCTGCAATTCAATTGACTATGACTACATAAAAAACTAATAATTGCTATTGACAGTACCTACTTTATTCCAGACAGGATCAGGTTCAAAAGCACAATGTATTTGCGTATGTGTATTTGCAACACGCAAACTACTATACAAAAAAAATAATAATAAAACAATTCGGTCTAATAAAAAAAAATTCCAAGGCAAATTCCACTATGTAAAAGAATTTTTGTTGTCATTGCAGATTAAACTACATTTACCTACTTGAATCACTCGACAAGAGGCAAGAGGTAAACTGCGGTCTTCCTCCTAAAAATAGAACAACAAAATGTGAACGCTGTTTAGTCGTGCTACAGTTAGAGTCATCCGCTGGAAGCTAATTAATTTATTTGTATAGTCACAATTTGTGTCTTTATCTTTATATGTATATTGTGATTAAATAGAATGTTATATAATAAGTTACTTATAGGTCAGTTCAGCTAGTGGAACATAAACGTTTGATAGGCGGCTTTACTTAAAATAATATTGGCGCTGATATTGCCTGATGGAATAATAAATTTGATTTAATTTTGATTATTCGGGTTTTATTGTTTAAATACGCAAATTTACCAGATTATCAGTTTGTTGAACTATTGAGAAATAGAATACTGAACTTCATTTTGCAATGACACATGTGAATTTTGTTTTTTTTTTTTTAATAAAAATCAAGACAAAAAATTCTTAATAAGCGAACTTTTCTGTTAACATTCATTCCCTTCAAAAAGATCAGAACTATGATCAACAAGATTTCAAGTTTTAATTGGTGGTGTTTTCAGAACATCAGAGAACGAACCAATTACTCTTTTTGTAAACATCAATTCGTAGAAGGAACTGACAGTGGATTGGTTACACCTTGCGGTCGGTCGTCGGTGCATGAGGAGAAATTCTTCTGCGAAACATGATATAAAGTTGGATCTGTTCAACCAGAACAAGGCAGAAGACCTATTGAAAAGCAAAGAAATATTTTGCACAATATAAGGAATCTGAGAACCTTACTGAGGCAGAGTACAGAGATGAAAGAAAACATTTTTGAGAAATAACAAAGAACACCATTCCGTGCAGCTATAGTCGTAGTGTACATCTATCTATGTTAAAGAAGGTAAAGTAACCTTTTAATACCCTTAAAAAAATAATTTCGCGCAAGATAAGTGGCCTATTTTGGGCGACAAAAATTCTGAAATCCAGCAACAGAAGTGCTTCGAGACCTGGCAAACTCTGCATCTGGGCATGTTTTTGAGTAGTATCAGTGAAGACGTGAATTTAAACTCATAGCATTTATTATGTACATTGGTATGGTCGTTATTTGAGTTTTTTGAGTTTTTATATTTGGATGGGCCTAAATCAGTTCCAAATGTAGAAAAACAACTCTCTGTTTTTTTAAATTCTTATTTTCATCCCATACAGTCGCTGTTGGAGTTAATTTTAATTTTATTGTTTTTGCCTACTGATTGATTCGCGTAAAATCTGCCAAAAAACTCAGAGCATGTAGGTATTATGTAGGTTGGAAGTAAAAAAAAAAATGTTATGAGAGGAGGTAATATTTCCCACCGCTCTGATAAGAGGGGCAGCAAATAAATTAAATAGAAACAAAATAATTAGAAAAATCGACAACACCTTCAGTATTTTTTTGGAAAGCCAGAAGTCCATTCTTATGGTTTTCAAAAATTTCAAATATTTTTCAGACATTATGCATTATAAAGGTAATTCTAACACGAGAGCCGAAATTTACGATTTTTTGAATTTTTTAAAATATAAAATTGCAAAGCTTACACCTACACTCATTAAATCAACTATACAGGGTGTTTCCAAGTTAAGTTTCAATTCTTTAGGAAATGATTTTTGGGTATACCTAATAGGTATTTATGTTCAACAAAAAAAACTGTACAGAATGAGGTTCTTTTTACCCGGAGTCTTTAAATAAATTACTTAAAATGGATACTGAATTGTTAAATTACTGTGGCAACACTTACAACATCATAAACGTAATTTTGTAATTTTTTAAGGCAAAAATTAATTATATATTTCTTAGTACAAATTTGACATTCAATATTCTAAGCTCTTATTAGTTTTTCGTCGAACGCTAAGAACCAATCGGTTAAAGGTGAAAGTTTTGTATAAAATTCAAAATTTGATTAATGTTTTTTTCTGATTTTTGTTTAATTTATTAATTTATTTATTTTTAGTTTATTTAAATTACTAAGAGCAATGAACAAGCAGACTTTGAAGGTTTGGAGTTTTTTAGGGTATAAATCATATAGCATCCTCTCCGAAATGTTTTTCCTTAGTTTATCTCTTTTTTTTAAATATTCGTGGAAAAAAATGATCATCTTGCAATTTCAAGCATTAATTCTTATAGATTTAACTTTAGAAGATAAGATCCCAATCTATATCATAGGTAACCATCTATCCTCCACTCATCTAGCTAACTTCTCTATCACCAACCTTTACCCTCTGCTAAACATTTTGTCTACCAATTGGAATCGAAATAAACTGACTGGTTAGCAAAGGGTGTAAATTAGGGATAAGCGTTATCCTGTTTTTTTTTTTTAAGTTCTACATCTAGTACTAAAAAAAACACCCTTTAGAAGAAAATTATTTTGCTCGTGTCGCTGCGTTGAACGTTTTTTTTTTTTGGCACATACCTACCAAATTGTTTACTTAAAAAACAACAAAATTAGCTAAATACATTTTGTACTCATTTCGGAGTTCTATTTAAAGCATCAGCTCTCTGATAAGATAATTCACGTCTCAACAACGTTGGATTCTCAGTTACCACCAGTCAGATCCAGCCATCTACGCAATCTATTCAACCTTGAACATCGAAACATCGAAATTACTTCCTCTAGCTTTATCTGTAGAGAATTTTTTTTTAACTTGATATAATTAGAATTTTCCGAATTCAGTGAAAGATACAACAAACAGAACCCAATTGAAAGACATAGACATGCCACATGATTAGTAAGGTGCAGTCACCAGGTTGGTAAGGTATTTACGCCAAGGTACCTACATACTTACATCTTGGGAAAGGTAAACAAACAAATAAGAAAGAAAAGAAAAGAAAAACAAAAGACAATAATAATTTACTTCTTTTCTATTTACTTGACTTACCGGCTTCTTAGCTGCAAGAGGTTTATTGATCAAGTTCAAGTGTGGCTCAAAGTCTTGGCCAAACTTCTTTTCGAACGAATGAATTTCGGCCGATTGGGGGCATTCATTTTGCACGAGTTCCCAAATATCTTCGGGAATGTAGAAGCTTAGTATGAGTCCAAGGAGGAAACCGAATACAAAGTAGTGGTTCCGATTTAAGGCAGATCTTTTCATTTTAACAGATATCCTAACAGTGATAACTGAGCGACGACGAGGAAGGGGTCCGTAAGAATTTATAGCCGGTTGTTAAATGGAATGCGAAGTGACCACGATTTCTACGAAAAAAACGGCAAGTCCTTAAGTTATAACAGATGGCACACGGTTCTTTGAATGCAACGTAGGCTTCGACTACGGTGTCGGTATCGGCGTAGAAACTAGTTAGCTAACAGACGCAGGTAAAACTTGTTGCAGGAATTAATTTAAGCACCGTGGACAACTGAATATAATCTAGGCAAAGAAGTTATGTAGTTGGTTCATACTTGATAATTATTATTTATTTATTTTTTTACGCTACTGACGCACGTTTTAAACCATAACAAATAAATAACTGATATGTATCATTTTAGAATTTATCTGTTGCTTTTGTTAAATTCCAACACAGTGCGTGAAAATTGCAACCGAAACACACCACGATTCGCGACCTATTTAAATGAAATGCTAAACGAAACAACACCAAAAAGGTCAAGTCTTTTCTGTATTTGAGGAACACAAGACTCCGATAGCAACCGTACCTCTCATAGTCAAATGTCAAACTGACTGGTTCGATTTTGTGTTGCAGAACAGGGCTGGCACTGATGCTGATGTTGCAGTGGCGAATAGAAAAAGTAGAATAACATATATTTTCCTTTCAAAGAAGTGCTGCCAAGAAACTTTTATTTAACGAAAGTGTATTGTAGTAGATGGGAAGAAGTTTGAAATTATAATAGCCCTGTTTTTTCTTGCTTGGGAAAAAGTAGAATGTTAAATACGTAAATACGAAAAAAAAAAATACGAAAAAAGAGCATGTTTAATACAACAACAATATGGAGTTATACCAGTTTGTTGTTGTAATGAACGTGCTTATGTTTTCTAATCGAAGATAAAAGTCCACTAACAGCAGGGCTAATATCCTAAGGTTTTCAAGTTTCTTTTTGTAAGCCCATATAGGATGGGTTGAAAAAAAAGTCAAAACAACATTTGGTCAATTTATATGAAAAAACCATGGTATATCGGTGGATAAACTGAAAATCAATAGTTCTAGCATGTGAAAAAACAGAAAGACAGATAAAAATTTAAATCTGTGAACAAACCTGCCCTCAGTCAAGGATGCAGATCACGATAAAATTTCACTGCCACACAAAATTCTCTCCAAATTTAGTCAAGCTATTCAATTATTTTAGCAGAGGTATGCAGCTTCAGTCAAAAAATCAAATATTTGTTTCTTAAACCTTAGAAATTCTTGTGAATCATGTCGTGAATCCATACAAAATTTGAATTTTTAATTACCCGTGAACGTGATTGTGAAGCTGTGTGATGGAGAGCTAGTCCCCTATTGCACGACGATTCTTTGCGTCTGAGTCTTTTCAAACATAATGGGTACAAAAGAGAAAAAAGATGAGATGAAAGACCAGTTGCCCTGTGCGTCGTGGGCCAAGTTTTCCGAGACTCTTCTTGACGTTTCTTTTTAGCTCCGTATTTTCGTATTTTTCCTATACAAACCGCTTAAACAGTGAAGAGAACTGTCAATTTTGTATCAAGCATCGAGAAGCTCCGTGGAATTGCACATGACTTACAAAATGAATTTCAAATAGAAACTCAAAAAAAGAGTCAGACGCAAGGAATCATCGTATAATAGAGGACTAATAGAGAATAGTGCAAAATGTACGGGAACTCATGGTGAACAGTTGACAGTTCAATTACTAGTCATTTGAAGCATTATGGTTTTAAATGTTCGCAACACATTCGCAAGTCATCTTACGAGTGAGACATGTCAAAAATCACTTTCTTCACTGGGGATATTGTTCACTTCACAAGGAAGTATATATGTATTAGGATTGAAATTGTACATCTGCTAAAATTTAGGGCATGAAATAATTTTTAGCAGATTGATTATTCATTTGTGACAGGGTTATTCTAGAGATTTAAGGGAGCTAAAAATAATTTATTTATTTATGTTTTCTCCACAAAAATTTAATGTAAGAATTTACCTTGAATTTTAGATAGTTTTTGGAAAGACATGTGAGAGTAAAAGTTAAGGGTAGGCAGACTCACCATCTATTAATTAGCCAGTTTATTTTTTATTATTTGTTTTAATTATTTTTTATTTATTTCTTGAGCACTTAGTTTTTTTCCTCCATTTTTTAACAGGGAAGGAGAGTAAAATATATATACAATAGCTATGTTTTTTTGCAACTCCAGTAAATTCTGTCTGAAAAAACGGCAGCAAAACAAAGTCAAATACAACAACAACTATGTCCATATAGATAGTTAGCTATGTTCAGATAATTTAGTGGATTTAACTTTTGTCCCAATAAAAATGGTAGTGTCAGACTACTATTGTCATTGTGTTATCGATAATTTCTATAGAAATGTCAAATTTTGTTGGTAAAATTATTCAATATAAAATGGCAGACCAAGATGTCGTTTTTTCGACAATGTCCATATGGACATGCAAAAAAACGCAGCTAGTATGGAATTGGTTTTAACTTTTGGATTTAAATTACTTTTTATCTGAATTTAAGTTTCAATTAAACGAGTGAATACGGTCGTTACTGTAAATAAAAATGGAAAAACATTGAATTATTCCAAGAAAATAAAATATCAAATTTACGTTTTTTTTCCAATTGTAAAAAGATTCTACTCCCCTGCACAATTCCAATCATCTACTACAAAACAAAAAACACGAAATCTCCACTCATTTTCTACAAACCACCTCAACTCAACGAACCCAAAAAATTCCTCTACAAAACCTGCAAAAATTATCGACTGTCAAGTTTTCTTCGCCTCTGCTGCTAGTATAGTTTTTTTCACATTAGTCATCGTAGCAGAGAATTTTACAAAATAAAAAGAAAGAAAATTTCCAATCGAAATCATTTGAAAACAAAAATTACACAAAAACACACTTGAAATAAATTAATCAAAACTATTTCGCCAAATCGTACCACCACCAAAGAAACATAAACAAACATTGAAAAAAGACCCAGCAGAACCCCCCAAGTTTTCCAAAAAGTGTATACCCCCAATAGAAAAGACACGAAGAAGAAAAAAAATGCAAAAATATAAAAAAGGCCACTGAGAAACGAAAAAACACGAAGACGAGAAAAAAATAAAACACCACCATTCTCATGTGTGCATGTTAATTGCTCATTTTTTTTCTTCATTTTTCGCCCATATCTTGTTCTTCGCCAGCGCAAAACGATAAAGCAAACAAAAAATTAGAAATTAAATAATAAAAAAGTAAAAATTAAAATCCGAAAAACCACTCCGATTGCGCTCTACATGGCACAAGAAAAAGAATTTCTACAAAAAGTTCTATAAATAGCAGGACTTTTTCGGTTTTCCGTTGTTTTTTTTTCTCTAATTCTCGTTCTCGCTAGAAACGTTCGCGCTAGCGGTACGGTAACTAGAAGAGCAGCTAGCAGCAGTAGTCTCGTCAGCAGACCAGCAGCGAAAGGAAGCCGCCTTC
This sequence comes from Dasysyrphus albostriatus, assembly GCA_946251815.1. Classification (NCBI taxonomy): domain Eukaryota; kingdom Metazoa; phylum Arthropoda; class Insecta; order Diptera; family Syrphidae; genus Dasysyrphus; species Dasysyrphus albostriatus. Next base: position 53,097,457 of record OX276336.1, read on the forward strand.
TTGGTAGACGTCGTCATCGTTGTCGCCGTTCCCGTTGTCGTGTTTAGAAGAGCAAAAGGTTGGTGAGAGTTTTAGTTTTTTTTGTTCCTTATTTTGAGTATTTTCAGCAGAGAAAAAGTAAGAAATTTCGAGTAACAAGTGAATTTTTGCCTTCCACCCCTCTCTCAAGTTAGTTCGAAGTCCCCCTCCGAGGTGAACCAACAAAAATGTCTTCGAATAATCAATCGAGCCAAAACCAGGCCAACAGTAATCAAACGCAGCAATCTCAGCCAAAACAGAACAGTCAAAATGAGCAGCAATCTAGCGCTGCTGCGGCAGCCTCACAGAACTCTAACTCTAGCCAACAGAGTCCAACCAAAAAGTCTGCACTCCCGACGCCCACCCAAAGCACAAAGGATCGTGTAGTGGACACCGTGCCATTCCCTCCCAGTCACAAGTTGACCATGTCGGAGGTGTTCGATGCCCGGACTGGCAAGATTCAGCACGAAGTACTTAAGCAGCATTTCATCCTCGAGGGCCGCATCGAGGACGGGCCAGCGATGCGGATAATCCAAGAAGGAGCCACTCTGCTGCGCTCCGAAAAAACCATGATTGATATCGAGGCGCCAGTGACAGTGTGCGGTGACATCCATGGCCAGTTCTACGATCTGATGAAGTTGTTCGAAGTGGGCGGGTCGCCGTCCACAACGAAGTATCTCTTTCTCGGCGATTATGTGGACCGAGGCTATTTCAGTATTGAGTGCGTGCTCTATTTGTGGGCCCTAAAGATCACGTATCCCAACACGCTGTTTCTGCTGCGTGGCAACCACGAGTGCCGCCATTTGACGGAGTACTTCACCTTCAAGCAGGAATGTAAGATCAAGTACTCGGAGCGCGTCTACGATGCATGCATGGATGCATTCGATTGCCTGCCGCTGGCGGCGCTCATGAACCAACAGTTTCTGTGCGTCCACGGTGGGTTGTCTCCGGAGATCCATGAGCTGGACGACATTCGCCGATTGGATCGATTCAAGGAGCCACCAGCTTTCGGGCCTATGTGCGATCTACTTTGGTCAGATCCGCTAGAGGACTTTGGCAATGAGAAGAACTCGGACTTTTACACACACAACTCAGTACGTGGATGCTCGTATTTCTACAGCTATGCAGCATGTTGTGATTTCTTGCAGAATAACAACTTGCTTTCGATTATTCGGGCACACGAGGCGCAGGACGCCGGTTATCGCATGTACCGCAAGAGTCAGACCACTGGTTTCCCATCGCTCATTACAATCTTCTCCGCTCCCAATTATCTCGATGTGTACAACAACAAAGCGGCCGTTCTTAAGTACGAGAACAACGTGATGAACATCAGGCAATTCAACTGCTCGCCTCATCCGTATTGGCTTCCAAATTTCATGGATGTATTCACCTGGTCGCTGCCATTTGTTGGCGAGAAGGTCACCGAGATGTTAGTTAATGTTTTGAACATCTGCTCCGACGACGAACTGATGTCCGAGAGCGAGGATGGCAGTCTGGTGGATCCGGACGAAGCTGCCCTTCGAAAGGAGGTCATTCGCAACAAAATCCGTGCTATTGGCAAGATGGCGCGAGTATTCTCCGTACTGCGCGAGGAATCCGAGTCGGTGCTACAATTAAAGGGTCTCACTCCGACGGGTGCTCTGCCACTAGGCGCCCTATCTGGCGGCAAGCAGTCCCTCAAGAATGCCATGCAGGGCTTCTCACCCAACCATAAAATCACATCATTTGCCGAAGCCAAGGGACTCGATGCCGTCAATGAGAGGATGCCACCAAGGCGTGATGGCGGCGCCGGCCCAACTCCCTCGCCCGGTGACGAAGCTAAGTCAATAGCTGCCGCAGCGGCTGCAAATGCCAGCAATGTTGTTAGTGGATAATTTGGTAAATAGTCATTAAAAAACAAAAGTTATTTAAAAATAAATATAATTAACTCCGCTTCCGGAGCATATGAGAAAAAAAAAAAACAGAAAATAAATCTTAAATCAAATACAAGTCGAAACAAAATAAATAAAAAAAAAAAACAAAAAATTATCGTCCTAAAGAATCGTCGTTATCTATCATTATCGCTCGGCATTTCACCCACACTCACACATACTTTATATACAAACTAAGCAACAACAACAATTCCTTTCTTTCTTAAGAGAATAAAAATTAAAAAAAAAAAGAAAACAACAAAAAAATGAACAATCTTATTCGAATCTTAGTTCTTAAAAAGAAAAAAAAAATACATTAAAAGAAAACAACTGTTAATATAATTATATTCCTATAAATTTCGCCTCTTTTTTATTTTTATATTATTTTTTGTTGATTTTTTATTAAATTATATATAAAAAAACTATTTATATATACATTTTTTTTAATTTTAATATTATTATATAAATATCGTAGTTGTTATTCTATTGTTAGTTTTTTTGTTCTATATTTCGCTCTATCTCTATTTCTATCTTTTTCTCTTTTTTTCTATAGAGAAACTGAAATTTATTATTAAACAAAAAAGAAGAAAAAAGTTATTATTATATATTAGTGTAAGTTTAAAATAATACAAATAAAAAATACAATTTTTTGAAAAAGAAAAAAATAAATAAAAAAAATAATTTTTGAAATTTTCTTCTCAAATCACAAAAAAAAAAAAACAGTAACACTCACACATACTTAGTCAAAATAAAATTAAAATAAAACAAACAAAAAAGGAAGGAAATTTCAACACCTTAAAAGTGTTTGCCAAAGAATATTTAACAAAACAAAAAAAAAAATACAATTTTCTCCTTAAAAGTTAATCTCGAAACAAAAAAAAAAAACAAAACAAAAAAAATATAATCAATCATTGAAAACAAAACAAAAAAAGAAATCAAATTTAATAATTTTAACAAATAAAATCTCTAAGCAAATATTATTAAAAAAGCAAAAATTAATAAAAAAATATATTTAAAATTTTAAAACAATTTATGTGGAAAACAATTTTAAAAAATTACAATTTTAGTAAATTATTTGCAGAATTAAATTTAATATTGAAAATAACAAAAAACCCTTAATCCTAATTATTACCTATTTCAAAAATAAAAATAAAACACATACCTAGATAAATCTTATTAAATTTTAATAAAAATTATAAAATACATACTATTAAAAAAAAGAAGAAAAATAAAAAAAAAAAATAATAATAATAAATCGCCGCCACCTTTCTTTTTAAAATGGTGTAAAACTTCTTGCAATCACCAAAAAAAATAAAATAAAACAAAACAAAAACATAAAATTAAGAAAAAAAAAAACAAGAAACATAAAAGAATCTTTATCAATGTTATTAACATAATTAAGAAAAATACAAGTACCTATCCAAAAAACTAAAAAAAAACTGGCTTTTATTTTGAATTTATTTTAGTTTCTGATGGATCAAAAGTTGTGTTTTTATTCAAAAATTAATAATCCACAGATTTGAGTACAGTTATAATATTTTATCAATTAATGCCAGATGGTTGTAGGGGCAGAAAGGCTGGTAAAAAATAAAATTCAAATAAGAAAATGAATTAGGCCTGAACAGTTAAACGTTTAGAGAGTCCACAGATTTTGGGTAGAGTTTAAAGAAGCACATAGTACTGTTTTATTAGATCAGAATTAATCCATTAAGATTGAAAATAGCAATTAACATAGAAAAATTGGTAAATACAAGATTTAATAAATGCAATTTCAACACGCGTCTTGCGGTATTACTTGAAAACAAATTAGGTTCTACCCCGTTTACATGGAGGATCGAGAAATCGAGTTGGATTATAGCCAGATATTTGACCCAGTTTTTTGTCCCTTGAGTTGAGTGCTCCATTGGAGTTGTGTTGAAATGTTATTCAGATTTCAATAGAAAACGTAGCCTTATTGTGAGTTTCACCCCAACAAGGTGTTTACGTAATGGTTTTAGTAAACATGTTTGTATGCATTGTGTTAAACAGAATTTGAACAAATATAAATACAACAGCTTAAGATAAATATTTGTAAAAAGTGTAAATATTTATTAATTAATTTTTGAGAAGACAACATTACCTACTTTAATTTTCTAACTGCTTAAATGAAATAATAATTGTACTCTTACAGAATAAGGCAATTCGTTAATTTAAAGTTTTCGCGAAACGGGAATGCTCAATGCCTATTCGATTAGGAGCAGAGTGATTGTTCTTTTTCTGAAAGATTGCTTTTTGAATTTGATTTAAGGATTGAAAAAAGAGGCTTTCACAGGTATCGAATCTGTGGTACTGGATTTCAAATCGAAAACGTCATTATTTTACAACTGGTTCATCAACAGGATAGTTCACATCTTGTTTTTAAATCAAGTTTTGAGATGGAAAATATTTTTTTTTTCAAAACAGAAACTGTATATGATCTTTAATGATAATTGTTATTGTGGGGCTGTTAGTCAGACCAACCTGTCATTTTAGCCTGACGGGTTGAGCTTTAGTATACTAATAGTTCATGTCTTAAATTTACTTTTAAGAAGTGTTGCCAAGGTGGCAAAACTGTCAGAAGAATCAGAAAAGGGTTGCTACTTGCTTCATACATTGGCCTATAAATCGAGAACCAGGGGGGTTATTATGAAAAACGATACTCGTTCAAACTAAGGCGTATTCATTAAATTGCAATGAGGAAAAACGATTGTAGTAGCACTTAATCGTCAAATTGCGATTAAGATAAACGAGAATCGTATAAATGACGATACTCGTATTTTTATTTACGAGTGCCTTTAGCTTTCGTTATGGGGGTAGTTGTCAAATGTCATTTATTTTTTATTTTGGTTTGGTGGTTTTTTGTTTTGTTAAGTGAGCGAAAAAAGCAAGTAAATAATAAATACAATTGTGAAAAACATAAAAATTGACATTTGTTAATAGGAGAGAAGTAAGTTGCGCTTTTAAAAAATTATTATTTTTCGTTTTTGTCTGGCAACTTTTTTTGCTTTCTATTTTCGTATCTTATAATCGCTCTTCGCCATGACTTTCGTTTCTTTGAGTTTCGTTTTTTCTTCCGTTCGTTTCATAATTCATAATAAGGGTCCAGAGGTCGGACGATGACCACACCATTAATGTTCTCCCTTCCCTCTCCAAGAGGGTGGAAAAAAGCCGTTTGGGAAGGGAAAATGCAAAGCCAATAAGGAAAATATTTATATTATTTAAATTTAAAGATTGGTGTCGAATCAGAATTTAACAATCTACTACATTGTATCCAGATTTAATAAAAAATCCTACTTTGGTTTTATAAAAAGTCACTTTCAAAGTGTTGTGGAGGGGGAATAATAAATTAATTTTGTTGGCGCAATAGCTCGTGGAGAACCAGGGCCTAGTGACTTACAACTCTCAACCATTTCTGTGTGCGTGTTATTGGCAGGAATGGAGGGGACCTACAATTTTTTGCAGAGTCCGAACGGCTAGATGAGAAGCACTTATTCATGACAAGTATACTCTTGAAGGATTTTTCAGTTCCTTGCCAGAGGCTGTACCTCGGGGAAAAGCATTTCAGTTTTTAGGTGGCAGTGGCTGGAAATCGAACCCTTCGGCATGGCAGTCCAACTCACTGACCACCAAATCTGTATAACAATCAATTTTGTTTCCGCTGGTTCTTCGGTGTATTACAAAAATTCAGAGTTTGAACATTTTACATTTTGTTTTCCCATATAAAACTTCCTTCGCCTTGGGAACGGGTTAACGGCTAAATAATGGGCAAATATTCTACTGGAATTTTTTTTCTATTTATTTAGAAGAAATAGGGGTTTAAGGACCATCCTAATGTACAAAACATTGGCTAACCAGATTTTTAAATTTATACTTGTTATGGTTTGAACTTTGAATTAAATTATATATATAATTCCTTTTAAAATATATTTATTTTAACAATTATATTTGGTTATGACGAGTTTTTCTGCTATGGATATGGTGAATTTTAGTTCTCATCAAGTCATATAATAATACAATACAAATGTATACGTGCTAAAATGGATTCATTTATGTAGACAACTTGAGATACTATAAAGTGGTATTATTATAATGAAAAATAAAAATAAATTAATACAACGTAAGGTGAATTTTTGTTGACATTTCACTGTTTTCTTGTTTGAACAGCATACCTATATTATTTTTAATTAGCGCTACTTGTTCTTTTCGTATTGTGCTGTTAAATGAAGTTAAAATGATTCTTATTAAAGTCTTTTAGGCAGTTTAGCACTAATCCATAAATAATAAACACATGATATCGTCTCGTCAGATCTCAGTCAGTCTGAACTTCGATAAAATATTAAATTGTACCTACCTACTTTCAGGTAAAATAGGATAAATAAAACAAATTAGAAAAATACAGCCTCTTCTTGAAACATGGCGAAAACTTTTCATGTACCATGAGAATGAAGTGCCAAAAGAGTCTATTCAAATATTTCACATGGAAGGGAGATTTCTTGAGGGAAAGTGGAGAGGGAAGAAGTTGTAGTGTACTTAACAGAAAAATTAACCTTGGTACACATATGACACGTGTTTTTAAGGAAGTTTTAAATGCTGCAACAAACGACTTAAAAAACAAGTCGATACGGCCTCCGTGAAAAAAGTTTCTGTCATTTTTGTGTAAGAAAGGTTATATTTTGAGTATAAGAATTAATATATCCGAAAACCAATTGATAACTTGGCATCAATGGTTCATTTGACATGGAAACCAATAATCAGAAAAATCCATAAAAATATCTATGGCGAAATGGGGTTTATTTGGGTTTGTGGGGGAGGTTGAGGAAATGGTGGGTTTCGTGTAACCTTGCTATCTGTGCTTAAGTCACGCCATTGCAAATTTGTCTACCTTCATAGCCATCAGTCTACAAACCTAGGGGCCAATTCCACAAGAGTGAGTTTTTTTCTGTGTACACATAAAATCGTGTAGGTACACAATACACATCGACTTTTGCGATTCAGTGAGGATGAGTTAAAATTGTTTGACAGATAATATCCACACTATCAGTCAAATATATTCACACTTGCTTTGGATGTGAAAAGAGTGTGTACACAAAAAATCATTCACGCTTGTGGAATTCGGCGTAGATAGAGTTTGAGATTTGAAGAAACCAACTACCTCTTACTCAACTGCCACAGTGTCTCGGATAGCGGGTACGTTCAAACTTCATGAAATAAAGTTTGTGGCTGTAGCATGGTATCTTAACAGAATTTTTGAATTCCTTGTGGATCGAATTCGAATTTCGGAGAGCATAATGGCACATTGCTATGTTCCCATTGCCCACTCGCACTTATGACATTAGATTTCGAGTGAAAGTCTCTTCCTTAGCTGGGACAAGATAATTTGGCCTTGCCAGTTAAAGGCTTTTTTCGAAAACGACTTGACTCGAAAATGCATTTGCGAGATGTTCTCAAACGCAAACTGCAAAAGACTTCTGTTGGAACAAATTCAAGTTTTACTGCATTAGCATTGCATTCGATAATGCAGTTTAACAAAGTCACTATCCACGACATAAAAAAAAAATAGTGTGCCAATTTTGAGTTTCAAAAAATTCATCAACCTGTTTTAAAAATAATAAATTTTCAAAAAAAAAAAAATACTTGTTGAAAATCCAAAATTTACTTCTTACAAAATTTTGATATGCAATATTAATGGTATTTTAATGGAGCATATGCATAAATTTATTGAAATCGGTCGAGCTGTTGAAGAGAAAATCAAAAAACCAAATTATGACAGGTACCGTAAATAGCAATTTTGGATAGTTTTTTTTTTCGTACTAGAAAGAGAAAGTACACCATGTATACAATAACACACTGATTTTTGTATCCAAATAATTGAAGTCATTTTTGAGGTAAATAAGGTTTTCCTTGAGAGTTGTATGGCAAGTACATAAACCGTACATAACCGTTTTTGGAGCTAACAAAATTCAATTTCCACTCTGGAGAACTACAAAAAAAATCATAAGTTCAGAAACCATAAGTTAAGATACAGACAGAACTATACCACCCACTTTTTTTTCGTGTTTTCTATCATCGTTATATCATAGTTGATTGTTACCTCGAAATTTTGTTCAATTGAAAACACTTTCAGTCGTAGCATTTCAAGCTAGAAGTGATTGCGAAAAATCTAATAGCTTGAATATATTTTTTTAATATTTCACATTCACAATGTTCTTCATCAAAATTTTTGAAAGATTCGAATACTTTCGTATCTGGAGTAAAATTGTGCATTTAAAATTTCCTCGTCATTGGTTTTGAGATCTTGTTGAAGTTCTAGTACATAATAAAATTATTTGCATTCAAATCCAAACTACTGCTGTCAACTTTTCATGTTTAACTGATTAAGTGTCGGTGTACTCATTATGAGTCAAAATATCGGAAAAGCGATGGTGAAAATGTAAGAAAATATTTAATGAAGCATTTCTTAAAAAAAGTACTTATACGTCCGAGTGAACTCCAAAATTTTGTATAATTTCAACCAGATAAAAATTAAGGTTTACAAATCGGAAAAGCAGAGATAAATTAAATATATTATAAATTTATAATCTAAGAAAAGTGGTTTAAAAGATACATAAAAAGAGGAAATTGAGAAGACAATTCTCTAAAAGGAGGGAAAATAACTGTCCTCTTTAAGAAAACAAAAACGAGAGACAATGGTACCGTAAAAGAGGACCATGCTCTCAAAAAGAGGAGAGATGGTCATGGTCACCGTACCTAACCTACAGATAGTAGCAAAAGCAAGTAAAAATCAAATTGACGGCAAAAATATTAAAATTCGTAAACTTTGATGTGTTTGCCAGAAAATTGACGGAGGTTGATCAAAAATATTTTGTTTAAAAAGAATGATTGAATATTTCATGAAAGCAATATTCGAGTCGAAAAATGAAAAACCATTTGTCTTTGATAACGTCTAAGGACAACTATCCTACTAATATGTATGACGACAAAAATAATTGTTAAAAACTAAAAGCTGATTATTCTGCATGCTTTTTCTCGCTTACAATAAAAGGAATAGCAGTAAATTGATTCTTAAAATTACAGAAATAAAATGTTGGGGAAGCGCTGGGAGAGAAAATACTCGAGAAAATTATGGAAATAGATCTTGAGGAACAAAATTGTTCGAGGTCTTGTCTGTTACAAATTTTTGAAGGGCTATCTACAACAAAATTTTATTTAGTTTGACTCTATACATATATATGTATGTTGGTTTCTAGTAGAACAGCGAAAGCATAGACAAAATTCACTTAGAGTTGCAGAGGTCAAATCATAAAAAAAAACTGATTTTTGAGTTTAAAAATAAAACCATTGAAAACTCTCCTTTGATTAAACTTCATTTGAGAAATTGAGGAATGAAATTTCAGGTTTAATAAAAGCCTTTGCCTTTCGAGGCAAAAGGTAACATAAGTGTTAAGCCCCTGGAAAATTTCGATTCGATTTCGATTGGAGACCCTTATTAGCATCAATGTTAAACGTTCAATGGCGTTAGAAACTTGATTGGTTTTCCAATCGAATGTCAAGAAATACATATTAACATGAGTTCTTAACTTAAAAAATACTTGGAGTAGGTAAATGTAGATATACAATTAACTCAATATAGTACCTATACATACTTTCTTTATTTTTTCACTTCGAAAGAAAATATCAGTCGCAATTATACGGTTTATCTAGGTAGTATATATTTTTGTAAAATTATGTTATTTTTAAATCAAAAATATATAATTTAGAACTGTGTATAATTTCTGTTACCCCTCGTTTAAGCAATTGTGCGATTCTTTTGAATTGAGTTAATTTTGTAAAATAATAGAAATGAAGAAGAACCAAAAAACCGAAGATTTATGAGCTTTCTTAAAAGAAATACCCCTTCTAATTATTGCATCTAAAATACTTTTTAAGAAAATAATTGTCTAACATATTTTGTTGGCACCAAGTAAATTACATCAAAATTATAATAATGACTTGAATCATTCACATTCGAATAAGAGCACTGAGCAAATATTCTGACATGTGAGCCATAACTTACAGCTTACAGTTTATTTTGATTAAGATATTTATTTAATTTGTCTTATCTTATTTATTTAAATTTTCAAGAAAACAAAAACAAGTTTTAATACTATAAGTACTTACAATGTTTTCTATTAAAGCTAATAATAGCTAGTTGGTTGAAATTGTGAAACAAAGGCATAATGTAACGAGAATAAAAAAATACTCAGATATCTTAAAATTTGTCAATGAATAAATTATGAAAATGTTTCTTAGAAGTCCAGACAACTTTTCTATTTCAGGAACAATGTGTGCAAACCGAAAAATTTAAGTTTCATTTACTTTTTGCTGATGTTTTAAATGAAATTCACCTGATTTTAGAAAACTATAAAACTATTAAGGTACCTATAGAAAAATTGTACTAATAATAAAAATACTTAATTAAAAAAAAAAAAATAAGTAAATATACACATAATTTAGATATTACAGAGACTAGACTAGAATAGGAAAAAGACTTTTGAATTGGTCAATGGTATCTATTTAAATACTTTTCTGTGAGATAATAAAATCTGTTAAACTTTTTTTGTTGTAGAACACTATGCTAACCTTGAAGCCTTGTACTATGAGCTTGGGTACAAAGTATGTATTTATTAGGTACCCTCACAATAGGCGGTTGGAAAGACTGTGTTTTGCCTTGAGATATGGGAATGAAGAATCAAAAGTATGTATGAAGCTATCCTAAAGAACCATTAGGGTGCAAGGAAAGTTTTTGAGTGGAAAATGATGGGGTAGCGAAGATAATGAAACTTGATTGGTTTTTCAATCGAATGTCAAGAAATACATATTAACATGAGTTTTTAACTTAAAAAATACTTGGAGTAGGTAAATGAAGATATACAATTAACTCAATATAGTACCTATACATACTTTCTTTATAAATATTATTATTTCATCTTCAAAATTGAAACAATATTTTGGCACAATATTCCTTCATAAGCATAAAGCACTTTTAGGTATTTAAGGTATTTTAAATGCTTGATTTAACAAGACTGAATCATCCCTATTACTATTGTCAGTAAAAATAACTATAAAATCAATTATGATAAATCTTTTAATATCCAATTTTATGATTCAAGTTAATTAAAGTTAAGTTACACTTATGTATGTAAGTTTAAAAAAATGATCAACTGTTCTTTAATAATTTTAGATTTTCTTGCAGTTTTTAACGTTCTTCATAATTCTCTATTTATTCTGTCCTTTTGGACATGAAAAAAGAGACTATATCGTAAAGATTTTGACATCTTAAACGAACTGTCAAAAATTTGTTTGGAAAATCTTTTACGAAAATTTAAAAATTAAAACTAATTTTTTAACGCTGTGAACGTTTATGGGATAGTACTTCTTGTAATTTTATTTTATGTGTAGATATTGTTTGCCAATAACGACGAAAATCATTTAAAATGCTAGAAAAACAGTTGTTATACATATATGAATGTTTTTACAAAATTCTAATACTTTTTATCAATTTTCAAATTTAGAATAAATTGAAGAAGAGCATATGATGGAAATCCACCACTATTTCAAGTCAGAACTTTACTTTTTAGTGAAAATAATAGGGGCCTAAAAATCTAAAGCAAACATTTAAGTTTTTCTTCTGGCATCTAGGTCAATGAACAGTGGACGCACAAACGCATGGACGCATGGACACATAGATGCATGGACGCAGTAGCGTAGCTAGGATATTTTCCGCCCGCGGAAAAATAATAATTTGCAGCCTCTTCTGTCTTACCATAATCAAAAATTTTGTTTGCAAACTTGTTTTTTTAGTTATGTAGTTTAGTGATGGGTACCTTCATATCGTTGGTCTTAAAGTTGAAGACAAAATTTTGATTAAAATATTTAGTATCAATACAAAGAATTAATTTTCCGAAATATTGATACATGCCACTTTGCCTCAATATCAGAGAAATTTGTTTTTGTTCCTGGCCTACTGAGTTTTAAATTAAACCCGACGATATGGGCACATGAGACTTGAAATATTTTTATATTTGGCTTCGTTAAAAAATAGTGAAGCTCATACAAAGGTTACAAAGAACATATGTTAGTAACAATATCAGACACAGAAACAAAATCATTCATGCGAGCGAATTCTCTTTGTTTCATCAGTACTCGACACCAAAAATGTCTTCCTGTTCTTATTTATCAGGTCAAATAAACATAAGCCATAGACGGGCTGCTAAGTGACTGAGTGAGGAAATCTACAAACGCTTCCTTTCTTATCTAGGTGTCTAACTACAGAGCTGAATGAAAATACTTTTTTTTTGTTTATTTCCAACTTTTGTCACAAGCAACGATGGTGATTCTGCGCCTCTAAATATTATTGTATTTGTATTATTAGTTAAACCAAAATTAAACTTTTGTGTTTACTTCTCATGACCAACGAGGATGATTTTGACGCGACTAAAAATCTGAATACTATAAAAATTTTGTTGTCTAATAAAAATCTACCAATTAAATTTTCAACAAAAAACTTTTGTAATTGGTTTAATACTTCCAAAGCACAACGAAGATGATATTGCCGCTGCTAACTCCTGGCACCCGGGGTGACTGCCCCCCTCGCTCTCACCCTAGCTACTCCACTGCATGGACGGTATGACAACACCGCTTTTGTAGACTTAACATCATATGGTTGATTATTCAAACAGATGGATCAAAATTTTGATGAACAGAATAGATCACAAATTTGTTTATAAATTTGTAATGCTTTGAGCTTGCACTTTAAATCAACCCACAAAATTACTCCTACTACTTGCTAAAGAGTTTAAGAAAGACAAGAAGTGCAAGATATATGAATGTGTTTTCTTTATAACATCACGAAGTAGGGATGGCGGTTTTCGATTTTTCCGGTCATTTTCCTTCCGGTTTAACTTGGCGGTTTCAAGCGACAACAAATCTGGTTTTTAATAGGCCGGTTTTCGGTTTTTTATAAAAAAAAATAAGTTTTTTATAAAAAATGAGCTTTTTATTTGCATATCAAATAAAATTTTCAATTTTTTTAATTTATCCCATTAAAAATAACAACAAATGTACAAAACCAAGGATACTTTCTTGTATTTTTAACGGGGTAGATATTGTTTAAAGAACTGAAAATAATTTTTTATTTATTGTTTATAGTACTTAATATATGGGCCAAGTTTGAAGATTATCCAGTTTTACATTTTTCCGAAATTTTGAGTAAAAAACTGTGAAACCCCCATATTTTGTATGGGAAATTTCAAGTGCTTGCCGGTACGTGTTATCGTTGACCGATTTCAATAAAATTTTGCACACATTGTTTTTAAATCACTTTTAGAGGGGGGCCGAACGATATTCAAACATTTCAAAAATAAGCGCCACCCTAATACATACAAACATACCACCCTAATACATACAAACATACTATAAACAAACATACATATAAAAAAAAATATAGTTTTCGAAAAAAGCAAGTAATATCTAACTAAAACAAAATCCATTTTTTTCTGGAAAAATTGATTTATAAAATTTTTATCACTTGGTCGAAAAAACGCTTACCTCAATGAATTAATTTGAAAAACTAAAAAATATTATGAGTACATTTGCATTGTATATTACGGCCTGAACAGAATGAAGACGGAGCTGCAACTGTAGCTGCAACTGAAATAGCTGTCAAAATGTTGAATACACACAAATCCATAGATACGAACAGAACGCGACGCAGCTGCAGACGGAGCTGCAAGCGCAGCTGGACAAGTTGGCCAACTTTTAACTTTGCATGCAGCTTTTTGACGTTTCGAAATTGTGAGCACAACCAAGTGTTTACATGGGGTTTGAAAAGAATTTCAAACTCTTTTTAATCTCTGATAAAGACGTAAAGTAATTTTAGCTTCCATTTCATCACTATCCACTTTTATTTTTATTTTATTGTCTATTTTTGTGTTGAATCAAACTCGCACAGCTGACTTCAAATGCCCAAAATATCAGAAAACTGTACTACACATTGTGGGCGAGTAAAAAGAAGCACGTACAGCATTTTTTAACAGCTACTCCAGTTGCAGCGGCAGCTCCAGTTGCAGCACTCTATTCTGGTCAGGCAGTTAATCTACAAAACCAAATAACAAAATTAGTCTTGAGATTAAAATATGTGGGTAAAAGCAGTAAAAGATATTACAAACTTTCAGTTTGGCCCATTCCTAGGAAAATAAACATATATCGTTTATTGTCGTGTTGAAAGAAAGGCAAAAGTAATAATGACAAGATGTGAACTTTTCCAAAAGTCACCCACTTCAAGGCAGTCTAGGTGTTTGACATCAAACAAAGTAATTTAGCAAAAGTGTGTGTAGTGCAAAACGATTTCCCCTCTATATACATAGTATAAAAGGTGGAAGTGCTGAGTAACGTGACAGGTCGCAGGACAGAACTTTTTCCAAATACGTTTTCTACACTTTTTTTTCAGTGGAGCTAAAAGTATTTAAGCAAATAAATGTTTTTTAACCCAGTTGTTGTATTTTACAAAAAAAAAAACGGTTTTAACCGAGAGAAAGAAATCTCCGATCTCCTGTTGGTTTTTCCCATCCCTATCACGCTGGTTTTTCCCATCCCAATCACGAAGTATTTTTTTTTTTTTAAACTTTGCTATGGCACCTTTTTCCTTTACTTCATATGTCACTTCACTTTTTTCCTTCAAGTTGCATTAAGATTTTTTCCAACATTTCAATTCTACTCTGAAAAACAATTATTACCCTAGTCGAGATTTATGAATTTTGCATAAAAATTGGGTATTTGGATACTAATTGGGATCAACCGAAGACAGGACAAGACAAGCCAAGGCTATTAAAGATAGGTAACTAGGTACACATGTATATACAAATATTATATTTGTTAAGCAAAGTTCCTACATAGCACATAAATACAAAATAGTAAAATTCAAAGGTAAAAGTGTTTCACAATTTTTTACTACTTGGTAGTTGCATTTTTATTTTTAATTGTGGCTTCACGTCATTGTCCTATGGAATGAACTTACTTGGCATTGGCACTTGGCACATGTCTGGCCAGGTACGAAATATCAAATACATATTTTAAATCTTTGACCAAAAGTCTGAGCTCTGTGTCAATATAAATTCAAGACGACCACATATATTCAGATACAAAGTTCTCTATTATCTGTGATCATACTCATTGTCAGTTAAATATGTAAAATTGTACGAAATGTGCGATGCATACTTTGAGGCGATGACCATTTTGTGATGTCTGTATCTGTAGACAATCGTTATAACTATTTCATAGCGATAAAATATTTATTGCATTTGTTCAGTGCTTTAATAACAACATGATAGAATACAAAAAATGTGGATAACTCAACCACATAGTCCAGGCGGCTTAAGCTATTTTCTTCTTTAATGCTTGGTACAAGGAAATTAATTTTTTTTATGTAAGGTGTAGGCGTTTTTCTTTTAGTTCAGAGTAGAACATGAACTGTCAAAAAAAATATTTTGTTTCTTTTATGCTCTGATTGTTCAGAGCTTCACATTTGTGATTCTTTTTTTTAGTTCTGAACATGTTCAGAGCGCAGTCAGTGAGCTCAGAATTAAATAGCAGAGTAAACGGAGTAAAATGCTGAGCACAGCCGATTTTACCTTAAAAGTCGGCAAAAAGAAATCTGCGTCGCAACAATAAAAATGGCGGAAAAGGCTGCTCGCTCTAGTGGAGAAGGTAAAATAATTTAATATAAAAACTTTATTTGAGGCGTCAAATGGAAAAATGAAATGACTGCTTTTTTAATCAGTTTTTTCAAACAATACTCAAGAATAATTTTTGTTTGTATTAACAAATTTTTACGTTTCACCGTCTGTTATTTAACAGTTTAAATCATGACAGTTCAATGCTTAAGTGGTTTCATTATTAAATCAAAGAGCTCTGAACATACTCTGGGCAGATGAAATTACTGTTTTTTTAATCGGTTTTTTTTTTTTAACAATACACAAGTTTTATTTTTTTTTGATTAAACATTTTGTATGTTTGACAAAAGAATCAATAAAATACATACATTGAAAATACTTTTTCAGATGATCATTCATTTTGGAAATTGAATTGTTTGTTTTGCGCACAGAAAAATTGCAACACCAAAACTAATGGGAAATGTATGTTTTTAAAAAATCCCATTAAATTCAATTGATACAGCAAAAACCTTGGCTCAACTTTCCTTTACGACATCCCGAATTTTGACACGTGGATGGTCTCATTCGATTGTTATTCACTAAAAAAAACGAATAACACAATTTTAGGGTGAGGAAACATTTATAAGTATTTTTAATTAATTTTTAAACTTTCACTTTTTCCAAACAAAATGCATGGAAAATAAATAAAGAAGACCAAGATCGCGAAGAATGAGCTTCACTTGTCGTGACAGTAATGATATGTCAAATGTCATTGCATGATAAGTATTGCCAGATGTACACTTTGGTTCTTTAAATGCAAAAGAAACTTTACATACACCAAACCTTGCCCCACCCCAAATCCTATAATGAGCCCAAGCAGGGGGTTGCAGGGGGGCAGCATGCCCTCCAAAATACCTCACTGTTAATACGCAGTAATGCTGGGTGCTAGCACTGTATTTATATATAAGCAAGTTTTAAATTTCCCAAAATAAAAACACAAGAGAAAAAATACGTGTCTGGCAATACTAAACAGACCATTTGACATTTCTTTGATTTGTATTTGAAATGGTGTATTATTTTCACATCAATTTTTTTTTTTTTTGCAAAACAAAAAGTTCTAAAATTAATTAAAAATACTTTTAAATGGTGCCTCTTCATCCTGGTTTTCTTCAATGTAACTGTCATGTTGGAATTTTGAATATATATGTGAAATATGACTTTTGGACAACCATAATGTTATTAATATGTTTAAGTAAGTAAGGCTATCACAATCTTATATAAATCTGGTAGGCCAGAGAAAGTGACTAAGCTGTGACCCGGAAGACCTTGAAGTTCTGAAAGTTTAAAATTGCCCCTTTTATTTGTTGTAAGTTTTATTCTTTAGTAACAGTAATGCTTCTAAAAATATTTATTATTTTGGTGATCAGATAAAGCTAAAGAGTAATTGAATATTTCTAGAAAAAAATTCATGAAGTCCATCTTACCAAATAAAATAACTTTTAACATTTGCAATGATAATTATTCATTTCTAAGGTAGTTCAATCATTGAAACAAGAAAAGTCTTTTTATGGAAGAAGGCTAGAAATATTAATTTAGTCTTGAGCTTTATTTTCCCATGAAAATAATAAATTATTTTGCTTTGTAAATGCTTCACAACTTTCAATGATAAGTTTTATTGAAAGCTATGACTGTGACTGGCACGTTCTACGTTTTGCTGATGATGATAAAAAATTAGAAAACATTGGTTCTAGTCATTCAATCCATCGAATAACCTAGGTTAAAGATCAACCCTTGATCAAAATTCCAAATATTTACACTTTGCTTCAACTGAATAAGTACTAAAATTTTCAAACTTAATTTGACCATTTTTTCTAAACATTGTGCAGTAATGTATCATTTTATTATCCTTATTGTTTGTTAACGGTGTTGGGAAAAGAAAACAGAAAGAACTAAATCACAGAGCTCTGCTTTTTTTCTCCGGTTCCCTTAAAATAATTCCATTCGGAAAATTGCAGTGAACTGAATAAGCACAAAAATAAGAGTTAATGTAAGAGGAAGTAAAATAATATTGTTTGAAATGGTTTTTATTGTTTATAATAATTTTAGGACAATGAACATTGTACAAAGTTTAAAAAAAAAAAATCTATGTGCTCATTCAGTTGAAGTGGAGTGTACTTTCTCCCAACATAAAAAAACAGAATAGGTGTTCATGAATGTCATCAGAGCCAAGTTCTTGAGTTTGACGCTTAGAAATGAACAAGACAGAGATGTATTGCTGTTTGTTAAAAAGTCCTATTGTTTTAAATAACCTGGCAGTGCTGCCCAAACGATCAAATACAGTAAAACCAGCTCATAGCCACATCGCTAGCTGGGAGGCGAGTAAATAAAATTTAATCATGCTTAAATTTTAAAAACAAATCTCCACATATGCTTTGCATAATATTCAAGGCTAATGTTTGCCTTCGCCACCCATTGAATCATTAATTTACCCTTAATTAATAAACCATAAGCCTAAAATAAAAAAATGATAAATTTGATTTTGGTGCAAAAACGTTTTTGCATTCATAAATAATTATTCCAAAAGGCAAATTTTATGCTTTATTATTGTAAGGTATATTAGGTATCTGGATACTGAAGTGACCAAGAAACTAAGGTAGATGTAAAAATAGTTTTCGTTCATTTTTGGACGCAGAAAGCAGAAAAGCAAACTTCAAAAAAAAAATTAATAAAGATTTTTTTATAGGAAAATAAAATTTAAATTCATTGGTATTGTTAAGTATTGTTAAGTTGCGGCTATAAGTGGGTTTTACTGTGCATAAATATGTATTTGGCATGATCTGTAATAAAATCATCCATACACTGTGTATTTTTTTTTTTTCTTTTTTGTGGTTTGAAAGGCGGGTGGATTATTTCGATGTATTGTGTTATTTTTTTTTATTCGAATTGCCTCTCCTCAATATTCTCTCTTTCATGGTTTCTTCTTTCATATCATCTTCGTTGCACAGTTGCACTGTGGTTCTTTTCAATTTCAATGTGCTATGTCATGTGCGATGTGCGTCAGGCAGGGCTCAGCTGGCCGATCGATACCAAACTGGCGAAAGCAATAGGCAAGAGGCAACCCAGTCCGTCTGCCTTGGATGGCCTATCTGCATTTGATTCATTTTTTCTAGATTTAGTTAACTTTTTACCGTTTCACGGGTAGGTCCAATGCGGAGCGCTTCGATGATATTACTCATACAACCGGTTTCGATCGTGATCTTCGATGTATTTTATTTTTATTTTACCTCCATTGAGCAACACTGTTGAGTGTTGAGATCCTTTATATTTTTATTAACAAATAAAAGTGATAAAAACAAAATTAATACATTTAGTTAAGCTTGTAATCAACAACTTCGCTTTTTATATGATTTTTATTAAGATTCGAATGTTGACATCAGTGGTATTTTATTTATTTTTAATTGCGGTCTTTGTCTAGATTTTTGCGCGACACAATATATACATAGGAGTGCCTACCTATACATATTTAAGTGAAAACAAAACGGGTTTTGTGTGTTTTTGTTGTTGTTTATCTGGAAATTCAATTATAATAAACAAAACAGTAATAATAAATGGATACTAATGATCAATTATTTATTATTATAAACAAAATATGCAAATTATAGTGGTTATCACGACTTGAAGTTACTTTAATATTTGTTTATCTTTGGATATTGGATGTTACTGGTGCTGTGGTGATATTAAAAAAAAAACGTTCTTGGAACCTAGTAAACTCTGGCTGCAAACATTGCTTGCAACTCCTATCAATAAATATTCTTGTTGCTTTGATATTTACATCTTTTAAAACAGGTGAGTGAATAAAGAAAAGATAATAGGGGTAGGTAGCTTAATAACAGACGGAGCTATAATACCTACAAAATATTCGTCAAGAATATGATTTAAAATTTAAAAACAAAATACCTGTCGGCCAAGATCATTTCTATTCCCAGTATACCTACCAACGATGTGATCATGATTCAAAGCTTTAATACTTAAGGCATGTTAAACAGGTGTTTCTTGGTAGATAGTTCGATAGTATATAATAATTTCGTATAATTTGAGAGCGGGATAATGTTTTTATTGTAAATATATCTACCTACCTACCTAGACAGTGTTTGTTTTCAATAAGAGAAGTAGGTTAGGAGTTCTGATAAGCTATTTTTTATAGCTACATATGTAGGTAGGTACAACAAAATTAAGCTATTTTTAATGTTAGCTATTTTTAATGTCGGTCTGTTTTAACAATGTCGGCCTTAAGCCGAAATAAGATTCCAAGTATGTAAAGCTTACATTAGACAAATTTTGTGTAGGGGACATCCTTTATTACCTACTTTCTCATTCATAAGTTTAAATGGTAGGTTGGTAGGTAGTATTTGACAAAAGTGAATCATTTTGAGTTGAACTTTCGTGATTAACACTCTGTCAATAGATTCGCGGAAAAATAAGGTAGGTAGGTAGGTAGGTAGGTACTTAGTTCGTTGTTTGTGATTTTCAGTCTTCGGAAAGGAACCTCCAAAAATTTTTAATTGGGAATCACTTTTAAAGATAATAAAAGCTTGTGAATTTTATTTATTTCATATTTTTGTCGGAAATTAATACTTTAATTTTGTGACTTGTGAGAGATTAGGCTAATTCAGAAAAATGAAAACTCAGCTGTCTTAGAATTATATAAGTACCTACCTAATGAGGGCAAAGATCGTCTAAGACTAACACGATCGGTCGATTTAAGGATCGTCGTTAATGTTATTTTATAAAGGTAGCTTACATTTAATTTGATTTTAGACCATTAACACTTAAGCAAGTATTCCATCATCTTCACTAAATTGTTTGTGCCTAAATTTGACATAGAGCCTTAAAGTATACTGAAGAAATTACTTATATGAAATAAATTTATATAGTTTTTGTATGGAGATATGATTTTTTGCTATTCAAAAATGTATTCAATGCAAAAAGATTACGTGCAGTACGATTTTGTGCAATTAAGTTATATGTAACAAATGTGTTGAGTTTTTGCATTACAAAAACTACGTAAAAGGTTCTATGTTAAACATAGAACCTTATAGTACTGAAAATTGTGAAATTTTGATTTCTGTTTTGCCTGTAGTGTGGCCAGGCAATTTTATTTTTTTTTAATCTAATCTGAAAGCCGCTAAAATTATGAAAATTTCGATACCTATATGGTCAGCGACAGTGTTGCCAGATTTTTCAAGACAAGAGGAGCTCAATTTGAAATAAAAACTTGGCGCCGAAAATAGCCCCACTCAAAAATGATGTTCAAAAATTATTAAATTTATATCGTTCGTTTTAAATTAAAATTTTTCTATCAATTATTACCAAAGTTTTAAAAATTAAAAATTTGATAGAACATTTTACATGAGTTTCTTCAAATAAAACAATGACCATTTGTAGGATCACCCTTATGTACATGATTAATAAAATTCAATAAAAACTGGCAATTAATTGCTTACAGTTGAGAGTGTGGATACAAGCAAATATTGAAATGCAAGTGCACGAAGGTTTTTCTAAAGTTAAAAAATCTCATCTATACAAAAGTTAATAGAAAATGAACTCTCAATTTTTAAGGTGCCTAAAATCGCCCAATTTCAAAACTTAATATAGCCCAGTCGGATTAGACAAAAAAATGAGCTGAAATGCAAAAAATTAGATAGGGGATTTTTGTGATCTAAATGGTTAGAGGGGTTTATTAAGAGCCTAAAAAAAAGTTTTCGACTTCCTTACTCCATTGCGTTAGCTGCCATTTCGAATTTAACGAAAATCGGATTTTGGAAAGTAACTCGCCTATTTTCAACTTTTGAGCAAAAATGAACTTAACAAAAGTTTTTCAAAATTTAGTTATCTACAACTGTGGTCATAATTTTTTTTTGGCTACGAATGATATTTTTCGACTAAATCAAAAAAAAACCTGATTTAAAATTTTGTTCTCGTTTAAAACGCATAATAAACATTTTTCAAGTAAAAAAACAAGGATGACATAAGGAGTTTGAAAACAAGTTTTCCACCACTCATCCCTTTTAAGTTAGCCGCCATCTCGTTTTTAAAGAAAATCGATTTTTGTGGAGTAACTCGCCTAATTTTAACTTTTGAGTTAAGGTCCATATATAATTTTTTTTTTATTCCAAGCTGGATAGGGATCAAAAAATTATTATGCTTTCTTTTAATTTTGAGTTTAAAATAAGTTTTTTCAAAAATTATTAGTAATAAAAACTTGATTTAGAAAGCATATTAGAGATTGGATTTGTGGCTCTAAAAAAAGCTAAAGCGTGGTATTGTAAGTGTTCCCGTATTTTTAAGTAATTATTTTTCTATTTTTAATCATTTTTTTCTAAATTACCCCTGAACAGGGGTCTGCCTGAGTCTAGTTGATACGCTCTGATATTTTTTTGCGTATTATAAGAATCACCCTAAGCCCATTATTAGTAACTTAAAGTGAAAAAAGGGGTGACGAAGTTAAAATCTCAAAAAATTAGGGAAACTGTTTTTCAATGTTTTGAATCGAATAAAGGCTTTCCAATACTATGTCCAATTTAAGGGCCACAGGGATCAAGGGCATTTGCTCCACATGGAAGTATATTCCATCATATGTAAGTAAAGGAATCTATTCAACTTTTCAAAGTGCAATTCATTTTCACCACAAGAGAGAACTTACTACACCCGAAATTTTGTGAAATTTTATCCCAGCTTAAATTTGGAATTTAAGTATAATTGATTTATAAATATAGAAAACGTCATTGTTTATTTACAGAAAAACGCCAGCATTGGGCTTATTAGGTATAGGATTTGGGGTGTGTCGCCGACTCTGGCGACGTGAATGGCTTTCCAAGCTGATCAAGTAAGATAAACAAAACGTATAGTTCACAAGAAACTTTGAAAAATTACTCTTGGTCTGCCGTGAATGCTGCTTGTTAAATGGAATTGTCGAAATTGAATGTGCTCGTGTTGCTCATATGAAATCGGAAGTTTTTTCATATTTTAACGGAGCAATTTTTCCACGAAAAATGAATGCGTCCAAAGACAAAAAATAAGCGCAGCATTCACGGAGACCAGGAGTAAGTTTACATGAGCTGTTTTCACGGACGTTTACACGGGCGTTGGTAAAAGGTGGGTGTATGAAAAGTTTCTTTTGTATTTAAGGAATCTACATTTGAAGAAACTATATGTTTAAAAAAAAACCTCCTACAAAATACCTCCTAATAAAGAAAAATAATAGAAGTTGATTTTCATACCAAGTGGCAAAAACTCCACTCTCCAAGTGGAGATCTTTTTCACTAAAAAGTGCAATAAATTGCACTTTGAAAAGTGGAACCGATTCCCTCTTACCATGGAATGAACTCCCATGTGGAACAGATGCCCGTGGAATTGTTGCCCTGCACCGCCACCTTAAGATACATGCATACATTAGGATGTTGTTTGGTGTGGATAAAATTTTATTTTGTACAAAAGGATATAAAAGTATTTTATCCACTTTCACAGAATTTTTAGTAGTTTTTGACTAGTTATTTTTATTTTAAGGGGTTCGCTTGAATATATCGAAAAAGAAATTAGTGCAATTAGGTATTAATACGGATTTTTATTGTTAAAAGAGCTCTCCATATTATAGCGCTGAGTGCTGCAAAAAATTCATATACAGTTACACCTCCGATGAAAGCAACCATCGATAAATGTAATAGGTAGGTACCTACCTCGGTTTAAGCAACACCAAAATTCTTACCATTAGTGGCTTAGTGATTGCTACTTTACTGTTTTCTTACAGCTACTTCTCAGAAATTTCTCCACTCGTAGATCGTAATTATGTGCATGGAATTTGCGCTTTAATTTATCATTTTTAAGCTATTTTTCAATGCCAAAAAAATAGTTGAGATTTTTTGACTGTTATTGCAACAACCTTAATTAACACAATCGCCCGAATTTAGATCGGTTACCGAGAGTTTATTTTATGTATATATAGCTATGAAAAAAATAATAGCAATACACACAATGTCTTAAACTCACTAACAAAGAGGTACGAACTAAAAACAGTTATGAACATCTACTACAGGTAAATTAAAATAAATAAAACCAAAAAATTAGTACCATCATGAAACTTGGTGAAAACGTTTCATATACCATGAGAATTAAAAATCAACAGAGTCTATACAAATATTTCACTTGATGGAAGGGTGTTATTTTTTTGAGGGGGAGAGGGGGAAAATGTGGTGTATCAAACGGAAAATTTACCTTGGTACAACCTTAGCATATGACACATGTTTTTATGGTAGTTTTAAATGCTGAATGAAGTGACATAAAAGCAAATTGATGCGCCCTCCGTGAAAAAAGTTATTCGCATTTTAGTGAAATGATGACTATACATGCTTTTTTTGTATAACAGTTAAATATTACCGAACACCTATACCAATTGAAAATTAAGGTATTTATACTCTCCCCCTCAAAAAAATACCCTTCCATGTGAAATATTTGTATGGACTCTTTTGATTCTTCATTCTCATGGTCTCAAGTCTATTCAATTTCTCTACTATTTTACCTAATCACCCCTAAAAAAAAACTTGCACCCAACACTTTGGTGTTTTAAATTTTCCAATAACATTTTCATATCGAGGCATCCCATCCCCAAAAAAAAAATCGTTGTCAGAAATTTTTTTCTTTCATTGGATCACACCTATAGTTAAACTCATTACAACTAAACTTGATTTATTTATTACATTTTTTATGGTTTCTAATTCTTATTTCAACTTTTGTGTGCGTTGTGCCTTTTTTTTAATTTTTCAATGATCATTGGTAAAGTAGTTCAATCATTGAGATGGGAAAAGTCATTTAACAAAGAAAATTAGGCTTAGGTAATTTAAAATATTGTGTTGGCTAGAACTATTAATTTAGTCTTAAGCTTTATTTTTACATCAAAATAATCATTGATTTTGCTTTCTACATATCTCAAGTTTGAAGAACATGTTGAGTTTCAATAATAGCTATGACTGGCGCCCTATTTTATTCACCCATGGGCATAAACTTGTGAAAGTTTTCATCATTTCTGGATCTTGCAAATAATTTTCATTTTCTCAAACACCAAATCCACTTTAAAAGCAACTTTATAAGGCCTTATGGATCGAATTGAAAAATTAAACGTATTTCTTCTTACATTATTAAACCTTATCATTTTTAAATTAAAAGATAACCGAAAAATGTATGATTCGAGTATAAAGCAATTGAGTGGTTTTTATAATAAAGTAAATTTTTATCAATTATTTTCAGTCGCATGTAATCAAAGCTCAACATGTTATATGGCTCATTAAAAACAAAAAAAAAACATTAACATACTTAAAAAAAAGAGTATCTCATACAAAGTATAGAGATATTGATCTCAAAGTACCTAATAAGAATTTAAAATACCAACAGAAGTAAAAAAAACCAAACAAAGAAAGCAGTCGATAGTATAATGACATGAGATCCATTAAAAGTCATCTTATCACACAAGAAACTAACTTAGGAGTTCAATACAAAAAAATATTTAAAAAAAAAACTAATTTAGTGGTGCGTCCAAAAAAAATAAATAAATTTAAGAAAGAACAAGTAATTTGTTCCAATGAAGGAGGATAAGAAAAAGTGTCACCTCTGTGACACTCCCTTAGGAAGGGTATTTAAACTGAAATGAAGACATTTTTTTTTTTTTTAATTTATGGTATTTTTTTTAAATGAAGAGTTTTCGAGCTCCTTTCATATTTTTTTTTCTTCCAACGATTACTGTTTTTGTTATCGAAAATTTTAAAATTTATTGTTTAGAAAAGGGCTGCACTGTGTATGTATGTAAATATTTATTACCGAATTAATAATAAATCATGTAAATACTTAGATTATTTTTCACATAAATTTATAAAATAGAAGATTATAAATAATCAACTCTAAATTAGAAAGAATGTTAATTGTTTTAGGTGGGTATCTACTAAAATGTTAAACATAAATACTGCTTATTAGATATTTGATATTGCAGGTCTACAAAGTTGAACTTTTATTGTGTCACTATCAGGAGGCATTCCTATGCATTATATGTATAAAAAATAATTACAATAATTCAACAGGCACACCTACATATGTAGGGACTATGTGATGTGAAGAAAAATAAAATTACATGACTGGATGACAACGTATGTCGCTAGCAATGGTTTATTTATTCAATGCCATTTTGACAAAGCTGTATTTTGGAAAATAGCTTGATTTTGACGTCTTAAGAATTTTTTAAAAAAGTTGGGCCAGGGCTACAAATTTTAGGGGGGTGTGGAATTTGTTAGGTATCAATTAAATTAGTGTGAGAATTGGTTGAAGTCTAGCTTCGCATAAAAATCATTATTATTTAGATGCAAATAAACTTCATACGTGATGCATGAAATACCACAAAACGATCCAGTTAATTTTAAATCTCAATTGCGAGTAGGGTAACCTTTTGGTAGAATTAACTTAATTGAGAGAATTTACCGCCATCGCTCTTATTTTCGCATTCGATAATTCAATGTATAATATTTCAACTGAATTGCTCATTTAACAACCCTCTGGTTGTTATTGAATTTAAAATGGATAGATGAGCTTAGTTTCAAGGTGCATATAAATAGAAATAATAAAAAAAATATTATTGGTTTTATCAATTTGTTCTACTTCTACCACCTCTGCGGTACCCTTAAACCTATAAAAACAAAACCACAAACCACTGTTATAATATTTTTAAAGTATGATTCATTGTCCGTAATATAATTAGTAAATAATTTACATAGTTTAAAATAATGCAAAAGGGTAGAGGTATATATTATAGGTATTAGGTATTATACTTATTGTAGTGAAAGTAAATTCATGAAATATTGATCATGAACTATTTTTGAGACATTCATACATATCAAGAAAAGAACCCAATGATGGTTAGCACTTATTTTAATGTCCGTCAATTAAGTATTACCACTTAAAAATTTTAAGAATCCAATAATTGGATTAATTGTCATAAATTAAATATATCGTAAAAGAAAAAATTCCTTGAATTTGACAAAAAGCCTCAAAATCGTTGTTATTCTTCAAACAAAACAGCACTACTTTTTATTCTAGGTGTTTTTTGGTATGGAACTTGCATTAACAATTGAATAAGTCTTTGAATAAGTTGTGTCAAAAAATTATCTGTCGCGCCATTTTTTCTTCCTCGAATTTGACAAAAAGTCCCAAAATCGATTTTTTTCAATAAATCCAGCACTATCATATGAAAACTTGTGTTTAAACAAATTCCATACCAAAAAACACCTACAGTAAAAAGCTTTCAAATGTTAGTGCTGGATTCATTGAAAAAGCCGACAAAAAAATAACAACGATTTTGAAGCTTTTTGTCAAATTCAAGGAATTTTGTATTATTTTTTTTTTTCTTTTACGATATATTTACGACAAATTTACGACAAACTTGCACATTCTTTGTTTTCTGTTTTCAAGTTTATTTTACCCTATTTTCAGGGGTGGTAGTGCTAACTTGACTGTCAACTGTCAAGTATGCATTACCAGAGGTTAGTTTTTGAAAAACAAGTGCTACAAATTTTTTTCTTTGACGACAAATTTACGACAATTAATCCAATTATTGGATTCTAAAAATTTTGAAGTGGTAATGCTAACTTGACAGACAGACAGACATCTTATTTTACTTATTGTTACTTGTGATATTATGTAGATTGTAGGTTAGTACATATACTAATGCCAAGTTAAGCATTCGTTGTTCATTACGATGACAAGGAGGGCGAACAAAGTAGGTCTCACAATTCTGTCTGTCCGTCTGTTTGGCTAAACAGTTGGATCGATTTACTTAACGATTTGTTAATTATTTTTCTTAGAACTAAAAATAACGATACCTTCGTGCCATATAGTTTTTTTTCAGCAATTTTACAAAATCTAATTTTTCTCAAAATTTCTCCACATCCTTTCTTGAAAAAAAAATTAATAAAATTACTTTTAGGAAACCATTTTTCAAAAAATTATAATTAGGTACCTAATGGTACCTCCCAAAGAACCATTTTTTACATTTCGATTTTCTTCAAAGCCGTACTTCTGATTTCAATAATTTTTGTTTACATATACAAAAGCTTCTGAAAAATATTTTTTTTACCAAAATTGTTTTATATAAAATCCCTGTAGACAAAAAGAATTGCAGTATAAGTGCGTGCGAAACTCATTTTTGTAAGGATCCAAGAAGTATCTACAGACAAAATGGTTCAGTGAATTTGATTGAAAGGTTACTTCGATAGTTTTCGAATAAGTTTTTGGAGAAAGTGGGCCTTATTTTTTTAGTAGTCGGGACCACTCATAAATATTATGAGCGCTCATAAATATTAACTATTATTGCTTGGTGTATAGGTTTATAAAGCTCCTAAAAGTATGAAAATTGGGTTTGGTCCAATATTAAGCAGCTATTTTCCTGCTCTTAAAATTAAAAATTGAAAAAAAACTTTATTTTCCCAAAAAAAGCCCATTGTTGTCAAAATTTTGAAAAAGTTTAATAACATACATACCTATATTTTTTTTTAATTTCCGACACAAATCTTTTTGATTTGGTTTCATTTTGAAAACTATTTTCGAAGATCGGGGCGAACATTTTTTAAATTTTGTATGCATTATTCCCTGTTCTGCTAACTTCAAATCGATTTTTCTCAACATCACTTCCTCGGAATGTTTATTGCTCCACAGGGCTTTCAAAATTTATTTGTATTTCATCCAAAAGACCCCACTTTTTCCAAACTCATTGGAATCACTGTAAAAAGAGGTGATGTTATTGTATATGGGGTGCAGTTAGCTCCTATGGAACTTTTGAGTTTGATTTCCAAACCTCAAAAGTGACTGCAATAACTTAAATATTGGAAAGAGGTTTCCTTAAATATTTGGGGAAATAAATGTGACTTTTCAGCAGAAGAACCCGGTCCTGAAAAGCTACTTTGAATCAATAATTCCAATCCTTAATGCTAAGTCTTCTACTTGCCTGATTTATTTCAGTACCTAGTACATTATATACAACCACAATGTTTGGAGTTCCTTTGAAAATTCGTTTGTCTATTCATAAGAAGTGAAGTGAAATGTATATTAGAGTGGTCTTTAAAAAAAGTGATAGGCACGCGTAAAATCTACGAAAAAATTATGAGTATGTAAGTTGGAAGTTGACAAGAAAAAATTCCCTTGGGAGAGGGGCAATAATTCCCACCGCTTGGACAGTAGAAGAATTTTTTTCAAAAAATTACATTGAATGGAAAAAAAATTAAAACAATGGCAATACTTACAGTATTGTTTTGTAGCTTTTTGGAAAGCCAGAAGTCCATTCTTATGATTTATTTTCAAATTAAGTTCTTTGAATAAATAGGTTCAGCAAAAATAGTTTGTAAATTAAAAAAAAAAATGTCTTTAAAATGTTCATTTGAAACAATTTTTGATCATAACTATTCAAAAAAATTTAATTTTAAAATAATTCATAAGAATGGACTATTGGCTTCCCAAAAAGCTGCAAAACAATGCTCTAAGGGTTTCCATTAATTTTCAATTACATTTTTTCTATTCAATGTTATTCTTTTAAAAAATTGACCACTTGCCCAAGCCAGGGAAAATATTACCTCCCTCCCATGGGATATTTTTCTTGTCTACTTTTCAACTACACGCTCTAAATTTTTGGACAGATCCAAATATAAAAACTCAAAAAAAAACCATTATAATGACCACCCTGATGTACATACAATCGTACAGTTTTAAATGTTTGCATTGAACATTTTGGATACATTTCCAACATTTATAGTAATAAATTCATTGAAAAATATATTTTATTTATACAAAATATGCTTTGCCATGTTTGATGAATCAAGTACCAGATGTTTATTGTGCACAAGTTTTAGTCTTACTCTTTTACACCTACAATAATAGTTTTTCTGATATAAATCCACATTATCTACTTTGCAAAGACTTATATCATTAATTAACTTTAAATTAATTTACTCCCTCTATATTTATCGTACCGTGGCAGAATGGCGCCGTCGACCTTGCTTTGGTATAATACACTTTAATTTATCAGCCATGTAAGCTTCTTTGAACAATAAAAACAATAGTTTTCCCATGAAGTAAAGGTTAAAGATCTATTCATTTATTAAAAGAAGTTTAAAGTAGAAGACCCGATATATAATCATATCGTCAAAAGACTAATTAAGAACAATAATTGCTTAACTAGTTAATAATTGCATTAATATTATTTTAGCAAAACCTATGTACATACTATTATGTATAGAGTAAAGAGACCCATAATATATCATTTATCGTCAAAGAAACAGATCTCATCTCATCATTCACATGCTATTGTAAAAGAGGGTGTTTTTGTTTCCGCCGTTTAAAAAAAAATATCACTTTATCATCAGGTGTATGTACATATGTATTTTCTTTTGACATTTTTTATAAATTCAATAGTACCAAACTTGTATCTACACACTTTTGTCATATTTTGTGCCAATCTTTTTTGGTCATTGAGCATGGTTATGATATAATAATATAATTCATTACATTCCCTCTTAGAATTGGAAAAAAACACACTTAAGGTAAAAATTTCGAAAATATCTTAGAACAATTTCTTAATTTTGCTGCGAAAAACAAATTTTGGATATGCTTGCTCATTTTTTAAAGAAGCAACATTTTTGACAGTTCATTATTCTGTACTGGCCAAATGTCATAGTTAGTTCTGTTTGTTTACTTTATTGGGAGGAACGCCATTACCTTGGAATTTAAAGTTGTCTCAGAAATTACTTGTATTAAGACTTTAAATGCGTAATTTCAAGAACTTTTTATCAATATTAACAAAATTGTTAAGAAAAAAGATGATTTTGAAAAATATTAAAAAATAATCGTTGGGTAAAATTGCACAATTTTAAAGATTATTCCGAAATTGCGCGATTTCATTCTGTGAGAAATAAGTATTCACCCCGATTACTGTATAAGATAAGTGTTGCGTAGGAAATTAGACTATATTCTGACATTTTTATTATGAGTGAAATGTCAATTGAGCCTGATTCCCTCCGCCACCGCTCCTTCATTCATCAGATACTGTGATGGTGATCAAAATCACATGTTTTTATTTCAAAGTTCTACGAGTAAAAAACACACCCTTTTACTCCTTTTTGTCTGCACTTGTCATTAGCTAATCATGGGTTTGTGTGTTGACACTTTTTTTTTCTTAATTATTATCGTTTCTGCTCGACTGGATACAATTATTATTTTTACAATTTTGACCAACTGCATGTCAAAACTCTCTGTTTTTCGTATGTAAGAAGAATTTATTTGAAAAAAATTTAAATAACAAAAATAAAAACAGGAGGGAACATGAAGTGCTGCTGCAATGCAACTAGATGCAACAAAAACACAAGGGACGCCAAACAATGGAATAAAAATCTCTTGTTTTTTCTTCGTCCCTAGTCAGTTTTCACCTCATTGTCCCTCTAATGACCCTAACAGTGATACGTAAAAAAAAATAATCTACAGCAGCTGCAGATGTCATTATCAAAAGGTGGTTGTACAAAAAAAAAATGCAGCGATAAAATGCAATTCCTCTATTTCAAACTGCTGAGAGTTTAATGCTTCACTATTTTATAGATGGAAGTAGGGATTATAAAGAATAAAGTATTATACATTTTATTGGAAGTTAAAAAATAAGGGCTCATGTTTTTTACCTACCTCAACCTCAACATAACATCTAGGTGAAAGGTAATTAACCGTAGCCTGCATACAAATCATTTTTACAAGAAGTGCGTTATACAAGCAGCATTTTGTGTGATGGAAAAAGTGGTTTATAAGGGTGTTGAAATTGATTCAACGAAATTAAAGCTCAGTTGGCAGGTGGTGTGAATCAGAAGTGTGCCATCTGGTTTACGAGAATACTGGGGATAGATATTGAGACATTGAGATATTCAGGGTATTCATGCAACAGCGTATAGTTGTCGTCCTAAAATTCTAAACTGCGTAAATCTGTCAAATTTTCCATGCAAATTGTGACAATTAAAATGAAATCTTAAACCTTACTACAATATCCTTATTGTTATCAATTAGTAGGAATTACTTATATTCACGTATTTCTTTTATTTTGAGATTTGGAAGTAGAATGCAGGAATGGAAACTTAACGAATCTGTCAACGATAAAATGTACAGCTGTAATTTTGATGAGATTAATACCGTTTTCGTTTGGTAATCCACAAGAAGTCGCCAGAACTCTCCCACCCAAATCCATAATCGATTTTATCTTCTGTTAAGAACAACTACACTTTATATTGGAAGGGTTTGGAATGTAGACCAGATGAAAACACTATAGCAGATGAAAAGTTGTAAAAAAGTACGAATAAAAGCCAATTTTTTAACCATCAATTAAAAATTTAGTTAGATGTCAGTTTTTTCCCAATTCTATAGAATATATTCTACGTGATGTTTAACTGACTATTAAAAAATTGACTCTTAAAAAAAGTTTGTGCCTATTATATGGACAGTCCGTAACATTTGGATAGCCTCACTTATATTTTTATAAAAGTCAATTGCTTTTGGCATATTCTTAAACGGAAACATATGGAATTAAATATTGAGTCAAAAGATGAGACAGTCTTCCTAAGATTAAGTTAAATTTTTTATTTGATTTATTAAAGCTGGTGGAGATATTTAAGCTTATTTGGTTTACTTTCACTAAAATTAACGTGTTTTTTGTAACATTAGAATAGCTTTTGGCACTTGGCTTTTTTGCCATTTAGAATGAAAATTTGCTTGTTTTATAAATGAAAATATATTGGAGAATGGTAAGACCATGATTATTGGTAGTTTTTAAATTTTATTTTTTAAAAAAAGCAGGAAAAAATCGCTAACTACACCAAAATTCGGAAAAATTGAGTTCTAAACTCATCGCTTTCAAGCTCGTAAAATGTATTGGAAACCCAAAATTGGTTATAAATCAATTGAAAGATCTGTTGTCATATAGAATGGTTGCGCGTCCGCTATTCTATCATACCAGGCAAGCGGAAAATCTGAAGTCAAACGACCAACTATACTGACTATCTGAACAAGGCATGATGGAAAACTGTGTTAAAAGTGAGCTAAATAGCTATAAGCAGGGTTATTAAAAGTGTTGAGCACCTTGAGAGCCTAAACTTAACGAAAGTTATCGAAAAACCTTCCATTTACCAGTATGCTTATTCTACATCTTCTTAATTTACATCATACCACATTGGATGAAATACTGATACCAGCATCCTACTCAGGAATTTTGCAAAAAATATTTTTCAGGGGAACAAAAGTTTAACTTTTGGAGAAAGAAAGGCAAAACACTGTTGTCACTAGTTAAGAAAGGAAAAGTTGATTTTATATTCCCATCATCAAAGCTAAGAGAGACAAGTTATGGTATTCGGGTCATTCTCTCCTTATAGCATAATCAGTTTAGTTTTCTTTAACTGTAAAATGATAACGAGATTCTATAATACCATTTTGGAAACATCCTTGCGACAGTTTAAGGATATTTCCGAACACCTGCCGATTAATTTTTCAGCAGAATAATGGTACGATTCATACAGCAGGAGTAATTTTAATCTTTTTTTGGAAATCAAAACTGGACAGTAACTCTCCTTTGTCTTTTTTCTATTACTCTTTAAATTTGAGGATCATTAAAAATGTAATGGGTTGGCTTAGAAGATGGGAAGTAGTTTTTGAGTAAATAAGAGCCAAATCATTTCATCGAAGCTATTAAAATCTGTGTAAAACTCTTTAAAGACTCGCATTTTTTGAGGTAACTTAAAAATAATAAAAGCAATAAATAGCACTAATAAAATTTGTCCAACTGCAAAAATAAATAAAAAGTGTTTTCTTTCAAAAATAATCGATAAGTTAGTATTTTAATGGCAATAAACACTGTGAGGCTAATGTTACAAAAAAAAAAACGTTAATTTTAGTGGCAGTAAGCAAAATTAGCTTAGAAAACTCCACAAGCTTGTAGAAATCAGTTAAAATTGAACCTTAACTTGGTAAGGCTATCTCATATTGTGATTCAATACACAATTCCGTATGTTTACATAAAAAAAGTACCAAAAACAGTTAATTTTAATAATAAATATAAGTGAGGCTATCCAAATGTATGTACAAGTTTTGATTTTTCAAGTTTAATCTTATGGATGAATTTAAATATTTAAAAATGTGTTAAAATAAATGGATTTTTGTTATACAACTCACAACAAAAACATATAAATGTTAAAAAAAGCCAAGTTCTAATATGTACAAACACTTTGCGTAAAAAGTCAGCTACAAAAAGTTATTTTATGAGATGAGTATCAAATATCTTAAGTATGTACATAGATATATATCAAAACACTTCTAAATTAGGACAGAAATTTGGTGAGTTAACTTGTCAAGTTTTAAGAATTTTGATCGATGCCACGCCCCTGGGCGGAAAACTATAAATTTTTTACTTTATTCTTGTACACACTTCAAACCCTACCGTTCTACCAATTTGTATAGTTCTACAACAATCGAAAAGGCTCCATATTTAAGAAAGTGGGTAGATGCCACCTGAAGAGAAAATTTGAGATTTCCAATTTTTTTATTTCAAGCCCTACCGTTTCACCCATCGTTCTACAGCAGTCGAAGATGCTGAATGGACTTTTAACCCTAGTGCTTTACCAATTTTCACCGCTCTACAACAACCGCAAGTGTTTCATACAATTTGTATGAATTTTCGAGAAAATGGGTGGATGCCACGCCCCTGACCACACCCCAAGACCTACCGTTGTGTGAAATTTCAAGGTTCTATACGGTGTCGGGAAGTGCTCAATAATTTTGATGATCTGTCAGTGAGTCTGTCAGGCAGTTACGGGTTTGCAATATTTAAAGTCCTATATCTTGGGAATTACTAATGCTAAGGACTCGAAATTTTTAGAGCCACCTGTGTTTCTTCAGCTTAGCAAATATTGTTAATTTAAATTTTCTGACTTTATTGGTACTGAAGTTACAAGAGATTCGAAAATCGCCTAAGCTTGTTCCTGTTTAAAGGGTGTAGTGCCGCAAACTTGGCTTGATTGCACTTCACAATTGAGCATAATTTTTTTAATTTTTATATGATATCTGACTTATCTGACGTTGACAGAATGGATTTAAATAAATGAATGGTATATAGATACACATCTATATTTTGCTATTTGATAAAGAGCCCTATAGTTAACGACGAATATGTTGTCAAAGTCTAAAGTGACAGCTATCATTTTGTAGCAACTGTCAGATAATCTTTTATCTTTAGTGAATTTGTGCTTGATTTTGATACTACTTTTAAAGAGGTTTCTTTTTATATAAAACATTGAAATACAATTTTCATAATTTTTTCAGATTTTTATTTCACCCCCTTCGTCTCCCTCTTTTCACTTTAAGTTACTAATAATGGGCTTAGGAAAATATCAAAGTGTATAGTTTGGATTGGACGAGAAAAATATCGTACTTCAACTTCATTACTTTTTGTTAATAATGGACCGTTTTCAATACAAAGGCATATTTTAGTCTGCAACTCTTCCGTACGTTGGCGCTGGTAAAAAAAAAACAAACCCTATATTGTGTCATACGTAGAATGCTCTTATAATCTTCATTTACATATGCCGCATTGAGAATTATAGTTTTGTAACTTGAAAAAACTAAGTTGTGAAAGATCTTCAAATTTGCAAGGATCAGGTCTATGCTCGTGCTAATAGTGACTGCCAAACTCGCCCGTAAAGTGCATAAGTTTCGTTCTTAGGTACATTGAACTTGTTTTGGATAACATTTCTTATTAAAAATGTCTGTCATATTAAACAAGCAATTTCCTATACAATACACACATAGATATGTCTTCTAATTGGAAACCGATTGTAATGATAAATTAGTCTTTTCCTGTTTCCGTTGAAACGCCTTTACTAAGCTGAGCATAATCAAGAATTAATTAACTCGTATTCCCAGAGATATGCGGTACATATGCGATATATAATATACCTACTAAAATACATATGTAGCTATCCTTAAAATTGCTCAAAATGATATAAAAAAAACATTATGAACTGTATTGTACATATGTTTGGATAATCTTATACGATTTTTCTCTCCCCTCACATTAATATTTTCATCCCAGTCCCACTATCCCTAAAATACTCTGATCAAAATAAATTGGCTGTTGATTTTACTATTAAAAAAGAGCATCAATCGAAAACAAATTTAAAAACATCCATTTGTTTGTATGAAATTAATTAATTGGCGGGTCACATCATTGACACACAGAATATAGCCACTGAGTACCAGCATATTCATTCAGGGTGCACTCCATCTGATTCTTATATTTAAATATGAATCATCAATGACAACATAACAGCAACCAATCCACCCATTACCGTATGCATCATCAGACTTTATATGTATATCTCGAATCGAGTTCTAACTCTGAAAGAGTATGCATCATCATCATCATAGATTCAAGGCTTTGTAGAATAAAGTGGCCACATGGTGGTGCGGTGGCGTCAAACATGTTTCCCCACTTCACACCATTGTGCATCTTCAATTTCATAAAAATCTGTTGCATTATTGTAAAATATTATTTTTTGTTTCCTTATTTTGGTTGCCATATAATTCTCATATGGCACAAAGCTGATGTGATGTGTCTGTGACTGGAAGAGCAAATAGAGAGTTACCACATTTGTGTAATTGAATAGAAGTGTATTCTATTTATCTACGAATAGATTTTGGTATACCTCGGAAAATAAGCCGAATTTGACAATTTTACACTTAAAATTTTTTGTTCAAAATTAAATTCTCTATCGAAATGGATGATTTTATAGGAAGAAAATTTAACAAAAAATCAACAATAAAAAATAGAAAAATCAAAGACTGCTACATTTTTACTTAAAGTGCTATAATCACAATCAATGTCAAATTTTTTTTGTTTGGTTGTTTTTGTTAATTTTCCGGCTTGAATTGTTTACAAAATTTTTTAAACCATCCATTTCAATTGAAAATTTAATTTTAAACAAAAAGTAAAATTGTCAAATTCGGCCTTGTTTCCGAGTAATACTAAAAATATTGAAAAATGGCCAGTGTCAACATTCTCTCAGAAACTCATGTGTGAATTTAGTAGCATTTTCAGTTTTAAGGACAAAAAGACATATTCAATAATAAAATCCTTTGCACGTTATTGTTCCATTTTAAAAGGTATATTCAACAGCCTAGAAACTAATAAATAAATTTTAAGAAGCTAACGCAAAGTCAATCTGATCTTGAAACTAATGCAACGTCACTTTGACATTTGTAAAAATACAAAGGTATGTTTGCTTTGATGTGGTGCACAATCTGTCAACATCCAATGAAAAGTGTTTAAAATTTCAGAAAAGTTACTAAAATACTAATAGGGTTTTCTTTTGGTAACAAAATTGATTTTTTTGCCCTTCCAATTTGTCAAAACACAGATTTTGACAGTAAAAGCCTTCCAATTGTGAAAAAATCTATTTTTCGAATCGAAAATCAAACTTGCAGATCTGGATTTATAAATGAATTTTTTCACACTTGGCTTTTAAAAATTCCTCACATGAATATTAACCAATTTCTCTTCTTTAATTTTGTTTCAAATTATTTGAAATGATAATGCAGAAGCAAGTTTCTCCTCCATAAAATCGGATTATCATCCTGACAAATTTTTTTTGCTCATACAAGATCCGGATGAATATTAACTTAAACTCAATTTTTTTGTGAGTTTGATTCCGAGCATGTTTTAAACACCTTTTTAACTCAAAGCGTTTTCTGAGCTTGAACTGAATACTAAGATGTCGCACCATATGACCTTTCAAATACTTGTGTTTAGCATTTAACTCTGTCTGTCAGTAATTTTATCCTTAGCTCATAGAGTGCACTCTGAACACGCTCGGAATGAAAAAAGAAAAAAAAGGGGCTCTGAGCTAAAAAAGAAACACTAATTTCTATTTGACAACTAAGAATCTGATCGAATCTAAAAACGAAAAACGCCTTATGTTAAACAACTCTCCTAAAGAATATGTTCAAACTTATATTGTTTTTCCTAGATTTTGCTTTTTAATGTCATTCTAACTCACCTATTTCTTTGATAGATTAAATAGATCCATAGTTCTGTCAAAGTTTATTATACAAAAATAATTAGCAGAAGTTTGGACTAAAAATTATAAAAACTCAAAGTCAGACCTATAATAGATAAGTAAAAATTCTATCTTGTTTTTAGTTTTTGGCATTGTTAAGACTTTAATACTACATTTTCAATAAACACATATCTGAGATTAAATAAGATTAACCTCGAATCTTCTTCAAATCTCGAAGATTAACCATACAAATTTATTTCGTAAATTTTGAAGATTAGAAATAAATCTTTTGAATTATAGGGCAAATACTTTTACAAATCAAACAAACCTTCATACAAGAAACATTCTTTCTCTTTTCCACTTCATAAGAAAAAATGAAACACCATTTGCATTTTTAAAGGTGCTGTCAAAATAAATCTTTTTTACATCTTCTTGTTCGGTGAAAACACCAAAATGATTTATTAAATCTGAGCTGAGAACTTTGTTAGAAATATGGCATAAAGCCTAGTAAGCTGATCGAGCAAAGACAATTTTTATCTCTTCATTTTTTTTTTGTCTCAAGACAAATTCTGGAGGTGTAGAGATAAAAACTAAAGTCAAATGAGAACAGTGGCGGGCGAAGCTAGAAATTAAAAAAAAAATCCTTCAATTCACATAAATTACCAAATATTAAATACAGAAATTAGTTTTTTTCACAGCACTTGAAGAGCAAAAAAAATTGATCAGTTCTAAACTTTCTCTGGAAAAGGGCGATTTTAGGGCAGTTCGGTAACATTCGGATCAAAATAAGCTTTTTCCATCAAAATATAGTTTGCCCCCCATCAACTGTCAAATTATGTTGATAGATGGATTAAGAAACTTCTGAAAATTCCCCAATTTTTAAGGTTTTCTTACTTCGCCGGAAAAAAGTAATTCTAGGGCAATTGGTTGACATTTGGATAAAAATAAACTTTTTTTTTCAAAATATAGCTTGTCTAACACCAGTCAAGCCATCAACTGTCAGACTGTATTGAACTATGACTACGACGTCGATGGATTAAAAAATCTCTAAAAACTCCAAAATTTTTAAAGTTTGTTACTTCTCGGGAAAAGGTGATTTTAGGGCAATTGGTTGACATTTAGATCAGAATTAACTTTTTCCGTCAAAATAAATCAGTTTGCTGGCTCCATCTCGGTTCAAACCAGTTTGGAAATCAGTTTAAGTTTTTTATTGAAAAACAAAATTTTCCTAATTCTGTATGTGGCCCTTTTGTACCCTTCCGCATTAGCTACGCCACTGACTGATTTAAAACAGCTGTTCTATTTATTCTCTTCCTATTCTTATGTCATCATTTTCCTTATGCATTTTATATTTTATTTAAGTCGTGCATTCTCACAACGTCTAAATAATGGAATAAATGAAACAGGGAGATGATTTTAGTTTATAAAAAGCGAATGATACATAAAACGTCACAATTCATTCTTTTTCCGCGCAAAATTAAGTGGAAACTTTCTTTTATCTTTTTGCGTGCAGCGGTTAAAACTGTCAAATTTTGTGCTAGAGCTGCATACTGCTTGAAACAAAAATCGGAGATAAAATTTGCCTGGGAAAAATTTTATATGGGAGATAGATTTTGTCTCGATCTGCGTACTAGGCTTAACAGTCGTATTTGTTAGATTTTCCTATAACATATTTGGGTAGTTGCACAGGTAGTCAGCTTCAATTCCTAAATAGCTAAGGCATCTCGGTATTTATAAACAATTTCCAACAGTTGTCCAAATACGACCTCATTTATTCAGTGACATGCCTGGTTCTGTTCATTTTTGAATGAATTAATTAATTTCAATAGGTTTTTGGGCACTTTCAATAAGATTTTAATTCATTTCAAAACTGAAAAATTAGAAATCAAAAAATATTTGTCGGACGAGTCTACTTTATAAAAAAAAATTTGGTCAACAAACTCAGTGGCTAAGTTAGCCACAAGGTGCAAAATGTTTATAAATAAAATTTTCGAGTTGGACAAGTGTCTAAAGTTGAATATTGCTTAGAATGAGTTTATAAATATCACTGTTAACTGTTTTGCCTTAAAAGAATTATTTAAAAATTTCCAGTGGCAACCCTGAATAATATGATTTTTTTATAAAGTAAAAACTCTTTGGTGTTTCAAAAGTCTGCCTATAGTATAGCTCAAAGCTGGGAAAAAATAAAACGGAATAAATCCAACATCCCCAACATGACGATGCGTATGCAATGGGGGAAAAAGTATTATAAAAACAAAAATCGCATTATAAAATCATGCGAGGGGACACGAGAACACCATAAAAAGATACGAAGATGAGAAGATCTCTCTTCTCTGGCATTTCCCCTCTGTTCTTTCGAACTTACTTCAATGGCATATACCTACCAGTGAAGTCAAAGTAAAATTACTGCTTGATATTATAGTTTAATGCTACATAAGTGGAGAAGGCATATGCCATACTATAGCATTAGGATGCTGTGAATGGGGTTTATTGTTTTGAGGCAGCACTATTCAATTAAACCATCTGAGTTTAATTTAATTGAAAAACAGATCATGCATTTCCGTCTCGTCCGTGCGTGACAAGAAGAAGGGTAGATGCTGGAAGAAGGGGTTGGTGCGGAATCAGATCCATCTATGAATATGGTCAACGTATATAAAACAGAACATAGAAATATTTAGATGGTTAGGAAATTATTACCATGGGTGACAGTAAAACGAATGATATTATTCGGCTAATTGCGCAAGTAGGGTAATTTTGTCATGTCATGTATGCATAAATGAAAACAAAACGTTTATATTATTACAGTCCATATAATTGTACATATATACACTCTTTTATGTGCTAACTTGGGGCTTGGCTTAGTGGTAGGTAAGTGTTTTGGCTTTATCAATGGCGGAGTAATGCAGTTTTAAAGGAAGTGACCAATTCATAAAAATGAGAAAATACTCATAATCTCTTTTTTATTAAAAAGAACTAGGATCTTTAGCTCATTCTATATTCTTCTTCTACCAGTCTGGATTTTGGTGAAACCAGTCGCCCGTTTTAACGGTCTCAGGGTACCTCCCTCCCTTGTAAACATTTATTTTTGGCTTCAGTATTGACAACATCTTTAAAATAGTTGGCAATACAAAGTCTATGGCAAAGAGGTCTCGCACACTTTATCAGGTGCTATAATAAGTATAACAGTACGAATCATGAACATAAAATCTTTTGTGCATTCGTTTTTTGGTGGCTGCCAGCAACCTTTGACCCAACCTCACAATAGGCGTTTTTCTTTTTTAGTACAGAGCAGAGTATGAACTGTCAAAAAAATGGTCTCATTTTCAGCTCTGAGCGTTCAGAGCTAAAAATTTGTGTTTCTTTTTTCGTTCAGAGTGTGTTTAAAGATTGTTCAGAGTGCGCTCTATTAGACAGCTTGTACTCAGGTGTGTTTCAAGAATAATTCACAGCGCTCAGAACACGTTTGGTTCAGAACATGCTCGACATCCTCGGACTCCGTTCAGAGCTCCATTCTGAATTAAAAAAAGAAAAACACGTCATACCTAACATTATATTTCTTTTTTGAATAAAATAAATTGAGACTAGTTTCGTTATGAAAATATTTTCTCGTCAACGTCTTCATCAAAAGACCGATTTTTTTGCCAAAACGCTTTCTAAGACAATTGAATTTCAATTGAGTTCACAAACCCATTTATTGCTTTCATAAATGAATTTCTTTAAAACCTAGAAAAAATGTGACGAAATATATTTCCGCTTGATCTTAAGTGTAGACAACATAAGAAAAATGAGAAAATGAATCACTTACAAAATTCTTTTCTCTAAGCTTCTACACCACTGAATCAATTCACATTCCTTTTTAAATCTAAATTCTTCCACGATTTTGAAATAAAATAGGAAGGTATAAAAATATAAATATTTTATAGATGTTAAATTATTTTTGTCGCAAAATGATTTATTACTTTTTTTCACATCGTACAATTCTTTGAACTCAAATAACTAATATGCAAAACATGTTGTTAACCTGAAAATGATAATCTCATGTTTTTGATGCTGAACATCTTACAGCAGTTCCGGCAGCGACGATAAACAATACAACTTCGCACACGTGACTGTCCTGA
Source organism: Dasysyrphus albostriatus (assembly GCA_946251815.1). NCBI lineage: Eukaryota > Metazoa > Arthropoda > Insecta > Diptera > Syrphidae > Dasysyrphus > Dasysyrphus albostriatus. Next base: position 53,139,363 of record OX276336.1, read on the forward strand.
TATTATGGTATGTGCTATGTATGTCAAAAACATTGACAGTTGCCATTTTAACGTTAATTTTATTTGGCATATAGTATCGCAAAAATAGCTTCTTTTTTTTAAATGTCAGATGCATCTACACACAACCTACACTAGTAATGACATTTTCAAATAATAACATTTTGCAATCGTCATCAAATTTTAATGTTAAAAACGTAAACTCTTGATAACAATATAATGTATGTATGTATAGATATTGTGTTCTGGAAAACAGATTTATCCTAATAATTTGGGGGATTATAGAATTTGCATTTTATTAAGAAAAAGATATTTTAGTCTCTATTAGTCACGTTGACGTAGTACATATTTGTAGTTCCTTTTATTAAAAAAATGTCAAGTTGTAATAGTCTACGAAGTGCTGCCGGCCGTATGAAATTAAACAAAGAGAAATAGAGGGCGCACGTTTAGTGCTCGATTTTATCAAGTTTTTTTATCGCTTTTCTGTCATACATAAAAAGCTCCAGGTTGAAGTTTACGTTAAAACGTCTGACAGCTGTCAGATGAATGCATTTGACATTTTTGGTTGGAAATAAATCATTTTAAATGGCAATTCATGTTGAGATGGTTGTAGGTAAATGCTTTGTTCCTATTAAAATGAAATCCGGAATTTCGGTTGAAGACTTTTGATATTTTAATTTGATGGAAATTTCAATGAAAACTCTGGTTTTGAAATCTCAATTATTTTCAACTGAAATATTAGATTTCGGTTTGGTGGAAACATATTAAAGGTGTTTGCAAGAATCGTGGGTATTTTAAATAGAAAAAATAAAAATATGAGTGTATGACCACTTCCAATAAGTCATACTTACTCATAATGTATTGAATAGCTTCAGTTCGTACTGAATTTATTCACTATAAGAATCATTTTTTTTATGAACATAACATACAAAGAAATTGGAAACACTTTTCCAGTGACAATGAATTTGACAGCTGACATTAAGAGCTTGATTACACGATTCGTGTTTTCGTTCGTTTCATTTTTCGTCTTTTTGACCTTCGTGATTACACACAACCAAAAAAGTCCATTCGTTTTTCTGACGTTCAAAAAATATGAGGTTCATTTATTGGGAAGTAGTCAGTAATAATAATTAAAAATCACTTCTTTTTCAATCTTATATCTATTTAATCAAGAAAAACAATTTTTAAGCTCATAAATAAAAGTTTATAAGCATCCCCCGCCTCTACTCGATTGTCAAATCATAGACGTCAAAGTTCAACCAGAAAATATCTTAAAAATTTTCATACGTACTTTCTTTTTTTCATTCCCCCAACATTTCTACACCCCTCACCCAATGTGTCAAAAAGACGAAACTCGAAACGTCCGAAAAAACGAGTCGTGTAATCAGGCTCCAAAGTTAGCTATTTCACAATGACTCAACTTAAAACTTAAACTACATTTCCATTTTCCACCGAAGACTAAACCGAGATTTTATATGATTTACCTTTCTTCAAATCTCGAAGATTTACCATAAAAATTTATTTCATAAATCTAAAAGATCAGAAATAAATCTTGTTAAAACTTCCTTAGACAAATAGTTTTACAAATCGAACAAACCTATTCTTACATGAAATTAAAGGGTTCATTCGAGGCTGGATTAAGTTCTTCAATGTTTGTTTGACACAAATGAAAAGCATTCTGACTGTGTTTATTTATTCTTTGTGGAATTGGAAAAGAAAAGATAGAATAGACGAAATATTTATCCAGAATGGAATAATAAAGAAGCAAAAGTGGGCAAAAAGAATAGCAACTAATTGTTTGTTGATATGTCAAAACAATTGAGTACCTAAAAATTATGTATTTTCTTAAGGACCAGTGGTACAAACGTGGTTCAAATTTGATTTGTGGTTCAAAAATATTTATTAGATGATTTCAGCGGAATTACACAGGTTTAACGATGGTTCAAGTTTCAAGTATGTTATGGAATGAAATATGTTAAGGAATGAGATATCTTTGAACCTCAGTAAGTTTGCTGAAGTCAGTGAGTTAAAATTACTGAACCACGAGTTAAATATTTGTACAACTGGCCCTAACTGTTTATTACTTTTTTAACTGTTTATTATTAAAATTAGGGATGGTGGTTATTCCAAATTAACCGGGCTTCGGTTGTTCCGGTTACTTCGCTTCTGCTTTTACCTGACCGTTTTAACATGATAAAAAAAGCGGATTCCTTAATAACAGGGTTCCAGTTTTTTAAAAAAATTTAAATTTTTTTTATTTGTTTCAGAAAAAGTTCATGTCAAATAATATAAACATGCATGTTTGTACCTACATAAGCTTTTTTTCAGAAAAGAAATTAATTTAGTCAAAGTTTTGCATTACTGATATATTAAAATAAAATTATGATTTTCGAATAAAAGCAAGGAATATCTAAATAACATAAAATTATTGAAGAGCAGCAATATGCAACAGCAGTAACAAATATTACTAACAAGCAGTTTGGCCCATCCGTATAGGATAGTTAACATTGTTTGTTATCTTTTTTCCAAAAAAAAAAGTGTAAAAACCTGTATGTGTTGAAATTTCTGTCAAATTTTCACAATTTGCTGTCAGAAACCATAGAAAAAAAAAACAAGTTTGGGAAACTTGGTGAAAATTTCACGTTACCAAACAGGCATATTTTGAAAAGAGTGGAAAATTCTAATAGAGTTGGGGAAATTTGAAAAAAGTTAACAAACGCATTGAAATTGGAAAAAAAAAGTTAGGAAACGCATTGAACCATGAACTGCACCATGTTTAGAAACGTCATTTTTGTGTAAAAATGGCGTTTCCACTTTGTCATGATTTCAAAAGATCTAACCCACTTTTTTTTCGGGAAATAAAATTATTGTTCATCATAAAATTCAGTCCACTAATTTTTCAATTCTATTCATACGGCTTGCGGCTATTGGTTTGCTTTGATAACAATCGTGACAGCATTATTATTTATGTAATGTTCTTTTTTTTAATTTCTTTTGTTCTTCTATTTGAAAACAAAAGTATAAATTGGAATATGCAGATCTTGTAAGAAAATTGAATATACTGGATTTTTTTTTTTTTTTTTTTTTTTTGAAAACCTACTTCGAAAAATTTTCCAATTAGTGGCAACGCCGCTGTGTTAGAAACTGACCACCACGATCTTTGACAATAGTTGTAACACTTCGTGTTTACAGAAATTTGTGTCTGGAATTCGCAAGTTTTCCAAGGTAGGAGAAATTATTTGCTCTCTTAGCATATTGCGCTCTCTCGATGCAACTTTTTTGAGTTAACAAACAGAAATTTGTGAAAATTTGCAAGGAATTTCATGGCAACAAACAAACAGATCTATAATAACGACAAGATGGAAACTTTTTCAAAAGTCACCTACATACGTATTTACTTGAAGGTAGTGTAGGTGTTCGACATCAAAAAGCGCAATTTGGCGAAGTGTGTGTAGTAGAAAACGATATCACCTCTATATAAGGTGTGTTTTTAAACGTGAAATTTCTTACAAATTTTCACTATTTGTTGTCAGAAACCATAGAAAAAAAGCCATGTTTGGGAAATTTGGTGAAAATTTCACGTTAACAAACAGGCATATAGTATAAAAGTGGTTAATAACGTGACAGGTTGCACACAAACGCAAGGTCTTATGAGATATTAAGAACTTTTTTCAAAGACGTTTTCTAATTTTTTTTATTTTAGTAGTGATAAATGTTAAAGCCCGTTTTTTTTAACCTTGTTATTGGATTTTACAAAAAAAAATAGCTTTAACCGAGACAAAAAAGTCCCCGATGAAAACCGGTTTTAACCGTCCGGTTTTTCCTTCTATCCTTAACTAAAATACAAAGTGAATAAAAAATAACATTAGAAGCTTACAAATGACGTGTGGTAAGACGTTTTGTTTTGTATTTTTTGTTGATTTTAAGTTAATAATACCAGTCTGAACTGACCGTAATAAGAACACAAATTTTTTATTCTAGCATCACATGGAATAAAAAGAATGCATTTCAAATGTTCCAGAATTCATAAAGAAACAACAAAACTGTAAATACGGAGTGTTTAGTTTGATGAAAGAAACGCCAAATACTCATTCCAATTATTCTGAAACATTCTCTAACTCAATTCTACCTCATAGATGCGTTTTTTAACGTGACATTTCTTGCACATTTTCATAAATTTTCACAAAATGTTGTCAGGCACCATAAGAAGAAAAACCTAAGTTTGGGAAACTTTGTGAAAATTTCAAGTTACCAAACATGTTTATTTTGAAAAGTGCTGCCAAAGTTTATAATATATTTTTATGTGATGAAAACATGGCTATCCCAGCATCGAATTTGATCATTTGAACTTAAGAAACAACTGCTTGGCTCAACATGTTGGAATCTGTTTAGATTGTGTATTTTCACTACACCATGACTACAGATCCATGGTGTAATCGGTGAGGTGGAAAGGGAGAGGTCGGTCAAAAAGAAAATATAAAAATTTGAGTGAGCAGAAATGTACCAATACCAAAATGGTACATTTTATTCCATTTTGTTCATTTCAGCTAGTGCGTTCACCAGAAAGGTTCCTCTAGTAACTTTGCAATTTCTGCGGACTGTGACTCAAAACGAATAAACTGTTGTAGGAGCTTCCGTCAATTTTGGTATGTAGTTTGCATTTGAAAAAGTATTTTTGACACAGATGACGTTTTCGAAAATGATCAAAAAATTTTCTGTAAAATTGTCTTAAACGCAAACTGCAACAGGCTTTTATTCGAAAACGTAAATACGATTTTTTTTGCATTAGCATTTTAGCATATTCTTAGTTTTTGTTTAAGCTTTTGCTTGACAAAACTGGAGCTTATATACTAAAGTTTCAATGTGATAAAGTTTAGATTTGCCTAGAAATAGCTTAAACAATATCAATAAACATGCTCAATTGTGTTTATAGTGCGTAAAATGACGATCGTTTGCGGTCAAACTTTGATAAAAATATTTCTGAGAATGAAATAATCAAGCGTTGGTAAGATCGATGATTTCAACACACCCCATATCAGCTGAATTTTTCATTAGAATTATTAGTATGTATGAACCTAATTAAACACATATTTGTTTTATGTCACATTTACACGAATGACAAATTGGCATAATTCTGGAAGTAACATATCTGTTAAAAATACTTCGGTAAAAGAATGGACAAACTCATTCTTTTGTTCATTATACTGGCTGTTTTCCAGTCGTGTAAATTTGAAATTTGCGCAAAATACCGGTAATTTTTCAATTTTGCGGCATGTTTTCCAGCACTGATATTTTTACTATTTTGTTGGTTCGTTCCCAACTATCAAACCATATAGCATTTCACATAAGCTGCGAATAACGAACTACGAATTGCAAATGGTCGCAAATTTTGACATTTCTTTCACATGAGTGGTTGTCAACAGATGTAAATTGTCAAAAATTTGCCAAGCAAATTTTTCATTCGCAGATTTGTGGAATGCATCCTGATGTTGTGGATTGTGAATAAGTATTTGACAATTCACAAAAAATATATCGTTGTTTGCGTAGAAAATATAAAAGGGCTAAATTTAAAAATTTAAACAAATTTTAGGCTTTGTTTATTTTTAAAAGTTGTAGATAGGAACGTTTACTCAGTTTGTCGAAAAGTAAAAACATAAATTTGTTGATATTTGAGAGTGGAATTATCTAAATTTGTTCGCATTCGCAGTTCGCGGCTCATGTGTAAGGCACTTAGACTGGCAAATTCCATCAATCAACAGTTACGATTTTAACGGATTAGAAAACCTCTGATAAAAAAGAAATTTCAGCAGGTATTTTCATGTTGATTATGGAATTCGCAAAACTGATGCATTCACTGTGAAACACAATTCGCTTCCTTTTTCACGGCGAATCAGTAGATAAAATAGAGAGCGCAGTACTGCGACTGCGAGTTCAGTATTACATGATAATTTTATTGCTCCAAAAAAGAGCGATTTTGTTGCTTATAGTTTTTTTTTTTTAAATGGAGCTAACTCATTATTTATTTATCTTTAAATTCCCTAGAAGTACGGGTATGATATCGATGATTTTATAAAAAGAGTTTGTCTGCCTGGTGCACATTCCCGAAGCGCTGGGTCCCGTTTCTCTAGATTTCTAGGTACATGTCTTTCTTCGGAAAAGACTAAATTTTTTGCTCTGAAACAAGGCATTTCATTTAATGTTGGATTATGAGTTCTTAAACAATTAGAAAAACTAAGCTTGGTATTGTGGGACATATTGCGAAATATTCATAGGTAGTGAAAATGAAAAACGGCCAAAATAAAATTTTGCAAAATGATCCCTATTTGTAGTTTTCTTATTTTATATTTGTTTTACATCAAACAGCATATTCCTTGTTTATGATTTGACAATGGATTCGAACACGATTTAAGCAGACAAATATTAACATTGGCAACTCTCAATTATAACTCGTGCAAGTTATTTTAAATTCTTAACATTTCAAGACATATTATGCAGACAGACGCCTTATGCTTAAATAGTTATCATTAAAAAAAAGAAAAGAAAATTGCGATTTTATTGAAACCCCCCTACATGGTATTTAATTTTAGAAAAAATTAACCTAAGCCTCATCAGATTTTTCACACTCATTCTTATTCCAGAGCATGAGTAGAGTACGATGAAGAGTCAATTCAAAAGTTGAAGCTGAGCTACTTTAAAGCAGTGGAGGTCTCATTTTTGTTATTTTATTTTTGTTTCGGAATATTTGCAGGGCTGCTGCTACATTGGAAATTAATATGCGAGACGTTTGACTCACCGGTGATATTTTTATTTTAAGTGTCCCCCAAGTGTCCGTGAGTCATACATATGTTTAAAAAACCAGGAATTGAAACGTTGCTCATTGTTGTTGTGATGATGATAGTAAAGTGTGAAATTTTGTACACTGTTAAGCTAAGCATTTGATGGAAGTTTCGTCTTGAATTAAGGTCAACGATTTGGCATGGCGCTGAATTAATGAATGATCTTTTTCGTTAATTAATCATCTGTTTCTAAAAATGACATAGAATGTTTGTAATAAATTAAAGTTGGGTATTGTTTAAGGCTCTAAATTATCATGAAATCATTTTCTGAATACAGTTAATGTATTGTGTTTATACTTTTCATATATGTATGGAGGTACAGAATTTTGTGAATCATCTCTGAAAAAATTCTAAGCGATGCTTGTCGAAAATCTATTGAAATCAAAGCCCGATACTATGGAAGGAGTTCCACCATCTCGATTTTGATAGTGCAAAGGTAATTACGACTTCCTTAGGGTTGCACTTTGATTTCAATAGATTTTTGACACCTGAATCTCCTCCACTACAAAACGCCTTCTGATATGTCCTCAGGGTTTAATGTATTTACAAGATTAAGTAACTTTAACTCAGAGCAAACTCAGCACTGATAAACTGGCCTCTATTATTTAATATGTAGTTTGAATGGCAAGAGATCATCTTAGGCAAAACCACTCCTTCTAAAGATTATGGATACTTAACCCTTTGTTGCACTCACATTATCAACTATACATTTGAATTCTCATCAGTTATTGACAAACTATGTATCTGTGTAAAGTCATGCTCTTAATTGTACCTGTTTATATTTAAGAGTATGTATGTAGATATTTCCCTCCATTTCAAAATTCAAATATTTGTTGTTTGACTCTTTTTAAACACTTGAAAGATGTTTCTCCAAACAAAACAATCGAGAAAAACAACGTTAAATTATATCCATTTGAAGAAAACAAACATCGATCCAGGAATGCATTCACTTTTTAGTAAAAATGTCAATCTTATGAATAATTCATTACAAACTGATGATAATTACATACAAACATGATTGAACACATGCCCCATTGTGACGCAGTGTAATCTGAGAAAAAAAATGAGTAATTTTGTACAATTGTTTGAACACTTGATGTATGTAGTTGGCGCGTACGATAAAAATTGCAAAATCAAACAGTAGTTGTATTTCCTGAAAGTAAGAGAAACTACATAAAAATACATGAACCTACAGCTACAGTTTAGTTAATAATAAAAACTAAAACTGGAATTTAGTTTCAAAGCTTATTCTTTCAAAGATTTATAAATGTAGTTTGAATTAATTTCAACTATTCCAATCAAATACTCAGCTGTAAAACTTTAAGTGTTTTTATATTTTTTATTACAATTATTCATCTTCGCGCAATTGAAGTAATATGGTTAAACCAGGTTTAAAATGAATATCATTAATAGCTTCTAAGAAAAAATCAAACTTTTATTGAATAATGTGTCTTAAACTTAAGTATGTACTTCTACTACGACATCGTTCGGAAAATTATCTTTATCAACAACTGGCGTCTCATCCTTAAAGATCGATACGGCTGATCCAAATTAAGTTAGTATTTTTAAAAATGTTGCTTTTGGAAAGGTCAGTCTCATTTGCATTGTTTTTCTCGTCGGTTTTTGCAAGCTTTTCGACGTTGACTATGGTAGGTTTTGCAACGATCGACGCGTTAAAACGTTAATTATGAATTTGTGAACTTGAAGTTTAATATAAGAACCTGAAGCAAACAGTTAGTGTGATGAAGAATTGAGAACAAACTTATCGAAGCAGAGCCCACCAATTAAAAAAATATTTTAATTTACATAATCATGCATACAGCTAAATCTTTGCTGGAAACTAAACTATACTAACGGGTGTTTTTTTTTTTAGACGTGTGGTTTTCAATCTGGCAATACTTTTTTTCGGAGTTGGTCTTTTTGACAGCTGTCACTTGATTTATGCTCAGTTTAGTTTGCCATTTCATAATAAATAGACTTACTCCTGAACAACTTTTGCAAATCGTGCAAATTTATTACCAAAATAATGGTTCGGTTCGCACGACGCATCGCAAAACAATCAATTTATTGATGGCAACTTTTAGGTACCTCGTGGCATAATGGTTAGTGCGTAGGACTGTCATGCCAAAGGTCTGGGTTCGATTCCCGGCCACTGCCACCTAAAAACAAATGTTTTTTTCCGAGGTACTGCCTCTTGCGAGGTACTGACAAATCCTCCAACAGTATACTTGTCATGAATAAATGCTTCTCATCTAGCCGTTCGGACTCGGCAAAAAATTGTAGGTCCCCTCCATTCCTGCCAACAACACGCACACAGGAATGGTTGAGAGTTGTTAGTCACTAGGCCTTGGTGCTCCATGAGCTGTTGCGCCACTAAATTTATTTATTTTTTTTAATTTTTGGGTGAGCGCATTATCTCGCGTCGTAGGGTTTTTTTTGTGGGGCTATAAAAAGTCGCTTGTCTACGCAGTTAAGCCCGAGACGATTGACGCTTTGGAAGAGAATATTCGGCGCCTCACCAAAAGCTCCCTTCAATGAATTGATTGTTTTGCAAAGCGTCGCGCGAACTCAACCATTATTTTGGTAATAAATTTGGACGATTTGCAAACGTTGTTCAGGAGTAAGAATTCATTATGAAATGACAAACCAAACTGAGCATAAATCAAGTGACAGCTGTCAAAAAACCAACTCCGAAAAAAGTATTGCCAGATTGAAAACCACACATCCAAAAAAAACACCCTTTATAACAACAACTCCGAATTTCCTTATGGGTTGAAAACTTTCAAGTTAATATATATTATGAAATTAAGTCCAGTTACATTAGGCGAAAAATCAAATTTGTATGCCCGTTAGTTTTACAAATTGGCGTTTCGTCCTGCAATCTCGCTTGAACTCATCGTCATCAGTGACAGTGTGGGCCTTTGTCTTTCGCAATTTTTATGAAGTTCAGTTTAACTTACGTAGATTTTTTAATAAAAAACCACTGTAAACTATATCCAACAAAATTAGAATTCCTTATTATAACTCACGCGAAATTTAAGCCAATAATTTGACAATTTTACCATTAAAATTTTTTATATGACATTACGATTAGACACAATTTTTAAAAAATAAATAATTTCACAAATTTGTTTTCCAGCTATTTTTAAATGCTTCCAGACCTACAGACTGAATGGTTGGTCCAATAAATATAAAACATGTGAAACCAAAAACTAGGCTTTCAGTCAAAAACAACTTCGAAAAATGATTAGAAACTGTAAAGTAAAATTGCTATATTTCCGACTGTTTTCAATTAATAGCAGTTTTTTAACATGTCATATTAAGGCCCTAAGCTTCTACTGTATTTTGTCTAAGCATCTTGAGGGTATCTTTGTTGCAAAAAAAGCGATGCACAGTTTAGAAATAAATTTAAAAAAACCTTTAATTTTTTTATTTGTTAGATTGTTTTTTGTTAACTTTTCCTGCTTAAATTTTTTAATAAAATTTTTTTAATCATTCATTTCGATAGAACATTTAATTTCTAACAAAAAGTTTTAAGAGTAAAATTGTCAAATTTGGTTTAGTTTCCGAGCTATACGATGCCAAAAATTTTGGAAAGTAGCCAGTGTGACCATTCTCTCTGAAACGCATAGAGGAATTTAGTAGCATTTCTAGTTTTAATCATGCTAATGGGCCAAACAAATGTATTCAATAATAATTTTTCCTTTTTAAAAGTTCTACGTAAAATTGTAAGCAGCGTTCATATCGATGGGGACTTTTTAGAGTTTCATTAGATTTCTATGAAAAAGCTCTGTACCAAAATTCAAAATCCAGCTTTTTGAAATGTACCTTTTCGGAATTTTTTCTAACCCAAAAAGCATTAATTGGAACCCTTCTTAATACGAGTGAAAATAATAAAAAAAAGATATCTTAATTTGTGATATTTTTTAAACAAACTTTTTATATTAATTCAATTTCAATATAACTACTTTTAAATTTAACGGGAACGGGTCGTTATTCTGTATTTCGAAACTCTGTGTGATTAAAATTCTGTATATGGATCAAAAATTCTGTATGAACATAACTCTGTGTTCCATTATTCTGCTTTTCCATTATTCTGTATTCTAAGATTCTGTAAATCCAGAATTCTGTTTTTCAAAATTCTGTAAATCCAGAATTCTGTAAGTACCAACATTCTATTTCCAAAATTCAGTTTTCTCTGTAAATCTGAAATTCTGTTTTCTACAATTCTTATATTTCTTCAATGCTAATTTAGACTTCCCTCCCTAGAAATATTTCTTAGTTCCAGTGGTTCAAATTCTAATCCGCGGTTCAGCAATTTGTACTGACTGAATTTCGAAGAATAACTGAGTTTCAAGTATGTTTTAGTAACCAATTTAATGCCTGAACTATCAATCGTTGAACCTCAGTTAATTTCCCAAAGTCGGTGAGTTAAAATTGCTAAACCACGGACTAAATATTTATACTTAGTAAGCTAGTTGTGCTAATTGTTGAATTTCAAACTGCTTTACTTTGTTTTTTTTTTTTAGTTTTGCTTTAAATTCATGTATCTATTAACTAGTTTCAAAATGTGTTCTAATTGGCTCTTCTTCTTATTTTGTAAATACTTATTTGATTAATTAAATAAATTTGGTGGCTTAGCAGATCAAGGAAGGGTTAAGTGTCTGTGTTTCCAACTTTTATTATGTTCATGGAGGGAATCGAAGTGCCTAAAAATTTTGTGCTGAGTTTCAAAGGTTAAAGGTGATAAGTACTTTTCATGGCTCTTGAAAACTCCCTGAACAAAAATTTTCTAAGATGCCCATGTCCTTCGGCCAGTGGCCCGTTTATGCAAAAGTGAATTAACAAATGTTTGGAACTTTGACACATACAGAATTATGACCGCCAACCAAAATTTTACACTTAAAAGTTTGATTTAATTTTTTTTCCCCAGATTTAAGGTTTCTGTCACGGAATTTCTTTTTTGATCACAAAATATAAACATCAAAATTTTAATATCTTCTCAAGTGAAAAGATAATTCCAGAAAATAGCTTTTTTATGCAATATCAAGTTTGATAAAAATCTTGGGATACATTTTTGTTTAACTCAAAGCTTGCACCATTCGTCGGTCAATATCAGCTGCCTTCCAAAAAGCTCATCTTTTTGTAATAGATTTTCATAATCTTTAAAATCTATCAGTGTAATTCTCTTATATTATAAACCTCAATGTACACAAATGACAGCTGTCAAATATCAACATTGTTCAAAAAAAGCTGTATTTATGGGACACCCTATACTACATAACCTTTATCACAGGTAAAAATTGAAAACTTGAGCTTTTAAAAAATTGTAGAATGTTTGCATAAAGTCTTATGTTATGACAATAATAAATAATCATTTCTGCAATTAAATATTAAGTCGTATTTATTGCATCTGCTTGAAACAGTAATTGAAACTAAGAAAATGGGTCATTAAAGAAACACGCAAAAATAATCACTTTGATAAAAACAAAATAGAATTAAAATTGCAATTTTAAGATTATTTTCTTATCACAGACGCCTACATTTAAGTTGCGCATATAAAGAAAAATACTTTGAACTAATTATGGAATAATTCAAAGCGAATCGTAATTTGCAGCAGATTAAAATTTTGAATCTATTATAAAAATGTTGTCGAAGAAAGCGCGACAATCGAATTTCACGTCACTTGTGTAGAAATTATTTTAAAATTTGAAAGTAAAGTCCACATTCAAATTTATGAACTGATAAAAATAACAAAGTGAGTCCTAAATGAGAAACCAAATCGAAATTGATTAGTTTCGAGTTCCATAATGAGGCTTCATTTTTTTTTTTATTTCAATTGCTGTCGAATGGAATTGCACACAAACACATAGTACACAAAAATACAAAGATACAATCCCACCACATGTTAGTTGTATGAGGTCCACACGCAATGTTTCGATATCTTAATCAAACAAAGGTGTTCAAATAAGTACAAAATTTAAAAGAAGAAAAAATAAACAAAGAATTATTTGTCTATAAGAAACAGGGTAAAGATAACATTTTTTTTTACATCCATTTAAATTCGTGAAGATCATGCAAATAATAATAAAGAAATCCTTTGGATACAAACTTCTCTTATCAGTTTATTTCCTTAATTTTTTTAATTTATTGCTATGAAATGTACTTAAAAATATGTATGTACATATGTTTGCATATTTTTAACATTTCTCATAAGTTCATCAACTCTACTCGCATAAATTAAATGTAAATAAATGTCTTAACTTATTTATTTTTGCAGTGAAGTTATTTCAAAATTACGAGTGTTATAATTATTGACTTTAAATTAAGGTGCAGTTTAATAAGGCTCGCGCAATGTTTTTGCCCAGAAAATTGAAAATAAAGGCGGCATTTGCAGGTTCTCTTTCTGGGGGAGTTGTGTGTGTATTTAGATACCAAACGTCTCTCGAAATTGAAATTATTATCGTTGTAGTAGTAAAAATGGGTGGCTCATATTTCAAGTAAGAAGTAAAATCCTCACACTGAAAGATGTTCATAGTATTCAGTTCATGTCATAATAAAAAAGGGTGTTTCAATATTTACGCGGGAGTTAAAAGAAAACAGTTGATTTACTCGGTAGAATAGTTAAAACCAGGAGAGATTGCAGATGTGTACTTCCTTCAGAAAAGTAGAACTCTGTTTTTTAACTCCATCAGACTCAAAATGGAACGATGGAAAATATTAAATCCAATTGGAGAGGTTGTTTTTCTTAAGACTTCGTACAGGTGTTTGAAAGAAGAAGCTTCTCACAGTGATGCCAAATCCTTCAAGGAACACAATTTTTTGTTTGCGGGCTCTACTCTAAACTAAAAAAGAAAAACGCCTTATATTTTCATTATTATTAAATTTTAAGTCTTGAACCAACTTCTCATTAACGTTTTAGGTAATTTAACAATTCAAAGATACCTGAGCATTTTTATTGGTTAGGTCAGTAAGTCTCCTGATCATGAGAGTAAGTACGTGCTACCCAATATTGCATTTTATTTGTTCTTGCTCCAAGGCCAAGTATGATAAAGAAGGCCTACTAAAGTTGCTTTCATCATACGTCTATACGTACATCTGGCTTAAAGTTTAATCCAAGGTCGTTCCAAGGAACGAGCGGATGTCAGGAAAATGAACCTTTCCTTTTTTTGTTTACACTTCAGATTTTATGTTGTAGAGAGCTTAGATCAAGCTGTAACTTACAAACAAGGGCTCATCATAAGTGCGTGTGTTAGTGGTTAATAAAATAATGCAAACTAACACATGCTTACAAATAATTACAAAACAACTAGTTTACAAAATTTTCCTTCGTCAAAAGCGAAACAATTTCCATCCCTAGCAATAAAAAGTGCCTTACAAATTTTGTTAATTTTATTAAAGCGGTCGTACTCGTGACAATAACCAAATTAAGTCTGCCTGACCTTTGGTATCGCGTATACTGTCGTAGCTTTTATTTGATACCTCATTTATAGAAGAATATTTTTTAGAGCCAGTCCACTTAGCCTCCGGGAACACATAAGTCATAATCATAACATTTCCTCCATTGTGCAAATTTCCTGGTCGAATCCTTCTCATTTTTGATGATTTTCTTAATTGAGATGCTTGAAGTCATAAGCCAAGAAACGATTTTTATCAGGGGGAGGGGGGAAAATCCTTCAGAAGAAAAAATCATGGACTCTAATAGTTCATTTGCAGGTCCCATCTACCAATATAACATTCGTCCTTGTGCTTCGTCCTTGGTGTGAATTTCTTGGTAAGATCCTTCCCCAATCATTATCAATCATCACTAAAATGGCCAAGATTTTTTGAAAAACTGTCTAGATGAGAGTTCCAGCAGTGAATTTTGACGCTGGTGTTGCAACCAGTGTCTTTCAGCTATGAAAGCATAATGTTGGGCTAAGTTGTGGTACTTCATGGTTTTAGTGCTTCCAAAAAAGCTATTTATTAGTTTTCCTTCAGTATTTTTTTTTTATTAATGCTTCTCTTCTCACAGAATTGGAAGAAAAATAAGTTTTATTCAAATCAGAAACTTCTGGCCTTGTGCGAAGGTAAAATATTAAAAACCATCTTTTCAATGGAATTCTATCAAACTTTTTTGTCTCGTCTGTCCTTCTACAATGTTCAAAACCTTAGAAAACTTGTATAAGTTGTTTAAACCAAACGAATACAAAAATACAAAAGCCTCTCCAGAAAGAATTTTTGTGTCGCGAACGGAACAAAATTTAATAACTTGATAACTTAACTTATGTCTTACTATAATATTTTTGTCTAACAATATATACATAGGCAATTTGGCGTCACAGATTCGAGTAAACCAATTGCGCATATTAAAAATGTATAATTACAAAAAATTGTCACTCGTTTGAATCTTTGGCGTAAAATGTTTTTCTCCATTTTTTTATATTTATTTGAGTCTATTTAGATCAAATCAATTGTACTTAAATATTCAATTTATTGTCTGTTTCCAGTATTATCATTGTTTCAGTTTTTATTATAAGTGACTGCATCAAGTCTATCCACCCTGCATACAATAATTAAGCTTCCATCATCGCAATTCCACAACAAAAACGAGAGCAAAAACTGACCTATGTCCCTGGGGAGTCTGTGTCGTAAATTAGCTCTTAATCTCACCGATTAAAACCTAAGAAAGAAGCCATGAAATTGTGAATTGAAAAGAAGGCCTCAATAATTACCCTCTGTGTAGCACAGCCTCTAAGGCGCTGCTGCTGCTGCTGCTGTTGTTGGTATATGCTGCGTCTACTCAAGAGTATACTTGTAGTTTGTTGCTTGTTAAAATCTATATCATCTACATTCTATATTAAAATAAGGGAGAGGGAAACTGAGGTGGCACGCTTTTCGCTGCTGAATACAATTATACCACATGCTAAACTTAATCTTTAAATCAGAGCAAAACAAAAACACGCATTGCAGTAGGTACACTAACCTTAATTTATTAGCTTGTTGATGGAGAGTCAACTTAAACTTAAGGAGTAAAAAAAAAATATTTCCATTTTGTGGCGTTCTTCATTGTTAAATAATTCGTTGGGTGTGTCGTGTCTGTACACTATAGGGGCGACAATGTTCATGAATCATGACACATGACACATCAAAGCAAAACAATCTTTTGCCAGGCAATGAAAGAGTTTTACTTTTGCTCTCTTTAAAAAAAAAATAAACTACTTGAAATATAATTTTTTAATAGCAAAGCAGACAAGAACGTTTGGTAAGGTGTTGTCGCTGCTGCCGGATAATATATTATTATTATTTATTTTAATAATAGTAACTCGTATAATTAAATGAATCTGTTCAACGCACCTACTTTTTAAAAACAAAACAAAAAACATTAAACGTATGAATATCTGTCGTTAAATTATAAAAATATGAGAATCAACAAGAACAAACATTAATTAGTATTTTTTTTCTCTTTATGTTCGATTAGGTTTTAGTAAGTGTACCTACCTATTAGACTTTCAGTCTTCTTTTTTATTTTTATGTCCACAATTTTAATATTTCCATATGGAGTGAGATCCATTCACAGGACTTCCAACAGACTTCACTTTTTTCCAAAAAAAATAGTTGGATACATTCTAGGATCCAAGGCTGTATGGTATATTAGAAGATTCCTTTCTAGTCAACGTCAACATCACTTTAACCAGTAATCCTACTTAAAAAATTCTTTTTTGTTTGGATGTTCAGAGTACCTACTTCTTTTGCAATTCTTTTCTATGTATTTCAAAACGCCTTGGATTGGCTTTTCCGAAAAAAATTTGAAGACACCATTTTTTAAAAAAGCGACACTCCTTTCTGCTGGTGAAAATCTACAATATTTAGTGCATGAAAAACATTTTGGAATCAGAACCAACCTAAATATTGACAAATGATTTTTATCTCCAAAATTTGACAAAGTTTAAAGTTTAAATAATTTCCCATAGCTTTGAGATCAAGCTCATGAGGCAGTGTGTTCTCTAGCCACTTATTCTATTTGAAAATAACAATGTACATTGTTATTACCTATATGTTCATATATTAAGGAGCAGTCATTATTCTACTAAGGACTTTGTTTTGGAATAATTGTATAGCTTTAGCGTGTTTTACTTCTTTCAAGAGTCCTTGTTTATTTTACATTAATTATAATTTGTTCTTGATTTAGATAGGTCTGACTTGCTTTCCAGCAACCAGTATATTTTTTTTTTATTTCAATCTTTGTTCTTCTAGCTAAGTCGAAATTTTTGATATTCTAGGAAATTAAATGGCGCCCAATGCTTATGGTTGGGTGCCATTCTTTTTCTTTAGAAATCTGAAGCCTTAAGATCGAAAGCTAGCAACAGATCTGCTGACCTTTTAGAACATGGATGAAACTTTTTGGCCACATAAGACTTGTGACTTTGTGACAAAAACATCACTCTTACACTCTGGGTCGTTGGCTTTGCTATTTATTTAGTAAAACAAAAATATATGGACCTTATCAAACGAGCTGAAGTAGCAGACTGTTGTTTTTGTACTTGATATTGATATTACTCAATAATATTTCTGTGAGTAATATTGAAGAATTCGCAGAATTAATCATTCCTAGAACAAAATTAGTACAAAACCTAATCCTAGTACATTCCTGTACATTCCAACGCAGTTTTTACTCTGGTCTCAAATGCATATCCAAGGCGGATTTCGTAACTTTGTTACAAAAATGTTCGTTGTTAAAAATTTCAGGAACCTAACTAGTGAATAATGTTTGACTTCAGGATTTATGTTGATCCTTAAGCCTAGTACATACCTTCTCGTAAAGTGAACAATCGCTAGTGGAGAAAGTGATTTTTGTCATTTTTCACTGGTATAGACTTGTGAATGTATTGTGAACATTTGACGTTTAAACCCACAATGCCTCAAATGACTTGTTATCAAACTATCAACTGTTCTTGTCAACGAAAACTCTCCACACAGCTTCACGAGCTGGTTCACGGATATGTAGAAGTATGTACTAGGCTCCAAGACCACTTTTGTCTGGGAACTTTGTATACTGTTACTTTCCTTGGGCCTTTCTTTTTCGAACATCAATTAGCTTGTTTAAATTGCTGAGATCTCAGAGAACTCAGAGGGCTCTGAAATATAAACAGGATTCCTCTCAAAAATTCTTCAATTTTCCCTTAAAACTGAGACTGAAATTTTTTGGATTAGCTTGCTCAATAATTTTTTGTCGCAGTTAATTACATAAAAAAAAAGAAAAAAGAGTTGTTTAGACTTCTATGTGAGGAACTCTGTTTATATTTTATTCTCCTGCTCTGTCAAAGAACGGAGGAAAATGACTGAGCGCTCAAGAAATATAAACTGGCTAGATTTCTTTGTTTAATGAGGTTATTTTATTTAACTTTCTATTTTATTCTTATCAATTGGAGTATTTACTTTATTTATTTTACATCTTGTTGGACAACAACTAGAGGCTGTTCTACTTTCTAGTCATTTTCAATATATTGTAATATTTTCTTAGGTTCGTTGATAAAACTTATTCACTTTATTTAAATTCTCCACTGATTTACTTCACAAAAAAAAAACATTTTACTTTTCTTACTACAAAACAATTTATTGTTCACCACTGAAATTAATTACCCAAATTTACTTTTATTACAACCAACTTTACTCATTCACGATTAAAAAAACTGCGTCCTCTGCCGGCCAGGCATGTGCTTTTATACTTCTCACACAGGTTCCCGAAAAAGCTTGAAGGTTCCAGTATTTGCTTTTAGAGCTTTCCATGGGGGAAAATTCCCATAAATTCCCTTTCCAAAGCTTTCATTTTGGCAGCTATAGCTAAAAGTTCCAAAGCTTTCATTTTGACAGCTAGAGCTAAAAGTTCTAAAGCTCACAAAAGCTCTTTATAGGTTGGTTTGTATCATTTATAGTCCGGAAGATGGAGCTTCTTCATTCGAGAGTAATTATTGTTCATTGGAGAGCCATTATAGTACAAATGTAAGAGTCGTTACAATACTTTTTTTTTAAATATTTTAATTTTTTTTCCTGCGCATTTGCTTTAGAATTACCCGTATTACCAAATCCGATAGAGGGACTCATACGAGTACTGCCTACAAATATTTCCTATACATTTTCTCATATCTTCGTTTGGCATGCAGAGGTCTTAACCAAAAACAAGAACTTCCTGGAAGTAAGATGTTGCGGGTTCCATAAGCGACATGAATATCTGGAAAACTTGACCTATTGGAACAAATTTTAACAACATCCCCATATTCAAGTCATCTAAAACCTTCGAAAAATAATTTAGTTTATGGTTTTTGTGACAAAAAATAATACATTAATTAATTTTTAAATTCATAAAGCATTTGAAATTTTATAACAGAAATGTAACAGAGATTTGATTTATATTTTCAACTTATTGTTATTCTTTCATCATCGATGCATATATCTTTATTTTTGATATTTTCATGCATCATTTTTTGAGTACGGTATGACAGTTAAATTTTTTAATCCTGTCATAAAAAAAAAATAAAGGTGTCTTATGATTATTATCAAATCAACCAGGCCAGATTCTTCGATGCGTGTAATATTAAATCGTCGAACAACATAAAAACTGATATAAAAACATTACAGGATCTTTGAATATTTTACATGCGTATAAGTTATCAAAATACAATTAATCACTTCTTATTTATATGTTTGTAAAAAAAATAAACTTCTTTAGATAGAGGAATCATATGACAGTAGAGGTTTTATATGATTATGACATTTTACACATTATTCATTCGTCTAATAACAATCTAGGAGGGACAACAAAAAGTTAATTATGTGACACACAAAAAGGAAGTTCTCTATAGAGAGGCTTGTAATCAAACATCCAGCATAATCGGAACCGTATAAATAACTCACTTTGTCGACATCCCCAGCCTAATTAACATAAATCACCTTCCACTGTTGTTATGTCTCATGTGCTGTGCATTTTTGTACATCCGTTGCCCGAATATTAATTCATGTCCCGTGTAAGTGGGTAGCCTTAGTGACTTTTGTTGTTGTAGGTAATCACTATTCGGTTGCACCACCGAGGCACCACGCACCACCACCGTCTAGAATTGATCACGAGCAAGACGAAGAACTTGTTCGCCTTTTAATATATTCGTATTTCGTGCTTCTTCAAATTATTTTTTGATAAATAATGATTACCATATGATAATTATTTAAGGCATATTATCAGACAATATTATCGAGAGAGATATTATTGGTTTAGTTCTTATCAGTGAAATAGATTTATGGCGTGCTTTATTGTTGTATTCTTTAACATTCTCATTAATTTAGAGCAATCATTGAGGTGATTTTTTTTTTTTTTTATTCGAAGGTGAATTTAATTATAATTTATTAGTAATTACGTGTTGTGAAACTAAATATTTGTTTTTTTTTTTTGTTTGTTTTAAATGAAAGTGCAACAGGAAAACGACAGTGAAATAGGCTCTTCCAATTTCACCCAACACCATGACTTTTAAATGAGTAAAAACTAGGAATTTTTAAAATTACACATAAATCAACACACAGTCGCACAAAGTATCGGCATCGTCTTGCATTAGTTTTGCAGTTGGCAGGTGACTGTAGTTAAATAAAATTGAGTATCCGCACTGTAATTTGACATTATTTTATTCTGTTATCTGTTGACAAATTGAAGTTAAAATATTTCTATTATTTTGTACGTCTTCAGAAATAGACTACATCAAAAGGCGCCGTCCCTATAATCTGCCTACGGTGCAGGGAAATAATTCCACGGGCATCAGCTCCACATGAGAATCTATCTTAAGTGGGAATCTGTTCCACTTCTCAAAGTGGAATTTATTCTCACGACAATAGGGTACTTACTACACCCGAAATTTTGTGGAATTTTTTTCCACCTAAAATTCGGAATTTGATATATTATTGGGGTTGGCTACGTTTTCCCGAATAACGTTTTCCCGAATAACGATTTATTAATTGAGTGAAACACGAATAAACAGTTAGGCATGTATGGGGGGGCCTGCTGCCCCCTCTGCTTAGGCCCACTATAGAATTTGGGGTATGTAAAGTTTCTTTTGCATTTAAAGAATATTCGGTCAAACGTAATGTTCCCAATGAGATATATATGGGGGGGGGGAGCGTGCTGCAACCTCCCTGCTTGGGCCCATTATAGGATTTGGGGTAGATGCGAGGCTGAGTGTATGCAAAGTTTCTTTTGCATTTAAAGAATCCAACAATAATTGTAAATAATTGTAACTGTATCATTTTGATATCTTTATATAGAAGAGTATTTAAAAGCGGAGGTATGGATCATACTTTCGCAGTTCTAATAACATTAAGGACTATATATTATACAAAAAATACCTCCTAAGAACGAATGAAAGAAAAAGAAGTGAAACTGATTCTCATACCAAGTGGGCAAAAACTCCACTTTCAAAGTAGAGATCTTTCTCACTAAAAAGTGCAATAAATTCCCTTTATCGGTGAGAATAAATTGCACTTTGAAAAGTGGAATAGATTCCCATTTAAGATGGAATAAATTCCCATGTGGAGCAGATGCCCGTGGAATTATTTCCCTGCACCTCTGCCCACACCTTTCTCCATGAAGCAATGCTCCCCGTGGCAGCCTTTCATCATTGAATATTGCAGCCAAATCAACCCGCACTTCCAGCCCTCGAAACTCGAGAGCTAATAACATTATTTATCAATAAAAGCTGTCTATAAAGCGTAGAGAAAAACTGATACCTCATTTACATGGAGAATTGAATCAGGATTTAGGTCCATGTAGACCTTTTTGCTCGGCGAGCTGGATCGAATCGATAATAGAATTCATATACCCAGATCGAAGAATTGAAGAATCGATATTTCAGATCCTTGTTGGTGTGCGTGCGTAGTTGTGTTTTTTTTTTCCAGACTGTTGTATGTGTTGTATCTTTGGCTTATTTTGGTTGTTTGTTATTTGTGGTTGAAATTAATTTTTACGAACATATCGTCGCACCCACACAATAAAAGCTAAACTGTCATTTCAATTCCATTTGAATTCAATCTTTCGATCTGGAATTGTCACCAACTTGGGGCGAAATTTCGATCCGGAATTAATCTGATCCTTCGATCCGCTCATGTAAACGTGGTATGCACTACTTAATATTATTTTCTGCAGCATTGAATGCTACCATCAGACATTCCAGTAATCTTTCCAGTCAGTGCTGGAAAATTGGTTGATTGGTGAGTGGAAAAATCGAAACGTCACATTTAGGTTACGACAAATAATTGCTCGCTCCCGATCTCGCTCTTGCTCGCACTTTTTAAGCAATTTTATTAAGCCTCGGTCTAAATTTATTAAACTTTTCAGGAAACATTTTAGACGTCAAAACAAAGCTCTCCACCAAAATTCAGCTTTGTCAAAATGTTTTGAAGTGATAGTCTAATTTTCCTGGGCTAAATATATTTCCTGTATTCTCTGAGAAATCCTTTCTTTAAATTCATTCACTATAAAGAGGCAAGTGAAGATTTTAACAACTAAATAAAGATTTTTCGATGAATAACACAGATATTGGAAAGATTTAAAATTAATTTTGAAGAATAAAACTATTATACTTTCAGAAATCGTTTCTAATTCTTTTTTAATGTAATTACAAGTCGTTGGATCTCAAAAATAACGAAAAACGATTTTTTAAAAAATTTTATAACGGGATTATTTCAAAAACCAGTGAAAAACGGATGACGTATTTTGATTCAAAAGTTATTTTTAGAACGTGTTTTACCCTGTAAACCTATGTAATTGTCGAATCAAATCATCTTTTAAAAAAAGTTTCCCATACCGGGAATCGAACCCGGGCCTTCTGGGTGAGAGCCAGATATCCTAACCACTAGACAATATGGGATATGGAAAATTAATAATTTTTCTTAAACACCAATGCTAGGAAATAAATTTGGATGGTATCATTTATAGAGAGTCATCAAATCCAGTCAACGAGTAGAAATAGAAGTTTGCTGATGATTTCTTGTCCTCAACTCTAGATTGAATGAATACTGAATAATTATGGCACTCAAATGCCAACTTGGGCTTAACCCGGAAGCCTGTATGATCTCACTTTAAAACAAAACAAAGCACTTAAACCACCGTCGTATCTTAAATAATTTTTTTTTTTATACAGGGATTGGGATTATTTCATTTACGTCATTTAAAGATAAAATTCTTAATCTAAATTCCAAGTCATTTTATCTTTTAGTGTTTCTTAAAGAAAAAACCAGGATTACTTTTATTCTATTTTTGTTTTGTATTTTTTGTTTTTTACAGATTACAGGAACATGGAACGGGATGTGGTGTTTCCACATTCGGCAACATTATTTGCAGCGATATGCGCGTGTATTTTTGTCGTAATTGGTGTAGTTGGTATGGAAAACATTTATTTTGTTCATTTGATTATCATTAATGGAATTGAATCATTTTTATTTATTATTGTTTTTTTTTTTTTTTACAAATTTTAATAAAAGGCAACCTGATAACAATACTGGCACTACTGAAATGCCCCAAAATGAGAGGTCACGCAACGACGGCTTTTGTCCTTTCACTTTGCATATCGGATTTACTCTTTTGTTCATTTAGCCTGCCACTAACCGCTGTGCGGTATTTTCAAGAGGTATGTATGTAAGTTTTTATGTTTAAAGGAAATGCAATTTGGGTTTTAAAACCTTTTGTTTTTGTTTTCTTCCTTTCCTTTGGCTTTTGAAGTGATTTTTTTTTAAATTTGAGTTTCATTTGGTTTGTTTCTTTTGTTTATTTTTTTTCTTTTATTTTGCAAAAAGGCATGGACGCTTGGTGACACACTTTGTAAGATATTTCCGGTGATATTTTATGGCAATGTTGCGGTATCATTGTTGAGTATGGTTGGAATAACATTGAATCGGTAAGAATTTTTTTTATATATTTTTGTTCTTTATTTAATTAATATAGTTGTACAAGAAGTACTCACAAGATTTAGAAAAAAAAATAATTTTAAACTTAAAGACAAGAAAAAATAAGGGGAACAAATAAAGGCAACATATTAAAGGAAAATAAAAAAAAATCATAATTGAACCCTCAACATTTACATCCGGTTAGTCATTTTTTTACACTATGATCAGGAACTTTTCACATTGCTTTTTAGTTAGTTTGTTAGTTGTTAAACTAATGTAGTTATTATTTTCTATCCACAACACAGTTTGTGCAGATATGAAAGCAAAATATTCACCTCGATCACAGAATTCGACAAATGAGCTGCAAAGAAAATCAAAATCCATGCAATTTTTTGACATTTGAGAACAATATTAGTCAGGCTATTCGTTAAATGGACGCTAAAATTATCGACAAAATTTAATAAATTAGCTTATTGCCAAGCCAGTATAAATAAAATATTTTATTTATTTTAAAGCAACAACTGTTAAAGAATTGATTTTTGTAAGGTAGCTACGCTACTCGCAACAAGATGATCTGTCTGTTGGTTTTATTGTTTTTTTTTTTAACTGCCTTACAAAAATCAATTCTCAATCAAAAAAAATCAATCAATTCCAAGGCCCCAAAAATTTGGGGGCCTCAGAGACTAACAGGAATAATTTTTCAACCCGAAAATAAAAACTTTTCTTATCTTTAAGAAAGTTAAAGTACATTTTGTTTTGAATATTATTATTGTTTTTGTTGTTTCTTTATGTAATTTATTTTCGTTTATTTGTTTTTATAGTTTGTAAAGAAATTCCTATAGTATTACAGAGTTTTTTTAATTTGTTTTGTTAAATCAAAAATGGAATCAATTTTTGTTAAGGGGCCCCATATTATTTTCTGGCCCAGGGCCCTCGCCCATCTAGCTACGCTTGGTTTGTTAAATACTCATTCAACATTAATTAACTTACAGAGTATGTGTACAGCTCATTTTTGGATAATTTTATTGTCTAACAGCAGTATTAATAAAAAACTAGTATCCACTCCCTAACACACGTGTTAACTGGCACACGGATAGACAACTTTTCCGTTTGATTACTTTTCTTCATAAAAAAATATGATATCTTTCCAGTATTTATCACTTCATCAAATTGTTGTGATTTTCTAATACGTGTGTCGCATACATGCACTGCTTTATGACGAATATACTGGTACTAGTAATAGTATCACACGTGTGAGTGATTGTGTTAATAAATTATCCGTTTATTATACGGGAAATTTGGTGAGTTAAAGATATCCGTACGTTAATACACGTCCGACACTATTACACATTTGTTAATAAGAATTATTTATAGAGGGGTAAATGTTGTTTTCTTATGATTTTGTTGTAAAAGAAATCCAATCAAGTTGTTAAAAAAAAAAAAAAACAAATCACTTTTTTTTAAGATGGTGGTTTTCCCTTTACCCCGGGCATGCCAAAAACCTAGTTTCATAATGAGGATATGTAGCCAAACACAAATCGTACAAACAATTTTGTCCACCGTTTATGAAATCCATCGATTAATACATTTTTTTGAGAAAATTTTCTCAACCATGAAATTCTTGCATGACTTTCTCTAAATCTATTGGTTCCTCTTTTTTGTGTAGAATTATATAAGTTACAAATTTGTGCAATTTAAAATGGCAAATCAAACTGAGCATAAATCAAGTGACAGCTGCCAAAAAGACCAATTCCGAAAAAATATTGCCAGATCAAAAACCAAACGTCTAAAAAAAAACACCTTGTATTATATTTTATTTATTATTTTATTAATATTTTACTTATTAAATTAAAAAAAAAAAAACTAATATTATTTTTCATTACAGCTACATTCTCATTGCATGTCACAGGTTATATTCCCAGATTTACAGTCCAACATTTATAGTATTACAGCTTTTATTTGTTTGGGCATTTTCATTTCTTATGTTGGTAAGTTCAAGTCATTTTCTTACCATTCCTGCCAAACAATATCAATTATAATTATTTTTGTTTTAACTTTTAGCTACCACCATTGCTGGGTATATGGGGTGAAATGGGTCTTGACGAAGCTACATTCTCTTGTACAATTTTGAAGAAAAATGGAAAATCCATTAAGAAAACTCTCTTCCTTTTTGGAATTTTACTACCATGTATTATCATCACTGTCTCGTATTTGTGCATTTATTTCAAAGTTCGAAAACAAAAACAAAAAATGAAAGCTCACAGGTAAACCAAATAAAATGTTAATATTATCTCGCTTAGTTATCATAATGTCACCTTTACATTTTTTTTTTCATCTTAGATCATTCCAAAAGCCTTCAAAAGAATCAATGTCAACGGCACGCAAGAGTCGCGACGACAATAGACTATCCGTGATGATGGTCACGATATTTGTCTGCTTTATTGCGTGTTTCTTGCCACTCATGCTGGCTAATGTAATAGATGAACACAATAAATCTTACCCATGGCTGCATATAATTGCCTCAGTGATGGCTTGGGCTTCCAGTGTAATAAATCCATTTATTTATGCAGCGAGCAATAGAAATTACAGGTAAGACCATAGAGTATTTTGTTTGCTTGTTTACTCACCATCATTCTTGTCTCTTTACAGAGTTGCTTATTTCAAAGTATTCGCTTTGCTTAAGTTCTGGGGCGAACCTTTGTCGCCGATGCCAAGCAAATCATATCAGCCGAGCAAAATTTCACGAGATCAATCTGGCGGTATGCGAAGCACGCCCCTATTCCATGAAGTTCAAACGAACAACAGTGATAATAACCAATTATGCCAACCGAACTCAATATGAGTCGTACAAATTGAATTTATGTACCTTCCTAAATACATAATCGTATATCTAAAAAGAATTAAGCTTTTACTACTATAACAATAATAATAGTAGATATTCTATTCTATAAAAATACAAGTCATAGCTCGAATATTATTATTTCGAAAATAATGGTTAAGAATGCGTATGAGTGCCATTCAGTTGTTGTGTTATCAAAGAATTATATTTTCTTCCAAAGAAAAGCAAAAAAAAAGAACATTGAACAAAAAACAAGCCAAATTAGCTTTAAGTCAGAAGATGCCTTTTTATTAGGAATTATTAGATTTAAGTTGAATTCCTTTATGTAAAAGACAATATAAATTAAATTATTTTTATTATAAGACATAACAACAATATTTATCTTTTATTTGGGTGGTAAAAGGATTACAATATTTACGTACGTACACGTACATATCGTTGGCCTTCTGTCAAAACTGTCTAAGATCGTTAAAGGTTTTAAGCCTGGTTGATAAATCCAAAAGAAACCATGATACGATACATTGATATTTTAATTCAGTGATTTTTTAAAATCTGAAATATATTAAAATGGCATTTTTTAATACTTACAAGGTTTTGACAGAAAGCCGACGATATCGGCTGTCGGTATCTAAGTTGGTTTGTTTCCAGCAAAAGTTTAATTTTAAATAATAGTATTAATTAACTGCCCCACTCACCACCCCCCCCCCCAAAAATCTTATCCTGGATTTAAATGCACCTACTATCCTTAATTAATCTGAAAAAGAGGAAACTTTAAGTAACACTTGGTGTAGATACTCGTACCTAAGCATGATTTATTAAATCTTTCATATTAATTTAACTTCAGATTAAGGTTGAAATCAATAATGTTCAGTAACTTGTCCTTAAAAGTATTTAAGCTTTTGTTTGAATAGAAGAGAGTCTTTACCTATTTTGTTGTTAAAACAACGACAGCACTGATCGACTATTTTAAAGAAAGTTAAAAAGTCAAACTGATCAAAATAAGTCTCTCCAGACCATGAGCGACTTCAACTCAACATAAAATCTACGATATCCTTATTACTTACAAGTTATGCACTCGTACTAAGTACAAATTCTGCTAGATTCAGGACTTATAAGCCAACATTGCTCTCTATAGGGCAGACACGGGTCGCATTGCTGAAAAGAGTTATGTAAAATTGGACCTTTCGAACGGGCCATATCCGGTGTAGCTTCACCCAACATTTGAGTGAAATTATCTTCAAAAAGTAAATTTCAGAGATTTTCAGGTCATAATAAAATTTTAATCATTTCTTTCCATTTTATAATCTTTATTTGAAATTAAAAAATTCTAAATGTTACTAACTCGAAGCCATTTCATTTCATAGAGTTATACTTACAAAAAAACTGTTTAATTTTCTCGACAATCACCCTAAATACCCTGTGTTTATTATGTTGAAAGAGGTGAAATAACATAAATCCTATTTGCCACAAATCATATTTTAAAACATCATAAAAAATGTGACATGAAAATAATCCATAATAAAACTATTTATTGATAGTAAACAAGATAAAAGAAAAATAGACAAAAGTTTCAGTTTTGAAGGTGATAAGCTGGATATGTCAGTATTGTGAATCCAAAGAAATCCAAGAACAAAATAAATTTAGTTTCCTCACAGATAGAGGTATGATCATGAATGTTCATAAATCTAAATATACCGTTCAATCGAAATATTTGTCTTAATTTTATATTTTATGACCGCGATGACCATCCATACTTAAAAAAAAATAGTACGTATACGCCAAAGTGCACCATCATTTCATTGATGTTCTCAGAATAAATAAAATTGCTATCAATGTCTAATTTCCAGGCAATATTCATATGTACAATGAACATACATTTGTCTTACTGTATAATATTTTTATTCGTATTATATTTGTGGTCTTTTTTTTTAAAAACATAATTATGGATTAAGGAAAACACATTATAGTCTCGGATCCCGCCACACAGGGGTTCAAGTTGTATGGAGAGGCGGTCGTAAATTTATAAAATCTGAAGCAGCTAACCGATTACGATGAAATTTTCAGGCATTATTAAGGATATCATAAGGCATTATTAAGTAAATGTTAGCCCACTGAAACGTCTACTGTTTTAAATAGGTCATCTAACCGTCGAAGTTGATGTAAATGAGAGGTGTGTTCTTTGGAAAAGTTGTAGATACTATAATTTATAATAATCTTTTCATAATAAACTTTTTTCACGCCTACTTTTGAGGGCATTTTTGACAAAAACAAAATTTTTTAAATTATTTCTTTGAAAGCATAATTTCTTAACAGATTAAGATAACAGGTTAAGAACAAAAAATGGTGCAAAATGTTTGCCACTCCCACTTTTAAGGACGTTTTGGCCAAATTTCTTATTTTTAATCGTATTTCCATAAAATTGAACAAAAGTTTGCCATAAAAGAAAACGTCATTCAAGGTTTTTTATTTTCGGGAGTTTTGAAACATTAACTTGATACTTTTGATAGTTCGTAGGTATTGGCAGCAATTTTTGTTTGTATTCAATGCATATGTATTATGGTTCAGTGTATATATTATGTACTATAAGTCTAACTAGGGAAGACCAGGGAACATCAACTTTTTCTTAGTTAACTTTGAATTTGACGTAAAAACAGGTACCAATTATTAAAATTTGCACAAATAAATTTTCAACTATTAAATTTTGTATTCTTAAATTTAATTCATAATAATATTAATAGAAGACAAATAAAACAAATACTCAAAAGAATAATAAACTAGAAATAATCTTTTTTGAAGAATTCTCATTCAAAATCACTGGCAACTTTGGAGTCCAAAATTTTAAATTAAGAAACTGTTTTCATAAAAATAAAATGCACGACTAGATTGCACGTACTTGTTCTTATATTCAAGTAGCTTGAGACACAAGAACTTAGAAAAAGTATAAAAACCAGTTTTGAAATCGTTTTTTAATCCGTTAAATAAATTAGAGCTACAAAATAAGTATGCAATTTGATTACTTGAAAAAATATGAATATATGCAAAAAAAAAAATATCGTTCGGGTGGTCGAGTCGTGGCAACAGCCAAAACGAATCTGTCCTATCATTGGTATCGTGTAGAGCTTTCATTTGATACCCCGTTTATAAAGCTTCTTATATTATAGATATACATTCAGCGGAAAATTCAACATGAAAAGTGCATTTTTGAACCAATTCAATGACTGAATGCTTGTCCGACCAGTGGTTTTGTAAGACCCCATAGTTATAACTGTCATTGAAACTCATCATTGAAAATTTTAATTTTTGATTTTGAGACGATAAGGAATTAAATTTATTTATTATTTTGATGAAAAAATACGAGTTAAGCCTAAGACGTAATAAATATTTTTACCCTATTTTCCACATAAGAGACTTTTCTTCTTTCAATGATTGAACTGTCTTACCAATAATGATCATTGAAATATTAAAAGTTATTTTATGTGAAAAGTTAGCCCTTGTCTTTATTGAACGGAAATAGATATTTACAATTGGTTCTTAATTCTATTTTATATTATTATTATATTGATACTTTAATTTGTTTTGGCACATTAGGGGCCTAATTTTATACTTTGTTTTTATTTTTATACAAAATTATTTAAAAGATTGTGATTGATGGTTATATTTTATACTACATATGTAGATGATTCATCTCGGGTTGTTCAAATCCGGTTGAAAGGATGTAGGGTTTCGGTGGCTTCTATCCACGGTGGTAGTTCGACGCTGCATCTTCGTAAAACTGAATTGCCTCGTCTTCATTGATAGGAATGATGCCTTCGTCCAGTAGTGCTGTTACATCAAGGTATCGTGAATCACTTCTGATGGTTCTCACTAGAGGGTTTGGATGATTGCTAAGATTACTCGTCAGTATTTTGGCAGCACTGATCATGTATTTGTCAAGGGGTGTTATTCCGGATGCCTCATAGAGTCGCGTGTTGCAAAAATGTTTTCGTCACCGTTGGTCAAAGTGGAGTCCCGTGCAGATCCGCAAGATCTTCCTCTTGAACACTCCCAGTTTTTTCATGCTGGTTTTGGAAATAATAAATCAGACAGGAAAGCAGTATGTGATGATCGGTCTGAGAAGTTGCATATAAAGAAGCAACATCGTCCTTTGGCTGAGTCCATTCCTTTTCCGCATTAGGGGGTGGATGCTGTGGAAAGCGTAGTTTGCTTTCTTCAAAGCAGCTGTTACATGCGGATTGAAGCGTAACATTTCCTCAAAGTTGACACCCAGATATTTCACTTGGTTTGGTTGTCAGTTGCTATCCGTCAGGCAGATTGATGATAATGCTGCGGCAGCTTTTAGCTGAGGGTGTACTTCGCTGTCCCGCTGGTCTTCTGAAACAAGATAATTCAGATTTGACTGAGTTGACTTTGATGACCCATGTTGTGTAGAACTCCCACAGCCGTCTCACGTGTTCTTCTAGTCTTTGGGCTGCAATGACTGTGAAAAGTTAGACTTGTTTGAAATTTTTTTGACAAGAAATATTAATTAAGTCTTGAGCTTTATTTGTCCATCAAAATAATAAATGATTTTACTTCCTGAACATCTCAATATCTATCATTAAAATTTTCAATTATGTGTTTCAATGATAGCTGTTGACAGCGCTATAAATAAAAATAACTTAAATATCTTTTAATTCACAAATTAACTAAAATGTCGATCAAGAGTTAGTTCACGAATTAGAATTTCATATCAATAAAAATATAAACTGCTAACCCACGTTAAGTTAAGGTAAGGTTAAGGTAGTAGTAAGGTAGTCTTAGTAGGTTGCTTATCTTAGTTAGTAGGAATTGTATTGATTGATTAAGTGGACTTTTTAACTATACCACTGGTTTTTGTACCCTCGCAGCCATTTTTTTTTAATACTATTTTATTGCTTTTGGGTTCAAAATAACCAAAAAAAATTTTGATATCTCATACATAACTTTTTGTATTCAATTTAACTAACCATCTTTTATAATAAACAAAATGGACGTGACTGGGATTTTCATATTGTTTTGCTTATACATACATAGCTCCTATACTATTTGGATTTCAGGGTTACCTCTTTGGTGATGTCAATCGCTTATTATAACGGGTGATTTTTAAGAGGTTTAGAACTTTAAAAAAAAAAACACAAAAAATTCGAAAAAATGAATGAAATATTTATTTGAATCGATAGTTTGAACCTTGCAATTTAATGTTTAAAGATAATTTCATGCAAATGTTGACCGCGGCTGCGTCTCAGGTAGCCCATCCGCTGAGTCCAATTTTGGCATACTCTTTCACATATATCGGCCGGTATCTCACGAATGAATGCATGGATGTTGGCTTCCAGTACGTCAATCGAAGCGGGCTTGTCCCTATAGACATTAGCCTTGACATACCCCCACAAAAAATAATCTAATGGTGTCAAATCGCACGATCTAGGCGGCCAATTGACCGGCCCGAAACGTGAAATTAACTGTTCACCAAACTCGCCTCGCAATTGCGCCATTGTTTCGCGTGCTGTGTGGCATGTGGCACCGTCTTGTTGAAACCACATATCATGCAAGTCAAGAACTTCCATTTCGGGCAAAAAAAAGTTTGTTATCATCGCTCGGTAGCGTTCACCATTGACAGTAACGCTGCGATTCGCATCATCTTTGAAGAAATATGGCCCAATAATGCCGCCGGCCCATAAACCGCACCAAACAGTGGCTTTTTCGGGATGCATTGGTAGCTGTTGCAATGCTTCTGGCTGATCTTCACTCCAAATGCGGCAATTATGCTTATTTACGTACCCATTCAACCAAAAATGAGCCTCATCACTGAACAAAATTTTTCGATAGAAAAGCATTTCGAACCGAGCACGAATTTTGATAGTAAAATTCAATAATTTGCAAGCGTTGTTCATTTGTAAGACGATCCATGGTTAAATTGCAAACCAAACTGAAGCTGTTTGACGGTGACACAAGGTACTAAACACACGTCAGCTGTCAAAACCAGTGTTGCCAAAACCAAACCAGCTAAAAAATCACCCGTTAGAATACCCATTGGCTAACATTACGTTCGTTCGTGAGGTCGATTCTAGGTTTTTGGCCATCTCCTTTAAAATAATCGTTTTTTCTTTTCTTTTATGTGACATTCGAATGATAGAAAAATAAACAAAAAAATTAACTTTAAAACGTGGCAACCCCATCGACAATTTTTTTTTAGGCACTACTTAGAAAACTGTACACTTCTCATCTTGTACCTTTATGAGGGTAAAGGTCGTCCTGTGGTGGGATCTTCTTATTTTTGAAACCTGTGAAAATATGTTAAACAACCTTTTATTTAACTTTCTTTCTTTTTGAATAAATAATAAATAAATAAATGTTAAATTTAATTTTACCTTTAAAAATATTTACCCCTAGTTCAAACTCCACTTTTGATTTAAACTTTAGTTCAGCAGATCAATTTGCCTCAGTTCAAGGTTTTAACGAGATTGTGAAAGTGAGGGTAAGTAGCAAAATACAAATAATTTTGTCTCAATTGGTACGGTTTCGTTAGTTTAAAGTGAACTGAATAATTTATGAAAGACTATTTCATTTACTATTTCCCAACGTTTCGACGGTGATTGGGTTGGGAAAAAGTAAATGAAATAGTGTTTCATTTTATCACCATAACGACCAACAAAGCCGATGAGAAACATCTTTAACTATTCTCAGATTATATTTAACATTCAACTTGGTCAAAAATTACGTAAAAAACTGAATACTTTATTGTCAAACATAAAAATTTACACAAATTGATTGTTCATTTTTTTGTTGTTGTTTTTTTTTATATTTTTTACCAATTTTTATTTCTATAGACAAAAATTGAAAGAACAGTGACTGTAGTAATGTGTGTGCATGTGCACATAATGATTTATTCTTATCACAATTAAATGCACGTTATCACAGCAAGACGAGTTGAATTAATTGATTATACATCATTAATACCTACATAGGTATTAAAGGAAAAATAAAAGGCTTGACCTTTTACTTATCTTATATTTCAAAACATGGATCTTTTCTACTTTTAATTAACATATTTAATAGGGAATTTTTTTGTTATTGAAAGCTTTGGATAATGCAATTTCCGTTGTGGTGCCATCTAGATTTTGATAGCAAAAAGCGTATACCTAATGGTGATATCCATACAATACAACCCGACTCCACACACAATTTTCTGTTAGAAGGAAAGATACCTTCACATTTTTTTCCCGAATGGACAAAATCCTGTATATATTCGGGATTTTTAGTACAATTTTAGTACTTTCAAAGAAATCCAACTGCTTTGTATGGTTTTGACTTTTGACAAATCGAGAATGAAAAAAATCACGAGTTATTTATTATACATACATACATAGAAAAATAAGTCCCTCACCCCATTTTAAATATTAAAATCCACAAGTACTATTCAAGATTTGTCCATTCGAGATGTTCGCACTCGAGATTTTTTGCTTTTTCGGGATTATATGACATTCGGGATTTCGTACCCAACCCTTTTCAAACAACAAAAACTTCCTTCAACTTACTATAACTTTTTTATCTTTTTTTTTATTCACACATTTTCTTGCGATGCATAAATACAACATTTGTATGTGCATTACATACACATGTACATATATGGCAAGTTATGCATTTGTTAAAAAAAATAACTCGAGATTTTGATCAGACTTGTCATTACGGTGATAGGGAAGATGAAAAAAGTGGGTCTTACAATTCTGTCTGTTCGTCTTCAGACTACAGCCTACACGGCTGGATCAATTTTCTTAAAACTTGGTGCATTTTGGTTTTTGATGATTCTACCTACACGTTTTTTTTAAATTTCTTAGAACTAATAATAACGATACCTGTCATACAATTCTTTTTAGCAAGTTCTTATTTTTATCAAAAACAGCCCCACAACTTTTCTTTAAAAAAATTTAATACATTTCTTTAAGTAGGCTATCTTCGGATAGGAAACCATTTTTCAAAAAATTGTCATTAATGATACCAAGGAACCTTTTCTTTGTATTTTCGATTTATGTCAAAATTTTTGGATTTTTAAACAATTTTCAATTTTTTTTGAAAACTACATTGTTAATTTTATGAAAAATCAGTATTTATTTTAAAGTATTTTTACTTTAAGTTACACTACTAGTAATTTTTAAGCAGATTGGTAAGGATCAACGGTGGGCGCTACGTGAGCTTGACAGAGGACCCAAAATGGCAGTTAAAAGCTTCTGGATTCTAAACACCAACCTAACAGTTTAAAGTAAAAATGTTTTTTTAATGGTCTGATAGTCTTTACACTCAAATGATCTCGGATTCCATGACCTGTGATCAGAAGAGTATGTTTATCAATTTTGGTAAACACAATTACTCTTGAAGGCATATCTTGTTTTTATTCACTATTTAATCACTAATGCCCCGGCTGCAAAAACTTGATTTCCTACGATTCTTTATTTTTCCATCCTTTAGACCCAAAATCTGCTATGGCTTTTTAGTCTTTAGGTTTGTTCGCTGAAGTTTACCCAGGGTTGACCCAGGTTTTCTTGACATCCCCAAGAACTATAAAAAAAAACCTGGGTTTTTCGGTTTTTAAAAAGCACCAAACGACTCTCGATTGCATATTGTTGAGATAAGCAAGAAACAAAGTTGATTTAAAAAGAAACCATAGTTTCCGTTTTCTATTTCTATTTGTTATTATTTAAGTAAATTTGTGTATTCCTTGAATTTCATTTCAAAAACAAAAGAATTACCTGCAGCACGTGAATCCACAACATAAAAATGCTTCACAGCTCCTGCCACTTTGGTGTTTTATTCTTAACCTCAACTCGCCCCAGCAAAAAACCTAGTTCTACTTCAAGGCAAGTTTAGGGCGACCCCAGGTTTCAAAAAACACATAATTGGCTCAACAGGGTTAGTTTCTGTTTTAAAAAAATGCTTTGGGCCGACCCCAGGGTGACTTCAGGGCTCAACGAACAAAACAAACCTTTTAAATACTGCTGGAGATTTGCCGTTGTTTTGTCTCAATGTTTTGATGTCAAGCATCAATTTTTCAATGGATGAAACGTTGTTCTGTTTCATTGACAGTCATTGTCACTTGGAATCTTGGAGTTCTATAGAATAAAATGTAACTTTAGATTAAATGAATATTAAATTTAATTTTAAATTTTATTTTTTATTCTATACAGCATAGTATTAATTTATTACAACATTAAGCAGTCTTATTTTAAAAATATTGTTTTTGTCACAAGAATTTTCAACATTTATTTCGATTATGTTCCTAAGCAAAATTATTTACCTAAAATTACTATAACTATTTAATTTTTATTTATAAAATTAGCTAATTTCTATTAATTATTTATTAAAAGTATTTATTAAAAAACTTATGCCCCGGGTGAGGCTCGAACTCACGACCTTAAGATTATGAGACTTACGCGCTGCCTACTGCGCCACCGAGGCTATTGTTACGAAGCATCCATGTCCTTTCTACTCATACATAGGAATATCCCCAGAGAGCTCACTCATTATCAAGTAAATAGTCAATGATGTTAGACAACCGGCTACAATACCCGCTACCAGACCGGGCCAGCGTTGAAAACTAACCGCCAACAATAGAAGAAAGAGAATGGTCAAGATCACTAAGAACGGTAAGAGCGGTGCAAGCTCTACCAAGTCCTCGTCATTGAGTCTATATGGGGTGATAGATTTGAGTAAACCTGCAAAAAGCAATTTAAGCTATTTTTAGACAAAGCTTTTATTTTTATAAAGAGCAAACAATACAATATGTGCGCTGTTGTAATAAAATTTGTTTAAATAATAAAATAAAAAACAAACAAAAAGAAAAACACATTTATTATAACACACTTACGATTTTTGGTGCGTGATATATTGTTGAAAATCTCAGAATCGTTTGATGTTTCCTGAAATTTAGAACTACGATAATGAATTTCCGAAATTGACACACTAAAATTCGTTGGCAAAAGCATTTCAATGACTTTTTTTTTATTTTCAGCTCACAAAGCACAAAAATTTGTTTGTTATTTTTTTTTTTTTTTAATAACTAACGTAATTTTCCTCAACAAACCTCTTTCACATCCTGAGCGATTGAGGGCTGGTGAAAGAATATCCAATGCATAACTGAGTAAACTAATTACAAACAAATCACAATAGTCAGTTAATTAAAGTTGGTGGCGGGAGTGTGTTTATATCTCTAAACAAAGATGACTAACAATTAAGCAAAATATTTTAAAACAAAACAAAAATTCGTTGTGCCGCGTGAGGAGAAGCAAATACACTAAACAATACAAGCAACAATCAACTCATTTCCACAGAGGCTATCTGTCATCCTCGTATTTTGTGACTAGAGAAAGAGACTCACACTCGGTCCGGTCGTAAAGAGATTGATTCAAAGTACGGAGCGTCTGCGTTTTTGTTATTGGTTTTAAATTATATTTTCGCGTCAGACACTGAGTGAGAGTGAAAAATATAAAAATGAAAATATTATCGAATGCGAATGCAATAAGCGATAACACAAACGAAACGATGGTATCTATTAAGTTTCCAGCATTACGGTGTCATTTTGTTTTTGAAATTTTCACGATCCAGCGGCTAAGCGACCTGCAATGGCTTGGCCGGCGGCAGCGGTGACGATGCACGTTATCTCCTCGTATTTCGAAAACAAAAGTATCATTCTTATCGAAATAGTAAAAGTGAGTGAGAATCGGTTTTGTGAAAAATTGATTCATTATACCTACAACACTCAATTTCGAAAAAAATGTGTGGTGACTGTTGAGGCATGTTACTTATCAAAAACAAACTTTATTTGAAATGTGTGTTTTGTTTCCACTTTTAATCATCGAGCTATATTTTGAATGAATCAAGTTTGTTGTTAATTAAGTGAGCATAACCAAAGAACCAATTTTCTGTTTTTATACTGACGAAACCAACATCTAACGAACAACAATATAATAAATTATTTTAAAAGAAAAAAAAGGATCCATTGCTAATTAAATATTCCAGTTTTGAGCTTCGAAAAGTTTTTTCAATTCCAAATCCATTCTCTTATGCTGAAAAAAAAATTGATTCCGAAAAGTTATCAGGTAAAAATTCTTGTGTCAGACGAACTTTTTGAAATTGTAATCTGATGAGCAATGATGTTGGATTCTGAGGATCTGAAGTCCTCCTAGAAGAGCCTTTTCGTAAATAAAATGGAAGGTAAGTAAGAATATAGTGTTAATGTATTTACAATGTAAAGGGTGTCCCATAATTCACGCAAAATAATATTTTTAATAGAAAATACAATTTTTTGAAAAGAAAGCTTAAATTTGTTATTGATTCATAGAGTATACAGATTAAGGTTATGTATGGAATAGCACATCGGATAAATGGCTGCTGCGGCTTTTCTGGCAGGCAGATACGTAAGTGCATAAACCTTTAATTTAAAAAAAAATCATAGGTAAATCATAGGTAGCCAATGGTGGTCAATCGCACGATCTGGATGTCAAATTCTGATCCCAAAACCAGCAGATTACACGGTTAGGAAATGACTCGTTATTAAATTGTTTCTCTGATTGCATGGCATGTTGCCGTGTCTTGTTGAAACCTTATGATGGTCCATATCTTGTAGTTAAGACACTAGGACACTAGGTTATGATGTCATGATAACGAATACCATTTATTGTTACTGCCTGACCAGCTGCATTTTGGAAGAAGAATGGTCCGATAATGCCTCTGCCCAAAATTCTAACATGTTGTAGATGCATTTATTTCTCAACAATTATTCGTGAGTTTTCTGAACCGCAAATGCTAAAATTTTAATGATTAACCAAACCATTAAGGTGAAAATAATGTCGTTTTCAATTGGACATTCCGCGTACTTCTTTTTGACTCCTTCTACTCCAAAAGCATTCGATTCACTGTTCCGAGTAATGTTTTCGAAGTCTTTTTCTGTTCCCTATTTCAAGAAGGAGCAGATTTGGAACACAAGCTTACATATACAGTTTTTCGTCGGACTACTTGTCAAAATTGTTAAATGCTTGAAGACGCCATTTTGTAAAAGGCGTCACTCAGCAGTGTGTGTGTAAATTTGACAGCACGATATTTTCATATTTAATTGGAATCAAAAAGGACTAGAACTGTCCGAAAATCCAATCGAAAACGACATAAGTATTCATCAATTTAAAATTATTTTGTCCGAAAAACCAGCATCCACTTGTTGTTGTTGCAAAATTCATTCAAAGAACTCTTTGCTATAGCTCTTCATTTTTACCTACCCAAACTGTCATTGTTATCTTTTTTCCGTTGGCAACACTGTACTATTATGGGACACTTTGAATTATGGGACACCCTTTACATAAAATGTATATATCGGTCTTTAGAGATTTAAGATAATAGATAAATGAAATATGAAAGAATGATATTTAAATCATAGAATAGACCCGAGAGCAAGCGCGTATGCAGGGTTTTTGCTTGGGGTGGGTGGGGTGTCAAGATTATTCCGGATCTTGGTAAGAGAGGGGGCAACCTCATTCAAAAAACGGTTTAGGTATAGAAATCTAGCTTTGAAATGCTTGCAAAAGGAGATAATTTGCCTAATAATAAATTGCTATTAAATATTGCATACTGGAAAAATAGATCAAGTTAGGAACAAATACACTCCAATATAATCCAATTTAGAGGAGCCTTTAAAAATCCATAATCTTAAACGTACCGCCCTTACACGTTTTATTATCATTTCTTTAAATTCATGTTGAAATCTTAGCCCTTTTTTTCGTTCATTTGAATAGGTACACCACTTTTATCATCACTTTTTCTTTGAGCTTGTTGAAGATCAGACAGACAGGTCTTATATCATGGATTCTTTGATATGGCACAAACAAATTGAGATAAAGTGGAGAATGGGTGGAGGAAAAGCTCTTTGCGCGGTTGAGTACGTGCGAATTTTTAGTTTTCATGATCAAGGACTAACGGGACATCAAATTTCGGAAAAATCAACAGAATCTCTTCTTTGATCTATAATTATCTGAGAAATAAACAAACGATGGTTGAAATATTAAAGGATGCAAAAAAAAACCTACTCCCTACGCATATAATAAACGAAAAATTCTGAGAGCTACTTTTAATTGATTTGTCTGAAAGGCTTAAATAAAGGGGCAAACTAGGTTCAGTGCCAGAATTTCTACAGTCAAGAGTGTAATTAAAAGTTCTTCATACCGAAAAAGAACAAAAAAATTAAATAAACCACAATTTAGTTGAAAGCAATTCCAATCTGAGAGTTGAATAAAAAAAAAAAATAACCCCACATTTTTGAACCACTGATAACGACTATGGTTGAGTTTCAAAAAACGCTCAGTCATGGAAATAAATTTTGAATTCACCTGTTCCATCGAATATGGTCCGTTTTTCATTGGTAACAATTTTGTTTTTTTTTCTAGTGGAAGGTACCGTTAAATTTAGTTCTTAAAACACGAAAAAAATGTGTGAGCAGAATCATTGGATATTTTTTGACGTGAAAATAAATAAAAAGTAATTTCGTAGTCATGTTTTTCTTGTAAGGAAAGTAAATTTTTGCCATGAAACTTGTGGTTCATCACAAAGTTAACGACACATAAGTTTCATCAAAAATATTAAAATAATAATAACAAATAATAAAATTCAATAAGTTTTTGCAAAACAAATAGACGGTAACTAAGAAGACAAGAACGATTTAGAGATTTCCGGGCTTTGAACTTAGCGCTTAAATTCTGCAAGGGCTATCAAGATATGAAGTTGTTTTTTTTTTTGCATACTTACATAAAACCAAAAACCATCCTTGGCTTAGTGTCGTTTCATTTTACGATCAGAAAAAAATATGAAGATCGAAACAGAGAAGACAGCTTATTGTAACGGAGAATGACACGTACGATTAAATTTGTTTTTTCAGTTATATTTTCATTTGTAATTTTAATTTATTATCAGTAGTGTGATCAAAGTTTAAAAAAAAAAAATGGGAGTCAAATTTCATTAAAACCGATTAACGTAACACGTGCTAGCGAGCACTTCAAATTTTTCATACAAAATACATGGGGTTCTCACAGTCTTTTACTCAATATATCAGGAAATTTGTAAAAGTTGATACAATTTGTAAACTTTTCACGACGTAGATTAAGTACCATAAGAAGTATAAAAAAATATCTTCAAAAATGCTTTTATAATATTTACCCCATTTAAAATAACATTAAATATCGTAGTTTTTGTGTATTTGTTGCTATTTTTAATGGAGTAGTTGTTGGTTTAAAAAATTAAAAAAAAATATTTGTATATTCTCTATAGCACCATAGACTAAATAATAATATTATTTTTTGTCTATGATCGTACTTAGTATACTTATGTGCCAAGGTTGACAATTTTTTATCAACGTTTATACTTTTACCGTCACTTTGAATAAAAGACTGTGCAAACACCATGTATTGTGTATGAAAAAATGTAAGTGCTCGCTAGCACGTGTACATAAATGTTAACCGATTTCAATGAAATTTTAATTATGATTTTTTTTAATTTCCTTGATCACTTTAAGAGGTGGGGATCAAAACATTTAAAAAAAGTGCATATTATTCGTTGAATTTCGGAAGAGCAAAGTGCAAATTTTTCTTCTCCGTTACCGTGTTTTAGTCAGTTAGACATGATATTAAAGTCTATAAAAATCCACAATAACTGTTTTTTAAGTCTAGTAGTTTTGTATGCGGAACAATATTTTTAAAAAAAACTATCTTATTTAGTTCATTACTATACCTACTTTTGTCATTTTTCGGTAACGGATAATATACATATAATGTTCAGTACTTTCGACGCGTATATCTTTTTCTACAGCACTCCAATCGAGATTTTTTTTTATTTTTTGATAAATGGTTATTAATACTTGCTCATAGTACCTTTGCTTAGAGTATTGATAGTATAGAAAATATATGGAACTGAAAAGGTATGGTTTCTTTTACTTATTTATGTACTTGTTCATGCCTACAATCTACAAATTAATTTGCATGTATAATGTCGCATGTAGGTATATACAATAAAACGATATCCACATAGTTTACTTAGTACAACTGGTGATAAACATTACAGCTAATGAGCTGTAAACAAATATAATCATAACTGTTATCATAACCTTTATTAATTGAAAAATCGGTCATTGACTCAGCTCATATAATAATATGTACTGTCAAGTAAACAAAAAAAAAATTATTTAAACAAACAGCGATTAGATTTTAAGTCATCTAAGAAACTTAAGAAAAAATATACATTTTCATGAATAATTATAACGAACTTATTTTTTTTTTTTTTTGAAAGAAGCGTTTTCGGCATATGCTCAAAAATATATAGGTACATACATTGGTGGCAAAAACATTCCGGATTTTTTTCAATATCCTTATTTTCTTTATATCATGGAAGCAAATGTTAACTTTGCCAAACATTTTACTGATTTGAAAAGACAGTACTGAGAGATTTATTGCTACCAATAAACAAAAATTATGCAATGGTAAGAAAAAAAATCTTTTATAAAGTAGTGCAATAACATACCCGTGCAAAATTAACCGGATTTTTGCAAGATTTCGAGACTCGATGTTTAGGTAGCGGTTTTTAATGTCATATCATAGATCAAATAGACGTTACTTGTTGTGAACTGCGTAGTTTAAAATAATAATGTGTAAAATATGGCTAAAACACGTTATGGCTATGCAATTCGTTGTGAAATTATAGAAAAGTATCAAGCGGACATAAAACAAAAAGTTACAGCCGAAACTTTGAAAATTCCAACCTCAACAGTTTATGACATAATCAAAAAGATTCGAAGCGGAAAATCAGTTGAAGCAGATCATTTTGGTGGGCACCCTCGCAAAACAACTGTTAAAACTGATAGGCGCTTAAAAAACTTTGTGCATAAGGATCCTTCCACAACCTCAAAAAACAATTTGTAATGAGCTGAATCTGCTTATATGTCGAACTACGGTAGGGAGGCGGTTAAGGGAATTTGGTCTCTATGCATTTCGACCAGCAAAAAAGCCACTTCTTACTACCAAGCATCGGAAAAAAAGCTAAACTGTGCTTCGGAAAAACTTTCAAATCCTGAACCAAAATATTTCACCAGGGTGGAATTTGCAAAAAATCATCTAAACTGGTCTATACGCAAATAAAAAAGTTTGCTTTTCAGTGATGAAAGCAAATTCAACTTGTTTTATCCCGACTGAGGAAAAACAGTAAGGCACTTAAGAGGGACACGTTTGAATCCAGCAAATGTACTTACTACAGTTAAGCTCGGAGAAGCTTCTGTTATGGTGTGGGGGTGTTTTTCAGGTACAAGCAGTGATCCAATACACCAAATTACTGGAATAATGGACCGTTTCCAATACAGAGACATTTTGATAGTCGGTAATGCTTCCCTACGCGGAGAAAGAAATGTGCGTTGGGTGTTTCAGCAGGATAATGATCCTAAGATCCCAAACATTCTTCAAAGCAGTTAAAAGAGTGGTTTGAGACAAAAAATATTCGCGTTTTAGATTGGCCATCTCAATCACATGATTTAAACCCGATTGAGAACGTGTGGGCCATTTTGAAAAGGCAAATTGGTTAGAAAACACTCACGTCGACAAGCTCTCTTTTTACAGCTTTGAAGAGTGAATAGGAGAATATTCCTGCTTCCATTTTGGACAATTTGATTGAATCACTGCCTCGTCGATGTAAAGCGATGATAAAATATAAGGGTTACTGGACAAAATATTAATCGT
Organism: Dasysyrphus albostriatus; assembly: GCA_946251815.1. Taxonomy (NCBI): domain Eukaryota; kingdom Metazoa; phylum Arthropoda; class Insecta; order Diptera; family Syrphidae; genus Dasysyrphus; species Dasysyrphus albostriatus. The sequence goes on from OX276336.1 coordinate 53,182,706, forward strand.
AAGCAATTTCCCAAAAAAAATCCGGTTAGTTTCTCTCACGCCAAATTGTAAATTTTCTATTAATTTTGGAAATTTTGTTTTGTGTTTTGTTTCAAGAATTATGATCATTGTTTTTTTCTTTAAATGTTTTATTGTTGAAAAAAAATATAAAATAAAACAATAAAAAATTAATTTTTTCACATTTTACATAAAAAAACAACAATTATTGCAGCTAACTAAAAAAAGACCGGAATGTTTTTGCCACCACTGTATATTTCTATATTTATCACTTACCCACAATTTAGTGCACTTGTATTAGGCTTGTTTCACGAGCATTCCGTTTCATATTCCGTTCGGTCTGTGTTCGGCTCATTTTCGGTCGGACCTGATAGGTTCTAACTAATGAAAACGGCAAGAATAAAAACCTAATAGTAACCGAATAGCACCGAACGTCCCCTCGACACGAATAGGTTTCATTCGGTTGGGTTTTATTTTTATATTGAAATTCATGAAGTTACAAGGGATTAAATTTTGAAAAATTTAGATTTTTAAAAAAATTATAACTTTTAGTTGCATGTAGGTAGAACGCAATAATTAATTTGTTTTGAAGAAAACTAAATTTATATCATACATAAGTTCATTTAAAATCACTATGTGAAAAATGTTATTGGTAAGTTAAAATTGTGTATTAGTAACTTAACTTAACTAAGGCCAATAACTTCAACGAACTGTTCGCCTATAAGTGTTCCACGTTCTATAAAAGGTGTCACCATGTCGTGAAGGCTTACATGAGGCGAGCTTGCGTAGAAAAAAATTGAGAAACTATTATTACTATTATATTGACCAATAGCTGAAATAGATTTAAGTTTACGGAAAGGTCAATTCTTATTATCTCTACAGCAAAAATTTCTGTAGCTAAAAGAACTATTGAAAAAAAATGACAGAATTTCAACAAAATTTCGACTGTGGTCGACATTTCATGAATCGATATTTCAAAAGTCAATAAATCCATATTTTGAAGGTCATGTGCGGTTTCTAATTCGTCATTTGTTTCAAAGATGCGTCTGCAGAATATGCCTAGATGCAAACTTCAAACGAAGAAAACGCAAATACAAATTTTATTGTGTTAGCTTTGTGTTCAATAATCCAGTTTGCTAAAGTCACATATTTGAATACATCATCTACAACTGAGCAGTAAAAAACCAAGTTGACGAATATTGAAAACCCAGAGAGTGTGTTTGTAAACGTCAAATGCATTTGCAAGTAATTTGACTGGCGTTTTCTGCAAACATATTAATTGTCCTGACACAATTTATGCATCAAAAAATGACGATCATTTGACTACCAAATTGATTTTGAATTAAAGTTTTCGAAAACGGCTGATATTGTGATCAACTCATAGTTTATGCAATGATGTTTTTAAGCACGCTTAACTTGCTTCGGACAGGCAAAAATGTATGATTCGAGTTTTTGCTGGCTCCTTGCAAACATTCCAGGCAGAGCGATGTATTTTACGTGTTGCAATGAACGATAGAAAAAGTATCGAACTGTTAAAATGTCAACAGGTTAAAAAGTCCATTTATATCGGTTAATTTTTTGCATGTACTAAGTATTGGGAAAAAATATCAACCGGTGGGTAAAAGTCGATCCTTTTCTCAACTTTTGTTGAAAGCAGCTGACTTTTTGTTTTACTTCGAAGGTAAACATTTTATAAATTAGTATCTAAAACAGGTATAAAAACTTGCAAAAAAAAGTCGAAATAATTCAACATTTCAATTTGTTAAATCGCCTTTTTTTGACGTTTTGGTTCGGTATAAAGATGGTGGAAGTAACACGATTTAACAAATTTTGTATTAATTCTGTATTTAAAATTTTTTAGCGAAAAAGGCGATTTATTTGAGCTTGCCCCAGGTGTTCTTAGGGCTAGAAACGGCCCTGGATATACAGCACAGCAAAAGTGTCATTTAAACGGTGGTTTAAAAAATCTCCTTTAATGAGATTTCCATAGTTCCAAACTGTTCCAAAGCATTGGCAGCAGGTTATTGTTGTTGAGCTACGGAGTAGCAGAAACAGGACCCAAGAAAGGAGTTGAAATCCCTCAGATGACCCAGGTATCGTTTTTTAGTGAAAGTTTAACATAATTTCACTAACCAACTGCTTAACTAAATAGCAACTCTTAAAAACGCGTTGGAAAATAAATTGAATAAATCGTTGTGTTCTTTAAATTAAAATTTTTAAAAACCATAATAAGGGTATTCATGCAACATCGTAAAATTGTCGTAAACGTTGTAAATTTGTAAACTGCGTAAATCTGTCAAATATTCCATACAAATTGTGACAGAATTACAAAGTTTAAAACTTTACAACTTTTACGACGGCTTTACGCTGTTGTATGAATACCCTTAATAATTTTGTTTTTTTTTTTTAATAATTTATTTACTTCATTTTATTGTAATTTCATTTATCACCCAACTGGAGATGAAAAAAAATCAAATTACGAATACTAAATAACAAAGGCTGTTAATAGCCCAGTTTTGTTGAGAAAAAACTGTTCAATAAAACGGTGGAAAGTGGAAAATGGGTAATAAAGCTCTTTTTGTATGAGAATAGTATTGTTTAAAACTATTCCGAAGAATTCTTCGCTAGTCGCTTTTTTCACAAAGACAAGGTTAAGTTATTAACAGCAGGTCTAAAATTTAAACTGGCAGAGGGTTATGACTCTTCCGAAAAACATGGTTATTTATTTCGTTGGGCCCGGTATTTTCAGTTATATTGAACAACTGTTTAAGTTTTTCGGTGAGTTGGTCATTTGACACCTGGCTGTTGGCTATGTCCCCCAACCTTGAATATTTTGTATCAATATCATTATAATTATTTTTGAGAAAAGTAAGATTTTACTCTTTTTTTATGTTGGATGTTGGATCTGTAATGTTAAGGTTAAATTTCAGTTCAAGGTAAGTATATCCTCCTTCGTAATAAATTTTTTCGAAAAAAATGGGGTTATAGTCTTAGAGTCGACCGTAAGATACCTATCTCATCATGGCCACGAAAAAATAGGATGAAAACGGATAGGTTTAGTCCAAACATTTACAAGGATACTGGTCGAAAGAGCTTCATCTGGCTACAATGACTTAAAAATGCACTTGAGAGGTTGCAATTTTGGTAAAGTGTACCAATAAACTTCTATAAATGGGATAGAAAAGGTAAGACTACTTGGACTAAGGATGCCAACAGATATCCTTTGCGTGGCTGCGATGAGAAAGGTAATCTTACGGTCGGTTCCTGGACTATTAGTAAAAATACCACGGGTATTTCTAATACTAATATCGATATTTGGTTTTGAAATAGAAAAAGAGAAAATGGATTGGATTGTTTTAAGATAATACACAAATCATCCTGCAGCAAAATGCTTCTTAACATACAAACAAAAAACAATAACAAAAGTCAATTATAGGATGTAAACAAACCTAAAAGCTCTTTGTGATAAGACTGTTCTCATAGCCATGCGCATTTGAACAAAGCTTATTATACCTTTATAATTATGTACGTACAATAAGTTCTGGTTTAACCTTTAAATCCCATTCTTGTCAGTTTAGTGAACCGAAAGAAAATTTTCATAAAACAATATTTATTTAGCATTTTCTAAGCTTCTTTTTTCCCAAAAATAAATTAAAAACAAAACTTAAATGAATTCTTCTAATTCCTTTTTTTTGCGTGACGAAGACATGGATGAGCAATACAATTTTTCGGGTGCTACCTTAGCAATTTCCGACGAAGAAGCAACACAAAATCTACTGCGTCACAGAGCTAACATATCAGACATGGAAAAGAGTGCAATTCTAACCGGGTCAGATGTAACATCTCCAATTCATGTTACCAGTGCATACAAAGAAATCAAAAGTAGTACGAGTTTGGAACGCCCTTGTTGAAGGCGTGTTATAATTGTAGATCTTTCGTTTTAGATACACCCATAGACGATGGGAGTTATATGTGCGGTCCGGGCATCTCGAGTGCTCAAAAGACTGAAAATGTTCCAGTGACAGATGAATTCTTTTGCTTTAGACCTGGTCAATTTGAGAAGGCTGTCGCTGATTGTGTGAATGTTTTATTAAAACCAGCTAATGATGCAAATGTTGTTGGGAGCTGGCTTCTAACTGAGTAAGTGATGAACTATTTTCTTTGCAGACGTACATTGTTTGCCTGGGTGCAAAAGGAAGAATTCTAGTTTTGTTGTCTATATAGTATAAGCCACTGGGACCATGAAAGGGAACGTATATTCATTTTAACATCGAAGACACTGTTGGATGTTAAATATGACTTCATTGCCTTAAAAATCCTTCAGTCTAATAAAATTAGACTCAATCAAATTGATACCATTATTCAAGGAAAATTAACTTATCCGCAAGCTTCTTTAGTTCCGTAAGTTTAATATTATCGAAAGGAAATACAAATTATTTTAAATAATTATTGATTTTTTTTTCATAGAAGAATTGAAGGAATTGCAAATGGTTTAACATCAATTATATGTGGAAAGCTATTTTGTCAAAGCAGACAGCCAGATAGACCAACGTCAACGGTAGCTACACAGCCAAATCATCCACTTACGGTGGCGAGACGCTATGATTTTTCATGTTTCAAACCAGTGTAAGTTATTTCATTATGTATACATGTAATTATGTAGGTACCCTACGTAAATTTATAATATTAACAAGTTTGTAAATATTATAATCCAAGAGCTATGAACCACTTTGGCTAACCTCTACTGCATAAAAAGCTTTACTTTTGCATTCCAGATCATTTGAGTGTAAAGTTCACCTTGCCAGACCGTTTAATAAACCCGTTTTTCACTTTGAGCTGTGAATTTTGTAAATGGTGTGACAGGTCGAACTACACACTCAAACTGTCTCAATTCCATTATGTGTGATCAGAGGAGCATTCTCTAGGTAGGGATAAAACATGGTTTTGGCTAACATGACTACTCTTGAAGTTGCAACTCCTTTACTTCTTGCCTTGCTATCCTTCACACCCAAAACCTGCTGGGGCTCTCATGCTAAAAATAACTTATGTACAGAAATTTTTTTAGAGTGAGAGGTCATGCAACGAAGTAAAAACCCATAAATATCGGAAACTGAACTGATTTTTTTGATCGAATATGTTCAAGGGTGTCACCGAGTGTAAATCTAAAAGTTAGTGGGACGAGGCATGGGAGCACAAGCGTCAGCCGCCATCTTGGCGTTTTATCAAATATCTCGTGAAGCGTGCATCGTACAGCAAGAATAGTTAATTTGTTTGAAAGCTAATATTACACTTATTTTGTTAAGTTACAAAGTATTGTGTATCAACATTTTCAAAACAATCTTTTCGTATTGAAAAAAAATCTTTTTTTTTTCTTTTGAAACTCAATATGTGTTTCTTAAACGACTCAATCGATTTTTTAAAGCTTGATATACGGTTTTAATATTTTTAAGGATATTTAAAGTAAATATTTAACTTTTGTGCTTAAATAACAAGTATCTTTCATAAAAATAATAAAAAACCGTTGAAGAAAATCTCATTTATATTGAAATCAACTCCTACGATTTAAGTAAAAATTTGTCTGTGTTCTAAAATTAAAACAGTCTACTGTAAAATATTAAAAAATTAAAATTAGGCTAAGCAGCTCAACTAGTACCTTGTAGAAAGCAATTTATGTTTCATAACTAATGATCGGATTTAAATAAATTTGACTATTACCTGTCATTTAGGCAACATAGGATGGTGTTCATACGAACTTCACCATAAGGCGACTCATTTTGACGTCTCTCTTATTTGTATCTCACTCTCATCTCTTGAAAAGAAAGTTAGTTAGAAAGCCATCTCTTTCTTTTCAAGAAATAGAAATGAGATGAAAAGAGAGACGTTAGAATGATCGCCTGACGTGAAGCTCGTCTAGTATTTCATACTGGTGTGAATTAACTTTCGACATCATGTTGTGTAACAATGGTAACATATTGTTCATATAGCAATGTTTTTATCGCAATGTCGTCTGCTGCAGTTGCGGACATACTTTGTTCGTGTTATCCAATTTTATTAAGCGAATAATATCACAAAATCATGCCCGTAACTTAAGCTCACGCGAATGCGAAAATAACATTTTTGCTTTTGTTTTCTCTAGCAACAATATGTTACCATTGTAACACAACATGTCAAAATTAAATTTAAGACTGACCAAAATACTATGATACCTAAATAACAGTTACTGTCTATAAGGTTAAAGGTCAAAAATATAATGCATTACAGTACAGTTCGTGAGTTTTCAAAAAAAAAACACAATGCGTCTAAGAATATGGCCAGGGACTGTCTATCTATTATTATTCATATACGAAAATATTTTTGGCTGAGAAAGACCACCAAATGAACCCACAACATACAGTGTAGGCATATGAATATTTACTGAAAATAAGTTCCCTATTACACGACGACTTATGAGTCATGACTTTTTTCGAAATTAAATGAATGCAAAGGTGAGATCAGTTGTTTTTTCTCGTTCGCACTCATTGAATTTCGAAAAAAGTCATGACTCAAAAGTCGTCTTGTAATAAAATACTTAGATATTTAGCGTATTTTTATTATTTTTTATTGCATATATAAAACAAATATTGTCCACTCGGACATATACGCACTTTCTTTCACTCACTTCATTAGGATTATGGAAAGTAAAATTACTACAATAGACAAATTTAAATGGAGAAAGAAATAACGAGTAGAATCGAAAATTCAAAAATAATAATACATAATGTATGAGGAGATTAGGAATGTGAGACCCGGTTTATTCGTCTGTCCTATCTTTGTAATGACAATTGTGATAAAAATCTCAAGTTAAGTTTTTTTCAGAATGCTTAATTTTGCCATTATATCTATAGTCCCCATGTATCGCATGTAAAATCTTTCATACAGTAAAAAAATAGATATTCATAGCAGAATAAACCCAAATAATAACCTGTTTACCAAATAAGTCTGAAGCTTCGATTATACTCCTATAATAAATTTACGATCAAACCTCTCTCATAAGAAATAAATTTGAATGCGCACTTGTAAGAGATTTACAACTATGGCATATGAATGTTCCCAAATTATATTTCAGTGAAAGAAGTGAATTAGGAATGCGAATAATGTGGAACAGAGGTCGACCAATATCACTTCTAACATCTTGGAATCCATTTGCAGATGACATTCCATGGAGAACAGTTAAAGATCATCCAATTTTGCAAGCCAAAAGTAAGAAAAATAAATAAATTTACCTAATATGAAATTTTTGATAATATTTTTGTTTGTTGAAGGCAATGATAGCATGTCATTACAAGAAAAAGAAGAATTCGATAGCAAGAAGCACATTTACACAGCTGAATCATTCCATGAAACTCTTCGTTCAATATTTGCAAATGCTAATCCAGATGGAGTCGATTTCAGTTGTGATTTTAAAGAAGGTCCAATTTTAATGGAGAATTACGTTGGAGTGGGAGCAGTTATACACAATAAGCATAATTTTGGATTTTTTAAAGTTCGAGGAAAATTTAGTTTTTAAAGAAAATTTATTTTATTTCATATTATCTAGACCTACCAACATATTTGAATATTCTTTAACTTGCTGTTATATATATATTAGAAAAATCAACTACCAACGAATTCTACCAAATTAAACTAGAATTTTGTTACACTCATAATCATTATAATTCATACATACCTAAAATTCCTATCTAATGTGATTTAAATAAATTATTAGAATTTTAAATCCTATATATGTATACTCGTATCGTATGTATCGTCCAAAAAATGCATTAAACTGTTTCTCGCATTGTGCAAGGAAAGGTTGTTCCACTATTTCTCTTGGTTTTTCAAATGTGACACATCTGGGTTTGATGACCCTACACTAGCGATGGTGAACCAAAATCACGCGTGACGAAAAATTATAGGTACGTCATAAATTGAGAAATCCGATTGCACTTTTGAGTGGCAGCATCAACTGTCAATACCAAGTTTAGTTTTCTTCCTTTAGCTGTTTGAAAAAGTTGGCGTTTGCTATCTTGACAATTATATAACACTATGCATGCGTGAAACAGAATGCACTTAAACACAAACTACAAATTGATAAACAGAATATTGAGAAGCCAAAAAGCGTGTTCGTTAAAAGGCGTATTTTATTGAAAAAGTTATAGCTAGTACAGTAAAATTTCCCTTGGCAAACAACAACAAACTCAAAAGTATCGATAAATAAGTTAAAGTGGATATAAAAGTTGAGATAAAGTTTCGTTAAGTTTAAACTTATTTGTTGCTGGAATTGGGTTGAATATAAAAGTGAGTACAGCTTTTTATTGGTACTTGCATACCTACAAGACTCACCTAATATCAAATGTGCTTGCAAGTTACTGCGTTTTCGATTGGCAATTTTCCGATCTGGAACACCAATAAAACAAACAGACACATGCAATTTGATTCTGAAATTTTCGTATCCTTGCATTTGTGCAACTTCACATTCAATTGCCGAGTATGATAATTTGCAATAAAGAAAATGCGAAAATAATATTCTAAGCTAAAAATAATTGTTCTTAAAAGCAGTAAAATGTGGGAACTTTAATAATTTTTAGTTAAAAATTTACTTTTTGCAGTGTTTGACAACACTTTGACAACTATGTGTTTGAATGTGAGAGTTGTTCTGGTTTCGATTCTGAAATGAAATCCAAAATCGTTTTCTGTTCTTTTCAAGAGAAGAACCGTCATTCTGAATGCCAATAGAACACTTTCAGAAGGGTTTACATGCATTCCGAACGCTTCTGGATTACCAATCGAAAAGGCCATTAATGTGACTGACGTTGATCAAACTGATTTTGTGCAAGGAGGACGATTGCATTTGACGATTACAGTACCTGGGTCAAAAATTACTATAATTTGAGTATCAAATAGACTTCGCTTTGACGTTTTCGAAAACGGACTGTATGTTGGCACTCTTTAGCAAAGTTGTTAAGTAGTACCTTAGTACATTTGGACTTTAATTTGTAAGTATACCCAGTATCTTGTACTTGTACTTGTACTAACTTGGTACTTGAAAAACACCAAGTCGAGTACATTGTTGACTATACTCAACGAACTGAACTTAAAAAATACTTTAAATTAAATTAATCTCAAAAGTCATTGCAATATCATTCGAATAATAGGTGTGTTTTATTATCATCGGGATCCGGATCTGGATTAACTTTTAACACGTACTACAAAAACAATTTTGAAAATTTCCCACTATTTTGTTTTGTATTACGTGTAAAAGTTAATCCAAATCCAGATCCGGATCCCGATAGAAGATAATAAAACACGGCCAATAATAGTTACAAAATTTCAATTTTCACTCGGACTTTGTACTTGAAATGTACTTGTACCTACTTGAAAGAACTTGAAAATGTATTTGGTAATATTGCAAAACCATGTAATATTAACTTGGAACAAAGTACTTGGCAGGTACTTGTGCTTGGTGTATTTCAAGGACCAAGTACATTGTACTTTTTTTCAAGTACAAGTACAAGGTACTTGTACTTGAAAGTTTACAGGTCAACTCAGAAGGCGTTTTAATTTTTTTTTAATGGCACGAGGCTCTTAAAAGTTTAACCACCTCTGCACAAACTTTTTTCGTTGACTAGCCAAACAGGAGTGTGCCAAAAAAAGATCTATTGTGCAATTGTACTGAACGCGGTAAACTTTCACTTTCACTTGTAAACCCATTTAGTCAGCTGACAGACCAGACAAATGTCAAAATAAAAAAAAAGAAACCACCAGAATAAACTACCAAAACCAAATAACTTCTTGTTTTCACGCTTCTTGTGTTTGTTTGTGTTATAAATAATTAAATAAAAACTATGCTTGCAAAGCATGCTCTTATCGGTAACTGCATTTCATTATATAATAATTTATCTTTTCAAAATAAATTGGAAACCTAACAATCAGGTGGAGGAACTGGTTTCATTGGAAATCGCTTGAATAAACACCTCATCCAGAATGGTTACAAAGTCACTGTAGTATCCCGAATGCCGGGCTTGAAACGCATCACATGGCACGAACTCGAAAAGAATGGTGTTCCGAAAGATATAACAGCAGTTGTCAACTTATCTGGACAAAATGTCTTGGATCCTACCCGCCGATGGACTCCTGGGTAAGAGTTACACAATTCGTTGACTACGAATTTCACCACAACTGAATTTCACAATTCATCAGGTTCAAGCAAAACGTATGGAATTCGAGGATAAATACAAGTTCAGCTCTAGTTAAGGCTATACAAAGCTCACCAGATGTCAAGACATTTGTAAATATATCCGGAGTGAGTCATTATAAGACCGATGGGCGGGTTTATTCTGAGAATGACCCGGTTGAAGGATTTGATTTTATGTCTCGTCTTTGCTTGGAATGGGAGAAAGCAGCAACAATTCCTTCTGGTGTGAACTGCCGATCGGTAAGTTGTTTTAACTACATCTATCAGTCCCACCATCAATATCCGAATGTGACTTCATAAGGTTAAAATTCGAACTGGAGTTGTAATAGGCCGTGGGGGAGGCATGATTCAGTCAATAATGTTACCATTTCAACTTGGTCTGGGTGGACCTATGGGCAGTGGGAAGCAACCTATTCCTTGGATTCATATTGATGATCTCTGTCGCCTCATACAATACTCAATAGAAAATGAAAAAGTCAGTGGCGTAGTGAACGGAGTTGCACCTGAAATATGCACAAATGGAGAATTTAGTCAGGTTGGTATCACAAGTACATATGCATTTGCTAATGATGTTAGACTATAAATAACATAAACTTAAAACAGACATTTGCAAGTGCTCTTCGTAGGCCTGCATTCTTTGCTGTTCCTGAATTTGCAGTCAATTTGTTGTTTGGCACAGACAGGTCCGCTTTGTTGTTGAGTGGAGCCAAAGTTGAACCTAAAAGAACACTGGAACTAGGATTTGAATATAAATATCCCTCAGTAAAACTGGCATGCCAAGAGGTTGTTCAAAAAAAATGAATAACCAAGTAAATTGTTATAGATGTTTCTTAAATTTTCTGAATGTAAAAAATAAAATTAAATTATTCATAATAAATTATTGATTTTAATGTTTGCATGGTCATGCGAATGGAAATTTTTATATGGAGTTTCAAATTAAGCTCAAAAGTAATATTTGAAAAGAGTGACCCCCGAAAATCACGTAGTGATAATCAAATCAGAGGGCTGATATCCACCCAGAATTAATAGTTATAAAATTTCAATTTTCTCTAGTAGGGAGACAAATTAAAGTACCTCAAAAAATGCAACAACAATTTTTCAGTGTTGCCGAAGTTTTCATTTACAAACTACACCAAGGTTTATGTATATGAATTTAAATGTTTACTGCGAATAAATGGAACAATTCATTTTCAATTACCGTTAAATTTAATATAATTAGACGAATAAAATCTAACCAAATGAATTCAAAAGTTTCATTCGTTGTAATTTTTGCGGGTTAGCGGCCTTTGATGCCCGATTCACTAAAGACTTTGGATTCATGTGAATCGTTTTTCTACTCAAAATAATCCCGTAATTCGTATATGTAGTGATGCAACAATATTTTAAAAAAATGGTTCTCTTTATATTGTTTTAATTACTATAGTGTTTGTTATTGTTGAGAGAAAACACTCACGCTTCTCATAAAGTCGAAAAACTGTAGATCCGACATTATTTGATAGAATAATTGGAATATGAATTTTGCAGTGTTGCAGAATTTTTGCATTTATGAACTCGACCTAATAAGTTTTATTAAATCTTCTATTTAACGTAACTGCATTTTTTTTGGTAGAGCCAAAGTAAGGAACAGATTATTTTTTAGCATTTGTAGTTATTAAAAATTTCAAAAAAAATTGTGGTTTTTAAATAAAAACATAATTTTGATTTGCTTGCAATTAGGATAAAAATAATAGGTTTTGATTATTTATTTATCCTTCAAAATATCGTTATAACTGATCAGATGGGCCACTCTTGCATCCAAGCTTTTGTGGTTGGTCTCTAAATGGAAAAAGTCCTATAAATATGGCATGGAGTTGTCTATTAAAAAATGTAAATGCTGAAATATTGTTTTATACTACAGATTCAATTAATGTAATAAACTGAGTTTCAATAGTATTACAGTAAGGCTACTATTCTTGCTTTCTTATAAAGATTATTATTGAAAGATTATTATCAAAAGTACACCGTTGATCAGGTTCTGAAGCTTTTATTATTGTTCTTGTTGTCCTTATATAATCGTCGAAAGCTGAGAAAATGTTTTGCTAAAATGATTTTCTACTTAATTTCTGTAGTTCTCTCAACTTCATATAACCTGGTGCAACAAATATCTTCCATCGACGATGTATGCAAGTATCTAAAAGCATGTTATAACAACATTTTTTTCGAGGTCTATTTAGTAAAATATTAGCATCCAAAGTGACTTTCCCAGATTTTAACGATTTTCTGCCTCAATCCGTTAAATGCGAATATCTAAAGAACCGAGCTTTCAAATTTGTTGTAGTTTTCAGTTCTGAATAGGAAATTAATACACCTTTCTAAAAACATTGAAATTTCGTCAAACAAATTTTTCATGGATTTCGGAAAAAATCATGGGCTAACCCCTTGCCTTTTTTTAAAAAAAAAATCTACTTTTTTTTAAAAGTTAGTGAAAAAAATCGTGCCGTACAATACTGGAAAGGTCTTTTTAAACCAAATCGACGCATCGAAGCTAATTTCTTTTTCGAGGTCTATTTAGTAAAATATAAGCATCCAAAGAGACTTTCTCAGATTTTAACGATTTTCTGCCTCCAACTACCTACCTTAATGTCTTTGGATGGCGATATTTCCAAAACAAAGCCTTCAAAATTATTGCGGCTTTCAATGTTGAAAAGAAAATTAACTCACCTTTCTAAAAACATCAGACAACATTTTTTTCGAGGTCTATTTAGTAAAATATTAGCATTCAAAGTGACTTTCCCAGATTTTAACGATTTTCTGCCTCAATCCGTTAAATGCGAATATCTAAAGAACCGAGCTTTCAAATTTGTTGTAGTTTTCAGTTCTGAATAGGAAATTAATACACCTTTCCAAAATTTCTAAAAACATTGAAATTTCGTCAAACAAATTTTTCATGGATTTCGGAAAAAATCATGGGCTAACCCCTTGCCTTTTTAAAAAAAAAAAATCTACTTTTTTTTAAAAGTTAGTGAAAAAAATCGTGCCGTACATTACTGGAAAGGTCTTTTCAAACCAAATCGACGCATCGAAGCTAATTTCTTTTTCGATGTCTATTTAGTAAAATATTAGCATCCAAAGTGACTTTCCCAGATTTTAACGATTTTCTGCCTCAATCCGTTAAATGCGAATATCTAAAGAACCGAGCTTTCAAATTTGTTGTAGTTTTCAGTTCTGAATAGGAAATTAATACACCTTTCCAAAATTTCTAAAAACATTGAAATTTCGTCAAACAAATTTTTCATGGATTTCGGAAAAAATCATGGGCTAACCCCTAACAACAAAATTTCTAAAAACATTGAAATTTCGTCAAACAAATTTTTCATGGATTTCGGAAAAAATCATGGGCCTTTTTTAAAAAAAAAAAATCTACTTTTTTTTCAAAGTAAGTGAAAAATATCGTGCCGTACATTACTGGGAAGGTCTTTTCAAACCAAATCGACGCATCGAAGCTAATTTCTTTTTCGAGGTCTATTTAGTAAAATATAAGCATCCAAAGTGACTTTCCCTGATTTTAACGATTTTCTGCCTCAATCCGTTAAATGCGAATATCTAAAGAACCGAGCTTTCAAATTTGTTGTAGTTTTCAGTTCTGAATAGGAAATTAATACACCTTTCCAAAATTTCTAAAACATTTAAATTTCATCAAACAAATTTTTCATGGATTTCGGAAAAAATCATGGGCTAACCCCTTGCCTTTTTTTTTTTTTAAATCTACTTTTTTTCAAAGTTAGTGAAAAAATCGTGCCGTACATTACTGGAAAGGTCTTTTCAAACCAAATCGACGCATCGAAGCTAATTTCTTTTTCGAGGTCTATTTAGTAAAATATAAGCATCCAAAGTGACTTTCCCTGATTTTAACGATTTTCTGCCTCAATCCGTTAAATGCGAATATCTAAAGAACCGAGCTTTCAAATTTGTTGTAGTTTTCAGTTCTGAATAGGAAATTAATACAGCTTTCCAAAATTTCTAAAAACATTGAAAATTCGTCAAACAAATTTTTCATGGATTTCGGAAAAAATCATGGGCTAACCCCTTGCCTTTTTTTTTTTTTAAATCTACTTTTTTTCAAAGTTAGTGAAAAAATCGTGCCGTACATTACTGGAAAGGTCTTTTCAAACCAAATCGACGCATCGAAGCTAATTTCTTTTTCGAGGTCTATTTAGTAAAATATAAGCATCCAAAGTGACTTTCCCTGATTTTAACGATTTTCTGCCTCAATCCGTTAAATGCGAATATCTAAAGAACCGAGCTTTCAAATTTGTTGTAGTTTTCAGTTCTGAATAGGAAATTAATACACCTTTCCAAAATTTCTAAAACATTTAAATTTCATCAAACAAATTTTTCATGGATTTCGGAAAAAATCATGGGCTAACCCCTTGCCTTTTTTTTTTTTTAAATCTACTTTTTTTCAAAGTAAGTGAAAAATATCGTGCCGTACATTACTGGGAAGGTCTTTTCAAACCAAATCGACGCATCGAAGCTAATTTCTTTTTCGAGGTCTATTTAGTAAAATATAAGCATCCAAAGAGACTTTCTCAGATTTTAACGATTTTCTGCCTCCAACTACCTACCTTAATGTCTTTGGATGGCGATATTTCCAAAACAAAGCCTTCAAAATTATTGCGACTTTCAATGTTGAAAAGAAAATTAACTCACCTTTCTAAAAACATCAGACAACATTTTTTTCGAGGTCTATTTAGTAAAATATTAGCATCCAAAGTGACCTTTCCCAGATCTTAACGATTTTCTGCCTCAATCCGTTAAATGCGAATATCTAAAGAACCGAGCTTTCAAATTTGTTGTAGTTTTCAGTTCTGAATAGGAAATAATTACACCTTTCCAAAATTTTTAAAAACATTGAAATTTCGTCAAACAAATTTTTCATGGATTTCGGAAAAAATCGTGGCCCTTGCCTTTTTTTCGAAAAAAATCTCCTTATTTTTCAAAGATAGTGAAAAAAATCGTGCCGTACATTACTGGAAGGGTCTTTTCAAACCAAATCGACGCATCGAAGCTAATTTCTTTTTCGAGGTCTATTTAGTAAAATATAAGCATCCAAAGTGACTTTCCCTGATTTTAACGATTTTCTGCCTCAATCCGTTAAATGCGAATATCTAAAGAACCGAGCTTTCAAATTTGTTGTAGTTTTCAGTTCTGAATAGGAAATTAATACACCTTTCCAAAATTTCTAAAACATTTAAATTTCATCAAACAAATTTTTCATGGATTTCGGAAAAAATCATGGGCTAACCCCTTGCCTTTTTTTTTTTTTAAATCTACTTTTTTTCAAAGTTAGTGAAAAAATCGTGCCGTACATTACTGGAAAGGTCTTTTCAAACCAAATCGACGCATCGAAGCTAATTTCTTTTTCGAGGTCTATTTAGTAAAATATAAGCATCCAAAGTGACTTTCCCTGATTTTAACGATTTTCTGCCTCAATCCGTTAAATGCGAATATCTAAAGAACCGAGCTTTCAAATTTGTTGTAGTTTTCAGTTCTGAATAGGAAATTAATACAGCTTTCCAAAATTTCTAAAAACATTGAAAATTCGTCAAACAAATTTTTCATGGATTTCGGAAAAAATCATGGGCTAACCCCTTGCCTTTTTTTTTTTTTAAATCTACTTTTTTTCAAAGTTAGTGAAAAAATCGTGCCGTACATTACTGGAAAGGTCTTTTCAAACCAAATCGACGCATCGAAGCTAATTTCTTTTTCGAGGTCTATTTAGTAAAATATAAGCATCCAAAGTGACATTCCCAGATTTCAACGATTTTCTGCCTCAATCCGTTAAATGCGAATATCTAAAGAACCGAGCTTTCAAATTTGTTGTAGTTTTCAGTTCTGAATAGGAAATTAATACACCTTTCCAAAATTTCTAAAAACATTGAAATTTCATCAAACAAATTTTTCATGGATTTCGGAAAAAATCATGGGCTAACCCCTTGCCCTTTTTTAAAAAAAAAAATCTACTTTTTTCAAAGTTAGCGAAAAAAATAGTGCCGTACATTACTGGAAAGGTCTTTTCAAACCAAATCGACGCATCGAAGCTAATTTCTTTTTCGAGGTCTATTTAGTAAGATAAATGAATCCAAAGAGACTTTCTCAGATTTTAACGATTTTCTGCCTCCAACTACCTACCTTAATTTCTTTGGATGGCGATATTTCCAAAACAAAGCCTTCAAAATTATTGCGGCTTTCAATGTTGAAAAGAAAATTAACTCACCTTTCTAAAAACATCAGACAACATTTTTTTCGAGGTCTTTTTAGTAAAATATTAGCAGCCAAAGTGACCTTTCCCAGATCGTAACGATTTTCTGCCTCAATCCGTTAAATGCGAATATCTAAAGAACCGAGCTCTCAAATTTGTTGTAGTTTTCAGTTCTGAATAGGAAATTAATACACCTTTCCAAAATTTTTAAAAACATTGAAATTTCTTCAAATAAATTTTTCATGGATTTCGGAAAAATTCATGGGCTAACGTTATAAGGCAATAACATTTAAGTTGTTGTGTTTTTTTTAAGAAGCATAAAACCCTTGCCTTTTTTTCGAAAAAAATCTACTTTTTTTTCAAAGTTAGTGAAAAAAATCGTGCCGTACATTACTGGAAAAGTCTTTTCAAACCAAATCGACGCATCGAAGCTAATTTCTTTTTCGAGGTCTATTTAGTAAAATATAAGCATCCAAAGTGACTTTCTCAGATTTTAACGATTTTCTGCCTCCAACTACCTACCTTAATGTCTTTGGATGGCGATATTTCCAAAACAAAGCCTTCAAATTTATTGCGGCTTTCAATGTTGAAAAGAAAATTAACTCACCTTTCTAAAAACATCAGACAACATTTTTTTCGAGGTCTTTTTAGTAAAATATTAGCATCCAAAATGACTTTCACAGATTTTAACGATTTTCTGCCTCAATCCGTTAAATGCGAATATCTAAAGAACCGAGCTTTCAAATTTGTTGTAGTTTTCAGTTCTGAATAGGAAATTAATACATCGTTCCAAAATTTCTAAAAACATTGAAATTTCGTTAAACAAATTTTTCATGGATTTCGGAAAAAATCATGGGCTAACCCCTTGCCTTTTTTTAAAAAAAAAAATCTACTTTTTCTTAAAAGTTAGTGAAAAGAATCGTGCCGTACATTACTGGAATGGTCTTTTCAAACCAAATCGACGCATCGAAGCTAATTTCTTTTTCGAGGTCTATTTAGTAAAATATAAGCATCCAAAGTGACATTCCCAGATTTCAACGATTTTCTGCCTCAATCCGTTAAATGCGAATATCTAAAGAACCGAGCTTTCAAATTTGTTGTAGTTTTCAGTTCTGAATAGGAAATTAATACACCTTTCCAAAATTTTTAAAAACATTGAAATTTCGTCAAACAAATTTTTCATGGATTTCGGAAAAAATCATGGGCTAACCCCTTGCCTTTTTTAAAAAAAAAATCTACTTTTTTTTCAAAGTTAGTGAAAAAAATCGTGCCGTACATTACTGGAAAGGTCTTTTCAAACCAAATCAACGCATCGAAGCTAATTTCTTTTTCGAGGTCTATTTAGTAAAATATAAGCATCCAAAGTGACATTCCCAGATTTCAACGATTTTCTGCCTCAATCCGTTAAATGCGAATATCTAAAGAACCGAGCTTTCAAATTTGTTGTAGTTTTCAGTTCTGAATAGCAAATTAATACACCTTTCCAAAATTTCTAAAAACATTGAAATTTCGTCAAACAAATTTTTCATGGATTTCGGAAAAAATCATGGGCTAACCCCTTGCCTTTTTTTTTTTTAAATCTACTTTTTTTCAAAGTTAGTGAAAAAATCGTGCCGTACATTACTGGAAAGGTCTTTTCAAACCAAATCGACGCATCGAAGCTAATTTCTTTTTCGAGGTCTATTTAGTAAAATATAAGCATCCAAAGTGACATTCCCAGATTTCAACGATTTTCTGCCTCAATCCGTTAAATGCGAATATCTAAAGAACCGAGCTTTCAAATTTGTTGTAGTTTTCAGTTCTGAATAGGAAATTAATACACCTTTACAAAATTTCTAAAAGGTCTATTTAGTAAAATATAAGCATCCAAAGTGACCTTTCCCAGATCTTAACGATTTTCTGCCTCAATCCGTTAAATGCGAATATCTAAAGAACCGAGCTTTCAAATTTGTTGTAGTTTTCAGTTCTGAATAGGAAATTAATACACCTTTCCAAAATTTCTAAAAACATTGAAATTTCATCAAACAAATTTTTCATGGATTTCGGAAAAAATCATGGGCTAACCCCTTGCCTTTTTTTCAAAAAAAATCTACTTTTTTTCAAAGTTAGCGAAAAAAATAGTGCCGTACATTACTGGAAAGGTCTTTTCAAACCAAATCGACGCATCGAAGCTAATTTCTTTTTCGAGGTCTATTTAGTAAGATAAATGAATCCAAAGAGACTTTCTCAGATTTTAACGATTTTCTGCCTCCAACTACCTACCTTAATGTCTGTGGATGGCGATATTTCCAAAACAAAGCCTTCAAAATTATTGCGGCTTTCAATGTTGAAAAGAAAATTAACTCACCTTTCTAAAAACATCAGACAACATTTTTTTCGAGGTCTTTTTAGTAAAATATTAGCAGCCAAAGTGACCTTTCCCAGATCGTAACGATTTTCTGCCTCAATCCGTTAAATGCGAATATCTAAAGAACCGAGCTTTCAAATTTGTTGTAGTTTTCAGTTCTGAATAGGAAATTAATACACCTTTCCAAAATTTCTAAAAACATTGAAATTTCATCAAACAAATTTTTCATGGATTTCGGAAAAAATCATGGGCTAACGTTATAAGGCAATAACATTTAAGTTGTTGTGTTTTTTTTAAGAAGCATAAAACCCTTGCCTTTTTTTCGAAAAAAATTCTACTTTTTTTTCAAAGTTAGTGAAAAAAATCGTGCCGTACATTACTGGAAAGGTCTTTTCAAACCAAATCGACGCATCGAAGCTAATTTCTTTTTCGAGGTCTATTTAGTAAAATATTAGCATCCAAAGTGACTTTCCCAGATTTTAACGATTTTCTGCCTCAATCCGTTAAATGCGAATATCTATAGAACCGAGCTTTCAAATTTGTTGTAGTTTTCAGTTTTGAATAGAAAACTAATACACCTTTCCAAAATTTCTAAAAACATTGAAATTTCGTCAAACAAATTTTTCATGGATTTCGGAAAAAATCATGGGCTAACCCCTTGCCTTTTTTTCAAAAAAAATCTACTTTTTTTCAAAGTTAGTGAAAAAAATAGTGCCGTACATTACTGGAAAGGTCTTTTCAAACCAAATCGATGCATCGAAGCTAATTTCTTTTTCGAGGTCTATTTAGTAAAATATCAGCATCCAAAGTGACTTTCCCAGATTTTAACGATTTTCTGCCACCAACTACCTACCTTATAATGTCTTTGGATGGCGATATTTCCAAAACAAAGCCTTCAAATTTATTGCGGGTTTCAATGTTGAAAACAAAATTAACTCACCTTTCTAAAAACATCAGACAACATTTTTTTCGAGGTCTATTTAGTAAAATATTAGCATCCCAAGTGACTTTCCCAGATTTTAACGATTTTCTGCCTCAATCCGTTAAATGCGAATATCTAAAGAACTGAGCTTTCAAATTTGTTGTAGTTTTCAGTTCTGAATAGGAAATTAATACACCTTTCCAAAATTTCTAAAAACATTGAAATTTCGTTAAACAAATTTTTCATGGATTTCGGAAAAAATCATGGGCTAACCCCTTGCCTTTTTTTAAAAAAAAAAATCTACTTTTTCTTAAAAGTTAGTGAAAAGAATCGTGCCGTACATTACTGGAATGGTCTTTTCAAACCAAATCGACGCATCGAAGCTAATTTCTTTTTCGAGGTCTATTTAGTAAAATATAAGCATCCAAAGAGACTTTCTCAGATTTTAACGATTTTCTGCCTCCAACTACCTACCTTAATGTCTTTGGATGGCGATATTTCCAAAACAAAGCCTTCAAAATTATTGCGGCTTTCAATGTTGAAAAGAAAATTAACTCACCTTTCTAAAAACATCAGACAACATTTTTTTCGAGGTCTATTTAGTAAAATATTAGCATCCAAAGTGACTTTCCCAGATTTTAACGATTTTCTGCCTCCAACTACCTACCTTAATGTCTTTGGATGGCGAT
This sequence comes from Dasysyrphus albostriatus, assembly GCA_946251815.1. Classification (NCBI taxonomy): domain Eukaryota; kingdom Metazoa; phylum Arthropoda; class Insecta; order Diptera; family Syrphidae; genus Dasysyrphus; species Dasysyrphus albostriatus. The sequence continues at coordinate 53,203,115 of OX276336.1, forward strand.
ATTTCCAAAACACAGTCTTCAAAATTATTGCGGCTTTCAATGTTGAAAAGAAAATTAACTCACCTTTCTAAAAACATCAGACAACATTTTTTTCGAGGTCTATTTAGTAAAATATTAGCATCCAAAGTGACTTTCCCAGATTTTAACGATTTTCTGCCTCAATCCGTTAAATGCGAATATCTAAGGAACCGAGCTTTCAAATTTCTTGTAGTTTTCAGTTCTGAATAGGAAATTAATACACCTTTCCAAAATTTCTAAAAACATTGAAATTTCGTCAAACAAATTTTTCATGGATTTCGGAAAAAATCATGGGCTAACCCCTTGCCTTTTTAAAAAAAAAAAATCTACTTTTTTTTCAAAGTTAGTGAAAAAAATCGTGCCGTACATTACTGGAAAGGTCTTTTCAAACCAAATCGACGCATCGAAGCTAATTTCTTTTTCGAGGTCTATTTAGTAAAATATAAGCATCCAAAGTGACTTTCTCAGATTTTAACGATTTTCTGCCTCCAACTACCTACCCTAATGTCTTTGGATGGCGATATTTCCAAAACAAAGCCTTCAAGATTATTGCGGCTTTCAATGTTGAAAAAAAATTAACTCACCTTTCTAAAAACATCAGACAACATTTTTTTCGAGGTCTATTTAGTAAAATATAAGCATCCAAAGTGACTTTCTCAGATTTTAACGATTTTCTGCCTCCAACTACCTACCTTAATGTCTTTGGATGGCGATATTTCCTAAACAAAGCCTTCAAGATTATTGCGGCTTTCAATGTTAAAAAGAAAATTAACTCACCTTTCTAAAAACATCAGACAACATTTTTTTCGAGGTCTATTTAGTAAAATATTAGCATCCAAAGTGACTTTCCCAGATTTTAACGATTTTCTGCCTCAATCCGTTAAATGCGAATATCTAAAGAACCGAGCTTTCAAATTTGTTGTAGTTTTCAGTTCTGAATAGGAAATTAATACATCTTTCCAAAATTTCTAAAAACATTGAAATTTCGTCAAACAAATTTTTCATGGATTTCGGAAAAAATCATGGGCTAACCCCTTGCCTTTTTTAAAAAAAAAATCTACTTTTTTTTCAAAGTTAGTGAAAAAAATCGTGCCGTACATTACTGGAAAGGTCTTTTCAAACCAAATCGACGCATCGAAGCTAATTTCTTTTTCGAGGTCTATTTAGTAAAATATAAGCATCCAAAGTGACTTTCTCAGATTTTAACGATTTTCTGCCTCCAACTACCTACCTTAATGTCTTTGGATGGCGATATTTCCAAAACAAAGCCTTCAAAATTATTGCGGCTTTCAATGTTGAAAAGAAAATTAACTCACCTTTCTAAAAACATCAGACAACATTTTTTTCGAGGTCTATTTAGTAAAATATTAGCATCCAAAGTGACTTTCCCAGATTTTAACGATTTTCTGCCTCAATCCGTTAAATGCGAATATCTAAAGAACCGAGCTTTCAAATTTGTTGTAGTTTTCAGTTCTGAATAGGAAGTTAATACACCTTTCCAAAATTTCTAAAAACATTGAAATTTCGTCAAACAAATTTTTCATGGATTTCGGAAAAAATCATGGGCTAACTGCCTTTTTTAAAAAAAAAATCTAATTTTTTTTAAAAGTTAGTGAAAAAAATCGTGCCGTACATTACTGGAAAGGTCTTTTCAAACCAAATCGACGCATCGAAGCTAATTTCTTTTTCGAGGTCTATTTAGTAAAATATAAGCATCCAAAGTGACTTTCTCAGATTTTAACGATTTTCTGCCTCCAACTACCTACCTTAATGTCTTTGGATGGCGATATTTCCAAAACAAAGCCTTCAAGATTATTGCGGCTTTCAATGTTGAAAAGAAAATTAACTCACCTTTCTAAAAACATCAGACAACATTTTTTTCGAGGTCTATTTAGTAAAATATTAGCATCCAAAGTGACTTTCCCAGATTTTAACGATTTTCTGCCTCAATCCGTTAAATGCGAATATCTAAAGAACCGAGCTTTCAAATTTGTTGTAGTTTTCAGTTCTGAATAGGAAATTAATACATCTTTCCAAAATTTCTAAAAACATTGAAATTTCGTCAAACAAATTTTTCATGGATTTCGGAAAAAATCATGGGCTAACCCCTTGCCTTTTTTAAAAAAAAAATCTAATTTTTTTTAAAAGTTAGTGAAAAAAATCGTGCCGTACATTACTGGAAAGGTCTTTTCAAACCAAATCGACGCATCGAAGCTAATTTCTTTTTCGAGGTCTATTTAGTAAAATATAAGCATCCAAAGTGACTTTCTCAGATTTTAACGATTTTCTGCCTCCAACTACCTACCTTAATGTCTTTGGATGGCGATATTTCCTAAACAAAGCCTTCAAGATTATTGCGGCTTTCAATGTTGAAAAGAAAATTAACTCACCTTTCTAAAAACATCAGACAACATTTTTTTCGAGGTCTATTTAGTAAAATATTAGCATCCAAAGTGACTTTCCCAGATTTTAACGATTTTCTGCCTCAATCCGTTAAATGCGAATATCTAAAGAACCGAGCTTTCAAATTTGTTGTAGTTTTCAGTTCTGAATAGGAAATTAATACATCTTTCCAAAATTTCTAAAAACATTGAAATTTCGTCAAACAAATTTTTCATGGATTTCGGAAAAAATCATGGGCTAACCCCTTGCCTTTTTTTAAAAAAAAATCTCCTTTTTTTTCAAAGTTAGTGAAAAAAATCGTGCCGTACATTAATGGAAAGGTCTTTTCAAACCAAATCGACGCATCGAAGCTAATTTCTTTTTCGAGGTCTATTTAGTAAAATATAAGCATCCAAAGTGACTTTCTCAGATTTTAACGATTTTCTGCCTCCAACTACCTACCTTAATGTCTTTGGATGGCGATATTTCCTAAACAAAGCCTTCAAGATTATTGCGGCTTTCAATGTTGAAAAGAAAATTAACTCACCTTTCTAAAAACATCAGACAACATTTTTTTCGAGGTCTATTTAGTAAAATATTAGCATCCAAAGTGACTTTCCCAGATTTTAACGATTTTCTGCCTCAATCCGTTAAATGCGAATATCTAAAGAACCGAGCTTTCAAATTTGTTGTAGTTTTCAGTTCTGAATAGGAAATTAATACATCTTTCCAAAATTTCTAAAAACATTGAAATTTCGTCAAACAAATTTTTCATGGATTTCGGAAAAAATCATGCCTTGCCTTTTTTTCGAAAAAAAATCTACTTTTTTTCAAAGTTAGTGAAAAAAATCGTGCCGTACATTACTGGAAAGGTCTTTTCAAACCAAATCGACGCATCGAAGCTTATTTCTTTTTCGAGGTCTATTTAGTAAAATATAAGCATCCAAAGTGACTTTCTCAGATTTTAACGATTTTCTGCCTCCAACTACCTACCTTAATGTCTTTGGATGGCGATATTTCCTAAACAAAGCCTTCAAGATTATTGCGGCTTTCAATGTTGAAAAGAAAATTAACTCACCTTTCTAAAAACATCAGACAACATTTTTTTCGAGGTCTATTTAGTAAAATATTAGCATCCAAAGTGACTTTCCCAAATTTTTACGATTTTCTGCCTCAATCCGTTAAATGCGAATATCTAAAGAACCGAGCTTTCAAATTTGTTGTAGTTTTCAGTTCTGAATAGGAAATTAATACATCTTTCCAAAATTTCTAAAAACATTGAAATTTCATCAAACAAATTTTTCATGGATTTCGGAAAAAATCATGGGCTAACCCCTTGCCTTTTTTAAAAAAAAAATCTACTTTTTTTAAAAGTTAGTGAAAAAAATCGTGCCGTACATTACTGGAAAGGTCTTTTCAAACCAAATCGACGCATCGAAGCTAATTTCTTTTTCGAGGTCTATTTAGTAAAATATAAGCATCCAAAGAGACTTTCTCAGATTTTAACGATTTTCTGCCTCCAACTACCTACCTTAATGTCTTTGGATGGCGATATTTCCTAAACAAAGCCTTCAAGATTATTGCGGCTTTCAATGTTGAAAAGAAAATTAACTCACCTTTCTAAAAACATCAGACAACATTTTTTTCGAGGTCTATTTAGTAAAATATTAGCATCCATAGTGACTTTCCCAGATTTTTACGATTTTCTGCCTCAATCCGTTAAATGCGAATATCTAAAGAACCGAGCTTTCAAATTTGTTGTAGTTTTCAGTTCTGAATAGGAAATTAATACATCTTTCCAAAATTTCTAAAAACATTGAAATTTCGTCAAACAAATTTTTCATGGATTTCGGAAAAAATCATGCCTTGCCTTTTTTTCAAAAAAAAATCTACTTTTTTTTCAAAGTTAGTGAAAAAAATAGTGCCGTACATTACTAGAAAGGTCTTTTCAAACCAAATCGACGCATCGAAGCTAATTTCTTTTTCGAGGTCTATTTAGTAAAATATAAGCATCCAAAGTGACTTTCTCAGATTTTAACGATTTTCTGCCTCCAACTACCTACCTTAATGTCTTTGGATGGCGATATTTCCAAAACAAAGCCTTCAAAATTATTGCGGCTTTCAATGTTGAAAAGAAAATTAACTCACCTTTCTAAAAACATCAGACAACATTTTTTTCGAGGTCTATTTAGTAAAATATTAGCATCCAAATTGACTTTCCCAGATTTTAACGATTTTCTGCCTCAATCCGTTAAATGCGAATATCTAAAGAACCGAGCTTTCAAATTTGTTGTAGTTTTCAGTTCTGAATAGGAAATAAATACACCTTTCCAAAATTTCTAAAAACATTGAAATTTCGTTAAACAAATTTTTCATGGATTTCGGAAAAAATCATGGGCTAACCCCTTGCCTTTTTTTCAAAAAAAAATCTACTTTTTTTTCAAAGTTAGTGAAAAAAATCGTGCCGTACATTACTGGAAAGGTCTTTTCAAACCAAATCGACGCATCGAAGCTAATTTCTTTTTCGAGGTCTATTTAGTAAAATATAAGCATCCAAAGTGACTTTCTCAGATTTTAACGATTTTCTGCCTCCAACTACCTACCTTAATGTCTTTGGATGGCGATATTTCCAAAACAAAGCCTTCAAGATTATTGCGGCTTTCAATGTTGAAAAAAAATTAACTCACCTTTCTAAAAACATCAGACAACATTTTTTTCGAGGTCTATTTAGTAAAATATTAGCATCCAAAGTGACTTTCCCAGATTTTAACGATTTTCTGCCTCAATCCGTTAAATGCGAATATCTAAAGAACCGAGCTTTCAAATTTGTTGTAGTTTTCAGTTCTGAATAGGAAATTAATACACCTTTCCAAAATTTCTAAAAACATTGAAATTTCGTCAAACAAATTTTTCATGGATTTCGGAAAAAATCATGGGCTAACCCCTTGCCTTTTTTTAAAAAAAAATCTACTTTTTTTTCAAAGTTAGTGAAAAAAATCGTGCCGTACATTACTGGAAAGGTCTTTTTAAACCAAATCGACGCATCGAAGCTAATTTCTTTTTCGAGGTCTATTTAGTAAAATATAAGCATCCAAAGTGACTTTCTCAGATTTTAACGATTTTCTGCCTCCAACTACCTACCTTAATGTCTTTGGATGGAAAGCCTAAAAAATTATTGCGGCTTTCAATGTTGAAAAGAAAATTAACTCTACTTTCTAAAAACATCAGACAACATTTTTTTCGAGGTCTATTTAGTAAAATATTAGCATCCAAAGTGACTTTCCCAGATTTTAACGATTTTCTGCCTCAATCCGTTAAATGCGAATATCTAAAGAACCGAGCTTTCAAATTTGTTGTAGTTTTCAGTTCTGAATAGGAAATTAATACATCTTTCCAAAATTTCTAAAAACATTGAAATTTCGTCAAACAAATTTTTTATGGATTTCGGAAAAAATCATGGGCTAACCCCTTGCCTTTTTTTCAAAAAAAAATCTACTTTTTTTTTCAAAGTTAGTGAAAAAAATCGTGCCGTACATTACTGAAAAAGTCTTTTCAAACCAAATCGACGCATCGAAGCTAATTTCTTTTTCGAGGTCTATTTAGTAAAATATAAGCATCCAAAGTGACTTTCTCAGATTTTAACGATTTTCTGCCTCCAACTACCTACCCTAATGTCTTTGGATGGCGATATTTCCAAAACAAAGCCTTCAAAATTATTGCGGCTTTCAATGTTGAAAAGAAAATTAACTCACCTTTATAAAAACATCAGACAACATTTTTTTCGAGGTCTATTTAGTAAAATATTAGCATCCAAAGTGACTTTCCCAGATTTTAACGATTTTCTGCCTCAATCCGTTAAATGCGAATATCTAAAGAACCGAGCTTTCAAATTTGTTGTAGTTTTCAGTTCTGAATAGGAAATTAATACACCTTTCCAAAATTTCTAAAAACATTGAAATTTCGTCAAACAAATTTTTCATGGATTTCGGAAAAAATCATGGGCTAACCCCTTGCCTTTTTTTCAAAAAAAATCTACTTTTTTTTCAAAGTTAGTGAAAAAAATCGTGCCGTACATTAATGGAAATGTCTTTTCAAACCAAATCGACGCATCGAAGCTAATTTCTTTTTCGAGGTCTATTTAGTAAAATATAAGCATCCAAAGTGACTTTCTCAGATTTTAACGATTTTCTGCCTCCAACTACCTACCTTAATGTCTTTGGATGGCGATATTTCCAAAACAAAGCCTTCAAGATTATTGCGGCTTTCAATGTTGAAAAGAAAATTAACTCTACTTTCTAAAAACATCAGACAACATTTTTTTCGAGGTCTATTTAGTAAAATATTAGCATCCAAAGTGACTTTCCCAGATTTTAACGATTTTCTGCCTCAATCCGTTAAATGCGAATATCTAAAGAACCGAGCTTTCAAATTTGTTGTAGTTTTCAGTTCTGAATAGGAAATTAATACATCTTTCCAAAATTTCTAAAAACATTGAAATTTCGTCAAACAAATTTTTTATGGATTTCGGAAAAAATCATGGGCTAACCCCTTGCCTTTTTTTCAAAAAAAAATCTACTTTTTTTTTCAAAGTTAGTGAAAAAAATCGTGCCGTACATTACTGAAAAAGTCTTTTCAAACCAAATGGACGCATCGAAGCTAATTTCTTTTTCGAGGTCTATTTAGTAAAATATAAGCATCCAAAGTGACTTTCTCAGATTTTAACGATTTTCTGCCTCCAACTACCTACCCTAATGTCTTTGGATGGCGATATTTCCAAAACAAAGCCTTCAAAATTATTGCGGCTTTCAATGTTGAAAAGAAAATTAACTCACCTTTCTAAAAACATCAGACAACATTTTTTTCGAGGTCTATTTAGTAAAATATTAGCATCCAAAGTGACTTTCCCAGATTTTTACGATTTTCTGCCTCAATCCGTTAAATGCGAATATCTAAAGAACCGAGCTTTCAAATTTGTTGTAGTTTTCAGTTCTGAATAGGAAATTAATACACCTTTCCAAAATTTCTAAAAACATTGAAATTTCGTCAAACAAATTTTTCATGGATTTCGGAAAAAATCCTTGCCTTTTTTTAAAAAAAAATCTACTTTTTTTTCAAAGTTAGTGAAAAAAATCGTGCCGTACATTACTGAAAAAGTCTTTTCAAACCAAATCGACGCATCGAAGCTAATTTCTTTTTCGAGGTCTATTTAGTAAAATATAAGCATCCAAAGAGACTTTCTCAGATTTTAACGATTTTCTGCCTCCAACTACCTACCTTAATGTCTTTGGATGGAAAGCCTAAAAAATTATTGCGGCTTTCAATGTTGAAAAGAAAATTAACTCACCTTTCTAAAAACATCAGACAACATTTTTTTCGAGGTCTATTTAGTAAAATATTAGCATCCAAAGTGACTTTCCCAGATTTTAACGATTTTCTGCCTCAATCCGTTAAATGCGAATATCTAAAGAACCGAGCTTTCAAATTTGTTGTAGTTTTCAGTTCTGAATAGGAAATTAATACATCTTTCCAAAATTTCTAAAAACATTGAAATTTCGTTAAACAAATTTTTCATGGATTTCGGAAAAAATCATGGGCTAACCCCTTGCCTTTTTTAAAAAAAAAAATCTACTTTTTTTTCAAAGTTAGTGAAAAAAATCGTGCCGTACATTACTGGAAAGGTCTTTTCAAACCAAATCGACGCATCGAAGCTAATTTCTTTTTCGAGGTCTATTTAGTAAAATATAAGCATCCAAAGTGACTTTCTCAGATTTTAACGATTTTCTGCCTCCAACTACCTACCTTAATGTCTTTGGATGGCGATATTTCCAAAACAAAGCCTTCAAAATTATTGCGGCTTTCAATGTTGAAAACAAAATTAACTCACCTTTCTAAAAACATCAGACAACATTTTTTTCGAGGTCTATTTAGTAAAATATTAGCATCCAAAGTGACTTTCCCAGATTTTTACGATTTTCTGCCTCAATCCGTTAAATGCGAATATCTAAAGAACCGAGCTTTCAAATTTGTTGTAGTTTTCAGTTCTGAATAGGAAATTAATACATCTTTCCAAAATTTCTAAAAACATTGAAATTTCGTCAAACAAATTTTTCATGGATTTCGGAAAAAATCATGCCTTGCCTTTTTTTCAAAAAAAAATCTACTTTTTTTTCAAAGTTAGTGAAAAAAATCGTGCCGTACATTACTGAAAAAGTCTTTTCAAACCAAATCGACGCATCGAAGCTAATTTCTTTTTCGAGGTCTATTTAGTAAAATATAAGCATCCAAAGAGACTTTCTCAGATTTTAACGATTTTCTGCCTCCAACTACCTACCTTAATGTCTTTGGATGGCGATATTTCCAAAGCAAAGCCTTCAAAATTATTGCGGCTTTCAATGTTGAAAAGAAAATTAACTCACCTTTCTAAAAACATCAGACAACATTTTTTTCGAGGTCTATTTAGTAAAATATTAGCATCCAAAGTGACTTTCCCAGATTTTAACGATTTCCTGCCTCAATCCGTTAAATGCGAATATCTAAAGAACCGAGCTTTCAAATTTGTTGTAGTTTTCAGTTCTGAATAGGAAATTAATACATCTTTCCAAAATTTCTAAAAACATTGAAATTTCGTCAAACAAATTTTTCATGGATTTCGGAAAAAATCATGGGCTAACCCCTTGCCTTTATTTTCGAAAAAAAACTACTTTTTTTTAAAAGTTAGTGAAAAAAATCGTGCCGTACATTACTGGAAAGGTCTTTTCAAACCAAATCGACGCATCGAAGCTAATTTCTTTTTCGAGGTCTATTTAGTAAAATATAAGCATCCAAAGAGACTTTCTCAGATTTTAACGATTTTCTGCCTCCAACTACCTACCTTAATGTCTTTGGATGGCGATATTTCCAAAACAAAGCCTTCAAAATTATTGCGGCTTTCAATGTTGAAAACAAAATTAACTCACCTTTCTAAAAACATCAGACAACATTTTTTTCGAGGTCTATTTAGTAAAATATTAGCATCCAAAGTGACTTTCCCAGATTTTAACGATTTTCTGCCTCAATCCGTTAAATGCGAATATCTAAAGAACCGAGCTTTCAAATTTGTTGTAGTTTTCAGTTCTGAATAGGAAATTAATACACCTTTCCAAAATTTCTAAAAACATTGAAATTTCGTCAAACAAATTTTTCATGGATTTCGGAAAAAATCATGGGCTAACCCCTTGCCTTTTTTAAAAAAAAAATCTACTTTTTTTTTAAAGTTAGTGAAAAAAATCGTCCCGTACATTACTGGAAAGGTCTTTTCAAACCAAATCGACGGATCGAAGCTAATTTCTTTTTCGAGGTCTATTTAGTAAAATATAAGCATCCAAAGTGACTTTCTCAGATTTTAACGATTTTCTGCCTCAATCCGTTAAATGCGAATATCTAAGGAACCGAGCTTTCAAATTTGTTGTAGTTTTCAGTTCTGAATAGGAAAACAATACACCTTTCCAAAATTTCTAAAAACATTGAAATTTTGTCAAATAAATTTTTCATGGATTTCGGAAAAAATCATGGGCTAACCCCTTGCCTTTTTTTAAAAAAAAATCTACTTTTTTTTCAAAGTTAGTGAAAAAAATCGTGCCGTACATTACTGGAAAGGTCTTTTTAAACCAAATCGACGCATCGAAGCTAATTTCTTTTTCGAGGTCTATTTAGTAAAATATAAGCATCCAAAGTGACTTTCTCAGATTTTAACGATTTTCTGCCTCCAACTACCTACCTTAATGTCTTTGGATGGCGATATTTCCAAAACAAAGCCTTCAAAATTATTGCGGCTTTCAATGTTGAAAAGAAAATTAACTCACCTTTCTAAAAACATCAGACAACATTTTTTTCGAGGTCTATTTAGTAAAATATTAGCATCCAAAGTGACTTTCCCAGATTTTAACGATTTTCTGCCTCAATCCGTTAAATGCGAATATCTAAAGAACCGAGCTTTCAAATTTGTTGTAGTTTTCAGTTCTGAATAGGAAATTAATACACCTTTCCAAAATTTCTAAAAACATTGAAATTTTGTCAAATAAATTTTTCATGGATTTCGGAAAAAATCATGGGCTAACCCCTTGCCTTTTTTTAAAAAAAAATCTACTTTTTTTTCAAAGTTAGTGAAAAAAATCGTGCCGTACATTACTGGAAAGGTCTTTTTAAACCAAATCGACGCATCGAAGCTAATTTCTTTTTCGAGGTCTATTTAGTAAAATATTAGCATCCAAAGTGACTTTCCCAGATTTTAACGATTTTCTGCCTCAATCCGTTAAATGCGAATATCTAAAGAACCGAGCTTTCAAATTTGTTGTAGTTTTCAGTTCTGAATAGGAAATTAATACACCTTTCCAAAATTTCTAAAAACATTGAAATTTCGTCAAACAAATTTTTCATGGATTTCGGAAAAAATCATGGGCTAACCCCTTGCCTTTTTTAAAAAAAAAATCTACTTTTTTTTTAAAGTTAGTGAAAAAAATCGTCCCGTACATTACTGGAAAGGTCTTTTCAAACCAAATCGACGGATCGAAGCTAATTTCTTTTTCGAGGTCTATTTAGTAAAATATAAGCATCCAAAGTGACTTTCTCAGATTTTAACGATTTTCTGCCTCAATCCGTTAAATGCGAATATCTAAGGAACCGAGCTTTCAAATTTGTTGTAGTTTTCAGTTCTGAATAGGAAAACAATACACCTTTCCAAAATTTCTAAAAACATTGAAATTTTGTCAAATAAATTTTTCATGGATTTCGGAAAAAATCATGGGCTAACCCCTTGCCTTTTTTTAAAAAAAAATCTACTTTTTTTTCAAAGTTAGTGAAAAAAATCGTGCCGTACATTACTGGAAAGGTCTTTTTAAACCAAATCGACGCATCGAAGCTAATTTCTTTTTCGAGGTCTATTTAGTAAAATATAAGCATCCAAAGTGACTTTCTCAGATTTTAACGATTTTCTGCCTCCAACTACCTACCTTAATGTCTTTGGATGGCGATATTTCCAAAACAAAGCCTTCAAAATTATTGCGGCTTTCAATGTTGAAAAGAAAATTAACTCACCTTTCTAAAAACATCAGACAACATTTTTTTCGAGGTCTATTTAGTAAAATATTAGCATCCAAAGTGACTTTCCCAGATTTTAACGATTTTCTGCCTCAATCCGTTAAATGCGAATATCTAAAGAACCGAGCTTTCAAATTTGTTGTAGTTTTCAGTTCTGAATAGGAAATTAATACACCTTTCCAAAATTTCTAAAAACATTGAAATTTTGTCAAATAAATTTTTCATGGATTTCGGAAAAAATCATGGGCTAACCCCTTGCCTTTTTTTAAAAAAAAATCTACTTTTTTTTCAAAGTTAGTGAAAAAAATCGTGCCGTACATTACTGGAAAGGTCTTTTTAAACCAAATCGACGCATCGAAGCTAATTTCTTTTTCGAGGTCTATTTAGTAAAATATTAGCATCCAAAGTGACTTTCCCAGATTTTAACGATTTTCTGCCTCAATCCGTTAAATGCGAATATCTAAAGAACCGAGCTTTCAAATTTGTTGTAGTTTTCAGTTCTGAATAGGAAATTAATACACCTTTCCAAAATTTCTAAAAACATTGAAATTTCGTTAAACAAATTTTTCATGGATTTCGGAAAAAATCCTTGCCTTTTTTTAAAAAAAAATCTACTTTTTTTTCAAAGTTAGTGAAAAAAATCGTGCCGTACATTACTGAAAAAGTCTTTTCAAACCAAATCGACGCATCGAAGCTAATTTCTTTTTCGAGGTCTATTTAGTAAAATATAAGCATCCAAAGAGACTTTCTCAGATTTTAACGATTTTCTGCCTCCAACTACCTACCCTAATGTCTTTGGATGGCGATATTTCCAAAACAAAGCCTTCAAAATTATTGCGGCTTTCAATGTTGAAAAGAAAATTAACTCACCTTTCTAAAAACATCAGACAACATTTTTTTCGAGGTCTGTTTAGTAAAATATTAGCATCCAAAGTGACTTTCCCAGATTTTAACGATTTTCTGCCTCAATCCGTTAAATGCGAATATCTAAAGAACCGAGCTTTCAAATTTGTTGTAGTTTTCAGTTCTGAATAGGAAATTAATACATCTTTCCAAAATTTCTAAAAACATTGAAATTTCGTCAAACAAATTTTTCATGGATTTCGGAAAAAATCATGCCTTGCCTTTTTTTCAAAAAAAAATCTACTTTTTTTTCAAAGTTAGTGAAAAAAATCGTGCCGTACATTACTGGAAAGGTCTTTTCAAACCAAATCGACGCATCGAAGCTAATTTCTTTTTCGAGGTCTATTTAGTAAAATATAAGCATCCAAAGTGACTTTCTCAGATTTTAACGATTTTCTGCCTCCAACTACCTACCTTAATGTCTTTGGATGGCGATATTTCCAAAACAAAGCCTTCAAAATTATTGCGGCTTTCAATGTTGAAAACAAAATTAACTCACCTTTCTAAAAACATCAGACAACATTTTTTTCGAGGTCTATTTAGTAAAATATTAGCATCCAAAGTGACTTTCCCAGATTTTTACGATTTTCTGCCTCAATCCGTTAAATGCGAATATCTAAAGAACCGAGCTTTCAAATTTGTTGTAGTTTTCAGTTCTGAATAGGAAATTAATACATCTTTCCAAAATTTCTAAAAACATTGAAATTTCGTCAAACAAATTTTTCATGGATTTCGGAAAAAATCATGCCTTGCCTTTTTTTCAAAAAAAAATCTACTTTTTTTTCAAAGTTAGTGAAAAAAATCGTGCCGTACATTACTGGAAAGGTCTTTTCAAACCAAATCGACGCATCGAAGCTAATTTCTTTTTCGAGGTCTATTTAGTAAAATATAAGCATCCAAAGTGACTTTCTCAGATTTTAACGATTTTCTGCCTCCAACTACCTACCTTAATGTCTTTGGATGGCGATATTTCCAAAACAAAGCCTTCAAAATTATTGCGGCTTTCAATGTTGAAAAGAAAATTAACTCACCTTTCTAAAAACATCAGACAACATTTTTTTCGAGGTCTGTTTAGTAAAATATTAGCATCCAAAGTGACTTTCCCAGATTTTAACGATTTTCTGCCTCAATCCGTTAAATGCGAATATCTAAAGAACCGAGCTTTCAAATTTGTTGTAGTTTTCAGTTCTGAATAGGAAATTAATACATCTTTCCAAAATTTCTAAAAACATTGAAATTTCGTCAAACAAATTTTTCATGGATTTCGGAAAAAATCATGCCTTGCCTTTTTTTCAAAAAAAAATCTACTTTTTTTTCAAAGTTAGTGAAAAAAATCGTGCCGTACATTACTGGAAAGGTCTTTTCAAACCAAATCGACGCATCGAAGCTAATTTCTTTTTCGAGGTCTATTTAGTAAAATATAAGCATCCAAAGTGACTTTCTCAGATTTTAACGATTTTCTGCCTCCAACTACCTACCTTAATGTCTTTGGATGGCGATATTTCCAAAACAAAGCCTTCAAAATTATTGCGGCTTTCAATGTTGAAAACAAAATTAACTCACCTTTCTAAAAACATCAGACAACATTTTTTTCGAGGTCTATTTAGTAAAATATTAGCATCCAAAGTGACTTTCCCAGATTTTTACGATTTTCTGCCTCAATCCGTTAAATGCGAATATCTAAAGAACCGAGCTTTCAAATTTGTTGTAGTTTTCAGTTCTGAATAGGAAATTAATACATCTTTCCAAAATTTCTAAAAACATTGAAATTTCGTCAAACAAATTTTTCATGGATTTCGGAAAAAATCATGCCTTGCCTTTTTTTCAAAAAAAAATCTACTTTTTTTTCAAAGTTAGTGAAAAAAATCGTGCCGTACATTACTGGAAAGGTCTTTTCAAACCAAATCGACGCATCGAAGCTAATTTCTTTTTCGAGGTCTATTTAGTAAAATATTAGCATCCAAAGTGACTTTCCCAGATTTTAACGATTTTCTGCCTCAATCCGTTAAATGCGAATATCTAAACCGAGCTTTCAAATTTGTTGTAGTTTTCAGTTCTGAATAGGAAATTAATACACCTTTCCAAAATTTCTAAAAACATTGAAATTTCATCAAACAAATTTTTCATGGATTTCGGAAAAAATCATGGGCTAACCCCTTGCCTTTTTTTAAAAAAAAAAATCTACTTATTTTTAAAAGTTAGTGAAAAAAATCGTGCCGTACATTACTGGAAAGGTCTTTTCAAACCAAATCGACGCATCGAAGCTAATTTCTATTTCGAGGTCTATTTAGTAAAATATAAGCATCCAAAGAGACTTTCTCAGATTTTAACGATTTTTTGCCTCCAACTACCTACCTTAATGTCTTTGGATGGCGATATTTCCAAAACAAAGCCTTCAAAATTATTGCGGCTTTCAATGTTGAAAAGAAAATTAACTCACCTTTCTAAAAACATCAGACAACATTTTTTTCGAGGTCTATTTAGTAAAATATTAGCATCCAAAGTGACTTTCCCAGATTTTAACGATTTTCTGCCTCAATCCGTTAAATGCGAATATCTAAAGAACCGAGCTTTCAAATTTGTTGTAGTTTTCAGTTCTGAATAGGAAATTAATACACCTTTCCAAAATTTCTAAAAACATTGAAATTTCGTCAAACAAATTTTTCATGGATTTCGGAAAAAAGTCATGGGCTAACCCCTTGCCCTTTTTTTTTTTTTAAATCTACTTTTTTTAAAAGTTAGTGAAAAAAATCGTGCCGTACATTACTGGAAAGGTCTTTTCAAACCAAATCGACGCATCGAAGCTAATTTCTTTTTCGAGGTCTATTTAGTAAAATATAAGCATCCAAAGAGACTTTCTCAGATTTTAACGATTTTCTGCCTCCAACTACCTACCTTAATGTCTTTGGATGGCGATATTTCCAAAACAAAGCCTTCAAAATTATTGCGGCTTTCAATGTTGAAAAGAAAATTAACTCACCTTTCTAAAAACATCAGACAACATTTTTTTCGAGGTCTATTTAGTAAAATATTAGCATCCAAAGTGACTTTCCCAGATTTTAACGATTTTCTGCCTCAATCCGTTAAATGCGAATATCTAAGGAACCGAGCTTTCAAATTTGTTGTAGTTTTCAGTTCTGAATAGGAAAACAATACACCTTTCCAAAATTTCTAAAAACATTGAAATTTCGTCAAACAAATTTTTCATGGATTTCGGAAAAAATCATGGGCTAACCCCTTGCCTTTTTTTAAAAAAAAAAATCTACTTTTTTTTTAAAAGTTAGTGAAAAAAATCGTGCCGTACATTACTGGAAAGGTCTTTTCAAACCAAATCGACGCATCGAAGCTAATTTCTTTTTCGAGGTCTATTTAGTAAAATATAAGCATCCAAAGAGACTTTCTCAGATTTTAACGATTTTCTGCCTCCAACTACCTACCTTAATGTCTTTGGATGGCGATATTTCCAAAACAAAGCCTTCAAAATTATTGCGGCTTTCAATGTTGAAAAGAAAATTAACTCACCTTTCTAAAAACATCAGACAACATTTTTTTCGAGGTCTATTTAGTAAAATATTAGCATCCAAAGTGACTTTCCCAGATTTTAACGATTTTCTGCCTCAATCCGTTAAATGCGAATATCTAAACCGAGCTTTCAAATTTGTTGTAGTTTTCAGTTCTGAATAGGAAATTAATACACCTTTCCAAAATTTCTAAAAACATTGAAATTTCGTTAAGCAAATTTTTCATGGATTTCGGAAAAAATCATGGGCTAACCCCTTGCCTTTTTTTAAAAAAAAAAATCTACTTATTTTTAAAAGTTAGTGAAAAAAATCGTGCCGTACATTACTGGAAAGGTCTTTTCAAACCAAATCGACGCATCGAAGCTAATTTCTATTTCGAGGTCTATTTAGTAAAATATAAGCATCCAAAGAGACTTTCTCAGATTTTAACGATTTTTTGCCTCCAACTACCTACCTTAATGTCTTTGGATGGCGATATTTCCAAAACAAAGCCTTCAAGATTATTGCGGCTTTCAATGTTGAAAAGAAAATTAACTCACCTTTCTAAAAACATCAGACAACATTTTTTTCGAGGTCTATTTAGTAAAATATTAGCATCCAAAGTGACTTTCCCAGATTTTAACGATTTTCTGCCTCAATCCGTTAAATGCGAATATCTAAAGAACCGAGCTTTCAAATTTGTTGTAGTTTTCAGTTCTGAATAGGAAATTAATACACCTTTCCAAAATTTCTAAAAACATTGAAATTTCGTCAAACAAATTTTTCATGGATTTCGGAAAAAATCATGGGCTAACCCCTTGCCTTTTTTTTTTTTTAAATCTACTTTTTTTAAAAGTTAGTGAAAAAAATCGTGCCGTACATTACTGGAAAGGTCTTTTCAAACCAAATCGACGGATCGAAGCTAATTTCTTTTTCGAGGTCTATTTAGTAAAATATAAGCATCCAAAGAGACTTTCTCAGATTTTAACGATTTTCTGCCTCCAACTACCTACCTTAATGTCTTTGGATGGCGATATTTCCAAAACAAAGCCTTCAAAATTATTGCGGCTTTCAATGTTGAAAAGAAAATTAACTCACCTTTCTAAAAACATCAGACAACATTTTTTTCGAGGTCTATTTAGTAAAATATTAGCATCCAAAGTGACTTTCCCAGATTTTAACGATTTTCTGCCTCAATCCGTTAAATGCGAATATCTAAACCGAGCTTTCAAATTTGTTGTAGTTTTCAGTTCTGAATAGGAAATCAATACACCTTTCCAAAATTTCTAAAAACATTGAAATTTCGTCAAACAAATTTTTCATGGATTTCGGAAAAAATCATGGGCTAACCCCTTGCCTTTATAAAAAAAAATCTACTTTTTTTTTAAAGTTAGTGAAAAAAATCGTGCCGTACATTACTGGAAAGGTCTTTTCAAACCAAATCGACGCATCGAAGCTAATTTCTTTTTCGAGGTCTATTTAGTAAAATATAAGCATCCAAAGTGACTTTCTCAGATTTTAACGATTTTCTGCCTCCAACTACCTACCTTAATGTCTTTGGATGGCGATATTTCCAAAACAAAGCCTTCAAAATTATTGCGGCTTTCAATGTTGAAAAGAAAATTAACTCACCTTTCTAAAAACATCAGACAACATTTTTTTCGAGGTCTATTTAGTAAAATATTAGCATCCAAAGTGACTTTCCCAGATTTTAACGATTTTCTGCCTCAATCCGTTAAATGCGAATATCTAAGGAACCGAGCTTTCAAATTTGTTGTAGTTTTCAGTTCTGAATAGGAAAACAATACACCTTTCCAAAATTTCTAAAAACATTGAAATTTCGTCAAACAAATTTTTCATGGATTTCGGAAAAAATCATGGGCTAACCCCTTGCCTTTTTTAAAAAAAAAAATCTACTTTTTTTTCAAAGTTAGTGAAAAAAATCGTGCCGTACATTACTGGAAAGGTCTTTTCAAACCAAATCGACGGATCGAAGCTAATTTCTATTTCGAGGTCTATTTAGTAAAATATAAGCATCCAAAGTGACTTTCTCAGATTTTAACGATTTTCTGCCTCCAACTACCTACCTTAATGTCTTTGGATGGCGATATTTCCAAAACAAAGCCTTCAAAATCATTGCGGCTTTCAATGTTGAAAAGAAAATTAACTCACCTTTCTAAAAACATCAGACAACATTTTTTTCGAGGTCTATTTAGTAAAATATTAGCATCCAAAGTGACTTTCCCAGATTTTAACGATTTTCTGCCTCAATCCGTTAAATGCGAATATCTAAAGAACCGAGCTTTCAAATTTGTTGTAGTTTTCAGTTCTGAATAGGAAATTAATACACCTTTCCAAAATTTCTAAAAACATTGAAATTTCGTCAAACTAATTTTTCATGGATTTCGGAAAAAATCATGGGCTAACCCCTTGCCTTTTTTTAAAAAAAAATCTACTTTTTTTTCAAAGTTAGTGAAAAAAATCGTGCCGTACATTACTGGAAAGGTCTTTTCAAACCAAATCGACGCATCGAAGCTAATTTCTTTTTCGAGGTCTATTTAGTAAAATATAAGCATCCAAAGTGACTTTCTCAGATTTTAACGATTTTCTGCCTCCAACTACCTACCTTAATGTCTTTGGATGGCGATATTTCCAAAACAAAGCCTTAAAAATTATTGCGGCTTTCAATGTTGAAAAGAAAATTAACTCACCTTTCTAAAAACATCAGACAACATTTTTTTCGAGGTCTATTTAGTAAAATATTAGCATCCAAAGTGACTTTCCCAGATTTTAACGATTTTCTGCCTCAATCCGTTAAATGCGAATATCTAAAGAACCGAGCTTTCAAATTTGTTGTAGTTTTCAGTTCTGAATAGGAAATTAATACACCTTTCCAAAATTTCTAAAAACATTGAAATTTCGTTAAACAAATTTTTCATGGATTTCGGAAAAAATCATGGGCTAACCCCTTGTCTTTTTTTAAAAAAAAAAAACTACTTTTTTTTAAAAGTTAGTGAAAAAAATCGTGCCGTACATTACTGGAAAGGTCTTTTCAAACCAAATCGACGGATCGAAGCTAATTTCTATTTCGAGGTCTATTTAGTAAAATATAAGCATCCAAAGTGACTTTCTCAGATTTTAACGATTTTCTGCCTCCAACTACCTACCTTAATGTCTTTGGATGGCGATATTTCCAAAACAAAGCCTTCAAAATTATTGCGGCTTTCAATGTTGAAAAGAAAATTAACTCACCTTTCTAAAAACATCAGACAACATTTTTTTCGAGGTCAATTTAGTAAAATATTAGCATCCAAAGTGACTTTCCCAGATTTTAACGATTTTCTGCCTCAATCCGTTAAATGCGAATATCTAAAGAACCGAGCTTTCAAATTTGTTGTAGTTTTCAGTTCTGAATAGGAAATTAATACACCTTTCCAAAATTTCTAAAAACATTGAAATTTCGTTAAACAAATTTTTCATGGATTTCGGAAAAAATCATGGGCTAACCCCTTGCCTTTTTTAAAAAAAAAAATCTACTTTTTTTTCAAAGTTAGTGAAAAAAATCGTGCCGTACATTACTGGAAAGGTCTTTTCAAACCAAATCGACGGATCGAAGCTAATTTCTTTTTCGAGGTCTATTTAGTAAAATATAAGCATCCAAAGAGACTTTCTCAGATTTTAACGATTTTTTGCCTCCAACTACCTACCTTAATGTCTTTGGATGGCGATATTTCCAAAACAAAGCCTTCAAAATTATTGCGGCTTTCAATGTTGAAAAGAAAATTAACTCACCTTTCTAAAAACATCAGACAACATTTTTTTCGAGGTCTATTTAGTAAAATATTAGCATCCAAAGTGACTTTCCCAGATTTTAACGATTTTCTGCCTCAATCCGTTAAATGCGAATATCTAAAGAACCGAGCTTTCAAATTTGTTGTAGTTTTCAGTTCTGAATAGGAAATTAATACACCTTTCCAAAATTTCTAAAAACATTGAAATTTCGTTAAACAAATTTTTCATGGATTTCGGAAAAAATCATGGGCTAACCCCTTGCCTTTTTTTCAAAAAAAAAATATACTTTTTTTTCAAAGTTAGTGAAAAAATCGTGCCGTACATTACTGGAAAGGTCTTTTCAAACCAAATCGACGCATCGAAGCTAATTTCTTTTTCGAGGTCTATTTAGTAAAATATAAGCATCCAAAGAGACTTTCTCAGATTTTAACGATTTTCTGCCTCCAACTACCTACCTTAATGTCTTTGGATGGCGATATTTCCAAAACAAAGCCTTCAAAATTATTGCGGCTTTCAATGTTGAAAACAAAATTAACTCACCTTTCTAAAAACATCAGACAACATTTTTTTCGAGGTCTATTTAGTAAAATATTAGCATCCAAAGTGACTTTCCCAGATTTTAACGATTTTCTGCCTCAATCCGTTAAATGCGAATATCTAAAGAACCGAGCTTTCAAATTTGTTGTAGTTTTCAGTTCTGAATAGGAAATTAATACATCGTTCCAAAATTTCTAAAAACATTGAAATTTCGTTAAACAAATTTTTCATGGATTTCGGAAAAAATCATGGGCTAACCCCTTGCCTTTTTTAAAAAAAAAAATCTACTTTTTTTTCAAAGTTAGTGAAAAAAATCGTGCCGTACATTACTGGAAAGGTCTTTTCAAACCAAATCGACGGATCGAAGCTAATTTCTATTTCGAGGTCTATTTAGTAAAATATAAGCATCCAAAGTGACTTTCTCAGATTTTAACGATTTTCTGCCTCCAACTACCTACCTTAATGTCTTTGGATGGCGATATTTCCAAAACAAAGCCTTCAAAATTATTGCGGCTTTCAATGTTGAAAACAAAATTAACTCACCTTTCTAAAAACATCAGACAACATTTTTTTCGAGGTCTATTTAGTAAAATATTAGCATCCAAAGTGACTTTCCCAGATTTTAACGATTTTCTGCCTCAATCCGTTAAATGCGAATATCTAAAGAACCGAGCTTTCAAATTTGTTGTAGTTTTCAGTTCTGAATAGGAAATTAATACACCTTTCCAAAATTTCTAAAAACATTGAAATTTCGTCAAACTAATTTTTCATGGATTTCGGAAAAAATCATGGGCTAACCCCTTGCCTTTTTTTAAAAAAAAATCTACTTTTTTTTCAAAGTTAGTGAAAAAAATCGTGCCGTACATTACTGGAAAGGTCTTTTCAAACCAAATCGACGCATCGAAGCTAATTTCTTTTTCGAGGTCTATTTAGTAAAATATAAGCATCCAAAGTGACTTTCTCAGATTTTAACGATTTTCTGCCTCCAACTACCTACCTTAATGTCTTTGGATGGCGATATTTCCAAAACAAAGCCTTCAAAATTATTGCGGCTTTCAATGTTGAAAACAAAATTAACTCACCTTTCTAAAAACATCAGACAACATTTTTTTCGAGGTCTATTTAGTAAAATATTAGCATCCAAAGTGACTTTCCCAGATTTTAACGATTTTCTGCCTCAATCCGTTAAATGCGAATATCTAAAGAACCGAGCTTTCAAATTTGTTGTAGTTTTCAGTTCTGAATAGGAAATTAATACATCGTTCCAAAATTTCTAAAAACATTGAAATTTCGTCAAACTAATTTTTCATGGATTTCGGAAAAAATCATGGGCTAACCCCTTGCCTTTTTTTCAAAAAAAAATCTACTTTTTTTTCAAAGCTAGTGAAAAAAATCGTGCCGTACATTACTGGAAAGGTCTTTTCAAACCAAATCGACGCATCGAAGCTAATTTCTTTTTCGAGGTCTATTTAGTAAAATATAAGCATCCAAAGTGACTTTCTCAGATTTTAACGATTTTCTGCCTCCAACTACCTACCTTAATGTCTTTGGATGGCGATATTTCCAAAACAAAGCCTTCAAAATTATTGCGGCTTTCAATGTTGAAAAGAAAATTAACTCACCTTTCTAAAAACATCAGACAACATTTTTTTCGAGGTCTATTTAGTAAAATATTAGCATCCAAAGTGACTTTCCCAGATTTTAACGATTTTCTGCCTCAATCCGTTAAATGCGAATATCTAAAGAACCGAGCTTTCAAATTTGTTGTAGTTTTCAGTTCTGAATAGGAAATTAATACACCTTTCCAAAATTTCTAAAAACATTGAAATTTCGTCAAACTAATTTTTCATGGATTTCGGAAAAAATCATGGGCTAACCCCTTGCCTTTTTTTAAAAAAAAATCTACTTTTTTTTCAAAGTTAGTGAAAAAAATCGTGCCGTACATTACTGGAAAGGTCTTTTCAAACCAAATCGACGCATCGAAGCTAATTTCTTTTTCGAGGTCTATTTAGTAAAATATAAGCATCCAAAGTGACTTTCTCAGATTTTAACGATTTTCTGCCTCCAACTACCTACCTTAATGTCTTTGGATGGCGATATTTCCAAAACAAAGCCTTCAAAATTATTGCGGCTTTCAATGTTGAAAAGAAAATTAACTCACCTTTCTAAAAACATCAGACAACATTTTTTTCGAGGTCTATTTAGTAAAATATTAGCATCCAAAGTGACTTTCCCAGATTTTAACGATTTTCTGCCTCAATCCGTTAAATGCGAATATCTAAAGAACCGAGCTTTCAAATTTGTTGTAGTTTTCAGTTCTGAATAGGAAATTAATACACCTTTCCAAAATTTCTAAAAACATTGAAATTTCGTCAAACTAATTTTTCATGGATTTCGGAAAAAATCATGGGCTAACCCCTTGCCTTTTTTTAAAAAAAAATCTACTTTTTTTTCAAAGTTAGTGAAAAAAATCGTGCCGTACATTACTGGAAAGGTCTTTTCAAACCAAATCGACGCATCGAAGCTAATTTCTTTTTCGAGGTCTATTTAGTAAAATATAAGCATCCAAAGTGACTTTCTCAGATTTTAACGATTTTCTGCCTCCAACTACCTACCTTAATGTCTTTGGATGGCGATATTTCCAAAACAAAGCCTTAAAAATTATTGCGGCTTTCAATGTTGAAAAGAAAATTAACTCACCTTTCTAAAAACATCAGACAACATTTTTTTCGAGGTCTATTTAGTAAAATATTAGCATCCAAAGTGACTTTCCCAGATTTTAACGATTTTCTGCCTCAATCCGTTAAATGCGAATATCTAAAGAACCGAGCTTTCAAATTTGTTGTAGTTTTCAGTTCTGAATAGGAAATTAATACACCTTTCCAAAATTTCTAAAAACATTGAAATTTCGTTAAACAAATTTTTCATGGATTTCGGAAAAAATCATGGGCTAACCCCTTGCCTTTTTTAAAAAAAAAAATCTACTTTTTTTTCAAAGTTAGTGAAAAAAATCGTGCCGTACATTACTGGAAAGGTCTTTTCAAACCAAATCGACGGATCGAAGCTAATTTCTATTTCGAGGTCTATTTAGTAAAATATAAGCATCCAAAGTGACTTTCTCAGATTTTAACGATTTTCTGCCTCCAACTACCTACCTTAATGTCTTTAGATGGCGATATTTCCAAAACAAAGCCTTCAAAATTATTGCGGCTTTCAATGTTGAAAAGAAAATTAACTCACCTTTCTAAAAACATCAGACAACATTTTTTTCGAGGTCTATTTAGTAAAATATTAGCATCCAAAGTGACTTTCCCAGATTTTAACGATTTTCTGCCTCAATCCGTTAAATGCGAATATCTAAAGAACCGAACTTTCAAATTTGTTGTAGTTTTCAGTTCTGAATAGGAAATTAATACACCTTTCCAAAATTTCTAAAAACATTGAAATTTCGTTAAACAAATTTTTCATGGATTTCGGAAAAATCATGGGCTAACCCCTTGCCTTTTTTTAAAAAAAAAATCTACTTTTTTTTAAAAGTTAGTGAAAAAAATCGTGCCGTACATTACTGGAAAGGTAGTCTTTTCAAACCAAATCGACGGATCGAAGCTAATTTCTATTTCGAGGTCTATTTAGTAAAATATAAGCATCCAAAGTGACTTTCTCAGATTTTAACGATTTTCTGCCTCCAACTACCTACCTTAATGTCTTTGGATGGCGATATTTCCAAAACAAAGCCTTCAAAATTATTGCGGCTTTCAATGTTGAAAAGAAAATTAACTCACCTTTCTAAAAACATCAGACAACATTTTTTTCGAGGTCTATTTAGTAAAATATTAGCATCCAAAGTGACTTTCCCAGATTTTAACGATTTTCTGCCTCAATCCGTTAAATGCGAATATCTAAAGAACCGAGCTTTCAAATTTGTTGTAGTTTTCAGTTCTGAATAGGAAATTAATACACCTTTCCAAAATTTCTAAAAACATTGAAATTTCGTCAAACAAATTTTTCATGGATTTCGGAAAAAATCATGGGCTAACCCCTTGCCTTTTTTTCGAAAAAAAATCTACTTTTTTTTCAAAGTTAGTCAAAAAAATCGTGCCGTACATTACTGGAAAGGTCTTTTCAAACCAAATCGACGCATCGAAGCTAATTTCTTTTTCGAGGTCTATTTAGTAAAATATTAGCATCCAAAGTGACTTTCCCAGATTTTAACGATTTTCTGCTTCCAACTATCTACCTTAATGTCTTTCGATGGCGATATTTCCAAAACAAAGCCTTCAAAATTATTGCGGCTTTCAATGTTGAAAAGAAAATTAACTCACCTTTCTAAAAACATCAGACAACATTTTTTTCGAGGTCTATTTAGTAAAATATTAGCATCCAAAGTGACTTTCCCAGATTTTAACGATTTTCTGCCTCAATCCGTTAAATGCGAATATCTAAAGAACCGAGCTTTCAAATTTGTTGTAGTTTTCAGTTCTGAATAGGAAATTAATACCCTTTCCAAAATTTCTAAAAACATTGAAATTTCGTCAAACAAATTTTTCATGGATTTCGGAAAAAATCATGGGCTAACCCCTTGCCTTTTTTTAAAAAAAAATCTACTTTTTTTCAAAGTTAGTGAAAAAAATCGTGCCGTACATTACTGGAAAGGTCTTTTCAAACCAAATCGACGCATCGAAGCTAATTTCTTTTTCGAGGTCTATTTAGTAAAATATAAGCATCCAAACTGACTTTCTCAGATTTTAACGATTTTCTGCCTCCAACTACCTACCTTATATCTTTGGATGGCGATATTTCCAAAACAAAGCCTTCAAAATTATTGCGGCTTTCAATGTTGAAAACAAAATTAACTCACCTTTCTAAAAACATCAGACAACATTTTTTTCGAGGTCTATTTAGTAAAATATTAGCATCCAAAGTGACTTTCCCAGATTTTAACGATTTTCTGCCTCAATCCGTTAAATGCGAATATCTAAAGAACCGAGCTTTCAAATTTGTTGTAGTTTTCAGTTCTGAATAGGAAATTAATACACCTTTCCAAAATTTCTAAAAACATTGAAATTTCGTCAAACTAATTTTTCATGGATTTCGGAAAAAATCATGGGCTAACCCCTTGCCTTTTTTTCAAAAAAAAATCTACTTTTTTTTCAAAGCTAGTGAAAAAAATCGTGCCGTACATTACTGGAAAGGTCTTTTCAAACCAAATCGACGCATCGAAGCTAATTTCTTTTTCGAGGTCTATTTAGTAAAATATAAGCATCCAAAGTGACTTTCTCAGATTTTAACGATTTTCTGCCTCCAACTACCTACCTTAATGTCTTTGGATGGCGATATTTCCAAAACAAAGTCTTCAAAATTATTGCGGCTTTCAATGTTGAAAAGAAAATTAACTCACCTTTCTAAAAACATCAGACAACATTTTTTTCGAGGTCTATTTAGTAAAATATTAGCATCCAAAGTGACTTTCCCAGATTTTAACGATTTTCTGCCTCAATCCGTTAAATGCGAATATCTAAAGAACCGAGCTTTCAAATTTGTTGTAGTTTTCAGTTCTGAATAGGAAATTAATACACCTTTCCAAAATTTCTAAAAACATTGAAATTTCGTCAAACAAATTTTTCATGGATTTCGGAAAAAATCCTTGCCTTTTTTTAAAAAAAAATCTACTTTTTTTTCAAAGTTAGTGAAAAAAATCGTGCCGTACATTACTGAAAAAGTCTTTTCAAACCAAATCGACGCATCGAAGCTAATTTCTTTTTCGAGGTCTATTTAGTAAAATATAAGCATCCAAAGAGACTTTCTCAGATTTTAACGATTTTCTGCCTCCAACTACCTACCTTAATGTCTTTGGATGGAAAGCCTAAAAAATTATTGCGGCTTTCAATGTTGAAAAGAAAATTAACTCACCTTTCTAAAAACATCAGACAACATTTTTTTCGAGGTCTATTTAGTAAAATATTAGCATCCAAAGTGACTTTCCCAGATTTTAACGATTTTCTGCCTCAATCCGTTAAATGCGAATATCTAAAGAACCGAGCTTTCAAATTTGTTGTAGTTTTCAGTTCTGAATAGGAAATTAATACACCTTTCCAAAATTTCTAGAAACATTGAAATTTCGTCAAACAAATTTTTCATGGATTTCGGAAAAAATCATGGGCTAACCCCTTGCCTTTTTTTTAAAAAAAATCTACTTTTTTTTAAAAGTTAGTGAAAAAAATCGTGCCGTACATTACTGGAAAGGTCTTTTCAAACCAAATCGACGCATCGAAGCTAATTTCTTTTTCGAGGTCTATTTAGTAAAATATAAGCATCCAAAGTGACTTTCTCAGATTTTAACGATTTTCTGCCTCCAACTACCTACCTTAATGTCTTTGGATGGCGATATTTCCAAAACAAAGCCTTCAAAATTATTGCGGCTTTCAATGTTGAAAACAAAATTAACTCACCTTTCTAAAAACATCAGACAACATTTTTTTTCGAGGTCTATTTAGTAAAATATTAGCATCCAAAGTGACTTTCCCAGATTTTAACGATTTCTGCCTCAATCCGTTAAATGCGAATATCTAAAGAACCGAGCTTTCAAATTTGTTGTAGTTTTCAGTTCTGAATAGGAAATTAATACACCTTTCCAAAATTTCTAAAAACATTGAAATTTCGTCAAACAAATTTTTCATGGATTTCGGAAAAAATCATGGGCTAACCCCTTGCCTTTTTAAAAAAAAAAAATCTACTTTTTTTTCAAAGTTAGTGAAAAAAATCGTGCCGTACATTACTGGAAAGGTCTTTTCAAACCAAATCGACGCATCGAAGCTAATTTCTTTTTCGAGGTCTATTTAGTAAAATATAAGCATCCAAAGTGACTTTCTCAGATTTTAACGATTTTCTGCCTCCAACTACCTACCTTAATGTCTTTGGATGGCGATATTTCCAAAACAAAGCCTTCAAAATTATTGCGGCTTTCAATGTTGAAAAGAAAATTAACTCACCTTTCTAAAAACATCAGACAACATTTTTTTCGAGGTCTATTTAGTAAAATATTAGCATCCAAAGTGACTTTCCCAGATTTTAACGATTTTCTGCCTCAATCCGTTAAATGCGAATATCTAAGGAACCGAGCTTTCAAATTTGTTGTAGTTTTCAGTTCTGAATAGGAAATTAATACACCTTTCCAAAATTTCTAAAAACATTGAAATTTCGTTAAACAAATTTTTCATGGATTTCGGAAAAAATCATGGGCTAACCCCTTGCCTTTTTTTCAAAAAAAAATCTACTTTTTTTCAAAGTTAGTGAAAAAAATCGTGCCGTACATTACTGGAAAGGTCTTTTCAAACCAAATCGACGCATCGAAGCTAATTTCTTTTTCGAGGTCTATTTAGTAAAATATAAGCATCCAAAGTGACTTTCTCAGATTTTAACGATTTTCTGCCTCCAACTACCTACCTTAATGTCTTTGGATGGCGATATTTCCAAAACAAAGCCTTCAAAATTATTGCGGCTTTCAATGTTGAAAAGAAAATTAACTCACCTTTCTAAAAACATCAGACAACATTTTTTTCGAGGTCTATTTAGTAAAATATTAGCATCCAAAGTGACTTTCCCAGATTTTAACGATTTTCTGCCTCAATCCGTTAAATGCGAATATCTAAAGAACCGAGCTTTCAAATTTGTTGTAGTTTTCAGTTCTGAATAGGAAATTAATACACCTTTCCAAAATTTCTAAAAACATTGAAATTTCGTTAAACAAATTTTTCATGGATTTCGGAAAAAATCATGGGCTAACCCCTTGCCTTTTTTTAAAAAAAAAATCTACTTTTTCATGGATTTCGGAAAAAATCATGGGCTAACCCCTTGCCTTTTTTTCAAAAAAAAATCTACTTTTTTTCAAAGTTAGTGAAAAAAATCGTGCCGTACATTACTGGAAAGGTCTTTTCAAACCAAATCGACGGATCGAAGCTAATTTCTTTTTCGAGGTCTATTTAGTAAGATAAATGAATCCAAAGAGACTTTCTCAGATTTTAACGATTTTCTGCCTCCAACTACCTACCTTAATGTCTTTGGATGGCGATATTTCTAAAACAAAGCCTTCAAAATTATTGCGGCTTTCAATGTTGAAAACAAAATTAACTCACCTTTCTAAAAACATCAGACAACATTTTTTTCGAGGTCTATTTAGTAAAATATTAGCATCCAAAGTGACTTTCCCAGATTTTAACGATTTTCTGCCTCAATCCGTTAAATGCGAATATCTAAAGAACCGAGCTTTCAAATTTGTTGTAGTTTTCAGTTCTGAATAGGAAATTAATACACCTTTCCAAAATTTCTAAAAACATTGAAATTTCGTCAAACAAATTTTTCATGGATTTCGGAAAAAATCATGGGCTAACCCCTTGCCTTTTTTAAAAAAAAAATCTACTTTTTTTTTAAAAGTTAGTGAAAAAAATCGTGCCGTACATTACTGGAAAGGTCTTTTCAAACCAAATCGACGCATCGAAGCTAATTTCTTTTTCGAGGTCTATTTAGTAAAATATAAGCATCCAAAGTGACTTTCTCAGATTTTAACGATTTTCTGCCTCCAACTACCTACCTTAATGTCTTTGGATGGCGATATTTCCAAAACAAAGCCTTCAAAATTATTGCGGCTTTCAATTTTGAAAAGAAAATTAACTCACCTTTCTAAAAACATTAGACAACATTTTTTTCGAGGTCTATTTAGTAAAATATTAGCATCCAAAGTGACTTTCCCAGATTTTAACGATTTTCTGCCTCAATCCGTTAAATGCGAATATCTAAAGAACCGAGCTTTCAAATTTGTTGTAGTTTTCAGTTCTGAATAGGAAATTAATACACCTTTCCAAAATTTCTAAAAACATTGAAATTTCGTTAAACAAATTTTTCATGGATTTCGGAAAAAAATCATGGGCTAACCCCTTGCCTTTTTTAAAAAAAAAAATCTACTTTTTTTTAAAAGTTAGTGAAAAAAATCGTGCCGTACATTACTGGAAAGGTCTTTTCAAACCAAATCGATGCATCGAAGCTAATTTCTTTTTCGAGGTCTATTTAGTAAAATATAAGCATCCAAAGTGACTTTCTCAGATTTTAACGATTTTCTGCCTCCAAGTACCTACCTTAATGTCTTTGGATGGCGATATTTCCAAAACAAAGCCTTCAAAATTATTGCGGCTTTCAATGTTGAAAACAAAATTAACTCACCTTTCTAAAAACATCAGACAACATTTTTTTCGAGGTCTATTTAGTAAAATATTAGCATCCAAAGTGACTTTCCCAGATTTTAACGATTTTCTGCCTCAATCCGTTAAATGCGAATATCTAAAGAACCGAGCTTTCAAATTTGTTGTAGTTTTCAGTTCTGAATAGGAAATTAATACACCTTTCCAAAATTTCTAAAAACATTGAAATTTCGTCAAACAAATTTTTCATGGATTTCGGAAAAAATCATGGGTTAACCCCTTGCCTTTTTTAAAAAAAAAAATCTACTTTTTTTTTAAAAGTTAGTGAAAAAAATCGTGCCGTACATTACTGGAAAGGTCTTTTCAAACCAAATCGACGCATCGAAGCTAATTTCTTTTTCGAGGTCTATTTAGTAAAATATAAGCATCCAAAGTGACTTTCTCAGATTTTAACGATTTTCTGCCTCCAACTACCTACCTTAATGTCTTTGGATGGCGATATTTCCAAAACAAAGCCTTCAAAATTATTGCGGCTTTCAATGTTGAAAACAAAATTAACTCACCTTTCTAAAAACATCAGACAACATTTTTTTCGAGGTCTATTTAGTAAAATATTAGCATCCAAAGTGACTTTCCCAGATTTTAACGATTTTCTGCCTCAATCCGTTAAATGCGAATATCTAAAGAACCGAGCTTTCAAATTTGTTGTAGTTTTCAGTTCTGAATAGGAAATTAATACACCTTTCCAAAATTTCTAAAAACATTGAAATTTCGTCAAACAAATTTTTCATGGATTTCGGAAAAAATCATGGGCTAACCCCTTGCCTTTTTTTTTTTAAATCTACTTTTTTTCAAAGTTAGTGAAAAAAATCGTGCCGTACATTACTGGAAAGGTCTTTTCAAACCAAATCGACGCATCGAAGCTAATTTCTTTTTCGAGGTCTATTTAGTAAAATATAAGCATCCAAAGTGACTTTCCCAGATTTTAACGATTTTCTGCCTCAATCCGTTAAATGCGAATATCTAAAGAACCGAGCTTTCAAATTTGTTGTAGTTTTCAGTTCTGAATAGGAAATTAATACACCTTTCCAAAATTTCTAAAAACATTGAAATTTCGTCAAACAAATTTTTCATGGATTTCGGAAAAAATCATGGGCTAACCCCTTGCCTTTTTTAAAAAAAAAATCTACTTTTTTTTTAAAAGTTAGTGAAAAAAATCGTGCCGTACATTACTGGAAAGGTCTTTTCAAACCAAATCGACGCATCGAAGCTAATTTCTTTTTCGAGGTCTATTTAGTAAAATATAAGCATCCAAAGTGACTTTCTCAGATTTTAACGATTTTCTGCCTCCAACTACCTACCTTAATGTCTTTGGATGGCGATATTTCCAAAACAAAGCCTTCAAAATTATTGCGGCTTTCAATTTTGAAAACAAAATTAACTCACCTTTCTAAAAACATCAGACAACATTTTTTTCGAGGTCTATTTAGTAAAATATTAGCATCCAAAGTGACTTTCCCAGATTTTAACGATTTTCTGCCTCAATCCGTTAAATGCGAATATCTAAAGAACCGAGCTTTCAAATTTGTTGTAGTTTTCAGTTCTGAATAGGAAATTAATACACCTTTCCAAAATTTCTAAAAACATTGAAATTTCGTCAAACAAATTTTTCATGGATTTCGGAAAAAATCATGGGCTAACCCCTTGCCTTTTTTAAAAAAAAAATCTACTTTTTTTTTTAAAAGTTAGTGAAAAAAATCGTGCCGTACATTACTGGAAAGGTCTTTTCAAACCAAATCGACGCATCGAAGCTAATTTCTTTTTCGAGGTCTATTTAGTAAAATATAAGCATCCAAAGTGACTTTCTCAGATTTTAACGATTTTCTGCCTCCAACTACCTACCTTAATGTCTTTGGATGGCGATATTTCCAAAACAAAGCCTTCAAAATTATTGCGGCTTTCAATGTTGAAAAGAAAATTAACTCACCTTTCTAAAAACATCAGACAACATTTTTTTCGAGGTCTATTTAGTAAAATATTAGCATCCAAAGTGACTTTCCCAGATTTTAACGATTTTCTGCCTCAATCCGTTAAATGCGAATATCTAAAGAACCGAGCTTTCAAATTTGTTGTAGTTTTCAGTTCTGAATAGGAAATTAATACACCTTTCCAAAATTTCTAAAAACATTGAAATTTCGTCAAACAAATTTTTCATGGATTTCGGAAAAAATCATGGGTTAACCCCTTGCCTTTTTTAAAAAAAAAAATCTACTTTTTTTTTAAAAGTTAGTGAAAAAAATCGTGCCGTACATTACTGGAAAGGTCTTTTCAAACCAAATCGACGCATCGAAGCTAATTTCTTTTTCGAGGTCTATTTAGTAAAATATAAGCATCCAAAGTGACTTTCTCAGATTTTAACGATTTTCTGCCTCCAACTACCTACCTTAATGTCTTTGGATGGCGATATTTCCAAAACAAAGCCTTCAAAATTATTGCGGCTTTCAATGTTGAAAACAAAATTAACTCACCTTTCTAAAAACATCAGACAACATTTTTTTCGAGGTCTATTTAGTAAAATATTAGCATCCAAAGTGACTTTCCCAGATTTTAACGATTTTCTGCCTCAATCCGTTAAATGCGAATATCTAAAGAACCGAGCTTTCAAATTTGTTGTAGTTTTCAGTTCTGAATAGGAAATTAATACACCTTTTCAAAATTTCTAAAAACATTGAAATTTCGTCAAACAAATTTTTCATGGATTTCGGAAAAAATCATGGGCTAACCCCTTGCCTTTTTTTTTTTAAATCTACTTTTTTTCAAAGTTAGTGAAAAAAATCGTGCCGTACATTACTGGAAAGGTCTTTTCAAACCAAATCGACGCATCGAAGCTAATTTCTTTTTCGAGGTCTATTTAGTAAAATATAAGCATCCAAAGTGACTTTCCCAGATTTTAACGATTTTCTGCCTCAATCCGTTAAATGCGAATATCTAAAGAACCGAGCTTTCAAATTTGTTGTAGTTTTCAGTTCTGAATAGGAAATTAATACACGTTTCCAAAATTTCTAAAAACATTGAAATTTCGTCAAACAAATTTTTCATGGATTTCGGAAAAAATCATGGGCTAACCCCTTGCCTTTTTTAAAAAAAAAATCTACTTTTTTTTTAAAAGTTAGTGAAAAAAATCGTGCCGTACATTACTGGAAAGGTCTTTTCAAACCAAATCGACGCATCGAAGCTAATTTCTTTTTCGAGGTCTATTTAGTAAAATATAAGCATCCAAAGTGACTTTCTCAGATTTTAACGATTTTCTGCCTCCAACTACCTACCTTAATGTCTTTGGATGGCGATATTTCCAAAACAAAGCCTTCAAAATTATTGCGGCTTTCAATGTTGAAAAGAAAATTAACTCACCTTTCTAAAAACATCAGACAACATTTTTTTCGAGGTCTATTTAGTAAAATATTAGCATCCAAAGTGACTTTCCCAGATTTTAACGATTTTCTGCCTCAATCCGTTAAATGCGAATATCTAAAGAACCGAGCTTTCAAATTTGTTGTAGTTTTCAGTTCTGAATAGGAAATTAATACACCTTTCCAAAATTTCTAAAAACATTGAAATTTCGTCAAACAAATTTTTCATGGATTTCGGAAAAAATCATGGGCTAACCCCATGCCTTTTTTAAAAAAAAAATCTACTTTTTTTTTAAAAGTTAGTGAAAAAAATCGTGCCGTACATTACTGGAAAGGTCTTTTCAAACCAAATCGACGCATCGAAGCTAATTTCTTTTTCGAGGTCTATTTAGTAAAATATAAGCATCCAAAGTGACTTTCTCAGATTTTAACGATTTTCTACCTCCAACTACCTACCTTAATGTCTTTGGATGGCGATATTTCCAAAACAAAGCCTTCAAAATTATTGCGGCTTTCAATGTTGAAAACAAAATTAACTCACCTTTCTAAAAACATCAGACAACATTTTTTTCGAGGTCTATTTAGTAAAATATTAGCATCCAAAGTGACTTTCCCAGATTTTAACGATTTTCTGCCTCAATCCGTTAAATGCGAATATCTAAAGAACCGAGCTTTCAAATTTGTTGTAGTTTTCAGTTCTGAATAGGAAATTAATACACCTTTCCAAAATTTCTAAAAACATTGAAATTTCGTCAAATAAATTTTTCATGGATTTCGGAAAAAATCATGGGCTAACCCCTTGCCTTTTTTTTTTTTAAATCTACTTTTTTTCAAAGTTAGTGAAAAAAATCGTGCCGTACATTACTGTAAAGGTCTTTTCAAACCAAATCGACGCATCGAAGCTAATTTCTTTTTCGAGGTCTATTTAGTAAAATATAAGCATCCAAAGTGACTTTCTCAGATTTTAACGATTTTCTGCCTCCAACTACCTACCTTAATGTCTTTGGATGGCGATATTTCCAAAACAAAGCCTTCAAAATTATTGCGGCTTTCAATGTTGAAAACAAAATTAACTCACCTTTCTAAAAACATCAGACAACATTTTTTTCGAGGTCTATTTAGTAAAATATTAGCATCCAAAGTGACTTTCCCAGATTTTAACGATTTTCTGCCTCAATCCGTTAAATGCGAATATCTAAAGAACCGAGCTTTCAAATTTGTTGTAGTTTTCAGTTCTGAATAGGAAATTAATACACCTTTCCAAAATTTCTAAAAACATTGAAATTTCGTCAAACAAATTTTTCATGGATTTCGGAAAAAATCATGGGCTAACCCCTTGCCTTTTTTTTTTTTTAAATCTACTTTTTTTCAAAGTTAGTGAAAAAAATCGTGCCGTACATTACTGGAAAGGTCTTTTCAAACCAAATCGACGCATCGAAGCTAATTTCTTTTTCGAGGTCTATTTAGTAAAATATAAGCATCCAAAGTGACTTTCTCAGATTTTAACGATTTTCTGCCTCCAACTACCTACCTTAATGTCTTTGGATGGCGATATTTCCAAAACAAAGCCTTCAAGATTATTGCGGCTTTCAATGTTGAAAAGAAAATTAACTCACCTTTCTAAAAACATCAGACAACATTTTTTTCGAGGTCTATTTAGTAAAATATTAGCATCCAAAGTGACTTTCCCAGATTTTAACGATTTTCTGCCTCAATCCGTTAAATGCGAATATCTAAAGAACCGAGCTTTCAAATTTGTTGTAGTTTTCAGTTCTGAATAGGAAATTAATACACCTTTCCAAAATTTCTAAAAACATTGAAATTTCGTCAAACAAATTTTTCATGGATTTCGGAAAAAATCATGGGCTAACCCCTTGCCTTTTTTTTTTTTAAATCTACTTTTTTTCAAAGTTAGTGAAAAAAATCGTGCCGTACATTACTGGAAAGGTCTTTTCAAACCAAATCGACGCATCGAATCTAATTTCTTTTTCGAGGTCTATTTAGTAAGATAAATGAATCCAAAGAGACTTTCTCAGATTTTAACGATTTTCTGCCTCCAACTACCTACCTTAATGTCTTTGGATGGCGATATTTCTAAAACAAAGCCTTCAAAATTATTGCGGCTTTCAATGTTGAAAACAAAATTAACTCACCTTTCTAAAAACATCAGACAACATTTTTTTCGAGGTCTATTTAGTAAAATATTAGCATCCAAAGTGACTTTCCCAGATTTTAACGATTTTCTGCCTCAATCCGTTAAATGCGAATATCTAAAGAACCGAGCTTTCAAATTTGTTGTAGTTTTCAGTTCTGAATAGGAAATTAATACACCTTTCCAAAATTTTTAAAAACATTGAAATTTCGTCAAACAAATTTTTCATGGATTTCGGAAAAAATCATGAGCTAACCCCTTGCCTTTTTTTATAAAAAAAATCTACTTTTTTTTAAAAGTTAGTGAAAAAAATCGTGCCGTACATTACTGGAAAGGTCTTTTCAAACCAAATCGACGCATCGAAGCTAATTTCTTTTTCGAGGTCTATTTAGTAAAATATAAGCATCCAAAGTGACTTTCTCAGATTTTAACGATTTTCTGCCTCCAACTACCTACCTTAATGTCTTTGGATGGCGATATTTCCAAAACAA
The DNA here is from genome assembly GCA_946251815.1 of Dasysyrphus albostriatus. Lineage (NCBI taxonomy): Eukaryota > Metazoa > Arthropoda > Insecta > Diptera > Syrphidae > Dasysyrphus > Dasysyrphus albostriatus. Next base: position 53,238,566 of record OX276336.1, read on the forward strand.
AGCCTTCAAAATTATTGCGGCTTTCAATGTTGAAAACAAAATTAACTCACCTTTCTAAAAACATCAGACAACATTTTTTTCGAGGTCTATTTAGTAAAATATTAGCATCCAAAATGACTTTCCCAGATTTTAACGATTTTCTGCCTCAATCCGTTAAATGCGAATATCTAAAGAACCGAGCTTTCAAATTTGTTGTAGTTTTCAGTTCTGAATAGGAAATTAATACACCTTTCCAAAATTTCTAAAAACATTGAAATTTCGTTAAACAAATTTTTCATGGATTTCGGAAAAAATCATGGGCTCCCTTGCCTTTTTTTAAAAAAAAAATCTACTTTTTTTTCAAAGTTAGTGAAAAAAATCGTGCCGTACATTACTGGAAAGGTCTTTTCAAACCAAATCGACGCATCGAAGCTAATTTCTATTTCGAGGTCTATTTAGTAAAATATAAGCATCCAAAGTGACTTTCTCAGATTTTAACGATTTTCTGCCTCCAACTACCTACCTTAATGTCTTTGGATGGCGATATTTCCAAAACAAAGCCTTCAAAATTATTGCGGCTTTCAATGTTGAAAAGAAAATTAACTCACCTTTCTAAAAACATCAGACAACATTTTTTTCGAGGTCTATTTAGTAAAATATTAGCATCCAAAGTGACTTTCTCAGATTTTAACGATTTTCTGCCTCCAACTACCTACCTTAATGTCTTTGGATGGCGATATTTCCAAAACAAAGCCTTCAAGATTATTGCGGCTTTCAATGTTGAAAAGAAAATTAACTCACCTTTCTAAAAACATCAGACAACATTTTTTTCGAGGTCTATTTAGTAAAATATTAGCATCCAAAGTGACTTTCCCAGATTTTAACGATTTTCTGCCTCAATCCGTTAAATGCGAATATCTAAAGAACCGAGCTTTCAAATTTGTTGTAGTTTTCAGTTCTGAATAGGAAATTAATACACCTTTCCAAAATTTCTAAAAACATTGAAATTTCGTTAAACAAATTTTTCATGGATTTCGGAAAAAAACATGGGCTAACCCCTTGCCTTTTTTTCAAAAAAAAATCTACTTTTTTTTCAAAGTTAGTGAAAAAAATCGTGCCGTACATTACTGGAAAGGTCTTTTCAAACCAAATCGACGCATCGAAGCTAATTTCTTTTTCGAGGTCTATTTAGTAAAATATAAGCATCCAAAGTGACTTTCTCAGATTTTAACGATTTTCTGCCTCCAACTACCTACCTTAATGTCTTTGGATGGCGATATTTCCAAAACAAAGCCTTCAAAATTATTGCGGCTTTCAATTTTGAAAAGAAAATTAACTCACCTTTCTAAAAACATTAGACAACATTTTTTTCGAGGTCTATTTAGTAAAATATTAGCATCCAAAGTGACTTTCCCAGATTTTAACGATTTTCTGCCTCAATCCGTTAAATGCGAATATCTAAAGAACCGAGCTTTCAAATTTGTTGTAGTTTTCAGTTCTGAATAGGAAATTAATACACCTTTCCAAAATTTCTAAAAACATTGAAATTTCGTCAAACAAATTTTTCATGGATTTCGGAAAAAATCATGGGCTAACCCCTTGCCTTTTTTTTTTTTAAATCTACTTTTTTTCAAAGTTAGTGAAAAAAATCGTGCCGTACATTACTGGAAAGGTCTTTTCAAACCAAATCGACGCATCGAAGCTAATTTCTTTTTCGAGGTCTATTTAGTAAGATAAATGAATCCAAAGAGACTTTCTCAGATTTTAACGATTTTCTGCCTCCAACTACCTACCTTAATGTCTTTGGATGGCGATATTTCTAAAACAAAGCCTTCAAAATTATTGCGGCTTTCAATGTTGAAAACAAAATTAACTCACCTTTCTAAAAACATCAGACAACATTTTTTTCGAGGTCTATTTAGTAAAATATTAGCATCCAAAGTGACTTTCCCAGATTTTAACGATTTTCTGCCTCAATCCGTTAAATGCGAATATCTAAAGAACCGAGCTTTCAAATTTGTTGTAGTTTTCAGTTCTGAATAGGAAATTAATACACCTTTCCAAAATTTTTAAAAACATTGAAATTTCGTCAAACAAATTTTTCATGGATTTCGGAAAAAATCATGGGCTAACCCCTTGCCTTTTTTTCAAAAAAAAATCTACTTTTTTTTAAAAGTTAGTGAAAAAAATCGTGCCGTACATTACTGGAAAGGTCTTTTCAAACCAAATCGACGCATCGAAGCTTATTTCTTTTTCGAGGTCTATTTAGTAAAATATAAGCATCCAAAGTGACTTTCTCAGATTTTAACGATTTTCTGCCTCCAACTACCTACCTTAATGTCTTTGGATGGCGATATTTCTAAAACAAAGCCTTCAAAATTATTGCGGCTTTCAATGTTGAAAACAAAATTAACTCACCTTTCTAAAAACATCAGACAACATTTTTTTCGAGGTCTATTTAGTAAAATATTAGCATCCAAAGTGACTTTCCCAGATTTTAACGATTTTCTGCCTCAATCCGTTAAATGCGAATATCTAAGGAACCGAGCTTTCAAATTTGTTGTAGTTTTCAGTTCTGAATAGGAAATTAATACACCTTTCCAAAATTTCTAAAAACATTGAAATTTCGTTAAACAAATTTTTCATGGATTTCGGAAAAAAATCATGGGCTAACCCCTTGCCTTTTTTTATAAAAAAAATCTACTTTTTTTTAAAAGTTAGTGAAAAAAATCGTGCCGTACATTACTGGAAAGGTCTTTTCAAACCAAATCGACGCATCGAAGCTAATTTCTTTTTCGAGGTCTATTTAGTAAAATATAAGCATCCAAAGTGACTTTCTCAGATTTTAACGATTTTCTGCCTCCAACTACCTACCTTAATGTCTTTGGATGGCGATATTTCCAAAACAAAGCCTTCAAAATTATTGCGGCTTTCAATGTTGAAAAGAAAATTAACTCACCTTTCTAAAAACATCAGACAACATTTTTTTCGAGGTCTATTTAGTAAAATATTAGCATCCAAAGTGACTTTCCCAGATTTTAACGATTTTCTGCCTCAATCCGTTAAATGCGAATATCTAAAGAACCGAGCTTTCAAATTTGTTGTAGTTTTCAGTTCTGAATAGGAAATTAATACACCTTTCCAAAATTTCTAAAAACATTGAAATTTCGTTAAACAAATTTTTCATGGATTTCGGAAAAAAACATGGGCTAACCCCTTGCCTTTTTTTCAAAAAAAAATCTACTTTTTTTTTCAAAGTTAGTGAAAAAAATCGTGCCGTACATTACTGGAAAGGTCTTTTCAAACCAAATCGACGCATCGAAGCTAATTTCTTTTTCGAGGTCTATTTAGTAAAATATAAGCATCCAAAGTGACTTTCTCAGATTTTAACGATTTTCTGCCTCCAACTACCTACCTTAATGTCTTTGGATGGCGATATTTCCAAAACAAAGCCTTCAAAATTATTGCGGCTTTCAATTTTGAAAAGAAAATTAACTCACCTTTCTAAAAACATTAGACAACATTTTTTTCGAGGTCTATTTAGTAAAATATTAGCATCCAAAGTGACTTTCCCAGATTTTAACGATTTTCTGCCTCAATCCGTTAAATGCGAATATCTAAAGAACCGAGCTTTCAAATTTGTTGTAGTTTTCAGTTCTGAATAGAAAATTAATACACCTTTCCAAAATTTCTAAAAACATTGAAATTTCGTCAAACAAATTTTTCATGGATTTCGGAAAAAATCATGGGCTAACCCCTTGCCTTTTTTTTTTTTTAAATCTACTTTTTTTCAAAGTTAGTGAAAAAAATCGTGCCGTACATTACTGGAAAGGTCTTTTCAAACCAAATCGACGCATCGAAGCTAATTTCTTTTTCGAGGTCTATTTAGTAAGATAAATGAATCCAAAGAGACTTTCTCAGATTTTAACGATTTTCTGCCTCCAACTACCTACCTTAATGTCTTTGGATGGCGATATTTCTAAAACAAAGCCTTCAAAATTATTGCGGCTTTCAATGTTGAAAACAAAATTAACTCACCTTTCTAAAAACATCAGACAACATTTTTTTCGAGGTCTATTTAGTAAAATATTAGCATCCAAAGTGACTTTCCCAGATTTTAACGATTTTCTGCCTCAATCCGTTAAATGCGAATATCTAAGGAACCGAGCTTTCAAATTTGTTGTAGTTTTCAGTTCTGAATAGGAAATTAATACACCTTTCCAAAATTTCTAAAAACATTGAAATTTCGTTAAACAAATTTTTCATGGATTTCGGAAAAAAATCATGGGCTAACCCCTTGCCTTTTTTTATAAAAAAAATCTACTTTTTTTTAAAAGTTAGTGAAAAAAATCGTGCCGTACATTACTGGAAAGGTCTTTTCAAACCAAATCGACGCATCGAAGCTAATTTCTTTTTCGAGGTCTATTTAGTAAAATATAAGCATCCAAAGTGACTTTCTCAGATTTTAACGATTTTCTGCCTCCAACTACCTACCTTAATGTCTTTGGATGGCGATATTTCCAAAACAAAGTCTTCAAAATTATTGCGGCTTTCAATGTTGAAAAGAAAATTAACTCACCTTTCTAAAAACATCAGACAACATTTTTTTCGAGGTCTATTTAGTAAAATATTAGCATCCAAAGTGACTTTCTCAGATTTTAACGATTTTCTGCCTCCAACTACCTACCTTAATGTCTTTGGATGGCGATATTTCCAAAACAAAGCCTTCAAGATTATTGCGGCTTTCAATGTTGAAAAGAAAATTAACTCACCTTTCTAAAAACATCAGACAACATTTTTTTCGAGGTCTATTTAGTAAAATATTAGCATCCAAAATGACTTTCCCAGATTTTAACGATTTTCTGCCTCAATCCGTTAAATGCGAATATCTAAAGAACCGAGCTTTCAAATTTGTTGTAGTTTTCAGTTCTGAATAGGAAATTAATACACCTTTCCAAAATTTCTAAAAACATTGAAATTTCGTTAAACAAATTTTTCATGGATTTCGGAAAAAAATCATGGGCTAACCCCTTGCCTTTTAAAAAAAAAAAAATCTACTTTTTTTTTAAAAGTTAGTGAAAAAAATCGTGCCGTACATTACTGGAAAGGTCTTTTCAAACCAAATCGACGCATCGAAGCTAATTTCTTTTTCGAGGTCTATTTAGTAAAATATAAGCATCCAAAGTGACTTTCTCAGATTTTAACGATTTTCTGCCTCCAACTACCTACCTTAATGTCTTTGGATGGCGATATTTCCAAAACAAAGCCTTCAAAATTATTGCGGCTTTCAATGTTGAAAAGAAAATTAACTCACCTTTCTAAAAACATCAGACAACATTTTTTTCGAGGTCTATTTAGTAAAATATTAGCATCCAAAGTGACTTTCCCAGATTTTAACGATTTTCTGCCTCAATCCGTTAAATGCGAATATCTAAAGAACCGAGCTTTCAAATTTGTTGTAGTTTTCAGTTCTGAATAGGAAATTAATACACCTTTCCAAAATTTCTAAAAACATTGAAATTTCGTTAAACAAATTTTTCATGGATTTCGGAAAAAAACATGGGCTAACCCCTTGCCTTTTTTTCAAAAAAAAATCTACTTTTTTTTCAAAGTTAGTGAAAAAAATCGTGCCGTACATTACTGGAAAGGTCTTTTCAAACCAAATCGACGCATCGAAGCTAATTTCTTTTTCGAGGTCTATTTAGTAAAATATAAGCATCCAAAGTGACTTTCTCAGATTTTAACGATTTTCTGCCTCCAACTACCTACCTTAATGTCTTTGGATGGCGATATTTCCAAAACAAAGCCTTCAAAATTATTGCGGCTTTCAATTTTGAAAAGAAAATTAACTCACCTTTCTAAAAACATTAGACAACATTTTTTTCGAGGTCTATTTAGTAAAATATTAGCATCCAAAGTGACTTTCCCAGATTTTAACGATTTTCTGCCTCAATCCGTTAAATGCGAATATCTAAAGAACCGAGCTTTCAAATTTGTTGTAGTTTTCAGTTCTGAATAGGAAATTAATACACCTTTCCAAAATTTCTAAAAACATTGAAATTTCGTCAAACAAATTTTTCATGGATTTCGGAAAAAATCATGGGCTAACCCCTTGCCTTTTTTTTTTTTAAATCTACTTTTTTTCAAAGTTAGTGAAAAAAATCGTGCCGTACATTACTGGAAAGGTCTTTTCAAACCAAATCGACGCATCGAAGCTAATTTCTTTTTCGAGGTCTATTTAGTAAGATAAATGAATCCAAAGAGACTTTCTCAGATTTTAACGATTTTCTGCCTCCAACTACCTACCTTAATGTCTTTGGATGGCGATATTTCTAAAACAAAGCCTTCAAAATTATTGCGGCTTTCAATGTTGAAAACAAAATTAACTCACCTTTCTAAAAACATCAGACAACATTTTTTTCGAGGTCTATTTAGTAAAATATTAGCATCCAAAGTGACTTTCCCAGATTTTAACGATTTTCTGCCTCAATCCGTTAAATGCGAATATCTAAAGAACCGAGCTTTCAAATTTGTTGTAGTTTTCAGTTCTGAATAGGAAATTAATACACCTTTCCAAAATTTTTAAAAACATTGAAATTTCGTCAAACAAATTTTTCATGGATTTCGGAAAAAATCATGGGCTAACCCCTTGCCTTTTTTTCAAAAAAAAATCTACTTTTTTTTCAAAGTTAGTGAAAAAAATCGTGCCGTACATTACTGGAAAGGTCTTTTCAAACCAAATCGACGCATCGAAGCTTATTTCTTTTTCGAGGTCTATTTAGTAAAATATAAGCATCCAAAGTGACTTTCTCAGATTTTAACGATTTTCTGCCTCCAACTACCTACCTTAATGTCTTTGGATGGCGATATTTCTAAAACAAAGCCTTCAAAATTATTGCGGCTTTCAATGTTGAAAACAAAATTAACTCACCTTTCTAAAAACATCAGACAACATTTTTTTCGAGGTCTATTTAGTAAAATATTAGCATCCAAAGTGACTTTCCCAGATTTTAACGATTTTCTGCCTCAATCCGTTAAATGCGAATATCTAAGGAACCGAGCTTTCAAATTTGTTGTAGTTTTCAGTTCTGAATAGGAAATTAATACACCTTTCCAAAATTTCTAAAAACATTGAAATTTCGTTAAACAAATTTTTCATGGATTTCGGAAAAAAATCATGGGCTAACCCCTTGCCTTTTTTTATAAAAAAAATCTACTTTTTTTTAAAAGTTAGTGAAAAAAATCGTGCCGTACATTACTGGAAAGGTCTTTTCAAACCAAATCGACGCATCGAAGCTAATTTCTTTTTCGAGGTCTATTTAGTAAAATATAAGCATCCAAAGTGACTTTCTCAGATTTTAACGATTTTCTGCCTCCAACTACCTACCTTAATGTCTTTGGATGGCGATATTTCCAAAACAAAGTCTTCAAAATTATTGCGGCTTTCAATGTTGAAAAGAAAATTAACTCACCTTTCTAAAAACATCAGACAACATTTTTTTCGAGGTCTATTTAGTAAAATATTAGCATCCAAAGTGACTTTCCCAGATTTTAACGATTTTCTGCCTCAATCCGTTAAATGCGAATATCTAAAGAACCGAGCTTTCAAATTTGTTGTAGTTTTCAGTTCTGAATAGGAAATTAATACACCTTTCCAAAATTTCTAAAAACATTGAAATTTCGTTAAACAAATTTTTCATGGATTTCGGAAAAAATCATGGGCTAACCCCTTGCCTTTTTTTAAAAAAAAAATCTACTTTTTTTTCAAAGTTAGTGAAAAAAATCGTGCCGTACATTACTGGAAAGGTCTTTTCAAACCAAATCGACGCATCGAAGCTAATTTCTATTTCGAGGTCTATTTAGTAAAATATAAGCATCCAAAGTGACTTTCTCAGATTTTAACGATTTTCTGCCTCCAACTACCTACCTTAATGTCTTTGGATGGCGATATTTCCAAAACAAAGCCTTCAAAATTATTGCGGCTTTCAATGTTGAAAAGAAAATTAACTCACCTTTCTAAAAACATCAGACAACATTTTTTTCGAGGTCTATTTAGTAAAATATTAGCATCCAAAGTGACTTTCTCAGATTTTAACGATTTTCTGCCTCCAACTACCTACCTTAATGTCTTTGGATGGCGATATTTCCAAAACAAAGCCTTCAAGATTATTGCGGCTTTCAATGTTGAAAAGAAAATTAACTCACCTTTCTAAAAACATCAGACAACATTTTTTTCGAGGTCTATTTAGTAAAATATTAGCATCCAAAATGACTTTCCCAGATTTTAACGATTTTCTGCCTCAATCCGTTAAATGCGAATATCTAAAGAACCGAGCTTTCAAATTTGTTGTAGTTTTCAGTTCTGAATAGGAAATTAATACACCTTTCCAAAATTTCTAAAAACATTGAAATTTCGTTAAACAAATTTTTCATGGATTTCGGAAAAAAATCATGGGCTAACCCCTTGCCTTTTAAAAAAAAAAAAATCTACTTTTTTTTTAAAAGTTAGTGAAAAAAATCGTGCCGTACATTACTGGAAAGGTCTTTTCTAACCAAATCGACGCATCGAAGCTAATTTCTTTTTCGAGGTCTATTTAGTAAAATATAAGCATCCAAAGTGACTTTCTCAGATTTTAACGATTTTCTGCCTCCAACTACCTACCTTAATGTCTTTGGATGGCGATATTTCCAAAACAAAGCCTTCAAAATTATTGCGGCTTTCAATGTTGAAAAGAAAATTAACTCACCTTTCTAAAAACATCAGACAACATTTTTTTCGAGGTCTATTTAGTAAAATATTAGCATCCAAAGTGACTTTCCCAGATTTTAACGATTTTCTGCCTCAATCCGTTAAATGCGAATATCTAAAGAACCGAGCTTTCAAATTTGTTGTAGTTTTCAGTTCTGAATAGGAAATTAATACACCTTTCCAAAATTTCTAAAAACATTGAAATTTCGTTAAACAAATTTTTCATGGATTTCGGAAAAAAACATGGGCTAACCCCTTGCCTTTTTTTCAAAAAAAAATCTACTTTTTTTTTCAAAGTTAGTGAAAAAAATCGTGCCGTACATTACTGGAAAGGTCTTTTCAAACCAAATCGACGCATCGAAGCTAATTTCTTTTTCGAGGTCTATTTAGTAAAATATAAGCATCCAAAGTGACTTTCTCAGATTTTAACGATTTTCTGCCTCCAACTACCTACCTTAATGTCTTTGGATGGCGATATTTCCAAAACAAAGCCTTCAAAATTATTGCGGCTTTCAATTTTGAAAAGAAAATTAACTCACCTTTCTAAAAACATTAGACAACATTTTTTTCGAGGTCTATTTAGTAAAATATTAGCATCCAAAGTGACTTTCCCAGATTTTAACGATTTTCTGCCTCAATCCGTTAAATGCGAATATCTAAAGAACCGAGCTTTCAAATTTGTTGTAGTTTTCAGTTCTGAATAGAAAATTAATACACCTTTCCAAAATTTCTAAAAACATTGAAATTTCGTCAAACAAATTTTTCATGGATTTCGGAAAAAATCATGGGCTAACCCCTTGCCTTTTTTTTTTTTTAAATCTACTTTTTTTCAAAGTTAGTGAAAAAAATCGTGCCGTACATTACTGGAAAGGTCTTTTCAAACCAAATCGACGCATCGAAGCTAATTTCTTTTTCGAGGTCTATTTAGTAAGATAAATGAATCCAAAGAGACTTTCTCAGATTTTAACGATTTTCTGCCTCCAACTACCTACCTTAATGTCTTTGGATGGCGATATTTCTAAAACAAAGCCTTCAAAATTATTGCGGCTTTCAATGTTGAAAACAAAATTAACTCACCTTTCTAAAAACATCAGACAACATTTTTTTCGAGGTCTATTTAGTAAAATATTAGCATCCAAAGTGACTTTCCCAGATTTTAACGATTTTCTGCCTCAATCCGTTAAATGCGAATATCTAAAGAACCGAGCTTTCAAATTTGTTGTAGTTTTCAGTTCTGAATAGGAAATTAATACACCTTTCCAAAATTTTTAAAAACATTGAAATTTCGTCAAACAAATTTTTCATGGATTTCGGAAAAAATCATGGGCTAACCCCTTGCCTTTTTTTCAAAAAAAAATCTACTTTTTTTTCAAAGTTAGTGAAAAAAATCGTGCCGTACATTACTGGAAAGGTCTTTTCAAACCAAATCGACGCATCGAAGCTTATTTCTTTTTCGAGGTCTATTTAGTAAAATATAAGCATCCAAAGTGACTTTCTCAGATTTTAACGATTTTCTGCCTCCAACTACCTACCTTAATGTCTTTGGATGGCGATATTTCTAAAACAAAGCCTTCAAAATTATTGCGGCTTTCAATGTTGAAAACAAAATTAACTCACCTTTCTAAAAACATCAGACAACATTTTTTTCGAGGTCTATTTAGTAAAATATTAGCATCCAAAGTGACTTTCCCAGATTTTAACGATTTTCTGCCTCAATCCGTTAAATGCGAATATCTAAGGAACCGAGCTTTCAAATTTGTTGTAGTTTTCAGTTCTGAATAGGAAATTAATACACCTTTCCAAAATTTCTAAAAACATTGAAATTTCGTTAAACAAATTTTTCATGGATTTCGGAAAAAAATCATGGGCTAACCCCTTGCCTTTTTTTATAAAAAAAATCTACTTTTTTTTAAAAGTTAGTGAAAAAAATCGTGCCGTACATTACTGGAAAGGTCTTTTCAAACCAAATCGACGCATCGAAGCTAATTTCTTTTTCGAGGTCTATTTAGTAAAATATAAGCATCCAAAGTGACTTTCTCAGATTTTAACGATTTTCTGCCTCCAACTACCTACCTTAATGTCTTTGGATGGCGATATTTCCAAAACAAAGTCTTCAAAATTATTGCGGCTTTCAATGTTGAAAAGAAAATTAACTCACCTTTCTAAAAACATCAGACAACATTTTTTTCGAGGTCTATTTAGTAAAATATTAGCATCCAAAGTGACTTTCCCAGATTTTAACGATTTTCTGCCTCAATCCGTTAAATGCGAATATCTAAAGAACCGAGCTTTCAAATTTGTTGTAGTTTTCAGTTCTGAATAGGAAATTAATACACCTTTCCAAAATTTCTAAAAACATTGAAATTTCGTCAAACAAATTTTTCATGGATTTCGGAAAAAATCATGGGCTAACCCCTTGCCTTTTTTTAAAAAAAAAATCTACTTTTTTTTCAAAGTTAGTGAAAAAAATCGTGCCGTACATTACTGGAAAGGTCTTTTCAAACCAAATCGACGCATCGAAGCTAATTTCTTTTTCGAGGTCTATTTAGTAAAATATAAGCATCCAAAGAGACTTTCTCAGATTTTAACGATTTTCTGCCTCCAACTACCTACCTTAATGTCTTTGGATGGCGATATTTCCAAAACAAAGTCTTCAAAATTATTGCGGCTTTCAATGTTGAAAAGAAAATTAACTCACCTTTCTAAAAACATCAGACAACATTTTTTTCGAGGTCTATTTAGTAAAATATTAGCATCCAAAGTGACTTTCCCAGATTTTAACGATTTTCTGCCTCAATCCGTTAAATGCGAATATCTAAAGAACCGAGCTTTCAAATTTGTTGTAGTTTTCAGTTCTGAATAGGAAATTAATACACCTTTCCAAAATTTCTAAAAACATTGAAATTTCGTCAAACAAATTTTTCATGGATTTCGGAAAAAATCATGGGCTAACCCCTTGCCTTTTTTAAAAAAAAAATCTACTTTTTTTTAAAAAGTTAGTGAAAAAAATCGTGCCGTACATTACTGGAAAGGTCTTTTCAAACCAAATCGACGCATCGAAGCTAATTTCTTTTTCGAGGTCTATTTAGTAAAATATAAGCATCCAAAGTGACTTTCTCAGATTTTAACGATTTTCTGCCTCACACTACCTACCTTAATGTCTTTGGATGGCGATATTTCCAAAACAAAGCCTTCAAAATTATTGCGGCTTTCAATGTTGAAAACAAAATTAACTCACCTTTCTAAAAACATCAGACAACATTTTTTTCGAGGTCTATTTAGTAAAATATTAGCATCCAAAGTGACTTTCCCAGATTTTAACGATTTTCTGCCTCAATCCGTTAAATGCGAATATCTAAAGAACCGAGCTTTCAAATTTGTTGTAGTTTTCAGTTCTGAATAGGAAATTAATACATCGTTCCAAAATTTCTAAAAACATTGAAATTTCGTTAAACAAATTTTTCATGGATTTCGGAAAAAATCGTGGGCTAACCCTTTGCCTTTTTTTAAAAAAAAAATCTACTTTTTTTTCAAAGTTAGTGAAAAAAATCGTGCCGTACATTACTGGAAAGGTCTTTTCAAACCAAATCGACGGATCGAAGCTAATTTCTTTTTCGAGGTCTATTTAGTAAAATATAAGCATCCAAAGTGACTTTCTCAGATTTTAACGATTTTCTGCCTCCAACTACCTACCTTAATGTCTTTGGATGGCGATATTTCCAAAACAAAGCCTTCAAAATTATTGCGGCTTTCAATGTTGAAAACAAAATTAACTCACCTTTCTAAAAACATCAGACAACATTTTTTTCGAGGTCTATTTAGTAAAATATTAGCATCCAAAGTGACTTTCCCAGATTTTAACGATTTTCTGCCTCAATCCGTTAAATGCGAATATCTAAAGAACCGAGCTTTCAAATTTGTTGTAGTTTTCAGTTCTGAATAGGAAATTAATACATCTTTCCAAAATTTCTAAAAACATTGAAATTTCGTCAAACAAATTTTTCATGGATTTCGGAAAAAATCATGGGCTAACCCCTTGCCTTTTTTTCAAAAAAAAATCTACTTTTTTTTAAAAGTTAGTGAAAAAAATCGTGCCGTACATTACTGGAAAGGTCTTTTCAAACCAAATCGACGCATCGAAGCTAATTTCTTTTTCGAGGTCTATTTAGTAAAATATAAGCATCCAAAGTGACTTTCTCAGATTTTAACGATTTTCTGCCTCCAACTACCTACCTTAATGTCTTTGGATGGCGATATTTCCAAAACAAAGTCTTCAAAATTATTGCGGCTTTCAATGTTGAAAAGAAAATTAACTCACCTTTCTAAAAACATCAGACAACATTTTTTTCGAGGTCTATTTAGTAAAATATTAGCATCCAAAGTGACTTTCCCAGATTTTAACGATTTTCTGCCTCAATCCGTTAAATGCGAATATCTAAAGAACCGAGCTTTCAAATTTGTTGTAGTTTTCAGTTCTGAATAGGAAATTAATACACCTTTCCAAAATTTCTAAAAACATTGAAATTTCGTTAAACAAATTTTTCATGGATTTCGGAAAAAATCATGGGCTAACCCCTTGCCTTTTTTTCAAAAAAAAAATATACTTTTTTTTCAAAGTTAGTGAAAAAATCGTGCCGTACATTACTGGAAAGGTCTTTTCAAACCAAATCGACGCATCGAAGCTAATTTCTTTTTCGAGGTCTATTTAGTAAAATATAAGCATCCAAAGAGACTTTCTCAGATTTTAACGATTTTCTGCCTCCAACTACCTACCTTAATGTCTTTGGATGGCGATATTTCCAAAACAAAGCCTTCAAAATTATTGCGGCTTTCAATGTTGAAAACAAAATTAACTCACCTTTCTAAAAACATCAGACAACATTTTTTTCGAGGTCTATTTAGTAAAATATTAGCATCCAAAGTGACTTTCCCAGATTTTAACGATTTTCTGCCTCAATCCGTTAAATGCGAATATCTAAAGAACCGAGCTTTCAAATTTGTTGTAGTTTTCAGTTCTGAATAGGAAATTAATACACCTTTCCAAAATTTCTAAAAACATTGAAATTTCGTCAAACAAATTTTTCATGGATTTCGGAAAAAATCATGGGCTAACCCCTTGCCTTTTTTTAAAAAAAAAATCTACTTTTTTTTCAAAGTTAGTGAAAAAAATCGTGCCGTACATTACTGGAAAGGTCTTTTCAAACCAAATCGACGCATCGAAGCTAATTTCTTTTTCGAGGTCTATTTAGTAAAATATTAGCATCCAAAGTGACTTTCCCAGATTTTAACGATTTTCTGCCTCAATCCGTTAAATGCGAATATCTAAGGAACCGAGCTTTCAAATTTGTTGTAGTTTTCAGTTCTGAATAGGAAATTAATACATCGTTCCAAAATTTCTAAAAACATTGAAATTTCGTTAAACAAATTTTTCATGGATTTCGGAAAAAATCGTGGGCTAACCCTTTGCCTTTTTTTAAAAAAAAAATCTACTTTTTTTTAAAAGTTAGTGAAAAAAATCGTGCCGTACATTACTGGAAAGGTCTTTTCAAACCAAATCGACGGATCGAAGCTAATTTCTTTTTCGAGGTCTATTTAGTAAAATATAAGCATCCAAAGTGACTTTCTCAGATTTTAACGATTTTCTGCCTCCAACTACCTACCTTAATGTCTTTGGATGGCGATATTTCCAAAACAAAGCCTTCAAAATTATTGCGGCTTTCAATGTTGAAAACAAAATTAACTCACCTTTCTAAAAACATCAGACAACATTTTTTTCGAGGTCTATTTAGTAAAATATTAGCATCCAAAGTGACTTTCCCAGATTTTAACGATTTTCTGCCTCAATCCGTTAAATGCGAATATCTAAAGAACCGAGCTTTCAAATTTGTTGTAGTTTTCAGTTCTGAATAGGAAATTAATACATCTTTCCAAAATTTCTAAAAACATTGAAATTTCGTCAAACAAATTTTTCATGGATTTCGGAAAAAATCATGGGCTAACCCCTTGCCTTTTTTTCAAAAAAAAATCTACTTTTTTTTCAAAGTTAGTGAAAAAAATCGTGCCGTACATTACTGGAAAGGTAGTCTTTTCAAACCAAATCGACGCATCGAAGCTAATTTCTTTTTCGAGGTTTATTTAGTAAAATATTAGCATCCAAAGTGACTTTCCCAGATTTTAACGATTTTCTGCCTCCAACTACCTACCTTAATGTCTTTGAATGGTGATATTTCCAAAACAAAGCCTTCAAAATTATTGCGGCCGTCAGTGTTGAAAAGAGAATTAACTCACCTTTCTAAAAATATCAGACAACATTTTTTTCGAGGTCTATTTATTAAAATATTAGCATCCAAAATGACTTTCCCAGATTTTAACGATTTTCTGCCTCAATCCGTTAAATGCGAAATCTATAAAGAACCGAGCTTTCAAATTTGTTGAAGTTTTCAGTTCTGAATAGGAAATTAATACACCTTTCCAAAATTTCTAAAAACATTGAAACCGCCTTTTTTCGAAAAAAATCTACTTTTTTTTCAAAGTTAGTGAAAAAAATCGTCCAGTACATTACTGGAAAGGTCTTTTCAAACCAAATCGACGCATCAACGCTAGTTTCTTTTTCGAGGTCTTTTTAGTAAAATATTAGCATCCAAAGTGACTTTCCCAGATTTTAACGATTTTCTGCCTCCAACTACCTACCTTAATGTCTTTGAATGGTGATATTTCCAAAACAAAGCCTTCAAAATTATTGCGGCCGTCAGTGTTGAAAAGAGAATTAACTCACCTTTCTAAAAATATCAGACAACATTTTTTCGAGGTCTATTTATTAAAATATTAGCATCCAAAATGACTTTCCCAGATTTTAACGATTTTCTGCCTCAATCCGTTAAATGCGAAACCTATAAAGAACCGAGCTTTCAAATTTGTTGAAGTTTTCAGTTCTAAATAGGAAATTAATACACCTTTCCAAAATTTCTAAAAACATTGAAACCGCCTTTTTTCGAAAAAAATCTACTTTTTTTTCAAAGTTAGTGAAAAAAATCGTCCCGTACATTACTGGAAAGGTCTTTTCAAACCAAATCGACGCATCGAAGCTAATTTCTTTTTCGAGGTCTATTTAGTAAAATATAAGCATCCAAAGTGACTTTCACAGATTTTAACGATTTTCTGCCTCCAACTACCTACCTTAATGTCTTTGGATGGCGATATTTCCTAAACAAAGCCTTCAAAATTATTGCGGCTTTTAGTGTTGAAGAGAAAATTAACTCACCTTTCTAAAAACATCAGACAACATTTTTTTCGAGGTCTATTTAGTAAAATATTAGCATCCAATTTTGAATCGAGATATTCGATTCAAAATTCGCAAAAATAATCATTTTAAGTTATGCCAAGTAAATAATATGGCCGCTAACTATAGGTTTTCAGAAACTGTTTCCAAAATATGTAACGGTTCATAACTTTCTCAATTAATCTCCTGATACAACAAATAAACTTACCAAATTCAGTCTAGAAAATGTTGATAAATAACCATAGTTATGATGATACTATTTTTTTCAAACGGTTTTATTTTCTTTTTCTTTTCAGGATTAATGATCAATTATTATTTAGGGTACCTTCACCATTTATTTGTGTTTGATCGTCCTCCATTTTTACTGAGACATTAAGCTTACCATTCTTACTTGCTTAAGGTGGCGCAACCTTCCTGTAGGAGCCTGAACCTCAACCACCTGAAGTTCTTAAAGTTTGTATTTAATAGTCCATAGTTAGTCCTTACTATTTACAGTGGAATATCCTAAAATATAAACGATAGGCAATTGCAATAAATATTAATTAACACATTCGGCAAAACGAAAATCCTTTAAAATTTATTGCCAATCAAAACCACTTTGTTCTTTTTCTTGGAAAAAGATCCAAACTATGTATGTATTTCAAAATAGTAAATTCGATAGTCTTCTTTTGCGAACATCAGCGTTTAGCTAAACTATTTTTTTATTACTATAGTTTTCCTTTTTTTTTGTATTTTACATAAAATGTGAAATATAATTTCTTAAGCCGACTCAAATCAATTAATTACAACCGCGTTACAATATCATCTTATGCACCTTATTATGTGATTAAAAACTGTTTTACAGAATTTTGTTCCCATCCTTTTCCATACGTTTACAATCTTCTTTGTAAATGCACAATAGCTTTCAGTTTCTCTAACCAGAGCTTTTTACTAAATGTTCGTATTTGTTTTGAATATTTCAAGTTTTAAGTGCTTGTGTTGTAAAAATGTTGGTATTACAATGTTTTTCAAGAAGTGTTGTAAATGATGATGAAGATGTTGATGATGATTGCGTCGCTGGTCATTTATCACAGCTAACCTTGGCTAAATGCTTTTGCAATGCCTGTGGAATGGAATCTTTCGTTTTGGAATTATTACCCTGTCCAAGGAGCGATGGCACCAGTAGTTTTCCTTCTTGTATTTGTTTGATCTTCATCATAAGATCAAAGTTGATGTGCTCACTAACAACGGAGTCTTTTCTGCAAAATAAAGGAAACAATTTTTACTGATTTACATACACTTACAGATTTTATTGATTCAAAATAAAGAAAAATTTAAGCAAAATCTCAGAGTCTGATCAACTCAGACGTGATATGAATTGATCATATCGGAACTCGATGGTTTTGATTCTTTTTTTCAAATCCAGAATCGTTTTTCTCTTCTTTTCAGAATAAGAAATATCATCTACTACCAAACGAACGTTTTCAGAAGCATTCGGAAAGCTTCCGGACGACCAAACGAAAACGCTATTAGCTTAACTTCTTTCGTGGTTAAATTTTTGGGCGCATTCTAGACGATC
The DNA here is from genome assembly GCA_946251815.1 of Dasysyrphus albostriatus. Classification (NCBI taxonomy): domain Eukaryota; kingdom Metazoa; phylum Arthropoda; class Insecta; order Diptera; family Syrphidae; genus Dasysyrphus; species Dasysyrphus albostriatus. The sequence continues at coordinate 53,256,131 of OX276336.1, forward strand.
ATATATTATACATGAATAGGTGTGTTTAATGAAAATGTTTCGAACAGAAAAGTACAGGATTATTTGTTCCATGAGTAAAAACCTTGCCCCAAACTGTTATACATTGTGTCACTTTGTGTTCCATGGAGTTTTTTAGAATAGTTTAGAACAATATTTACTGCACCTACTTTTGAGGTGGAGCAAGTGGGTGAGAAACTGTCAATGTCGGGGCGTGGATGATGATCCTCAGATGGTGTACGTCTACAAACCTTTTCCCTAATTCACTTTTATTCACAATTCCCACGAGTTATGGTATCTAAACGAGGCACACCAGCGCTAATTCGAGCGTGTGCAACGCTCGTGGCCACCATTCCTACCTACCTACCTAACTATCAACAACGTGCTTACCGTATTCTAGAGTCACTCGTTGACTTTGATACAGTGAACTAATCAGAGAATGGATATTATCCATAACCAGCAATAGAAGGATTCGAGCTACGTTAGGTTATTATAAACTGAACATATCACGTCAGTAGAGGAACATGCCAGTGTGGTGTTCTGTCAATTTTTCTATTTCTTTTGAGTCATGAACAAAATTTTTAGTCATGAACATCGATAAACTTAAGGTAGTTCAAGGAATAGCAAGCGTGGACACCACAGGGCTTCTTCGATGTTTCATAATGGATGCCTAAAAAGTTTTCTGCGCATTTTATCACTTCATCTAAACATTTAAAATATAAATACCTGCAGTGTGTTAATACTTAAAGAATCAAATTGTTGATTTGTCTAAGTAATGGTCACAACAATATTAAAAATTTGACTAACATTGAAATGTTTTAGACCCCCATGATATACATAAAACGAAATACTCATTACAGTTCTCGGATCGGTACTTTATGTATCGTATTTTTCGTTACTTATAAGACCGTGAGCAAGCTATGACCTATAGGTTTTTGAAGGGAGTTCAAGATGCACATTATCCGGAGGATTTATTGCGCTTCAGTAGCATTTTGCTAGTTACCTAGTTTGGAAGAAGTAGTTGGTTTCTGGTGCGGATCGCGACTCAACTAAGTGTCTTAGATATCCCTTAGATATTCAAGTTTTAACAGACTGTGTCCTTCATTTAAAACCTCATGCCTTGTGCAGTGTGCAGACGTAGGCCCACTGGAATATCATATTTAAAGATTAAACTGGATGCACCTTTTATGGCTAAAACACACGTGAAGCTTTTATCATGCACTGAAATTAAATTGAACACTTGTTCTTATTGGAGCAGACACCCTCAAGGGCTGAATGCATTCCAGAGCTGCACCAATTACGCAACAAAAACCGTGTATTTTAGTGAATTCTGATCTCCACTTAAAAAATCCTATGTGAAATACAACAACAATCTGGATTGATTCCGTATTGTTGTTGTATTTACCAAAAAACAATTTGGTTTGATTCCGTATTTTTGTTGTATTTAACATGAATACATTTTTTTATAGAAGATACAAATTGCCTAACTTGGCATTTGGTTGTCCAACTCAAAGCTTGGAAGATGGCCCTCAAGAGTGTAAGTCTACGAATCTATCAACTCAATTTCACATCTATCCACAAGTCCCAAACAAGTAATGGTATCAAAACGGCGCTATTAAGCGCCAGTAAGATCACCGAGCAATGTTTCTTTTGGCTGCCATTTCTACCTACCATAAATATTTTTTGTTTAATTTATTTAAAATATTCATTTAAAAAAAAAAAAAAACTGATAAAGCATTATCGTGACTAGAGTAAGTCACGATAGCGATTTGTGATAAGGACCTATTATAATTACTTCCTTATCTACAAAAACTTAAGCAAGCATGTGATTCCAGTCATTTTTACAGCTATTGATTACTCATCAAAGAATAATTAACTTTTACGATTGATAACAAGCCTCCATAGTCAATGGAAACCTTTTTCAAAATCTTTGAAGAACCCTTAACCTGGCATTCATCTTTCATCTTCACTTAAATGAAAAATTATAAACTTTTCAAATGCAACATAAAATCACGCATCAGAAAATCAAATGAGCTAACAAGACAACACCGGCCGGCCGAAGAGGAGAAGTGGCAGCAAAACAGTTTAATTATTCAAAATGCATTATCTATTTAAGTAGGGACTTTTGAATACCCAATGTATTCTGATAGCTAATCTCAGCTAAAGAAAAGCACAAAATCAAGTCGATGAACCGAAAACCACAATAAATTAGATTAATTTTGTTGAGTGTGCACAGAGTTTAAAACGTCTGTATTACTTTGAACTTTAGCTCAGAAATTATAGAACAGAAGTCATATACGGTATCACCTCACCAAACAATGTATAAATTGAAGTTACGACAAACGACAAGTGACAAAACGGATTTAACTAAAAAAGAGAAAGAGCTTATAAAACTATTTAACGTTGTGATATGTTAATTAATGAGAGAACGAAACGAAATCTTAATCTTTTTTTTCAATAATTGCTCATGCAATATTCATATTCAATTACTTAACCGTATTAGTAAATACATATTAACTTAATTTTTCTTCTTTTTTTTAAACTATTGGGTTATTTATATTTTAAAACTTACTTGTACTCTGGATGATTAAGAACTTCCTCTCTCATCCATGTGGCAGTTGTTGTAAACTCTCCAGAGGCTCGTTTCTGTATTAGACGTAAGTACTGTTCAATGGTGCAATGGGTATCGGCATCGACTTCCATTGATTGTAGGTAACTTTTGATTAGTGGAATGAGTCCTGGAAAACCATCAGTCTAGAAATAAATAACATCTTTAACAACACAATTTTAATTAAAAGAACAAAATTACTAAAACTTACTTTTCCATTTATGATTTCATCAATCGACAATCGGTCATACTCATCTGGACAGCAGCCGTGTCCGTTAACTTGCTCTCCGCACGGTTTAGTCTTTTGAATTGATTTTCTAAACCAGAATTTTTCTTTGCGACAGGCATCGCGTTTTTGAGCTGTTTGCATATTTTCGTCAACTTTGCTTATTGGAATTAGGAAATCCAATTGATAGGATAGTATGACTCGAGTGAGGAGAACAACGAAGCACACAAATGCAGCATTTTCAAAATCTGTCATCTGAGCTTCACATGGTCGGAATTCAACACGCCAACCAATTGGCGAGTTTGGCGGTGGTGGTTTGAAACGCATTGTCTGCCAATTGGTCGATTGAATGTTCTCAAAATGGTCAGTGTCTTCCTCGTCATTCTGATCGACTCTCTCACTGAAAAGAGATACTGTATCACGGATGAACAAATGAGCAACGTGTTGTGCTAATAGATGATCGATTCCTCCACTACGCAAGCGTTGGTAGACAGCTTCGTCATAAACTAAAGGCACATCGTTGTATCTGCAATGCAAAGAACAAATAGAATGTTATACATGAAGGCATAAAAACTAGCTCAAAGTATATACCTTTCACCTTCTAGCGATAGGAACGAATCAATGGAATCATATCTCGACTTGAGAATTCTAAATTTATTCTCTTTGAGAGGCTTCAAACCGCGTTCTTCTTCGGTGCGGCAATCAACAGACGCACTTATTACATTCCAGCGGCAATCCGACTCCGTTAAATAGCCTCGATATATTGGTGAAGCGGCAGTTAGGGCCAGCATTATAGGACACAGTGGTGTCAATTGGTCATACAATGTTCTTGCTTCGACTATGTTACAAGCTTGGAAAGTCACTTGCAGGCAACAACAACCCATGCCAAATCCCATGGCATCGAGATGCACTATATCTGGTTCATTAGCCGGACTACCAGCAACAGGAATTTTTGTGTTAGCATCCTTAAAAACTGCAACACAGAGAATTTTAGAGGATTCTTTTTCTGCAGAGACAAAATCAACTACCTTTCAACTTAATATCGACTTTCTCTCCACGTCGCATGCGAATGTTTCGTGTTAGCGTCTTAAAACGAGGATGCCCCGGAAATATAGCCTCATCTGGAAAGTATAATGATCGAGCCGAACCTTTAACATCATCAGGGTTCGGGTTACAAATAGGATGTGTAAACGACGGACAGCCAAGACGTGGAAAATTTGTAATCGACATCACACATTCGTCTGACTTGAGCAATTCAGTAACCTCCTCACGGCGATTTTTCATATTTGCTTCGACAAGATTAAAGTGCGCTAGTAAACCGCCAAATGGTTTGCCAGGGGTACCTTCGATCATGTAAGCTCCGTATTCAGGTCGCCACAGGGATTTGACGCCATTCGGATCAGCAAGTTCTTTTTCATTTAATTTTTCAAGAATTTCTTGGGATCTCAGCGAGACCCTAGCCACTTTGTTTTGTTCATCAAACTTAACAATTATATATTCAACCTGAAAGACAGAGTTTGTTTAATACGAAGGCACGAAGGTGAGGAGGTTCTTATTCTTACCTCATCACCCCATTTAAGTATGTCTCCCTGACGATCTTTTAATCTATGGTACAAATTTATAAATTGCTCAATGCCATGGTGACGCACATGTTCGGCTAGTTTTTTTGTTTCCTCCCATGAAAGGGGACTTCCTTCACTCAACAATCCCATATCGTCTGTAAAAAAAAGAATACAAATTCAGTTAAATAACTTTATTATGTAACTACTGATCTATATAGTAAATTTGATTTGATGAAAAGTAAATTTTAACAAAGATTGAAAATAATGAATTATAATAACTGTTAACTAAAACAATGAAAAGAAAATTAATTGCATTAAATAACCTTATATTCTCGAAAGTTACAAAAACAAGTTATAAGATAAGATTAGGTACACCTTGAGTGACTGCAATGAATCAGGTTTGAATGCTAATTTCTACTAAAATAATTGTTTGTAGTCTTTTTTTTTTTTGTTTGAACAAAACAAACTATCAATCAAAATAATACAAACAAATTAGATTTCAGACTGGTGTAGAAAGTTAGATAAACCAAACATTGTATCACTTATTGCGTTTCAAAAACTGCAAGTAAAAACTTTATCTTTAAATAATAACATTATTTAATTAATTTTATCAAATGCGCTACTCTATACCACCAAGCTAAAATGTTTCCTTATTACTTAAGACTTAGCTTTTGAAGTTGTTGTTATTATTTTTTGTTCTTTAAACACATTTGAATTATTTCCCATATTACTTATTGACAAGCATTGGCCCTTGATATCATTAAATTAAATAATTATAAGTGTTTGCTATTTGAACACGAAACCAGACGAATTCAGTTAATTTTTTTTTTTTATTCAAGCTGAATGTACACTTTAATTATTGCAGCTGTTGTCTACTCATTTGTACAAGAAAAATCGAATGCGATAGTGCGGTGATTTTATACACACAGCCACAGAATACTTATACTTACTGCTAGATTAAATTATAATAACGACATTTTGTGTTTGCAACTTATGCTTCGTCACTCTCGAATTGTTGATGGATTATTGATTTTGAGAAATAATTAATGCATGAGTAAAGAAATGTTCGTGAATATTGTGGTATATAGTTATAAATTATAATGCGACTTAAGTACAACTTAAGTGCAATTAAAGATATTGTACTTAAGCCTTAATTACACAGGTTTGGTGCCATTTATATGATAATAGATGTTGTACCTATAAATGGCCAATTCTAGCTAATTCTGGTAAGCTTTCAATTGCAACTCTTTTCGCGCCTTCCACTGAATACAAACTTTGTGGTTCGATATTTAACAAAATTCTTGAGACTTTTTTAGAAAGTCTTTTCTATTTGCATTCAGAATGATGCTCAAACAAACTGATTGAAACTTTAACGGTTAAGTATGTCGTTTTTCTTCATTACTATTTATTTTTCTATCAGCGACGAAGGCTTTTTTACATTTATCAACTTTATAGACCTAAGTTAAAATTTAATATGATTCGCATTTGACAAAAGCCATTCAGTAATCTAATAAATTCTCAAGAGTTCTGCTTTGTTATCCTCGTGTCTTAATAAACAAACAAAAGATTAGCATTTATTGCTTTATCAGTTGATACAGTTACATATAATACAACAAGATTAGCAAATATTGTGATAACTTCAAAATTGTGATATCAGTAAATAGACAATGTCAGTAGGTATCGGTCTGTTAGCACGGATTTGTCGAAGCTCCAGCAAAAAAAAAAAATGTTAAAATTTAATTCATTTGTTCGATTGGTGCTTCGGAGTCAGAGTGCATTATTAAAAAAATGCTTAACTGATAAAACTCAAAAGTGTTTCCTCTCAACAAGCACAAATTATTTTTCTGAGAGAAATCAAAGCAAATCTTCGTTGGAGCTTCCGAAGAAATGTGATGTTTTAATTGTAGGCGGTGGCGGATTCGGATCTTCTACTGCATATTGGTTAAAGAAAAAGGCTCGCGATAGCTTAAATGTTGTTGTCATCGAAAAGGATTGCACTTATTCCAGAGCATCGACGCCATTATCGGTAGGTGGACTGCGTCAACAGTTTTCGTGCCCGGAGAATATTCAAATGTCTTTGTATGGTGCAGAGTTTTTTGATACTGTTCATGAGCATCTGGGGGATTGTGAATTGAATTTCAGACCGAATGGATATTTGATTTTAGCTTCTAAGGACGGCGAAGCAAATTTGCTAAGCAATTCAAAAACCCAAAACGAATTAGGCGCTCGAAATGAGGTTCTTTCGCCGGAAAAGCTGAAATTGAAATTTCCATGGATCAGCACGGAAGGAGTTGCACTTGGATGTTATGGACTCGAGAAGGAGGGTTGGTTCGATCCCTGGGCTCTTCTCATGGGGTTTAAAAACACAGCTCGAAAGCATGGCGCCGATTACATAGACGGTGAACTCATAGAATTTGAAATCGGAACAAAGCCAGAGGGACAGCAATTGCAGAAAGCTAGTGTAAAACTCGCTAACGGTGGAGTGCAATCTATTGAATTCACGAAGTGCGTCATTGCTGCTGGAGCTTTATCAGGGCAAGTGGGTAGGTTGGCAGGAATTGGAAATGGAACAGGACTATTGAGTACTTCATTGCCGGTTGAGCCACGCAAACGTTTCGTTTATGTATTCGATTGTCAAGGCGAAAATGCGCCTGGATTAAAAACGCCACTTACCATAGATCCCAATGGAACGTACTTCAGGCGTGATGGTGAGGGTGGCAATTATTTATGTGGCAGAAGTCCAGACTGTACGTGTGAACCACCTATTGATGATCTTGAAGTAGATTTTAGCTTCTTTGAAGAAGAAATTTGGCCAACATTAGCAAATCGTGTAAAGGCATTCGAGTCGGTTAAAGTTCGAAGCAGTTGGGCTGGTTTTTATGAATATAATACATTCGACGAAAACGGTATCATTGGTAGACATCCTTATTATGAAAATCTATTCATTGCGACTGGATTCAGTGGTCATGGAATTCAACAGACACCAGCTGTAGGAAGGGCGATTTCTGAGCTCATCATTGATGGACAATTCACAACCATAGATTTGACTCGTCTAGGATTCGAGAGGATTATTAATGGCAATCCTATGCCAGAAGTTCATATTTACTAGTTTATTATAGTAATTTAAAATATAATTGAATCAAATGTACATTTATTTAAAAAAAAAAAAACTAGTTAAGTGTTAGTAAAAGTGATTTTGTATAAGAGAACAAATTTACTAAGACAGTAGCACCCTTTGCTCGTTTAAGACACTTTTATGTTATTAGGATGAAGAATTTAAAAATAAAATCAGATATATTTTTATTTAAGCGTTTAATATTTCAAAAATCATCATTTTTTTCAAATTTCAATCTCTACTTGTTGCGAATTTAAAGTGCTAAGTTACTGGATTATATGCTCTGGGCTGAAAGATCGACAACACAAGGTTTTAACTTGTGGGATAAGTTTTGGATTCGTGAAAAAAATTCGAGATAACAATCAAACATGACACAACGATGATCGAGATTACGAAAAAAGGATCTGGATCTACATTTTTGAAACTAAGTTTGTAAATGTATATTAATAAATGCTCAAAGTTGTCATACCAATTTTTTTTTTAAATGTTACTAAATTTTTATATACTCCAATGATTTTAAATTTTTCATTAATATTTTTTTTTCAAGTAATCAATTTTTGAACTTAAATTATTCAACGGGTTAAAGAACGATTTGAATGATTTTTTTTTTATACTTTTTCTATAATTACTTGAATATTTTAAAAGTTCTCAAGTTCTTAGCAACTTGAACATAAGAGCAAGGACGTGCGATTCAGTCGTGCATTTTATTTTAAGAAGTCAATAGGCAATTCCGTCCACTCTACATAGTTAGAGCCAAAACCAGGGGTGGAGTTGTTTTGTGACTGTCAACTATCACAAATCATTTAAGCCGATTCCACCCCAGGTTAACCGATGTACTTCAAATTTGGAATGTTTATGAATTACGAGTATGTTGCTTGAAAAATTATGTTCCTCACAAACAAGTTGAAAAGTGCCTTGCATATAAGCTGCGAATAACCAATTGTGTCATATAAAATAAACTAGTTAAATGCTTGCTAAAAATAATTAGGTTAATTTCGCAACTTTGTGGGATGCGTCCTAAAGTTTTGGATTTCGAATAAGTGTTTGACAGTTCGTAGAAAACCTAAAAATGGTAAATTCTATAATTTCAACTTATTTTGGAGTATTTTTTTAAGTGTAAAACTCGGCCTAATTTTCGAGTTATACCAAACATAACCGAAAAAACCTTTGAACGTTATTGTTTCTTTTTAAGTGGTAAATATACCTAATATCACCAGTGGCGTAACTAAGGGGGAAGGCAAAGAGGGCATTTGCACCACCCCCCAACCATACAAACACAATTAATCAAAACTGAAAACTGCATAACAGCTTCAGCCAGTGCGATTGATAAATCTCTTAATAGATGTCAGCTATAGATTCTTTTTTACGATTTTTTAAAGTTTTTTTTCAAGGTCACGACATTTTTTGGTATAATGATGAAAATTCATAACAATAAATTTATGGCGGACAAATCACTGAAACTAACTGACCTTTTATAATGATCTAGTAACCTGTCAGAGAATAGAATATTTGTTTGAAATAACCCAAATGAGGTGCCAAAAATCGTTCGTGACCTTGAAGAAAAAAACTTCTAAAAAATCGTAAAAAAGAATCTATAGCTGAGCAATTACTTAAACTAGCTGACCTTTCATAAAGATCTAGAGATCTTTCAAATGGAAAACAATTTTTACAAATTTCTCATAAATCAAGGTGCCAAAAATCGCAATGGCCTTGATTCTTTTTAATTCATTAAAATATACATATTTATGGTTGACCAATTATTGAAAAAAGCTGACCTTTTATGACCATGAGGTGGGTACTTAAAATTTTTGGAATGACCCAAATGAGGTGCTAAAAGTTTTTTTTGTGACCTTGAAACGAACTTTGAAAATTCATAGAAAAAAAAATTATGACTGACCAATTACTGTAAATAGTTGACCTTTTGTCACGGTATAGAGATCTTTTGGATGGTATACATTTTTGTAAATGACCCTCAATTGAGGTGACAGAAATTGCGCGTGAGCTTGAGTGACCTTGAGAAACTTTAAGCCTTTATTACAAATTATCTAGGACTGACTAATTTCTAGGACAAGTTGACCTTTTCGGACCAATGAGATCATCATCATCATCGGCTCGACAACCGGGGTCCGGTCCTGGCCTCTTTTAACAAGTCTCTCCACCTATCCCGGTCTCGAGCCGACGCCATCCAGTTGCGCACCCCAAAGCTTCGGGCGTCCTGGTCTACGCCATCTCTCCAGCGCAAGCATGGTCTACCACGCTGCCGTCTACCATAGAATGTACCACAAAAGACTTTCCGAGCAGGTTCTTCTTCGCTCATTCGAGCTAGGTGCCCTGCCCACCGGAGTCTACCGAGCTTAATTTTTGTCACTATGTCTGCTTCAAGGTAGATTGCGTACAACTCATTGTTGTACCGTCTCCGGAATCGTCCTTCCAATGAGATGGCATTCTCAAATATCAGATTTTTGGAAACAGTAAAAGTAGTTCAATTTTTAACCAGCGTTTGAATCGAGCGACAAGTGAAAAGCTAGCAAAAAATGTATATTTGCATTTGTTTCTATGTTGAGTGACAAAATTTTGTATTCGAAGTCAGCACCCCAAAAGCATAATGAAGGAAAACCAAAACCCTAGTTACGCCACTGCCTATCACTAATCTCATCATCACAATAAACTGTTCAATCAATATGAAATCTAATTCAAACAACAAAAAAAATCATCAAAAATGATAAGTGAGGTCTAATGAACTCTTTTATTAAGTCCGAAGTCCGATCGTGATCGAATGAAATTAAATAGAATGTGAATTTGTTTTATTTAAAAACTCGCTATTTAAAATTTACGTCCCACAAGTATGAAATTAACAAAAACAAATGTTTTATTGCGTCATAGCTGTCCAAATATATACTTTTCATTAATTTACTTTTCATTTATTTGAATAATTTAAGCAGTCCACAGTGGAACGAAAAGCTAACAAAGTAGACATCGTTTTTAATACAAACTCAACCAGTCTTAGACCAGTAAAATTTTATTTTAAGAATTATACATATTTCCATTCACATTTTATTTAGTTTCAAAAATAGTAAAGGGTGTTTATTTTTAGACGTGTGGTCTTTTTGACAGCTGTCACTTGATTTATGCAAAGTTTGGTTTGCCATTTTATAACAAATAGACTTACTCTTGAACAGCGTTTGCAAATCGTGCAAATTTATTACCAAAATAATGGTTCGGTTCGCGCGACACATCGGGAATTAATCAATTTATTGAAGGAAACTTTTGGTGAGCGCATTATTTCACGTCGTGGGCCTATGGCTGGGCCTCCAAGGTCGTGCGATTTAACACCGCTGGACTATTTTTTGTGGGGTTATGTGAAGTCGCTACGTAGATAATCCCGAGACGATTAACGCCTTGGAAGAGAATATTCGGCGCGTTATTGCTTCAAAAAGTGGTCGGAAACTGGGCCTCTCGGCTGGAATTCATTCGAGCCAGCCACGGCACCCACTTGCCCGAAATTATTTTTAAAACATAATGACAAACCCTTATCTTTATAATAAAGCTAAATTCTTGGTTTTATGCGTTTTATTTCTTCTTGAAAATCACACGTCTAAAAGAACACCCGTTATAAAGGTAAGCCATTATTTCTTGAGAGCCGTTATGTTTACAACAAAAATTTGTATTTATGAAAAAGGAGACAATTTTCAAAAGTGAACAATTTTTTGTACTGATTGTTCCACTGTGGAGCGCGGCGGCGGGCGTTTAAAAAAAATGTAAACCAAAATAGCTACACACTACTGTGCAAACATTTTTGACTGAATATTTCTTAATAGAATCAATCGATTCTAATCAATATTTCAACAAACAATTTTTCCACCAAAACTTTACCTTTAAGTTCTTATGCTGAGGGCCAGTTTTTGAGTGCTGATTTTACTTTGAATTAAATCAGAATTTGTTAGTCGTGTACAATAACGTGGTTACAAATTTTGAACCACATTATTGTTCAGGTTATGTAGATTGAACAAAATGTTAAGCAGCTTTCAGTTTTTATTTATTTAAAGCAAAGAAAAAAATTTGCAAATGAAACACCATTGTTAAATTATATGAATTTTATCTAAATACACCTACTATGTACATAGAGATAATTTTTGTGTGTTTTATTAATATATGATGCCAACGACCGAAGCACGTTTTATTTGTTATTTTATTAAATAATAAGTTGATGGTTGTGACAATTAATACAACTGCTTATTGGTAGAAATTTATCAAAAAAAAGGTTTAATTTTTAAGTTGCTAATCTAACTTAATTGAAGCGCAAATAAGGTCCAATTAATGGATTATTATTGAATTATATATTGTTGATTTTAAATACTCAATAAAAGCGTACATACAGATAATAGGAGTTTGGGGCAAATGGTGATATTTTTACTTTTTTAGTTTTTTTTTTCTTAGAAATTGAGAAAAGCAAAATTAAGGTAGGTATATCCGCTCATTAAAAAAAAAAAGTTCCTTTTTTGCCTCACATAAGCAGACTGTTTGTTGTAGATATTTATAAATTTTCAAGTAGGTTTTCCGATTCAGCTTTTATTTAAAAAATATTTTTTTAATATCACCTTTTGATCCAAAATAAACTATCGCAAGGAAAAATGTCACTCTTTGAAACTTAATATGTTAAAAATGGTACCTTTTGTTCCAAAAGTGCTATTTTAAGTTAAATTTTCATTGATGTGTGTTATTATTCTTGACTAAATCTCCTTGGCAATCGATAAAATTCAGGATTTTGGACCCGATAAAAAAAAGTGCCAAAAGTTAAAATGACACCTTTTGTTGCTGAACTCCTGATATATAAAGCACAAAACATGTACATGTGTACATGTCTTTTATAGACTCCTAAAACCATCTAACCGATTTGCCTTAAACCGGTCTCATTAGAAAGGCAATAACACGAAGATGGTTTAAGACCACTTGAACATTAGAAACATTCGGTGCATTCACAAATTGGATTTTTCGAATTTTCCGTACTAAAATAATGTCAACAAATGTACAAAAACATCAAATTAATCTAACAGAAACAATTTTATCATTTGTCAAATAATCAAAAATATTAAAAACCCTAATACATGGTAGATTTGTTTTTGCCCCTCTTTTATGTTTTCGGATTGCGATTTCGTGACGAAACATGGCAAAAAATGTAAAAATGCATATTTTTGAGAGTTTCCACTATTAATGGCTCGAAAATTACATCAAAGTACCATTGAAAGTAAAAATAATTTCCAATAAGTCTCTGGTTTAAGGTTTTTTTCTGCGATATCCCAACTGTTTTCGAAAATCCACTCACAAGTACTAAGTAACTACTTTATGTGAAAAATTTGAATTTTTGTCTGTAACATGAACCAAGTTAATTTTTTTCTGATGGTCTTTGATGGGCTGAGTTCGAATCAGGTCTTGAAATTGCTCTAGCATGTCACGTATTCAAGATATTGGAATTTCTTTAATGCAAATTTGGAGTTCTATTTTATGATCTATGATCATTCTAAAGTATAAACATTTTACTTCAAAATTCTTTCTGAATTTTTTAAATACCACCATTAATCTTCGAGAAACGACTCAGCTTAGCCGATTCCACCACTTATTTCTGAGATCTCATTGTATATTTTCGCAATTATATCTATACATTAAGCTAAAATATAATTACAAAAAAAAATTGTTTAAAACTAAAAAATCTGACTTTTACGTTGGCCTAACTTTGTTACACTTTAAAAGTACGTGCATGGAAATTTGAAATTCGATTTCGAAAAAATGTCAGCATGTTGCACGTTGAAACTACATTGAAAGTACTTTAAATGTTACAAAAGTTGATTTCAATGTAAAATTAAATACATTTCACCTTGAAACTAGGTTGGTTTTGTTAAATCTACGTTGTATATTCAAATCAACAGGTTTTCAACGTGAAATTAAACAGCATTCATATAATATTTTTTCACCTTAAATCAAATATTTTCTATTAGATTTTAAGTTGCATTTTTTCCTTCAGTGTAGAAAGTTTTTTTTTAAATAATTTTTTTTTATATATGAACAAACTTCAAATAGGTTTTAAAAATAAAATATTGCATATCAAAATTTTCGAACTATTTTTTGATTTTTTAAAAGAAGTTTAAATTTTTTTTTGAAAATTCTTAAATTTCTTGAATTATAAATTTTTATCTTAGAAATGGATTGACAATTTTTTTGAAATTTTATTTTTATATGCCCATTAATAAATACTTAAGATTTTCATACACCAAAAGTTTTCCTTAAAAATGTTTTAAGAATTTGATATAAAAACTGCTTCAACGATTACATTTTTTTTCTATGCAATTATGTTCAATTAAGAATTTAGTTTTCATCTCAAACTCTCAAAGAAGGTGTTTTAGCTAATTTAAATATCGTATTTTCTATATAATTTTCTAAAACTCTCAGCGTCTGGAACATAAAAGCAAGTACGTGTGACCCAATTGTGCATATTTTATTTAAATTGTATTGGGAATCAGCACAGTATTTGGTGTATTTTAATAGTTTTGATTACATTTATAACTGATCTGGCTCTAGAGTATAGATAATCCCGATAGTTATCTTTTGTAGTCCCATCTTAACATTTTAACCTGCAGTTTAAGACTTTCCAAGGTCGGAACGATATCAAAGCCAATTTTAGTAGATAATTTTTACTTGTTTTGCAACCTCCTCCTATTATGTACATATACTAGTACATGGGTGACGTCAGTTACATGATGATAATTCCGCCTCGAGTCGGGTTTCCTTTGTTAGCCCCCAATCCCAGAGTACTTCAACTTTATCGCAAAACTCATGTGACTTGCTTGCAACGCAATCAAATAAAACTTTGGTCTCTCAAACCTCATATGATTCACTTTGGTGTGAAATATAACTTAGGCTTCTTCAATTCAACTCTTTAAGGGCCTGTTTTAGCGATCAAGAAAACGAAAAAAAAAAAAAATTCGAATGGGTTTATTTACAAATGTTTTGATTCGATTTCAAACACAAATGCTCCACAGAAGATACTTTCAATCAGAATTCTTATCTTGACTTGAAATATTCAATAGGCGCGTCTCACCAACTAAAATCTCACTGAGCGCTCAATGTCAAGTTGACGGAGGTAGAATGCTTTGGTGGGACAAGATTCTCCGTTGAATTGTAAAAAACCATTCTCCTACAGAAATTCTGGAAACAAAATTATAACTTTGCTTAAAATATTTAAATGTAAAAGCATAAAACTTTATCAAAGGAGTGAAAAATAGTAGCAAATTCAATTTATTTTCATTTTTAATAACATTCCACCTTTATTTTGTGTTTTTATTAATTTTAGTATTTGTACATCAGCGAGAAATTCCAATTTGGTTGTCAAATTAACAGCTGTTTAAGCAGAGAAAGAACACTGAGAAATGAATCCAAAAAATTTTCGTCTCAGTAATCTTCTTAAAAAATCTCAGTGCTCAGGTGAAATTTTTTGTCCCACTTAAAAAATCTCTGAGCGCTCTGAGATTTTATTTGGTGAGACGCGCCTAATGGAGTCACTCCGTTTCATCTCTTGTTGGGATGTCAGAATATCTCTCCGCGATTATATCTTGACAGAGATCTCCGACATGAATTTTGACAGATGGAGATATTTTTGCTTTGTGACTAGAAATTTCTTTTTATTTTTGTTTCATTGGGCACGTTCAGACGACCCAAGGGACTAGATATTCAGTCAACTGAATTCATCGAACGCAAATTCAACCAAAGTAACTAGGTTTGTTTGAAATGGCACTTGATCGTGAAAAAAGTACCGATATTATTTTTATCTAAAATATACATCGCAACAGGTATAAGCCCTTTATGAAATGTATTAAATTAGCTTTTTGAAAAAAGGTTTTCAAGGCTATTTGATTAAGATATTAGCAAACCCAATATAATATTAACAAATTTCTTAAGAAACTCTTAATTTTTTCATATTTTTTACTTTTTTCGTTTTTTTTTCGAATTCGATAGCGAACTACATTTACACATGGAAAAAAATGAACGTGCAAAAAAAAAACACAATCAAAAAAACAATAAAGTTCAGCTTTTAGTTCAATGACAAAATGTAATCAGCTGACATACTCGTAAGTGCACTTGACTAGATAATTAAGGGAGATTTTTCTTGACTTACTTTCCAGTCAACTTTCCAATAAAGTTGCCTTAATTGGAAATAAATATTTTGACATCTGACCAATCAGAGACTAGAAACTTGCAGTAAATTCTAATCCCTTGGGTCGTCTGAACGTACCCATTCAGTTAAATGCATTCATTGAACCCAAATTTGACCAAGATAATTAGGTTTCTTTGAAATATCAAACTTGGAACTTTACTTTAGAATTTACTGTTAGTTGATTGTAAAAAAAAGTACTGATATCATTTTTATCTAAGAAAAATCTTACGTCAGAAATAACTCTTTATGAGTTTGGATAAATTAGGTTTTCGAAAAATTGTTTCTCAAGACTATTAGGTTTTGGTATTAGGAAACCAAACCTAAAATTGACAAATCTCATACGAAACTTGTATTTTTTATATATCATACGGTCTGACAGAAGTGCACTTGACTTGATATTAAGGGAAATTTTTCTTGACTTACTTTCCAGTCAACTTTTCAATAAATTTGCCTTAATTGGAACGCAATATTTTGGCAGCTGGCCACTCAGAGACCAAAGACTTGCCTCAATTTCTAGTCCCTTGGGTCGTCTGAACGTACCCATTATCTTGTTTCCTTATACCAGTGTTGATGATAATCTCTGTATTTGTGTGTGGCAATTAAGTTTTTGTTTGTTATTTAGTGTAATTTTCGGTTTCGTGATTTGAAATAGCATAACATGACTTGCCCAGCGCAGACAGAAGACAATGTTAGACAAAAATATCTCATATTTAGTTGGAGAGAAATTATCTCCTGTGGAGTCGGGGTGTAATGGATGAAAAATAACTTAATGAATTTTATATGCAGATAAAATTTTCAATTGAAAAATCTTTTTTTTTGTTTTATGTTTATTTATATATATTTTTCCAATGAAAATTAATTTTTCGTCCCAATTTATTCGCATTTCGAATAGGTACAAACTACCTAGAACAAATCGTCCTAATAATGATTTGAATTCCAATATTTTCCATTTTCACTATAATTTCAATCACAAAAATACTGCAGTAGGTTGGCTGTGTGGGTGTATTTACTTATTTACAGATTGGCAATTAACATAATTTTTGCTTTCGATAAAAAACAACGGAAAAAATCCCCTTTTGATTAAATGGTTCAAAAAATACCCAAGAATGATTCACTTCGCTTCTTTGTTGCCTTTTTTAAGGCATATTTTCAGAATAAAATATTGGTTGGCGGTGGTTTATAATGCTTTCCCCGCAGAAGGTACAAAAAAAAACAGATCAAATTTGAAAAATTCACAAAGAATTCACAAAATCCAATGGGATTTTGTTTTATTAATTTAATATGGACTTTTTGATGCATTTTTTTGATATATATTATTTGGTAATCTTTTATTTATTATTTATTTATAGTATCAAACAGATAAAGCAAAAGGCCTACTCTGTGTCCATATATGCCCATATAAAATTATAAAGAAATATATAATTTTTTCGCATAAAATGATGTTATGAGTAGAAGTATGAAAATAAATTTGATGATACAAATGAACCACCTTAAGAACAGTATCTGGTACATTAATAATTTAAATTGTTAATGTACAAGTAGTCAAGAGTAAAATATTTGTATATATTATATTAATTCATGCATAAGATCTGCCTCCATGTTCAAAGTGTGAAAATTAATGCAAATTTTATCATTTTGAGTTTAAATAGTTCGATTAGATCGATTATCTTGCGGTATTCCATATCATCCCGGAAATGATAGTAAAAATAATGCGTGCACATAGGAAACACTTCAATTTTTATATAAAGGTTGTTACCAAATATGGTCAGTCGGAAAAAAGATTTATAAAACAGCCTTGGCGATGCCTATAGGCTGTAGGATTAGACTTTAAATTTTAGACAATTCAATTTGTTTACGAAACCAAATCCGTCATCACATATAATTCACAAAGCAGAAACAAAGAACCTAGACTAAATACGAACAAGAAATGGAGTAGATCGAAATAATTTAAATAATAAATAAATAATTTAAAGAAACAAATAACGAAATATTCTTGATTTTGCTACTTTTTATTTTTGGCTGTTAACGATCATGTGTAGGGTGTTATATTAATAGCGATATTTTGGATTCGTCCAACCAGCCTGTTTTATAACATTTTATATGTTACTTTTAATACCCAAGTTCATCAATGGACAATAATACCTATAAGTATTGACCGGTAAGACCAAGAGATTACCTTTGAGACGTGGAAAATGTTGCATTTTATTTTATATTCCATTCCGAAATAGAAAGTGCTAGAGATTTACATCAGTCCAACATTAGAGACGAAAAGTTTATTGCGCACACAATTCACTTCATTGTGCTAGAAAATGATCAAATTCATTACGCAATCTTTTCAATAATAACCTGTGTCCCTAACGCCATTGTTTTCGATAGTTTTTTAGTAAAATTACTATAAAAATATTATTTTACTAAGCCAACTTTAGAAATATGATTAAGTAGATTTATATTTAAAGAATGAAAAATATTCATAGATGTTGTTTTAGCTGCTGTTAGACAAATCTGTACTTTACCTGATGAAGTTCTCGTATGATAAACTCTAGATTTGTTTAGTAACAGCTTGAACAAAATCTATGAATATGCCCCAATGTATTTTCCTCTAATAATAATTGATGACTTTTAAATTTTAATTTCACATTTCGGGTTTTGTTATACACGACGTCAGTTGGTACATGATATATTATATTTTTTCTCGCACTACACCAAAATCAAGAATAATTATTTCTTAATACTTTCTTATTTAATTTTCAGAAATTTTAAATCAATAATATGTAAGTATACAGTCATACTGTACATACATGCAAACAATTTCCAATTAAATCATCTCCTTGCTTCATTAATATGCGCCATGTGTTTAAAGTGCAAATATAACATATAGTAGAGAAACGTAGTCGTCGAATTCAATGTATCTAAAATAAGACCTAAGGCACACGTAGCAATCAAAAAAATAAACCATCCTTTAAAATTCTAAAAGTGTTTTTCTTTGGATGTTACAAAGTAATCAGGAATACTTTGCTAGCTTTTTTCATTGGAACACACCAAATCTGCTTTGCCATATAAAATGTATCTAGTCACACATGATAGCACGTGTAGTTGATAGTACTAGATTAGAGTTTTCATCTACTTATGACTACTTTGCCGCCTACAAAGGAAGACAGCTAAAAAAATAAAAAACCCTAAATTGAGAATTTGCATACGATTACAGTGTAAAAGCTACATATCTTCGGCTCTCTGTCAAAACTTCGTAAGTTGATTTAAAAGGCAATAAAACGGAATTCTTATATTGAAAGTTTGAAAACAGGTTGATAAAGCCAAAAGGAACCGTGATACAGTTACAAAATAATTATTTCTGAATTCAGAGATTTTTTGTTTAAATAAAAACATTACAATTAAATTTTAAGCCTTACAAGGTTTTAACAGAAGGCCGACGATGATTAATTTTAAAGAAGGGAAAATTATTATAGCTATCCCCTTTCATGAAAAGTCACTCCTCAAGTGCTTATTCTGATTAGTAAATAAACCAATAGAGGAATTAACTTTGGCATTGAAACATCAATAAATAAATAAATAGTATTTTAATGCATTTCAATTTGGAAAGAAAACTAGGTACAAACGAATCGTATAAACATTCCTACAATTGCAATCTCATTGCAGCTCTCTGCTCTCGTGTCGAAAATCAAAAATTTGCTAGAAACATCTTTATTTGAACATACAATTTATTAATAGCCTCTCAACAAATTGCAGGAACATTGATCAATTATTGGAGGCAAAATGTAAAGGAATAATAAATCAGCTGCGCATATTTGGCAGACAGTTAAAAATCTTTTAAATATATGCATTGCATTGTTGCCATTGTGCGGCTTTAGTTTGGTATTTATTCAATTGTCTAGCACCGGTGTGGATAAGACGACTTTTTAATTTAATATAAAAAAAAAACTTTTTAAGCGGATATTTTCAAATCTTGGGGTTAAGAAATACGATGTTTAATAAAATCACATTACCTTGAGAGAAAAGTCCAAAAAGGCGTTTACTGCTGTTCCCCAAATGAATGGTTGTTCAAAGTAAAGGACTCCCTTGTCTTAAACTTGAAGAGTGTTAGCCAGCGTTCAGGAATACATGGAGCTTTAGAATGTTTATGGATTCACTTGAAAATTCTAGCCTCGGTTCGAAAAAAAGCTACACAGCGCACAAAGGCGTTTTGTTTAATTCTTACTTCAGAAATGAAGTCAGTCATAGCCAAATTCAAGTTCCTTATTTTTTTAATAGGTTTGGTTTCCCACACCCACTGATAGTCTATGAAATTTTAAATTCATATTTTAATTGCTAAAAATTATTTTAAAAAAATACGTTCTAAGCAAATAACTTGGAATATATTAATGGTTCTGTTAAAATTTAGAAGTGGATTGTGAGTCTGAAAATATGTATTTGATGTGTCTGTGTATTTTCAGTAATTTTTTTAACTCAAACAAAATTATGCATACAACTAAAATTTATGAGTTAAAAGCAAAACATACATACGCCCCACTGCGAATTACATGCATAATTAATTATTTCAATGTGATAAAAACAAACAAACAAATGATGACATTTTTATTTTTATTGGAACTTTACTAAGGATATCCATGGGTAAAGTGGAAAAAAACAAAAATTGACACCGTCTTATTTATGGTTGCCTATATTATTATTTTGAATTTGAAAACTGTATCTATTAAGGAAAGGGATGCTCATTGAGCCGATAGTTATTTCTAAATTAACTTGAAATCTGAATTGAAAACGACAATAAATACCTACAAATATTTAAAAAAAAAAATTATTTTGCAGAAAAAAGCAGTAAAAGTTCATAACTTTTTTGGTTTTAAATGTCAGTTGAAAACAAGATTTTTTAAAGGAAATAATGATTTTTGTAATAAAAATTTATTCTTTTCTTCTTTAAGCTGATACACTCTGTGAAATTTCCTTGGTTATAGTTCCCGAAAAACATCTTGATTTGCTTTAGCTTAATGAGCTATTTTCAAATTTTTAATTTTGTTGGTCTTTTCTTTCCGTATTTCCTTTTATTCCGCTATAACTTGCTTATACTTGCTGGTACACTTAGCCAAAAATGCAACCTGAAAAGTGCATTTTCTACCTTTTGCAACCAGGTATAGCTTGTCCGACCAGTGGTTTTGCAAATGTTTTTCCTAAAGCTATCGGTTGGCATAATTTTGTTTGCGTGGCCGCAATGAGATAGGTAACCTTACAGTCGACTTTCGGACTATTAAGAGAGTTTTTGTTGAACAGACTGCCCTTATTTTGGGCACAATGTGACATTATTGTTCTTGCCAAGTTCAATAAACTTAAATAAATCTTCTCACACCAACAGAACTGATGCCTATGAGCTTTGAGTGCGGGCTAAAATAATGGTAATGAGTAAGTAATGATTTGGTAATGGAAGCTTCTTTGGAGATTTCGAGCTGCACATTTTGTGTGTAATGAGCTTTCAGCTGGAAAATGCTGAACCCTTTGGGGGCCATTGCTTTAAGGGTTTATTAATTCACTGTTTGGCCTACTTAGCTCTATTTTGAAAGTGTGTCACAAAAACATGAAATGATACCTATGTATCTCTTAAAATGTGAATAAATTTTGTTTACTGTAGTCTTGCAGTCTCTTTCTCAGTCCTAGTATTGGTTTAACTTGCAGCACTTTCAATGGTTTCATATAAAATGGATAGATTAAGTTCTGGGGTCAAGGTTATTATTGCTACAGTATAGCATAGAGGTATACATAAATGCGAGCCTTAATTTACCCTTAGTTGCGAAAATCAAATTTTTTTCCACATTCTTACGTAGTTGTCTTGAGAGTTTCGAAATTTTGTTTAAGTTCGGCTAGAACGGTATCTCCCACACAAACGTTTTTATTTTTTTGTTCTTCAAATTTTCTCAAAAGTAAATTTTTTAAAGTTCAAATTTTTTACTTTCAGAAACTATTATAAAACAAAATCTACTAAGATTAGGTTGTAGGATCGGCGCAACGGTTTGCTGAGATTTTCAACAGACTTCAGATCATACAAGTCTTATTCACAATTGAACTTTTCAATTTCTTTTCAAAACTTGTTTGAAATATTCGACCGTCCTTGCGATCGACTTAACTAGAATGGCCGGCGTTCACGATAAAAATTATTGACTTTTTATTGAAAATTTCAATAAACTCTGTGATCGTCTAAAAGCAAATTGCCCTTTTTATCCCTTGACTGTACTTGAATTTAAATTTGTATTCAGCTTAAATATGAATTAACAAGTTAAAAATTTGAAGTTTGTTAAAATAATAAAGAAAAATAAAAAAAAAAGGAAAGGCTAGGAAAAAATATTTGTTACCTACGGCAAAACTAATCTTCACATTAGGGTGTTTCTTATTTGCCAAGCTCGTTTTTTTTAAATCAAACATATCACAAATCTAAATTTGACAGAGCTCATAAACCAGTGGTAGGTACTTTCATCATATATGATTATGTTTATTTTTTAAAGAAAAGGAACTTTTCTTATATTTTTGTTTTACAATCTCTAACCTATATTAAAGACCACCATTTATAAATGCTTTGAAAGTTTGAGTTTGCGAAATGCCTGCGTTTTTGAATTGAGGTTAAAACATAACCATAGCTACAAGTTTTTTTATTCTTTTTACTGAGAATGCTCTTTTGTCTGAAAATACTTACGCCCTCGTGAGTTCTTTCAGAAAATCTTATCAAACCTCTAGCTTATGCAGAATACCTCAACGGAAACACAACCAATGCTAGAAAAGGCAAACAACCACTTCAATGCTAATCTGTTTACGCCCTTAACGATCCAATGAGTGGGCGAGTATCAATAAGGGTAAACAAAATTGTTGATGGAGAGAAGTCTTGAAAGATTTCATTGCTTATTTATTTTGATTTTCAAACAAGAGAGGAACCGGTAATTTAGTTAATAATAAGCCGGTTCAGATTTCTGGGATAGCAAAATCTCCTTTAGCTGTCAAAACAGCGAAACTGAGAGACTTTTCGAATGGTAGTCGGTAGTTCAGAAGACCAACTCGCTATTTGTAAAGGCTCTTGGTTTTGATACTAAGATCAAACTCAGGATCATTATCTGTTTTTATTGCAGACCAAGAAATATGAACATTTTGATTACTATTGCAAAACCCATGATATCTTTTGAAATTGTTTGCTTATTTATATTGCGTTTGAGTAGGTATATCAATTTATAGATATGCAAGGGAGTTTGTTTATTGCTAAGAAACTGTATTAGGTAGGTATACAAGATTTTTGTCTACTTCGTTTGAAAGTGTCAAAGAAACATTTGTGAGATTATAGGAACGTGAACTGTTTACATTTCACTGAACTGGGATTCAGATGATTAATTCTTATTGGTTTATTTTTAATTGAAGTTGATTTCCGGAAGCAGACCATGAAGTGTTTTAAACACAAGTCATGCTCAGTAGGTAGTAGGTATATCGTATTCAAGGAATTGATTCATACATAATTCTATAGTATTTATATAATGTTTGCCCTTGATTTGGGATTTGAAAATCAAACAAATATAATTATGATGATGACTAGGTGAAATTATTCAAGCAATTAGCTTTTATTTACAGATGGCAGATAGCCGCCTGCCGGAATTGCAAAAAAAATATTACATAAGTTCACTTCGTAAAAAACTTCTACCAAAACAATGTTGTTTGTTTATTATTCGAGCTGTTGGTATTAGTATTTAGTAGTTGACAAAACTCTTCTTTTTGATTGCTTCTAATAGTTGGTGAAAAGGTTTTCGCATGCTTTAGTAGCTCTCAGTCATCCATAAGGCTAGAGTATTTTATAATTGATCGTAGGTAGGTATATTAGTAAAAAAAAATGTCCCAAGTTTCACACTGGATTCTAGAGAAGGCAATAAAAAGAGCATTACAACAACTAAAACTATATACACACTCTGTGCAATCATTATAATGAAATTAATTGTATTTCATCATGTGGTTCAAGCGAAGAAGCAAAAATAAATGCAAAATCATTGTTGGTTCTTTGGAAAATTCTCGATAATATATGTAGGTACCTCCTAAGCATTGAAACAAGTTATGTTTTTTTCCTAAACAAATACAATATGAAGATAACACCAAAAATAAGTTAATACATTATTCATTCATTCACTCGAGGTTTACCTTTTCCTTTTTATTGCTTGTTGGTTTAAAATGTTGCACTTGTTCACTTTGTTTTGCACTTGGTCGACACGGACACCGAACACTGAAATTCTAATTAGAATTTTTCTTTTCTTCTCTTTTATTTCCAAAAAATATTGTGGACAAAATTTAATTAGCACAAAAATCGCGGTATCATGAATCACGATAACGAATAGAGCTCACACAACAGCAACACAACCGCTTTTCAAGATTCGAGTCTTTTTATTCAGAAATTAGAAAAAAAACTTATGACATATGAAAAAATCGCATGAAATAGAGAAATGTCAACAAGAAAATATCAACTGAAGCTAGCGCAGTCTGGTTGTGATAAATGGAATAGGTTAATGGAAGTATTCAGGGGCCAGATAAAAATGATGCTTTATTTCAAGGTTTGCTTTGTATTTTTTTCCAAAAAATATGTACAAAATGTCAAAGTTTGAAAATAGGGTAAAATTCCGTCCTTTTTATGTATAAATGGCTTTGCCATGATTTCAATAGATCTAATACACTTTTTTCGTAAAACGAATCTACCGCTTTTATATCTAGCGTTTTGCACTTTTTTATTTTGACAAAGAAAATTAACATTCACTAAAACTCAGTCCAATAATTTTTCAATTCTATTCTTACGGCTTCCGGCTATTGGCTTGCTTTGATAACAATTGTGACGGTATAATTAATTATAAAACGCTATTTTGAATTTCTTTGGTCTTCTACTTTAAAAATAAAAGTAAAAATTGGAATATGTAGATCTTCTGTAGGAAAATTTAATATACTGCCAGCAATATTAATAAAAAAAACTGGCATATCCGCTCACTTATACACGTGGTAACTGGCACACGGATAGACAAACTTGTCCGTTTGATAACTTTAAAGGTTCTCCCAAACCAACGCGAAAGCGGAGCGAAGACGAATTTTTGTTGTTGTTTGGCGTTGTGTATTTGTCATATTTTGTACTATTGTGAATGATTCGCTGCGAATCGCTCCACATTCGCGTTGGTTTAGGAGAGCCTTAAAAGGTAGAACTATAATAATTGTCGGAGGGGCTTTTCGTATCAAAAGGGGTGGTACGCAACCATACTGATGTTACTTACACCCTGACTCCACAGAACATACAGATGCCCAACATCACAACCACAATCCAATTACCAAACAGCAGATTTTTTCTCGCTGGGAAAATTATGTCATGTCGTTTCCTTTCTCTCTCACTACTACTTCTATCTTTTGCAACAATATTCAGCTCAAATTATAGGAACAAAGGTCACGTAAATAAATAACAACTTTTTCAGCAATATTTACCGCCAGATATAACGAAAATCAGACAAAAAATTCAAACGCACATGAAATCTCGATTTTTCTGCCTCCATTGGTTTTTTTTCCCGACAGGTTCATAGTCCGAGCATTGCTCATGTCTAGTGGAGCCGGCATGTTACATGTTCATGGTATGGCTTAAGTGTTCGACAATTTGCAGAAAGCATCTTGTTGGTCGCGTAAAAAATAAGGGTATTCATAAAACAGCATAAAGCCATCGTGAACGTTGTAAAGTTAAACTTCGTAATTCTGTCACAGTTTGTATGGGAAATTTGACAGATTTACGCAGTTAACAACTTTACTACGTTTACGACGACTTAAGGCCTTTGAATGAATACCCTTATAATAATACTAAATTAAAACTCATTTTAGGCCGTTTTCTTTTAATCACAATAGATAGGATCGTTTATTCAGTTTGGCAAAAAGTAATGCCGGACTTACACGAGTGGAAAAAACTTTTAAACTTTTAAATGAATTTGCACTTAACAACGTGTTAGACTAGACAATAAGCAATTTTTTTCAACAATGACCTTTGTTCAGTTTATATTTCAGCAGCGCTCACTCAAAATTTCTGCGATACTTCTTAGGTCTGTTCCTTTACTTTGAATTTATGTGTATTTCTGCGCATTTTAGTCCAAAGTTCTGTCAAAATTCACATACATCTTATTGACACAAGTTTGTATTAAAAATCATAGAAATTCAAAGTAAAGGAGCACACATACTGATAGTCTTCAAAATTTTCTCAATTTAGTACTTACCTCACGTAGTATATAATTTTTGATGATTTTAATGAACATAGTAGGCTATACCTATCCTGATGATTTCAGCTCAGTCAGCTTAAATTGAGAATCTAGAAACAAAAGTTAATATACTTTCCTCTTTAAGCACTCTGATTGCCACCTTTTTTGGCAAAAATTAACAAAATTTTAAGAAGAAAAACTTCAAATTTGGTAAAAAAAAAATTGGGTCGTTATAATTCAAAGTTAAAAGTCTGAATTCATTCAGACGTCAAACTTTGTTTTAAAATTGCATTGGGAAGAACTTTTTCGACAGTGAAACGTTTAAAAACAACCTAAGAAAGAAAGATACAAATATTTGTAGCACAGAAGGCCAAAAATCGAATTTCGGCTAATGGGCTATATCTACTATTATAATTTAATTAATTTTATTTTTTGTTTCGATCACACACTAAATGGTGAATATTTTTTTAAGATAACTTAACGGTAGAAAAAACTGCTAGAGGCTTAAATGAGAATTTCAATTTGATATTCCATTGCCGCATTTGAAAATAAATTTTCAAACAAACGAAAAGAAAAATAAGGATACGCCCATTATTTTAAAACGTCTTTCCAAGATATTTTAAAGAAACGGATACCTACACACAAAAACAAATAAGAATCAATTTGTATATTCTTATTTATTTCAGTTGTCTGAAGAAGGGTATAAACATCCGAAACGTTACGACTCAAAAAATAAATAAACTACAATCAATTGACCTTGAGCCCACTTTAGGAAAACTATTTTTTATAATTACAGAAAGGTCAGAAGAAAGGAAATATATAAATGAATTATATTAATCGGACCGTCAAGATAAGTGTTTATAGATACTTAGGAAAAATGACAGAGCATCGTCTCCAATTTATTTTAGGAAACTTCATTCTTTTTAACCCCCATCCCTTGCAAAGGCTTGAAATAAAAGCTGCCAGATTTGAGTACAAGATATAACGATGCATATACTTTTAAACCCTTATACTCAGATTTTGGTTAATATATCCACATACAGAATTTTCTGTCAGCTCTAAGACAATAACAAACAGAATCTACTCATGTTAGTTTATTTGCAAAAATAAAACATATTTTTCGGTCAAAAGTGTAAGAACACAATTATGCGTCGCAATACCCAAAACTTCACCCGCATCTTCCAAAGTGATCAAATGTTGTTTTCCCAAACTAACTTGTGACCCACACCGATTTCTCAAGCCATCAGCACTGTCATTGTTCGATTTGTAAAGAAACACGTGACGATATGATTCACAAATAACTGCATAACTCAAATCTGGGGCACAATCCATAAATTTCTTTTGTTGCTTTGATGCTTGTACATAGCCAAAGGCATGCAAATTACCCTCATGTCGAAATCCCCATTCGGATGGTTTATTTGTGTTGTACTGCTGTAACCAGAGGCAACAGTCTACGTCTTGGCGAGTTGCTACAGCTAATGGAAAGCCTGGTCGTAGATTTGTTGTAAACAACGGTGGACTGTTGTCCAAGAGAATTTGATGCGTCGCAAATTTGGATTGTAGATGGAGACGTTCTATAAATAAAAATAAAAATTAAAATTTTGAAGATTCAATAATTTTCTTTGTCAAATGATGAATTACCAATTTTAATTTCATTGTCTTGTGTTCCCATTGGAAAGTCACAATCCTCAATTGGTGCTTCAAGATTTGGAATGGGTTGATTTTCCAGGGGAAAGCTAGTATTGCCGTTTTCCACTGCTTCTGGTGGTCCACCCACAGCCAGGTAAGGCCAAACAAGTGAGGAATTCTCCTTAACTAACGTGATTTGTAGTAGCTTATCTTTCTGTGAGAAGTCAGACACACAGAAAATTTCGGGTAGTAAAAAGACGAAGAATATGATATCTTACCATGGTCCAGGTTGTAAGTGAATCGTCAACCAATGAGAACAGTTCTTGGTCCATCAAACAGATTCCATTGCAATCTACTTTGAGACTGTTTTTTGACGATTTTACTTTAAAGTCTGCCTCATCGGTTTTAAGATTGAAATTAACTGTAATGTCGTCATCTGTTTGTGACCAACTATAATCGTTTTCTAAAGTGTGCTCTTTGGGTTTTGGCTCTATATCCGCTGAATCTTTTGCCGATTGGAATTTTAGTGGTCGATTGGATGACATTATAATTGATTCGGCTTTAGGCTCAAAAGAACAATAGTACAACGATCCTTTGCCTTCTATGACATCATGAATCTCAAAGGTCCAGGGATCTTTTTCTTTCTGGTTCAGTGTAGCCCAGTGCATGTGCAGGGAATGTGAAGACTGATCCTTGGCAATCCGCACCAGGGCACAGCTGACAACTTTGTTTCCACTTACCATATCTAGTCGGCTGTCAAAAAGGGCAAAGTTTCGTAGGTCGTTGGAAATTGTGAAGGAAGCGACTTTCTTCCATTCAGCACCTTTAGGTCGATCACCAGTGTCTATTATGTACAACTGCTGGATGCCGTCACACAAGACAGCAAATTTTTCTGAAATTAGCTTTATTGAACAATTGTAGTCTCCACTGACACGTTGATGGACTATGGGAATTCGGAAGACTGGTTGCAAAGGCTTTGGTCTTCCTATATTTTCATCATATGAGCACCGGATAACTTCATGATGATGGTTAACATAATAAGAAGATACACGATCCCATGGATCAGAAATTATAAGATTTTGTAACGAAAACAGTTCCGCATGGAGGTAGGAATATTGGTCATCGGACGGTGTTGCTCTTAGTGGAGGAACAACTAGATCCTGACGAATAATTGGAACGCTATCAAGTGAAAGTTTATATCCATCAAAATTATTACGAATTAAATTGCGATTTTGTCGTAAATCTACTAATTTCGGCATAGTTTCAACTAAAAATCTTCTTTCTTCGATTCTTTCCAAATTATTTAAAGTAGCGGAATTTTCTTGTTGTCAAAATGTCAAATATGACGTTTGAAAATTTTTGGCAGTATAACAGTGAAAGTATACAGTGCAATAAAAATTTGTAGGTAGAGCACAGACCAACCAGACGAAGGAAGCCTTTCAAAGACGGTGTTAAAGGCCACTTTACACAATAATATAAGTCATATGACCTGTCATTATATTTTCTGTATGATTTCTCATATGAGGTGTCATTTCAAGTCAAGTCATACGGTTATAATTTTTTTATGTTTACACGTCTTTGCTTCGCATTTGATTTTTCCTATGGTTATCTGTCAAAACCAAAATAAAAGAAAAAAAGTCATAAACAAATAAACTTCTGTGGAGCAAAACTACTTTTTATGAACTATCCATTGTTGTTTTCATTCAAAATAAATTTTGTTTGTACAAATATTTTTATTTTCAACACTCTGAATTCACTACTTTCCATGAAAATAAAAAATCTCGTTTGACTTCTCAAATGGAATTAGCTGCAGTCCTAATGTCAAAAAAGTCATATGCTTTTTGCTTTTGAGAAGTCATATGAGTTCAATGAGTGCATTCAGAGGATTTGGTATGTTTTTTTTGGCAGGTCATATGAGAAGTCATATGACTTCTATTATCGTGTAAAGCGGCCTTAACATTGGACTGAAAAACCGGATTTTTTTGACGTTTCAGTATTTACTGAAGAAGTGGGAGCAAGATGTGAGTAAAAAAAAATCAAGTTTTCAATTCAATGTGAACACCGTCAAAGAGATTTAGGGCAGTATTCACCAAACACTCATACCTAGGAGCTTCATAATAGGTCTGTTTTGTTAATTAAAATTCGTACGATATAGCATTACATTTCACAAATGAGAGAGCAAGAAACTTCCCCTCCATGAAAAAGCTTGCAAATTTCTGCAATACAAATTTCTGAGTGCAGGAAGTAAACAAGTGTCAAAACATGTCTGTGTGTTTTTTTTTTTTGTATGGTTGTGTATGATAGTGTGCGATACTTTTGTCTTTTTTTTACACAAAATCGCTACAAAACTGGTTCGCCCGCGTTTGTTTACGTTGTAGAAAGTTTTCCCCTCTATGAAAGCTTTTTTTCTTCTTCATTCAATAATTTGACAATTTTGAAATTCGTGCTACAAAAAAAACCAAACACAGAGTCGTCCCGACCACTCATAAAATTATAAGTCTCCTTTAACACCAGGATACTGAGTTGCTAGCAACTTTCAGTTCCTGGGTAAGAAGGGCAGAAGGAAAGAGGGGTGAACAAAATCTCCCCGGTCGAGGATTTGAAGAGATTTGTTTGACATTGCCTTTCACATCTACGGTTAAGGTGCGTTCAATCAATAGAATTGCAGGAAATTTAAAAATTGCCTAGATTTTGTTTCCTCGTGTGAAAAGTACAAGAGATTTTTAATTTTAAAAGTACAAGAGAATTTAAAAGAAAACTTAAAAAAAATCTCCAGCAACTTGTTTCTTCGTGTGAAAGGGGACTGAGCGCTGTCTCCTAAAACTTATTCGAAAACCTTCGAAGAAACCCGACAAGCAAATTCGAAGACCAATCTTATCGGTACTTCTTGGATCCTTACCAAAATGTATGTCACACTCATACATACTATAATTCATTTTTCTTCAGATATTTAATTTTGTTCCCACTTATTTTATAAGTTATTTTTGTGGTTTGAAAATTAATTATTATGAAAATTAAAAAAAAAAATCAGTCAATAAACAAATACGTCAGTCCCCTTCAATCAAATGAGTCTATTTTGGATCCGCAAACCTAGTAAACGACGAATGACATACTTATCGAAACCAAAAAGTATTAACAGAAAATTTCTCTAAATAAAACAAACTGAAACAACAACAATGCTATTCTCCCCGGGACTTACAAAGAAAAACAAAAAAATAAATGGAAAGTAAATAAAATCACTGTAGTCACAAATAATTTGTATATGTGCGTGGAATTTTTTTAAGGATCCAAGAAATACCAATAAAGTTGAGCGAGTTTAAAGACAGTTTTATTTATCAGTTTGGGGGAACCTGGTGAAGATAAAGTTGTTCTTATTTTCGGACCTCGAAAAAAAGCTGAGATGGTGAGTAGCACAAATATAATTTGAGCTATGAGCCTCATAAACATAAGAGCCATTTATTTATTTATTTAATAAGCCTTATGAGTGTTTAATGAATACCACCCTTAATTATTTTCGAGGCAAAGATGAATTCGAAGCTTTAAAAGTACAGAAATTTTTTTAGCAGAGAACTAGAATTTTGAATGAAAACAATAGCGACTGATCCTAAAAAAAAAAAAAAATGTGCTCAGTACTCTAATAATACCCCATGT
This sequence comes from Dasysyrphus albostriatus, assembly GCA_946251815.1. Classification (NCBI taxonomy): domain Eukaryota; kingdom Metazoa; phylum Arthropoda; class Insecta; order Diptera; family Syrphidae; genus Dasysyrphus; species Dasysyrphus albostriatus. The sequence continues at coordinate 53,287,357 of OX276336.1, forward strand.
GCCCCATGTGACTGTCTACATTATGTGTGTTTGGTTACTTTTGTAGCACGAAGTTCAAAAACTATCAAATTATTGAAATAAGAGGAATAATCTTTCATATAATGGTAAAAAATAAAAAGTAGAAATGGAAAACCACCGAACCATTAGCTAAGTCCCCTATTACATGATGATTCTTTGCGTCTGACTCTTTTTTCGAATTCCTCTTTGAAAATCATCCTGTGAGTCACGCGTCATTACAAGCTTGATGCAAAATTGATAGTTCTCTTTATTGCTTAAGTGGTTTGTAGAGACTCTCTATAGGAAAAATATGAAAATACCGACAATGATAAAAAGAAACGCCAAAAAGAGTCTCGGAAATCTTGGCCCATGACGTACAGGGCAACTGGTCTTTCATCTCATCTTTTTTCTCTATCGCACTCATTATGTGCGAAAAGAGTCAGACGCAAAGAATCATCGTGTAATAGGAGACTAAAGCTTTTTTTTAAGTTTTTCGATTCACAAGAACAAGGGAGAAACTACAAACTGCAATAAACTTGTGTGTTCCTTTGTAATCGAACTGTTAACTGTTCACCAAGAGCTCCAATAAATTTTGCATGGAAATTTAGGGAATTTATCGTAAACGAAAACTGTCCACTTTAGTTTCCACACAACTTCACAAGCATGTGACGGGTGATCAAAAATTATATTTTGTATGGATTTATGGCATAATTCACAAGTGTTTACTAAGCTATAAAACGACTTTCAGTAAGAAGATAATAGGCGTGTTTTAGTATCATCGGGATCTGGATCTGGATTAACTATTAACGCGTATAGGTACAAATTTTTTAAAATTTCCCATTATTTTGTTTTTGTATTACCTGTAAAAGTTAATCCAGATCCCTTTGATATTAAAACATGCCGAATGTAGAAAAGCAATTTCGTTGAATGTGTATTTACTTTTGCCATTTTTCATTGGACATCCAGAATCGTCCGGTAGTATTCTGAAACCATTCCATTAACACAAAAATCCTCTTCTGGCGATTCTTAGAAGCAAATTTTGATTCAATTAAAAAAAAAAACAAACAGCTGTGCAATTATATATTTTGTTATCATTTCATTCGAATTTATTGTACACTTGGAAACACAGAATTTAATATAATTTAATTTAATTGTGATTATACATTTCATATAATTTGTATTCTTTCGAATGCAAATCAAAGTTCAAATAATTTCTATACTTATACTAATTTGGAATGAGTATACCTCCCTTCCCCTGATCGATATCCTGCATATGCCCTCTTGCTTGTTCCAAGTAAATATAAAAATTATTTAAAAAGAAATTTATTCAGTAAGTACTTGTTAAACCATCGAGAACTTCTACAAAAACATTCTGCCGGAAAAGTCTTCTTTGCTGAATAGGTACAGAAATCAAGCATACAGTCCCTAACATTTGGATAGCCTCACTTATATTTTATATTAAAATTGACACTATTTTTGACACTTCTTTAATGTAAACATACAGAATAGTATACTGTGTCACAAGATGGGATAGACTTTTTGAGACCAACTTAAGTTTAAAGTGTTTTTTTAAAGTAGATAACGGCCAATTTCTTCACAAAAGTACTAAGCCAGTCTAGTTTCCAGTATAGCTAGACCAGGTACTAGGTCTGGTACTCGGTCCTAATAAAAAGTTAGTACTTGAACATTTCTTCACCTGATCTAAGTTCACACATCAGTACTTGGAATTTAATACGTCTAAAACTGGTCTAGTACTGATTTTGACGCAGTTTGGCATTTTAAATATTATTTTGATTATTATTTTATTTTAGAATTTAAAATATCATTGAATATTGTGGTTTTTGTTTGCAAATTGTGGTCCTTAAATAGTTATATACATAATGTGCATATGTACATATATAAATTTAACTGATAATTAAAAGAAGAATTTTATGTACATATTTTGTTTGAATGTGTGTTTTATTGGTATTTTTTTGTTTATTGGGATATTTCATTTTATTCAGAATTTGGTGTTATAAGAATAGGTTAACATATTAACATAAGCTTAGGTAGTATTATTTGTACTCACCGATAGATGGACCTAGTCCTTGAAACCACTGTATTTAAACAATATTTTGTAATATTATGGAAAACTGCTAATCACAAATTGCAGCTACATCTGTTCGTTAGAAACTATTAAACTAAAATTGCAGTTATGCCAACTAAGTAATAACGCATTTAGCCATGTTCCAGGAATTTTTGAGGGAATCTTTTGATGTAGAAATAATGCAATTAAATCTACCGTTTACCTAGCACATTTACGTCCAAGTCCAAAAATTACCATTTGGGAGTTACATAACACCTTATTCCAATATTTATCCACTGGTGGATTGCAATCTAATAAAGATGCAATCGATTGCACCGATGTAATACTAAGTTCCGTGAGAACTGAGAAAATCGGTTAAACGTGTTCTCAGCAGCCATCTTTCGTTCTGCCAGTGATGCTGGCTTTTGGATAAAGATCCAAATATCGCATAATGCACTGGAAATTTGCTGGCAGGCAATGGGTTGATGAAATTGGCATAAGACTATTATAATACGCTATCTGCTATAATCCGCATAGTAATGAATAATCCACATTTTCCACGTTTTGCCAATTACAAAAAAAAAGCATCACCAAAGACTGTAGAAATTGAATAATATCTTTTGTAGCTAATGTAATTTGTTTGAACAAGGTACTAACACCACAAGACTGTTGATTTCAAAGTTCTAACTGATACTGAGTCCTAAATAATACTCGGTACCAAGCTGACAGCCCAAGGCCTTAGTACCTCTGTAAAGAAATCGTTTGGTACCGATTTAAGTACCAGCAATTGGTATAATAACCAGGTACTAGGAGATTTTAAGGAGCTTGCTAGTACCAAGTCCCAACTAATACTCGCTTCCAGACTGACAGGACTTTTTTACAAGACACTTTTACAAGAGCAATTTGGAGACACTGAACGGCTAGTAGACAAGCACATGCAGCAGTTGATTTCCCTTCGCCCCGTGCTATTGAAAACAGATGCTATAGGTTTACGGAACTTGTACAACAGTATTACAGCTTGTAGTCGAACTCTAACTGCATTGCAAGTCCCCTCGCACCAATACTACGTCATGCTTAAATCCATTTTGCTACGGTGCTTGCCAGTGGACCTTCGAGTTGATTATCATCGCCTAGCAGAACGAGACAGTGATGTTGGAGATACTGAAAAATCGGAGTCAGGAAGTACTTCAACTCTTTCACACATTGGTGACAAGCAAGTACAAAGTCTAATGCGTTTTTTAAAGCGAGAGGTAGAGTCATTAGAAAAAAGTCGTGTTTTCTCTGTCACTGGAACTGTCAAACCATCATCTTCATTTTCAACCGCCAACACTGCAGCTAGCTTGGTCGCATTAGGTGATAAGGACAAATGCTTATTTTGTTCTTCGGACAGACATGCTACAAAGGAGTGTGATAGTGAGATGTCTCTCGAAAATAAAAGAGACATACTGCGCAAAGGTAACCGGTGTTTTCGCTGTGCAAAGCCTGGCCACTCTTCTAAAAAATGCCGCAGCGCAAAATTTATTTCATGCAAGAACTGCAAAGGAAGACATTTTACATCCATGTGTGATCCGTCCTTGGGAAGATCAAATGCCTTGGTTGCTCCAGCCATCACAACAGCAGAAGGTGATGAAGTGGAGAATGTTTTGAATTTGTGCGCTTGTAATTCAGTTCCTCAAAATTAAACGATCTTTTTAAAGACAGCTCGAGGCATTGCAGTAGCCCCGGGCAAGAAAAAACAATTATTAATTCGCTTAATTAACGACGGCGGCAGTCAACATTCTTTCGTTCGCGAAAGCTTAGTTCGCAGATTAAATCTTGCTCCCATGGGTATGGTGAACATCTCAGTGATCCCCTTTGGATCTAAAGTTAAATCTCCATGCCAAAAACTGCAAAAGGTGAATCTAGTCATAAATAGCCAGTTTAGCAACAAATACGCCCAAATTGAAGCAGTCGTTGTACCAGATATCTGTATTGACGTTTTACAAGTGCCTGACATTTCATGCACAGCTGTCAAAGGGCTATGTCTTGCAGATTCCCATCATGTTTCCGTCGAAGCAGAGGATGGACTTAGCGTTCTCATTGGGTCGGATTATTATTGGGCAGCAGTAACCGGTCAACAACGCTGCATTACTCCTTCGTTAAGAGCTGTTGAAACCATCTTTGGCTGGACCCTGCAGGGGAAACATACCTCTACCGGTAAGAATCTTGTTTCGAACGTTCACTTATGCTCTTCATCTATTTCTAGTGCAAGTTTTCTTCTGCCTGCCCTGGGTGACAATGATTTCAAGTCATTTTGGGCATTGGAAGCTATAGGTATACAAAGTGAAGATGTTGAAAATCAACAATTATCGGAACATCTCATTGCCAAATGCATTAGCAAAAAGGGTTCTCGCTTTGAAGCTACACTGCCGTGGAAGAATCCAGAAGTCATGATAAAAAATAACAGACACGCAGCTCTCAAGCGACTTGATTCACTAACGAGGCGTTTATCAAGAACCCCCGGAAAATTTGAAGAGTACGATGATTCCATTCAAAAAATGATTTCAGATGGAATCGCTGAAGCAGTTCCTGCAAACAATACTGATTCGTCAAAGCGAATTTTTTATCTTCCGCACCGACCTGTCTACAAGGAAGAAAGCACATCGACAAAAATGAGGATTGTGTTTGATGCCTCTGCAGGTAGTGAAAATTCTCCATCACTCAACGATTTGCTACAAGTGGGTGCAAACCTGCTTCCAGATATTCTAAAGGTGCTACTTAACTTTCGTATAGGACGTTATGGGATAGTGGCTGACGTTGAGAAGGCTTTTTTACAAATATTGCTGAATGTTAACGACCGTGACAGCCACCGTTTTGTTTGGTATGTTTCATCGACATCATCAGATCAGAGGCCCAAATACAAGGACTACAGGATGACCAGAGTCACCTTTGGAGTAAATTGCAGTCCATTTCTCTTGACTGGAACCATACGTATGAATTTAACTAGAGAAAAAGATAGTTTCCCCATTACATGCAAAGTGCTGCAGGAAAGCTTTTATATGGATGATTTAGTGATGAGTGTTAACACCGAAAAAGAAGGGAAGCAAATTAGCCAAGAAGCTGTCATTATCATGAACAAGGCCAAAATGAACTTGAGAAAATGGAACTCCAATGGTTGTCAAATTCGAGAGTGTCTTGGTTCAGCTGACGCTCCGAATACGCAGAAGGTTTTAGGACTAATGTGGTATGTTTCTAGTGATGAAATTGCTGTGCCGTTGCAGTCTGTTGAAAGTTTAATCACTTCAAATTTGATAAGAGGCACGAAACGTAACGTACTTCAAACAATCGCCCGAATTTTTGATCCATTAGGAATGCTTTACCCAGTTGTAATAAAAGTCAAGATCCTGTTTCAATCCATATGGAGGGAAAAGCTGGCTTGGGATGAAGCTCTGCCATCAGACTTAATGACGGAATGGGAAGTTTGTGCCAGGAGTCTACTTCTTTTGAAAGAGATCACTATTCTGCGATCGGTATTTGTCTTCAATTCTGCAAGTGTGGTGGATATACACATTTTCGCTGATGCCAGCCTGAAAGCGAACGGTACCGTGGCATACATCATGAGCAGCAGTGTAACAGGTGAAAACAATATTTCGTTTCTGTGTGCAAAGAGCAGGGTGGCTCCACTGAAGGAGGATGGAACGAAAGAACTTACGCTGCCAAAGTTGGAGTTAACCGCAGCATTAATAGCAGCACGATTACGTCCTTACTTGAATCTATCTTTAAAGGTTTCTGTTCGAAGGTTCCATATGTGGACAGATTCAAAAATAGCTCTAAGCTGGATACAAGGAGAAGCCAATCAATGGAAACCGTATGTACAGACCCGTGTTTTTGAAATACGCCGTCATACATCCACCGTAGACTGGAAGCACTGTTCCGGAAAGGAAAAGCCTGCGGATCTCCTCACAAGGGGTATATCAGCCGAGAATCTTCGAACTTCTTCCCTATGGACCGAGGGACCAGCCTGGCTAAAATTTGGTGAAAATTTAAATTATGGTGACATCCCGACAGAACAAAACAACGTAGCTCAATTGGTACTACTAACACAGACCTCCGTTCCGCTGTGCGAACCACTCGAGCCTATTATTTGCAACTACGAAGACTTCAGCACTTGGAAGCGTTTAATACGAATTACAGCCTATATATTGCGCTTCTGGGACACTTGTCGAAAGAATAGGGAAAGAGCCATCTCTTTTAATTTGACTGCTGAAGATCTGCAACTCGCTGAAGCTTATTGGCTCAGGTATATTCAATTTAAATTTTATTCTGACGAAATTTGTTTCTTGCAGAAGAAACAATCAGTACCAAAGGGGTCCAAAATTGCCCAATTGTGTCCTTTTCTGGATGTCAATAGCATTATGAGAGTAAGTGGCCGCCTTCAGTGCTTAGAGGAGTCTTTCGATCTTAAGCACCCCATTATACTGCCGAAAAATTCCCATCTCACTGAACTCTTAGTAAAAGACTATCACACACGAACTACACATGGTGGAGTCAACATGGTTTTATCACAGATGAGTTCTCGATTTTGGATTCCCAAAGGACGCCAATTGATTAAAAAATTGGTGTCTCGGTGTCCTGATTGCCGAAGACAATGGGGAAAGCCAGCTTCACAGCCATTCGGACCACTTCCCATCGAAAGGTTAACACTTTCAAGGCCTTTTGACAACGTTGGCGTCGACTTCGCCGGTCCCCTTTACTGCTTCGATAACTCAAATGGAGAGATGAGTAAAACGTATATGATGGTTTTTACGTGCGCTGCCATTCGTGCTGTGCACTTAGAGATGGTAAGAAATTTAACCACAGAAAGTTGCCTGATGGGATTAAGACGTTTCATGGCTCGAAGGGGTACTCCATCTGTAATATATTCCGATAATGCCCGAACCTTTCGTAGAGCTGCTTTGGAACTAGGTGCTGTCAATCATTTTTTTGAAGAAGACCAAGTTCAAGGGTTTTTGTCAAATAAGCGCGTCCAATGGAAGTTTATTGTGGAACGAGCTCCTTGGTGGGGTGGTTTCTGGGAGCGCCTTATACGCACGATCAAAAACGTCCTCAAAATGGCCATAGGTAAGGCAAAGCTTTCTTTTGAGCAACTAAGAACAATGGTCGTCGAAGCGGAGGGTATGGTTAATGCTCGCCCACTAACATACGTAAGTAGCAACCCGTTAGATGCTGTTCCATTGACTCCATCTCATTTTTTGATGGGTAATTGTGGTCTATCTGTCCGCGAAGTGGTATCTGATTCATTAGAGATACAATTGCTCTGGAAACAGCGAATGAAGTGTATGAGTATGCTGGAGAAGCGGTGGCGGACCGAATATCTGCAGTTACTACGATCGTTTCACCACAACAATTGCAGTTCATCGGTTGAATTAAAGAAAAATGATGTCGTACTCGTATTTGATTCCGCTAAGCCAAGGATTAACTGGAGAATGGCTGTCATAGAAACCATTTTCCCTGGTCGCGATGGTAAAGTAAGAGCGTGTGAGATACGATATTCGGATAAAACTCGAACCCGGAGACCAGTTCAATTATTATACCCGTTGGAGCTATCTTCTTCTTCGCCGGCCGGAGGATGTTAAAAATTATGGACTAATGCATAGCAGCTATCTCTTTCTTATTCTGTTATCTATTATGAATGATATATTGACTTATAGTAACTTGCTTTTAAATAAACGTTGCAGTCATAGTTTAACCCTGAACTACTAAAGTACTAAATAAACTATTATAATTTAATCGTGTCTTGGTCTTTTTATTTTCTATTAGTTCCGCCGGGTTCACTTCAACAAAAAAATATAGATTTTTTCCACACTAGGGCCTAGTTTTTGTATGAAGAAATGAGTTCTTATCGATATGAGTACTAAATTGGGCACCAGTACCGGTACTAGTGATAATACTCTGTGAAGAAATTGGCTGTTGGATTTTTAAAAATATAAAATTTTGAATTTGATGACTTTTGATTCAAAAATGTAAAAATACGAGACAAAGTGGGAAATAATGGGTTACACCACTTTTGAATTCATGGCCTCATGCATGTGTACATGTACATACATATGCTATGTATGTATATTAGGGTTGTCCTAATATTGTTTTTTTTTTTAATTCCAGATTTCTAGATATTTGGCTCAAAACAAAAAAAAATCTATTATTTTTTTAAAGTCACAAATCTTTTCTATAATATGCTTTCTAAATAAAGTTTTTATTGTAAATCGTTTTTGAAAAAAAATATTTTCAAACTATAGAATGGAATTGTGGCTTCAAACAAAGTTAAGGGTTGGCATTCTAAATGTTCCCGTTGTTTTTTTAAGCATATTTTTTCCATTTTGAGTAAGAAAATGACAAAATAATTCTATTTTTTTTTCTATTTAAAGTAATTTGATGTATATTCAACTTGGAATTTCAAAAAACACAACTTGAAGACCACCTTAAAATACAAAAATATGATACAATAATATGAGGCCGTGAATGCAAAATAGTGTAACCCACTATTTCCCACTTTTCTTTCGTATTTTTGAATCAAAATTCATCAAATTCAAAATTTTATATTTTTAGATATAAAAGCTCTCTAAATATGTGAACGATCTCAAACCGATCTCAAACCGATCTCAAACCGATCTCAAACCGATCTCAAACCGATCTCAAACCGATTTCAAACCGATCTCAAACCGATCTCAAACCGATTTCAAACCGATCTCAAACCGATTTCATACCGATCTCAAACCGATTTCAAACCGATCTCAAACCGATCTCAAACCGATCTCAAACCGATCTCAAACCGATTTCAAACCGATCTCAAACCAATCTCAAACCGATCTCAAACCGATCTCAAACCGATCTCAAACCGATCTCAAACCGATCTCAAACCGATCTCAAACCGATCTCAAACCGATCTCAAACCGATTTCAATCCGATCTCAAACCGATCTAAAACCGATCTCAAACCGAAGTCAAACCGATTTCAAACCGATCTCAAACCGATCTCAAACCGATCTCAAACCTATCTCAAACCGATCTCAAACCGATCTCAAACTGATCTCAAACCGATCTCAAACCGATCTCAAACCGATTTCAAACCGATCTCAAACCGATCTCAAACCGATTTCAAACCGATCTCAAACCAATCTCAAACCGATTTAAAACCGATCTCAAACCGATTTCAAACCGATCTCAAACCGATCTCAAACCGATTTCAAACCAATCTCAATCCGATCTCAAACCAATTTAAAACCGATCTCAAACCGATATCAAACCGATTTCAAACCGATTTCAAACCGATCTCAAACCGAACTCAAACCGATCTCAAATCGTTCTCAAACCGTTCTCAAACCAATCTCAAACCGATCTCAAACCGATCTCAAACTGATCTCAAACCGATCTTAAACCGATCTCAAACCGATCTCAAACCGATCTCAAACTGATCTCAAACTTATCTCAAACCGTTCTCAAACCGATCCCAAACCGTTCTCAAACCGATCTCAAACCGATTTCAAACCGATCTCAAACCGATCTCAAACCGATTTCAAACCGATTTCAAACCAATCTCAAACCGATCTCAAACCGATCTAAAACCGATCTCAAACCGATCTCAAACCGATCTCAAACCGATCTCAAACCGATTTCAAACCGATCTCAAACCGTTCTCAAACCGATCTCAAACCGATTTCAAATCGATCTCAAACCGATTTCAAACCGATCTCAAACCGATCTCAAACCGTTCGCAAACTGATCTCATACCGTTCTCAAACCGTTCTCATACCGATATCAAACCGATCTTAAACCGATCTCAAACCGATCTCAAACCAATCTCAAACCGATCTAAAACCGTGTTCAAACCAATCTCAAAACGATCTCAAACTGATCTCAAACCGTTCTTAAACCGATTTCAAACCAATCTCAAACCGATCTCAAACCGATCTCAAACCGTTCTCAAACCGATATCAAACCAATCTCAAACCGATCTCAAACCGATTTCAAACCGATCTCAAACCAATCTCAAACCGTTTTCAAACCGATCTCAAACCGATTTCAAACCGATCTCAAACCGATCTCAAACCGATCTCAAACCGATCTCAAACCGATCTCAAACCGATTTCAAACCGATCTCAAACCGATCTCAAACCGATTTCAAACCGATCTCAAACCGATCTCAAACCAAATTCAAACCAATTTCAAACCGATCTCAAACCGATTTCAAACCGATCTCAAACCGATCTCAAACCGATCTCAAACCGATCTCAAACCGATTCCAATCCGATCTCAAACCAATCTCAAACCGATCTCAAACCGATCTCAAACCGAACTCAAACCGATTTTAAACCGATCTCAAACCGATCTCAAACCGATCTCAAACCGATTTCAATCCGATCTCAAACCGATCTCAAACCGATCTCAAACCGATTTCAAACCGATCTCAAACCGATCTCAAACCGATCTCAAACCGATCTCAAACCGATCTCAAATCGATCTCAATCCGATCTCAAACCGGTTTTAAACCGATCTCAAACCGATCTCAAACCGATCTCAAACCAATCTCAAACCGATCTCAAACCGAACTCAAACCGATTTCAAACCGATCTCAAACTGATCTCAAACCGATCTCAAACCGATTTCAAACCGATCTCAAACCGATCTCAAACCGATCTAAAACCGATTTCAAACCGATCTCAAACCGATCTCAAACCGATCTCAAACCGATCTCAAACCGATTTCAAACCGATCTCAAACTGATCTCAAACCGATTTCAAACCGATCTCAAACCGATCTCAAACCGATCTCAAACCGATCTCAAACCGATTTCAAACCGATCTCAAACCGATCTCAAACAGATCTCAAACCGATCTCAAACCGATCTAAAACCGATCTCAAACCGATTTCTAACCGATTTCAAACCGATCTCAAACGGATTTCAAACCGATCTCAAACCGATCTCAAACCAATCTCAAACCGATCTCAAAACGATCTCAACCCGATCTCAAACCAATTTCAAACCGATCTCAAACCTATCTCAAACCGATCTCAAACCGATCTCAAACCGATCTCAAACCGATCTCAAACCGATTTCAAACCGATCTCAAACCGATCTCAAACCGAACTCAAACCGATTTCAAACCGATCTCAAACCGATCTCAAACCGACCTCAAACCGATCTCAAACCGATTTCAAACCGATCTCAAACCGATCTCAAACCGATCTCAAACCGATTTCAAACCGATCTCAAACCGATCTCAAACCGATCTCAAACCGATTTCAAACCGATTTCAAACCGATCTCAAACCGATTTCAAACCGATCTCAAACCGATTTCAAACCAATCTCAAACCGATCTCAAACCGATGTCAAACCGATGTCAAACCGATTTCAAACCGATCTCAAACCGATCTCAAACCGATTTCAAACCGATCTCAAACCGATCTCAAACCGATTTCAAACCGATCTCAAACCGATCTCAAACCGATTTCATACCGATCTCAAACCGATTTCAAACCGATCTCAAACCGATCTCAAACCGATCTCAAACCGATTTCAAACCGATCTCAAACCGATCTCAAACCGATCTCAAACCGATCTCAAACCGATCTCAAACCGATCTCAAACCGATCTAAGACCGATCTCAAACCGATCTCAAACCGATTTCAAACCAATCTCAAACCGATCTCAAACCGATCTCAAACCGATCTCAAACCGATTTCAAACCGATCTCAAACCGATCTCAAACCGATTTCAAACCGATCTCAAACCGATCTTAAACCGATCTCAAACCGATCTCAAACCGATCTCAAACCGATTTCAAACCGATCTCAAACCGATCTCAAACCGATTTCAAACCGATCTCAAACCGATCTCAAACCGATCTCAAACCGATTTCAAACCGATCTCAAACCGATCTCAAACCGATCTCAAACCGATCTCAAACCGATCTAAAACCGATCTCAAACCGATCTCAAACCGATTTCAAACCAATCTCAAACCGATCTCAAACCGATCTCAAACATATGTCAAACCGATGTCAAACCGATTTCAAACCGATCTCAAACCGATCTCAAACCGATCTCAAACCAATTTCAAACCGATCTCAAACCGATCTCAAACCGATTTCAAACCGATCTCAAACCGATTTCAAACCGATCTCAAACCGATCTCAAACCGATCCCAAACCGATTTCAAACCGATCTCAAACCGATCTCAAACCGATCTCAAACCGATCTCAAACCGATTTCAAACCGATCTCAAACCGATCTCAAACCGATCTCAAACTGATCTCAAACCGATTTCAAACCGATCTCAAACCGATTTCAAACCGATCTCAAACCGATCTCAAACCGATTTCAATCCGATTTCAAACCGATCTCAAACCGATCTCAAACCGAACTCAAAGCGATCTCATACCGATCTCAAACCGATTTCAAACCGATCTCAAACCGATCTCAAACCGATTTCAAACCGATCTCAAACCGATCTCAAACCGATCTCTAACCGATCTCAAGCCGATCTCAAACCAATCTCAAACCGATCTCAAACCGATCTCAAACCGATCTCAAACCGATTTCAAACCGATTTCAAACCGATCTCAAACCGATCTCAAACCGATCTCAAACCGATCTCAAACCGATTTCCAACCAATCTCAAACCGATCTCAAACCGATCTCAAACCGATGTCAAACCGATGCCAAACCGATTTCAAACCGATCTCAAACCGATCTCAAACCGATTTCAAACCGATCTCAAACCGATCTCAAACCGATCTCAAACCGATCTCAAACCGATCTCAAACCGATTTCATACCGATCTCAAAGCGATTTCATACCGATCTCAAACCGATCTCAAACCGATTTCAAACCGATCTCAAACCGATCTCAAACCGATCTCAAACCGATTTCAAACCGATCTCAAACCGATCTCAAACCGAATTCAAACCAATTTCAAACCGATCTCAAACCGATTTCAAACCGATCTCAAACCGATCTCAAACCGATCTCAAACCGATCCCAATCCGATCTCAAACCGATCTCAAACCGATCTCAAACCGATCTCAAACCGATCTCAAACCGATTTTAAACCGATCTCAAACCGATCTCAAACCGATCTCAGATCGATCTCAAAACGATCTCAAACCGATCTCAAACCGATCTCAAACCGATTTCAAACTGATCTCAAACCGATCTCAAACCGATCTCAAACCGATCTCAAACCGATCTCAAACCGATCTCAATCCGATCTCAAACCGATTTTAAACCGGTCTCAAACCGATCTCAAACCGATCTCAAACCGATCTCAAACCGATCTCAAACCGATTTCAAACCGATCTCAAACCGATCTCAAACCGATCTCAAACCGATCTCAAACCGATCTCAAACCGATCTCAAACCGATTTCAAACCGATCTCAAACAGATCTCAAACCGATCTCAAACCGATTTCAAACCAATCTCAAACCGATCTCAAACCGATCTCAAACCGATCTCAAACCGATCTCAAACCGATTTCAAACCGATCTCAAACTGATCTCAAACCGATTTCAAACCGATCTCAAACCGATTTCAAACCGATCTCAAACCGATCTCAAACCGATTTCAAGCCGATCTCAAACCGATATTAAACCGATTTCAAACCGATTTCAAACCGATCTCAGACCGATCTCAAACCCATTTCAAACCGATCTCAAACCGATCTCAAACCGATCTCAAACCGATTCCAAACCGATTTCAAACCGATCTCAAACCGATCTCAAACCGATTTCAAACCGATCTCAAACCGATTTCAAACCGATCTCAAACCGATCTCAAACTGATCTCAAACCGATTTCAAACCGATCTCAAACCGATCTCAAACCGATTTCAAACCGATCTCAAACCGATCTCAAACCGATCTCGAACCGTTTTCAAACTGATCTCAAACCGATCTCAAACCGATCTCAAACCGATTTCAAACCGATTTCAAACCGATCTCAAACCGATTTCAAACCGATATCAAGCCGATTTCAAACCAATCTCAAACCGATCTCAAACCGATCTTAAACCGATGTCAAACCGATGTCAAATCGATTTCAAACCGATCTCAAACCGATCTCAAACCGATCTCAAACCAATTTCAAACCGATCTCAAACCGATCTCAAACCGATTTCAAACCGATCTCAGACCGATCTCAAACCGATCTCAAACCGATCTCAAACCGATCTCAAACCGATCACAAACCGATCTCAAACCGAACTCAAACCGATCTCAAACCGATCTCAAACCGATCTCAAACCGATCTCAAACCGATTTCAAACCGATCTCAAACCGATCTCAAACCGATCTCAAACCGATCTCAAACCGATTTCAAACCGATCTCAAACCGATTTCAAACCGATTTCAAACCGATCTCAAACCGATTTCAAACCGATCTCAAACCTACCTCAAACCGATCTCAAACCAATCTTAAACCGATCTCAAACCGATCTCAAACCGATCTCAAACCGATCTCAAACCGATCTCTAAACCGATTTCAAAACGATCTCAAACCGATCTCAAACCGATTTCAAACCGATATCAAACCGATCTCAAACCGATCTCAAACCGATCTCAAACCGATTTCAAACCGATTTCAAACCGATCTCAAACCGATCTCAAACAGATCTCAAACCGATCTCAAACCGATCTAAATCCGATCTCAAACCGATTTCAAACCGATTTCAAAACGATCTCAAACCGATTTCAAACCGATCTCTAACCTATCTCAAACCGATCTCAAACCAATCTCAAACCGATCTCAAACCGATCTCAAACCGATCTCAAACCGATCTCAAACCAATTTCAAACCGATCTCAAACCGATCTCAAACCGATCTCAAACCGATCTCAAACCGATCTCAAACCGAACTCAAACCGATCTCAAACCGATCTCAAACCGATCTCAAACCGATCTCAAACCGATTTAAAACCGATCTCAAACCGATCTCAAACCGATCTCAAACCGATCTAAAACCGATTTCAAACCGATCTCAAAGCGATATCAAATCGATCTCAAACCGATCTCACACTGATCTCAAACCGATTTCAAACCGATCTCAAACCGATCTCAAACCGATTTCAAACCGATCTCAAACCGATCTCAAACCGATTTCAAACCGATCTCAAACCGATCTCAAACCGATCTCAAACCGATTTCAAACCGATTTCAAACCGATCTCAAACCGATTTCAAACCGATCTCAAACCGATTTCAAACCAATCTCAAACCGATCTCAAACCGATCTCAAACCGATGTCAAACCGATGTCAAACCGATTTCAAACCGATCTCAAACCGATCTCAAACCGATCTCAAACCGATCTCAAACCGATTTCAAACCGATCTCAAACCGATCTCAAACCGATCTCAAACCGATCTCAAACCGATCTCAAACCGATCTCAAACCGACCTCAAACCGATTTCAAACCGATCTCAAACCGATTTCAAACCGATCTTAAACCGATCTCAAACCGATCTCAAACCGATCTCAAACCGATCTCAAACCGATCTCAAACCGATCTAAAACCGATCTCAAACCGATCTCAAACCGATATCAAACCGATTTCAAACCGATCTCAAACCGATTTTAAACCGATCTCAAACCGATCTCAAACCGATCTCAAACCGATCTCAAACCGATCTCAAACCGATCTCAAACCAATTTCAAACCGATCTCAAACCGATCTCAAACCGATCTCAAACCGATCTCAAACCGATTTCAAACAGATCTCAAACCGATCTCAAACCGATCTCAAACCGATCTCAAACCGATCTCAAACCGATCTCAAACCGATCTCAAACCGATTTCAAACCGATCTCAAACCGATTTCAAACCGATCTCAAACCGATCTCAAACCGATTTCAAACCGATCTCAAACCGATCTCAAACCGATCTCAAACCGATCTCAAACCGATCTCAAACAGATCTAAAACCGATCTCAAACCGATCTCAAACCGATCTCAAACCGATCTTAAACCGATCTCAAACCGATCTCAAACCGATCTCAAACCGATCTCAAACCGATCTCAAACCGATCTAAACCCGATCTCAAACCGATTTCAAACCGATTTCAAACCGATCTCAAACCGATTTCATGCCGATCTCAAACCTATCTCAAACCGATATCAAACCAATCTCAAACCGATCTCAACCCGATCTCAAACCGATCTCAAACCGATCTCAAACCGATTTCAAACCGATCTCAAACCGATATCAAACCGATCTCAAACCGATCTCAAACCGATTTCAAACCGATCTCAAACCGATTTCAAACCGATCTCAAACCGATCTCAAACCGATCTCAAACCGATCTCAAACCGATCTCAAACCGATCTCAAACCGATCTCAAACCGATCTCAAACCGATTTCAAACCGATCTCAAACCGATCTCAAACCGATTTCAAACCGATCTCAAACCGATCTCAAACCGATCTCAAACCGATTTCAAACCGATCTCAAACCGATTTCAAACCGATCTCAAACCGATCTCAAACCAATTTCAAACCGATCTCAAACCGATCTCAAACCGATCTCAAACCGATCTCAAACCGATTTCAAACAGATCTCAAACCGATCTCAAACCGATCTCAAACCGATCTCAAACCGATCTCAAACCGATCTCAAACCGATCTCAAACCGATTTCAAACCGATCTCAAACCGATTTCAAACCGATCTCAAACCGATCTCAAACCGATTTCAAACCGATCTCAAACCGATCTCAAACCGATCTCAAACCGATCTCAAACCGATCTCAAACAGATCTAAAACCGATCTCAAACCGATCTCAAACCGATCTCAAACCGATCTTAAACCGATCTCAAACCGATCTCAAACCGATCTCAAACCGATCTCAAACCGATCTCAAACCGATCTAAACCCGATCTCAAACCGATTTCAAACCGATTTCAAACCGATCTCAAACCGATTTCATGCCGATCTCAAACCTATCTCAAACCGATATCAAACCAATCTCAAACCGATCTCAACCCGATCTCAAACCGATCTCAAACCGATCTCAAACCGATTTCAAACCGATCTCAAACCGATATCAAACCGATCTCAAACCGATCTCAAACCGATTTCAAACCGATCTCAAACCGATTTCAAACCGATTTCAAACCGATCTCAAACCGATTTCAAACCGATCTCAAACCTACCTCAAACCGATCTCAAACCAATCTTAAACCGATCTCAAACCGATCTCAAACCGATCTCAAACCGATCTCAAACCGATCTCTAAACCGATTTCAAAACGATCTCAAACCGATCTCAAACCGATTTCAAACCGATATCAAACCGATCTCAAACCGATCTCAAACCGATCTCAAACCGATTTCAAACCGATTTCAAACCGATCTCAAACCGATCTCAAACAGATCTCAAACCGATCTCAAACCGATCTAAATCCGATCTCAAACCGATTTCAAACCGATTTCAAAACGATCTCAAACCGATTTCAAACCGATCTCTAACCTATCTCAAACCGATCTCAAACCAATCTCAAACCGATCTCAAACCGATCTCAAACCGATCTCAAACCGATCTCAAACCAATTTCAAACCGATCTCAAACCGATCTCAAACCGATCTCAAACCGATCTCAAACCGATCTCAAACCGAACTCAAACCGATCTCAAACCGATCTCAAACCGATCTCAAACCGATCTCAAACCGATTTAAAACCGATCTCAAACCGATCTCAAACCGATCTCAAACCGATCTAAAACCGATTTCAAACCGATCTCAAAGCGATATCAAATCGATCTCAAACCGATCTCACACTGATCTCAAACCGATTTCAAACCGATCTCAAACCGATCTCAAACCGATTTCAAACCGATCTCAAACCGATCTCAAACCGATTTCAAACCGATCTCAAACCGATCTCAAACCGATCTCAAACCGATTTCAAACCGATTTCAAACCGATCTCAAACCGATTTCAAACCGATCTCAAACCGATTTCAAACCAATCTCAAACCGATCTCAAACCGATCTCAAACCGATGTCAAACCGATGTCAAACCGATTTCAAACCGATCTCAAACCGATCTCAAACCGATCTCAAACCGATCTCAAACCGATTTCAAACCGATCTCAAACCGATCTCAAACCGATCTCAAACCGATCTCAAACCGATCTCAAACCGATCTCAAACCGACCTCAAACCGATTTCAAACCGATCTCAAACCGATTTCAAACCGATCTTAAACCGATCTCAAACCGATCTCAAACCGATCTCAAACCGATCTCAAACCGATCTCAAACCGATCTAAAACCGATCTCAAACCGATCTCAAACCGATATCAAACCGATTTCAAACCGATCTCAAACCGATTTTAAACCGATCTCAAACCGATCTCAAACCGATCTCAAACCGATCTCAAACCGATCTCAAACCGATCTCAAACCAATTTCAAACCGATCTCAAACCGATCTCAAACCGATCTCAAACCGATCTCAAACCGATTTCAAACAGATCTCAAACCGATCTCAAACCGATCTCAAACCGATCTCAAACCGATCTCAAACCGATCTCAAACCGATCTCAAACCGATTTCAAACCGATCTCAAACCGATTTCAAACCGATCTCAAACCGATCTCAAACCGATTTCAAACCGATCTCAAACCGATCTCAAACCGATCTCAAACCGATCTCAAACCGATCTCAAACAGATCTAAAACCGATCTCAAACCGATCTCAAACCGATCTCAAACCGATCTTAAACCGATCTCAAACCGATCTCAAACCGATCTCAAACCGATCTCAAACCGATCTCAAACCGATCTAAACCCGATCTCAAACCGATTTCAAACCGATTTCAAACCGATCTCAAACCGATTTCATGCCGATCTCAAACCTATCTCAAACCGATATCAAACCAATCTCAAACCGATCTCAACCCGATCTCAAACCGATCTCAAACCGATCTCAAACCGATTTCAAACCGATCTCAAACCGATATCAAACCGATCTCAAACCGATCTCAAACCGATTTCAAACCGATCTCAAACCGATTTCAAACCGATCTCAAACCGATCTCAAACCGATCTCAAACCGATCTCAAACCGATCTCAAACCGATCTCAAACCGATCTCAAACCGATCTCAAACCGATTTCAAACCGATCTCAAACCGATCTCAAACCGATTTCAAACCGATCTCAAACCGATCTCAAACCGATCTCAAACCGATCTCAAACCGATCTCAAACCGATCTCAAACCGATTTCAAACCGATCTCAAACCGATCTCAAACCGATCTCAAACCGATTTCAAACCGATCTCAAACCGATCTCAAACCGATCTCAAACCGATCTCAAACCGATCTCAAACCGATCTCAAACCGATTTCAAACCGATTTCAAACCGATCTCAAACCGATTTCAAACCAATCTCAAACCGATCTCAAACCGATTTCAAACCGATCTCAAACCGATCTCAAACCGATTTCAAACCAATCTCAAACCGATCTCAAACCGATCTCAAACCGATGTCAAACCGATGTCAAACCGATTTCAAACCGATCTCAAACCGATCTCAAACCGATTTCAAACCGATCTCAAACCAATTTCGAACAGATTACAAACCGATCTCAAACCGATTTCAAACCGATCTCAAACCGATCTCAAACCGATCTCAAACCGATCTCAAACCGATCTCAAACCGATCTCAAACCGATCTCAAACCGATTTCAAACCGATCTCAAACCGATCTCAAACCGATCTCAAACCGATCTCAAACCGATATCAAACCGATCTCAAACCGATCTCAAACCGATCTCAAACCGATCTCAAACCGATCTCAAACCGATCTCAAACCGATCTCAAACCGATCTCAAACCGATCTCAAACCGATCTCAAACCGATCTCAAACCGATTTCAAACCGATCTCAAACCGATTACAAACCGATCTCAAACCGATCTCAAACCGATCTCAAACCGATCTCAAACCGATCTCAAACCGATCTCAAACCGATCTCAAACCGATATCAAACCGATTTCAAACCGATCTCAAACCGATTTCAAACCGATCTCAAACCGATCTCAAACCGATCTCAAACCGATATCAAACCGATCTCAAACCGATCTCAAACCAATTTCAAACCGATCTCAAACCGATCTCAAACCGATCTCAAACCGATCTCAAACCGATCTCAAACCGATTTCAAACAGATCTCAAACCGATCTCAAACCGTTCTCAAACCGATCTCAAACCGATCTCAAACCGATCTCAAACCGATCTCAAACCGATCTCAAACCGATCTCAAACCGATCTCAAACCGATCTCAAACCGATCTCAAACCGAACTAAAACCGATCTCAAACCGATCTCAAACCGATCTCAAACCGATCTCAAACCGATCTCAAACCGATCTCAAACCGATCTCAAACCGATCTCAAACCGATCTAAACCCGATCTCAAACCGATTTCAAACCGATCTCAAACCGATTTCAAACCGATCTCAAACCGATCTCAAACCGATCTCAAACCGATTTCAAACCGATCTCAAACCGATTTCAAACCGATCTCAAACCGATCTCAAACCGATCTCAAACCGATCTCAAACCGATCTCAAACCGATCTCAAACCGATCTCAAACCGATCTCAAACCGATCTCAAACCGATCTCAAACCGATTTCAAACCGATCTCAAACCGATCTCAAACCGATCTCAAACCGATCTCAAACCGATCTCAAACCGATCTCAAACCGATATCAAACCGATCTCAAACCGATCTCAAACCGATCTCAAACCGATCTCAAACCGATCTCAAACCGATCTCAAACCGATCTCAAACCGATCTCAAACCGATCTCAAACCGATCTCAAACCGATTTCAAACCGATCTCAAACCGATTACAAACCGATCTCAAACCGATCTCAAACCGATCTCAAACCGATCTCAAACCGATCTCAAACCGATCTCAAACCGATCTCAAACCGATATCAAACCGATTTCAAACCGATCTCAAACCGATTTCAAACCGATCTCAAACCGATCTCAAACCGATCTCAAACCGATATCAAACCGATCTCAAACCGATCTCAAACCAATTTCAAACCGATCTCAAACCGATCTCAAACCGATCTCAAACCGATCTCAAACCGATCTCAAACCGATTTCAAATCGATCTCAAACCGATTTCAGACCGATCTCAAACCGATCTCAAACCGATCTCAAACCGATTTCAAACCGATCTCAAACCGATCTCAAACCGATCTCAAACCGATCTCAAACCGAACTAAAACCGATCTCAAACCGATCTCAAACCGATCTCAAACCGATCTCAAACCGATCTCAAACCGATCTCAAACCGATCTCAAACCGATCTCAAACCGATCTAAACCCGATCTCAAACCGATTTCAAACCGATCTCAAACCGATTTCAAACCGATCTCAAACCTATCTCAAACCGATATCAAACCAATCTCAAACCGATCTCAAACCGATCTCAAACCGATCTCAAACCGATCTCAAACCGATTTCAAACCGATCTCAAACCGATCTCAAACCGATCTCAAACCGATCTCAAACCGATTTCAAACCGATCTCAAAACGATTTCAAACCGATCTCAAACCGATCTCAAACCGATCTCAAACCGATCTCAAACCGATCTCAAACCGATTTCAAACCGATCTCAAACCGATCTCAAACCGATTTCAAACCGATCTCAAACCGATCTCAAACCGATCTCAAACCGATTTCAAACCGATCTCAAACCGATCTCAAACCGATCTCAAACCGATTTCAAACCGATTTCAAACCGATCTCAAACCGATTTCAAACCGATCTCAATCCGATCTCAAACCGATTTCAAACCGATTTCAAACCGATCTCAAACCGATTACAAACCGATCTCAAACCGATTGAGATCAAACGGTTTGAAATCGGTTTGAAATCGGTTTGACATCGGTTTGACATCGGTTTGAGATCGGTTTGAGATCGGTTTGAAATCGGTTTGAGATCGGTTTGAAATCGGTTTGAGATCGGTTTGAAATCGGTTTGAAATCGGTTAGAGATGGATTTGAGATCGGTTTGAGATCGGTTTGAAATCGGTTTGAGATCGGTTTGAGATCGGTTTGAGATCGGTTTGAAATCGGTTTGAGATCGGTTTGAAATCGGTTTGGGATCGGTTTGAGATCGGTTTGAGATCGGTTTGAGATCGGTTTGAGATCGGTTTGAGATCGGTTTGGGATCGGTTTGAGATCGGTTTGAGATCGCTTTGAGATCGGTTTGAGATCGGTTTGAGATCGGTTTGAAATCGGTTTGAGATCGGTTTGAAATCGGTTTTAGATCAGTTTGAAATCGGTTTGAGATAGGTTTGAGATCGGTTTGAAATCGGTTTGAATTCGGTTTGAGATCGGTTTGAAATCGGTTTGACATCGGTTTGACATCGGTTTGAGATCGGTTTGAGATCGGTTTGAGATTGGTTTGAAATCGGTTTGAGATCGGTTTGAAATCGGTTTGAGATCGGTTTGAAATCGGTTTGAAATCGGTTTGAGATCGGTTTGAGATCGGTTTGAGATCGGTTTGAGATCGGTTTGAAATCGGTTTGAGATCGGTTTGAGATCGGTTTGAAATCGGTTTGAGATCGGTTTGAGATCGGTTTGAGATCGGTTTGAGATCGGTTTGAGATCGGTTTGAAATCGGTTTGAGATCGGTTTGAGATCGGTTTGAGATCGGTTTGAAAGCGGTTTGAAAGCGGTTTGAAATCGGTTTGAGATCGGTTTGAGATCGGCTTGAGATCGGTTTGAGATTGGCTTGAGATCGGTTTGAGATCGGTTTGAAATCGGTTTGAGATCGGTTTGAAATCGGTTTGAGATCGGTTTGAAATCGGTTTGAGAACGGTTTGAGATCGGTTTGAAATCGGTTTGAGATCGGTTTGAGATCGGTTTGAGATCGGTTTGAGATCGGTTTGAGATCGGTCTGAGACCGGTTTGAAATCGGTTTGAGATCAGTTTGAGATCGGTTTGAGATCGGTTTGAGATCGGTTTGAGATTGGTTTGAAATCGGTTTGAGATCGGTTTGAGATCGGTTTGAGATCGGTTTGAGATCGGTTTGAAATTGGTTTGAGATCGGTTTGAGATCGGTTTGAGATCGGTTTGAGATCGGTTTGAGATTGGTTTGAGATCGGTTTGAGTTAGGTTTGAGATCGGTTTGAGATCGGTTTGAGATCGGTTTGAAATCGGTTTGAAATCGGTTTGAGATCGGTTTGAGATCGGTTTGAGATCGGTTTGAGATCGGTTTGAGATCGGTTTGAGATCGGTTTGAAATTGGTTTGAGATCGGTTTGAGATCGGTTTGAGATCGGTTTGAGATCGGTTTGAAATCGGTTTGAGATCGGTTTGAGATCGGTTTGAGATCGGTTTGAGATCGGCTTGAGATCGGTTTGAGATTGGTTTGAAATCGGTTTGAGATCGGTTTGAGATCGGTTTGAGATCGGTTTGAGATCGGTTTGAGATCGGTTTGAGATCGGTTTGAGATCGGTTTGAGATCGGTTTGAAATCGGTTTGAGATCGGTTTGAGATCGGTTTGAGATCGGTTTGAGATCGGTTTGAAATCGGTTTGAGATCGGTTTGAGATCGGTTTGAGATCGGTTTGAGATCGGTTTGAGATCGGTTTGAGATCGGTTTGAGATCGGTTTGAGATCGGTTTGAAATTGGTTTGAGATCGGTTTGAGATCGGTTTGAGATCGGTTTGAGATTGGTTTGAGATCGGTTTGAGATAGGTTTGAGATCGGTTTGAAATCGGTTTGAGATCGGTTTGAAATCGGTTTGAAATCGGTTTGAGATCGGTTTTAGATCGCTTTGAGATCGGTTTGAGATCTGTTTGAGATCGGTTTGAGATCGGTTTGAAATCGGTTTGAGATCGGTTTGAGATCGGTTTGTGATCGGTTTGAGATCGGTTTGAGATCGGTTTGAGATCGTTTTGACATCGGTTTGAGATCGGTTTGAGATCGTTTTGAAATCGGTTGGGGATCGGTTTGAGATCGGTTTGAAATCGGTTTGAAATCGGTTTGAAATCGGTTTGAAATCGGTTTGAGATCGGTTTGATATCGGTTTGAGATCGGTTTGAAATCGGTTTTAGATCGGTTTGAGATCGGTTTGAGATCGGTTTGAGATCGGTTTGAGATCGGTTTGAGATCGGTTTGAGATCGGTTTGAAATCGGTTTGAAATCGGTTTGAGATCGGTTTGAAATCGGTTTGAGATCGGTTTGAGATCGGTTTGAGATCGGTTTGAGATCGGTTTGAGATCGGTTTGAGATCGGTTTGAGATCGGTTTGAGATCGGTTTGAGATCTGTTTGAAATCGGTTTGAGATCGCTTTGAAATCGGTTTTAAATCGGTTTGATATCGGTTTGGGATCGGTTTGAGATCGGTTTGAGATCGGTTTGAGATCGGTTTGAAATCGGTTTGAGATCGGTTTGAGATCGGTTTGAAATCGGTTTGAGATCGGTTTGAGATCGGTTTGAGATCGGTTTGAGATCGGTTTGAGATCGGTTTGAGCTCGGTTTGAGATCGGTTTGAAATCGGTTTGAGATCGGTTTGAGATTAGTTTGCGATCGGTTTGAGATCGGTTTGAAATCGGTTTGAGATCGGTTTGAGATCGGTTTGAGATCGGTTTGAGATCGGTTTGAGAACGGTTTGAGATCGGTTTGAGATCGGTTTGAGATCGGTTTGAGATCGGTTTGAGATCGGTTTGAGATCGGTTTGAGATCGGTTTGAGATTGGTTTGAGATCGGTTTGAAATCGGATTGAAATGGGTTTGAGATCGGTTTGAGATCGGTTTGAAATCGGTTTGATATCGGTTTGATATCGGTTTGAGATCGGTTAGAGATCGGTTTGAGATCGGTTTGAGATTGGTTTGAGATCGGTTTGAGATCGGTTTGAAATCGGTTTGAGATCGGTTTGAGATCGGTTTGAGATCGGTTTGAGATCGGTTTTGGATCGGTTTGAAATCGGTTTGAGATCGGTTTGAGATCGGTTTGAGATCGGTTTGAGATCGGTTTGAGATCGGTTTGAGATCGGTTTGAGATCGGTTTGAGATCGGTTTGAAATCGGTTTGAGATCGGTTTGAGATCGGTTTGAGATCGGTTATTAAATCGAACATCGAACGTCGAACACCGAACATCGAACATCGAACATCAAACATCGAACATCGAGCATCAAGCATCGAACATCGAATATCGAACATCGAACATCAAACATCGAACATCGAACATCAAACATCGAACATCAAATATCGAACATCAAACATCGAACATCGGGCATCGAACATCGAACATCGAACATTAAACATCGAACATCGAACATCGAACATCGACCATCGAACATCGAACATTGAACATCGAACATCGCACATCGAACATCGAACATCAAACATCGAACATCGAACATCGAATATCAAACATCGAACATCGAACTCAAACCGATTTCAAACCGATCTCAAATCGATCTCAAACCGATCTCAAACCGATCTCAAACCGATCTCAAACCGATTTCAAACCGATCTAAAACCGATCTCAAACCGATCTCAAACCGAACTCAAACCGATCTCAAACCGATTTCAACCCGATTTCAAACCGATCTCAAACCGATCTCAAACCGATCTCAAACCGATATCAAACAGATTTCAAACCGATTTCAAACCGATTTCAAACCGATTTCAAACCGATCTCAAACCGATCTCAAACCGATCTCAAACCGATCTCAAACCGATCTCAAACGAATCTCAAACCGATTTCAAACCGATCTTAAAACGATCTCAAACCGATTTCAAACCGATCTCAAACCGATCTCAAACCGATCTCAAACCGATCTCAAACCGATCTCAAACCGATCTCAAACCGATCTCAAACCGATCTCAAACCGATCTCAAACCGATCTCAAACCGATCTCAAACTTATCTCAAACCGATCTCAAACCGATATCAAACCGATTTCAAACCGATTTCAAACCAATCTCAAACCGATCTCAAACCGATCTCAAACCGATTTCAAACCGATCTCAAACCGATCTAACACCGATCTCAAACCGAACTCAAACCGATCTCAAACCGATTTCAACCCGATTTCAAACCGATCTCAAACCGATCTCAAACCGATGTCAAACCGATGTCAAACCGATTTCAAACCGATCTCAAACCGATCTCAAACCGATCTCAAACCGATCTCAAACCGATTTCAAACCGATCTCAAACCGATTTCAAACCGACCTCAAACCGATCTCAAACCGATCTCAAACCGATCCCAAACCGATTTCAAACCGATCTCAAACCGATCTCAAACCGATCTCAAACCGTTTGATCTCAATCCGATTTCAACCCGATCTCATACCGATTTCAAACCGATCTCAAACCGATCTCAAACCGATCTCAAACCGATTTCAAACCGATCTCAAACCGATCTCAAACCGATTTCATACCGATCTCAAACCGATCTCAAACCGATTTCAAACCGATCTCAAACCGATCTCAAACCGATTTCAAACCGATCTCAAACCAATCTCAAACCGATCTCAAACCGATCTCAAACCGATCTCAAACCGATCTCAAACCGATTTCAAACCGATTTCAAACCGATCTCAAACCGATTTTAAACCGATTTCAAACCGATCTCAAACCGATATCAAACCGATTTCAAACCGATTTCAAACCGATCTCAAACCGATCTCAAACCGATCTCAAACCGATTTCAAACCGATCTCAAACCGATCTCAAACCGATCTCAAACCGATCTCAAACCGATTTCAAACCGATCTCAAACCGATTTCAAACCGATTTCAAACCGATCTCAAACCGATTTCAAACCGATCTCAAACCGATCTCAAACCGATCTAAACCCGATCTCAAACCGATTTCAAACCAATTTCAAACCGATCTCAAACCGATTTCAAACCGAATCCAAACCGATCTCAAACCGATTTCAAACCGATTTCAAACCGATCTCAAACCGATCTCAAACCGATCTCAAACCGATCTCAAACCGATTTCAAACTGATCTCAAACCGATCTCAAACCGATCTCAAACCGATTTCAAACCGATCTCAAACCGATCTCAAACCGATCTCAAACCGATCTCAAACCGATCTCAAACCGATTTCAAACCGATTTCAAACCGATCTCAAACCGATCTCAAGCCGATCTCAAACCGATCTCAAACCGATCTCAAACCGATCTCAAACCGATCTCAAACCGATCTCAAACCGATCTCAAACCGATCTCAAACCGATCTCAAACCGATCTCAAACCGATCTCAAACCGATCTCAAACCGATCTCAAACCGATCTAAAACCGATCTCAAACCGATTTCAAACCGATCTCAAACCGATTTCAAACCGATCTCAAACCGATCTCAAACCGATCTCAAACCGTTCCCAAACCGATTTCAAACCGATCTCAAACCGATCTCAAACAGTTTGATCTCAATCCGATTTCAAACCGATCTCAAACCGATTTCAAACCGATCTCAAACTGATCTCAAACCGATCTCAAACCGATCTGAAACCGATCTCAAACCGATCTCAAACCGATTTCAAACCGATCTCAAACCGATCTCAAACCGATTTCATACCGATCTCAAACCGATCTCAAACCGATTTCAAACCTATCTCAAACCGATCTCAAACCGATTTCAAACCGATCTCAAACCAATCTCAAACCGATCTCAAACCGATCTCAAACCGATCTCAAACCGATTTCAAACCGATTTCAAACCGATCTCAAACCGATTTCAAACCGATTTCAAACCGATTTCAAACCGATCTCAAACCGATCTCAAACCGATCTCAAACCGATTTAAAACCGATCTCAAACCGATCTTGAACCGATCTCAAACCGATTTCAAACCGATCTCAAACCGATTTCAAACCGATTTCAAACCGATCTCAAACCGATTTCAAACCGATCTCAAACCGATCTCAAACCGATCTCAAACCGATCTAAACCCGATCTCAAACCGATTTCAAACCAATTTCAAACCGATCTCAAACCGATTTCAAACCGATCTCAAACCGATCTCAAACCGATTTCAAACCGATTTCAAACCGATCTCAAACCGATCTCAAACCGATCTCAAACCGATTTCAAACTGATCTCAAACCGATCTCAAACCGATCTCAAACCGATTTCAAACCGATCTGAAACCGATCTCAAACCGATCTCAAACCGATTTCAAACCGATCTCAAACCGATTTCAAACCGATCTGAAACCAATCTCAAACCGATCTCAAACCGATCCCAAACCGATTTCAAACCGATCTCAAACCGATCTCAAACCGATCTCAAACCGTTTGATCTCAATCCGATTTCAAACCGATCTCAAACCGATTTCAAACCGATCTCAAACTGATCTCAAACCGATCTCAAACCGATCTCAAACCGTTTGATCTCAATCCGATTTCAACCCGATCTCAAACCGATTTCAAACCGATCTCAAACCGATCTCAAACCGATCTCAAACCGATTTCAAACCGATCTCAAACCGATCTCAAACCGATTTCATACCGATCTCAGACCGATCTCAAACCGATTTCAAACCGATCTCAAACCGATCTCAAACCGATTTCAAACCGATCTCAAACCAATCTCAAACCGATCTCAAACCGATCTCAAACCGATCTCAAACCGATCTCAAACCGATTTCAAACCGATTTCAAACCGATCTCAAACCGATTTTAAACCGATTTCAAACCGATCTCAAACCGATATCAAACCGATTTCAAACCGATTTCAAACCAATCTCAAACCGATCTCAAACCGATCTCAAACCGATTTCAAACCGATCTCAAACCGATCTCAAACCGATCTCAAACCGATCTCAAACCGATTTCAAACCGATCTCAAACCGATTTCAAACCGATTTCAAACCGATCTCAAACCGATTTCAAACCGATCTCAAACCGATCTCAAACCGATCTAAACCCGATCTCAAACCGATTTCAAACCAATTTCAAACCGATCTCAAACCGATTTCAAACCGAATCCAAACCGATCTCAAACCGATTTCAAACCGATTTCAAACCGATCTCAAACCGATCTCAAACCGATCTCAAACCGATCTCAAACCGATTTCAAACTGATCTCAAACCGATCTCAAACCGATCTCAAACCGATTTCAAACCGATCTCAAACCGATCTCAAACCGATCTCAAACCGATCTCAAACCGATCTCAAACCGATTTCAAACCGATTTCAAACCGATCTCAAACCGATCTCAAGCCGATCTCAAACCGATCTCAAACCGATCTCAAACCGATCTCAAACCGATCTCAAACCGATCTCAAACCGATCTCAAACCGATCTCTAACCGATCTCAAACCGATCTCAAACCGATCTCAAACCGATCTCAAACCGATCTCAAACCGATCTAAAACCGATCTCAAACCGATTTCAAACCGATCTCAAACCGATTTCAAACCGATCTCAAACCGATCTCAAACCGATCTCAAACCGTTCCCAAACCGATTTCAAACCGATCTCAAACCGATCTCAAACCGTTTGATCTCAATCCGATTTCAAACCGATCTCAAACCGATTTCAAACCGATCTCAAACTGATCTCAAACCGATCTCAAACCGATCTGAAACCGATCTCAAACCGATCTCAAACCGATTTCAAACCGATCTCAAACCGATCTCAAACCGATTTCATACCGATCTCAAACCGATCTCAAACCGATTTCAAACCTATCTCAAACCGATCTCAAACCGATTTCAAACCGATCTCAAACCAATCTCAAACCGATCTCAAACCGATCTCAAACCGATCTCAAACCGATTTCAAACCGATTTCAAACCGATCTCAAACCGATTTCAAACCGATTTCAAACCGATTTCAAACCGATCTCAAACCGATCTCAAACCGATCTCAAACCGATTTAAAACCGATCTCAAACCGATCTTGAACCGATCTCAAACCGATTTCAAACCGATCTCAAACCGATTTCAAACCGATTTCAAACCGATCTCAAACCGATTTCAAACCGATCTCAAACCGATCTCAAACCGATCTCAAACCGATCTAAACCCGATCTCAAACCGATTTCAAACCAATTTCAAACCGATCTCAAACCGATTTCAAACCGATCTCAAACCGATCTCAAACCGATTTCAAACCGATTTCAAACCGATCTCAAACCGATCTCAAACCGATCTCAAACCGATTTCAAACTGATCTCAAACCGATCTCAAACCGATCTCAAACCGATTTCAAACCGATCTGAAACCGATCTCAAACCGATCTCAAACCGATCTCAAACCGATATCAAACCGATTTCAAACCGATTTCAAACCGATTTCAAACCGATCTCAAACCGATTTCAAACAGATCTCAAACCGATCTCAAACCGATCTCAAACCGATCTCAAACCGATCTCAAACCGATCTAAAACCGATCTCAAACCGATCTCAAACCGATCTCAAACCGATCTCAAACCGATTTCAAACCGATCTCAAACCGATCTCAAACCGATTTCAAACCGATCTCAAACCGATCTCAAACCGATTTCAAACCGATCTCAAACCGATTTCAAACCGATCTCAAACCGATCTCAAACCGATCTCAAACCGATCTCAAACCGATCTCAAACCGATCTCAAACCGATATCAAACCGATATCAAAACGATTTCAAACCGATTTCAAACCGATCTCAAACCGATCTCAAACCGATCCCCAACCGATTTCAAAACGATCTCAAACCGATCTCAAACCGATGTCAATTCGATCTCAAACCGATCTCGAACCGATTTCAAACCGATCTCAAACCGATCTCAAACCGATCTCAAACCGATCTCAAACCGATTTCAAACCGATCTCAAACCGATCTCAAACCGATCTCAAACCGATCTCAAACCGATCTCAAACCGATCTCAAACCGATCTCAAACCGATCTCAAACCGATCTCAAACCGATCTCAAACCGATTTCAAACCGATCTCAAACCGATTTCAAACCGATCTCAAACCGATCTCAAACCGATCTCAAACCGATCTCAAACCAATTTCAAACCGATCTCAAACCGATCTCAAACCGATCTCAAACCGATTTCAAACCGATCTCAAACCGATTTCAAACCGTATTCAAACCGATCTCAAACCGATTTCAAACCGATCTCAAACCGATCTCAAACCGATCTCAAACTAATCTCAAACCGATCTCAAACCGATCTCAAACCAATTTCAAACCGATCTCAAACCGATCTCAAACCGATCTCAAACCGATCTCAAACCGATCTCAAACCGATTTCAAACCGATCTCAAACCGATCTCAAACCGATCTCAAGCTAATCTCAAATCGATTTCAAACCGATCTCAAACCGATCTCAAACCGATCTCAAACCGATTTCAAACCGATCTCAAACCGATCTCAAACCGATCTCAAACCGATCTCAAACCGATTTCAAACCGATCTCAAACCGATCTCAAACCGATCTCAAACCGATTTCAAACCGATCTCAAACCGATCTCAAGCCAATCTCAAACCGATCTCAAACCGATCTCAAACCGATCTAAAACCGATTTCAAACCGATCTCAAACCGATCTCAAGCCGATCTCAAACCGATCTCAAACCGATTTCAAACCGATCTCAAACCGATCTCAAACCGATCTCAAACCGATCTCAAACCGATTTCAAACCGATCTCAAACCGATCTCAAACCGATTTCAAACCGATCTCAAACCGATCTCAAACCGATCTCAAACTGATTTCAAACCGATCTCAAACCGATCTCAAACCGATCTCAAACCGATTTCAAACCGATTTCAAACCAATCTCAAACCGATCTCAAACCGATCTCAAACCGATCTCAAACCGATCTCAAACCGATTTCAAACCGATCTCAAACCGATCTCAAACCGATCTCAAACCGATCTCAAACCGATCTCAAACCGATGTCAAACCGATCTCAAACCGATCTCAAACCGATCTCAAACCGATCTCAAACCGATCTCAAACCGATCTCAAACCGATCTCAAACCGATCTCAAACCGATCTCAAACCGATTTCAAACCGATCTCAAACCGATCTCAAGCCGATCTCAAACCGATCTCAAACCGATCTCAAACCGATCTCAAACCGATTTCAAACCGATCTCAAACCGATCTCAAACCGATCTCAAACCGATTTCAAACCGATCTCAAACCGATCTCAAACCGATTTCAAACCGATCTCAAACCGATCTCAAACCGATCTCAAACCGATTTGAGTTTGAGATCGGTTTGAGATCGGTTTGAGATCGGTTTGAGATCGGTTTGAAATCGGTTTAAGATCTGTTTGAGATCGGTTTGAGATCGGTTTGAAATCGGTTTGAGATCGGTTTGAGATCGGTTTGAGATCGGTTTGAGATCGGTTTGAGAACGGTTTGAGATCGGTTTGAAATCGGTTTGAGATCGGTTTGAAATCGGTTTGAGATCGGTTTGAGATAGGTTTGAGATCGGTTTGAGATCGGTTTGAAATTGGTTTGAGATCGGTTTGAGATCGGTTTGAGATCGGTTTGAGATCGGTTTGAGATCGGTTTGAGATTGGTTTGAGATCGGTTTGAGATAGGTTTGAGATCGGTTTGAAATCGGTTTGAGATCGGTTTGAAATCGGTTTGAGATCGGTTTGAGATCGGTTTGAGATCGGTTTGAGATCGGTTTGAGATCGGTTTGAAATCGGTTTGAGATCGGTTTGAGATCGGTTTGAGATTGGTTTGAGATCGGTTTGAGAACGGTTTGAGATCGGTTTGAAATCGGTTTGAGATCGGTTTGAGATCGGTTTAAAATCGGTTTGAGATCGGTTTGAGATCGGTTTTAGATCGGTTTGAGATCGGTTTGAAATTGGTTTGAGATCGGTTTGAGATCGGTTTGAGATCGGTTTGAGATCGGTTTGAGATTGGTTTGAGATCGGTTTGAGATAGGTTTGAGATCGGTTTGAGATCGGTTTGAAATCGTTTTGAGATCGGTTTGAAATCGGTTTGAGATCGGTTTGAGATCGGTTTGAAATTGGTTTGAGATCGGTTTGAGATCGGTTTGAGATCGGTTTGAGATTGGTTTGAGATCGGTTTGAGATAGGTTTGAGATCGGTTTGAAATCGGTTTGAGATCGGTTTGAAATCGGTTTGAAATCGGTTTGAGATCGGTTTGAAATCGGTTTGAGATCGGTTTGAGATCGGTTTGAGATCGGTTTGAAATTGGTTTGAGATCGGTTTGAGATCGGTTTGAGATCGGTTTGAGATCGGTTTGAGATCGGTTTGAAATCGGTTTGAGATCGGTTTGAGATCGGTTTGAGATCGGCTTGAGATCGGTTTGAGATCGGTTTGAAATCGGTTTGAGATCGGTTTGAGATCGGTTTGAGATCGGTTTGAGATCGGTTTGAGATCGGTTTGAGATCGGTTTGAGATCGGTTTGAAATCGGTTTGAGATCGGTTTGAGATCGGTTTGAGATCGGTTTGAGATCGGTTTTAAATCGGTTTGAGATCGGTTTGAGATCGGTTTGAGATCGGTTTGAGATCGGTTTGAAATTGGTTTGAGATCGGTTTGAGATCGGTTTGAGATCGGTTTGAGATCGGTTTGAGATCGGTTTGAGATCGGTTTGAGATTGGTTTGAGATCGGTTTGAGATAAGTTTGAGATCGGTTTGAAATCGGTTTGAGATCGGTTTGAAATCAGTTTGAAATCGGTTTGAGATCGGTTTTAGATCGGTTTGAGATCGTTTTGAAATCGGTTGGGGATCGGTTTGAGATCGGTTTGAGATCGGTTTGAAATCGGTTTGAAATCGGTTTGATATCGGTTTGATATCGGTTTGAGATCGGTTTTAGATCGGTTTGAAATATGTTTGAGATCGGTTTGAGATCGGTTTGAGATCGGTTTGAAATTGGTTTGAAATCGGTTTGAGATCGGTTTGAAATCGGTTTGAGATCGGTTTGAGATCGGTTTGAAATCGGTTTGAGATCGGTTTGAGATCGGTTTGAGATCGGTTTGAGATCGGTTTGAGATCGGTTTGAGATCGGCTTGAGATCTGTTTGAAATCGGTTTGAGATCGGTTTGAAATCGGTTTGAAATCGGTTTGATATCGGTTTGAGATCGGTTTGAGATTGGTTTGAGATCGGTTTCAGATCGGATTGAAATCGGTTTGAGATCGGTTTGAGATCGGTTTGAGATCAGTTTGAAATCGGTTTGAGATCGGTTTGAGATCGGTTTGAGATCAGTTTGAGATCGGTTTGAAATCGGTTTGAAATCGGTTTGAAATCGGTTTGAGATCGGTTTGAGATCGGTTTAGATCGGTTTGAGATCGGTTTGAGATCGGTTTGAGCTCGGTTTGAGATCGGTTTAAAATCGGTTTGAGATCGGTTTGAGATTGGTTTGCGATCGGTTTGAGATCGGTTTGAAATCGGTTTGAGATCGGTTTGAGATCAGTTTGAGATCGGTTTGAGGTCGGTTTGAGATCGGTTTGAGAACGGTTTGAGATCGGTTTGAGATCGGTTTGAGATCGGTTTGAGATCGGTTTGAGATCGGTTTGAGATCGGTTTGAGATCGGTTTGAGATCGGTTTGAGATCGGTTTGAGATCGGCTTGAGATCGGTTTGAAATCGGTTTGAAATCGGTTTGAGATCGGTTTGAGATCGGTTTGAGATCGGTTTGAGATCGGTTTGATATCGGTTTCAGATCGGTTTGAAATCGGTTTGAGATCGGTTTGAGATCGGTTTGAGATCGGTTTGAGATCGGTTTGAGATCGGTTTGAGATCGGTTTGAGATTGGTTTGAGATTGGTTTGAGATCGGTTTGAGATCCGTTTGAGATCGGTTTGAGATCCGTTTGAGATCGGTTTGAGATCGGTTTGAGATCGGTTTGAGATCGGTTATTAAATCGAACATCGAACGTTGAACATCGAACATCAAACATCGAACATCGAACATCGAACATCGAAAAACGAACATCGAACATCGAACATCGAGCATCTAACATCAAACATCGAACATCGAACATTGAACATCGAACATCGAACATCGAACATCGAACATCGAACATCGAACATCGATTATCGAGCATCGAACATCGAACATTGAACATCGAACATTGAACATCGAACATCGAACATCGAACATCGAACATCGAACATCGAACATCGAACATCGAACATCGAACATCAAACATCGAACATCGAACATCGAACATCGAACATCGAACATCAAACATCGAACTCAAACCGATTGAAATCGGTTTGAAAACCGATCTCAAATCGATCTCAAACCGATCTCAAACCGATCTCAAACCGATTTCAAACCGGTTTCAAACCGATCTCAAACCGATCTCAAACCAAACTCAAACCGATCTCAAACCGATTTCAACCCGATTTCAAACCGATCTCAAACCGATCTCAAACAGATTTCAAACCGATCTCAAACCGATATCAAACCGATTTCAAACCGATATCAAACCGATCTCAAACCGATTTCAAACAGATCTCAAACCGATCTCAAACCGATCTCAAACCGATCTCAAACCGATCTCAAACCAATCTCAAACCAATTTCAAACCGATCTCAAACCGATCTCAAACCGATCTCAAACCAATTTCAAACCGATCTCAAACCGATCTCAAACCGATCTCAAACCGATCTCAAACCGATCTCAAACCGATTTCAAACCGATCTCAAACCGATCTCAAACCGATCTCAAACCGATTTCAAACCGATCTCAAACCGATCTCAAACCGATCTCAAACCGATCTCAGATCGATCTCAAACCGATCTCAAACCGATTTCAAACTGATTTCAAACCGATCTCAAACCGATCTCAAACCGATTTCAAACAGATCTCAAACCGATCTCAAACTGATCTCAAACCGATTTCAAACCGATCTCAAACCGATTTCAAACTGATTTCAAACCGATTTCAAACCGATTTCAAACCGATCTGAAACCGATTTCAAACAGATCTCAAACCGATCTCAAACCGATCGCAAACCGATCTCAAACCGATCTCAAACCGATCTCAAACCGATCTCAAACCGATCTCAAACCGATTTCAAACCGATCTCAAACCGATATCAAACCGATTTCAAACCGATCTCAAACCGATTTCAAACCGATTTCAAACCGATCTCAAACCGATCTCAAACCGATCTCAAACCGATCTCAAACCGATCTCAAACCGATCTCAAACCGATCTCAAACATATCTCAAACCGATCTCAAACCGATATCAAACCAATATCAAACCGATTTCAATCCGATTTAAAACCGATCTCAAACCGATCTCAAACCGATCCCCAACCGATTTCAAAACGATCTCAAACCGATCTCAAACCGATGTCAAACCGATCTCAAACCGATCTCAAACCGATCTCAAGCCGATCTCAAACCGATCTCAAACCGATCTCAAACCGATCTCAAACCGATTTCAAACCGATCTCAAACCGATCTCAAACCAATCTCAAACCGATCTCAAACCGATCTAAAACCGATCTCACACCGATTTCAAACCGATTTCAAACCGATCTCAAACCGATTTCAAACCGATCTCAAACCTATCTCAAACCGATCTCAAACCAATCTCAAACCGATATCAAACCGATCTCAAACCGATCTCAAACCAATTTCAAACCGATCTCAAACCGATCTCAAACCGATCTCAAACCGATCTCAAACCAATCTCAAACCGATTTCAAACCGATCTCAAACCGATCTCAAGCCGATCTCAAACCGATCTCAAACCGATCTCAAACCGATCTCAAACCGATTTCAAACCGATCTCAAACCGATCTCAAACCGATCTCAAACCGATCTCAAACCGATCTCAAACCGATCTCAAACCAATTTCAAACCGATCTCAAACCAATCTCAAACCGATCTCAAACCGATTTCAAACCGATCTCAAACCGATTTCAAACCGATTTCAAACCGATCTCAAACCGAATTCAAACCGATCTCAAACCTACCTCAAACCGATCTCAAACCGATCTCAAACCGATCTCAAAACGATTTCAAACCGATCTCAAACCGATCTCAAACCGATCTCAAACCGATCTCAAACCGATCTCAAACCGATTTCAAACCGATCTCAAACCGATCTCAAACCGATCTCAAACTGATTTCAAACCGATCTCAAACCTACCTCAAACCGATCTCAAACCGATCTCAAACCGATCTCAAAACGATTTCAAACCGATCTCAAACCGATCTCAAACCGATCTCAAACCGATCTCAAACCGATCTCAAACCGATTTCAAACCGATCTCAAACCGATCTCAAACCGATTTCAAACCGATCTTAAACCGATCTCAAACCGATCTCAAACCGATCTCAAACCGATTTCAAACCGATCTCAAACCGATCTCAAACCGATCTCAAACCGATTTCAAACCAATCTCAAACCGTTCTCAAACCGATCTCAAACCGATCTCAAGCCGATCTCAAACCGATCTCAAACCGATTTCAAACCGATCTCAAACCGATCTCAAACCGATCTCGAACCGATCCCAAACCGATTTCAAACCGATATCAAACCGATCTCAAACCGATCTCAAACCGTTTGATCTCAATCGGTTTGAGATCAGTTTGAGATCGGTTTGAGATCGGTTTGATATCGGTTTGAAATCGGTTTGGGATCGGTTCGAGATCGGTTTGAGATCGGTTTGAGATCGGCTTGAGATCGGTTTGAGATCGGTTTGAGAACGGTTTGAGATTGGTTTGAAATCGGTTTGAGATCGGTTTGAGATCGGTTTGAGATCGGTTTGAAATCGGTTTGAGATCGGTTTGAGATCGGTTTGAGATCGGTTTAAGATCGGTTTGAAATCGGTTTGAGATCGGTTTGAGATCGGTTTGAAATCGGTTTGAGATCGGTTTGAGATCGGTTTGAGATCGGTTTGAGATCGGTTTGAGATCGGTTTGAAATCGTTTTGAGATCGGTTTGAGATCGGTTTGAGATCGGTTTGAGGTAGGTTTGAGATCGGTTTGAAATCGGTTTGAGATCGGTTTGAAATCGGTTTGAAATCGGTTTGAGATCGGTTTGAAATCGGTTTGAGATCGGTTTGAGATTGGTTTGAGATCGGTTTGAAATTGGTTTGAGATCGGTTTGAGATCGGTTTGAGATCGGTTTGAGATCGGTTTGAGATCGGTTTGAGATCGGTTTGAAATCGGTTTGAGATCGGTTTGAGATCGGTTTGAGATCGGTTTGAGATCGGCTTGAGATCGGTTTGAGATCGGTTTGAAATCGGTTTGAGATTGGTTTGAGATCGGTTTGAGATCGGTTTGAGATCGGTT
The DNA here is from genome assembly GCA_946251815.1 of Dasysyrphus albostriatus. Lineage (NCBI taxonomy): Eukaryota > Metazoa > Arthropoda > Insecta > Diptera > Syrphidae > Dasysyrphus > Dasysyrphus albostriatus. The sequence continues at coordinate 53,325,666 of OX276336.1, forward strand.
TGAAATTGGTTTGAGATCGGTTTGAGATCGGTTTGATATCGGTTTGAGATTGGTTTGAGATCGGTTTGAGATAGGTTTGAGATCGGTTTGAAATCGGTTTGAGATCGGTTTGAAATCAGTTTGAAATTGGTGTGAGATCGGTTTTAGATCGGTTTGAGATCGGTTTGAGATCGGTTTGAAATCGGTTTGATTTCAAACCGATTTCAAACCGATCTCAAACCAATCTCAAACCGATTTCAAACTGATCTCAAACCGATCTAAAACCGATCTCAAACCGATCTCAAACCGATCTCAAACCGATATCAAACCGATTTCAAACCGATTTCAATCCGATCTCAAACCGATTTCAAACAGATCTCAAACCGATCTCAAACCGATCTCAAACCGATCTCAAACCGATCTCAAACCAATCTCAAACCGATCTCAAACCGATCTCAATCCGATCTCAAACCGATTTCAAACCGATCTCAAACCGATCTCAAACCGATTTCAAACCGATCTCAAACCGATTTCAAACCGATTTCAAACCGATCTCAAACCGATCTCAAACCGATCTCAAACCGATCTCAAACCGATCTCAAACCGATCTCAAACCGATATCAAACCGATATCAAACCGATTTCAAACCGATTTCAAACCGATCTCAAACCGATCTCAAACCGATCCCCAACCGATTTCAAAACGATCTCAAACCGATCTCAAACTGATGTCAAACCGATCTCAAACCGATCTCAAACCGATCTCAAACCGTTCTCAAACCGATCTCAAACCGATCTCAAACCGATTTCAAACCGATCTCAAAAAGATCTCAAACCGCTCTCAAACCGATCTAAAACCGATATCAAACCGATTTCAAACCGATTTCAAACCGATCTCAAACCGATTTCAAACCAATCTCAAACCTATCTCAAACCGATCTCAAACCAATCTCAAACCGATATCAAACCGATCTCAAACCGATCTCAAACCGATCTCAAACCGATCTCAAACCAATTTCAAACCGATCTCAAACCGATCTCAAACCGATCTCAAACCGATCTCAAACCGATTTCAAACCGATCTCAAACCGATCTCAAACCCATCTCAAGCCGATCTCAAACCGATTTCAAACCGATCTCAAACCGATCTCAAACCAATTTCAAACCGATCTCAAACCGATCTCAAACCGATCTCAAACCGATCTCAAACCGCTTTCAAACCGATCTCAAACCGATCTCAAAACGATCTCAAACTGATCTCAAATCGATTTCAAACCGATCTCAAACCGATCTCAAACCGATCTCAAACCGATCTCAAACCGATCTCAAACCGATCTCAAACCGATTTCAAACCGATCTCAAACCGATCTCAAACCGATCTCAAACCGATCTCAAACCGATCTCAAACCGATTTCAAACCGATCTCAAACCGATCTCAAACCGATCTCAAACCGATTTCAAACCGATCTCAAACCGATCTCAAGCCAATCTCAAACCGATCTCAAACCGATCTCAAACCGATCTAAAACCGATTTCAAACCGATCTCAAACCGATCTCAAACCGATCTCAAACCGATCTCAAACCGATTTCAAACCGATCTCAAACCGATCTCAAACCGATCTCAAACCGATCTCAAACCGATCTCAAACCGATTTCAAACCGATCTCAAACCGATCTCAAACCGATTTCAAACCGATCTCAAACCGATCTCAAACCGATCTCAAACCGATTTCAAACCGATCTCAAACCGATCTCAAACCGATCTCAAACCGATTTCAAACCGATATCAAACCAATCTCAAACCGATCTCAAACCGATCTCAAACCGATCTCAAACCGATCTCAAACCGATTTCAAACCGATCTCAAACCGATCTCAAACCGATTTCAAACCGATCTCAAACCGATCTCAAACCGATCTCAAACCGATCTCAAACCGATCTCAAACCGATCTCAAACCGATCTCAAACCGATCTCAAACCGATCTCAAACCGATCTCAAACCGATCTCAAACCGATCTCAAACCGATTTCAAACCGATCTCAAACCGATCTCAAGCCGATCTCAAACCGATCTCAAACCGATCTCAAACCGATTTCAAACCGATCTCAAACCGATCTCAATCCGATTTCAAACCGATTTCAAACCGATCTCAAACCGATCTCAAACCGATCTCAAACCGATTTCAAACCGATCTTAAACCGATCTCAAACCGATATCAAACTGATTTCAAACCGATTTCAAACCGATCTCAAACCGATTTCAAACCGATTTCAAACCGATCTCAAACCGATTTCAAACCGATCTCAAACCTATCTCAAACCGATCTCAAACCGATCTTAAACCGATCTCAAACCGATTTCAACCCGATTTCAAACCGATCTCAAACCGATCTCAAACCGATCTCAAACCGATCTCAAACCGATCTCAAACCGATCTCAAACCGATCTCAAACCGATCTCAAACTGATCTTAACCCGATTGAGATCAAACGGTTTGAGATCGGTTTGAGATCGGTTTGAAATCGGTTTGGGATCGGTTCGAGATCGGTTTGAGATCGGTTTGAGATCGGTTTGAAATCGGTTTGAGATCGGTTTGAAATCGGTTTGAGATCGGTTTCAGATCGGTTTGAGATCGGTTGGAAATCGGTTTGAGATCGGTTTGAGATCGGTTTGAAATCGGTTTGACATTGGTTTGACATCGGTTTGAGATCGGTTTGAGATCGTTTTGAGATAGGTTTGAGATCGGTTTGAGAACGGTTTGAGATCGGTATGAGATCGGTTTGAGATCGGTTTGAGATGGGTTTGAGATCGGTTTGAGATCGGTTTGAGATCGGTTTGAGATCGGTTTGAGATCGGTTTGAGATCGGTTTGAGATCGGTTTGAAATCGGTTTGAGATCGGTTTGAGATCGGTTTGAGATCGCTTTGAAATCGGTTTGACATCAGTTTGAGATCGGTTTGAGATCGGTTTGAGATCGGTTTGAGATTGGTTTGAAATCGGTTTGAGATCGGTTTGAAATCGGTTTGAGATCGGTTTGAGATCGGTTTGAGATCGGTTTGAGATCGGTTTGAGATCGGTTTGAGATCGGTTTGAGATCGGTTTGAGATCGGTTTGAAATCGGTTTAAGATCTGTTTGAGATCGGTTTGAGATCGGTTTGAAATCGGTTTGAGATCGGTCTGAGATCGGTTTGAGATCGGTTTGAGATCGGTTTGAGATCGGTTTGAGAACGGTTTGAGATCGGTTTGAAATCGGTTTGAGATCGGTTTGAAATAGGTTTGAGATCGGTTTGAGATCGGTTTGAGATCGGTTTGAAATTGGTATGAGATCGGTTTGAGATCGGTTTGAGATCGGTTTGAGATCGGTTTGAGATCGGTTTGAGATCGGTTTGAGATTGGTTTGAGATCGGTTTGAGATAGGTTTGAGATCGGTTTGAAATCGGTTTGAGATCGGTTTGAAATCGGTTTGAGATCGGTTTGAGATCGGTTTGAGATCGGTTTGAGATCGGTTTGAGATCGGTTTGAGATCGGTTTGAGATTGGTTTGAGATCGGTTTGAGATAGGTTTGAGATCGGTTTGAGATCGGTTTGAAATCGTTTTGAGATCGGTTTGAGATCGGTTTGAGATCGGTTTGAGATCGGTTTGAAATTAGTTTGAGATCGGTTTGATATCGGTTTGAGATCGGTTTGAGATTGGTTTGAGATCGGTTTGAGATAGGTTTGAGATCGGTTTGAAATCGGTTTGAGATCGGTTTGAAATCGGTTTGAAATCGGTTTGAGATCGGTTTGAAATCGGTTTGAGATCGGTTTGAGATCGGTTTGAAATTGGTTTGAGATCGGTTTGAGATCGGTTTGAGATCGGTTTGAGATCGGTTTGAGATCGGTTTGAGATCGGTTTCAAATCGGTTTGAGATCGGTTTGAGATCGGTTTGAGATCGGTTTGAGATCGGCTTGAGATCGGTTTGAGATCGGTTTGAAATCGGTTTTAGATCGGTTTGAGATCGGTTTGAGATCGGTTTGAGATCGGTTTGAGATCGGTTTGAGATCGGTTTGAAATCGGTTTGAGATCGGTTTGAGATCGGTTTGAGATCGGTTTGAAATCGGTTTGAGATCGGTTTGAGATTGGTTTGAGATCGGTTTGAGATCGGTTTGAAATTGGTTTGAGATCGGTTTGAGATCGGTTTGAGATCGGTTTGAGATCGGTTTGAGATCGGTTTGAGATTGGTTTGAGATCGGTTTGAGATAGGTTTGAGATCGGTTTGAAATCGGTTTGAGATTGGTTTGAAATCGGTTTGAAATCGGTTTGAGATCGGTTTGATATCGGTTTGAGATCGGTTTGAGATCGGTTTGAGATCGGTTTCAGATCGGTTTGAAATCGGTTTGAGATCGGTTTGAGATCGGTTCGAGATCAGTTTGAAATCGGTTTGAGATCGGTTTGAGATCGGTTTGAGATCAGTTTGAGATCGGTTTGAAATCGGTTTGAAATCGGTTTGAGATCGGTTTGAGATCGGTTTGAGATCGGTTTGAGATCGGCTTGAGATCGGTTTGAGATCGGTTTGAGATCGGTTTGAGCTCGGTTTGAGATCGGTTTGAAATCGGTTTGAGATCGGTTTGAGATTGGTTTGCGATCGGTTTGAGATCGGTTTGAAATCGGTTTGAGATCGGTTTGAGATCGGTTTGAGATCGGTTTGAGATCGGTTTGAGATCGGTTTGAGAACGGTTTGAGATCGGTTTGAGATCGGTTTGAGATCGGTTTGAGATCGGTTTGAGATCGGTTTGAGATCGGTTTGAGATCGGTTCGAAATCGGTTTGAGATCGGTTTGAGATCGGTTTGAGATCGGTTTGAGATCGGTTTGAGATCGGTTTGAGATCGGTTTGAAATCGGTTTGAGATCGGTTTGAGATCGGTTTGAGATCGGTTTGAGATCGGCTTGAGATCGGTTTGAGATCGGTTTGAAATCGGTTTGAGATCGGTTTGAGATCGGTTTGAGATCGGTTTGAGATCGGTTTGAGATCGGTTTGAGATCGGTTTGAAATCGGTTTGAGATCGGTTTGAGATCGGTTTGAGATCGGTTTGAGATCGGTTTGAGAACGGTTTGAGATCGGTTTGAAATCGGTTTGAGATCGGTTTGAGATTGGTTTGAGATCGGTTTGAGATAGGTTTGAGATCGGTTTGAGATCGGTTTGAAATCGTTTTGAGATCGGTTTGAGATCGGTTTGAGATCGGTTTGAGATCGGTTTGAAATTAGTTTGAGATCGGTTTGATATCGGTTTGAGATCGGTTTGAGATTGGTTTGAGATCGGTTTGAGATCGGTTTGAAATCGGTTTGAGATCGGTTTGAGATCGGTTTGAGATCGGTTTGAAATTGGTTTGAGATCGGTTTGAGATCGGTTTGAGATCGGTTTGAGATCGGTTTGAGATCGGTTTGAAATCGGTTTGAGATCGGTTTGAGATCGGGTTGAGATCGGTTTGAGATCGGTTTGAGATCGGCTTGAGATCGGTTTGAGATCGGTTTGAAATCGGTTTGAGATCGGTTTGAGATCGGTTTGAGATCGGTTTGAGATCGGTTTGAGATCGGTTTGAGATCGGTTTGAAATCGGTTTGAGATCGGTTTGAGATCGGTTTGAAATTGGTATGAGATCGGTTTGAGATCGGTTTGAGATCGGTTTGAGATCGGTTTGAGATCGGTTTGAGATCGGTTTGAGATTGGTTTGAGATCGGTTTGAGATAGGTTTGAGATCGGTTTGAAATCGGTTTGAGATCGGTTTGAAATCGGTTTGAGATCGGTTTGAGATCGGTTTGAGATCGGTTTGAGATCGGTTTGAGATCGGTTTGAGATCGGTTTGAGATTGGTTTGAGATCGGTTTGAGATAGGTTTGAGATCGGTTTGAGATCGGTTTGAAATCGTTTTGAGATCGGTTTGAGATCGGTTTGAGATCGGTTTGAGATCGGTTTGAAATTAGTTTGAGATCGGTTTGATATCGGTTTGAGATCGGTTTGAGATTGGTTTGAGATCGGTTTGAGATAGGTTTGAGATCGGTTTGAAATCGGTTTGAGATCGGTTTGAAATCGGTTTGAAATCGGTTTGAGATCGGTTTGAAATCGGTTTGAGATCGGTTTGAGATCGGTTTGAGATCGGTTTGAAATTGGTTTGAGATCGGTTTGAGATCGGTTTGAGATCGGTTTGAGATCGGTTTGAGATCGGTTTGAGATCGGTTTGAAATCGGTTTGAGATCGGTTTGAGATCGGTTTGAGATCGGTTTGAGATCGGTTTGAGATCGGTTTGAGATCGGCTTGAGATCGGTTTGAGATCGGTTTGAAATCGGTTTGAGATCGGTTTGAGATCGGTTTGAGATCGGTTTGAGATCGGTTTGAGATCGGTTTGAGATCGGTTTGAAATCGGTTTGAGATCGGTTTGAGATCGGTTTGAGATCGGTTTCAGATCGGTTTGAAATCGGTTTGAGATCGGTTTGAGATCGGTTTGAGATCGGTTTGAGATCGGTTTGAAATTGGTTTGAGATCGGTTTGAGATCGGTTTGAGATCGGTTTGAGATCGGTTTGAGATCGGTTTGAGATTGGTTTGAGATCGGTTTGAGATAGGTTTGAGATCGGTTTGAGATTGGTTTGAAATCGGTTTGAAATCGGTTTGAAATCGGTTTGAGATCGGTTTGATATCGGTTTGAGATCGGTTTGAGATCGGTTTGAGATCAGTTTGAGATCGGTTTGAAATCGGTTTGAAATCGGTTTGAGATCGGTTTGAGATCGGTTTGAGATCGGTTTGAGATCGGCTTGAGATCGGTTTGAGATCGGTTTGAGATCGGTTTGAGATCGGTTTGAAATTGGTTTGAGATCGGTTTGAGATCGGTTTGAGATCGGTTTGAGATCGGTTTGAGATCGGTTTGAGATCGGTTTGAGATCGGTTTGAGATCGGTTTGAGATCGGTTTGAGATCGGTTCGAAATCGGTTTGAGATCGGTTTGAGATCGGTTTGAGATCGGTTTGAGATCGGTTTGAGATCGGTTTGAGATCGGTTTGAAATTGGTTTGAGATCGGTTTGAGATCGGTTTGAGATCGGTTTGAGATCGGTTTGAGATCGGCTTGAGATCGGTTTGAGATCGGTTTGAAATCGGTTTGAGATCGGTTTGAGATCGGTTTGAGATCGGTTTGAGATCGGTTTGAGATCGGTTTGAGATCGGTTTGAAATCGGTTTGAGATCGGTTTGAGATCGGTTTGAGATCGGTTTGAGATCGGTTTGAGAACGGTTTGAGATCGGTTTGAAATCGGTTTGAGATCGGTTTGAGATTGGTTTGAGATCGGTTTGAGATAGGTTTGAGATCGGTTTGAGATCGGTTTGAAATCGTTTTGAGATCGGTTTGAGATCGGTTTGAGATCGGTTTGAGATCGGTTTGAAATTAGTTTGAGATCGGTTTGATATCGGTTTGAGATCGGTTTGAGATTGGTTTGAGATCGGTTTGAGATAGGTTTGAGATCGGTTTGAAATCGGTTTGAGATCGGTTTGAAATCGGTTTGAAATCGGTTTGAGATCGGTTTGAAATCGGTTTGAGATCGGTTTGAGATCGGTTTGAGATCGGTTTGAAATTGGTTTGAGATCGGTTTGAGATCGGTTTGAGATCGGTTTGAGATCGGTTTGAGATCGGTTTGAAATCGGTTTGAGATCGGTTTGAGATCGGGTTGAGATCGGTTTGAGATCGGTTTGAGATCGGCTTGAGATCGGTTTGAGATCGGTTTGAAATCGGTTTGAGATCGGTTTGAGATCGGTTTGAGATCGGTTTGAGATCGGTTTGAGATCGGTTTGAGATCGGTTTGAGATCGGTTTGAAATCGGTTTGAGATCGGTTTGAGATCGGTTTGAAATTGGTATGAGATCGGTTTGAGATCGGTTTGAGATCGGTTTGAGATCGGTTTGAGATCGGTTTGAGATCGGTTTGAGATTGGTTTGAGATCGGTTTGAGATAGGTTTGAGATCGGTTTGAAATCGGTTTGAGATCGGTTTGAAATCGGTTTGAGATCGGTTTGAGATCGGTTTGAGATCGGTTTGAGATCGGTTTGAGATCGGTTTGAGATCGGTTTGAGATTGGTTTGAGATCGGTTTGAGATTGGTTTGAGATCGGTTTGAGATCGGTTTGAAATCGTTTTGAGATCGGTTTGAGATCGGTTTGAGATCGGTTTGAGATCGGTTTGAAATTAGTTTGAGATCGGTTTGATATCGGTTTGAGATCGGTTTGAGATTGGTTTGAGATCGGTTTGAGATAGGTTTGAGATCGGTTTGAAATCGGTTTGAGATCGGTTTGAAATCGGTTTGAAATCGGTTTGAGATCGGTTTGAAATCGGTTTGAGATCGGTTTGAGATCGGTTTGAGATCGGTTTGAAATTGGTTTGAGATCGGTTTGAGATCGGTTTGAGATCGGTTTGAGATCGGTTTGAGATCGGTTTGAGATCGGTTTGAAATCGGTTTGAGATCGGTTTGAGATCGGTTTGAGATCGGTTTGAGATCGGTTTGAGATTGGCTTGAGATCGGTTTGAGATCGGTTTGAAATCGGTTTGAGATCGGTTTGAGATCGGTTTGAGATCGGTTTGAGATCGGTTTGAGATCGGTTTGAAATCGGTTTGAGATCGGTTTGAGATCGGTTTGAGATCGGTTTCAGATCGGTTTGAAATCGGTTTGAGATCGGTTTGAGATCGGTTTGAGATCGGTTTGAGATCGGTTTGAAATTGGTTTGAGATCGGTTTGAGATCGGTTTGAGATCGGTTTGAGATCGGTTTGAGATCGGTTTGAGATTGGTTTGAGATCGGTTTGAGATAGGTTTGAGATCGGTTTGAAATCGGTTTGAGATTGGTTTGAAATCGGTTTGAAATCGGTTTGAGATCGGTTTGATATCGGTTTGAGATCGGTTTGAGATCGGTTTGAGATCGGTTTCAGATCGGTTTGAAATCGGTTTGAGATCGGTTTGAGATCAGTTTGAAATCGGTTTGAGATCGGTTTGAGATCGGTTTGAGATCAGTTTGAGATCGGTTTGAAATCGGTTTGAAATCGGTTTGAGATCGGTTTGAGATCGGTTTGAGATCGGTTTGAGATCGGCTTGAGATCGGTTTGAGATCGGTTTGAGATCGGTTTGAGCTCGGTTTGAGATCGGTTTGAAATCGGTTTGAGATCGGTTTGAGATTGGTTTGCGATCGGTTTGAGATCGGTTTGAAATCGGTTTGAGATCGGTTTGAGATCGGTTTGAGATCGGTTTGAGATCGGTTTGAGATCGGTTTGAGAACGGTTTGAGATCGGTTTGAGATCGGTTTGAGATCGGTTTGAGATCGGTTTGAGATCGGTTTGAGATCGGTTTGAGATCGGTTTGAGATCGGTTTGAGATCGGTTCGAAATCGGTTTGAGATCGGTTTGAGATCGGTTTGAGATCGGTTTGAGATCGGCTTGAGATCGGTTTGAAATCGGTTTGAAATCGGTTTGAGATCGGTTTGAGATCGGTTTGAGATCGGTTTGAGATCGGTTTGAAATCAGTTTGAGATCGGTTTGAAATCGGTTTGAGATCGGTTTGAGATCGGTTTGAGATCGGTTTGAGATCGGTTTGAGATTGGTTTGAGATCGGTTTGAAATCGGTTTGAGATCCGTTTGAGATCGGTTTGAGATCGGTTTGAGATCGGTTTGAAATCGGTTTGAGATCGGTTTGAGATCGGTTTGAGATCGGTTTGAGATCGGTTTGGGATCGGTTTGAGATCGGTTTGAAATCGGTTTGAGATCGGTTTGAGATCGGTTTGAGATCGGTTTGAGATCGGTTTGAGATCGGTTTGAGATCGGTTATTAAATCGAACATCGAACGTTGAACATCGAACATCAAACATCGAACATCGAACATCGAACATCGAACATCGAACATCAAACATCGAACATCGAACATCGAACATCAAACATCGAACATTGAACATCGAGCATCTAACATCGAACATCGAACATCGAACAATGAACATCGAACATCGAACATTGAACATCGAACATCGAACATCGAACATAGAACATCGAACATCAAACATCGAACATCGAGCATCGAACATTGAACATTGAACATCGAACATTGAACATCGAACATCGAACATCGAACATTGAACATCGAACATCGAACATCGAACATCGAACTTCGAACATTGAACATCAAACATCGAACATCGAACATCGAACATCGAACATCTAACTTAAACCGATTTCTAACCGATCTCAAATCGATCTCAAACCGATCTCAAACCGATCTCAAACCGATCTCAAACCGATTTCAAACCGGTCTCAAACCGATCTCAAACCGATTTCAAACCAAACTTAAACCGATCTCAAACCGATTTCAACCCGATTTCAAACCGATCTCAAACCGATCTCAAACCGATCTCAAACCGATCTCAAACCGATTTCAAACCGATCTCAAACCGATATCAAACCGATTTCAAACCGATTTCAAACCGATCTCAAACCGAATTCAAACAGATCTCAAACCGATCTCAAACCGATCTCAAACCGATCTCAAACCGATCTCAAACCGATCTCAAACCGATCTCAAACCGATTTCAAACCGATCTCAAACCGATCTCAAACCGATTTCAAACCGATCTCAAACCGATTTCAAACCGATTTCAAACCGATCTCAAACCGATCTCAAACCGATCTCAAACCGATCTCAAACCGATCTCAAACCGATCTCAAACCGATCTCAAACCGATCTCAAACCGATATCAAACCGATTTCAAACCGATTTCAAACCGATCTCAAACCGATCTCAAACCGATCTCAAACCGATTTCAAAACGATCTCAAACCGAATTCAAACCGAACTCAAACCTATCTCAAACCGATCTCAAACCAATCTCAAACCGATCTCAAACCGATCTCAAACCGATCTCAAACCGATCTCAAACCAATTTCAAACCGATCTCAAACCGATCTCAAACCGATCTCAAACCGATTTCAAACCGATCTCAAACCGATCTCAAACCGATCTCAAACCGATCTCAAACCGATCTCAAACCGATCTCAAACCGATCTCAAACCGATCTCAAACCGATCTAAAACCCATCTCAAACCGATCTCAAACCGATCTCAAGCCGATCTCAAACTTATCTCAAACCGATTTCAAACCTATCTCAAACCGATCCCAAACCGATTTCAAACCGATCTCAAACCGATCTCCAACCGATATCAAACCGATCTCAAACCGAATTCAAACAGATCTCAAACCGATCTCAAACCGATCTCAAACCGATCTCAAACCGATCTCAAACCGATTTCAAACCGATCTCAAACCGATCTCAAACCGATTTCAAACCGATCTCAAACCGATTTCAAACCGATTTCAAACCGATCTCAAACCGATCTCAAACCGATCTCAAACCGATCTACAACCGATCTCAAACCGATCTCAAACCGATATCAAACCGATTTCAAACCGATTTCAAACCGATCTCAAACCGATCTCAAACCGATCTCAAACCGATTTCAAAACGATCTCAAACCGATTTCAAACCGAACTCAAACCTATCTCAAACCGATCTCAAACCAATCTCAAACCGATCTGAAACCGATCTCAAACCGATCTCAAACCGATCTCAAACCAATTTCAAACCGATCTCAAACCGATCTCAAACCGATCTCAAACCGATCTCAAACCGATTTCAAACCGATCTCAAACCGATCTCAAACCGATCTCAAACCGATTTCAAACCGATCTCAAACCGATCTCAAACCGATCTCAAACCGATCTCAAACCGATCTAAAACCGATCTCAAACCGATCTCAAACCGATCTCAAACCGATCTCAAACTTATCTCAAACCGATTTCAAACCGATCTCAAACCGATCCCAAACCGATTTGAAACCGATCTCAAACCTATCTCCAACCGATATCAAACCGATTTCAAACCGATCTCAAACCGATCTCAAACCGATCTCAAACCGATTTCAAACCGATTTCAAACCGATCTCAAACCGATTTCAAACCGATCTCAAACCGATTTCAAACCAATCTCAAACCGATCTCAAACCGATCTCAAACCGATGTCAAACCGATGTCAAACCGATTTCAAACCGATCTCAAACCGATCTCAAACCGATCTCAAACCGATCTCAAACCGATTTCAAACCGATCTCAAACCGATTTCAAACCGATCTCAAACCGATCTCAAACCGATCTCAAACCGATCCCAAACCGATTTCAAACCGATCTCAAACCGATCTCAAACCGTTTGATCTCAATCCGATTTCAAACCGATCTCAAACCGATTTCAAACCGATCTCAAAATGATCTCAAACCGATCTCAAACCGATCTCAAACCGATCTCAAACCGATCTCAAACCGATCTCAAACCGATTTCAAACCGATCTCAAACCGATCTCAAACCGATTTCAAACCGATCTCAAACCGATCTCAAACCGATTTTAAACCGATCTCAAACCGATCGGTTTGAAATCGGAATGAGATCAAACGGTTTGAGGTCGGTTTCAAACCGATCTCAAACCGATCTCAAACCGATTTTAAACCGATCTCAAACCGATCGGTTTGAAATCGGAATGAGATCAAACGGTTTGAGGTCGGTTCGAGATCGGTTTGAGATCGGTTTGAGATCGGTTTGAGATCGGTTTGAGATCGGTTTGAGATCGGTTTGAGATCGGTTTGAGATCTGTTTGAAATCGGTTTGAGATCGGTTTGAAATCGGTTTGAAATCGGTTTGATATCGGTTTGAAATCGGTTTGAGATCGGTTTGAGATCGGTTTGAGATCGGTTTGAGATCGGTTTTAGATCGGTTTGAGATAGGTTTGAGATCGGTTTGAAATCGGTTTGAGATCGGTTTGAAATCGGTTTGAGATCGGTTTGAGATCGGTTTGAAATCGGGTTGAAATTGGTTTGAGATCGGTTTGAGTTTGGTTTGAGATCGGTTTGAGATCGATTTGAAATTGGTTTGAGATCGGTTTGATATGGGTTTGAGATCGGTTTGAAATCGGTTTGAGATCGGTTTGAGATCGGTTTGAGATCGGTTTGAGATCGGTTTGAAATTGGTTTGAGATCGGTTTGAGATCAGTTTGAGATTGGTTTGAGATCGGTTTGAGATAGGTTTGAGATCGGTTTGAAATCGGTTTGAGATCGGTTTGAAATCGGTTTGAGATCGGTTTGAAATCGGTTTGAGATCGGTTTGAGATCGGTTTGAGATCGGTTTGAAATTGGTTTGAGATCGGTTTGAGATCGGTTTGAGATCGGTTTGAGATCGGTTTGAGATCGGTTTGAGATCGGTTTGAAATCGGTTTGAGATCGGTTTGAGATCGGTTTGAGATCGGTTTGAGATCGGCTTGAGATCGGTTTGAGATCGGTTTGAAATCGGTTTGGGATCGGTTTGAGATCGGTTTGAGATCGGTTTGAGATCGGTTTGAGATCGGTTTGAGATCGGTTTGAGATCGGTTTGAAATCGGTTTGAGATCGGTTTGAGATCGGTTTGAGATCGGTTTGAAATCGGTTTGAGATCGGTTTGAGATCAGTTTGAAATTGGTTTGAGATCGGTTTGAGATCGGTTTGAGATCGGTTTGAGATCGGTTTGAGATCGGTTTGAGATCGGTTTAAAATCGGTTTGAGATCGGTTTGAGATCAGTTTGAAATCGGTTTGAGATCGGTTTGAGATCGGTTTGAAATCGGTTTGAGATCGGTTTGAGATCGGTTTGAGATCGGTTTGAGATCGGTTTGAGATAATTTTGAGATCGGTTTGAAATCGGTTTGAGATCGGTTTGAAATCGGATTGAGATCAAACGGTTTGAGATCGGTTTGAGATCGGTTTGAAATCGGTTTGGGATCGGTTTGAGATCGGTTTGAGATCAGTTTGAGATCGGTTTGAAATCGGTTTGAGATCGGTTTGAAATCGGTTTGAGATCGGTTTGAGATCGGTTTGAGATCGGTTTGAGATCGGTTTGAGATCGGTTTGAAATCGGTTTGACATCGGTTTGACATCGGTTTGAGATCGGTTTGAGATCGGTTTGAGATTGGTTTGAAATCGGTTTGAGATCGGTTTGAAATCGGTTTGAGATCGGTTTGAAATCGGTTTGAAATCGGTTTGAGATCGGTTTGAGATCGGTTTGAGATCGGTTTGAGATCGGCTTGAGATCGGTTTGAGATCGGTTTGAAATCGGTTTGGGATCGGTTTGAGATCGGTTTGAGATCGGTTTGAGATCGGTTTGAGATCGGTTTGAGATCGGTTTGAGATCGGTTTGAAATCGGTTTGAGATCGGTTTGAGATCGGTTTCAGATCGGTTTGAGATCGGTTTGAAATCGGTTTGAGATCGGTTTGAGATCGGTTTGAAATTGGTTTGAGATCGGTTTGAGATCGGTTTGAGATCGGTTTGAGATCGGTTTGAGATCGGTTTGAGATCGGTTTGAGATCGGTTTGAGATCTGTTTGAAATCGGTTTGAGATCGGTTTGAAATCGGTTTGAAATCGGTTTGAGATCGGTTTGAGATCGGTTTGAAATCGGTTTGAGATTGGTTTGAAATCGGTTTGAGATCGGTTTGAGATCGGTTTCAGATCGGTTTGAAATCGGTTTGAGATCGGTTTGAGATCGGTTTGAAATCGGTTTGAGATCGGTTTGATATCGGTTTGAGATCGGTTTGAGATCGGTTTGAGATCGGTTTGAGATCGGTTTGAGATCGGTTTGAGATCGGTTTGAGATCGGTTTGAAATCGGTTTGAAATCGGTTTGAAATCGGTTTGAAATCGGTTTGAGATCGGTTTGAAATCGGTTTGAGATCGGTTTGAGATCGGTTTGAGATCGGTTTGAGATCGGTTTGAGATCGGTTTGAGATCGGTTTGAGATCGGTTTGAGATCGGTTTGAGATCGGTTTGAGATCTGTTTGAAATCGGTTTGAGATCGGTTTGAAATCGGTTTGAAATCGGTTTGAAATCGGTTTGATATCGGTTTGAGATCGGTTTGAGATCGGTTTGAGATCGGTTTGAAATCGGTTTGAAATCGGTTTGAGATCGGTTTGAGATCGGTTTGAGATCGGTTTGAGATCAGTTTGAAATCGGTTTGAGATCGGTTTGAGATCAGTTTGAGATCGGTTTGAAATCGGTATGAAATCGGTTTGAGATCGGTTTGAGATCGGTTTGAGATCGGTTTGAGATCGGTTTGAGATCGGTTTGAGATCTGTTTGAGATTGGTTTGAGATCGGTTTGAGCTCGGTTTGAGATCGGTTTGAAATCGGTTTGAGATCGGTTTGAGATTGGTTTGCGATCGGCTTGAGATCGGTTTGAAATCGGTTTGAGATCGGTTTGAGATCGGTTTGAGATCGGTTTGAGATCGGTTTGAGATCGGTTTGAGAACGGTTTGAGATCGGTTTGAGATCGGTTTGAGATCGGTTTGAGATCGGTTTGAGATCGGTTTGAGATCGGTTTGAAATCGGTTTGAGATCGGTTTGAGATCGGTTTGAGATCGGTTTGAGATTGGTTTGAGATCGGCTTGAGATCGGTTTGAAATCGGTTTGAAATCAGTTTGAGATCGGTTTGAGATCGGTTTGAGATCGGTTTGAAATCGGTTTGAGATCGGTTTGAAATCGGTTTGAGATCGGTTTGAGATCGGTTTGAGATCGGTTTGAGATTGGTTTGAGATCGGTTTGAAATCGGTTTGAGATCGGTTTGAGATCGGTTTGAGATCTGTTTGAAATCGGTTTGAGATCGGTTTGAGATCTGTTT
Organism: Dasysyrphus albostriatus; assembly: GCA_946251815.1. Classification (NCBI taxonomy): domain Eukaryota; kingdom Metazoa; phylum Arthropoda; class Insecta; order Diptera; family Syrphidae; genus Dasysyrphus; species Dasysyrphus albostriatus. Next base: position 53,341,368 of record OX276336.1, read on the forward strand.
GAGATCGGTTTGAGATCGGTTTGAGATCGGTTTGAGATCGGTTTGAGATCGGTTTGAGATCGGTTTGAGATGGGTTTGAGATCGGTTTGAGATCGATTTGAGATCGGTTTGAGATCGGTTTGAGATCGGTTTGAGATCGGTTTGAGATCGGTTATTAAATCGAACATCGAACGTTGAACATCGAACATCAAACATCGAACATCGAACATCGAACATCGAACATCGAACATCGAACATCGAACATTGAACATCGAACATCAAACATTGAACATCGAACATTGAGCATCTAACATCGAACATTGAACATCGAACATTGAACATCGAACATCGAACATCGAACATTGAACATCGAACATCGAACATCGAACATCGAACATCAAACATCGAACATCGAGCATCGAACATCGAACATTGAACATCGAACATTGAACATCAAACATCGAACATCGAACATTGAAAATCGAACATCGAACATCGAACATCGAACATCAAACATTGAACATCAAACATCGAACATCGAACATCGAACATCAAACATCGAACCTCGAACTCAAACCGATTTCAAACCGATCTCAAATCGATCTCAAACCGATCTCAAACCGATCTCAAACCGATCTCAAACCGATTTCAAACCGGTCTCAAACCGATCTTAAACCAAACTCAAACCGATCTCAAACCGATTTCAACCCGATTTCAAACCGATCTCAAACCGATCTCAAACCGATCTCAAACCGATCTAAAACCGATTTCAAACCGATCTCAAACCGATATCAAACCGATTTCAAACCGATTTCAAACCGATCTCAAACCGATTTCAAACAGATCTCAAACCGATCTCAAACCGATCTCAAACCGATCTCAAACCGATCTCAAACCGATCTCAAACCGATTTCAAACCGATCTCAAACCGATCTCAAACCGATTTTAAACCGATCTCAAACCGATTTCAAACCGATTTCAAACCGATCTCAAACCGATCTCAAACCAATCTCAAACCGATCTCAAACCGATCTCAAACCGATCTCAAACCGATCTCAAACCGATCTCAAACCGATATCAAACCGATCTCAAACCGATTTCAAACCGATCTCAAACCGATCTCAAACCGATTTCAAAACGATCTCAAACCGATTTCAAACCGATCTCAAACCTATCTCAAACCGATCTCAAACCAATCTCAAACCGATCTCAAACCGATCTCAAACCGATCTCAAACCGATCTCAAACCGATTTCAAACCGATCTCAAACCGATCTCAAACCGATCTCAAACCGATCTCAAACCGATTTCAAACCGATCTCAAACCGATCTCAAACCGATCTCAAACCGATCTCAAACCGATTTCAAACCGATCTCAAACCGATCTCAAACCGATCTCAAACCGATCTAAAACCCATCTCAAACCGATCTCAAACCGATCTCAAACCGATCTCAAACCGATTTCAAACCGATCTCAAACCGATTTCAAACCGATCTCAAACCGCTCCCAAACCGATTTCAAACCGATCTCAAACCGATCTCAAACCGATTTCAAACCGATCTCAAACCGATTTCAAACCAATCTCAAACCGATCTCAAACCGATCTCAAACCGATGTCAAACCGATGTCAAACCGATTTCAAACCGATCTCAAACCGATCTCAAACCGATTTCAAACCGATCTCAAACCGATCTCAAACCGATTTCAAACCGATCTCAAACCGATTTCAAACCGATCTCAAACCGATCTCAAACCGATCTCAAACCGATCCCAAACCGATTTCAAACCGATCTCAAACCGATCTCAAACCGTTTGATCTCAATCCGATTTCAAACCGATCTCAAACCGATTTCAAACCGATCTCAAACCGATTTCAAACAGATCTCAAACCGATCTCAAACCGATCTCAAACCGATCTCAAACCGATTTCAAACCGATCTCAAACCGATCTCAAACCGATTTCAAACCGATCTCAAACCGATCTCAAACCGATTTCAAACCGATCTCAAACCGATCTCAAACCGATCGGTTTGAAATCGGATTGAGATCAAACGGTTTGAGATCGGTTCGAGATCGGTTTGAGATCGGTTTGAGATCGGTTTGAGATCGGTTTGAGATCGGTTTGAGATCGGTTTGAGATCGGTTTGAGATCGGTTTGAGATCGGTTTGAGATCTGTTTGAAATCGGTTTGAGATCGGTTTGAAATCGGTTTGAAATCGGTTTGAAATCGGTTTGATATCGGTTTGAGATCGGTTTGAAATGGGTTTGAGATCGGTTTAAAATCGGTTTGAGATCGGTTTGAGATCGGTTTGAGATCGGTTTGAGATCGGTTTGAGATCGGTTTGAGATCGGTTTGAGATCGGTTTGAAATCGGTTTGAGATCGGTTTGAATTCGGTTTGAGCTCGGTTTGAGATCGGTTTGAGGTCGGTTTGAGATCGGTTTGAAATCGGTTTGAGATCGGTTTGAGATCGGTTTGAGATCGGTTTGATTTCGGTTTGAGATCGGTTTGAAATCGGTTTGAAATCGGTTTGAGATCGGTTTGAAATCGGTTTGAGATCGGTTTGAGATGGGTTTGAAATCGGTTTGAAATCGGTTTGAGATCGGTTTGAGATCGGTTTGAGATCGGTTTGAGATCGGTTTGAAATCGGTTTGAGATCGGTTTGAGATCGGTTTGAGATCGGTTTGAGATCGGTTTGAGATCGGTTTGAGATCGGTTTGAGATCGGTTTGAGATCGGTTTGAGATCGGTTTGAAATCGGTTTGAAATCGGTTTGATATCGGTTTGAGATCGGTTTGAAATCGGTTTGAGATCGGTTTGAAATCGGTTTGAGATCGGTTTGAGATCGGTTCGAGATCGGTTTGAAATCGGTTTGAGATCGGTTGGAAATCGGTTTGAGATCGGTTGGAAATCGGTTTGAGATCGGTTTGAGATCGGTTTGAGATCGGTTTGAGATCGGTTTGAAATCGGTTTGAAATCGGTTTGAGATCGGTTTGAAATTGGTTTGAGATCGGTTTGAGATCGGTTTGAGTTCGGTTTGAGATCAGTTTGAGATCGGTTTGAAATCGGTTTGAGATCGGTTTGAGATCGGTTTGAAATCGGTTTGATATCGGTTTGAGATTGGTTTGAAATCGGTTTGAGATCGGTTTGAGATCGGTTTGAGATCGGTTTGAGATCGGTTTGAGATCGGTTTGAGATCGGTTTGAGTCTGGACATAGAATTGTACGGAATAAATATAGAGAAGATTAATTGATTCGTGTGTTTTAATCTGAAAGTCGAACCGTTGGGCCGGCCCTTTGGGCTGGCGTTCGCATTTTTTTAATATCCTCGCGAAGGATATCTTTAACGGTTTGAGATCGGTTTGAGATCGGTTTGAGATCGGTTTGAGATCGGTTTGAGATCGGTTTGAGATCGGTTTGAAATCGGTTTGAAATCGGTTTGAAATCGGTTTTATATCGGTTTGAGTTCGGTTTGAAATCGGTTTGAGATCGGTTTGAAATCGGTTTGAGATCGGTTTGAGATCGGTTTGAGATCGGTTTGAGATTGGTTTGAAATCGGTTTGAGATAGGTTTGAGATCGGTTTGAAATCGGTTTGAGATCGGTTTGAAATCGGTTTGAAATCGGTTTGAGATCGGTTTTAGATCGGTTTGAGATCGGTTTGAGATCGGTTTGAGATCGGTTTGAGATCGGTTTGAGATTGGTTTGAGATCGGTTTGAGATAGGTTTGAGATCGGTTTGAAATCGGTTTGATATCTGTTCGAATTCGGTTTGAAATCGGTTTGAGATCGGTTTTAGATCGGTTTGAGATCGGTTTGAAATCGGTTTGAGATCGGTCTGAGATCGGTTTGAGATCGGTTTGAGATCGGTTTGAGATCGGTTTGAGATCGGTTTGAGATCGGTTTGAAATCGGTTTGAGATCGGTTTGAGATCAGTTTGAGATCGGTTTGAGATCGGTTTGAAATCGGTTTGAGATCGGTTTGAAATCGGTTTGAGATCGGTTTGAGATCGGTTTGAGATCGGTTTGAGATCGGTTTGAGATCGGTTTGAGATTGGTTTGAGATCGGTTTGAGATCGGTTTGAGATATGTTTGAGATCGGTTTGAAATCGGTTTGAGATCGGTTTGAGATCGGTTTGAGATCGGTTTTAGATCGGTTTGAGATCAGTTTGAGATCGGTTTGAAATCGGTTTGAAATCGGTTTGAGACCGGTTTGAAATCGGTTTGAAATCGGTTTGAGATCGGTTTGAGATCGGTTTGAAATTGGTTTGAGATCGGTTTGAGATCGGTTAGAGATCGGGTTGAGATCGGTTTGAGATCGTTTTGAAATCGAACATCGAACATTCAATATCGAACATTGAACATCGAAGATCGGAGATCGGTTTGAGATCGGTTTGAGATCGTTTTTGAGATTGGTTTGAGATCGGTTTGAAATCGGTTTGAGATCGGTTTGGGATCGGTTTGAGATCGGTTTGATATCGGTTTGAGAACGGTTTGAGATCGGTTTGAGTTCGGTTTGATATCGGTTTGAGGACGGTTTGAGATTGGTTTGAGATCGGTTTTAGAACGGTTTGAGATCGGTTTGAGATCGGTTTGAGATCGGTTTGAGATCGGTTTGAGATCGGTTTGAGATCGGTTTGAGATCGGCTTACGATCGGTTTGAGATCGGTTTGAGATCAGTTTGATATTGTTTGAGAGCGGTTTGTGATTGGTTTGAGATCGGTTTGAGATCGGCTTGAGATCAGTTTGAGATTGGTTTGAAATCGGTTTGAGATCGGTTTGAGATCGGTTTGAAAACGGTTTGAGATCGGTTTGTGATCAGTTTGAGATCGGTTTGTGATTGGTTTGAGAGCGGTTTGAGATCGGTTTGATATCGGTTTGAGATCGGTTTGAGATTGGTTTGAGATCGGTTTGAAATCGGTTTGAGATTGGTTTGAGATCGGTTTGAGATCGATTTGAGATCGGTTTGATATCGGTTTGAGAACGGTTTGAGATCGGTTTGACATCAGTTTGACATCGGTTTGAGATCGGTTTTAGATCGGTTTTAGATCGGTTTGAGATCGGTTTGAGATCGGTTTGAGATCGGTTTGAGATCGATTTGATATCGGTATGAGATCGGTTTGAGATTGGTTTTAGATCTGTTTGAGATCGGTTTGAGATCGGTATGAGGTGGTTTTGAGATGGGTTTGAGATAGGTTTGAGATCGGTTTGAGATTGGTTTGAGATCGGTTTGAGATCGGTTTGAAGGAGGTTCTAGAGATGCGTTAGGTAAGTAGAAATGGTAGCACGGGCCCAATAGAGCTTTTAAACAAACAGCATTACATCTTCGTCTTGTCCATTTCTTAATGTCAATCTCAAGAACTTGGCCCCGGTGTTATTTATGTAACACCCATTTGTTTATTTTTTATTTTAGGGAAAATACACTCCACTTCAACTGAATGGTCATAGTTTGTCCAAATTTGTTTTACTTCCTTCCATTAACTTTTATTACTAGTTTCTTATTCAGTTATCGTCCTTAAGTCTCAAATAAAAATAGTATTTAAGATCGATTTAAGATGAAAAATATGATAAAAAAAGTCGGTTACACCTCATAGTAAGAGCATGTTTATTGCACTTTTCTTTCTTTCATTATTAGTTTTATAATTTACTAATTTTTTTTCTAACATGACCAATATGAATTACAATATGTTCTATACTTAAAAAGAATAGAAAATTCTGAAGGAACTAAAAGGTATTATAAGTATTTATTAGAATTAAAAAGGAATTAAAAAATATTTAAGTACAAGTCATAAGTACAAAAGTAATCAATACCAAAATTTCAAGTACTTTTAAGGTACTTAAGTACCGAACAAGCACATGTACTTGTATTCGGAATTTTAAAGTAGAAGTACCAAGGAATTGTACTGGTAGTAAAAAAATTTCAAGTAAGTACAATGTAATTGTACTGGTACTGCGCTTATGCCTTAAGTACCCAGGTCTGCATATTGAGCTGAATTACATTACGAAGAGGTCATTGATGATGATGATTAATGGGGTAACGTGTTGGTTTTAGAGAGCTTTTATACAATTTGTCTATTGTAACTTGATTTTTTAAAACAAACAAAAATTGAACATAATTAAATTATCGTTCAGGTGTCAGAGGTTTTATGGCTTAAGGAACCATTCTTAATATGAATTAAAAATGTTGTTTTTTTATAGCATTCAAATTTATTATCTATGTTGAATTTGTCGTTAAAAATATGTTATAAACTATTTTTAAAAAAAGCAAACATAATGTTAATTGAATCAAAAAATTAGCTGCGGATAGAATTCGGAATTTTATTTTTGCCCACTTTGTAGATTTTAGAGGCATCTTTAGCAAAAAATACTTGGCTCCAACCAGAGCATTTTTGAAAAATTCCTGTATATCGATGTTTGTATAGTGTTCAAATGCAAAATTGTTTCTAGATTAAAGAAATAATTATTTGTTGATAGGAATAAAATGTTTGGAATTTGTAAAAAACTTACTTATCACTGGGAAGAATGTACTTCTCTAACTCGTAAAATTTCGCGTTTTGGAAGGACCATTGCGTTACGTTGAAATAGTGAAGTGCATTGTTGGCAGCGAATATTTTACGTTGCAGTTTAAGAAAGCTAATAGAATACAGTTTATTTAGATTGAAGTCACTAAAGATCAGTGGCTTAGTTCAACGCAACTTATTGGATTTTGAAATTGTTCCATTCTTTTCGAATATTCCATATTCGTTAGGGATGGAACATTTCCAAAACCATATCGAAAACGAAATTATATACAAAGTCAAATAGGTCTCTTGTGTCAACCTAAAACCAGTGCTAATTTAATTACATTAAGCTTTGCACTCACTACATTTTGGCCGAGATGGACGACAATTTGTGGTATACAGAATGTGAATATAACTAACAAAAAATAGTATGTACGTGTATGACTTGCTTTTTGAACTCAGCCAATATAAGTAGATATTCCTTACAATGGTTTATTATTTGAGATCCGAAGAATGGTGTCAGCCAATATTGCGAAACATACATGCAAAGTAATAAACTAAAAAAAAAAAAAAATGTTTATAGTTTGGTTGCCTTAAAATACATTCCTTATAAATTTTATTTTTACCCGAAAATAGAACCAATATTTGTATTTTGTTATGCCTCCTCCAGGCACCCAAAATGTTTGTTCCATTGGATCATTTTTGATAAGTACCTTAGCCATTTCGATGATCTCCCCAGTGGAAACTGGACGGATTGTTGCTGTTGAGCAATTATAAACATTCAACTCGTGTGGACTTAAACAAAAAATATTTGTATTAATTTATTTATGATACCATACTAGACTTAATTTATTTTTATTTTATTTAATTACCTATGTTCTTCAAGACATTTCTTATAAACGGCTACTATTAAAGCCTTAACGGCTACATCAACTGGAATATAGTCGAGGCAAATATTCGGATCGCCATGAGCTGTACGAAGAATCCCTTTAACAATAAATCATAGCCATTAGAATTGTTGTATGAAAAATGGCATTGATTAAAAATTATTACCTATACCACTAGCGACAAACATTCCAACTGGCCCATTGAAATTATCTATCCATCCTGGTACAGGCTCTTCTATTGATGAGACAACTAAAAAATAGTGAACAAAATTCATTAATACTTACATATATCGCACCCTCAGTACAATTGAGCGATAAGTCAAAAAATGACACTTTGAGTTAAAAATGAGGATTTTTTGGAGATAAAATTACAACAGAAGAAAAGACAATAAACATATGTACGTATGTCATTTTCCATTAGGCGATTGTATAATATGACGGCTCCAATCTGCGTCAAAAAACGACGATCATTTGACGTTTAAATTAACTTAATTTGACGTTTTCTAAAAGGGCCTACGTTCTTAAAAATAATATACTCACCAATGGATGGTCTATAAATCAAAACTGGTAATTTACTTTTGTAGTCATTAACTATCTGCTCTGCTAAGCCTTTTGTAAAAGTATACGTATTGGGCTGAAATGCACTGTACCTATGAGAACAAATAAGCTTAAATTTAATTTTCATATCTAGCTTGCAAGCTTTACTTTAAGTTAAAAATGTTAAGCATTTCAGTGCTGTAGCTTTCAGCCAGTTGAATTGCTGTTCGCCAGTCTACACTGGCTGGGTAAAGCTAGAATGAAACAAAGAGAAAACTTGGTTCTTGAAAAAAAATAACCCTTATTATGTTTTAACATTATAATAGTTGAATTTTTTGTGATGGAATGCGCATTAAGAAACCCCTTTTACTATCTTATATTTCTTATAATTTTATATTCTTATACTTAAAAAACCTTATTCATAGTTACTTCTTAAACTAATGTTTTACCCAACCATAATTAAAGATAAAACGTCTCAGTGAATAAAGTTCCATATCTGTTTATGAAAATTAAAGTTTACTGTATTATTCTAATAAAGCAATGGCTGCAAATGTTAATATATGACAAATGACAAGAATTAAAATGTATCTAAAAACATTCCATCATAACTTCTGTTTACCTAGCTACAGTTTACAAATAAATATGAAAATGAAGACATCTCATGATATTAAATTTTTAAAGTTGAGTTCTGTTTCTAATTTTAACGCACCTCTTCTTCCACAACATGTTTCTTTGGATTCGAGTAAGTTGTCGATATGTGCATGAATGCCTTTATTTTTGAAAAACCTTCAGCCAATTTCAGAGTCTCCAAAGTTCCACGAGCATTCATTAAAATTGCCTCTTTTAAAGGATCGTCAAATCTTTAAAAAAATTTAAGTTAAAAACAAAATTAGACATGTTCAGGAACAAGTCTACATTAAATGAAAAAGTAAAAGAAATCTAGTTTATAGTCCTAGACCAAGCTGCAAATTATGGGGGTAACCAAAAATGAGTATGAGAGTCTTCAGGTTGCATTTTTTGGTATCAAATACGAAAGTCTAGTAGGACCCGTGGTAGGGACACGAGATTGAAAATAACAGTTTTCCAATATTTGTATCAAGGTAACAACCACTTCAATTTTTATTTTTGAAAAATTTACTATGGTCACCGAAAAAATCATCCCAGAATTATGTATTCGATGTCAAGAAGAATGCACCTGCAGACACTCCTAGTCATTTTTCAATTATGCGTTCACACCCAACGTTTTCAGCTGGCGCCTAGTCTATTAAAGGTATATTGAAATAATACGCTATAATGCATACATAGTTTTTTTCACTGTTTTCACTGTTTGTGCGCATTTTTGATGATAAACAATGTTAATTTTTTTCATAGAATTATTGCAAATAGAACACTCTTATAGACAAATATTTAAAAAAAAAAGTTTGGTTTATCATGTTATTACAACTACTCTTTCACTTCAATTATATTTATTAAAATGGAAAAATTGCCCTTACTTGACACTTGCAGCGGAATGAATAACAATTGATACATCTTTCAGAATTTGTTGATTTGATGCACTAATTCCTAACCCACAAAGCATTACATCACCATCAATGGCAGTGACTTTATTTAATAACAAATCACTTTTTTCTCGAACTTTGCTAAAAAACTCTGATGCAAGAATTTCTGTAAGTCGTTCTTCAGCTGTTTTTCCTTTCTTTCCACGAATTAATACATAAATTTTATTTAATGTTGAACAAGAACGAAGAAGTTTTTCAATAAGAGCTTTTCCTAAAAATCCCGAACCACCAGTTATGAAAATATCACGTCCAGTGAAAAACTCTGGTATTGTAATTCTATCATCCATTTTCTTTGAATTAACGGTAGATTAGTACAGGAAAGTTACCTGAAAATAAAATTCAAAATTTAAGTACCTTAATTGGAAAATATAGTATGTGTGTTTCTTTACTCTGAATTTCTGTTATTTTTAGTCCAAACTTGTGTGAAACAAAAATTTTTATATGAATTTTGACAGAACTTTGGACTAAAATGCACAGAAAACCACAGAAATTCAAAGTAAAGAAACAGATCTAGTATATTTTTGTTTGTAAAAATCTTAGTAAACAGTTCTCATGAATAAAAATAAACTTGTCGGTGAAAAAAAATTGTCAAATAAAAATAACCGAAATCGAAATGAGACTGTTCTATGCACAACATAACACAAATGCTTAACGTAATTTTTTTCCGCAAAAGAATATCAGTGACATTGTTTTGCGCAAAAAAAAATTATCTTGGTGAATATAAAATTTATTTTATTTTGGCTAGTTCACAGATTGACAAAAAAAAATTAAATAAGAAATACATGTAATGTTTTTTTCGTCAAGGAACTGTATACTTAGCTTAAAGCTTTTAACTTATATTTCCAACTGCAAATGGCTAAAATTCAAGAACATAAATTGGTTATGTGCAATGTGCCTAAACAAAACATCTCATGTTCATTTTTCCAAGTAATTATAAAAATATATACAGTAGAGGATGCTTATATTCATCCTCTACTGTATATATTGTCAAAAAATGCAATGAATTCCTTTCTTATAAGTTATAATCGTGTTTTTTAAGAGTATATAAAAATATGTTTATAAGAAAGGCAACTTCTTTTATAAGATAAATGCATTAAAAAAGAAAGAAAACTTCCTTTGAATATCACTATCATTTTGTCTTGTATTATGCATTAGGCGCATCTCACCAACTAAAATCTCACTAAGCGCTCAATGCCCAGTTGCAGGACGCTGAATGCTTTGGTTGACAAGATTCTCCGTTGCATTTATTGCAAATTTATTTTATTTTTCTATAACATTCCACCTTTATTTTAGGTTTTTATTTATCTTAGTATTTGCACATCAGCGAGAAATTGCAATTTGGCTGTCAAATGAACCGATGTTTTAGTAGAGAAAGGACATTGAGAAATGAATTGAAAAAATGTTCGTCTTAGTAAGCTCCTAAAAAATTTTTTGGTGAGACGCACCTATCAATTCATAAATATAGATCATAACGTTCCAAAAACAAACTTTAAACAATAAATTAATTTCAAAATCATAAAAGGGGTGATTTTTAAATACGTTTAATTTTCTATACAGTGAGAAAAATAAGTTTTTTATATCACTGTTTTTTTCTTATAAACGGTTTTCTTATATAGGATTAATATTACAAGTAAATGTATGGGAATGTGCATGGTATTTTAGAATGTCTGTCTTATAATCGAGTTTTTCTTATGTGGAATATTTTTATTATCCGTCATCTACTGTATAACTTATTTGCATAGTAAAATTATAGGTTTGTTTAATATTGGCACTGGGGTGCACTGGGTGACCCTGATCTCACACTCAGGTGTTTTATGTGACACTATTTCCACCCCAGTTTATTTGCACTGTGTTTTATGTGTCTTCCAAGCGTGGACTGAATTCGCTATCACGTGCCCCTGCAACATTGAAAGCAACTGTTGCCAAAAGTTGAATGTCAAAAAATGAAAACCCGAGCAGTCTTCTGACATTTGAATGACATTCCCCAGTGCACTCTGGGGCAGGGAATATAGAAAAAACTATATTCTTTTTTTAAGAAATCGTTCTAAGAAATTTATTAAAATGCATTTATCTCAAAACTATAAAATCTAGTTACCCTCTTTTTCCTTATGACAGACGGCAGAATAATTAATTCTTGTGGAAACACTGTGGAGACACTGTGTGACACAGTTTTTTTAACCTTTGTAATTTAAGCTGGGTTGGATTGTTTATTGAATTAAGACTATAATTGCCAAATTGCTAGTCACGTTTCTAAGTTATCACGTCATAACTATTTCATGTTAATAGAAAAAGCAGGTTTGTAACAATGTCATAACATTGAAACGGTATGTTTTAGATAATTTTGGTTGTCATCAAGCAACATATGCAAATATATGTAATCTAAATAATGAAACTTCTTTTATAAAATGTAATTAAATTTTTATCAAAATTTGTATTATTCTCTTCAGAATTTTCAATTTTAATTCATGGGTTTAGCATATTTTAGAGTAGTAGTAGTTTAAGGCGAAGCCTGACAGCTTATTGATGATTTCTCCAAGATGAATGCAGGCATTTAAAAGATTCAAATATAATTTCTAAAATAAATGTCTATACTTCCAAATTACGATAAAAATTAATTCCAAGAAAAAAAATTACTTCGAGAAATAATATAACTTAAAACTTGCCTAAAAATGCATATTTTCAAAATTTATATTCGTATATCTCAAAAACGTGGCAAATGTGAAGTGCAAGAGCTATTTTTAAACCAGATTCGAATTTAGTACATCAAAAAAGTATATCTTGTTTCATCTTAGAGACATAAATTAAAATTTTGACACACAGTGTAATCTTCTACAGTTATTACCAATTTCACTGTGTGCTGCAGAAAGACAAGCAAAACAAAATTGTGGAACCCACTTTTTTGTGTTCTCTATTATCGTAATGCCAATTATTATTGAAAGAAGTTTTGACTAAAAATCACAGAAATTCAAAGCAAAGGATTATTTCAATACCGAAGCTAGTTTCTCAATTTTTGTATACCACAGAGATACATAAATCAAACAAATAGAAAAAGTATTCGAATAAATGGATCATTCAAGTGAGTTCATTTGAGTACATAAAATACAAAATCAATTGAAAGCGCAGCCTATACCTTCTTACCTATTTATGTATATATTTTTCAACTGACAAAATGTATTGACAAAATAATTAATTATATTCAAGTTCAACCCCTGGTTTGGATCAAATATATTACCATATCTTTATTAATTTACTTTAACTCAGAAGAAAAGTTTTTTTTTTGCTGAAAACGAATTCATTATCACCTTCGCCCAGGAGTACCTACTTGTTACTCAAAAATCAATCAGCAAAATTTTGACTTAAAAAGCGTGTTAGCGTACTTCCCAAAGCTAAAAAACCACAATCACAGAGACACAATTTTAAGTATCCTTTTACCTAATTGAAATTGAAAAAAAATCAGTTCCCACATTTTAATACAAATTAGTTTAGAGTATTAATAATTGTTGATATAATTTAAATAAAGTTTTCAATACAGTAAGATACCATTAAATGGTTCAAAAACAATAACACATTCTATAGCCTTAACTACATTGGCCACTTTTTGCAAAATTTCAAAATTAAAAATTTTTTTTTTCCCTCTAGAGTAGGTAGTTGTTTTGTGAAAAAGAATATACACATTTTTTTCTAAACTAAAATTTAAGCTTTCTGCATCATTTTTATAAGTTTTCCAGTGAGAAACACTATCCGAAAATGAGTTTGAAAATTTTCACTTTTGTATTTTTTCACTTTTTTGGCTTATTTAGTTGGGCTTTATTAAAAAATTTTCTCTGGGAAATTTAAAAATTATAATTTTTTTTTTGAAGATAATAACTCAATTAATTATTTAACTATAGCAATATATTCTCTTCCACATAACAAGTAATTTATTTAAAACCTCTTAAATAAGTGCTTGGTAAAACAAATACATGCAATCAATCAAAATTTGTATGATAAAATACATAAAACGTCCACTTTTTTACAAAATGTTAAAATGTTATTCCAAGATTTTGAATTTAAAAATTAATAATAATTTTCCAGTTTTAAGTTTGTCACACACAATTTATTTATTATGGACTCCTTCTTGTTCAAAAACAAAAGTAAAACTGAAATTTCGGTTTCACTTAATTAGTTCAAGTCAAAACTTTGAAATGTGGACGATTAAAATTCAATTGTTTTAATGAATGCATTACTCTTCATTTTGCCTTTGAAAATATGTGCATAATTGTTGAAAATGATATGCACACGTACTTCTGATATGAGTTACATTTATACAAAATTTTTCTTTAAACCTTTAATATTTCTTGATTTTAAAGATCATCGTACTTAGGTAGGTATGTACATATATTAATTTGGAAAATATAAACAAAATTATTGTATTATATACACTGTGCCAAAAAGTTGCACGTAATGCAACTGAAATCATATAAATTGTATTTGTGTTTAATGTAGAAGTTAATTTATTGAGTAGAACATCTATTAAAACTTAAAATTTTAAGGAAATGAAAAAAAAACAATTATCTTCTAAAGTTTAGATTAAAAATTATAAAATTTATTTTTGAGTAACATGGCAGAGCATAAAAGGGTGTAGGAAAAATATTATATTGATACTAAAAAACATATTTGTTGAAATAATCGAGATTTTACCTTTTCCAAATTGTTTTAATTGATTTTCAAGTATCACATGTTCCCACCCATTTAAGATTTCGTAAGATTTCAATAAGATTTTGTTGAAATTTGGAGCTTTCATTTAAATTTCGTTAAAATTTCCCTGGAACCTTGTACGATCTATTCAAAATATTGAAAGTTTTCAACCAAAATCTAAGATTTTGTTTTTGTAGAAGTAAATTTGAACCAACGGCTAAACGTCAAGATAAACGCATTGAAGTTTTGGGAGTTATAGGTGAAAATAGAGTCTGCAATCCTGTTGCTATTGAAACAACTATTTGTTATTCTTCTGTTTTCAATAAAAACCCATATTTGGGTTATAAATATAATAAGTTAAAAAGAAAAACACTTTAATTTATAATCTGTAAGAAATGTGATTTTATAGCTACTGTGACTGTATGTATGTATGAGCAATTATTTGATGTGGTTTTTCTTGTTTTTTTTTTTGGAAAAACTATTTTAACTTAAATAAGAAATGGGGAATTTTGAGTACTTTGCATCTATGTCTTACGAGAGTCTACTCCTCGATAACTGCAAATACTTCACAATGTTGATAGCACTGTAGGACAAATTTTCTATTTGAACAATGGACATGTAGTTACCACAGTATCAGCCGTATCAATGACACGGGGCCACCGAGTTAAAGGGGCCCCAAGATACAGAAGACTATATGTGTGTAAATCATTTTTCATAGAGATAAATACGAGATACAAAGTCGATTACAGATTTAAAATGTCATGTCACATGCAACAATGTTTCGATAGTTTTCTTAACTACGAACTCACATTCTGACAAAACTCTATTTTGATGGGAGATTCGTTACGAAGTCTCAAGCATTTAATAAAAGGTACCCTTAATTTGGGTTGGGCCTAGTATTTTAACGGAGGGTGGGTAAAAATTTAAGCTTAATCTGTACTAAAAAAATAAGATTATTTTTATCATACCATCAATAATTTAGAGAAAAACCTTATGCCCAGTTTAGTAGAAAAAATTTATAAAAAAATATAAATAGAGCAACAGATTTTGAAAGAAATGTGCCACACTAGAAGTAGTGATGAGTAGAGATGAATCTAATTATTGAGCACACTGAGAGCCTTATTTATAGGAGTAAAGGAGTAAAGTAACTACACAATGCTTTTAATCCTGAAAACTTTTTTTTTTAATGCACGAGGAATAGAGGTGGAGTAAACTAAAGCGGTTTCAAAGGAAGTATAAGGCCGTTTTAGTATGTAAATATCATTTTGACCTGACATCGTGCGAAATTTACAAAAATGAGTGTGAAGATTTCTTGTACCTTTTTTTTTACAAATTATGTTTTCTTTATTTTTTTTTAAATCATTTATTAATTATTACTTTACCAAAAATAATTAATTTTGGAAATCAGGTAGGGTTTGTTTACGCTTTTAATAACCAGAGTATTAGATCTATAGTTTGTTTTTGACATAAGAAGGAAGTAACTAAACGGCTCAGAAAGATATTTGATAAATAAGAATTAGTTTTACGTGGCGTAAAGACGGAGTAAGTGCTTCGACTCGCTTCAAGTATCCCGAGGTTGAAACGAGTATTAGTGAAATCTAAAAAATAAGGCTGTGAGTGTTAAGCTGGTTTCTATCAAAATCTGTTGTTATTACGAAAAAATTTTTAAAATCTTTTTTGGGTAAAGTTCTACAGGCAAGAATCTAAGTTTTTAGAAAAATGACCGATATTCAAAATATTTATAAAAAGCTTTATTTTTTTCCTTTTAACATACCTACAAAATAAAGTAGCAAACATTGAACCACCATTAATTTAAACTAAATTACGTCAAGGTCCTACATTAGGTCTGTTTCTTTACTCGCCCGCGGGTTCCCAAAATAACCCAAATCTACCCAAAACGTGTTTCCTTACTATTTTCTGACACGAAAATGCCAGAGCTTTTGACTTTTTTCATTTCCCTTTCAGCAAGAATCTACCCGAACATTTTAGTTCCGACACTTTCTTGCTTGTCAAACAAGAAATCAGCTGATCGAAAAATTTTAAATTAAATTTGTCAAGTATCGTATATAAAATGGTTTAATTTAAATAAATTAAATGAAAATGATACAATGGAGTCAAATATAAATTAAAATATTTCTTCTGGTATCTTTTAATAGAGCCCAAAATGATATGTGCAAATGTTAAGAATTGAAATTGCATAATTTTGTATGCGTTGAGTCTACAAGCAATAAAGTTGAATGGGTAATTTACACCGCAACAAACCTGAAACATCCCAAATACGTTTCTTTACTTTTCATTTCTGGTTAAACATTACAACAACAAAATCAAAAAGCTCATGCCCAAACTTTTTCCCAAGCTTTATCCCAAAAGTAAAGAAACAGACCTATTGTTATCCTAAGAATGTGCCACTGTCAGGTAAAAGGGACCCCCTGTAAAATGTTTGATACGGGGCTCCTAAAGTGCTCGCTATGACACTGCCAATGGATTTATTGATCCTCTATTAAATTTAAATTCCTTATTAAGTGTAGAAAATTTTTTCTTTAATGTTTTTTCCTTCACATTTGTTTTTTCCGCTTAAGTAAGGCACTTAAGCACTAAGGCTTTATTTCAAGAACTGGTCTGAAAATTTACATTTTGCAAAATTTACATTTTACAATGATACATTTTGCTTCCACAAATGCATTCCAACAGGAACAGGGATGGATGGAGTGATTTCCGAGCATTTTATTAAAACAATAAATTTGAATTTGCACTTTTAAATTATAATTTCCCAAAAATGTTTAGTTATGGAACAATTTAAAGGTCAGGTCCAGACTCCATGCATCAATTTAAAGAAGAATTTTTACAATCGAAACCGAATGAAATTGAATGTGTTTTTCTTGTTTATTTTAACGACAAAAGTATTTTTTTTAGTTTTTTCATAATTTAAACTCAAGAATAATCCAATGTGTTAGGAATTAAGGCCTAGCCACCGAACCAATATAATTTTTTGTTTTATGTCTTTACCAAAATAAAATTATGAACAATAAAAAATGCCAGTTCTTTTGAATTTTATTATTTTTCTTGCTAACATTGAATTCCTTCCTAAGTTTCAGTGCGCAAAAAGTCTATATCCATAGGAAGTCTAGAGTTTGTTCTTCATAGGTTTTGCATTCCTATGGTAGAGGGTTTTAGTTCTATATCCATTTCTAGCTTTTTTCATACTTTTATTTTTTTTTTAAATAACAGTAACAGTTTTTGACTTCATGGCTTTAAACTACCATAGAGATACATATTTTCAAATATTGTATATAAAAAGTTCAAACATCTTATTTTCCAAGAAGTCTGTCAGGTTTCTTTTTCAGCCTTTGTGAGGGGTAAGGAGGTTGAAACCATTCAATGGTGTGTTTTTTTTCAAGTCCAGGGGGAATCAGTCCAAAAAAAAATGTCGGGGCTTAACAGCTTCAATGTTAAATACAATAACTACTTAAAGCCACCTAACACTGCCTTTTTATAGGACCTGTCAAAAAAACCATACCAAATCGTCTGCGCATTGAAAATAAAAATATTCTTACTAAAAATTAGAGTTTTAGTCTGTCAAAAGATAGATAACAATAGAGGAAATCAAAACGGGTAAACATAAAAAATGATAACCGTATGACTTGACTAGAAATGAAAGCTCATTTGAGAAATCATACAGGAAATATAAGCATTTTTGACATTCTTTCCATCTGCGTCTCCCATTCTATTCAGACAGTCAAATTTCATCTTCGAAGCCGCTATTTACATTACCTAATTTTTCCACTACGATTTTTCCCAAAATCGGGTAAAAAGCTTACAATAAACCATTCTTCCAGTCCGATTCCCTGTCGTTTTCATTTTACGTTAAAAGTAAGATGGCACATTAGCCCAGCGTAGATCCATTCAATTTTTTGGGTTAAACAAATCTACTGCCTTTAATGTCGTTTTTGATTGAATTTCGGAATTGTTCCATTTCTTTCGAATATGTAAAATTTGGAGAAGAAGGTTTTACGTATTCGATAAGAGTGGAATAATTCCAAAACCCAAACGAAACGACATTGATAAAAAAGTGCTAAAAAGGTTAAATTCCAGTGAATTTGAGTTACTGATGTCGTGGATTGCGATTGATAGTTCTGAAAAAAATTTTAGCTGGCCACGTGGAAAATATAAAATGCAAAATTTTATATTTCAAATAAATTTAAAGCCATGTTTTCTTTTTATAAATGTAGAAAGCATCGTTTTTTTACCTTGTTGAAAAGCTTTAAAAATAATTGCCAAAACAAATTTATTTGCATTTACAGGTCACAGGTTATATTTTATTAATTATTATTATTTAATTTTTCTTGGAAAAACAAAAACAAATTTGAAAATGCATATCTACTGCAAAAAACTTAAATCTACCTACTGCTTTTTTTTAAATCAATCTACCTAAGAAAATTTCCGATTCATGACGTGAAACTAGTAAAAGTGTGAAAGAGAACGCAAACATACTGGAAAAACCGTGAGTTTGCCAGAGGAAAGAACGAAAGAACGGCCTACCTACATTCAATTGGCTTTTGTACAAAAGTGAAAAAAATTGTTTATAAGATCATTTAAAAGCAAAAAAACATGTTGTCAACCTGTTTTGCATGGTTTTCAAAATATTTTGAAAACTTGTTACGATTCCATCAAGCAATGTTGCCAACAAAGTTGATTCATGTAAGCCTCCTAATGGTAATTTGAATTGAAATGGCAATTTGTTAATTGGGTGGGCATTTTCACTCCCAGGCAATTTCAATTATAAATTGTCTTTAGAGAAATAGTTATAAACTGAAGCAAATAGTACACGGAGTGTTAAATGTTACATCCACATGTGGCACTGATGTCATGCAGTTGTCACAAACATGCCAATTAGATGTAGTTTACATGTGGCAATTCGGAAACATATGTTTCTTAAAAATGACGTCACTGTACATACACATACATACACACATACACATACACATATGGTAATTTACATGCCGTGTACTCGTAGCATAATTTTAAAAAAACTGATTTTTAAAGGGTGAATGACTATGTGACTTTGTTATAACTTTTGTTTTGTGTCTACACCTTAACTTCACATTAATAAAAACGATTTTTATATTTTTTTTAAATTTATTTTGCTTTTTAAATAATCGGACAATTGTTTCAACACCGTCGCGGTGTCATCACCAGTGAATTAAAAACTTGTGTGACAAATGCTCTTTAAATACTTTGTTTTTTGAAAATATGGATTTTTTTCACTATATTTTGTCATGCGTATTTTCATATTCTACCCTTTCATTGAAAAAAAAATGAAGAAAATTCAAAAGTATGGGGCACTCCATTTTGCTTTAATTTAATGCTACTCAAAATAATTCTGTCTGAAAAAAAACGAAAAAAAAAACAAAGTGATTTACATGTAGAATACAATAGGTGTGTTTTTTAGCAAGCCCAGATGAATTGGACCAAAAGAACGACATCGGGGCTTAGCAACGCTATCAGCGAAAAAAAGGTACAAACTATCGATAACAAGTATGAAATTCGTGCCGGTAACACAGTTTTTATCTGGGCTAAAGTTTAGCCTCGAAAATTATCTGGGCTTAGCTAAGCCTGAATGGGCTTAGTTGTTGTTGCCTTTAACATGTAAATTGCTTAGTCCCGACGTCATTTTTATCATCCAAGCCCAGTCGGGCAAGGAAAAAACAGACCCTAATATTCCATTAATGTGTTCATAGAACCAGAAAAGGCAGCCCTAACCTATTTCGTTTTTTTGTAAACCCAGACCAAAAATATGTATTACGATTTCTCACTGAGCACATCCATTTTCTCTAGCAACGATCTGTCACATTTTGGTTTGTTTTGAATCCTGAAAACCAAACAAAACCAAAACAAGAAAAATTAGTTAAAATTTAATCATATGCTATCACTAAATTATAAAAAAAAGTTTTTGAAGATGAACGGTAAATATATTGATGATGGCTTTGAAATAATTGAGGAATCAACCCTCGACCTCGCCGATTTATTGAACTACCTCGAAACCTCCCCACTTAAAAATATGTACAAAATTGACCTCACAAATCCTCCTTCGCAAGTACTCTCTTCAAAGGAAATAATTCATGTTTGTAGACCCGCTATCAGCTATCCGCACCATATAATTATTTCAAATAATTTATAAATAAACATCTTTCAGATATGCAAGAGCCTAGAAAAACTGCTTCTTGAAGATTTAACGTATGATCAGTTGACTGCGCTGTTTGTGGCAAGCGGAATAACTTATTTACTGTCTCGGAGTTTCCAAGATTTTGAATGTCGCACTGAGTTTCTCAATAAAACTTTCCGCTATTCAAATACCCTGGATCCACTCCATGTAAGTTGTGTTTTCCTATTGGAGAAAAACTAATTTTAATACCTATATATTTCTTACAGTTACATGTTGCAGCAAAGCTTTTACATGCAAATATAAGCTCCAAGTCAAATCTTCTATTTCTTTGTAAAAATATTTGCTTCACCAGTGAAACAGGCAACGCTATAGCAATGTGCTTGGTATGGGCTATGTTCTTGGAAACACTTGGTCAAGAAATCGAAATGTATTGCTTCCATCCGGTAAAAATATGAATTCACCAACAAAAACTTACTTTAATATTCTTCCATTTAAGTTTTCTTCGATCAAAGAGCTTGTTATCGATGTTGACGTCAATCAAATGCTTAACCGAAAAGAAACATCTGCCAAGGCTAATTTTCTTTTCCAGTTGATGTCGATTCTTATTAGTTGCATCATTTCTCGGTCAAATGAGGAACTAAAGAAAGCCGGATATTCTGAGTACTTTAAATACGAATTAGGAGATATTTATTCTCTACGGGATTGGGCTCAGAAAATCAATCAAAACATAGTTCTAACTTTTAATTCAACGAATACCAACTATGACCTCATTATGGCGGTAAGTTATGTTCAAAAATGATTAAAGTTTTGAATGCGAACAGTTGTGTTTCTTTTTCAGATTAAAGAAACAATTACCTACAACATTGTTGCCTTGCTGGATGATAAGTTAAAATCTATTGACGGCAGCCATAGAGTTATTACTCAAACTTAATTCTTACACTTTATCCATACCTTTTAGGTATTTATATATATATTTCTTAATTATTTATTTTGTCGATATACATTATATGTACCTATTTGTATTTCATTAATTAATTCAAGTGTTATGTTTATGAATCTTATTTTCTTACAACTATTTGATATACATATCGCTAATTCGCTTTTGTGACCTCTGGAAACCTACGTCATAGAATTAATAATGAAAAACATTCCACCCAGACATTTGAAATTTAAATTTTGGCCTATTGTTAGTTTCACCCCCGGAAGATGAGTGAGATGTGAGATGTTGTGAGTACTCATTTTAGGCGAAATGTATCGCAATTAAGAGCGGCAGATGAAAAAAAACAGGGTACTAGTGCCCTTTGCACAAGTTTTTTTTTATTATAGGCCAAGAAAAGTTTGAAAAGCGAAATAACTTTTCAAATTCCGGGGGGAAAATATTTTCCGGATGAAACTCAATACGTCTGCTGGTTCAAAGAGCTATAATAATTGATAACACAAATTTACAAAATAAAAAAACAATTCTGCACACTTAATGCCGCTTTATTCTTTTGTATAAATTGCATCACATTTTTGAATCGATTGATTTTTGTTAGCTATGTATGTATATATACATATAGCTGTACAAAAATGAAAATTTGTGACACCGTGATGAAAACGGAGAAAATGAAGAATCTTTTTCTTTCTTTTCATACATTTGAGTCGCCTGGGCAAAGGCTGAAGCCAAAACTTTTGTGACCTATAAATGTATTTCTAATCGGAATGAAGAATACCGCTGATGTGTCGCCCACTTAAGAAAGACGTCTGATAATTGAAACGTTTGCGATGTATTTCAAATCAGTGCAAGATCTTCGATTATTGTATACCCATAAATTCAAGTGGTTCTTCCATCACAAAAATAATAGGAGCAACTACCATTTTCGTATGCCCTCACCTCAACCACCAGCTCGATCGGCTCAAAAAAAGCTGCCAGGCGGCTGTATTTGGTATAAGATTGCTTACGCCTACACATGTACATATATAAATCTTGGTTCCGGTCCCAAAATTTGTTACCAGCATATTTTTTTATATAAGTATGTACATGTATTCATTTGCCAATAATTTGCTTTCAAAAGTTACTTTCAAAGTCTATTAAGGGTATTCTTACAACGGCGTAAAACCGTAGTAAAGTTTTAAACTTCGTATATGTATCACAATTTTTATGGAAGATTGGACGATTTACACAGTTACCAACTTTACTTTTACTTAAAGTTAATGTTTTAAGAATTTATCTCTCCCGTATAAAAAGGAAGTGCCATGACATCACTGGAATGACCATGAATCAGTATGTACTTCCTTCTTCCGGTATTTGTGGATGAATAAATCAAAAAACATGGATTGTGTAAGACAAAATTGTTCTTCCAAATGTTTGAAATTTCTACTCCCCGTATCTTTTTTAACTTTGCTCTTGCCGAAAATATGAATAAAATTAATTTTTGTAGAAAATTCAATTAACTATCATTTTGCAGTGTACACTTTTCCGTTAATACTCTTATTATTTTCAAAAACATTCATGAACATTGTAAAAGGGGACGTTTAACCCGCTCCCTCCTGCCTGTAGCTCGCATGATTAATTGCATTTACCTATTTGATAATTTTGACTGGACTATATTTTTTTTACTGTTCAAATTTAAAGTTCTAAGAAATTATTCAATTTCGCTATTAAAAATTGTGTAAAGTAACCCTGAGCTTACACAAGCGAGTAAGCACCCGCTTCCGAGTTACTAATGCATAGTTACATTTTCAACTTGATCGTCAATAGGCTAGTCATTTTAAAAAGCAGTTGAGCAGCAAGTGCTTTAAATAGTACTCAATTCGCTTTCAAGTACTTGCTCATGTGGCTTCAGTGTAATTAAAAAAAGCGGATTTAAAATTTCAAATGCTTCAATATTAATTCTGACAAATAAGACCACCATTAAAATTTGACAAATTTGTCACATGACCTAGTTTCATTTATACCTACTCCAGCGGTTTGCGCGGTCCTCAATTCATTTTCAATAGAAATTACACAAAAAAGTAGAGCCCGTTAAAGCTTTCTTTGTTGTTGAACTTTCGTTCATATTATTTTTGTGGTGAAGTCTCCATGTTGAGTTTTAATGTAATTATAAGAAACAATAAAGAATACAATTTTTTTTTTTGAATTCTTGTTTAAAAAAGTTTAGATCACATTAATTTTTAGTTGAAATAAAAAACAACACCATGCGTCAATAAATGTAGCCCGATGATGGTTCTCTATAATCGAAAAGCATTGCTTTAAACAAAACTATAAATTTATGTTTTGATCTAATTAAAAAAAAAAAAATAGTTTTTTTAAACCAAAAAAAAAAAGAAGAAATTATAAACGAAAATGAGACCGAACCGAGAGATAGTCTAAGAGCTGGCAGCATATTTTTGGGTTGAACACATAACCAAAAAATGAGTACGAGAGTTTGTAGGTGCATGCATCTTGACATCAAATTAAAAAATCTGGCAGGATTTTTTGGCGCTCGTGGTAAGGACGAGGGATTGAAAATAGCGGTTTTCAGGCGATTGTGTTAGGGCCACATGAACATCAATTAATTTATTAAAAATGGGAAATCTTTTCTGTCATTTCCTTTAAGTCCACAGACTTTAACGATTTGAAAAAGAAAACTCAAGATATGGGTTTTTGAAGCAAACCCTATCGGCTTATTTAGAGACTTTTTTTGGGATTTTTGATTTTTTTAATTCTTCAATATGGTGCAACTAAAAGTTTATATCTTGAGTTCTATTAATCGGATCGTAAAAATTTAACTCTGTGGACTCAAAAAAAAAAATGTCAGAGCACTATTTCCTATTTTTAAAAAGCACTATTTCCTATATTTTAAAAGCCAGCTCTTAGTCTAAGACGGAGAATGAATATCAGACTTGGGGGGCTTATCAAAGGTTTCGTTTACTTTCGATAGACAACTATTTTGTCGAAATTCAATCACCGAAAAAATTAATTTTGATGTCGAAAGCAAAACATATTCGCAATAATGTAATTTCGAATCTATACAAGGGATAAGATCTTGCTAAATAAATGATTTTTATTTGTTTTATTTTCTCCAAAACGATGTACAAATTTGTGCCACTGTTTGGTAAGATATGTATTCTACATATGTATGTACATCCTACGAACCTATTCCTACGAAAGCCATACTGAGTTGCCGTCATTTCAAAGCTTTCCTTCTCCAAGATTTTTCTTAAGCTGATCGAATTGAGTCCATACGGATGGAAAACGGCCAACAAGAAGGTACCGATTTGGAAACTTGAAAGTGTCAGATTATGGATAAATTCGTTTTGCCGAACATCAAAGATTTAAAAACGCTCGGATGCACAATCCGCCATTTTTGTTGACGTTTTCAATTTAAATATGTTTTTGTTTTCCGTTTTCAACCGTAAGGATTCAAATCGACCGAATATCACAACAGCTATGATTGAAGTGGGCCCGTATTATGAATAACGATTATCGTTTAGAATCTATCGTAATCTTTAATTGCCATTGCGTTTTACGTTAGACTTTTTTTTTTATCGATACTCGTTTTATTTGCTTTTGACAATCGTTTTTAGTTTTGAAACATTTGCTGTTTGTTTTTTGGGTTTAGATTTTTTGACTTTATCTGGCAATATTTCCAAGTATCCATTCTCGTAAATCATAATCGGTCAATGTCGTGACTATCGTTTTCTTTGTCATTGGTTTCGTAATTAGTAATACGTTCCCATCGCAGCGTTCGATGAGCTTGAAAAACCAACTCACATGGAATTGGACGATAGTTACAGGGGTAATAAAATTTTCCTTTTCTAGGAACAAACTGGCAGTGTTGTGTTGAACAGCAGGAGCCGTTACACTATCAAGCAGCGTCTAAACCTGGGGTGGAATCGGCTAAGGCGATAGTTGACTGTCACTGTTTTGATTGTCAATTTTGATAATCACCTTTTCTCTATTCTGCGTAAAGTGATAGCTAAAAATATTATAATTTATGTGTAAACATAACATTGGTGAACATCCATAGAAGATCTTATAGGAACATTGGGTTGGGGAGTGTCGAAATAATTGATTTATTGCTTAAGTTGATTCTGAGCAATTATTTATGTTTTTGTAGAAATTTTTTTCATTTCTCGTACTGCGCCGCATAGAAAATTAGAATAAAAATATACATTGCTATTCACTTATATTGTATTTTAACTTTGATAAATATTCTTTTTTTCTACAAAACTTTCGATTTTAAGTGGGGCTGAAGCTGGCAAAACTTATCTTTCTCAAAAAAATTGTACAAAATGTATGAAAGTGACACCTAAATAGCTGTCACCCAAAACCATAGGAAAAAAGCGATAGTCAATTTGATAATCACCTTACCTGGAGCAAAAACATTTATTTTGATGATCAACCATCAACTATCGCCTTAGCCGATTCCACCCCTGAAATTCATACTCTCACCTTTTGTTTCTTGTGCAACATAAATCCACCATATTGGAATAAAAAAACAATCCTAGGGCTAACGCAATTTTCTTTGTTAATGATGTTGACATCAAACTCATGTTAGCTTCTAGACAAAATTAACAAATTCTATTCTATTCGAATCACTTATTCCATCCTTTGAATATTAGCACAATTGTGTGTAGGTAGGACATCGTTTATAACAAACAAGAATTTGTTAATATTTTGGTACTGCTTGTCCTGACTCAATTCATTCAACTAAGAACCTATAAGATCCGACTTCAACCAAGAACCTATAAAATCCTAAAAAATATTAAGAACAAGCCTTCAAACGAAACCAACATAAATGTCAATTTTACATATTTTTGTATTTTTTTATTTCATTAGTTTTTTTAGTGGTAAAAAAATTTGTGGTAGCAAATAGCGAACGGTCAAGAAAGGTAGTATTCAAATCTTAACAGTTAACTTTGCTTCCACACTGGATTATGCAGTTCACTTTACTTGTTTTTCCTTATGAAAGATGTAGATCAAATTAAGCATTTCCTTCCTCTTTAAACAAATTTTCTTAAGAAACAAGATCACGACTATAACTAGCATGGCAACAACTCAAAATAAAATAAAAAATTAGAAAAGAAAACAATGGAATAAAGAAATATCACTTAGGTGCATGTGAATAAATAATTCCACTTCATTTCACCAATTGAAAATCAAAACTAGAGAATCGAGAGGAATATGCATTGCACTTCAACCACCTACTTTTTAAATGTTTAGTAAAAACAAATATTAGAAATAATAAATCAAATAGGTATGTGTTTTCTTTTCTGTTTTTTTATTACAATTTTCTCATCAAAAAATGTCTTTTTTTTTGTTTTCTTTCTGAACGTGTAAGTCTTTTCATTTATGGGTTTAAGTATTTTTTAGGTTTGTTGAAAAACAAAAATAAAAGAAATGAAAAACAATGGTACATACAATACATAAAAAGGAATGCAAATCATCTTCATAATTAATGTAAATAATTATTATATTATAATAAGACTATAAATAATGAAAAAGAATGTATTTTGTGTCGCGTGTGGTGTTTTTTTATAGTGTGAATGGTAGTTTTTTTTTTTTTTTTTTTTTTTTTATAATAATTAAGAAGAGGAAATGCCTTTGTATTTCTAGTTTAATAAAAAAAAGATCATTTTTTCTTTGTTTATGCAAAATTTTTTCTCTTCATTTCATTTCTTTTTCTTTTTAATTTGTTTATAAATTAAGCGGCATTTTGGTGTTCTTTGTCGCTTTGCTGGCTGTTGTTGTTGATATTCGGAGAGAGAAGCTTAAAATACAGGGTGTTGTTTGCTGTTATCTCTCTCCCTCTCTCGCTTTCTTGTTTTTCATATATAATTATATAATAATAATAATTAAAAAATAAAAATTAGCAATACATAATACGGTTTTGCGAGAACTACTACGCTTAGAAGCACTTCCTGTGGACAATTGATGGGCCAGACTCGTCGTATTCCTGTTTCGAGATCCACATCTGTTGGAAAGTGGAGAGCGATGCCAAAATGGATCCACCGATCCATACGGAGTATTTCCTCTCTGGTGGTGCAATGATCTTAATTTTCATTGTCGATGGAGCCAACGCGGTGATTTCCTTCTGCATACGGTCAGCAATACCTGGATACATGGTGGTACCACCGGACAATACTGTGTTGGCGTACAAGTCCTTACGGATATCGACATCGCACTTCATGATGGAATTGTATGTGGTTTCATGGATACCGCATGCTTCCATACCCAAGAATGAGGGCTGGAATAGAGCTTCAGGACAACGGAAACGTTCATTACCAATAGTAATAACTTGACCATCGGGCAATTCGTAACTCTTTTCCAAGGAGCTAGATGATGCGGCTGTTGCCATTTCTTGCTCAAAGTCTAGAGCAACATAGCAGAGCTTCTCCTTGATGTCACGGACTATTTCACGCTCAGCTGTTGTGGTGAATGAATAACCACGTTCAGTCAAGATTTTCATCAAATAGTCTGTTAAATCGCGACCGGCCAAATCCAAACGAAGAATGGCATGGGGCAGGGCATAACCTTCGTAGATTGGCACAGTGTGAGAAACACCATCACCAGAATCTAACACAATACCGGTGGTACGACCAGAGGCATACAGTGAAAGTACAGCCTGGATGGCAACATACATAGCGGGAGTGTTGAAGGTCTCAAACATGATTTGAGTCATCTTCTCACGGTTAGCCTTTGGATTCAATGGAGCTTCAGTCAAGAGGACAGGGTGTTCCTCGGGTGCAACACGCAATTCATTGTAGAACGTGTGATGCCAGATTTTTTCCATATCATCCCAGTTTGTGACAATACCGTGCTCAATTGGGTATTTTAAGGTAAGGATACCTAAAGAAAGGAAAAGAAAAAAAAAAGTAATATTTAATAATGGCAAATGTAAGGTGTGAGTTTTGACTAAACAGAAATTCCATTGTTAGTTAGGGTCTTGTGACGTTTAAATTCTTTTAATTTTCAATGAAATTAATATTTTAACAATAAGTACGTGTATTATAGGTACATAGATATTTGGTGAATAGAAAAACTCGACCAGTTATATACATAAGTATGCAGGTAGTTATTTAAATAAACACCATGGAACATCTCGAGTATTCAAGAATATTCTTTGCAAAACTAAGTTACTTTTTCAGTAAAAAAAATATACATAACACAAATGCAACTTAATCTAATTAAAATGCATTGGTTTAAATTTTCAATTGGTAGCTCGTTTGTTTTGAAAAGTTGCAGATTTAAATTTTATAAAAATGCGATGTACCTTTCAATTAGATGGGTAACTTCATGCCTACGTATTAGACTATTAAAATAGGTGTAGGTATGCATGTATCTACAATTGAGTTGAGGCTTTAAAAAAACTTTGTGTAGGTATGCAAGTTCTAATCAACAGATACATCGTAGGTACATAAATACCTACAAATTTAATTTAAAAAAATAGAAGAAGAAATAATTAGATAGTTAAATTTATGGCAAATTAGAATTAAGTTTTTAATCCGAACAATAAAGTTTATAATTAGCCTTTTTGTTTAGAAATGAAAAAACAAAAGCTATGAAACCAATTGTGGGATTTTGATAGAACCCATAAATTTGATTCTTTGAACTTGGATTACAAGACACTCCCATTTAATCATAAAGGTAGGTAGATATGTTATGCTCTATATGGCAGTTAAGACACACCCTTATTTTGAACAAAAGAATTTTTTTACGATTTGGAAACAAAAAAAACGTTTCAAGACTCTACTAGCTTTTGAAGTTTTCTGAAATTAAGAACCGATTTGGAAAACCCAACTTACCTCTCTTGCTTTGTGCCTCATCACCAACATATGAATCTTTTTGTCCCATACCGACCATGACACCTTGATGTCTTGGGCGACCAACGATGGATGGGAATACAGCTCGTGGAGCATCATCTCCAGCGAAACCGGCTTTGCACATACCAGATCCATTATCGACAACCAATGCAGCTACTTCTTCGTCGCACATGTTGATTTCTATTATAAAATGAAAATTGAAAAAAAAAATTATTAGATATACCTATCTACACAAATCATCAAAAAAAAATATTTTTCTTCTTCAAATTTCTAGACGTTCACGGATTTTTCAAGTAAAGCGCAGACTTTAATATAAAAGTTAGAGAAGCGAAAAATACATAAAAGGACACTAAAAGGGCAACGCCCTTGGTAGCAGTTAGCTGCTATATAGAAAAAAAATGAAAGAGGTGGTTGATTTTCTTTTACTCCAATTGAAAAAAAAAAAACACCACCAGCTCACATATATCAACCCGGTTAAATTTGTAAAGAAAATTACCTTTTTATTTGTTTTATTAACCGCACAAAATTTCAATGAAAATTTATTTAATTTAATTTTTGACTCTAAAATCAAAAACTATATTTCACAAAATTTATGATTTGAAAAAAAGTAAATCTTGCAGAAGGAGAGCAGCAAAGTAGTAGGATTATATATATGTGTAATATTCACAGAGCCCAAAATGCGACGCAACCACTTCGACAATTAAACGACAAGTGACGCTACAGTTAAAAAAATTTAAAAATCCTCCGTTCAACTGCTATTTCCCCCAAGCAGGCTGCCCCTTCATATAACCGTGTTTAGTCATCGTTAACTTACACAACTATACAATCAAGAGGGTCGGAAAGAGGGGAATCCGCAATTTCTACAAATGCCATTGCGCAGAGCGCCAGAGATAAAACCCATACACAACCACACCCATGCTTTAAAAAAAAAAGCCGATAACTTTTTATATTAGTTAAGTTGTGTGTGTTTATAACACCCGGCCGGTAAATGTGTAGGGGAATCAAAAACGACAGAAAATCGTGAATCGAACGTTTCTCTGACCATATATGGTAATGTTTTGTGCTGTTTGAAAAATTTCCCCTTAAAATGACGACTTCCCGTCGTCTTTGGCTTGTTTGTCATACTAAATACATCCAAAACCGAACTTGGGTTGAAAATAACAACAAAAATAAAAAAAAAGAAACTAAAGTAGCAAAAATAAAAAAAATAAGTCAAGTTCACGTGCCATTTCCTTCTTTGTTGTACATATCTATATACTTTAGGTAGGCATATGTGTGAATTCTGAATGACAGGCGGAGGAAGGGGTTTGCATTTGTATCCAGGCGAAATGTAGGTATTTGATTTACTTTGCCGGCTTAAAATGGGCATTTACCAGAAAATCAACTTTCTAGAAGAAACTCAGGCGGTAGTGGTATGTTAGTTTGTTGATTTTAATTTTCTCTTCTCAAGTGGAAAGTTGAATGGAAGAAGAAAGAAAACTTGGATTAATTAATACCATCTGTGTTTTCTTTAAGCAGTTACTATCCCGTATATGGGATAGTAACCGGTACTTTTGATGAGCCAAATGCATTACATTAGATATGTAGGAATGTAGGTATGTTGTTAGTACCTGCATAAAATATGTTCAACTGGAAAGGTCATTCCAAATAAAAAAAAAATTTGTAGGTAAGATTAGGTGAATAAGAAATAAATTATGTTTATAAATAGCTAGATAAACAGTTAACTTAACAACAAAAGAATATGGATTGTGCCTGAGAAAATGGAAATATTAAGATGAGTTCATAAGCAAAGCATACGAATTTGGAATTATATATTTCCACCTACCTATTTTGTCGAACTTCTTATAAGAACCTAGGTATGCACGTAGATATTACCTAGTTTAATCTTTAATGCCTTTATTTATAGGTACTAGGTAGAGAGGTAGGCATCTTAGATTTATGGATTCAGTGTTTGTTTATTTCAAAGCTTTGTCAAAAATTCGAACATCTGATAGGCCAAAAATGTAAACAATCAAGCAGGTAGAAATCTACCCACCTACAAAATTCGTTGCTCATGTCCTTATTGAATACAAATTTCTATAAAATTTTATCCATATTTATATTTTGATATTTTCACGTTAAATCTATTTCAGTGCCAAAAATTAAACTTTGGATACAATTTAAGGCGATCTTAACCCGATTTACACACGGCAACATTATTGGCTTTTTTTCGAAAAGTGCCAAATTAAAATCTGATGTTTTTTCTACTTCGCCCTCGTTTAATTTCGTATACCTATAACAGTCGAATTAGTTGAAATTTTGTCATCGAAAATAATTTTTTTTTTTGACAGAAGATGTTCGACTTAGTTCTTCGAGTTCGAAAATCTGACAACAACAGAGAAATATAGACTTGTTGATGAAGAGTGGTCGTCTATATTTTGTATGACCTAGAACTTAAAGCTACCAGAAAATTTAAAATAGGGTGTGGTAGTCTCAGTATTCTTCTCCGTCTAATTCTTTAAAACTTAAACGTAGACCATCAATATTACCGCTTTGAAATAGAGAACAAAGTTCGATTGTTCTCCTATACCTGCTCATTTAAAATTAATTGTTGAACCGCAGTTAGATGTATAATCTTTCCAATTCAAAAGTTTGAATTCTGTCAGCTTAAAGCAATCATTTCAAAATATATAAAACGAGATCTTCCAATAGTTATTGGAGAAAGTGCCTACTAGCCAAAAATTTTATTTTAAAAACTTGGTAAAATACACGTCACACTCAAGGTGAATTGCAAAAATGCTTGAGATGTCACGTAAACAATCACAATTAAATATCTGATTCATACTTAAATTGCAATGGCATAAAATTTGAGATACTCTTTTGTAAAGCCTTGAGACAGATATACTATAGCTGAACAATAGCTGGGTCAATTTTGTTAGAAACGAATTTTAGTAGCAAATTCTGCACTTTCACACTGGTAGGTACCTACTAGTTATCAGATTATCTCTTGTAGCTTGAATTCTCGAAGGTTAAGCCTTCCATAATAAGTAAGAAGATTTTTTGGTCACAGAATTTTTGCAAAGACATCCACGTATTCAAATTCAAAATTCGAAATCAGTAAGTTGATTTTTTGAATATATAATGTTGACACAAATGGCAAACAATTACGGATAGGTAGGTACTTTCATTCGATTTTAAATTTTAGTCCAATACCAATATTAGGTTCTATTTTTATAATTTGCACACGTCATCTTTTTTGATTACATAATGAGAGAAGAATCGAATATGAATAAAGCAGGGCTGAGACCATTAACTATCAAGATATTCAATAATTTTTTTTATCGTTATCTTCAAGGGGAAAATTAGCTTTTGTTTTTTTTTTTTTGTGTTTGTAAGGCAAAGGTAAACTGTCACTATTTTAAAAATAAGACCTTGTCTAATCACTGTTCACACATTTTTCACACTTTTTTAGTCCCATGTATTGTTATCCATTTTCATTTTTATTAATAATCCATTTTGATTCACTTGTAAACTTTAATATCCGGTATGCCGAAAAACCGTTAGAAATTTGAATTTCTTTTTTTCATCTCTCAATTTAAATGTTACTTACATTTGGTTTGTTTTTTATGTGTTTTTAAATTAAATAAATACTAAAATGTTAATCCTAATTTAAGGAATATGCTTTGATTGACTTATGTTGAAAATGTGACGTTCACAGCACAACAACGTGAAATGTTATGATTTCAAACTGGTCGCTGTTGGTGTTTATAAAGGCATCCCCTCTTATCAAACAATTTGTTTTCCATTTCTGACATTTTACCATATATGGGAATGGATGCACAATCAGCCATGTTGCCGCATTTGCCTTCGAAAATTCGTTTCCCCTTTGGGATTGTGAATAAAAAGTAACCACCGTTGGAGTTGGTTGCCTTTGCCTCGTGTCATTTGGTTGTGTGAGTAGCGAATTTTTTTTTTTTGTTGTTTATTCATTTATTTTCATTTTGATTCTTTATCGTCTTTTTTCATCGTCTGCCACTGGTTTTTCGTTGAGTTGTTGATTTGAGCCTAGCAGTCCAACTCAACTCTACTACATACATATAAACATACTTGCAAACCTTCTTAGAAAGGGGGAAAGGTTGTTGTTTTTTGTCTTATTGTACTGACTGACTGGCTGGGGTTTTATGCTATTGACACATACAGTATCATATTTTTGGATAACTGTGTGAAATGAGTCATTGCTGATTATGGAGAATCTGTACACACACATTTTTAGATACACATGTGACTAAAATGGTGTGGAATGTCAGTTTGCAAGTTTTTGGAAAGATTTTTTGAATAATTTGTTAAATGATATACCTAGCTATAGATACATACATACGTATGGGTGCATACATACGAACTGGAACTGACACTCGCTTAAAGTGACTCCAATAAAAAGTCTAGCATAAAAGATAGAAGTCTGGCTTTAAAATAATGTTAGTTTTGGTTGATTTTTTTTCTATTGGAAAAAAGAAGTCTTTCCTTTCAGGTTGAGTTTGAAAAAAAAAAACGGCTGTCACTGTCAATGGTTTGGGGCTCTTGGCGAGTTTTCTGTGATATGTTTCCTAAATCGAAACCTAACCGGGCTAAATAAGGCCTTAATTAAATCCTAGATAGGTATAGTAGACTTTGCAACATAACCAACCTACCTATAGCTAGGTAAGAAAGGTAGGTGTAGGTATATACGCTACATGTAGGTAGGTATACCTTACATAATATAGGTACATTAAGTACCTACGTAGTTTAGTGCTCTGCTAAATCGATACGTTAATTATGTAGGTAGGTAGGTACCTATAAGCAGGTATTACATCCATGCCTTCTTTATATGTAGGTATGTATGTAGGGTAAGTGTACCAGTAACCGGCTACCTAACACATTTTTCTACTTTAAAGCTGGATAACAAATTCAACTAATTTTATTCACTTATGTTATTTGTTTTGACTTATTAGGTCTGTTTCTTTACTTTTGGGATAAAGTTTGGGAAAAAGTTCGGGAAAAAGTTTGGGGATGAGCTTTTTGATGTTGTTGTTGTAATGTTTAACCAGAAATGAAAAGTAAAGAAACGCATTTGGGATGTTTCTGGTTCGTTTCGGTGTAAATTACCCATTCGACGTCATTGCTTGTAGGCTCAACGCATATACAATTATGCAATTTCAATTCTATTAACATTGGCAATTATCATGTTGGGCTCTATAAAAAGATACCAAAAGAAATATTTTAATTTACATTTGTCTCTATTGTATCATTTTCATTTAATTTATTTAAATTAAACCGTTTTATATACGCTACTTGACAAATTTAATTTCAAATTTTTTGATCAGCTGATTTCTTGTTTGACAAGCAAGAAAGTGCCGGAACTAAAATGTTCGGGTAGATTCTTGCTGGAGGGGAAATGAAAAAAAGTCAAAAGCTCTGGCATTTTTGTGTCAGAAAATAGTAAAGAAACACGTTTTGGGTAGATTTGGGTTACTTTGGGAACCCGCGGGCGAGTAAAGAAACAGACCTATTATGAATCATGTTTAGTATTGAATAAAAAAATATAAACTTAAAGTGCTTGTAATATATTTTTTAATATGGATTTATTTTTCGAAAAAGTGAATTTTCACCAGTACCCTATCACCATGGCACTAATGGCAAGATATGCGCATTCGTAGAAAAAAATCTGAGATTTTTATCAAACTCGTTATTACGATGATAGGGAAGATGAAAAAATATAGCTTAAACCGCTATTCGATTTTCTTCAAACTTGTAACAGCATTTTTTGGTCATTCCACCCACACAGTTTTTTAATTTTTTTAAACAAAAAATAGCGTTATCTGCCATAAATTTTCTTAAGCAACTTTCTCGAAAACGGCTCTACAACTTTTCTTAGAAAAATCAATAAGTTAATTTAGTAAAGGCTATATGTACCTTTAAGTCTAGTACGCAGATCGAGCTAAAATTTCGCTCCCACTTTTCTCTCCAAACACCCGCTAAAATCCTAGCTAAATTTTTACTTAAAATTGTTGTGGAGAATACTTAAGAAAAAACAGCTGTTCTCTGAAAAAAAATGTATTCAACAACTTCAAAGAATTTAATTTTTATATTTCAAGTGAATATAATCAACTAAAATAGATTTTTCTCTTTGGCATTGATCATTTGTTCTTGAATATTTCTCGTTCTTAATTTTCATTTTCACAAAGTAAGGCTAACGTAAATCTCAGAAATATAAGAACCTGCCACAATTTAGTTCGAGAATTAATGTGCTGCACAATTATTTCACGCGCTGAATTTTGACAGATGGGTCTCGTACAGTAAGGAACAAAAATTTGATTTTTTAGCTGGAGCTGCGTAACTCTCGGCTAAAATGCTTAGCCGAATTTTAGCTCGGCTTAATTTTGGAGAGAATTTTGTATGGGAGCGAAATTTTAGCTCGATCTGCGTACTAGGCTTTAACCATTTAAAAAAAAATAATAATTGATGGTATACCTCCCAAAAAAAAATTTTATCTTCGATTTTCTTTAAAGCCTAGTACGCAGATCGAGCTAAAATTTTGTTCACACTTTTCTCTCCAAACACCAGCTAAAACTCCTAGCTAAATTTTGACATAACATTTTTGTGGAGATTACATCACAAAAAACAGCTGTTCTCTGAAAAGAAATTATATTCAACTATTTCAAAGAATTTGATTTCAATGTTTTAAGTGAATGTAACCAAATAAAATAGATAATAATTCGTTTGTCTTTGAATGTTTCTCGTACCCAATTTTCTTTTTCACAATATAAAGCTCACATAATCTCAAAAATAAAAAAAAACCTGCCACAATTTAGCTCAAATTTTGACAGATGGCGCCGTACAGTAAGAAACGAAAATTTGATTTAAAATTCTTGGATTAATTTTAGCTTGGCTAAATTTTGGAGAGATTTTTGTATGGGAGCGGAATTTTAGCTTGATCAGCGTATTAGGCTTAAGCCAGTAAAGAAAATATAACATTTTCAAAAAATATTTTTTGGATTTTCAAAAAAAAATATTTAAATTTTTTAAATCAAAAATTTCAAAAACGACTTGGAGGATTTTTTCGAAACTCGGTACCTAGTTAAGGGTAGGTTTAGTTAAAATTTTTTAGAATATTTAAAAAATAACACAAATGTTGAAAAAAACGTTGAGGAAAACATTATTTTTTCTCAAAAACGGTTTCTATGATTTTGATAAAACCTTTTGGTTTTTGTTATTTTGAATTTTCTCATTACGGGCTGAACGAATGCAGATTAATTTTCTTCTATACAAATTTCAAATACCTGCATACCTACCAAAGTTTTTCCTAAGAAATATTTCAAGTTTGAAATATATAAAAAAAAAACATTATTTAAAAAAAAACCGCTCCAATGACTTAAATTTGTGGTTTTCATGCAATTTTGGGTGTCTTGAACATAAGAGAAACTACGTGTGATCCAGTCGTGCATTTTAAATAAAAAATTTCTGATTTTTCTTGAATTCTCGAAAACTAAAAGTTTTTTTTGAAAAAAAATGTAAAGATACAAATTGTAGCTACACAAAAATATTATTCTTTTATGATTTTGTTGTAAAAGAAATTAAATCGAGTTGTTGAATAAAAACCAAATCATTCTTTTTGAAGATGGTGGCTTAACCCTTACCCCGAGCACTCCAAAAACTTGATTTTATAATGAGGGGATGAAGCCAAGCATTAGTCGTAAACAAAATTAGCCCAAACCCCACTCCTAAAACTTTAACAAACTGCCTGTGTTTGCTCACAAATTCTCTGGAACATACCTAATATGATAAAGAATAAACTTGTTTAACCATTTTAAATGTTAAGTAACTATTCGACAACAACTTTTTAATGGCCCATCTGTCATCTGAGAAGATTAAAGAACAAAAAATTAATACCTCAGACCTATAGACTTTATGAGTTTATGACCTTGCGATAAACAGTAGATATGTGTCGGATACAATAACTAATCAGTTGAGAAAAAAAGTCTTTAAAATAATTAAAAATATTTCAACCATTATAAACACAAAACTGTTATCGTATTTTTGTATTAGTCATCATTTTTAACTGTAAAACAAGTCAGATACTAAAGCACTTGAAACACTTGCGTAAGGGGTTATTTTAGCTTTAATCAATATTAATTAATTCTTTGAAAATATTTGCGATTTATCTTTTCATAGGGTTTTATTATTAAACTATTTTTTTTGTTCGTCATGTTGACCTTGTAACGGGTGGTTTTTTAAGAGGTTTAGAACTTAAAAAAAAAAAAACACAAAAAATTCGAAAAAATGAATGAAATATTTATTTGAATCGATAGTTTGAACCTTGCAATTTAATGTTTAAAGATAATTTCATGCAAATTTTGACCGCGGCTGCGTCTCAGGTAGCCCATCCGCTGAGTCCAATTTTGGCATACTCTTTCACACATATCGGCCGGTATCTCACGAATGAATGCATGGATGTTGGCTTCCAGTGCGTCAATCGAAGTGGGCTTGTTCCTATAGACATTAGCCTTGACATACCCCCACAAAAAATAATCTAATGGTGTCAAATCGCACGATCTAGGTGGCCAATTGACCGGCCCGAAACGTGAAATTAACTGTTCACCAAACTCGCCTCGCAATTGCGCCATTGTTTCGCGTGCTGTGTGGCATGTGGCACCGTCTTGTTGAAACCACATATCATGCAAGTCAAGAACTTCCATTTCGGGCAAAAAAAAGTTTGTTATCATCGCTCGGTAGCGTTCACCATTGACACTAACGCTGCGATTCGCATCATCTTTGAAGAAATATGGCCCAATAATGCCGCCGGCCCATAAACCGCACCAAACAGTGGCTTTTTCGGGATGCATTGGTAGCTGTTGCAATGCTTCTGGCTGATCTTCACTCCAAATGCGGCAATTATGCTTATTTACGTACCCATTCAACCAAAAATGAGCCTCATCGCTGAACACAATTTTTTTTTTTTTTTTTTTTTTTGAACATTTCGAGCCGAGCACGAATTTTGATAGTAAAATTCAATAATTTGCAAGCGTTGTTCATTTGTAAGACGATCCATGGTTAAATTGCAAACCAAACTGAAGCTGTTTGACAGTGACACAAGGTACTAAACACACGTCAGCTGTCAAAACCAGTGTTGCCAAAACCAAACCAGCTAAAAAATCACCCTTTAGTTTAAAGCCTAGTACGCTGCTGATGCGAAACGAAAAATCCCATACAAAAATGACACAGCGAAATCATATAAACTAAAAATTTAGTTTTACTTTTCGTTCTGCAGTAAAATACTTGCATATTTGGAAAAGTCTACACTCTTTTTTCGCACACAATTAATTTCCCAAGCCATTTTTTGTGTGCGAAGAAATGACATTATTTGTTTTTTTCATTACAGCGTGGCTGTCTGTTTTTTTTTTTTTTCATTTTCATTTGTTTTGATTTTTTGAATTGGTGTAGGTAGGTAATTGCTAATGAAAACTTTTTGTTCGTTTTCGTAAGCATTTCGTTGTCTTGTTGGAGACCAACTTAAAATTTAGTTTCGTAACAGCAGCGCACTAGGCTAAGTTTAAGGAATCTGTTTAAAAAAAGTGGCTAACCTAACACCATAGTCTAAAAACTGCTATTTTTAACCCCTCGCCCTTACCACGGGTGCCGAAAAAATCCTGTCAGACTTTTGAATTTGATGTCAGGAAGCATCCACCTACAGACCCTCATACTAATTTTTTGGTTATGTGTTCAACCCAAAAATATGCTGGTAGCGCCAGCTCTTTAGGGTTGCCAACTATTAAAAGAAGAAATAGAGTATATTTGATTTTAGAGAGGAAAAACAAAGAATATGGTCCAATAAAAAAGAGTATCATTTTTCAAATTTTAAAATACGTATTTTGTATACCCTTTCCTGAAAATAAAAATTTTGTATTGTTTATATGAGTCTTAACACTGTAACTTTACGTTAATACAAAATAGAACCTCATTTTGAAGCCATGTTCATGCTTGACCGTTTTGGCTGCGTTCAGAAACACTTGATTGTTAGGATTGGTTCACATTAGCACTTTTTTTCACATTAGCATATCCATATGGACTTTGGGGAAAAGATTTCAACATTGGCCTTAGTCCACCATTTTTTATTGAACTATATACGAACAAACATATTATCGATAACACAACGAAAATGGTGGTCTGGCAATATGTTGTATTTGACATATGTTAATTGCTTTGCTTTGTTGTCATTTTTTTTCAGACTATACAAATTAGAAACAAAAACTTAAGACATTTTGTGTACGCAGGTAGATGGATGGTATGGCTGTGTGGAAACATAAAGTTCATGAATGGAGTTGAAAATACTTACACTTTATAACAAAATATTTGAAGAATATTGAAAAAAAAATTGTTTATGTAAAAAAAAGAGTAAGATCATAGAGTACGCTTTCATGAAATAGAGTACAATACTCTGTTTTAGAGTACGGTTGGCAACCCTACAGCTCTTAGACTACTAGATTGGCAATTAAAATAAACATTTGCTTATACCTATGTTGGGGTAGCTACATATTATATGTATGTACCCCTACCAGGTATATTTCGACTGAAATAATCCGAGAAAAATTATTTCACATAAAGGTTTGGTCTATACTCATACAACAAATACGAAAAAAAAGTTTGTGACATAATTTGAGTTAATTTTGAACATGTTTTACTGCTATAATTAGGTACCAAACCAACCAACCGCTACTACCTATTGTATTTATATAAATGTAGGTAGAAGTTCATCAGTGTGCAGGTTTGTATGTTATGCTTTTGCCTTGCAAATAATACGATAATTTAATGAAATTCATTGCATACAAAATACCTACTATAAACAAATTGTAAATTGTGTTGCCTTTCCTATAATATTGTTTTTTTATGAAAGAGCCGAGAGAAGGAGATGGTAAGCAAGCACTGAGCTAAGCTCTGTTCTATGATGACGGCGACAGCAACATCAATAAACTAGCCAACAACAAAACAAGCCAACAAAGCCATGAGTATGGCCTGGCTTGGTAGAAATCTAGATATCCCACACTCTCACCCTCAAGTGTTTATTATGCAGAAGCAGGAGATAATGAGGAGAAATAAATAGGTAAAAAAAAAACAATACACAGTTTGCGCGAAATTGTTGATTTTGTTGTTGCTATGTAAGCAGAATTGCAAGCACAATGACATTGAGTAGGTGTCATCGCCGCATTCGACAAACACTACGCTGAAAGTTTGATAAACAGGTGTTGGTGAATTGTTT
Organism: Dasysyrphus albostriatus; assembly: GCA_946251815.1. NCBI lineage: Eukaryota > Metazoa > Arthropoda > Insecta > Diptera > Syrphidae > Dasysyrphus > Dasysyrphus albostriatus. Next base: position 53,381,719 of record OX276336.1, read on the forward strand.
AGTAGTCTCAAAGTGAAAACGAATGCCAGAGCCAGTGCCAGACAACGACAACCGCCAACATCAAGGCGCCCGCCATCGACTTCATTCATCAATACATGAGTAAAATATTTATTTTGACTGTAAGAATGACTGAATTAAAATCCACAGATGAGTAAAATTATAAAATTGAAGAGGTGGATAATGACAAAAATGAAAGTAACGTTTAATCTTGCATGTTTATTACTTGTCGCAAATTCAACAAAAAATGCCAAAACTTAAATCGAATTTGAAAACAAAAACAGAAATTATAAACATCTTTCGTGGACACTGTGGCGTATGCGTATTTGTTGGTTTGTGACGTAGGTACCTACATAAGAATATATCTACATACAATGTAAACTTTGAGTTTTTGAATTTTGGTGTTATAATTCTATAATCTTTATTTGAATAGCGGCATTTAAGCCTAATAGTTGGTCAACTTAATTTATAAATATTGAAGACTTTCACTTTTTGTTTAGTGACATCTTTCAATCCATGACAAAATTAAATTTGAGTTCTGTTCATTCTTCAAGGGTACACAAGAAATTAATAAACCTCAAAGGACGATTTTTTTAAAATCAAAAATAAAAGGAAAAAATAAAGTCAAAATCAGAAGCGATGTCAACTTTGCCCATACATATAACGAAAATTAGCTATTACGAACAAGTTTTAAAAGCCCGGCTTAAGTTCTAAATACAAATGACAGCAGCCGTATCACTTTTAACTGAAAGGCACATACCTGTATCGGGAAGTAAGTACATTCGCTTAAGTGAACATTTTTAAATGGAAAATTGAACAATATAATGCTTTTAAAAAATAAAAAAAATGAGGAGGCCTAACACAGTGCATTTTAGTTTAAAAAAATTGGAGTTTCCCTTTTAGAAATGTTTAATAATACTCATACCCTATCATTGGCGGATACAAGGGGGGGGGGTCATTGGGCCCCCTGGGGCTTTTCCCAGATATAAAAATATTAGACAAATGAAGTCAATCAATTTCCCCGCTCAAAAAATATAATCCACCTTCAAATTTATTTTAATTAAACGTTATTGCGCGTATTAAAGAGTTAAAACACAAAAATCAGAGTAAAAAAATACATATCGTCAATTTTCTGTCAAAACCTATAGTAACAAAACACCAATTTGTAATAAAATGGAATTTTAAGATAGTAAAACGTTTTAAAGCTGGTTGAAAGAGCCAAAAGAAATCATGACACAGTTACTAGACATTGATATTCGAATTCAGTAATTCTTGTTGACCAAAAGTACACTAAAATGTCATTCAAGGACTTGCTAGGTTTTGAGAGAAAGCCGACGAAATGTACATCGTTCGTGAAAAGTCGCAAAAATAATTCTTCTGCCAGAAAAACAAGAACAGCTTTCATTTCAAGAATAATATTAAATTCAACTTTTTGTTTTCTATAGTTTTACAGTAAAAATTATTTTGAAATTGATTTGATGATTTTGTGAACATTTCTGACACCGTACACCGAATCAGATTCCATGGTATTTCATACATATGTGTGTTCTTCGAAAGGTTACTAAGTAGTCATAAATGGTCAGGTATAGAAACAACAGTAGATAATTTGACAGACATAGAGTTTTCAAAAATGTATTCATGTATGTACTGAACCATGAAAAAACTTTGAAAATTTATTTTATAAAATGTATGTCACCAATGAATCAAAGTGACCTTTAACAAAAATTCAGTGACCTTTGAAATGGCATATTTGTTTTTTTTTTTTTAAGATAACCTAAATAAGATACATATAAATTTTGTTCAGTGACCTGGGGCCCAATTCCGCAAGAGTGAACTTTTTCTGTTTACACAAAAAATCATGTACACGTCAATTTTTGCGATCCCTCAAGAGTGAGTTTTAAGTTTATGGCAAATATCGTATGCACAATCAGTCAAATTTATTCACACTTGTTTTGTGTGTGAACGGAATGTGTACACCGAGAATCATTCACGTTTGCGGAATTTGGCCCCTGGAATTCGAGATTTTGGTTCATAATTGCAAGATTGTAAGGTGAGATTTTGGAATTGCAATGTTATATTAATACTTAATTGTGAAATATCATTTTTCAAGATCTAAAAAATAATTCAGCTTCGATATTTTAGATTTTGTTTTCTTGCAAATTTCCCACAAATAAAGTTCGAAAAATCGGGAGGTACCTGGAAAAACTTTAACAACTGATTTGAAATTTTCTAAGTCGAACTTAACAAATTTATAAAATTTTATTTTTTGGTCTTATTACTGATCGCATAAATTTTTTGCAAATATCCTAAATAACATATCGCTTGCTTAATCACAAAGTCAAGGTCTAGCAACCACTAGGCAACAAAATTGTAAATTGCTATCAACTTTTAGTTGCTAACACTAGGAAGCATAGAGCAACCCGAAGCGATGTGTGGTAGCAAGCCTTTTTTTTATCGAAATATTACCGCATTTTAATTCGTTTTCCAGAGACTGTAATTGTTTACGCTTTCCCACTAACTTGGTTGCAAATTTAGGGAATATAAAGTTTTATATTTTGTATTTTCGGCTGCAAGTTGTGGGAAAAACAAAGTTTTTTGTTTTGCAATTTTTACGTTTCATGAATTTGTTTTGTTCGGGGGATGTCATTAAGGAAAGTGGGTAGCAACAAAAGTTGCTTCTAGTTGCCAGACAAAAGAGCAAAATAGATCTTGTAGAGTAAATACGATCTTATTGTGAAAGAGTTAAGGTTTTAAATGCAAAAATAAACTTTTCCTAAACAATATTTTTAGTACCAAATGGCATAATGGTGCGTTGGACTGATCATGCCGGAGGTCTGTCTTCAATTCCCTAATTAAGTAATTTATTTTTCAAAAAAAAAATTTGCAATGGAAATGAAATGCACGACTTTATTACAGGTACTTTCTCTGATGTGCAAGTTGCTTGGAATTAAGAGCTTTAAAAAAATGCCAGTAATTTCATATAAATTAAAAAAATATATAAAACAAAGGCATTTACATTGTTCTTTTAATTGTCTAAGCAACTTTTCAAATAGATTAAAGTTTAAAACCAAGTATGCCATTTGATTACTTGAAGAAATATGAATAATGCACAACAAAAATTCAAATCGTTGGAGCCATTTTCTTTAAAAAAAAACAATTTTTTTTATATATAAAAGTTTTGGTATGACAATTTTGAGTATACATATATTAAAATACATTAATAAAAATTAGTTTCAAAACAATTCATCAACGCGTTATTGAAATATTGAATTTAAAAAAAAATGTTTTATCTTTTAAAATGGCCAAAATTTATGTTTTTTATTTTGATATGCAATATTATACAGATTTTATGGAGCTTTTCCATCCAAACTTTGATTGAAATCGCTTGAAAAAATCAAAAATCAAAAACCCTTATATGGCAGGTACCGTTATTAACACTTTTCGGAACTTTTTCCAAAAAAATTCACCATACCTACAGTAATCCACTGATTTTTTTTTTCAAATTCATTGAAGCCATTTTCAGATAAATAAGCTTTTCCTTAACGATTGTTTAGTAAGTACTGTTTTGTTTTTGAAAAAGCCTTGAATTCAAAATTTGATGAAAATAGCTTCAGTGGTTTAGGCTGTAGGCCAAGGAAAAGACAGGCAGACAACCAGACAGTGTCCCACTTGTGTTTTGCGAAGGATCACATGACCTGGAGTTTTCAGCATGGATTTAGCTCACAAGATTGGCAAAAAGTAATTTTTTCTGACCAAAAGAAATTTAGCTTAGATGGACCAGATGGCTACAATTACTATTTTCATGATCTGAGGAAAGAGGAGAGATTTCTGAACCGTCATCACAGTAGAGAAGGAGGGGTTATGGTTTGGGGCGCAATATCCTATTATGGCACGATATAGACTTGGTAGTTCAAAGTACAAAGATGACTGGAAAAAGCTACAAATCCTTGCTAAATTCAGTTTTTCCGAAAATCAACAATCTTTTTGGACCAACCTCATGGATTTTTCAGCAAGATAACGTGCGCCTATCCAAACAGCTCGTATCGATCATTTATTGAAAATCAAAACGTTCACTTGGTGCCTTGGCCACCATATTCACCGGACCTTAACATAATAGAAAATGTGTGGGGATGGATCACACGAAAAGTTTACGAAGGAGGAAAACAATGCGATGACAAGGAAGAGCTGATTAACGCCATTAGATTGGCCTGGAATGATATTTCACTGAACTACTTGGCATCACTGTATACCTAGTTCTCTTAAAGATCGAGTTTTTGAAGTTATTCTGAAAGGTTAGTCGCTGCACACATTATTAAGAAAAGGAAATGAAATCAAAAAAATGTTAAAAACAAACAAAACCATCTTTTTTCTTAATTTTTGTAAGTGCTTCTAGTCTTATGACCCGATAAAACTACTCAAAAAAATAACTCAGCCAACATTTACTCTCGTAGATCCAGTAAACTTTTTTTAATGAAGGGTTAATTAAGGTTTTTCTATATCACGTTAATTAATCTCTCTTATGGCTTACAAATTTTTGTTCTCTTTCCAACATAACCGGAGAAATTTCAGTTTAACTTCTGAAAAATGTGTGCTTCTAACATTATGACTTGGAGTGTATGTTAGTTATTCATTCATTATTTTATTTATCCAATCTTCATTTAGATACACTCATTAAAAATTAACTATCAAGGTCACAACTTATAAATCTTACCAGTCAGTCTTGTGCTGTCGTCATCTCACACAGAGCTAAATCCATCAACAATCGTTAGGCAGATAAAATTATGCCTCATTTTAGGTGTGATAAAATTCCAATGAAATAAATAACGTTCAGCGCATCATTTTTGATACTTATCGTCTCTTGGTCACATATTTTTGCTTGTTTACTTAATTGCTTCTGTGTTGGAAACTATTCGTATTGTTGTTAAATTGTGTTTACAAATTAAATGTCAACAAGTTTCGGTTTGCATAGAAGAGATAAATAAGTCTGCCTACATGAATAATACGACGTTAATGACCTGCCTTTTAGTGTCTGATTAACGTAGCATTCATATTGAATTAGTATAATGACGTTTTTTTTTGGAAGATCTTAATCAAAATTCATTACCTACTCATTTTGGAAAAAGGAAAAAAAAATTGAAGAGTCTTACAAGAATCGACCCAAACGATTTAGTCTATAGGTAACTGATGCTTATTCATACAGATGATAAAGACACTACAAAGTAACTGAGGTTACAAATGTGATGAGACACTTCCGGATGTCAATTGTACACTCATATTAAGTTTAGTAAAACAAACTTGTGATGAAAGTCGGGAAGATCAATTAGAATATATAATTTAATGTATGATTTGACTGACTATGCAAATAATGAAGTGAATCTGAGTCATTTCATCACATATTCTTGAATATTATTTTGTAAATAGGTGCTTTTACACGAAGCTCTTGACGCTTGATGCAAAATGAACAGTTATCTTCATTGCTTAAGCGCTTTATATAGGAAAAATATGAAAATACGGACAATGCTAAAAAGAAACGTCAAAAAGAGTCTCAGAAAACTTGGCCCACGACGCAAACGGCAACTGGTCTTCCATCTCATATTTTTTTCTCTTTTGTACTCATTATGTTCGAAAAGAGTCAGGTGCAAGAAATCATCGTGTAAAAGTCCCCTATTGATTCCTTTTTTAGAATTCCTCTTTGAAAATCATCCTATGAGTCACACGTTATTACACGGAGCTTCTCGACGCTTGATGCAAAATTGACAGTTCTCTTTACTCAGAAAATGCTTAGCCTAGTTCATTTAAAAGAGTGAAATGTCAACAACTTTTGGTTTTAGCACCTAATATCTTCTAAACGGTAACTTCTATATAATTTTTGATGCAAACCTTTTTTTTAACATTCAATTTTATATTCAAGAATGTCACTGAATTTGTTTCAGGTTCAATGGTAAGGAAGTTATAAAATTTCAAAGTTTCTTCCAACATTTTACCATACAATTTGTATGCAAAAAAACAAAATGGCGATGAGGGACCTCTAAACGTTAAACTTTTAAGCTAATTTTTTAAGAGCCCCAAGCTATCAATTTTGTATGGTAAGAAAATCAAAGCAATTTCGTTATATTTGACCTACCCTAATGTATCTACCTCAAAACCAAGCCAACCAATTTTAATGAAGGAAGAAATTGATACGAACGGACAGTCCAATGAAACTTTGATGTGTTCGGTCTTAAATTCTATGTCTCGAATGGAAGTTTCACAGGAAAACAAGAGTGTCCATAAGTCAAATCCTGTGACATTTCAAGGCACCAAAAAAAGGAAGAATTCTAAAACGAATACAAACGAAATTGTCGTAAAGGAGCTAGAAAGTTAAAAAAAATTAGTGCAATAGTAAAAAGGGATTTTTGTAATAAGAGACCACAACACAAAAATCCGAGTGGCATCATGAAGTTGTAGGTAAGGTAGTAGTTATCACTGGACCGTGTGGGTGATAAAATTAAACAACCTTTACAAGAACAAAAGTGACATAACAAAAAAATAGAAAGATTTCGTATCCCTGAGGTTGACAGTAAGATTGCGATTAACCGTAAATTAAATGAACTGACAAAGTTTAAGATAAAGTATTAGAAGATGGGAGGAATTAGAAAAATTCATCAAACAAAATTCTATTTTTAAGATAAGAATTGTGAATTTTGCTGTACCTTGGCCTACATACCAAGAAGATAAGAAAATTACTGAATTTGAAATAAAAGTTGTGAATTTTCATTTCACTAAGAGATAAGATAAAAGCTGAATTTTAAAACTAATTTAAGTCATTTCAATGAGCTGTAGCTGTGAATTCTTTTTTAACCTTGATTATAAGGTGGGTTTGAAAACCAGCTTTTGAAAAATCATTGTGCCGCCATATTTTGGGTGCATTCAATGCAAATTTGAACTTTCAATAGGAATAGGGAACTTTACGAAACTGTCAATTTCAAGATTGACAGCTTTCATTGTCCAGGAAGTGTCAAGTTCCAAAGTGCAAAACTGCAAAGTAAAAAAAAATATTTCCACGGCAAATTTCGATACGATAATTCAGACACCTCATAATTAACACAATTTGACAGTCCATATCACACAATTTTGCATTGACAGACATTAATCGAGGAAACATTACGAATCTGTCAATGTAAAAACTAAAAGTCACACCGAAGGAAAATCATTTTCAAACCACGAATTCGACAACAATATACATAGAATTTCATCAAACTTTAATTTTGAAAAGCTGGAAAAAATTCATACATGTATATTATGTCGTTTTCAAATGGACGTTCGGAGTACACCTCCTGGATGTTCCGAGCAGGCTTGCTTGATTGGGCTATTTATCGGAAATTGGGCTTTCTTTTTCTGAAATTGTCGACAACAATTTCAGTATAAAAGCCCAATCATAATTGGGCTACTAATAGCCCAGATCTTAATTTGGGCGATATTTTTTCTCGTAAAGATAAATCATAAATGAAGAACTTTTTTCGCCCTAAACTTACTCGCACCACAATTTGGCACCACTTTTTATTCACTGAATAGTTTTCAAATGGACGTTCGGAGTACACCTCCTGGATGTTCCGAGCAGGCTTGCTTGATTGGGCTATTTATCGGAAATTGGGCTTTCTTTTTCTGAAATTGCCGACAACAATTTCAGTATAAAAGCCCAATCATAATTGGGCTACTAATAGCCCAGATCTTAATTTGGGCGATATTTTTTATCGTATAGATAAATCATAAATGAAGAACTTTTTTTGCCCTAAACTTACTCGCACCACAAATTGGCACCACTTTTTATTCACTGAATGATGATTCTTTGCGTCTAACACTTATAAATGGGTGCTCATTGGTTTTGACATTTCAAATCAACCGCAACAAACTTCACTTTAAAATTATTAAGTTTTTCTGCTATTCCCTGAATTTCCATTTAATTTTTTCTTTATTTTATGAGCAAAAAACTTATTTTATTTTCCGTTGTCATTAAAATTAAAGTAATTGTTTTTATTGTTATTGGGCTACTTTTTGGGCTATTTGTTCGACTGCTATTTTGGGCTACAAAAATGTCTAAATTGGGCTATCGAACTTGTTCAAGACATGGCAACCCTGGTTCCGAGTAATGTTTTCGGAGTTTTTTTTTTTGTTCCCAATGTCAAGGTATATAATGCAGTGCTGAACAAACATTTATAATTTTGACAACTTTTGTTGGGGAGTAGTACAATTCTCTTACACTCAATAAACATCTCCACCTGATTTTAAGAACCCCAGTGGTTCTTTCAATAATATTTCGACACTACAAGTGAACCTCATTGAAGGATGATGGTCAAATTGGGCGTACAGGATTTCAAATAATCCTGTTCCATTTTCACTCGGAGCTCACTAACTGTCGAAATAAGTGAATACATCGTAACAGGCTCCGGGGTGTGTAGCATGAATAAAGCCAATCTTTAGTTCACTTTATTTATTAAATAAAATAATAAAACAAAATTAATTTACAAGCAAAACGTTCAAACTACAATGTCCCTTACTGTTATAAAATAGTTGTTTGTTGATGAAGGTGATCTAATATTAAAATGTGCTCCATCGATACGACCTACATATAATATAATACCAGGTATCTTAAACGATTTTATGTTGCTCCTCTGGTGTTGTCTCCATTCATGTTATCCATTGCACGCAAAGTGCCTCTTCAAAAACCTCCAGGACTTCAGTGAGAACCAAGCTAAAAGTCGACTGACTGTGCCAAACCAACATCATAGTGTTTGTCAACTGCTTTTTGGTAACCACCTTCTGCAAAAAAAAAGGTAAACAAGAGGTGAGTTCTACAATTGGTGGTATACCAAATTTTAGTGATTAAACGCTTGCTAATCGATGTATCGCAATATAATATAAAAACGCAAATAACGCTGTTAAATGAGTCACAACCTATCAATGCTTTTTATTTGAATTTAAATCAAAGGTATTTATGAGATTAGTCATATCCGAGAAACAGACAAATTAAAGTTAGTCATCATATACTATTGCTTTTGAATATGTAAAATGAAAAACGTACTTGCTAGTAACAAAGTTAGATAGCCTCTTCAGCGTTTGAAAATACACAAATTGTATGCCTGATGTTGATACGAGTAATAATGTAATTATGACTAGTTTTTTAGTTGGAAGATTTGTGGTTAAGTCTTTTCAGTCTATTCAAAGGTTCATTATGACGAATGATATGTACAAGAAACACACTAGAGGTGCAAACATCCAATAATAAACACGATGTGAAATTATTACAATGTTGTTATTGTGGCTATTAATTTTCTACTTTCTTTCGTGTTTTCTGCATTGATTGCAAGTTAAGGTTAACAATCAAAAAATATAAAATGATTTTTTTCTATAGAAAATGCTAAGCAATGAATACTTGTATCAACATAAAAAGAAACAATACAAACAAATATATCAAGTTTGTACTGTTTGTTGGTTTGGCAGGTAACCTTGCAAACAAAAATACCATGAACTCTTTCTTTCGACTCTTTTCTGCCATGCATAAATATGACTGGGGTATAACGGGTTAGAGTAGATAAATATCATAGCGCTTCCACCTTAATAACAGTGCTATGAATAAAAAACGCTTGCCTATCCCTCCTTAAGTCCACGATTTTACTAAGTCCCGTGTTTAAATTTCTTAGAAAAAAGAAAGAATTTCTCAGTAAATAAATCAATTTATTTTTGGTTTGGATCTGTCAAGACCCAAGTCAATTTTTGTATTCCATTGGGCGAAAAAATTGGTTTAATTTTTCAATATAAAATCGATTTTCCAGATCAAAATTTCTTGCAGATTAACCCTTCCCTGTACTAATACCAAAACAATTTTGAGCTGTCAGTTTGCAAATGTAGGTTTTGATTTGTTTATTTTATTTCCGTTGTAAAAATTGTGTTCAAAACATAAAGAAATAATTTGTATTTTAAGTGAAATTGTAAGCTTAGCTAATATTACTCTAGGAAAAGTGGGCAAAGGGATGCAAATTTTTACGAATAATGAGATACACGTGAAATCACAGAAATACATTGGCAAAAAAAATCAATTTGAAATCGCATTCCATTGAGAACGAAAAAAACTAATTTTTAGATTGAAATCTGAGTTTACCAATGGAAAAATCCATAAATGTTCGTTGAATAGTAAAATGACGTTTATCCTACAAGGCCTGTTTAGTATCTTGAAATCCTTACTAAGTTTTTTTTTTCGTATGGGTTCTAACAGCTTAAAATTCCAAGCTACCGAACACACCTCTAAGAATTTTCTTTTGTTTATATTTACCTAAATTATGTAGGGTGTTCATGCAACGTCGTTAATTTATAAATTGTGGACAAATTTGCATGAACGACCTCTTTTATACATTTGATTAAATGCTAGGTAATTCAATGAGTGTACAATCACAATTCGATTTTCCGCAGCAAAATCATTGGATAAGTTTAACCAATTTGTGTAAATCATTTCCCATACTAAATTTGGCAGTTCATTAACCAAAAGGTAAACTTAACCAATTTGTAAACTTATCTATGGTCTTACGAAGTTGGAAAAATTAACTAAAAGAAGAAAAAAAAGCTAGAAATTGGAGCACCAAATGTCATAGTAAGTTTATACAACTAATCTATAAATAACTTTTTGCTTTATATTCTTTACACCCCGATTCCACAGGAGATAATTTCTCTCCAACTAAGAGCCTGATTACACGAATAGTTTTTTCAGACGTTTCGTGGTTCGTCTTTTTGACACATTGGATGAGGGATGAAGAAATGTAGGGGGAATGAAATTTTGTTATATAACATTATCTTTTATTTGCGCTGGGCATGTTAACTATTTCAAATCACGAAACCAAAAATTCCACTAAATAACATACAAAAACTTAATTGACACATGCAAATGCAGAGATTAACATAAACACTGGCAAAAGGATATAATGATACAAAAAAAAAGAAATTTCTAGGCAAAAAGCAAAAATATCTTTATCTGTCAAAATTCATGTCAGAAATCTATAATCGCGGAGAGATATCTCTGACATCCCAACAAGAGATGAAACGGAGTGACTCCATTGAATATTTCATGTCAAGATACACATTCTGATAGGAATTATCTCCTGTGGAGTCGGGGTGTTATGCATTCCTTTATTGTCTGTAATTGTGTTAGTTATCATTCTCGTCAATTATTATGCCTGGAAATTTCCCCAAAATCAGTTTAGTTGTTTAGTTTGGTTGAATTTTGTTGCGATCTCTCAAAAACAAGGTGCATCCCGGTTTTTTTTGTAAAATTAGCGATCACTGAAGGGGGTTTGCCTACCCCTAAGATGATAAAACACAGCGCGTGATCAGAAAAGCTGGGAAAGAGTCACATTGGTTTTGAAGTTCTGAATACCAAAATAGGAGGGGAAAATTGAACTGGGTAAAGCATTCCACATCCGTTTCTTGCGGCTAAAGAAAGAATTTCTATACTTGACCGTACGTCCGAAGTTGGGCTTAAGATGGAAAACTGGATGAGCATTCATAAAATCGCGAATATTACGGTAAAATATTTAAGGGGGGCATGCAACTGGCTTTTTAACTAGAACGCTGTTTATAAAAATAGAGATAATATAATGTGAGACAGGAAAGACTGCGGCAGTGTTTCAGTAATGTGATATTATGTGCGTAATAGTTCTATCACCAATCATTTTCAAGGCTCTATTTGTATTCTATCAAAAAGATTCTAGTGAGAGGGGGCACCTGCACAGATGTGAGAGTTATACCCAAGGTTTGGTCAGTTTGTGGGTTTTGCCTTAGTGACAGCAGACAGCATTGAGTATTTGAAGCGTTGAATTCTACACGGTTTTAATTCTCCATTGGACAATGCTCTCAAGATCAGAATTCAATGAGCTTATCATACGTTGTCGTTCAAGTTCCACATCCGAAGCACAAGAAAGTGAATCTTGAAACGAATATGAAAAGCTGAGGGTACTGTCATCTGCAAAACAATTTAATGGATTAGAAGTTACAGACAAAAGATCATTAAAGAAAATGAGGAAGAGAATCGGAGACAAAACGGAGCCCTGGGACACACCAGCGCTTATATTATGAATATCAGATTTGTAACCATCCAATACAACAAAGAAGAGCTTGATCGAAACCAAATGCATGCTTGATGTCAAACTTTATCTAATGCTATTGAAATATCAAGTGCAATAATCATACTTTCTCCAAAACGATGTAAAAATTTGTTCCACTGTTCGGTGAGATATACCATATCACCAGAGGACCTACATTGTGGAAAATGCCGTTTAAAACACCCGATCCAGAATATTTTGATGTCTCCTCAAGTTTTTCAGATTTCTTATTTGTATTTTAATCGATTCTGGCGGTGCGATAAATTGATACTAAAATATGTATTAGACTCCGGTTAGTACAAGGGACGTTTTAAACACACATATAGAAGAAAGCAAGTTTTTAAACATGTTTGAATAAGACATTTTTTCTCAATCCTCACTCGATTAAATTTGTCGCCAAATAAAACGTGTTAAACACAATAGATAGGCTATTAAATTAACTTAGGGCCAGTTGTACAAATATTTAACTCGTGGTTTAGCAATTTTAACTCACTGACTTCAGCAAACTTACTGAGGTTCAATGATAGTTCATTCATTGAATTGGCTCCTATGACATACTTGAACCTTGAAACATTGTTGAACCTGAGTAATTCCGCTGAAATCGGCCAATACAAATTTTTGAGCCATGGATTAAAATTTTAACCATGTTTGTACAACCGGTCCTTAGAGATTTATAATGAAAATAATATTGGCCTTAACTCGACAATTAATGAAATATTGCTCTAAAAAGAGGGAATAAGCTGAAAGTCTTACAAAACTTGTCTTTTTGGGAAGCTCTTTTTTATAGTGCGGTTTGTATTGTTCTTATAAAAAAACGTCTTGAATTATGTTTGTACTAATTTTTTTCAGAATTTTAAAGGGACTGGAAGGGGTGTGCTTGTGTAAGATTGTAAATTTCATCTAAGAACCATACCATATTATCTAACATATAAAGGGTGTCTTTTTTAGACGTGTGGTTTTCAAGCTGGCAATACTTTCTTCGGAGTTGGTCTTTTGACAGCAGTCATTTGATTTATGCTCAGTTTGGTTTGCCATTTTATAATAAAAATCTCATTTGTTAAACTTGGGAAAATTTTCAAGTTTCCCAGGAGTTTTAATATTTCCTCGTAACAGAAAAATACTAAGATATATTTAGAATAGATTAGATTGTAGATCTCCGGTGCTCGGCGTGAGAGCAAAACACACAAACCATCACTCCATGGGTTACTCAAAGTAAAATCCTACAATTGACATTAACTAATACTTATACTATACGAATACTATAATATACTATGCTATATAATTTAGATACATATGTTCGTACAATCATCCATGGATACATATTATATAGATAAATGGTGATGAGAGTTTGATTAAAGAAATTAATGAAAATCTAACAGAAACTCCCAAATCATACAAAAAAAAAACACAAACAATTAATTTTTTGAAATAAGATAGATACACTCTAATCGAAAACGTTTTAATATGTTTATCATGTGTTTTATGCCTAGTCGTGTGCATCTGTTAAGTTAATTAGTAAAATGATTTTCATTAATATGAATGTTTAAATTTAAAAAAAGTATTCGGTCTGGTTGGTTTTAGTTTTATGGTATTTTTTTGTGTTTCTTTCTTTAATTACTCGTATTGTAGATATATTAAACAGCATTGAAACCTATAGCAATTATTTCTTTTATTTTATCTAGATGAGAATATAAATTTATTTTCGGTCTATTTAATAAACGCAATGTATCATGGTGACGAATACTTATCTACGTTGAAAATTAAAATTGTCTGATAAAAGGTTAAATTGCTTTAATTATGTATTTAAACTTATTAGACATTTTCACTTGTGACATGACCGAAGATTTACTACTCTATGCGCATATAATTGCACATACATACATACATACATTTAAACCTAGGTTTGATGTCTAAAGGTGGAACTACTACAATTGTCAGAAGGACACTGAAGCTAATGTCAAAAACCAACGAAAAGTAGCTTTCCTTATCATCAAAAAGGGTACATACCCATACTAATCATCCATTTATCTCTTTTTGGCATTCCTATTACACCAAATGTCAGTTTTACTTAAGTGAGTTGTTCGTTGACTGACATTTCTATGACATCTTTGATAAGTATACCTTCTTAATTGTAAGTGAATAGAATTCATACAGACGTGTTCAAGATTTCTGAAACAATATAATGACTTAAACAAAACCAATACCACACTTTTTGATTTAATTATTTATAAAAAAGAAGAACTTCAATTAATTACATCTTATTTTACTTATATTTACAACTTTCAAAACATATTGGCTGACAATGAACTGTCAAACGCCCGACCTTATAGAAAATAGATCTACCTTTGCTCTGGTCTGGCATGTCTGACGTTAACGATATTACGATATAAAACGTTCGCAATGCCTGAGGTAACATTTAAGATTGCCTCATAAGAGTCCATTGTTTTTATTCGAAATGTCAAAGCCCGACCGACTGAACGCGAGATTGTGTTTTGGCTATTATAGCTTAATTATTTGTCATTTATTCTAATAGAATCCACCACACAAAACATATTCATATAAGTCTAGTCCCTTCTTAGAATTTTATTTAATTATCCGCCATTAATTGAAGAGAAAACAAATTCCTGGCAAATTTGTTTCTTTGTGTGAAAGGTAGGTATATTTACATAAAACGGTCCATACACACCACACTTGTGTGCGAAAAAATCAAAATTCTTTGATTTTTGGTGTCATTTTTTCGGTCGTTGTTGTGTGTGTGGCAGAGTGTCTGGCACAAGCATCGTGTATATGGGCCGGTAAAGAAGAATGTATGATACATGAAAATATATAAAGGCTCTCTCAATCCAACTATAAACGAATCGTATGTATTCGTTACTAAGATGCGGGTATTCACTTCAGTAACGAAACGTTACTCTTACTACCTAAACAATATCGAATTAGTGCTACCGCTGGGCGACTTCAACCTTTTTTGGATCCGTGCGACTAAACGACGACCTTTTGATCAGGGTGACTTTTTTTAGTGTGACTTTTTTAATATTTTAAATATCAAAAATACCAAAAACAGATATCTGAATTGGAACTCTTCTTTTTCCATTTTCTTTGAAACGCAGCGGCTGGTTTAAATTTGAAATGAAATGAGAAATGGGCCCAACTACTAGTTTAAAATATCTGTTATTAATATCTTAGCTTTGTTTTATTATTTTCTATGGGGATTCAGAAATGGATCTGGATTATTTTTTAGCACATGCTACAAAAACAGTTTTAAAAATGTCCCTTTTATTTATTTTGTTTTTGTATAACGTGTTAAAATAAATTCCCGATCCCGATCTCAATCCCGATAGATAGTATTATATTACTATTCTTCAATTATTGAAAAAGGAAACAGTTACGTAAAAAAAAAAATGTCGTTAAAATATAGGAACAAAGATGATCGTTTATCTTTATAGCTTAATTGAAACTAACTTATCATTGAAAATATTATGAAGCAAAATTATATTATATTATATTATTCATGCAACGTCGGAAAACTACTGTTAACATCGTAAACGAACTGTCAACATTTGTTTAAGAAATCTTTTCGAACAAATCGTAAGCTTTCCTACATGAATTTGTATTGTAAATAAATTTGGTTAGCGTGGTAAACTTTTAAACTAATTTTGAACGAAAAATAATCAAAAACACACAAATTAAAAATCAAAACGAGAAACATTTAAATCAAATTGGCGGAGGAAAGATACAATTAAAAGAAAAAAGAAAAAAAATGGAAAACAAAATTGAAGGAAAGTATTTTTTATTTGACGTTAAACAAACAGCGGATTTGTTTACAATGTTTACGCACGCCGTTTCAAAAGGGTGTTCATGAAACGTGCATCGTAAACTAAAAAGAATTACTGCGTCGAAAAGTTTACATCGTTGCAGGAATACCCTTGATATTTCGTTACAAGGGTAAAAAAAAAACTCTAGGTTTCTTAATATATCGAGATCACAGCCATCCTTAAATGGATTTTGACAGTTGATGGCTTGACAGATGGACAGCAAACTATATTTTGGGGAAAAAATAATATGTCGTTCCAAATGTCACTGGAGGCCCCACATAAAATTAATTTTGAAAAATTTCGATTTTTCAGAGCAAAAAATTATATTTTTCAGAGGTTTTTAATTTATCAAGATTGTTAAATTGTTGCCTCCTATTAATGGATGACTTGACAAATGGGCAGCAAACTATATTTAGGAAAAAAATTATATTTCGTTGCAAATGTCTCACCAAGGCCATAACATCGCAATGTTCCGGCACATAAAATTCATCCTGAAAAAAATGGATTTTCAGAGCAAAAATTCATATTCAGAAGTTCTGTCTATCTGTTTGTATTTGGATCTAGAGGCTAAAAATATTTTTTTACCAAAAACCGTTATTAACGTTACCTGCCATATAACGGTTTTTTTCATTTTAGATTTTCTCAATAACAGCTCTACCGAATGCAATCAGGATTTGTATGCAAAAACTCTAAGCTATAATTGCATACCACAATAAAAAAAATATACTACGAGTATTTATTAGAAGGTTTTTTAATACAAATTCCATATACTACTGTAATAAATGAGCCAAGTAGATGACACTGCATTAAGGATTGGACTTGTTGAATTAGAGATTCAAAATTGTTTTAATAGCCTTTAGTCCTATAAATTGGAGTTTCGTCCGGCTTACTTGGACTCATCCGTGATATAG
The DNA here is from genome assembly GCA_946251815.1 of Dasysyrphus albostriatus. Classification (NCBI taxonomy): domain Eukaryota; kingdom Metazoa; phylum Arthropoda; class Insecta; order Diptera; family Syrphidae; genus Dasysyrphus; species Dasysyrphus albostriatus. Next base: position 53,398,570 of record OX276336.1, read on the forward strand.
TGAGGGCCTTTGCCATACGCATACGCCTTCTACTTGGCTGATTTATTTCAATAGTATACAGAATTTGTATTATAAAAAAACCTTCTTATAGAAACTATGCCTGGCGAAAAAATTTAGGAATCTTAATCATATTGATTATAGATTACAGTCAATTTTTGTCAAAGAATTCATGTAAGTTAAACTCAATACAAATTGCGTATGACAAAGGCCCTCACTATGTTACTGGTGAGTCCAAGTGAATAAGCCGGACGAAACGCCAATTTGTAGGACTATACACCCATATCGAATTCCACCAATTCCGTTTATCCATTTTATATTTTCATATCTACTTAAATTCTGGTCTTGCATCAACTTAAAATATGTGTGAACTCTAGAATGTAATTTGATAAAAAAAAATTTATGGAAATTTCTCATTTCTCAACAAACAGGGATTATTTAAAACCATATTGATTAACATTTGGTTTTGGAGATTTCCACATCCTCTTAAGATAACATCCTTATCATCCTTGTGGGTATTTTGGGTTTCTTTGTTGTTTAAATAACTCATATATCCATGTATATAATGTTTGTGTGAATATAAAATGAAAGATAAGCCAGTATCAGGAGTGATATTTTAGTAGTAACATAATTTATTTACTAAGCTAGTTTAAACTCTCATATTGAATATTTACATTTTCTAATAATAAGATTTTGTTCTTGATCGAAGTGAAATCTAATATAAAATGTAAAAGAATTGATCTAATATTTGTTTACTTTTAACTTTATCTCACGTATATGCTCTTATGTTCAAGTTTCTTGGAATTAAGAACTTTTAAAATATGAAAGTAACTATAGAAAAAAAAGTAGAAAAATATAAAAAACCATCGATTTTTTTAATGATATAAACAACAAGTTAAAAAGCTTAGAGTTCAAAAACAAGCCATTTGATTACTTGAAAAATATGAATAATTTTTTTTTTTTTTTATCCGATGGAAATCTTCAAAAGACACTCGGTAAGAATCGGTACCAAGTAGTGTGGGACTCTTACCGCACTAAACGCACGGTGAATCAGGACCAATCTATGAAAAATCGACAAATGATTTTTCTTTCTTAATTTATAAATCGCATTGTGGGAAGTTTAAGTAAGGTACTGCTGTACTGTTTATAAGAATTGCAACATTGTTTATTTTCTTGTTTGTAAAGTTTATATGCGTCGATTTTGTTTCATTTAGTTTGATTCGCCATTTTTGCGTCCAATCACTAACTTTATCGACTGCATTTATCTGGATGGATTTATCTGGCACCAATATTGCAGTATCATCAGCAAAGGTGGCCATGATAGCGTTGATGTCCACTGGAATATCCCTTGTATATAACAGATACAGGGTTGGTCCTAGGACACTTCCTTGTGGTACACCGGCTTCAATTTTCTTTAGTTCCGAGTAATTTTGGTCGTACCGTACTCTAAAGAGTCGGTTCGTAACGTAGGATTTCAGTATTTCGTAGTACTGCCTGGGAAGATCCCTTTGCAGTTTGTACTCAAGTCCCAAGTGCCAAACCTTGTCAAAGGCTTGAGCAACATCTAAGAATATAGCCGAGCATACTTGTTTTTCTTCAAGTGCCTTTTCCACAACATCCGTAATCCGATGCGGAATTAGTCTTCTTTCTTCTATTATTTTGCTTAGTCTTGTCACAAGCAGTTTTTCGAAAACTTTTGCCATGATTGGTATAAGCGATATAGGTCTGTAAGATGTTACTTCTGTTGGTGGCTTACCTTGTTTAGGTATAACAATGACATCTGCAATTTTCCAATGATGTGGCACATATCTTAGTTTAAGGCATGCATTGGAGTTTTTTGAAGGCTATTGAAGGCATTTCTTTCAAAACCTGAGCAGTTATTAGATCGTACCCTGGTGATTTTTTGTTAGACAACTTATGTTGACACATACTTCTTACTTCTTTGAGCGTGACAAAAGGAATTTCACATTCGTCGTTTCTATCAACAAACTGTAAGGGATCTGTAGCTGTGCTTGCTGGAAATGGCTTAAAAACATTCGCGAGATGTTCAGCGAAGAGATCAGCCTTTTGTTTTGGGTTTCCGATCCATTTACCATCTTGAGATTTTACTGGCGGATTTTGTGCCTGTGGCCTTTTAAAGCGCTTAGCTGCTTTCCATAAGGAGTATTCCGTAGAAGCATCCGCCGCCAGGCTATTCAGGAATCTACTAAGTAAATCACTTTTAAATTCACAGATTCTTTTCTTTAGTTCATTGTTAAGACGGTTAAAAACTGCCTTATCACCTGGAAATCTCGTAGCTTGCCATTTTCTTCGAGCTCTTCTTTTCTCCAAGATCAGCTCCTTTATTTCGACAGGATATTTTATTTCTTTTTCTCTTGAGTTCGAAATTGTTGGAGTACTTTCTTCTGCAGCCTGTTGCACATCAGCAATAAATTGTTCTACTTCATGATCAATCTGTTCAATTGTTTGCATAGGGGATCTTAGGTTTATAAAATATGAATAAATGTAAAAAAAAAAAATGTTAATCCTTGAAGCGGCTTTCTTAAAAATCAATTTTGTATATATACAATTTTGGTATGCCAATTTTTAGTATATATTAAAATACATTTTTAAACCTAGTTTCAAAAAATTCATCAACTCGTTTTGGAAATATTGAATTTTCAAAAATAAAAATAATATTTCTTTTAAAATCCAAAATTAATTTTTTTTTCAAAATATGGATATGCATTATTATTAACATTTTTAAAGAGCTTTGGCATACAAATTTTGACTGAAACCGTTCGAGCCGTTAATGAGAAAATCGAAAATTAAAAAAACCGTTATATGGCAGGTACCGTTAATAACGGTTTTCGGTAATTTTTTTTTCTTAGCTAAAAGTACAACATACCTACAATAATACGCTTATTTTTTTTTTATCAAAATCATTAGAACAGTTCTTGAGATAGACAGAGAGACAGACATACAGAATTGTGCCAACCACTTTTTTCGTGTTCTCTATCATCGTAATGTAAAAATTGATTGTTATCTCGGATTTTTGTTTTTTTTTTTGCAAGAATCCAAAACTTGCCCTATAGTACTTATATTGCAAGTAAAAAATGAAAAGAATGTATTTTGGAATGTTATCATTTCATTTTTAGCATCACGACTTGTTGTAGGTGGTATTAGACAATAGGATAGAATAATATCGATTCGATATTCCGGTTGTATAGGTTCATAGAATTTCGGTATTTTTGTACATTTGTGCTTGTATGCATCAAGCTATGAGTCATCTATTACTTGTTTAACAAATTACACATTTTTTAAGGACTTTTCACAAGAGAGCGACTAACGGACGAAACGGGATTTAAAACATTTACAGCCGTTAATTCTTCAACCAAAAAAAAAAAACTAGACAAAATGGTAGAAATCTAATGACCGTTAATGTTGAGGTACCAAAATTTGCATTTAAAGCCTAGTTTACAGTTCCCGTTTGAAAAAAAAGTATGCGGTAATATTTTCGCATGTCAACAATAACTGAGGCGAAATACAAAATTATTTCTTGCAACAAAAATAAACCATTGCTGCAATGAAATGTCACGCAAAACAATGAACCGGAATGGTGAATAAAATATATTTTTTGGATGGTCGGTTTACACTTTCCAAAAAAAAAATATATTCACTTCAAGGCATAACTTGCATGCAAATGTTTTTTGCATCCAACAATTATTTTTGGTGCACAAATATGTAGATGGAAAATTGTTTTGAAAATGTTGATTTAATTTTGCATGGGAACTAGTAAGCTATGCTTAAAGCCTAGTTTACAGTTCCCGTGCCCAAAAAATAATCTATGCAAATACTTTCGCATGCCAAAAATTATTGAGGTGAAATAAGAAATTATTTTTTGCATTATTGGCTTACAGTTTCATGCAAAAACAAATGGCCCTGCTATTGTTGTATGCAATAAAAAATGTTGTGAATGAAAAATATATTTTGGATGGTCAGTACACTTCCAAAAAAAAAAATATATATTCACCTGAAGGCATTATTTGCATCCAAATGGTTTTTGTGTCCAACAATAGTTGTTTTCCATTTAAGAACCTTTAGTTTATTAATTAAGCGTAAATAATTGACTCAATGGGTGGTTTAGGCCAACGCAAATATTTGTTGCCTTGAATATTATACAATTTGGTGCATAAAATAGGTTGAAATTGTTTGGAAATTTTGGCTCTTTTTTCGCCCAAAACCATAAAAAACGTTTAAAATAAAATCAATTAAATAATTTGATTACGCACTTTTTGTATGGTGTCACTCCCATTCCCATTATAGCTGTCATTAGACCAACGCCCATGATGATGATTCTTATGCGGACAACAATAACAATTTAAACGGCATTCTAAGTAAGCAAACTATACCCATATTTTGTTCACATTGACCGCAAGACATTATGTATGTAATTGCGTTTCTAGTTTTAAACTTTTAACGGTCATTAGTCAAATCTTATTTTGGCATAACTACTTGTATAGTTATGTATATTCGTTTTAAATCTTACACATGGATATTGGTCGTCAGCAAAAAAAAAAAACAACAATATAAACAAGTTGTTTGTGAAACGTCAAAGTTTATTTACCAAATATGGTATGGCATTTGGCAGTTATAGATAGGTACTTAGCATTCTTATCGGGAATGCGAGGGAATTCTTTGGACTTATTTATACTCATTTAAATTATAACATGACATCATTTCTGTGAAGAGGGGAATTATTTGTTATACGTTACGCATTTAAAAAAAAAAACTATATAAATATTATAAATTTAAATTTAGTTCATACATACATACATAAGTGTATGGATATATTTTGTTAGTGTTATCGGTTGATTCAAGAATAAGAACTCAATCAAATCTGCATACGAATGATTAAGTATGACAGATAATATTTTTTAATAAACAAACACAGCTCAGCTGTGTGAATAAGTTGCAAGAACTTGCTAAAGATTATGAAATTTGTTAATCACCATATGATAAAGAGGAATTTACACAATCATGTTCTTACTTGCGATTTATAGGAACTACAAATATTGCTAGTTATTCATTTGTAAAAAAAAAAATCGAACTCGAGAATTTGATTGAAATTTGTTATTATGATGATATAGAAGACGAAAAAAGTTGGTCTCACAGTTGACATAGTGGCCTAGCTACAATTTTCATTATTTTCAGTATAGAGCACAAAATAAGAAACAGGTTGTTTTCAAACACTTTTAGTTTTAAAAATTATCAAACACTTGTAGTTTTAAAATAAAGAAAAAAGTTTTAATTTTTATTTGCAACTATAGGTGTTTTTCTTTTTTAGCTCAGAGCAGAGCATGGAGTTGAGCTCGAGCTATCGGATTAAGCTCTTAGCAGAGTATGACCAGAGCTCTCCGATATAGTTTTGGAACACATCTGGGCACTGAACTGTCTTACGATTGTGATGCGTTCAACGCACCATAACTTAATTCTCACTTTTAACTATCACCTGATAGCTACCCAATCAAAACTCGAAAAATTAAAAAAACTAAAATTGAAGTGTTGAACGAGCCAAAAAAATCATCAAGTTCAAGTATTGTTTTAACGTAAACACCAAATTTTGACATTTACTTCAAATTTTTCATGCAATTTAGGAAAACAATTGTTTGAGAATTGTTTTGGCGTACGTCTTATTGTCTGACAACGTAAGGTGCCAGTTATAGCTATCATTGAAACACATCATTGAAAACTTTAATGACTAATTTTGAGACACACAGAAAGTAAAATCAAATATTAGTTTGATGGACAAATTTCAAGATTTAATTAATATTTCTATTAAAAAAAAATTTCAAATAGGCCCAACTTTCCACATAAAATGACTTTTCTTTTCTCAATGATTGAACTACCTTACCAATGATCATTGGAATCTTAAAGGTCATTTTATGGGGAAAGTTGGGTCTATTTGAAAAATTTTTTTGACTAGAAATATTAATTAAGTCTTGAACTTTATATATTCATCAAAATAATAAATGATTTTGCTCTCTATATGTCTCAAGATCAATCATTAGATTTTTCAATGATGAGTTTCAATGATAGCTATAACTGGCACGTAAAATGCCAGTTATAGCTCGTTCAGTATTGATTTGACGTATGTGCATAAAAATTGCAGTTTAATGGTAGAACTGGAATAGACGGAAGCTGTTGGAAGACTATGTTAAAATCGACCGAACAGTGGCTTTCCAAAACTTTAATTTTACAAGTCACCCATAGTGCAATTAAGTGGTTGAAAGCCAAAAAGTATACACAGTATTGTGATAGTTTTAGATTAAATAATGAACTGAAGAAAATTTAAGAATTTCGAAAAAGAATTTTTGTTTGAGTATTTAACTTTGTCTTTTATTAAGAAGAACAATATTAAATTTAAAAAGTGAGGATACATAATCTTAATTTAGTTCATTACTGTAATGCCATATGGTGGGTTTTTTTGACGTATGTACGTGTATGAAGAAAAGAAAATTCTGATTTTTATGGCGTATACGGCAAACTCATTTTGGACAAAAAGTGAAATATTTTGAAAACTAAAAGATGTCGATTAACATGTATATAAAAGAGAATTCTTTACTACAAACCGTACTAAAAAATCAAAAAATGCCAGCGGTTAGTTTTTTCGCAATTTACCTCCGAACATTTAAACGCAAATTGCCAAAAATATAAAAATAGCGTAAACGGCACTTCAATACTAAGGCGACGATGTGTCAAAACCCATGAAGTTCCAAGTACCTTAATTTAATAAATTAAATTGTCTAATTTATTTAATTTAACTATCTAAATATTGTTATTTGTTAGCATTTTATATTAAGATTTTTTTTGGTTATCTTTAATGTTAATCAGCTTGAACTTAGCCAGTAAGCAAATTACCCTTAGTTAGTAATCCCATATAATCCTTAAGTAAGAATTGATTAAAACATCGAACCTTTTTTTTATAACACAAAACCAATATTAACCCCTAAGTGGAATTTGAAAAAGAGTTAGGTACCTAATTAATAAACAAATACATAAATGAACAAGAAATAAGCAAAACTAGATAAATAATAATTTTGTTATTTTTAAAGGATTACGTAACGTAGAAATATATCTACAGATATTTTACTCATACACATAAATAACTCTGCGTAGTGCTTATTCCACAAACTAGAACTTTTTCATGCTAGCTATATCTGCGTTGTATTTTAAATTTTTAAATGGGTTTATGTTAGGGCGTGGTTTTGTATGAAATAACATACGTGAAGAATAGCTTGTGAAGCCTAGGTAAGTCAGATCAATCAAATTATGATAAGATAACTCAAACGAGCATTATACTAACTCAACACCATAATATCCTATATTGATGTGGTCACGCACACCCAGTTTTCGGAGCAAGCTGCCAGGTCATCTTATAGTTTCAGTGTTACCTCGGGAGTCTAGACTATTTGAATAGATGTTCTTGACAGCATTTAAAAAAGTAATCGATCTTATTATGTTTTGTGAAAACATTTGTTCATTTAAAATGAGATCTCAAAAATTAATATTGCTCCGTTTAAGAGTGAGCAAGTGAATTCGCGATTTTATTTCCTTATTAGTAGGTATCTACAATTTGACAGCAAATCTGAGAAATTTTACTGTAAATGATGTGTCTACAACTGAGATCTCCCAGATATCATTTTCCTGAAGATTATCTTTTTTTAATATTTTAAAAATCAAAACTTTTTATTGGTAAACTGATACACGTACGCAGTGGTGGATTTAGTTTCGATGCCAACAACAACAACAATAACAACATCTAAATGATGAGTCCAATTTGATGTACCTGGGCGAAACCCATTAGGTCTAAAAGTCACAAAAAACTTATACTTTAAAATCAAAAGCAATAACCTTTTTCTTCTTAGCTCTTGTAGAATAGTTACCTAAATGTTAGATATCACAGTTTTTAGCATAGTTTACAGTTCCCATGTGAAAAAAAAATTTCAAAAGAATTTTCCACCTATTCTGTGCACCAAATGGTATAATATTGAAGGCAAAAAATGTTTGCCTTTGCCTAAACCACCAATTGAATCATTTATTACCTTAATAAATAAACTATGGGCCTAAAAATGGAAAACAATTAACAATTATTTTTGAACGCAAGAACCATTTGCATGCAAATATTGCCTTGAATTAAAAATTTTATTATTTTGGAAGTGTAAGCCGACCATTCAAAAATTTATATATTTTATTCACCACATTATTTAAATATATACAAATATTTTCGCATATCAAAAATTATTGTGGTGAAATACCAAATTATTCTTTTCATAATTGGTTTTCAGTTTCATGCAAAAAAAAATTATTGTTGTCATGAAATGTCATAGAAAACAATGGACCGGCGATTGTTTTACATGCGAAAAAAGTGTGGTCAGTAAAATATATTTATTTGGATTTTTTTCAAAACTCTAAAGCTGCCTGTCTGGCAAGTGTCAAAATAAATTTTTCAAAACTTTCTTTAAAACATATAAAAATCAGTTTTGATAAATTAACGTAGTTTTGCATTAATTTTATTTTATATTAAGTTGCACTTAATACCTCTCTGAAACGCACCCAGGTTCAAGGACGCATTCCACAAATCTGAAAATTAAAAATTCGCTCAAATTTAACCTCACATATTTTTTGCATCCATTTTGCATCCGTTTATTGAGTATAACAATTCGCTTTTGTCTGCGACCACTCATGTGAAAGAAATGTCAAAATTCGTGACCATTCACAGTTCGCTATTCGCAGCTCATGTGAAAACCACTTTAGACCGGCCGCTTTGTAATAAATCTCGTAAGACTTGAACTTAATCTATACAAATATCCTTTTTAAAGTTGCAGTCCTTGTTATGTGATTATGAGATAGATAGATAGATCTGATAATGACTTAAGGTACTTTAAAGGTACCTTAAGGTAAAAACAAAGTGAAATATGTCTAAATGTAGGTGTGTTGTTTGTAAGTCGTTTAATCAAATAATCCGCAGCTCTTATTCTACAATTCGTATAAATTTAGCAAATTTACATCTGTTAAACTTAAACAACCTTATTTATTAGATTTCACTAATACTCTCTTTTCAAGCTCGGAATACTTAAACCGAGTCGGAGCACTAACTCCGTCTTTACGCAAATTCAAACTAATCATTATTTATTAAATATTTTCCGAGTCGTTTCAATTACGCTCTCCTTATGTCAAACAAAAACGACACATCTAAGACTCTGGTTATTAAAAATGTAAACAAACCCTAGCTGATTTCCACAATTAATATGTCAGTTCGCGTACCTCTCAAAACTACGAATTTCTACGAATTCAGCCCAAAGTTCTGTCAAAGCTCATAAAAAAAATAAAGTTCGTAGTTATGGGAAGTACACGAACAGACCTATTCATTTCAATTAATCTATTATTTGGTTAAATTTTGTTAAAGCCATCATTATAAAATGGTTTAGAAAAATTAAAGAAAACGTTTTTGGTAAAAAAAAAGGTAAACCAAAATTAATTTCAAAATGGCTCTAATACGGCTTTATACCTCCTTATACCAGTTATAGCTTATTCCGCCTCCCGCCTCTATTCCTCGTGTATTTTTTTTTTAAGTTTTTCAGGTTTAAAGGCATTGTAAAATCAGAGTAACTTTACTCCGTCGCTAAATCGAATTTATAAATAAACCTGAAAGTTTTTGATATTATAAATATGTAGAGCACCTTTCTCATATTTTTTTATTTTAATTAATCTTAGAAAAAAATATTCAATTTATGTGGAGTATCTATAAGAACTATAGAAAGCTTGATGGTACGGTTTTTTTAGTATGAAAATATATAAAAAAAACTTAACTGAAATCTCTTACCTTTCCGTTTTCATACTGTTAATTCGGTTTATATTTATGTTAAGAAGATACATATATCTATACATCTCGGTTTTAAGCTATTTGCATAAATTACTTTTACTGACAAAAACCAAACAAAAATACAATAAGAATAACTTAAAAATATATACTATTTTTTGGAACAATGGAGATACATAGATACCGGCTTTTTTGTTGATTTGTTTAATATCTAACAATTCCAATTATTCACCATCATTTTTCTCAACCACTAAATATGAATAATGACTTAAAAAGTAGTGAGTTATATTAAAACAACAGTCCGATACAATACTGTTGCATGTTTTTTGTTAAGTTCATCCAACTACTTTCCCTTATGAAAATAAAAAATTAAAATAAAATATTCAAAAACAAACGCACTGTTATTTCTTTTCTCGAGCCATCGCACAGTGGGGCCAGCATATGGAATGAGATACCCAAAACTACGAAAAACCAAATGAATGAGTCATTGCGTGAAAGCATTGAACTATGTATTAATTTATGTTTCATCTTCCAACATGTAAATAACTTCTTAATAATTGGTTCGATTTGTCAAATCAAAAATTTTGACATATCTTCACGTTTCGATCTCCCTAAAATTTTTTTTTAAATATTCAATAAATTCAATTTTCACTTTAAAAAAAAAAACTACAAGAAATTATAATTATAATTATAACTTATAATAATTATAATTATAACAAGTTATAAATGTGCATAATTTTGAAAAAATTTTAGTTTATTTTCTTGACAAATTTTTTTCTTCAATATGAAAATTTATTAAAACAAGACTTGAGCTATGAGCAGACGATTTGTGATAGCCGAAAATCTTTGCGAGCACTAACATCACGAAAAAACTCGCAAATACACCGCAAATGACTTACGTTTGACAGTGCTCGCAAACTTGCAGATACACGTGTTCAGACGATTCTAGTCCCAAGTTTCTTAAATTCATTTGCGATCAAGGTGCTCTCAAATGACACGCTCGCAAATAAGATCGGAAGTTTCACGCGAAATGTTCACACAATTTGTGGCAACATTTGTAGATATCATATTTTCACTCATTTGCAGATTTGCGAGCCTGCCTTTTCTCTATTGACAAATTTGTTTATTTGTTAAGTTTTGTCATATGTAGTTAGGGTCTAAAAATATTAGCTGTGTTTGTAAACGTGAAATTTCTTGCAAGTTTTCATAAATTGTCACAAATTCCTGTTTGTTAACTCAAAAAAGTTGCATCGAGAGAGCAAATAATATCCCCTCCGTTGGAAAACTTGCGAATTTCTGCTACACAAATTTCTGTTCACACGCAGTGTTACATGTAATGTCAAAGATCGTGGTGGTCAGTTTCTGTCACAGCGTTGCCACTAATCGAAAAATTTCCGATGTAGGTAGGTAGCAGTAGATTTGTTTTACGAAAAAGTTCATTAGATGTATTGAGATCATGGCAAGGTGGCAACGCCATTTATGCACAAAAATGACGTTTCTTACAAAAAATGGTGCAGTTCATGCTTCAATGCATTTTTTTTTTGCAAATTTCCCCAACTCTTATAGAATGTTCCCCTCTTTTCAAAATTTGACAGGCCTTACATATTTTTTTGTAAAACGATACCAAACGAACCTATTATGTGCATACAAAGACACATGGGTATATATCTTATATGTATATTTTAGTGCTGTTTTATTGGCTATAGGTCAGTTTAACTTTGTTTTTAACTATACTTAAAGATTATGTATTTTCACAAAAAAAAAACGAAAAAAAACAAATTTGAATTTAAAAAAATAATTTAAAAAAATAAAGAAGGTACCCATCGTACATATTAAAAACAACAGCCAATTACTTCAAGTACAACAACAAAATTAATCGCAAATGTACGCATTTGCATCAGTGTTCCATTTTCATGTGATCGCAAATGGTTGTGACGGTCACAAATACTCGCACATTACAAATTATTTTTGTGAGTATAAATAATAAATAAATTTATGACTTGGGCTCCACAAATCAGACGCAAGTTATTTGCGAGCATTTACAGGCTGTCTCAAAGTTGTGTTCAAACGATTTGCGATCAAATACCGCAAAATGTGACGTAAAAATGACGTTATACTCGCAAATGTTTGCGACTTTTGCAAATCGTCTGCTCGTAGCTTTATCTAGCCTTATTCTAAATATAACCTGAATTTGCTATACGTTACACAGCGCAGCCTTAAATAGATGTTAAAATAACTACAAAGCCCTTGACAATATCGGAATCACTACTTCGGAGGAGCTATTTAGCTATGTAGTAGCAAAATAATTCTGGCAGTACTTAACTCATTTTAATTTTCTGAGTTTTGGACAAGTCTCTGGTACATTGGGTCCCAGTGTGCATCGTACTTTATGTTCTCTTGCTGATTGATAGATGTGTTCGAAAAACCATAGCCCCATGTCATAGAGTACATTCCACTTCAAAAATCTTCGCTTTGTGGAAAGTGAATAAAAAGCATCGGGCATTATAGCTAAGGTAAGGTATTTTCTTTTCGATAAATCATTAAATAGATCGGTTTTCGTCTCATCTACCACAAAGCATGGCATGGCAAATAATAACTGTATAGTGTACATACATTAAAATATCACTTAACAATACCAACAACTGACTATATGTACAATTAACGAATGCGAATAAAATAATACGACCGACCGCATTGTCTAGCCACCCACGTGAGAAAATCTGTTGTTTTTTTTTGTTGCAACTTGCTAGTTTGTTGTCAGTCTTGCGTTCATTTCACAAGTTTGTTGTCTGTGTCTGTAGTTGAACAACCTTCGCATATTCAACAAAAAGAATTACATATGTATAATTATTCTATAGGAACATTTGTAACGCTTGTACTTATACTTCCCATTCATCGCCCATGGTGGAAGTATAAAAAGTTGGAAGTGGATATGGTCATTCCACTTTTAACATAGTCGGCAGTAGTCGCCCCAATAACAAGAAATCGTATGGCGAAGTGCAGAGTGGAGGTTGCTCCGCTAAAGTAAAGTAGGTATGCATAATCATAATCAAGACATGCATACATATGACTTGAGGTGAAATGAGTCATTTCTATTTGTGTTAAGGACCCAGTCAGATTTCGAAGTGGGAAACAAGAGATGGTAAGTGGTGAGCTAAAGAAAGGTTTTAATTTTTAGTACATACTTTTGTTGTTAATAGAGGTTCACATTGTATAAAAGAAGTCGTGTTTATAAAATTTTCTAAAGTGCCTTGAATATGAGCTGCAAATAGCGCACTACTAATTGCGAATGGTCGTGCGCTTTGACATTTCTTTCACATGAGTGCCAGTAAAATGGGTACTAAGAAAAATGTAAGGTTAAACTAGAGTGGATTTTTCATTCGCAGATTTGTGAAATGCATCCTTATGTTGTAGATTATGAATAACTGCTGACCAGAATAGATTAATGCAACTGGAGCTGCAGCTGCAACTGGAATAGCTGTCAAAAAATGCTGTACGTAATTTTTTTACTCACCCACAATGTGCTATACAGCTTTCTGAAATTTTTGGCATTTCAAATCAGCTGTGCAAACTTAATTCAACACAAAATTAAAATTTAAAACAATAATAAACACGAATGATAATAAAATGGAAGCTAAAATTACTTTATGTTTTTACCAAGATTAAAAAGAGTTTAAAACTTTTTTCAGCCCCCATGTAAACACTTGGTTGCTATCACGATTTTGAAACGTCAAAAAAGCTGCATGCAAAAGTTAAAAGTTGGCCAACTTGTTCAGCTGCGTCTGCAGCTCAGTCTGCAGCTGCGTCTTGTTCTGTTCATATCATTGGATTCGTGTGTATTCAACATTTTGACAGCTACTCCAGTTGCAACTCCGTCTCCATTCTATTCAGGCAATAAAGGGAGAACTATAATCGTCGAACTAATCAATCGTCAGTGCCTGAGGCTAATTTCAAAAACCAACGAAAAGTAGTTTTCTGTACCGTCAAAAGGAATACACACCCATACTGTAGTTAACGTCTATCTCTTTTTGGCATTCCTATTTCACCAAATGTCAGTTTTGACAGTTCGCAGAACATATGTCGTTGGTGGTTTAGAAAATATAAAAATGCAAAATTAAACCATTTTAACTAATTTTGGGCCGTGATAAAATTTTTAAAATTGTAGATAGGATCGTTTTTTCACTTTGTCAAAAAGTTAAAACAAGATTTCGGTGATATTTACGGTTTGTATTATATAAACAAAAATCATTCGCGACTGCATAGCTTATGTGAAAGACACTTTTGATGTGTGCGGTTGCCCAGCAGCATTACCTAGTCATTGCGTAAGAGTTAAGGCGGCATGTTTTATCCATTTCCGTATTCCTACCTTTATTTTTTAAACTTTTCTTTCGGTTATCTATGGAATGAATTATAGTCGATTTTTAGGTATACGTTCATCAATTTCAAAATAACTTGTCAATCTGATCCAAGAATCCTGCGGACACTTCTCTACGTTTGTTCAACTTTCCCAGTTAATACAATGCTTGCAAAGCCACTTTTATTTGTTGAACATACCTTTGAATAGGTTGTCGGAAAAAATATGAGCATATTTAGTCTTTAATTAAAAATTAACAAGTTATTTAATAAGAAACGATTAACCTAAAATTTAAGATGGCGCCCAACGCAAAGCAATATCTTGAAATACGTCCACACGTTTGTTATAAAGTAAGCTTCAAAGTTTGTGTCTGAGAGACTCCTGGTAGGTGCAGTTATATGTGACTTTTTATAAAACATAAATTTTCTGTTGTTTTTGTAAAAATGGTGTCTAATAAACCCCCTGAACGATTGACAACCCTTAGGTACTGTTCTTTATAGGATCCTTAGAAAAAACGAAAGACTTAGAAAACTAATGTTTCAAAAAGCTTTATCACAGGAATGCTATACGAAATTTTGCCGTGAAAAGTGTGCATTATGCGAGGTTTGTAATTTTATGGAAATAAGTATTATTTTTTTGAACGATATTTGTGTGTTTTTATTTGACTTTTTAACTTCTATAAATTAATCAAGAAAAGTTCCTAATTCTTGCGACAACAATGGATGTTATATCCTAAAGGGCCTTATTTTTCGTTTTTTTTTTAACTCTGCAGGAAACATTTGAGTTTTTAAATATTATCGATTTGTTTTGTATATTTCACTGAACTGTTTTTATTTCAATTTTGTTGTACGAACTTTGTTTTTTCATTCTGGAGCTGAGAAGACTGGAATGTGTGAGTCTCTATAGGTAGGAAGTTGTATAGCAAAAAATATAGGTAGGTAGTTAAGGGTTAAATTAGAAGAAAGACGGCTGCCCCGTTTAGGCACTATAGTAGCTTAATGCAAAGTTGAGATTTAAGACACCATATGTGATCCCCTAAGGATTGCGTGAACAAATTCTTTTTAGTCAAATATTCTGAGTTTATTAGATGGAGTATACGAACCTAGCTTTTGATTATTTCACTCGAATCTGAAAATCGAACGTTGGGCATGTAATAAAAATATGTTCGTATTTTGATACATAAGTATATGTACATACATAAAGTATGTACATATATTATTTTTACTTTAGCTAACTACCCTGACATTGAACACAAAACAAATATATAACATGAGGGAATGGTGGTGTCTCACGATAATACCCCAGCTGATTCATCCTGTCTACCAAATGATTCAAAAAATTTCCGACATCAAAAGTGATTGACACAAAATAAAGAAAGAACAAACTAAAACAGGGAAAGTGATTCACTTATTCTTCAAGCGGGTTTGCAACGGGCGGTTTCCGGTTTATTTTCTTCAAAAAACTAGGAGACTGGATAGGGCCTGAAAATTTTTAATTTGTCCTTTATTCTTTTTTTTTTTTTGATAATTATTTATTGAAGTTGAATTTTTGATTTTTCGTTTCACTGTAAGATTTTTTTTCTAGTTAGAATTAATAAAAACTAATATTCTTATGTTTAAACTCATTTTTTTATATGTAATTGACTGTATAAAATAATATATGGGCTCCAAAGGATTTGATACAAAATATCAGTATGTATATTATTTTAGGTATAGTGTCCATTTTGGTAAAGAAAAGTTTCTAAAAAACCGTTATTAACGGTATCTGCCATATAACATTTTTTTTTTGTTTTCGATTTTCTCATTAACGATTCACCCGATTTAAATCAAAATTTTAAAACAAAAGCTCCATAAAAATGTCAATAAAATTGCATATGAAAATTTTGAATAGTAAATTTTTTATTATTAAAAAATATATTTTTTTTTTTGAAAATTCAATATTTCAAAATTCTAATAAATATATACACTCCTCGTCAACTGAATACGCACAAACATTTTTTAATATACTTTATCCATTTTTTCCAAACAGTGATGGTTATTATGCCATCTGTTGATGCTAACTATTCCCTTAAGATGTTAAGCAGATAATTCCGAAAGAATTATCCAAAAACAACCGTGAGTTTTTCTTCAACCACTTGCAAAGTGTTTTATATGCAAAGTAGGAGTTTTTTTTCTAGTCAACTGAATAGGTACAACGCCATTTTCTTCGTTGTTTATAAGTTTTTTGGAGTGCTTGACAGTTTAAATTAACGATTTTAGTGTTTTCAGTAAAATTTAATTCTTGATTTCAAATTTTAAGAAAAATGGGTAGATCTACGTGTCTTAACAGTGTTGAAAAAGCTAAAATCGATTTACTTAGAGACCAACGCCTAACTGGACGTGCAATAGCTGATAAAGTTGGCCGAAGTTTTAATGTAGTTTATTCTTACTTGCAAGAAATGCATCAAATTCTTCTTATTCTGTGGCAAAAATAAAACAAAAAGTCGGCGTAAACGCAAGTTGCTCAACAGTATTAAGAGTAATCAACAACTCAAGCCATCTTAAACGAATGAAACTTAAGAAAAAACCACCACTTGACGAGAGACGGAAAATGTTGCGATTAGATTTTTCAAGACTTCACATGAGTTGGAAAAAAGAATGGTATCACGTGGTTTTTTCAGATGAAAAAAAGTTTAATTTCGATGGCCCTGATGGGTTCAACTTCTATTTTCACGACTTAAGAAAAGAAAAAAGATTTTTAAAGCGCCATCATAGTCGTGAAGGAGGTGTCATGATATGGTGAGCAGTCAGTTATTATGGAACAGTTGAGCTCGAGGTTGTAACATCAAGAATGACAGCAGCTGGGTATAAAGTAATTTTGGAAAGAAATTTTCCTACATTTTCTAACATCTTTGGACCCATAAACTGGACCTACCAACATGATAATGCGCCTATTCACTCAGCGCGCATAATAAAAACATGGATAGAGGAGCAACAAGTGCAGTTGCTTCAATGGCCGCCGTACTCACCTGATCTAAACATCATAGAAAATGTCTAGGGATGGTTAGTACGCAAAGTCTATGAGGGTGGTCGTCAGTTCGAAGACAAAGAAACCTTAATTTCTGCAATCAAATTAGCGTGGAGCGAAATTTCGTTAAATTACATTAAAAAGCTATACGATTCCATGCCGGATCGAATTTACGAAGTAATTAAAAATAAAGGTGGAAGTACCCACTACTAAACTTAAACAAAAACTTGTTTCATTCCATTCCAATACCAATTTTAATTTTTGTACCTATTCAGTTGACTCAAAAAAAAACTTCTACTTTGTATAAGTTACACTATGGAAGTGGTTGAAGGAAAAACTCACGGTTGTTTTTGGATAAAACTTTGAAATTCTGTTATTTATATGTTACGAACATTTTTACCATCAACAGATGGCATAATAACCATCACTGTTTGGAAAAAATGGATAAAATATATTCAAAAATGTTTTTGCGCATTCAGTTGACGAGGAGTGTATAATTAAATACTCAAAATAGGAGTACCAAATTTTAAACAAAATAGTAAATTTTAATATGTACGTAAAAAACAAATTTTTGAGAAAACCGCTCCAACGATTTAAATATTTTTCTTTGCATATATTCATATTTTTTCAAGTAATTACATGGAATACTTGAGTTGGAGCTCGTAAGTTATTCAACATGCTAGAGAACGATTCAAATATTTTTTTATTTTTTTATTAAATATACAAGTATTTCAAAAGTTCTAAAGTTCCAAGCAATTTGGACATAAGAGCAGGCTCGAGCGATCCAGTAGTGCATTTTACTTAATAGGCGTTTTTCTTTTTTAATTCAGAATAGAGCTCTGAACAGAGCCCGATCATGTCGAGCATGTCCTCAACATCCTCTGGTCTGAAATTATTTTGGAAACACACCTGAACAGAATACTAGCTGTCACATGCTTGTCTTCAGCATTAAATCTGTCTGTTCAGTTATCTTATTCTGAGCTCATAGAGTGCGCTCTGAACAAACTCAGAACACACTCAAAACGAAAAAAGAAACACGAATTTTTAGCTCAGAGTTAAAAAGGGAACACAATTTTTTATTTGACAGTTCGGGCTCTACTTTGAACTAAAAAAGAAAAACGCCTAATATGTAAATAAATTCATCAGTGCATTTTTTGAAAATAAATTTCCATTTTCGGCAGCATTTTTTTTTTTAATTAAAATCTGAGTTATTGAGTCATTCGCCCTGTAATTCTTTTAAAACCATTGGAGCGTAATATAAACTGTCCATGTTTGTAACTATTTGTCAATCAAGATCCATTAACTACCGGTGCCATTTTTTCCATCATCTATTTAAATCAAATTATTATAGACAAAAAACTATTACCTACAACCAAAAGACGATTTTCTCATTGGAATACAAACCTGTATTTTTTGACAACTTGTCACATTAACATTTGTTATATTTAGACAATAGGACGGTGTTTACATTGGACTAAAAAACTGGATTTTTACTTTTCAGTATTCACATCTCGCTTTTTTTTAAAACTCCTTCATTGAAGTGAGATGTGAATACTGAAAAGTCAAACAAAAATTCAGTTTTTTAGTCTTGTGTACAACGTTCAGGGATTTTTAACACAAAAACATTTCTGTCTTGTTCATTTCTAAACGTCAAACTCAAGACTTTGACTCTTATGACATTTTTGTTTTTTTATTTTAGACGGAAACACGCTCCACTTCAACGGAATAAGCACACAAATTTTAGTTTGTCCATTTTTTTGATATATGTAAATAAAACCTATTTAAAAAAAATTGTTGTACTTTCTGCCATTTACTTTTATTACCAGTTGAAAATATTTGTGCTTTAGTTCACGCAAAAAACTGCATTTGCTGTATGGAAAGATTTCCAAGAGAGCCGGAGAAAAAATAGCAGTGCTTTTTGAATTGATCTTTCTGTTTTCTTTTTGCAACATTATAAACGAACATTAAGGATACCTTCATAACCATAAATATACATTTATGTAGAATTAAAATAAAAATGGATAAATTACTCTAGAAAATTGTTATCCTTATTCAGATGAAACGGAGTGTAAATATTTCCAGTTGTATTTTGTATTGCAATTGCATATGTAAAAGAGCTTGATTACGCGACTTTCGTTCGTCTTTTTGACAGGTAAAGTCCATTCGTTTTTCTGACGTTCAAAAAATATGAGCTTCATTTATTGGAAAATAGACACTTCTTGTTCAAATTTATGTCTATTTAATCACGAAAAACAAGTTTAAAGCTCATTATTAAAAGTTTTTAAAAGCATCCCCCGCCTCTACTCGTTTGCCAAACCGTAAACGTCAAAGTTCAACCAGAAAATTCATTCCCCCTACATTTCTACACCCCTCACCCAATGTGTCAAAAAGACGAAACACGAAACGTCCGAAAAAACGAATCGTGTAATCAGGCTCAAAGAGCCAAAGTATGGGCTGTCACTTAAAGTTTGACAATTCGGTAGATATTCAGTTCAGAAATACCTAAGTCTTAGGATTGGCTCACATCAATCGGTTTTTACTTGCTCAAACCAATAAAACAAAGTTTTCCTGTAGCCAAGTCCACATACAATAGCCGTTTTCTTTGGAGGTGGCAAAGTACTTGTGAGTAGATGAAAACCCTAATCTAGTACTATCAACTGCACATGCTCTCATGTGCAAGTAGATACATTTAACATGGGAAAGCAGTTTGATGTGTTCCATTGAAAAAAGCTTGCAAGTACTTCGCCACCTCCAAAGGAAAAAGTCTAATATTTACCACAGCAACCAACCCAAAAATTCTCCCAATAGGTATACTCTTTAATGTGGAAGTGCGATCAAATTATACTCATAACCTTTGTAAGTCGCAAATTGCAACTCCTCTTTAATAGCAAATATCTGACTATATACATCAGGGGATAATCGAAATACAGAGGTCATTCGCCTGTTTGTAGAAAAATAAAATCCGATTTTTACTAAATTCTATATATAGGTACACCCCTGTTTGTGTACATCCCCAGCTCAGCAAACCAACATTAAACTAGGGTCAGGGTGTCTTATAGTTTGCGAAAAATTCGCAACAAATTCAATGTAGGAATGAGGGAAACTATAGAAGCACGTGCCTTGCTTTGAGCATGACAACAAAATATAGAAAACACTAACACGACTGCAGTAATTACGGTTGTCTGCTGGCGCTTTTGTCTACACCAAGAGAGATTCAAGAACTGCATCAATTTTTCTAAGAAGAAGATATAGCAATGAAAATTTGTATATATTTTTAAAGATACAGAATCGAATCCACCCTCACCCCTTATATCCTCTTGAATAATTTCAAATGCAAGACAAGCACAATGGCTAGGGCGGCTTGTTCATTATGTATTCCGAGGGCATTTGCGGTGAGTCATTGATTTTATGCTTCACTTCCGACTCCGATTATATAGTTTTCTTTTTATAGATATTTTATTTAAATATTTTTTTTTTGACTTAGCCCTTTGTCACTCTGTCGCTGCATTCTGGAGAAAAAAGTTTATACACATAAAATAATAACTATGTGCATAACAACAACGTAGATAATGTGCATATGTACATCTACTCAAATATTCGATATTAAACTCCAACATAACTAATGAATGAACAACAGGACAGAGCCCTGCCATTGCACTTGGTAATTCTATTTATTATTATATAGTTTATGCATTACTTACTATATTCATTCTATATAAAATGTGAAAATAAGATTTAAATTTTAGTTCGTTGTGATTGTGAGGGATTCATGCTCATTCATTGCAACTATACAATATTCAAGTGACAAGTTCAAGAGTGCCTCTATCGTATCAAGTCATAACTGAGACTTAAAAGTAAATAAATATAACCATTAGTTTGTGTTCAACTATTAAAACACAAGATGAATGCATAAATAATAAAAATCTCAACTTCCTTGAGAAAAAAAAAACACTTGGACTTATTGGCACTTGTACATTCAATGAGACTGATTGAACGTGACTGCTTTGTGGCGTCATAAAGGATTTTACTGCAGCAATAAAATAATGTGCATTCTAAGATTTATAGCTGGTGGAACTGCCGCTTCCCGAATGAATCTTAATTGGTAGGTATATGGGCGATTCTCCGAAAGTTGATTCTTTTGTGAGTACAAAATTTTTTATGAAAGGAAATTTTAGATTTCTTAAACTTTTTTGATGCCAAAATGATTCTTATCATAATAAAAGTTAAAGCTAAAATGGTCGCACTTCAAGTGTAAATTTTGTACACCACATTACATGTAAAAATGGTGAAATGCCACGATAGTGATACGTTTTTTCTTGCCACGGTAGTGACATTTTCGTACTTATATAAACTTTCACTTTGCAAAACAACTATTAGTCAAAATATTTTGCAAAAAAAATTTCAGATAAGTAATTTAGCAAACACTATCGGCACGAGATCAAACCAATTCGGCAAATTTCTTCTTTTTGCTCTGGATTTATATTGTTTGTTTTGTGCATTTAAGCCACGTCGAGGACGCTTTCACCAAACAAACAACAAAAATACTTTTCAAATTTATAAAATCAGAATGAAAACTTGTAGCTTATTTGATTTTCCTATTAAGAATCTACAAAGTTTTTGTTAATATTTAGATTTTTTTTCTGTCTCCAAGAAATAAACACGTCCAATATTCATCAAAATCACAAAATGCAAAGAGCAAATGTGTTTGCTTTTTTTTCTGTTTTGACGTTTGACCGTCGCATTCTTTTTAAAAATCTATAACTTCAATTTGACAATTCTGACCTTGACTGCGCTCTGTTTGAACAACATCGTATTATTCTATAGAAGACAGAGAACGTGACGGGCAAAATTGTTTCCCGTCCGGCCGGACCGCGTTCTGTTTGACTAGGCCTTTATCGTGCTTCTTATGTAAAAACTATGAAAACAGAAAAATGAAATATCATCACACACAAGAAACAAATTGACAGCGCATCTTACACAATTTGAAGTGTTCTAATAAATGAGAATTTAAAGGGCTGAATAACATTAAGGTATTTGAGGTTATGGTGAAATCCATTGAATTTCTTCATTTGATTTAGAAATAAATTGTTTAAGGGCTAACTTTTGAATATGCCTTGTATTTCACGACATATCCCACCTTGAAAAATAATCTTGTTTTTAACGGGGCCCTAGAAAATTTAACATTGATTCTAACCTGTTTCTAGTAGGGCTAGCTACTACTTTCTCTGAGGCCTAGCCTATCAGGTTACCTTTGGGCTTTGGCCTCTAGAGACAACTAACAGAAATAAAAATTTTTCTTTACTGGGATTCGATCCTGCGATCTTCTGATCACTAGTCCAATATGCTTTCTTCTAAAAATTTGCTATTTTGTAAGGAGCGGGATAGGTTCATCACATCAGACATCACATAGCTCATTTTGTGTAATAAATATTTTTGCTAATGGATAGACCCCATATTGCTCTGTTAAACTATGGGGCTAGACTTAATTTTCCTTTTAACAAAACTAAAATAAATACAAATTAAAATCTTCTTAATTTATTCCAATCTTTCTTCTAGGTATCTAATGCTAACTCGGTCTATGTTATTGCAAGTGTGACTGAAGAAATAAACTTTGTCCAAACTAAATAAAAAACTATAAATGAAGATCTCATCGGTCGGTTGTACGTCCGTCGTTCTACACCACAGCGCTTTCAAATTAACAAACGGGTTTAATGAATTATCTTGCGTGCAAGTGGGTTAAATGCAGCTATTCTCACATTTCACCCGTTTTAAATTCCATATCGGGGTAAAATTATTCGCTTATTTATTTCTTTCGTTCAAATAAAAATTCCACTGGTGATCTACATGTTCATTCGATAGGACAAACGCGTGTTCCCCCTCGAAACACTTTCGTATTAACTGCTTCTGGGATTGTATATTTTTGAATTGATTAAAATAACTACTTTACGTCTATAGATAGTCCATCTGGCTTTGGTTTGGTATACTTAGGAATTTTTAGTGTTGGCATCTCTCTTAATTTTTTTACTTTTGGAGGATGACCATCACGCAGAAGAAGAACAAGAATTATTTGATATCGACAAAGGTCTAGTCAAGGGCGTGCTTTGTCACATACAAGTATGTAACTTCAACAGAACTGCTCTTTAGCAAAATTATAAACCTATTCATTTTGCGATTCGTCAAAGTTGCTTTGCTAGCTTGACACTCATAGAAAACAAATAACCCAAAAACAAATAGAAAACATCGCATGACAATATTTATTTTTTTCACAGTTTAACAACGACTAATTAACGGCAAACGATAAAGTACTAAAATGTCAAAATTTAGACGTTTTTACCACCTTAGAAAAAATTATAGAAAAAATAGAACGGTAAATTCAAAAGTATCACAACTAATTGATGACAAGTTATGCATCTATCCATTTTTCTATCCATGAGAGTTGCTTTACTAACTTGATATCAAAGCACCCGAAAAACATTGAAAGCATTGCATGATCAAATTCAATTTGTCACATCTAACTAACGACTGATTACCGGTTAGTTATTAAGCCATCTACCATCAGGTATAAGAAGTTTTTACTAATTTTCGACAGGGTGCTAACTTGATATAAAGTTCACAAAGCATGCAAAAAAACATAGAAAACATTGAACGAAAAACTCAAAACTGTCATAACTAATTAATGGTATATTATCCACCTACCCATTTTTAGATTCGTCAAAGTTGCTTTGCTAACTTGACACTCATAGAAAACAAATAACCCAAAAACACATAGAAAACATCGCATGACAAAATTGATATTTTCACAACTAAATAACGATTGATTAATGGCAAATTATTAAGTACTGAAATGTTTAAATTTAGAAGTTATTACCATTTTTCAAAAAAAAATACAGAAAACATAGAACGACAAATTCAAAAGTGTCTCAACTATAGGGATAAATTTTGCATCTATCCATTTTTTGATCTAGAGTTGCTTTGCTAACTTGATATCAAACCAACCAAAAAACATAGAAAACATTGCATTATCAAATTGAATTTCTCACAACTAACTTACGACTAATTAATGGCAAATTATTAAGCAATCAACCATCAGATTTAAGAAGTTTCTTTACTGATTTTCGACAGGGTGCTCTGCTTACTTGATATCAACCAAAAAAACATAGAAAATATTGAACGAAAAATTCTAAATTTTCATAACTAATTACCGAGTAATCAATGGCAAATTATCCACCTACCAATTTTTCGATTCGTCAAAGTTGACAATCATAAATAGCAATTATATCACTAGTTGTGTTTGCTAACTTGAAAGTTCTTGCAAATTTTCCCAATTTGCTGTCAAAAACCATATAAGCAAAAACCTTGGCGAAAATTTCACGTTATTAAACGTTATACAAACGTCAAAATCCAGATTGTGGTGAATTGTCATATCGAAATTTATGGCGTAGCTTAATTGTGTCCGCCTTGCACTTTGATATATAACACTGCCCCCACAATGATAGCTGTCACTCTTGAAAATGACAGATTCGAAAAGTTCCAATTACCATTGTTCTTGGGGGCAGTTGTTCTCAACTTGCAACTGGTTGAACATTTTTAAAAAGCACTTTTAAATAGAGAAATAAGCGCAAGTAAGCTACATAATAAGGGTATTCATGCAACGTCGTAAGTTTACAAATTGTGTAAAATGATAAGTTTACGCTAAGTTTTCATGAACGACCTTTTTTAAACATTTGATTAAATGCTAGGTAATTCAATCAGAATAAGAGTCACAATGACGTTTTGATAAGTTTTACCAGTTTGGTTAATTTTAGGCAACAAAATCCTTTGATAAGTTTAACCAAATTGTGTAAATCATTTCCCATACAAAATTTGACAGTTCATTAACCAAAAGATAAACTTATCCAATTTGTAAACTTATCGAAGTTGCATGAATACCCTTAATATATATATTTTGATGATGTTGACATTACCAGTTAAATCTGGTAATGACCCTAAACTTGACAAGCTCGTAGGTACTTGTACTTTAAGCTTCAGTCTTTGTTTAAAGGATTGAAGAAGTGAAATTGTTTCTGTAAGAAGGGTGAAGTGCCAGAACTTGGCTTGGCATTACTGTGTCCGTTGATATATTCTATAATATAAGTTCTGGAAGTAACAGATTGCCTGAGATCACCCGATACTACGCCCTGATGATTTTTGGACAGACAGGTTTGGCGGCCAGACGAGTCTAGCTAAAATACTTTCCTTTACAAATTCGTGCCTATGTTCTGTCTAGGATAAAAAAGTCGAAAACCCCATGAAAATTGAAGCAAAATAAATAAGTTTTGTTCCATTTTTCAATGTTTCTCAACCAATTTTATCAACATGGGCACTACTTTTTGCATATATGTAGGATTAAAAATACTAGACGAGCTTGCTTAAAGTTTTAAAAATTGGTTTTATAATTTGTTTTCTCTAATTTGAAATTACTGTCAAAATTACAAACCTTCCTTTACAAAATCACAAACCAATTAGTATGCTCTAGATACTGATAGATAAGTGTTAAAAACAAAATTTGATTTAATAACTGAAATGAGAAACTTTTAGCTAAACATTTCGTAAGGGAGTTAAAATTTGCGGGATCTATAAACTAGGCAACGCCACACGCTTTTAGCCAACAATTCTGAAAAAAAAATCGTCAGAGCATTTTTTGTCAGATCACGCATCCACTGTAATCGTGGCGTTATCCAGTGTCAATTGGCTAACAACTTCAAACCATTACCAAAGTAGCTTACACAAATTTCTGAGAAAATTTTACTATAGCTACTGACATTATTTCTTTTTTCGTTACTGTTACTACCTTCATGCTTCATATAAATGTATAGGTATATGTAGTTAGATAATTATAACGCTGACAAAATAATAATAATTATTCTCATTATCACATTAGCACCAATTCAAGCTATATTTACGTAGCATTATTGCATTCAATCTACAACCTGTCAAGGCCCATATAATGACCAAAGAGTCACACGAAGTTCAAGTTCAATATTATTTAATTTCAATTTGTAATTTGAATAAATTAAAACACGAAAATGACTGTCTAAAATGCATGAGGCACGCGCTCACGTCCGGTTTTACTATGCCTGGCTTCAACTTCTTGGAATTTAAGCTCTGCGATATGACAAAACGAAATTATAGATTTTTTTTCTTAATGTTTTGTTGAAGGCAGCAAAAATGGGTGTGTAGAGTATAGCCAAGACAGATTTAACATGAAATTGACGATGCTGAGAGTGCACTAAAGCGAAAAGATGAGAATTTTTAGATATAGCTCAACACACAATACACAAATACAAAGGAAAATTTAATCTGAAATATGGCAACATTCGTCAAATAAGGGATGAACGTTCATGCGCACCGAGAATCCTTCCTTATTTGGAAAATTTATAGCCGGTAAAATGATTTCTAAATTTAAAAAAAAAAAACAGATAAGCCCTAGGTCACGAGCTATAAAAGTGTCGGCTCTATTGTGTTCAGCCAATCGTACTTATTGAGACGTATACGCACATATGAACATATGTATGTATGTATATAATACATAAATATTATTTAAGAACATAGGGGTTCATATTACTTTTTGATTATTTACCCAAAAAGGCATAAGATAGCAAAATAATTTATAGGCACAGGGAAACATTGAAAACACTTGACTCTATTTGGAGCCGAGTTAATAGTTATTGTTTCATGAGACGAGCTGCAATGTGGTGTACTTAGTGGGAAATAGTTATACAAAATATAATTTTTAAATTACGATAGCTCTTAATAAGACTTTATGCTGATGGCTAAATTCGGTCATACACTATGCATTAGATAAAATTAAGTTATGAAAAAAAAACAGTAAATTAAAAAATTATTCGATTTTTATAATTGCCCTTAATAAATTAACCTACAATTCTGTTATAGCAATAATTACTTCTCCGATTTTGCCTGAAGATATTTAGGTACTTTAAAACGAGAATCAATTGAAAACTCAAAACCTGGAGCTCGTAAAAGATGATACACGCCAAGGGCGTACGCAGAATTTTGGTTAGGGGGCGAACTCATTCAGGATCTCGGTTGCCCCCTCCAAACTCATTCCAAACACAATTTTGATACAGAATTCTTGCTTTTAGATGCTTTCAAGAGAATATTTATTGCCTAATGTATGACATATACTGTGAGTAAGGGGGAAACCACCCCCACCTACCCCCTCTTGCTTACGCACTTGATACACGCAGGGTAAAACGTAGCTACATTTTGTTTGTTGCTATTTTCTCCATACATTTTTTTTGTGAATGAAAATGAGAGTTGAAATCAGCGGCGTATACAACTTCATTTCTTAGGGTGGGGGGAGGTGTCATACCAAAAAAAAATTATCCAAATTAGTACTTATACCACGCTTTCAATCTTTTTAGCTTACTGGGCTTTTTTTGAGTTTGATTTCTGCTGGTCCCACAAATGTTACCAGTTTTTTTTTTAATATAAAAAAGTTGGGGTCGAAATTTTGACAAGGTCAAAATTCGTTTTGCTAAATTTTTCTTTTAAAATATTGTTTCTCAAAATTCTGATTTTCCAAATTCCGTTTACATAATTCTAACAACTGTGGTTTTTCTTTTTTGGCTCTGAGCAGAGGCTGAGCGATCAGAGGAGATTATGATCAGAGCCCTCAGATTTAATTATAAAACACACTTGAGTACGGAACTGTCATAACATAGGTGTGTTTGGTAGTGTGAATTTTTTTACAATTTGCTGTCAAAATACATAAGAAAAAAACAGGTTTAATAAAATTAATTGAAAAAATAAGCAAGTATCGCTTCGCTGAGCGTTTCGCTCAATTTGTTCAGTCATTTTATTCTGAGCTAATTAAACAAACTCTGAGCTGACTCCAATGGAAAAAAGAAAATACTTTTTTTGCTCTGATAGGTCTGAGTTAAAAAAAACAGAATTTTTTTAACAGTTCCGTGATCTGCTCTGAATTAAAAAAGAAATATCCCCAAATAATAAGCTTGGAAAATTAAAAAAATGGCGTCCTTTTTCGATTACCTTTGTTTTTTTTTTCGAACAGGACTTTTAAAGGGCTTTTTAAGATGAATTTGATCAAAAATGTACATTTTGTTCGATGCGTGAATGTTTTAACATTTATTTAAGCGTAAAACAAACCTTTCAAAGAGGTTTAAGGAAAAAAAAAACAAGCAATGTTAAATATTTTTTGAAATTTAAAAATAAAAAACATTTATATATAAAATTTTGTGTGTTCACTATTGTGGATAGCTCACTATTTTTAGATTCACTAAATCGAGCGTCTACTGTATTATTATTTGTTGACAAAGTTTAAGAATTATTTACGTATAAAATTTCTGTGTAAACACACAAATTTTGTAAAGCTGAATTTTGGAAAAAGAGTTTGAAACCACTCCCGATTTTAAATATGAAATTGAGGTCGTGCCACTTGTGTACCAAAAATATTTCGGGTATGGATTTTTTGTGCATGCTAAAAAATATGTAGGTTTTGGAGAAATGGTCTTGGATTCCGTGATTTTGTGATCCGAGGAGCTCATCTAGGAAGGGGTGAAAACAAATTTTGGCTAACTCGATTACCTTCCAAGTTGCATTCATATTTTTTTTATGCACTATTTATTCACAAAGGCCCTAGCTGTGGACTGCAAGATTTTGATTTTTTAAATAGCTTTAAATGAAGCTTTCGATGCCTTTACTTCTTTTTTGCTATTATTGACACCCAAAATCTGCTGTCGTCTCTCGGTCTTCTTATTTTTGAAATATTTGTTATTGGGAATTATATAATATAATATTCTATCTGAAAATTAAGTTAATTGTTCTAATAAACTAATTCACTAAAGAAAACTAGCCCAATGCAGAATTGCATTAGCATTTTTTCAGCTTTTTTATGCAAAATATATCTCTCGAACCCCATGGTCGAGACAGCCTTATAGCAAAATGAAGTACATACAATGGGCGCGCTCGGCCGGTCGGATAGGTTATCCAAGATAACTGAGTAGCCGATACTTTTGTGAACGACCAGAACCAGATAGGTTAGCTGAAAAAAGCTGACAAAGAAATTGAATTAAAATTGTTTTTAATTTGCAAAAAAATTTTAATTTTTTTAACGGAGTTTTATTCCATTTATATTTACATATTGCTTAGAGTCCAAGGTGTCGCAAATAACCATTATCTAGCGCATCTTACTAATTAATTTTCCTTTCAAAAAACCCGACACTGCAAAACTCAACATGAACAACTCAAACTTCTTGTCAAATATCAGCTGTTTTGAAATTTTTCTTTGGATTGCTGAGTATCCTAGAATTTTTGGGATAACTTCGGATTTGATTTGTTTGTTGGTCACAGATGATTTGTCATCAGCTGTTTTTTAACAAGGCATTACAACAACACAAAGCTATCCGGATAACTGAGAATTAACATCCGAACACGGCCAATAACTTTTTCAACGATTTACGACACATTGATGCTCAGAAACCAGAAGGAAGACAAGCACCAAAAATACCAAATTGTTCTTTTCGGTAGTTTGAAGCCCAATATCTGGCGAATTTTTTTTTTAACTGGTGAATCCCATATGGTTTTGAGCTTAATGTCTATTTAATGAAATAATGTACAATTACAATTATGTTCCAAACGATGTATGACAAATTCACATTGAATAGTTGAACCAATTGTCCATTTTCTTATAAATTAATTAAAAGAAAAGCTTAGATTTTTCAAGATTTAAGCGCCGAATTCAGTTCAATAACGTGGACGAAAACTCAACATTTTCGGAGGCAAAAGTTAACGAAGACTGGAGTACCAAATTGCAATAATGGGTGCTGTTTTAGCATAATATTAAAGTTTTTTTGTCAGGTCATCACTGAGAATTTTTGAAAGATCGGAAAAATACCGCACTCAAGGAAAAAAGGTCACAAAAATAAATAATTGAAAAAAGGCACAACATGTATTTTTACTAATGGCCTTTTCGAATGGCTATTAATAAGAACTCTCCGATCCGGAAAACCAATAAAACAAACAGGCACTTGTAGTTTGATTTTGAAATTTTCGTATCCCTGTATTTGTGCAACTTCACATGTGAATGCCAAAATAGTTCTTCAAGTTTGGAAACCTAGCGAACACAAATATGGACGAGTATGATAATTAGCAATTAAGAAAATAGGAAAATAATATTGTAAACGGTAAATAATTGTTCTTAGAAGCAGTAAAGTTTGTGAAATTTAATTATTTTTAGGGAAAAATATACTTTTTGCAATTTTTGACAACTTTGTGTGTGGATGTGTGAGTTGTTCTGGTTTTGATTCTGAAATGAAATCCAATCGTTTTCTTTTCGTTTCAGAAGAAGAATGTCATTCTGAATGCCAATAGAACACTTCAGAAGGGCTTACACGCATTCCGAACGATTCTGGATTGCCAATCGAAGGGGCCATACGAGTAAAAACAATTGGGATTATCTTTCAGCAAAAAAAAAAAAACATTAGTTTTGTTGTTTGTTTGTCAACGTTTTTTTTAATAATTAATACTACAAGAAAACGTGTGGTGCATTTGTTTGGCCCATCCTTCATTTAATTTCAATTTCAAATTTCAAAAAAGAAAAGAAAAAAGAAGAGTTGAATGAAAGTCGATTGATATATTGTTTTTCTTTCGCTATTCCAATTCCGAATAGTTGGTTCGAGAAACCAGGAGTGGAAGGTGTTTTGTGATACATGCTAGTTGACAGTCACAACAAAATAGACTGTCAACTATCACAAATCATCTTAGCCGATTCAACCCCTGGTTTTTTGTATTTCTGATATTTTAAATAAAAAAAGTCGTAATGATAAAAAGGTCGGCCCGATCAAAAAGTCGTTGCCAGCGATGTATGTTCCCTTATTTCATAAACAAAATAAGGAAAAGGACATTTTTTATTGATTTTTTTATTTTTTTATGTAAGTTTTACCTATATTGGGATATTTAAGAAAAAATAACCAGCATTTGTGTGCTCATTTGACTTTTTCTATAAACAGCCTTATATGAACAAAATCATGAGAAAGAAAATAATTCATCAAAAATACTGGAACAACGTAAACTAGCGCATAAAAGGATAGAAAACAGGTGCAACAACGATGGCGACGTTGATCGAACAACAATATTTTTTTTAATCATTTACCTATCTAAAAAGTAGCTGCTGCTTTGCCTTAAGTTCTTACATAAATTACAACAGCTCGGTCCAAAAACGTGTACCTATACATTTTAAAGCTTAATCAAGAAGTTATTACCATTTAATCGCACTTCAGTGTGATGTGCTGTGGTGACCAAAATGCATGTACAATTGTATTGAAGCTGCAAAAAAAAACAAATTTATTAAAGCGAGACTGGTATTTTTCAAGCTGGAACCTATTCGTATATACCAAACCACCAAAAAGAGTAATTTTTCTTTATGAAACTCGAGACAATCTGACGCCATATATGTCGATAAATGCATGTTGATTTTTTTAAACCATATATGGCAATGGTAATGAAATAATGAAGCAAAGATATAAATAGTGGAATTGGCATAGACTAGGAAAATTTCTACCTACATATAACATGATTGTGCATTTTTCATAACCACCTTGATCTGTCTAGTTACCTCAATAGGAGAAAAATAGCTAAGGTAGCTATCACAAAGATAATGTTGTAAAAATATGTTATAACGGTTTATTTATACTTAGTGGTGGGTCGGTTTGACGTTATAAGCTGGGGTTGGGGGCATTTCAATGAAAGTAAAAAGTGAAATTAATTTTGATTTGGTAGTGATGAATGTATGTAAAGGTGAAATTAGACGTCTCCTTATAAGGAGTTTTTGTTTTCATTCAGTAAAGAACTTTAACTAGCACGCACAATGTGAGTGTTTTTTTACCCAGCCTATGATGCTCTTCGGATCGTATTTAGAACGTTTTAAATTTGATTTACTTTATAAGTGTATGTCGTCTGGTTATATTATATGAAAATTATATTTTTTCTTTCGGATGTGAGGTACACTCCCGTAGTGCTCATAATTGGTGTTTGTTATTTTTTGTGTACAAATAATGTTGTTACATTTTACTGATTTGAGAAATACTTCTGGAAATATACTTGTTTGGATTATTATGACATTTGCTCACGAGAATTTCAAAATCGTATACATATTTCTTACTTTATGCTGGACTCACACCGCATCGAAATAACCATCTGTCACTTTTTTAAGAAAAAGAGATCTATTAAAGTGTCTCTTAACTATCTCACAAAGTAATAAGTACTAACACATGTCAGATAAAAGTGGGAAAGATTTGCATTCGACTGCCAAATTTGTGTGATAAAAATGATTTTCACATTTTGCTTCCACACTTCCATCCAAACAAATCAGTTTAACCATAACCTCAAAACCCCAATAGGGATAGAATATGTGGTGATTTTAGAACCCATACTAAATATTTGCATGTATTGTGTCGGATGCGCTGTCAAGTTGTGTGTGATGAAATTTCATATTTTGCTTCCACACTATTATACATGATTTGTTCACACTTTCTTACCATGTGTTAACACTCAATGGGAAACTGTAGAATGACTGTAAGTAGATATGCTATAGAATCTTGGTAAGGTGTTTTTCATTTGCCAGTGTATTTGTCATATTTTGTGCTATTATGAATGATTCGCTGCGAATCACTCCACATTCGCGTTGGTTTGGGTTTAGTTTTGCACTAAAAGCATAATGACTATACAATTCACTCGTTTAATCCATATTAAAACTTAAATCCAGATTTAAAGTAATTTGAATCCAAAAACTATATCCGATTCCATATTATTCATTCGTTAACTTCGCAAATAAACTCAATATTTTCGATCCATTCGAATGAAGGCTCTCCCAAACCAACGCGAATTCGCAGCGACGACGAATTTTTGTTGTTGCTTAGCGTTGTGTATATGTCATATTTTGTACTATTGTGAATGATTTGCTGCGAATCGCTCCGCATTCGCGTTGGTTTGGGTGAGCGTTAAATTTTGTTTGTAATGAATAATATTGGCTCAAATTTAAATGTTTGCATTTGATGAATCCGATTTAAAAAGTTGGATTTAAAAATCACTTTAAAGACTTTCCCAAACCAACGCGGATCCGCAGCGGTGACGAATTTTTGTTGTTTTTTAGCGTTTTGTATTTGTCATATTTTTTTCCATTGTCTATGATTCGCTGCGAATCGCTCCGCATTCGCGTTGGTTTGGGAGAACCTTTAAGCTGATAATTAATCAGCGCTTCCATGACCTTGAAAAGAAGAGACATAAGTCCCTTTAGGGACAGGCTGGACAAATGTAGTTTTAGGCTCACTCGGAAAGAGACCTATACTTAGAGTAGGACAGATGGAAAAGCTTACGCAGACGTTTTGTCAGCGTTGCGAACACTTCTTCAGAACAGGGAATATACTATTTGGACTAGCGGATTTGTGTACAATAAGATCTTTTAGGACTTTTGTAACTGCACTGAACGAGTTTGAAAGAAGATTCGTCCCATGATATCGTAAGTGCTCTCAAGTACAGGAGTAGTCATAACACTCTCTGGTAGCGTCGAATTAATAGCAAACTGTGCTGCAAGCAAATTATATAATTAAAGACGAGAGTTGGAGTTGGATATTGAGTGGGACAAAACTTTTTAAGTAGAAAAAGTAGTGTTTACTAGCAAGCAAGCAATCTACACGATAAATTCAAATGTGTGGAAATCCGTATGATGGAAAACGATGTGAACCTACCATCGGAATCAAAACTAGACTGATTGTGAATTGGTCTTAATATGACACATGTCAAATATGTCACTTTTTTTATTTTAACCTCCGAATTCTGAAGTCGTGAAAAAATGTCTTATAGAAATTTATTATTAAGAAATAGTTTAAACTTTTACTTAAAATCATCATGTCCATTGTTATTAACATCCAGATATGGTCATACACTTCGTGGTAAACCACCAGGTGTTGCCAAAACCATTGAACAAAGATTACAAGGTATCTAAAATCTCGAATAAATATTTGTTTTTTTTTTTAATGCTCTTACCATTTCTTTCAGAGGAAAATCCAATTGATCCAGAAATTGCCGAAAAAATTAACATCGGCTTCCCAAAACTTAAAAAATCCCGTTCGGTTCAATTGAAAGAACGTCTTGCTCATTTAAAAACCCAAAGAAGCAGCCCAGATTTTGAGAAATTATCACGAAGGAACAACTGTAAGTTGGTTTAGCAATTTTTTTTTTTGATAAAAGAAGTTTTACATAATTATTGGTCACTTTTTAGTGAGTATTGACTTGGACAAAGTCTATGAAGAATACAAAAACACAACTGGTCAATATGATCTCAAGAGAATAGCTGACCATTACAATATATTTAAAGATCTATTTGGAGAGGCTTACTTTGTTCCAAGAGTGGTTTTAGATATCAAGGTATAAAGATTCAAATTCATTGTTGAATCTTAATTTAAAATGTTATATTTTTAGTATGAAATAAGTGATGATACACTGGTCCCTGTTTACAATGGTAACATTGTTAAGCCGACCGAAGCATCAAAACCGCCTCTTGTGAGCTTTGATGGACTATCAGATCCAATAACTGGAGAGGTTTGTACGAATTCGCTAATAAACAAGTGGTCCTCATGGTTTACTTTTTAGAAATCAAAAAAAGATTCTTACTGGACCTTGATTGCCACCAATCCCGATGGTCATTTCACTTCTAGTGATTCAGAGTATGTTCACTGGTTTGTGTAAGTAAACATATCACCCTGTTGTTTTCATCAGATTCAAGTTGATATTTAAATAACTTAGTTCAAACATTCCCAATGGAGACATTACTAAGGGTGAAACTTTGGTCGAATATATGCAACCAATTCCACCAAAAGGAATTGGATTCCAACGCTATATTTTTGTCCTATACAAACAGAAGTCAAAATTAGACTTTAGTGGGTACAAGATTAACAAAACCAATGATCTGGAGCAGCGTACGTTTAAGACCTTTGATTTCTACAAGAAGTATCAAGATGAGATAACTCCAGCTGGGCTAGCATTCTTCCAAAGTGATTGGGATAAGGGCATAACTGATTTCTATCACAATGTTCTTAGTAAGTCTTTGATTACTTTTTTCTTATTTTGAGTTTATTAACAGTTTTTGCCTGTACAGACTTGAAGGAACCAATTTTCGAATATGAATTCCCGAAGCCATATCTGCAAGACCAAAAATGGTTCCCTTTGAAACAACCATTCAACTTGTACATGGATAAACACCGAGATATTAAACAAGTGAGTTGAAAAATACCGTAAAAAAACATGGTCACGAATATAAGTTTTGTACTTTTGAAAAGGTAAACAAAGAGTATTTGGAAAAAAAACTATCAAAAACGCATCCATTTAAGGGCACAGACGCACCATTAAAGTTCCCAAATGCACATCCAATAAGGAATGTACCTTCCTGGCTGAGAACTGAAATAAGAAAGGAACGCTTGAACTTGGGTAGAATAAACGATTACAAATAACTTTGTTGGCTTCAAAATCCATGTGAATAGACTTGTTTAAAAAAAAATCACCTGTCGGCTTATTTATAAGGGACTTCAAATTTAATTTTTGTTTTTGCGAGCGGTAAGGAATCTTTTAAATATAAGTTACAAAAATATGTGTAGTGTTACCCAAGGTTATCAAGATATTTATAATTTAAAATAAACGACAGGAACACAAATTTCAGGTCACCTTGTTGAAGCACTTGTACAGTTATATCTAAAAGTAGCACTTGTAAAATAGTTTCCTGACTAACGAGGATGATTAATAATAATTTGATAATTATATTCAACTCAATATTTTTCTTTACTATTTCTTTCCATCCTGGGGTTGGCATGAACTTTACGTTCATAGCATCTTACATAAGCTATAGGTATAAATTTTCGATGCATTGAAAATTAACAGTCGAACGCACACTGTTTATATTGTTATGCTGATGTTCCGATCAAAGCCTTCTGAGCTCCTCAGAATAATAGTTTTTCTTCTAGGTTGGATCTCAAAAATTAATTCTCTATCTGTGTAAATTTAAAGCCTCGTATATCATTGATGGAGGCTAGACAAAGTTTATATACCTCGAAGTTATATCTTTCATTGTGATGCTTTTCCTAATTCGACGATGTAAAGAGTTCTTTCCCCATGACGCCATAACTGGTAAGGTTTAGTTCTTCTTTCTTGTGATATACTATACCGATATTGCATCAAGCATACTTGTATCCGACCTAGTTTAGATCAGATACGTTGGTGTATGTTCCTTCATAAATATCTTCCGGTGCTTTGAACAGTTTGGCTGGTAAGTCATCTGCACCAGTAGCATTTTACGTGGATATCGCAAGCCACCCATCTCATTGGTCGAGTGGATGGAAATTTTAACCATCATCAGTCTAGAAAAGTTACAGTTCTTTTCAGATCTTCAGTATGGAACGACTCGCTTGTGAAAAAGTTGAACGGTCAGTGTGATTTACATTCACCAGAGAACTGAACAATAGTTTTTTTTACTGGTACACTCCAAACAGCCTGGTCGGGAAACTTGTCGAAGAAAAAAAAAACCCATATTGCTGTAAAAAATATAAACTATATATTTTTTGTTTCATAAAATAAATGTACTCAACAATTATCGAATTTAGACTACAACGACTTGTACAAATTAAAAAAAATAGAGACACATTTACATTTTCAGGAATAGGGGATACAAAGGAATGGTTGCGATTTTATAACAGTTTGCATTTTTTTTTATCGTTTCTCTAATATAATAATTATTGTTTCGAATTTTATTGTTTCCTAAAAGCAGTCCTTCAAAAAGAAATTTGTTAACTCTCTCTTTGTTCTATGTAAGTAATACTGCCGCTTCAAAAATAAGCGTTATTTTTTCTGCACAATGCAATCGGTTTTTTTTATCTTAAAAGCTAAACTAAACTAGAGTGTAAAAAAAAACATATTAAAATATATATAAATTATTTGTGAAATTTGGAAAACTCAAAGTTTTTTGGTCCCTTCAATATCGATATTGAGTTCCTGCAGAGATCCACGTGGTTGTAGAAGGCTTCGTTTTTCGGGATCTTTGGATTTTTTAGGCTTAGGTCGATTAGTTTTCGAATAGCGGTTTATTACACCATCTGGTTCGTCCATCATTCGAAGAATTTGTGTTTGATCAGACGAATCTATGGGCGCGATAGATATATCACGAACGGCACGAAATTTACCGCAATTATTTAAGTGTTCGTTCTCCAATCGGAAAAAGTTCCAAACGAAGCGTCTTAAAGAAATTATTAAAAAAAAATTATATTTGAAGCTATAAATTAAAAAAAAAAAAAGCATCTTACCGAAATACTTCGAGAATTGCTGTGATGGAAGTCATAACTTCACCAGGAACATATTTCATCTGTGTTAAGTACAACGCTAGAGCCCAGCTGAACCGCAACAATAAATCTTCTACAATAGCAAAGTAGTAGAAGTACTAAAAAATAAAACACAAAATTGAACCCACTTAAATAAAAAAAAAAAAACACCTATAAATATGCAACAAAGGAATTCTTTTATTTTTACCTTCGAAGGAAAGTTGTGTTTTAAGAGTTAATTTGAATAAAAGATCCTTCTTAAAGTTTTTCAGAATTTCTTTCAATAAAAAATACTAAAACTTAGTAGTAAAAAATCAGGAGTAAAGGGCGTGAAAGAATATGTTCAAAAACAATTCAAAAAGTTTGAATCTTCGTTACATGTGTTAGTTTTGTTCAGCAACAAAAAGTCAGATCAGAATCACAGTACACAAAAAGAAGGTATTATATTCTGAAGGTTGTAAAAATTGGAATTGTCAGAACTAAAAAAATGGCTCTGAACGTGAGGACGAAAACACACGTAAACACAGAACAACAAATTGAAATTAACAGAAATAAAAAATGGATGTGAACTTGAGGAAAAAACACACGTAATAACATTGACTGAACAAAAGTCAAAATTTTAATTGTATTACCTGTAATAAATATATCAGAATAGGATAGAACCGATTCATAACGACAAATATGCGCCTTTAAGATAAAATTATGCTAATTTAATGGAGTCACAATCTAAGAAAATACACTCTTAGAAGAGTAAGGTCATCAAACTCCTTTTAATGGTGCTTATAAAAATGTTAGTCGCTGTTGCAATTGATAAACAACGAAACCTGAATTGGGATTGAGCTAATCATGGGGCTTCAGTGGCGCGGTCTGTAGTGCATTGGCCTCTAAATAGCTTAGTTTATGGTTCACTCCCAGATAACGGCAAAGAGTTTTTCAATTAATACTAGCATAAACAGATTTAACAAAACTAAAAGGAGTCGGATGATAGGTGGCACTCATCAAACACCTATAACTCGAGCCTACTAGTACTTAATGGTAACACACACAGGTTGTTGTGTTTCATTCAAAATCTGTTCAATATAAATTCATGTACTTTGCAGCATGTGCTGCACTTGTGGGTGATGAATATCGAAATCTCAAAATTGGCTTAAACTTAAAACCTAACTAAATCCGATTGAGTTGTGATTTGTTTTGTTATGAAGTTTTAATAGAACTACGCTGAGAGCATAAAATTAATTGTTTGGAACTAAATAACAGAATCTAAAAATAATGTAAGTACTTTGTTTAAGAAACACATTTAAGGAAAAATAAAAGGGTGCTTTATTGTAAAAATGTGTGGTATTTGGGAGAAACTTAATAGCAAAACTCCATAAAATAATTTGCGTCTTGAAAAATTATGTTCCATATTTGAAAAAATAGGTCAACCCTTCAAGACTCTAGCTTGATGTATGTAAGAGGATGTAAGAATGCAAATTATTCAAAGGAGTTATAAAGTTCCTACAAAATACCACAGATATATTTCTCTCAGAATACATTTCTCGTTGAACTGTAACTGTAAAATGCAACTCTAACCTACTTTTTTTAAGCCTATATTATACTCATTATTAAAAATAAAGCAACTAAAGCTGATATTTAACTACCAACCATTCTCTTTTATAATAAAAACAAGCTATTCGGATTTTTAAACATGATGCACTGTGGCGTATACGTACTATTACTAAAAACTTTGAAACAGCCAAATTTTTTGGATCGTTATTTTTAAAGTCACAACAAGATTTCAATTTTTCCGATAGGAAATTAGCTTAAGCTAAAGTTTAGGTTAAAAAATTAAAGCAAATCACTTCAGTGGGTAAGGCTGTTTAGGTACAGATAGATAGACGGAATTGAGGGATCCTTTTTTGTCGTTTTTATTTTTGATCATCATTAGTCAAGTTTGATTGCAATCTCGAGACTTTTTTAACGAATTATGTAAAATTTTGTAAATATAACCGGAGTTATATCTTTATCCAACCTTGTAGCATTTGCGTGATGAAATGCTCTCATAATGTGTACAATAGGGTGGTCCTTGTAAACAAGTTCTTATTGTAAGAACCCTCCTCTTTGAAAAAAAAAATAGTTTTCAAACTTAAAAAAAAAAAATTGAAAGCCGTAGGCTGAAATATCTTGTAGTTTTTGAGAAAATAAAAGACAAAACCAAATTGTTTTGACATTTTTTTGCGTGCTATAAGAATTATTTTAAACCCAAAATTAGTAACTTAAAGTGAAAAGAGGGAGACAAAGTGGGTGCTATCCAAGACTATGTGTAATTTAAGGACCACCCTAATGTATACATCTATTTCTTATGGCTATCAATATGATTTCATATCTATTAATCTCTCGATAAGTGTTCTTTATTATTATTTTTTTGCTTTGACTTTGATTGATCACCAAGCAAATACCCTTATGTTGATGTCCGAAGCAACACGCAACGAAAATGT
This sequence comes from Dasysyrphus albostriatus, assembly GCA_946251815.1. Taxonomy (NCBI): domain Eukaryota; kingdom Metazoa; phylum Arthropoda; class Insecta; order Diptera; family Syrphidae; genus Dasysyrphus; species Dasysyrphus albostriatus. The sequence goes on from OX276336.1 coordinate 53,438,647, forward strand.
TTGCTTATTGTAATAAATAATGGTATAGTTGGATACGCCCAGATTTGTATCCAAAGCTATGTACCTGCATAGATTTCTTTTGAAAAAAAAAATAACTAGCTAAAAACAACTCCATATATGTTGAAATTGGAATGTGGGATAGCTAGATTCTACTACAAACTTTGCCTGAGTGTGTTTCAGGCAGCAAAAGCCCTGTGCAAACAGCGGTAGCCTCTCACATCGCATCGGCTCTCTAGATAGCATTAAATGTACTTACTCTATGGTTAATTTATCAAAATGTTTGAAGCTTAGGTCGTACAGTCAGTCGAAAGTCCCTATAAGCTGGATATAATACTGAAATTCTCTCTCCCGTTTGTATGATGGATTTGTTTCTATAAAACTATTAATATTTTTGCAGAATAAAGAGCCAAGCAACAACATTGTTTTAGTATTATTTTTTTTCAAATTCTGAAATTTTGTATTAATTTTTGACTGCCAAAACCGAATCGCTTACGTCCACTTTAGTTAATTTCGAGAAAAATAAATTAATGTAGCAAATTTTTTTTTAAAGCACGAAGTACTGAACGATGCAAACATATTTACATAATGTTCATATTAATTTTAAAATGTTGAATTTTTGTCACTGACATGATTCAAAAGCACCTTCGATGTTAAAACCAAAATTTCGAATGTCATTTAGAATTTTGTTCTGAAAGAACCGGACATGATATTTGCAAAAGTTTTTTTTATTTTTATTCAAACTATCTCTATCGGAAGTATTATGAATATGGGAAAGTTTTTCTTTTTATTATTTACCTAACATGTCGGTTTAGAGACACAAGTTTTTCTTCTTTTTTTTATATCGCTTTGTTTGTTTTTTGGATCAAAATGAAAACTTTTGGGAGACAGTTTTGTACCTTTCCTTTGAAGTAAGCTTTACTATATCAGATAGCACACATACAAATCTATAAGTTGTCATCATTGTTTAATTTTTTTACAGAGTGGACTTAAGCCGTTTTTCCATCTGGACCCTTCAAAATACTTTGAAGAACGGCATATTAGCTCTCTCTCTCTCTCTAAATTATGATGGTCTTCATTTGACCGGATTTTTGTTTGTTAACATAAATCAAATTAAAGTCTACTTTCAGTTAATACCAGAATGAAATATATACATATTGCCCATTTGCTACAAGACTGGTATAAATAAAAAATTAATGATTCTGAACTAAGTATACGATGGTGACTATGATGTTTTTTCTATCCTTTTATAGTACATGTACATCATACACCGATATCTTTTACCGCTCTTAAACATTCCTTAGTGCGGTTGGATAGTTAGACAAATTTAAATAAAATAGCAGAATCCCTGTTAAAAATCTTTGTTTACTTACCGTTGATGAATATACAATTTCTTCTCGTAAAAATTTATTTTCTCCAGCATTCTTATCGAATAGGCCCCAATCCATTTTGATGTCCCAAGTGTATGAATAGAGTGATGAAATAATTGAGCTAATCATCCACATCCAAGTGTAAGGATTATCGAATGTGTTCGTATAGTTAGCTTTATAAAATCAATGAAATGAAATAAATAAACTAATATTCAAACGACCAAATTAATTTTTACTCACCTCCATAGAAGGAACGCAGTGTTGCAAATATCACAACTAAAAACGTAGTTGAATATTTTCCAGCATTCACTAAATGTGGAAAAGCTTCTTTGGAATCTCGATACCGACGCAAACACTGAGCAAAACGAAACCATGCTGGCAGGCAATTGAATATAGGTCGAATAATGAAATCCTTTTCCAGACAGATAGATGTATTATTAGCTTGAGCCCAATCACCATTGGTGATGTAGAAACAAACTAAATACTCAAAGTCAAGCAAAGCAGTGACGAGCGAATTTAATTGATCACCCAGCCAGAAATCAGCAAAGCCAACATGGAAAAAAGGTGCTGCTATCATTCGTCCCTAAAATTCAATCGTTTAAAAAAATTTCATCATCAAAAAAAAGTGAAGTGAAACATACAGATATCCTTAATAACCAAAACCTGGCATCATGATGAAGGACGTGGAATGGGTTAAGTAGAAATACCAACATAATTACAGTCAGGGTTAGAGGATTTACATAAGCGGGTATACTCAAGCTTGAGCTATACACGAAGCTCAACATGCTTAGAGTCCAGATGACACCAAAAATAGCTGCCAGTTCCATCAAATGCTGCTCCGAGAGATGATTTCTAGGATCCAATTCGAAAATAAGTACATGATTTACACCAGACGATCGCCAACCATAAATATTGACTCCAATTAGGAAAATAAATTCGATAATAAGTAGCGGTGCTCGATACAGTCTAAAGGTTACCTTTAAGTTTTCTCCGCTGATGTCGTGAAAAATTACTGCATGTACGGAGACAATTTGAAAAAGTTTACTCAAAACATTTTAAATATATTCAATGTTTTACCTGATAAGAACACCACAATTCCAAGGACAATAAAACTACCAGAAAACAAGCCCACTTTAAATGTGGTCCAAGGACTCTGCTGCTCGCCCAATGGTGGAACACGGAGGCGTTTCATTGCACGCTGTCGGTCACCCGATTCCAGTTCACTTGTGACAAGTGTTTCTGTGTCATTGATGATATTGTCAATGTCTTTGTTTGTGAAAAAGTGGGATGCTTCAACATAGTCCTGGCGCCACTTTGCTCCAGCATCAACACGAAGCAGCTGCAAGTTTATGAACAAAATAATTTACTAATGCAACATCGTAGATCGTAGATAGATCCTTCTCACCTTATCGTGTTTTTTTAATATTTTCCGAAACCCTGTGTGATTCAAATTCTGGTAGTTTTGCAACAAAATCAAACTTAAATAGAATTCACTGAATGCCAGTTTCAGTTCTTGGGCTTTTCTATGTGGCATTCCAGCTTTTTTAAGTGATTTTGACTTTTTTGCCAAACGCTCGGCATCATCCATGCATGTTTTTAGTTCAGCTTTGAGAGTGGCAAATTTTCTCGTCGCTTCTGCTAATTTTTCTGAATAGAATGTATTTATCTTTTTAAGTTCTTTATCACAGTAATGAAAGAAGCTTTCATCGAAATTTACAAAATGTCTTTTAAGTACATCATCTTCAACGCTGTCGGCGGCTGGTGCTTCTTCCACCGCCATATACAGCATTGCTTTCATTTCCTGTAAATTAAAAAAAAAACAAATTAAAATATTCCATTATTACGATACATAGAGGACAGGAATTTTACTAACTTCATAATTTATGTATTGCTTTCGCCATTCGGGTGTTATGTGCGCAGAAAGATGTTCCGCGAACTTCATGTTGACGGATTAGATTCTGTTGAGAAATAAAATGGAAACGAAAAATTAAATATTTTACTTGTAATACATTTTTTCGGCTAGAGAAGGTACTGGTTTCAAGCTGTTTTTTTTTTTTTTTTTTGATAACAGTAGACTCTTATCACATCAAAGTTGACTGACTTATCATTACGATGAATCATCATTGAATACACTAAATCAACTTAAAGTGTCGGTTATGAGGCAGACACTTGAGCTAGATTTTCTAATTTTTTTCCTACGAAACATAGGTATTTCTAACGAGCATTTTTGATTTGAAGGTCGACTATGACCTAGGCGAAACATAATTTGGGAGATACAGTGGGGTAGTTGACAAATGCGAAAGTGGATAATTTTTCACATAATTTAATATTTCAAAAAGCTGTTCAATTTTAAATGCATACATTCATTTCATATCGATTTCAGTACTACTACGCTAAGCGAACGTCTAAAGTTTGAATTTGAAATGTTCTGAAAATGTTGAAAACATTGCAAAAACTTTTCCAATTCAATGTTATTTATCGATTTTTGAATAAGGCGGAAGGGTTATGTTTGTAAAAGGCCTCGTTTGACATAAATTTGAAGAAGATATGTTATTTGATAAAAATAAAAAGTAACCCTTTTGGCATTTTGTCTATTTATGTGTGTATGTATTTAAGTTGTCATCACATCATCATGATTAATTACGAACGCTACTAAAGATTACTAATCATATTTCAAGATAACCTATAATCTGTAATGTAGTTATGTGCTGTACATACATACGTGTGGCTTTAATTGATAGATACTTCGGTTATTAATTAAATAACCGAAAATTAATATTTTAACTGTGAACTGGCAATTGAAAAAAGTGCTATAATTGATCGGCAGTAAAATGTGAGAATTTCATCAAGTGATCAATAACTTTTGGAGTTTCTAAATTGATTGCATTTTTATAGCATATGGTTGTTATCTAGAGGAGAATTTTGAATTTATGTTAAATATACAATCAAACGAAGCAAAGTCATGGTCCTTGTTAAGATTGGATGAAAACTTGCTGGGTTATTTTGGAAAAAAGTTGTTCATTATAATATTGGGGTATCTTCATCAAAAAATTGTTCAAGATAATTACACAGTGCGGCTCTATATTTTGAAATAAGGTAAATTTTGAAGATGAGTAAGGTTAGGTTAGGTAGGAGGACTGACAGTTGATCTTGTTACCGTCACACTTAGATCTATGTAGATCCGTTGATACCCTAGGACGTTGTATTCCACTTAATGTGTTCTGTTAACAGTCACGCCATTTAGAGGCGTTGATGAAGTTCCGAAGGCTATTAGTCGAAGTTCTACAAAGTTCCTCTAAAACGTCATAGAAATGATTCCCCAGGTGTTTTTTTCTTAAATGACAGAGTGCTGGGTAGTGGCAAAGAAAATGTGAGGTATCCTCATGTGCTTCTTCGTCGCTGCGCCCGCGCCCTCTGCAAAGGTCGTCAGTACTGAGCCTGGAGATGAGTTTGAAGAAATTAATTAAATATAAACTGCTAAGTAAGTTTCTGAACAGCCAATCTTCACTAACCCGAGTTTTAAGAAGCTTGAATTTGACTTGAAATATTGTACTCAGTGTATCTACATAGAATGCCTATTTGTGAATTGTGAGTTCACTGCAGTAAGTCCTTGGTTTGAAATGGGTGCAAGACTCATATAGTGTACTCAAGGGGTGTGTACAATATTGAAGCGTGCTTGAATTAAAATGAGTGTCTTAGAACTGGTTTCATAAAACATTAGGTTTGTTCGTTGAGCCCTGGACTTACCCTGGAGTCGCCCCAAAGTGTTTTTTGAAAAACCTGAACTGTCTCGACAGGGACATTTCTGTGTTTTTTGAAACCTGGGATTGCCCTAAAGTAGAACTAGGTTTTTTGCTGGGGCGAGTTAAGGTTAAGAATTAAATGTCAAAGTGGCAGGAGCTGTGAAGCATTTTTTTTGTTGTGGATTCACGTACTGATTCTTTTGTTTTTGAAATGGAAATTCAAGGAATACACAAATTCACTTAAATAATAACAAATAGAAATAGAAAATGGAAACTGTGGTTTCAACAACTCAATTGAGGGCCATTTTGTGCGTTTTGAGAACCAAAAACCAAGGTTTTTTTGAAAATGTTTGGGGTTGTCAAGAAAACCTGGGTCAACCCTGGGTAATATCAATGAACAAGCCTATTATTGCAGTTGCAGACCTCTTCTATGCACGTAAACATAATGACAGAAAGAAACTTCAAACTTCCAACAAGCCTTTCGGCCAACAATACCCTAGCGCGACGAGTCTTCGAGTCTAACACTAATAAAAGAGACATCAAAGGAAGATCACACCTTAGACGGCAAACACATTTTTTAAGGCCCGTACTATTCAGGGTGCTCGCTAGTCTTACTAATGGCTCATCCTGGACTGAGCGCCATATAAGTGAATATGTACATATGTATGTATTAAAAAAAGAATCATATTATTTTACTGACTATAAACTATGTACGTCTACAATATTATGTCTATTACGAATTTTCCACATTTTTAAACACTTAAATATTTTCTTATCATAAGAACAATTATGATGTGTGAAACCATTTGTGCATTCTATTTGTTGTGTACATATTTCAATTTTATTTTATGGAATTTACACATTCAGTTTTCGTATCCAAATTGAAATAAGCTATTTTTATACAAAAATTCTTTTACTTGAATAAGTAGATATTCTTTTACGTGCATACACTTTATTTTATATACTTATATGAAAAATGAGCGTCAGTGAGTGCAATTAGCCATTTAAAATTGTCAATCAGTGTATGCAGTTTTGTAATTGATTACTTTAAAAGTAGTTTATTTACATTTTCGTTTTTAAAAATATCTTGGAATAAAAATATTAAGTGCCCACCAAAGGCAAGATAAAAATAAACTTTATTAAATTTTCGAGTGTTATAAAAATTAAGGACACAATAATACAACACTTTGACATTTAAGTTCATTAAAGATTAATGAGAATATTTTAATAAATCAACTGAAAGTCATTGTGCGCTAAATATAAAAGTGAAAAAAAAATTATATTTTAAATTTAAATAAACTAAAATGTTCGTACTTTAAGTTATTTAAAGACATTTAGTTGCAAGATATTTCATTCTGATATTATTTTTCGCAGGAGACAAAAATAAATGTTATTTTATCGACGAATGATCAACATTTTATGCGCACTGTTCTTAACTTTTAGACTGTTCTAAATATAATGATTGAAAGGACATCAAAAAGAAGATAAAACTTGAAAAAAATATTAACAAATACAAATTGAATCAACAGCGAATCTCATGATTTTAAAATTTTTAACAAATATTTTTATTTAATTTTTGTATAAGAAACTGAGCACTTTTTAAGGGAAAGACGAATTATTTTATGAATAAGTTTCTTACAATTTTAATTTTATACAATTTTGATCGAAATTATTGATGTTGTTAGTTAAAAAATCGAAAATCAAATTAACGGTTATTTGACAGATAACATGTAAGTTTTTTTTGTAATTTTTTTAAAATTTGAACATTTGTTTTGAAAAATTTAAGCCTAGTACGCTGCTAATGCGAAACGAAATTTTGACTTGGTCTCCAGTTACAGTTGACAGTTACACAAATTCAAAAAAATTAATACGAATAAATAATAATGCAAACAAATTACCGGCAGCCATCAAGGTACAAATACGACCTACATAGTATGATGTTGCGCATGTCGTTTTTCTATCTCTCTCATGCATTTTATGAACAAGTGATGCAATTATCTTTGCATCTGTTTTGGGTTTTGATTTGTTGTTGTCTTTTCTACACGTCCATTTAAAAGTCTTTTACAAAGAATGCATTCCTTAAGTCTTTAAGACTGCAGTTAATTTACTGCTTTGAAGTCTTTTGACTGATTGAAGTCTTTTAACTGCATGATGTCTTTTAACTTAACATTTCTTTTTTTTTATTTTGTGATTAATTTCGATTTTTTTTAGAATTATTCGAATACATTTTAATAGAAGTTAAAGACTTCAAAAAGATTGGCAAAGTGAAAAGAATCCCAGTAGTTTAAAGACGTCATGAAGTTAAAATACTTCAATACCATTTATTCGAAAGCACGTTAAATAGAGTGAGGAGCGTTAAAAAAAAACAAGGTACTATTCACAAAGTATTAAAAAGCAGCTGTAATAGACCAAGATCCCAAGGCAATTTAATTGATGCAAAATTACGTTATTTCATTAGAGCTGATTTTTTGATATTTTTTTGTGGAAAGTTATGAAAAACTTATTTTGGCACTTGCCAGACACCTACAGTGGGAGAAAATGTCAGCTAGACACATATAAAGGTGCCAAAAAATTGTGAAATTTACGTTGTAGTAAAAGCTGAATAATACATTCTTCGGGCAACTGTTACAATATATTTTCCAAGCTGCCTGACACCTACAGGGGTACTTACTTTGTGCAAGAAATACTGTGAAATAGTGGCCTGAAGTACATAAAACGTTAGCAAAAAGATGCTAAAAAATTGTATTAAAATTTTGAAAACCTTAAAGGTGTCTGGCAGACATTACGTCCCACTGTAGGTGTCTGGCATCTTGGCAAATATATTATTGTAACAGTTGCCCGAAGAACATATTATAATTAAAATTAAGCTTTAATACTTTTACGTGGATTTCACTATTGTTGTAGCAACCTTCAAGGTGTCTGGCTAACATTGGGTCCCACTGTAGGTGTCGGGCAAGGGTCAAAATAAGTTTTTCAAAACTTTCCTCAAAATATATTAAAAATTCAGCTCTGGCAAAATAACGTAATTTTGCCTCAATTAAATGCACTTTTAGCACTTTATATCTCCGAAACGCACCCGGTTTCAAGATTCGTATTATTCATTCGTTAATACGAGTACCTACTAGATTGCATTCAGAGAAAAAAAATCACCTATTTTAAAATGACGTACATATGTCTGGCGGCCTGGGATATTACTCTAAAACAAAAAAATCAAAACGAGCGTAACTTGATACATCAGTTTTCCCTTATGTATTTAATTTCTTCAAAAAAAAAACTAATGTTATGTTTATATCGCCTTTCACACAAGGAAACTGAGTTGCTAGCAACTTTCAGTTCCTGGGTAAGAAGAGCAGAAGGAAAGAGGGGTGAACAAAATCTCCCCGGTCGAGTATTTGAAGAACATCTACGGTTAAGATGCGTTCAACCAACAGAATTGCAGGAAATCTCAAAATTGCCTAGATTTTGTTTGCTCGTGTGAAAAGTACAAGAAACTTTTAAGGAAATCAATAGAAAACGTCAAAAAAATCTCCAGCAACTGGTTTCTTCGTGTGAAAGGGGACTGTTTTTTTTCTCTCAAACAGCCAATTGTAACTGTATTTTCATTTTTTCATTAAAAAACATAACGTTATTATCTTTTATTTGTCTGTTTTAAAAACATGTATCCAGTTTTGCTCGCCACTCTATATAAACGGTAAATGGGTTATGCAGGAAATACTAAAAATAATAGCGTTTAAAATATTACTGGCCTGTTTATATTCGTGAATTCTGAGATTTCAGAGGACTTAAAACTATAAACAGGAAATATAAACAGGATTCACATCTCTCCTAAAAACTGAGACTGCAGCTTTTTGTTTTGCTTGCTCAATTATTTTTTATCGCAGTAGATTACATAGGATGAAAAGAAAAAGAGTTGTTTTGACTTCTATATCTGAGGAATGCTGTTTGTAAATATTTTACTCTCCTGCTCTATTAAATAACGGAGAAAAAATACTGAGCTCTGAACAAAATATAAAGTGTGTTCCATAACGAGTGTCAAACATTTTGAAACCGCCAGATTTAGTCATTTTTAGAGCGAAGTCGTTCCACAGGTGAAAGTTTGTACTTTTTCGGACCAAAGAGAGTGCTCACGAGAGAGTAAAAAATTTCCCCTCCGTGCCAGATTTGGTCCGTGAAATTTCTGGTGCCAGATGTTCGTATTTCAGATTTGAAAAAAATGTCGGTTTGAATTCAAATAACAAAACAGAATACAAATAGCTAGGGTTACCAAAACGTTACTTTTTTTTGTTTTGTTTTTGGTAGGTGTGTTAATTTTTTTTTATCTTTTAATAAATCAAAAGATTTTCTTAAAATGCATGTGTCGTTAAGCACACATTTTTCGTAGAAGAAAATTTTGCTATGAAAATGTATGTAGTTTTTGTTTATGTATAGTTTTTTTTCTTTTTTAAACAAATTTAAGTTTCATGATTTAATATGTTATTAAAGAATATTTCTTTGCTTAAGTTTAATCATTTTTAAAAGTTGTAAACTTCGTAAATCTATCACAATTTGTATTGAAAATTAGACAGATTAACGCAGTTTACAACTTTACTACACCTTACGCGATTGCAAGAATACTCTTAATATGTTTTAAGTGAAGGTCCAATTTGGAGTCAAAAATATTGATGTTTTGTGATATTGACCAATGTATGAAAATTTTCTATTTTTTTTTTGAAATCATATAAATAGTCGACATATTTAAGAAATGTATGCCTGTAGCATTTAATTATTATTGAAAAAGTTATAGGTAGTACAGTAAAATTTCTCTTAGCAAACAACAACAAACCCAAAAGTGTCGATAAATAAGTCAGTAAAAAAGTGGATATAAAAGTTGAGATAAAGTTTCGTTATGTTTAAGCTTATGTGGCGCTGGAACTGGATTGAACATAAAAGTGAGTATAGCGTTTTATTGGTACTTGTATTCCTGCGCTAGCTATAAATACCAATAAAACGCACCTAATATTAGACTTATTATGTAATTTGAAATCAATTTTTTTATAAACCTCTTTTGACTTTTCTAATTTTAACTTCTTGCATCAAGTCATATTAATTTAAGAACTAAGACAACTAATTATTAAGTTCTTCTTCAAGAGCATTTAAAAAATTTAGTTTTAATTACAAACTTTAGATAAATATGCCAAATTTCATTAAAATCGTTCACAAATAAATTCTCCTTTGCTATACATGTGACTCATCTTAAATTTGTAGGCGCCTTTAAATGGCGCGGCGCTTATGGAAATATCTGAAGCATACTCATTCATATAAATAAATAAGATTATTTCTCAATTTTCATTGTAATAGTGTGATTCAACAAATTGCATCAAGTTTAAGTGCTCGTAAGCATTCTCTGTTGACGTTGATTTTAAATGATAAGCTAAATATTTAAAGTAATGAGATTAGGTACCTCTTTTGTTTCATAATATGTTGAATTTATAAAAACTATTGTACGTATGAGTTTTCGATATTTAATAATCTATGAAATCCTAAGGAGTTCTGATCAATTTATATCATTTATAAAAACATACAATAACAAATTGTGTTGGTAAAAACGTCAATACTCTTTTCATATTACTATATAAACCCTCAACATATTAAATTAAATTTGTTGAACCTCAAAACAGGTATTTTTTTGAATTTGTGATTCCCCAGGTAAACCGGCGAAGACGACAACATTTTATTTAAATACATTTCAGCTTTTATTGACTTAATTATAAGACTGTTAAAATAATTTAAATTATGAAACAAAAAGTGTGTACCTTTTTGGACTTTAATATCCAACCTGTGTAGTATGTTTCATGGTTAAAAATATATTTGTAAAGCACGAAATAAACATTATTTTGTTTGTATTAATTTGGTTTTATTTACGTATTTAATGTGTTGCTTTGATAACAGTTATCCTCTACGTACATACATTATGTACATTTGTACAAACTCGTTACACTTTTGTCGTGACCTTTTTCTTTTAAAAAATTTGACTTATTTGTGGTTAGATATAAAACGCACAAAAAGTCAAGTTTGTTTGCCTATTTGTACCTACATAGAAACTTATGAAATATTAAGAATTTGAAAAATAAATATACAGAAATTGGATACAAAACTACGAACTATATATGTATATCAAATCCAGTTTTATTATGTATTTCAAATTACTTTTTGCACTTATTGTTAGCACTTGGTTGAAATGAATTTGCTAAGTAAAAATTATGGACAAATAAAAATATTCACAATAACAAAATTGTAGGCACAATCTGTAAAAAAATAAAAATAATTCATAAACAAATATGTACAATACAAAAAAATTAAAATAATTCATAAATAAATACAATTCATTGCTATCTCATTTTGATACTTCAACTGATTTAAACTATTTTTTTATACTTTGATTGCGTTGTTTTTGAATTGGATTCTGAATCAAGTGTTTACACCCTGTCGATTTTTATGAAGACAATTGAGTAATGGGTATATATAAGAAAAGTAAAGGTCAGCATTTTGCAGAAAATTAATCAATTTTTGATATATGTAAAAAATTGATGTCCTACCATTTAAATGTTACTTTTGGTTTCAATCTTTGCTCGATTTTTGAATCCAGTTTGTAACTTGATTTCGAGGGTAGTTTTTCAATTCTAAGTCAGAAAATACTTAATGTACTTTGTTCTTATTTAGTGGGACATACAACACCGACGTTTTCGACAGAACGTGTTTATAGATAAAATCTCTGATAGATCAAACGAGGAATAACTCAAACATGTCAATCGGTGTTTCTTTGTTCTAAGAAGACAATTAGGTAGAATTTCTCTTTCCAGCAACTTTAATGCTCTCTTTTAAGACCTTAATAATATTTAATGTTTAATATTCATACATTTTAACAAGAGCAGGACCGGGCTGCAGAGAAATGGACTTTGTGAAATGTTACAAAGCAGCCTTCAGGTTGCTTTTGGATACAAATTTTCTAGAAGAGGTGGCTGGGTCAAGTAAAACAAATGGATACCAACTCTCTGACCTGAAAATCAGTGTTTAAAACCCGGAAGGACGGCGAAGTAGAGAAAGACTACGACTTATGTGACGCACGGAAGTGGACTTTATCCATCGTTGCCTTCATAGCTAGAGAGAGCTCGTTAAGCAGCTGTTAAACCGGAATATACCGGAATATACCACTATCTTAATTGAGAATTGAGAAGTAAGTAACTCTGACACATCCAAATGTACATATAGACAGACAGAATTTTGTATATTTTCGATCGTTGTAATGAAATCCCGAGCTTGTTTTTTTTTTATTATTAAATTAAAACTTATATACCGGTTTATGCCAATTAAAAAGAAAACCAGTTAGGAACACACGCACCTACAGTAAACATAATTCTGACTTTACCGAGTCTTAAACTCGTGCAGATGGTTTCCATTTGTGCACATAATTGTAAATATTTATTTATGTGAAATCAATAATTATGACTCTTAGAGTCGGGATAGTAAACAAATATTGATGTTTTGTACTTGACGCCGGATGCTATACCCTTGACAGGTGTTTGTACTTGCACATCAGCTAAAGTAACAAAGAGCCAATTGCCTGTCCTGTTAGCAATGCAGATAAATAAATATTGTGTATGTAAAAATAACTTAAAATTTTGTACTTTTTATTTCATTTCAAGTCAAAAAAATATCTAACCAATGCAAAACTGTGAAAAATGTCGACGAAAAGTGTTGTTTTTAATTCATTTTGATGAAGACTACGCGCAGTCTAAGATCAAAACAATTTGTCCCTTACTGTCCTAAATGTTGATGTTGTAAAAGTTTATAAATCTGCTTACCAATGCAAGCCCTCAAATCAAAATTTGAAAAGAAACAAAAGATTTACTGAAATACCACAAAAAGTCGTTTTTAGTGCTTTTCTTAAACTAACGGTGAAGAGTCAAAAAAATAATTTTTACAAAAAAAAACATGTAAAAAACTTACTCAAATTTTCAAAAATATTCTTGAATTTTTTATGGCGTCACATTTTGCTAAGATATTGGTAATCAAAGCCATGCAAAAAAAATTGTACGACCACAAAAATAAAATAAATTGAAGATGAGTACCATTACGTTTAATTAACTAAAAAAAATTATCTTTGAAAATGGGGACCTTCAAAAAAACACAAAAAACAAAAAAAATTGTTCGGTGTCAGTTCTTACATTAACGCAATAACGGTACTGTTAAAATTTATTTGCCAACAAAAATCGAGACAAAAACATAAAGCTGTGTAATGCTTTTTGTTTCAACACAATACCACCAAAGATAAAGCTTTTCAAAAAACACTAATAAAATCGAAAAAATTTGTTCCTTTAATTTCCGTGACTACTGTAAAAAAAAAATAATTAAATAAACATTATTTGTCTTTATTTTAAATTTGTTTGACGTAAAATTTACTAACAAACTAAACAAACAATAATTCAAGTCTGTTAATAAATAATAAATAATTCTATATTTTAAGAACAAAAAACAGAAGGCCTACGTTCCATTAATTTTACTAAACAAAAATGTAGAATATTTTAGAGATTCTCCACGTAGACTATCTAATAAGGCTGCGATATGTTCTAGTTTTTAAACAATTTTTCTTTAACTTTTTACTTTTATTGGACAACTGTCATATTAATTTTTATAACTTTTTTACAGCGCCCTATCAAAAACGGTTCACAAAAAACACTTAACAATAAAAAGAGTGATCTTAGGTCTGATAACAAATTATAAAGATAATTATATGTAAATAATAAAATAACATTAACTGGTACATTTGAATCTGAATTTTCACAAATTGGTAGGTTATAATTTTAATTCACAAAAAAAAATCAAAGCTTTCGCAAATTGTTTAACTTGTTACTATACAAAACTAACATTACCTATAGACTGAGAGCCAAGGACATAAAAGTGAAGTCATTTGCATACTTTTGTAATTCACATCTATAATAGCCTTTGAGGGGTTGAGCCAATAACCGTTTGTTTGCCTTCTTAAGCACTTGAAGAACAGGTGTAAAATTTTACGTATAATTTATCTATCTTAACGCGGCGTGTCGCACAGATGTAAAATTTGTCGTACATTTTTTGTATCAATTTATTTCAATGCCTATTGGTCAAAGGAAAAAGTGTGCATACAAAAAACAAACAATTCTTGTAATAGGTCAAACTCTCTATGTTAGCCCCTAAGAAAATAGAGAGCAATGAAGGATCCAAAAATCACTCAGGCTCTCTATTTTTTGAGAGACTAACTATAGAGAGATTGACCTATGACAACAATTGTTCAAAATTGCAAGCTAAATATTTGTTGCATCCACCTTTTTTCCCTCCGACCAATAGGTATTGAAATAAATCGATACAAAAAATGTACGTCAAATTTTACATCTGTGCGACTTCTGTAAAGCAAACGGTTATTGGTTCAACCCCTCAAAGCCTATTATTGATATGAATTACAAAAGTTTGCAAATGACTTGACTTTGTGTATCGTTAGCTTTTAGATTATTAAAGCAAAAACAAAAATATTTCCACAAACTTGAATTTGTAAAAAACAAATTTAAAATTTGCAAACACCAACATTTGGCGAAACCAAAATAATCGACTTGGCCCTTGTTTATAAATTTTGGAAAAAGGAGCAGAAGTAATAGTTTGTTAGTTGTTGAAACTGATAATGTAACAAAGAAGTTTTAACTTCTTTATTTGAACTAAATAAATAAGAACAATTAGGGTATTACATAGCAAACGTTTGGCTTACGAGAGTAGATTATCAAGTATGAGATGAAAGTTTCCGAGTTAAAACAAAAAGTAAAATAAGCGTATGAATACAAAATTAAAATGTTAAAAAGCGGTGATATTTTTGTTTATTTTTAGTAAAACTTACATTAATTTAAGAAAGCGAACAAAATAGACAATAACTGACAAAATTGTCTGCAGAAAAGTCTACTGTTTCTGTAGTAATTGAAAAAGTGTTACATAGATATAATATGTATATCGTCAACTTTACTATTTTCCAGTTTGAGTTTTATTTTCTTCTTTACACGACTTCTTTATCTAAGAATTAGTTTGATATTTCTGATTTAATTTCCAAAGCCATTCATTGAACTCTTGAAAAAAGGATTATTAACTTTGAACTCCAAGAACAAGGTAATCATCTTTCAAAAGTTGCTAAACTAATTTAGAGTTCTCGAAAAATGGTGTACAAATCATTAATTCTGTGAAACACGATTCCAAGCTTAAAATAATAAAAAAAAAAACACAATATGAAATCTATCCCTCTGAGAACTTCAATATTTCAATAGATATGCATTGATAGAGCAGTAGTCATAAAAAATAAGTCCGATCCTTTTAATTCTTCCCACATCATTTTGGCCGAAATTGATGAGGAATTTGGTGTTTGTTATTGTCTTCAGCAGAACTATAATAAGACGACTCGACAGTACAATGTTATATGGAAGCGTAAACACAAAAAACCTCGGTTGGTAAAAAAAAATATTAATGCTCGTTTGGTATTTTCCAAAACTCATATCGCAACAAACAGGTCAAATTTAGGAAAACTGTGCTGTGGAGTGAATGTAGAAGACAACACGTAGGTAGACTTTTGAGATCCTGAAAACTTGAAACATAATGAATTGAAATCAAATCTTTCATAGATATTTTTTGTCTCTAAAAATTCTGTTACGAAGCTCGTTGTTTAAAACCAATTATTATATACCTAGCTAGGTACCTACAAACAAAATGTGTTCAAATATTATTATTAAATAAGCCGTTACTCTAGCAATATTGATAAAACCTCTTTCTTAAAACGAAATTGTGTCAATAAACTGAAATCAGAACGACAAATAAATTAGAATATTTTATACCATTAAGATAAGACAAGGGCAATGTCAAAACATTACTAGATGCTAGACAGATCTTGAGCAAGAGCGTGTGTATACATATACTTTTCTATAACCCCCCTCTTCGCAAACTGTCCAAGAACATTGTTTGGAATCTAAAATTAAATAAAAGAAAAACAATGCAAGCACTGCAAGTGTTTCAACTCCTCGAATTCTTTGCTTAGGGATTAAGAATTTTATGCGCATTTTTTGTTTTAGTTGCTGCAAACACAAAAATATGGCAAATGAAAAATAAAATTCCTTTATCAGCACTATTTACTAAAATATATTACAAAATGTTCGTGCTTCTGAAGTAGATAACAGCCAAGGCTGTGAAATTACTCTTCAAGTTCATTTTTTATAAAATTTCTATACAAATAATTGTTATAGTATAGTTTATGTCTTACCTGACATCAATTTCAATAGAATTAGATGATTCTATTTAATTGGGATAACCACTTTCATCGATAAGAAAAAAAAACGTCACGAGTAAACACTTACATTTAATTTAACGCAAAGAAAACATAATATAAAAAACACAAAGCATAGCGTAGGGATTTGCTTGTGTTTAACTCCGTCACACAAATTATTGGGGTTTTATAATCGCGTTGGTACTAACCTTGATGGTTTTTATCAGAATATATCATTTGCATCCGGTTTAGTTGAGTTGTTTTGTCTAGTGGTACACTTGTTATCGATTGTGGGTTTCGAAAAGAAAAACACTGATTTTAATTTACACTGTCTAGAGAAGAAAAAACAAAACATAAAATAAAACGATTTTAAAAGGACCGTCGAAAATACCCACACCTAACAAGATTTCCATTCGACTAAACAAAGAACAGCTGACAAAATGTCAAATCAGAAGCAAACGTCAGTTTTGACGTTGGCTGTTTTCTTATAACAGGGATGTTAAAGACGAATGTCGAAAATTAACTTTCTAAGGATATGAACTCACTAGCACGACTGTTCAAGTGAAACCTATTCGCCTAAATTCCGTAAACGCCGAATACCTATCTACCTATGTTCTAGAAACCTTAAGTTTTTAGGCGAAAGAGGTTGGTAATCAAAATATTGGCAGTTATTTATTAAAGAGACTAATAAACTCAAATATTTTGTATGTTGAGATTTTTTGTTTTGCCCTTTTGAAGGGTAGGTCTTTTTTTTTTTAGGGTAATAATCAAATTATTGGCCGTTTTTCATTTAATGAGGATCATAAATTCAAATATTTTGAATGTTACATTTACAAAGGTTATTTTGAAAGTCTTAAAGAGAAGTTTTTGGCAGACAACTCTCGCATCGTCGAGAAACTTTGAAAAATGGAACGAAACTCATGTGTTTTCCTTATCATAAATTAAAGTATGCCTGTATACACTTTCTATTATTTGTAAACTGGCTTTCTTATTTTTCGTATCCATTAGTGAAGCCTGTTAAAGCCAAATTGTGGCTTCAGGGTTGGAGTCATCACTGAAAATTTGAATTTTTAATTTTTGAAACGTTAAAAACGTTACACGGTGATTCTTTGCGGCTGACTCTTTTCGAACATAATGAGTACAAAAGAGAAAAAGATGAGATGGAAGACCAGTTGCCCTGTGCGTCGTGGGACAAGTTTTCCGAGACTCTGTTGACGTTTCTTTTTAGCACTTTCCGTATTTTCGCATTTTTCCTATACAAACCACTTAGACACTAGAGAGAAATGTCAATTTTGTATCAAGCATCGAGAAGCTCCGTGTAATAGTGCGTGACAGGACGATTTTCAAAGAATAATAGAGGACAAAGCAAAGTTAGTGCCCAGGTTCTGTAACTCTCGCATGGATAAAACCATCGAGAAACGGCGAAAAATGGAACAAAATTATGTATTTTGGTTCAATTTTCTCGACCTGTTTAAGGCTCTCCTAAGCCAACGCGAAATCATTCGCAACAATACAAAAAAAGACAGATACACAATGGTAAAAAACAACAAAAAACTATCTTCAGCGAATTTTTCGTATTGGTTTGGGAGAGGCTTAATCGATGCGAGAGTTGCAGAACGTAGGCACAGTATTTTGATACGATTGTGATAGATTTGATTGGCAAGCTAAAATGAACTAAATTATGTCGTTTTTAATTGTTGAAAAGATTTGATTATTTTAGGAAAAAACTTGTACTTTTTCCATTTTTCATGTTTTATTCAAAAAGAGATGAGATCTAAAGATGAAAGATGAGATCCATCTAGTTTGAGAGATTTGATCTGCATGCAACCATACATTCAAACATTCTCTTGTCAAATGACAAATCGAAATAGGAAAACTTGTTTGTTTTGTTCTATTTGTACCGACGCCAAAACATATTGACATGTATGTAAAGTGAATCTACTCAAAACTTAGCCAAGATACTTCAATCTAATCTTTAAGATTTCAGTGAAAAATGACATTAGATTTAGTTTGATATTTCAAAAAAATCTAATGTCGTTTTTCAATCAGAAAAATCGATCCCAAAATCCATAATGGGTTTTCTTTTGAATAAAACATGAACGAAATGGAAAAAATTTCTAATCTTCTTGAAAAAAAAACAAGTTTTTTCAACAATGAAAAATAACACCTATGTAGATATATGTAACTGCTGTGTAATGATCCATTGTAATCACATGTTTTTCTCTTTTTGTGTTAAGCAGCCATAAAAACGAAAGAAATGTACTACACTCGTAAATATAATTAACTATAATTTCATAAATAAATCTGAAAATGTTTGGGAAATCTCGTTGATATTGACGAACTTTTGGACTTTTTACTTTTTGATCAAAATTCCGTATGAAAAGGCCATAAACTTTGGAGCTATATAGCTACATTTAAAAATTATTTTTGAAAACAGCTTTTATAAATTTATATTTACATATATGCACATACTAATGAATAGATAACGACTTCAAATGGAACATTTTTTTCTGCTTGAAATGGAAACATTTGACTCACAATCACTTAAGCCACAAATAAAAAAAAAAAATAGAAACCAAGTCTTATTATTATTTTTAAAGTCACACTAATTTATCTGTTAATACAGCTTACATAAACAAAGTTTTCAAAATTAAGAAAAAAAATAATAATAATAATTTTCTTACCAAACGTCGAACAACTTTAATAATTAAACTCTTATGAACACCAATAAAAGTGATATCATAAAACTGTTGGTCTTATATAATATCTAGTTGGGATTTTTCTGTTATATCTATACATATATAACTATACATCTAAGAAAAATGATTTTATTATCATTGATAACGACTGAATGTTATAATGTTGAGAATATGCAAGCACTATTACTTGCTTAGAATAAATATTTAAATAAAGAATTCCGGAAGATAAGCATTGCGATCTGTGCAAGGCGTTTTGGGTGGTAGAAGTTATCTTGTTATCAGAAACAAACAAAAAAATGCTATTGCATTTGGCTAAACTCACTCTGAAAAAAAGAGAGTCGAAAATTCTGCGAAATTTTCTTATTATTAGGTTTTTTTTTTAAATTTGTATTTTAAAAATTTCAGGTGCTTTTTTTTTGTTTTAATTATATATAGAATTCCTACATACATTTTTGACTAGGGTCAAAGTATCCATCTTAAAGTCAAGGTTGGACTGTATAAAAATTTCTAGCAAAAGAATAATTAAAGAATTATTGTTATTGTTAAAGTTAAAAAAAAAACTTTAAAAAGGCGATACAAAAATTAATTAACCAAGTTCAATTGTTTGGATTTGTAACTGAGAGTTTTGAAACTTTTTTATCGGCTTTTTTGGTCGTGATGATGGTTAAATGAATGCTTATTTCATTTCCTTTTTCTCAACGTTTTCCAAGTATACGGTAATATACGGATACTTGCCAAACTTGGAAAACGTGTGTGTTTAAAGTGTGATGGCAAAAAAATGAGTAAAGGCGTGAAAGCTCTGAGTGAAGTTTATTAAAAAAAATCGAAGTGTTGCAGCTCGTGGTTTAAAAGCGCATACAACAAACATGAAGGTAATTGTGCTAGCCGTAATTGGTTTTCACCCTATTCTAGATTAATTCCCATCTAATGGATGTTCTTGAGATGGTCAAACTCAAAAATAAATAACCGTCACACTTTGTACTTGGAATAACTTGAAATTCGTATTAGGTATTTATGATTTACGAATGACATTTAAAGCGCTTGATAAAGGCGCTAAGTGAAATTTTTTGAAAATATCGTTTTATCATACATATATGAAGGTCATATACTAAAACTTTAACTTCTGTCTCATGTGCACTTGTCTTTAGCAAAGATTTGTATCAAAAAAGTTATAAATCAAAAACTTTAAATGCGAATTACTCACCACCTCACCACGCACCTTCATCTTCTAAACGCTGTATTTATTAAACGGTAGAAAAAGTTTAATTATATTGTAACTGTTTCTTAATAAGGTTTGAAACATTTTCAAACGACGATCATGATATAAATTACTTGTATTAAGTCTTAGTGCTTATTCATAAAAAATTGGTCATTGTAAAAGCGAAATACAAAGTGAAAAACTTTCAAAAGAAATTGGTGAATCTTATTTATTGTATTTGATATCAACTCAGAACTTTAACAATAGCATTAAAGTTAAATTTACCAAAATTTGTTTCAATTGTAGGTACTGTTTTTTTGTTCATTATTTAATTATGTATTTACATATTAACAGCTTAATATTTGAAATGATAATACAGGTATATTTATTTCAATCCCTGTACTGTGTTCGTACGTAGACATCGCAATTTCATACTTTCTTGAGGAAACTGTGAAAAAGAACTCAGCTTACTACCAGACCATGAACTTTTGAAGTTCGTTCATTTTAAGAAAACACATCGATGTAATACCCGAGATGATGAGATTATTTCATAATAGGCTTTCATGTTTTGATATTAGATCACTCTTAGTGGATACCAATATATCACTGCACATTGCTTTGTTTCTTAGATTGATATCCTCAGTTAGAAGCATTACGTTTTCTATATGTTCTTTGACTTGCAAACAACAATTTAAAATGCTATCGTCGGGTGATGTTACTTTAATTAAATGCTTAATTTCATCAGCTGAACTTTGAGCTGAAAAGATAGAAGATTTTAGTAAAATAAAGATCAGTCATGATTTCATTTCAAAAAATAAGCTTGCCTTGAATATGATGTGCTCTAGTTTCAAAGGCTTTATTTATAAAATGAATGGCCCTTATAGAACGAGTTTTTATACTTTCACTTGGCGAACGTATTTTCAACTTATCTAGCTCCTGCAGTACACAATAGGGTATGTATATAAGAGTCCCCGCAGTATCTAGCTTAATTAAAAGGCCTTAAAATAAAGATACAATTTTGATTCAGATTCAAAATAAACTGACCACAAAGTTTCATTGTTGTCAATTCATCGACAAATGTAACATTTTCTAAAAAAACATTGGTGTCGACAACGAAATAGAAATAGTCCGTTTTCCAGTGATTCGCATGTTGTTTTTTGTCTGTGGCCAATCGAAGAATATTTTCATTTACAGTATCACAATGTTCACTTCGGGTAGATACATTTGAAGAGCTAACATTTGAAAAAGTTGTCTAGAAAAAAAAGAGACAAGTCTTTAAAATTGTGTTCTTTTAAAAAAAGTTTCAAGATTCCCACGTTGTTCATAGGAGAGTCATCGCAAATTGGCTGCCAGTCCATTGATTCACTTTCCAGATGGGCTGAACTTAAAGAACACACACTTAAGTTGCTTGGACTAGAAACGAAGGAAGAAGAAATAGGAGATGTATGCTGCGAACGGTTGAGAGAAGTCTGTTGATCTTGCAAAGATCTTCTTAATCGTTGCAGTCTATCATTTGCTGAAAAGAAAGAGTAACCAATTAGAAAACGAAATCTTAGTTACAATCTACTAACCGCATCCAATGGAGGAGGAACTATTCAAGGTTGTATTAGAACTACATTTTGGCATCAATAGTTGTCTTCTATTTTGATTCTCCTGCTTGGAACCTTTCTGTACCGGTTTTTTGCTCTTAAATGTTGGTTTCGAATTATGTGAAAGATTTGATTGTTTTTTCGCGTCCTCCGGTTTGTTTCCTTTATTTCCATGTACTACTTGTTTGAACAAACTTGTACAGTAGCCTTTGAGCACAGACATAATGGTCGACTTCGGATGTGTGGATGGCTCAATGTTGTCATTGAGATCACATTGGACTTTATGCTGGAGGTCTGGAGATGTTTTTTCTTGTGTGGTCTCGAATTCGTTGGTAGTTCGAATTTTCTTTGGACTACAAACATTTATAGTTTCTTTTCTAAGACCTGACGAATCATTTGAGGTTTTGTTAAGTAGCTGTTCTTTTCGAACAAGGCTTCTTGCTGGCGCTGATTCTAGGACATCATCGTGTTTCCGTTTTTCTGCCTTTTTTATAGAAGTGGTTTTTGGTGGACTGGTTGATTTTTTTGGAATTCGAAATTTTTTGTTATCGGATTGAACAGCATTTTTCTGTTTTTCGGTGGCAACAGGTGAATCTTTTTCTTCATGACTTTGCGATTTTATCTTCTCTGGAGTTTGATTCGAAGCGTTTGCATCAATAGGGATTTCGCTTTTGTATGTGGTCGAAGCATCTTGATTTGCTGTTGGTGGTTTTTGTTTTACTGGTTCCACGGTTCGTTTTTCGCCTAACCTTTTATTTTTTGAGCCATCTTTTGCCTTGGTCAGAGATGAATCTTTGTGCTTTAGTTTTTCTAAATTCTTTTGAAGGCGCTTAAGACGATCCTGTGCGGGAGTCTTCGTTTTGCATTTAGCTAAAACAAGACTTTAAATTAATGAATGTTAAAAATAATAGGACCAATTAAACTAACCTAAAATGTTTGGTTGCGTTTTGTCCGACGATTCCGTCGTTTCCGTACACCAGCGAGTTTCCTTAGTTTTATTGTTGAACATATAATATTGACCAGGGCGGCTTTTTGACTGATATCGCACCCAATTATTATTTTTAATTACGAATTTTTCCTCCATTGTTATTTTGGTTAAATTTATAACTGTAAAAAAGAATTTGTAATTTGATAACAAAACAAAATAGAAATAACATAAATATTTTTTTTTAGATGAAAAGTCAAAAGATTTGAAAGGTGCTGCCAGAAGTAAAAGTTCGCTCAGATCCACAGCACTGGTTGCGTTCGGATACTTAAGTGCACTTCAGATGAGCTGCGAATAGCGAACTGCGAATTGCGAATGGTCGCGAATTTTGATATTTCTTTATATGAGTGGTCGCCAACAGATGCGAATCTTCGTACAAAATAAACCAGTAAAATTGATGCTAAACAAATTTGAGGCTAAATTTGAGCCAATGTTTCATTCACAGATTAGTTGAATGCGTCCTGATGTTGTGGATTGCGAATAGTGTTTGATAAATCGCAGAAAATATTTCGTTGGTCATGTAGAAAATATACAAATGGTACATTTATCAATTTAAACTAGTTAAAGGCCATTTTTTCTATTTTAAATTGTAGATAGGATCTTTTAAAGGCTCTCTCAAACCAAGTAAAGAAGAAAGTAAAAACAAGAATTTGTTGTTATTTGAGCTTGGTGTTGCCTGAACAAATTTATTCGCAGTCGCAGTTCGTGGCTTATGTGAAAGGCACTTTACTGCCATATTGGGAATGTTTTATTATCTTCTATTGGGATCCGGATCTGGATCCGGGGGTCAATTCCTCAACAGTGAGCACGTGTACACATCAATTTTTGCGATTCCGTAAGAGTGAGTCTTTAAGTTTTTGACAAATATTCTATTCACAATCAGTCAAATTTATTCACACTTGTTTTGGGCGTGAACGGGACGCGTAGACTGAAAATCATTCACACTTGTGGAATTAGGCCCCTGGATTGATTTTTACACGTAATACAAAAACAAAATAGAGGAAAATTTTCAAATTTGTTTTTGTAGTATGTGTTAAAAGTTAATCCAAAAACACACCTATTAATCACTCTGAATTTCAACTATATCATTCTCGATTGGTTTTGTGTTCTGTTCCAGACATAATAACACCCCGACTCCACAGAACATACAGATTCCCAACATCACAACCACAATCCAATCAACAAACAGCAGATTTTTTCTCGCTGGGCAAATTATGTCATGTCGTTTCATTTCTCTCTCACTGCTACTTCTATCTTTTGAAACAATTTTCAATTCAAATTATAGGAATAAAGGTCACGTAAATAAATAACAACTTTTGCAGCAATATTTACCTCCAAATATAACGAAAATCAGCCAAAAAACTCACACACACGTGAAATCTCAAATCTCATGGCATGGCCCATGTATAGTGGAGCCGGCAAGTAATGGAAGATTTGGAGCAGTTGGATTGAAAAGAAGTAGAAAAGGAGTACTCCAAACATCCAACCAAAACGGTATTAGATTTAAGTAAATTTTAAATCCAGCAACTAATCCGGATTAATTAAATACAAAAATTAAATCCATGTTCATATTACTCACTCTTACTACGAGGCCACATGGGCAAGTACTGGCAAGCAAGTTGCAATAGAAATACAGTTTTTCACTAAAGGCTTTCCCAAACCATCGAGAATGCGAAGCGACGACAATTTCTTGTTAATGTTTAGCGTTGTGCATTTGTCATATTTTGTACTTTTGCACAAAATCGCTATCGCTGCGAATTCGCGTTAGTTTGGGAGAACATTAAAACAGAATGCATTTTTTTTCCACTTTTTACAAAAAGTCTTGGATGTTTTGGGTTTGAATAGGATGTATGTATACATGGAACACATAGGTCATCAACGTGTTTATCTCAATATGAAATTGCAACGATTAACTCAGCTCCTAAAATTGTCCCAGAGCAAAAATGTGTGATCTCAGAAACCTGAACAGACTAAAATATGAACTGGCCTCCTAACTGTCTGTCACTGAGAAGTGCGATAACACATTCGACCGGTTAATTTTTGGAAACCAACCATTTGGATTTTTATAATAATTTTTAGATTTGGTTTCGAATTTACAATCATCCACCGACAGAGTTGCTTATTTAGTTTGCTACAAAATTATTTTTATTTTCCAAAAAGTTGTTTATAGCATCAGAAAATATTCATCATGATTAAGGTAAGCAATCTTTTAACATCTTACATTTCCAAGCATTAATTTCGGAAAAAAATCCAAAATATGAAATTAATAGTCATAATCAATCATGTTTTTGTATCCTTTATTTGGTTATATTTCATAAATTGATAAGTTCATTTATAACACTGCCCCATAATAAAAAAATGTGAAATACATTCATTTCGAGTCCAAAGTCCGTTCCAAAAGTCATTACATTCATAATGTACGTAAAAATCCACTCGCCTCCTTAACTTGTTGAATTTTCTCATATTTTTCTTTAAGAATGCAGTATCACTTGTAACTGGGGGAGCTTCTGGATTGGGTCGTGCCACTGCCGAGCGTTTAGCACGTAGTGGAGCTAAGGTCGTTCTTGCCGATTTATCAACCTCGAAAGGTAGCGAGGTTGCCAAGGAATTGGGTGACAATGTTGTTTTTGTTCCAGTCGATGTAAGTTCTGAGAAGGATGTTCTAAATGCGGTGCAGGTCGCCAAAGATCAATTTGGGCGCCTGGACTTGGCTGTAAATTGTGCAGGAACTGCTGTGGCTTTTAGAACATACAATTTCAACAAGAGCCTCCCTCATAAGTTGGAAGACTTCGCCAAAGTGTTGACCGTCAACACTGTTGGAACCTTCAATGTTATTCGTTTGTCTGCTGGCCTTATGGGAACCAACGAACCCAACCAAGACGGACAGCGAGGTGTCATAATAAACACTGCTTCGGTCGCAGCTTACGATGGACAAATCGGCCAGGCTGCTTACTCCGCCTCTAAGGCAGCCGTAGTTGGTATGACTCTTCCAATTGCTCGTGACTTAAGTAGCCAAGGTATTCGTGTGTGCACCATCGCTCCCGGTTTATTCAACACCCCTATGTTGGCTGCATTGCCTGAGAAAGTTCGTACTTTCTTAGCTAAGAGCATCCCGTTCCCTCAGCGTTTGGGAGAACCCTCAGAATACGCTCATTTGGTTCAGGCTATCTATGAAAATCCACTCTTGAACGGCGAAACTATTCGCATTGATGGTGCCCTTCGCATGCAGCCTTAAGATAAGCAAACTTTTCTCAAAACCAAAAGTGCATTTAATTTGGAGTAAAAGTTCCCGATTCTTTTTATTTGAAATAAAATATATTTGATATAGAAAAAAAACATAATTTTTATTTTCTTTCTGATATAACGTTATCAGTATTATGGGATGGTTTGTTTGTATTCTTATCAGTTCACGTAGGTATATGATAGACATTGGACTTAAGATGGACTCGAGTAGCATTGGTAAAACCTACAATCACGATCGGTAGGTGAAGAGCTAAGGTTCCCCCGATAATGCAGTAACTATGGTAAATAATAAGCAATATTTATGTAGCTTTTGATATTCACTTGTTCCATAGAAGGCAAGTATTGGTTTGATGTTTTTATTTGGGTTTATTAGCAGGAAAAAACCATTTTGATAAAACGGTACATTTATTTATTTATTTATATCTACTGTGATCAGTTTCCGCAACAGTGCAAATTTCCTGGTCAGTACATTGTCCTCTTATAGACTTAGCTTTGTAGCATCCTCTTTCGTTACTGGATCTGAGATCGATCCGTCCAAATTGTTGTATTGGAGGATGTTCTGCATGGCGGATTTCCGAGTGTTTCAGACGTAGTTTTTCAATCGATCCGTTGTTGGACATTGTTCTTCGATAATTTTTAAAGACAATTTTCTTATTTTATCTATGCATTACAAAACGAAGGTTTCTTCAATTATTTTGAAAGAAATAGACTGGATGTATAACCAATTAATCGTATTATAAAATTGCAAAGACTAGCAGGTTTCTTTTCCAGCCTTTGGGAGGGGCGAGCGGTTAAAAAAGCTAGTTCCTTTATTCAATTGCCAGGGGTATAAACAAAATATTGCATCACCTTGATCTGGACGGTCCAATTTATTAACCTTTCCATCCCTTTTGATTTGGAAAAAAAGTAAAAAAAAAAAAAAAAAAATGGATAAGATTTGATTAAAAAACTTAATAATGTCTCCTATTGATCGTATCATCAAGATCTTCAGATTTCGGAATAAATGACAGATCATCATTTGTTATTTTTTAAAAGTGAATTAAAGAGTTTATGACCGTTACACCTAGATAGGAAACCAAGCGGTTTCTTTTTCTCACCTACAGGATATGTACATTAATAGGATTAAAAAGTATTTTCCTTCAAATCCCCGCAGTGGTGCTTTAAAATTTCATAAGGAGCCAGCTTAACATTCCAAAATTGAAATATAGTAGAGGTAAAATAGTACAGAAATGCCTTCGAATAAAAAAAAAAATTGGTACCACCAATTTATCCTCATATACCATGGAATGAAGAAACAAAAGCATACAAATATTTCACATGGAAGAGTGTTTTTTTGAAGAAATTGGGAAGTGTGGTGTCATTTTTCAAAATTCTTTGAAAAGGATGGTATCCTCAAGAAATGTGGTAAAAATGTTTCATTTATATTTTTATTTTTCATTTTTATAACAATAAAAAAAATTTACATACAAATATAAAATAACGCCTTTTTAGTATAGATTAGTAGATTTAATAATAATCCCACTATAACCCCACTCCCCAAAAAAACACATTTTCACCATAGATATTTGTGTGCATTCTTCTGATATTGTTATTTACGGCATATGAACCATTGATGCAAAGTTTCATCAATGGATCGTTATGTTTAATTGGGTTTCGGTAATTTTTAACTTTTATACTGAAAAAACAGTCATCCTAACATAAAAATGACAAACAATTTTTTCTCGGAGGTCGTATTGCTTTGGTTTTGGTGTCATTTGATTCAGCATTAAAAATTACCTCTGTCATAAACTTAGGTTGCAACAGGTTTAATTTTTCAGTTTGATACACCAAAACTTCCTCCCCTCTACCCTTTAAAAACACTCTTCAATGTGAAATATTTGTATAGACTCTTTTATTCTTCATTCTCATGGTTTCTGAAACGTTTTCACCAAGTTTCATGATGGTACTAATTTTGTGTTTCATTTATCCTATTTTACTTGTACTAATAGTGTATTGAAAAGTATTTTTTTATTTTTGTACATACTCTTGAAGATATTCTTTAAACAAACTTATGTCTATTATACGGTTTGATAAAAATTTTGAGCTACTAAATTTATCTTTCCATTAGCACCACATTAGTGTGTCGTACTGTGTAATTATTTCACATTTGCATTTAATTTTTTAATAAAAATTAAAAGTTATGACCACATTGAAAACAAGATTGCTGAGTTTATATTTTGAATACAAAAATAATAGGCAAAAAGTTAGAAAGTTTTTTTTTTAATCCACAAAAATTTAATTTTTAGACTTTCCCTTCCGCAAAGTGCCGATTTAATAATTGTAACACTTACAATAAATTACACGGTTATTTTGACACTTTCAAATGTGCCTGATTGACGTAAGGTCCCATTGAAATGGGGAAATATTTTTATAAATAGAGTTAGTTGCTCAAGAATTAGGATAGGAGGAGGTAAATTCGACATTGAAGAGAAGCCAGAGTTGCTCAAGAAATAGATGTACAATTTAAAACTTTACTTTGATGCTATAACGTAAAACACGATTTTACAACTTTCAAATGATTTTTTTTTAGATAAAATTAGTTGTATTCATAAATAAAAACTTAAATATTTAAACAATGTTTTCCATATTGAATAATAAAGGGCATGACAGTAATGCGTCAGTCCGAGTGGTAACTCCTATATATTATTAGTTTAAGTTTTCAGTTCTAATGTTTTCTTATTTAAAGTGCCAATAGTTGTCTTTTTGTCAAGTCAAAACAAAATTAATAAAAATAACTTTAATAGAATGTATGTTTTCAAAAGGATTCTATACCGTTTTTTTAAATTAGTTAAAACTAAGATAAATAAATGCTATATTAAAAAAAAATGATAATTATACTTGAAAGTTCAGAAACTAGAAACTTCATGAATTATTTTTAGTCTATACGTTGACGCATCGGAAGAAGCATCGGAACAATACTGCATCATCTGCATCCAATTATAACCATTCAGCAAAGTGAGGATATCGTTATATTTTTTCAGGTATTCAAATGACATACTTGTTTTTGAGCTCTAAGTATAATACGAGATGGTTATATCATTAAAAAAACGATTAAAAAGCTATTTTCTATTTTTGTCTATAGTTACTTGCATACTTCAAAAGTTCTTAAGTTCCAAGCAACTTCAAAATAATAAAAAGTACATGCGATCCAGTCGTGTATTTTATTTAGAAATGCAAAAGAATTAAAGTACAAATTAAGGTTATTGAATTGAAACTTTCATTTTTAAAAATTTACTTAGTGCCATCATAATTATGTACATCAGTAGGCAATATTTGCATCTTGTAAAAAGGAATTTCCACAGTACTTAAAAAAAAACCATTCATAAATAAACTATTTTGTAACGGCCTTTCTTAAACTCCTTCAAGTATACTGATTCTAAACAAAAACAAAACCCAATAACAAGAATTCCTTCTGACCACAAAGACAGGTTTATTCTTTCTTTCTAAGAAAAAATCACAAGAAACATAGGAACAGACATGTATAAAAGGTATGATAAGATACATAATCCTTAAGTCTTTAATCCTAAAAAAAGATTCTACACGGCAAAACAATGCTGTTTCCTCCCATTCCTGCTACCAACATGCACACAGGAATGGTTTAGAATTTTAAGTCACTATCACTAGGCCCTGGTTCTCGAATCTTCACGAGCTATTGCGCCCTGGTTCTCCAATTTTCACGAGCTATTGCGCCATCAAATTTATTTTTAATATTTTTTTTTTTTATAAATTTATTGTTGAATGGAACAACAAAGTGGCAAGCCTATGAAGTAATGTGCATTGTGATTGTACCCTGCATGGCGCACATTCTAAAAAAAAGTGCTTTTTACATTGAGCTGATATAGTGTGATTCAATTTTACGATAGTAAAGAACAGTTTTAAACATTAAAAAATAATCGACTAGATCGCACAACCTTTATCTTCCGTTTCAAGGCTATAAAAGTGGTTGATCATTAAAATAAAAAAAGTAAAAAGCTATTTTTAGAGAATGAAAAATTTAAATTATCGGTTGGAATTTATTTTGTATTTTTGAACTCTTCTCAATGGTTGAGTTTTTTACGTACAAATTAATAGAAAAGTCAACTTACAATATTCGGTAAAAATATTTCAAAAGTGGTTTTCTGTTTTGCAGATGAGATTTATTTTTTTCTCTCAATAACAATATTTAACCAAAAGATACAAAAAATAAAAATAAGGTTTTTCTCAGACCTTTATCGAAAGAATTTTTGTTTGGAGTAGAGGTTATTAGGTGATTTATTGAAAATGAGTTATTGATAAACCTTACAATAAGTTCACATTTATATCTGATCTTTGATTTCATTCTCATCACAATATGCGTATACACAGTTCATCAAACAATGACAATTTATCTCTGTTTATATTTTTGAATTCAAAGCCTCTCGTCACAGATAAAACAGTGATAATTATCAAATTTCAATCAATTCATACATTTTGCAACATATCCGATATTATATCAAAATGATGCCATGGTGTATTGGAAGCGGATGAAAATGTCGTGCGTACTACGTGTTGCACAGCGACGGATACAAGCTGCACACAAGCTTGACTCTTAAGATCTTGTTAATACATTTTAAAACCAAAAAAATTAGCCCATCAAAAAAAGAGGCCTCCGCCACTCGGGAACATAAAAAGGATTATACAAAAAACTTCTCTGCTTCGGAGCTCCTACATACTTAGATATCTATTTTTTAGGTGGGTAGGGTAAAAAAGGTGGCACCGACGCAACACTCGCTCGGTGCCCATTAGCACTGAATTGCGCCGTTTCGATAAAAAAAAAGAATTTTATTTATTAAAATTTTTAGAGCCATATAAATTCAAAAAATTGGTTTTATGGCAAGTACCGGTAATAACACTTCTTGGTTTAAAAAATATACCATAAAGTAGACGATGCCTACAATAGTGCACATATTTTCGTATCCGTTAGAACCGTTTTTGATATATGTGATTAAATTAGGGTGGTCCTTAAATTTCACATAGTCTTGAATAGCCTTTAATAAATTTTGTGGTACCATTTTCTTAAAATTGTTATTATCATAACTCATAATTAATAATGATTGCAATTGTAATTATAGAAAGCTAAGAAATTGTGAGACTCTTCTTCGTCACTGTTATATTATTTTATTGAAGTTTCGGGTTTGATTTCGTTTTGCATATGAAACTTTTGTTACATATTAGGCGTGTTGAACTCCTTTGTTTGTTTGTACATGAATACTAACAACTGTCTCTTCAGCAACATAACTTGCATTATGCAGTTTCTATAAACACATTAATTAAACTGTATAAATTGTTCAATAATAAGCTGTAAGCTAGGTAGGTTACTATCATGAGCATGAGTTTTTTATTTTCAAAGATTTTCGAAAAATGTCGAAAAACCAAAAATAAATAAATATAATGTGTATTATTAGTTTATGTACACATATGACTTATATAAAAAATGTCCGAAGAAAGGTTTAAACACTACCGAAACATCTATTAAGTAATTTAAAAAAAAAACAACACACCTTAAGCCCACGATAGGTACCTACATAATTTATTTATTTATGTCCATACCTTAAATCTGTAATGTGCTGTGATATAGTACTTAACTCCAAATACATACATACCTAATAACTGATTTGTTTTCTTGATAAAAAGACACAAAAAACCACTATTATGTTATTGAATACAATAAATTGGAGGCGTGCTATGTCAATACCTCCTTAACCCTCCACAGGATCTCTTTTAATCTCAACAGATCAGAGGCCTGCACTGGCCACAGTTAGAGCAAGTTTATTCTTCTCTACCTGCTGACTCTGATTCTAATTCCCAAAATTGTGTGCGAAAATGTGAACGAAAATCTTGGCTCATGGTTCACAGGTTTCCTTTTCTTCCTACATCTCTAGTTATAGTTAAACCATTGACAGACAAAGAACTCTTTTTCTCGTTTTTATTTTTCGTTTGTTTCTTACGAGTATTTGAATAAAAGTAACGGACACTATTTTGGGAATCCGGTTTATAATTTTTTTGTTTAGAGAAATCTATTAAAAAAATAATAGTGTAGTGGCGTTAATTTCTTAGGATTGCCATGGCAGAGTCCGCATTTCAAATGAAAACTTTGCAAGACTACGAAGTCATATCTGTTATCGGGAGTGGTGCATTTGGGACATGTTTCAAGGTGCGCGATAAAGCCAGTGGTGAGATCTACGCCTGGAAAGGTATGGATTACGACGAACTTAGCGAAACGAAGAAGGAATCTTTGATATCAGAAATAAATGTTTTAAGACAATTGAAACATCCAAATATCGTGCAATACTATCACCACATAGTCAATCATGAAACGCAATCAATATTCATCGTGATGGAGTGCTGTGAAGGTGGTGACCTTTCCCAACTCATCGACAAGTGTCGAACGGAAAAGTTGCGTTTTGAGGAGAAATATATTTGGAGGATCCTTTTTCAAATTTGCAAAGCCTTACAGGTTTGCCACAATAAGATTAAAGAAGGGACAATCCTGCATAGAGATATTAAGCCAGCAAATATATTTCTAGATAATGAAGGTAACGCAAAGCTAGGTGATTTTGGACTGGCTCGTGTTCTACGAAGAAATGAGAGTTTCGCTGAAACTTTTGTTGGGACACCATATTATATGAGTCCAGAGATTGTGAAAGGCACTAAATACGACCGAAAATCAGACGTGTGGGCTGTGGGTTGTCTAATTTATGAAATGTGCTCGCTTCGTCCACCGTTTAAGGGAAGACAATTTGAGCAATTATCGAAAAATATATCTGGAGGAAAGTTCAATTGTATTCCTAGTTGTTACTCTGCTGACATGCAGGAAATCATAGCATTTATGCTTGAAGTGGAAAACGACAACAGACCAAGCATTGACATAATAACACGTCATCCAGTTGTGATAAGAAATATCGTGGATATTCCAAATGAATTTCCGAAACTAACTTCAATTGACGAACCAGAAAAAGATTCTAGGTGGAAGCTGACTTTTACACCACGAATAGACCTTTCTAGCACTGCACTAACTCATTTCACTGTGAATGAAGAAGTGGATAAACATGTTACAGGAGTTTCAACTCCAGTTTTACGTTCGGAAATATTCAATTCGACCAAGCGCAAAATTATTCCTCGAACTCTCAATTGTTCTGACCCAGAACTCTATGAAAGTATACGACAGATTGAAGAGGAAAGAGATCCCACAGTCAAACCTACAACAACGGGCCTAAGTCCCACGGTTATTACACAGACAATTTTCGAAAAGACACTACAGGGTAGATTGCATGCAATACGTGCACATGAAAGCTTACTTCAACACAGAGAAGCCAATCTACTAGTTCGGGAAAAAAATCTAAATGAACGGGAAAAGCGCATTCAGGAGTTGGAGAAAAACTTGGAAATAAAGCAGGCTGCTTTTGATCTTATTTCTAAGCATAAGAATGTCATAAGGCACGAAAGAAAACCTAAGCCACCTCGTCGGACGTTATCAACACGCAATATCGCCCCTGCTAAGGACTGCAACGCTACTTATTGTAGCATCGAGCCTAATGAAACAATCATAGTGCCAACTGTTGCAAAACTCAACCTAGCTGCTATGCCACCACCGAAATCCCTCGCGCGTAAAGTAACCTTTAAATCTCCAAAGAAGTTTACAAAGTACGACATTGAAAATATTCTACCAGAACCAACGAATGGCGGACGTGATTCTAAATGTAGCACACTACGTTCCAGTGTATCATCCAAAACCAGCGAAGAATCTGATGGAGGACATATCCATAAAAGAAAATCAATTCTCTCTATCTTTGGTCTTAGCAAGGTTAACAAAGATAATAAATCAACAACGAATCAACAAGAATCCAAAAATTCCTCGGAAGTAATTAATAAATGCCAGACAGAAGAACTATCTTCAGTTTGGACTTCGGAAAATAAAAGAGCTGCGTTCGACATGTTGGCAGCAATGAATGCTGCTGCTGAGAAATTTGGAGCAAACGACAATGGAAAAATTGACCTTCGGAAATGTCGTCAATCAGTACACGAACGAGGAGCATCCCTGCGACGAAGCCAACATATTCGAAGGTCAGTTATTGGTTTATCTGCTGGATTGACGCAGGTATCTGATCATGGATCTCGTATAATTGTTTGAAGATTTTGTTTTAGTTCATGTTTATATAACGGCAATAAAAATTTAATTTGGGTTTGTGATAAATGGTAATGTGATGAAGGGATATTCCCAAATTGTAAAAAAAACAAAATTATTATAACCTCATAGCGATTTAACGTGTTATTTTTGAATAAAAATGGTGTACATACATACATACATATGTATATTGTATATGTGTATAATTTGAATAATTACGTTTTTGTTTGTCTGATGAAGGTTTAAGGTTTATATGGATAGATGGATATAAGCATTCTGGAAGTATGAATTTATTTAATTTTTTTTGTTAATTATTATAGGTGCACCTGCACATTGAAATTTATGGGCCTGTTTTTAGGATTGGAAAGTATTTATCAATGCAAAATTACCGGTAACTTCAATTTAAATCGTTTAAAATGGTGGCGCAACAGCTCGTGGAGAACCAAAACCTAGTGACTTACAACTCTCAACCATTCCTATGTGCATGTTGTTGGCAGGAATGGAGGGGACCTACAATTTTTTGCCGATTCCGAACGGCTAGGTGAGAAGCACTTATTCAGGAAAAGTATACTCTTGGCGGACTTGTCAGTTTCTTATTAGCAAGAGGCAGTACCTCGGGCTGAGGTTTCAAACATTAAAAAAAATAAGGTGCTTTAACAATAAGAAGTAGTGTAATAGCTTTTTCACACTGGAAACTTCGTTTCTAGCAATTTTCATTTTATAAAAAAGAAGTTTTCGATTTAAGGGAAGTGAACAGAATCAATTTGAAGATATGTTTTTTACATTCACTCCACGAAGTGTGCGGTTGACTTAAGATACTTTAAAAAAAACTAAGTTCAGAGAATTTCCTACGATTTTGTTTCCTCATGTAGAGGATAAAAAGATTTTAAAAGAAATTTAGAAAACATCAGCAAATCTCTAGCATCTTATTTTTTTGTTTGAAAGTTATCTTATTTTAGTTTATCGCGCTTTCTTTAAACTTATTTATTATTTAATGGGGGGCAATACAAAATTTTTTCTCCATATTAAGATTAAACAACGGAACCTGCCATTAAAATATTCTCAAAAATGGCTTCAACAATTTTGATAAAATATCTTTATCGTCCGCTTAGAGTCAAAAGCGGCTTACTCCACATGTTTTTGACCATTATAGACTACTTCAAAAATTGCTAAAAAAAAAACCCAAAAATCTATCAAATCTTTTTAATTTCACTGAATTTAGCAATAATGAACACTTATTGGCAGCCATATTATTCAGTCATTTTTACGGTCTTAGAGTTACACCTGGGCTTAATAAAAATTCAAACCACATATTGAATTTAAAAAAAAAGTTTGTTTTTAAAAATCCAAAATAATTTTTTTTTTTTCAAAATTTTGATATGCAATTTTATTGACATTTAAAAAGAGCTTTTGTATAAAAATTTTGATTTGATAAGAAAATCAAAAACTAAAAAAAAACTATGGCGGTAACGTTAATAACGGTTTTTGGTAATTAAAAAGTACACTATACCTACAATAATACCGTGATTTTTTTTATAAAAATCGTTGGAGCCGTTTTTGAGATAAATAAGATTAATGGTTTTGTGGAAAGTAAAAGGTAAAAAAATTTCAATTTCTCTGGAGAATCACAAAAAGCCTTAAGTTCAAAATTTGAAAAAAAAAATCGCTTCAGTGGTTTAGGCTGTAAACAGAATTGTGCCACCCATTTTTTCGTGTTCTCTATCATCGTAATGTCTTTGATTGTTATCTCGTTTCAAAATTTGCCCTATAGTACCTATACGCGGGTAAAAATGAGTATGAGAACCTGCAGGTGCATGTTTCTTTAAATAAAATACAAAAGTCTGGCAGGATTTTTTGGCATCCGTAGTGGCGACGACGTTGAAAATAACTGTTTTCCAATTTGTCTGTCAGAGTTAAAGCCTCTTCAATTCATTTATTAAAAATTAAAAATGATGCTCTGTAGTTTCTCTTAAGTTCATAGACTTTAATTTTAACTATCCAAGTATAAAAATCAAAATTAAGACATGACCTTTTGAAGCAAGCTCGGCTTTATTTTGGAGACTTTTTTTTGATCATTTTTGATTTTTTTTTAATTCTTAAAAAACCTTTCGATAGGATCCACATAAAAAAGGTTATATCGTGAGTTTTATTAATCGGATCGTTTAAATTAAATTCTGTGGACTATAGGAAAATGACCCTTCAAACCCTCATACTCGTTTTTTGGCTATCCGTTCACCCTCAAAATTTGTAACCGGCTCTTTGTCTATTTGGATAATTCGATACAAAAATACCAAATATTTGTTCCCATAATCACTCCCATAGAACATACTTTAGCTTTTTTTAGTTGAGGAACTATGTATCTACTTATTTTTGAAGATTTAAAAATTGAGACGATATCCTTTTTTCATCTCGTGAAATATAAATTTTTAATGATTTAAAATATTGAAAAACTCTATTAAAAGAGTTTTCCAACAGGAAGGGGATGATTTCATGCCTTTGATTGAAAAGAGCTTAAACACAAGATTCCAACTTTCTAATGAAGAGCATTTACTTTGTGTCGAAGTTGTAATTTTTTTTATACGAAATGAAAAGTAAAGAAAAGCATTTTAGGTTGTTTCTTTCTGGTTAAATGTCGAATGTAACAACAGAAATTATCAGTAGAAAGAGAATACAATTTTTTTAAAGCGGCCAAATGAGCAAAAATCACAAAGATTATTAATTTTATTCGTATATGTAAATCACAAATTAAAGAAATAAATTTAAACTTCAATTTTCGACTTTCTGAAAATGCAGTGGCTTACTTACGAATAAACAACAGAAAAATATCGACTGGTCTTTACTGACTAATAAAATATCGACATTTTAAAAACACCTGAGCCTGTTTCACCAAAAGAAAAGACTTTTTACTTTTCATTTTTTCAGACCATTTTTGAAAAGTGAAAAGTCTTTTCACTTTGCAACTTTGCAAAAAAAGAATTTCCTGAGAAGTAAAAGTGCGAATTGTTTCACAAAATTTGCAATTTAGTAAAACATTTAGAAATCTCTGGTTTTTTGTAAACCATCCATTTCTTTAGGAAATTTAATTTTGAACAAAAGTTTTAAGTGTAATATTGTCAAATTCGGTTTTGATCACTCCGCCATTTTTTGAAGTTTTCAATTGCGGTATCTTTTTGGTGGCCGTCTTCAATCCGTACGGATTCAATTCCACCGAATATCAGAACAGCCACCAATTTTTTATGATATCATTTTTCATGCCTTAAACCGAAATGAATTATGAAAATTAAAAATTTCCAGCTTTTGTCAAGACTGCTGAATTTCATTTAGCCAGTTTATATTTCTGAGATCTCAGAGGACTGAGAGCGCTCAGAAATATAAACAGGATTCCTCCCAAAAATTCCTTACTTTTCCCCTAAAAAACCTGAGACTAAAATGTTTGGATTCGCTTGCTCAATTATTTTTTGCCGCAGTAAATTACATACGAAGAAAAGAAAAGAGAGTTGTTTTGACATCTATTTGAAGAATACTGCTTATATTTTATCCTCCTGCTCTGTCAAAAAATTGAGGAAAAATACTGAGCGCTCAAGAAAAATTAACTGGCCAAATATTTCGTTGTTTTAAAATGACATAATATACAAAGCACAATGCATATGAACAAAAAACGAATAACGTACACGGACGATAACACCGACGGTCTAAATGCGGCTTAAAAGATAGATAGATAAAAAGACACCAAAAATGTTTAAAGTAAAATGTTTAGTAAAAGTTTGTATGATTTCATAAAAAAATATTGATAAATTACCTCCAGAGAGAGAAAAAAATCACTTTAAAAAATCGTGAATTCTTATGTATCGAAATCGAACCGAAAATAACTTTTGTGTGCCCAAGTCTATCTTTTAAATTTAGCTTATCTATTTTCGTTTGTCATAAATGATTTTTCATAATATCAAACTTAATTACAAGATATACATATATTCAGGTATTTTCTTGAATATTTTGGATCAACTGCAATACACCCATTTGAAATTTCAAAACTTGTCTTTCGTTAAAATTTCTCAGTGTTGGTAAAACTCCTTTAATGAACGAAATATGTCGGTCTTCTTGTTCTCTAGAGTTGACTAATTGGGATATTTCCGATACAGCAGGATTGGATATGGTGCTTTGTGAGAATGAAAATGAAGGCATCTCATGGTAAACTGATGTTCGTTGATTACGAGTCTCATGTTTAGCATTATTATAACTTATTGATTTTTTAACAAAATCATTGATCTCTGGTTTGTCTTCATTACTTTCAGTATCCGTTTTATTTTGATAATCCAATTCATTCGTAAACTCATTTGTTTTGAATTCTTCTTTTGAATCAGTTTCTTCTAAATCTGTATTTATTGACTCAGGTTTAATTTGGTATTCTGAATGTCTAGATAGTTCATCACCAGTTAAATTTTCTGTTCTTGATCGAGATTTTCGTTTAGTTTTTGGTCTTATTTTCATTCCTTGTTTCAAAAACAATAACTCTTTATCATAGATATATTTCTTGTGACCTTTTTCGCCTCTGATCGTTTTGACTATGTTTTTTCTCCAGCTGTCTTTTACATTTCTCCATTTTCTTATGACAATCCCACCTGTAATAAAAGTTTGTGTTTTATTTAAATTGAGTGAAAATACAAGTCTTCGACCATAAAGTAAAGTAAACTAAGATAGTACAAATGATAACAAAAAGAATCTACTATCTTGGCTTATAATATTTATATGTAACGAAAAAAGTCCTAAAACACGAATCACCCTGTAATCTGTAATGTATACCTATCAACATTAAAATAAAATACTACATATACTCACGATAGTTATTTCTCTCTGCTTCGCTCAAATTTGCATATGCTCTATTGTAATCGGAACAGATTTCATCCCAAGCAGCAAGGGTTGCATCTTTATGCTTAAACAATTCTAAACGATGGTCCCAAAGAACAGGTTTCTTTTCGACTAATGGAATTATTTCTTGAATGTTCAATTGCCTGTTGTCCTCATTCATCGTGAATTTAGTATATATGGCACATAAATAAAAATAATAACACCCGTATGTGGATTCGCTCAAAGTAAAATAGTGACTGAGAATACTGAAAAACTCAAACAATGTAACTATATTGTATGAGAATCTCTTGCGGTTGCCGGTTGCCGACCGACCGGTACTGCTGAACTGAATGTATCTCATGAAAAAAACTAGCTTATGCGGTTAGTGCCCCTTGCCGGCCGGTTGATATCGACCGCTTTTTGTGTGTACATTATGTTGTGCAACTGTGTATCTACTCCACACAGAGCATAGATGTACATAGTGAACATGTACGAGTAGATACATTGATTTTATTGGTAGGATTTTTCTTTAAGTGTCCGGTTTCCGGTTCGCAGATGTAATGCATGATTTATATATAAGTATATAATATAATATACATACATACAAATATTATTATGTATTGTTATGTATATAATGTATGTAGAAGATTTTTTGTATAATTTTCACTTTATGAATCGGTGTTTTCATAGTATTATTAAAATTTGAAAGTAAAATATGTGTACCTTTAGTAGATATGTTTTTTTGGTAGGTATTTGGTATGATCAGATCAAGTGGGTTATCCACTCTGATAGTAAAATAGAAGACACGTTCTGATTGAAAGAAGCTTCGCAATTAAAACATGAACAGAACCACAAAACTGCCCTCTTGCGAAAAGGTCGTATCTTACCTATATTTTGGAAGCTACTTAAAATAAAAATTCCTTAAAGAATTGTCGTTTATCAAAAGACCTTTGAAAACCTAAGCGAATTTATCATTAAGCTAAGGAATATACCTACATATATGTTCTTCTTAAGAAAGAACAATTACGTTCGAGGTTTTTTACTATTGAATACATATGTTTGTTTGGGGCAAAAACATGCTTAAAACCGAAAATGCTTCTAACTTCACCCTAGCGTTTCTGAGAGAAAGGTTACACTCGGAACTTTTCAAAACAAAACAAACAAAACTTTTTAAACAAATTTCCTTATTTTAAAAAGTTTTGAGCACATTTTTTTATGTTCATTGAAATCATAAAACATTACCCTATTTTTTTTTAATCACGTCAACCTGTGCCGCACTGAGCTTAAAGTTAACGCTGCGTTAGAGTCTATTGAAATCCTTTTTTAGCTACAAAACAGCAACAAAACAGTTAAGAAAAAGTTCTAAAAATGTTTGTATAAAGACTTTAATATATTCAAAAGTTCTTAATTTCGATGCAATTTGAACTTTTTGAGCAAGCACGTGCGACCCAGTCGTGCCACTTATTTTTGTTTTTTTCTTAGCTAGTGCAGGTAACAGTTATAGAAATGCACTTTAATAAATTCTGTAAATCAAACTTTTAATAGCCCCCGGTTTTGGTCTGTTTTATAAAAAATCCAATTCAAATTTTCAAAATGATTTTGGCACGTGTTTATTCAATGCGATTATCCTGAAATTTTGTTCGTTCACATTTTTAGTGTAGAAGAACAAACAAAAATGGTGCTCAGTAAAAACAAAAAATTAAATTTTTCCCCCATACAAATAAGGACCACCCTTTTCTAAGCGCATGTATGTATGTACATATGAAATATATTTATGAGTTCAATTTATTCATGAAATATTATTATTATTATTATTGTTTATACTTAACGTTATGACATGTTAGTACATTAGGGTGGTCCTTATATTAGGTTTTTTTTAATTCCGACCTGGATAGGGATCAAATAGCTCTAAATACAAAAAAATTGTATAATTGCTTCAGACTTTTATTTCACCCCCTTGGTCTCCCTCACTTTAAGTTATTAATAATGGGCTTAGGGTGATTCTTATAACACACGAAAAAAATGTCAGAGCTGTTAGATTAGACTCAGATGAGAGTTTCCCTCCATTCAGGCAGGTCATTTTCTAAAAAGTTGACTAAAAGCAGAAAAAAATTGTTGAAAATAAACGGGAACTGCTTTTTTTAAAGCCAAATAGGTATCCATTTTCTAATATGCATTTTATATATTCAAACTCAAAATTAAAAAAGATAATAATAAGTTTGAAAATATTTTTTTTCAAAACTATTAACCATAGACACTTTATTTAAAAAGCATATTATAGAATAGATTTGTGGCTCTAAAAAAGCTATAGCACAATTTTTGTCTGTTTTGATTTGAGAAAATTACTCTTCTTGCCTAAATGGATAGAAACAGACCACACTCCGATACGATTTTTTTCTCTGAGCCTAATATATCGTCGGTCCAAAGATAAAACTCACTAAGTGCAGACAAAAAATGCTGACGAAAATGAGAATGAAAAGCATTTTCTTAATCTAAAAAGTCTCATTTTGCACGGTTTTTATAAAGACATTCAAAGGTATGCCCGGGAACTTTATTTAAAAATTTGTGGAACGTGACTTTTCAGCTTCAAAAGTACGTTTCAATCTAATTTCTTTCAAAAGTGTAATTTGTTAGTTAGTGAGTTTTATCTTTTAACCGACGATATACGCTCTGATATTTTTTCGCGTGTTATAAGAACCACCCTAAATTTATTACCTTAAAAGATTTAAACGAATCCAATAGCAAAATAGGGATCTTAAGCATTAATATCATTTTTCGAAGTGGTAAGATTGTTATATAGTTTTGTAGAATACTAATCAGAACTGTGAGTTTAGTTCTTGAAGAAATTTGTTTATTAAATGAAAATTTTCTGACATTTCTCGCAGGATATTCCCCAACGACCAACAATCAATTCCGGACAACCGTCAAAAACGCTTTCTTTAGTTCTTCAACAACAAGAGCTTACGTATGGGTTTTATTGCAGTATTAGTTCTTGTACACTTTCAGTATCAATAAAATTTCTATTTAAAAAAAATGTAAAAGAAAGCTACTGGAGATGTAAAGAAAAGATACAAAAATTTTGCCCTAGCATAAACACCTCAATCATGACGGTCCGATGAATAGAACTCAAGATGTAATAAATGAAGCCTGTCCCACCAGTAGTGTTGTAGGTAAATTTCTGGACTATAGATATCGGTTGACAACCTCTTTTAGGTTGAACCCGATGAAGTAGGTAATATTACGATCGTTTTCCAGGATGTAAGGCACAAGTCAAAGATAGGATAGCGTTGACTTCGGACTTGATATTTCTGTCCTTATAATTTGTTT
The DNA here is from genome assembly GCA_946251815.1 of Dasysyrphus albostriatus. Classification (NCBI taxonomy): domain Eukaryota; kingdom Metazoa; phylum Arthropoda; class Insecta; order Diptera; family Syrphidae; genus Dasysyrphus; species Dasysyrphus albostriatus. Next base: position 53,481,130 of record OX276336.1, read on the forward strand.
TTTGGCTCTGTAGATTCTCCGAAAATTAAAAAATAAAAATAAAATTAAGTTACGCAATAATAACCAAAAAAATATTCAGAATATTTAACTTTAATTACTCATTCTTCATATTTTTTTTTTATTTTTACAATAGACTCGTAGTTTTTTAAATCACGACTAAATCTACCAAGATGGAGATTCGCCTGGTTTAAGCACTCGATGGTAGAGAGCACTTTTGTCTCGGAACATGGTCATTCTTTCGGTTTCCTGATTGTCCAAAAAGGTTCCGATGACCCCACCAAGAATCGGCAAGCCGAACCATACCCACTGCTTTGTAACTCCGATAACCATCTTGTTGAATTAATTTGCTGCTAGTAACTCTTGTTGTTGAGTCTTTAAGGATTGTTTCCACTTACGAGTGTGGGACCAATCAGCGTAGATTGTTGTAATTGCGAAAGTTGGGAAGAATATTACTGCACCGTATCTCCGCGCAAATGCCGATAGGAAACCTTTGGCCATCAATCTAAGAATTCACACAAAAAAATAGAAATTTGTTCATGTTACGTAAGGTGATTGTTCATGGCAAAAGCAAAGACGGAATGTAAACAAATGTTTTATTTGCAAAAAAAGAACAAATATATACATATATTTGGAATATATACTTATATTTGTTCTTTAGTTTTTGTATCTTTTGTATTGTAATTGTTTTTTCTACTTACTTTCCATTAAAAACACAGAGAAATGTGATAAGGGATTAGATTTTTGTGTGAAAAGTGACGGTTCGAAGACTGACAGTTGGCTTGTCACATGAGAGATGAAAGTGGAATGTACATGTGGAACATAAAACACAGCGGCTGTTCTGCGGTTAGTTCGATTATGATTTTCACTAGTGACTTGCATATGAGACACGAACAGCGAATATTGCAAATGGTCGCGACTTACGAAAAAAAATATTGAATTTATTTGAAATTGATGATATTTTATTTGTGGTAAGAAAATTGTTCATATGGATCATATTTATATAAATAAATAACCATTTAACTTTCATAAAATGGACGAAAACAAAAAAAAAAGAATTGTGAGAGGTTGCTTAGAGAAAAACTGTAATGTCAAACGAAAAAGTAAAATGTTCGGTGTGAATGGTTTCGAGTTTTTGATATGTTTTCACCGAAACCCGGTTTTGGCGTTTGGTGTGAAAGCCCTATAAGTCCACACATCGGTACTTGGAATTTAATACGTCTAAAACTAGGCTAGTACCTACTGATTTTGACACTGTTATGGCATTTCAAATATTATTTTGATATTTATTTTATAATAATTTAAAATGTCATTGAGTTTTGCAGTTGTGTTTTTTAATCATTCCTATAATTGAAAGCATGTTTGCGTATCCAAGCTGGTCCATTTCTCAACACGAATGTGTCATACACCTTTGAAAAGGTTACTGTGAGTACCTACTTTATTTTTAGGTATGACCGTCACAGGGTTTCCACACCAAACCCCAAAACCGGTTTTCGGTTTCAAAAACTCGAAAATCATTCACACCGAACATTACACGTTTTTGTTTGACATTGCAGTTTTTCATTATCCAATCACTCACAATTTTCTTTTCTTTTTGTTGTTTACCTCCATTTTATGAAAGTAAAATGGTAATTATTTATATAAATTTTATGCATATGCAGAGTTTTAATTACCACAGGCAAAATATTATCTGTTTTAAATAAATTAAATAATTTTGAGAATGGAATTTTATATTTGATATGACAGTATTTCGTCAGCTCTTTTCATTTTTTTTAAAGCATTCAATCAGTTTCGTTTATGACATTTAATTAGGCACTGGACTTTTTAAGAGGTACGTTTGTTTCGTTCATATCTGAATTCCAACATGTTTCCGACTGGTTTTATATAAAACTTGTGTTTTACGAAAAAAACCTGAAGCATAAAAAAATCTATTGGAAAACTTGTGTTTCAATTAGGTTTTTCTCCAAAACCGATATTTTCGCGAAAATCGCGTTTTGGGGTTCGGTGTGAAAAGACTGTTAAGCTCTTAACCATGGGCTTTGAGAGTTATTCAGCTTGAAAACACCGACAAATTTTTTAGGTATGTTTTTAGACGTTTCGTCTTTCAAAACAAAATTTTAAGAAGCTTGTGTATATCGGCGTTTATGGCATTTTGCCTTCTTAAGCATGAATTCAGACTTTCAAATTTGAACTGTTACAGTCCAAGTCTTTTGTATATAATTTTTTTCTTCGTTAAAATTTTGTTTATTTTTGCCAAAAAAACTGAGGGAATTAAAATGCACAAAGAAGAACGTATATGAACTAATGGTTCTTGAATCTCATTTTAAGCTGACTTAAGAGATCATCAGGCTAGAGCTACCTTACTATGTTCATTAAAAATTATATTCTACGTGAGCTAAGTAATAAATTCAGAAAGTTTTGAACACAATTAGCAACCATCGCAGAAATTTGAGTACAAATTTTTTATACCTACTGAACCAAAAATATATGATTTTTAAATGCATTTCAAAATATGTTCGGGCGGGAGATCAAATCCATGTAAAGCCTCTCTGCCTACGGCCTTGTGTTTGTATTGTAGTGCAAATCATTATAAAGTTTTTATCTCCCGGTTGCAAAAAATTCAACCAAGTACCTGCATACATTTATGCCATTTTATTTTTGTACCGATCTCACAAACTGGAGGGGCGTCAAATTCAAGTTTTTGCCCCGGTTCAAAAAAAAAATCGTAGATCACGATACATGCATTTCAGTTATATTTACATACATCCACTCCCAAAGTTTGATGTCGGCTCTTGGTCTATAAACTTTATGAATTTACCCACTTATTTTAAACAGTTTCCTTTTTTAATTGAAATAATTTCTTTCATGCTTTTAGAATGAATTTCACAACCCAAATTAATTTAAAAAGTCAAAATCTCCATTTGCATAGTTAAGGCTGAAGATTGTTTTGGTATTTGGGAAGCAAAAAGTAAATCTGCCAAAAAATTGATTCTAAATCAAAAAAAAAAATCAATTTTGTCGTCCAATTGAGTGGAAAAATTGTTAAAACTAGCTTTTTGACAGATTAAATCAAAAATAAATTGATTTATTTTAGCAATGTAAAACCGTCAAAAATATAAAAACGAAAAAGGCCGTAGATTATAATTTTAACGTTTTTTTTAAATTTTATTTAAACTAAAACATAATATCTCCTCTTTTCTAATTCTTCTTTGCATTATAACGCAGAGCCTTCTTTCTCGTTGCTTTTAACTGATTGAAAACCATGTTTTGTGCAAAATCTCTGCCCAAAACAGACGAAGCAGTATCAATTACAAGTCCCATAACAGCATGTGGCCAGTATCCAGTAGTTTGACCAGATATTCCCACAGTTTTTAAAGCTGCGTTTACATAGCAATCCGCAGATGGAATCATAGCGCTTGTTTTGCGTATTTTTGACATATTTGTAGCCACAAAACCTGGTCTAATACTTTGTATTATGATTCCTTGATCCTTGTATTCTTGATGTAAATCTTCACTGAATTTATCCACGAAAGCCTGTAAAATAAATTTTTTTTTTTCAAAAAATGTAACGTGTTTTTTTTTAAATATCAAATAGAAGTACCTTTGTTCCACTATAGACACAAAGAAGTGGATTTGGAATTACAGCAGCAAGTGATGAAACATTAATAATGACCCCTTGCTTCTTGGCCACTAATCGTGGCAAAATCATTTTGGTCATATATGTTACCGAATGGATATTAGCTGCAACTATATCACGAAGGAAAGTTTTATTATCATCGGTGTATGTGAGAAAATATTCCGGATGCTGGTAGCTGATGCCAACATTATTGATCAGAACACCAATGTCAAGCCCTTCGAGATTTGTCTGAATTTTTTCGTAAATTTCTGGTCCTCCGGTGAAATCAACATCAATCGTCTTAACGTCTACTTTGGTTTCATCAGCTAAATTTGAAATATTTAAATTAAAGTGAAATCTATAATTTTAGACAGATAATCGACTTACAAATTTCTTTGGCGACTGCTTCTAATTTTGCCGGTGATCGACTAATGAGCACGACATTAAGACCCTTTTTGGCAAGCTATAAGAAAGAAATTAATCATTTTGTTATTATCTTTTACAGCTTTTGAAACAAGTTTTAAAAAAGTGAGTATGCTTAATAGCTCGTTTATACACTTCGATCTATGTACTCGTATAATTAGTTTTAAATTGCTACGCTTTCGTTTTTCTTAAATAAATGAATTCTATTGGGAGTTACCGTGTTTTCGTTGTGATCCCTCCTAATAGGAAGGTGACATCGCGACTCAGCAATGATATAACACAAAAATTGGCTTTACTTTTCAGCTGGCCAACAAGCTTAACAAAATCAGATAGATATTCCGTTTTATTAATTAAAGCAACATGCGAAAAAAAATCAAAATTTTCCAAAAAAAAATTCCACCTATTCTGTGTACCAAATTAGATAATATTCAAGACAAAACATGTTTGCCTTGGCCTTAACCAGCCACTGAGTCGTTAGTTTACCCTAAATTAATAAACTATAAGCTTAAAAATGGAAAATATTTATTTTTGGGGGCAAAAACCATTTGCATGCTAATAGTGCCTTGAGGTGAATATATTTTTTTTGGAAGTGTAAACCCGATCCAAAAAAAAATATTTTACCCACCACATTTTTTTCGCATGCAAAACAATTGTCGGTCCATTGTTTTGCAAGACGTTTCATGACAACATGAAACTGTAAACCAATCATGCAAAACATAAATTTTGCATTTCACCCCAATCATTTTTGACTCGCATGTCAAAAACAATTGAGGTGAAATGCAAAATTAATTGTTTGGATGATTGGTTTACAGTTTCATGCAACAAAAAAAAATTGCTGTCATGAAATGTTATGCAAAACAATGGACTGGCAATTGTTTTGCATGCGAAAAAAAGTGTGGTGAGTAAAATATTTTTTTATAGGTAGTTTACACTTAAAAAAAAAATATTCAACTCAAGGTATTATTTGCATGGAAATGGTTTTTGCATCCAAAAATAATTATCTTCAATTTTTAGGCGTATAGTTTATTAATTTAGGGTAAATTAATAAATCAATGGTTGGTTTAGGCAATACAAAATTTACTACTACTTACTACTACTACTATAATACAACTTGGGGCACAGAATGGGTGAAGAACTGTTTTGAAAATTTTGATTTATTTTTCGCATGGGAACTGTAAACTAGGCTTAAGGAAACAAAACTGAGCAAATGTTACAGAAAAAAACTTAATTGCAATGGATGTAGTGCTTGACTACTAACTATGAAGTGTGGGTTTGATTCCAGCCCAATTATAGGCAGCATTCTTTTCTATACTCCCTCAGCTTCAATGATCGCCACCTTTGGGATTAAATGAGATAATAAACAACTTGATCTCAATCCACTGTGCCAAATCTTCCTAACCTTTCTTATTAGCGCCGTGCAATTCAGGTTACATTTAAAAAGACCTAAGGTTTTACTGGCGTATAGTTAAAATTATTATTATTGTTACTAAATTGCAAAAACTCTAAAAATTCATATTTGTATGGAAGTTTTTGAATAAATTCCATTTGTAACAGTTCTGTTAATATAGGAAGGTATTATTTATGCGGCCCACATTTAGACATTTTTTTTTTGAAACTATTTTTTTCAAAATTTTCATTGGAAAAAAGAACATTTTTAGTTTTGTACCAAATAAATATTTTAATAATACAAAATAAAAATGGTTTTATATTAAAAAAAAAAACGCACTCATGGTTTTTTTTTGATATTTTGACTATTTGCGTTAATTATATAATCATTATTATCTCATTTGATACTGAAATTTTCAATTCTTAAAAGGCACTTTTTGACAGAAAATTCATGTAAATTTGGAAGTTAAAATCAGTTACTTTTACAAAATGTGTTTTTTTTGTACAATAAAATGCCCACAAGTGAACAACGTTACAAAGTTTTATGAAACAAAGTACCTGATGAAAGTGAAAAACAAAATTGGCAAATGACTGGTTTTGTTCACTCAGGAACACTCTTATACTACGTTTTCATTAGAACAAAAATGAGGTAACTTGGCAATTCACAGAAGTGTTTTCAGTTGTAATTTTGTAATTTCGTTTGACAGCTCATTTATTTTTGGAATTTCAACCGACCTTTAATCGTGTTTTATTGTTTATTTTTTCTTTCTACTTCCATTTGAGCTTTGACATTTTCATACAAAACCTTTTTAGTACTCTGCAAAATGTGGCCAATTGGGTATGTTCAATAGTTTTTAACTTAATTTCCAACCTAGTTTCGTGCAGATTTTGTTGAAATTATCTCATTTCGAAATGTGAATTTGTATGAGAAATGAGATGATTTCATATCGAATTTGAAAATTTTCAACGAAACTACCCCATTTGGCCTAATGAAAACGTAGTATGAAGTCACATGCTCAAAAACATCATTTGCAAGCTGTGCAGTAAAAAAAATGGAGTTGACGAACAAAATATTGAATAGCCAGAGAGTGTTTCGTTTGCAAGTAAATTGACTGGCATTGATTGCACACCTGACGATTTGCGACAAAAAATGCCTTGAATAGAAGTTTAAGTTTAAAATGGTCGAACTCGGCTATGTTTCCGATTCAAACCCAACATATTGAAAAGTGACCATTTTTTTTTTCAAAAACTCAAGTGGTATTGTGTTACCATTTTCGGTTTTAATTAAACTTATGCCCCAAATAAATATATTCAGTCAAAGGTACATTCCAATGGCTATAACACGACTTTTGCAGAAATTAAACTTGATTATTTATGTTGGAAAGATGTCAATGTCATCTTCATTTCGAAAGCTCAAGCCGACCCTAACCGAACCGAAGGAGGTCAGGCATCTACTCAGATAACCCACACATCTATAAAGCTTCCAAATTTCTGCAGTGTATTCCAAGCGAAAGTGATCGCAGTTTGTTAAGCCGCGAAACATTTCGCCTCACGCGAAATAGTCAACAATAATATTGACATCTCCATAGGTAGCCAGGCGGCAATTAAAACCATTTCCTCAATCACCATACAGTCCAAACTGGTCGAATGTTCCCGAAATGAGTTAAGAGTACACAGCGCAACGAGCATAGTAACCCTAAGATGGGTCCCTGGACATAGGACATCAGCTGGTCATCTATTGACATTGTTGTCGGGTTTCAAGGAATTTATGGTGAAATTTTTCGGAGTATAAAAATCAGAATGCGCATGTTTTTCTTGAAATCTGTTGCTCTTACGAAAAAAAGGGTTATAATATTTTTTGTCCAGAATTTTATAAGCATCAATATAAAATCATTAGTTTTTTGAAAAAAAAATTATACCAGCTGAAATATTAACAAAAAACCTTTATCTGTCCACAGTACAAAGTAAAAAGTGTAACTTTGACACGCCATAACTTCATGATTAATTAACCTACAGATTTCGTTACAAGCTCAATTTTTAGATAATTTTATTGTCTAAATGTTATTCTTTCATGATTTGATTGTAAAGGAAATTTCATCGAGTTGTTGAACAAAAACCAAATCACTTTCTTTTTTAAGATGGTGGTCTTCCTCTACCCTGGGCACGCAAAAACTTGGTTCTATAAAGAAGAGATGTAGCCAAACTCAAATCGTATAAAAACTTAAGCATACCGATTAATGAAATTTTAATACATTTATTGACAAAATTAACTCCACCGTGAAGTTCTTGCATGATTTTCTCAGAACCTATTGGTAGTATAAAAAAAAGTATGTTAATCTTTTTTGTGTAGAATGACATAAGCTACAATTTTTGAAAAAAAAAATTATAGTTTTCGAGAAATTAAGAAAAAACTGAATTTTACCCCCTCTAATCCCCCTTAAAAAATCAAGCCCCTGCCCAAATTTACGGAATTTTTCAGGAAATGCTTAAGAAGTCAAAACAAAGCTCTCTACAGAAATTTAGCTTTGTCGGAATTTTTTCGAAGTGAAAGTCTAATTTTTCTGGGCTATTAAGAACATCCTAAAATTTATTCAGAACTCAGAATGGTTCAGGGAGGCCGCTCACACCCATACCTAAACTTTCCCTTAATCCCCTTAATCCCCTTAACTCCCTTCCTACCAATCCTCACACCAACCTACCTACCTATTTACACTCTGGGGAGCGCAATGTATGCGCTGCGATCGGAGTGAGATTATGCGGCTTGCCATATTTTCTCCCCTTCAAACCTAATCTAACCACCTTACCCTTGGTTTTCCTCATCGTAAACTGTCATATTTATAAGCTCTTATGTTGAACTTAAATATTTAAATTTCGTATCAGCAAATGAGCTTGAGAGTTATTCTTTCTCAATTTTCTTGTAAAATGAATAAAAACAACATCACTCTCACTTTCAATATGGTGGCTTACCACTTACCCCGGGCGCCACAAAAAGCTGGTTTTATAATGAGGAGATTTGACTACCCAAGCACAATTTGCTATTTTTTCCATTGTTTCCATTTCTTCGTCTAATAATGAAAACAACAGATTTCTTCGACCATCACCAACGAACCTAAAACCTATAGTATATACGAGTAATACCCACATATAGAACATGCCTACCATATCTTTTTTCATATCAATCAGTTAATTTTTAAAATTATTTTCAACCTCTGCATACTGCATTAGAAGTTCAAACAAACATTATAAATAATGACAAATGGAAACATGCAGTTTCAACTTATACCAAAGCGCGTAATTATCTACTTACTTAATATTCAATAAATTTTGTTTGCTCAAATTCTCAAGTTCTAACATTTCCGCAAAAATAAAAAAACTATTAACTAAACACGAAGATGAGGTACTTTCGGTTTTGCTTTTCACATAGCTATTTGCTTTAAAATTTCATTTTAAACTTTTAAATAAAAAGTGCAAGGTGCAAGCGAATGTCATCATTACGAGACAAATTTGTCAGGTGATATTTAAGCATTTTTTTTATACTTAAACAATATGAATTCGGTTGGATATGGTAGCTTAAGTTATGTGGGTATGTGACAAAAAAAAAAAATAACAATCATAAAAAACTCCATTAAAAATAATTAAAAATAGAAAACGAATTACCCTTAGAGGTAGTGGGTTGCATAAATTAAAAACTAAAACGTCGAAAATCCATTACAATTTATCAGTGTAGAATTTGAAATTCTAAAACAATTGCCATCGTAATCGAATAATTCATTCAATGAACTTTGATTGACTTTTCTCTTTGTAGGCCACCTTAACGAAAGAGGAAAGAAATATGTCTGGGTAAGCTATTTTTTTATAGGCAAAGTACCTACTTTATGGGATTCAATTTATTTAACTTACGGCATATTATTATGTACGAGTATACCTGTGGGATAGTTTGCTGATAATAATAAAAAAAAATTATTTAATATTCTAGACATGCCAATAAACAAATTGTTTACGCATTCCTCCAATTGAATCCATAGAAGTATAGAAGTAATCAAAAAGATAAATTGGCCTGGCCAATAACAATTTAGGTATTGGTTATGTTTTGATGGATTACAAGTCCAGTTAATATTTTTCTTCTATTTAAAAGTGGGTGTCTAGAATATAAATATGCGTTCAATATTTTACAATATTATTATACTCTACTAATATTGTATACTGAATTATTATTATATGGCAACCGTCAAATGTAATAGAACGACGATGACAGTAAGGCCGGAAGCAAGGGATCATCCACGCTCTTATTTATGGCATTTGTTTTTTTGGTTTGTTCTTTAGTCTACAGAAATTATTATGGAGTTAATAGCGTTGGACAACACGAGCAAATATTTAAATTCAGGGCTCAAAAGTAAGCTTAAAAAATTGTTGTCAAAAAGTTAACAGATTTTTTGTAAACCTGTGTAATCGCTACTTCTTTCACTTCGACTTTAATTCCATAAATAACTTTTAGCAAGGGCTAACTTTGAGTAGAAAATCAATAACTTTGTATGCAGAAGCTTCTAAAATATTAAAAAATACATATAAAAATTGAATTGTGTACCAAAATTAAAAAAAAAATTTTGGAGTTTAACTCTTTTTCTTTAAACAATTTTTTTTTTCTAAAGGACATAATTCCAAATATTATTTAAAAAAAAAAACAGTATATCCCTTCCATACAAACGTTAAAAAGCAGTTAATTTTTTTTCTCAAAAAAAAGCTGCTTAGATTTTGATTAAATTTCAGTATGTAAAGCCAGAATAAGTGGTGAAGTTCGTGCAAGAACTTCACGGTGGAGTAAATTTAGTCAAAAAATTTATTAAAATTTCATTAATCGATAGGCAATATCTTTTGTATGATTTAAGTTTGGCAACATCTCCTCTTTATAAAAACCAAGTTTTTGGGGTGGCCAGGGTAAGGGGAAGACCGCCATCTTGAAAAACAAAGTGATTTGTTTTTTGTTGAACATCTTGATGAAATTTCCTTTTACAACAAATTCATGAATCATGCATTTTCAGTATAAAATAAAAAGTGTTAATTTGATACGCTATAACTTCCTTCAAGATTAATAAACGTACAGAGTTCGTTAATAGCTCATTTTTTAGATAATTTGACTGACTAAATGTTATTCTTACATGATTTTGTTGTAAAAGGAAATTTCATAGAGCTGTTGAACAAAAACCAAATCACTCTCTTTTTCAAGATGACGGTCTTCCCCTTACCCTGGGCACCCCAAAAAGGAGGAGGAGGAGATGTAGCTAAACTTAAATCATACAAAAGATATTGCCTATTGATAAATGAAATTTTAATAAATTTTTTGACTAAATTCACTCCACCGTGAAGTTCTTGCACGATTTTCTCAGAATCTATTGCGCTTGTATGAAAAAAAGTATTTTAATTTTTTTTGTGTAGCATTCTACACAAATAATATAATAATACATAAGCTACAATTTGTACCTTCACATATTTTCAAATAAAACTTATAGTTTTCGAGAAATTAAGAAAAACTGAATCTAAGCCCTGTCCCAAATTTATGAATTTTTTCAGGAAATGCTTAAGACGTCGAAACAAAGCTCTCCACCAAAACTCAGCTTTGTCGAAAAATCCAGATCTGCGAAATTGATTTTCTATACAAAAATTAATTTTTTTTAACCATTCGAAGGGAAACATAAATCAATTTTTGTTACCAAAACAAAACCCCATTACTTTTGCCTTTTCATCTGCAGCGGCTACGAACGTCAAATTTTACGCTGGAGCTGCGTACTGATTGGAAAAAAAATCAGAGATATCATTTGTCCTGGGAAAAATTGTATATGGGAGATAAATTTTGTCTTGATCTGCGTACTAGGCTTTAAATGTTTAAAGAATAATTCAAATACATTTAAAAAATACTTTTTTTTTCAAAAAAACCTGCTCAAACTATTTTTAATTATTTTACTTGTAGCCCAGTCAGATTAGGAATTTAAATCGCATTTTCCGATGGACAAAGTTTTTTTTTATTCAAACAGAATGAATCTGTTTGTGTACGCCTCCTCATTATAAAAGCGAGTTTTCTGGATTTCCGGGCTTAGGGTAGAGCCGCCATTTTGAAAAAGAGGTTGGTTTCGTTTATATTTAACAACTCTTTGATATTTCATTTTACAACAAAATGTCAAACGTAAATTTAAGAGAAAATAAAATTATCTACAAAATAAGCTATTACCAACTTCTGTAAGTTGTTCCGTCTTTATGTTAAAGTGGGTCATAGTTCACCTATGAGTCATGTGTTGGGGGTGGTATGACGTTTCTTGTAATATCTCGCTTTCCTTTGACTTTTTTGAATAATGATTTCAGAATAATTTGTAGTCATTTTAACTACATACCTATTAAATGAGCCCTCGATTGATATTATTGGTTACGTATTGCGGGACCAATCTAACGCCAAAGTAAAAACTTTTTTCCGAATCGAAAAATAAGTTCAGTTATTTTCAATTTTTTTCCGAATGGTTGTTCGAAAAAAAAATATTGTCTACAAAAACGAAATTAATAAAACAAATATGGTCTGTTAAGGTGAATTCTTGACAAAGAGCGTGAAAGGTCAACCGTGAAGGCCATGACACCGGCTCTGAACCTTTGGCACCTCATATATGGGAAATTTGATATTTTGGAATGTCATCTAATTGGTCAGTAATTGGTCAAGAAAGGTCAACTAGTCCTAGAAATTGGTCAGCCCTTGATAACTAGTTATAAAGACTTTAAGTTTCTCAAGGTCACTCAAGGTCACGCGCGATTTTTGGCACCTCATTTATGGGAAATTTACAAAAAAAAGATGCCATCTGAAAGATTTGTTGATAGTGATAAAAGGTCAACTATTTTCAGTAATTGGTCAGCTATAGTTTTTTTTCTATGAATTTTCAAAAATCGTTTCAAGGTCACAAAAAAAACTTTTGGCACCTCATTTGGGTCATTTCAAATAAACAAGTATGCCATTTGAAAGGCCATTTCACGGTCATAAAAGGTCAGCTATTTTCAGAAATTGGTCAGGCATAGTTTTTTTTTAATGAATTTTTAATTTATTTAAAAAAAAATTTCAAGGTCATAGCGATTTTTGGCACCTCATTTATGGGAAATTTGCAAAAAATATATACCATCTGAAAGATCTCTAGATCTATATAAAAGGTCAGCTATTTTCAATAATTGGTCAGCGATAGATTTTTTTTAATAATTTTTTTTTAAATTTCAAGGTCATAGCGATTTTTGGCACCTCATTTATGGGAAATTTGGGAAAATTGCATACATTCTGAAGGATCTCTTGGTCTATATAAAAGGTCAGCTAGTTTTAGTAATTGGTCAGCCATAGATTTTTTTTAATGAATTTTTGAATTTTTGTTCAAGGTCATAGCGATTTTTGGCACCTCATTTATGGGAAATTTGGGAAAATTGCATGCCATCTGAAACATCTCTAGATCTATATAAAAGGTCAGCTAGTTTCAGTAATTGGTCAGCGATAGATTATTTTTTACGATTTAAACAAAAAAAAAAAATTCAAGGTCACGAACGATTTTTGGCACCTCATTTGGGTAATTTTCCAAAAAAAAATATACTATGTGATAGGTTACTCGGTCATCATAAAAGGTCAGTTAGATTCAGTAATTGGTCAGTCATATTTTTTTTTTAATTAATTCTTAAAGTATTTGTATGTAGGTCACAGTATAGATAGATTCAGGTAATTTAAAAATTTTTTAAATAGATATAGATCCAATAGATTCTGAGAAAATCATGGTGGATTAAATTTTGTCAAAAAATTTATTAAAATTTCCATAATCGATGGGTACGATTTGAGTTTGGCTGCATCTCTTCTTTAAGAAACCAAGTTTTTGAGGTGCCGGGGTAAGGGAATGACCGCCATCTTGAAAAAGAAAGTGTTTGGTTTAATCCACCATGATTTTCTCAGAATCTATTGGATTTATATCTATTTAAAAAATTTTTAAATTACCCGAATGAGGTGCCAACTATCTATACTGTGACCTACATACAAATACTTTAAGAATTAATTAAAAAAAAAATATGACTGACCAATTACTGAATCTAACTGACCTTTTATGATGACCGAGTAACCTATCACATAGTATATTTTTTTTTGGAAAATTACCCAAATGAGGTGCCAAAAATCGTTCGTGACCTTGAATTTTTTTTTTTTGTTTAAATCGTAAAAAATAATCTATCGCTGACCAATTACTGAAACTAGCTGACCTTTTATATAGATCTAGAGATGTTTCAGATGGCATGCAATTTTCCCAAATTTCCCATAAATGAGGTGCCAAAAATCGCTATGACCTTGAACAAAAATTCAAAAATTCATTAAAAAAAATCTATGGCTGACCAATTACTAAAACTAGCTGACCTTTTATATAGACCAAGAGATCCTTCAGAATGTATGCAATTTTCCCAAATTTCCCATAAATGAGGTGCCAAAAATCGCTATGACCTTGAAATTTAAAAAAAAATTATTAAAAAAAATCTATCGCTGACCAATTATTGAAAATAGCTGACCTTTTATATAGATCTAGAGATCTTTCAGATGGTATATATTTTTTGCAAATTTCCCATAAATGAGGTGCCAAAAATCGCTATGACCTTGAAATTTTTTTTTAAATAAATTAAAAATTCATTAAAAAAAAACTATGCCTGACCAATTTCTGAAAATAGCTGACCTTTTATGACCGTGAAATGGCCTTTCAAATGGCATACTTGTTTATTTGAAATGACCCAAATGAGGTGCCAAAAGTTTTTTTTGTGACCTTGAAACGATTTTTGAAAATTCATAGAAAAAAAACTATAGCTGACCAATTACTGAAAATAGTTGACCTTTTATCACTATCAACAAATCTTTCAGATGGCATCTTTTTTTGTAAATTTCCCATAAATGAGGTGCCAAAAATCGCGCGTGACCTTGAGTGACCTTGAGAAACTTAAAGTCTTTATAACTAGTTATCAAGGGCTGACCAATTTCTAGGACTAGTTGACCTTTCTTGACCAATTACTGACCAATTAGATGACATTCTAAAATATCAAATTTCCCATATATGAGGTGCCAAAGGTTCAGAGCCCATGACACCTACGCCAATGCAACGCCGACTATATTGTAAATAGTTTAAAGGTATTACGAGGAATAAAACTGAACAAGAATTCAAAACTTGATTGGTATTTATTAACAGAATACGAAAGAAATAATGAAAAATATAGGTGAAGTGTATTTCATTCATCTCAAAAACAAGTCTCAAGGTTTTGATAAAAAAATAAGTGTGTTATTGTAGATATGGTATACTTTTTGGCAAAAGAAAAAATTACCAAAAAAACAGTTATAAGGTTTTTTTGTTTTTGATTTTCTCACGAACAGCTCAATCGATTTTAACAAAATTTGTATGCGAAAGCTCCTTTAAAATAGTGTTTTTCAAAATTTTTGAGTTATAAGATCCCTTTAAAAATAAAATCATTCTGGCGACCATCAATATAATACTTAGTTAGTTAAAAAGCGACATACACTGAACCCCTATCATACCCAGACACATAAGGAGATGTCACTAATTCGCCATGAAGTTTTCCGTGTTGCAAAAATTAAAAATGTATTAATTTTCATTTTTTTAAAATCTTTTAAGTGCATAAGAATTTTCATTAGTTTAACAAACTTAACAAACTAGGGGGTTGTGACCCATAGTTTAAAATACACTGCTTTAAAATGTCCATAAAATCAAAATTTTGGATTTTGAAAATTCAATACATATTTGAAAAATGGGTAGATAATTTTTGTTTGAAACTCGGTTAATAAATAAACGAGTATATCAATAAAATGAAAAAACTGGCGTACCAAAATTTTTTTTAAATGTCATCATAATTTCATATACACAAAAAATTGTTTTTAAAAAAACCGGTCCAACTATTTAAATTTTAGTTTGGTATACGAAACAAGTTGCAAGTTTTCTTGCAAACCCGCTCAAAAGTTTCATTTTAGCGAAAAGAAACGTCTGTGAAAATTTGAGCTCTTAAATTTCATGTTTGGACATGCCTCATCGCAGATTTTGGTTTTCCATTCGATTTGTATTGGAGAAAACACCTGTTTTTATTTTGAATTTTATAACTTAATGATATCAAGTATTTAAACTAACAACATAGGTTTTTCTTATAGAAAATTGAACGTTCTAAAAAAAAGTTCTGAAAATATTTTATCGTAAATGCAGCCGTTTCAAAGTTACAGTCATTCAAACTCATTCGATAAAATTATCATACATTTATTTATCAAACAAAATGGCGTATCGATATTTTGTCGTGGCAAATCGATTTTCAAAATCGATGCATTTTTATGGCGCTGGTGACAATCCAAACATTTTTGAATTTTTTTTCTCGGCACTTAATAATTTTTTCGTCATAACTTTTTTATTACGGTAAATAAAAAAGGCGTATCGAGATTTTTTCGTGACAATTCGATTGCCGTTACATTTTTTTAAGCGAACCATTTTTAAGACACTGGTGACACTCCAAAATATGATATTCAAATCGTCTGCAAAGCTTAGGGTCATAAAGATTTTGATATTTTTTTGTGAAATTTAATTTTTATCCGCATAAATACTTAAAATTTGCATGTGAACATTTTTTTTGGAAAATAATTAAAATTTAAATATGCATACATATGTATGTATAAAATATAAAATATGTTATAGTTTCTAAAAAAACCTCCTCAATGATTTTTCTTTTTTAACAGATTCATATTTGCTCAAGACTCAGATGGTATTATTTATTTTCATCTCAAACTATTTATGAAGTTTCCAGAGCCTTATTGGGTAAGTTTTAATACTCCATCAGAAATATACCCAGTATGTAAAAAAAAACGAAAGCCATATGGCCATCATACAATTATTAGTTAGATAAATGAAAGTTCATACCACCCATTTGCTATAAGACCGGCATAACTCAAAACTTGGCTATTTTGAACTATAAGGGATAATGTTTTTTCTCTTTAAAGTACATTTTAAACTAATATTTTTTATTTTTTTGTATTTTTTTTCAGAGTTTCAAATATAAGAACATTATTTTTTGCACTGGTTTTTTCATATATTTTTCACGAAAATGAAAATTTTCAATCGCATTTATCTTGAAACAACAAATTATGAGTAATGAGGGTCTTGTTACAAATAAGCTATTTTTTAGTATTTATTCATTTTGAACATTGCATAGCTGTAGAACGAATTAGCCATTGGTTAGCCTATGGAACTGGTAAACAGTATTTATTCCCAAATAGGAAGTTTAAAAATCGATTGTTTTTCTAGCCTGCTATTAAACAATTATCAATACACACGTAACTCTCCAACAGGGAACAGTTACTTATTTTGATATTTAGATGTGTCTATATTATTATTTTGTTGTATTATTTTAATTTCAACAGCAACAGCAAAATCAATAAAACCACAGATCTTCTCAAATGACTGTAAAAGTGTAGCATTGCATACCTTATAACAGTGGTCAACAAGGTTCTTGCTACAGAAACCAAATAATGCTTTTATGTAAGTTTTTGGTGTGCTGAACTCGAATCTGAAGTCGAATTTCATCGGGCTACGTTTTTGAGATATCCCCGTTATAAAATCAAAAAACATGTGTAAATAGTTTCAAGAAAATTTGTAATGGTTTCAAAAATAACTATTTTTCTTCTTTTAAAGTCATTTAAAATTTCCTCGATATCTCTTTTCGTCTCTGAGTAATCCTTAGTTAGTTGAAAGCCTTTTATTTATGATATTAATGCAATGTAAGGAAAAATGGGCACAAATTTGTGGGAGCGGGTCCATTTCTCAACACGAATGTGTCATACTTCGTAGAAAAAGTTATTGTGAGTACATCATTTCATCTTATGGCCGTTACGAGCAAAGCGATGGGGTTCACGAGATTTTCATTACACGTTTTATTTTCGGGAACAGGCTAAAATTGTGGTTTTAAATTTGTGTTTTTTTTCAAAATTCAGGTCTTTTTTATTCTGTCAGACGAAATCCAGTAGTGCCCAGCTAAGTTCGTGTCAATCCAACCTTTTTACAGGAAAAAACTCAGATGATTTTTCATCCCTCACTTTAACTTCAATAACAATAAAGTCAGAAATTTCAAATTTGTAACTGATCAAACACACACCAAACATAACCAAATTTTAAACTTTTTAAAATTGGTGGTTTTTGAGATATAGTACTTCAAAAATATTAAGAACCGTAACTCACTGACAGATTATCTAAGCTATGAGGCAATTCCCGATATCGTAGAGTCTTAAATTTTGCACAACGGTATCCTTTATGATGCATATAAAGAAAAAAATCCCAAAGTTTAGATTTTCCGTTGAGGGGGCGTGGCATCCACCTACATTCCTAAAATTGTTACCAATTATAATGTGTATTTGCGGTTGGCGTATAATGATGAGAATCAGTGCATACTAAAATAAAAATAAAAAATTGAGGTTTTCTGAGAGGGCGTGGTATCCACCTACTTTGTTTAAAATTTTAATTAATTACAATATGCTCCGACGATTTTTGTAGAGCGATGCAAATCAGTACAACGGTAGAGCTTGAAGAGCATACAAAGAGAAAAATTTTAAAACTTGAGATTTTGCTTTTCACCCACTTTTTCAAAATTGCTATTAATTATATGGATCACTTTCGGTTATCATAGAACTATGAAAGTCGGTAAAGGGATAGGGCTTGTAGAAAAAATTAGTAATTTTGAATGTTCCATTCTGCAGGGCCTAGTGACTTACAATTCTCAACCATTACTGTGTACGTGTTGTTAGTAGGAATGGAGGGGACCTACAATTTTCTGCCCAGTCCGAACGGCTAGACGAGAAGCACTTATTCATAACAAGTATACTCTTAGAGGATTTGAAAGAGGCAGTACCTCGGGAAAAACATTTCTGTTTTAAGAGGCAGCGGCTGGGTATCGAACCCAGAACTTAAGTATGACAGTTCAACGCACTAACCAACATGTCCCGAAGTACTTTTCTTTAGGTCGATACATTTTTTTAGCTTTATATTTGATATCACCTTTAATAATAAAAATCTAATTGTGTTTAATCGCACGAAATCTTCATTTTAAGAAATTAAACGTCCAGGAAATTTGTCACGCAATAGAGCCATTGTTTCACGAGCAATTTGCCATGCATTTGGCATTGGCCGACCTGCTGAAAGTAAACCTCGCCGACTTTCTTAACACTTATTTTAGACAAATAAGTGCTTTGAGAAGTTGTTTTTAAAAGCTCCAGTTTCTGAGTTCGTCTTTAAAGAGGCAAAGAGTTTTAGTTACAAAACCTTGCAAATATATTTTCACCTGTCCTCACAGAACGAACACGAGCTGGAGTCTTTATATCATATCACTAACCTTTCCGAAACGTTTGAACTTATCAACTAAATGCAACTTAAAGCTCTACCAAAGGAAGTACGAAATTTACGAAACTTTTCGGCGATATTTTCACAATGTGTAAAGTGAATTTTCACTATTTAAGCACGAGTGTTCATATGTCGATCCATAACAAATAAAATCGCGTAGTTTTTATTAATCAAAAATGATAATGACAGATTTTATGCTGACAGTTAAGAAATTGCTAGAAATGATCCTTTTGTTGGAAGACATTGCAACTGGAAAACACATTTTTGAAGAACTTATATATCATTTCTTTTTTTCTACGCTGTTCTATTTCGCCTTGTTTATTCCAATGTCACGATTTTTTCATTCAGCAATGGAAAAAGAGTTTAATTTATGTAAATATCGACTTACTCGATTTTCTTAAACTAAGAGTGACACCACTTTTACACTCCCACCTAACCGCAATCTCATTAAGTAGGTATGTACCAACATCACCGGTAAAATTTTGTCTTTCAACATGAATTGCTTTGGTAAAGCTCCTAATTATATGCAATTTATGTAGTTATCTCCAAAAATTTATTTCATTATGATTCCGTTTCTATGATTTTTTTGTTTGATTTATTATTTATTTATTGATTTAAGAAAAAAAAAACATGAAATTATGTATTACAAATTCTTTAAAATAATAAATATTTTTTCTAATCATTTATATTGCAAACTGACATGCGCTTAGCACAAATTTATTTAAAACTTTTCAGTGAACTACAAAAAAACTAAAAGTATGAACACAAATACCGGCAAAATGTTGACCTTACTCAAACAATTTTTATTGGTATTCAAAATGAAATTTTGAAGGGCGGCAATTCATAAAATATAGCTCACCAAATATTTAAAAACTCTTAAATTAAATTTAAGTGTTTTCGAAGTCAACTTAAATACACAAAAGAAAATAAAAAGCAACCCTTCATTTAAAAAAAACTAAAATGCATGACATAACACTTTTATCTCGTATGATTTATGAAGTTGAAATAATTTTTAAAATATTTGTAAAATTTCTTACCGCCTTTGCATATGCCTTTCCGATACCATCTGTGGCCCCTGTTATCACTGCAATCAGAGAAACGAAGATAAACAAAATATTCGTGTCAAAATGTGTTCTTTTTAAAATTTTACAATTCACATTGTTGTTTTAGTTTCAATTATAAAACATACCAGCCCATTCACCCAATCGCTTGAAATCAACCCTTGGCCCTAAAAATTTCGGACCAAGAATATTTGAATATAGCCAGGGTAAAACTTTTCGCACAATGTGATAGGAAACAATTATAAGGGCGAGACTTGTAGTAATGCCCATTGAGGAGGAAGAGGTACCACACAATTTTTCAGTCATTTTCTTAAAATAGAAAATTGTTTCGACAGAAAAAATATTTCAAATGTGACTCCCGACGACCAACGTTCACGTTATCACTCTAAATGGGAATAAATTCAATCGACGAAAAAAATTCAATACTAGAAAGCACTTGGCTGTGGTGTTCTTTGCCTTTGGAACTTCCCTTCCGGAATAAGTAATTCGAATACTATTACCCCACGACCCATTGGCTTTCTCTGCCTGCAATGGAAAACACATTTTTTATCACTAATGTACTTGTATTGAGTTGAAATTCACGAGGACTGTGCTGAGTTGATTGCTGAATACTAACTACAAAAAAAAAATTACCAACAAAAATCAGAATCTATTCATTAGAGTATTGGTGTGTTTTCGACGACGAGACGTGACAAATATGCGCAGAACATCGGGCTATTCGTACTATGCAGTATGCGCAGTTCTCAGACTTCCAGCAGTAGCAGTACATAATGCTTTTCCCCTATTTTTTTTTTTTATAATTTTAATTTAGGGAACAATTTTATATGCACGCGTGATATTCAGAACTTTGCTTCATATTTTGTCAGCTGTTTTGCTGATAGCTGTGTCGTATTGGATACAAAGAAAAATTCTACTCGTATACATAGTTTGTACTTTAGCACTTTAGATATCATAAATGGAATACAACTGATAGTGCTGCTATTGCTACAGACGTGAAAAGAAATAGCTTAGGTGGTTCACTAAAATCGATGGATTGGTAAACTTGGAGTAGCTTGAATATACTTTTTACAAAATATGATACCGTAAGGGTGGAAAACAAGGGTTGATGTAAACAAAGATGTAAGCAATGCCAAAGTATTGTCAACAGTAGCGTATGCAGTATTTTGTTTTGGGGGGAGGGAGAGGTTGAGTCTTTATTTATGGGGTTTTCTTTTTGTAAATTAAGATTTCCATCTGAAATTTGATTTTTTCGTCGCGAATGATATAAAATTTCAGATTAAATTTTTTGTCATTGTATTATATTTAATTTGTGTCTGTGAAGCTACAGTAAAAAATTGTCAAAATAATAGCTGTTATAATTGTTGTTGCAAACTGAATTTTATAAGCATTAATATCAACTCAGTTTTTAGTTTTTTTTTTTTTAATTATATCTGCTGAAATATTAACAAAAAAACTATTATGTCTGTTCGCGTACCTCCCAAAACTACGAATTTTTATGGATTTAGCTCAAAGTTCTGTCAAAGTTCACATAAAAAAATTAAATTCGTTGAAACTCGTAATTTTGGGAAATACACGAACAGACATATTATTTGTCTATTTACATAAAAAATAAAAAGTGTTACTTTGATGCGCTATAACTTCAAGATTAATAAACCCATAGAGCTCATTAATAGCTCATTTTTTATATAATTTTATCGTCTAAATGTTATTCTTTCATGATTTTCTTGTGAAAAGAAATTTTATCGAGTTGTTGAACAAAAACCAAATCACTTTCTTTTCTAGATAGCGTTCTTCCCCTTACCCCGGGCACCCCAAAAACATGGTTTTATAAAGAAGAGATGTTGCCAAACCCAAAACGTTCAAACATTTCTTAGGCCCATTGATTAATGAAATTTTTTCACAAAATTTTCTCCACCATGAAGTTCTTGCATGATTTTCTCAGAATCTATTGCTTGTATGAAAAAAAGTATGTTAATCTTTTTTGTGTAGAATGACATAAGCTACAATTTGTACCTTCACATTTTTTCAAAAAAAAAAAAACTGATAGTATTCGAGAAATTAAGAACAACTGAATTTTCCCCCCCTTAACCCCTCTTAAAAAATTAAGCCCCAGCCCAAATTTTCGGAACTTTTCAAGAAGTGCTTAAGACGTCAAAACAAAGCTCTCCACCAAAATTCAGCTTTGTCGGAATTTTTTCGTAGTTTTGCCATTTTGATGTCTAATTTTCCAGGGCCATAATTACAATGGTCGGCAACAAAATTCGCCTTTAAACCAAACTATATTTTTCTTATGGATTTTGGCATGCTGTATCCGAATCCCACGTTCAAATTGCTCTGGGCACTTCACGTTTCTGAGATATTGCAACATAAACATGTTAAAAAAACTGTTTTTTGGGTGCATTTGAAATCGAATTGCTTGACCACTAAATATATTTTTGCAAAACTATTAATAAGATCTCAAAGAACAGTACTTTATCTTTTTAAATCATTTTTAATCTCTTCAAAATTCATTTTCTTTTCAGTATAACAAAGTTTTCAAAAATCACTCGCTTAAAAAATTGTTAAAACTGATGTTTTGAAATCTTGTCACCTTGAATTTTTAAAGGGACTAACTGCAGGGAGTCGAATATATGGCAACAATTGCTTAAAATTGTTAGCTTAATATTTCTGGTATACATATTTTTTCTCCCCGACCAATAGGTATTGAAATAAATCAATTTTAAAAATAGAGTTGGCAAAATAGGTTGGTAAGCGTTGGGAAGGGGAACTCGCAAATTTTGTCTGTTTTAGACCTTGAAGAATAATAATGTGAAAAGTCCAACCTGTAACGAATTTTTGTGATATCAAAACCTAGTTTGGCTATAATATGAGTGAAATAAAGTAATGGAAAAAACGTTTTTTGGATTAAAATAGGCTTAAGTGTTTCTTTTTTCAAATTATCTGATCAAAATCTTCCTTACATATCGGGTTTTTCAGTAAAAGCGCTACAAAAGTTTTTTTAAATAAAACAAAAACGGTTTTGGATATCAATGCAATTCTTTATTCCTGTGAAAGTACGTTCGATGCCATTCGCTGTGTGGCTTGTGGCACCGTCCTTTTGGAACCACATGTCCTCCAAGTCCATATCATCCAATTGGGGCCAAAAATATTCGGTTATCATTGAACGGTAGCGATCCCCATTCACAGTAACGTGCCGGTCTTGATCATCACGAAAGAAGTACGGCCCAATGACGCCACCGGCCCATAAACCACGCCAAACCGTAATTTTTTTCGGGATGCAATGATGACTCATGAAGTACGTGTGGATTGCTGTGTGGATTCAGCCAGAAATGAGCCTCATCGCTGAAGATGATTTTTCGATGAAAATCCGAATCATTTTCAAGTTGTTGCTCAGCCCAATTCACGGACATACGACACTTCTGGTGGTCAAGCGGCTTCAGTTCTTGCATCAATTTAATCGTGTTAGGATGTAGGCCAAGATCTTTTCGCAAAATTCGCCACCACGACGGCACAGAGATGCCCAACGCCTGAGAACGACGTGTGATAGACACATTTGGGCTTTCTGCAACTAAAGCCTCAGCGGCAGCAATATTCTCGACACTACGGGCACTTCTTTGTTTTACTGGCACGGGAACATTTTGTACTGTGCCTATGGATTCAAATTTTCCACTAGACGCTCAATTGTTGATCTGCTAGGACGATTATGACGACCATAAATTGGACGTAGCGCTGTTAACGTTGAGGTCACTGACTCCGAATTTCGGTACTAAATTTTAATAATTTCGACTCGTTGTTGGCTCGTTTATCTCTCCATCATGAAATGGCAAACCTTCCTGAAGATAAATGTCAAAAGAGCGGCAAAAAATATGGCGTCGTTTGCTGTCCCTGTTGAAAAAACCTTTATTATGTTTCTAATTTCGTATATTCTTTATTTTTGTTAATGTTTATTTATTTATTTTCTTGTGTTAGCTTACTTAATCTACTAACCACTAACACATGCACTCATGATGAGTCTCTGATTGTAGAATGCAGCTTGCTTTAAGCTTACTACAACAAAGAATTCTGAAGTGTAGTTTAAAAAAAATTGTTTTTGAAAAAATAAAAAAAAAATTTAAAAAAATTTTATATTTTTTTAAGATTTAAAAATATTTGCAAAAAAATTTCTAAACAAAAAACTGAAAGCTGTAAATTTCTGTTTTTCGCTTCAAGATTTGTTTGCAAATATTTTGTCTTGTAGTATCTACCAGCATTGTGTTATTGCTAGAAGTAACACAAGACAAAAATTTAATTTTTATTTTTATTTTTTTGAAGGACTTCTTTCCTATGGATATTTTTTTTTTGTGTCAATTAAATGTAATGGTTAGATAACTTTTTTATTTTGCTTGAATTCAATTTTTTGCTGTTGTTGTGTAGTTTCGTTTTGCATGATTAATCTGACTTTAAAGCCTAGTTTGTAGTTCCCGTGCAAGCAAAAAATATATGCAAATATTTTCGCATGTAAAAAATTATTGAGGTGAAATACAAAGTAATTTTCTTGCATGACTCATTTAAAATTTCATTAAAAAGAAAATATTGCTGTCATGGAGTATCGTACATACAATGGAGCGGTAATTGTTTGCATGCGAAATTGTCGGTTTACAGTATACAAAATATATATATGTCAACTCATTACTTGCATGCAAATGGTTTTTGCATCCAAAAATAATAGTTTTTCTATTTTTAGGCCTATTGTATTGAATAAATGGCCTTGAAATACAATATGTTACATAAAATAGTTGAAATTTCTTTTCGCATGGGAACTTATGATTGGATTTATCTGGCATAGATATAATAAGTGATAGAGCATTATTTTGCCACACTTATATGCCTGTGGTTTTTTGCACTTGCAATTGTTTTAGTTTTTTGAATTGCAACTGTTAGCTAATTTCAACTAACCTCCCCCTCGAAGTAGCCTTCATATTTTTTTCATGCACTGTTTTTGATCACTAAAGCTCCGGTTGTGACTGCAAGGTTCTGATTTTTGAATAGCCTCTACTCAAGCTTTCGATGCTTATACTTCTTTTTTTTTCTAT
This sequence comes from Dasysyrphus albostriatus, assembly GCA_946251815.1. Lineage (NCBI taxonomy): Eukaryota > Metazoa > Arthropoda > Insecta > Diptera > Syrphidae > Dasysyrphus > Dasysyrphus albostriatus. Next base: position 53,506,094 of record OX276336.1, read on the forward strand.
AGCTGGCCATACACGGCAGAGCCAAAGAGCCAAAATGTTTTGGGAGGTACGCGACATTGACATTGTTTTTTGTTGTGAGGTTCATGCCAATCTGAAGTCTCCATTAAAATCAGCACCATCGTTTCTATTGTGAATGTTAAAAATATCCAATAGTAATTGTGAATGAATCTGTCATAATGCGGCAAATAGCTGTCAACTCGAACTTAAATGATAAGAAAAAAGTGTTTTAAAATTAATTTTGATTTTAAATAGAAAAGAAACACAATAAAATATTTTATTTTTTGAAGAAAAAACTATAAGTAATGTGCAAGTGCCGCTGGTGATGTTAATTAAATAACATCTCACAAAAGCTTTACAAATATCCCGCCACAATGAAAACCAAATCAATAATAAAAAACTATTACAAATAAACAAAAACTGCATAACATTTTTATTTGAAACCAAAAATGAACAATTTAAGCAGTAAGTTATTGATATTTACAACCCAATATTCAAAAGAATTGAGTAACTAATTTTTTTTCAAGCTGTCCTGCTGATTGTTTTTGTGATTTATATTCAAACTGCGAGCCCACAAACAAATGGTTGTCGATTTAATGAAATCCTTATGAACCCAAAGCCACTGGAATGTAGTATATCCAGTCGGAATCTAGCAAAATCGATTTACATCCTTTACGACGTCAATCCGCCAGAAGGCTTCAACCTTCGGAGAGATGTCTACATACGTCTGGCCGTGTTTGTACGTAATCTGCAAATGCAACCAGGTTTCGAGTTTGTAAAATTGGTTTTGCCGCCGTTTAGGCGGTTGTACCATTGGAAATCTAGTCATGTCTATCAGGACAACGTTCTGTGGTCTCGGTTCTTTGATATACCTAGCATGAAGGCTTTCGCGCCTGTTTTGGATTTCGATGAGTTCCTCGCCGAGATTCATGAAACTCTCGTCGATCCTAAGCGCATCCCCGTTGATGTTGCCTATCAGCTGAAACACTTCGAAGATATGTTCGAGAATGGTGTATTTCGAGATAAATACGAGCTGAAGGATTGCAAGAGAGAAGAATATATGCGTGGCTATCTACTGCATCAACCTCAACTAATTGATAACAAGTTTTTTTGTTTGAAATTTCAAGGAGGAGCGAGTTTGCTGACTGAAGTCCTGCAGAGTTCTATTCAAAGGTAAGGGTAAAAGTAAAAGTTATTTAAGCTCATTTTCGAGTGTTTGATTTTTTTAAATAGACTACATAGTTCACCAAAGATATTTGCATTGTTGAATGCAGAAATAGTTTTACACGATCAGTGGGGAAGAGATGAATTCTGGATGGCGCGGCGTTCAATGCGATTCAATCGGGAGTTGGTAAATATTGCAAATAATTTCCGAAGAGATTACCTCAATTCAACCGATGATACCGATGCTGTTCAACGGCCCTTCAGCTGGAAGGATGAGAAGGTAAATTTATTACAACAAAAACATGGGTCGCCAATTGTGTTTATTATTCTTTTGCGACAGCCTTATAGAGGTGCCAGAGGTGGTGACTACTTGTGTGTGCATTTGCGTCGTGGAGACTTTATTCACGGCCGAGAAAAAACAACACCAACTCTAAAATCTGCTGGAACACAGATAAGAAACAAAATGCGGGAATTGGCTTTGGACAAACTGTTTGTTTCCAGCGATTGCTCACAATTCGGTAAATAATTAACTTCATGAATGCAATATGCATATAACAATCTTCATTTTTTTATTGTTTCAGAATTTAAGAATCTGAAATCCTACCTTCAAAGAGGAAGAGTATACAGGTATATGGCAGAGTCATTGCAACAAAAGTCTGTAATAAAAGACGGTGGCATAGCTATTATTGATCAAATCATTTGTTCACACGCTAGGTGAGTGGCATAAATAAACCTGACCAATATGACACTAACATTTCACTCGCTTGTTAATACAGTGTTGTGTCAATTTTTTTCCATAATTTCCATGTATTTGAGGTAAGGTTCTGTAAATTTTGAATACATTCGTAGACGAAAAATAGTGCCTAAACGCAAATTAGCTTGGTGAACTAGTCAACGCTTAAGTACGCCTTGTCGGTATCTTACTTGTTTGATCCGTGAATAAAATTGGATTAGGGTGAGGGATTTGTGAACATACCCCTTAGAGGGTAACCACATTTTGAGCAACAACCATATGCCAAGCTAGGCAATTTTCTGGTTTGTTCAATCACGTATAAATGATCCGTCAGTGAATGGACTAATAACATATTTGCATGCGACATTCCAGTTCTGGCTGAGTAGAATACGATAAAGTTGTTATCGATATTTGTCTTAGAGGAATTTCTTCGTGAAAAGAAAAAGATCAACTCTATGATCTTCAGATCGAAAAGTTCACTAAGATCGTCAAAAATGCTTTTCCCAGTGATAACCACCAAAGGAATACCCAACTTCGCCAGCTTATCATATAAGTTCGGGATTTATTGTAGGCGGGACAAATCTTCATTGATATAGTGCAGTTGTTTAAACTTTGAGAATGTTTGCCCTTCACAAATCCAAGAAAATTGTTAATTCTTTGCGCCAGTGAGCAATGAAAGCATGATTAGTGCCTGACCACTATATGATATACGATAGCGTCTCCATTTCAATGTTAACTGAAACGGAGATAAGAGTGACCTTGAGGTTAATATTTAGGTTTTCGGAGTAATATCGGCATTTCTGGGCTAGTTTAAAAGCCAATCAATCAAAGGCTTCAACAGCTCCCGTATAACAATTGAACGTTTAAGAACGTATAACAGCAACTTGAGTGTCCTACCACCAAGTTTTATAAGCTGGTATTTTTAACACTTGAGTTGTAGTTCATTCAAAAATGTTCAATATAATGTTTTGTATAATATTAATAGTCCAAGTGCCTAGAGCAGATTTTGTAAGTGGATAAGTGGATGTAAACGAAATTTAAGTATGAGGGTACATGCATTGTGAATATCGAATACCAAAGTTTTCACTCTGCCTTCGGATCTACAAAAATAAATATAAATAACCTCCCTTTTCTTTCTTATCACAATTTAACTATTATTTTGTATGTTTATTTATTTTCTAGATATTTTATTGGAACTTTTGAAAGCACATTTACATACCGCATCTATGAAGAACGTGAAATTCTAGGATTCCCAAAACAAACAACATTCAACACATTTTGCAAAACTGAAGACTTAGAAAATTGCGCAAAGAATTCCATTTGGCCTATAGTATACTGAATAAGCTTTAATACTTTTTTATTTAAAAGGAAAACAAAAACAAAAACAAAAAAAAATACTCTTACTGCTTTTACTTACCAATTTAAGAAACAAATAAAATGACACAATTTTAAACCAAAAATAGTAATAGCTGTTAGTGTGCGATGAATTTAGAAACAAGGTCAATTCTCACCACCAACCACCCACTAAGGCATTTTATTGTTTTGCATTTCATTTTAATTCGATAAATCTTTCGATTCATGTGGATTCAAAGCAAAATTCTTTAAGGAACCCACAGCAAAAATGAAACTACTTGGCTATTTATCAGATAAGTTGGATGATGTATTTCACACATAATTGGTTTTTGCATATTTTCATAAAACAAAAGCAAAGTGCATGGTGTAGTTACAAATGGAATTTAGTTATTCTTTCAACGACAATTGCGGTGGACGTTGTGAATTTCTTGGAATATCCTCTTTGTTGAAAAATTAAGTTTATTTTGAATTGAGTGTTTTAAAGTGATTTAAGTGAATAATAAATAAATAATATGAAGGCTTCATCATTTTCGTTGCGTGTTATGCGCCGTGTAAGTAAACTCAAAAAGTAATTCAAATAAAAAATGCATCAAGGTAAGTTTTATGGTCTCTTGAACTGAGAATTCAGAATTAAATTTCCAACTTCGAAAGCGATGCAGATCGTAAGGACACTTCAAGGTAAGCTCTCAATTTTGTTTTATTCGTATGAATGCCTCGATGTATCTATTTTAATTGTTCTAGTGAAAAAAAGTGTTTTAGTTTTTAACAATAAAATATCCTAGGAATAAACACACCTGAATTCGGGAGGAAAATTGTACCGTTTTTAGAATTTTCAGTGTTGCCTAACATGTGTCTACCTTAGATACCGGAACCAAGTTTTGTCTTAACATAATCCTCTTGATTTTATTTAATTGATAAAGACTGGATATCTAACAAGTTCTTAGACCGAGAAAATTTAAAAAATGAAAGCATAAACAAATCATGGCACCAGAACCAAAAATTTCATTTCCCAACTAAACAAATTTCACTTACGAGTAGCTGACTGCGAATGCAAATTCGAATTTATATTTTTCAGAGGTAAGAATATTTAAAAAAGATAAAATGAATCGGTATAGTGCAAAATTCATCGAAATGTCTTATTAGTAAAGCAGAGTTTCGTTGGCAGATACACTATTTAAGCTAAATAAGTATTGAATTAATTTTCAATTGGTATTCGGTAATATTTAACTTTTATACTGAAAATATATTCATTCCTACATGAAAATGGTAATAACTTTTTTCACGGAGGCCGCATCAATTTAGTATTTGTGTCATTTGATTCAGCATTAAAAACTTACTTTCAGTTTGATGCACCACAACTTGTTTAATTTTTAATTTTTTTTTTAATTTTGCTTTATTGAACATATCTATTTACAATTGGCTCAAAAATAATTTATAACTATAAGATACATTGATAAATGAAAGCATTTTGTTGGCACATAGGGAGCCTAACGTTATACATTGAAACAAAAATTAAAATACAAATTAGATTTGTAATTTTTGAAACTTAATATAAAAGTTGAGTTGACTTTGTCTTCCTCGGGTTGTTCAGTCCCGGTTGTCAAGTGGCAGTAATGGTTTAGGGTTGGGATAGGATCGGCGTTTAGCCACGATAATGGGCTGATCCTGGATCAGAGTAGAAGTGTCCTGCTTCATCGTTGATTGTTGTAATTATATCCAGGATTTCCTTAGCTCCTAGGCACCTTGGTTCCGGATTTCGTTGTTGGTTTATCATCGTAGTCATCAGTTGATTGATTAAATTGTTGTGTTGTTTGTCAAATGTGAAAATGTGAAATTAAAGCGGCGGAATAATGGACCGTTTTCCATACAAAGATATACACTAGTCAACGAAATTAAGGGAACAATTTTTCTGTTCAATTTTTGTTAGTGTTTTTTGGAAAGCTTCAACTTTCTGAAAAGTAATGGTCGTATTGTGTTGAAACAAAAAGCATTATAAAGCCTTTTGTTTTTTGTTTTGAGATTTGTTTGCAAATCATTTTTTTTTGTAGTACCGTTATTGATTTATTGCAAGAAATGACACCAAACAAATTTTTGTTTTGTTTTTTGGTATTTTTTTTTTGAAGGACCTGATTTCCAAGGATTTTTTTTTTAAGTCAATCAACTTTAATAGTCAGATAACTTGTTTATTCAGCTTAAATACAATTTTTGTTGTCGTAAAATTTTGTTTTACATCGGTTTATCTGATTGAATGAAAAAAGATACGTTTGGTTTTAATGACCGCAATATCTCAGCGAATAACGACATGAAATTCAATTTTTTCAAATAAAGACATACATATAAATTTATATAAGGGTGTCTGTTTTTTCCCAAAACTCATTTTTTATTATCAGGTACCCCTAAAATCCAAACTTTTTGACTTTTTTTAGCTGTCACTTCAAACTACCTTAATCGAAAGTATGCTAAACTCATACATTTCAATTGAGGACTTCGATGAGAGTAATACAAATATTGAAAAAATCTGACTTAATTTTATAGAAGAAGTTTAATTTTCTTTTAGATATACAGTAGTAGAAATATGCAGTTACAAGCTTTGTGAAAAAGGTGATCTTGTGGTATAATATAACCTCAATTTTGAATTATTTGAAAAAAGCGTTTTTATTAGCTTTTAAGGATATTTTAGAAAGAAGTTATCTCAAAAACTTGACGTGCTTGAGCAACTCTAAGATCAGATTCGAATTCAAAGTATCAAAAGCCACTACAAAAGTATATTTTGGTTCATGTTTTCTTCATATTTTAGAAACATGCGTTTTTAACAATGCGCTAAAAATATATTTTTTAATAACATCTTTCAAAAAAGCTGCTTTCCATAAAATTGAAATTGGTCAGTCCGAAAATAACAAACATAATTTTCTAAAACGTACCGTTTCAAAGTTATGGAATAAATACAAACCTGCTTTTTACATTGACATGAGATAGTTATGGCGTCATAACTTAGAAACGTTACGTTCTGGGTACCCACATTATTTGGCAATTATAATCGTTAAGCAATAAGCAATTCACCCAAGCTTCTTTTATTCATGTTAGAAAAACCTTGTCACACAGTGTTTTCTTTTTTTCTTTTTTGTTGGATACACTGGTCAAAACAGTTCAGGTTCCATAGAAATCTAAATCAGTTCCTCGGGGAAAAAACCTAAATCCTCAATTTTTCTATCAAGACTGAAATGTTAGAATTTGCTTGATCAATTATTTTTAAGAATCGGCCATAGGCGCTTACAGAATCTTTTTCAGGGGGGAAAGGTAGTCTTCCAGGGCCAATTATGGATTTCGATAAAAAATAAACAAGTCATTTTCAAAAATACATAGTAAAAAATTTAATAATTGTTCCCTTACTCCTAACCCCTCCCTATGAAATTTGATAGCTGGTTAGACAAGCCTTTTCCTTCGTAGAATAAAGCCAATAGAGTGGACAAAAAATCTAGAAAATAACGGTGTGATTAATACATCATATCTGACTTCACAAATCACAACACCATACAAACAAAAATTGCCCAGCAACAAAATTTGGGTCAAGCTTATAGGATGCAATAAGACATCCAGTTGCTCATTGAAATTTATTTGGGCTCACCGTATTTATTTTTTTTTAATACATATCGCATGGTAAACACATTCTGAAATATGTAGTTTTAAAATATTACGTATACGCCATGTATACCACTTTTAATAAAAGGTTAAGTCGTTTGATACAAAGAAAACAAATTGAATTTAAATATTAATGTGATTAATATATAATAAAAGGATAGAAAAAAAGTAAAAAACAAAAAATTTAAAACTAAAAAAATTCTATCTAAACTTTCTTTTCTTTTCTGGTGGTGTTGAATTTTATCATAGAACGAGGACGAGGATAGTTTTATTTTTAAATCTGTTATTTTAAGAATATAATAATATGTGAAAGAATTTCTATGAATTTAACACAAATCCCAAATCAAAATAATACAAAATTATTCTAAAATTCGTAGTTTTTTATCATAGAATTGCAACTTTGTTCTGATTAGCACAGTAAGAGTGCGCCAAATAAATGAAAAATGGGTTTTTCGGTTCTCCAATCACAAATCATTGGGAATCTAAATTATAACTCATTTATGTACGTTGGATGCCATATTTTTACTTATAACTCGCTTATTTTCAACTCATGACTATAAATGCATATCGTCGCGTCGGATTAGAGTGAAAAGCAGCTAACTAACTCCCTTTTTGTATTTTTATTAAAAAATATTTAAAAAAAAGTGTTCGCATTACTTAAATAAAGCCAAAATTACATTAAATATTTTTCTACACTAGTTCAGTGAAATTCAAAAGATTTGATAGATTTTGCAAATTTTTTTTTTGCAATTTTTGAATTGGTCTATAATGGTAAAAAAGTGGAGTTAGTCTAAGTTGGTTGCAACAATTTTTTGCAAAATGTGTGCAAAAAAGTATGCGATGTGTAAATAAACAAGACATATAGGTACGTATATACATACTACATATTATATACCCCACAAATAAGGTGTTTTTAATTTTCTTCAGTAGTAAAACAAAACAAAATCTCTTCTTTTTTTTAATACTTTAATCATAAAACCTTAAGTTGAAAAGCTGACAATTACCTCGGCTTACCCTTGCATTCGTTTGACCTTTATAATACAATAGTAAAAATCATATAATCAAATACATGCACACATTGAATTTTACAAAAACTAAAGTTTAGTCTTGCCATGCTGCTGCTGCTGCTGTTGCCTATCTTTCTATCTGTTTGAAGACACTTTGACAAAATGCCTACCTGTTGGTTACACTTCCTGTTTCCTTCCTTTTACATTTTATATTATTGGCATGACAGCAAAAGTTGGGTATGACCAAAAAGCTTTAGTTGTGCGGTTGTGCTTTCATAAAAAAAACAACAACTTGTTACTTGCGCTCCTTAAAATTTGAATGTCAATACATACAAAAAAGCACACGCTATTCTATATCTTTGAAATGTATATTGGTAATACAGAAGAACTTTACCTCAATCAGTTAACATATAAATCCACAAGTATCTGCGAGTGTCGACATAGTGCGAAGAAATTGACACGCACCTCCCTATAATTACTCTCTTCTCATTGCGTTTCATCTCTTTATATTTTTTTGTTGTAACTTTTTACCTCTCTCTCGATGTCATCAAATGAAACCAGGGCTGTTGTTTTGAAAACTCCTATGGAAATATCTTAAATGATTCGATAGAAGAACCATCAGAGTTCAACAAAAATTTAATGTAGCAATTTTGTTTTTGTCAGGCCATTGTGAGACCCAAAAGTTGCATATTTTACAACCCTGCCAAGTTATTTAAAATCTTCACACAGTGCAAATTTTTGTTTTATTTCAATCAACCAATTTTTATAAACAGACATCTTGGAAGCTTTTTGGTTCTCCTTTAATCATAGTTTTTTTCTTGAGGTATGTTCTGCGTGCTAATAGAACAAATAGAACCGGACCAAGAGAAGTTCCTTGTGGAACTCCAGCCAGAATTTATTTACTTCGATCCGAAAAATGCAATTCATTTCATTCGGAAGTTTTTTTTTTTTAATGAAGGTTTCCTAAATGCGATACATATATCCATTGCCGAAAAAAAGTGCCTAATCGAAGGCTCAGAAATTGAGAAACGTTATGAAATCGAAAATTACACCCGTTAAAAGTGTCGCTAAAGACAACATCCTTAGCTTTTCATACACTTATGAAAAAATTAAGGAATACCTACAAAACTCCAAGTTCTTAGCGATTTAAACATAATAGATAATTTTTTTTTTTTTTTTTTTTCGGATTAGCCGCGTTATAAGAATTTTAAGAGTGCACTTTGGTACTCACCCCGAACGTTTCGCATCAAGTTGCATTGAGCGTGGTCACCGGGAAACTGCCTAAAAAGTTATATTCCTAGCGATTTTCCAAATTGCCGTTTCTTGTTAAAAATGATCTTATCTTATGGTAAAAAAAGCAATTTGAAGCTTAAAGTTTCTAGCTTAGAGATTTTAAGGATAAAATTTTTTGCCAAATAACGTGCATTGCGCAATCCTATTTAAAAGGTTCTTTTCTATAGTCTACGGACTTAACAACCATATGAATGGGATAATTTGTTCATTTAACTTCGATTGGCTTATGAACTTCGATTCGACCACTTCTCAGTGAGATATGGGATTTTGAATTGAAAAGCATCGTCTTATCTTTGTTCATCGAAATTTCAACAACCAATGACCACACAGAAATTGAAGGTGGGAGAACTTAGATTCCTTTTCTTCAATGATTGGCCATTGTTGGTTCAAACAAATTTCATTCCTTGTATGAATTTGAAAAGGCAAGACTTTGCTTTTAGTGTTTTTTTTTTTTTGTTGAAAAATCAAACACTCAATCAAAAATATCGAGAAAACCACAACTGCTAAGTGTATTTTTTAAAGTTCTAAGAAAAGAAAAATAATTTTAGAATGATTTCAGGAAATTTACATACATATGTAAGTTATTTATATTTCTAAAAAAATAAATTCCCTTTGGGTCAGTTTTTCAGTTTTCTGAGTTAAATCAGTATAAGATAATCCAGAAAATAGATCCACCCCAAGTTAACTCTGGAACTATTTTTCAGTTGAGGATCTAATTTATCTTTCGGTTGTCAATAATCTAATGAAATAGATGTGTGAAAATACCGAAAGGGTGATAACCCAGATTGGGGTCAAAACTCTGCGCGTAGAAAAATTCCGTTTTCAAAATTATGCTGATTCAGCTTTTCCAAATTCTGTTTTTCATAGGTAATTCTAGTTTTCAAAACACTGCAAAAAAAAAAAACATATACGTATGTATGTACATATGTATGTATGTCGTTTTCTTAGACTTGGGACTTAAAGTAATTTGCTGATAAAGACATTGATTTTGTAACTCCAAAAGTAACGGTACCTTCCATAAAACCATTACGAAAAGCCTATATAAAATTGTTCCGCAACGACTCGTGGGTAACGAGGGTCTAGTGGCTTACAACTCTTAACTATTCCTACATGTGCGTGTTGTTGTAATATAGCGCATTCATCTCAAAAAAAAGATTTTCCAATTTTGATAAATTTTCTCCAGCATTCAGTCTGGTTTATTTTCTTAATAATTGGTTTTACATATTAAAGAAAAAACAGCACTAGCAGAACTGTCTTTTTCTTAATTCAAATTGACAGAATTTTGAAAAACTGAATTTAGACTGGATCTTGAAAAGCAGGTTGTTTTTTTTTTTTTTTTAAAGATTTTTGAAAAGTAGAATTTTGAAACCAGAATTTCAACCTGTTCCCATATCAGCCTTATACCCGTTTCACTATAAGAACCGAGATAGTGGACATTTGTTCGTTTGTTGAATTTTAGGAACAAAAATCATTTCCTACGCCAATCAGTGGTACACTTAATGGTTTGGGGATGCTGAATTCACTGCCTATTTTTTTCTACTTCAAACAAGGGCTTTACAATTCAGGTGAGCACATGGTCTCTTTCAAATTTTAAGTAAAGAACTGTCGAAGTCAGAAAATGAGTCAAGTTTATGTTTGAAAATTTTTTTTGTATCGAAAATTATTATTAGACCTAATTTGATCGAATCTGAAAGAAATTTGATGGCTAGAAGTAGGGAATCAAATTTTGGGTCAACTACTCAAAAAGTCGAAAACATAAAAAATAATCTAAAGTAATAGTTTTAATAATGCTGTTTTAATTTTTCCTGGTTGCATAATTTAAATCTGACACCAAACTAAGGATTCTGATAGTTGACATTTGGAAAAACCGTTAAATTACCATTACTTATGAAACAATTTAAACATTCCAATATTTAGAAAAAAATGGTAATTCGTGCTATCCAGTTGTGCATTTTATTTCTGAATTTTTGGCCAATTTTTCGAAAAAAAAAAGATTATGTAAAGTTGTTGTTGAAAAAATTTTGAATGCAAATTTTAAGGTTTTATTAGTTTGCAGATAAAAATTAAATTTTCCATAAAAATTTCCACCTGATTTTGAAATATCGAATTTTCAAAAATGTATATTTAAATATTTTAAATTCGTAAAATATTTTCTGATGAGTCCAAGTGACTTTGGTGGACGAACCGCTAATTTTGAATCAATATTATTTATAGTTTTTTAGTTTTTGGACATTTTTATTTAAAAAAAACTATCTATTAATAGTGGTTAGGTGAATTTTTTTAAATATTTAATAGTAGATCGTTTTAATTGTAGCTCATACAAATTTTTTTATCAAAATTGTTTTTGAGAAAAATGAGATTTTCTTCTACATTTTTTTTTTTAGTTACTGTTATTTTTGCATTAGAGTAAAATATTTTTTTTTTTTAAATTCTAAGAAGTGTTTAATAATAGTTAAATACTTAGCTTAAAAATAGACTCAGTTGTTTTCGATGTGTTGAATTTAAAAAAAGATCTGAATTGTTTGTTTAAAAAGATTTGAATTTTCTATAAAAAAACCGACAAAATTATTGTTTAAAAATTTTTGTACACATTGCTATTTGAACTTTTTGGGAACTTCTGCTTAAAATAATGATTAAAATCAGTCTTACCGTTTTCAAGAAAATCGAAAATAAAAAAATGCTTCTGTACGAGTTACCATTGATGACCATTTTTTGAAAAATAGTTTTCCATCTCAAGTTAGCATTCACAAAAACTAATTTTTTGAATCTTTGTAAAAAAAAGTTGTGCAGCAGTTTTTGAGAAATATAAAGGTTCTTAAAATTGCTTAAAAAAAATCGAATGATCAAAAATCACTACGTACCAGGAAAGAAAGAAAATCAATGCAGCCGCTTAGACTGTAGCCGAAAAGACACAATTGCGAGTCCAACTTTTTTCATCTTCTCTATCATCTGATGAAAATATCGAGTTAAATTTTGTTTGAATAACTTAAAAAAACAACAAACCTACTTTAAGGTACAGCTTGGTTTGGGCGAAATCATTTTTTAAAAAAAAGTTACTACGAACGTAATGGTAGCCCATATCATAAAGAATCATTTTTATTGATTTTCAATTCCCTTGAAAAAAATGTGTCTGATTTTAATTAGATATTTAATTATAAATAGTATTGTGTACCAAAATTTCTCAACAAAATATAAAAATATTTTACTATTCTCAGGGCCAGTTAAAAACTTTCTTGGGTCTATAGAGTAAATTGTGTCCTAGTTTTAATTTCCTTGGCCTCAAAAATGAATCTATTCAGAAGAATAAAAGAAAAGGTTCATCTTGAGTTAGCGACATGAGTGTTCTGTAAAAAATTTCCCTGTCCTGAAAGTTTTTTGCAAAATCCTGCAGAAGGAATTTGTTTGGGCAGAAGTTGTCAGCTCTGTTTTTTTTTTAACTAAATAATTTTGTCTGCAGTATTTGTAAAATAAGAAAATGTGACTTCTCGTTTGTTGGATTTTTGTTGGTGCCCCCCGGCATGGGCTGTGTCAATCTGGAACGATTCGATTTTTTTGATCCGATGATCACCAATTTTCATTTCAATCGATCTCAATCTCAATCATTTCGGTTATTCTCGACTTTCCATCCAAATCTCAATAATTTCAATAAGGAATCTCAATTTTTGGTTTCAATAAAAAATTCTTCACAAATGTCTGATTTTTTAGAAGTGTTTTAATACATGGAAATCGTAGCCATCCTTCAATGGAATTTGACAGCTGATAGCTTGACAGATAAGGGACATACTATATTTTGACGGGATAAGTGAATTTTGATCAAAACATTATCAAATTGACCTAAAATCAGCTATTTTCTTGAGCAGTAAAAATTCTTCAAAAATTTCAGATTTTTTTGAAGTTTTTAAATCCATCGACATCGAAACCATCTCTCAATGGAATTTGACAATTGATTACTTGATAGAAAGAGGAAAAACTATATTTTGAGAGTATTTTGATCCAAATATCATTCAATTGCCCTAAAACCAGGGGCAGACTATGTTTTGATTGAATAGGTGTATTTCGATCCAAATAGCAACCAATCGATAGTAATGAACTGAGTGAAATAAAGATGATCGAATAATCGATTGATTGAAATAATCAAATCATTTATTTGATCGATTCTTGAACGATTTATGAAAAATCCAGAGCTGTTCTATTCTGTACCAAAATTTTCCAAATTTTTTTTATTTATTTTCAAACAACAGCATGGTCGATTTTTTTGAAACTTAGTTTTAAGGTTTTTCTTAACACTATTTATAAGAATTTTAGAAAATATTTTACTTTAAGCAAAAATAACGGTACCTTCAATACAAATGTTAAAAAAACCTGTAAGAAAGTGTTATTTTTCTCAAAAGCAGCTACGATTTTGATAAACTTTTGTCGTTATGCTAAAACAACTTCTTTTTTTTTTTGAAAATACGATATCTTCAAAGCGGGTTGACAATTTCTTAATGAAAAAATTTTTATAAACAAAAATTATCTTTTTTTGAATTTTTATAAAAAATTTAGATGGCATTCTATTTTTAATTCTTTATTTAATTTTTTTTTAAAGAGGTACGATGTCTTGAAAACGGATTAACAATTTTCTTAGGAGTTTAATTTTTGCATGCATATTAATAAATACTTAGGATTTATGTACATGGTAAAAATTTTTGCTTAAAAATATTTAAAAAAAATTTTATGTATATAAAAATTATTATTAAATTTTGTTTTTAATGCTTTGATTAATTATTATTGAAAATTAACATAGCATTCTCTTATTTCACCTCAAGTTATTAAAAATAAATTTAAATTTCGAATTTAATGCGTTTAAACATTTTTCTTTCATAATTTACATATTATTTAGTTTTTTTTTTATAACGGGTGATTTTTTAGCTGGTTTGGTTTTGGCAACACTGGTTTTGACAGCTGACGTGTGTTTAGTACCTTGTGTCACTGTCAAACAGCTTCAGTTTGGTTTGCAATTTAACCATGGATCGTCTTACAAATGAACAACGCTTGCAAATTATTGAATTTCACTATCAAAATTCGTGCTCGGTTCGAAATGTTCATCGCGCGCTGCTTCCATTTTATGGTCGGCATTCTCGACCTTCTGAGCAGTCTATTCGGAAGATTGTGACCAAATTTCGCACCAAATTTACTTTGTTGGACATTAAACCACCAACACGTTTACGTACAGTGCGTAGTGAAGAAAATATTGCGGCCGTATCAGCTAGTGTGACAGAAGACCACGAAATGTCGATTCGGCGCCGTTTCCAGCAGTTAGGCCTTTGTTACAGCACTACGTGGAAAATTTTGCGGAAGGATTTAGGCGTAAAGCCTTTTAAGATACAGCTGGTGCAAGAACTAAAGCCAGCCGACCTACCACAACGCCGAATTTTTGGTGAATGGGCTCTTGGAAAGCTGGCCGAGGATCCGCTTTTTTATCGAATTGTGTTATCGATTGTGTTCAGCGATGAGGCTCATTTTTGGTTGAATGGGTACGTAAATAAGCATAATTGCCGCATTTGGAGTGAAGATCAGCCAGAAGCATTGCAACAGCTACCAATGCATCCCGAAAAAGCCACTGTTTGGTGCGGTTTATGGGCCGGCGGCATTATTGGGCCATATTTCTTCAAAGATGATGCGAATCGCAGCGTTACTGTCAATGGTGAACGCTACCGAGCGATGATAACAAACTTTTTTTTGCCCGAAATGGAAGTTCTTGACTTGCATGATATGTGGTTTCAACAAGACGGTGCCACATGCCACACAGCACGCGAAACAATGGCGCAATTGCGAGGCGAGTTTGGTGAACAGTTAATTTCACGTTTCGGGCCGGTCAATTGGCCGCCTAGATCGTGCGATTTGACACCATTAGATTATTTTTTGTGGGGGTATGTCAAGGCTAATGTCTATAGGGACAAGCCCGCTTCGATTGACGCACTGGAAGCCAACATCCATGCATTCATTCGTGAGATACCGGCCGATATGTGTGAAAGAGTATGCCAAAATTGGACTCAGCGGATGGGCTACCTGAGACGCAGCCGCGGTCAACATTTGCATGAAATTATCTTTAAACATTAAATTGCAAGGTTCAAACTATTGATTCAAATAAATATTTCATTCATTTTTTTGAATTTTTTGTGTTTTTTTTTTTAAAGTTCTAAACCTCTTAAAAAATCACCCGTTACTTTAAGCCTCTTGAATATGAAAGCATGTATGTATGATATATGACCCAGCTGTGCATTTTATTTGATATGTTTAAGGAGGACATATCATCAATCTACCACTTGTAGTTCCAAATCCAATAACAAATCTGAAATTCAATATTATTTTTATGAATTAGAGTAAGACTCGATTAATTTATGTATCAACTAGAATCTAGGATAAAATACTTTTGTGTCATCAGTAGGAGGAAAAACAAATATTTACTCCCTTAGTATTTATTTCGCCAGCCCTGGCTATACCACTTGTTGTTGTTGTTATTATTTTTGATGATGAAAAGAGTATTCTTCAATTTCGATGAAAAGAAAGGATATTGCAATTACTATTAGTGCCATGCAGACAAGGAAGGATTTTTTAAGTTTTCTCTATATCGCTATCAAAAACTATACTTCTAGAAGAGAGCAAAATCTACAACCAAAACAACAACAATTATCATTCACAGAGTTGGTAAAAGGTCAGAAATAGAAGGACATCACACACGGAACAAGCACAACAAGCACAAGCACAGACAGTATGGTATAGCAAAAAACGTACATTCCACAAATTAAGATCCTCAGGAATATTTTCTACCATACTCTATCAGTTACCGCCCTCATTTCGAAACGGTCGAACAGTCGAAGCGGATGTATAACTCTTCTCTTAGAGTATTTTTTTTTATATATTCAAGAAATGTTATCCTTTGAGTGATTTTTGCATCTTGTAAGAAATTTTAATAAAAATATTCAAATACAACAACAAAAAAAGTTCCTTTTTACCTCAATTCAGATATACACATCGAACAAGAGGTATTCGTCAACTCGGAAGTTGTATCTACATACATATATGGTTAAAAAAAATTCATAGTGAATCTGGTAATTTATTCTTAGATACACATCTAGCTTAAAGCGACAACGACGAAGAAAAAAAAAAAAACTAAATAGAAATATAGACGAGGTCCTTTATATATGTCCTTATCGCGAGTTTTAAATATACAAAACCACCTGTTGTGAGATTTATTTTTCCTCATTAAATGTGTGTGAAAGTACGAGCCTAGTTAAGAGGAAGTAATTTATTCAACGCCAAGTCAACTTACTGCAAGTTCCAAACGAAATTTTCATCATCAACCAAAAAAGGACTCAAAAATGAAGTCGTCATCATTTTCCATACGCGTTATGCGAAGGGTATGTACAATATAATTCTTATAAGGAACAGAACCTACACAATATTTAATGTTTTGTTTGTCTTTAGTTTTAAAGCTTTTTTAATTAATTCTGCATAAATAAGGTATTCCCAATGTGGATTAAGGATTCAGCGAATTATAGACATCATTTATCTCAATAAAATAAAATCACCTGTCAAATTGAAGTATATGTACATAAGCTATAGGCACCCATTAAGAAGACAAGCTCTTAATTCTATTTGCTTGCGTAGGTTGAGATTTACTTGAACATTAATTCTTAATCGCCAGGTAATCCTCTCCAACAAAGAATATCTCTTCCAATATCAAATAACAGAAATGAAGAAGAAACAAAAAAATAATTACAAAGTTCTTGAGAAGGATGAATGAATATCTATTGTACTCGTAGTTTTGCTCTGTGTTGTTTTTGGATTTGCCAATATTTGAGAAGTCGTAAAAAAGTTTATAGAATTTATATGCATATAAGGTAAATTTGATTTTGAGTTTCCTGTTGTGTACCTTATACCTACGCCATTTTTCTTAGAGTTGACATGATTTTTTGTGAATTTTCTTTTTGAGCTTTTTTTTTATTTTGCACACACTATGCATAGGTACCTACATATTCATATAGGTTTACTCCTACGAATGTAACTTATGTAGAAAATAGTGAGCAAAGGTGGGCAATATTTCAGGATTTGAATACAAAATTTTTACTTCAGGAAAGGTTGTTCCGAGAGAAAGTATTGGAAAATTATATTTTTCTGTAATCAAATAGAAAATGAAGGTTTGCGTTACATTAGAGTCTATTAAAATTTTAATGACTATAGCAGGGACATCATTCATTCCAAATTATTATATTTTATTTTATTTCTTGAACCCAGAACCTGGGGCCTGTTTCACCAAATACTTTTCATTGTTCACTTTGCAACTTTTTACTTTTACTTTGCAAATTCTGTTTCATCAAACGCAAATTTGCAAAGTGAAAAGTTTGGTTGATTTGAAAAGTATTTGTTCTTTTCGTTTTCCAAACAAATAAACGTTTCAAATTACGAGAATTTCGTATATTTAGAATTTTGAAAAGCTTTTCATTAAAACGCAAAGAGAAATTTTTGTTTGCAAATAAGCGTTTGTTGTAAAAATTGTCGAATTGAATTATAATAAACAAAATGAACGTATTTCAAGAATTTTTTTTAAAGCGAAGAATCAAATAATAGTGACAAAATAGTAGAGAAGTTAAGAATTAATTTTAAAATAGCCTGAAAAATTGAAAAGTGAAAAGTTTTTTCACTTTAAAAATTTTGTGAAACACTTCACACTTTTACTTTGCAGGAAACTGTTTTTTTTGCAAAGTCGCAAAGTGAAAAGTGAAATGTGTTTGGTGAAACAGGCCCCTGGTGTCATCTTGAATTTTATGAATTATGTGAATAAAATTATTCTCTAATAAAAATTGTGAAGAACAATTTTTCCAATAACTTTTATCCGAAATCCTACTCTATATTCCATAGGTAAAAATGACAATTCAAGGTGAAGAAATGTCTTTTTCCGTTAGTAAAAACACAAAAAAAGCTGGGTGCGACTGGAGATTGCAATCCCGAGATGTTTTTTCAATCACGGGGTTAAAAAATAGCTCTTTATCTTAAAGTTATTGGTAATATTTGTTCGTCTAAATTATTTTATTTTCTCAAAATGTTGAAGAAAGCGTCTTAGGCAGAGTTCATACTTCTATTTTGGCCTCAGCTTGGAAGAACTAAACAAGTTTTATGTAAAAATTTTTATTCAGAACACACAAAAGTAACAGTCCTCGAGAAATACAAAGTAAAATCTTGTAAGATGAACTGATTTGACTACAAATTGCGTATGACAAAGCCCTTGCTATATGTGACTGGTGAGTCCAAGGGAAATCAACTGGGCGAAACGCAAATTTGTATAGACTTAAGGCTGTACAAAGTTATTTTGAATCAATAATTCAACAAGTACAATGCCAATTGCAAAAAATAGTGCTAAGTCTTCTACCCTTCCTATTATTTCAGCAGTAGGGTAAAAGAGGCATAGACTTGCACTTTATTTTTTTCCAATAAACCAAGAAAAAGTTTTTCATTGCTATTTATTTTTGAAATACAAAAAATAAACATTATTTCGCAATAAATTTCTTGCAAAAAAAAAATTTATTTAGTTAACCCAATCAAATGCAACAATAAAATAAAAATAAATAAAAACTGGTCATGGAGACAATTTTTTAAGAACTTCAAGAACTAAAATAAAATATTGGATTTGTAAACCCCGGCGTGATAGGTAAAGTTGAAAAAAAGGTATTGAATACAAAAAAGAACGAACAATTTTCAAAATAATTTTACGATGGTTTAATGGTTTGGAAATAAGACATTTTAAATAAAAGAAATTTGTTTGTATTGAACCTTTTTAAAAGAAAATATCATATTCATTTTTCATTCATGCGTTCGAAAAATTGATTCTTAAAAGGTTAAAAAAAAATGAGCCAGTACGAACAACAGCCCGAATTTTAGAAAACTTTACAAACAAATCAAACTTATGTTAGTTCTGCGGGCTTATGCGCATCATTGTTAAAATGTTTCCCGTGATTGTATTTCCGGGTTGCGAGAAGAGCTCGATGGTTCATAATAGCCACATAATCCATAATGCCATTATGGAAAAACTTGTGTTGCACTACAAAATGTTGATTGGTTAACACTTCAAAAAAGTAGAAATGCAATTAAGAATATCCTAAACTTTAAGCCACCGATCCCGAGATTGGAGCATTGTAATCCCGGGATTTTCGGGATCAACAAATGTATCGTGATCCCCGGATTGCAATCTCTATAGGTGCGACCCACACTGCTAACTTCCCATTGAGCCCTCGGAACATAGAAGCCCTATGTTTTTTTTTATGATTTAAAAATCTCCAATATTCAAGATCTTCGCCAACGTTTTCAGGTGTTCAATATGCATTCAAGTTAAGACCAAGACAGAGACCAAAATATTGTTTTTAGTGATTAGAATAAAGATATTTAGGAAGACAAATTTTGTTCAACAATTTTTGCTAAAGTTTCTTGTGGAACGTTGTGGTCCATGCTTGGGCCTATCACCTCAGACCCTCTTTCTTCGAAATCATTCACTACACGATAAATATTGCGTTTGGTTGTCACGTTGTTTTTCCCAAAAATTTCACGTAACTTTCTCATCGTCACAGTAATCGATGATTGATTTTGATAAAATGTTTTAACGATTAAAACACGTTGGTTTATCGAATATTTTTCCATAATAAATTTGCCACAAGTCTACTTCACGACTGCCAAATATGAACTGTCAAGACTAATGTTTACCAATATGGCTGCAAAACAAAGTAGTATACCTTCCCGGCGGACTTTACTTTGTTATTTATTTATTAAAACCATTTGATTTAAATTCTTAAGGGCAGATCTACACCATTTTACTGATACGCTATCGTTACATTCAAATATTTTTACATAAATAAAACTGAAAAGAGCGAAAGCGAATCAGGTATCGATGATATGAATGTACTCATTGTTTTCTGTCTTAAAATACCTTATGTCAAGACTTCATCGATAAGAAAACTTTAATGTGATTTTGGCCTTACAGTTCGTCAGAGAAGTCGCAGTAAACTTTTTTTTTCAAATTTTGCATAGTTTTATAATTTACTCGTTTTTTTCAAATATAGTTTCAGGATTTTAGCCTTTGAGGATTTTGGGTTTTCGGGATTCTGGGTTTTCGGGATTCTGGATTCTCAGTATTTTGGGTTTTTGGGATTCAGAATTTCGGGATTGTGTCCGTCTCCCTTGTACGTACTTTCGTACGATCGAACGTTGTACGTTCGGGCGTTCCTATGTTCTAAAGCTTTTTTCGTTCACCATATCTCAAAAACGAATGCACGTATCGACTTCGGATGAATTTTATTTTATACATAGTATTTTCAATACGTGCAGAAAGTATTTTCAAAAAAATTGAAATATGAGTATATAAACCAACAGTTTTTTTTTTTCAAATAAAAAAAAACCTGAAAATTGTCTAAGAAAGTTTTTTTTTCAAGAATACAATGATATTGGCTTCGGGGTAGTTTTCAAATTTTATGCACGGCTGAAAACATCACTGCTGCTCAATGAAGTGTTCAAAACAATCCGTCAACCTCAATTCGACGCCGTGTAACTGTAATGGGGAGCGATATCGTGATATGATTAAAAACTTTTTAGCGCCACAACTGCATGCTTTGGGCTTGATTAACATCTGGTATCAACAAGACGGTGCCACATCGCTTACAGCCAGGATTAAAATGGAACTACTGCGAAGCAAACAAAGTATTATACCATCCCCGCGGACACCCTGTCTTTTAAACCAATTTGATCTAACTATATAATCAAAAGTGAGTACTTCCACCATTTTATTTTTTTTTATTATTTTTATTTTTCATCTTAAAAACACGCGGCTGAAATTGAAATGACACGAGGAATCTTTTTAACGGAAATCATGAATATGCATATTAAAACAGGGAAATCTTCCATGAGGTACCTACCCTCGAATATATTTTTTTTCTCAGAAAAAAACTTTAACAACTGTAAATATGCATGTAAATAAATTTTGAAATGAAAGCAAAAATTCTTTAAATAAAAGATTATATTCGAATGCTATATATTGATACATTTAAATCTGATAGCAAGACAGGACATGATTCACATCCTCTTTGGAAAACCAATCAGTTTAATTCTCAACACGCAAGACATCGGTTAATTGGTTGTGCATACAGAGTTCAATAATACATAAGAAACATCATACTTGCAATCAATTTATTGTTTTAATTACATATCAAAATCAGACATATTATCATGAAGATAGTATATGTTTGATAGCCATTATATTAACATGAATGTAAACGATTAAGAATGCATTGTTTTAGTATATACATGTACCTATGTACATTTAGGTGTTAATTAAACCGTCTTGGAACGTCAAGACGGGTATGTGTTTGCTTTTTAAATAAATCACATGGCAAATTTTGCATTCCTAAAAATATTTAAACGCAAGATCTTGATCAATGTTACCTTACGATTATAGCGAAAACTTAAACAGTGCAGATTAAAGCTTTGTTGTTTCGCCTTCTGTCTATTTTTTAAATACATCCAGAATACAAATTTTGAATAAAAAAAACTTTTTGAATATATCTTATTATAGGTTCAACCTTCTCCTTTTTTTCGATCAAGCATGCCGTTAGCATCCTTGTACTCCAAAAAAAGTTATACGAAATTTAACAAGAACTTCATTTTTTTTTATTTTCTCGTGGGTAGGTGCCAAAACCTGCATAAGGCACTATGAGGGCCGGAAAAAAACGCGTGTTCATAGGTGTGTGATATTCTTACTACACTTAAACCACCTCCACTTCCCGATTGCAACTTAGTTGAAACTTATCTAGCAATTGAATTTTAACGAAGTTAAATAGCGTGTTGAAGGTTACTTTCCAGTGAAAGTTCCTGCTTACTCCGCGATTTTAAAGCGGTTTTCTGTTCACCGCACCAAGTCGGAAGGTTTTGTTCTTCGCAGACGGCGTACTAGATTCGACTCGTCAAAAATGCCAACAATCGTTGAATTAGCGTGTTCTAATAGTCGATTTCTATGTTTTTGGAATCCCGAGATCCCGGTAAAGATTTTCGTTTCTTATATACCACGGAGCATTTACAAATGACCTAAGGAATAATTTATTTTCAAACGTTTGTAAATTATTTAAGTTTGTATCGCAGGTACAACCCAAAAGTTGTATACCATAAGTTCAAGCAGATTTAAGTATCTGCCTGTATAAAATCAACTTATTTTCAATACTAAGCTTTGAATATTTTCCGAGTAGCCATCAGTTCATATTTCTAAATTTACTTTTCAGTTCTTCACATTTCTTTTTACGTGCGGCTTTCATTTTAATCTCACGTCTAGAGTCATTCCCAGATACTTTGCCTTATTTGCAAATGGAACACGAGCGGTATTAAGAAAGACGGGTAATCTATTTATTTTTTTATACGTAAGGTCCACATGGACTGACTTTTGTTCATTGAGCGCTATTCGCCATGTTTTTGTCAACTCATTGACATTACTAAGAGCATTTTGTAATTTAATTGTAGCTTTGTTAATCGCTTTGACTACTTCTAGTATTGCAGTATCATAAGCAAACGTGGCTACGATAGTGTAATCTGATCTAATACACTTCCTTGTAGTACCCTAGCATGAAATTTGAATAGTCATTTCCGTGTCTTAACAAAAAAGTCTGTTTTCTAAATATTCGTTTGGAATTTTACTTAGTCCTTCAGACAGAACTTGTATTAATTTAAATTTGAGCCCTTCCTGCCATACCTTGTCGAACGCTTGCGACACATCCAAAAAGGCCGACGAACAAATTTTCAAATCTTCAAGAGCTTTCTCGATTACATCAGTAATTCTGTGTACTTGATCAATTGTCGAATGCTTGCTTTTAAATCCAGTATTAGCCGTTTCCATACTACTGTATGGCTGTAGGCGTACTACTACTGTAGGCGCAGAAGTAATATTCTCTCGCAAACTTTCGAGATTATAAGAAGAAGCGAATTCGGTCTGTAAGAATTATTTTTGTGTGATAGTTTTCAGGTTTTTTAGTTTCTTTATTTCTCTGTTCAATTTGGCGAGCGAAGCATTTCTAGTTGTGTAGCTTTCACTTGAGCTTAAACTCATATTAATATTTCCATTAAGTGCTTTGCCTTCAAAAAGTTTAATCTTTGATTCTATGACTGGTTGTTACTATTAAATTTTCCTGCTTAAATTTTGTATACATTTTTTTAAATCATCCATTTCAATAGAAACATTAATTTTTTACAGTAAATTCCAAACGTTTAACTGTCAAATTTATTAAAATAAAAATATTTCTTACCACTCGACTCGACAAAAATTAATTTTTGAGTTATATGTAGGTATTAACGTCAAATACATACATAACTGCAACTATAATATTCCATATTTCCAAATGAGTGCCTAGTTAACAAAGCAACGTTGACGAATCGGAAAGTGAACAGGTGGATAATTTGCCGTTAATTAGTCGTAAATTAGTTGTTAAAATTTCGAATTTGCTATTCTATATTTTTTTTTTGAAAAGAGTTCTAAAATTAAATATTTTAGTTTAGTTGTGAAAAAATCAATTTTGTGATGCGATGTTTTCTGTGTGTTTTTGGTCTTTTAAGTTCTAAATGAGTGTCAAATTAGCAAAGAAACTTTGACAAATCGGAAAATGGGTAGGTGAATACTTTGCCATTAATAAGTCTTTAATTAGTTTTCGACATCGAATTTGTCCTTCAATATTTTCTATGTTTTTTTTTTTGGTGCTATGTTAACTTGACACTTAGTGTCTTATAGCTTAATAATTTGCGCTAGTTAGTCTTGAATTAATTGTGAAAAATGGAATTTAACTCTACAATGTTTTCTATGGTTTGTTTTGGTCCTTTGCTAGCTAGATATCAATCAAGCAAAAATTGGATAAAAACTCCTAATACCGAATGGTTTATGGCTAAATAACTTGCCGTTAACTAGTATTTAATTAGTTGTGATAGTTTCGAATTTGTAAGAACTGCCTAAACCGATTGGTTTACGGTCTAATAATTCATGGTTAACTTGTTGTTAATAATTTGTGACAGTTTTGAATTTGCCGTTCTATTTCGAAAAAGTGTCAAAATTTTCTAAAACTAAACAATTTATTCTTAGTAATTTTTCGTTAATTTGTTGTTACTTAGTTGGGACAAATTTTATTGTTTTGGACTATGTTTTCTTATGAACTTTTCAACAAAACCTCATTTGACCCAGCAAAAAATGCAATAAAGCAGTAAAATAAATATAATCAATTTAAAACCCTTTTCGAAAGTAATTTTATATAAATTAATAAACCAAAACAAAAAATATAGAAAAGATTGCACGACAGTGTTAAAATTGTCACGTATTCTAAGAGCTTTTCCGGAGTTCTTTACTCATATCATATGAATTTAGGAAAACAAAACATAGAACATATGCACATAGAAAATATCGTCAGAAAAAATCAAATTTTTCAAAACTAATTAATAACAAATTAACAAAAAATTACTAAAGAATAATATGTTATGTTTAAGAATTACCACTTTCCGAAAACACATAGAAAACATAGAACGACAACTTACTAACGAACCATGAATTATTTTGCCATAAACCTTTCGGCTCAGGCAGTTTTTACCACTTTTTGAGGTGTTGTGCTGCTTACTTGATTTAAGGTAAGCAAAGAATCCAAAAAACGTAGAAAACAGTGCATGATAAATTCGAAATTTTCACAACTAAGTAAAAACTAGTTAACGGTTAATTATTATCAAGCTATAAACCATTCGATATATCCCACTTTTAGGTGATGCATTGCCTACTTGACATCAAGCTTGCAAAGGACCCAAAACAATTATAGAAAACACTGCGGGATTAAATTCAATTTTTCACAACTAATTCAAGACTATGAGAAGATTCTACCGCTTTTCGAGATTTGTCAAGTTAGCAAAGCACCAAAAAAAAAACATTGAACAACAAATTCGAAATTGTCACGACTAATTAACTGTAAATTTTTAAGCATTACAATATTAAATTTCAGAAGTTTTTACCACATTTCCAAACAAAAACATAGAAAACAGAATCACAGATGCCAAATTGTCACAACTAATTAACGACAAATTATGCACCTTTTCATTTTTCGACCGTGAGAGTTGCTTTGCTAACTTCATATAAGGTTAGCAAAGCAGTCAAAAAAATATAGAAAACATTGAATAGCAAATACAAATCTCTCACAACTAATTAATGACTAATTAACAGCAAATGAACTCTCTAATAATTTTTCGATTCGTCAGAATTGCTTTACTAACTTGAAACTCATAAGTTCTAACTAATTTACAGAGTTTGCAGTTTGACTTCAAAATCTGACCCGAGTGCTGAAAAAAAATAAAATCTAATAATAGGTAAGCTTTTATTTTCCTATTTCTACAGCTGTGTCTTAAGTCAAGGGAAAACGTGTCACTACCGTGGCATGTCATCATTTTTTCATTTTAAATTTGTTTTAAAAATATATACAACTGTAGTGCGACCACTTTAAGAATTCACAGTAAAGATAAACAAATTTTGGCACCAAAAAAATTTAAGAAAATCAACATTTTGTTCGTAAATTTTGCACTCATAAGGTTCATCAGTTTTGCAAATATGCGAAAACTAAAAACCCTTGAACGTAATAATTGTTCCTTTCTTAATGTATATCACACTGTGCCAAAAAAATCGAAATTTTAATTTTTCATGCTCGGTCTGAAAGTTTTGGCAAAGGGTGCGCTTTTTATATTGACCTTTAGAGGTCGTGCCTAGCTTTTCTATGTTTTTCATACAAAATGTCAGAATAAAAACATGTTGCTATTTTAAGCTTAACGCTTAGTACGCAGATCGAAACTAAATTTATTTTCCATATATACATTTTTCCCAGGAAAAATTAGCTCGAAGCATTATTTTTCCGGACAAATTGCGAGTTGTGACGCTTTATGTAAAAATAAGTCTAAATGGGTTAGAGCAGAAAAAACATCAAAAAGAGTTTTGTTGAAAATAGTGTATATATTTTCAAATTGATAAAATTCGAGACGTAAGTGAAAAACTCAAAAAATTCATTCATGTTGGCCATGAAATTTTAGTTGCAAATCTTAGATTCGGAATCAGCATCTTTGAAACATAAAGCAGGAATGAAATCCCCCAAATTGCTCGCTAAGGACCCTTTGAGCCCAAATTGTCTCGATTTATATAACATAGAAAAAAGCTTGCTCGACTGAACATTGAATGTGAATAACATAGTTTACACAATGTGTATTCTTTTTTTTTTTAAACTTCCTGTAATATTCGTAATTTCTAACAAGAAGTACCAGGGAAAACACTTACGCCTACATCCAATGAAAAAAAAAATAAAACCTAGGACAGTTGGAAAGCTAAATAAGAATCTTAAATCACAAGGGAATAAGTGTTATTCAGCTGTTATTCTATAGCAGCAGATGATAATATACTGCCATAGTCAAAGAAATGATATTTAATACCTTAAAAAATATACTCCTTAAATAATATATAAATAAAAATCCAGCCAAAGCAAACAAAAAAGACAAAAAGGAATTCTTCTTATATTTTATAGAAGAAAAGTAACCTCCCATTGCGGTGATTGTGACTTGTTAAATCCACTTACCCGCATTGGTCACATTCAAAAGTCCTAAATCATCATGAAAGATGCAATAGATATAAAAGAATTTTCACTTAGGCAAAGAAATTGGATTCTTTGCAATGAACACACACAATCTTTCATACTTGTTCCTACATAATATACGAGTACACACTAGTGTTTTCAGGAGCGGATAAAAGATTTCGTTCAGGGGGGGGACCGATAAACAAAGATATGATATTTTTAATTCTTTTTCAAATCCGGGTATAACGATTTTATTAAATTTCGAAGGTAACCAGAACATTTTTTTAAAAGACTTTCCAGACTTAAAAAAAAAACAAAAAAATAAAAAAGTAGACATATTCAAAAAATGATATCTATACGAGACCTCTGGAATCTCAGTCTCATGAACAGAATTTTTCTCTAAAATTTCTCAGTTTTGCTGTATTTAAATACAGAGCAAAAAATATAGTAGTTCTCTTGCTCACTTTCTAAGACCCTCCCAACTAACATTCTAGTTTCTATAAGCTTAGAAATATTGATATGCTGCAAGTCTGGATATGTATAAGGGTTCTTTATAGCTTTCATCAAAAATAAATTTCTTACAGAAGTCATGATTTCAATAACTGCCTGTTTAAAATTGTTTTAAAGCTAGATATAGAAAATTAAACGAAGCTCACATCTATTTTTGGATAGACCTCTGAAAAATTAATTTAAAGAAGGAACTTATGACTCTATAAAGATTCTATTAAGTTATTTTATTGCAGCTGCCCTCAGTCAGCTGCAATAAAATAACTCATCAATTTCCATGAAGTTTTATCGAATACTTGACTTTGACATGTGAAATCCTAGACATGAACCACTTTGACTTGTGAAATCTTCGACACGAACCACACAAGAAATGTCAATTTATATTACAGAGGCTCAAACTTGTAAAAGTAATTTTAAAGAAGCTTTTTAAAAACAATTATTATATATTGCGTAAATTATTGTCTAGTTGCGTTAATGTTTTGTTCTATTAAATATCTCTTGTTATAAGACATACATTAACGCACTAACATCAATCTTATTTCTCGAAAATCGAATTTACATTAGTTTAAATAAAATCAAGCATAAAATTATCGAGAAAAAAAGATTTTTGGTGAGTCACAATAATGAGCGAAAAGTATGCTTTAGCTCTGAGAAATTTGAACTAAATTGCTTTAATAAAATTCAACTTGTGTGTGGAATGTATTTTTGTGGAGCGTTCAAAGAAGCCACTTTTAAAGGAAATAACAAAATATTTTACATCATTGCTTCCCCCAAATTAAAAAAGCCGAACAGCGAATTCAAGAAGTCGTCAATAAATCTACAGCTTGTTTTCCTAAAATGAACGCGTATCTAGGGTTAGTTCTAATTAATATTTTGAAAGTCTAAAAAAGAAAAAGGCTATTGAAGTGTTTGCATCCTCCGAGTCAAATCTGAGATGGCCAAGTGGGTAGAATGCTGGCAAGATACCGAGTTTTTTTGTAAATTCTTCTCGGGGAAAATTAAAAACCGATCTAGAGTTTTAGTATTAAGATAGTTCTTAGACCGAAAAGCATTAGCATTATGTTATTCTAGTTTAACCTAGAGCGCCCGATTGGGGCCAGTAAGTTAGTTTTAAGATGTTAATAAGTAGGCTAGTTTTTGTGACTTTTTGTCTAGCTTTCAGAAAGTTTTAAGAAAAAAAAGAGTGCTGGACTGTCACATATGAGTTCTGGGTTCGATCCCTAGAATCGTTAGAAAAACATTTGTGTTTTAAAATTATTTCCATTACAATATCGTATCTGAAACACAGTTTCAGGTCACAAAAGGTGTAAATAGTAAAAACCACTTGCAAGAAATTAAAAATAAGTTCTACTTTCTTCTCCTTTTTTTACTTTTCAACCTCTGTAAGAGTTGTATCACTTCTAGTAGATATTGTACAACCAGTCCATAAAAGCTCATAACTCTATTAAGCTTGTGCTCTCTTATTTATAGAAACCTTTCTGAAGCTATCTGCCAAAACCTAAGTTTCATTAATATTTCGAACAGCGCTCGTGTAAACTTCTTTAAGACCGTCAAGAACTTACTTTAGAAATTCGATAATGTTCTTCTTTTTAAGTTTAAAGAAATTAATTTTACAGATGATTTAAAGAAAAATGAAAGCCTATTCAGTTAGGCCGAAACGAAGCTGAAGTTAGTTAGTTGGGCTGTTTAGATTGGGAAGATTGAGACCGGTCTCACGTCATTTTCTGAACAAAAGAAGAAAGGGGTTCCTGACTTCCTCACTTCTCTTGTCCAGAAACTGCCGTGAGATCGGTCTCAATCTTCACAATCTGAACAGCGTCTTAGAGCAAATTATGTGAGATCTCATTGTCGCGGTAAATTTTACCACAACAAGTTTCACCTACTCATTCCCTTTTTTTACACTAGCCCTCTCCTTTTCTTGTTGTGGCTCCAAAATGCTAGCAGAGTTCAGTGTGAACCTGGTCCATCAGCCAGAGGCCTGCTCTTAAAGCATCTTGGAAAAACAACTCCAACAGTTATCCGAAGAATAATCGTGTGACAGGTGGGCCACGAAAAGCACAAAGTGAGACAGAAGTTCCACTTTTCCCTAAGGCATGTGATAGATGGTCCTTGCCCAACGATGTGTGTGGAACAGACAGTCCACATTCATGTCTACAGTGACAGATATGCCAGAACTGGCAACGGCAGTTACTTATCCATGAATGGCCGAGGGCCCAACTTAGCGTGTCGTTGTAGGTAATGAAAGATGATTTTGTTAGGTGATTCCCCAATTCCCCAAATCTGCACGAAGGTCTACGGTGTTAGGGAAATGTTAACTTCGCGTGAGAAATCGAATTCTTCCTCACCATTTAAGATTGGTAAATGGTGGAAGTGCATTCGTCAAAGTTATTTTTCTCGGTCTTAGTCTGGTTCGGTTAGGGATGGGGACTTTGATCGTGTAAATTTGATATTTCTTTTACTTTTTATGTGTGGTAAATAAGACGGTGGTCTGGATGCGTTCATTGAGCTACTCCCCATTGTGAATGATCCCTTTCACTAAAGATACTTTAAATGAGAGAGTGAATTGGGTTCAACAACGGGACAGGCTTCCAGCCAATAGGCGAAGTCCTTGCATAAAACCCGTGATCGAATATCGCCACTACTGAGTGGGTGCGAAAGAAAGGTCGGCAATTGGAGAGTGCGAATGTGAATGCAAAAAGCCGCCATTATAGCACTTTTTGGTGAGATTCTGTAGAAGGCAGATCGTTTTAGAAAAGTTTAAGAAAAGGAAAAATCAAATTCGAATCAAATAGCGTTTATTTGAGCTTAATTTCAAAACTTGTGAGATTTTCTTTAAAAGTAATTACGAATTTCCAGTGAGGGAAATCTGAATAGTTGTTGTGAGGAGTTAAATTTCCTTGAACGGAGGAGTTAAATTTCATTCGTTAAATTCGTTGTAGTTTCGCTTGCCAAATCGGGCAAAATTATTATTCCGATAGGCCTTCGTTTTGTCTAATTGTTTCCCGGAAATACGGGACTTCTAAAACCCCATTTTGTTTTTTGTTTTTTTCGGGAATCTTTCCCAAATTCACCTTTCTTCATCTTGCGTTTTGTGACACAATTATTGCTTTGATTTAAAATTGAAATTGTTTCATCTTTTTTGCATTGGTCTCTTGCCAATATTAACTTTTGTTAAAAAATGTGGTTGAAACAATTTAGGGTTTTCTATCTATACCTATAAAGGTTTCCCTAATCAAATATTTGAAACTCCTTTTGGAAATTTAATCTTGTCTTGTGGTTTGATTTAGAAAAGGAATTACATTGTTTCAGGTTTTGGTAAGTTTCACCATGAAAAAAACTTCCTGGCGCCCATTGAAGTACGTACTTTCATCGTTTTTTAATTGAAATCCCTTAATTTTAATTAATTCAGCGCAGATTAGGCGCTCGATCAATAAAATCTTCATTTTTAACGAACCTACCCTTCGCTGAGCAAAACCGGTGGTAGCACCTTTAATTGCTGCCCAGTTTCATTTTTTTTTTTATTGAACGCGACTCATTCTGACAGATCGTCACTTCGATTCCTCTTTTCTTTCATTCTCGAAATTAACCCATCACGACGCACACCGGTCTTGTGCATTTCAATAAATTCGTTTTCTTTTATTTATAACTGGCATACGAATAATTTAATTAATTAAATTTGCATTTTTGTAAATAAAATTGCAACATCATTTCCCTGAAGATACCAAATAATTTCTTTGTTTTTTTGATATTTTCACACGGTACTGAAATAACAATGCCCCCCTCCCCTGTATCCGTGCCTGCGTGTATAACAAGGAACCACACAGAAAACAAAAAAGAAAGTAATTTCCTCATTCAACTTAAAAGAGAAAACAAATCACCTGGGTATACAAAGCAAGTAGGTATAAGCTTAAATTGTTCTTAAAGAGTTCTTTAAAGTAGGTGATGCCAGTGAAGGATATCGTTTGTTAGTAACGACTTTCAGTGTTAGATAGGACGCATAGAAGACAGATAAGTGTAAATGTTTTAGTAAAAAAAAAAACAAAAATTAAACCTAGTAAATAAAAGTTTTTTTTTTATTTTTTAGCTCAGAGCGCTTGATTATAAACATGAACCACAGCGAACGTTTTGTGTTTCTCGTGCTTTGCTACCATTCATGCCAAATGGTGCTGAACGTCTTACTTCAAGAACATAGTTACCCTTCAGATTACTTGGTGCAGCATATCCCATTGGTGCAGCTGTATCTGTACATTTGTTTTTCTTAAGTTTACTTAGCGATGTACAGCGTTTCGCCATAAAATTATTCTCATTACCCGGATAAACGGATTCAACGTAATACAACCAAGCTCGTTCGTGAGCACAAATCACGGTTAAGCATCCTGTTGGCAAAGGTACAAATCCATCGGGATAGAAATCCACATCTCCTGTGGGTTCGCGTTTTCCCAAAACGCCTGTGTTTGTGTGAATAACATCAATGAATTCTGCCTGGCCACGCATAAGGCCAGATAGGTTCTCGCCTTCGTTGAAACATGGCTTTGCTGGATCCAAACCAGTGATGCGGGGTATTAGTTTGTTGGTTAGTTTATTAAATGTTCGTCCAGCGGCACCACAAATATGAGCTCCTAAACTATGACCTAAAATAAGAATGGCATTAAGAATTTGAGCATTTAACATGATGGCTTGAAAGAAGTCACACCAATCAGATGAATGTTTTCCAGAGGTATTGCTTCAGCTAGTTGAACTAAACTTGTTCCTAGATATTCTCCGATTTTATCTGTGTTCAGAGCCGACCAGGAGAATACAGTATCGACATAGGATGCTGCGTCTATTGCCTAGATTGGTGCAGTGACAGATTAATACAATATTGAGAAACCATCAGAGCTGGTTATTTCTTTTCTTACCAAAAAGTTAACGTTGCCTCGGCAATTGTAAGCCTTAGATAGTTCAACAATTGTTTTTGAATTAGAAATTGTTGTTCTCCATCCAGTAACTAAGATAACAGTCTTCTTATTGACATCGAATTCCTTAATTTTCAAAAGATCACTCGGAAGAAGTAGTGGAATGCTGTATTTCTTACATGGAGTTATCAGTTGGAAATTCAATGAATTAATGTCTGGTGTAATCCTTGGTATAACCGACTTCGAGGACATCAGTGTTGAGCCTTAAATAAGTTTAGTTTTTATTTTAGTTTCTTTTTGCTTATTTTGAAAGTGTGATTTTTTTGTTTAAATACTAACAAACTGAATTAAGAGATGATGATACATATTCCAGGGGATAACCAGCAAGAAGGTTTTTTCCACCACCAAAAAGTTCAGAAGGTGTTGGAAGGAAGCTTCCTGCATTACTTACTACACCAACAACAATATCTTTTGATTCTTGTAAATAATTTTTAATAGATGTCAAACCCAATGAGTTAACTGAACTTTTAAGAGAAATTAACGAGCAGACAACTAAAATAATTATTAATTTCATCTTGAATAATATAGGAACTATTCGCTGATAATACTTTTGAGTGACACCTAATAGCTTCAAGAGAATTAACTTACTGATTTGTAAAAAAAAAATATGAAAAATCTAAATAACCTGAAAGTTGTCTTACGAAATTCTTTCAATATTATTTCCTTATTGATATAAATAGTATAGTGTCTATAAGTAAACAACTATAATTTTTTAATAACAAATGGTAAAGTGTCAATTTGTCTTTATACTATGCCATCTACCCTATAATATTGATATTTTTTGAAAATTCCAAATAGAGAATGACTTTTTAGAACAAGAACACCTCCAACACAAGTTGAAAAAATCCAAGAAAGCTTTAAGCTGCTCCTGGAAAAGTGTGCTTGGTCAAAAAGATGTCCCATCCATTCATGATCTTTAATGTGCTATGCATGCCAGGTATGGGTTTTGCAAGCTGAATATTTTTGCATGCACACTTTTTTGTCTTAACCAATAGGCATTGAAATAAATCGATGTAAACATTTTACGTTAAATTTTACACCTATTCGACACGTTTTAAGGTAGGCAGACAAACGGTTATTGCAGTTCAATCCCTCAAAGCCTATTATTGATATGAATTATAGAAGTATGCAAATGACTTGACATTTTATGTCGTTGTCTCTTAGACTATTACGAGGAATTCGAAGAAGTGGAAAAACTCCAAAGATATTTCGTGAAGCTTCTCTTTAGGCTCCCGGTTAACTCACCAACCTACATGGTACATGTCGAAACCGGCCTTCACCTCCTTCGGTTATACACTCTCAGGTTTCATTTCCAATACTTCTCGATTATCATCTTGCAAAGATAGTGTTCCGACAACTTCTAGAAAGAAGAGCGAATTATATGCAAAGTTGGCAATAAATGGCAGTCAATTTGAAGTGGAGCTGTCCTTGAGATGGGAAGACTGATTCAATTCGAATACAAGCTTTGATGATATTCTTCGGAAGCTAGACGGGAAGACTCACCACTGATTTATGGAGAAAGCAGCAGGTTCTACAAGCAGATTGATTTATAGTCAACTGAGCCATAGTCTAAATGAGCTGAACTACTTAAATGAGAGCAATAACATTCATCAAATAAACACTATATTCAAGGCGAGAGGT
This sequence comes from Dasysyrphus albostriatus, assembly GCA_946251815.1. Lineage (NCBI taxonomy): Eukaryota > Metazoa > Arthropoda > Insecta > Diptera > Syrphidae > Dasysyrphus > Dasysyrphus albostriatus. The sequence continues at coordinate 53,540,022 of OX276336.1, forward strand.
GAATTGTTGCCCCTGAATTTGTAACTTGGGAGAACAAGAGAAAGTCTACCACTTTTTGGCAAAATACGCAATTCTCCAAGAAATAAGAAGATATCATTTCAGTCATGCTGGATGCAGTTTTAACCATTCTAAGACGCATTATTTTCAATCAATGGATACCGACAACTAATTAAATATAAAACGCTAAAGCACTATAATTTATATTTTTCTAGTGAAATTATTTTCTTAAAATGTTTTAAATACCTGGCATCTGGAGATAGATTTAATTATTCATCATTAATTAACATTTACTATTTTTTTCCAAAATTTAAATTGCAGTAGCTTCTGACTGATTTGTTCCCCAGAAGATATTTGCCAAATTTGCATGTTTCCTCTTGTACTCCGCCAAAATAGACTTTTAGGTTAGGTTTAATTAATTGAAGTTTCTCCTTAAATAATTATAGTAGTTATGTCTTATTATTAGTAAAATGCAAAAATATTTCAACCTTTTTTCAAAATTTAACTTTTAATTCACATTCTTTTCAAAATAAATTCATCTAAAATATAATTTCGTTAACTCCAGACTTCACGGATGACAAATCCAGTGAACGTACCCGATTGCATACTCGTCCACGTGGAACATAATCTCAAATTACTTTTGCCTTACGTTTACGAATATATATTCACGTAAGTCACGATCCCAAACTACTACATTCCATGTACGAGTAGCTCGTTCACGAAGGATGCAATTCTGCCTCAGGCGATTAGTGCCTTTCAATTTTTAAATTACTAGAAAAAAATGGGGCATATTTGTAGATTTATTATTACATCGATACTTACCATTTACCGGTTTACCTAAATTCTAGGCGGCTAGCTAGTGAAGTTATCTAAATAAAAATAGATTTTAAATCTTGAAACCCAACAAGATAGTAAACTGGAATGGAATAAACATTTAAAATTAACCGTCATTAAGCCAAAGAGGCCCTCAAGAGGGCCTGTAAGAAACTTGCATTTTAATTATGGGTCTGCAAACCAACCATCCTCAGGTGGATGTAAACCATGATATTAAGACCAGAGCCGGACCTTTGGCACCTCATATTGTACCTATGGGAAATTTGAAAAAAGGAAAATGCCATCTGATTGGTCAGAATAAGTCAACTAGTCCTAGAAATTGGTCAGCCCTAGATAAATTGTAATCAAGGCTTAAAGTTTCTGAAGGCAATTTTTGACACCTCATTTTTTCTATGAACTCGTTTCAAGGTCACAAAATAAATGTTGGCATCTTTTTGGGTTTAAAAAAAAAAAGAAGTAAGCCACTTGAAAGGCAAACTCATGGTCATAAAAGGTCCGCTATTTTCAGAAACCATATGTACATATTTTTGTAAGAGTTTTTAATGAATTAAAAAAAAAATCAAGGTCATACTGATTTTGGCACTTCATTTATGAGAAATTTGTTAAAATTGTTCACCACCTGCAGAATCTCTAGATTTATAGAAATGGTCAGTTAGTTTAAGTAGTAGATCAGGTACTGAATTTTTTTACTTGCGGTACTATAGGGCAAGTTAAGGATTCGTGCAAACAAAATTCGAGACACTCAAATATGACATAACGAATGAAAGAAAACACCAAAAAAGTTGGTGGCAAAATTCTGTCTGTCTGTTTGTTTGAATCTGGATTTAGAGGCTAACCCAATGATGCGATCTTCTTAAAATTTTGAACTTAAGGCTTAAGATTTTTATTAGCTCAAAAAATAACGTTACCTGCCAAATAAACGTTAAGAAAAGCCTTTTTTTTATCTCAAAAACGGCTGCAACGACATTGATAAAAAAAAAACGACTGGATCGCACGAACTTGCTTTTATGTTCAAGTTGCTTGGAATTCAAGAAGTTTTGAAATAAGCAAGTCTAGGTACATGCAGAAAAATATAGAAAAATAGAAAAAAAGCATTTATATTGTCTTTCAATGTTATAAGCAACTCGTAAGACACGTGGAGCTCAAAAACAATTATGCCATTTGATTACTTAAAAAAAATACCAGTATTAAGGAAAGAAAAAATTAAAAACGTTGGATCGGTTATTTTCAAAAAAATATATAAAATGTTGGTAACATTTTCTAAAAAAAAATAATTGGTACACCATGGTATGAGTATTAACTAATATAAATTTATAAACCTGATTTCAAAAAAATTCATCAACCCGTTTTTGAATTATCGAATTTAAAAAAAAAAGTTTTAATGCATTTTTTTAAATTCAAACTTTTTTCTAAATTTTTTTATGCATTTTCATTAACATTAACATTTGAAATTAGCTTTTGCATGAAAATTCTAAATGCAACCGGATGATCATTAATGAGAAAACCGAAAATCAAAAAAACCGTTATATCGCAGGTACCCTTGATAACGGTATTCGGTAAAAGAAAGTACCAGAAAGTACACCATGCGTACAAAACACACTGATTTTTTGTTTATCAAAATCGTTGGAGGCGTTTTTGTGATAAATAAGATAAATAATTAACGGTTGTATGGCAACTACCGTTCTTTTTTGAGCTATGTTGACGATATTTTACCTTTAGCTATATACATTATTTTGTTGGCAGAATATTCATGAAGATATGTATCCGCAAAACTTCAGCGATTTTTACAAAAATGATTGCTCAGAGGTAAATCTTAGGTTTGGCCCTGACACAATGTATCTCTTGTCATTATAAAGTATCTCTCTGTGTCCTTAAGTCCATGTTATCAGAGGCAGGCCGGTTCAACGGGGCCCCAATTGGGATAGTGAGTTTATACTGAGGATCAAACTTTTAAGTAAACACAATTTTATACACTATGAAACACACATTTCATTTAATATTTTTACTAACATATTATAAACCTCCCTTACCTATGTGCATAGGCGTGGTCGATATAATGTTTTTTGTTGAGTTTTTATTTTAGATGGGCCTAAATCAGCTCAAAATAAAGAAAAAATCCTTAATTTGTTAAAGATTTTTAGTATTGGGGTCATAATTCTGTATGTGTCGAAATTGGGATTACTAAATTCTGTAAATCCAGACTTCTGTATTTTAAAATTCTATAAGTGCTAAACATTCTGTTTCCGAAATTGTGTATTCTTTTGTAAATCTAAAATTCTAATATTTATTCAATGGTAATTTAGACTTCCCTCCCTAAAAATATTTCTTAGTTTAAGTTGTACAAACGTGGTTCAAATTTTGATCCATGGTTCAGCAATTTTTACTGACTGATTTCCGAGGACTAACTGAGGTTCAACGGATAGAGAAAAGCAGAAACATCGAATAGAGAGTTTTGTTCATGCAAAATTTTTGATCCATATACAAAATTTTGGTCACACAGAATTTTGGAATACAGAATAATGACCCGTTCCCATTTTCTCGCCTTTAAATTAAAAAACAAAATATATATAAAATAGAAAAAAATTAATTGAAAAACAATGGCAACACTTAAAGTATTGATTTGCAGCCTTTGGGAAATCCAAAAGTCCATTTTTATGGTTTATTTTCAAATTAAGTTTTTTTTTTGAAAAACAGTTTTTTTCAAAAAATTGTTTCAACTCAACATTTAAAAAAAAATTCAAATTTTAATTTTTAATTTTTTATTTAAAATCAATTTTTGTTGTATAGACTCGTTCAACAAACAAGGAATGTAAATATTTCTAGTTATCTAATTTTCCAGTTTGGAAATAAATGAAAAGCTAATTGAACGTGCTCAAAAGCCTACTGAAATACATTAACGCATTCAAAAATGAACGAAAACAGGTATGTATGTTACTGAATTAATGAGGTCATATTTGGACAACTGTTGGAATGCCTTTATAAATACAGAGATGGCTAAACTATTAAGGAATTGACTACCTAGGCAACTGGCTAAGCGTGTTCTAAGAAAATTTAATAAATACGACTGCTAGTATGCACAGATAAAAAGAGAAATTTAATTAGCGGTTGTAGGGGATGAAAATAAAATTATGGACAAATTGGGACATTTAGAGAAGATTTAGAACCATCTAAGAGGACCTTTTTTTAACGAAATTATAAGTCAATGACTCTTAAGTTATCCCAAATCCTAACAGTACTGAAATTAAAATTATTTATTAAATAAAAATTAAAATATGTAATGTTAAAATAAAAACTATCCAGTTTATTCTTTTACGTCTAGATTTTTTTTTTTAATTCATTCTATTTAAATTGACACTAGCAAATATTTGATATTTGTCTCACGTACAAAACAACAACTGTGTACTTGTTTGCTAAGTTTGTATACTTATTTGAATTTTTTGTGCGTAGAAATAGTAAACATATTAATACTCAGAATTTTTAACAGACAATATTTTTTTTTTATAATAAGCACGCGCTAAAGGGGTTGTGACTACCCTTAAAATGATTGAACACAGTGCGAGCGTTAGGAAAATAGGGAAGGATTCAAGAGGAGATACCGATGCACATTGGTTTGGGAAAATGGGAGGGAAATACAGAGTCAGGTAAAGCATTCCACATTCGGGTAGTGCGACTAAGAAAAGAATCTCTATACTTAACAGTACGTCCGAAATTGGGCTCAAGGGTAAACTGATGAGCATTCCTAGAAGTACGAGTATTACGGCGGAGTTGTTTAAGGGGAGGAATGCAACTGGCTAATTCACTAGAACATTGCCGGTAAAAATAGCGATAAAATAATGATAGACACGAAACATTGCGGCGGTGTTCAAGAGATGCAATTTTTTCCGTTGTAGCTCTATCACCTATCATTTTTAAAGCTCTATTTTGAATTCTATCTAATAGACTTAATTGGGTCTTAGGAGCACCCGCCCAGATATGAGAATTATACTCAAGCTTTGGACGAATGAAGGCTTTATAAATTACAGCCAGATCAGAAGAGGAGAAAAACTTTTTGCATCTTCGAAGAAAACCTAAACATTTTGCAGCGTTTTTGGCGATGTCGAATATATGATCATTCCACAGAAGGTGGTCTGTGATGTTTTACTTAAAAAAATGTGTCTAAATAAATTAACAACGATAGTTATTGTGTATAATATTTTTTGTAAACCATCGGTCCAAAGGTTAAACTCACTTAGTGCAGACAAAAATGTACAAGAAAATGAGAATTAAGTGCATTTTCTAAAACTAACTGACAGTGTGGTAGACTGTCAAAGTAAAAACGACCCCGCCCCCACGAAGACAACTGCACAATGGCGATAATGACGATTTACTGGCTTCATTTTGCTGAAGGCGTTTAAACGTAGTATTGTCGTTTGTTGCTATGGCATTCGTCTCACCATGGCCGTTTACACTTTGACAGTTAGTTTTTTCATTTGCGGCCATTTGTCTTATTTGGATTTTTACTAACCACAATAAGAACTTTGGCGAACTATAGTGAGACCAAAGCCAGATGACGGCAACACATGCTGAATGCAAAAAACTACGTGTAAATGTCTCGGTGAGACCAAAGCGAGATCATAGCGAGAAAACCACTATACAGATACCTGTGTTAATGAGCACGGCGAGACCAAAGTAAACAAACACAATGACCACGGCACAGAAAACCACTTCGCACTTTTAATCACATTGTTAATGTCATTGAATTTTATATTAAATTTTGAATTATTTAATTAAAATAATTTGCTTTTAAAAAAACCTTGTTTAAAATAAATAAAGAAATTAAATAGTACTTAATAAAACTTAAAGGTTAACACTTAAATATTTGCTGAATAACTCTCAATTAATTCTTAACCAAACCTTGATAAGCTCTTGAATTATACAAAAAAAATCATTAGAACTGCTAGTCATTGACATCTCGAAATCATATCACACGTAGTTGCAGCAAGTTAAATTTGAATATAATATATATATTAAAAAATGTGAAAACAATCACATTAAACACACATTTTGGATTGTTTTAACTTTCTTGAAAAATTTAAATTGAAAAAATTTACTTTGACGAGACTATAGCGAAACCAATGTGAGATGACATCTAAAACCATGGCGAGCCCAAAGTTAGATCATAAACCACGAGTCATAAGGCACGGCGAGACCAAAGCGAAATGACTCCAGTCCACTGAGTTCTGATTTTGCTCTTATATCTTTTATGATTTTTTTGTTGCTTTTATTTTCTTATAAAATAAGTCAACAGATAACAATTATTATTCTTGCAGTTAAATATCCCACCAAAAGACCTTTTCGATCTCAGCCATAAATACTATTTGAGAATGAAATGCGAACGACAATAACTTAATATATCTATGGAACTAAAAACTAGTAACCGGAACTAGAACTTGATATTGATATGGAATTAGAACAGTAAAGGAACTATAAAATTATTTAAAGAGCAGAAACGATTACCATGTATTTCGTGCATGGACTATACTTCTTCTATTTCATACCTACTGATACTCTTCTGACTATACTATTTTTCAAACGATCTATAGGTTCAGTTCAGTCAATTTAAAACTTATTTAGGTTTCGTTTTAATGAAGATCCAAATATTAATTAGGTGCAAATAATATAGCCATTGCCTTTCATCATGTCTTTCTTATAATTTTGTTTTGGCTATGTGAAGTTGAAGTGTGAAGTTGGAAGTGGAACTATCAACTCTGCATAGATACTTATGAGTGTCAAGTTAGCAAAGCAACTTTGACAAATCGAAAAATGGGTAGGTAGATAATTTGCCGTTAATTAGTTGTTACAATTTCGAATTTTTCGTTCAATGTTTTCTATGTTTTTTTTGTTCTTTGCTAACTTTACAAATTTGGAAAAGCGGTGAAAAACTTTTTATTCTTAATAATTTGTCATTAGTTAGACTTTAGTTAGTTGTGTTTTTTTGCATCTTTTGCTAGCTTAATATCAAGTAAGTAAAGTATCACCTAAAATAGGGACAAAAACTGTAATTTAATACCGAATGGTTTATTGCTTAGAAATTTGTCGTTAACAAGTCTTGAACTAGTTGTGACAGTTGAGAATTTGTCGTGCAATGTTGTCTATGTTTTTCTGCATTCTCTGTTAATTTCTCATCAAGTTAGCATATCACTGCCACTAAAAGTGGTAAAAGCTGTTTAAACCGAATGATTTATGGCTTAATAATTCATGGTCATTTAGTAAGTCGTTAGTTAGTAAGTTTTAATCACCTCGAATTTGTGGTTCTATGTTTTCTATGTATTTTTTTTTTTCGAAAAGTGGTATAAATTTCTTGAATAAACATTTAATTTTTTAATAATTTGCCTTTATTTAGTCGTTAATAAGTTGTGACCAAATCAATTTTTCGTGCAATGTTTTCTATGTTTTTTGTCTTATTTTTCTTAATTCATATGATATCAGCGAAGAGCACCAGAAAAATTCTTACAACGTATTATATTGAAATATTTTAATTGCGTAATAATTTGTCTTTAATTAGTCATTGATTATTTGCGACAATTTTAGCATTGTCGTCCAACGTTTTCTATGTTTATTTTATTTTAGTTTCAGTTCATATGAAGTTGCATTAAAAAAGGCTTTATAATTGATTATTTTGAACTGTTTATTACTTTATTTCGCTTTCAATGTGTCAAATGAGGGTTTGCTGAAAAGTACATAGAAAACACCGCACGAGAAAATTTATTTTGTCGCAACTAACTTACGACTAATTAACGGAAAATTATTAAGCCATCAACCATAAGGTATAAGAAGTTTTTACTGATTTTCGATTTTTACTTGATATCAAGTTAGGAAAGCACCCAAAAAACCAAGGAAAACATTGAACGACAAATTCTAAATTGCCACAACTAATTAACGAATAATTAACGACAAATTATCTACCTTTTCATTTTTCGATTCCTCAACGTTTCTTTGCTAACTTGACACTCATTGAATACTTTTATGTATGAGTTTGATCAGTTCCTTTAATTTTGGCTGAGTAGTGTTTGAACTATGGACATGTTAGAGTTAAGTTTGCGGAACGAATTGGAATGATTCCGTCAGAAGATATAGTTTCTGGAACTATAAAAGTCCGAATCTAATCTGTATGGCAACTCAACATACCCTAAGCGAGACCGGAGAACCAAAAAAGGAATACAAATCCTTGGAACCCACAAACCTTGGCATTAGTTTAGTTAAGTTTAGCCAAAAAGATTTTGGATTATAAATTCATAATTTTACCAGTAAATTATCTAATTTCAATATTTCTGGGTTTAACACAAATATAAGCAAAGCTATAACCCGTTTTAAATGAGCTTTAACATAAACTCGAATTTTTTTCACTAGTCTAGGGAATTAAGAAAAAATGGTCTTTAATGTTTGTACCTGTGTCAATGAAGGAATCTTAACCGTTACGCACCGACGCGTCGTTAGTGTAATGGAGAGTATGATAAAAACAATTTTGTAGAACTTCTCGCCGTAATGTTAAAATTGATAAAAACTTGATACTTTTATCATGCAACCAATCAATACTTACCCTATGAACAAGTAAATCTGTTGCTAACCATTATCATTGTTTCTGTTTCTTAAAAAAGCACAGTTAAGAAAGAATTTTAGAAAGAGTACCAAAACGCAAACAGTTTCCAGGAATAAGCAAAACATCTGTGCTTTTGCTTACCTTTTGACTAGACAAATTTAAACTCAACTGCTTGAATATTGTTCATTTCGTTTGTTTAACATTTTAAACAAACTTAAATAAAGCTAAACACTTATAAATGATATTATTTTATTTTGAACAATTATTAAAAATGTACGTGTACTTAGTAGGTATATCATTTTGTTAAAGAGTTAGCTTTATATATTTTTAGAAATGTCTGAAAGAAGTACAAATCTGACACTTACAATTCAATCTACATAATTACGGAAAACCAAAATTTAAATAATTGTTTAATTATCCTGGCTACGCCCCTGTCGAAACTTCTATTCAAAACAAGTACCTTACCTATACATATTGTTGTTTTTGTTTTGAAGTTTATATTTACAACTCAATTCTTTAATCTATTGCGATTCTAATACCAAGTAACACCTGTTTAAATATGATTATAGTATGACTTTTATTTTTGGGATTTTATCTTATGAAAAATACACTAATGCTTTAATCAAATCGAAGTCAATGTCACAAAAAGATTACACGAAAATACCAAGTACCAATATTTGTGGAAGCACAAGAAAAAAATTAATACAATTTCAACTGGTTTAACCTATCAAAATTGCTATCAAAGAAAATATTAAATCCTTTATGACGCGGCAGACATCCTTTCTCAATGTGCTTCTAAAAAATACAATTTTACCACATTTATAAAGATATATGTACTTCCTGCAACATTATAGTGTTTATGTGTCAATAAGAATCTATCTAGAAAGAGTGTATATTGCATCTAAAACCTTTTGGTCAATTCCTAGAAAATAAAATACCAAATAATACCACACATGAAGATTGGCTTTTTTATTCATTTTTATTCATTGTATATTAGTGAGAATCCATTGAGATGGATAAAGCAATTTTCTATCATCCCTTCTCAATCAGTATAAGATTTTTTTTTTTTGTTGCTTCAAGTATTTTTTGTATACCAATATGAATAGAGTTTATGAACTACATAAGAGCCAATAACATCGAATAGAAATGGACATCAGACACAAAAAAAAATTAGGGAACAATATTTTTTGTTTAAGTAATTATTAGTGTTTTTTAAAGAGCGGTATCTCTGTGAGAAGAAGTCGTAAATTTTAAGCTGGCCATACATGACAGAGCCAAAGAACCAAATGTCCCTGCACCGATGCAAAATTGGTCGTGTGTTGGGTGCATCGGCTGCCGATCCACTTATGGATTTTAGGCCAATCTGAAATCCAACAGAGCCAAACGGATCGAATGGCTCGGTGTATATGGCCAGCTTAAATCAAAATTAACACAAATTTTTTTTTTTCAAAATAGCTTTTTATGGCTATTAGTCCTACAAAATGACGTTTCGTCCGGCTTACTCACTTGGACTCATCAGTGACATAGAGAGGGCCTTATCATATGCAATTTGTATTAAGTTCAGTTTAACTTACATGAATTTTTCCACAAAAATCCACTGTTAACTATATTCAAGTGAGTAAGCCGGACGAAAAGCCAATTTGTAGGACTAAAGGACATGAAAAGCTATTTTATCAATGATTCAACAAGTCCAATCCTTAATGCTAAGTCTTCTAAATACTTGGCTGACTTATCTCAGTAGTACTATACAGAATTTGTATTATAAAAAAACCTTCTTAATTTAATTTTTTGTCGACATTATTCACCGTTTTACTTTCGAGACATACGAGGATCTCTTTCTGACTTGATATACAATTTAAAGTACATTAAAAAAAAAAAATTCATAACTTTATTTTTTATTTTCAATTACTGTTTTTTGTTTTTTAATTTTGTTCATATTTTTATGGTCATAAGCTTACATATATCTTTTCCTTGTAAAAGTATTTTTGTTAGTTTTGGCAAATATTTAAAATTTTGGAAAAAAAAAAACAATAGTGTCGCACATCGATTTCAATGGATTTTTGACAACTGAACGATAAAGTAAATCCTTAAGTCTAAAACTACGTCTGAGTTAACTCAGGGTTAATTGATTTTCAGGATTAAGCAAGTCGGAGTTTAAGAGTTTAATGAAAGTTAACGGAGAACTGAAAAATACGTACTTTGACGGCTGTCGTGTATACATTTGTATTTAACTCAATGAGTCAAGAGTTCAAGTGGTTTCGCAAAAGCCAGAACCCCGATAGAGGTCCCCGAAAATGCGTTTTCTTCGCACCTCATTTCAGGGATATTCGCAAAATAACTATGCCATCAAATTGGTAAGAAATTGGTTTAAAAATGTCAACTAGCCTTAGAAATTGGTCAGTTCTAGAAAACTTATAATCAAGGTTTAAAGTTTCTCAAGGTCACGTGAAGTTTTTCTTATTTCATTTTTTAAGTTATTTGCAAAAAATTGTATACCAATCAATAGTTTACTAAATCTTTATAAAAGATAAGTTTTTTTTTCAGCCATAAATGTTTTGTATGAATTTAAAAAAAATATGAAGGACATTTTAATTTTACTGTGAACATGACAAAAAAAACCTAGAAATTTATGAAAAAGTCTTTAGTTGAGTAACTACTAAAACTAGCTGATCTGTCATGGCAAATGAGAGGCCTTTCAGTTGATATTCTTTCTAAACGAATATCCCACAAATAAGGTGCTAAAAATCGTGCGTGACCTTGAGAAACCCTAAGCCTTGATTATTTTGAAACACGATACCGTTTTTTTTTTTGTTGGGAATATCCAAGAGTGAAAAGCTGAGAGCCATCTCACAGTGGTTCTAATAACATATTTTGTTGCGAAAATAATAACTTTTAAACGCGAAAAGATATAGTTATAAGTTTTTCCTGCTTGAAGTACATTTTTCAGGCTTTAAAAAGAAAGATTTTAAGAAAAGTGGTGTACAGAATGCTTCTGAATTTTCGGTTGCAATAAGATGTAATCAAATGTGTGTTAACAGAAAACGGTAGTAAAGTAAAAGCTCAACAATTTTACAGGTTATATATTAACAGGGTAAGTGTACAACCTGTTAATATACAACCTGCAAATTTTTAAATAAAATAAAATACAGGACAACAGTGGATGCATAAAGTTTTCGAACTAATTTTTGAACCTTTTTTGATAGACTGTTTCAGTAATATATTCCATATGCAACGGTGAAGGAAAAAAAGAAGCGGATGAAAATATTAATAGAATTAAACAAAATTAGATTTTCATTTTTATTTATATATTTACTTAAAATAGAAAAAAAACTTGAAAGAAACAAGGCAACACTTAGAATGAAGCAATCATTTTTTTTTAAAGACAATCAATTTTATTTTATAGTTATTTTTCTAAATATTTTTTGAAAAAAAAATAGTTTTCAAACTGAAATTTTCGAGAAAAAATATTTTCTTTTTGTCAAACAATTTTTTTTTTTTCAAAATTGTATGCCACTAAAAACAGTTTTTTTTGTATTCAAAACCACTACACTATAACCACTACTTATAAAGTGTATATATTGCAGTTTTTTCGAAAAATAATTTTCTGAAATTATAATTTAAATATGATTTCTGGGATATGACCGCCATGGGTGGCTCGGATGTAGTCTAATCTGGAGGTCCAATTTTTGATGAATTTTTCCCAAATTTGTAGCCGTATACCGGCAATAACGCGGCGAATATTTTCCTCCAAGTGGTCAATCGTTTGGACTTCATCGGTGTAGACTAATGACTTCACATATCCCCACAGAAAATATTCAAGCGGCATTAAATCGCATGATTTTGGATGCGGTTACCAAACGTTTCCTTCAATAAATCGATTGTGCCATGAGCTGTTTGAAATGTTGTGCCGTCTTTTTGAAACCACAGCTTTTGCACATCATTGTTGTTCAATTGATAAACGAAAAAGTCAGTTATCATGGCTCTATAGCGGTCACCATTGACTGTAACGTTCTGGCCAGAATAATTTTTAAAGAAGTAAGGACCAATTATTCACGAACCCATAAAGCACACCAAACAGTTAATTTTTGTGGATGTAACAGTGTTTGAACATACCCTTGAAAATTATCATCACTCCAAATACGAAAGTTTTGTTAAATGATTGAACCAAAAGTGAGCTCCATCGCTAAACAAAATTCGCGCGATACGTATTTCGAACAGAACCATGATTTTCAAAATAAATTTGGCTAACTTGGAAGCGTTGTTCAAGCGTCAGTCTATTCATGTTAAAATGCCAAACCAAACTAAATATAAATCACTTGACAGCTGACAAAATGGCCGCCAGTTAAAATTGGTTGTCAACTCAAAGTTACACCCAGACTCCACAGGGGATAGTTTCTCTCCAACTAAATATCAGATATTTATATCTAACATTGTCTTCTGTCTGCGCTGGGCAAATCATGTTATGCTATTTCAAATCACGAAACCGAAAATTACACCAAATAACAAACAAAAACTTAATTGCCACACATAAATGCAGAGCTTAACATCAACACTGGTATAGGGATACAAGATAATGAGACAAAAAAAAGAAATTTCTAGTCACAAAGCAAAAATATCTCCATCAGTCAAAATTCATGTCGGAGATCTCTGTCAAGATATAATCGCGGAGAGATATCTCTGACATCCCAACAAGAGATGAAACGGAGTGCCTCCATTGGATATTTCATGTCAAGATAAGCATTTCTGATATAAATTATCTCTTGTGGAGTCGGGGTGTTATACCTATACAAAAAAAAAGTCATTAGAAAAGGTTTTCCTTTGAGAGTTTCAACCGCTTGGTTCCTTATTTTCTGAGGACATAAGGCTTCCAATAAAAAATCCCGACTCCGTTTTGTTCCTCTGAGCTCCTCTTCAAGAAGTTTCATTGGACAAGTTTCTTCTTTGAGAGTTCCATCCGTTTCTTTCTCTAGGTTGTGTGTCGACAATCTTTTGGTTCCTTTGGGCTATTATTCTAGAAGATCCATTTTACAAGGCTCTCCTACTAAAGTTTCTGCCACTTTTTTCCTACTAGAAAGCAGCAAACAGCATTCTTACTCTCAAATGGTCTTAAGTTGCACCTATAAGCGTATTCATGCAACGTCATAAAACAATCATAAACGTCAGATATTTATAAGATGCAGTAGCTGCAAATATTGTTCAAAAGATTTACTTCCGAATTAAAAAAAACAACAAAAATTATTCTCAAGAAATGTTTATTAATAGCTGATTCCTAAATAATCATTGTGAAAGATTGACTGGTAAGGGATCTCACATTAACTGCAATTATTTCGAAATTTCTTATAACAGAAATCAATTATTTTATTTAACATTTTCTCTTGTTTAAAGAACTTTTTCGTATGGCAATAAAGGCCCAGATTGCAAGTTAATACAAAATTTTGCAGCTTGTTTTTTTTTTGTCTTAGAGTTGTTTGTTGTAGTTTTGTCAAATCTTAAGTTGGACATGTACCACATTTAGCGTACTGTGCCTGTCGCTTTTTATCACCATTCATACCAAATGGTGACGAACCTCTCACTTCAAGGATATAATTACCCTTGAGATTACTTGGTGCAGCATAGCCCATTGGTACTGCTTCACCTGCACATCTATTTTGCTTTAATTTACTCAAAGATGTACAGCGTTTTGCCATAAAATTATTCTCATTTCCTGGATAGACCGATTCAACGAAATACAACCAAGCTCTTTCGTGAGCACAAATCACGGTCAAACATCCTGTTGGCAGAGGTACAATACCATCGGGATAGAAATCTACATCCCCTGTAGGGTCTCGTTTACCCAAGACACCTGTGTTAGTGTGAATGACATCAATAAATTCTGCATCGCCACGCATAAGGCCACACAGGCTCTCGCCTTCGTTAAAGCATGGCTTTGCTGGATCCAAACCAGTGATACGAGGTATTAATCTGTTGGTGAGTTGATTGAATGTACGTGCAGCTGCACCACAAATATGAGCTCCTAAGCTGTGACCTAAAATAAAAATATGAATTTAGGATTTGAGCTTAGAAAATATGGTCAGAAAAAAATCTCACCAATCAAATGAATGTTTTCCAGAGGGATGACTTCAGCTAGTTGAACTAAACTTTCTCCTAAATATTCCCCGATTTTCTCTGTATTCAGAGCTGACCAGGAGAACAGAGTATCCACAAAAGATGCAGCGTCTATTGCCTGGATTAATAGATTGAAGGATTAATAGCTTCAGACAACAATGTACAACGAACAGTGTTCCTCACTTAATTGCTCCGACCATTTTATCTGATTTTTCAACAAACCGAAACTTTTCACTTTTTTGGTCGCAATTTTTTAAGATCAATTAAGCGAGATGCAATTAATCCGGAGAATACTGTACATGACAGTGATTTCTTTCTTACCAAAAAGTTAACGTCGCCTCGACAGTTATAAGCCTTGGATAGGTCAACAATTGTTTTTGAATTGGTAATTGTTGTCCTCCATCCAGTCACCAAGATTACAGTCTTCTTTGTTACATCGAATTCTTTGACTTTCAAAATATCCCCTTTATGTAGTAATGGGATGCTGTATTTCTTACATGGAGTAATCAGTTGGAGATTCAAAGAATTTATGTCCGGAGTGACCCTTGGAACAACTGACTTCGAGGACATCAATGTTGAGCCTTAAAATGAGTTTTATTTTATTCTATACTTATTTTTTTAAATGTATTTTTATAAACATACAAACTGTATTAATGGATGAAGATACATATTCTAATGGATATCCGGCAAGAAGGTTCTTTCCACCGCCAAAAAGATCAGCAGGTGACGGAAGGAAACTACCGGCATTGGTAATGACGCCAGTTAGAACATCTTTTGATCCTTGCAAATAATCTTTAATATTACTCAGAACAAGTGGGCTTACTGAACTTTGCAGAAGGACCAACGAACACACGAAAAAAATACTTAATTTCATCTTGAACAATAAATGGCTATTCAATGTGATATTTATTGATTTTGTGTGGTATCAGCTCGAGAAGTTTAAACTAACTGTTTTTAAAAAGTTTAAGTCACTTAGAAGGAGCTTTACGAATTTTGCTTTATTTTTATATTTCCTTATTGATTGATCTTATTTGTTTCAATGCAAATATAGCCATTTTTTCATAAAACACACACAAGTGTCAGTTTGGGTTTTGTGATATGTGATTTACCCTATTATTGATAAACCAAGATGAAGAACGACTTATTGACTTAAAATGAGTCCAGGGAAAATGGAGTAGTTCAAAAAGTCTGTTTGTGCGTCGATAATTTTTTTTATTGTTAATTTTGAGTTAGAAGGTTTAGAGAAGAAAATATCACAAAATTGAAATATGCCACAAGGTTTCTTGCATGTAGTAAGGTTTCTTGCATGTAGTAAGTATGTTAAAAGCATATATGTATATATATTTAAAAATTCACATTTCTCTATTTTCATCTACTGAGAAATTTTACAGCTCACAATGAATTTAAAGATTGCAAATATACACTAAAGTTATTTTTTGGTGTTGAAAACAAACAATAAGTCTTTATTTTACAAAAGTTTTGTCAAATAAACCAAATACAAAACAACTGTGTACTTATGTCTTGTATTACATGTGTACTTGTTTATTCATTTTAAACTAATATTTTTATTTGAACTTAGAGTATTTACCTAAATTCAGAATATGTATATAAAGAATGTTTATCAAGCGTTATTTTCCATTATATAATTTAAATGAAAACAAATGAACAACCCAACAATGTTTTATTAGCTACGTAATACATGTATGTTATTAATATAACTTGCTCTTTAAGGCACTGGTCAGTGCTAAGATGCCACATCCCCATACACTTCCTCCCCCTGGTAGAGAGTTGGTAACGATAACTTGCCGGGGGACTGATGATTGCCAGGAAAAGCAGACGAAATAGCGGTTCTGGTCAGGACACAAACTTATCCTTGGAAAGGTTAATTCCCCCGTACTATGTATACATCCCGAGCTGCAACCAACAACTGATTACCCGAGGGACACCATAGATTACCAACAGGGTTGCCATGTCTTGACCAAGTTCGATTGTCCAATTTAAAAATTTTTTTAGCCCAAAATTGGAGACGGAAAAGAAGCCCAAATAATAGCCCAATATCTATAAGAAAAATGTTCATAACTTCAATCACAGTATATTTTCATTTTAAAAAATAACGGAAAATAAAATAAGTTTTTTGTTCATAAAAAAAACAAGAATTTAAATGGAAATTCTGGGAACAACAGAGAAACTGAATGATTTTAAAGTGAAGTTTGTTGCGGTTGATTTGAAATGTCAAAACCAATGGGTAAATGTCCCCAATAACACGATCTTTGGGTCTGACTCTTTTTTCGAATTTTTATATCTGGGTCAAATTTTCACTTCAGTGATCGAGTGAGTGAGTGCCATCATTTATCGAATGAAAAATTAACCTCTTCAAAATTTGGTATACTTGATTTTTCGAACCGTGAGCGGTAATTCCTTAGTCATATAATATTTTAGCCCCTGCTTTTATCGTGGCAGCTTTGCACCCACTGAAAAGAATTACTGCCTGAACAGAATGGAGACGGAGCTGCAACTGGAATAGCTGTCAAAAATTTTAATGCACAAATCCAATGATACGAACAGAACAAGACGCAGCTGCAGCAGCTGGACAAGTTGGCCAACTTTAAACTTTTGCATGTAGCTTTTTTGACGTTTAAAAATTGTAAGCGCAACCAAGTGTTTATATGGAGGCTGAAGAGATTTTCAAACTCTTTTTAATCTCTGATAAAGACGTTATGTAATTTTAGCTTCCATTTTATTTTTATTTTTGTTTTAATTTTTATTTTTGTGTTGAAAAAATGTCAGAAAGCACCTTGTGCGCGAGTTAAAAAAAATCACTTACGACATTTTTTGACAGCTATTCCAGTTGCAGCATTCTATTCTGGTCAGGCAGTTAGACGCAAAGAATTATCGTGTAATAGGGGACTATTGAGTGAAAAAAAGTGATGCCAAATTGTGGAATGCTTAGGGAGTATGTTTAGAGGGAGAAAAGTGTTTTATTTATTTGGCCAGTTTATATTTCTTGAGCGCTCAGTATTTTTCCTCAACTTTTTGGCAGAGCAGGAGAGTAAAATATAAACAGTATCCCTCACATAGAAGTCAAAACAACTCTCCTTTTCTTTTCTTCTTATGTAATTTACTGTGACAAAAAATAATTGAGCAGGCGAGTCCAAAAAATTTCAGTCTCAGTTTTTAAGGCGAAAAGTGAGGAATTTTTGAGAGGAATCCTGTTTATATTTCTGAGCGTTCTGAGTCCTCTGAGATCTCAGAAATATAAACTGGCTACTTATTTATTTATACGAACAATATATCGCTCAAGGTTTGATTTGGGCTATTAATAGCCCAGTTATGATTGGGCTGTCATACTGCAATTGTTGTCGACAATTTCGGAAAAATATATATGTACCAATTTTCGATAAATTGGCCATTATGGCAAGCCTAATTACTAGTACCCATACAGAAATTCCCGATGCGAGACGAAGAACAACAACAAGAACTAGGTGTGGTGAAATCATATTAGATAATATGTACGAAGGAGGAAGAACTCCACTAGAAGCAGCAAATGGATGACGACCCAGAACAACGATGTGAGTTTTATCCGGCAAGCAAATTTGAGAGCAATCATCTTCTTGCCGCCCGCCGCGACCTGGGTGGTGAATTGCCCAAGATAATAGATTTGTTTGGTATTTTTTTTCCAAAAAAATGTGTAAAACCAGTCAAATTTTGAAAAGAGGGAAAAATTCTATTAGAGTTGGGGAAATTTGAAAAAAGTTACCAAACGCATTAAACCATCAACTGTACCACTTTTTGGAAGAAACGTCATTTTTGTGTATACACGGCGTTGCCACCTTGCCATGATTTTAACAGATCTAATGCACTTTTTTTGTAAAACAAATCTACTGCTTTTAAATCGAGTCTACTTCACTTTTATTTTTCGCAAAAGAAAATAATCATTCTTCAAAATGCAGTTTACTTATTTTCCAATTCGGTTCTTACGGCATCCAGCTATTGGCTTGCTCTGATAACAATCGTGATAACGTAATTAATTATAATATGCTATTTTTTGTTGTTCCTCTATTTTCGAAATAAAAGTTAAAATTGGAATGTGTAGATCTTTGGTAGAAAAATTTGAAATAGTGCATTTTTTTTAAAACCTCTTTCGGAAAATTTTCCGATTAGTGGCAACGCTGTGGCAGAAACTGACCACTACGATTTTTGATAGTACTTGTAACATTTCAGGTATACAGAAATTTGTGTAGCAGGAATTTGCAAGTTTTCCAATTGAGGGGTAATTATTTGCTTGCTCTCTTGATGCGACTTTTTTGAGTTAACAAACAGGAATTTGTAACAATTTGTGAGAATTTATGAGTATTTGTGAAAATTTGCAAGAAATTTCATGTTAACAAACACAGCTATAAATAGGACAAAGCCCATCCTCCGCACTTCACCATTCTCCCGGATCCACATTGACGACAGTAATATGCAATATGCAATAGTAATGACGTGGCAAGACGAGGGACATTTTTTTTGTTTGGCAATGTGTACTTTGCAGCCTTACAACTCACGTGTGGATCAGCCGAATAGTGCTATAGGAAATCGCCATACAAACTGAAAGATCAGTGTCGAAGCCACCGTCAACGATACGACGACTCTTCCAGTCCGATAAAGACTCCCCCCACTAGTAATAAGGAGTCTTAAAAAAGGAAAGCACCAAGAATTGAACTTACCAAAATTCTCCGAGTTTTTTACCAGTTGTACTGAGATTTTAAACCGGATTTATCCGTGATTTTTACCAGTTGTACTGAGATTTTTATCAATTTTACGCCTTCGTAGATAAAGAAGGCGCCTTTAACAACGTCGACACATTGATGGATCACTTGGTGAATTGATTAATCAAATGCTTACAAGCAGGGTTATTAGTTCAAAAATGGGCGGCTACTCGGCAAGAAGATCTGTCAGTAGGGGTACACCGTCGTAAACCGCAAGGTGGCGTTCTTTCTCTCCTTCTTTGGAACTTGGTATCTAAAGAGCTGCTGAATTGCTAAGAAGCGGAGAGCTACAGAGTGATTGCTTATGCAGACGACGTGGCTTTACAACGTGGACGTGGATCTTTTATAAAATGCTCTTAACAAGCTAACACGATGGGCTGATCCGTGCGGACTTGGAGTAAATCCCCACAAAACAGATCTTGTCCCCTTCTCCAGGAAATACAAAATTCCGTAAATAGGCCCCCCTTCTATTGAAAGTGTTCCACTAACATTCTCGGACAAAGTAAATACTTGGGTCTCATTTTATAAAAGAAGTTAAGCTGGAACCCTAACATACAAGAAAGAGTAAAAAAAGCCACAGTGGCACTTTTACGAGTATCTTGCAAAAAAGCCGTCCTCCAGTGAGGCCTCCAACCATCCATTATTCACTGGCTATACATTCCGGTAACTAGACCAATTCTAAATTATGGTTTGGCAGTATGGTGGACTGCCTTGGACAAAGCGATGCGTCGCGATAAACTAAGCAAAGTCCAAAGAATTGCATGTCTATGTATAAGTGGAGCACTTCGGTCGACTCCGTCCGCTGGCATTAGTCATTACTCCATCTCCAAATGGCCGCAAGCATAGCCATTTGCCTCAGAGCCTCCTCACAGTAGATCAATAATGAGATTGACCACTCCGCTATTCTGAATACATTCGGATCACTTCCAAGTAACACAGACTGACTGCTCTGTGATTGTCCAAGCCTTCAAACAAATCGCCTCCGTTATTTCGGAAACAGACTTGTTTGAGAATTGGATGATCTAGCGCAGATCTCAATGGCAAATATAAGAAAATTCATAGAGAGTACAGGCTGGTTCGCAAACAAACCAGTCTATCTGAACCAGTAGTTTAGGAGCATCTCTGCTATTATTTCGTAAGGGGATCACAATGGACCAATAGGCCCCCGTGTATGCAACGGCCTCCGGGCTGTGCACATCTCTCCTAACCTAACACTGACTACACAATCCCACTATTAAACTTCGACAAAAACTTTGAATTTACCATACCTTCCAGATCCACCTGGGAGGATGTGGGATTATTTAAAGATCAATCGATTCACTTTTACACCGACGGATTGAAGACCAAATATGTGGTTGGTGGAGGTGTGTACTCTGATAGACTAAATTAAAGTCTCTTATTCCGTCTTCCTAATCACTATAGCGTATTCCAGGTGGAACTTTTTGCGAAGTATTATCTTGGCTCAAAGAAAACGTGATATCAACCTCAGATATCCGCATCTTCTCTGATTGTTAAGCCGCTATTAAGTCTCTGGACTCTGTCTCTACAAACTCTAGAACTGTCCTTAACTGTCGAGCAAGATTTTCACCAGCTTTTTTATTATGAACGTGGCACGATCCACAATGGATGGACATAAATTTAAGTCAAAGACAAAAACCTCAGGTTCGAAATGAAGCAGGGAAAAATCAACTATTACGGACTATTACTTTGTTTTCATTTATTTATTTGCTCTTATGCATATTTAGACATGTCCCATGTAAAGTTTCAACATAAAAATAGAACTTCAGAAAAAGTCCTCAAATTAACACAAATTAATTAAAATTTTTGTTTGTATTTGTTCTTTTCTGTTATTTTTAACTTTCTGTTAAATCATTAAAAACTTATGCGAAAGCACTCCTCAAAAAGTCAAATACTTTATTGCCAATTAATTATAACTTTTTGTTTTGTTTTTTTTTTGTTATTTGTCAGTTAATGTTAATTATATGTACATTGTACATTTGTACCTTTAAAATTAAAACGAAAAAAAATCAAGTTTCATTAATTAATTGCGTGCCTGATTCGGGCATAGTCCACAGTTCTTGTTACGTTCATCTCTAGCCTTATTTCCGCCCATTCCAAATGGAGCCTCACCATTCACATCGAGGAAGTAATTCCCCTTCAGATGTTTCGGTGAAGCATATCCCATCGGAAATGGTCTTCCTGGGCATTTATTATTTTTTAATCTCGTTAATGAGCTACAACGCACTGCCATAAAATTACTCTCATTGCCAGGATAAACCGATTCCGTGTAGTACAACCAAGCACGCTCGTGAGCACACACAACTGATAGACATCCTGTTGGCAGCGGATCCAGACCACCCGGATAGAAATCCACATCCCCCAAAGGATCCCGTTTGCCCAATACACCTGGATTGCTATGGATGACGTCTATGAATTCGGCATCACCACGCAAGAGTCCGGATAGGTTCTCGCCCTCATTGAAACACGGCTTGGCCGGATCCAGACCTGTGATGCGTGGTATTTGCTTGCCGGTCAAGTAATTGAATGTACGTCCGGCCGTGCCGACAATGTGTGCTCCCAAACTGTGTCCTGAAATTATATAGAAGAACAGCAAAATGCTTGATATTCATTTTTTCTCACATCAGACATGTCGTCGTCAAGACAATAACTCCATACCAATCAAATGGATGTTCTCCAGCGGTGTTATTTCACTCAATTGCACCAGACCCCTTCCTATGTTTTCGCCGATTTGCTCGGTATTGAGTGCAGACCATGTATACAAAGTGTCCACATAGGAGGCAACGTCAACTGCCTGATGGGAATATATATATGTATATCAATTTACTGGACGAATATCCTACTGGAAATGAATTAGCCATAGGTTTTCCTTACGATAAAGTTAACATCACCCCGGCAGTGGTATGCTTGAGCCATCTGGGAAATCGTGTCCGTTTCATTGACAGTTGTCGTCCAGCCAGTGGCTAAGATTACTGTTTTCTTTGTCCTATCGAATTCTGGGCTCTTCCACATTTCATTGGCGTGCATCAGGGGGAAACTGTGTTTTTTGCATGGCGTCCGCAGTTGGAATTGCATTTTGTGAATGTCGGGTGTTATTTTAGGGACAACAGCATTTGTGGATACTGCTGCTGAGCCTAGAGTATAGAAGATGTGACAGATGCTATAGGTTCTGGATTTGTTTGTAAATCTCTATTATTGATTGCGTAATTGATTTATTTGACTTACAAATAGCGTTTATTGAAGTGGATACGAATTCAAATGGATAGCCAGCAATGAGATTCTTCCCAGATTCGAATAGTCCTTTTGGTGTTGGAAGGAAATTACCTGCATTACTTACAATTCCAACACCAATATCTCTCGACGATGAGAAGACATTACCAACTGAGCCAAAATCTATTGGAATTGGCTGTGGAGTGCCCTGGATGAGTCCCAGATGACACAACATCAATAATAGAACTAGCTTCATTGTGAAAGTTAGTCTGAAATTAATTAAACAAAATATATTGTAAGTAGGAATTAATGAACAAAAAAGTAATATAATTTAACAACTAAAGCAAAAGAAGCCAATACAAATAACAATTGTAAATATTGTTCTACACGACGTCCCTTAAAAAAATTGTATTCACGTGCGGATCTACAAATTAAATTGATGTCTTGTATAGGTCCAAACCTATGACACTTGACCTTAACAGGCTTAAGTGGGAGAAACTTCATCAAACTAATTGTAAAATGAACTACAGTTACGATTATTCCAAGACTTTTTCCTACACACTCTTAAGAGCGTGTATTGGTTCCGTGTAAAAAAATTATGTTTTTAGTTAAATATCAAAGAAACTTAAAAACAAATGGTTAGAACTTCCGATAGCCTTGAGTTTCGATAGACAAAGTTTCGAAAAGAAAATTTTATGTAAGGACATGGAAATTATGAGAGAAAATTTTTTAAAACTATGAAATACGATATTTAAACTAGCTACAACAACTTTTTTGACAGTTTGACATGAAAAAAGATGGCCATCTTAATTCTTGATTGGAAGGTTATGATTGTATGGAAATTTAATTAATTTAAAATCGTTGGAGTGGTTTTTTTTTAAATTATTTTGTATATCAAATTCAAAAAACATTTTAAAGAAAAAAGTTTTGGTATAATACATATATAAAAATAAAATTTCAAAAAAATCGTCAACCAACTTTTGAGATATTGAATTTAAAAAAAAGTTTTAACTTTTTTAAAAATTCAAAAACTTTTTTTTAATGTTAATTTTATTGGTTTGTATTAAAAAATAGTTAAAATATTTTTATGGGAAACTAAGGAATTAAAAAAATAAAATGCACGACTGGATCGCACGTACTTGCTCTTATGTTCAAGAAGCTGAAAGTTTAAGAAAATTATATGAAAAGACATGGAAATTGTGAGAGAAATTCAAATTAGCTAAAAAAACTTCGTCAAAATTTGGGATAAAAAACAAGAACATCCTCTTAATTCTTTATTGAATATGATGGTATGAACAAAAATATTTTTAAATCATTGGAGCGGTTTTGTTAAAAAAAAATTTGTATATATAAATTTCTTAAGACATTTAAAAAAAAACCTTTAAGTATGCAAATCTCAAGTATTTACTTATGTACATATAAAAATAAAATTTAAAAAAAATTTGTCAATTTTTGAAATTTTGAATTAAAAAAAAAAAGTTGAAACTTTTTTTGAAAATGTTGATACGCAATATTATTTAATCTTATCTGAAATTTGTATACAAGAAAAATTATCTAAATCCATTCAGCCGATAATGAGAAAATTCAAAATAAAAAAAAACGTTGTATGACAAGTTCTAGTAATAGTTGCAAAGTGCATAATTTTGTAATATTTTTAGTAGATCGTATTGATTTTAGTACATGGAAATATTTAATAAAAATCCTAGGAGTCGTTCTTGAGAAAAAAATATGATTCTTTCCGGTTTTTTAACTTTTGTATGGAAGGTACCTTTATTTTTTCAATAAATATTTTAGAGAGTACTAAAAAACTCTGAAATGTCGAGTTTCATAAAAATCCACTATATCATTTTCGAAATATTTTTTAAAAAACAAAATAAGCATTTTTTTAAAAATCTAAAAAAATATTTATTTTTTTTAAATTAAGTACACACATTTATCGAAATCAGTCAAACTGTTTCGAAGAAAATCGAAAGTTAAAAAAAAATGGTTCTTTCGGAGGCACCATTAGTTACCATTTTTTGAAAAATGGTATTCTACTGAAAGGAAGCCTTTACTAAAAGTAATTTATTGATTTTTTTAGGAAAAGTTGTCGAGCCGTTTTTGAGAAAAATTCGATTATGTAAGACTGCTAAGAAATATTGTATGGCAGGTATAGTTATTTTTGCTTCTAAGAAAAATGAAAAAAGTGTGGGCTTAATAACCAAAAACCACTGTGTACCAAGTTTGAAGAAAATCGATCCTTAACGGTATTTTAAAATTTGTATGGAATGTACCGTTATTTTTTTCTTACAATACCTTAAAGAGTGTAAAAAAGTTCTAAAATACTTAGGTTTATAAAAATCGAACAAGTATTTTTCAAAATAATTGATTTAAAAAAAAAATTGGTACGTCAATTTTGAGTACTTATCAATATACATTTATAAACATAATTTTAAAAAATCCACTGAAATATTGAATTTTCTAAAAAAATTTCCTTTTTTTAATTAATTCAAAATTATTCTTTTAATAAATTTTGGTATGCAGCTTTATTGGTATTTGAAAAGAGCTTTTGCATAAAAATTCTGATTGCAATCAGTTCAGCCGAAAATCCCCCTCTGGAAAATCACCAAAAACTTTTAAGAGGATTGCATCATTGATTTAGCCTCCATATCCAGATACAAACAGACAGGCAGAATTTTGCCACCCACATTTTTTGGTGTTCTCAATCATCGTATTGTCATGTTTGATTGTTATCTGGAAACTTTTTTTGCATGAATCCTAAACATGCCTTGTAGTATCTACCTATATCGTAAGTAAAAATTATTGAAATCAGAATTATCGTTTAGAAAAAAATTGAAAATAAAAGAAATGGTTCTTTGGGAAGGTACCACTAATAACCATTTTTTGGAAAATAGTTCCCCATCACTACCCTTTACTGGAAGAAATGTATTGATTTTTTTTTTAAGAAATATTGTGGAGCCGTTTTTAAGAAAAATAAGATTTTGTGAGCAAAATCTCCAAAAACCACTATGTAGGTATCGAGTTTTAAAAAAATCGATCAACCCGTTTAGGCTGCCGAACGGACAGAAAGACAGAATTGTGAGACCTTCTGTCCTGTTCTGTTTTAGTACCTACATATTGAAATTAAGAACGGTGTTTCAAAAAAATGTCAACAAAATAACAATTTAGTTGTTTTTTGAGCGATTTTAACGAAATTGGTAGAGATTAGATGTAGCTGTTATAGAATACAAAAATAACAAACAAATTAAAGGCTCTCCCAAACCAACGCGAATTCGCGGCGACGGCGAATTTTTGTTGTTGTTTAGCGTTGTGTATTTGTCATATTTTGCACTATTGTGAATGATTCGCTGCGAATCGCTCCGCATTCGCCTTGGTTTGGGAGAGCCTTAAAACGGTATTTTAAAAAGATTAACTTTAATGAGATTAATTAATTTTAATTTTAATGAAATTAACTCAACCAATAATTGGAACAAAAATATAAATTTAAAAAAATGTTAACTAACTCGTTTTTTTTCGGCAATTCCTAATTGATTCAGGTGTCACAACAAACAGAATAAAATCAAATGATTTTCCTTTTTATCGTGTGACTGACTTCTGCAATCATAAAAATGACACTAAAAATATTTTTTGAATTTAAAAATTTTGACTTTTATGTCCTTAGTAATCTTTTCCAAAGTACTTAAAGAATAATAATTAATGCTCTTAGTTCGCTCTTTCGTTTTTTTAGTTTTACCAATTAGATGTATGACATTCACAAATTTATGTAAGTGTTCGGAGGGAGAGGGCAAGAGGCTTCATTTTGGCTCTGGAGATCTTTTCCAATAAAATAACACTTTTGCATCAGAAACGCCTCTACTCGGAGTGGTCTCGTCTGTGTGAAAATTGAAGCCATGTACCCCAAAAGCATATGCCCCTTGCATACACAGGGAGAGGTTCTTGCCTTCCCTTATCAAGATATATTTAATATAATTTGTCTTCTTTTGAATGCATCTCATAGTTAGATAGAGATGTGGATTAGATACTAATCTACAATTTTTAATGAGATCGATATCCTACGTATACTCTTGATGTACCCACACACTTAAATACATAAAATTGGTGAAACAACGAATTTTTGAGCATTTTTTTTTTCTTTTTAAAACTTTTTTTCCTTTTAAAACTTTGTCCTTCGATACTTAATTTTGCGAAGCCTTTTTGATACTTTCTCTTGCACAGCTTTGATTTTTTAAACTCTCTCATTTCGTAACTTAATTTTTCGAAATTTTATCTTTCGAACCCTAATATTTTCGAAACTTTCTACTTTCGTATTTTTTTTTTTTTTTGAAAATCTATTCTTTGAAACTTTATTTTTCAGAACTCTTTTACTATTTCCCGATAACCTGACCGTTATACTATAACTCTTTGAGCTATCGAATAATGTAATCATTAACAGCAGTTCTAATAAAAAACTGGCTTCCGCTCCCTAACACACGTGTTAACTGGCACACGTTAACGGACAACTTGTTCGTTCGATAACTTTTCTTATTAAAAAAGATATGATATCTTTCCAGTATTTATTACTTCACCAAAGTCACCACTTTATCAAATTGTGGTGATATTCTAATAGATGTGGCACATGAATGCACTGCTTTCCGAGGTGTATACTGGTAGTAGTAAAGGGTCCTATCATCACACGTGTGCGTTACTGGTTACTCTTATTAAAAAAAATGCTATTTTATTTCTTGTGGAAATACCCTGCATTAAATAATAACTTTTTGAACCAATAACGACCTTAAAAATATTGTTTAGAAAATATCTTTAACAAATTATACCCCCTTACAGCTCCGCACTAGTACATATGTATATTATGTATATTATGTATATTATGTATATTAATGAGAATGGAGATCTCAAAAGCCAATAAATAATTAGCTCTTCACATTATAATTAAGCACTTAAACATTAGAATACGTAATAATGCAATTAAAATGAAAACAATTGATTTATATTCTTCTCATGCTATTGTGTTTATTCATTTCATAAAGTTGGTATATTTAGTTTATCTTTTTAATAATTCTCACCAGCCGGCAGCGGAGAAATCATTACCTACATTTTTATGCCGTTGTTAAATTAATTTTCCATGTGAAATAAACCTAATTTAAAATAAAGAGAAGCAAACTTATAACGACTGGTATAATTTTGGTCGCAAAGCTGTTGAAACGATGGATAAAATGAATTAATATTGATGACATGCACGGTAAATTTTCTGTCAGTATTCCTGGCAATGTGCCAGTGAATTCACTCTTTCTCGTTGTTTGTCATAATTTTCAAACTAGTGTCAGCACAATCTTTTTACGATGCCAGCATAAATGGCAATACACTTGCACTTTTAACAAGTGATAATAATACTGACAGATTCAAAAGCCTTTAAAGTTAACACCACCCACCAAGCCAATAAAGGTAAACAAAACTAACCAAGTTATGATGATTTGTCAGTTATGTAAATCAGACAAAAAGAGTGTAGATTTCTCCAAATGATCTGCTACAATAATCAATTTCGCTCATCGAACAGCGTACTGCAAAACGAAAAGTAAGACCAAATTTTTTTGTATGGGATTTTTCGTTTCGCATCAGCAGCGTACTAGGCTTAATAATGGAAAGAATAAAACAGAGAAATGATCTTATTTTATAAAATGCGAAATATATATAAAACGTTACAATTTATCTAGAAAAATAATGCTTCGAGCATTCTTTTTGCGCCCAAAATTAAGTGGAGATTTTCTTTTACCTTTTCACGTACAACGGTTGCAACTGTCAAATTTTGCACTGGAGCTGCGTACTGCTTGAACAAAATTCGAGATCAAATTTGTCCTGGGAAAAATTTTTTTATGGGATTGTATTGTCTCCATCTGAGTACTAGGCTTTAAAAGAGAATGGTCGAATTTCAACCACAACTGTGCGATACTAGTAAGAATAATACTTTTCTCGCACGCAAACCTTCCTCGTATCGCATCCCTTAGTCGCACCACTGTACGCTCAGCCACATCTTGCTCTTGCTGCAGTTGTCCATTTAATGTATGGTGCATATAGCAATTGGGCGCTGTGGCTGACATCTCAATTTACTCAACAGGCTACTGCACATGAAAAGACACTCATGAGTCATGACTTCGCTCAATAGCTGTGTTTGTTAACGTTAAATTTCTTGCAAATTTTCACAAATTCTCGCAAATTGTCACAAATTCCTGTTTGTTAACTCAAAAAAGTTGCATCGAGAGAGTGCAATGAGTGAAACGTTGGAAAACTTGTGAATTCCTACCACACAAATTTCTGTATACACGGAGTGTTACAAGTACTGTCAAAAATGGATTCAATTGAATTGTCAAAAATAGTGGTAGTCAGTTTCTGTCACAGCGTTGCCACTAATCGTAAAAATTTTTCTAAGTAGTATTTTAAAACAAAAATTTTCCTACAGAAGTACTTAATATTCCAATTTTTACTTTTATTTTGAAAATAGAAGAACAATTGGAATTAAAAATAGCGTAGTATAATTAATTATGCTGTCACGATTGTTATCAAAGCAATAAGCCAATGGCCGGAAGTCGTAAGAACAGGTTTGAAAATTTAGTGGACTGTTTTTTGATGAATAGTAATTTTCTTTTCCAAAAAAATGTGCAGTAGACTCGATTTAAAAGCATTAGATGTTTTGCGATAAAAAGTGCATTAGATCTATTGAAATCATGGCAAGGTGGCATACATACGCCGTTCATACAATAGAATTTTCGCCTTTCTTCAAAATTTAACAGATTTTACACATTTTTTGGAAAAAGATTCCAAACAAACCTAATATCAACTTCCAATCAACAATTAAGAAAGACCGTTACTAATCAGCTGTTAAACATGAGTCGGAGAACGTAAAACCATCTGTTGAAAATGCCGTTTTCGTGAGGGACAAAATAAGCCGATTGTCAATTCCTTCATTTCTTCGAATATTTTTTTCTTTCCTTACAAAATAGATTTTTCTGATATTACAACGTGAAATTTCAGATTTCACGATTTTCAGCTCCTTTGTTTGTCATTCTGGTTCAATACGAATCCAAAAAAAAAATCATCATACAAATTGGATGATGTTAAGACGGGTTATGCGCATACGAGCACAACAGAAATTCATAAATGTATGTATAGAAGATGTATTTAGGTCAAGGTACCTAATAAACAATTCCAGTTAGGCTGACAAATTTGAAAGGAGTAATAATAATGTTAATACATATTTCATTTTTCAAATTACCACCTTTTTGTGCCATTTAAATTTTGACAATTTTGGAAACATGAATGAATAAGATCTCAGAGACCCTAAGCAATTTTAGATTCATAAACAGGATCATTAGCAAAATTTCTCAGTTTTTTTCAGTGTTGCCAGATTTTTCAAGACGAGTGGAGCCCAATTTAAAAAATCTTGAAGTCGAAAGTAGCCCCAATGAAAATGATGCTCAAAAAAAGTGAATTAAAATTTTACGTTTTAAGTTTGAATTTTTCTATTTTTTTTCAATTTTTACCAAAGTTAAATATAAAAGTTCAAAATTTGATTAAACATTTTACATGAGTTTCCTCAAATAAAACAATGACCATTTTAAGGATCGACCCTGTGTACCTATGTATGTAGTTTATAAAATTCAATTAAAATTAGCAAAATATTATATAAAATTATTATTCTATCAATTTTTAAGGAGCTTAAAATCTTCCAATTTTAAAACTAACTGCCCGAAGATCTATCGAAAATAACAATTTGAAGGAACGAGTGAAAAGTTCGAGTAGCCCAATTGGCGATAAAGAGCCCGCACAGGCAACCCTGGCTTTGCTGTCAAATTACTGAAGAAAATAAAATGATCCGCTTGCTCACTTTTTGACGGAACAAAGTAGATCAAGGTCACTGAGATTTGATTTTCTGAACACTCCTATTGTTTTGCATCGATTTTTAAAGTCACTTGGTTTGTTTTCTACCTGTCAGTAAAATCGGTTGAAGCTAAAGTATGATTATTGTTATATTTCAGTAGTGTTCCGACGTTATTCACTAAAAAACACTTCAGATAACAGATAAAATTACACATATTTACATTAACTTCTATTTGAAAGTCCAAGACAGAAGTAGAACTCTGCCAAATTGTATCTGTACCAAAATTATGAGAAGAAAAATAAACTATCGTACCGTGCGTATATTATATCCGTGAATCTTATAAGAACTTTAAATCAATGATAACTTTTCTCAATTAATACTCGTCGATTACTGGATTCAGTCACAGATAGTAACTTGAATAAAAGTGATTGTTTTTTAGCCGGCATTTTAAATGGTCAAGACTAGAATGTGAATTAACGAATTAAGTAGTATCGAACGTCACTGGATGCTAAGTTTGGAATTGCAATGAGAACGATTAATTTAAATTTTTATTTTTTTTTATATTAACTCCAAGTTACTTTGTTGATGTACTTAACGTTGATTTTATCAATCGTGTGTCATTTTTTTTTTTTCATTATAAAGAAGTGTGGATATTTTGACGTATAAAAGAATGAGGAATGAATTGTTGTTTTATGTTTTCCTTATATGAGATAGTGTTGTTTGCGGTTATAAAGTGTCACGTTTCAATAGCTTGTTTTACTTCACGTTTAATTTTTTTGATTTTGAATAACATTTTTTTTTCTTTTTATTTTATGGACAAAGGTAGGCTAGGAACGTATGTATCTACATATTATATTTGTATGTAAAAGTACCTAAAGTCGATTTAATTAATGACCTCGTATCCATATCCAGTTGTAAAGCTTGGATTTGGATACTTTAAGGTTTTACTTATAAAGGAACGATGAAAAAATAAATTGTCTGGTAGAGTACCTATAAGGTTGCAAAGATTAAACACATTCTGATAGCAATATAAAATCTTAAAATGTAATTATGTAGGAATTAAGGTATAGCTTATTCTGCATTTTATTTATATGTACTTAACTTAGTAGAGCTAAAATATTACTTAAGAAAGGGGAAATGAATTAAGGGCAATTGAAATAAGGTCAAAAAACTTGTATCTATAGTTTGGTCACAGGAAACCAATGCCATTCACTTTTTGGGGGACCTTTTTTATGATTGAAATTTATTTCTTACACACTAAAGCCTAGTAAGCAGTTCGAGCAAAGACAAATTTTATCTCCACATTTGACAAATGTCAATAAATAAGAACAGTAGCAAATTAAGAACAGTAGTAAATTATAAAAATTTCCTTCAATCAAATCAAATTCAAATCCTGTCGAAATCAGAAATGCTGACAGTTTTCTGCTACTTTAGAAATCCAATTGAATTTTTTCGCGTAGACCGATTACAACGGTTAAATTTTGGGCTCTGAACCTTTGGCATCTTATATATGGGAAATTTAACATTTGAGAATGCCATCTAAATGGTCAGAAAAGGTTAACTGGTCCTAGAAATTGGTCAGCCCTAGATAACTAGCAATAAAGGTTTAAAGTTTTTGGCACTTCATTTATTGGAAATCTACAAAAAAAGTGTATCAACTAAAAGATCTCTAGATCGTTATAAAAGGTCAACAAATTTCAGTAATTGGTCAGCCATAGTTTTTTTTTTCTATGAGTTTTCAAAATTCGTTTCAAGGTCATAAAAAAAAACTTTTCACATCTCTTTTGGGTCCTTCCAAAAAATTTAGTATGCCATTTGAATGGCCACTACACGGTAATAAAAGGTCAGCTATTTTCAGTATTTGGTCAACCATACATATTTTTTTATGAATTTTTAATGAATTTAAAAAAAAAGTTCAAGGTCATAGTGATTTTTGGCATCTCATTTACGGGAAATTAAAAAAATTGCTTACCATCTGAAAGATCTCTTGATCTATATAAAAGGTCAGCTTGCTTTATCAATTGGTCAGCTATAGATTTTTTTAATGAATTTTTAAATATCGCTTCAAGTTCATTACGATTTTTGGAACCTCATTTATGGGAAATTTGGAAAAAAAAATAATACCACCTAAAAGGCCCAAAAATCTTTATAAAAGGTCAGCTTGTTTCAGTGATTGGTAAGCCACAGATTTTTTGTTATACATTTTTATCCTTATGCCAAAAATCTTGCATGACCTTGAAATAAAAAACTTTAAGAAATCGTAAAAGAGAATATAAAGCTGACCAATAACTGAAATAAGCTGACCTTTTATAATGATCTTAGGGCCTTTAATTAACCTTTTTTTCCAAAAATAATTTTTGGAACAGTTTACTATGGCGTAATTTCAAAGATACTTATGCTTTGCTTGGTTGCCATTTTCAAAAGTGGCGTCCAATCTGGGCCAAATGACAAATTAAAAAAAAAACTAGTAGATTACTTTGAAAATTTCCATGGTTAATAAAAAAATTGATTTTTTAAAAATTAGGTGCTGAGTAGAGGCACCTAAACGCTAAATTTTAGTGTGGCCACTTTTTGGGAACATTTTTTTTATGTCAAGGGGTGGTGTCATTACTTTTTTTTTAATGCAGAAAAGCCTTCTGGTACCAAACGTGTTTTGGGAAAATAACGAAGCTCCTTCGGTTTAAATCTCAGTGTTGCCATTTTTCGGGAAGAAACTTGTTCATATAAAAAAGGTAGAACCTTTACTTTTTTTTAAGTTTTTAATATTTTGAAGTTTGAACATAAAAAAAGTTGCAGAAACACATACAAATGCCAATCGAATGTTGGTTGGTTCCTTAAAATATATGTAGGTGTTAAGAAGACGCAATTTCGGTTAAAATGTCAGTGTTGCAACTATTTGGGAACATATAGTCCGGGAGCCAGTGATTGTTTTCAATGACAAAAGCAGAAAAGCCTATTTTGTACATTTTTCCTATTTTGTTCAGCTTTATTTATTTTATTTGTATTTATTTAAAACAAATGTGCAACCTAGGACTCTTACATGCAATCATCAATGCAACAAATATATTTAAATTTAGGGTTGTAATGCAGCACTGCACCATGAGCCCGAAAACGTTGCATTTTTTGCAGAAAGCGGTTACCAGGAAAGCTGAAATTTGGTACAGTGATAGCCAATATAAGCAGTTATACAAAACAAAATAAATTTTAAAACTTTTTGCAGCGGAAAAATGCTAAATTTTAATATAAAGGGTACAGTGCATCAAATTCAACGCATTTGTGTGTTGTATCTTTTTTTTTGAAGAAAATAATTATCAGGAAAACTGAACATTCGTAGAGTATTATAATAGAGTAGAGTTATATAATAAATTATTGAAAAAAAATAACAATCAGCTGAACTTAAAATTATCGGAAAGCCGCCCGCTTTGGAGTTGAAAATGCGCTGCATCGCATTTCAACGGATAATATACAATCGCTTTTATTATTTTGTATACAAAACTCATTTATTCAGGCTTCATCACTTAATCACTCAAAGGTGATTATTTAATCTGTGATATCAAATGAAGCTCAAAGCTCAAAACGGTTGCTGGCCCCCGGACTATTTGTTTGTCAAACTTTTTTGGTTGATTATAATATATTTTGATAATGAAACATTTTGAAACTTATTTACCTATCAAGTATTTGGCATCTAGAGGCGTTTTTGCAACCTTTTCATGTTAAAAATATTAAAAATTACCAAAGAGGTAGCGGTCCTACCTTTTTATATCAAAATAAAGGTATTTTCCCGAAAAGTGCTAGTCAACAACCATTTATTTGGTTAGTGTAACCGTTGGCAAGGTATTTAGCTGAGAAGTTTCTTTTAAATTATACGTTATACCACATATTGAGAGATGACAAGAAACTATTTATGTGTAAATTCACAATCTCATCGTTGCAGAAATAATGCAACGCATCATTTCCGCTAAACATTGAAAAAAGCATTAAAACCGCATTACTTTATATGTCACGTGTGCATTAGTTCAAACTTGCATCAATTGATGCAAAAACTTCAAACAAACTAGAATCAAGAAAATTCTTGATGCATTTTTGTATCCGATTCAGTTGCGTTGCTCATCAGCACAGGAAAAAAGTATATCGAAGTGATGACTTGACTATTCACAGTTTTCCTTGTATTGAAAAGAAACATATCTCCTATTTTGCTATATATGGTATGTATATAAATTTTACTTTAATATATATTTTTTTTGTATCACAAACTTTCTCAAATCTCTTTTATTTTCTGGTCAGTTAGGTATAAGAAAATATTCTCAATAGAGTTACAGTAAAATTGGCTTTTCCTTCAAAGTTCAACCTCAATTTCCTCGGAAAAATAATTTAAAATTATTCTTCATACATTATAGCATTCGTTTAGATAGACAAAGCAATTTATTATCATCCTTCCACTCAAATATTAGTATTTTAGTATGTTTGTAAGTTTTGATTTTGCCTATTTCGTTGGCTTGAATACTTTATGCACTTTGTTCTATATGTATTTTTTGGTATCGATATTTTTCGATTAAAACAAATAATATCGAAAGGAATTGATGGCAAAACAAATATAAGTGTCTTCAGGAATCGGAAATGAGTTCTTATAATGAATGATAAAATTTATGAGTGGCACTCTATTTCGAAGAAGTTAATGAGCAATAAAATACATGGGGTTTTGTTTTTGATTTCCTTCGATGAAGAGCGATTATGCTTTTAGCATTTCAATGAGCTTATTCGTATGAAACAAGTGGCAATCTTTTTCTCGTTCTTCTGAAAGTGTTGCCACCAAATATTTATAGTAAACACATACAATAATGTGATATATTATGTAGCTTATATTTAATTCTTCTCTCTGTTTCTTAAATTAAATTTGCGAAATAAATTATGACTTTGTTTCAAGTTCATTTTTTTTTTGTTTAATTTTGCAAACTTAAGAGCTATAACACAGTTTTTCAGAAATTTCCCCTTGCCTCAGGGGAAGGAGATATAATTTACCCACCATAAAATTTTTACTTGCGATATAGGTACTATAAGGCAAGTTTTGGATTCATGCCAAAAAAAATGACATAACAATCAAACATGACATTACGATGATAGAGAACACCAAAAAAGTGGTGTCTGTCTGTATATCTGTTCGTCTACAGACTCGTCTAAACGGCCCGATCGATTTTCTTCAAACTTGGTACATAGTGGTTTTTTTTTATTTTTATTTTAAAACCAAAAATAACGGTACCTGCAGTTCAATTTTTCTTATAAATTTTATACAATCATATTTTCTCAAAAACGGCTCGACAAATTTTCTTAAAAAAAAAATCAGTAAACTACTTTTAGTAAAGGCTTTCTTTGGGCGGAAAACCATTTTTTTTAAATGGTTATTAATGATACTTCCTAAAGGACAATTTTTTTTTCAATTTTCGATTTTCTTCAAAAGGGCATGACTGATTTCAATAATTTTTTTATACAGAGGCTTCCATTAACTATTAATATTTTTGTGTACTTAAATTGAAAAGAAAAATATTTTTTGGATTTTTAAAAAATGTTTAAAATTTTTTTTTTGAAAAACAAATATTTCGAAAACGAAATTGATTTTTTTGAAACTCGATACTTAAGAGTTTCTTAGTACTTTCTAAAATATTTAATACAAATTTGTACATATATGAAAAAATAACGGTACCTTCCATACAAACGTTAAAAACCGGAAAGTAAAATATTTTTTTTTTTTTTCAAAAATGTTTCCTACGATTTTGAATAAGCTTTTTCAATATATTAAAATTATAACGAACCACTACAAAAAATTTTACAATTTTGAACTTTCCAACTATTAATAACTGGTCGTATGTAGATCGTGGTTTTTTATTTTGAATTTTTTCACTATCGACTGAACGAATTTAGATAAACTTTTTTATATAGAAATTCCAAATTAGATTTAATAATATTGCAAATCAAATTTTTTTTTTTGAAAATTCGACATTTCAAAAACGGGTTGGAAAATTGTTTTCAAATTTTATTTTCATATGCACATAATGGTACCACTGCCACCTAACAACAGAAATGTTTTTTTCCAAGGTACTGCCTCTTGCGAGGGACTGACAAGTTCCCTCCCTTCCTGCCAACAACACGCACACAGGAATGGTTGAGAGTTATTAGTCACTAGGCCCTGGTTCTCCATGAGCTGTTGCACCACTTAATTTTTTTTTTTTATGCACATAAATACTAAACATTTGCATACCAAAAGTTTTCTTTAAAAATGTTTTAAGAATTTGTTATATACAAAATTATTTTTGAAGAAAACCGCTCCAACAATTTTATTTTTTTCTGTCCATACAATCATATACAGTAATGAATTAAGAAAGTGTTCTTTTTTTCATTTCAAACTCTCAGTGAATTTTTTTTTTAGCTAATTTAAATTTCGTATTTCATGCCTTAAATCATTTTTCTCTCATAATTTCCATGTCTTTACATATATTTTTCTTAAACCCTCAGCACCAGTCGTGCATTTTATTTTTTCTGAGAATCATGCCAGAAATTATCTCCCAAAATATGGAGCATGAATTAGGGGACACTCCGCCTATAATTTTTAAAATTCTAAGATTGAATTAATCAAGTAATTTCGTGTGACCTATTTGTGGATTTTATTTAGTATCAAAATCGTTACAGTCATTTTTGAGATAGTTTAGAGTTTACTTAACAATCGTCGGGGAAGTACCTACCGCTCTTTTTGAAACGAAGAAAAAATACCATTCACTAATTTAGATAAGTGAAACCCTTTATGTTTTGAGCTTTTCCTTGAAATTTTGTTTTGCATATGAACCTTTCTTAGGAATGAAAATTCCAAATATTAGTCATTTCAATAAATGGCTTTCAAAAATGTATCACCATATTCAGTTTTATATACATACATTGGTATGCAGGTGATACCTACACAAATTAAATACCTAAATTAAGTGCTATTCAACTTGACATGTTTTTTTTTTTATAAAAAAGTTCAACAACACATTTCAGATGTGGTCAAAGTTTTTTTCAATTTATGCCACAAATGGAAACCATTTAATAATCGAATTATGAACAAAAAAAATAACCATCGTGCTATACATATTGATGGGAATATATTTATACATACCTACATACCGTACAACATAACAAATCTAATAACGGGTGATTTTTTAGCTGGTTTGGTTTTGACAACACTGGTTTTGACAGCTGACGTGTGTTAAGTACCTTGTGTCACTGTCAAACAGCTTCAGTTTGGTTTGCAATTTAACCATGGATCGTCTTACAAATGAACAACGCTTGCAAATTATTGAATTTTACTATCAAAATTCGTGCTCGGTTCGAAATGTTCATCGCGCGCTGCTTCCATTTTATGGTCGGCATTCTCGACCTTCTGAGCAGTCTATTCGGAAGATTGTGACCAAATTTCGCACCAAATTTACTTTGTTGGACATTAAACCACCAACACGTTTACGTACTGTGCGTAGTGAAGAAAATATTGCGGCCGTATCAGCTAGTGTGACAGAAGACCGCGAAATGTCGATTCGGCGCCGTTCCCAGCAGTTAGGCCTTTGTTACAGCACTACGTGGAAAATTTTGCGGAAGGATTTGGGCGTAAAGCCTTTTAAGATACAGCTGGTGCAATAACTAAAGCCAGCCGACCTACCACAACGCCGAATTTTTGGTGAATGGGCTCTTGGAAAGCTGGCCGAGGATCCGCTTTTTTATCGAAAAATTGTGTTCAGCGATGAGGCTCATTTTTGGTTGAATGGGTACGTAAATAAGCATAGTTGCCGCATTTGGAGTGAAGATCAGCCAGAAGCATTGCAACAGCTACCAATGCATCCCGAAAAAGCCACTGTTTGGTGCGGTTTATGGGCCGGCGGCATTATTGGGCCATATTTCTTCAAAGATGATGCGAATCGCAGCGTTACTGTCAATGGTGAACGCTACCGAGCGATGATAACAAACTTTTTTTTGCCCGAAATGGAAGTTCTTGACTTGCATGATATGTGGTTTCAACAAGACGGTGCCACATGCCACACAGCACGCGAAACAATGGCGCAATTGCGAGGCGAGTTTGGTGAACAGTTAATTTCACGTTTCGGGCCGGTCAATTGGCCGCCTAGATCGTGCGATTTGACACCATTAGATTATTTTTTGTGGGGGTATGTCAAGGCTAATGTCTATAGGGACAAGCCCGCTTCGATTGACGCACTGGAAGCCAACATCCATGCATTCATTCGTGAGATACCGGCCGATATGTGTGAAAGAGTATGCCAAAATTGGACTCAGCGGATGGGCTACCTGAGACGCAGCCGCGGTCAACATTTGCATGAAATTTTCTTCAAACATTAAATTGCAAGGTTCAAACTATCGATTCAAATAAATATTTCATTCATTTTTTCGAATTTTTTGTGTTTTTTTTTTTAAAGTTCTAAACCTCTTAAAAAATCACCCGTTACATAGTGTCGTCTGTCGTCGTTGCTTCGATGCGATACTGCGTCACTGCATTTTATATATGTATAAGAAAAGTAAGGAGTCCTGTGCACGTGCACTTGGGACTCGCCATCATGCCATCTGGCTCTAACTGTGTGGTATGAGTTGTTTTCATTATTTCATCTCTGGGTTGAATCAAATCAAATCCGTGAGGATAAAAACCAACGTGACCATCATGTTGTTCGTTTGTTCAAAGTTCGTGTTTTCCATAAGTCCTTAAGTATACATATCTACAAATGGGATTACTCTGATTCAGGCAGGATAATGAATATGACGTAAATTTCATGTTAAATTTGGAGAGAGGGAATACCACAGAACGACAGAATACAGAAAAGTCTATATTATTTTGTTGTTGGCGCCAACGCGTCGACCCCTAAAAACAAATTTTTGCTCTTAACTAAAACTAATGAAAACACATGGGGGTAGATGATATAGTAGAACCAAACCAAAATTCATAAAAGAAAAATTATCAATTTATGGTGTTATTGCTCATTTCATTTTTTCCGCAAGTCGATATCATAAAAAGACACTTGGTAATATTTTCTATAGCAAGTAGTGTTGTGATTTCTACTACATGAAAATCACCTGGGAGTCAGGAGTATTTTATCGAAAAATGATTTTGTTGTTGTCTAAAATTTATAGTTTAAGTTAAGGCCATAAGTTCATGCTGCTTGGTTCTCCTTATATCTAGCTAAATATGCCATATATATTGTCTTGTAGGCTACATTAAAGGAAATCTCTATTTTGGAGTTTATACGACTTTACATATTCGCTGATTGTGTGATACAGCACTTTTCCAATTGCCTACAATATGGTTCTACCAAGAAGCATTTATGATTTGATGAATGACTTTGTTTTTGAATTTTTAGATAATTTCAGTATTTGCTTTTTTTTTAATTTCTTATATTCGAAATGGGTATTGTGGATCTTGTAAAAAATTTAGAATGCAGTTCTGAGACATTTTCCAAAATTGAGTTTTGAGAACCCGCCGCACAGTGGGATGAGTAGCAATTCTAGCTCGCCAAAAGTATTCTGGGGTTTATTTTATGGGATAAAGACCTAAAGGGATGCAGCCATTTTCAATATTTTTCCCGGGTGGTGCTAAAATTAGGGGTAAGAAGGTGAGAAAATAAAAATGTCACCAGCGTTCGATAAAAGGGTCATTGTTCGGGATTATTCGAGAAATGATTCTTGGGTATATTCCGGAAAAAAAATTCATAAGACGGGGGTCTGTTTTCCCCCGTTTTGGAGGGAGGGGCAATTTTCTAAAAAAACAACAACTTAAAATTGAAACAAAAATATTTAAAAAAACAACGGCAACAACTTAAATGATATGAAAGCTATTTTTAAAGTAAAAAGTCCATTCTTAGGTTAGCTTTTTAAATTAAGTTGTTTTGTGAGTCAAAAAAAATTAAAGGAACAAGATTTTTTCAATTTTGAGGAGCTGAATGTTTGTGATGATGAGTAGTCGTATTGAGTTAAAACAAAAAACATCATTCAGCTTGATGTTTTTTGTTTGTTTGCATACATTTTTTTTGCAGTACGGTTATTGCGTTATTGCAAGAAATGATACCAGACAAAACTATTTTTTTTTTTATATATTTAAGGTCCTCATTTTGTATATATTTTTGTTTCTGATTAAACAAATGAAATGTTACTTGTTTATTCATAACTTCAATTCAATTTTTACTTGCGATATACATACATGGGTATCTTCTATTAGGCAAGGTTTAGATTCGTAAAATAACTCGAGATAACAAACATGACACCACCAATGCCGTATTTATGCATAGGCTCTGTAGGCTAAAGCCAAGGGCCCCAGACTAGTAAGGGCCCCCGATTCCGCTATTAACCCAATAAACTCGGAGTTCAGAGAGGCCAAGTTCTCGTAGATCTAAAAAAATTTGATTGCTTTCCCCAAATCTTTTATCCCCATAAACGATAAACCCAATGCTCAGAGAGGCCAAGCTCTCAGGACAATTTAAAAAAAATAAAACTAAACAGCTCTCCCCGAAGCTGTCAACCCCACAAACCCAATACCCAAAACGCAGGAGGTCGGGCCCCCGTAGACGATAGATTATTTTTTTTCAATCGGATATAAGAGCCAGTGGCGGTAAATTTAAAAATGTTTCCAAACTTTAAAATACTTTTTGTTAAATATTTTTATTCTTATTATTTAATATACGTTAAATTTATTTACTTAACGTTTTTTGATTGTGATTTTTAGTTTACGTGGTATTTGGGCTATAAAGTTTGAATTTTTCGCGGTTTTAGATGCCTTATAATGGGCCCCTCAACGTTTTTAGCCTAGGGCCTCTTAAGTACGAGAGATGGCACTGGACACTACCATGATAGAGAACAAAACAAAAATAACGCCACAATTCTGGCAATCTGTCTGTCTACTTCGACCTAAAGTGACAGCCTAAACCACTAAAGCGATTTTCTTCAAATTTTGAACTTAAGTTTTTTTTTTTGTAATTCTCTAGAATTAAATTAAATTTGTAATTTTTGTAAGCTCAAAAAATAACGGTACATGCCATACAACCGTTAAGGAAAATCTTATTTATCTCAAAAATGGCTCACCGATTTTAATACATAAAATTAGTGTATTTTTATAGGTATTTTATGGTATTTATGGCATTTTTTTAATTTTTATTTTGGTATTTTTTTAATCAAGTTTGAGTGTTTGTGAATTGAAGGAAACCAAAAGATGCAAAAGAACACAAGCTCCAACGAATTATAACGGACTACATTCCCAACCTTGAATCACCCAGAGCAGTTGACTTTCGGAGCTAACTTAATCCCTCATTAAAAGTTAAATAAAATTGTTAGTTGGTGGTAGTTGGTAACGATTTTTATAGTAGTGTTAGTATACCTATTGGATTATCTAATAAAAGTATAGGTAAGAGGTTCCATGAGGTTCTGGGTTTTTGGCGGACTTAAGAAAGATAAAAATTACATACAAATTGTTTAAAAAAAAAATAATTCAAAGTAACAAAGAACTAGTGAAATCATTTTATTGGAATTGATCGTTTTTAATGACGACAATATTGGTTAGCGTAAAACAAAATTCTAGGAAATATTCATCCTTTAATATGAGCAATATCGACATTTTAAAAAAAGCAGTAATTTGACTTCATAATGAAGATTATTCATAACCTTCTAAGGAACGGGAAATTACAAAAATGTGCATGCAGTTTTACAAAAACTGGTACTCGAATCTTTCAGGCCCAAGTATTGACAACATTTCATGAAAAATTTTCGAATTTTGGAGATCATTTGTTATACCACTTTTGGTGCGCTAGAATCACTTCTCACCCCACTGTGAACCACTGGAATAAATAGAGCCTTTGCACATTCAAATTGCATACTTAAATCATTCCTTTAATAATTTTAAATGAAAAAAAGGGAAAGGAAAAAATTCTTTATGAATTTGTAAAAATAAAATAAAAATCGTTGAAGGGGATTTTTTTTTAAAGATAGCACTTGTATACAGAATGTTTGGCCATGGCAGGGTCCTTAAAAAATATATTTTCTAGACTTATTTTGGGTCGCTGAACACGAACATTAAAATTATATTTTTTCAAAGAAGCGTTTTCGAGATACAAAGGAGAATTGGACACAATAATTTCCAAGACCAATTATGACGAACAACAGACAACGGTTTTCGACTAATCGACTTTGCTGCAGCTCGTAAAACGGTGATAAGTAGCACTAGGTTCCCCTGGCGAAGGATACACACAGCAACCTGGCGATCTCCAGATGGTCGAACCGCCACCCAAGTCGACCATGAGCTAATTGTCGCAAGGCACGCATCGAACATCTTGGACGTGCGAACTTTCTGAGTGGCAAATGTAGACTCTGACCACTTTCTTGTTGTGACAAAGTTCAGAGCGCAAATGTCGAACGAAAAGAAAGCGAAGACCGCCCATAGGAAGAAATTCAACATTGCATGCCTTAGCACATCTGAGAAAGCCAGAGACTACAGTGACCAATTAACCGGGAAACTCTCTACCGTACCCCCACCCACATGCGTCAACAACCACTGGAACTATACCGCGACATCATTAAGGAGACAGCCGAGACCACCATAGGCTATCAACCACCCCGAAAAAGAACCCGTGGTATGATGAAAAATGCGCGATATTAAAGCAGGAGACGGAAAATGCACGAATGCAAATGCTGCAACGGAAAACAACAGCAGCAAGAGAGGAGTACCGTGAAAAGAGAAGGAAAGAGAAGAAAACCCTGCGTAGAAAGAAAAGAGCATCCGCAGCCTCTCAGCTCAGGTATCTCGAGGAGTCTAGCACTGCCACCAACACCCGCCGCCGGTTCTGCAAAACAGCCAATCAACTGGCATGTGGTTATAAAACCGGCACGCAAGCTCTTCGAAACAGCGAAGGGAACCTAGTCACCGAAGCATAGGGAATTGTAGACGTGCTTAAGCAGAATTTCCAGCAGCTGCTCAATGGGCATTCTGTAGAGGAAGCGACAGGAGAATAAAGAAGCATAAGAACAGTCAAGATCCAGTCCCAGCGCCCAGTACTGAAGAGATTAAGAAAGCCATCCACAAGCTAAATAACAACAAATCCGCCGGCTCGGATGGCCTACCTGCGGAAGTCTTCAAGTATGGAGGAGATGTCCTGGTAGAGTGCATGCACCAGCTCATCAACCAAATGTGGGAGAAGGAAAGTACGCCCGACAACTGGTCAATTAGCTCCATATGCCCAATCTACAAAAAAGGCGATCCTATGTCCTGCAAAAACTACAGAGGAATATCCATGCTTAATGTTGCATACAAGATCCTGTCCAACGTACTATGTGAGCGTCTTAAACCTTTCTGCAACACTATGATCAGCACGTACCAGTGTGGCTTCAGGCCAGGCAGATCAACGATAGACCAAATCTTCACATTGAGGCAAATCCTGGAAAAGACCAACGAATTTCAAGTCGAGACCCACCATGTTTTCATCGACTTCAAAGCCGCTTATGATAGCATAAGTCGCCAAGAGCTTCTATTGGCGATGTCGGAACTCGGGATCCCGAAAAAACTGATCCAGCTATGTCGCATGACGTTACAAAATACGCGGTGCAAAGTGCAAATGGGTAACAGCTCATCCGAGCTATTCCAAACATGTACAGGGTTTAGACAAGGAGATGTCCTGTCATGTGAAAATACCACTTCAACCTAGTCCTGCAGCAGATAGTTCGCAAGAGTGGTGTTAACGTGAAAGGCTCTATCTTCAACTGGTCTTCGCAACTGCTTGGCTATGCGGACGACATCGACATCATTGGCCGTACCAAGCGAGCTGTACTAGAAGCATTCACAGCTATTGATGAACAGGCGAAATGCGTTGGTCTTGAAGTGAATGAGGACAAAACAAAGTATATGGTATCAACAAACAAAGCTTCATCTGTCCATCGCCTAGGACAAAACGTCACTGTTGGTAGCAGTAATTTCGAGGTAGTCAAGGAGTTCACCTACCTCGGAACAAACATCAACTCCACGAATGACACCTTAGTGGAAATCCGACGAAGAATTACTCTAGCGAACCGCTGCTACTTCGGTTTGGCCAAACAAATGGGTTCAAAACTCGAAAATAGTTTTGGGTCGGGTATTTTGAGCAAATACCCTAACGTGCAACGTTACGCGTCGACATTACTTTACTGCGCGTATA
Source organism: Dasysyrphus albostriatus (assembly GCA_946251815.1). Classification (NCBI taxonomy): domain Eukaryota; kingdom Metazoa; phylum Arthropoda; class Insecta; order Diptera; family Syrphidae; genus Dasysyrphus; species Dasysyrphus albostriatus. Next base: position 53,584,578 of record OX276336.1, read on the forward strand.
CGGATGTGATATCAAAGAACCCTTTTCCACCTAAAACATGCACTATTAAAAAGTGGTTTTGTATAAATGATACAAACCTGTGTCCATCATTTCAATGTCCTTTGATTCTGTTTTGATCAATAAAACAAATTATGTGGTATTCGGGATGTGTTTGTTTCTTGCAAACCCATCCCTATCCATTACCCTGGCCTAGTTGCTCAAAGCGGACTTCACAAATGTTTAGTTGTCGTTTAGTTGAGACAAACAGTTTAAATGAACCCAATGGTGCTAAGGACGCTATCATCATGCGACGAAGTGCACCTTGCTCGTTGCACGCCATAAAAACGACATTCAAGAACCCTGGAATGTTGGCACCATATTCGAGTGAGTACGACAAGCGATTAATATTCAAATGCGTTTGGATTTTCTTCAATTTTTTGTTATTAAAATTTACGTTCGCTACCTGCAAACTGCGACGACAAAGGTGTGTAGGTTAAAGACAAGGTGATTATTGTGGGTGTGCTGAATATCAAAAAAGAAAACCTCCGCCATTCTGTCTCGTTTGAATTAAATTGAAAGTTATTTTTGCTGAATTCTTTAAGTCAGTGCTGAATTTAGACGAATTGATTTCCTTTATTAAGGGCTTCTTTATTCTTCTTATAGGATATCATCATTTACAACTTCTACCTTGTCTTTCAATAGAAAATTCGGTATCCTGGAAAGTTTAAATAGCATTTCAAGCTTAGTTTCGTTTCAACAAATAATTAGTTAGAAAGTCTTAATTCAAGCAATTTCTGTCATTTTTTGGCAAGCTACTTTCGAAATCGAATTTTTTGACAAATAATAAAAGAAAATGGCTGCTGACATTATGAAAATTTGCTAAATATTGCGTCGTGTAACAATTTCCCCCCGGAACTTTAACCAAAAAAAGCAGAAACATCCTTGGTTTTAGGTGCGCCCCCTTATCGATGATGCCTTTAATTTGCGGTCGATCAAAATCATCCAGAAATGCCTTCCTGATTCCTTCTTTGAGTACAACAGGAACCTCTCCATATATATTCGGTGTGTGTGTGTATGTCAATGAAAGACGATAAAACTTCAAATGAATATCCGCAACTGCTTGTATAGGTACCTAACCTATATACAAAAAAGAGAAAGAACTAGCTTCGTGTTCCGGTGCGGTGGTGGTGTGGCTCCTCTGATGATATCATGTCGATGGCATTGGAAAGTAATGTATTCAGATGGTTGGCGACAATATTCAAAGGATTCCAATCAAGATTATAGATGCTGCACAACCATCAGCAGCGGGAATGCGAAATAAATGAGAATAAGCTTTTCTCCCCGTTCTACGTTGCGGATTGATATTTCTCAGCAAGACCAAAACGTGTAAGTTCATCTAGGTTTTAAACAAAGCTAGAAAAAGTTATATAAGTACATACATACCTCCCTAACCTATATAAATGTTTTGTTGTTTGTATCCTGACGCCAATGAAGATGTGTAAAAATGGCATGTGATGGCGGTGATTATGTGCTTTTGTGTTGAGAATATTCAAATACTTTGTTCAATAATCTTCTAAATGAATAATAATTATCATCTACTTCTACATACAGACACATTTACATTAACATCATATATGTACCTACTTATACACATGTAGATTTGGATAACAAATGAAGGAACTCAAGGATACGAATTAAATTTGTTGGTTGTTCGTGTGATGTGAACAAAAGAAAACAAAATCGATAGTTGTTGTTGTCGTTTCTCATAGAAAAAAACAAAAATAATATTCAGAGGCTTGGCCATAAAATTTAAGTAGTAGACCATCAACAGCAGAAACTAACCAAAACACATTTGGTATCAGTGTTAAGTTTTAGGGATTCTATACGATTTTGGTATTTTCTTGAAAAAAAAAAATTGCCTCGATGATCCTTAAATTAATAAATTTATAAAATGAGATTTAATTTAGAAATCGATAGCGTGTTTTGTTTGAATTTTAAAGCATAAAATACCTACAGATACAGAAATATTTGCATTAGATGCGAAAAAAGGTAAGGTCTTGCAGAGGAGGTCAAACTTAATTTCTGCTTAAACGGGGGTGCGTCAACTTATTCAATTTCGTAAAACCCTGGATAAGTTTACAAATCGGTTAAGTTTATCTTTTGGTCAATGAACTGTAAAACTTTGTATGGGAAATGATTAACACAATTTGGTTAAGCTTATCAAAGGATTTTGTTGCGTAAAATTAACCAAACTGGTTAAACTTATCCAATCGTCATTGTGACTCTTACTCTGATTGAATTACGTAGCATTTTATCAAATGTTTAAAAAAGGTCGTTCATGCAAACTTTGCGTAAACTTATCATTTTACACAATTTGTAAACCTACGACTCTGCATGAATACCCTTAATATGGCTTAAACTTTGCAGAACTTTTGGAACTTTTCACCAGCACACAAAAAAAATGTTAAATTATTCCTTTAAAGAAATGTTTTCAGCGTTTAAAGGTATCATTGATCATAAAAAACAAGTTTTGACCAACTATGAAAACATAAATTTATATAATGCATGACTGGGTACGACAAGTACTTGCTCTTATGTTCAAGTAAATATTAAAAGAATCGGGATGCGTATATTTCCAAAACAAAAATGATTAATAAAGTTTTTCAAACGGGACGCTAAAAAAGTAAAGCGACAGGGACAGCAAACGACGCCATATTTCTTGCCGATCTTTTGACATTTCTCTTCAGTAAGGTTTGCCATTTCATGATGGAAAGATATACGAGCCAACAACGAGTCGAAATTATTAAAATTTACTACCGAAATTCAGAGTCTGGCCTCAAAGTTAAGAGCGCTACGTCCAATTTATGGGCGTCATAATCGTCCTAGCAAATCAACAATTGAGCGTCAAGTGGAAAAATTTGAATTCATAGGCACAGCACAAAATATTCTTATGCCAGTAAGACAAAGAAGTGCCCGTAGTGTAGAGAATATTGCTGCGGCTGAGGCTTCAGTTGCAAAAAGCCCAAATGTGTCTCTCACACGTCGTTCTCAAGCGTTGGGCATCTCTGTGACGTCGTTGTGGCAAATTTTGCGAAAAGATCTTGGCCTACATCCAAGATAAAATTGACGCAAGAACTGAAGCCGCTTGACCACCAGAAGCGTCGTATGTTCGTGAATTGGGCTGAGCAACAACTTGAAAATGATTCGGATTTTCATCGAAAAATCATCTTAAGCGATGAGGCTAATTTCTGGCTGAATGGCTTCGTCAATTAACAATATATGCGGTATTGCTCAGGAAACAATCCACACGCACTCCATGAGTCATCATTGCATCCCGAAAAAATTACGGTTTGGTGTGATTTATGTGCCGGCGGCGTCATTGGGCCGTACTTCTTCCGTGATGATCAAGACCGGCACGTTACTGTGAATGGGGATCGCTACCGTTCAATGATAACCGAATATTTTTGGCCCCAATTGGATGATATGGACTTGGAGGACATGTGGTTCCAACAGGACGGCGCCACAAGCCACACAGCGAATGTCACAATCAATTTATTGGAAACCAAGTTTGCAGAACGTGTTGTCTCACGAAATGGTCCAGTGGCTTGGCCGCCTCGGTCGTGCGATTTGACGCCGTTAGATTATTTCCTGTGGGGCTACGTCAAATCTATGGTCTATGACAACAAGCAAGCGACGATTGATAAACTTCGTACGAATATCGAACGTGAAATTGCAGCAGTATCGGCCGATTTATGCTTGAAAACCGTCGAAAATTGGTTTCACCGTCTGGACTTCTGCAAGCGTGCCCGTGGTGGCCATGCAAAAGAAATCGAGTTCCATACATAATGGCATCGAACGTACTTTCACAGGAATAAAGAATTCCATTGATATCCAAAACCGTTTTTGTTTTATTTAAAAAAAACTTTTGTAGTGCTCTTATTGAACAACCCGATATTTAATACAAATAGTATTTAAATATGGGCATGCATGTACTCTTAATACAAGAGGATTAAAATCTAATACAATTTGTATTAAAACGGGAAGCCAATACAAGCAAGCGTCAGCCATTGTTAATTATGAAAATAAAGCATACTTTTCTAGTATTATAATATTAAAATTTAATACAAATTGTATTAAAACCGCTGCAAAACGGTTGGCTGTTAATTTCTCGTTTTGGGTGCCACACCGTGTAGCGTTTTTCTTAAAATGACCCTATTACAAACAGAAAATATGAATCTACTTTTTGCATTTTGCAGTTTCAAAATGCATTGTCAAACATCAAGAAGTTGGAAAATGGGCTTTCATTCAATACAGGAAGATGCATCAAGGATTTGCAAAAAGTAAAGTAGAAGAAAGTTTTGTTGAGAGAAGATCGCGAAGATCATAATTCACCTTGATAAACTATCCCAAGACGAGCAATTTGATGATTCTAAACATAGGCTGTCCGTGCAACTAGTATTTAAATTACTCCATAACCAAAAATTTATTCTATAAGTTTGCGAACATGTTCTAAATATAAATAAATTTGGTGGCGCTCCTGAAGAACCAGGGCCTAGTGACTTACAACTCTCAACCATTCTTGAGTGCGTGTTATTAGCAGGAATTGAGGGGACCTACAATTTTTTGCCGAGTCCGAACGGGTTAATGAGAAGCACTTATTCATGACAGGTATACTCTTGGAAGATTTTTCAGTTTCTCGCAAGAAGCAGTACCTCGGTAAAAACATTTCTGTATTAAGGTGGCAGTGGCTGGGAATCGAACCCAGATCTTCAGTGTGACAGCCCAACGCACTAATCATCATGCCACGTGCTACTAGTTGCGAACATGTTCAGTAGAATGAAAAATGTTTGGAATACTTATGAAGCTTTGCATCTCTCCTTTTCAACAAACTCATCAAAGAGTGACTTAGAATATGTTTTCTCAATTTATTTAGCGAAAGACTTTTTTATCTGATTTTTTCGCTTAGTTGTTGTCCATTTCCATCGGGTTAGTATTTTTGAAAAATATCAGTTCCATAAAAACTTTAAGAAATCGGCTATTATTTTATAATTCAAAAACTTTGGCCCATTTACCAATACTTAACTTAAATATTCAAGTAGAACATATGTACTCGTATCTAAGCGCTTATGTGACACATATGAAAAAGTAGAACATAAGCTTTTAAGTAGAACATAAATACTTGAGTTTTATATTAGCCAACGGGTCTAGGAATCTATTGAACTTCTTTTAAGTAGAAAATAATTGTACTAACTATATTAATTTATGTAACGGGTGATTTTTTAGCTGGTTTGGTTTTGGCAACACTGGTTTTGACAGCTGACGTGTGTTTAGTACCTTGTGTCACTGTCAAACAGCTTCAGTTTGGTTTGCAATTTAACCATGGATCGTCTTACAAATGAACAACGCTTGAAAATTATTGAATTTTACTATCATAATTCGTGCTCGGTTCGAAATGTTCAAAATGTTGGAAATTGTGTTCAGCGATGAGGCTCATTTTTGGTTGAATGGGTACGTAAATAAGCATAATTGCCGCATTTGGAGTGAAGATCAGCCAGAAGCATTGCAACAGCTACCAATGCATCCCTAAAAAGCCACTGTTTGGTGCGGTTTATGGGCCGGCGGCATTATTGGGCCATATTTCTTCAAAGATGATGCAAATCGCAGCGTTACTGTCAATGGTGAACGCTACCGAGCGATGATAACAAACTTTTTTTTGCCCGAAATGGAAGTTCTTGACTTGCATGATATGTGGTTTCAACAAGACGGTGCCACATGCCACACAGCACGCGAAACAATGGCGCAATTGCGATGCGAGTTTGGTGAACAGTTAATTTCACGTTTCGGGCCGGTCAATTGGCCGCCTAGATCGTGCGATTTGACACCATTAGATTATTTTTTGTGGGGGTATGTCAAGGCTAATGTCTATAGGGACAAGCCCGCTTCGATTGACGCACTGGAAGCCAACATCCATGCATTCATTCGTGAGATACCGGCCGATATGTGTGAAAGAGTATGCCAAAATTGGACTCAGCGGATGGGCTACCTGAGACGCAGCCGCGGTCAACATTTGCATGAAATTATCTTTAAACATTAAATTGCAAGGTTCAAACTATCGATTCAAATAAATATTTCATTCATTTTTTCGAATTTTTTGTGTTTTTTTTTTTAAAAGTTCTAAACCTCTTAAAAAATCACCCGTTATAAACAATAAAACGCATTGAATTTTTTGTTGAAATTAATTTAATCAGTGATTGAGCAACAGGGCGCCATATTTGATTTTTTTTCCATGGTCTACTAGGTAAAGCTACGGTCCTGGCTGTACCCCATTTTGTGTCGAAATTGACTATATTCATTTTACATAATATTTTAAGACGTGACTTTAAGTTATCTTCCCAATCTTATAAGAGTCAAAAAAAGTAATATAAAAAGATTCAAAAATAGCTCCTTCGTACGCAATCCCTTTACTTGAAATGATGCCCGTGGGAATGGCTTATGGAACAAACCAACTTTTATTTGAATGGGCCTGAGTTTATTTTAAGGACGACTCTTTTAACAGCACTGTGTTCATTTCTGCTTTGAGTAATTTCAAGAGATACAATCCTATTTATTTATTTCATGTATCAACATTACATTATTTTATGATGTTTTCATTTAGAAAGTGCTATTTATCCACAAAATTAAATATTTAGCCTAAGAAATATTCACGTCCAACGACTGTTTCAAATGTTAAAAATCATATTATGAACCTACTTCAATAATTTTCTGAACAAAAAAAAAACGCAGTCCCACGCATTCCTATTTCCTTAAACCAGCATCGCAACAAAATAATGGATGACAAATTAAAAATAACAAACCTATACCTATTTCAACACCTCCATAAATAAAGTGTAATTAAACGTTCCTCGACCATTCGCACTTTGTTTTATTAATGAAACAATAAATACTACCAGACCAGCTATCAATTAAAATGTGTTATCCTTTCAAATACTATTTGTCGGTGTATGTGAGACCGGAAATAGTTTCAGTCGCACCCAATATACCTCTAACATATATACATCGCCCATTGAAACCATTGAAACGGACGTATACTTTCCAATCAAACACGTTGCAAAGGCTTACATTGATAACGTGTACTTAATTCTAGGAGACAGGAAGAAGCCAACACTCAATCCAACAAAAGTGACATATAACAAAAAAAAAAACATGGTGGGAAGGCAAAAATCCATAAAGTCAATGGCCTAGAAAAATAACCAACCAGGCTATAAATTGGAGGCACTATATAGTACGGTACGTGGTATTGAGCTAACCAACCTCACACCCACATAAGAAATATAAAAAAAAAAAACTATTCACTCCATGTAAAGCCTTGTTAATTGCATTCAGTCCGTTGGTTCTTATGTCCTAGCTTGGAAAAACGTTCTCTATTATATTTTTTTCTTTTATTTTCCACCACTCGGCCTACACAAAAGGTGTTTGAAGGTGCAATTGGAAGCACACTGGATGACAGTCTGGATTAATGGATCCACAATCCACAAATTAAACAGTTTTAATGGAGGATAAGGGCGAATGTTTAAAAAGGAAGACTATTGTGCACTCGATAAAGGAATTGAGGTAGTTTTTTGAGTAAATTAAAAAAGTTTAAAGGAACATAATGAGGAGAGTTAAGCTTAAAAATCCAAGCACTTCTTTGAAATTAAAGGCGACTTCCGGTCTTAAAATGGATTAACAGTAAAGTCGTTACTATCTCATTGAAATCCATTGTTGGTATCAATTAGGATTCAATTCCCTTCTTAGTTCTTAGTTAGCAGTATGGCTCCTTTTGTTTAAACGCTTATTTCATTCAAATGGACATCTGTTCAACCCTAAAAGCCATGAAGAAATATGATGCATAATTCTTAGATAAAGATGACTTCCCTACTTTTTTAACAACCAACGCATGAAGGGTTGCAGCCTTAAACGCGGGAACCTTCCATCCTCTATGATTCAAAGTCGTCTAGATTAGGCTTTCTGGCATCAGCGATGTCTTTAATAGATGTTCGGTCTTCCTTGTTCTCTCTCGAACCTGGTGTTGAAGACTCTCTTGGCTGGAGAATTTTTGTCCACTCGCTCGATGTCGCCGAGCAAATGTAGTCGACGTTTTTTGGTTTTATGGGGTCTACGTTGTGTAACTCTCACGTTGATAAAATTGCTCGAAAGAAGATGAAAGTAGAAACAAAATGAATGAGTTCTGTTATATTTTTCAACGTTTCTCGACTGATTTTATCAATAAGAGAGTTATGGACTACATCCACATCTTGATACAGCTCATAGCGTTTGCGGTTGTATCTTCTCCTCCACTCGCACTTTTCGCAAATGGGGACAAATATTTAGTGAAGAATTTTTCTTTCGGAAGAGCCCAGTATCAGCTCTCTTTTTCTGCTTCTCGCCCAACACTCAACGTGGTTAAGCACGTCTGGCAGTGAAGGGGGCTTATAGGGCATGCCATTGTCTTACGCGTAAGGCGTTAAGAACCCATTTCTTGCGGAAAACAGAAGTAGCATTGGTTTACTAGGGTGGTTCTTCGTTGAATCTCCACTAAGATGTTGTTCGTGAGATTAATATTTATTAGGAAGTAGACGAACTCCTTCAAAGTTGTTGCTATCAACAGTGACGTTTTGCCCTAGCCAGTTGACTGAATTTTCTTTTTTTATTGAAAGCATGTATCGGGTTGTTCAATAAGAGCACTACAAAAGTTTTTTTAATATTAAACAAAAACGGTTTTGGATATCAATGAAATTCTTTATTCCTGAAAGTACGTTCGATGCCATTATGTATGGAATTCGATTTCTTTTGCATGGCCACCACGGGCACGCTTGCAGAAGTCCAGACGCTGAACCCAATTTTCGACGGTTTTCAAGCATAAATCGGCCGATACTGCTGCAATTTCACGTTCGATATTCGTACGAAGTTCATCAATCGTCGCTGGCTTGTTGGTATAGACCATAGACTTGACGTAGCCCCACAGGAAATAGTCTTACGGCGTCAAATCGCACGACCAAGGTGGCCAAGCGACTGGACCATTTCTTGAGATAACACGTTCTGCAAACTTGGTTTCCAATAAATTGATTGTGACATTCACTGTGTGGCTTGTGGCGCCGTCCTGTTGGAACCACAAGTCCTCCAAGTCCATATCATCCAATGGGGCCAAAAATATTCGGTTATCATTGAACGGTAGCGATCCCCATTCACAGTAGCGTACCGGTCTTGATCATCACGGAAGAAGTACGGCCCAATGACGCCACCGCCCCATAAACCACACCAAACCGTAATCATTTCAGGATGCAATGATGACTCATGGAGTACGTGTGGATTGTTTCCTGAGCAATACCGCATATTTTGTTTATTAACGAAGCCATTCAGCCAGAAATGAGCCTCATCGCTGAAGATGATTTTTCGATGAAAATCCGAATCATTTTCAAGTTGTTGCTCAATCCCAATTCACGGACATACGACGCTTCTGGTGGTCAAGCGGCTTCAGTTCTTGTGTCAATTCAATCTTGTAAGGATGTAGGCCAAGATCTTTTCGCACAATGACGTCGCAGAGATGCCCAACGCTTGAGAAGGACGTGTGAGAGACACATTTTGGCTTTCTGCAACTGAAGCCTCAGCGGCAGCAATATTCTCGACACTACGGGCACTTCTTTGTCTCACTGGCACGGGAACATTTTGCACTGTGCCTGTGGATTAAAATTTTTCCTAGACGCTCAATTGTTGATTTGCTAGGATGATTCTGACGACCATAAATTGGACGTAGCGCTCTTAACGTTGAGGCCACTGACTCGTTCGGTAGTAAATTTTAATAATTTTGACTCGTTGTTGGCTCGTATATCTTTCCATCATGAAATGGCAAATCTTACTGAAGAGAAATTTCAAAAGAGCAGCAAGGAATATGGCGTCGTTTGCTGTCCCCGTCGCTCTACTTTTGTAGTATCCCTTTTGAAAAACCCTTTATTTGGTCTTTTCCTCGACCACTTCAAGATCAACAAGTTTTGCCTGTTCTGCAATTGATGTGAAAGAATCTATAACATCATGTTGGGAATGTCATCGTAATACTCTAGCCTAGAAGTAAGACAGATCTGTTGAAAATAGTGCCTTCAGTATTAACGTCAGCTAGCACACTATTTACTCCAGTACCCATTCCCTCCGTGCTTGAAGAGCTCCGCTAGTAAACCGTCTTTTATTAACTTCTGGATGGTTAAATACGGACTCAGCTTGGCTACAGTCCTTCCAGAAGTGGATCCCGATTTAAGTCCGTTTCCGAAGTGCTAAAGAGCAATCTAGGCATGTGACTATCAAAACCAAATTGATTTTCTGGCACCGTTGTAAATGCGGTCGAACGAAAGTCGCGAAAGTGACCGCTTCCCTTAGTAGGGTGAATGGCGAACGCATTGAAGGCCCTGATGTCGACGGATGTGAGATTTGGGCTTCACGCATCTTAAAGAAAAGTGAATGGTAGCTGTGAAGAGACGCAGAGCTTTACGCGTTGTAACTTTTTGTCAAACGGTTTTGGAACCAGCCGTCCTTATTTTTGCAAAAATGACTCCAATATACCTTCGAGTTGCAGAAAAGATATACGTCTACGACAAAAAGACGGAAGTTGGAAGTGAAAAGAGGCTTAGCAACCCCGAAACAGAAGTGACAAGAGGATTTCAGCCCGGAAAGCAGTGTGCGATGGACAGCGAGGCTGGACGGGAACCTTTCTGAGTGGAACGATTAGAAACGCAATGGGTTAAAAACTACTAAGTTACTCACTGAATCCAGATACTTCAACGCTTTTGTCCACAATATTGGCTAAACGAACAGTCCAGCCTGCTGGTACCGGAGCTCCCAAGAAGACATACACCATACCTTCTTCGCCTGCAGAAGGTGGGAAGACAGAAGAAGAGAACTGGAGAGAAATATCGCTACAACCATCACAGATAACGTAATCGTAATCTGCCAGTGAGCAGAATTTGATCCAAATCTGCACCTACGTCCAACATATTCCCAGAAGAAAGAAAAGATGAGAAGAGCAGTCATACAAGGCAGAGAGGGTCTGAAGGGGTGTGATGCGAACAGTGTTCCCGAGAAGTGGCAAAGGAAGTTTTAGTGACGTAAACCCTGCCTGAAGGGGAGTCAGATACATGGGGATCGTCAACACCAACAAGACCTTTTAATTTTTCCTCCTCCCAACAAGAAAAAAGAAAAATCCTCGTCTATACTGGTTGGTGAAATTCAGTCTTCATTAAACGAGGGTGGGTTCGCTTGCTCAACCTACTGTTAGAAGCAGCTCGAATTACTGTTTACTGAATTACTGATTAGGTTATATTCACTGTTTCGAAGAGCCTGCATTACGGTCATAGAATCAGCAGCCAGTTGCTGCTACAAACTTCCGGTATTGTTTCGATCGCAAAACGCTTTCATCTCCTTAAGCTAGGAGGAAAAATGTCGATTTTTTGTCTTTAGGGTGGCTCAAAGTTTCTTTTCATTTTTAAGTCCAGCTCTTAGCCTTATCACAATAAGGGAATAGTCAATGCTATAATATTTGCCCCTCAAAAAATACGCAGGTCGAGAAGATGTTATAAGTGGGCTTTCCGTCGGTTTGGTTGGCGTGTATTTGAAAAGCGTCAGATTGCTTTGGGGACTCTTATCGGTGGAAGCTTAACCCTACTTATCACCGTATTCTGATCTTTTGAACATTCTATTAGTCATATAGGCCGTTATCAATTATCTTTTCGCGGGGACTGTGTCTATCAACTAATCTGCCAAAACTTTTTAAACTTAGACATGAAAGTCCTTGAGCTAAATTTTTACCAGGCATGTTCCGTAAGTTCTGTTCAGAAGTCATAAAACTAATTCCCTTTTAAGCAGCGTATGCAGTATGCACATATCAAGCTTATATTTTGGAAAGTGGCTTTGATGCGGAATACAACCAGGCGATCATTTAATTGCTTAAAGGCGATAACTTTGCTTCCTAGCATATGCAGTCTCTTATCACAGCTCTTTTAAATCTTTTCAACACGACAACTATTAAATTATTTACACTCCAATTTTACCTCAATTTCCTTAAATACCTTCAGACAACACCAATTTAAGATATTTAACGATGACGAAATTAAATCATAGCCATATGTAATTTACTCTTAAAGAAGTGAATATAATTAAAGCCATAAAGAGCTTGTTAAAATTAAGTGACCCTTGAGGCAATATACCTACCTACTCGTATGTAGGTTTGTATGTCTGACAACTTTTCCATATATACACTTTGAACTATTCTATTAGCTCTTGAAGCATAATTAAACTTAACAAAGAATTTTGTTGAATACTTTGCTTATAACAATGAGCTATTTGTAATAATTTGTCCCCGAAGGGCTATAAAATTTAAATATTTGTACATATTTAGTGTCACAGGAAATATTTTATCGCACATGCTTGCTGCCGACGACGACTACCGACGATGGCGACGTGTGAGCATATTTTACTTTGAATTAAAAATGCAACTTGTTCAGGACACGAACAAGGGACATAAAATTACAGGAGCTACCTGTTGGCTTTATAATAACGGCATTAAGTTATATTCTTTTAGGTTATTAAGGTAAACACATTTAGTACCTTTGTTACATGTCCTTATAGAATTTATATTTATATTATTTTTTTTTAAATCATGGACTCATTGAGGCGGGTAATGCAAAGTGTACATTTGTATAAAAATAAGCCCACAAAAATAATTATTTAATTTTCATAAAGGACTAGAATTTTTTATAACAAGGACTTTCCACCTAATTACACGCATTTTTTAAAAAAAAATATGTCTCAAGATAGGCAGCTGTACAACGACAATCGTAAGTAAGATGCAACACGGGGTTTCAAATTCTATACAAATGATATAAATTACCCCTGGCGACCATTTCAAAAGCCTGAAAATCATCCTTGAGCAGTCTGTGGACATCCAACCACCATTTTATCTCATGTTCGTGGATTTTGAAAAGACTTAAGAAAATCACTTTTTAATAGAGAAATTTCCCCAAAAATTGTTATGAGAGCAGAGAGAGAGTAGCTTGTACTTCTACTTGAACTTGAAAAAAAAACAAGTTCAATGTTTTTTTTTTTTTTTTTTTAATTCATTTTTATTTTTCAATTTTCTTAAAACTATCTTAAAGCTAGACAAAAATTCATAAAAACTAGCCTACTTATCAATATTTTAAAAACTTACTTACTGGCCCCAGTCGGGCGCTCTAAGTTAAACTATAATAACTTAATGCTAATGCCTTTCGGCCTAAGAACTATCTTAATACTAGAAGCAGGTCGGTTTTATTTTTTACCGAGGTAGTTCAATGTACTTGGTACTTGAAAAACACCAAGTACTTTGTTCATATACTTGTTACTTTATACTGTGCATTTTAAGTACTTTTCAATTACAAGTCCATTTCAAGTACAAGTCCATTTCAAGCAGGTACTTTCCAAGTACAAGTTTATTTCAAATACAAGTCATTTTCAAGTACAATTCTTCAAGTAGTCTATTTGAGCTCTGTCGAATAATGACGACCATTGCGAGACTTAAGTGAGATGACGCCAAGACAATGAGACGCCAACAACAGCTATCGTGATATGTGTTTTTGGGTTGCAATAGTCATTATTCAATAATTTAACCAGACTACTCAACAAATTGTACTTGAAAAGTGCTTCAAATGAACTTGTACTTAAAGAGTACTTGAAATGGAACTGTACTTGAAATGGATTTGTACTTGAAAAGTACTTAAAATGGACTTGTAGTTGAAATGGTCTTGTACTTGAAAAGTACTTTGAAATGTACTGGGCAGTATTAAAGTACCAAGTACATGTACTTGGAGCAAAGTACTTCATAAGGTACTTGTACGTGGTGTTTTTCAATTATCAAGCACATGATACTTGTTTTTTAAGTAAAAGTACAAGGTACTGTTTGCTTGAATGTTACTTGTACTTGAAAGCTTACAGGTCTGTGTGAGAGTCACGCCGCAAGTTGTTTAAGTACCTATTGTTTTGGCAAATGGCGTTACGGATCTGGATGTTATAAGTAGAATTAATAAAACTTGTGCTGCTTTCGGCACTATGTCCCCAATTTAGAAATCTTGTCAAATCCTCTTACGAACCAAGTTGAAGTTCTTTAAAACCATTGTCAAATCCGTGCTATTTTATGTCCATACATATTTGCCGAATCTGGAAAGCCACGGCTTCCATTTCGAGGAAATTGCAGGTTCTTGTAAATCCTTGTCTACACCACATCCTTAAATTTTGCAGGCCAAGAATTATATCCAACGAGGAATTGCGGTGTGGAACAAGTGAAGAGTGGCTAGATGTGCGTTGACATTACAAAACGGAAATGGCGATGGATTGATCACAGACTTGGGGAACCAAACGATGATATTGCGAGGCAGTTCTTTAGATATTTGGATGGGATCCTCAGGGTAAGCCCTGGGTTAGAAGACCAAGAAAGAAAATGATGAAAGAAAAGATGATTAACTGTCATTGAATTCAAAAACGACGTCCTTTTGTGTGTTGTTTTTTCACTGGGGGCCTACTCAAGCCAATAAGCATCTCACAACAAATGGTTTCAAAGTTGAATTCGTTTTTGTCCCCAGAGAAAGATGATGATAGGTTACATTAGGTTAATGGGTTGACAGTTGATCTTGTTACCGTCACACTTAGATCAATGTAGATCCATTGTGATAGAGATAGTGGCCCCCATATCCTAAATCTCATATCATGCAAGTACCAAGTCCGTAAAGGGTGTTGATGAGTTCAGAAGTGTCTGTCTTCAGACAATCACAGGGTTAAGGAGAGAAAGATGCCTTTCCTTTACTCCCGTTTGAGAAATCATCCCTCCACCAGGCCCGTAGAAGTATGTGGCTCCATGCAACGTCTAGTAGATGAGTTTGATAGGTAAGTGGTAAGTGTATATGTCCGTTCGTTTCGTCAGGATTGCTGAATATATCGAAGGGGCTGTCCCTTTTCCTCAAGAGGATTTTACCAATCTTAAGGAGAGGAAGGAGAGGTGGCACCACAAACTCACTGACGATCGTGTTCAACGCAGAGGCAATAGTAGCTGGTGTATAGGCGAGGTGCCCATTCTCCGTTTACTGCTTTCGGTTTTCGGTTACAGTTTCAATTGTTCTATATTGATGTTCGAACGGTTCGAGAGGTCATTATGGACCCAGACAGCAGATATCCCAATCAATAAAAGCGATGAGTTTTTATGTTGGATGGTTGCCATCGCAGGAGATCCTAAAGTCCTTTCACAATAAAGTCTCTTTTAAAACCCATTGAAAAGTCCTATGTCACCAGCGTCAGAGGCCACTTACGGCAGATGCTCAACATTTGACATCTGTCGGGTTTCAAGGAATCTTTGGCCAGAAATTTCAAAAAAAATCAGTTGATATCTTTAAAGGTCACAACTCAATAGGAGCCCACATGAGTAGAATAAGAATCAGCACACCTGACTTATACAGAGGGTGTTAGGAGAAATAGGTAGAAGAGAGATAGAGGGCAATTCATATATCACTGTGAGTCACATTGCGCCATTCAATCTAAGAGACATAGATACCGTAGAACTTCCATAAGTCGAACTATCAAAACCCAAAAAAAAAATTCAGTTTTAGAAACTTCGATTTAAAGAAATGAAAAAAATTTTTAGTTTTACTGATTTTTTTTCAGAAGTTTAAAAAATAAGTGAACTTGTAGCTTATCAGTTTCTCCCATTCCAATTGTTGTTCTTTT
The DNA here is from genome assembly GCA_946251815.1 of Dasysyrphus albostriatus. Taxonomy (NCBI): domain Eukaryota; kingdom Metazoa; phylum Arthropoda; class Insecta; order Diptera; family Syrphidae; genus Dasysyrphus; species Dasysyrphus albostriatus. Next base: position 53,600,328 of record OX276336.1, read on the forward strand.
AGCCTTTTTTGAAGTTATCCTTGAAGCTGAGAGGTTTTCATTCTTGGCTTCCGAAATCCATTTGGAAGCTGCCTTGCGAACACTTTCATTTCGAATTTTTCGTTCGTGAAGTTTTAGAATGTGTTTTTTTTTTTTGTATTTTCTCTGTTCTTCAGGGTGGAAAGTGTACTTTGAGGTAAACCAAATTTTATGGTCAAATTTTCTAAACACCACTGCCAACTTCAATGATGGTCCTCATTTTTTGTTCGAAAGTAAATTGCTTTTATTTTTTCTTCCTAACATTTTTCGTGAATTTTTTCTTCTCCAAAAAGGTTATTTGAAATAAACTAGGAAAATTTGCTCATACAATATTTTTAATTCATTCAAAACCAAAACATACAAACTTTAAACTCAGCCATTCTTCTTCTCAAAAAAAATGATCACAGTAGGCATACTCAAGTACTTTTAAGAAAATTGAAACAAAAGGGAATGTCCCGATTTAGAACACAGTGTTAAGAGTGTATCTACCGAACAAGCGCCCAAAATAACCATAGCAGACTTAGTGATTTAAAAAAAATTAAATAGTGAGAAATAGAAGATCAATTTTGAGTTAATGAGACTTTTCGGCATCAAACGCAACAAAAACTTCGAAAAAAAGAGACATTTGAGTTACAGAAGTTCGAATTATGGTGGGCAAAATTCATGAAAATAAAGTTGAAAAGCCAAAGTTTTCAAATAAAACTTTGAGTTACAGAGAAATTCGGCTTAAAGAAGTTCGAGTTATGGAAGTTCGACTGTACAACCATCCATTATACTTGATCTTGATGAAATAATGGAATCTTTACCTCAAATTTAGTGCAAACAACAAACTTTCTATAAATTTAAAGGCCGCGTATGATAGCATCTCTAGAGACAAGTCGTAAATAATGCCAATGTCATTCGTATACTCCAATATTCGTTCAGATCTGTTGAAAGTTGAATGTTTTAATTGGCGCCCAACGTGAGTTTTAATAAGAAGAAGGACCACCATAATTATCCTAAAACTGTTTGCGCTTTTTATTTTTTATTAACAAAAAAGTAAGTCCATAACATGTTTACCGTCTTCAGAATTATTTCAATATATACGCAACTAGTTTGTTGAAAACCATCTTAAACGCTTTCAAATTTAAATACTTTAATTTGATAAGCTCAGTGTAACAGTGTGTAGTCAGTGAGTCAGCGTGATGAGTGCAAATATATAATTTTAAAATCTGCATAATATTTTTTTCCAATTTGAATAATACTTTTATCTTATTGCATTTTGTGATAGAAAAAAAATAACACACCTTAAAGACTATGTGACAGTAATTTTGCTCTCCTCAACTTAAAATGAATAAATAATCATACATTAATATAAGAAAGGTGAAATAATTCCTTATAGCAAGAACTTCTATTTCATATTTGAGACGAGACCTGAATTCATTTAAACATCATGATGGGGCGTGCCATCAGAAACACAATTGAACTTACATATACTTATTGAATTTGGAATTGATATTCCGTGCATTGACTATTTTCACTAAAATTTCCTTTCGTCATCGAAACACGATTTTGTTGAATTAATCAAATAATCTCTATGATTTGATTTGTCATCTTGTATTTGACTTTTTTCTTTGTAATTTTATGATTATATTTATGTTAAATCATGTATTCACAAGTTTTATTCATATTTTTTTTTCTTGCAAAAATGTATGCATGTTTCTACATAATTTTCTTGGGCTTATAAGCAAAATAATGCTAACGCATTTGGTATGAAACAAATAAGTATTGATTTGGTGTAAGAATATAGAAAGATTTTTTTATTCAACTCACAGGCTATTGAATATAGAGGAAAATGAAAGGAGGGAAGGAACAATTTGTGTTCGAGAGTTTTTATTACAATGTTTGCTTGGATCATAAGCCTGTCTAAACCGCACGTTTCTTAGAGAAGGGTCACATTGGTAACTTTTCAGTGCCTACTTCGAAACCCAAAGTTCTATTATATAATAAATTATCTGGATTAGTATTTTGCGAAGTAATACATAAAAACTCTAGAAAAAACTCATTTCCGTCAACATTTTTGCTTTTTTGGTACTAAGTGAGCTTTTCCTTTAGCGGAATATGTAAGCCCGCTTTCCCATCTTTTCAATGCTTACAGTCCCCCAATTTGTCCACCGCCCAGTGCGATAGCTAAACCATGTTTAAATTTTTATCTACACTCACCACAATTTACATTGTTTTAAACATAAGAAACTCGTATTAGATCACTCTTTACCTTGAAAGTTTGAGTAATAACTCCACATTTTCACAAGTTGAAGTAATTATACTCGCATAAAATGTTTCAATAGAATTTTAGATTTATGTCTATCTTCTACTTTTATGTACAATGTACGAAGCTTATATTGCAGAAAGTTGAAAATAACCCTATGAACTGTTTAAGTTGAATTTTAAAATAGTGAGCTTAAGAAATAAAGTTTCAAACAAACATTTACCTAAGTTTTGCACCCAACTTCCAGAATGCAAAACTTTTATTCTTAAGCGGGCACAAAAAAAAATACACACCTGTTACGTCTTATGTGTCTAAAAACAGTTTTTTTACCAAATCTGAAAGGGCTTTTACAGACAAACAAAACAAATAGTCTTAGCTATGATTTTAAAAGCAATGAAGTACTAAAAAAAGCTTTAAGTTTTACAATCTATATTGCTTCTATTTGAAGACTTTTGAAAGAGCTTTGAAATTAAGCTCAAAAATGGTGTAAGGGCTTTTGAAAGAACTTTGAAATTAAGCTCAAAAAAGGTGTAAGAGGTGTAAGTAAATGATGAAATATTAAGCTTACATAAAAAAAGCTTTTGCCAAACAATATGAAGCAGATGGGCTTAAAAAGCTCTTTTTGTATGTGAATGGAACTGTTTTAAGGCATTTTTCGCAAGTCATAAAAAGTTAATCTAATTAACAGTAGGCTATTTATGATTTTAACTGGGTGGGTTAGGTTACCTGTTATAGCTTTAATTGAAACTCATCTTCCACCCTTGTCTTCGGTGCCAACGCTCGTCTTCAATGGTACTCCCTATGTCAGCTCACTAGAAAAAGCCAATTTGCTTACAGCACAGTTTGCTGTTAATTCGACGCTGCCAGAGAGTATCATGACTCCGCCTGTACTTGAGAGCGCTAATAATTTTATGGGACAAATCTTTTTTCGCACTCATGCAGTAGCAAGAATTTTGAAAGATCTTAACGTACATAAATCCGCTAGCCCGGATAGTATTCCTCGCATTGTTCTGAAGAGGTATTCTTCAACGCTGACAAAGCCACTGCGTAAGCTTTTTCATCTGTCCTGATCTACTGGTCTCTTTCCGAGTGGATGGAAAACAGCATTTGTCCAGCCTGTCCGTAAAAAAGGTGAATCTTCTTCTCCCTCTTACTATCGTCCAATTGCACTTACGTCCCTTCTTTCCAAGGTCATGGAAACGTTGATTAATTATCAGCTCAAGAATTATCTTGAAGAACGGAAGCTTCTTAATGACCAGGAGTATGGCTTTCGTAGCAATAGGTCCACTGGTGATCTGATGGTAAATCTCACCGAACAGTGGAACAAATATTTACATCGTTTTAGAGAAACTAAGATTATTGCACTTGATATTTCAAAAGCGTTTGATAGAGTTTGGCATCAAGCTCTATTATCGAAAATACGTGCATTTGGTATCCACGAATCTCTTCTTCGTTGGATTAAAAATTACCTTTCGGCCCAATCAATTTAAGTTGTACTGGACGGTTTCAGGTCTGATATTCATAAAATAAATGCTGGTGTGCCCCAGGGCTCCGTTTTGTCTCCCACCCTCTTTCTCATTTTTATTAATGCTCTCTTATCTGAAGCTTCTAATCCATAAAATTGTTTTGCTGATAATAGAATTATCGTGCTTGCCTCGCGGTTTGTCATAAAAAAAAACAAAAGTTTTTTTTTCTCTCTTTTTTTTTCTTTATTTTATTTTTTCTTTATTTTATTTATATTTTATTTTATTTATATTTTATTTATCAACATTTCTTATTCTTATTTATTAATTCTTAATATCTTTTTATTTGCTAAAGAGAAGCCGCTGTCCTAAGCGAGGCTGCACTTCTCAGTAGCTTGGTGGATTAAAGACTGACTTTAGAATCATTCTTTATTTCTAAGCTAAGTTATGGATTGGGAAAGGAATGCACTTGTTTACAAAATATTCATATTTCATTTAAGTCAAATGAAATATGAATATCACTTTAGATGAAATATGAATATTATTTTATTCATTTATTATGTGCAGGGGAAAAAAGGGGGGTGTGTCTTATGAGACACGTTTTGCCAAGTCAGCAAAAATGGTGGGATACCGTTATGGATTTTAATGAAAGTGCCGTTAGGCAAAGGGGAGTGTCCGGGGTAACGGGATTGGAGTGCAGTGTGACGTCTGAGACGTAACTCCTCCCCCCTTAAGATTCTTCTCCGAGGAATCAACTTTTTTATAATTTTCTTCTAAGGTTTCACAATTTTCTTCTTTAATATTTTTGATTGAAATAATAAGTTTTTTATGTTTTCTTACAATACTTACAAATATTAAAATTACAATTAATGAAAGGATAATTGTTGCTGAACCAATTACATATTGTACATTTTTATGAATTTTCAGTACTTTAATTGGTGTAAGATTGACAATTTTCTCAAGAGCAACTTCTTCAAAATTTAATGCTTTAGTAAAATTAAGGTTTTGAGATTCTTCGTAATAAAATCTTTCTATAAATATTTCATTTTTATTAGATATTGATTCGTTAAAAATGTGAATAGTACAATTATTAATAATTATTAGGTAATTTCCTTCTAGTTTAATATCTCTGTCATCACATCCATTTACAATTTTTTCAGTTTTAATATTTTTACATATTATAGTACTTTCATCAAGTTTTTTGATTTCTGTTAACTGATTTTCTTTGAGAGTACAATTTTTATTTGTGATACAGTTGTTTACAGGTTTTAATTCGTTTTTATATTGAACATCTTTTAGATAATGGTACATTTTTCTATTTATTTCTATAAAAAAATATTCTTCAAAAACAGCTTCAAGATTGAATTTATTTGGGATAGGGGTTATAAACTTTAAATCTACTTGTTCGTAACTATCTGGGATTTTTATTGCGAGAATCAATGTTTTTGTTTTGTATTTAAGTGCTCCTACTTTAATATTTTTAAGCTTCAAGAAGTCTATTTTCGTGTTAATAATTTCTGTTGTTGTTAGTAAGCTAGGATGTATAAGTCCATGTTTGGCTAAAGAAATGTTATCTATAATTTGATTAATTTTTTCTTCTAACATATTTAATCTAAGTATTTGGTCTAATTTTATTTGTTTTAACATGTATCGTTTTTCATTCTCTGTTAATTCTGCAAAAGCTTTTGTTAATTCTAATCTGTCCGCTTCTATAGTGTTTTTAAGATGAGTTATGCTTTCATTTAAGTTATTGTTGATTTGTATTTGTTTGTTTACTGTGTTAACTATGTTTTCGCTATTCGTTTCTACTACACTAAGGTGTTCTGTTATTTCTTTTCTGTCTTCGTCGTCCATTGTACCAAAAAGAAATTTACTTGCTTGTCCTACTATATTAATTAAACCTCTCTTCTGCCTCTCTGGTGGTTCTATCGTTGTTAACTTAGCTCTTAATGTTTCTATTTGCTTTCTAATTAATGGGTCGTTATTAATTCGTAAATTTTTGACATTACTTTCTATTGCATCTATAGTAAGTCTTATATCCTGGGTATTGATGATATGAATTATTGTTTTGGTACTGTAGATAATTTCTGTTTGTCCCATGTTAATAATAGAGTACCCATTACTAGTTGTCAGTCTATTGATTGTTAGAGTTGCTACTATTGGGGTTACTTGTACTGTCAGTACAAAAAGTAAGATAGTCATTGTCATCTGTAAGTAATAAAGAAAATTTATAAATATCTGAAAGGGAAATATTTTAAGCATTTCGTTCAAACTTGTAGTTTCATGTGGGAAAGAAAATTTTAAGTATTTTCGTATTTATAGTTACGTTTTACTTGTGTTTTGTAGAATTTACTTCCTTTTTCATCTTTAACATGATCTGGGTCAACCAATTTAGTGGTTGCTTTTTTGTATATTGGTTTGATCTTATTCCCTGTTCTAATTTTTAAGTATTGCTGTTTGTTTTCGGTAAAATCAATATTTTTCCTGTCTTTATTTAATTTATATATATAATTTTCTTTATTTTTTTGGACAATTTCTGTAATTTTTGGGTATTCCTCATTTGATATGGTTCCGTTTAAGAAATCTATTGGTCTCTTTTTTGTAGTGGAGTGGATTGTTTTGTTGTAAATAGTTATTGCTTTTAATACTTTTTGCCTAAGAGTGTCTGTGTTATTTTTATCGGCGGTGAAAGTTCTAATATGCTCGTTAAGAGTAGAGTGGAATCTTTGGATATCCGAATTGCCAGTTTTATTATATGGGGTGGTTATGTGTAGGTCAACATTATTGTTTTTTAGAAATTCTTTAATGTTTAATGATGAAAAACCTGTTTCTCCGTCTGTTACTATTCGCTCGGGAATTCCTAAAGTAGCGAATCTATTTTCCAATGTATGTAACAAAGAAGTCCAAGTTCTATGTTTGATTTCGTATGCTGTGACATGTTTTGAAAATTTGTCAATCATTGTGACGTACATTAAGTTTATATTTGCATACCAAATATCAACATGTATGATTTGGTTACATTTTATAGGGGTTTCAGTTAGTTTCCATGGGACTTTATTGGGTTTTCTCTCATATTTAGCTTTATTGCAGATTTCGCAGTTATTGATAAACTTTTGGATTTTGTCCTTGAGATTTGGGCAATAATATATATCTTTAATTTCTTCATAGGTTTCATTAATTCCTCTATGATTTAGTGAATCATGGGTTTTCGAAATCACCAGTAATTGTTTTTCTTCGTCTTCGAGGTCTCCCAAGAATTTACTGCACTTAATAAACTTTAAGAGTTTGTTGTTACTAAAATAATTGATATAAACTTCCTGAAATTGGGCAAACAAATGATCGTCTTTTGTGAAAATTCCTACTATTCCTTTAGGCGGAATGAATTTTTTTAAGATTTCAATGATTAATTTTTCATTAAAGACTTTTAGTTCAATTACAATTCTTTTCTTTTTAAAGGGGTGATATACCTTGTGATTACTTGGGTTTGTTGTAGTGTTTAAAATTATTTGTGTTTTATAAATGTTTATAGGGGATTCAATAATCGGAATGTGTTTACTACTGTCTTCATTTGAGCTGTGGACTGTAGCTATGATGGATTGTTCATCGAATTGTGATTCATTTTTTTCAGGATGGTAATTTACGTTTTGATTATGGTAGACTTCTATTCTTGACAAACCATCGGCAACCTGGTTGTCCTTCCCTTTGACATATTCTATGTCGAAGTTGTATTCTTCTAATTTAATTTTCCACCTCTGTAGTTTGGCGTTTGGTTCTTTAAGTGAACTTAGCCAAACAAGGGGTCTATGGTCGGTTCGCACCGTGAACTTTCTGCCAAAAAGGTATGGTCTGAAGTATTTCGTGGAATCGACTATTGCGAGAAGTTCTTTCTCTATAGTAGAATACTTTGTTCCGTGTTGGTTGAGTGTACGGCTAAAGTAACAGATTGGATGGTTTTCTTGGCTAAGAACACCACCTATAGCATAATTTGATGCATCTGTTGTCACCGTAAATTTTTTTGCAAAATCTGGATATATAAGAATAGGTGTGGAAGTAATTAACGTTTTTAATGTTTCAAAGCTTTCAATATAATCTTTGTCCTTAATGTCAATTCTAGCATCTTTTTTTAGGAATGATGTCATAGGCTTGGCTACTTTTCCATAATCTTTTATGAACTTACGGTAATAGCCTGTGATGCCTAAGAATGCTCGAATTTGTTTCATGGTTTTAGGTAGTGTATAATTTTGAATGGCTGCAATTTTGTTAGGGTTAGGTTTAATTCCTGTAGTGGTTACTATGTGGCCTAGGAATTCAGTTTCTTTTTTGAGAAATTCACTCTTATCTAATTGAATTTTTAGGTTTACTTCTTTGAGTCTTTGAAAGATTTTTTTTATGGAAACTAAGTGTTCTTCAAGGCTTGTCGAGAATATGATGATGTCGTCTAAGTAGACAAGACATATTCTCCCTATGAACTCGTGAAGTACCGAATTCATCAAGCGTTGGAATGTCGCAGGAGCATTTTTCAGTCCGAATGGCATACGAACGAACTCATAGTGTCCATTGTCGGTTGAAAAAGCCGTTTTTTTGATATCGTTTTCTGCGATTTCGATCTGGTGAAAACCTTTGGCCAGATCGAGGGTTGTGAAATATAACGATCTTCCTAATTTGTCAAATATATCTTCTATATTTGGAATTGGGAATTTATCATCGATGGAGACATCGTTTAGTTTCCTATAATCGATTACAAGTCTCCATTTTTTTATTTGTGAAGCATCGTCCTTTTTCGGAACTATCCATATTGGTGCGGAGTAAGGTGAACTGCTCGGCCGTATAATGCCTTGACGCAGCATCTCATTAATTTGAGATCTAACTTCACTCCTATGCACTTCAGGATATCGATAGCTTTTTGTATATATTGGGACGTCATTTTTTGTTTTTATTTCATGCTTTATCGCATTTGTAAAAGTGAGGTCAGTCCCTTCTTGGTAGAAGACCGAAGAGTATTTTGAAACTAATAGGTTGATTCCATTTCGTTCTTCTTCATTTAAGTGGCTTATTCTTATTTGTTGCAAAATAGGATCTTTACATACTTCCGTATGGTACACTTCCATGATCGGAATGACTTTTTCGTAATCATCATCTGTTATATTTTGTTCATTGTTGCATGGTATTGAAATTTCTTTAACGAAATTTTCATTTGCTGTTTTTTCTTCGTAGCTGTTATAGTAAATTGGAATTTTAGTTTCCTTTACTATTAATATTTTTTTGCTGAAGTCTATTACTGCTCCGATGGGGAACAATATGTTATTTCCGATTAAACTATCGTATATACTGTGAAACTTGTGTTCGAGGAATTCAGCAGTTTTATTTATCATGCCGAATTCTTCGAACAGTGGAATCGTTACTTTAGAATAAGCGTATATTGGCATTCCTCCGGCTGTTTTTATTTCTATTGGTTTTTTTAATTTCGTTTGCCATTTTGGGTGGCAAATCCCTGGGTTGAGGATACTCGTCTCCGAGCCTGTGTCTATGAGTAACCTTAGTTTGTATTTGTTTTTTGTTATTATAATTATATAGGGAAGTCGGCTTTTTGGTTGCCTTCCCGAAAATCCGAAATATCATCAAGAGTATTAACCTCTCTTTGATGAGATATGGACAAGGTGTCCATTAGCTCAGGGTTATTATTATTATTGTTGTAGTTATTGTTATTATAATAATTTCTGGACTGGCCTGAAGAATTTCTCCAGTTTCCAGAGTTATTATTACTAGGGTTGTTATTATTGTAATTTTGGAACTGTCCAGAATTATAGTTTCTGTATTGTCCCGATCCATTATTTTGATTAAAAGGGTTATGGTTATTATTATATCGGGATTGGCCAGAATTAGAATTTCTGCTCTGTCCAGACCCATTGTTATGATTCTGATTATTATTGTGATTATTATTGTGTGTTATTATTATGATTATTATTTCTATGTTGTCCTGAGACATTACTGGAGTTTCTGGACTGACCAGATCTATTAGTATTATTAAAGGGGTTATGGTTATAATTACTGTTGTTGTTATTGTAATTGTTGTTATAATTATTTCTGTGTTGCCCTGAGTAATTACTTTGTCTTGGAATCCTAACGTAAGCATATCCTGCCTCATGGAGGATATCCATGGCTTCTTCTAGGCTTTTTGGCACTCTACAAATTAAAACTCCTTTCATAGGTTCAGGGATTTTGTTTTTGAAAAGGCGTAAGGCCATTTCGCAATTCTTTTTTATTTCCACTGGTGCCATGATGCCTCTTTCGAGTTTTGTCTTATTATTTAGACGCCTAAGACATATCTTTATTCTATCATAGAAATTTTTGCAGTTGTCAACGAATTGAGTACTTCTCAGTTCGTCGTAAAGTTCCTCGACTGACTTTTTATCGCTAAAATACTGGTACAGGATTTTCTTTATATCCTCCCAGCTTGATACGTTATTATTTATTTCGATGGCTTCTCTAGCCTTCCCTACTAGCCTACTTTTTATGATATCTAGAAAAATAAACTGACTGTCTGAATCAAATTTGGCTAATGAGGGCTGTACCCTATCTAGTAAGTCTATGAAGCTGTTTATGTTATCTAGATTTCCATTGAACATGGGAATGCTATTTAAATATTTGATAGGGTCTAAGTTTAATGAAAGTGATGTTCTTACTGCTGTGTTGTCTGCTGCCACCGCTGTTGCTGCTGCTGCCGCTCTTGCCTCTGCTGCTCTTGTCTCCGGCATTTTTGTTTGTTTATTTTTCAATGTTTATTTCAACTGTCGTCAGCTTTGTTCTTATTCGAACTATTTTAATTTTTAATCGAAATATTCACTTTTTCGTTTTATAATTCTTGATCGAACTGTTTTAATTTCACTTCTTCGTTTTATTGTTCTTAATCGAACTGTTTTAACGAAATATGCACTTTTTCGCGCGTTTTATAGTTGTTTTGTTCTTACACGAACTTGTACTTAAACGCACGACCGACTGCGCCAATTATCGTGCTTGCCTCGCGGTTTGTCATAAAAAAAAACAAAAGTTTTTTTTTCTCTCTTTTTTTTTCTTTATTTTATTTTTTCTTTATTTTATTTTATTTATATTTTATTTATCAACATTTCTTATTCTTATTTATTAATTCTTAATATCTTTTTATTTGCTAAAGAGAAGCCGCTGTCCTAAGCGAGGCTGCACTTCTCAGTAGCTTGGTGGATTAAAGACTGACTTTAGAATCATTCTTTATTTCTAAGCTAAGTTATGGATTGGGAAAGGAATGCACTTGTTTACAAAATATTCACATTTCATTTAAGTCAAATGAAATATGAATATCACTTTAGATGAAATATGAATATTATTTTATTCATTTATTATGTGCAGGGGAAAAAAAGGGGGTGTGTCTTATGAGACACGTTTTGCCAAGTCAGCAAAAATGGTGGGATACCGTTATGGATTTTAATGAAAGTGCCGTTAGGCAAAGGGGAGTGTCCGGGGTAACGGGATTGGAGTGCAGTGTGACGTCTGAGACGTAACTATAGCACTCTCAGCTTTTCATATTCGTTTCTAGATTCACTTTTCTGCACTTTGGATATGGAACTTGAACGGCAGCGTATGATAAGCTCATTAAATTCTGATCTTGACAGCATTGACCAGTGGGGAACTAAAAACCGTGTAGAATTTAATGCTTCAAAAAACCAATACTATCTGTTGCCATTAAATCCACCCCCTATTCCGCTATCCATGAGTGGTACTAGCATCAAAGAAACTGAACAGCTTTCAGTTCTGGGTATGTGCATCACAGATCACCTTCTGTAGAATGATCACATATTCAACGTCGCCAAAAACGCAGCAAAGTGTTTAGGTTTTCTTCGAAGATGCAAGAAATTTGTTTCCCCTTCTGATCTGACTGTAATCTACAAAGCCTTCATTCGCCCAAAGCTTGGGCTGGTGCTCTCATAACCCATTTAAGTCTCTTGGATCGTATCCAAAAAAGAGCATCAAAAATTATAGGTGATAGTACTTTAACGGAAACATTAGAATCTCTTGAACATCGACGTAATGTTTCATGCCTCGCCTTATTTTATCGCTATTTTTATAAACAGTGCTCTAGCAAAATAGCCAGTTGCATTCCTCCTTTTAAACAATTCCACCGTAATACTCGCACTGCCAGGAATGCTCATAAGTTTACTCATGAGCCCAATTTTGGTTGTACTGTTAAGTACAGAGATTCTTTTTTTAGTCGAACCACACGAATGTGGAATGCCTTACCCTGCTCTATTTTTATCTCCTTTTAAATCCTTCCCTTTTTTCCTAACGCTCGTACTGTGTTCAATCAAGTTACCCCTTTTCCTAAAAAGTTAATGTGTAAGGCTCCCGAAGATTTTTGACCAATAAGTATTTTACAATGCCTTTCTAAAATTGTTATTCGTGACCAAATAAATAAGTATATAACCGACCACAAATTCCTTAGTTTGTTTCAATCAAGTTTTAGAAAAAATCACAGTTGTCAAACTGTGACCATCAAAATTCTTGACGATATACGATTGAGATTTGATAAAAACCAATTATCCATACTCTGCATTCTAGATTCTTTTCAAAGACATTTAACAGTGTTAATTTTGAAATTGTATGTCAAAAAGTATTGAAATTTTTGGTTTTGACAATCTCTCAATTAAGGAGTTACTTGACAGGAAGATCCCAGGAAGGAAGATAACCAGAGGCTGCTCAAAATCTAGAGTTCCACTGGGATCAATTCTTGGGCCGCTTTTATTTTAACTTTTTAAAAATTAAGTCTTTGATTATAAATGCCTTTAAATGAATGTGCAATTTTTACAAAGCAGTGTTATGAAAATATTATTTTAAATTTCTTAAACTTATTCAATATTTTATAAATAAAATTTTAAATATTAAAAAAAAACATAATCTTTAATCATAAAATTCACTTTTAGGTAAGTAACTTGTTACCAACAAAACACTGGTTTGGTTAGCACATCATCTTTATTTCATCATCTTTAATAAGTTGTAAGTAATTTTAATTATTATTTTTATTTGTTTTTTTTTTGGGACTAAAAATATTTTTAAATAAAATAACTATACGAGTTACTATACACTAAAAGAAAATAGAGTAAAAATTGAAAGATATAAAATTATAAAGTATTTTATTGAATATTTATTCAACTTACCTTAAATGGTGTTTTTTTAAAGAATTTAACGATACGCTAGCGTGGGTGAGGCGAGAAATGCGGTACACCCTTAGCGACAGTTTATGAGTGGTGGCAAATTTTTGTACCTATATAAATTTTAAGTTTTTATTATTATTAATGTGCAAATGTAAATAAATGTATTTAAAAATAAAAATTAAAAATAAATGATCAACCTAATTTTGAAATAGAATTATCTTATTATACATATTTACTTTTTATTTATTTTTTAATTCTTAAAATTTTTTGTTAATTACTCTTTAATTCGCTATAAATTCTTTCAAAAAGTTTTGTCACCCGACATTTTACAAACAGAGATTCTATATCTTTCTACTTCTTATATTTAATAAAGTACATTAATTTTTTTTATGATGGAAAATTATTTGAAGGTAATACAAAACACCAAAAATAGAAATTTCAAATATGTAGTAATAAGAATATACACAAAATTCAAATAAGTTTTTTTATTAGGTTTTTTTTATTATTTTTGTGAGTATATGCTTATATACTAGTTTTTTTTCTAGTTTTATTTTGTTTACTAAAAACGAATCTTAAGGACTAAATAATTGACTTGACGGTTGTGTGTTTGTAGGTAATACATAGGTATCTATAATAAGTAGGTAAATAAATAAGGAAATTAACAGATAAAAAAGTAAATAAAAAAATAAATTAATTTATTAATATATAGATAAATAAAAACATCAATAAATTAATAAACAAATTAAATACATAAATTAAAAACTAGATAAATAAATGTAAATGCAAATTATGAAATAACAAAAAAAAATAACTTATTTAATTATTAATTATCAAATTATAAACACAAACAAATAAAACAATAAACAATCAAATGAATAAACAATAAAGTAAAAAGACAATTAAATAAATAAACAAATAAAAGAAAATATAAACGAATACATAAGCATATAAATGAATAAATAAATAAGAAAAAAGAAACAAAAATAAATAAACAACCAAAAATAGTATAATTTACATAAAAATTTCAATAATAAGGCTATTGATTCTGCACAAAACTACAACTATTTAAAAACCGCTCAGTAAGTTTTTGAATTCTTTCGTAAATCAATTCAACACCCGGTCTTCTTTGACGGTCTATTGTTGGAAGATTCAAAATCATTTTTAATAATTTATTTTAAGCAGTTTTTCCCAACTTCCCCACAAAGGACAATCAGACAAAAGTATTGACTGAAAGATTATTTTATGAAACATAATTTTATTTTCATTTGAAAGTTGGGACTTTCGGTATTAGCGGATATAACATTTTTATTGCAATGCTTATTTGTTTCAAGTTTTGCTAGTATGCTCTTCAAATGTAAGTGTAGAATCAAGGTTTATTGTTTACCGAGGTACCTAACTAATTTTTCCCAAATGTCGTCGATTCAAAGGTAAAACTCACTAAGTGCAAAAAAACAATCTTGAAAATGAGAAATGAAAATGAGAATGAAATGCATATTTTTAATTTAAAAAGTCTCATTTTGCACGGCTTTTGTATCACCATTAAAAATTGAAAACTTTGGACAATTTTGCACAAATGAGAAAGAAAATTTAGACGCAACAATTTGAAAATCATTCCATCATCAATATCCAGTTTTAAAATTCCACTTTTTACTTGCGATATAGGTACTATAAGGCAAAGTGTTGGATTCGTGCAAAAAAAATCAATATAACACTCGAACACGACATTATGATGACAGAGAACAACAAAAAAGTGGGTGGCAAAATTCTGTCTGTTCGCCTACAGCCTCAAAGGCTGGATCGATTTTCTCAAAACTTGGCACATAGTGGTTTTTAGTGATTAGAGCCCATACTTTTTTCATTTTTTTAGAACTAAAAACAACGGTACCTGCCATATAATTTTTTTTAGAAATTTTACAAAATCTTATTTTTCTTAAAAACGGTTTGACAACTTTTCTTAAAAAACAGGATGGGAAACCATTTGTCAAAAATGGTTAATATTAATGGTACCTCCCAAAGAACTATTTTTTTATTTTCGATGTTCTTCAAAAGATTTCAAAAATTTTGTCTATAAAGAGGCTTCTAAGCAATGTTAATAGCTTTTTTTAGCCAAAATTTTCAAACAAATATTTTTTGGATTTTTAAAAATTTTCAAATGTTAAACAACCGTTTAGGAAAATATTTTTTTTCTTGGGAACGGCTCCTACGATCTCTATTAAACTTTTTCTATCTGCTAAAATTAGTACGATAAACTAGTAAAAACTTGCAAATAGCAACTATTAACTCATTATTAATTTAATTAATTTTTTATATACAAATTTGAAATAGGATTAAAAAATAGTACATACCAAAATTTTCAAAGAAAAATATTTTGAATTTTTACGGAAAGTTTATTTTTTTTTTTTAAATTTGATATATCAAAAATTAATTGAAAAATTTTTTAAATTTAATTTTATATGCACATAAATAAATACTTACGATTTGTATACCAAACATTTTCCTAAAAAATATTTTGAGAATTTGATATATACAAAATTATTTTATAAGAAAACCACTCCAACGATTTTAAATATTTTTTTGTATACAGTCGTATTCAATCAAAAATTAAAATGGCGTTCTTTTTTTCGTTTAGAGCTCTCAAAAAATTTACTTTGGCTTATATAAATATCGTATTTCATACTTTTAAATATTTGTCTCTCTTTATTTCCATGTCTTTACGTAAATAATGTTCTTATATCCTCATTGTCTTGAACATAAGAGCAAGTGCGTGCGACTAATAATTTTAGACATGCAAAAATATTTGCGAAATATTTCCTTTGCGAACGGGAACTATAAACTAGGCCTTACCTACAGTTTGCAAAAAATAACCTGAATGAGACTTTTTATGCAAAGAAAACAGAAAAAACAAAAAACAAAACAGAAGAAGATTGTCATTAACATTGTTTTGGTCGAAAAAAATACTGTGGTGATGCAAAAATTGATTTTCTTTGGCCTCATTCACAGTCCGATATAAAAAATGTAAACGTCAAAAAATCTTTTCGCTCCCATATCCTAATTGTTAGACCAATTTTGTTTTGTCTTCCCAAGTTCAATCAAAACCCCGAGTTCGACTTTTTTTAAAATACATAACTTGCCATAATAGTACCTATTGAAAAAATCGCAGTAAAAAGTCTATGACACAATGAAAAATCGTCTGCAATATTTTTTTACAAGAAAATTTTACTATGACCATAATTTTTTCTAAAAAAAAAATAAACTTATTTTGCTGAAGACATTTTGGCTCTGGACCTTTGGCACCTCATAAATAGGAAATTCGAAAAAAGAACATGTCATATAATTGGTCAGTAACTGGTCAAAAAATGGTCAACTAGTCCTAGAAATTGGTCAGCCCTAGATAACTTATAATCAAGGCTTAAGATTTTGTAAGGTCACCCAAGGAGCAATTTTTGGCACCTCATTAATGGCAAGTTTACAAAAAAAGTATATCATCCGAATGATCTCTAAATCGTGATAGAGGTCAACTATTTTCAGTTTTTTTTCTTTGAGTTTTCAAAATTCGTCATTTTTTGGGTCATTTAAAAAAAAAGAGGCATGCCATTTGAAAGGCCACTTCACGGTCATAAGAGTTCAGATTTTTCAATAATTGGTCTACCATACATATTTTTTTCATACATTTTTAATTAATTTAAAAAAAAAATGTATGGTCCTAGCGATTTTAAGCACCTCATTTCCGGGAAATTTGCAAACATTGTTTACGATCTGAAAGATCTTTATAATAAGTCAGCTAGTTTAAGTAATAAGCCATGAGTTTTTTGTTATAAATCTTTTCCTTATGCCAAAAAACCGTTCGTGACCTTGAAAAAAAAACTTTAAAAAATCGTTAAAAAAGAATCCGCTGACCAATTACCGAAACTTGCTGACCATTAATAAATATCTTGAGGCCTTTAAGGTGGTTTTTATTTCTTGCAAGTTTCCAATTAATGAGGTGCCAAAAATCACGCGTGACCTTCAGTGACCTTGAAAAACCTTAAGCCTTGATTAAAATTTATTTAGGGTTGACCAATTTCTAGGACTAATTAACCCTTTTTTACCAATGACTGACTAATTACATTGCATTTTCTTTTTTTCAAATTTCCCATATATGAGGTGCCAAAGGTCCAGAGCCAAAAATTTGAATGAAAAACGAGTCACATCTACAAAAAACCTCAACCTTTTTCGTAGAGAATAACTTTTTTATGCATGCAGGCTTTTAAACATTGACGCAAACGTCGTTGTGCTATTTGGGTTTAAAATAATTGAAAATTAGTGTTTTTCCCTTGCACTCGCTTCTTTCGAAATGTCATAATTTTAGTCATATTTGTATCAAAATTATTTGAATATTTTCAAATTGGAGAGCAAATAAATTTGCCACGCCCTGGGCTGAATAAAAGCACGCTACGCCACTGGAACTTACTATAGGGTTTACTTTTCTAATTAATTTACAATTAAAATTTTATACGTTCATAAAATACGTTATTAACTCTCTTAAAAGAAAGTTCTGAAAGTCACCTAATCTTAGAAGTTAACAAATAAATCTATGGAATCATTTGTTTTTTAGTTTTTGAATATCTTCATACGAATATGTTGGTCTCATATACTCAAATGATAGTTAGTAAATTTCTTTTAAATCCTTTAAATCTTCTGTAATGTATTTATAAATGTTGACTTGTTAAAATTATGCAGCACACAATAATAGCAAAAAAACTCTAATTAAATTTATACAAAAGGCATTTCAGGATCAATTTTTTTTTAATCTTGTGTTTTAGTGATGCCTGAACTGAAATATAGTTCAGTCAGTTTGTTCTCAAAAGAGTCCTTATTGATTTTTGACTTTTTTTTTGTTTTTAAGGATGCTGAAGATTTGCGACTGCAATTTCGTGACGCAAAATTCTAAAATTTGCAAAAATTGATACAAATATAATTTTTTTTCCAGTTTTTGGCTTATAACTCGAAAACTGTTAGTTTTCCACAGTCAAAATTTAATGCAATTCAAAGTAGATATTATGCAATTACCTCCAAATTTTAGTTTCAGATTTTTGTCTGTTATAATGCATTCTTATTTCTCTCTGAAAAATCCTCATTTGAAATTTATGAATTTGGCTTATTTTCAAATTAAAAAAGGTGAACTAATCATTGATTTTTCATAGCTAAATGAAGGTGTTTGAAAGGCTAAAAAAGAATTTCAAAGAAAAATGTTCATACTTTGGAATGACCACAAAAATTTAATTGAGAAAAATTACCTCGAGCAATACTATAGCTTTTTTCTTCAAATGTTTAGATCTAGGGAACTTAGATTAGCCAGATTTTAATTGAGCACATCATTTAGCGTATAAAAGACTATTTGTTCATATTAAAGTCGCAAATTCAAATTTCTTCACACATAGTGCAGATGAGCTCTTCTACTTCAGCATATTACCTAATTCGACTTCCAATAAAAAGAATTGGTGACAATTTACAGCCCTGTCCTACTCCACTTTGAGTTTCAAATTTCGCACTCTGGGGAGAAGCGACATTAGAAATTGGTAGACTGTGAATGCTGTGATAAGTGTCCTCCTAAAAATCTTAGTTATATATTTGAACATATCATATCACTTTGCAATTTTCCATCATCATCAATTTAACGCACTGGCACCACAACTATATTTTATACAAGATATCCAAAAAAAATTTCTTTTTGTTCTCTCAAATAACAATCATCATAAAATTTCTTTGTTGTTTTTTTTTTTAATAGAAAACTCAAACAACTCGACACATAACAAAATTAAGCTCTCATCACACCGATAAAGATAATATAAGCATAAGCACTAGCAACATTATCTCTAATCTCACCAATCAACAAATGTCTCATAAAATCCCACAAATGAAATCATCCATCCAAGAATTTTCATTGACAGTTGCCTCAAAAGAAGACAAACAAACAAACAAAAAAAAAACACCACACAAAAAACTGACACGAATGAATGAAATTCGTATGTTCCAGTAACCGAGAAAAAAAGCCTCGCCTCGTCGTCATATCGATTGTCAAACTATACAGAGACCTTCTGGAATTATTTAAAA
The DNA here is from genome assembly GCA_946251815.1 of Dasysyrphus albostriatus. Classification (NCBI taxonomy): domain Eukaryota; kingdom Metazoa; phylum Arthropoda; class Insecta; order Diptera; family Syrphidae; genus Dasysyrphus; species Dasysyrphus albostriatus. The sequence goes on from OX276336.1 coordinate 53,619,332, forward strand.
AGAGCAATAAAGAGCCACCCATCCGATCCGACCGACACGGACATCCTCTCGCCTCATATCATTGCCATTGCGCCATCATCACCATTCCAAGTGATTTCATATTGAGGCTGAATAAAATGGCACTAAATAAAAAAAATTCTATACTTCATTTCGTTTATGTGTTTGACATTGGTTTTACACTGTCATAAATCCAAATATGGCTACCAGAAGGCAGGACATATCATCTCTGGTGTTTCTTTAGCACCATCAGAATTTGAACATTTCCATTTCCAATAACGTAGCCCGAAATGGCAAGTAATATAGTGTAACCCGATCATATCGCATAGTCAGCCAAACGGAGTCGTTTAGTCGTTGAATAAACGATTAGCAGGATATTATGAAAAATAATCCCGATCCTGACAGCAGCGACCCCATAGCTCGTGTCCTGCCTGTCCTGTTTCTGGTATTTTCCGATTTTTTTTTTGATTTTTCCGTTTTTCCAATGTTTGCCAGGACAAGTTGAGTGGATGCCATCGAATGTTAGATTTTATTTTTTTTTCTATGCGATTTGTTTGCATTGATGGGAATTCATCAACGCCCTTTTTAGCTTGATGTGCATACTCACTCACCCGCAAATATTAAGTGTGGATACAAACAATATACAGATCTTTCGTATATGACATTATTTAGTTTTAATCCTTTTGACCAGGAAAAGGGAGGCAAGGGCTTTTGTTTAGTCATGTTTATGCAACAAGAGAAGTCCTTTGGATTAAATGCATTCAGATCTGAGGGTGTTGTTATGCATATACAGTTGCTATTGGAGAAAAAGGGTTTTGCATTTATAATCTCCTTGATAAGACTTTGTATTTATTAGGATTCTTGGCAAAGCTTCAGATTTAAGGTGAAAGCATGACTTTCACAAACAAAAGCAAATACATACATTTAATATCCGAGAGAAGTTTACTTTATCTTACCCTGACCAGACCAGGTAATCATTATATGAATTTAATTTTGTGTGTGTTATTTTGCTAGTATTTCTAAGAACACACACACACACACAACAGAACGAAAAAACTACCTATTTAGTTTGGCATCAAACTTTTTAGAAATAGGATAGAAAGTTGTGGGAATTATTCAATTTTGTTTGTGAATATTCATGATTATGCTCAGACTTTTTGGCTTCTAGAAAACAAAAAAAAGAGTTAGATATTCCGAATCCTTTTTTTTTTGAGTATGTGTATGGGTCTTAATAGATATTATTTTTTGTCTATAAGAAATCACATCTTTCTAAATTTTTGACAATGAAATGCATAACTGGGTCACGATTGCCACTTGGAAAAAAAGATTGCTGCCGTAATTGGGGGCAAAAATTTCCAAACTCTGTAAATTGTTACCAGAACACTCTCAAGCTGATCAAATATGAAACCACCAATCATTTTTGAATTTATAATATTTGTTTTTTTTTAACGTGTTGTGTTTAGATTCAATCCATTAAAAAACAACAAATATTGTCCGTGTTCTTCGTTTTTTTCATTTCCTCAAAAAAAAAGGACCTCAGACAAAAAAAAATACCAAATGACTTGATGAAAAAAATTGTATACTTAATTTGGACAAATGACCGAAATAACAAACAATAAAACCTTCTTATAGAAATTATGCCTGGACTCGAGCCAAAAATAGCTTACTAACAACTTAACAGCTTAATAATTAGAAATTCTATTCTTGTTGGATATTGTTTACAGTGGGTTTTCTTTCAAAAAATCAACAATAAAATCATGAAAACACAACATTTAGACACTTAATTATTTAAGGTGGTGCTACAGTCCGGGGTGGAACAGGACCTCAACCAACAAGCTTCTTCCAGCCGGCTCGGTTTCTAGCTGAGTGTCTCCAGTTTCGCATGCCTAGTTGGTTGAGGTCCTCTTCCACTTGCGTGCGCCACCTGTTGTGGTGTCTTCCTCTATTCCACCGTCCACGGGGTTGGATTCAAAGACTTTCCGGGCCGGAATATTGTTGTCTATTCGCTCAGCCATCTCAGTCATTGGCTTTTCACTTACACAGTTCGTGGTTGTATCTTCTTCTCCATTCCCCATATATATAGACGGGACCAAAAATCACCCGGAGAATTTTCATCTCAAAACAGCTTAAAGCGTTTTCAGCTACCGTTAATAGGGTCCATGTCTCCATACATCATACATCAGGACCGGGATGATAAGCGTCTTATACAGGGACACTTTAGTTGCTCGAGACCTCTGCTTCTCAATTGCCTTCTTAGCTCAAAGAAACTGCGATTGGCAAGAGTAAGTTTAATCTCAGCACTGGTATATGGTTCGCTGAGCTTATAGCGGAGCCTAGGTTGAAAAAGTCTCTGACCACCTCAAAATTATAGCTGTCTTTAGTGACACTCTGACCAAAACGTCGGTGTTGGGTGTCCTTTCTTGTTGACAGCATATATTTGGTATTGCCTTCATTCACCGTTAAATCCATCTTCTTAGCTTCCTCCTCAATACCCACGAAAGCAGCATTATCATCAGGCTTTATTTGTCGTAAGCGACTAGTTGAACGGACTTTTGAAAAATTGAACAGTTCTGTCAAGAACGATGTTGGAAAAGTCACATGACAGCGCGTCGCCGTCGCCTTGTCTGAAACCTTTTTTGACATCAAAGGTATCGGTGAGGTCTTTGCCGATATTGATGGAGCAGCGTGCATTCTCCATAGCCATCCTGCACAGATGAACCAGTTTGGGAGGTATGCCAAAACAAGACATTGCTTTATGTAGCTCTTCTCTATAGATGCTGTCATACGCGGCTGTGAAATCGATGAAAAGGTGGTGGGTATTGATTTGAAACTCCTGGGTTTATTCCAAGATAAAATGCTAAATTTATCAAAAAAATGAGCTATTAACGAACTCTGTAGGTTTATTAATAATGAAGCGTTTTTTTTTTTTAATTTAATTTTTTTAAAAGTTTCTTCAAATACCTCAACAAATATATTTTTTTTCCAAAAAATAATTAATTTATTGCTCATAAAATTCTACACAAAAAAGATTATAGCACTTTTTTTCTTAGGAGTAACAAATTTTGAGTAAAGTAATTTTTGTTCTGGGACATTTTCCAAACTTGCCGTTTTTGGTAAAAAATTACAATTCTAAAAAGTGATCAGAAAAACCATTGACTCAGAAGCACTAAGTAACTACTTTATGTAAAAATTTTTAATTTCTGTCTATGACATGAACCAAGATATATTTTTCTGATGTTCTTTGATGACCTGAGTTCGAATCTGGTCTTGAAATGGCTCTAGCATGTCACGTTTTTGAGAGATTTGAATCTAAAAATAGAAAATACAATACAAATTTGGGGTTATATTTTTTGTCGGCGTAATTTTTTGTTTGACAAAAATATGTAAAGACATTCTAAAGCATGAATATTTTCGAACAAAAAATACCGCGACAAAAAATATAATCCCAAATTTGCATAAAAAACGCATTTTTGTATATCTTTGTCAACAAAAAACGTGACACGCTAGAGCAATTTCAAGACCAGATTCGAATTCAACTCATCAAAGACCATCAGAAAAGTATATCTTGGTTCATGTCATCCACATAAATTAAAAATTTTCACATAAAGTAGTTACTTAGTGCTTCTGAGTCAATTTGCGAAAACAGTAAAAATACGTCAATTTTCGACTAGCACTTGAGTCCAAATGGATTGTCACAAAAAAAACCTTGAACAACAATTTATTGGATATTGTGTACGCTTTCAATGGTATTGTGATGTAATTTTCGAATAACTGGTAGTTTTAGTTTTAGTAAAAAAAAAACATCCAGAAAATGTTTTTTTTGCATTTTTTTCCATGTTTCGTCACGTAATTTTAGTCGCAAACCTCAAAATTGGATTCAGCACCCCCGAAAACATAAAAGAGGGACAAAATCAAAACAACCCCACAATTTGCTCTCTAAGAGCCTTTTTGAGCACAAATTGACTGGACTATAATAACTAAGTTTAAAAATAATTCACCCTTTTTTGAAATATTTAATTTTCAAAATAAAAATATATTTTTTTGAAATCCCAAAATTTATTTCTTTTCAAATTGTATGATGCAATTTATTGACGTTTTAAGTGAGCGTGAACGTTATATGGCAAGTACCGTTAATAACGGTTTTTAGTAAATTTTTTTCCTGCCAAAAAGTACCCCCATACAAACAATAATAGATTGATTTTTATTAAAATTGTTAGAGCCGTTTTTGAGATAAATACGCTTTTTCTTAACGGTTGTGTGGCAAGTATTATTATTATAGATTAACAAATAAAGATGGCAATCCTCAGCTGTCAATTTGATTTGCCTACAAGCTGAAGCAAACAGCTGATGTATTAGATTTGCAAAGTATTAGTGAAAAACTGTGAAAAACGCACACATAGAATCAACTCGTCAATTCAGCACATTATTCAGCATAGGTCATGTTGTTGTTGCAAGTCACATCAATAAAAGTGATTTTGTAAGCAACATGCACGTTACGGTTCATGGGTTTCGTCTGTGATATACGTTTTTTGCGGGGGAGAGAGGGGAAGTTGTGGTGTATTAAATGGAAAAATATACCTTGGTACAACCTAAGCATATGACACATGCTTTTAGTGTAGTTTTCAATGTTGAATCAAATAGTTGAAGAACTATGAAAATTGGTGGAACGGTATGACAAGAGCATGCAAAGAGAAAAACAAAAAGCTGAGATTTTCCATTCAGTCGCGTGGCATTTATCCACTTTCTCAGAATTATTATTACTTATGTGGTTCTCGTAGAACTATGAAACTTTCGCCTGGCATAATAAAATCTTTGCAGAAAGGAGTAAAATCACAACAACAAAAAAAAATAAATATTAAAAGAGTGCCAAGTTTTTATATTTACAAAAAACCTGTGCGTAAAAAGCCAGCCAAAAAAAGTAATGAAATATAAAATATATGCCAAGTTTTATATTCTTTAAGTTTAATTTCGAAGATCTTAAGTAGAGTAATATCGAAACAACTCCGAATTATGACAGAAATTTGGTATTTAATGATAACTGATTGAAATTTGGTGATTTACTTGGCAAGCTTTCTCTTAATTACTTACTTAACCACACAATTTAAAAGGTATGATATGTAACTCGACCGGTCAACCCACTACGTACCACGTATTTTTCATACATGAAAACCAATTTTGTTATCCTGATATTTGTACTGTTTCAAAAATATCATCTTTCTTACAGATGAATGATTTATTCGTAAGGCGTATGTTACCACTCATTTGTTCCATAGTAGTCCATATAGTAGCTCTCTACTCATAAATTCAATCTAATTTGTACTCAGGATGACCCATCCTAAAGAATATAAATATATATGTATAATTGGTACCTAAAATTAAATTACACATTATTCATTGAATTGATTAAACTGCCATAATGAAATTTTCCTCCTTCACAGAGACGATGGAAACTTTCTCGAAATCTTATCATCTTTTGGGAATGATATAAAATATACTTTATTAAGAGTTTTCAATTTGACCATCAGCTGAAAGAACTGAAGTAATTAATTTGAAGAAAACATCTTGAATATCTGCATTGATGAGAATTTTTCGGGTTTTCATTTTTTGTTTCGTTCATAATGCCCGCAAGCATTAATTAAAACTTAGAATGTTGGTCATTTAAAGAAAAGAAGACTTTAAATTACAGAAATTCTAATAAAAAATAAATTGCAATTTTCAAGGTTATATATTTATAATAGTATGAACTTCGAGATAAAAATAGATTTTCAAATAAGGATAAATGTAAGGAGACTCGATTTATAAAATTTAAACTCTTTGAACGCAATTTGAATATTAAATTCTTAAAAAATTTGTTTCACCATTTTTCAAAGAGTATATTTGTAACAAATCGAAGGCAAATACTATTAATATTATCACTACAAATGAATAACTTAATATTTGTTAAGATTGAATGGCTGAACAGATTCAGTTGCATGAGATCTGGCTCTAATGAAAAATGACCCAAGGAAAAAGTTAAACAAATGACCCCAAAAACTAACAATTATTGATTTGGTTTGATTTTTCATGGTTTGGAGGACTTTTTTTATTTTTATTTTAAGATAAAATTGTTGCCAGTTTCTAGTTTCTTATGATTAGTCTAGCACATTATTGATTTGTTCTAACTGTTGGCTCTAATGTGTTGCTATTTTGCTAAAATAGCATGTTTTTTCTCTCGTTTAAATATATTTTTTTATTTATTTAAAAATATTTTTTGCAATATATTTACTGATTTATTTATAAGAAAAAAAACATAAAATAGTAAAAAATATGTAAGTAAATTTTAAAAGCATGTTCAAGCAAGCCATCAATTTAAAGTTTAAATTTTGCTTTTGGAAAGACGAGGATATTGATGGCTGAAAACAAACCAAATCAATCAAAACGTTTTATTCTTCTGATTTATGAAACAGACAATTCAAAGCATAGCAAATAGGTGGGACAAAGCAAGTATTTTCACACGTTTTCTTGCCTTACGAATCAAAAACGTTTTGACTAGATCCGGTGCATTTTTAACCCCATTGTGAATTTTAACAACTTGACTGTCAAATTTGTCAGAACTTCTGGCATAAAACTGGCCTTTTCAATTCAAAATGAAAAAAGTTTTTACCAAATCATATCGCCCCCTTTATGCCAGAAGCATGAATGGGCAAATAAAATTTATTTCACAAGGTTAATTAAATAAGCAAAACTGATTCTGAAAATCTTTTTTTTTGTTAAACATGCAAAACAAACTTCCCATAGGATTTTGTCTCATCTTGAATCCACCTAAGTACATTTCTCCCGCTCTAAAATCCCTCTCCAACTCACTGTGCGTCGGGCACCGTCCTCGTGGTGTAAGTCAAATGATTTTCTTACTTTCGATATAGGTACTATAAGGCAAGTTTTGGATTCGTGCAAAAGAATATTTGAGATAGCAATCAAACATGACATTACGCTGATAGAGAACACCAAAAAAGGAGGTGGCACAATTCTGTCGGTCTGTCTGTTCGTCTACAGCCTAAACGGCCCCATTGATTTTCTTCAAACTTGGTACATAGTTGCTTTTAGTGATTATACCCACACATTTTTTCAGTTTTTTTTAGACCAAAAAGTAACGGTACCTACCATACAATTTCTTTTTTTGCAATTTTACATAGTTGTATTTTTCTCAAAGACGGCTGTACAACTTTTCTTAAAAAAATTAATAAATAATTTTTAGTAAAGGCTTCCTTTGGGTGGAAAACTATTTTTTAAAACATGGTGATTAATGGTCCTTCCAAATAACCATTTTTTTAATCTTTGATTTTCTTTAAAATGGTATGACTGATTTCAATAATTTTTTTATTACAGAGGCTTCCAAAAGTTATAAATATTTTTGTGTAGTTAAATTAAAAAAAAAATATTTTTAGATTTTTAAAATATTTTTCAAATTTTTTTTGACAATCAAATATTCCGAAAATGATATCGGAACTTACAATTTTTTAGTTTTTTCTTAATTATTTTTAGAAAAAATTTTGCAAAAATAACGGTACCTTCCATACAAAGGTTATAAACAGAAAAAGAAAATATTCTTTTTTCAATAAACGACTCAAACGATTTTGATTAAACTTTTTCCATATATGTGCTTAAATTATACCATTTTGCAGAACTTTTTTTTGCAGGATTTAATTTAATTTTGTATATATAATTTTCAGATAAGATGATTAAATAATATTGCATATCAAAATTAAAAAAAAGAAGTTTTTGAATCTAAAAAAAAAATCAAAATTTTTTTTTGAAAATTTGATATTTCAAAAATGGGTTAACAAATTTTTTAAAATTTTATTTTTATATGCACATAAATATATATTTAAGATTTGCATACCAAAATTTTTCCTTAAAAATGTTTAGAGAATTTTATATACAAAAAATTATTTTTTAATAAAACTGCTCCAACGATTTAAAAAATTTTTTCCATATAATCATATTCAATAAAGAATAACAATATAGTGCCCTTTTTTTTAATCAAACTCTCAACGCAATGTTTTTAGGCTAATTTAAATAAAGCCTCTTTTTTAGTTAGGTATGTAAGTATCACACCCTTTGATACTTCGAAATTAATTATGCGCAGTTAAGAAAAAATATTAAAAATCTTCGATTTTCATTTTGTTTGAATTGATGGTTTCTTGCTAAAAATTAAAAAATATTTAAAAAAAAAGCTGGGTGGGAACCACACTGGTAATTTCCTATTGGTGCCCTTGCCAATTCAAGATATTCGAAAACGTTTTCTTCAGGTTTTCAATATGCAATCAAGCTAAGACAAGATGTGAAAATTAGTGAGTAGAATAGAACTAACCTCTCAAGATATTCGAAAAAACAAAATTTATATCACAATTTTTGATAAAGTTTCTTCAAGTTTTTTAACTTAACAAAAAAAAAACAATGATGAAATATTTTACAAAAATAATTAAATATCAATTATGAACTTGGGTGTAGAATTTAACTAACCCGAGGGCAATACCATTTTGTTTGTCTCAGGATATTTGAGATACAAAAAATTTCAACAGTTTTTGGTAGTTTGGTAGTTTCGAATTTTTTGCAAATCAAATTATTAATTATAATCTTTAGAATAAAATTACCCCAAAGCAACAACAATAAAATTATCTCAAAGCCCATATAATTGTTTGTTCTAAAGATATTGAAACGAAAAGCAATTTTAAAACAATTTTAGGTTAAGTTTCTCGTATTTTGTTCAGAAAAAAAAAATGTCTATTGAATTTGAATTGAATTAAATTTGCGATATTAGAGATTGATTAAATTTTAAAATCCGCAAAATTAATTTATCCTTAAAGGATCCATTCTACACTGAACGACTTTATTATCAATAAAATCAAATTTATCTGAAGTTTTTATTTTGATTCATTCTTGAGATACGTATGGTCAATCCAAAAAGATGAAGAAAGGGACATGGACAAGACATCTCTATAAAAATGATAGATTCCGATTCTAAGGAGCTGGACACGTGGAGAGAAACATTTTTCAAAATTTTCGATTTGACAATTTGAACCAATTACAATAACTTCCCATGAAAAAAAAAAATAAACCTTTAAGCCCAATGGAAAGCCCTATCGGAAAAGGCTTTAATTTTTGCAAATGTCGGCAAATTACAATTGGACCCTTACACTTGTAAAATCAAAAGACTCAACACATACACGTGAATAAGATATAAATCTCAAAGAATGCAGAATATTTTTGTTTGCTTCTTTTGGAATAATTTATCAGTGGTGTTGATTCAGCTTGAATTTTAAGCCATATTTTGCGGTTGTTTGACACCAACTGGGCAAACACTACAACGAATTTTAAAGGTATCGTCAAGATGCGTCCCAGTCTGACCGAAAAACCACGTTCTGCTGAAAATATCGCAGCTGTGGCTGAAAATGTAACAGAAGATAGGCCAAACCACTGGTGTGAATAGTGAGCTATGAACTATGCTCATCTACTGTTTTCCTTACCTAACTAAATAAATTTGACTGGAGATCATGTGGTTCCGACAGAATGGAGAAACATCCGATACTAAGCCACAGTCAAATTTCTAACGGTTGCATACCCGGGTTGCCTAATCTTTTGTTTTGGCAACTTGCATTGGTTGAAAAGATCACCCGATTTAACTGTTCTAGAATTCTTTTTGTAGGCTTTTTTGAAGTCTCTCTTCTATTTTAACTAGACTCTTGAGGACCTTAAAGAGAATATCCTTCAAGAATGCAAAAATCTATCAATAGAAGGTCTGGCAATAGTGATGGGAATTGCCATAAATCCGGTTCGTATGGTCATTAATTCATGTCTGTCAAGTTAGCTGAACAATTTTTAGCTAGGATCAGAAATTTGCAGTTTTTTCTTGCATTTTTAATGCATTTCTATTCCGGATTTTGCAGTTTACCAAATAGTGGGTGTAACCCACTGCACTGTTAACTTTACTGTGAAGTTAGCAGAACAGTCATTTTCTCAGTAACAGAACCAGCTAGAAAAATGCAGTAACATATAGAATTTGCAGTTTTTTATGCACTTATGCAAAAAAAAACTTAGTGCAAATTTTGAAAACAAAATTTTCCAGCTAGCTCCCTTATACTACGTTTTCATAAGAGCTCAAATGATGTAGTTTCTCAAATCACAGAAAATTGGTTTTCATTTGTAATTTGGTAATTTTGTTTGACAGCTCATTTTATTTTTGAATTTAAACTGGCTATTAATTGCTTTTTTTTTGGTTTTTCTTTCTACTTCCGCTGAGCTTTGACATTTGTATACAAAATCTTTTCAGAGCTCTTCAAACTGGTGGCCAATTGGATGTGTTCAACAGGTTTTGACTTAATTTTCAACCCAATGCCGTACAAATTTGATGAAATTATCCCATTTCGAAATGTTAATTTGTATGGGAAATGGGGTGATTTCGTATGGAATTTCTTAATTTTCAACGAAATTACCTCATTTGGTTAATGAAAACGTAGTATTACTGAGAAAAGGACTGTTCTGCTAACTTAACAGTTTGGTTGGTAGTGCAAAATGAATTTTCGATTTTTTTTGCCAAATTTGGACTTCAAAATTTGAATTCAGTTTATTCTTGAAGTGCATAAAAAAACTGCAAATTTGGAGCCTCACTGCAATTTTCAAGCTGGCTCCGTTACTAAAAAAAGGACTGTTCTGCTAACTTCACAGGGAAGCTAACAGTGCAAAATAAATTTCCGATTTTTTGTGAAATTTTGACTTGAAAATTTGAACTGAGTTTTTTCTTGAAGTTCACAAAGAACTGCTAATTTGGAGTCCCATTGTAAATTGCTATCTAGCTCCGTTACTGAAAAAAGAACTGTTTTGCTAACTTCACAGTGGAAAATTAATTTATTCGATTTTATTTTTTTTCAAATAAGGACTTCAAAATTTGGGGTTATCCTTTTCTTGAAATACAAATTAAACTACAAATTCAGAGCCTTATATCAGATTCATAGCTAGCCCGGTTTCTGAAAAAAGGACATGCACTGCTAACTTCACAATGAAATTAGCAGTGCAGTGGGTTACACGCACTACTTGGTGAACTGCAATATCCGGAATAGAAATGCATTTAAAATGCAAAAAACCTGCCAATTCCTGCTGTCGTCCCATTGTTCTGCTAACTTCACAGATCACAGTCGTCATTAATATAGTGGCCATTAAGCTTAGAAGAAAACAAAAATGCCCAGGATTACATAGACATAATCTTGCTTTGGCAACAATTAAACCTTTGTCAACTAGTTTTATCAATTGATAATTGACAGTTTTAGGGTGATTATCAAGAAAGGCTGATGTTGAAAAAAATAGTTTTGCATACAACATTTTCTTAAAGAATTTAATTTTTTTTCAGTGTTTGCCACTTTTAACACCTAACGGCTTTTGATTTAATTTTTGAAACTTTGACTTTGATCTTACGAGTACAACAAAAAAGTTTTTACATATGAAGAATACTTTTTGGCTTTTCCAAATCCAAAAAGGATTAACATAAAATTGGAAACATTTCTAAAAAAAACATAAATAACAACACTCCTATATAGACAATTTTATGGCACACAAAAAGCTATTTCCACAAAATGAATAAAAGTTTTGGACAAATAATTATGAAAGAAAAGCTCATCCAGCTAGCATTTATTCATTTTCAGCAGACAAAACACAAACACTACCCATCTCCGTCTTCCTCATTTGATTTTGCATACTATTTATAGAAATGCAAAAAGTATCCCTTTTAATGGCTATGGATGGTTCATCGGAAAAGAACAGACAGACAGACAGTGTTATATTTGACTTAGGTTGCGCCACCATCAGCAGCAACGTGCGTGTTAATATTTCTCCACCACCACCAGCAAAAAAAAAGATATTCTTCGGCGAGATTCATTCTTCCACTCATATTGCCGGTGTTGCGTATTGGATAGAATTCTTCCAAGGGTATTCACTCTCTGTGTATCGAGTGGGTTTATCTACATTGGTTAAATAACAAAAATCCTCTGTCCTGAGAAAAATTGCAGGCAAGTCCTGTCAGTTTCCTGTTATACCTAGCTCTGGCTGGTAGTTGTAGCAGTCTTACCGACTGATAAACTTCCTTCTACATCTGATTCTATAGTAATTGCAAAGGTTTACTCTCTCTCTCTCTTTTTCTCTCGCTCTCTCTCTCCCTCTGTATTAAACGACGCTATCGCGTGTTCTCTGAGAATAAATTTCTCTTTTCAAAAAAACAACAAAAACAAAATTCTGCACGACAGGACATTCAGAGAAGAACGAACGAAATTGTTGAATAACAAAAATCGAGGGTGCACATTTCGCTGCTGCTCCACTCCTGCACTTGTCTCAATTGGAGCGCGAGTGAAGCACCATTCGACCATCAAACAGACCCGCTTTACCACACACACTGGCACTGGCACTCGACTTGCTTTCCCTCCCGTGTGATGTGTCCTCTATAACAGCACACCACACATGGTAAAGGATATTTAATTTTCTCCGCTTTTTGAACTGAGATTTTTTGAGTGCTGCTTCGTTTGGCCACCAACAAGCAGAAATTAAGAAATTAAACGAGGAACCCTCAGCCGGAAAAAAAAGGCGCAGCCACATCAAAGAAAAAAAAAAAAACAAAAAAAAAGTTTACAAAAAACCAGGTGAATAAGAAAAAACCGAAACAGTCAGTTGACTTGACGTGACGGGTGTGTTTTAGCTGATTGTGAGTGCCAACGATAACGACCACGACCGACCACGAAAGAAAAGCCCGAATGTCCCTACACCACCAGCAGGTGTTATGCAAGAAGGTCCTGTGTCTTTTACAACAAACCATGGACGCTATGCTATTCTAGGGAAATACGAAAAAACACCGAAAGGATATAAAATCGGGAAATAGTCGCATTCGTATGAGAGCAGTGTACGGTGGTATTTTTCCCACAAATGTGTTTACATAACATTAATTTTGTAAAGTGATTTTCGGTCCGCGTTCGTTTCGGGACTATTCTATTCGTTATCCTCGAGAGGGTTGTCCTTTATCACAAAGGTAAGTAAGTACAAATAAAAATAAATTAATGTTTTGACACCACGCCGAGTATATCATTGTGTGTTGTGTGATGTGACAAACCACCATCAACCTCCAGCCTCGGCCCTTTCTCTGTTTATCACCTCCCGAGAAGGCCGCCGTGTTGTTTTTGTCTTCTATCGTGAAATTCTGGAATGTGTTTTTGTACATATAATAACTGTAAACCTGGTCGTTAAAAATTAAGTACTCCTTCATGTCGCAGCAATGAGGCACACTCCACTAAAATAAAAGAATGATAAATGGATGGTAATGGACATGATACGGTTATAAAATAAAAATCGGATCCACCGAAAGTCGAATACTGACATTTTGTTGCATAATTTGAGACTTTTCAAATATCCACTCCATATAGGCATGCAGAGATGCCCTAGTTAGAGGAGTAGGTATTTTCAATATATTTTTTTTTTTGTTTCCCTTGAAATTTTGATTTGCTTCTTTAGCTAGAGAGTATGAATATTTGAAATAGCTACACGTACTTGCTGAGTGGGTGCGGAGGTTGAGAGTTCTTTTTTAGTTTAAAAATGACCCATTTTTATTTGAAAAATTATTTATTTGTTATTATTTATTATAATTTGAATAATTATTTAGAAACAGATTTTTTCTAACATGTGAATAAATAAAGAAATTCATATATTATTCATTTTGTAAACTATGGCGTATACGTAACATAATTGTATGCTTGATTTTATTTTTGTTTTATTTGAACAATTTTGTGAAATTTGTTGGGGAAGAATGGATTCGGAACACACAAGAACAGACAATAGTATAGAAGAGCATTTAATCGATTATGGAGGTTGTTTTGCGGCTGCTGTAGACGATGTTACCAAATAATTTTTTAAGGAAAGGTAGCTATAGGGCCAAGGCAAAAACAAGAATGAAGAATGAATTTTCACCTTTAAAAGTCCCAATGTACCGAATTTCTGAGGAATGAATTATCAATATTTTTAAAGCCCCCAATCTACAGCTCTTTATTGGTATTTGGTATTGGAATTTATTAAGATATTAGTAAATAAAATCAATGCAATCTTATTGTAAATATTAGTCAGTCTCGGTCATACATTTTTATCGAAGTTTTTGAAATTATTTCGAGTTTGAAGTCTAATTGGACTTTGATGCTTGAATTATAAAAAAATGAGACTTAAAACACGACAGTTAATAACAGTTTATAACACTTAATCGCATTTAAAACTACTATGTGCGTATCAACACTCTTCTCGCAATTCGAAATAAATCTAATGGCACAAATTATCCCCGCGTTGGCAGAGGATTTTTGTGCGTGAGGCCACAGACGTATAAAAATTGACACTTATAAAGGACATCTTTAGATTTAATTTTTCTTAAATAATTTCTTATAAAATGGAATCATATCTGGAAGCACTTAATCCTTTCGTAATATTCTACGATTTTTTATTTATATTGAGGTATATTAGTCTAAAAAACCAGACAACTCCAAATTTTTGTATGTTGGAAAAATAAAAAAAAATGTTTTGAACATCAAAAACCAAAATATTCTCAAAAACTTAATTTTTCTTCAAATGACAATAGAAAAAAAACATGCAATAAAAATTTGAAAAGATGAATTTTTCATTAAAAAATAAATGAATTTTTATTTGGAGTTGTCTGGTTTTTGCACCGTTTTTTGGTGAAAGTAAATGGAGTCTTTGTTTTTTTTCACCATAAAACTACAAATTATTGCACCAACTGTTGTTTTTCAAGTCAATATAATATTTTGTTGTATTTAACTGAAGCACCGTTTGAGAGTAAAATTCTCAAAGATTTGTTACCTCTAACAATACTAGAGCATTTTTCAAATTCTTCATATGCGGTGCAAAATTAAGACAACTCCAGTACAAAATTGTGTTTTTATAATCTAGAGTTAAAAAGAACTGAGCTTCAAGTACACAAAATGGTGCGGGATTTTTTGTTTGTTATTTCTGCATCAAAAAACATAATTCGTTAAAAAAATGGAAGTACATATCTAGTATTTGATATCGATGCTTCAATTGTTATATTTTATTGCAGTATCTATTTCTGTTATTCTTCTATTAAGTATACTTTAAGCAAATACTTACAAAAAAAAAAATTCAAGAACATTAATTTTAAATTCAAAGAGTTAATTTTTTAAAAACTATTAACTTTCGACTTTAAGGCGCCAGTTATAGCTATCATTGAAATTCATCATTAAAAACTTTAATGATTGATTTTGAGACATTTAGAAATCAAAATCATTAATTTTTTTTATGGAGAAATAAAGCTTAAGACTAAGTTAATATTTCTAGCCAAAAAAAAATACAAATATGCCCAACTTTCCACATAAAATTACTTTAAAGATTCCAATGATCATTGGCGAGGTAGTTCAATCATTGAAAAAAGAAAAATCTTCTTATGTGGAATATTAGACATATTTGAAATTTTTGTTTTGACAAGAAATATTAATTAAGTCTTGAACTTTATTTGTTCATCAAAAAAATAAATAGTTTTACTTCTTAAACGTTTTAAAATCCATCATTAAAATTTTCAATGATAGCTATAACTGGCACCTAAGGGACGCTCTCAGGGATTTTACTAGATGTTTTCTATTCTTAGTAATTTTTATAGAGAATTGCTGTGATTCCTTGATTTGGTTGAATGGCCAGTTACTTCAATCTACATTCGAGATCATGACCAAATTTGCTAATTATTTCACATGGCTTGGAAGAGCTTACTTAAAATGTCAGTCCCGTTTTTTTTATAATATTTCTAAGATAAAATTTCATTAAATAGAAATTTTTGTTCTAAAAGAAAATTGAAAGCAATAATTCAACTTTTCAAAATGTTTGCAAAATATCAAGTCAAAATACTCATTCCCAAATAAAATAATCATGAATGAATGCTTTCCGAGAATTTTTTATTCAAAAGATTTCCTGCTGAGTCCTGTTATTACTCCTATTCATTTGTGGGAAAATTGTGTTTCGTAATCAAGCAGCGGGAAAGTACTTTTGTACTTTACTTTTTAGTTCGTTATTGTCACTAATAGTATTACGATTACAGTGACGAACAATAGCTCCGACGTATTCGTCAGAACTGTTCATCTGAATGGACTGTTCGTCAGAACTGTGCAGGGGATTAACTCTCGATCTGTGAAACCAAAATAGTTATCATTTCGGTTTTCACAGAGATTTTATCAATTTATTACTTCACTAACACGCTCAAGGTGATTCTCGAAGTCGTATGAAAAACAACTACCAAAATTAAAAAGTACTAAAGAATTAGAAACGCCTCTTATCTCTCTCAATCTTTCATGGTAAAAGATGATGGTGACGTCATCGTCCTATAGAATATCGTTGTCTATTCTCAAGATATTTGAGGAAAACAAACATTTTTCAACAATTATTGGTAAAATTACTTCAATTTACAATAATTAACATTTTTAAAAAAATTTATCAATTTTAATTAATAAACTAGGGACTCATAAACTAGACCTCGAAGCCAATATCATTGTTTGTTCTCAAGATATTTGAGATTAACAACCTTTTCAAAAAATGGTCAGCATTTTTTTTTATTAAAATAAAAACTATGTAAAGTTGATATGTTTTTATATTCTTACAATTCCTTATTACGTTAATATGCGTGGAGTAAAATTAACCCAAAATCGCTAGCATGATTTGTTCTTGAGATATTCGGGACTAAAGAAATTTAACAAGAGTTTTTTTTTATAAATTGCCTTAGTAAAAATTCGATCTTTGAATTTTTTAAAAGTCCTTTCTGCACGTATTGAAACTTTCTTCTATAAAATAAAATTCATTCGAAGTCGATATCTTTATTCGTTGTCGAGATATGGTGGACGAAAAAAGCAAAGGAATGTATGAACATACGAACATACGTACAGACACAGATATCTCTCTAAAAATGATGGATTCCGATTCTAGGGAGCTCGAAACGTGAAGACATGTCAAATTTTTCGATTCGACAAATCTGACGAATTACAATAACTTCCAACGGGAAGTTAATAAAAGAATATGTGTGCACATTTAGTGGGAGCGCATGTGTGCAATACAAAAAATACTCCTTGCGAACAGCAGATTTCTTGCTCAGTGTATAAGATTTTCTTTAATATTTTGAAATTTATTTTAATTCGTAAACTAGCTTCTGATTAACGTTTTGATAAATTTGAGAATACGAACACATTTCTGAGCACTTTTTTATCTATAATGATGTAACATTGTACTCGTAGTACCTCGTGGCATGATGGTTAGTGCGTAGGACTGTCATGCCAATGAAATGTTTTTTCCGAGGTATTGCCTCTTGCGAGGAACTGACAAATCTTCCAAGAGTATACTTGTCATGAATAAGTGCTTCTCATCTAGCCGTTCGGACTCGGCAAAAAATTGTAGGTCCTCTCCATACCTGCCAAAAACTCGCTTACAGGAATGGTTGAGAGTTGTAAGTCACTAGGCCTTGGTTCTCCACGAGCTGTTGTGGCACCAAATTTATTTATTATGTATTTATTTACCCGAGCTTCCTAGATTCGGTTGTAAAATTTCATAAGTCTCAAATTTTAAAAACCTTTAGTACAAGCTATCTAATTCGGCTTAATTTTTTCCTTCTCATATTAAGGTGATAAATGGAAAAAAATACCTATGGTGTTTTTGGTAGAAACATAAATACTCTATTTTATAATTTGCTTCTTTACGTCCACTATACATCGAGCTAGAGCCTAAACGGGTGAACCAATTTTCTTTAAATTTGAAATATAATTTTTCAAAATACAAGAAAGAGTTCCAATAAAAATTAAAAAAATCAGTGTTTAGGCTCTTGCTTGATGTGCAGATGTTAATTATAAAATGGAGTTATCATGTTTTTGCCAAACACCTCAGATATAAAAACGGATCACCGAAAACAGATCGACTTCAAATTAATTTTATTCTGACACACAATGCTGTAATTCAGAAGTAAAATTAATAATAATTAAAAGCGAATTTTTAAGAACAAAATAACAACAGGTCCTTCCTTAACTTCTGAGTGAATCAATGGGAAGTTACCAGTATGGGTCACACCCAGACAAATTTTTTTTAATTAAAAAAAAACTTTTAGAAATTTTGTTCTCAAAATAAACTTTCTAAAAATAGCAGGACCGATTTTGAAGAGAAATGAAGTTTTTTTAATTTTTTTTCTTCAAAAAGTATTGATAAGAAATTTGGCTATTATAGCTCTTACCAAAACTTTTTGAAGCTCAGTTAAACATTTAAAAAAAAAAAAAATCCGTTCAAAGCAAAACCGAAAAAGGGAAAAATTGTTTCGTTGGAATACCGCTTTTTACCTCCGACCAATAAATATTCACTCTAAAGTTTGGTGAAAAAAAAATAAACACCACATGCATTGCTCGCGTTTTTGAAGTAAGACTCTGGCTGAATTACAGCGTCAGTGACCGAGTTATTGAGTGCCCCCAGTGATTAAATGAATAAATAACCACTTAAAATTTAGATATACCACAGATTGCTCGAACCGTGAGCGGTATAGGGCCAAATTCACATTAGGCAAAAACCGCATTTGCGATTTCAATCGCGCGACTGTCGGCAGAAATAGAACTTATGTTAAAAAAGTATAATTTTTAGTGCTATTGAATTATTATACGCCGGTATTCATCAATTGAAAATTGTCTAATTGATCTAATTGATGAGCTCAATTTTTGTACCTAGGAGAAATGCATAATATGGACTTGAAGTCACAAAACTTTAATATTGAAAACCCGTTTTTTTTTTATACACAAACTCCATATTATTCAACTTTTCATTAATTTAATCAATCTCGCGTAATCGTCCGATTTAATTAAAATAAAAGTTCTATAACTTCTAAACGGCTAATGCTAACAACTTTATAACCTGTTTTATAGAAAATTACCTCAACAAAATGTTTGTGTTTTGTTTAAATATTACCTAAATTTTCAGAAATTTCAAAAATCTAATATTACTGGGATAGTAACTAAATCTTTCAGTCTGAACGAAACGTGTGATGTTATCAACAGATCAGACTTTGTTTTGCACTAAATTATGATCTAATTAATGAAAAATTAAAAAAAAATTAAATTTGTGTATAAAAAAATGATTTTTAGTATTTCTTTAAATCATCAAAATCGGTTCCTAAGATCAGAAGATACATATATATTTTAAGAATTATTAAAAACTGCTATTATGAGCTTTGATTGTCCATTAAACCCAGGAAAATTTTGTTTCTCAAAATTCTTTTTATAATTAAGTAAACAATGAACAAAGCTATCATAAAATGTAAAAAAAAATGATAAAAATAATGGCCATCTCATTTTGGTGTCCCGTTTGGTAAATTCTGACCCAATCTACTTTCTGCACATCTCCATTGACCCTTCTATTACTATTGATTTGATTATTCTTTTAACATTACATTATTCATAGTAAAACAAAAAAATTTTCGACCCTTAGTCCAAATGCGTTTCGCCAAGGTACCAACAAAAACAAAAATAAAGTCTATTATTTTCGTTCTTACTTCTTATCATAATTTGAAAACCATTACATGTTTAAGGATTTAAACTCATGCTAAACGTAGACCTGTGAGTTAAAATGTCTTATTCTGTTTTAAATCTATTACAATAAGTTAAAATTCATGTCTTGTTAACACAGAATGAAAGCAAAAGAACGGACATTTTCTTTAAAAATATGAGCACATCATTAATATTGCTCTGTCAATTTTAGACCTGTCCATGTTCGACCACTTCTTGAAGAGTCATTCACCTCATTCTACTTGTTAATAAGTATTAAACTCCTTTTCACTGGACCAACTGAGGAAAGAAATTTGTGTGGAATTCAGTCAAATTGACAGTGATGATAAGTTGAGTGAGACTGGCATGAGAGAGCTGTATAGCTGAAAATGGTCTTCACTTAGGAGATATTGTTTTCCACCATTGATTTTATAAAGTGGTAATATTATGTTAACGTTATTCTATCCTAAAAGTTTTTTTTTATCTAAATCTAACGATGTAGTCATTTAAAAAAAAAAACATATATCTTTCCCGATGAACCCTCAGAACGTTAAAAGGAGAAACAAAAAAATTTTGTATAAACTTTATTCACTTGCAATAGAATATTTTGAAACACATTGAGCCCTAACACCATTTATTTTATGTATGAACCTAACATAATTAAACTTTTCTATCATGAATGTTGTAGGTGGCAGGCCTAACATGAGGAAACCAATTTAAAATCCATTGCAAAAATTTTAAAACTGGCGTTTACACTAGATAGCCGAATAGAAAAAACTAAAGCTAAAATGAAATTTATCTGTAGAAGAGTCACATCGCCGCGTCATATGACAGTCTAGTCATTTTTTTTCTAAAAACAAAAAAAAATAATTACGATGAACTGCGTTCCAGGTTGAATGTTTTCAGGTGATTAAGATGAAGAAGCTAAGTTTTCCTATGTATATCTGCTAGGGTGAATAGGACGCCCTATTAGCGTTTTTTTGATCGGGCTACACGAACGTATTGTTCTCAATTTTGATTACTTTTGGCTGTGGCCTTATTTGCTCATCGATACCTTTTGTTTCCGTTTCCGTAAAACAAGGCTAAAAGTTTCAATACCGATAAGTGACTCATTGCCATTTACATATGTATAATGGTTTTAAATTTTGTTCTAGGATTGAGAGCAATAAACAGCCATTAATATGGTTTTTGAAGAAGTTTGCGTACCGAATCGACTTTGAAAAAAACGTGAGAGCACTGTTTAAGTTTTTTCAAACATAAAAGGTTAGTAATTGGAATGACGCGAAGGTGCGGATATCGGAATGATTTCAAAATATCGATAAAGCTCCTTGATAGCTTCAGATTGAGAAATAGCTGTGTTAAAGGCTTTTAGAAACTCGGAAGGTTATCGATTAGTTTCAACGAAGACTATTTCAGCTGTGCTAGTTTCAAATTTCTCATGATATGATGCTCTTAGTCCCATTAATACATGTGGAAATTCTCGATACCAATTATTATCATTATTACATAATGATTACACACTTTAAGGGTGTGATGCCAGCGTTCAAGAAACCCATTGCTGTACGGTTGAACAACCTGATGAGCTGGACCATGAACGGTTTCGAAAATTAATTTTTGGAAAACTCTGGGAATGTTTGGGTGAGGAAAATTGCTTGACAACTTCTTACCCCGCTCCCAAGATATAAAGGGTCACAGACTGAGACACGGCAGCCTTCCAACCTCTTCGATCCCAAGCACACTGCTTCCAGTCATTTAAACTAAACCTTTTGGCATCCGCAATGGTTTGGTCTTTAAACCGGTTGTTCGGTCTTCCTTGTTTTCTGCAAACTGGGGGCTGGAATTCAAATATTCTCTAGCTGAAGCATTATTGTGAATTGACTCGCGCGCCAGGCCGATGAAGTCGCCATGTTTTGATTTTCTGAACAACATCCTCATCTTGATACAGCTTATAGAGTTCGTAGTTTTTATTTCTTCTCAAATGCAAGGCACTCAGGCCAGTATCAGCTTTCTATTTTGCTTACCGCCAAAAATCGGTTGGTTTCATAAAGTAAAGCTGGCAGTGTAAGAGTTTTATAGAGCGGGTACTTCGTCTTACGTGTGAAGACTTTTAATTCTTCTCCTGATATCCACTAATATGTCGTTCGTAGGGCTAATATTTAGTCCGGGCTAAACAAACTCCTAAACTATTTCAAAGCTGTTGCTATCAACAGTTACGTTTTTAGGGTTTCATTAAAACCCTAAGTTTATATATATCTTACCCGTTTGACACTAGACTTAAAAGTGTCGCCTTTTCCTTAAGTGTCGATATTATCAGCATACACAAAAAGTTGGACAAATCTGCTGAAAATAGTGTTTTCGGCGTAAACGCCTGCCCTGCATACTATTTGCTCCAGAACGAGATTGAAGAAATCACTGATATCGCAGCTCTTTGCCAAAACCCAATTCATGTTTAGAATAGATCGGAAAGGTTTTTCCCGGGTTGCATATAGTTTTTTTTTTTCAATATCACGCGATACAACTTGATCAGTTTTCCGGGATCCCTGGACCAGCAACCTCCATTTAGTTCTCCTGCCGATGAATGCTATCATATGCGGCTTTGAAGTCGATGAATAAATGATAAGTCTCGACTTGAAATTGAGTGAGTGAAAATTTGGTCTGCTTGACCTAAAGTCACACTAGTCGATTATGGTGTTGCAGAAAGACTATAGAAGTTCACACAGTACGTAGGATAGGAACTTTTATGCAACTTTTATCAAGGATATGCCTTGATAGTTCTTGCAGGACATAAGATCAGATAGATGGGACATATGAGGCTGATAAACCAGTCATCGGGCAAACTTCCTTCCACCCAAACACTGATGATAAGTTGATGCATACACCCTTCAAATAAATCTCCTCTCTGTACTTGGACTTCTTCGTCGATAAACCATCAGATCCGACGGCCTTGTTGTTTTTGAGGCTTTTTGAAAGCTAAGTCTATTCCTTTTATACTGTATGGTGCTAATAAGTGTTCCTTGACTGGACTTGGGTTCTCTTCTAATATTCCGTGTGCTTTTCTGACTAGATTTCGAAAAGCCTGCGTTGCGTTTTAAGGCCGGTAGCCATGTTGCTTGGCTTTTTTTATGAAGCTTCCCGGTGATATTTCAATCCCGAGACTTTTCGTGCCGCCTATTCTTTCTACGCAAAGTATCTCATAAAATTGATTCTGTTGTGCCAAAAATTCTGACCTTTTTGAAATATAAAGAAGACCGCAAATACGACAGTTCTTTGTAAATATATGGCCTGTGGCTCGAGCCTAAGTGATGGTTTGATAACAATTAACTTCAAGATGTTACCATGTTTTTTTGTTACAGCGTCATCAATATTCTGAGGCCGCAAAGAATATCGCTTCACCTATAAATAAATTACAATTAGAAATGGTAGCACCGTTTCAATCCCAATTTGCCCAACGTTCAAGACGAGATAGGTTAATGTCTCCGTGACCAAATTTAAATTCTGGTGAATGATCTAGACAACAACTGTATTGGTATCATCGTTGATTTGGCAACCGAGCACTCAAATGCCATTCACCCTGTAAGAAATCGCAATCCAAATTATCCTCTAGATAAACTTAAGGCTGTTTAAAAGGAATTTGACTTTTTATTGCAACAAGGCGTTATTGCTGACCAAGTACCTAGCAGTTACTGGGCAGCACCTTTGCAGCTGAAGCAAAATGATTAGTTGAAATCTTGTGGTGACTAACCTGACAGTTATCCGATATCGAAAACTCAAGATTTCAGCCATGAATTGCATGGCCAGACAGAACTTCGAATAAATAGACGAAATAGTCCTATTCAGACAAGAAAAGCAGCCCTTAAAATATTAATTCTTCCACAAACTGGGTAATAGTCTCGAACATGGCACTAAAGAACACCCTAAATTCCATTCAGAATTGAAGATAGCTTAGAGTCGCAATCCATCCCTGATTTTCCACTTACATCCTTCCTGTTTCCTCTCCTTTTGCATGTCTCACTTAAATGCTGAGTGTAATGGCACAATTGAGATCTAAGTGAGGTAATGGAGCCTTCCCATTCAAATCTAACCGAAACCAACCTAAGGTCATTTCATATTTTATTTAAACCCTAAATACATGTATATCTACGTATTCTGAATAAATACAATACTTGAACCTACACTTACTGACACATTACTTGTAAAAACAGAGTCATCTGTTCTAGAATAATGTTTCAAAATGTTACAAAAAGGCTTGCCAACTCGTAAAAGTAAAGTTCCTTGTTGTCTTTTTATTAAAAAAAATTACAAGGATTAAGCAAATACAAACAAAAACAATTAAAAAAAAAAAACTAAACATAACAAACTACAAGCAAAGCAATGTGCTCCATCATTTCGTCACAACACAAAACAAAAAGTTGTTGTCAAGGAGAGTCAACTTGTTGCAACACACAACTGCAAAACATGCACCAACAATCTCATAGTCATAAGTACACACAACACAATGGTAGTTGATTTTTTTGTATGTAATTATTTTAATTAAACTGTAAGTGGATTAATCAATAAATTATAGATTAAAAAAAAAATATATATTTTATAATCGAATTAGGGGACAAAAAGACAGATATTTTGCTATTTAAACGGAATGCATGTTGCACGTTTTATGAATGAAATTATGGTTCGCTTGATGGTTTTGCAGCATTTTGGTGTGCTTAATGTCTGTGGTTTCATTATGAAATTTGTATTTAAAATGTTCCTTGTATTTAATTCAATTTATTTTCACCCAATTGAAATTGATTACATTTAATATTTTACCCTTTTCAATCAATAAATGCACGAAAAAAAATATTTTAAAATTTCAAATTAAATTTTGTAACTTTTTTTTTTGTTGAAACTTTAATAAAATGAAAATTAAAACTAATTGTATTTGTTAGTTGAGTTGAATGCGAAAGTTATAAATCTCGAGGAAAATAGCGCGAACACGTCATGTTATCCAAACGACCTATTTCAACCGTCCTCTCCTGCTTGACCCCATATATCTTTTGGCTATCGTATAATTAACTATTTGCCTCTTCGTTAGGCCCACCAAACAAAGACATCCGGTTCTATATCTACGGTTAACACGAACCTTCGTGCCAACCCAACTCGACGACAAACGCGTCATCGTTGTCCATTCTTTTTAGTTTTTTGTTGTTGTTGCTTTTATCAATTCCCACAAAGTCATGGTAATATAAAGAATCACCAACCAATTATTTATCACTTTATCATAAAAGTGGAATTTATTAAGCAACTTTCATGGCAACTCACAATAAACCGTTCATAGAGTCGAAAAGTTCCCTTAATTCCACCTGCTACTACATACATACAAACATGTATATACGAAGGGTAGAGAAGCTTGCTCGGACTTCTTTGCCAATAGAGCAAAACTGCTCTCGAGTATAATTCATAATTGCTACCCATTTATAATTTAAATGCCAACCCTGTTCGGGTGGTGCCAGTGCCTCTGCTACTTACTACATTCAAAGCTGTCATCCGGGCTAATCGAAAGTTCGCCCCCACTAAATGGAACTGGAAAATGAAAGGAAAAAAAGGATTCTTATCAGACTGAGCGCTTGCTATGGAAGGAGATGTATGTCCTTGTGTGCTAACTAGAACACGCACAAAAACCATATTTCCTAACAATAAGCCAGTCAAGCCCCGTCAGCCATCAGACCTTTTCATTATGCGCTACACAACGGAGCCCATTTAGAGGGCGAATGTGTATATAAAAACACTGGCAGAGCTAGCATAAAGGAAGCTTTTCTTCCGGTTAGATCCCTCCAGCAATATGTATAGGAGAAGCAGAGGTAGTTAGGGAAGGGGTTTAATTTCTTTTAGAGCAAAGAAAGAAAGAACGAATAAAAGAAAGATGGAAGAAAGAAAAGCTCCAGAACAGCAAGACCATATTGAAATGTTAGCACTTTTGAGTTCTGCTTTCAATTTCGGGGCCATTCATGCGAAAATAGTGTGCGGTGGGCAGTATGGACAGTGTTGAAGATGTGATGGAGGGGTATTTTGGAGGAATAAATTAGGTAAAATGCCAGCAGATAAGTTGGGCGGATGAAATGAGCTGAGAGTGTTTGTGCCAATGGCAATTACCATCGTTGTCGTCGTCGTTCTTCGTCGTAGTCTTCCTCGTTGTCCTGACCATTAGTGTTTTCTTAGGCTATTTCAGTAAACTTTTGCCTCTTTGATTGAGTTGGCCAACACGTTCTCAAACAAAAACGGATGGTTTTTTGTTGTTGTATGTTCTTCTTTCGTTTCTTTTCTCTTATTATCTTCTAGTTTTTCAACTCTTTCGTGTTTTTTTTTCCTTTTCTATAGAATGGCTTTTATACAATGTTGTTGGTTGTCTTTGAGGACCTTGGCTTGAAGGGTAGGTCAGTAATAGCGCTCGACGTTTAGAAGCTATTAAAAGAGGGTGTGGTGTCCTTTTCTTTTTGTTATGATGCATTAAAGTTGGTGTGTGTGTGATTCTTATTTTAGAACTTGCAGATAGTCATAGTTTTGGTAATAGCTTTTAACAACCAATGCAATTTTATTGCAGGAAAAATATACACTCCGAAGGCATTTACGCATTTATTAGGTTTTTGGGTATGAACACACCTAAATATTGACTTTTTGTACAGATTTTTTTCTATGCGAAAGTCAATTTCTTTCGATTACAATGAGAGTTTACATTTAAATTTCGAAAACTCTCTATCTTTTTGTCGGGCCTTTGAAAAACTGGGCTACACGCGGTTAATGGTGTCCAGATTTATTTGCAATGTTCTCACGCAGAAAATCACTTTTTTACTCACAAAAACTGAAAGAAATTGATAGATGACAGCTGTGCATGCATCACTTTGAACTTTGGCTAAGAACTATAAAGAGTTTGAAGATCTTGGCATTTCAAAAAAACCTTCTAAAAGTATGCAAAAAAATAACCTTATTTTTGGTGACTGAAATAAGATACAGCTTTGACTCTCAAAATTGAATTGCCAAACAAATCGTTTTCTTTCCTTGATAGGGCCAACAAAAAATTCAGCAATTATAATACCTTTAGTTGGAAAGCGGATTAATACGAGCATAATGTTTTTTTTAAGCATACTTAACTTACTTACTTTTACTCATGGTCTGGGTTCGATTCCCAGTGAATTACTGAGAGTAGTTGTAAGTTCCTGGGCCCTGGTTCTCCACGAGCTGCTGCAGTACCAAATTTTGTTCTTAACTTAATTCACTTTAGATGGCGCTCACAGTCTAGGGTGGACTATGGCCTCAACCAACAAGGCCCTTCAGCCAGCTCGGTCTTCAGCTAGCTGCGTTCAGTTACGCACACCAAGTTGGTTGGGGTCGTTCTCTACTTGTGTGCCCCACCAAATGTAGGATCTTCTTCTGCTGCGCACACCATCAGGGGTAGATTCAAAGGCTCGTCGGACTGGTGCTTCAGTGTTCATACGCTCGAATTGTCAAGCCATCTTAGCCGCCCTTTTTTTTAGATTTTAGACCAGGTCGATGTCGCTTTTAAGTATGTAAAGCTCATTGTTTAATCTTCTCTTCCATCTTCCATCAATAGAAACTGGACAAGAGACCATGACATATCTTAAGATAAATTTTTCTTTGTTTGTTATGAAGTTAATTCAAATTCATGGTCTCTCTCCATATAAAAAAGGTCCCCACTGATATGTGTTTAAACATCTGAACATCTACGGTTAATATCAATATAACTTTCAAAAAAAAAGGTAGCCATTAATCTTGTGTTTTTTCATGCGTAATTTTTTAATTTCTTCCGGACTCTTCCACACTTTGTCAAAGGTTCATTTCAGATTTGCTTCTTCTATTCATTTTTAGACTACGTCTGATGTACCACAAGGTTGCCACTTAAGTTTTCTTCTCTTTATTTTTAATATTGATGGTATTAAGAATTTATCAATCAGTCTTATATTTCATTGTACGCAGACGATACCAATTTATTCAAGATTTTTTTCTCAACACAGGAGTAGTTGACTTTTCTTCAACAGTTTCCCAATAGTTTTTTCTGTCTTACTCCAAAATTGGTTTTCAATGTAAATGTTTCAAAATTCCTGTCTGCTTTAAATCTCTCCCCTATCAACTACGTTCAGATGGTTCAATTCCTTAATCTCACACACAGATGGTATAATCTCTTAAACCTATGCAACAGTTGGCTTCGCAAAACGATGGTTTAAGAATTGGAGACCCTTTTGTGATTCATTCCCAAAGCATACATTTTGCTTACTCCCTCCTTTGAATACACGCATTAAGTGCTATTTCCTTACCAAGAGTAATAATTCACCGAAGTAAGTAAAATAAAGAGTAATTATGTAAGTTAATATTTTTTGTTAAACAAAGATACAGAATACAAAATGACTTTTTAAAGTAAAAACTCATCCACAGAACAAGCTTAAATGACAGAAAATGTCGATTGCATGGGAAAGTGTTTGTGTACAGAATTTAACATCCCGTGAGAAATATTATGCGCACACTAAGCCATCAAGTAGGCTGATGATACAAACAAATATCTCAAATAAAATCAACAAAAACTGAAACTGTAGTAGATTATTTGAAAAAGTCTCCACTTTTTTTTGTCATGATTAATTTCTTTCAAGTTAAGACTAGTACGCAGATGGAGCAAAGACAAATTTTATCGCTGCAGATTTTTCCAAGACAAATTGGGAAGGTGTAGAGATAAAACTAAAGTAAAATGAGAACAGTGGCGGGCGTATGTAGAAATTAAAAAAAAATTAAAATTCCTTCAATTCACATAAATTTGAAAATTTTAAGTACGGGTATTAGATTTTTTCAAAGCATTTGTTGCCTGTGTCTTATTTCGAACAATATAATAAAAATAGATCAATATACCTCTGAAATGTCTGAAATTTTCTGTTTTATACTTCTCTGGGAGAAGGCGATTTTATGGCAATTTGGTAACATTTAGATCAAAATAAACTTTTTTCATTAAAATATAGTTTGTCCCCCATATTTCAAGCTAGCAACTGTCAAATTATGTTGAAAAATGGCTACGATATCGATGGATTTAAAAACCTCTAAAAATTTTAAAAATTTTAAAAATTTTTTTACTTCTACGCAAAAAAGTGATTCTAGGGCAATTGGTTGACATTTGGATCAAAATAAACTTTGCTCGTTAATCAATAGTTTGTCCACCTGTCAAGCCATCAACTGTCAGACTACGATGTCGATGGATCTAAAAACCTCTAAAAACTCCAAAATTGTTTAAGTTTCTCACTTCTTGGGAAAAAAGTGATTTTAGGGCGATTGGATGACATTTGGATCAAAATAAACTTTTTCTGTCAAAGTATTTTATTTTTCTGACTCCAACTCGGTCTCACCCAATTTGGAAATCAGTTAAAGATTTTTGTTGAAAAAAAAAATATTTTTTCTATCTGTATGTGGCCCTTTTGTACCCTTTCCCCTTAGCTACGCTACTGACTGATTTAAAACAGCTGTTATTCTATTCTCGTTCTTATTTCATAATTTTCCTTACGCATTTTATATTTTATTGAAGTCGTGCATTCTCACAACGTCTTAATAATGGAATAAATGAAACAGTGAGATGATTTGAGTTAGTAAAAAGTGAATAAAACATAAAACGTCTCAATTTTTCGGGAAAAAGAATGCTTCGAGCATTAATTTTCCGCGCAAAATTAAGTGGAGACTTTCTTTTATCTTTTCATGTACAGGGTTACAACTGTCAAATTTTGTGCTGGAACTGCGTACTGCTTGGAAAAAAGTCCGAGATAAAATTTGTTGGGACAAATTTTATTTGGGAGATAAATTTTGTCTCGATCTGGGTACTAAGCTTTAATATTAAATATTACCCAAGAAATGTCAGTTATTACGTTTTTCCAATATTTTTCTTTTGGTTTATGAAGACCACAGATGAATTCAATTTTTGCAACAGCGTAGGTACTAGATTCAGTTATATTTTCCTAAGACAACAGAGTTTGTGTTGATTGTATTAGATTTGTATTAAAATTTGGTACCTAAACCTAGTACGCTATACCAGCCCGAAGCCAAATTTGTATTCGGTCTCCAACAAGACAATGAAATGTTTACGAAAACACAAATAACACAATTTAAACATGAAAAAATACAAATATTATTTTTCCGGAATAAAAGTCAGACCTTGTAAAGAGTGTAAGCTTCTCTAAATAAATAAAAATTCTACTACACTTATCAATTTCATTTAAACAGCGTAATGCAGGTTGAATTATTTTCTTGTGTTATTGTTGTGTGGGATTTTTTGTCACGTTTTAAGTTGCTTCCAGAAAATTAATTCTAGGTAAACAAAAGTGTAGACTTATCGAAAAAATCTGCTACAATTTCAGTTTTTGTTAGTTTTATTTGGGATTTTTTATCTACCAGAACAAAATGTTTCCTTAATGATTTCGTTGTTTCATTTTTTGTTTGTTTTTGTTTCGGTTTTATCGCACCATAGACAATATCGTGAATAAGTATTTTTTTTACATTTTAGTTAAGTTAAGAAAACTCGATTAAAACCTCGAACTTAAGTGAAAGAAATAAACAAATATTTTTTCATGGAAGCCAGAATTTTCCTCTTCTTTTTCTTTTCGACATTTAATCAAAACAAATAAGGAAAAACTATCTTGGTACATTAATTGCTTTAGCTTATTTAAACAACAAAAACTCAATTCTAAAGATAGGAAAATCCTTATTATAAAAGGTTCCCAAAATTCTAAAATAAAAGATAGTGCTATACAAACTCTCTCTAAGTTCATATAAAATGTGTTGTCCAAGTTTCCCAATGACAACAAGCCAAAAGCGTTAAAACTTTGCTATACAAGCTTCTGCTACAATTAACCCTTTTTTTCATTTAATTCATTAGAACCTTAATACTGTTTTAGACCTTTCAACCTTTTAAGAATCGTCTGCAAAGCTTGACCTTTCTCTCTTGTTATATTTGTCAAAGAAAAATAAAATTCTTCACCATTCTATATACCTATAGGTAGAGCCGTTAAAATAGCCTAAAGATACGAAAAAAATGAATTTAATGCTCAACACGAGGCCTACCTCTTGGTTTTTTTTTTGTTATGAAGTCCTTTTAATATTTATGCCTCTTTCCAGTTTTCATTTTTTTTTTTAGCTTTCCATTGTTTTTGTATTTCATTGTTGGAATCTATTCAAGAAGAAAAGGAACTATACAAAAGGATATTAACAATGTCAAAAGGCGGGAAATATATACATAAGTCACGACATTGATTCAAGGATGCCACAATGTCTGTTTTTGTGTGTTGGGAGGGCGGGGGGCGGGTTTGGATATGAGATTGGGATATCAAACGAAACAAGACCGTTATTTTACCATTGAATCAAATTCATCGTGAAATGCGCTCGCTCCTGGCTAAGGACACATTTCTGTTTCTGTTTTTTTTTGTATCATCTAAGCAAACATTCTTTTTGAAAGGCCACACAAAAAAAAAGAAGAAAAATCGAAAGCATCTGTTATACCTAGCCTCTTTGTGAAATATTGTTTTATGTTCGTTTCGCTTGGACAAATGGAAACTAGACCTCCCTTTGTTGCAGCTGATGTCCTACTCGTAATTATTATTATTAATTAGTTCAACCTAAGTTGACATTTCTTTGGTTTCTGTGGGATTTTCAAGGATTGGATTAAACATTGTATACCTAGAATTATGGATACATACATACATGTATAGATACGTACAAAGTAAAGCTGTATTATGGTCACTTTTGACCTTGGTGGTGGGGTTTAAAATTATCGTTGAGATGAGGTGGTTAAATTATCACGAACTCAACCAAATGCGGATAATGCGAAACATATAGCTGCTTTTTTTTAATTTTATAAATTATAGAAATTAAAGTTTTTTTCTTTATCGACCTAGATGAGCATACCAGAGCTTCAAATATTACAGAAATAATATGCATTTATATGAATAATAATTTGGTTAAAGGTTTTTCGTTCGAAATATGGATCCACTTATTACCTTGAAGCATTAACGGATCATTTTTTTTTCCACATGTGAGTTTATTTAAAGCAACACAGTTCAGTTACTATGGAAAACGTTAAGCTCTTAAGAGACAGTTTTTTTTTTTTTTAATAGGCTTTAAAATTCAAAAAGGCTTAAAAGTAATATCCATTAATTCTGGGAAATAAGAGTTGTTATTTACTAACAAAAGTTTTATATAAAATCGCATCAAATGGCTTTTTGCTTTTATCTCCCTGATGATGATTTTATTATTGAAGGGTTTTAAAATTGAACAAGTATCGTATCTGTTGTTAATGGAGAGTATTTCAACAATATATAAGCCTTCCGGATTAACTTCACAACAATTCACCTTTTAATTAATTGTAGAACTTAAATGAATGACTTGTTTTTTCATTTTCTGAGTTAAAGGGTACTCTCGGATAGGTACGTATAAACCTTCCAATTTATTGACGAAACTTTTTTGTTTCTTTATAAAAAAAAATGAAGATGGTGTAGTATTGTGATGCTGTAAAAACTCCTAGGCATTTGGAGAAAGGATTACAATTTGGGTCCAATAACACCACTTAAGATGAGGTTATACATTATACCACTAATATTTTGTTGAGTTAATGAAATTATTTTAACGGGTGATTTTTTAAGAGGTTTAGAACTTTAAAAAAAAAAAAACACAAAAAATTCAAAAAAATGAATGAAATATTTATTTGAATCAATAGTTTGAACCTTGCAATTTAATGTTTAAAGATAATTTCATGCAAATGTTGACCGCGGCTGCGTCTCAGGTAGCCCATCCGCTGAGTCCAATTTTGGCATACTCTTTCACACATATCGGCCGGTATCTCACGAATGAATGCATGGATGTTGGCTTCCAGTGCGTCAATCGAAGCGGGCTTGTCCCTATAGACATTAGCCTTGACATACCCCCACAAAAAATAATCTAATGGTGTCAAATCGCACGATCTAAGGCGGCCAATTGACCGGCCCGAAACGTGAAATTAACTGTTCACCAAACTCGCCTCGCAATTGCGCCATTGTTTCGCGTGCTGTGTGGCATGTGGCACCGTCTTGTTGAAACCACATATCATGCAAGTCAAGAACTTCCATTTCGGGCAAAAAAAAGTTTGTTATCATCGCTCGGTAGCGTTCACCATTGACAGTAACGCTGCGATTCGCATCATCTTTGAAGAAATATGGCCCAATAATGCCGCCGGCCCATAAACCGCACCAAACAGTGGCTTTTTCGGGATGCATTGGTAGCTGTTGCAATGCTTCTGGCTGATCTTCACTCCAAATGCGGCAATTATGCTTATTTACGTACCCATTCAACCAAAAATGAGCCTCATCGCTGAACACAATTTTTCGATAAAAAAGCGGATCCTCGGCCAGCTTTCCAAGAGCCCATTCACCAAAAATTCGGCGTTGTGGTAGGTCGGCTGGCTTTAGTTCTTGCACCAGCTGTATCTTAAAAGGCTTTACGCCCAAATCCTTCCGCAAAATTTTCCACGTAGTGCTGTAACAAAGGCCTAACTGCTGGCGCCGAATTGACATTTCGCAATCTTCTGTCACACTGATACGGCCGCAATATTTTCTTCACTACGCACAGTACGTAAACGTGTTGGTGGTTTAATGTCCAACAAAGTAAATTTGGTGCGAAATTCGGTCACAATATTCCGAATAGACTGCTCAGAAGGTCGAGAATGCCGACCATAAAATGGAAGCAGCGCGCGATGAACATTTCGAACCGAGCACGAATTTTGATAGTAAACTTCAATAATTTGCAAGCGTTGTTCATTTGTAAGACGATCCATGGTTAAATTGCAAACCAAACTGAAGCTGTTTAACAGTGACACAAGGTACTAAACACACGTCAGCTGTCAAAACCAGTGTCAAAACCAAACCAGCTAAAAAATCTCCCGTTATAAGTCAACGCAAAAAGCATTTACGATGTTTTTCGTGGAATCAATAAATTATATTTTTTTAATTTTTTGTATTTCTTGTTCATTTTAATTTATATTTTGTATTTATTCCGCATAATACAATAGCTTTTCTTTAATCCAGTTGGCAGTTGATAGCTTGATAGAGAAGGGACAAACTATTTTTTGACAGAAAATGTGTATTTCGATCTAAATGTCACTCAATTGACCTAAAATCACTTTTCTTCGGGAGCAGTAAAAATTCTTCAAAAACTTCAGATTTTTAGAAGTTTTTTAATCCATCGACACCGTAGCCATCCTTCAATGGAATTCGACAGTTAATGGCTTGACAGATAGGAGACAAACTATATTTTGACAGGATAAGTGTACTTCGATCCAAATATTACCGAATTGCCCTAAAATCATCTCCTTTCTGAGGCAATAAGAACTCTTCAGAAATTTCTGATTTTTTAGAAGTTTTTTAATCCATCGACATCGAAACCATCCCTCAATGGAATTTGACAATTGATATCATGACAGCTAGGAGACAAACTACGTTTTGGCAGGGTAGGTGTATTTCGATCCAAATGTCAACCAATCGACGTAAAATCACATTTTACCGGAGCTGAAAGAAAACTGATCCTTTTTCTTTAATCCAATCAAACTGTATTGGTTATTAATTTGGAATAATTTAGATTTAATCAACGGTGCAGCATTTAATTGAAAGTTGAATTTAATCGAAATAAAAATCGAATCAGAGCAATGTCGAATAATGAACTGAGTGAAATAAAAATGATCGAATAATCGATTGATTGAAATAATCGAATCATTTTTTTTAATAGATTCTTGAACGATTCGATCATTTGAAATGAATGGTTTATACAGCTCTATAACAGAGCTTGTGAAGTCCGTACGTGTGGCAAAAAATTAAAGTGTTTATGATAGAATGACACTTAAACTTGAAAACGTCGAGCCACTTTTTTAATTTTTATTTTTTTTGTTTCTTATTTAATTTTAATATTTTGGAAACCTCCTTGGGAAAATTTCTCAAAACTGCTCAGGACCAACAGTGGTTCTGAGAAATTTAAGTAGAAAACATATGTTTTATTGAAGTTATTTTATAGCTAATGAATGCAACTAGAAAAAACGTTTAAGATTGGGCTCTAGTTTTGAATAATTATCTCTAGAAAAACATCGAAGTTTCTTATTTTCTAATGTATTTTTGGGCGTGTTGTTGTAAGAAAAATAAAACCTTACTATGCTAAAATGACAAATATGTTTTCTTTAGTTGTTTCAAAACAAAGAAATGTCAAAAAGTAACTAATTATTGCAAATAACATATTTGATTTTCGAATAAAAGTCCGTTATTTTATTTTATTGAAAGTTATTTGTTCACATATTTGCCACAGGATGGCTGTTTTACCTTTTAATGTTGGAAAATAAACAAAAAAAATGTGTGAAGAATATGAATTGCGAGAACTTCAAATCTGAGTTCGACATTTGGGGTAGAGGCCTCGGGTGCGCAGCTACAGAAGTCATAATAAAAAAAAAGGCTTTCGTTTTTTTTTATCTGAAATTTGCTTCTTTATTGAATACTGTCAAGTTTCAAAAATATGTTTAAAAATAATCACCGAATAATAAGTCCGAAAGTTATTCAGCAGACTAAGTTTAAGCCATGAAGACCTTAAGTTAAAGTTAAAACAAACTTGGGAGAATAAAAGTTGAATTTCTTACATTACAGGGGCTGGTTTTGAAAATTATAGATTTAAAAAATAAAACGCACGGCTGGACCGCACGTACTTGCTCTTATGTTCAAATTGCCTCAAATTTTTTTGAACTTTTAAAATATGAAAAAAAAATATAAAAACATAGAAAAAGCATTAAAATCTGTTTTTTAATTGTATAAACAAATAGTTAAAAAACTTAGAGCTCAGAAACAAGTATGTCATTTGATTACTTGAAAAAATATGAACATGCAAAACAAAATTTTAAATCGTAGAATAACATTTTTAAAAAAAAGTTTTGGTATGCCAATTTTGATATATTAAAATATATTTAATTAAAAATATAAAAAAAAAATTCATTAACCAATTTTTGAAATATTGAGTTTTCCAAAAAAAAAAAATTAAATATTTTTAAAAATCCAAAATTTATTTTTTTTTAAATTTTGATATACAATATTATTAACATTTTAAAAGAGCTTTTGCATACAAATTTTGACTGAAATCGTTTAAGCCGTTAATCAGAAAATTAAAAATTAAAAATACCGTTATACGGCAGGTGCCGTTAATAACGGTTTTCTGTTATTTTTTTTTTCTTATCAAAAAGTACACCATACCTTTAATTATACACTGATTTTTTTTTATCAAAATCCTTAAAGCAGTTTTTGAGATAAATACGCTTTTCATTAACGGTTGTAGGGCAAGTACCGTTATTTTTGGTGCTAAACAAAAAAATTTAATTTCCCCTCTGGAAAGTTACCAAAAATCTAAGTTCAAAATTTGAAGAAAATTGCTTCAGTGGTTTAGGCTGTAGGTCGATATACGGACAGACCGACAGACAGACAGAATTGTGCCACCCACTTTTTATACAACTATTTTTTATTTATCAAATTCTTATATGGAAAATTTTTGGTATGCAATTCATAAGTATTAATCTATGTGCATATAAAAATAAAATTTTAAAAATTGTCAACCCGTTTTTGAGATAACGAATTTTCAAAAAAAAAATTTGAAACATTTTTAAAATTTCAAGCAAAAAATGTTTGAAAATTTTGATATGCAATAATTTTTAATCTTATTAGAAAATAATCTTAATCTGCTAAGCCGATATTAAAGAAATTTAAAATTAAAAAAAAAAATTCTGTGAGAAGTAGTATTAATAGTTGCTATTTGTAAATTTTTATAATTTTTATTAGTATATTGCACTAATCGTAGGAGCCGCTTTTAAGACAAAATATTTTCCTTTTTGGTTTACCTATATTTTTTCATAAAAGTAGAAGTTTTTCTTAAAATACTTTACGCTCTGTATAAAAAAAAAACCTAAATTAACGGGTTTTATAAAAATCGACAATTTAGTTTTCAAAAAAAAAAAACATTTTTTTTTTGACAATTTTAGTAAGACAAACTATTTGCATTGTTAAGAAATGGATTGAAATCATAATAAACGTTTTGAAGAAAATCGAAAATAAAAAAATGGTTCTTTGTGTTTGTGAATGGTTTCCCATCGAAAGGTCGCTTTTACCAGAAAGAAATTTATTGGTTTTTTTAAGAAAAGTGGTGGAGCCGTTTTTGAAAAAAAATGAGATTTTGTAAAATTCATGAAAACAAATTGTATGGCAGGTACTGTTGTGTGTAGTTCTAAAAAAAAATGAAAAAAATGTTTGGGCAGAATCACCAAAAACCACTCGTACCAAGTTTTAAAAAATTCGATCCAGCCGTTTATGCTGTAGCCGATCAGATAGACAGACAAACAGGCAGAATCTTGCCCCACCCCACTTTTTTGTTGTTCTCTTTCATTGTAATGTCATGTTTGATCGTTACCTCGAACTTATTTTTTGCTCTAATCCAAAACTTGCCTGATATTCATAGTACCTATATCACAAGTAAAAGAGGGAACTATTATTCCCAAGCGTATAAAGGCAACGGGTCAAATAGGGATAGGAGAAGAATTTCATTGTTTAATGCAATTACATATGCAAAATATTGATAAATGGGTACTTTATGGTTATTTTAAGCTACAACTAACTTTAGCTTTGTAGTACCTTGTAGCATGATATCGTTGGTGCGTAGGACTGTCATGCCAAAGGTCTGGGTTCGATTCCCAGCTGCTGCCACCTAAAAACAGAAATGTTTTTTCCGAGGAGCTGCCTCTTGTGAGGAATTGACAAATCCTCTAAGAGTATACTTGTCATAAATAAGTGCTTCTCATCTAGCCGTTCGGACTCGGCAAAAAATTGTAGGTCCCCTCCATTCCTGCCAAAAATAGGCACACAGGAATGGTTGAGAGTTGTAAGTCACTAGGCCGTGGTTCTCCACGAGCTGTTGTGCCACAAAATTTATTTTTAACTCTAGCTTTACAACCATCACTAAAAATCTATTGATATTCTGTTAAACAGAGGAAAACCCATGTGTCCAGAAAATGGTCTTGAAAAACTTTCGTATCATCAGCGTGGAATAAGATATATAAATCTTTAATGACCATTTTAATAAAACTAATAGAAAGAATAAAGAGAAGTGGACCTTAGTGGCTGCCTTGAGGGATACCGGAAATAGCTTATAAATGGCTAGATGATCTGAAACAAACTCCTTTATAGTGATTTTCCTGATAAGAAGATATTCAACTTAATAAAAAAATATAATGATGAGACCTAAGGTGTGTCGACACCAATGAAACATTTCAAGAAACGTTATTTTGAAAACATTTCTGAAATGTTTCCCATTTGTTTAAAAAACATTTAAGTAACATTTAGGAAATGTTTTGCGAACGTCCAGGCCGTAAACATTTCAGAAACATTTGAAAAAACTTTTTAGAAATGTTTTTTTTATTTCTTAAATGTTTTTAAATGTTTCTGGAATATTATTGAAATGTTTCGAAAATGTTTCTTTGTTATAGACACACCTTTATATGTATGTGAGCGAGTCGTCAGTGAAGTTTTTTCGCATTGGTTGATCAGAGGTTGGTTGATATTGTTGAGAAGTTGTTCAAGTTTTGAACAACTAGGATTAGGGCTTCAAATCTGTACGTTGTCGAATGTTTTCTAGATATATCGTGTCAGTGAGCAGTTGCAATTAAAATGTTTGCATCAGAAACCTTCTATGATCTGATTTCAAAATGTCATCCAAATCGTTGAAGCCATTTCCGAGAAACCAATTACAAAAACTATTTGTTTGTAAAAAAATAATAATAATATTCAAAAATCTATTGTCCGGTATCGGCTTGAAATCGTCTCGATATCGTTTCGGATTCTTTTGGAGCTGACATCGTCGTGGTATCGTTTCGATTTCCGATACCAATACCAAACGATACCGAGACTTTTCTGATATCATGACCGCCCCTACATTTTTAACTTCGATAGCGGGTAGTGGATAAATTATCATTCGCCCAAATGCAGCAATTCTGCTAATGGACGAATCAACCGAGGTGAAAATGTGCCTCATCACTGAAGATGAAGTGCACGATATGCTTTAACCTTAACGCGTTGCTTGATTGTGTATCTTTCCATGGTTCAAATTAGGTTTGTTCGTGTACTTTCTGGGCTTAATTTGGCAGTCTGTCAAAATTTGAAGA
Organism: Dasysyrphus albostriatus; assembly: GCA_946251815.1. Taxonomy (NCBI): domain Eukaryota; kingdom Metazoa; phylum Arthropoda; class Insecta; order Diptera; family Syrphidae; genus Dasysyrphus; species Dasysyrphus albostriatus. The sequence continues at coordinate 53,658,116 of OX276336.1, forward strand.
GTTGAAATGCAATTCTCTCAGAGGGAAGTAAAATTGTGCAAAAGAACACGATCGCACAGAACCAAACTTTCTACCACTTTTTGAACGTCAACAAAAAGTAAACAAGAAACCTCATAGTAAATCAAGAAAACAAAGCTATAGCACTCGAATTTCAATTTAAACTTTATATTTAAAAAAAAAATTGGTATTTTCTGTATATAATTCTACTGATCACAAACTTAGCATTCCAGAAATAAAAAAAAATAAATACACTTAAAGCAAAATTTGTTTATTATTCAAAACTAGTTATGAAATATCAGTTTTTTCTAACCAAAAAGCACTTCACAATAAACAAAAACACAAAATTCAATATTAAGGGCCAGTTTCAAATGTTCAGGTTAAAGTTTTGGATAGATATCCGACACATGACGATATCCGGCAGATAAAAGTGGCTGTTATTTTATTTCTGTTTTATCATAAAAGTCTCGGATAAACTAACCGTTGGATAAATTTACAGTTTGAGAGCAACATAAAACATCAAAACATACTGAAAACTAAATTTTTGTTGTCAAAACAAAAAATCATTATCGTTTTAATTTAAAATGTCACTTGTTTTTAATATTAAAATTCAATATGAACCACGACGGATGAATTCAAGGCGAAATTCAAAATATTACGATGAAAACTCATAGCAGCTAGGCATCTTCTGGATAGAATATTTAATAGTCACTTGAACCGATGGATATGCTATCCGAGTCTTTATCAGTCGGATATCACTATCCGAGACATTTGAAACCAAAAGTTTAACCTAAACTGCCAAAAATGTTCCGAATAGGCTATCCGAGACTTTATCCGTAAGTCTTGAAACTGGCCCTAAGTCTCATTTTCTGTTTTAAAAATTGATCAATAAATTTATTTAAGTTAAAAAAAAACGAACAAATAAGAAAAGAAAAACACTTTTACCAAAAACTTAACTAAAAGTAAACAACAGCCATTTTGTTTTTTGTTGTTGTTCTCAACTCAGAACACAAAACTGACAATTTCTGCCCAAAGAAATTTCTTGGGCAGAATTTTGCAAAAATTGTCAGGAAGGGAAAATTTTTTACTCTCTCGCTAGCGTTCTCTTCTGCCAAAAACTACACAATTTTTGAGTACGCGAACAGCTTTGGATAAATTTGGTAGATTTGGGTAGAATTTGGTAGTTTTGTGGAGTACACGAACAGACTTATTGAGTTTGTCTCAAATTAAAAATGACCGCATTTAATAACATTGTAAGAGTGTCGTTGTTTTTAATACTATAATTATTTAACAATTTTCTTGCATCTTATAATATTTGAATCACCCTGTAGATACAGCCTAGTTTTCTTCATCTTGAGGCACACAAATTTTAATTCCCAAAGTAAAAAAAAAAACAAAGGTACCTAACCTACAGAAAATGTAAAATAAGAAACATAAAAAAAATAATTAAAATGATGACAACTCCCATAACGCCCTTTCAAACTTATATTCCCATACACATGTTTACGTTTATACTTGCATTTTACAGAGCTTCATGTCTTCCTCTGTAGAATAATAAAAAAAAAAACAGATTAATTTCCAAATTGAACAGGGGGCCATATGCATGTATAAGGTCTGTTTAAGATGCACCCCTTGTTATGCATAATGCATTAAAAGAGATGATAAAGTTATATCTTAGCTGAAAATTATTTCACAAGGATTATTTGCAAGAAAACAAATAAATTCAGCAAACTTATAATAAGTAAGTGCATCTACGTTAATTAATCTTCGAAATGTATGAACTTTTTTCTTAAATAAGCCATTTTTATAATACTCATAGTTTTTAAAGACGCCCATTTTGGCATAACTGATATCAAAGATGTCAACGAATGACATCTTTTGCAGAACAAAAATGACAGCATGGTGAAAACTTAACAAAAAAAAAAAAAACATCCAACAAAATGTCACTGTATTTATTCATGATGTGGAAGGAACGATCATATCCGCTTACATTTTTTTTGTTCTCCTGCATTGCCAAAGAGAAAACAAAGTGCTGACTGTGTTGAAAAGTTTGTTTTTCCTTGTTCGGAAAAGTTAACCTTGTTTGCAATACATATACAGTGACAATTTGCACTGCAAGATGCAGGTGTGGTTTTTGTCTTTTTGGTTTTGTTTAAGTAGAGTATAGACCGGACGAAGCAGATAGTATCAAAATGTTGTTTTTCCTTAAATTTTCTTTGACTTAAATGATTATGTACATATGTATGAGTAAATATAAATATATATTTTATACTCAAGAAGATAAGTTGATTTAGATTGTGGAATAAAAAACTACATTTAAAAGTTAAAGCCTTAGTTAAACAAAAAACACTGATTATAAGATATAGACAAGAATTTTATTCAATTAAAAGTTCAAGTGAACACAACTTCAAAAGGCCCAGGTTGAGCTTATTAAGAGTTGAGCTCATTTGAACATTCAATAGAATTATATTCAGTCGCTCCACCTAAGCAGAAGAATCTTCTTTTCAAATTTTGTTCAAATTCAATATAAGAATATTACAGACGATGGAGGGAAGGGATTTTGAAAGCTGCTTTTAACACTGTCAATCGACATGCTTTTATCTTCAAAATGGCTTCTCTTAGTATTCCAATCCCTTTTCCATTAGAAAGTATTTATCTATGAATATACGGACAATTCTTATGTCAAACTAATTCTACAGTTTGAAGTGGGTCAGATACTTCAAATTTGTTTGAAATGACTCAACTGCTGTCAATCCTCAAGGATGTGTTGTTGGACCCATGTTATTTTTTTTGTTTTTTATCAATGATGTCTGTGAAAATTTGTCGGGGAAATCCCTTTCTTAGCTATTCTTATAAATGTTATACATTGCTCCCACATCGATGACTTAGTCGAAGTGGTGTAGCTTTGGAAGCTTTTTTTTCCAACTTTAGATTAATGGGCTTCAGGTGGATTGTAAGGCCCAGGGCCTACAAATAAATGAAAATATTACTTTTCCGGTGCAGAACAAAGTGAAAATTTTAAAATACTTACTTACCTACTTATTTGTTCGGACCTGTTGAATGATGAATGAATTAATTAATAGGGAATAAGTGCACTGCGACCTAAGAGCTGAATGAGATATTTCATTCTCTCCAAGTTGGTTCCTTTTAGGAACTCAAGTATGTCAGGTATTTTCAGAATGGGGAGCTTTCTCTCGTCTATCTGGTGAAATCCTAGGTATCTGTGTCTTTGGTGCACAAGTTCATCACATTTTCCTAATATGTGGTCTGGTGTTTCCTCATAGACGTTACAGAATCTGCAAAATGCACTACTCGCTAGTCCGAGAAGACTCAGATCAATTCTTAGCTTGCAGTGCCATGTGAGGATCCTCGTTATTATCCTATGGTTGTTTCTATTAAGATTTATGCAGGATGTGTGACGTGCTTGTTTATAGTTTAGCCTACCTCAGTTTTCGGAGTTCTTTCCAGATTTTTGATCTTTTGGCCTCCTCTTCTGATTTCATTGTGTATTTGTACGTTTTAACCCACACCGCAATAAGGTTCAGGCCCCATAAGGGAGTCTGTTGCTCTTTTTTGGCTAGGGAGTCTGCCTCCTCGTTTCCCTGAATACCAACGTGTCCTCGTACCCAATAGAGAGTGACAGCGTTATTCTCGCCAAGTTTGTTCAGCCTTCTTACGCAATCTCAAACTAGTTTGGCGCTGATGGCGTAGGAGCCTAGTGCTTTTAGTGCAGCTAGGCTTTCTGTCATGATGGCGATGTTATGATTACGGTATTTTCTTTCAAGGTTTTTTTTCAGCAAATTTCCCGATGGGATTAATATTCCGCCTGGTGAATGATTATGGACGCACCCATCGGTACAGAAAGTTTGGATCTTGACCCAAAGATTCCTGCCCCAGTCCCTTTTCAGCAGTTCACGAACCGTCAGTGTACCATTTGATGGTATTTTCTTTGAGGGTGTAGTTTATCGTTTACCCACTCTTTTTTATTACTTAACTCCGTTTTGAAGTTTTTTTTCCTGATACGGGGCATAGGGCCTCCACTGCTCCTTCACGTGCCTTCGAGTACGGTTTCTGGAGATGTACCTCAACTCTTTCCAATTCTTCCCCAATTGCGCTGATCCGTCTTTGACCGTTTTTCGCCAAGTACTTCTAAGTTGGCCTATTCGTCTACTTCGCTGCGTGAGAGGGTTACATTATGCATTACTTGACTTGCATTGCACTCGTGACCTTTTCAAACGGGTGATTGGACCCACTGCCACTTACGTTTTTATTTTAAACGATGTTTCACAAAAATCTATTCACAAACGTTTACAGCCTTATTTTATAGCTGATATAACTTTCCAAGTGCTGCACCCATAAATAAAGCACTGATTGAGTACTGATGAGTATTAGCTTAGTCCTTAGACTTATGGAGAAGTTTTTCCATATTTTGTTCAGCAGCCTTGTTTTTCCGATACGGCTGATTACATCTAGTTTGGTTCTGACATATGTAAGTAGAGACAAGAATCCCAAGATATTAAAAACTTTCTACTCGTTGTCCAGAAATATCTATTTGGGTAGACGAGAAAGTTCTAAGGCTGATCTTTTGAGTTTTTGCCGTATTGATCTTAAGCCCAACGATTTCCGCTTCTTTCTTCAGCTTTGTTATCATTTGATAGAGAGTAAGCCTACATAGTCCGCATTGTCCAGATATTTGAGGTGATTCTGCTGAATTCTTCCATTGTCAACTGCAACAAAGCTGCATGCAGCACATCACTTATCACCAGCAGGAATAGTTTTGTTGCAGAATACAACCTCGTCTAACCCCACTTTAGATTTCAAACTTCTCTGACAACCCGCCTTTCTGCTAAACACGACTTTTGGATCCATCATATGTAGCCTTAATAATAGCAAATAATTTATCCGGGATGCCCCTCCTGCTCCTAGCAAGCCAGATAAATTCTCTATTGACACTGCCGAACGCCTTTCCGACGTCAATTAACACTAGGTGAAGTGGTAATTGATATTCAACCCACTGCTTGATGGTGATCCGCAAGGAATCTCACTTGTTCGGTGTCAAGGCGTTTTTCTTTTTTAGGTCAGAGCAGAGCATGAAGTAGAGCTTGAGATATCGAAGTTAGATCTGAGCAGAGTATGACTGGAGCTCTCCGATATAATTTTGAAATACATCGGAGCACTGAGCTTGTAATTCGACAAGATTTTTTTGCATGAAAAAATTAGGAAAAAATTATAACCTTTTTAAGATAAAATAAAACACAACCATTTACTTTGAATATTTGAATTGTAATCTTTATTGGTCATAAGACCTGAGGTATAGTCGAATTGTAGACTCAGAACATCAATTTTGTGACATATTTTATTTGCTGAATTGTGGAACCTAAGTTGTGGATACTTGATGGTATGTCTTCACGTTTTTTAATCTGCTACATTTAAGTCGTATTTAAGTTTTCATTAAATTGTTGCTTGTACTTCCGTACATTCTCCCACCTCACGATGAAAAGAAAAATGTAGTCCGGGCCCAAGTTGAGAGTCCCGTGTAAACGATGAATTTAGTTTAGCTGGCATCACTGTTCCGATATCGTCTTTCTGCACTGTATTATCGGCAAGATTGTAGGATAGTAGTTGTTGTCATCAACCATCACCTCTTCTTATCTCATTTACATGAAAAGAGACAAAACATTAGTATTGAATTTTCAATAAAAATAATGCAACAAACAGAGTCAACAAGATTCTACATAGTATAAACAGAACACGGATATTTCATTAATTGTTTTTTATCTCGTTTTCACCATCGCGGATGAATGAAGAAATTTGTCACACAATAGTTGCTGTTATCTCGTACTCGTAGTCTTGTAGTAGTATCCTGTATCGTGGCCGTCGTCGTCGCCATTGTTATTGTACAATTTTTACCCCGGTGTTGTGTTTCGTGTGCGTGTTCGGTTTACATAATGTTGTAGATTAATTTTTAAAGTGTTTAATTATGTGTTTATTATTATTGTCATTAATCGTTTCGTGTTATTATGTGCATAAGGTGAATTTGTACAGGTGAGTTATTGTTGAATGCGATATGGAATAATTGTGTGTATATCTGAGTCGATACGTGAACGCGCGCGTCTCCGATTAATTATTTCGCGATCGCGATGTGTGGCAGATTATGTGTGAGTGCATATTTTTTTGTTTTAATTACAAATATTTTATAATATTTAAATAATTGATTGGCTTTCGATGCCGTTAAATTATTGTATTATAGGCTTACATATGTATAATAAATGAGGCAAAGTTGGCGTTATGTGCCCTTTTATATATACATACATAGTTATGTGTTCGTACATAACAGTGGGGAAGGTCAGTTTCCAGTTGGAAAGTATTCGACTTCCCGTGGTTTGTTTACTTTTGCGACGTGTTCAAATTTGCAAAAAAATAAAAAATAATATTGTTTGTGTGAGGGATGATATTATTTAATGCAAATTTCTGTGTTGTGTTATTATTGTGGAGTGATAATTATTTTAATCAAACCAGTACGGTGTATTTGATTAATTATTGTGATTAAATTCGTGATGTTGTCTTCGACGATTTTATTTGATGACGTTCTATCGTGATTGTGTTTTTTTTTTTTTTTTAAATTTGATTTCATTTGTTTTGAATTTCGATTCATGTTATCAATTTTGATTAGTTTAATCGTTGGCTTGTGTCGATTTAAACAAAATTTGTTTAAATTTTTTATAGTTTTAATTTATTCGGAAAATTAATTTTGCCGACGGAATTTGACATTTTTAGACGTGATTCGAAGCAAATGTGATTTAATTTATAATATATTTAATTCGATTGAATTGTGTATTGGTGACATTGTTTTGACATATAATTTAATATGTTTGTTATTTTGCTTATTGACAGATAATGTGGATGTTATTCTGCTGAATTCTAAGCGAAGTTGTTTTGTTTATTTATTGAAATAAAATTAATTGACTTTGTGATAAAGTTTTTTTTTTTTATTTTAATTTGCAAATCATAAAGTTGCATGTGTTGCTGCAGTGCAATTATTATAATTTGTTGTAGTTATTAATCGTTCTGTTGTAGTACGAATTTAAATAAAATTCTATTTTATAATTTTCTTGTTAATAATGTGAATCGGTTGTAGAATTATGATTAGTTAGTTGATTTGACTAAATGATTATTTTATTATATTTTTTTTTGATTTATTGTAATAAATACGAAGATATTTTAAATAAATTGTTTTATTTTCTCCACGAGTGAATGTGATGCGTTTCATTTATTTAAATTATTGATTTTTTGATTTGGTTTTGATTCATTTAGATAAATTAATTTTATTTTGAATCTTGCTAAACGATAGAAGTTTGTTCGTAAGATTCATTTGATGGCAGAAGACAAATTTTTGTTATGGGACGTTTCATCTGTCCAGATTTGGTTTTCAGAGTAACCACGCGTATAAGTCCGTCCGATCCGAAGTGCGTGCTTTCGATTCGTGCGAGATTCCAGTACGTCGGTGGTACGCGTTCGTCCTTGATGAGCACTAGATCTCCTACTTTCGGCATTCTTTGGATTTTGGTCCATTTTGGACGTTGTTGGAGCCGTGATAAGTATTCGGAATTCCACCTTTTCCAGAATCCTTCCCCCAAAGCCTGAACTCGTTTCCACCGGTCTAAATGAGTGATGTTGTTGATGATTTCGCCTTGTGGTATGGCATACAATGACTCGCCAACTAGAAAGTGCGCAGGGGTGAGCGCATTCAAATCATCGAGGCTGTCGGATAAAGGGCAAAGGGGCCTCGAATTCAGACACGCTTCTATCTGAGTAAGAAGCGTCGCGAGCTCCTCAAAGGTTAGCCTTTCAGATCCTACAACTCTTTTTAAGTGGTACTTGACTGATTTCACACCAGCTTCCCATAAACCACCGAAGTGGGGAGAAGCAGGTGGAATAAAGTGCCAATCCGTACCGTGATTTGCTAATTCTTCCGCAATTTCTTTCCAATCGTGTTTCGCTTCGGTCAACATTTTGGCTAATTCATTATTAGCGCCGACGAAATTAGTTCCGCAGTCACTGTAGATCTGCTTGCAGCTTCCTCTTCTGGCAGTAAATCGTCGAAAAGCTGCCAAAAACGCTTGGGTTGTCAGGTCTGAAACAACTTCTAAGTGTATGGCTTTTGTAGCCAAGCATATGAAAACGGCAAAATACCCTTTCAAGATTTTAGCACCGCGTGCCTTCCATGACTTTATTTCGATGGGGCCTGCGTAGTCCACCCCAGTATGGGTAAACGGTCGAGATATACGCACTCTAGCAGTTGGTAAATTTCCCATTAGTTGCTGCATTTCCGATGCTCTTTGCCGGTAGCAAGAAGGGCATCTATACAGCTGGTATTTTACACTTCTTCTTATCTGTCCAATCCAGTACCTCTGTCTGATAAAACTTATCATTGCTTGTATGCCGCCATGAAGGGTGTTCTTATGGGCATCTTGAACTACCAAACTCGTGAAGTGGTGGTTGTTTTGAAGCAATATCGGGTGTTGAGCATCGTAGGAAAGGAGAGAGTTCTCTAAACGTCCCCCCACTCGGAGAATGCCGTTGGCATCGATGAATGCGTTCAACGCACGTAAGTTTTTTGGAATGTTATTTTGTTTGATTTGTTGGATTTCAGTTTGAAACATATCCTTTTGGGCTGCTTTGACGACGAATACATGGGCTGCTTCTAATTCTTTCGAGCTAAGTGGACCTCCAATAGGCCCCAACTTAGGTCGACATTTTGTTGTGAAGCGACAGCAAGTAGCAATAATACGGATAACCTTGAGTAGACTCGAAGAGTCGTATATAGCCTGAAGAAAACTATCGCTGTCATTTACTTTTACGCTTAATACCTTGACCGTTCGTTTTTCTTCTTCAGTATCAACTTCGATAGGTTGATGCGGAGCATCGAACTCCCATTGACACCGCAAGAATTCTGGGCCGTTCCACCAAGCTTCAAGTGACTTCAATTCGGACGGATATACACCCCTGGACGCCAGATCGGCTGGGTTATGACGCGTTGCGACATGTCCCCAGCAATCGATCCCTACTAACCGCTGAATTTCCGACACGCGGTTGGATACGAATGTGGTCCATTTTGCGGGAGTAGCTCGTATCCAGGCAAGTGCAATCGATGAATCTGTCCACGCATACATCTTTACATCGGGGATGTTAAAGACTTCTCTGGTATACTTCATCAGCTGTGCCAGGACTACTGCGCCACAAAGCTCAAGACGAGGAAGAGTTACTGTTCGCTGGTTTGGTGCCACCTTAGTCTTTGATAACAGCAAATTAACATGGATGTTGCCGTCGCTATCCAGAACGCGAGCATATACTGCTGCACCATAAGCCTTTGTTGAAGCATCACAAAACCCGTGAAGCTCAATCGCCTTGTTGGTCTTACTCATCTGGGTCCACCGTGGTATTCGAAGCTGCTCGATCAGAGGAAGTTCTCGATGAAAAACATCCCAATCATTTTTCAGTGCAGCTGGAATCGATTCATCCCATTCACAACCAAGCTCCCAGAGTCGCTGCATCATTAGTTTGGCTGTGATGATGCATGGTGATATCCAACCAAGGGGATCAAATAGCTTCGCTATCGTTGACAGCATGGACCTTTTTGTAGTAACTTCTGTTGCAGGTTGAAGATTCTGATAAGAAAAGCAGTCATCGATTGGAAACCACTTGATGCCGAGCGTCTTCACGTGATTGGACAAGTTAAATGGAAGTTCAAAATCGAGCTCCCGCTCCTGAACTGGAATATCTTCCACCAGTTGCTTCATATTACTTGTCCATTTTCGCAGATTGAACCCTGCAGTCGCCAGAAGATGCCTTGCTTCATCACGTTTCCGTTTAGCCTCTTCGATCGAATCTGCACCGCTAATCAGATCATCCACGTACATGTCTTCACGCCCTCCGGAAAATTTTCATTTTCGTCATCAGCCACTCTTTTTAAAATTTTTATAGCAAGATATGGTGCACTTGCTGTACCAAACGTGACTGTGTTCATTTTGTAAATCTTTACAGCTGACGTCTTCTCCTCTCTCCACATAACCAGCTGATAGTATCGGTCTGGGAAACTAACCAAAATTTGCCGATACATTTTTTCGATGTCGGCCGTAAAGGTGACTCGGTGAGTCCGCCATTTAAGAACGAGATCTATGATACTCGACTGCAATTTTGGACCCACAAGTAGACGGTCGTTGAGGGATTTCCCATCCGAAGTTTTCGCTGCTGCATCAAATACTACTCTCAGCTTAGTAGTGGAGCTAGCTTCTTTGAACACCGCATGATGAGGTAAAAAATAGTGAAATGGGGTATCCATGACCGCATCATTTGCATCTATTTCCTCCATGTGTTGGAGTTCTTCGTACTCGCGAATACATTTCGTGTAGTCCGCACGAAGTTTTGGATCCGAATCAAGCTTCTTTTCGAGATGAAGAAACCGTCGAAAAGCGTTTTGTCGACTTGATCCCATAGCAGGAAGAGCTTCATCCCTGAACGGCAGCTTCACTTCATAACGCCCGTCAGGTAAGCGTCTTGTATGTTTTTCAAAATGATCGTTGCACATAATATTTTCTTCAGTTTCAAGTGTCTGGAACGGCAACTCTTCCATTTCCCAAAACTTCTCCAGCTGTGAGGACAAATCTGTTGTTTGGACGAAGCTTCGTATTTGCCGGGGAGATTTCGCTTGAACTCTCCCTAACACAATCCACCCTAGATGCGTATTCTGCGCAATCGGTCCGGTACCATCTTCTGAACGTCGTATCTCTGGAAGGAGTATCTCAGCGCAAACGTCACTTCCCAATAGCAGGTCAATTGGCGCAGGCTCGTAGAGATGGGGATCTGCTAACGAGAGACCTTTGAGATGGTTCCATTTGCCGGGTATCACTCGTTGGGCCGGAAGATGCCCAGTCAGCGACTTGAAGACCAAAGCCTGTATGGCAGTCTCGAACGTTGAGTAGCGGGACGCAAAACGTACTTCAACGGAGTGTTGCGTAGTGCCGCTGCTGACCAACCCCAACCCAGATACCTCGGCAAAGGTGCGTCGCTTTTCTAGCTTCAACAATTGTGCAGCAGCTTCAGTAATGAAAGACGTTTCGGAGCCTGTGTCGATCAAAGCTCGCAAAAGGCGTAGCTTGCCATCTGCTGATCGTGCCTTGACAATTGCTGTCGCTAGAAGCACCTGGTGTGTAAAATTACGATCACCATACGACGCGTGGTAATTCAAAGTATGTCCATTTGACTGGAGCTGTTGTTGTTCCACCATTGGCTGGAACTCAGGCGCGTTTGGGTTAACGGACGCCTGATATGTTTTTGCAACAGGATTTCTCAACTGCTGCGATGTACCCGGTGCAGGGTGTAGTGGTGTGTGTGTGACGCTATTCTGTGGTTGGCTTATATGTAGCAGTGAATGGTGTCTTTGCTGGCAAAAATAGCAGGAGCTAACGCTGAGACAAGCTTGTACGAGATGCCCATAAGACAAGCAATTTTCACACACTTGAAGTCTGAGGACAGTCTCTCTCCGTCTTAAATTGTCCATGTTCAGGAAACATTGGCACTTCCTTAGTGTATGCTTGCCCTGATTGCACAATTTGCAAGATAATTGCTCTACCACGTTCTGCTTCTTAACTGGCTGTTTAGTTACCTGCTTAGCGTGTAAAACTTTGGTTTTGGGTGCTTGGACACGCTTCGTGCTGACAGGTGGCTGTTCTTTGGCTCGGTATGCTATTTCCTGTTCTTGTTGACCCACAACTTCAAGGGTCCGGAAACGGGTATCCAAAAACTCGGTAAACTCCTTGAAAGTTGGTAGATCTTTCCTGTTACCTAATTTCTCTTCCCACAGCTTTTGGCTTGAACTTGGGAGCTTTTGGTAAAGAAACCAAATTAGGACGGTGTCCCAACTATCCACCGGCACATCCATGTTTTCGAGCGCTAAAAAACATTCTCTTGTGGTATATAAGAGATCTCTAATACCTGAAGCAGTCTCACGCATTAAGGAGGGCTGACCAAAAAGGTTCTGCATTTGGATGTGCACCAGAATGCGTTTATGATCGTACCTCTCCTTCAAAAGCTCCCAAGCTTTCTCGTAGTTCGCTGCTTCGATCGAAAAATTTTGCAAAAATCGATTTGCATCACCAATTAAACATGATTGCAAAAAATGGAGCTTATCGATATCATCAATACTTTCGTTATCATGTACAAGAGCCTGGAACCTATCGTGAAAGGCGCGCCAGGTGGTATACGCACCATCGAACTTCGGCAGATCAATTCGTGGAAGTCGAATCCCCGAATGCGATGAAGACGTAGTTGCGGAAAAATGCGAAGCACCCATACTTGTCGAAGCTGCCCTGAGTGGCGATGATTTTTCAATTGTGTCGACCAGCTTGGTCGATACTCGAGGTAAATTTCATTGATTTGTTCGTAAACGACCAATAACTCATCTTGCTTTAAATTTTCCTCTAGCATGCCTGCCCCAATGATAGCTTCATGATAGGATTTGGAAGTCAACAAGTCTTCCTCCAATTTACACAGACGGCCTGATGTATATGCCCTACCCTTACGTTCCTTTGGCGCTTTTTTGAAATTGGTGAGATCTTTGATGATTTTACTCAAAATCCCTTTTTGCAGCTCACCATATTTATAATTTTTATTTTCAGTCATAATTTAATTTAATGGTAATTTATAAAAAATCTTTAAATTTGACAGGTTTGAAGTAAAAAGACAAGTTTACGACACAAAAAGCAAGACTTACTGCTTTATCTGCTTCTGCTTTATGCTGCTGCGCTGTAGGCTGCTGCTGCTGTATGCTGCTGCTGCTGTATGCTGCTGCTGCTGTATGATGCTGCTGCTGTATGATGCTGTCTTCAGTGCAGTTTTACTTTTAATTTAAATTTAAGTAGAATTAAGTTTGTTTTAGAAAAAAAAAATTCATAAAACTTCTAATTAAAACGATATTGTTTGTCTTAGTTTAAGTCCCGTGACTGTTTTTTCAATGAATCGTAGATTCGATTTTTTTTTTTTTTTTTTTTAAGCACTCACACGGCACACACTTTTAACAATTTTTTATTGTTTAAATAATGTTTACTGTTTATAGTTTGTTAATAAACTGATTCGGTAAAAAGCTCGAAGGACCAAATGTAATTCGACAAGATTTTTTTGCATGAAAAAATTAGGAAAAAATTATAACCTTTTTAAGATAAAATAAAACACAACCATTTACTTTGAATATTTGAATTGTAATCTTTATTGGTCATAAGACCTGAGGTATAGTCGAATTGTAGACTCAGAACATCAATTTTGTGACATATTTTATTTGCTGAATTGTGGAACCTAAGTTGTGGATACTTGATGGTATGTCTTCACGTTTTTTAATCTGCTACATTTAAGTCGTATTTAAGTTTTCATTAAATTGTTGCTTGTACTTCCGTACAGAGCTGTCGTACGATTGCGATGCGTTCAACGGATCATAATTGAGTTCTGACTTTAAATTATCACCTGGTAGCTGCCTAATCAAAAACTCGAACAATTAAAAACATGAACTCAAACTGAATTGTTGAATGCGCCCATGTGAAATTATTTGAAAAAAAGAGCGAAGTTGGCTGCGCTCAACTATTTACTCCATTCGCTCGGTCCTTTTATTCTGAGCTCATTGAGCGTACTCCGAGCTAGCTCCGATTCAAAAAAGAAACACAAGATGAGCGCTCTGAGCTAAAATAGAAACAGATCTTTTTATGACAGCTCAGTGCTATGCTTGGAACTAAAAAAGAAAAACGCCTTTAGAAGTGGTCTTTAATTCGCTCTAAAGCAGGCTGCACGCAAATACCTGTCCAGTTCGCACTGTGTAAAGTCGACTTTCTTTGAAAGCTTGGCAGTTATTGTTTTTTTCACTACTCAAGAAAACTCTGTTTCCATAGCTGTGTTATGAGTGGGTGCAGGATCCAACTCGATATTATTGAAGCTACTCGTAAGAGCTCAGTGGGAAGACGAGTTGGAGACTTAAACTTTACGATGGCATAAGAAAAACTCTTATTTTGGTGCACTTTGTGGAATCAGTTACTTCAGTTCAGACGACGATCCTAATTCCAGAGTTTCCTAATGGATTTTTTTATATTCAAAGCCAAAAAAAATTTGGTTCCTAGAATTTGAAGCCTTTTTAAGTGTGCTTGTATATTCTTATTAACACCAGTTTTCCGTGGTGAACACGCGTTGATCATTCTGCCATTAATTCCTGTGTTCTTGTTTTGGGAAACTGGCTTCTTGAACTTGAGACTGCCTCTTTCCTAATACACACTAATCTGCAGATACAACGTCCCTGATGGCACTAGTTAGCTAAAACTACGCCCGTAGTGGCACTATTCAGCAAGTAGAAAGCCCATAGTGGCACTATTCAGCAAGTAGAACCCCTTTTTGGCACTAATCGGTAAGTGCAACGCCCTTGATGGCACTATTCAGCAAGTACAACACACTTGGTGGTACTATTTCAGCAAGCATAACGCCGCTCCTGGTGGGACTCTTCAGCAAGTACAATCCCCTTGGTGGCACTATTCAGCAAGAACAACACCCTTGGTGGCAATATTTCATCAAGTTTAACGCTCCTGGTGGGACTCTTCAGTAAGTACAATCCCCTCGGTGGCATTTTTCAGCAAGAACAAAAACTTTGGTGGAACTGATTGGCTTGCAAAACGCCCTTGGTGGTACTATTCAGCAAGTACAACGCATTTGATGGCACTATTCAGCAAGAACAACACCCTTGGTGGCACTATTCCAGCAAGTTTAACGGTCCTGGTGGGACTCTTCAGTAAGTACAATCCCCTTGGTGGCACTATTCAGCAAGAACAAAAACTTTGGTGGCACTGATCGGCTTTGAAAACGCCTTTGGTGGCACTTTATAGTAAGTACGCTTTCAGCAAGTTTAACGCTCCTGGTGGAACTCTTCAGTAAGTACAATCCCCTTGGTGCCACTATTCAGCAAGAACAAAAGCTTTGGTGGCACTGATCGGCTTGCAAAATGCCCTTGGTGGCACTATTCAGCAAGCACAACGCCTTTAGTGGCACTATGCAGCAAGTAAAACGACCGTGGTAGCACTATTCAGCAAATACAATACCCTTGATGGCACTATTCAGCAAGTACTAAACCCCTGGAGGCACTCGACACAGCAGGCTTGCGCCCTAAATGAATGCAACAAAATTATTGTGTTGATTTCCCTATGACAATGAATATAAGCTGGCGATGAAAAATTTGTACGTTCAAAAGTAGAACAAAATATGTAACGTACGTGCAACAAACACTTCGTTACAACTTAATTAATCAGCAAACCGCGAATAAGCTCGCTTGGTTTTTTATGTTTTTTAGTTCCTGCTAAAATTAAACTTTTCCCTCATATACAACGCACAAAATTTTGAAAAAACAAAAAATTTTTTTTACAGAATTTGCAACGCTTTGAATGCTCATAAATGTTGCACCAAAATTAATTTTAAATATCTTTTATGGGCCGTTTTTATTTTGTGTGTATTTCATATCTTGATTTCATGGCACCTTTTGGGATCGTCTGAACCACTGTTCGTCATATGACACATTCGTTTTGAGTATGGATATGCCAACTCTCATATATTTTTGCCCATTCTCCTTTCCAATCAATAGAAACAGCCATTATAAGGGAAATCACTAGGACATATTTGAGTTATTTCCTTTAAAATTGTGGTTATATTGGTTATCTTCATTTCGAAATGCAAAACGATAATAAAGAATTGGATCAATCAATGGATTTCCTACAAATCTCTCGAACAAGAGGTTCTATTGGTCTTTTCAATACTTCTGCTATGATAGTTCGTAGCATTGATTGGATTCGTATATGTAGTTGTAATAAACAGGTCTTCAACAAGCTTGGGCAAGCTTTTGTATGGCAAAAGTATAATTTGAATATTTAAGACTTTTCAATAGTGCCAATGAAGAGAAGCATACAACTATTAACAACCTTCGCAAAGATACAAATCAATTGTTGGCACTACTGGAATTCGACGAATTATTTATGTAATTCTGCCGGAAACAAAATACAAAAATAACAAAGACAATCCTTTGTTTCAAAACTTTGAGATTTTATATAACGCAAATCAGGAGCACATTAGTCATATGATAGAAAAGCCTTCTTGCAAGCTTTCTTTAGGTTCTAATTTTTCTTAAAACCGATGAACAACACAAGCTTTCTGTTCATTCAATTCTTTTACTCTAAGGTACCTATTAGCTTGTTTTTTTTTTTTTTTTTTTGGTAAGCAAGTTGCTTATTTTTCAAATTTCAATTTTAAATTAATAATAATGTCAGCATTAGCATCAGAATTCTTGCTTAAGAACTTAGATTTCAATTTAAAAGCCGCAGAAAAACCTTACAAATGCAAATTTAACTAATTTATATTCTCTGGCCATACAGATAAATAAATAAAAATTCAGACAGAAAATATCAAAATGAACACTTCACCGTTATTGCTTTCTGAGAATTATTTCTTTTTTTAACTTATGTATTTCACTTTCTCAAACACAAAATCGATAACCTTGATTAGACATACACAGACATCATAAAGTCAACTTGAGTACGAAATTGCAATACCAAAATAAATAAATAATAAAATCATTCATAAAAGCAAAAGCAAACCGCATGAGTCCGATTGAAAATGAATTAACGAATATTGAACGAGACTGTTGAAATATTGATTGGAATTCATCACACTTTAATAGACACAAGTACAATATTGTATCGATTTCCAACAACATACTTGAGTAACATTAATATATAGTTAGGATAGTAATTATAATGTGATTAATCTATAGTAATCAATCTGAATGGAAATGATGTTCGAGAAAATATTGGATTTATCCTTATGCCTATCAAAGTGTATAGATACGGAATAATAATAGGTTGCTGGTTATGTTCATAATATACACAGAACCTGTATGTTTGTATAACTAGGGATATACCTAAGTGGTTTAGAGTTTCAATGAATATTCAAGAGGAATTTATAAATTAGTTTTATCTACAATGAATTATTACTTAAGTCTTGTTAATGTATAAGTTCAATTTCCTTAATTCAAATTTAAGGGCCAATTTATTCATAAAGTCTTATATATTTAGGTCCGCTTCAATAAAACTCGAACAATATGTATTCATTTATTGACATCTAGGTACCTAGAGGCTTTTTTAACTCCAATTTTGGAACTAGTCATATGATAGAAAAGACCTCTTACAAGCTTTCTTTCGGTTCTAATTTTTCTTAATTATAATGTGATTAATGTGATTAGAAATTAAGTAAAAAAATATACGTTTTAGGGAAACATAAATAAAAGCTATTTTTTCATATTTAAAAGCGAGATATTAAAAAATTAAGTTCAAAGTTTCCATAACCACAGCACATAGGAAATCAGAGCTTGACCTATGTATTTACTATTTCTCCACTAGCGGTCTTAGCAGTAAAGTTTTTCAAGAATTGTAACTTAAAAAGTCCTGAACTGAAAATTCCTATTTAGGACACCAGGAAAGTATTTTCATTGCAGTAGTGGAGGAACTATAGCTGAAAATAGTGCATTACTGCCTGACAAGAATAGAGTGCTGCAACTGGAATAGCTGTAAAAAATGTGATTTTTCTTACTCGTCCACAACCTGCTGTGCAGCTTTCTGACATTTTTGGCATTTGAAGTCAGCTGTGCGAATTAAATTCAACACGATATAATCACAGAGCGATATCTCTGACATCCAATAATGAGATGAAACGGAGTTACTCTATTAGATATTTTATGTCAAGATGATGGATCATTCAGAAAGTAAGTATCTCATGTTGACATGGGTAACGCATCAGTAGAAATTCGTGCGCTGATACGCTAACTCCAGCGCACCTCACTGTATCAGCGAATTGCGTAAACACAATTTGCGCCATAACGCAATTTTTGTTCATGACTGGTTTTGAAAATATTTTTTTTCTTTTTAATTCTGTCTCAGCTATCATCTGTGTCAATTTCATTAAAATCGCTCAAGGAAAAATGAAGTTGACATTTTTTATTTTTTGAAAACCCATTGAAAATATTTTTTCGTTCATAATGCTGTCACAGCTACAACTGATGTCAATTTGAATGAAATCGCTCAAGGATCAACGAAGTGACATATTTTTGGAACACCCTGTTTTGAGAACATTTTTCTTTTTAATCTTGGCTCAACTATCACCTGTATCAGTTTCATATATAAATCGCTCAAAGAACAACAAAGTTGAAATTTTTTTTTGAACACCCTATTGGAAATTATTTTTGACGTTCATAACTCTGTCTCTGGTACCACCGATGTAAATTTCAATGAAATCGCTCAATTTGTAACTTTCTCCTGTGGAGTCGGGGTGTAAGGAATTTACTCCACTTACCAAACTCCAAAACCATTAAGTATCAAAAAACTTCCTTACCTATTCGAGTTTACAGAATTCTACCTTACCTACAACAAAGTAAATTGTTCAGAACGGAACCTGTAAGCCATATCCGCCCAATCCAACTTTCAATTTTGCCCATACTGGGAGCAAAATATTTTTTTTTAATAACGAGCGCTAAAATGTTTACACATCAATAAAGCTGCATGCAGAAGTTAAAAGTTGGCCAACTTGTCAAACTGCATCGTATTCTGTTCGTATTATTGTATTTGTGCGTATTCAACATTTTGACAGCAATTCCAGTAGCTGCTCCAGTTCCAACTCCATCTCCATTCTGTTCAGGCAGGAATTCAGGAACCCGGGGAACCTGCTCCAATTTTGATGATAATATTTTTTTAATGTAGTAATTTAAGTTAGAAAAAAGCCTATAATCCAAAAATCGACGCTCTGAACAGGGAATTTTTTAAAAATTCAAAAGGCATTTCTTTTTATAATTATTCCTTTACTTTTTTTTGTTTTAATTTTAAAAACACTCGAAAAATTTATAAAAATATTTCCCATAATTTTATTAAATAAACATGTACAAATTCAGTACAGTGAAACCCGCTTTTTGTCACAAGGTGATTTCAAGCTATGCGCTTTCAGGCGCAACTACTTTGATACTAAATGACTTTTGCTCCTACGCGATTGTGATTATAAATAAGTCTTGTAGTGTTTTTGTTGTTGTATATACTTGTTCAAAAAACATTACACTGCACTTCAACTGGATAGACACACAAATTTAAAAACTTTCACTTTCTCCATTTTTCCAAACATTGTTTATTAAAGTATCTTTTGATGATGATTTTTGATTGTTAACGATGTTGGTAAAGTTAATCAAAAAAAAATAATTCAAAAAGCACTGCTGTTTTTCTCTGGCTCTCTGGCAAAGTATTCCACATGGAAAAAAGCAGCTTTGAAATATTGAAATTGGCAATAAAAGCGGAAGAAAAATAAGTTTATCTTTGGCAAGTGTTTTATTGGGTAATTTTAGTAATAGGTCACTGGCGGGTACTGTCACTTTTTTAAATAAAAGCTCCATTAATTTAATTCAACATGGAATCGTTTAGTCTCATTTTACACTGCGCACTGCGCGTCACTTGTTTGAAGCCACTTTTTTTACAATCGTTTTTCGATAAATACCTGAAGGGAAGATATTTTTATATATTTTCTAATAAAAAATAATAATTTTAAAAGTCAACTTGGTTAATCTGTCAGCATTTGCCAAACCAATGAACTAGAAAAACAGGTATGATTAATTGTATGACTTTATTGAAGCCACTTTAAAAATCTTTTGGAGAATTAACAACAATACCAAAATGTTTAGGATTTGTTTTTAAACATTTATTAATTATGTTTCTTGCCCAGAAATAATGAGAATACCGATTTTTTGGCTTTGTAATTAGGGTTTTTAAAATGGTCAGATGGAATTCAACTTTTTTTTTAACAAGCGAAATATTGTTCGAGGTATTTCAGATAATTTCGCTTAAGTGGTTCTAATCTTCTAACAGTCTACAAAGCTCATAAACCTTTCAATATAGCCATTTCCATACTTTTTTGAATAGGATGGCCTGGGCAAAAGTTTCAAGATTTGCGACTGATTCCAGCTTCTAGGTACAGGTTCAATAAATGGAAATAAATGGAAAGCTGATTCTAACTGATAATTGTAATTATTCCCGTTAGCTGTTGTAGTTGTTAACTTCAATTAAATAATATTATAGCAGGTGATGTTATGGTTTGAGGAGCAGTTAGATCCAATGCCACTTTTGAGTTTGAGTTCGCAAACTCAAAAATTACTTATAACACATATTGGAAAGAAATTTTCCAATTTTTTTGGACTCATAAAATGGACTTCTCAATCTTCACCCATTCACACGGCGTGCATAGTCAAATATATGATGGAGAAGCAAAATGTCAAATTGCTTGAATAAAAATCGAAAAAATTTAGCTTTGACCTAAGTCACTTATTGAGTCAATAATTTACCCTTAATAAATAAACTATAAGCCTAAAAATGGAAAACAATTATTTTATTAAAATAAAAATAGTTCAACCCAAATGACAGCCAACACGTCAACACTGAGACGTAAACGGAAGATGATAGACTTGATGATTGACAATGTTAACACACAATGTTGATCGGCATATTCCACAAAACTAGTCAGTTTATATTTCAGAAATCTCACACCTTAGAGGGTTTCATATTCTAAAAAATAGAACCATGAGGGTAAAAGCTAAGGCTGAATTTTTTACATTCGCTTTCTCAATTATTTTTTTGTCTCAGTAAATAATATAAGAAGAAAAGAACAATAAAGTTGGTTTGCCTTTCTTCATTAGCCCTATTTAGATTGGCAAAATTGAATTTGGACTCGTGAGTCTCATCGTATCTGCATACAAAATTTTTAGGTGCCTCAAGACAGACTGAAACAACAATTTCAATATTTTGCACATTGAAAAAACAACACATGAGACTCATGAGTCCAGTGATAAGGCTTTTTTCTTGCCTTGCGACAACCCTGATCCGCCACTCGTCGTGCCTCCATCCTGCTGTGGTGCTCATTCTCAATTTTGAACTTGCGATACTATTACTACTACTACTATAGGGCAATTTTGATTCATGCTAAACAAATTTCGAGATAAAAACAATAAAACATGACATTACGATGATAAAGAACTCGAAAAAGTGGATGGAACAATTCTGTCTGTCTGTCTGTACCTCGACCTACAGCCTAAAATTTTGAACTTAAGGGTTTCTGTAATACTCCAGGGGGAAATTGAATTTTTTTTAGCTGTAAAAACAACGGTGCTTGCATTCAACTATTAAAGAAAATTTTATTTATCTCGAAAACGTCTCCAACGATTTTGATAAAAAAAAATCAATGATTTACTGTAGGTATAACGTCCTTTTAAATACAATTTTTTTTTTATAAAAACTATTATAAACGGTATCCCTCATATAACGGTTTTTTGATTTTCTTATTAATGACTCTATTTAAAATGTTAATAATATCGCATACCAAAATTTTGAATTAAAAATGTTGTTTCTTTTTTGAAAATTCATATTCCAAAAACGGATTCATGAATTTACTTGAAACTAGATTTAAAAATGTATTTGAAAATATACTGAAAATTGGCATACCAAAACTTTATTTTTGATTGTTACCAAAATTTTATAAATAATTTTTTTTTTTAAGAAAAAACAATTGCATTTGAAAAAAGTACAGTTAGACTATTTTAAAAGATTGTATGTTTCATTTTAAAAATGAAATCATCAATTATTTTTTATCAGCGCTTATTTTACAGTTGGAATTACTTAGAAAAATTGGTCTCAGAAGCTCAAAACCATATTTTCAATAATTAACTGTTATTTCTAAATTTGAGAACAGGTGGTTATTTTCCCTTGTCAGAAGTCTAAGCCGTAGCTTAGTTATTCAATAGTAAATACAAACGGAGTTTTTAAGCAATTAATTCAGTCTCACGACCGTTACAAGAATAATTGTATGTTTCATAACTAGAAGACAAAAATTTGTATCAAACTATAATTTGCGAAAATGAGGAGAATACTGTGGTCAGACGAAATTTCAAGGCTTTGAAATTAATACTGAGTCCGTATTAAAAAATTTAAAGTCTTTGTCACACACGGTAACAGTTTGGCATTTCAAAACATATTCCTTCTGTTGTTCAACTCATTTTTAATCTTGTTACTTCTTAATTGAAAGTCATGACTCACAGTGACAAAAATTGTGTTTCTTGACTCAAACCTTGATCGACGATAGAAGCAATGTCCATGGAATCATGCTCCCTTCAAGAAGCGCCATGAGGCTTGTCTTAACATTTCTGGGTAGCATTTCAACCCATCTGCAATATGTATCGCCTCTTGATGAACCAGGAACTAGTCGGGAAGACCCCATAGCCCATTTTAAGAAGCGCAAAAAAAAACGAAAAAATCAAGATTTGCGAATATTTTCTAAAACATGTTTTCTAATGTATTTTTCACGCAAATAATGCAATTTTAAGGGGGTGTGGCAGGGGCGAAAAGAATTTACAATATTTTGTTTTCTTAAACTCACTAGGTATCTAATTTAAATTTCCGAAATATTATTCAAATATTATTAATAATAATAATATTATTCAAATCTTACAAAGGGTTTAAAAAAAGTAAAGAGTATAAATAAGTGGGCGTGACAGGGGGCGTGAAAATTTCGTTATATTTAAAAAAAAATTCTATTTTATTAAAATTACAACAAATTTTTTTGCAGAGTCAATTTAGTTTTGTAAAACTGATTTTTGTCCACCATCTCCAAACAATAGACGCACTGTGTGACGTAGATATAATTATATAATTCTAAGAAAATCTACATTAAATACGAATTTAATCGGCTTTAAGAGAAAGCCCATTCCAAAAAAAATATTAAGATAAATTCTCATTTAAATGAGAAATTTATTTAATTTTCAGTGAGAAAAGCTTAATTTTTCTAGAGAAAGTGTTTCTCATATCATGTGAAAAATGATTGATGATGAATGATCTTTGACAAAAATTCTAGTTAAAATATCGTTTATTATATTGTTTTCATACTCGGTCAAACCTCACACCCGTAACGAAACGATGACCTGTCATACCCGTAAAGTTTTCAAATTAAAATTTATTATTGTTTTTCATAGTTCTGCTTCTCAACTGAAACTGAAGATTTCTTAACTGAAACTGAAAATCAACCATCGTGGTTAATATTTGAAACAGATACACACTATTCATGCAATATTTTACACCACATGAAAATTAGATATCTTTAGATATCTTAATCGCAAATCACCAGTTTTTTAAGGTCACACCCGTAACGCAACTAAATTGAGTCAAATTTATTCACACTGTTTACGGGCATAAAAAGAGTGTGAACACGTAAGATCATTCACGCCGCTTGTGGAATTGAGCACCGATTAGTGAGTATAATCGTCAAATTGTTAAAACTTATTCCTCATTGCACATAAACATCATTGTTATAAAATAAGTCAAAGAAGTAACATTTGTATCATACGAAATAAATAAAAATAAAAACGGGACCGCATATCTTTCATAGAATTTTTCGCTTCCGGTGACCATGAAATTTTTGGCAAGAGGTATTAACCGCTTGATTTCTGCACCGATGTAACTGCAAATTATGACAGTTATATTCACTTCCTTTTTGACCAAAAGAACTTACATTTACCAAACTGTAGAGTTTAGAAAATATAGACCAAGTAAACCAAAAAAAAACACCCTTTTATCAGGAAAATAACACCTAAAATAAACTTAGATAAATTATTAATTTTGGGACTTTCAAATAATAAAATATGCGTACGTTGTAGGTACCTAGATTTATGTAGAATACTTCTTTAGCACAGCCTTGAGCAAGTTCCAGCTGGAAACTAAAAACTATACACCATCACAAGGTCATGCATGCATAACCTTCTGCATTCATCGCACATGCATCATTTTTGTCCCATGGCGTTTATAGTTAAAACAAAAAAAAAATAAACTCTAGCTGGTACCCTGTTGTTTTTGCTGAATTGATTATTTTCCATGCTCTAGGCAAGCTGACAAAGCATCACTTAGCTCTACGGCTAATGACAATCATTCTCTCATTATTTTATTCATGAAAACAATTTGGCATCATTGGGGCGCCCATTTAGAGAGTACGACAAAAAAAAAAAACAAAATCTGAATTTGAATTTGAAAACTCATCTCATATCTTCTCCTGCTGTGTGTCCTGTGTGGCAACTCATTCTAAATGCGACAAAAATGTTATCGCGCGGTGTCTGAATTCAAACTAAATAATTGCCCCCATTTTGAAAAGAAGATATTAGTCAATTAGTCAAACAAAGTTTTATCACAATTGTACCAATTGCGTTTGTCGCACAGAACAAGAAATTAACAAAAAAAAAAACTTTAATTAAAGAAAAAATTAAACTCAGTTAGTCCTTTTTTGGTCGAGTGTACCAGCAGAAATAACGTAAACTCCTCAATCCACGAAAAAGATTCAGATCTACCCCCCGCCACCCCAATCCTTCTTTCTGATGAAACCTTTGGTTCACGCGAAAAACTTCATTTTGCATTCCATACCAATACCTAGCTGCTTCGCTATAGTCCAATATTATTCATGAATGCAGTAGTACCGCTTAATGTAACTTTATATTATCTCATAGACTTGTCCTTGATAGTCTTCCTTCCTTCTGTTTGCCTTCATCTCCGTAACCATTGTCGTTTCGCTGTCATGCACTGGAGATTCCCGCAACCAAAACGAATCCTTCTTCTGAGTGAGCTTGCTTCTTTCCCTACCCTGGACTGTCAAGTTCATAGGGGGGCTACAACGAGAAAGCCCACATTGAATTCATGGAAGATTTTTTTTTCTTGTCTTTTCTATAGAAGTTAGTTTACATTTTTCAAAAAGTATCTACATGTATAAGTTTGAGGTTGAAAGGGAATCAGCAGCAATTCATGATATAGACTATGCTCCGAAGGATATGCCTACACTCCGTTTCACTTGTTTCAGTGCAGTTATTGTTTTTTTTTTAAAAACTTTACTATACCTACATTCAAGATTATTCACTTATCTGGAAAAATCATTTACGGACGTGAAGTGGGATGTATTCATTGAAGTTATGGTTTTGATAAAAAAAATAAAAATAATTTGGTTGAAGGTTGAATCTCAGTGACTTTTTCATCATAAAAAGTCATAAAATCAACCGGTTTTACCTTCCCTACTCGTATTAACCGCAAGTATTGGTTTCGTGGAGATTTTCAGAAGTTTTAAACAAACTTAAAAAGTCCTTATCCTTATTTGTTTATTTATTTTGTATGGGATTCCCTCAATAGCCCAGTCAAATTAAGCAAAGGAATGTGAAAATCTCAACAAAATATGCAGATCGCTGAAAACTGGTATGGACCTTTTCTACATGATAATGAATGAGGCTCTGGACCTTTGGCACCTCATATGGGAAATTTGATATTTGAGAATGCCATATAATTGGTCAGAAAAGAACAACTAGTCCTAGAAATAGGCCAGCCCTAGATAACTTGTAATAAAGGCTTAAAATTTCTCAAGGTTATTCAAGGTCACGCGTGATTTCTGGCATCTCATTTAAGCGAAATTTACAAAAAAAAAGTATACCATCCGAGAGATCTCTAGATCGTGATAAAAGGTCAAGTATTAACAGTAATTGGTCAGCCATATTTTTTTCTATGAATTTTCAAAATTTTCAATGGTCAACGCGCTGACTCTCTAACATCAAAGTGACGTCAAATTCAGTCTTGTCGTTTGACGCAGAATACTGTCAATGTATTGATGACAGCATTGAAACTCTCGTTGACACGAATTTAAGGGTCAATTCGATGATTTGTTGCTTTGGCCGTGTGCCATGTAATTACTCCATCAACAAAGGTAGAATAGGTTTTCAGACTACAAATCAACGCGTTGACTGTATTCTTACGTTGCCACAGCAGAATTTTCTGCCATGTCAATCTAGCTTGCGTTGACTTTCATTTCAATTTGGGTTTTTTTGAGGATTTGACAGTTGATGGCAAGACAGATGGGGGTGAGTTATATTTTGACAACAAAAGTATATTTCGATTCGAATGTCACCGAATTGCCATAAAAGCACTTTTTAGCAGTAAATACAATTAAAAAATTTCTGAATTTAAGAGCCATCATTCAACGAAGTTTTGCAGTTACTGACTAGACAGCTGTAAAACAAACTATATTTTTACATTAAAAGTATATTTCGATCCAAATGTCACCATATCGCCTTTAAATCACTTTTTTTTCGGAGCAGAAAAAAAAACTTCAAAAATATCAAATTTTTTAAAGGGTTTTTAGGGCATTGACATCGTAGCCATCCTTCAACTAAATTTGACAGTTAATAGTTTGAAAGATGTCGGACTAACTATACTCTGACGAAGAAAGTGTATTTTGATATAAATGTCACCCAAATTTCTTTATTTCACTTTTTTCCGAAGCAGTAAAAAAGCTTCAAAAATTTCTTATTTTTTAGAGGTTTTTTAATCCATTGACATCATAGCCATCCTTCAATGGAATTTGACAGTTGAAGGCTTTAAAGATGGCGGACAAATTAAATTTTGACGAAAAAGTGTATTTTGATATAAATGTCACCCAATTTCCCTTAAATCACCTTTGGCCGTATTCAAACATTTCTGATTTATAAGAGATTTTTAAATCCATTCACATTGTAATGTTCGATAACACAACAGCCAATGTCATGTGATCGTCAACGTAAACAATCAATCAATTTTGGTCTTGTAAACTCTGTGTCAATGTTCATAGTGTTTGGATGGAATCAAGTAGTGTAATCGTCAACGTTTCACGTGTTAATACCTTGACACCAAAGGGTACCAATCGTGTTAACACAGATAACACGTCAACGCATGTTGGGACAACATTGACCAAGTATGGCGTCATTTGTGTGATCGTCAACTTTTCATGCGTTGATACAGTCTACGTTGACAGTATATTGACAATGTTTCTGGTGACGTGAAGGAGTCAATACGATGACCATTTACGTTGACTGTTCTTATTATAGCTATACACTTTGTTTTCCTAACCGAAATAATATCCACTCCAATATAAAATAAAATGCACGACTGGGTTGTACGTGCTTGCTTTTATGTTCAAGAGGCTGAGGGGCTAAAGAAATTGTATATAAGAACATTTAGTTCCTAGCCTAAAATTTTATTAAAATCAAGAAAATCGAAAATAAAAACAAATAATCTTTTAGAGTTACCATTGTTAACAATTTTTTGTAAAATTGTTTCCTATTCAAAGGTAGCCTAAGTTGCTCTAAAACAGTTTATTATATTTTTTAAGAAAAGTTTGAAAAAAATTAAAATAGCTTAATTGATCCTCCTTTTGACAAATAAGATGACTTAAATCTTTCGACCACTAAACGGCTTTTATATTCAAAATTCTAGGCAACATCTAACATATGGGTGTTGCCATCGTTACGGGTGTGACAATGACACTCTATATTTTAAAAATTATTCACATACTAGTCCCAATTTATATATTAAAACTATACTGATCTGCAAAACACCTGAAGTCCCTTAAATAAATTAGTATGCTTAAGTATGAAAAATTAGTGGTTCAGTTATAGGATATAATTTAGTTGCGTTACGGGTGTGACCTTAGAAAACTGGTAATTTTTAATTAAGATATCTAATTTTCATCTGGTGTAAAATATTGCATGAAAAATGTATATCAATCTTTTGAAAATATAAGCCCCGATAGATAATCCTCAGTTTCAGTTAAAGAATGAGAAGCAAAAACATAAAAAAAAAACTACAAAATTTTAGTCTGAAAACATTACGAGTGTGACAAGTTATCGTTACAGTTATCGTCATTTCTCACATTATGTGAGAAACACTTTTTCTAGAAAAACTAAGTTTTTATCACTGAAAATTTAATATTTTTTACTTCAATAAGATTTTATCCATTTTCTCTTGGAGTAAGGAAAACTTTTTTAAAGCCAAATAAATTTCATTTAAAGTATAGATTTTCTTAGAATTATATCCCTACGTCATGAATTTCATATTAAGAAGCAACACAATTAAAAATGAGTTGAAACACAGATAGAATATGTTTTAAGACTCCAGCTTGTTACGGGTGTGACAAAGACTTTAAATTTTTAATACGGACTCAGTATTTATTTCAAATTCTTGAAATTTTGTTTGACGGAATATCATAAAAGGTATGTTCCAGAACGACTTTCAAACAGTTTGAAACAGCTTTATTTATTAATTTTTAATGCGAAGTCGTTCCAGAAGTGAAAGTTTGTACTTTTTCGGACCAAAGAGAGCGCTCACGAAGGAGTAAAAAATTTCCCCTCCTTTCCATATTCTGTCCGAAAAGTTTCTGGTGGCTGATTCGTACTAGATGTCAAATGCTAGGTGTTCGTATGTCAGATTTGAAAAAAATGTCAGTTTGAAGTTAAATAGCCAAACAGAATACAAATAGCTAGGGTTACCCAAGTGTTACTTTTTTTTAGTTTTGTTTTCGGTACATGTATAATTTTTGTTTATGTTTTTATCAATCAAAGGATTTTCTTAAAATGCATGTTACGCTAAACAAATCTTTTTCGTAGAAGAAAATTGTGTAATGAAAATGTCTGTACTTTTTGTTTATTGTAGTTTTTCTTTTCTTTTTTAAACAAATTTATGTTTCATGATTTAATATGTTGTTAAAAAATATTTCTTTGCTCAAGTTGAATTATTTTTAAACGTATACGTTTCTCTTTTCTTACCATTCAATTTCTTGTATAGTGATTTTCTGAAAAAATGTATTGACTTATGATTGCCCTATGGCAGCTCTAGTCAAGTATTTCTTTTGACGTTGTGCAAATTAGTGCCCAAACTTTTCCCAACATTTTGATAGTTTTTCTTCTCTCTGAGAGGATTTCATTTGCATATGTCACAAGTTGACATATAGTCCGAAATAGTGCGAAGAACTTAAAGAACACACCTAGTATTTTTCTTTTTCCTAAATTTTCAGTTTGATAAAATTTTGTTTGCTACTTATGGAACATAAAACTATTTTTGTTACGGGGTTGACACTTTCCACTTTATATATCATCTGCCCAAAAACTCGGTTTGTTTTTACTAACTATATAACTAAATAATAAAAAAACGTGCTTAAACTTCTGATAAGGAAAAGTAACCACCGGTTCTCAAATTCGGAAACAGTTAATTATTGAAAATATGGTTTCGAGCTTCTGTTAACAAAAAATGACTTTTGGAGACCTATTTCAACTGCGAAATAAGCGGTGATACAAAAAATTATTGACAGTTTCACTTTTAAAATGAAACATACAATCTTTTAAAATTGTCTAACGTTATTTTTTCAATTGCAAGTCATATTTTGTGATTTTTCGTAAAGGATCGTTTTGTACGGTGTCACCCACACATATAAAAATTTCTATACGTTGCTCACAAGCTTCACAATTAAATCTCAATTTATTATAAGCATTTGCAAATTAAATTAAACAAATCGCAAATAGATTTGACCTAAATGTAAATACGTTTCAGCCAAGCGCAAATAGATTTAGTCCAAATGCCTTTGCATTTTTGTTAAAATAAATTTATTTGCGTTTAGCTTAGCTATACTTGAATTTTTAAGCTCGTTTACGTTTAGGTTAAAACTATTTGTGATTTGGTTAGTTTAATTAGCGAATCCTTTACTTATTATTTCCTTTCTCTCTATTGAAAAAACTCAATGAATCTTTGTTTAATGCTTTAAACATTCAATAAAAGGCATTTTCAATCAGAAATCATAAAAGATTTGTCGGTACATGCAAAGTTGTTATGCATGCTTGCAACTTCCTTATCTTATAATATTAATAGTTTTTGGTACAAAAAATGTTCCACATACGCCACAGTGTACGAAGTTATTTATTTGAATAATAAAATATTCCATTTACAACAATGGAGACTTTCAAAACTTAAACTGGAGTGAAATAAACTTTTGTCTACTTGATCGGAGCCACTGTGGACTAGCTAGTTACAATACACATTCAGGAATATTGATTTTATAAAAGTCAATAATTAAACCTACCAATAATGCAAGTCATGCAATCAAAACAAAGAAACAAAAGACTTAACGAAAAGCCACAAAAATTATCCATTAATTTATTAATCCACCTATTTAGGCTGTAGCCGAACATAACTGTATAACTTGCCATTAAGTACTTAAAAGTAGCAATTTAAATTTCAGTAAATTATTGTAGATGCGGGATACTTTTTATACAAAAGTACATTTAAAATATTAATAATATTGTATACTAAAACTTTGAAAAAAAAAAGAAATTTTGTATTTAAAAATTAAATACAAATTTTATGAAACTCAAATTTCCTAAAATTACCTCCGAGGATATTTTTTTAAAGATATTAAGTTCCAAGAAACTAGAACTAAAATAAGAGCAATAACTGTGATTCATTCAGTCGTGCGTTTTATTGTATTCTGAGAATAACTATGTTAATAAAAATTGGTTTTTAACCTCTCCCTTAATAATACTCCTCTGACCACGGAATCTGAACCATTTTACCCAAACTTTCATGTTCTGTTACTTGATTTTTTTGTTATCCTTCAAACCCAAAATCTGCTGTGAGCTCTTTAAGTCTATTAGATTTATTTTTCTTCTTTGTATGCTAGATTTATTTTTTAATCAATTTTTGTTTCTTCTTTTGACCTAATTACGTTAACAATATATTTACTCAATCTTACGGCAATTTCATTAGATACTAAAAGTTGCTTATCAGAAATAATTTACCTGTGTCATTAAATGAGTGAGACAAAAAGTTTTAGACACTTTAAAAGGTTGTGTGATAAAGTTTGCATGACTAATGTCATATTCCAAAAAACTTTTAATAAACGATTTGTTACATTGAGACTAAGAAAATAAAAAAAATTAAGTTTAGCTTAGAATAATAAATTTTGAAAGAGGTTCATCCTATGCACATTGTACAAAGCTTATAATTAATTTTTATATGCATTTTGCATATCGAAATATTAAGGACGAAAAACACTATCGACAAAACAATTAGTAGAAGTAAAATTTGTGTTACCAAACCTATGAATTATAAAATGATGATTTTTTTTCTAGAATCTCCTAAATAAATAAAATAAAACTCGTAGTTATGGGAAGTACACGAACAGGCACAAATAACATTTTGAAAAAAAAAGAAAATAAATAAAATACCTATCCTTAATTTATTGAAATGGAGTGTAAGAATCTACATCTGGTATAGCAAAATTTAAAACTATATTCACTTCCCCGATTAGTCTTGTGAGTTAGTCTCGTTCTGCATTTGTATTTAAGATGAATTACTGCTGTAGTTATGTAAATCAGTATTTATGTGGCCAATTTTATTTTAAAAGACATCACAATTACAGAATTACTAAAAAGATCATTATTCAAATTGATTCAGATTTTAACGAAATAAATAAATTAAGAAAAAAAAAAAACAAAAGAGAAAATGACAAAAGCTGAAGTTGATGGTTAGAAACAGAAAAAATAATAAATTTTGAAAATATAAAATGGAAAATATTTAGATAAGCCTTTATAAATTTGTGCTTATGGTAAAATAACAATTTTTTTTATAAAATTCATTGTTGCAGTCAAGAACCGTTTTTAGTTGAGTTGAGTAACAGAAATTACATACCTTTCATAATTACAAGAGCAAGCATTCGATTTTAGATAACCAGTTCTTCAAGTTTGCAATATCCTGCAAACGCTAGGTCATTGTTTTTTTGTTTGAATGTCAAGTTTGTCTTGTTTCTTCTGAACAAAAAATTAAAAAAGGTGCTTTGATTTTATTCGTAATCGGGGTTTGTAAAAAGTCTAAAGAAAAGTTTTCGACCTCCTAACCCTTTTCCTTTGGCCACCATCTTTGATCTTAGGAACATGAATTTTTGTTGAGTATCTCACCTATTCTCTCAGTAAAAATTTCTCAAAATTTAATTATCTAGAACTTTGGTCATAACAATTTTTTGCTTTACGACGGATGGTCATGCTATAGCTTTTTTGAAAGCCAAAAACCCATTCTTAAAAAAAATTTGATTCTAAAAAATAGTTTGTGGGTTGTTAAAACTTTTATAATTTTTTTTTATAAACCTTACATGTAAAGGGTGTTTAGTCTTAGACGTTTAGTTTTCAAATCTGGCAATACTTTTTTCCGAGTTGGTCTTTTTGACAGCTATCCCTTGATTTATGCTCAGTTTGGTTTGACATTTCATAATGAATAAATATTACTTCTGAACAAAATTTGCCAACTGTGCAAATTTATTACCAAAATAATGGCTAAGTTCACGCGATGCATCGCGAAGCAATCAATTAATTGAAGGAAACTTTTGGTGAGCGCATTATCTCGCGACGTGGGCCTGTGGCTTGGCCATTAAGATCGTGCAATTTAACAACACTAGACTATTTTTGGTGGTATTATGTGAAGTCGCTTGTCTATGCAGTTAAGCCCGACGCCCTGGAAGAGAATATTCGGCGCGTTATTGCTGACATACGGCCCCAATTGCTGCAAAAAGTGGTCGAAAATTGGGCCTTTCGGCTAGAATTTGTTCGAGCCAGCCGTGGTGGCCACTTGCCCGAAATCATTTTTAAAACATAATGACAAACCCTTATCTTTATAATTAAGCTAAATTCTTGGCTATAACACTAATTTTTATGAGTTTTATTTCTTCTTGAAAACCACACATTCAAAAAAACACCCTTTATAATTGTATATACAATAAGACACATCACAATAATTTTACTTTGCACACTTTTTTTATTGATAATTATTTTGTTGATGACAGCAAAGAATACTTTTACAATGTTATAAAAAATAGAAGTTGAATTTTCATGGTTGACATTTCTCGATTCATGGACGGTGTTCACATTGGACTGAAAAACTGGATTTTTTTTTGACGTTTCAGTATTTACATCTTCCTTTACTGAAGAAGTGTGAGCGAAATGTGAATACTGAAACGTCATAAAAATCCAGTTTTTCAGTCCAATGTGAACACCGTCATGGGGTTTCAGATTGGCGACCGTTGACGACTTCATTTGGTGGCTCACACGATGTGTTTATATTGTATTGATCGTTCATACTGGGTTCACATTGTGTGTGTTCAACAGGTTTTTGTAAATAAAATTAAAAAAAAAAATATTTTCAGGAATGCAGGGACCTACAATTTTTTGCCGTATTTTACCGGATGTCTCACAAGAGGCAGTATCTCGTCAAAAACATTTCATGGCTGGGAATTGAACCCAGACCTTCGGCATTACAGTCCAACACACTAGCTAATAGCCACGAGGTACTAGGTACTTAATTCGCTCTTATCAATTCTTGATTAAATATGGAATTGATAGCGTAATGTCTTGCTAGAAATTAAATTGAAAACAAATATTATTTTTCCTTATTTAATTCAGAGATAAAAAGTCGTTTTAGGTCAAAAAATATCGTAGATCATACATCGTAAATAATTAAAGTTTTTTTCAAAATTAATCAAGTAATTTTTAGTAAGAAGTTGAAAATATAAACGAACAAAATCTTATTCTTTTAAAAGTCAAACATTTTATGCCAAGACTCTTTATGAACACCCTAATTTAACTTTTAACGTTTCAGTATTTTGTTCTACATTCAGACTGGGCTTCTTTCCGGTAACCTAAACTATTAGGTTACCACTGTTGTAGAATTGTATAGAGAAACAGACTTATATACACATTAACGCAACCAGTCTCAAGTCTAGCAAAGTCTAAACCTTGTCTAAACACTGTCTACAATATTTTAGCCCACAGTAAAAATAATTAGAAAATTAGCTTAAGCACAAAAAACTTAAATTTCCCTTTCAATTAACAAAATCATATCCGTCTTACGCTCAAATACCTACGAAAAGATTTGTTTAAGCAGAGTTCATAATAAACTTCTATTAAACCATTAACATACCCTTCCCTTCCCACACAGCCCCAAACAACCTTTATCCACAAATTCATTCGTTAATTTCTTGAATGATTGCTCAATTTCCTTTTAAGCTTTCCATAAGTTGTCTGACTCTGAAGCCTGTGTTCTCTCTGTATATTTACATACAGAGAGGCAGACGACAGAGCTTGCTGGTGTACATTAACATACAGCACTTACAACAACAAAAACAACAACAAAAACCCAATTTTCTGTTTCAACTGTCAACACTCTAATCCAGCATAAGCCATGTTTCTTATATCTTACGTATTGATGACGCAACCACCACCACCAAATAAGGACTAAAAAAGGATTGTTGTTTTTCATGAATAAATTCATGAAAGGATACACAACTTTATGTATGTATGAATGCCATTGCTTTTGCTGATAGGGTGACATTAATGAATTCCAAAAAGAATATTTTTTTCTTTTCTTTTTTTTTACTTTCTTACTTTCAAATAAACTTTTTGGTTCTTTTTTTTTTGGCAACGAACGTGCTTTCAATGTCAAAAACTGTATGCATCTCTTTTTCGCTGGCGAAAAGAAAACGTTTTGCGCTGGATGTATAGTTTTTACTCATTTTTGAATTTTAAGCATTTGGCTTCGACAGCAATAAATATTAAGTTTAATAAAATTTTAGCAACTTCATTATTTACACTAATTGGAATTTGTCAATTTGCCAAATGGATTCGACATTATATTCTTAGTCGTATTTTAAGTTGTGTTTGATTTACTTGAAAATGAATGTTTAAACAATATATGTCAAGTGTTTTTTTTTTTAATTTTTTCTGTTTTGGCGAGTTTATGAATTGTCTTTTTTCATTCTTTAATTAGAAACTTTGGAAAATAATGAATACACTAATTGTATAGTTTTTGTGTTTTGAAAATAACGGTTTCTCAGTTTAAATAGATTTAATAAGTTTGGCGGTTCTATTTCACTATAGGTAGTGCAATGGATTATCAAAAAAAAAAATAAATATTGAGATGAATTTAATGCAGAATATTCATAGATGTTGGTTAAGCTATTGCTAGGCAAATCTGGAGTATATCACATAGAAACTTTACCAGGTAAACTTCAAATTTGCCTAGCAACACAGTGGCGTATTAAAAGATTAGGCGCCCGGACCAATAAGTTTTTTGGTGCTCCAATAATTAACGTAAACAGCTAATTTCTTATAATGAAATAAGGTTATATAAGAAATAACAAACACAATTTTACTATATGTTATCATTTTAACCAACGCGACACGTGATGCACAAAATGGTTGACACATTCATTGATAGCACTGTTATAACTGACCGATTGTTTTCAGTTATAATTTAGAATTTTAAGAAATGGCTTAGCTGACGGCCCTTAATTTGACGAACATTTTTTGGTGGAATCAAATAATTTTGATATCTCAATTTGTAGCTAGTAAAATGCTTATTTGATGTGCCAACCATAAGTTTTTAGCTTGACCGGCTAACAAGAATGGGGACGGCCCTGCAACTGGAGCTTGAGTTGATATAGCTGCACAAATTTTGAATACACACAAGTCCAATCCTACGAGCACAACACGATGCAGCTGGACAAGTTGGCCAACTTTTAACTTTTGCATGCAGCTTTTTTGACGTTTCAAAGCCGCGGGCGCAACCGAGTGTTTACATGTGGGTTGAAGTGAGTTTTAACCTGTTTTCAATCTTTCATAAGGACGTAAAGTTATTTTAGCTTCCATTTCATCATTATACATTTTATTTTTTATTTTGGTGTCGAATTAAATTTGTACACAGACCACTTTAAATGACAAAAATCTTAAAAATCTGTAAAGCACTTTGTGGGCGGGTTAAAAAACTTTAATTCTTATTTTTAAAGGTCCGCTAATATAAGTCAAATCAAGTTAAAGGTGAAAATTTTAAGAAACAAGAATATAATTTATTTTTCATCTGAATTTGTGTTTTATAAAATGCTTACTCGTTGCAAAAACCAGAACTTGCAGTTTATTGCAAAAAAATTGGAGATTTTTAAATTCGTATTTTGTACACAAAAATCAATTTGTTAGCTTGAATTGATGATTTTTGATGATTTTTTTTAATTTCAAAAATGAAGTTCACATTTAATAATCAAAAATTGTAAAAAAAAAAAAGGAACGCGTTTATCTGTTTAACTGTTTTCTGGTTATCCGGAAGCGTATGTAATTGACCTGTTTTTGAGTATGGAAAATAAGCGTTCTTTACTGCAATTTGTCATTGCAGTCATCTGAAGGCCTGTGAGCAGTAATCAGAAGCGTAGCTACCGTGGTATCAGCCAAATCAATGATACGGGGCCTCCGAGATAAAGGGCACCCCAAGATACAAAAGACTCTATGTGTGTTAAACATTTTTCATTGAGATGAATACGACATACAAAATCGATTACATATTTAATATGGCCTTTTTTTGCATTTTTCGATAGTTTTCCTTACTATAAGTCCCTATCCCTAACATCTAACTGATGAGCCCAATTGTTGTACCTGGGCGAAACGCATTTGTACTGAAGGTCACTTTACCTTTAAATTGAATTAAATCCCTATCTACATCCTATCAACTAACGCAACCGCAACTGCAACGTGCAACCACTTTGTTCCTTATTGGAACAAGTACCAAAAGCCAAGAAAAATTATACGAAAAATGGCAAAATTATCAAAAATTCTGACAAAACTTAATTTTAAGGGAAATTTGTTTTAAAGTCTCAAGCATTTTATAAAAAGAGTTGGGGCTGATATTTTTACGGGGTATTAATTTGAGTTGAGTCTAATATTTTTACGGGGGGTAGGTAAAAATTTTAACTTATTTTAATCTGTATTAATAAGATTAGATTATTTTTATCATATCATCAATAATTCAGAGAAAAGCCTGCAAGAATTTCATGACCACTTTAGTAGAAAAAATGTTTAAAAAATTCTATAGACCATGAGATTTTGGGAGAACGTGCCACACTACAACTGAGATAAATCTAAATACTGAGCACACTGACACTGAGCGTTTAAGGTGGTTTTTATCAAAATGTTTTGTTTTTACTAAAAAGTCTTATAATTTTTTTGTGTAGAATTCTATGAGCTAAAATCTTAAAAGTTTTGAAAAATTTACGATTTTCTAGATATTTATAAAAGCTGTATTTTTTTTGTTCCTTTTAACGTACAAAATAAAATGGCAAACATCGAACCACCATTAATTTAATACTAAATTATGTCAAGTTCCTACATTCTTAAATTTTTAAAATAAACTTATTTAAAGCTGATGCAAGTTTATTTTGTAGGAAAAAAATTGTATTTCTAAGAATGTGCCACTGTCAGGGAAAAAGGGCCCCCTAACAAAAATTTGATATGCGGCCGCCGAAGAACTTGCTACGCACCTGGTAGAATATCTCAGTTTTATCTGCTATCAACTACCAGAATTCTTAACGGCACATTTAAATAATGCAACCAGAAAAATATTTGCATTTTTGAAATTATTATTTTAGATTATTTTTGTTTTTCCTGTTTTTTTTTGTACCTTATTAAAAAATATCTTAAAAATAAAGTATAAAATAAAATGTAAAATATCTTTCATATTTAGCCTTAAAATAATTTTCAACACATGTTTTTTTTAAATTAGGACTGAAATTAATTTTTAATCAATTCGTGAAATTTCTAAATATTTTGAACTTTCAATTTTGTATTCTATTTTTGACTAATTTTTATATGAAAATAAATCAGCGAATTCACAATATTTCTGCATCTTAATAAGTAACCAATAATAGTAACAAATAAACTAAGAGCCCACTTGAGTAAAAGTTAGTAAAATAAATTATAATCTTACAATCCATAACAGGGCCTTTAGTGTTGAAATAGTGCATCAAAAATAAGCTTTGAGGGTAATCATGTTAGCCAAAATTGGTTCTCACTCTTCCCAAGATAATAAAAGTAACCAATAAAAATAAAATCATTTACTTGTTACTTTTATCAGTTTTTTTTTTTTTTTGATACTTTTACTTGTGGAGCTATTCGAAATATACTAGAACAAACGCCGCGTTTTTCTTTTTAGCTTTAAGCAGAGCATGGAGTAGAGCTGGATTTGATTAAGCTTAATGAGCTATTTTCAATTTTGTTGGCCTCTTCTTTCGGTATTTCCTCTTATTCCGCTTAAACTTGCTTATACTTGCTGGTATGGAGATAGCTCTGAGCAGAGTGTGATCAGAGCTCTCCCATATAATTTTGAAACACGTCTAAGCACTAAAAAGTCACCAAAATTTGGTTCTAAATTTTAGTTTTCATCTGACAGCTGGCAAATCAAAAACTGAAAAATTAAAAAATTTTAACTGAAATTGACGTGTTGAGCGCACCCGTTTGAAATGAGATACGCTCAGCTATTTGCTCAATTCGCTCAGTCTTTTTATTCTGAGCTCATGAACTGTACTCTGAGCTAAAAAAGAAATATAGATCTATTTTTGACAGCTCAGTGCTATGCTTGGATCTAAAAAAGAAAAACGCCTTATAAAGAGCAAGTAAGTAAAGGAGTAGAGATAAAATTTTAAGGGGAGTTGAACCTGATTTTCAAAAAAATATCCAATTATGCACACTAAAATTATATAACTTTTAAATTTGATTTCTTATTTTTCTATTATTTGCAGAATCAAATCTTTGCAAGCAATAAATACTACATTTTGTTTACCCCCAATTTGAATTAGATTACATCAGAACAGAACTTTTTTAAGCAAGTTCAGTGTGAAAAAGCATAAGTTGCATAGCTCTTTATTAATCAGACTCTTTTATAGCTTGTATATGAACAACTACGAAAACATGTCAAATACATAGTTCGCTTTAAATTTTAAGCCCAAGGTACCTACACTCTTTCATTGAATTCCTATTCAATATAATTTCAAACGTGCTTGATGTGAGTTCTTGCATTAAATATCAAAGTGTTAACTTTCCTTTTTTTAAATTTTAAAATTAATTTAATTAACTTTCACTCTGACACGAAATGCGAATGAAAATGTCATTGCGGTAAAACAAAAATGCATATCAACTAGATGAATAAAAAGAATTCCTTATAGTACCTATGTACCTACATAAGTAAAATTTCATTTGAAATGAAACCTTTTCTCTTTTTTTACTGCTTGTTTGCGTTTTACACAAAAACATCATTGCTTTTAATTTATGACCCATAAACAGGGTTTTCTTTTTTTTTTTTTGTGTGTGGGTAGGCATGTACTATGTGTATAGTCGTAGCTCAAAAATATTTGTAAGGGCTCAAGTTTTGACAGTTCAAACCTTTAAGTATTATTTACATTCAGGGAGAGTTTATTTGACAGTGGCACGTCGGGTGTTGTGTGTGGCCTTGTTTTAATAGTACTTAGGTATAGAAATAAAAATTTCTTTATGGCATGAAGCACTAATATGTGTTCTTTTCCAGAATTGCCTTGGTTTAGTTTTGAGAGAAGAGAAAATTACAAACACCACCCAATTCAAGCCACATATACTTCATGCATCCAGCATATGTTATGTAAATTAAATGCAAATTCTGAAAATGAAAACGTTTTAATCTAAAAAAAAAAGAAAAACAAAAAGGTGTGAGGAGTATAAGTTTATAATTTGAACGCACTTTTTACCTTTGACATCACAGCACAACCCATGCCACTTGAAATTTATCAAGGATTTTTGGTTTACTTGTATATATTTAGATAGGTTGATACGCATTCATTACATTTGTCTCTGACTTTGTCTTTAAATATAGATTTAAAAAGTACTCGTATATGTAGCTTATTTTTTTAAAAAAGGTTATATTTTCTATTTAAGAAAGAATAATGAAGGATATATTTTCTCATTTGTTTCAACATAATAACTTCCCTTATTTCGAGAAAGGTAGTGATGTGTAGGTACAGATAGAAGTATCTGTACATAAATCATATAAAAATACACGGTTTATTTTTTAAGTTAATGTTGATCCTAAATGACCTTTAAGAACCTAGGGACTTTAGTGACTTACAACTCTCAATCATTCCTATGTGCATGTTGTTTGTCGGTAAATATTGTGGGGACCTACAATTTTTTGCTGATTGC
Source organism: Dasysyrphus albostriatus (assembly GCA_946251815.1). Taxonomy (NCBI): domain Eukaryota; kingdom Metazoa; phylum Arthropoda; class Insecta; order Diptera; family Syrphidae; genus Dasysyrphus; species Dasysyrphus albostriatus. The sequence goes on from OX276336.1 coordinate 53,698,113, forward strand.
GAATGGCTTAATGACCTTTACATTAATAACAAATATGAAATATAGGATACAAATTGGTTTTATGGGACTAGCAAAATACTTTCACGCCCGCACTCAATTAAGAAAACAAAATAATATATTATTTTTTTTTTATTTCAATTAGGTATGTACCTTTATCTTAAAGAGAAGAAAATGTTTTAAATTATCCGCAAAATCTTAAGAAATTGTACAAAAAGTACTTTTTTAACATCACCATAATAATTTAAAGAAATATTTATTCTCAGAGAGTTTGGTTTGCTTCGGAGCAAAAGGATAAATCTCCATCTGTCCTGACACAGCCCAGGACCAATAAGAAATGGGCTAACTATTTCACTTCCGATGCAGTTAAAGTGCGGAAAATTGTTTCGTTTCGTTCTTTTACACGTCTGTGAAGTTAGCAGGGCATCTTTCATCCACGCAAATAGGACCTTGAGAGGTTTTTGTAGGTTTTTCTTGCATTTCTATTCCCTATTTTGCAGTTCGCCAAATAAAGGTGTAATGGAGTGACCTGCTATCTTTAGAGGGAAAGTTATTACAGGAGCCAAACATGCTGGAAACTTGCAGTAAGGCTTCAAATTAGCAGTTTTTTTTTGCATTTCAAGAAAAGACTGCTCCAAATTTTGAAGTCCTTTTTTTGAAAAAAAAAAATAAATAATAAAAACAGTGAAGTAAGCAGGTCGATATGAAATTTTTTTTTTTAAAAAGAACTTAAAATTTTGAACATAGCTTATCGTTAAAATGCAATAAAACTACAAACTTAGAGCCTTACAACAAGTTCCTAGCATGTTTGGTTCCTGAGATACACTTTGTGACCTGCTTACTTCACTGTGAAGTTAGCAGGTCTCTTGATTACACATTTATTTGGGGAATTGAAAAATCGTGAATAGAAATACAAAAAACGCAACAAAAAAAGTGCAAATTTCCGTCAAGGTCCCATTGGCGTGGGTGAATGTTGCCCTGCTAACTTCACAGGCGTCTCATTTACTATAGTTACAGACCTATAAATAAAAATAATCAGATATTTTCTTATTCACAAATTAACTAAAATGTCTTTCAGGAGTTAGTTCGTGAATTAAATTTTCGTATCAATTAAAATATCTATAAACTGCAAATCCAAATCAAAATCTTCATAAAAATCTACTACAATCAAGAAGAATTCTGCTGTTACCAAAGGCTATTTAAAGAACTACACATACACTTTCTCTCTAAATGTGATCTTTTCCACACACACTCTCTCACAGGAAATTGTAAATACTATGTGTGTCACTGTTTATTGATCAAATTATACATTTAACTCACTGACTAAGGCTATGGTTACAGTGGATGCGTATTTGATGAACAATCGTTCTGACGTATTCGTCAGAACTGTTTACAGTTGATTCATATTCTGACGAACAATAGCTGTTCTGACGTATTCGTCAGAGCAAACTAAACCTTATAGTTTTATGAACCCGGTTACAGTGCAAGCATTTTTCCCGAAGCCGCACGAGTTTGTCAGAACGATCGATTCTTCAAATCAATTTGATTTTTTCTACAGCGTTCCGAAGAACACTTTTGACGAATACGTCAAAACAATTATTCGTCACAACATGTAAAAGTCCAGTCATTCTTCGAAAAAAATGTGAAATTGTTAAAAATCCCGATTGATATGAGTGGCGTAGGGTGGGATGAGAAAAGAAAAAAAATCGTATGGGAGGGGAGTTTTATTCTTATTCTCAGAAGAGGTAATTTAAAAAAAAAATTGACTTAAACAAATGAGCCTTTTGACCCCCTATAATTATTGTAGTAGAGGCCGGATCGATGGAAACATGTGCCCCTTTGAATTATCTCCAAAAGGATAAGCTTGAACTTAGTTCTTGACAATTTCTCTGTAAGAGAGTACCGTTCGGGAGATGTTCTTGTACTATATTGAGGGGCCTTTGTTGGCGGTGCTCATATTTATTTTATTTAGAGAAAAACTGATAGGTACCTCGTATACAGGGAGAATTAAATCCAAATTGAATCAGGATTTAGGTCCATGTAAACCTTTAGCTCGGTGAGCTGGATCAAAACGAAAATTGATTGTGTATATCTAGATCGAAGGATTGAAGAATCGAGATTTTAGATGCTTGTTGGAGTGCGTGCGTTATTGCTTATTTTGTTTCCAGACTGTTGGATATTGTCCTTATCTTGGGCTTATTTTGGTTGTTTGTTATGTATGGTCGAAGTTAATTTTTACTAATAACGTCACACCCCCACAATGAAAGCACAGCTTTCACTTCAATTCCATTTGTATTCAATCATTCGATCTGGAATTGTCATAAACCTAGGATGAAATTTCGATCCTGATTGAATCCGATCCTTCGATCCATTCATGTAGACGTGGTATGAGCTACTTTTTATTATTTTCTGCAGCACTGAACGCTACCATGAGACATTCCAGTAATCTTTCCAGTTAGTGTTGGAAAATTGGTTGGTTGATGGGTGGAAAAAAATCAAAACGTCACATTTACGTTAAGACAAAAACAAATAATTTCTCGGTCTCGCTCTCGTTCTTGCTTGCACTTATTACGCAATTTTATTTTTTATTTTTTTTTAGTTTTTAGTTATTTAATATATATGACTGCTTGTGTAATAACACATTTTTCAAGATAAGACAAATAAATATAAATAAAGAATTCAGTTCAACGGTTGAACAATACAAAAACAATTCCTTGAATATCATTACAAACTAAATTAATAATTTAATAAAAGAAATTATTTTCTTAAATTTTTACTGCAAAATAGTATTCCGCTACAAATTTAAGCTGCATTTTTTGCAAAATAACATGTTCTTGCAGCAGTCATTTTGTTTTCATTGCTTCATTGTTTTCACACCATTCCAGAATGTGATCTATAGACGGTATTTACATTGGACTAAACACGGGATTTTTTTTACTTTTCAGTATTCACATTTCGCTTACACTCCTCCAAGTAAGATGTGAATAGTGAAAAGTCAAAAAAATCCTGTTTTTCAGTCCAATGTAAACACTGTCATAAAGTCCAAAACAATTTCAGTAGAATATCATGACATTTTCCTATTTTTGGAGGAAGAAGTCAGGGAACGGGAGTCAGAGGATTTCAATCAATAAAAGTCATTTGCCGGGTTGTCAAATTGGGCTATTTATCATCAATTGGACTATCTTTTTCTTTAATTTGCCATAAAACTCGAAGAAACTAGCCCAATTTTATATTACTTCTTATTATGTTATATGCCAATCCGAATAATGGTTACATAGAAATAAAAAGCCATAAATGGATTCTTATGTAGTACAATTTACAATTTTATTTATTTATGAAATGCTTATATACATTAAGACAAAGGGTCTTATAACTTAGATATAAGCTATGATTGATTACAATGATTTGTATGAAAGCTAGAAATTGACATTTTTTAGCAGAGAATAAAAGGAACAATTATATAATGCAAAAAAAGAGTATTAATAAACTATTGTTAATATTTGAAGGAAAAATACTTAAAGCAAGAAAAAAAAAAGAAGAAGAAAGCAAGTTAGGGGAAGATCAGAAGATATTGTAAGTAATAAAGTTTGTAGGTCGTTTTGTAATTTATAATTGAGAAAAATGAATTCTTAGTTTGTCCTTTAATTTCGCAGAGTCATTCATTTCTCTTAAACTGCGCGGTAGGCAATTCCATAGTCGAATAGAATAAATAAAAAATTGACGCTCGGATGTTAGGGAAGCATAGCGTGGGTGAACCAACATTCTTGTTCTTTGCGAAGATGCCATGCTTATCATTTCGCTGAGATACTGGGGTTGGTTGTTCAGGAAAATGTTAGTGAGAATAGTTAGGGCGCGATACTTTAAATAGTTCTCGAAAGTCATATTTAAAACACACTTCGAAAAATTTGAAATACTATCGTATTTGCGTAGTCCATAAATGTAACGAATTATACTATTGAAAGTGACTTTTAATTTTCGTTTACTGACAGAGTCACAATGTGAATAAATCTCACATCCGTAGATCAGAGTGGGCACGACCAGTGTTTTTGCTAGTAGCATCCGAACTCTTGGAGGGGTGAAGTACTGTGTTGCCCACAAAGTTCGAAGAATACCATACGTTCTACCCACAACATTGTTTATGTGATTACCCCATGTTAAAGTCCGATTGAAAACCACTCCAAGATTTCTCGCTGTTTCAACATACGGAACTGTGGTGTTTTGCAAAATCACAGGAGGAAAGTAGGAAGTATCTATCGGTTTTCTAGAAATCACAATGGAAGTTGATTTCTTGGGATTCAGCACAAGACCATTTTGCTGGGACCAATGAGAAATCCTTTCGAGATCTTCGTTAACTCTACACACACCGTCCTCCATAAGCCCTATCGGAAAACTATAATAAAGTTGCACGTCATCGGCATACATCTTTAAAGAGCAATATTTAACTATAGATGGCAATTCATTTACATAGAGCGAGAACAAAAGAGGACCCAGAATAGAACCTTGCGGCACACCACGTGGTGTTGGAAGAAGATCAGACGATTCGTTATTTAAATGAACGGACTGCTTTCGGTCACTCAAGTAGGAGAGCAAAAGCTTAACAGCGCAAGTCGAAAAATTGAAAAATCGAAGAAGTTTTTCACTTAAAACGGAATGATCAACCAGATCAAAAGCCTTGGAGTAATCTAAGAGTATTAGTAAACTAACGTTTTCCTGGTCCAAGGCTATACGAATATCTTCTGTTACTTTTAGCAAAGCTGTTATACAGCTACATCCTTTTCGAAATCCAGATTGTTTTGGTGTCAGAAAATTTGAAGCATTAATAAATGAGATCATTTGATTTTGCAAGATTTTTTCAAAGACTTTAGATAAAAAAGGCAAAATAGCGATAGGTCTAAACTCATCATTCTTTGAATTTTTGGGAACCGGTATTATTTTTGCTAATTTCCACTGCATGGGATATTCTCCTGTAGTTAAAATCTTATTAAAAATATGAGAAATATAAGGCAGAACGTAAGGTAGAATTATCTTGAGAAATTTAGGATTCATTTCATCGAGGCCAACGGCATTCGATTTAATGGAAAGAATACTTTCGACTACTTCGGAGCTATCAACTGACCTAAAGCAAAAACCGAGATTAGAAAAATCGTTTCTCATGCTGAGACTAAAAGTTGAGTTAGTTGTAGCTGAAAGGGTTGACGGCAGAGAAATGAATTTCTTGTTGAGTTCGTTGCTGTCCATTTCATCAATACCAATAGTAGAGGGTTAAAAGAAAGTTTAAACCAAATTTTTTTCAAAATTGTGAAATGAAGTGCTAAATTGGCTTCTTGTCGTCAATGCTTATATCAATTCTGTATCTAACACAAAAAAAATAATGGTTTTGTTTTTAAGTTTTTGAGAAAACTGAAAAAAGTAAAATCACTTTATTATAGGAATTTTATTTGTTGGTATTTACGGTGATCTAACTTTGAGGATTAATTCTGATGACTGGTTCATCTTTGTTTGTTAAGTACCAGCATTGAGCGTTATCCAGAACGCACCACGAAGAGGAGTTAGTCAGCTGGTGTTAAAAAGTCAGTAAACCCATTTTGGATGCAAATAATTTTCTCAGCCATAACATTTCAACAAGTTTACACAAGTCTACATAGGTCAACGTAGTTCGACCCAGGTCACAAGTAGACGTTAGTAAGTGGAGGAAAAATTTCATATGAGAAAAAGAGGAGATAAATGCTTATAAAGTTTCGGGTGCAGTATTGTATCCCGTATGCAGCGATACCGTCGCAGACATGCTCGTGTATATCATAGGCTGTTTTCGAAAACGTCAAATCAATATCAATTTGATCGTCAAATGATCGTCATTTTTTGATGCTGATACTGCGATCGTCAAATATGCAATCGTTCTGTTAGCAAAAAACGGGTTTGATCACCTCAATTAATTTACCTGCAAACGAATTTGACGTTTACGAACACGCTCTCAGACTTTTCTATATTTTGTTTGTCAATCCGATTTTTGTACTGCACAGCTGCACTACAGATGATGTTTTAGAACATATGACTTCAGCAAGCTGCATTATCGAACACACTGCATATGCAGCAAAATTTGTATAACGTTATTTTCGAAGAGAAAACAGAAACGATCAAATTGATATTATTTGAAGTTTTCGAAAAGAAAACTTTTGGAGTTTGCGTTTAAGAACATCCTGCAATTCCATTTTTGACGCAGATGACGTTTTTGAAAACAGCCATAAGCTATGTCTTACATTGTAATCTAGATCTTAAGTATTTCTATTAACTTTATTCCTAAGAGGCTTTGGTTATAGCAAGCAAACAAAGTTAAATAAATTCTTGGTGATGAAAGGGATTTTCGGCCCTCAAAGACTGAATTGTTTCTCCTTATCTATAGACTTGCAGCACTTTCTTATTTTAATTAATTTATATTGAAAAAATCTTCATAATTTTTGCTTGAAAAACCTAATAAACTGATTGGCTTATAAAGACAAGACTACAATTTCCATTCCATTCAATGTCTTCCTCCATACATGCATCAATAAACATTTTTTCAATGTCCACATCTCTATAAATATGGAACAATAGCATCCTTTTTAATCTTAAGCTAATTGGTCTTCTAACGAATCATCAACAAAACAATAACACACACACAATGGTATACTCGACGATGGTTGACGAGTGAAGAGAAAACAATTTTGTATCTCTTTCCGCTCTTCGTCTTCATTCAAATTGAAGGTCTACATAATAATAAATAAAGTATTTTGAAATTTTCTTTTCCATCTTTTATTCTAGCGCAATGGTTCTTTTGAATCGTTAGAAAAATTAAAAACAAAGCAAAAAAAGGACAGTGACAGCTTTTCATAAGAAACGTTATATCCCACTTCTGAAATGACAATAATATAAGTTCAAAGTACCATTTTAAAGCAACCAAAGCAACCATCATCGGCAACAATAGAAAAGGATTTAATTTATTTATATATATTTAAGTACCTATAGATACGTATAGGTATGTACATGTATGTATGTATTTTGCTGTGAGTCTTGAGCATGAAATCTTTTCAAAATATTTTACATCCAAAACGGAACTGTATCCTACTTCAATTTAAATGAGAAAAAAAAATATCACCCGAAGGACGACAGGCAACAAAACAATACGAAACAGTTCAGCAAGGATCAAAAAGTATATAGCAGTTCTGGCTGCTACACTGAAACTGGTTAGTAGTGCGCAGAAAAGATACATCAAATAGTGTAAAGAGGAGAGAGGTTGAATTGCACACCCATAAGGACCAGCAGAAGATGACTGCAGAGGAAGCACGTAAAAGTGGCGTCTATCTGTCGGCAGAATTGTATTTGTATCTTAAATCCACTCATCCAATTGCATCAGCATCAGCATCAGAAGCAGCATCAGTAGGATCGTCGTTTATTTCTTCTTTCTCACCGAATCACGTTGAGTGGCATAACAACAACAACAACTACTCCTGCCCCCTTTCGTCGAATGCAAATACTTTCAAACAATACACGAATTTGAAAGGCACAACAACTGGTCGAAGCTTACTTCTACTTTCTCTTCCAATAATGCAAAATTGAAACCAAATAAATTTACATTTACGTAAAGTGGTGTGGTGCAGTGGTGAAGTATATCCCACTTCTGAACCAATGTTATTGGCAACTCTAGCTAAATGTGGCCGACTTATTTGCTGGATGCGATAAAAAATAAAGTACCTATGTCATTAGCACAATAAGGACACATATCTTTCAGATCCACGATTTCACCAGAAACGCGCCTTTGAGAGCGGAAAATCTTTCCCACAAACACCGTTAAGCTTGTTAACAAACTCGCTTGCTGCTGCTAAATGCGTTCTTTTTAGATGCATGCATGTGTATACCTATAGTCCTCGATATTTGCTATAGGATCCCGAGTAGGAGTATTTGATGCGAATATAGCCGCATTATTTCCGTAAAGCTGGTTACACATGGGAATTCGATAAAACTACTTGAACCACCATACCTACATAAATATACCAAAACTCTATGCTCTCTATTATACGTTGTACCACACCCGAACACGTTTGAAATTTTAAAGTCCTCTGGTGTGCCATAGCGTTGTTCGAGGTTCTCGTGCTCTTGTATTCTCGTATCCTCATCCTCACCGCACAGCATTTCGTCCTTGCTAAAAAAAACGGTTGTTGGAAAAAGTGTGTGCATTTGGCGCGAGACTATACACTTCACATCAGTACCATCAGTTGTGTTACTTTGTTTTGGCACAAAAATCGAAGGAACTATAACCATTTCTTCTATGTGTGTGTACGAGTATACCTATGTGTATTTATTTATTTTCGTACTGTGTGGTGTAAAACATTAAACGCACAAAAAAATAAAAACTTTCTACGTATATGTGTCAACTTAAAACACAAAAATCCTGTTAAGTTTTATTGAAAGTTTTGTCGCGATATAAGTACATGGAAAGAACGCCCTCTGGTGTGCAATTAATTTAATATTTACATTGCAAATCTAAAACTTTATCTTTATATGTGCTCTAATTAAAAAGTAGTAAACTTAATATTCTTGAGAATTATAAAGTTATATATTTCAACAACAAAAAATTATAATACTTAAAAAATGGCGTTCGCAGCTGCTCGTATGATATTGAAAGATAAACGACGGAAATCAAAGGAAGAGTTCTCAACACCGCAGAGGACGCGTAGCAAGGTAGATTTTAATTTCTTTTAAAGTACTTTTAAAGTGCTGCTATAAGTCAAGCAGAGAATCAAAAACTATAATTATTATAGAAAATATATACTTCAATTGATTTTCCTGCTGTTTTTGAACTTTAGATTACCACATTTTGTAAATAAAATAAAATTAAATCATCTCTCAATTATTTTCAATTCAATTCTTTTGGGTAGAATCAGTCTCTTTTTAAAATATTTATATAATGTTAATTATGCTAACGTTTATTAATGTTAATGCTTTCCAAAATAGTTTAAATTGAACTTTTAGATCATCTTATACTAAACACAAGAAGAATTGAATCATTTCCCTTCCCTAAAACAAAGAAAAATCAAAAAATCCAAAAAGTTAAATGACGAAAATATTGGTTTTTCGTAAATAGCTCTAAAGCGAATAACTTGAAGTTAAGATTGTGGTAGATTTTGTAACTTTCTCAAATCTAACATTAACTTTTTAATCATCAAAAGTAACCATTCAAAAGATATCACTATTTTAATAATGTGGTAAAGAGCTAAAAATACCGGTTTTCTTTCATTTTGTTTTTAAATAGTGCTCAGTTTGTAGACTGTAAGATTCTTCTGCCTTAAAGGTTCAATTAATTTTGCCAGTTTTGCTAGTATATTAGAAAGATATTTCTACTTCAAATTAGTAAAATGCTCAAAATACAGGCTTTTCGCTTGCAACAACTAAAAAACCGAGAATTTCACCAAAATCTTCGTCTATTGAAATATTATCTTCTAGAAGAAGAAGATATTATTCTTTGTCCTAATAATGATAATGATAATAATGATTATTCAAAAAAATCGGCTAGTAGTAAAAAATAAAGGGTTTTTGCATTTTACGATTAAATTTTGAAATTACCCAAAATCTATTTAAAGCTATGTATATATAAACAATTTTCAATTTTAAGCCAACACTCATAAGAAGATTGTAAAAATTGGACAGCTTCGCAATTTAAAAGTAAAACATCAAAACCAGTATTTTTGGCTTTTAACCAAATTTTGAAAATAATGACATCTTTTGAATAGAGAAATAAGTTGCTAGGATCAGAAAAGCTTTTGTTTCTCTGTAGAAAATAACATAGCTTATTTTTAAAAACGTTGCAATAAGTTCCTTTTGATAACATTGTTTGGGATTTATGTGTAAAAAAACAATATTTTCGTCATTTTCGCAAAAGTGATATTTCTTAATAGTTAATCGTAAAAAAAACTTTGATTTTTTTTCTTGGATGCCATTGGTCTTTTAAAACAGTCTGATTTCAGTTCTTCCTTTCTGCTTAGCATCCAACCTTTTGTTTTCAAAGAAGAGAACTGGCAGAATAAGGTGCCTGGTAGAAGGTGCACTTTTTCTTTTCAGTAAATAGTTTTGAGCGGCATTCAACCATTCATCGGATGTTTATTCCAAGACAGACAAAATCCCTAAATAGTGCAAAGTTGTTGCTAACTTTTTGTTCCCTCTTTTTTTTAAGTCCAGTGGAGGTAGACAAATGTTTGCCTCGTCCCTAGTTAACTTCAAGAACAAAAATTTCTGCTACTCTTCAATTTCCATGAAATTCTTTTCTACGTCACGTTAGAAGCAGGTGAATACGACAATATTATCAACATAGTTCAGTTATTAGCTAAGCAAATGATGACGCATCTTTTTTGCCAAGAACGTGTGAATTTTTCGAGAAGTTAGAGAGTGTTTTCAGTTTTCTTTGGATCCTAAGTTTGGGTAAAGCAACACATATGTAGCTCTTGACGATAATATGCGGCTTTGAATTCGATAAAAAGGTGCTGGACCTTGACTTGAATTTCATCGGTTTTTTCCAGAATTTTTTTAAGGTTTCCACTTGTCTTTGAATTGAAACAATTTGACACAACTGGCAGCTCATTTCCACTTGTGTCTTTTATTGACACAAAATTATTTTTCTTTTAAAATACAAAGAAATTTTAAAAAACACTTTTGTCAGGTCATTGACAGCTTCTTAATTTTCTTCCTCTTTTATGAACTGGCCACGATTAGGTGTGTTTCATAAATATATCCACTACTGAAAATTACAAAAAAGGATCAGAAAACTACTGTCAAAGCACAAGCTGATTTGTTTGTTTGGAAAAATTTATCACAAAAGTACTTTTATTATATAATTTATTAAAGTTTGTGTTCACATACGTGAAAATATCCGCTAAACTGAGAAAGTCTGTGAACAATCTAATTTTGTTGATTAGAGATTCCGCCCAATCTGAACACTTGAATATACCTAAAATTGTAATAGATTGCTACTAGTGAAGCGAGTTAAGTTTTCATGAGTACTTTGCCACCTCCAAAGGAATAGGGCTTTTGTCACCAGCACCTTTTTTCTTATGTTTGTCATTTCGCAACAACAAGTTCCATGTCCAAGGTATTTTTTATTTTATTTCTTGCAGTGTGGTGGCCCTGACTATCGTGGCGGAAAAGTTTTCAGTAATGCACCAGCAACACTAAATTTAGGACTTCGGTCTTACGACTTTGTTGATACTGTTGGTCTAATACATATGTGTTTTTAAAACAATGGCCACCGCTGTTGCTGGTGCTGGTTCAATCTATTTCACGCCTTAATTTATACCTTCGATGTTTCTCCTGGTGTTTTTTCCATGGCTATATGCTTTTGAAACTCCTTCAGCTTGAAGCTAATGCCGTTCCACTCCACTTTTCCACTCCATTTAAACTATTACTTTTTCTTTTTTTTTCTGTTCCCGATTTCAAGAAAGTATCGGACTTCTTGTCAAAATTGATAAATGCTTGAAGAAGCCATTTTGTAAAATTGCGTCATTCAGTAGTGTGTTTGTTAATTTGACATAACACGATGCTTTCATATTCGATTGAAATCAAAAGGGAGTAGAACTGTCAGAAATTCCAATCAGGGTTTATTTACAATGCAAACAAGACGTCGACGTGACGAGATCTCTTCGCAGTTGTTCTCCTTTAAAAACGAATTTAATATTAGGAAATAATTTATAATAAAGCATTTCTCGTCGTCACGTTGCGTTTTTTCTTCAATTTTTCGTAAACGTAACGAGACGGCGAAAATGCTTTTTTATGTATTAATTCTTATTTTTTAATTCGTGTGTGCTTGATTACACGTGAAGAAATAAAAAGTGTTAAAATGTGAAAAAATATATTCTGCAGATTTTGTTTTTCTCTTTGTCTTTTTCATAATTTCATAATGAAAGACACGATTTGATTGGTTGGATTGAATAAGAGAAGGAACACAAAAGAGAACAAATAAAATTTGAAAATATTTTCAAATATTCATCCCCCTCCATCTTCAGCAAGTTACCCTGCTCACCACCACAATTCGCGGACAATGCTTGAATTTCTTCACGTGTGATCAGGGACTTTTAAGAGAAAACAACTGCAAAGATATCTCATCACGTCAACGCCTCGTTTCCTCATCGCATTGGCTTCATACTCTTCCCTCGTTTAAATTTCGAATGGTGCGTCTTCTATCGTCTTTTTGAAGGGCGTTTTGCGATTCGGCTACCTGCGGAAAGGTCCCTGTTCGGATTCTTAGATTAGAAAACGCTATTAGAATTCTGCTACTTTAAAAGCTTTGTCAGTAGGCCATCAGCATCAGTAGGCAAATTAAGTAAATAATGAGTTGCCTCATTTTAATTGTTGACTAGGCAAACAAAGTTAAGTTCCGATCTTTTTGTCTTTGTTCATCGTAAGTTAGAAGTGTAAAACATTTTCCCTGCAAGCCCTAGCAATCCAACACCAAGTGCCGTTATTTTTCGGTGTTCCCTTTTAAACAATGCATGTTCCTATCTTCTTAAGTACCAATTAAGCTCTCAGAAACTTTCGAAGTGAGCATTGGAGGTGAGCCTTGTACTTGACAGCATATACTCATAAATTGCTGATTTGACGAAAGTTGGTGGCTCATGGGGAACCAAAACTGAGTGTCATACAATTCTACACCATTCTTGTGTGCGTATTGTAAGTCCAGCTGGAATAAAAGGGTCCTACAATTTGATAAATTTTGATAAATCCGAACGAAGATGAAAGACAAATTAGAGGTTGAATCACATACTCGCAAGAGCCAGTAGGCCTGAAAAAAAATTATGTAATACACAACCACCCACTGCCACACCTACTTTTTATTTCAGTCGTTTCTTCTTAACGGTATGAAAACTAAATCGCAGCTTAAAGGTCTCACACACAATTAAGAACAAAAAAGTTAGTTTGTTATAATTTGTACATTAGTACATACACAACCAATATTTTAAATTTTTCAGATTTGTTCAGGTTTTGTTCTTAAAGTAAAGTTTTCTTTCAAACTAACAGCATTAACAGCCTAAAATTTTGTAAGCTTTATAAAACTTCAAGCATGTTCAATGCATCCATAAACTTTTCCAAAAAACCACCTGCTCCAATGACTTCTTTTCTTATTTTTGACTATTTTTCCTCAGATACGATATACAAAACAAATATCCTGATAACCAGCTACATATTTTATAAGTTTATTTTTGTTGTACATAATCGAAACTTGTTGTGGTAATCTAAGTCCTTAAGAAAATAAAAATTCTTATTAACTCGAAATTAATAGGTTTCTATGTAAGAAAAAAAGTAATATTTTGTAAGTTTGTGATTATTTGCTTTCTGTAAATGTAATTTTAAATACCTATAATGCACAAGCTTTCATTGTCTACTTAAATAACCATGCCTTAAAAACCCCTTTAACTTAATTAATGACAATTTTCTAGCACTAAAATATTTTTAATCCAAAAAGTAATATAATCTATTTAAAAAAAAAAAGAAGAAATTTGTTTAAGTTAAATATTAATTTTTATTTAAAAAAAAATCTACTTCTTATTAAATTTAATTTCTTTTTTTCATCTATTATTTATTTTTAAATTTATTTTTCCTCATCATCTATACTCTATACTCTTTAACTACTATACCACTCTACTACTACTATGACTCTAATATTTAATTTCTTTCAGGCAAGAAGTGTCAGCACAAGTAGCTTTAGGAGTCTCAGTCAGGTACTGAATTCTAGAAAAAAAAAGAACACTGAACAAAAAAAAAAAGATGAAATTCAAATCAACATTTTTAGTAGAATTTAATTTTTAACAAAAAAAAAAACAAAATAATAATAATAAAATGAAATGGAACACTTTTTTCTAGAAACAAACACGTTTACATAAGTTAATTGCTGCTGATTGTGCTACGTTCACATCTTTGTCTTGATACAATTTATATTCTTTCTTTTATTATTTTCTTTACTTTTTCTTTATTATTATTTTATTTATTTGTTATTTAATTTGTTCATTATATAACTTGAGCTTTCTCATAAATTTCCTCACTTCAAGTTTTTTGCATTGTTATAAGAGTTAAATAGTTTATGGATTTAAAAACATTTTTTAAATAAGAGTTGCACTTGCACTCAATTTTAAAACTTTTTTTCTTTAGACTAGGTATAGAAGTAAATACTAGTTTTTTTTTTAATAAGCATGGATCACGTTACTGAACAGTGTCTTGTATCTCTTAAAACCTTTTAAATAATACAACGTTTGCATGTTTTGAATTTTAATATTTGTTTGATATTTTAATAAATAACTTTGATTTTTAGTGGAAACAAAGTCTTAATGCTTAAACCTTAGTATTGAAGTTTTATAAAAGTAATGACCTAGTTAGTAATATAGTAATTAATTAATTTATTAATTTAATACTAAACTTTGGTGAAGTAAGTTAAATAAATATGTAATATTGTGTTTAAGTACTGTTCCCTGAAAGTGAATATTGAAAAATTAAGAAACTGTCGAAACGAATTAAAAATATTTAAGTCGTGGATGAATCTCAAAATTGAACATTTTTGGAAAACTCTCTTCCTTTTGTATGCCTTATTTATTTTATTAGCCGTGTTTTGATTAATGAGTTACGCAATACAAATTTTTACGAAAACATTAAAAATAAAATTGGTTTTATATTCTTTGTTAATATTTATGTATACACAAAACAAAAAATGAACTGGAATATAAGCAATTTACTATTGTTTGTCTGTTTTCTTGACCACAGCTCATATTTATGATTTTTTAATCAAAAAGACATCTTTCGTTTAAACATGATTGAATCGAATAAAATCGAAACGTGAGTTTCTGTATCTCAATAAATTCATGATGTTTTCATCTAATACTTAGTTATTAGTATTTCAAACCGTGCTGTGATTTTGACAATTTTGTAAAACATCGTTTAACAAATCATGTTAACTCAATCACATCAAAATTATCGATGTTAAATTGGAAGCTTAGTTTTCCTACTAACAAAAAATATTTATCCAGTTATTAAAAGTTATGTTTTAGTTTTAAGTTAATGCAGGTTTATAATTTCAAATATTTTGAGATGAGTACTATCAAAATAAATAACTCCAAGCAGAGGCGTTGGAAGGCGTGTGCTGTGTGTGACCCCGCAACGCTACGAAAAGTCTTCGTGTTTTAAAGCTAATAATTTGTACATGAATAGTTTAAGTAGGTACGTACATACATTTAGAAGCTTTAGTCACACTTCTCAACCAAATTTCGTTTTTCAGTTTGTGTTTTTTTAATTTCAAAAGATTTTCACAGTTATCCCAGTGGATGAGAGTGAGAGCAGTGATTTCCAACCCTACGAGCTATAAGAAAATCTGCAATCTATTGTTGCACATGAACCCGATTTAATTTCATTTAAGACGTTAAATAATGCTTCAAAGCATAACAAGTAATGACCTATGCGAAATTTTACCAAAAAAATCCGAGAGCTAATGACATTTATGTATGTAAAAAGTAAAGTCATTTCTCATTTGTAAGTTATATTAATCGATAGCTTTTGATTTGTTAAGCCAGGAACCGCTTGTCAAGCTATATGAACACGTGATGAAAAGCTGTACAATTTGACGAAAAGGTGTGAAAAAAATGGGGCAAGTCAAGTCATTTGTGTACTGTTGGAGATTTAAGATTCCATTATAATAGCTAAAACTAAAATGGCGGCTTCTTTTGTTGTTGAAAAAGTGGTGGCAGACACGTTCAAAATTGGGAATCAGCGGATCGTAGTCATGTCATTTGTGTAACTTTTGATTGAACACCATTCGTTTTTTGGCAATCCCACCGAAGTTAATCTAAAAAGGCAGACAAAAATTCATTGACGAACACATTGACAAACAAACTTTTTTTGTTTCAAAAAATTGAAGTTCAACTTTTTTTCGAAAGCAAAAAAAAAATGCAATTTTTCTTAGAACCAATCGTTTATCTCTTTTAAGTTTAAAATTGATTTGTTGGAAAAAAAATCATTTTGCGGCATCTGGTGCAAAAACTATATTTATAACAGAATAACAATTCTACGTTTTTCTCCGAGAAAAATGGTATTTTCGTTTAAGGAATATGTCTGCCCTCATAAAGGTTAGACTTTAAGTTTAATTTAATTAAAAAAGCAATTTGCGCAGACATTTTTTTAAAGAAAATTTAACACAGGCCAGACAAATCTACATACTTTATTAATCAAGTGTCACTGAAAAAACACCACAAACCAAAATCTCTTTTTGAATGTTTTTAATCAAATCCAGTGTTTTGAGTAATATTTTTTTGAATGACACTCCTTTCAGATTCTTCTCAAAAATCTTTGTTACAAACTGAGCGGAAATTACTAAAAGAATACCCTGGAAAACTGCTTTCCCACCATTTTTTCATCATTTTGGAAAAAATGACAACAGATTAAGTAGTGCTTGATTAGACCCTGTCGAAACAAGTCCTCAAAGCTTTTAAAAGTTAAATTTTTAGATTAGATTTCTAAGTACCAGAAATGTTTGCTTTTTTTCACAAAGGGCCCCGCAAATTGAATTGAATTTGGTCAAGCGCCGCCTCTGACTCCTAGTAATGAAAAAATTTTAATCTCCTTCTTCTTTCCTTTTCTTTTGATGGCTTTACATAACGCGGTGCTCCTGGGCCTTTCTTTTTGTTCCCCTCTAGGCGTCTCGGTCTCTACCTGTCTCGTGACGTATCCAATTTTGAAAACAAAGCCGGTCTCCTGCTATCTTTGTCACTCTATCGAAGATGAAGTCTACCTTGGCTTCTGACTCCCTCAGGAATGTCATTGAAGACTTTACGAGCTGGAGCGTTGATATCCATTCGCTCTACTTGGCTCATGGCTATTTCTTGAATACGAATTTTTCTTACTAGGCTTATTTCACTGTACAGTACAGCACGTATAATAGTTCACTGTGGAATCTTCTTCGCCATATGTTGCTTTTTCTGTTTACACGCATACTGGACCATAAATCGTTCGTTAGAATTAAAATCCGATTGGATGAGAGTCCATTGTTCTGAACCATATGGCAGGGGGTCAATTCTAGATCTGTGATCTGTGAAACTATGAAATGAAAACAAAGTTATCATTTCAATGTATACATAGTTGTATCATTTTATCACATCACATCACAAACATACTAAAGGCGATTCCTTTAATCGTAATGAATAACAGCTGTCAAAGTGAGTACTCAAAAGTACTAAAATAAAAAATCTAGTCTACCGCTCGTAGTAGCCGTTTTTCCTTGGACTTGTGAGTAGGTGAAAACCCTAATCTAGTACTATCAACTGCACATGCTTTTATGTTGATAGTTGTTAAGCCCAGAAAATAGATTTTTAAACTCAATTTATCAAAAACCGAATCAACTATACTTTTAAAATTTTTATTTGCTTCTGTTTCGCAATGGTCTGCATTATTCCAAATGATCAAAACTATTATCAGTTGGGTTGTTGAATAACGGATTTAAAATTTATCAACTGTCAAATTGATAATTGACAATCGTAGTAGGGGTGTGAGAGTTGACCCCCAGGACTGGGATGGATGATGAGCGTTTTGTACAGGGTCTTGTACTTGGTTCTTCTCGTTAGGACTTTACTCATCAATTGCTTACTTAGCCCAAAGACAAAGGCACAGCAATTAGCAAGGGTTATTCTACGTAAAATTTTCACACTGATGCTGTATTACAGGAGTGCTCACGTGGACAAATTCCCTGACTTCCTTAAAGTTATACCTATCAATTGTCACGTTCTGGCCAAGTCGGTGGAGTAGTGCGGTGCCAGCACCAGATGAGCTGTTAATGAAAGCATATACTTTGTTTTGTCCGCGTTTATAATCAGTCCCGTTCTGCTTGCTGCTGACTCCATTTTCGCTTAGTTCTTCCTATCACTTCAATGTTGTCAGCAAACCAAAGTAGGTGATTGTGTTAATGCTTTAAAAACAGTGCCTGATGTAATGGCAGGGGTGTTCCGTGTTTTTTTTTCAAGAACAATAAAATCAGCTCCATGACGGAACATCAAGAAATCTACATGCATAGATGGCTGGCATTAACTCCGGTTCTTCTACAGTACATACATATTTCTATGCCTATCCAGGGTGACATGTGAATCCTGATTGTTGGTAAAAGTCTATCTCAGTCAACGCGCCTACACTTGCCAAATATTCGTTGTCAATAGGTGTGTTTCTCTGTTGTTCAGAGTACAGTCTGAACTGTCAAACAAAAAATTGTGTTTCCTTCTCAGGTCAGAGCTAACAATTTTTGTTTCTTTTTTCGTTCTGAGCGTGTTCTGAATTTGTTCAAAGCACGCTCTATGAGCTCAGAGTAAAATAACTGAGCAGACAAAGTTAAATGCAAGCAAGCATTTTAACAGCTAGTGCTTAGAGGTGTTTCAAAAATAGTTCATAGCCCTCAGAGAACGCTTGGTTCAGAGTATGTTCTACTTCTTTATCCATCTGTATAAAATAAATTTCAGCAAAGAAGGTACTACACGTAATGTTGGATCAAATCCCTTGCATGACTCAAACTTCATTCTTTAGCATTTAAATTAAGTCAGTCAATTATAGCTACTTACGCTTAAGCAATGGGGAGGTGCCTTAGTTTCACTTTCTTAGAAAATCTTGTTAATTTGAAGTTTCTGTCGTTATTCTTTCCTCCTCTACGATCCCGAGCACTCTGCTTCCAGTCATCTTGAACAAGCTTTCTGGGATCCGCGATGGCTTGGTCGTTAAACTTGAGGTTTAGTCTGCTTCGTTCCCTCTGACTTGGGGGCTGGGATTCAAAGATTCACTTGGAAAATTATTGCCCATTCGCGTGATGTGGTCGAGTCATTGTAGTCGACATGTTTTTATTTTCTATACTGCATTCATATGTTTCTTGATACATCTCATAGAATTTGCGGATCGCGGTTGAATATGCTACCAAATTCACCCTTCTCACACGCAGGACCAAATATTTGCCGAAAAATTTTTCTTTCGAATCTGCTTAATCCTTAACAAATTTGAAGTTGTTGATATAAAACAGTGACGTTTTGTCCTAGCTGGTTGACAGATCTTTCATTGTTTGTTGATGATAAGTATTTGATCTTATTCTTTTTTACTTGAAGATCAATATGTTTCACCTGTTCTGCAATTATAGTAAGACTCTATAACGGCCTGTTGGAAATGGCCAATGATGTCAGGTAATAGGCATACCCCCTAAGTTAAATAGATGTATTGCAAATAGTATCTTCGCCTGCCCTACGCACTGTTTTCTTCAGAACTAAATGGAACTAATCACATTATAGCACATCTCCTTGCAAAAACCCTTTGTATATTTAGAATAGTTTGAAAGAACTTTTCTCGATGTCAACATAATTTCATAGCGTATTTTCCAATTTCACACGACACAGCTGGAATAGTTTCCTGGGATCCTTCCCTCAGTTTGCAGTATAACATTTTTGGCTTTTTCCAGCATCTCTGTAATCTGAAACAATTGATCACTAGAATCAAAGTGACAGTTGAAAGTGATGCCAAATCACCTTATACCAAAATTATTTAATCTTTAATGGCGCTAGCGGTGTGAATATTCTAATATGTATAAAAAGTTAATATAATTACTCAATTCAATTCACACTAGTGTCGAAGTGACAGTTGAAAGTGATGCCAAATTATCATATTCCGAAATGATTTAATCTTTTATGATACTAGCCGAGGTGATATTCTTTACGTAAAAAGTCAATAATTACTTAAAATAGTCCTCTAAAGTAGAGTGAACATATTAGCTACATAAAACATATATCACTTGTTAAGCAACTAAACTCACGTACCTTATGATTTTTTTGCAAAATAATTGCTCACAAATAGTAATCACCCTCTCAGTTAAATTTCTCCCTATATTTTCTTACTTAACTGTTTCAAACATTCCATTTTCAATTTCCAGCATTGAATAATTGTATCGTGGTTTTCAGTGTCTTCTTAACTTTATTGTTACCCAAACCCCCTCTTCCCACCAGTCTGAGTCTTCAAAAACCGCACCCAACTAGCAATTGTATTAAAATTAACTTTTCTATTGCTTCCACAATCTGTCAAAGCGCTTTTGTACATTCTTCGAATTATTTTGGCAATAAAACTCGAAACAACAATTAAACAAGTACATTTATTAGATTCACTTTAAATTTGTTCATCGCATACGTATATACGAAACTCCACCAACTACCATAAATTGCATTTACCGCTGCTGGTTCCGTTTCAGGCTTAGTCGCCAGTCATCATTTCCATGAATTCTGTGAAATAAAATAGATAAAGTTAAATGAAGAACAAAAAGTACAAATTTAATCCTTTATTGGATTAAAAACATCTTAATGAATCTAAAAATAGTTTATATCTCACTCAAGAAATCGCAAAAGAAAAGCTTTGCATAATTTACTTGCTTACCTTCGAAATCAACTGTTCCCGAACCGTCAGTATCAATTTCGGCAATCATCTCATTCAGTTGGTCATTGTTTAATTGATCGTCTAATGCCATGAGGATTTCTTTCAACGAGGATGTTGGAATGTAACCATTGCCAGCCTTGTCATACAATCTGAAGGCCTCTTTCAGCTCCTGCTGGATAGCTTCAGCATCCTCCTCTTGGAAGTTAGCTGCAACACGCTCGAATGCATCAAAATCAATAGTTCCATCACCTGCAAAATCGAAATAAAGTGGCACATCGTTATACCAAGAGTGTATTGCATTGATTTTCATTTGGGGATTTATTGTCAAGGTTGTTATGTTTTGTATTCGTTTGCAATCGTATTCACACGTGTGTATGTTGTATGTGTGTCGTGTCAGGTGCTCTTCCAAGTAGGTATGCCTATTTTAGAAATTTTGTTCGATTATTCGAGTAGAAAAACAAGAGGAATTTTTAAAAAATAATCCAACAAGAAATGATTTGGTTTTTTATTCTACAGAACATGCAATTGAACACGTTTCGATTGGCATCTTTAATGCAACTGTCATTTGTGACATTTATTTGATATATGGTATGTGTGCGTCATATTGGGTTTCCTATTTTATGTAAAAGTGCTCTCAATTCAAGATGATATTATTTTTTTATTTTTTAATTTTTAATTATTTTTTTTTAAGTTCTATGATGCTCTGGTGGTTTTATTCATCAGTCACATTCTAACCGCATTCGAAAGTGTGTAGAAACAAAAAAACAAAGCAAGTAGTTTTCTGTGGCTTTACTTAATATAGAACAAAGAAAAAAGCATAAATCTTATCTCATTGTATATATTTTTTGAAGAGTGAAAATACTGCTAAAGTAAAAAATAGTGAATATGTGCTCGAGGGAACCAAAGGTAATTTCAAAGGATAGCAAAAAATGTCTTAACCAAGTGCAAACAGTTTCCTTTGCCTCATTGGAGTGTGTATATGTATGTTGAAAATTCTGACAGTTATTGTCAAACGAACAAGTCTAACTATCTGTAGGCTGTTGCAGTGGTTGAGATAGGTATATGGACTTCTACCTTTGTGTTATGCAAATAATGAACCCAGTTTCATCAGAAATAGCACTGACTGTTGTAAGATTTGAAAATATGGTAATAAAATGCAAAGTCAAAAGAAATTGTTCAGACTATTTGTCAGAATTTGGTGTTAAAGTCGTTTGTCTTGTTAAAGTTTGCCTTTAAGACAATAAATGAAGAGACATTGAAAGTCAAATCAAAGGAAATTTATTTTTTTTGTCAATGCGGGTGAATTTTAAATTTATAAAAATAATTAATATGATGTTTTTTTTTTTTTGATTGGAGTATGGTGTCTAGAGTCTGGAGGCAAATATTAATTCTTTATTTTTCTTAACGTTAGAGGCCACCATAATAGCTATTGTAAATGGTTTTTTTAGAATGACGGACAGAATCTGCGTCCTTCTAAATAAAAAAAAGGGAGTCGAAAAATTGAACAATTTAGGGGCAAATTTTTAACTGTTACGGCCATTGTCAAAATCAAATTGCTCTCGAAATAAGGATGCTATGAAAGTGAAACATAAACTTCCTTACCATAATTACACAGCTAAATCATAAACCAAAAGTTGTCTTAGTTATTCTTAATTATCCTTTTTGGGGTTCTAACCCATTTGCGTTGGGCGCCGTTTTGAAATAAAAGCAAATTGGTCTTAATTAACAACTAATCATCGATTAGCTTTTGAATGAGATGAACTTCAAAATTAATAAGACAATACGATAGTTATATCTTAATTTTTATTAATGAATTAAGTAACTACTCAGTACCTATTCTTACCGAGTGACTTTTTGAAGATTTCCCTCTGATAAAAAATTATTAAGTCGAAAAATACCAACCGTATGGATATATCAGAAGAAATTATTGAAAACACAATAATTCAGTTAAAAATGAGCGAGTTAACTAATAAAAACAAATTTTCCTAAAATTCAAAATGGCGCCCAACGAAAATTTACTTGAATCCTTAAAGTATAATTATGACGTCTCCATATGATTCTTTCCACTTTTTAATGATTGGAAATTGTTCATTTTGACTTTCATTTGAGCTAGGGTATACGATGTACCTCTTTAAATTAACTTTTCCCGTAAAACATTCTTTCATGTAAAAAAAAACTACTGTTAATTCAAAAAGCCGTAGGTACTTATAGCTGTTTAAAAAATAATTGAGGATTTTCAAAGTGTTCTTAAGGAAATTTTTCTAGATGCTTTAAAGTATTTTTCTTCAGGAAACCAATTTCATTACAAGTTACTATAATTGCTAGAAGTGTCTGTAGGTACCTCAATAATATTATGAATTCTTGGAAATAAGTTTTCTTGAATGTTTTTTAATTGCATAGTAATTGGTTGCGTTGAAAACTGAAAGTTTTAATGAGAGCACATACATATGTGCTATATTGAACATATGCCACATATTTTATATGAAAAATGAGTATTTAAAGTGGGGTGGTAGTGAAAAATTTGTTTGCATAAGAAGAGTTTCTTAAGACCCAGAGTTGTACATTTTTACTTTCAGTATATGAAGTCAGAATCAGTGTTTTGTTTTTTTTTTAACTTTCATTATTTTACTTTCATTTTGATATCAAAGAGTTTAAACTTTTCTTATACGATTAACTGGAAAAAGATTTTTCAAATAAGATGGACCTATCAAGGTTCATTACCTACTGGTAGAATAGCTTTTTAACATTTTTTGGAATATTCCATTTTAATTGCTAAGAATCTCATAAATCTTTTTTAAACTTTTTCAGCCTAATTTATTAGATTTTTTAGGCGGTTAGACAGTTTTTTAAAAGTCCTTAATAAATAGTTGTTATTTAACTAAATAAAATGTCAAGTTAGACAAATCTTAGGCAACGGAGGCCGTTGTCCAAGTTAGACAACCTTAGGACGATAGTAGACAGAGTTTATTAATAACTTTTTGGAGTTAAACGACGGCTGTCTAAAGTTAGACAAAGTTTATAAATACGACGACTGTTTGTGTTTGAATTCTTAAAATTATGTAAAATTGATAAACATTTTTGAATTTTTCGGCAAACACGAACTTTGTGGTACAATTTACTCGGTCTACTAAAGCCAAAGGAATATAATTAAATATCGTTGTAAAGGTTTTGTTTGCACAGAATTGCAAAATGTAAAAATTTATTAAATAATTGCACCAAAAAAATTAAAAAAAAAAAACAATAAAAGAAAATTGGGAGCCAGAGCACGACCGAGTATTTATTTATTTTTATTTGTTGTAACCTAAATGTGACATTTTGAATGTTTTTTTCCATCTACCAACCAACCAATTTTCCAGCACTTACTGGAAAGATTATTGGAATTTCTGAGGCAGCGTTCAGTGATGCAGAAAATAATATTAAGTAGCTCATATAATATTTGTCTTTTTTTGCAAGACAAAATAATACTGTGTGAAAAAAAGACAACAAAGCAAAGCAATTTACATGTCGAATACTATAATAACTTTGTCCATATAGAACTAGCTTTGGTCAGATAGTTAAGTGGATTTACCTTTTGTCCCAATAAAAACGGTATTTCCGAACAATTGTCGTTTTGTTATCGATAATTTAAATAGATATGTCAAATAATGTTCAATAGTGGCAGACTAAGGCAAAATGTAAATAAATATTGAAATGGTCCGATGTCGTTCTTTTCGTTAAAGTCCTAGTCCATATGGACATGCAAAATAATGCAGCTTATAATAAGTAGCTCAGTTTTTCTCCACATGCTCGAGACTGCTTTTAAATAATGGAATTATTCTTGCAATTTTTTATTCAATGTTGAAGTACTCGTATATACAAAAATTGTATGCAAATACAACGGTTCATTTTATTATCGAACAATTTTATGTCAACGTCAATTTTTGTTATAAATTGGCACACTTTTTCCGAGTGTTTAAGTTTAAGTTAAGTATCACCTTAGCCCAAAGGGGTTCTGTGTTACCTGCGCAAAGAACTTTACTTTCCATAAATCGTTAGTGAACCACGTTGGTAGCACAGTTTTTCTCAGCGTTCAATGGCTACCTCAAAGTGGTGCGAAACATTAAATAAATTTGGTTTGGGAGAGCCTTAATAGCCTCGTATTATTATATCTGGATCTAGATAAGATCATTTTTTGACACGTTACAAAAGCAATTCAAAGATCCAAATGTATTAAATCTAACTCTGTCGGGTAGATGGCTATTATGGTAAAATTGTTTTAATTGCAGTTTGATGGTTTATCAGGCTGACTAGTAGTCAGCGAACTGTCATACGAACTCTATAGTAGCCCTGTTCTTTGCAAGCTTTTTTGCAAGCCCGAAGGGAATTGGATGAAAGAAACAATTTTGTCATCAGTTTATCAAGTGCACTTACATCTGCAATCAATATTAATTTTTCAAATTTTTTGATGAATAAATAAGCAATCTAAGGCATAAGCACAAAACTGTTTAACCGGCGCAAATAACTTGCTATTGAT
Source organism: Dasysyrphus albostriatus (assembly GCA_946251815.1). NCBI lineage: Eukaryota > Metazoa > Arthropoda > Insecta > Diptera > Syrphidae > Dasysyrphus > Dasysyrphus albostriatus. Next base: position 53,723,062 of record OX276336.1, read on the forward strand.
AATTTGTATAGAAACAAACGTGGTTATTTCAATGTTATATCAAAAAATTAAATTTCTACAATTTTATGTTAATTACCATATGTTTTCTAGAAGTTTGTCAACTAGACGATAATGTTACAAAATAAAATTAAGTTACAAAAATCATCAAAGTTGATAATAACTCTAATAAGCCCAGAAAAAAAATGTACAAATAAAATGCCAATCTGCGCAAAAAATTCCAAGTGAAGATTTTTAAATGCAATTATCTTTATTTGTGGCTAAGGAAAGCGCATGCGAAAGTCTACAAACGAATCTGGCTTGCGTACAAAGTTATTCAAGGTTAAATATCAAAAATACTGGTTCTTCGCTTACAACTTTAAAACGATACATGGTATTAAAAAGTAGTGTATAAAAAATTGTAGATAACATAATTTTCCAAAAAAAATATTATAACACTTTTTTTTCTCCGACTGAAGGTTAAGAAGATATCAGCATTTGAAAATACCCCCTGTTTGCTTATAACTCAGAAATGGTGAGTGTTATCGAAAACATTTGTAAGTAAGGTTTATGCACTGTGTTGAAATGCACTTTTCCTCGGTACTTCAAAAAAAAAATCTAATAAAAAGAGGTTTTCTTTGTTTACATTTTTTTGGAAAACTAGATGTTCGATTCAAAATTTATAGAGGAAGTGTATGTATGAAAAATATACAGTACTTGATTTTATAATAGTTTTGAAAGAACATTATATAAATTTTTGAGTTTTTTTTTTCTTAAATTTTGAGGTTAAAATTTATTTTTTCGAAAACTTTGGACAGGAATAACTTATTTTCAGAAACATATTAAAGAACAGACCTCAAAGTAAAAAAAAATATAGCATTTCATAATAAGTGTTGCAATTTGTTTTTAATTATATTTTTTTTTTAATTTTTTTAATTATTTTCAGAAAATTGCCTCTCCTGCTTGAATGGGGGGAGATAGACAACTCCCTCTGTGTTAAAAAATATTTGTACTACGATCTTCTAAAAAAACCCATCATTATTTAATGTCACGGTGATAATCATTTTGGGCCCGAAAAACAAGCACTTTCAAATAATTTATCTTTTTTGAAATACCAATATCTTTTTATTGGGGCTTCGTATCGAGAAAGTTCTCATAGAAGTTCTTATAGAAAATATTATTGTCTATAAGAAAAGTATAAATTATTTGCCAAAAACATCACCATTTCAGAGAAAAAAGTAAAATACCGTTAATTTTGACTTTTTTACATTTTATATAAGAAATAATATCTTTTTAATGACCGCTAAATGAACTAAAAAAACCTATATTTTCTTGTAGAAAGTTGAATAAACTACAAACAAATATATTTTCTAACGTTTACCGTTTAAGAGTGGTTAGCGAAAAATGATTATTTTCGATACTTTACCTTTTTGATGTAGCAATATCTTGTTACTGATCACTCGTATGAAAAAAAATGTGTTTATATTTTTTTGTAGATTACATTTAAATCTATAAGCCGAGCATAAATTATTTTATAAAAACTTCGTTATTTAAGAGTTAAAAGCTAAAATCTGCAGTTTTGGGTTTTTGATGAAATTTTTCAAAAAATTATATCTTTAAAACTGTCACTATTAGAAAAAATAATTTTTTTTATATAGAAGGTAACACAGTGCATAATCCTAACTGGTGCAGGGAAATAATTCCACTGGCATCTGCTCCACATGGAAGTCTATTTCATCATAAGTAGGAATCTATTCCACTTTTCAAAGAGCAATTTATTCTCACCACGAGAGGGAACTAATAACACCCGAAATTTTGTGGAATTTTTTCCCACCTAAAATTTGGAATTTGGGATATTAATATATAATAAATATAGAAAACGAAATTGTTTATTTGCAGAAATATGCCAGAATTATGGCGAATAAATAGTGCAACCCCCCTGCTTGGGCTCATTATAGGATTTGGGGTGGGTGCGAGGTTGGATGTATGCGAGGTTTCTTTTGCATTTAAGGAGTCTAGATTTAAAGAAACTATGATTAAAAAAATACCTCCTAGGAACGAATCAAAGTAAAAGAACTGAAGTTGATTCTCATACCAAGTGGGCAAAAACTCCACTCTCCAAGTGGAGATCTTTCTCACTAAAAAGTGCAATAAATTCCCTCTCTAGGTGAGAATAAATTGCACTTTGAAAAGTGGAACAGACTCCCACTTATGATGGAATAAACTCCCGTGTGGAGCGGATGCCCGTGGAATTGTTTCCCTGCACCAACCTTGCTTACAAATGTTTTCAATAATACTCACTATTTCTGAGTTTTAAGCAAACAGGGGGTATTTTCGTCAACTTACATTTTTTCAAACACAGATATCTTCTTAACCATCAGTCGGAAAAAAAAACTATTACAATATTTTTTGTAGAAAATTATGCTATCTAAAAGTTTTTCATCCACTACATTTTAATACCATGCACCGTTTCAAAGTTATAAGTGAAAAACATTTTTGACATTTAACCTTGAATAACTTTGTACGCAGGTCAGATTCGTTTTGTAGACTTTCGCATGCGTTTTCTTTAGCCACAAATAAAGATAATTGCATTTAAAAATCTTCACTTGGAATTTTTCCGCAGTGAAGTACATTTTTCCTGGTCTATAATTGTACATTTTTATCTTCACTTAGAAAAAAAACATGTTAAATACAACAACAATATGGAATTATACCAAATTGATGTTGTATTTGGCATGCATTCTTTTTTCAAACGGAAATAAAATTGCACTAACAACACGGGTTATTTTTCTGAGGAAAAAAGAGTAAAAAGCAACGAGAACGTACGACTCAGTTAGGCAAATTATTCCTCATCATAATAATTTCATAGTTCATTAAAATCTCAAGTTATTTTCAAAAATGCTAAATGAGTATCCTTCAATTTCTTTTTTTTTATAATTTAGAAACTCGATCCTATTTTATGCCACGGGTTAAAATGTTAAGTATACGCCTGGGTGGGTTTAGTTTGTTTCGTTTTCTTTTTAATTTTATTTTCATTGGATTTTATGTTAGTATTGTTTCACATTTATGAAGGGAGTTTTTTTCATTAGCTATGGACATTCAAAGTCTTAAACGATTGATTGTTATATTTATAATTCCTGAAATTTTAAAAATCTCTGCTATTAACAAGTCATAATATATGATTAAAAAAAAATATTAAAAAGGAATAAGAGTGCCGACTGTATTTGTTAGATAAATAAATCTAAAATAGATTTTCCACTGAATAGTATATTCATACATATCAACACACATATGAATACGAGTTATTCATAAATAGCTTTTCATGTGTAAGGAGGAAATTTATTGATTCGAATTGGTTTCTTGCTAAGTACTTGAGTTTCATGGAGTGGAAAAGTTAAACTAGGTTCATATATACGATAACTTTGAATAGAGTTTTCGTTTAATTTTTTTTTTTCTGAATAAAAGTTTAAAACTAATCCATAAGGTCAAAAATGACGTGATCTATACTCTTATTTTTCCAAGTATGAAAATATAGTAAGGAAGAAGAAACAAAAAAACAAATGTTGGTAGTTTAAAAATAAATTTTAGGAGTTTTCGGTGGAAAGTTTAAAATTTAATGATGGAAGTGCAAATGTTCTGTCACGTGAAAGTATCATGCAACATTTATTATAGATATGCAAAAATATAAACAAAATATAATATAGATAGATTGAAAAAATTTTATAAATAAAAAAAAAAAAATATATTAGAGGGGAAAGAAAAAGAATAGGAGTTATGCTAAAAGAAATAGGTCTATAAGAATATATCATATTTAGGTACCCCTAAACTCTGTCTTAAAAAATTATCTATATTTTGCCCGGGTGAATTTAGGTCAAGATTATAAGTTGTGTTCATCATATTTGGACAAACTGTCCAACTTCTCAAACCCTAGAATAATGTTGGATTCGTAACATTCATTCATTATAGTCATATTTTTTCACTAGACAGTTAAAGTAATTATTGAATAAGGCTGTGTTCTTTGGGCACCATACTATTATAAATAGATGAAAATAGATGAAAAAGCATTCAAGAAGATCTTGAGATTTTGCGTACCTTTTCTTTCATGGTCGAACAGAGTTATTTTACCTCCTTACTCTCATAGGCTTACACTGATAAAAATCCTATCACTTTCAGTTTGTAGAGTGTACTTGCAGCTTTATTTTATAGCTGGTATAATAAGAGGAACCAATAAGTTTTATTTTTATTAAATTTTAATTTTAATTAAATAAATTAAATTTTAATGTAGGCCATGCTAGTTAAATAAGTAGATTACCAAAAAAAATAATTCAAGGATACACAAATCGATTTAAATAATAACAAATAAAAATAGAAAATATACAACCATTGCACTGCACTGAAAGATGAATTTGTAAAAATCTTTATTCGAATTAAAACAAATCACTCTTTAAGCCTAGTTTAAAGTTAGTTCCTGTGCGCAAAAAAATATATGCCGATATTTTCGCATGTCAAAAATTATTAAGTTGAAATAAGAAATTATTTTTTGCACAATTGGCTTCATGCAAAAAAAAACATTGCTGTCATATGGAATGTCATGCAAAACAATGGACTGCGGTAATTGTTTTGCATGCGGAAAAATATGGTGAAATTGTAAACTATGCTCAAAGTATAACCGCATACAAAAAATAAATTGGCTTTTGTTAAGAACTATAATTTAAAAGTGTTTCTTTCTGAGACGACCACCGTACAAATGTTTTAAAACTAAAACCAAATGGCAGTTCAGCGGGAAGTCTTTTGAATTCAAAAATTAAATTAAAATCCCAGACAACATTCATTCCTGATTATTTTATTTAGGAATAAGTATTTTGACTTGAATTTTGCTAAATTTTGTTATTGTTTTTTTTATTTAAGATCAACGTTCCTCTGGCGAATGAAGTATTAGAAATAGTAGATTTGATTGGAAAAACAAGAAACAGACATATTACTGAAACTTTGACTATAGTTTTCCAAACCATGACACTTTGAAAAATGTAATTTTTTAAGGTATTGAATTCGTTTGTCCCTGTCTTTGGCATGAAAAAGTCTTTCAAGCTTCCGTGGTTCAATAAAAGAATAAAGAACCTAGAGAATGCTAAAAATAAATAATGCAAACGTTCCAAGTTAAAAAATATTGTAGAAGACCGGGGTAGTTTTCGTTGTTTAAGGAGAGAATTTTCCTTTTTAAGTACATTTTTGTATCATGCATATGTAAGCTCTACACAAACTAGCATCAAAACAAATAGTAAGGGGCTTTCTGGGTGATTATTAATTCTTAAAGGAAAAGTTCTTTGTTTCCACACTGCATGGAGTTCGAAAATAGCATGTAATCTTTTTGCAGATTTTTTTTAAAACTAGCTGCAATTCTATCTTCATTTCAGACACTCTCAGTTTATATTTTGATTTATCTCCAATAACCGATTTTGCTCTCAATCAGTTTTCTGAGGATGATATATTAAAAGGATTAAAGGAGTAAGATATCTCTAAGTAAGCTGTCTATGTTTCTGTACCTCCTATTTGTTTTTTTGTTTTTTTTTTTTGAAGAAGTGCTCCTTTTCACTTTTCACTGCATTAACACTTTAATTCAATAAATCAATCGTTTTTGGTTGTTTTGTTGATGAATGGAAAATATCTTTTATTGATCCTATCTACAAAAGTTGTTTAAAGCATTTAGTTAAAAATTATAGACCAATTTCTAAGCTGCCTGCCGTGCCAAAGCTTTTGAAAAATTGATCATTCAGGAGCTTTGTTTTTTAGTTCCGAATTCACTTTCTTCGAAACAACATGTTTTTATAATGGGTCGATTGACTAACACTAACCTTTGACTATTTTCAAGATTTTTATATTAACAACATTGAACAAGGTAAACAAATCGATGTTTTGTACACCGATTTTGTAAAAGCATTTGATAGAGTACACCATGGTCTTCTCTTTCAGAAATTGAAAAAGTTAAATTTCAATAACAACTTTATCAAATGGTTGAATTCTTATCTATCTGATAGAAAACAAGTTGTTCAAATTGATGGATATTATTCTAATTTCATAGATGTTCTATCAGGTCTACCACAAGGAAGCCATTTAGGCCCTCTGCTTTTTATTATTTTCATTAATGATGTGCCAACCATCCTCAAATACTGTTGTTGTTTAATGTATGCGGATGATGTTAAAATTTTTCTCGATATATCCGGTTTACTCTATTGTTTCAATTTACAGTTAAATATTCAGATTTTTTTAGCTTGGTGTGATTATAATCATCTAGAGTTAAATTTTTCAAAATGCATGTTCCGGATAGACGGTTAAGAAACCGGGATGATTTGTTTTATGTTTCCACACAAAGAACTAATTATGGGTCCAATGAGGTTTTTAAAAAGTCTAATTATCAACCTGCTTTTGAGATATCGAATTTTCAAAAAATATATTGATTTTTAAAATATTTGTATATGCAATTTAATTTAAAAGTTTTGGAAGTTAGATTGTACAACATGCAATCCATATGCGTTTCGCTGATAAAAAGACAATTCAAAATAAAGAAAAATAGCATTTTTAATTGAGCTTAAAAAAACAAAACCAAAGAATAAAATAAATATTAAAAAAAAAACATCCTGAGAGGGGTGCTGTTTAAAGTTTGAAATTTGTTGTATTTTCAAAACTGTATACCTCTTGAATTTAACTTGGCCTTGTGCTAAAGTACAACTCTGCTGAATATCTTTATCTGGTTGGTTTGCTAACTTAGTTTAGGTGACACCATTGCTAAAACATTTTGCTTTTATACGAACTTAAGTCACATCAAACAGCCCATATTTTGTTGTTGGTATCAATATATTTTCTTGTAGTAAAGATCAATAAGATTCTTAAATTTAAGTACGTAATGTTTTTTTAACCTGATGCTAGTGCTGGTGTTACATTATGTCATAAGTATAATTTAATATGGAATAATATAGACTTTACAGAGGCTAGTATTGTAAAAATTACAGTGTGTCATGTCCATTTAACTTGTTTCAGTTGTAAGCATAGCATTGCCATAGATTTAATTTCACATTTGAAACCATAGCAGTGTTTAAATTACTCTTGTTGAGGAGTTGACTATCATCGCCAATTTTAGCAAAATATCATGGAATCTACACAGGTCGACATAGTTATTATTACAGTTTGCCCTATTAATTGATCCTGGTGCATTTACATATATAATAATACTTCAGAGTTGATTTAACATTGAATCATGTAGATGACAAAGACTGTCATTTCAACAGTAAATACTTTTAAGTTATTAAGATTTTCATGTAAGTTTCCAAGGATTACTCTTTTAAGACGGTATTTAACTAAAAAAGTGTCATGCAGATTTTAAAATCACTATCCGTTAATTTAAAACGACATACAAATCAGAAGTATTGTTAATTATTTAACCTTATTAACCGTGCTAAAAATAACACGTTAATTAAACCAGCTTTTTTCTCTTTGCGTGTATAACTTGACAATGCAAGAAAGAAACTTAAAAGTGTTTGATTTTAAATAACGTTTGACATCTTCAAGCTTACATCCTTCTAAAAACTAACATAGTTTTCCTATGCTTATTGAAACTGCAAAAAAAAAGAGGAAAATATGAATTTAATACCAAATATTTTCCTCCAATCTTCTCTATTTCGCATTCGAATCTTATATCAATTTGAAAGCAGTAGTTGATTGAGTCAATATACCTATTAGTATTTTCAAAAGTCATTCTTTTTCCAATGAAATTGACATTCCAATAAAGTAAACTTTAATTTATTGCTTAGCAAAATTGTTTTCTTTTTTGTTTGCTTTGAATTCCAATCTTAACCTTGATAGCGTTAAATTAATCTCCTTTTCTTTGGAAGGAAACAGTTCAAGATTAATTTTTAATCGCTTTTCTTTACTCTCTAATTTATCATGTGATGGTAACACACCAATACAATGAAATCTATCTGTTTTCATTTTAAGGCCTTTAAATTGCTCTCAAAGTCACAACAAAGACTATATATAAGTGACCAATTGGCAGATCAATTTCAATTCATTATGATTTTTCCATCAATGAAAACTTTTCAGCTGACTACTCGTATAACTTTCTACAAACTACAAATCGCTTAGTTCCTACTTCAACTTTGGTAGTTTATCAGAAAAGTTGTCATCCACAAATTGAGAATACAACACGATATAGAATCCAAAGAAAATTGAAACAAAAGTTAAAACATTAATCTAAAAAACAATCTACACACACTCGGGCGTATACTTAACATTTTTATTTGGTTTTGTTTCGTTTTTTTTTTTTTAATTATTTTCGTCGAAACAAAATGCATTTTTACGTAATTTGACTCCGTTTATCTAGATACACTCAACGTAATAAATAGGATTTAGATTTCCGAAATTCATTTTTGAAAATTTCAACATTTGGCAAGTTTCCATTTAAATGACCAATTCATGTGTTTGAGTGTCTATAGTAGGTATATATGTTTATGTTTATATGTCACTGGGTTTTGCTATCTATTTAGAAACATTTGAAGGCGACTTGACTGTGACTCTTCACATTCAGCTAAAAGGAAATAAATCAAAGTCAGCAGCTTGCAATGTTTGTTTCCTTTGAATTTGAATTCGTATTCGGCTATAAAGTTTGTTTTTCCTTTGAAAGAATACGTACGTATAGGGTGTCCTTGATGGCAAAACAAAAAAAAGAAATACAAACTATAAACAATTTTTTTTTTAAAGAAAATACAAAATATACACTTTAAGATAGTCCATCACACTCACTTAAGAAACATATTGCACCGGAAGAGATTTAATGCAAATTATTTGCTTTTTATCGTTTCCTTTTGAAAATACCATGTTCTTTTGATGGAGGGTATGGCTTTATTTTTTCTTTTCTTTTACTTGACGACCGACGACCTACGGAGCAACGTGACGGTAACAGAGGGTGTATAATTGGACTTTAAGGTGGTGCATGCATAGTTCTTATGTTTAAATATGATGAGAGGCAGAGTGGAAGTAGTTTTTCAGGATGTCATGTACTTTTTATTGCACTATTCGCGTGGAAAGTTTTTGTTTCTTGGAATAGAGAACAGGAAGTTTTGGATTGTAGAACAAATTTTCATAATGCAACATTAGAACATTAATGACTTTGAACAATTTGTGGTTGTTGTTGTTATAAAGTCACCATAATTGAAATGAAAATAATCTTTCACGCAATCAAATTTTTTTTTCAGAATGCATTCAAAATTGCTCAGTCTGTCATTAGATTCGTATTTTTAAAGGATATCTCAATTATTTTGTAGGCAAGAAGGTAACAAGAAAAAAGCTATAGAAAATAAATGCCACAACTTGTTTATTAAGAATATTGAATTAAATTTGTAGTTCAATAATTAAAAAAATTACCCATTACGATCTGTATTAGGTTTGTAATTAAACACAAAAGTATTACAAATTTAATGGGTAATTAGTTGTTTTTTTAGCGCAAGTATAAATTACCTCCAGCTGAATAGCTAAAAACAATGCAACGCTGGCCTTATACGTTTTTGAATTCAATTTTGGAACTTACTGCTCGTCAGACCTTGCTTTTTGAGAGTATTCAAGAGATAGACAATGATTGAAATGAATGGATGTCACTGAAGGTCTTGAAATCAAGTCCTATTATTAAGTAAAAAATTGTACTTAAGCTTATTGCTTTAAAATATTTTTTCTAAAAAAAAATAAAAGTTAAAACTAGTTAAGTTTTGATTTGTCTGTCATTTTTACCATTCATTGGCATAACCACGCTAGCGCTGTTAAGAACAAAATTTAATAATTTTAAACGAAGATGAAGGTTTTTTCTGTTGTTTTAAAATTATAGAGTTGGATACGAAATCCAGTATTTCAAAATTCCATTTCACAAAATCCCGCTGCACAAAATCCCGCTATTTTTACTAAAATGCGACATCACATACATTTTTTTCCTTCATAGGAATTAGTGGCTTGATAAAATGAGAATCAACAGGAACGAAGTTTCCTACTATTTTTCTCATTTTTAAGTACGCAAACGACTTTGTGTTTTGGTCCCTTGAAAGATTAAGAATCAACAGAAGCGAAGCAAACCAAGAAGTCGTCACAAAAAAGTATATAAGGAGGTGCGATTCCGAAATAAATCTCAGTTCTTATTAAAATTCGGTAGAGAAACCTACGATGGTAGGTTTGACGGGGTTAGGGTTGAAGGAGGTGGGAAATTGTCTAAAACAAAAGTCGAAAAAGTTTGTATTTTTCTATAATTTTTTCAACAAAAAAATTCCAAAATACATCCAGAGTCCAGACCCACCTCTGTCCAGACTTAGACTTCCTCACCCAGTCACCCAAATCCAAAAAAAAATCTTAATCAAGAAAGTAACGAAATCTAATGCCAAACAATCTCGCGTAAAATTCAGCTCTCTGAAAAATATATTTAATCCCAAGAAATACTAAATTTGCAATTACAAACAATATTCTTCCAATTGTAATTTTTTTTAGAGTACTGAAAATCCCGGCGAATAGTTCTAGGGTACTAGCTTGCGGGATTTTTGGGTATTTGTAATTGGCGGAATTTTGTGCGGCGGGATTCTGAGGGGTGGGATTTCGTTATTCTGCCAAAATTTTAGCAAATTAAAGGTTTGCTCAAAATATTCATCGAAAGTGCAAATTTGTACTACATTTATTGCTCAATTTCTCAAAATTTCAAAAACATGGATACATATGGTCCTTGGCAAAACGCTTTAACGAGAGAGTTAGACTAGAACTTGCAATTTTCTGTGGCAACGACTAAAAAAAGTTATCGCAGCTTAGAAGGATTTTGTGGGGTCATGTGCGTTTATTCACATTTAAGCTCATGTGTACTGTTTTTTTTTGCGACTGCATAATCGTACGACAGAAAATCGCAAGTGCGTTTCTATCCTAAAACTTTTACACTCGCTGAAAAATTCTTTTAAACAAATTTCTTTGAAAATTGTTGCCGAACATATTTTTTATACAAATTACTATTCTCTGAGAGAATTTCATCAAATTTTGACTGGCTGTCAAATTTGTACTCAAAAATCTTCAGAATAAAGTTAAAGTAAATGGAATATTAGTAACTAACATAGATGCATCCGCAAATTTGACCATTTGACATCACGTTTAGAAAACCAGTGATTTAATGAAAATTTTGTTTCGTTATCCACCAATTTTAAAATCAAATCCAGAAGTATTTTATCTTCTTTTAAGAAGAAAAACAGTTCTTCGAATACAAAAGCACATATTTCGTCGACAGCTCTGCTATAAAATCTTCGTCCAAAATACATCGAAAGCAATCTAACGCCAATAGATCACAATAAAACTCTGAGAAATACAAACAAAAATTAGGTACATACTCGTATGCATATTTTATTGCATTTTATTATGCGCCTCTCAAAAAAGTGATTTAAGCTCTTTGTAGTGGCATTCAGAAATCAGAAGAATACATTCTGGCGATACCAGTTCCATCGAAGTAGTGGGTGAGTAGGTTGAAAAGGTGATTCTATGGATTTTCAGTGGTAGTAAAAAACTCTGTAGAAGGGGATTTTTGTAAAAAACACTCGCAATAGGCTAAACAGTAAAAGTTTGTCTGAGCATTACTATGTAGATTTGTGTGATGATCAACTTTGAAGCTTAAAACTCGTGAAACAACTATAACTTGAAAAAATATAAAGAAAGTGCTGTTTACTCATTCCAGTTCTTGTTCTTACGTAAATTCAAACCTTCAACAATCTATATATGTAAACAAAAAAGTTTTCCAATAGGGAAGATTGATTCTGACAGGCTATTTTGTCCTATTATTTTGGTGACATCTGTCAAATCTGTCATTTATTGGCATTTAAACAACTGGGCAGTACGTGCAAATGATAAAACTTTAATCTTAAAGTGATTATTCTCTTGTAGCAACGATACGCAACCATTTGACGAATTAAATGGTTGCTCTTCGCAGTAAACTTTTCAACGTTTGGTCTCCAAATTCAAGTTGACCTGTTCAGTGAAAAATGATTCAACAAACATGTCAACGAAATATAGGATCTGGCAGAAAACGTTACCACTGTTGATGAGACTGCGCAGGAGAACTCGATGCAGTCAATTCAGTCAACGGAGACTTCTACCAATCGATGATAAACTATTTCTTTTGAACAAGATTTGTTGATATTGATGTAAAAGGCGTGTGGTTTTTAGAGGAAAACTCTACGTGTCATATGTCACTCAGCTAATGCCGCAAAGAACATTCTGCATGGTGATATTCTACATGATTTGATTTGGATAGATTTTTTCTTGTACACTTTTTACAAGTCAAAAATATATTCCAATATGGGTAATCCATGGATGCCCTTAATGTCAACATAACCCAAGTCATAGATCAAATAAAGCTGTATCTATGCGCTAGAATCATTGAAAATTGGCACCCAGGGATCCGTGAAGCCATGATAGATATTTGAACGATGTCATATTCCGTGCATAATAATAATGACATACATAAGAGGCCTATATCTCTTAAGTAAAGAAATACATTTTTTTTAATTCATCGACCTCATAACATCGACTGCACTCTTATTGAAAAAGACTTTACCCTAAAGTAATCGAAGACTTTTTTGTTTCATAGTTCAACTCTTACTATTTTTCGTTTAAATTATGTGAGAGCATTATTAGGGCTCCATTATTTAATTACTAAATGTGAAGAACCATCGAAGAAATTTTGGAGTTAGGACAGTTCAAACTAGTACTAAAAAGGCTCTCCCGAAAGTCCAATTTTAGATAAAGTGTTTCTTCAAAGAAGTAAACTTCTTGGCATAATGGATTGTATGTCTTAATTTCAAATCCTATGAAATCTCCCAATTACAAAATTTCACTTTTTATAATCTTGGAATAGCAAAATCTTGATTTTAACAATTATCGCAATTATCAAATCCCGCAAACTTAAAATTTGAAAATTTAATTGAAAAGCAACTAATATTTGTTTAAATCATAATCTCGTAAAGAGATTTAAATTTGCGAAATTTCGTTTTTAAAAAAATGTATTTATTGCAATGCTAATTAGAGATATCGTTACTTTCGCAAAATAAATAGAGGGCCTTCATATTTTCAGATCGTATTGTTTTCATAATTGATATTGTTTATATTTTTTCTTTTTTTCGCATGATTTTGATTTTTAAGTGTGAAATTGAGAGAGACATTAAAACTTGTGAAATTTGAATTTGCGAAATTTTGATTCGCAAGATTCTACACTGCGAACTAATGGTTGATGTTTGTGAGATTTTTTGGTGAGAGACGTAAATGCGATATTTTTTTCAATGAGAGCTATAAATGCGACATTTTTGAAAACAAGATTTTGTTATTGCGGTATTAAGAAAAGCTGGAGTATTGTTTTGCGAGATTTCGTTGAGACTTGTAAGTTGCAAGTCACACGCTTTCGAGTCGTAACTATCATTGCGCCAACTGGACGAAAACTAATTATCGTGAATCTTTTAAAAACTGTTTTAAATCAAGCTGAAAATATCGATCGGCTTTTTTGCTACAAAATGAATTTTCGATTAACAAGATTAGCTTACATCAATAATTGGAATTCGATGAGCACAGCAAATGGTTGTCAATAAAGATAAATATTTTTGAGTGCTTAGAAATATAAACAGGATTCCTCTCAAAAATTCCTCACCCTTAAAAAGTGAGACTGAATTTTTTTGTATTCGCTTGCTCAATTATGTTTTGTTGCAGTAAATTACATAAGAAGAAAAGAAAAAGAGAGTTGTTTTGACTTCTATGCGAGGAATACTGTTTATACTTAATTCTCCTGCTCTGTCAAAAAATTGAGGAAAAATACTGAGCACTCAAGAAATATAAACTAGCCAATTAAAATCAAAGTGCTTTTGCGGCTTAACTCGATGTCAATAGTAAAATGGTGATATCCATAGATTTTTGACAGCTGAAAGTTAAGTTTAATTTTCCACTAAAAAAAAGTTATTGTGTTTTTATAGACCCGTTCTGTGTGTTCTATGAGAAATAACCTTGCCCCAAACTGTCACCTTGTGTTCCTGCACCTTCTTTTGAGGTGAGTGAAAAATGTCAAAGAACCAGCTGATTTGTTTGTTTGAGATTGTAAATAAGCTTGAATTTAACACAGAAGTACTTTTCGAACTTAATAAAATGGCATTATACCTAACATAAAAAGTGTAAATTGTTATTAAATTCGAATCGAAAATTAATGCAAACAAATAACAATTCAAACCTTTTTAAATTTGACTTTTCACACCTGATTTGGCAACGGTTAATCTTGGCAGCACAAAGCTGTACCTTTGCGTTCTGACAGTTTGTACACACTTGTGCTGTTCTGCTCTGCTCTGATCTTGATTTTCTTCATTATACACAGCTACTATTTCACAGTTAACTTGGACTTAATTTACATTTCAGAGTTAACTGAGCAGTCAGCACTGAAACATTTGAGAGATCATTCTAGTTTCGGAATTTTAACGCGTTTTTCATTGAAATCCGAAAATAAATCCGCCTTTTTTTCTTGTAATTTCACACTTTTTCAAAAAAACTGATAGTTTTCAAGAAATTTAGAAAAAACTTAATTTGTCCCCCCTTCCCCTTATAAAATTTAGCTACGTCCGAAATTTACGGTATTTTTTATGAAATGCTTAAGACGTCAAAACAAAACTCTCCACAAAAATTCAGACTAGGCTATACATTTTTTTCAGATTTGGTTGAAATTATCTCATTTTGGAATGTGAGTTTTTATGGGAAATAAGGTAAGAGTGCGGAGAGACAATGTATTTTCACTTGACCAAAGCTAACATTTTTGTATTAAAAATCGTAGCGCTTAAAAGCACCTTTGCAACTAAGTGAAAACAAAGATGGAAAATCACTTGGTGATACCCATACTGTAGCCGTGTTTGTTTTGTTGAAAACTGCAAACATCAAAGCAAAAAGCCGTCAAATCAAAGTCAATTGATCGTAATTTTTGGACACATTTGCTGCAATCGTCAAGAATGCAATTGTCATGCTTGCACAAAATCGATTTGATCAACATCAGCCAATTTACTTGCAAACGCATTTGACGTTTACGAACACGATCTCTTGCTTTTTGATATTTTGTTCATCAACTCGATTTTTGACTGCACAACTGCACCGTAGATGTTTTCGAACATTTGACTTTAGCAAGCTGCAGTCTGCGTTTAAGAACATTCTGCAAATGCATTTTTGTCGCAGATGAGGTTTTTGAAATCGCCCAAAGATGTAACAAATATTATAAAGGTCTGTTCTGGTCGCAAGAAAACAAGCGAATACACGGAAAGCATATGGCCTGGCTATATTTGCGGAGTGGAGGGTTTCGTTCAACTTCCCTTACGAAAGTGAAGTGCGCTCTGGAGAAAGTAATTATCAGCAGGTAATTGTTGCTGCACTACATGCAAAATTTCTATTGGCTGCGTTGCGACTTCTCAACAAAAGATGGCTAGTATATATGAATGAATCTTTTGAATGAGTGGGATACATTTTTATTTGTCGTTTTGTCAAGCCATTTTAAAATTTCATCTCTCTTAACTTAAGTTATTTTGAGATACTTTCAATGAAAATATGAATAAATTTATTTTCTTAATAGTTTTTTAGTTTTCTACCTATGTACATATTTATCTTTCTACCTATACCAAACAAACCTTGGGAAAAAATATTTTTTTTCTAAAAAATTTCATCTTGAAATAAAATGAATTAAAACCTAATCTACACCTCGAATAATGTTTTTTTCATCGAATATTTAAAAAAAATTCATTGTGAGTTTTCTTTTATTTAATTTGAAGTGACTTCAAAAAAAACCTAAAACACTCATCAGTCCACATAATATTAAGGTCACATTTTAAAATTCTTTTAGATTTAGTTTCTACGTAAATTATCGTTTTTTTTTTTTGGTATAACAAAAGAAACAATTTATTATAGCTTAACGGAAATGTGTTGTTTTGTCGGTGTCAGAATTAAAAGGAAAAAGTATCACACAGGAAAATGAATATGTGTTTATTTTTTGTTTTAAATAAATTAAGTTAAATAACAAAAATTGCATAGTATTTTTATTTTTTTTTGAAAATTATGTATATTTTTTTATGAATAAATAACGACAAAAATTTTCTCTCAACTACAGATACATATACATAATATGTATGTGGGAAATGACTTTGAACTTATATGAAAAATGGTTCCTTTTTGTTTGTTTTATATTTTATAATAATTTTTGTTTTCTTCTTCATTAAGTGAACATGATTTCATTATTATAATTTTGTATAAAAACAACACACGTTTTGAAAACTTTTTCCCTGGTCGGCATTAATTTATGAGTGATGTTTCTCATTTTTTTAAAAAAATTTTCATCGTGATATAGATCCCATATATTAAACACATACACACATATGCTTTCCAAAAAAAAAAAAACAAAAACAAAGAACTATGACATTAAAAAATAAAATCTAAATAAATTTATAATTCCTATGAAAAATAAAAACCTCTTTTTTTTTACTTTCTGGTTCAACGCGGATATGAATTTTTGTTTGTTGTTTTCTTCATTGGTAATGAAATTTTCATACAACCAACACATTGAATTTGAAATACTTATAAATAAATATGAATTTCATAGTGAATTTAATTTTACTTGGAGTTATAGCAAGTTTTGGAAAAACAAAGCAATAATGGAAATTCTTTTACCAAAATTAAAATAAAAAATATTGTTTACTTACCGGTGTCTTCAGCATCAATGAGTTCGTCCAGTTCTTCATCGGTGAAACGAAGTCCAAGTGTACTTAAAATTGTGCGAACCCTTTCGATTTCAATTCGTCCAGATTTCTTGGAATCGAACATTTGAAAAGCCTTAAGCAACACTATAAAAAGAGGTGATTATGTTTTGAGTAAATCGATTCAAAACAATATTATTCCAAGTTTTTTTTTGTTTACCTGCTGTTGTGTCAGACTATAAGAAAAAAAGAAGAAAAATTAATGTACTTGCAATGAAATTTGTTTTTTTTTAAATATATTTTTTGAAATGTACATATAACATAACATAACATAATATTTACAAAAATTATTAATAAACATTTATAGTCTTATTCATAAACGCATTTTAGAGACTGAGTAAAGTTGCAACTCTTTTATACGCGGAAATGTTATTTATAAAAGTCATAATAATGACATTGACTAGAGGTGTTCCAAGCTTAATGAGATCAGAGGTTGAATAGTGGCTTCATCCAAACGTAATAGATTTCTCTTTTTGGTACTTTACTTGAAACAAGGGCATTGTTATGTCGTTTTCGATTGAATTGATTCGATTTCGATTGAATTGAATTGAATAAAAATTACTCTTTAAAAATTCCATATTAAAGCCTTAAGCCTTTCTTTTTTCATTTAAGCATATCTTGAGCTTATCTTTGTTCCAAAAAAAAATTATGCCCCCTTTATTAACAAATTTATAAATCTTTGATTTTTTGTGTTGGTTTTTTTTTTTACTTTTCCCCTTAATTTTTTGTATACATTTCTTAACAATACATCTTGATAGTAAATTTAATTTGGAACAAAAGATTGTGATGGTAAAATTTGCAAATTCCAAAACACATCCTATAACTCACATAATAGCCGCCATTTTGATGATGAAAATTTGGTACATTTTTTTTTTAGGAAAACAAAACAAACTCACTCACTAATGTTGTTTTCGATTGGATTTTCTGACTGTTCCACTCGTTTTTGATTCCAATCGAATATGAAGACATAAATTTACAGACACACTACCGACCAACGCCATTTTACAAAATGGTTTCTTCAAGCGTTTATTACTTTTGACAGGTAATACGACGAGAAGTTGTGTTCCACATCTACTCCTTCTTGAAATTGGGAACAGAAAAAGACTCCGAAAACAGTACTCCAAATAGCCAATCGAAGGCGTAGTTGGAGTGAAAACGGAGTAGAAAAGGAGTTTTCCGAATGTGTAATCGAAAACGACATAAATCATGTATTAATTGGCACGAAATGAAAATGCAAATACAACAATGGATATGGAAAAGTGTATTTTACGAATGATTCTCATGTTTATAATTGATAAAATCTCTGGTTCTCAAAGATGACGGTGCTCACTTAAAAACTGGATTTTTTTTTAATTTTTAGAAGTTAATACCTACTGAAACGTCAAAAACGTAAAAAGCCAGTTTTTCAGTCGAATATGAACACCGTCATTCTTCAATTGAAATAACACTTTTGACGAGACTTTTTGACATGAATTCAACTTCATTTGACACAAAGTAATTTGAGCACAAGACAGTGTTCATACCAGCTTCATGTGAGGCGACTCATTTTGATGTCTCTCTTTTTCATCTCATTTCTACTTCTTGAACAGAAAGAGATGGCGAGGTGAGCCAGAAATTTTCAAAAAAATTCAAAAACTTCTGCCTCACTTCTCTGTATCTCACTTTCATCTCTTGAAAAAAATTCAAGAGATGAGAGTGAGATACAAATAAGAGACGTCAAAATGAGTAGCCTCACGTGAAGCTCGTATGAACACCGTCCAACAGACTCACTTTGATTTTGTTGATCAGTCGTTAAAACAACACACAAATTGTATGACGTGTGAGGAAAGCAAACAGTTGCCAAAAGGAAGTCATCAACAAAGTTCATAAATTGTTAGAGATTTTGAAAAAATCCTGCCTGACTTGGCCGTCCCTTTCTCATCTTGAATTGGGTGTGATTATAATGCCTGTTTGGTAACGTGAAATTTTCACCAAATTTGGCAAATTAGGTTTTTTCTCCTATGGGTTCTGACAGCAAATTGTGAAAATTTGCAAGAAATTTCACGTTACCAAACACACCTATAAATTACATCAAAAAAGTCAGATGAGTCGGAGCAATGTGATCTGTGATCACCATATACAGACGAGAGACCTAGAGCCCAAAACCGACTAACATAAAAAATTAATGAATTTTTAATTTATTTTTTTGCCATTAGCGATGTGTCAATCCGAGGAATTTTATAACCGAGGCCTTGGCCAACTCAGTTTGATGCAAAATTCATAGAAAACTTTTCGTGTGTTGTTCTTTGATGATTCTGTTTGGTTTGCTTTGAGTTGTATCAAAACTAAATCGAGTTATCAACTGAGTGGGCAAATTCATTGGATTTCCAGAGCAATAATTAATCTGTGAGCATTTCTAGTGTTTGCGGAGGTTTTTTTAACCCATTGACATCACATTCACACTTCAATGGAATTTGACATTGATTGACAGATAGAGGACAAACTAAATTTGTATGGAAAAATATATTTTGATCCAAATGTCACCCACTAGCCAAAACTTTACTATTTTCTGGAAAAGTAAATACAAATCAAAAACTTCTAATTTCTGGAAGGTGTTTTATTTCATTGACCTCGTAGTCATTCTTTAATGGAATTTGACAGTTGATAAGAGGGAAAAAAGAGTATTTCTATCCAAATAGTACTCAAATGTAACATCTGCAACGGGTGCCACCCATTGTTGCTATAGCTACGCCACTGATTAACCTGAACTCAATCACCTTTTAACATTTTCAATCAATTTTAAACTTAGTACCACACTGCTAAGTGGAGACCAATTCAAAATTTCGTTTTGCATCAGCAGGGTTCTTGTCTTAACTGGTAAAACACAATGCTTAACTGCTTTACTGCCTCAACAGAATGGGAGTTGAAGCTGCAATTCTAGATGTCAAAATGCAGCAGTGAAAGTTATAAAAATTTTCAACTCTTGCAGCTGCATTTTGACAAAGAAAGGATGTACTTTTTGGGGTAATTTCGTGGTAATTCGTGATACGAGTACTATACAGGGTGTCTTGCAATTATGTGTAACAATATGCTTGAGCGTGTTTTGAGCTGAAACCAGAAAAAATAGCATAGGAGCGGCGGGCGTCTATTCCCTTCGTTTAGGTGGGGAATCAATTTTCTAAACAAAATGACTAAAAAGAGAAGAAAAAATATTTAAAAACAGCGGCAATAGTCAACGGCTCTAGAAGCAACAGTTTGCTTTAAAAAATATTATCATCAGAATCGTTGAAAAGGTGAAGAGGAGAGGGAACCATTTACATAATTTACTTTATTCAAAAGATAATCTTTTGGCAAAATAATTTAAATATGAATCTGGAAGTCCAATTTTTGATGACTTTTTCCAACATTTGTGGATGGCCGTATATCGGACGTATAGACTAGCGACTTCACATATCCTCACAGAAAAAAATCAAACGGCGTTAAACTATGCGGTTGCCATGAGGTTCATTCAATAAACCAATTATGGCACGAGCTGTGTGACATGTTGCGCTGTCTTGTTGAAACTCCAACTCCTGCACATCATGGTTGTTTAATTGATTAACGAAAAAGTCAATTATCATGGCTTTATAGTGGTCACGATTGACTGTAACGTTCGCTGGCCAGCATCGTTTTTAAAGAAGTACGGGCCCATTTTTCCACCAACCCAAAAAGCACACCAAACAGTCAGTTTCCGTGGATGCAACGGTGTCTCAACTCAACATACACTTGCTGATTATCATCACTTCAAATACGGGGCAGATTTTCTCATTGACGCATCTATTCAAACAAAAGTGAGCTTCATCGCTAAACAAAACTCGCGCGATACGTATTTTGAACAGAACCATTATTATCAAAATATATTTGCACAATTTGGAAGCGTTGTTCAGGTGTCAGTCTATTCATATTGAAATGTCAAACCAAACTAATAATAAATCACTTGACAGCTGACAAAATGGCTCTAAAAAAACACCCTTAACTTAAAGGCATAGTTCACAGTTTCCATGCGAAAAAAATATCAACATTTTCATAACAATTCTCCACCTATTCTATGCACCATATTGTATGACATTCAAGACGAAAAAGATTTGCCTTGGCCCTCATTGAGTAATTAATTTACCCTTAAAATGGAAACCAATTATTCTTGGATGCAAAAGCCATTTGAATGTAAATAATGCCTTATGGTGAATATGTATTTTTTTTTAAGTGTAAGCCGATCATTAAAAAAAATTTATTTTACACACCGTATTTTTTTCGCATGCAAAATAATTGCTGGTACATTCTTTTGCAGATCATTCCATGACAGAAATGTTTTTTTTTTGCATGAAACTGTTAGCCAATCATGCAAAAAATAATTTTTTACTTCACCTCAATAATTTTTGACTTGCGAAAATATTTGCATAGATTTTTTTTGCGCACGGGAACTGTAAAAAATGTTCGGCGGGCAATAAATTTTCGATTTTTCATATAACTTTTATTGAATGCAAATAATTTTTAGTTTGCATTAAAATTTTTGTTTGCAAAATATTTTTTTACGTAAGATGCATTTGCATGGGCTTTCTGCAAATGCACCCCTATGACGATTGTCATTTATCAAATTCATAGTTGATAAACCCTGAAATTTGAATTTTTAGACTCAAAATCAATTTATCAAAAAACTAATCAACTTTTCTTTTATAATATTTAATTTTCTTTTGATTCGCAATGGTCTGCATCATTCTCAATTATCAAAACTTTTATCAAAAAGGTTTTCAAACTTAATATTTTTCAATTATCAATTCGATAACTGACAATCGTTATAAGGCTGTTGATTCAGGAAATACTCCAATTTAATTGCCTTGTTAACGAGAAGTGTTGAATTATGAATATTACGCTCAAAAATTAAGCTGTTCCTTATGTTTTCATATTTGATCTTTGCCTTTAAAACAAATTATCCGGCGTTTTTTTCAGAATTTGAAAATTATTGAAGATCCTTAATTGACCTTTAACTATCATGATCACTGGAACTATATTATTGAAAAAGCTAAGAACGATTTGTAAAACGATTTTCTTCTCTATCCTTTTGTTCTTATTCTCGATAATCCTTATATTCTTAAGCTTCTTTTTATTCAATTTGCGAGACTCATTTTTGAATACGGGTATGCACTATTTTGAATATTTAAATAGATTAGAAACTTCAGAGAATATTTATGCATTTCTGTCCTCGATTACTACCCTGGCCCACAAGGCAAAGTACTTCCCTCCTGTTGCCATAAGGACTTGCATTTATAGGCCTTGTTAAGCAAACAAAACATAAGGAATATCTTCAATTTTATTCTGTAATATTTTTATTAATGGTTAACAGTTTCATATCATTAGTATACGATTATTGCAGTGCTTAAATGGTACCGTCCTGCATTGGAGGCTAGCTTTGGCTTTGACTTCAGTTATAAAGCAAAGTTGAATACGGGTATGCGCATTGGTTTTGACATTTCGAGCTTTGTTTTAAGCCATCCAAAACATAAATAGAGACCTACCTGGAAAAATGTTAAGTTTTTGTCAAGTGTAATTAAGGCCCTGAAAAGGCTTCGGTAGGGGCAATCAAGTAAAACTTGTCAAATACTAGTGAGGCCCTCGCTAGAAAAAACTTATTGGATAAATACTTTTATCCCATCAAATACCCCATATATAACAAAAACAAAACAAATATTTTATACCCATCATACACTTTAAAAAAATAAAGTAGGTAGCTATATACTTTTTCATTTTAAACATCACACAAATGTATTGCGAAATAGCCCAGTAGTTAATGTATTGGACTGGTAACCAGAATATTGTAGGACGGAATCCCAACCAAGACAATTTTTATTTTTTTTTGTCTGTCGAGGCAAAAGGTTACTTAACGGGTGAGGCCCGATACAAAATCGAGTGTTGCCCTTGCTAGGCCCATGTTACGGTCAATGTAAAACTTTCTAGTGCCCCGTTAAAAACTAGATTGTTCTCCAGGTGGGGAATTTATCTATTGGCAAGACTCTTTTCTCAAAAATTGTTTTTGTTCTGAATTTTCAAACGTTCATGATATCCCACACACAAAAACTAGCTGTGGTATTGAAATAACACTATGCACATATATTCACATGGCTTTTATTTATGAGAGCACCTAAAAGTTATTATTCTGTTATCAAATATTATATATTTAGCATTTCAAAATTCTCAAAGTTTATAAACTAAAAATTTTGTGTAGGTATTCGTTATTATGTTCTTCAAAGATTTGTGGGTATTTTTTTTTTGTTTCTAAATTAAATATTCAAAATATTTAAATCAGACTTCTTTTAAATATTTCATATTAAATAAACTGCGACTTTTTTTTAATTATGAGAAATGTAGAAAGGCAAAACACTAGGTAGCAGAGAATTAGGTAAATACGTTTGAATAAAGATTAACAAAATTTTGGAATACCAATTAAGCAGATTCACGGAAATAATAGCTGTATTTTGTCCATTGTATTTAACCATATTAAGAAACAAGCCAACAAATAACTATTTTGTCAAGAGAAGTTCAGAATTTTAAGGGTAGAGTATTTTTCAAGTATTTATGATCTTTCAAAGGCCCACTTTTCTCCACAAAAATCGGTACACATATCGAGAAATTAAAAATCCAAATATCACTTTTTATAAACAATAACCATTCATTTAATTCATCCACCATCCCACGGTATTAAAGCCAAAAAAAAAAAAACGAAAAACATAATTAGCTATAAAATAAATTGTTTTTTTTTTGTTTATGGAACTTTTAACCCGTTTGCGAGATCATAAACGTAAACTTTTATTTTACTAACCATTTTGGAGCACTTCTGGATTAACCTTTACACCGAAAAAGACGAAATGGAACTACTTAGATTCAATGTGGTCAACGACCAATATCGAAATAAAATTTCAAATATTCCAACTTGATGAATGTTTCAAAAACCAAAAACAACAACAACAAATCAAAAAAATAAAAACTAAAAACTGTCTGTCTTTTTCTGTCCGTGAAAAAATAAAACCTAGACATAATAACCGACTATACAAACATTTTATTGCTCGGGACGGTTTTTTTTTGTTGTTTTTTTTTTTGTATTCATACGTATCTGCCTCTTCGAAAACAATTTTAAACATTTTCCAGTGAGTTTCAAAAACTATGTTCCACCCACTGTTTTAGCGATGGCCCAACAGCAGCAACAGCAGCAGCAGTGGTGCTTGGTGCTTGAGGAAACGGTACGTTTGAGTTGAACTTTTCATTGAGTTTTGTTTTTAATTTTTTTGTTTTTTTAATTTCAATAAACTCAATAAAAGTTTTTGAATTGGTTAATTCAAAAAAAGTTACGTTTACGAAGTTGAAAAAAAAAATTAAAGTTAATAAAAAAGTTTAAAGGTGGAACGTTCGGTAGTATTTTTTGTTTGTTGTGGTAGGAAAAGGAAGCCTGTTGTTACCTTTGACAAATAAATGGGTCATTTAATCAATTCGTGATATAAAGTTGCGAAGTAGAAAATTATGTCAAACTAAACCCAGATACCTTCCAATCCCAACTAATATTTGACGTTTGGTTGTAAATATATTTGCAATAAATTTGGAAAAATGCAATCGAAAAATATGAAATAGAAATGAAGGGAAAAGTTAAAAACCATATCGAAGGAGGTTTTGCATAAAAAAGGAAATGCTTCAATAATCAGTTTAGAAGTTGTCAAATGACTTAGCAGCGAATACTTTTAGTCTTAAGACTCTACTTGGAAGCATGACACGTCAAAAGATAAACCTCTGGGATCTCAAATATACCAACTGAGAAGGAAACAAAAGGTCAGGAAATTGCCGCAAGAGGACTGCTTTGATTGGTTTGACATAAACAAGTTAGGTTTTTTTTTTAAGTTTTTTTCAAGGTTACTAGAAGAGAATGTTAGTACTATGTGTTTATTAGAGTCGAAATTTGGTAACTTCGTGTTTTCATTTGTAATTTCGTTTGACAGCTCATTTCATTTTTGATTTTCAACTGGCTGTTAATCCGTTGTGGTTTTTTTCTTTTGAAATAGATCCTTTGAAAAATATATTAAAAAAATTTAAGCAAGAAGTTAACTTTTCTTGCTTAAAATTTTTTTATAAATTTTTAAAAGCAATAAAAAGAAATTTAGAAGAACAAAAAAAAGGCAGCCTAACGCCTTTTTTATGTTTATGTGTTTATGTGTTTATATGTTTATATGTTTATATGTTTATAACATGTTCAAAAAGTCGTTTTTATTCAAAATAGGCAGAGATATACCTGTTCCAACTTTACCAATTTCTTATCACGTTTCGCAAATTTTTGCCCAAAAGCCTATATTTGCCCATCTTTTTAGCTTCATTCTCAATACTCTTGAAATGTCAATGTCATCGGCGTAAGCGAGCAATTGGACGGACTATTGACTTTTGCTACTTTGAACAGCATGCTTTATTAGACTGAAGCTTAGATAAAGCTATGTCGCGAAAATTATAAAATTTGCAGAAATGATTATTACGATGTTCACCTGATCGTCGCTGTAGACTTCAGTTATTTTTATTTTTTTCTAAAGCTAACGAACTTCATTCCTGCAATGGCATTCCTCTAACTTTCTCGATCGCGTGCTTCTCCTCTTCTTTTTTTTCCTTCTGAGAAGCCGGTGTTCTTCTCTCCTCTTCTGCTCGTAGAGCTCGCGAGCAACACTGGTCCTTCCATGAAGCGCCACTTTGTTTGTCTATAGAGATCTCTACCAAATTGTCAGAGTCAAAGTGACAGCTAACAATTTGGCTCTTTGACAGTTGCCATTGCGAGGCAAACAAAAGTTCCAAATATTTACACTACGTTTCAACTGAATAAGGACGAACATTTTTAAAGGTAAATCTACCATTTTTTTCTAAACATTGTGCATTAATATATGATTTGATTATCCTTACTGTTTGTTTAAAATGTTGGGAAAAGAAAACAGAAAGATTAATTCACAAAGCACTGCTATTTTTTCTCCGGTTCTCTTGAAATCTTTTCATTCGGAAAAATGCAGTTTTTGCCTCAACTAAATAAGCATAAATATTGAAACTGGTGATAAAAATAATGAAAGGAAGTACACAAATTTTCTTAAATAATTTTTATTTTTTATAATAATTTAAAGGCAATGTACAATATTTGAAAAAAAAAATGGACAAATCATTTTTAAAAATGTAGTGCTCATTCAGTTGAAACGAAGTGTATTTTCCTCCAAAATAAAAACACAAATGGGTGTCACATAAATGTTACAGAGCCAAGTTCTTGAGTTTGGCGCTTAGAAATGAACAAGACATTGCGGTTTGTTAAAAAGCCCTGTTTGGCTGTATGCCCTTGCCGGCATTCTTCGTCGAACCATGGTATTCGCTGTGAAGGTCATATAAGGTCCAGCACGTCAAAGGCAGCATGTTTGTTAGCATCCTGGCAATTCTTCCTCTCGTTTTTTATACTTGAAGTTGGTGGCATAGGACTATTTTAGAGAGTGCCAAAAAAATTGATGCTAAAATGGCTTGGCAGTCTGAAGTCAAACTTCCTCACAGTATTTCCCTGTTTTGGCTCTGGATATCTGTAGCATTCCCTAGACTACAACCTACAACGTGGTAGTGGTCCGAATCAACTTTGGCTAATCAGAACGTTCGGACATCTCTTTTTCCTCAGTGGGGGAATATGCGTCCTTATTTCGGGTTTTGAAATGGACTTAGTTACATTTTCAAAGCAAAATTATGCATTTTAGGTTTTTCTTATTTCACCTCATCGTTATTTAATAGGCATAAAATGTCAAATAGCTTCAAGTAATTATTCAACAATCAGAAAAAAAAAAAAATATTTTCAATAGGCGCCTTGACAAAAGAATTGAAAAATCATAAAATAAATTTCTTTGGTTGACCAATTACTGAAACCATTTGACATTGTGTGCACATCTACTGTTTATAGAAACTGACCTTGTGTATGGTACAAATCTTTTTTTAAATCTCACAAATGAGCTGGTTACATCCCGGAGCCAAAAGATTCCGATCTTAATTAATTTTACCACATCAGCAGAACCAAGAACTAAAGGACATACATAATTAAAAAAAATAATATTAATCTAGCAAATCGGAAATGTAGGAGGTGATTCCCACAAGTAAATTCCAATTTCACACAACATTAACCAGAATTGATTCCTGTGTCATAGGATTTTCTCAAAATAGATTCTCACGTAGATTTGAACTTATTTATCAGCAAGCCAGTTGTAGCGCCTTGATTGAAAAATTCTCTAAACGATGATATCCATACACACCTTCTCTAGTTGCGTTCTTGCGTTGTCATCTTTTTATTCAAAATAGTAGCTGGCCTAGCACAAATTTTTACCATCCGCGCCGCGGCGCCACCGTACTCAAGCTCATTCGTTTAGCATTCAATATCAAGTTGCACAATCGAGCCTAGACTATACCAGATGATTATGATGTGCCCCTGGATAGAGATGTTTTGAATAACCACGAAAATCCACTGACAGATCAGCAGCATTGGTGCTGATGATGATGATGGCGATGGTGATGTTAGCCAGAGATAGATCCGAGCGCACGGAAAAAAAAAACAATCGCACGTTTCGTGATCATCATCGTCACTCCATGTGGAGGATTGCTCTATATTCCACATTCGCATAATGGAATTCTATTTTTCTTCCTCAAAAAAATAAAAAATACGACGACGACGACCACGACCGCGACGTATGTAGAAAGTCGCAACTGCGGTGCGATAATTTGATGATTTAAGATTTTAGGATTTATATCATTTTTATATTTTTAGAAATATTTTTTTTTTTTAATTTTTGTTTATAATTAAAATGTAGTGTTGTTTTATTACTTATATTTTAAATCTTCGCTTCCTTGTTTCTTTAATCTTGGCAAAAAAAAAAGATGAATTTTTTGATGAGGATTATTTTGAAGATGGATTTGTGATTGATTAACCAAGGGAATAAATATTTCAAATGCCATAGCAAAACACACAAAGTGTTGGAAAAATAATAATTATTTTTTTCCTGCAAAAGTGTCTATTTGGACTTGCTGGAGTGGGGTTATGAATGTGTATACATTGTACAATGTCTAATGTACTATGTACTATGTAGCTATGTAGTGTATCCGAGAAATATTCATTTTTACCGTTCAGAGGCCAGATGGTATCTGTCATACAGAACATCACTACCTAATGGTAGTTTTGTTTATTTAGACAAACTACCAAATTTGGGGAAGAACATAAAAAATAATGTATTTCTGTAATAAGTGGAACTTTACTATTCATTAATGACAAGAACTATCCCTTATCTTTAATGGAGTGCTCTTCTTTTGTATTATTATTATTAATGCGCAATTTATCAACTTCCTTCTAAGGGAAGTATAGAAAAGTAATTTCATTAACCTACCATAAAGGGCTTTTGAGGAAACAGCAATATATCAAATATCACTGCCTCGTTCATTTCTAAACGTCAAACTAAAGTCCTTGCCATAATGACATTTATGTGACAGCCATTTTTTTCTTTCTGTGGCAAATACAAAACTGTTTGGAAATAAAGAATTTAAAACAAAATATAAAAACTTAAAATTGATCGCAAGCATCTTTATCAGGTTTGGTTTTTTTGCCTTGCAATTTTATCTGTCAGTGTGGCAAAGTCTTAGCTGTCAGTTTGATATTGACAGTTTGGTATAGACCCCTATTGAAAAAAAGGAGCTTGCCGGACAGTAAAAATACTGCCAAACATGTTGAAGTGGTTTTTCGGAGAGTTGTATTTGCTTCCGTAGCCCGAGAGCCCGTGAGAATCAGGACTCAGCGACTATAACCTCAACCTTCTCTGCATATCGTTGGTCTTGCCAAACCTTCAGTTTTTTACCAAATCTCATTGACTGAGGTATGAAATATGTATTTTATTTTGTAATTCATTCTTTCTTGACTTTCTTCACATCTGGCATTTTTAAGTCTGTTGAATAGACTAAAAAAGAAAAAAAATAAATTTAGTGGCGCAACAGCTCATGGAGAACCAGGGCCTAGTGACTAACAACTCTCAACCATTCCTGTGTGCGTGTTGTTGGCAGGAATGGAGGGGACCTACAATTTTTTGCCGAGTCCGAAAGGCTAGTCCCTCGCAAGAGGCAGTACCTCGGAAAAAAACATTTGTTTTGAGGTGGCAATGGCCGGGAGTCGAATACACTGGCTTTTTATTAGTGAATACGTGTGTTTGTCCCATAAGCATGCTTGAACCCGAAAATGCTTCTAAGCTTACCCATGCGTTTCTGAGAGAATGGTCACAATATTTTTGGTATAACTCGAAAACTAAGCCAAATTTTACAATTTTACGCTTAAAACTATTCAAAATTGTATATTGATATGAATAGTTTAAAATGTTGTATACAAAATATCGGGTTTTTCAATTAGGGCACTACAAAAGTTTTTTTAAATAAAACAAAAACGGTTTTGGATATCAATGAAATTCCTTATTCCTGTGAAAGTACGTTCGATGCCATTATGTATGGAACTCGATTTCTTTTGCATGGCCACCACGGGCACGCTTGCAGAAGTTCAGACGCTGAACCCAATTTTCGACGGTTTTCAAGCATAAATCGGCCGATACTGCTGCAATTTCACGTTCGATATTCGTACGAAGTTCATCAATCGTCGCTGGCTTGTTGGCATAGACCATAGACTTGACGTAGCCCCACAGGAAATAGTCTAACGGCATCAAATTGCACGACCGAGGCGGCCAAGCGACTGGGTCATTTCGTGAGATAACACGTTCTCCAAACTTGGTTTCCAATAAATTGATTGTGACATTCGCTGTGTGGCTTTTGGCGCCGTCCTGTTGAAACCACATGTCCTCCAAGTCCATATCATCCAATTGGGGCCAAAAATATTCGGTTATCATTGAACGGTAGCGATCCCCATTCACAGTAACCTGCCGGTCTTGATCATAACGGAAGAAGTACGGCCAAATGACGCCGCTGGCCCATAAACCACACCAAACCGTTATTTTTTTGGGATGCAATAATGACTCATGGAGTATGTGTGGATTGCTGCCTGACCAATACCGCAAATTTTGTTTATTGACGAAGCCATTCAGCCAGAAATTAGCCTCATCGCTGAAGATGATTTTTCGATGAAAATCCGAATCATTTTCAAGTTGTTGCTCAGGCAAATTCACGAACATATGACGCTTCTGGTGGTCAAACGGCTTCAGTTCTTGCATCAATTTAATCTTGTAAGGATGTAGCCTAAGATCTTTTCACAAAATTCACCACAACGACGTCACAGAGATGCATAACGCTTGAGAACGACGTGTGAGAGACACATTTGGGCTTTCTGCAACTGAAGCCTCAGCAATATTCTCGACACTACCGGGCACTTCTTTGTCTCACTGGCACGGGAACATTTTGTACTGTGCCTGTGGATTCAAATTTGTCCAATAGACGCTCAATTGTTGATCTGCTAGGACGATTATGACGACCATAAATTGGACGTAGCGCTCTTAACGTGAGGCCATTGACTCCGAATTTAGGTAGTAAATTTTAATAATTTCGACTCGTTGTTGGCTCGTATGTCTTTCCATCATGAAATGGCAAACCTTACTGAAGAGAAATGTCAAAAGAACGGCAAGAAATATGGCGTCGTTTGCTGTCCCTGTCGCACTACTTTTGTAGCGTCCCTGTTGAAAAACCTTTACTATTTCAAATAATTTTCGGCCGTTTTGACCCGAATACCCCTTTTTCGGTACAAAATGACAAATTTCACATTCGTTTAAATATTCGAAGACAAGATTTTGATGAAATATGACACTAAGATTATAAAAAATATTTAAAAAGTAGGTAAATTTACAATTTCGTTTTCCGGCTCTTTTCTATGCTTCGGTCAAAAACTGCGAAAAATTATTTGAAATTGGAAAGTTTGGATGGCTGTAACTTTAACATCTTTGAATAGATATGGCTTTTTAAACATGTCATATTAAGGTCTTTAGACTCTACTTTAATTTGTTTAAGTATGTCTTAAACGTATCTTTGCTCCGAAAATAGTTATGCAAAATTTAGAAAAAAAAAGTTCAAAATCTTAAATTTTTCGATTTTTTTAAATAAGTTTTTGATAACTTTTCCTCACTAAACTTTCTTATAAAATTCTTAAACCATCCATTTCAATAGAAAATTTTATTTGTTTTTAAGCATAAAATTGTCAAGTTCAGCTTAGTTTCGGAGCAATACAAAAAATATTTAAAAGTGGCCAGTGTAACCATTCTCTCAGAAATGCATGGATGCATTTAGTAGTATTTTCGGGTCTAAGCATGCTTATGGCTCCTTTTCCTTTTCAAAAGGACTATTCAATTGGCTATTTGTTTTCCTTCTTATGACGATTTTCATATATTGGATTGATAAAGCGGGCTTTTTTACTTTTCAGCATCTCGCTCCAACTTCTTCAGTGAAGGGAAATGAAATGTAAAAATTAAAACGTTTAAAATATCCAGTTTTCAATTCAATGTGAATACCGTCTTATGGAACAAGAACTGTCATTTTGACAGAAATCGGGAAGGCTTCAACTGGCTACAAAGTTTTTGAAGTGACATTATTCATGCCTCACTGATACTAATGAAATTTTATGTTCAAAAGAGCAATCCGTAATTTTGTGTACCGATCTTTAGAACTGCATAGATAAATGACTTTATAAATTTGTAAAGGATTTTTCGTTGACAAGAATTTGAATTGAATTAAGAAAGTTTTGAATTGAGAAAAAGAGCAACTTAACAGACTTTTTGTAGAAGCTAAATTCTGATGTTTGATTGAAAAAATAAATTATTGACGAAAAATACAGGTAGAGTCGCAGTTTGCATTAAACAACGACATTAATAATGTTCAAAGCTTAAAAAGAAAGATATATAAAATATAAATTTTGTTTATATGTATATATGTATGTACCTCACACTCCAAACAAATCGTGTGTAAAAACCAGCTTTGTTTCACTTCTTTTTAATTCCACCCATCTCACAAAAGTTTTCTCACTACCTACTCCTTCCCATTTTTGTTGTGCATGCCTGCCAATCAATTCTACATAAACCTTCTTTTAACTTTACTAACATTGAAGTCCTAAATTATTCAAACCCAACGTTTAAATGACATAATTTCACTCTCACACAAAAGTTATTTAAAATGACAAATTAATGGGATCTATACCGAAACAGCAAAAAAAAAAATGTGTGAATTTTCAAAAGTATTTTTTAATGGCGTGTGAATGAGTCAATTATCCTATAATCAAGCTTATCGTCAGGCCAGAATAAAAGGTTAAGGTTGGAATGAGGATTTAAGATTGTGTCTGATGTATTTTTAATATTTATTTAAAGGGCTGTTTTTAAAGTTGACTTGAAAAAAAAAGTATTATCAAAATGGGTAAGTAACTGGATAAAACTGGATGTTAAATTTAATGGCTTGAATATATGGAAATACATAAGGCAGACGAAAAAAACTCTATTTAATGAAAAAAGTGCTAAGATAGAACTAAATTAGTCGGAAACTCACTCATTGAAATTGCATAAGCCAACGTTAAATAACTTTCCAAATTGTCAAGAGGAGGACATGCTCATAAAACACAACACTTAAGTGAAAGGAAAAATGCTGCTCTTCTTATATTTTAAGAAATGTTAGTTTTTTTATATGATATACGTTCGGCAGAGCTTCTTTCTCTATTATTTGAGCACTAAAGAAAGAAAAACTTATATTTTTAAGATAACAAATCGTGAAAATTTAATAAAACTAGTACTTCCAGCCGCCCTCGAAGCTCGAGTACTAATAACATTATTTTCTAACTGACAAACATTTACATAAAACTCTAGAAAACTTAATTTTTTTGATATAATATTGGAATAAAATATGTTATAAATCATTTAAACAGTTTTCCATACAAATTATCGATAGAAAGCTATTTGGGTCGGTTGCTACTTATTATTATTTTTTGCATCACTGAACTCTGCTCTGGGACATTCCAATAATCTTTCCAGTCAGCGCTGGAAAATTGATTGGTTGGTGGGTGGAAAAATTGAAACGTTACATTTAGGTTAGGACAAATAAAAACAAATAAATACTCGGTCTCGCTCTGAATGTCGCTCGCACATATTATACAATTTTCTTTTATTGTTTTTAAGTTTTTGTGGTGCAATTATTTAACAAATTTGTACATTCTGCACTTCTATGCAAAAAATCCTTTACCACGAAATATAATTCATATGCCATCGGCTTTGGTAGACCGCTTAAATTGTACCACAAAATGGTAGCTTTTATTCCGTAGCAAAACTTGAATCTCCCGGTGCGGTGGTATAAACCTAAAGCAAGAAGTCATACGTTTATTTACCTTAAGAACACGATCAAGTTTCTCATCTTACGAAATTTCAAAGAAAGCGTATTAAATAGTTTACAAGAAATGATGGAGTACGAGTTTTTATAGCATATCGTGCTAACATAAAGAATATTTACTAAGAAAATAGAATAGCTCCGTAGGCTTCTCAAGTCAGAAATAGTACTTTGCTAGCTCGCTTAAAAAAAACTTTTAAAACCTTAAAATAGTATAAGTGACGGACAAGTAGAGCCTGCAAGGCTTAAGACAATTCCATATAGTGGGCTTAACGACGAGCTTTACACACATTCCGTATAGCAGATTTTGTAGGGACGGTTAATTTTTGAAGATTGTTGTCATATAAACCACCCCAGCAGCATATTTCGTATTGTAATTTTGAATGAAAAATGCCAAAGTAAACCATTTTCCATAAATTAAAAAAACAGTGCTTTTTCAAGTGATAAATATAGCGGCTGGAAGACAGTAGATAGCGTTATATGCGTGGACTAAATTTTGGCCGACAGTAACACCAAGGTATTTATAGTCTTCGGCAATTTCAATTATGAAGCAATCTCTGCTTGTAGTATTGCATATATTGTGAAGTAAGCTATGATTGCCACAATCATGATGGTGAAAAATTATCGGAATGTCTAGTGATGCTCTGCGTCACTAGACTTTCCGAGCAATACGCAATACCAAGAACATCAGCAAAAGCTCTGATTTTTCCTATGAAAGGAAAAAAAATAGATAGAATCAATTAATGTATATTAGGAATAGAATCGGACCAAGCACGGAACATTGAGGCACTCTTAAATGGCTAGCTTTGTTGCAACTAGTACTGCTTTGAATTTAAACACTCTAAATTCTGTTTTTAAGGTAGGACTTGAACCATTTAAAAATGAAGCCATGAAAAGCAGCTTTTTCAAATTTATCTAATAAAATATAAGGGTTCACGATGTTAAAAGCTTTTGTAATATCTACAAAAAGACCAGCACAACATTGTTTGCTATCTAAACCACTTTGCAGAAGGCAACCACTAGAGAGACCAGCCCTAAATCCAAATTGAAGTGGTCTGAAAAAGTTTATTTTATCAAGATAAGCCAGTAAGCTGGATTTATAAGCTTCTGAAATAATTTTGAAATTGAAGCAAGCAGGGATATCTATCAATAATTAGATTTATCTTCCCTACTTCCCTTTTTGAACAAGAAAATAGCTGTCCCAGCTTTTAGTTTATCAGTTAACTTTCCAGAGCAAATGCTCAAATCGTTCATAATCAGCGATTGGTTCAAAAAAGAAGGTATTCCTGCATTGCTTGGATTGCCTATTGGAGAAAGTATTTTGTCCAATGGACGCTAAAAAGTTGCTGAATTCGTTGGCGATATTTTCAGGGTTCGAGATTTTAACATTACAATTTTGTAGTACAATTGAATCACAAAACGAGAGAAATATTGCAAGCATTTTTTTCTAAGTTTGTTTTTAAGCCTTATTCTTTTGATGAGAGGCAGTTTAATCCAAAGTTTGAGACTAATTCCAGATTTCTTCCTAGTCATAGTACAACTAGATAGTCTTATGTGCTCTTGCAATATATTTATATTAGGAAAATATGATAAATCTAAGTATACACGATTGGAAGTTCTTCCAATATTGATACATTTTTCGCAAAATTTTTTTAAAAAATTTCATTTTTTTTCAATTCAATCTGCCAAAATTGGTAGACAAAAATTGTTCAGCCAATTGTCTGCCAGTTTTTTAACAAAAAATTGGCCAAGTGCTTGCAATTGTGTAAATTGTCAAGTAGTAAATTGTGTAAATACACAATTTTTCTACTTGACAGATGATTGTACGATTGGCCAACTAATTGGATATTGGAAGATGTTCGTGCGAAGAACATCTTCCAATTTTTAACTGTCAGATAAGTTTTGTCTGTCGTCGAGGATAGACTAATTGGCTATTTACACGATTGGGAGATCTTTCAATATTGGCAGACCTCTCAGAAGTCTTCCAATCGTGTAAACAGCTAATTTTTAATTGGAAGACAAAAAATGTTAACCAATTTTCTACCAAAAAATTTACTAATTTCTGGATAAAATTAACCAACTGTGTAAACGGACAGATTTCACTTGAAAGAAAATTTTGAATTGGAATTTTATTGGAAACAATTGAAAGACTTCTGACAGGTCTGCCAATATTGAAAGATCTTCCAATCATGTATACTTTGCTTAAGCCTTTGATGCATTTTCTTCAACAACGACAATTTTTCAATTTTCAAAACGCCATTTGTTATTCAAAATGTATGGTAAAATTGTTGGTTCAGTGCATAATGCATTTTTGTTGTCAAGTGCGGGTACATTAGTGCATAGACTCGAAGGTGATGAATGAAGATTTCGGCTGTCGGATGAAATCATTGTTGTGTTTGCTGTTGATTTTTGTGGGACTTCAAATGGATAAGTATTGTGTTGCGACATCTTTGAAGTAAAGGGTTGCTGTTGAAGCTATTGTGTTATTGAACTTATCACAACGAAAGGGTTTATTATTTGCAGATAGGTATTCACCTTAAGAAACACGTATGTGTCAGTGCAAGCAAGTGCTAGTGTCAACGTCCACATCGTCAGATCGGAAGTTCGCAACGTCGACGTTAATCGAAATAGAGTACCAACGACCCACGACAACGCCGAAATTGCGTGACAAGCTCTGTGAAAAACTCGCTCTGGATTATAAGCTTTTTATCATATAATAAAATGGCAAATGCGAACAGTACAATTAACGCGGTCTACAAAAGCCGAATACATATAAATTATATATCGTTGTTAAGTTTTTTTTTCATAGAAGTGCAGAATGTTAAAATTTATTAAATAATTGCAACACAAAAACTAAAGAACAATAAAAGAAAATTGTAAAATAAATGCGATCGAGAGCCAGAGCGAAAACGAGTATTTATTTCTTTTTATTTGTCGTAACCTAAATGTGACGTTTCAATTTTTTCACCCACCAACCAACCAATTTTCCAGCACTAACTGGAATGATTATTGGAATGACCGATGGCAGCGCTCAGTTATGCAGAAAATAGAAATTAATAGCTCAGTTTTTCTCCACACTAAATGAGACTTTTAAACAATGGGCTTACTCTAGCGATTTCTTACTTAATGTCGGAGTATATGGGAGGGGGGGGGGGGGTAATCAGTATTAATTTCATAAATTTTTATGAGTAAATACGCAATCAAGGGCGTATGCCAAAAAACGCAATAACTTGCCATGGATATTTGAATGGAAACCTCAATGTTTAATCAATTTATAGCATCCAATGTTATATCGAAAAATAAAGTTTTCTTTATTTTAAGTTAAAGTTTGTTAATAAGGCAATAATGTTATTAGCACTCGAGTTTCGAGAAGTGGAAGCACTAGTAATCTCCATTTTCAATTTCACTCGAAAGATTTAATGAAATTTTAGTTAAATTCGATAAACATTTTGCTCATTTCAAGATGAATTTCAAAACAGATGTCCTGCCTTGAAATGTGTATGTTCGTTGAACGTTCTAACTTTAGAGATGAGTTCAACTATACCCAATTCAGTTGTTTATTCAGGCAATCGATGGAAAACGTTTGTAAATAAGATGTTTGGAATATGTTTTATAAACGTGACTCACAGTGTCTTAATAAAATTTTAAAAACTGAATGCATATTTTAAATTGAAGGCCACATTAGTCAAGGTTTAAACAACTGATCCCGGTATCAAGATAGACCAAGCTCTTACACTGGGGCGACACGAACCAGCACTGGCTTGCTTATTAACTAGTGCATACAAACCTGAGCAACTTACTTCCTTTTTTCCCAGCCAGTTGTGAAGCCAGTAAGGAGCCTATTTTTTGACAGCTCATGTGGATAGCCAACTAGCTATGGATTATTTACTTAGAAAATCAAGTGAGACCAACTTTCCACACTAGATTTATTTTTTCAGTACCTACAATGTAAATGGTATTCTTTTCTTTTTTGCACCGAATGCAATAATTGGAAAATTTATTTTTTGTTTGCTTCCTTAGTTAGTCCTAAGTTATCCTTTATGTCTAACTTTCAATTCATTGGAAAGACAATGTCAAAGTTAACTTTTTTAAACTCTGCTAGTCGTCTTTATTTAATTTTCTAGAACTTGCACAAGCGTCTTCTGATAACCCAGTAAGAATAGACATACAAATGTCAAAAAAAGGAAAAAATTGTAACAGGCTGATATACTTATAATCTGAGAAAAGTCCTCAAAAATCCAATGACCAATTAATAGCAAGCAAATCTACCACTTTAAACCATAAGAGTAAGTATGGATACAACCTATACAGTTGCGTGTGCATTTTATTTTTGTTTATAAATTGCCCCAGAATTTGATATTTCTATCGGTTAAATTCTGATTCTCTAGTTTCTGCCTTGTGCAGTAATAAATAATGTCTAGTGTTCCAAATTTAATGTTTGACTCAGGCGGAGCCAACCTCAAGTTGTTTTTTTTTTCTTACCGCAAAATAAGAAAATGCTTTTAAGATTTTTTTTTTGTTTTTTTGGTTAAATATTTTAGAATGTTGACACTGACATCTAATGAACGAATATAAATTATTTAATGGGCGGTAATTTTAATTTACGCTTTCAGTTTAGTATAATTAACTAAATATTTGTGCATAGGTATGTATGTATATACGTACATCGACGAATGCAGACGTTTTGTTGCCGCCTTCATAAAATTTTAAGTTTATTTTAATATGACCATCATCACCATTTTAAATAATTAAACATGATTGGGTTATTGTAAATTGAATAGATTTTCAACAAACGAAATAAAATAATATGTATATTAATGTGCATAATAAAATATGATTAACGGTCGTAAAAATAATTATTGTTGTTAAAATTTAATTTTAAAATTGAATTTAACGAGCACCACTTTTTGATTTATTTTATTATATCACCAGGTTGTTTTTTTTTTTTTTGTTCTTGAAAATAAATCATTTAGTTCTTTGTATCTGGATGACAATTGTCCAGGAACGTAGACATAGGGTAAAAAAAGAAGGGGATTTTATTTGCAAGAGAAAATTTAAACAAAAGAGAGTGAAATATGACTCATGGACGAGTTAAGATTGAATCTTCATCATTGCCAAAAAAGACAGACAAAAAAGTTTTGTTTGAAACCATTTTCGATCTCAAAGATTGACAAGCATTTTTGTTCAAGTTCCCTCTCAAATCTTAAGAAGATGATCAAAGCTTAGATTTTAGTTAAAAATAAAGCATGAGCATGTGTTTTTATTTTCAAGTAGCTATAGATTTTTCAATTCTGCAGTTTTTTTTTCGAAAACAATAAGTCTACCACCACGTATTCTTAAAAAAAAACTGTTTGTATAATAATTTAAGTCATGAAGAATATCTATTGAGCTACATAACAACCAAGGTACTGTATTTATAATAAGAAAATAATATCATTTACTTATTTATCAAAACTCCTAAAGTTATTCCCAAGAATACAGACATTTGATTTATTTTTAAATTTAATTGATTTATTTTTGTTTATTTTTTTACTTAGGCAAGAAATAAACCAGCCGATGGATCTAGTCACAATACCAAATCTGGACAGCGTGATAAGACACCCGGTCCGGGTCAGAAGGGAGGTGCACCAGCTAAAGCCACAGCCCATTCAGCAAAACAGCCAGCACCGGCTAAACAATCATCTTGTTCCAGCAGTAAGGGCTCCTTAACACCCAAACATTCACTTAGTGTAGGTGTTCCAAAATCTGGCGCAGCTGTAGCCAAATCACAGAAGAAAGGCAAAAAGAAGCACCAGACCTACGATTTGGTGGTCAAAATTGACTTGGTTTGTGAATTTAAATTTATTTGATTTTTTTTTATTGTTTTAAAATTTTAACCAAATTGTCGAAATATTATGCTTTTTTAGACGGAACATGGACTTTCTGAAGATCAAGTTGCAGGTTAGTAGACATTAATGAAATTTATAAATATTTTTCTTACATTAATTTTCAAATAAAACTATTTTTCTAGAATTCAAAGAAGCTTTTATGCTTTTTGACAAAGATGAAGATGGTACTATATCCATGTCCGAATTGGGTGTCGTTATGCGTTCTCTAGGTCAACGTCCAAGTGGTAATGACATTTATATTTCAAAACAAAAATTAAAAAAAAAAATAAGAGTAATATTTCAATAAAAGAAAATACATGTATTTATTATTTGAATTAAAGTTAAAACCTTTTAGTTTTAAAGTTAGGTACAAAATTTTTCGACAATTTCTTGATTCTTTAACTTTTCTCATTTTCAACAACAGAAACCGAACTTCGAAATATGGTTGATGCTTTTGACCAAAACGGAAACGGAACCATAGAATTTAATGAGTTTCTTCAAATGATGTCTAAGAAAATGAAAATTCCTGATGGCGAAGATGAACTCAAAGAAGCCTTTAAGTGAGTTTTTATTAAAAGTTTTTTTTTCGAAAACTTTGGCTTTGAGTTAATATTAAAAAATTGTATGTTTGTTTGCAGAGTATTTGATAAAAATAATGATGGACTGATATCAGCGTCTGAATTACGTCACGTAATGACGAATTTAGGTGAAAAACTTTCAGAAGCTGAAGTAGATGACATGATGAAGGAAGCCGATATGGATGGTGATGGCATGGTCAACTACACCGGTAAGTGGAAAATTACTCAAAATTGGGTTTTTCTTTAAGTCAAGTAAAATGAATATGAAAATTCATGTTATAAACCTTACAGATTATGAATAAGTCCAAAAAAGAAAGTTTTTCCGGTTTTGAGATACATAGTGCCTTTTTTGGAGTGGGCGTGCGTCGCGCATAATGCATCAAGCATTATCTTGATTTTGAAGCTCTGCAAGTTAAAAACTTATGAAAGGAAAACTGTAAAGGTGCCCACCAGGCAGTACAGTCTTAGTTTTCTTAAATCTAGGGTTCCTGGTCACTTTCACAATCACAATTTCTTAGGCAAAATAGTAATTCTGATATATTGAGCTCCACTCATTGAAAGAGAGGAGAGAGAGACCTACTTTCGATTCATTTACTTATTGCTTGACTTTCAGTGCTAGGGATTGGTTTAAATGACAACTATTTCTCAAAACAGTTCAAGAGTAAAAATTTTGTTTCCAGAAAATATTTTCTCGAAAATTCTAAAAAGGTATTTTTCAACATTGGGAAAAACATTGCGTATACGTTTTTCTGCTAATATTGTTCGTCTAGTCTCTAAATGTTTTCAGCGTGTCCCTAAAAAAGGAAATCATTACCTCCTTTCTTATTATAGACTACAACTAGCGTCCCTGCTTAACAAGCCATCGTTGATGAATAACTTAAGCATAGCACATGATAGCAATGTGATGTGTTATCTCGCTAAAAAGTAAAGCCAATCTTTTCATAATTTTTTTTTTACTGTCCTTTATATTTCCAATCATTTTAAAGTTTAGCATAAAGCTCTTATATGGGTTCGATGATCCTTTGATTCAATAGCTTATAAATTAACTTTCGTTCTAAGCAATTAAAATTATATGGGCTCAAATCTCACATCCACAAAATATATGCTGGTGTGCCACAAGGCTCTGTTTTATCTCCAACCCTCTTACCGGAACTGAGAAATCCTACAAGAGTATCTGTTGTCATGAATAAGTGGTTCTCATCAAGCCGTTCGCAGTCAGCAATAATTGTTGGAACCTCCATTCATATTAAAAAAACGCACACAAGAATGGTCGAGCGAGTTATTAGCTACTAGATCCTGGCTCTTGGGTAGCTGTTCCGTTACCAAAATGTATAATGTAACCTATACGCTTAAGGAATACCAAACTAATTCTCAAAGTTATATCAACTTTCAGAAAACAAAATTATGAAACACTACATTTAAACTATTTTATATTATATTTATATTTATATTTATATTTATATTTATATTTATATTTATATTTATATTTATATTTATATTTATATTTATATTTATATTTATATTTATATTTATATTTATATTTATATTTATATTTATATTTATATTTATATTTATATTTATATTTATATTTATATTTATATTTATATTTATATTTATATTTATATTTATATTTATATTTATATTTATATTTATATTTATATTTATATTTATATTTATATTTATATTTATATTTATATTTATATTTATATTTATATTTATATTTATATTTATATTTATATTTATATTTATATTTATATTTATATTTATATTTATATTTATATTTATATTTATATTTATATTTATATTTATATTTATATTTATATTTATATTTATATTTATATTTATATTTATATTTATATTTATATTTATATTTATATTTATATTTATATTTATATTTATATTTATATTTATATTTATATTTATATTTATATTTATATTTATATTTATATTTATATTTATATTTATATTTATATTTATATTTATATTTATATTTATATTTATATTTATATTTATATTTATATTTATATTTATATTTATATTTATATTTATATTTATATTTATATTTATATTTATATTTATATTTATATTTATATTTATATTTATATTTATATTTATATTTATATTTATATTTATATTTATATTTATATTTATATTTATATTTATATTTATATTTATATTTATATTTATATTTATATTTATATTTATATTTATATTTATATTTATATTTATATTTACATATAATGAATATATAAATAAATACATTTCTACGAGAATATTCCAACTGTATACAACAGATGTCTTAAAAAATAATAAATTTCTTTTTTTTCAGAATTCGTGATGATCCTGACTAAACGAAACTAGTGCAAACTTTGTAATCGTCGAGGTAGAAAGAAATCATAAATGAATTAATTGCTTCAGATATTAAATCATTTATCCTTTGTCTGTGTTTGTTTTTATTTTGCACAGTCAAAAATTGATATGTAAATGCAAAATAAGTCTAAGTACAGTCTTTGGAAAAATTAATAAATCAGCCAACATCATAGAAGTCGGAAAAAATTATTTAAAAAAAATGGAATGAGTATACATTTATGATAAAAAAATTGCTAACGAAAACACAGGACCAGTTAAATTATATTGTATTCATTATATAATATAAGACAACGCAAAAATGTTTCGTACAAAACCTCGATGATTATTTATAAGTAGGTGCTTATAAAACCCGATCCTTTCAATACAAAAAAAAAACAACACTCAGATGGACCACAATCAAAGTCCATCCAAAAAAGAATAATAAAACAAATAGAAAAACATTATGCTTAACATCATTCAGAGAAATGTATTTCAATACTTTACTTAAAATCAAAAAAATCAAAAACACCCTATCAAAACAAAAACACTGCATGCTATGTTTTGTACATAATGTAAAAGATTCCAGCCAGGACTTTTTATATACATACATAAAATACCATGTCAAAAGAAATTAAAAAAAAAAATCTTTATACTGGGCCGGAAATGACAATTAATAAATCAGTAAACAAAAATATATAAAAATATATAAATTTACAAGCCATTAATGATGCTCTCTTAGCGCGGAAAACAAAAAAAACACCGTTATTCTATTCTGAAGTCAAACCCATTTTAAATCAAATCAAAATATGTAAATTTAATGCAATAAAATAATTAGGAAAACATGCATATGCATACAAACAAACATATACAAACATACTTAGTACAAGTACGAGTAAAAATACAAATAAAATATTCATCAATAGCTACATTCTGCTTAAAAGCGCGTTAAAAGTAATCATGGAACAGTTTAACTTTACAAACTACTATATTATCTAGTAGTGAACATTCCCAAAACAAAAATGGCGGCTGCATACATAAAATTATTATTATCAATGTAGCATTATTGATGTATAACATTTACTCAACTAATTTAAAGTGACATTTTTATTGGGATATCCAAATTTTTAGACAACATAACAAATTGATGGACGCTTAGGTTAAATAAACAAACAAACATAAATATATGCACGTTGTTATGTATTTTCATGATTATATAAATATAATAAAAGAATGAATGTGTGTGTTACTAATAAGAATATAAAACAGTTACAAAAAACATTACTTTTAAATATTGTAATGTCCCCTATCATGAAACTCGACGGATTCTATAATGTATTTCTTTCACGATTCCATTCAACTGTCATTTCGGAAAACCCAACACAAAAAGTAAGCGAATGTCAGTCATTTTGACAAGCAAGTTCAGGAACACCTTTGCAGATAAGAAACTCTGCGAATAAGTCGACTGCTTAAGTTGAATAATACGAACAGGGCTAACTTTAGCTTGATAAAAATGAGATATTTTGAACAGATCGAAAACCGAGCTCCGTTCATTTTTTGGCGGGACTTTCTTTATATTTGGAATTCATTTTTTACACAGTAAGGAGATAATTTAACTTTGCAGTTATTTTTTTTATCCTTTTGCAACATTTTGAAAAATGACCCAATCTGTGGAAAATAGTATTTAAAAAAATTGTAAATTACTTGAAAAATGTTCATGATCAAAAAACGATTGATTTCTTAAAAGAAAGCTGTTAAATACACGCACCTTCGGGGAAATTTCAGTGTTGCCACTTCCTGGAACATAGTTTTTTATGTCAACAGGTGGAACCTCTACTTTTTTTATAATATATAATATTTTGAACATGAAACAATTCGCGGGAACGCGAACGCGGAACAGACCTTTGGTTAAAATTTCAATGCTGCCACTTTTCATGAAAATACTATTTTTATGTCAACATGTAGGACTTTCCTTGTTTTGAGAGTTTCTGACGTAATAAAAAGTTGCGGTAACGCCTCCAGACATTGAACGTGTTTTGAATAAATAACGGTTAATATCTTAAAAAAAAAGTGACAACATCTGCTTAACGATGCACCCTTGGGTAAGATGTCTTTTTTTTTTGTTTAAAAGAGTGGGACTACCACTTTTTGGTTATTTTTAACTTTAAAAAAATACCAAAAAAGTGTAAGTCCCACCCTTTTAAACAAAAAAAGTATTTTCCCAAAAAGTGGGAATATTGAAAAGTTACCCGAAGGTGATTTCTACTCAACACCTCCCTTTTAAGGCTTCAATCGTTATTTTTATCATTGAAATTTTTCCAGTAATTTACTTTTACGGATTACGGATAAGAACGATGACTCCAAGTCCTAAGCTTAATTACGTTTTTAGCATGTCAAAAATAAATTACAAATATTAAAATATAGTCCTTCCACAAAAAGTGCAAACATTTCCTAACTGGACTGCAGATTGGGTGCCATTTTTCAAAATGGTGTCCAAGTGACAGAATTACAAAAATGATTCCCAAGCTAAATATCATCATTAATGTGTAAGAAATGTGATTGCTGGTCATAAAAACAAGGTCCCCCTCGAATGGGATTTGGTTTCCTGACATTAATATTTGCACAGAATAGAAAATGTCAAATTTGGGATAGTGACGATAAAATTCTCTCAAAGACGGTGTTTACACTGGACTGTCTGCTCCGACTTATTTTGACATTCATCCAACTTCTTTTGTTCAGGCACAAACTAATGTGAACACAACAGACTCACTGTGACGTTGAGAATTCGTTTAAAAAAAACACAAATTTGAGCTCATTGAGACATTAATTAATTTACTTTTCATTCCAAACCTTAATTCATTTATTTAAAATCTT
The DNA here is from genome assembly GCA_946251815.1 of Dasysyrphus albostriatus. NCBI lineage: Eukaryota > Metazoa > Arthropoda > Insecta > Diptera > Syrphidae > Dasysyrphus > Dasysyrphus albostriatus. Next base: position 53,767,888 of record OX276336.1, read on the forward strand.
TCTAAATTAAATAAAATTGAATTCTGTAGTATTTGTTCGCCAAAGCAAAATTAAAGACAGAGAAAGCAACTGTCACAAAAGAAAACGTCAATAAAAATCCATAAATTAAAAAAAAAAAAATTTAAATCCTGCCTGACTATGCTATTTCTTTCTCATCTCTAAGTGGGAGTGAGATAAAGTACAGATACGTCAAAAAAAAGCGGAGGAGTGAGTCCAATGTGAGCACCGTCAAAAATGTGGAAACTACACACAAAACGGCGACAGTAATAATTAAGCAGGCAAATAACAAAAATTTAAGACTCAATTTTTAACAGCAAAAGTGAAGAATTTTGGTGAGGAATCATGTTTATATTTTTGGGATCTTTGAAATAATCACCCCGATTTAAACATCTGATTAATGAGCTTCAGAAGGAATCAGACTCAATTTTGACATTTCGCTCATAGTAAAAAAATCCATGTTTGGTCTAATTCCATCCGAAACCTTTTCATCGGAAGGCTTTTAGGTGACCAATCAAAAGCACCATTCTAACATCTTGCTAAATTTTATGATCCTGTCCGCAAAAATTTCCTGCACGGAAAATTACAGGGGACATATTTTACTCTCTTTGGAGTGCTTTCTTTTGTGATAAACTTTGTCATGGAACAACTTTTGGACTGAATTTTACAGAAATTTGCAGTTCGGGAACGGATCCAAAACTTTATTTTCGGTGAAATATAGTATTTTTGATTTGTTTCAAAGTAACAGTTCTTGTTCTGAAAAGAAGAGAAAATCCTTAAAGTATCATTAAGGCTCTATTTAATTATTCACAAAATATTATTCGACCTATTTTACTTATAATGCCTTTGCGTCAAATAAAGTACAAAAAAGTAATCGTTTTACTTAAGATTAGCCTCTATTCAACCTCTAAATGCGTTAATCATAAAATGACTCCATTTAACGTAACATAACTTTTATGAATAACATTTCCGCGTTAAGAAGCATTGTAGCTTTACGCAGTCTGTAAAATGTGTTTATGAGTAAAGACTGTAAGTGAATTTGTTTACGTGAAATTTCTTGCAAAATTTCATAAGTTTTCACAATTTGCTGTCAAAACCCATTGAGGAAAAAAAAAACAAGTTTGCGAAACTTGTTGAAATTTTCACATAAAAACGTGAACATTTCAGAATAAAGTGGAAAAGAATTTCATACGGCTACCAAATTTGTGTGCTAAAAATTGCACCCAAACTATACAATTTCACTGTAAACTCAAACACCCAAGTGTGATGATAAAATGTGTGATAGGTAAAGAACCAATTTTGAAAAATGTCTTGTATTAACACATTTGAAATTGCGTGGGATTCGCTGTCAAGTTGGGTGTGATGAAATTTCATATTCTAACCTCACACTATTAGAGCTTGATTACACGATTCGTGTTTTCGTTCGTTTCGTTTTTCGTCTTTTTGACAGGTACGTGATTACACACACACAACCAAAAAAGTCCATTCGTTTTTCTAACGTCCAAAAAATATTAGGTTCATTTGTTGGAAAATAGACAGTAATAATAGTTGAAAATATCTTTAAATCACTTCTTTTTCTATCTTATATCTATACAATTTTAAAGCTCATTCGTGTTGTCATTCCCCCTTCATTTCTGCACCCCTCACCCAATGTGTCAAAAAGACGAAACACGAAACGTCCGAAAAAACGAATCGTCTAATCAGGCTCTTATACATGATTGTCTTCATACTTTTTTGACATGTTGTGTGTTAAAAATTAGCCAGTTTATATTTTTGAGATTTCAGAGGACTCAGAGCGCTCAGAAATATAAACAGGATTCCTCTCAAAAATTCCTCATTTTTCACCTTAAAAACTGAGACTAAAATTTTTTGGATTCGCTTGCTTAATTATTTTTCGTCGCAGTAAATTACATAAGAAGAAAAGAAAAAGGGAGTTTGTTTTGACTTCTATGTGAGGAATGTTGTTTATATTTTACTCTCCTGCTCTGTCAAAAAATTGAGGAAAAATACTGAGCGCTCAAGAAATATAAACTGGCCAAATCAATGGGATAATTTGGAATTGGGCTATTAAGAGTTTGAATTCAGTGTCCACGTTCTGTTGTTCTCACATCGATAAAATTGATCTAGAAACGTTGAAAACGGAACAAAACTCATGTATTTTGTTTCAATTTTCATCGCATCGCTTCTCGGCCAATTTTAAAGATGCGAGAGTAACAGAATGTATGTAGGCATAAAATCGAAACCATAAGCGAATTATTGTTCTGCCAAATTAGGTGATCTACATAAGCCCTCTTTCACCCAAGGAGACGAAGTTCCCATTCCTAAACTGTTTACTTCTATTTATGATAATTTAGCAAGAAATTTTGAAAACTTTAAAAATACAAAGCAATTTTGTCAATTGAAACTTGATCTTTTTTGACTGATAGTATCCTACAGATTCCACGATTGATTTTAAAACTCAAACTGAAAAGTAATCGTTTTTGACTATATTGTCGAATTCTTTCTGAATTCATGATAGAAGGAAATATGAAAACAAATCAAAAGTAGTTTAAATAAATAATAAATGTATAAATGTGTTTGTATGTAGAAATTGACTAAACATCAAAACTATTTTTATTTGAACTTATACACATTTATTTTTTGGTGGCAAAATTTATAACGTTTTCAATATGAGCTCTATAAATTTAATTAATTAATGAAAAGAACACTTTTTATCAAATCCTACTCTTTGTGGTTCAAGTCTCGCATTTAAAATGATTAAGAGCTAGATATTTTATTAATGTTTTAAATTTTCCATATTATTAGTTTTAGTTAGTTTTAGTAAATAACTTGAAAATAGTTTTGTTGATTTATTTTAGTTGTTTTTTACTAAGTAATTTTTATAGAATTGGTGCTTATCTGCCCAAATAATAATTAAGTTTCATTTAAACTGCAAATGATTCCTTATAAAAATTTTCATGAAGTACTTAGCTGGCTACAAAATCATAATTAAAGTTATTTAACTCATACATTTTGGCCAAGAACAGAAAGTTCACAGTAGCCAAAAATGGTTTTATAACCCACTCAAATGGCTCAAATGACCCTAATTGTGGAATTTTAACCTGTGACCTTATAACCCTGTTGCAAAAAAAAACATAACTTAGTTATTTTCAAACAAGCTCTTAAGCTTCTAATATAATTTGTTCTGTATTGATTTAAATATCGAGTTAGTTATGATTTATCAATAAAATCTCATGCAAAAAAGACTTGTTAGCAAAATATGTTAAACTTTGTTGTATAACATTAAATGTAAGTTAACAAAAAATCATAATATATGTATATTTTATCCATAGAAATTAAATTAAAAGAAAAGAAAACTTATACAAACATTCAATAGTTTTAAGCTGTCCAACATACCGAATATGCTATTAATATAATTATGCTTACACAAGTTGTTAATAAAAGTCAAATAATCAGAAAAAAAACAAGAAAAAATAAACAAACAAACCCGTTAGTAGGTATCTATATATATTATTATCTTGTAAACAAAACAAATAAAATATACTTAAATACATATTTCTGTGAATTTTAATTTAAAAAAAAAAAAAATAGGTAACGAAAAAATCAATCTTTTAATCAAAAAACTTAACAACTAAGTTTAAATAGAAAGACAATTCATAACAAACGAAGTAAAACTAGAAAAAAAACAACAATTTTTAAAGTACTTTAAAAAACATAATCTAAGTACTAAAACAGGGTAATTCTTTTTATTATTTATTTAAATTTAAAAACGTACATAAAGTTAATACATTTAGTTTATAAAAGATTTTTAAACACACCCAAAATAAAGTATTGTAAATTAAATGCGATATGATCTTATTTCACTGTACAAAAATAGCTGCATATGAATTTGAATTAAACAAACACAGAAATATTTTAATTTTTAGTCTTCCCGAAAATATATTTTCAATTTTTATTTTTATTTTTTTAATTAAAGTCCTGGAATACATTTAAATCAAAAGTAGATATTCTTAAACTAAGATCTCTTATGTATATATTAATTTTTGTTCGTTCTTAATAACTTAATTAACAGCTACACGTTTAAAAAAAAAATATAATTCAATATATAGGAGAATATTTTATAAATGAAATATTGTAAATTTATTTTCATATAGTATTTAAAACAACCACTATTTTTATGGTGCCACAAAGTACATAATAAATTCAATAAAAAAGTTTTAAATATATGTATTTGATTTATTTACTCAACAAAATGTAATTATTTTTTTATAAGAATCAAAAATATACAAATTCCACCACAAAACCAATACAAATATATTTAAATACCTTTATATTTTTCTATAATTTTATTCCTATATTTAAATTAATTACGTCTTCGGACATATTTTACAACACACTTAAATTATTACTTATAGTATCTATTGAACAAAAAACAAAATAAAATATTTTTTACAAATCCCAAAAATCTCAATCAATATTTTTCGAAATACATTAAAAGTTAAAACATAAATGAATTCGCTTAGTCATTGATGATTGACAAAAAAAAAAACAAAAATAATCAACAAAATTAAAACTTTATTCCAATAGAAGTTTATATAAAAATGCGTACCTATTTACAAAATTATTTAAAAGTTATATATTTTTTTTTGATAAATGCTAACAGAAAATATGCTGAAATTATAATAATACTATACATAATATATATGTATAAGAATGTGTTGAATAAACAAAAAAAAAGTGCTATAAAAGTGAAAAATGTATTTATTGTTATAACCGCTATAATCACATATTTTATCCAATCTATTTAAACATATATATATTCGTTGTATAGATATAATTATGTTATTCTTAATAGATGCATGGATATATAAATCAAAAATAATAGAAGTGTATATAATGCAGAAGTGTTGCAAATTTACTTATTACATGAAATTCCTTGACATATATACATAAATAAAGAGTGAATAAAATTGTCTTTATAATGGGAATTATAAAGTTAGATACATCTTTGTTGTCTTTTTTTTCCTCAAGTGGAGCTACAAACAATCAAGAAACTATCAGATAATGAAGGAGAGTTTTTGCCGTTGGATTTATATTTTTTTTTATTTATTCATTTTCAGAGTTTAAACCAAGCCCACCTTTGAGTCAATGTCTAACCATACAGACAGGACAGGGACTGTAGGGGCTACATACCAATGCGGTCAATTTTCATGACCCTGAACTTTGGAGACGATTTGATTATCATATTGTGGACTGTCACCAGTGGCGTAAAAATGATTCGATTTAAAAAAATGTGACGGCAATCGAATTTTCACGACAAAATCTCGATACCTCATTTTTTTTTTTTTTTTTTAACGTCAAGAAAACAAATGCTGAAAATTTTTAGACGTGTCGTAAACATGCATCCATTTTAAAAATTGAAATGAAATCTCAATACGGATTTTCTTATTTATCGTAACAAAAAAGTTATGATGAAAAAAGTAAGATGCGCCGAATTAAATTTTTTGAGCTATCACCAATGGCGTAAAAATGCATCGATTATAAAAATTGAGATGGCAATCAATTTGCCACGCCCAAATTAATCTGATGAAGTTGTTGTTAGTCAATGAATGAATGAGTGAATGAAGTTGTTGTTAGTCATGGTGGTATTGATGCCGTTGGATCCATGCCTCCGGTCGATAGAAGTGCAATTAATGAAGCTCCCTCAGGGCCTGTTTCTGATAATGGCGTTAGTGGTGCCTCTATAACTAACCAAATACCTACAAGACCTAAACAAATTGGAGGGACGAATTCTGATATACGTCCTAGCTTTAAAATTGCCAGAAACCTGAAATGGTATCATCTGGGTAGTTTTCTATCGTCTACTACTACTGATGAAATAATTAACTTCATTTCGACGAATTTGAGCATAAACCCAACATAAATCTTCTGTCATAAACTTGAAAATAAAACCCTTCCTGTGCGCAACAGGGTTAATTTTAAAGTTGGAATTCCTTTTGAGAAGGCAAGGAAAGTTTTTGACCCATCTTTTTGGCCTATTGGGGTGAAAATTCGTCCTTTTGTGTATATGCCAAAAAACTTGCCTGTGGGAACAGATCAAGGAATGACGTAAAAAAAATAGATACAAACTCAGCTTTGAAAATTTATTATCATAACGCTAGTGGAATCCGAACCAAGATAGCTCAATTGTTCAATCTAGCTTGCCATACTGATTATGATATAATTATCATCACGGAGTCCTGGCTGTATAGTGGAATACTATCAACAGAAATATTTGACTGTCGCTTTTACAATGTGTATCGTTCTGACCGATGTAAAACCTCTCTCGAACGTGGTGGTGGAATAATAATTGCTGTCCGAACTACTCTTTGCAGCGATGAAACAACTCTGCCTATTAAAGACATCGAACAAATCTGCGTTCGTCTGAAAATTGCATCCAAGCATCATCTTTATTTTATAGTGAGTTATGTTCCTCCTAAAAGTAGTTTGGATTTATATGAAAAGCATATTCATAATATTGATTTTATAAATGGTATTAATTCAGTTTTTGATAATTTAATCATATTAGGTGATTTTAATTTATCTGACACTGTTTGGACGTTGTCTGAACATGAAAAAAGGCTTATTGCTTGCAATTTAAACAAAGATTCTGAAATTATCTTTATTGATTATATTTATTCATTAGGTCTTTGCCAAGTCAATTCTGTTCAAAATTCTTTGATGAAAATATTAGATCTTGCTTTTATTTGTTGTGATGAATTTAACGTAGATGTAACTGGAGCTCCATTTTCTTTACTAAATAATTCTCTTCACCACAAAGAAATTCTTATTGAAATTGTCATGTATGATTACCATAAAATTCAAGTAAATTCAATTGAAAATAGTTTTAAGTTTTCTAAAACTAACTTCATTGAACTTGGAAATTACTTCAGTGGTGTAGATTGGAATATCGAACTTAATTATTCTGATTTAGAACAAATGTATAAACGTTTTACAGAAATTGTATTTACGGGTTTTAATCAATTTGTTCCTCGTGTCCAAAAAAGGAAATCCTCGAAGCCTGTTTGGTACAATAAAAGGCTTTTACACCTCAAGAACGTTAAAAATAAAGCATTTTCCAAATTCAAAATAACGGGTTACCAATCGGACTATGATGTTTTTAGTAGTCTAAGGAAAGATTTTTCCGTTTTAAGTAAATTTCTTTACAGAAATTATATTATGAATATTGAAAATAGTATTAAATATAATAGTAAATCATTTTGGTCGTTCATTAACTCTAAGAGAAAATCATCTGGCATTCCTCAGACATTAAGTTATAATGGAGTTAATTCGTCAGACATTGACACTCATTTGGAGTTGTTTGCTAGTTTTTTCGAGTCTGTTTATTCATGCGGTAACAATTCCTTTATGTCTAATCTGGAAGAAAAAATTGATATTGGAATAATTCAACTTAGATTTGATGAAGTGTCTTTGGCCCTTCAGACTTTGAAACCTAACTATATCTGTGGTGCTGATGGAATACCATCATGTATTTTGAAGAATTGTAGTGATTCCCTTTGTTTGCCTTTGCTAAAAATTTTTAATAAATCTTTGTCAGATGGTTTATTTTTAACTGAGTGGAAGGAAGCATTTCTTGTTCCTATATTCAAAGCTGGTTCAAAAAATCTTGTAGAAAATTATAGAGGAATTTGCAAACTTTCATCCATTCCTAAGCTTTTCGAAAGTCTGGTTAAAAACAAAATAGAGTTTTTGACTAAGGAATGTTTGTCTCAGTCACAACATGGCTTCGTATCCGGAAGGTCTACTGTAACTAATTTGGCGGTGTTTTCGTCATATGTCTCAAATGCATTGGAGGATAAATATCAAGTTGATGCAGTCTACACCGACTTTAGTAAGGCGTTTGATTCAGTTGATCATAATATTTTATTGAAAAAACTTGAATGTTTTGGCTTTCATTCTCAGATGCTTAATTGGGTTTCTTCGTATTTGAAGAATAGAACTCAACGTGTTCTAGTCGATAGTAAACTTTTTAGAAGTATAAATTGTACTTCCGGTGTTCCACAAGGAAGTCATCTCGGCCCTTTAATTTTTATAATTTATATCAATGACATAGTTGATGTAATAAAAAACTGCAATTATCTGCTGTACGCGGATGATTTAAAATTGTTTTTAAAAATTAAATGCATTGATGATTGCCGGAAAGTTCAAAATGACCTGGACCGTATTTCTAGTTGGTGCTCTCTTAATAGCTTAAAATTAAATATCGGAAAATGTAAAACAATTACATTTTCCAAATCACTATCTGAAATTAAGTTTTCTTATGATATTAATTCCAGTTCTTTGATTAGAGTTAGTGATATTAAAGATCTTGGAGTTATTTTTGACAACACATTTTCTCCAAAAAAACATATAGATTTTATTGTTTCAAGAGCGAATACATTAGTTGGATTCATTAAAAGGAATAGTAAGGATTTTAGTGACCCGTATGTTCTATTAACCCTTTACACCTCTCTGGTTAGATCAGTAATTGAATATGCAGATGTGATTTGGAATCCATGCTATAGAGTTCACTCTACTAGAATTGAACAAGTTCAAAGGCGGTTTACTAGATACGTTTTCTATAAAATGCGCTGGAATTTTATTCCTGATTATAAAGCTAGATGCCAATTGCTAGGGATTAAATCACTTCAATCTAGAAGATATATTCATGATGTAGTTTTTGTACGAGATATTCTATGCTATCATATAAAAAGTCCGTTTTTGCTTTCTTTGATTTCCTTTTATGTACCTTCTAGGCACTTAAGAACAAGAAATTTTTTTTATGAACAAACCCATAGAACGAATTATGCGAAAAATGAACCTATATCACGAGCTATTTCCTCGTTTAATGAGGTTTGTGATTCTTTTGATTTGCATTTATCTCGTGATAAATTTAAAAATGAATTATTGTTAAAGTTTGTTTTTTAATCAACTAATATTTATGATAATAATTTTGTAAGAGTATACGAAGGGTATTATTTATGATTATAATTATTATCTTTGTTTTTATATATTATACTAGATTTATTAAGAAACATCTGTTAAGCACAACGCTTGTAGATATAAATAAAAATAAAAAAAAAATAAAATCTCGATACACTATTTTTTCATTTTTTTTATTTACCGTATAAAGAAGTTATGACGAAAAATGTACTAAGTGCCGAGAATACAAAGTTGAAAATTTTTGGACTGTCACCAGAGCCGCGCCGTAAAAATGCATCGATTTTGAAAATTGAGATGGCAAGCGATTTTTTACGACCAAGTCTCACCATTTTTTGTTTTTTTTTATTAACCGTAGTAAAAATGTAATGACAAAAAATGTATTTAGTGCCGAGAAAAAAATGTTGAACATTTTTGGACTGTCACCAGCCTCGTAAAATTCATCTATTTCAAAAATTGAAGCGGCAATCAATTTGTCAGGAAAAAAATTTCAATATGCCTTTTTTTTACTTACCATAATAAAAAAGTTATGATAAAAAAAGTAAGACATGCTGAATAAGAAACTTTAAAATTTTTTGGACTATCACCAGCGCCGTAAAAATGCATCGATTTTAAAAATTGAAAAAAATATGTTTTTTTTATTTACCGTTATAAGAAAGTTATGAAGAAAAATTTATTCAGTGCCGAGAAAAAATTAAATTTTTTTTTGGATTGTCATCAGCGCAAGCACTTTGTCACGCTACGGCTCGATCTCGTACAGTAACTCAGGTAAACATGCGTTAACATACGTGACAATTCGTAAGCTTTCGTTAACATGCGTAACCCTGTTTAGTGTGCTTGTGCGTTAACACTTGGGTTAGCCTGCATTAACCTTCGTAAATTTTTTTAATTTAAACATACGTTTACTTGCGTAAACATGCGTCCTGTGTCTGAACTTTTGCGTTCACAGAAAAGTCTTTCAACGCAACGCCCAACGCGGAATTGTAAATCAGCCATTAGTGTGGCGCCCGTTCCCGAAAAATATTAAGGGCATTCATGCAATAGCATTATGTCGTAGTAAACGTAGTAAAGTTGTAAACTGCGTTAATCTGTCAAATTTTCAAATCAAATATAATTGAAAATCACAAGTTTAGAATTAATGGAAAAACTTTTCTTCGATTTTAATTTTTTGATAATGAGTATGAGTACTTCATACTATCATCTTGACCGCAGCTGTAAAACCAAATAATAAAATCGCTTGGATTGTGAAAATGACATGCGCGAATTGCATTGAACTCAATGGAATCAAAAATTCAAGATCTGGTAAAATCAATGCTTGCTCTAAATCGTCCATCAGAATAAAGCGTTTAGTTTAAAAAAAAATGAATGCAACTTTTTTTATTAAGAAATATTTGAAGGTCCGCTGCCTATTCAAATTCCACTTAGGGATCTGCAAGCCTATCTGATTTGGGAACCACTGATTTAAACCAAGATGGCGGAACACTGCAAAGGCTTTAAGATCGAAAACTTGGATTTAAGCTTATAAAGTACTGTAACGATAGTAAAATAAAAATGTCATCCCCAACGTTTTATTTCATTCGTATCGGAGCGCTATGACTAACAATACTGGACTATGTCGTAAAATTTTTAAATATTCCTGATCAAAATAATTATCAATTATTATCAAGAAAGTGACTCTTGTGAAACGATATGGTTCACTATGACGAATGCGTACTTTTTTTAAGTTTTAAGTAGCTTTTAATAACCTCAAGTCCTACAAATTGGCGTTTCGTCTGGCTTACTACCTTGGACTCATGCGGTGACATAGTGAGGGCCTTTGTCATACGCGATTTGTATTAACTTCGTGGATTTTTTGACAAAACACCACTGCAAACTATATCCAACAAGATAAGAATTCTTAATCATTAAGCTGGAAATTTGTTTGCCCGGGGCCAGGCATAGTTTCTATAAGGGTTTTTTATAATACAAATTCTATATACTACTGTCACTGATGTGTCCAAGTGAGTAAGCCGGACGAAAAATTTGTAGGACTAAAGGCCATTAAAAGCTATTTTGAATCAATAGTTCAACAAGTCGAATCCTTAATGCTAAATATTCTTCTTGGCTGATTTATTTCACTATTTTATAGAATTTGTATTATAAAAAAAAACCTTCTTATGTCATTAACCCGAAATTTTCAATCCAATCTTTTTAATAAGCGATATATTTTTAATTATCTTTTGCTCTGTCAAATGTAATATACTCGTATAATATATTTAAGATAAGCTACTTATTGATAAATCGATTTAATATTCTATTTTGCCTACCAAAGAGCGCTGTAATGTTGCTCAAAACTCAAGGGCCTTAATGTAACTTTGTTCTACTTGCTAAATATATTTGAAAGTTGTTTTCATTTATATAAAAAAGTGATATCAAATGTATGTGCTTCCGACTTTTTGCCACTGAATCTTCAGGTAGCGCTGTTATATTTCAGTTTATAAAGCGCTTCCTAAACACGTTGAGATTCTGCGAATTCGATGGCTTTTTACCCCTTGAGAATTGAGTATACGTGAATGATGCTCAAAAGTGTCCCAAGGAAAAATAAATTATTGAGGTGATTTTGGGTGGCAGCTCATTGGATTTTTTGTTCGAGGAAAACAAATTTAGGTTCAGAGATACTTTAATAAATTTACATTGATGACAGGAAGAACTTTGTCACAAAATTTAAAAATAATAAAATAATTATTCATTTTTGGAAATGACAAAGTTACTATTCATGAACAAAACTGATAACATCCTCGTAAAGGCGAACAAATTTCGTACCGTCAAAAACTCGATAAGTAATGTCATGAAAGGAACAATTTCATCTGGAAAAATCAGAGGAGAAGATATCCTGCTACCACACAAACTAATGATTCACACTGATAACAACGCCCATTCAATTCAAACGATTGCTATTTTCAGTTGAACGTACTTTTGTTATAAATCGCAATTTGCAAGGTCAATCGTGATTAAGTAAGTAATTTATAATCATAAAGGAAAAGTTATTTATTGTATTATTATAAATACAATAAATAACTTTTCCATTATTTATTGTTTTTTATTGTATTATTATAAATAAAATAAATAACTTTTCCTTAATCATTTATGGCCCTAATTGCACCCACCTTTCGATGCGATAAAAGTAATCCTATCCAAAAGTTGATTCCGTTTAAATTTGTATCCAAAGCTATTTAAATAGTTTTACTATAGTACAGTTCCTTGTGAACACACAATTTATGACTTTTCGATGATCGACTCTTGATAAAAATCCCTTATCGATATGTTTCTTAAATGTAAATAAAAGCACAAAAATACGTGTATCTATTATTTTTATTTTGTGAATAAATTATAAGTACAGCCTTTAACTTAGCTTACAAAAAAAAACAGTTCTAGAAAGTACTTACATATTATATCGTTAAGCTTTTGCTGTTATGTATTTTGTTGTCTTTGTGCTTCTTAACAACTAACCTTAAGCATCATCGAGCCCTAATCTTAATCCTAAAACATTCCATCATACCGTCCAATGGGTATTAGTACTATGAAAAACAAAATAAAGTTTCTTGTCACTAGTTTCCAATCGTTTGGAACAGCATATGGCAGCAATAATTGTGTAATTCTATGCACTTCATGCGAAGCACAGACAAATATAAAACTCGTTATGATCATATTAAGTGTTGGAAATCCCGGCAAAAGTACCAGAACGCCATGTCTATCAGCTGCCAACCAAATATGATATTGACAAATGAACAATTCTAAAGAGATTCGTCCGAACCAAGCGAAAAATGCCGAATATCTCGTTCTTAAGATTCCCGATATATTCCGCAGAATAATATAACCCACAATCGGTATGAACACAATGTACGAGTGAATCTCTTCGCAATTTTGCTCGTTGCGACACAGAAAACTAAATGTTTCATAAAATCCAACACCAATGATCGCCAACAGAGTGACAGTTATGGAAGTTCGTCGAGCAAACAGATTTCCGTGGTTATTGTCATCGAAAATGCTATATTTCTGAGCAATGTGAAAGCATGCAGCAAAGATCATTCCGAATGTCACTGTATACCGATCGATCTTCCACTGATACCACCAATCATGGATGTCATCATCTGTTGTCACAAACAGTGCCTTCCATGGTCGTGTTACGAATATCCTCTCGAAGAAAACCTCAGACAGGAAGAGCACTGTAATAACACTCAAACAACCAACAAATTTGCCTACCAAATAGAGATAGTGGAGGGCATTACTGTCTACACTCTGAGAAGTGATGCGCGGTGGCAGTGAGAGCAAGAAATAAATAATGCACACCCAGAATGAGAGCAATGGGACGAAATAATAGAACTGATACGGGCGATTCATGCAAAAACAAAGGACAATGGTCAAGAAATTCATACGAAACATCACTTGAAAGAACCGCACCAAGCCAGATTTTCCAGTGTGCCACATGTAAGTGTATTGACTATAGCCAGTAAGGAAAAGATAGGCACTGATAAGAACACGCATGTTCATGTGAATTGGCAAGACCCGATGGGCTCCTGTCATGTAATAGATAAGCACCACACAAAGAATCCAACCTTTGAGCTCGTCCGTTTGGTCACGATTAAGGACCTTGGTGAATCGCGAGTCTTCAGTGAAGAACAAACCCAAAGCAACAACGTACCCCACCGGAATCCAAAAGCTAAATTCCGAATAATACTTGTTCTCCTTCATAAAGAAGTTGGTGCGATCACAAAGATAGAAGTATGCAAGAATTATGCCGAGAGTTGCTAACGCAACAATGGGTGTTGAATAATCTGCAGGCATTGATACCGAAGCTGTGTTACCACCAACTTGACTTAGCGGCATGTAAAGTGTTTTGCCTCTTAGATGCATTATCCAACGACGTGTGTACATCGCCAGGACCAGAGAGAAGCTAGAAGTAAGATTTAAATTTATTGTAACCATGGAACATTTAAAGATAAAACATCCAACATACCAAACCCCGAAGACAGCATAAGAGACAATTTGTATAACGGTGTAGGGCTCGGCACTACTGCAGCACGTTCCATCATTATAATTCATGTAATCGTTGCAGTACATGTTTAAAATTATTTGAATATCATGTCGCAGCCCGAGGGGACTCAATTGGTATCCATCTGCGGCATTGTCTAGAAGGCCGTTAGCAATGTGTGACGAGGATTCCCATACATTGGCCGATGAATATCGAAAAACTTCACGGGCAACTCGATTGAACTTATCGATGTCCTCATTTTGTACAGCTTTCCACGCATCTACAAGTTTTTCTTCATTGACTCTATCTTGGAGTTTCCAAAGAACTTTCGATTTCTTCGCTACCAGCTTGTCGAAGGGAACCACAAGCTTAGTCAGATTGAAATTATATGCTTTGAGTAATTCGGTCGTTACATTCCCTAAATGGAAGCCTTGATGCGTGAAGCCCGCAATAACTACCGAAGGAGAAGGTGTGGCAGCTTCAAACTTCGCCAACAACTGCAAGACACTATTTTGCATTTCATCAGCGTAAACATAGATTGCCTTCATCTTTAGTTTTGGATCCTCAAAGGAGGTGTCAGATTTTTGATCGGCGAGTAATAGAGAGCCATTATCGTCGTCATTTGGATGTAGATGATTAATGAATGTGTGATAGAGCATTCGAACGCGGGAATCGCCGATAAAGACGAATTGATTTTTGTTACCCCAAAAAGCCAAGTATCGGAAACAGCGCCTAGTATCTCTGTAATTTATTTATGTATAAAATATTGTTTACCTATTTATGTTTCGTGCAACCATAGTATCTATTGCTAATCATCTTACGTTTGGGAATACTTGTGCATCATACAGCCGTATGGCTGCCATTCTTTGTCGCCTTTAAAGCGACCTTTCGAGAGAAGCCAATTGCAGGAATCGCTTCCTTAAAAACAAGTGGTTTATTATGCAAAATATTTTACTTAAGATAACACCATGATTATTCTTACCATATCGATAATTGAGGATTCCGTGGTAAGCTACAAAGCCGATAACAAGAAGAAGGGCCACTTTTTTGGCATTCGCTGCATTAAGTTGTTGAATAAAATGTTCAGCTTTTGATTGACTATCTTCAGTACTCATTTTTGCTTGTATTAGGGAAATATTTATTTTTTTAATTTTATATTCATTTAAAAACTACAATTTTAATGGAATGAAAAACGTAAAGAAGTTTTTGGTTGTTTATAGATTATTTTTATTTGACGTTTAAACAGCTGATTGGATGAAAATTTGAATTTGGAGAGTACAGGGGTGGCTAAACTATATATAATTCCGTATTGTTGTTTTTAACATGCTACTTTTTTCTAAGCGAATAAAAATGGACTAAAAAGAAGGACTATTATATGTCTGTTCGCGTACCTCCCAAAACTACGAATTTCTACAAATTTAGCCCAAAGTTATGTCAAAGCTCAAATAAAAAAATAAAATTCGTAGAAATTCGTAGTTGTGGGAAGTACACGAACAGAATAATTTCGTTGAAAATTTCCAAATTCGATACGAAATCATATCCCTTCCCATACAAATTCACTTTTCTAAATTAGATAATTTCAGCCAAATAAATAAACAAGTTGCTGGAGATTTTTTTGACGTTTTCTTTTAATATCTTTAAAAATCTTTTGTACCTTTCAAGCGAGGAAAGAAAAACAAGGCAATTTTGAGATTTCCTGATATTCCATCGGTTAAACGCACCTGAAGCCTAGTACATACTTCCTCGTGAAGTGAATAATCGCCAGTGGATAACGCGATTTTTTGACATTTCTCACTGTAACAGACTTGCGAATGTGTTGTGAACGTTCGACGCGTTTAAAACCAGATTGCCTTAAATCACTAGTAATCGAACTGTCGACTGTTCATAAGGAGTTCCCATACATTTTGGACGAGAATCTCTCATGAACGAAAACTCTCCTCACAGCTTCACGAGAACGTTCACGGGTAAATAAAAATATAAATTTTGTAAGGCTTCTCGACATGATTCACAAAGTATGTACTAGGCTTCGTATCCTCGACCAGGGAGATTTTGATCACCCCTATTTCCTCCTGCCTCAGGTGAAGTCGGACTCTGAAAATGTTCAATGGAAGTAGAAATGAAAAAACAACAACAAAAACCAATTAATTAACTGCCAGTAAATGCGTGTCAGGCTGATAGAAATTGTACCAATGTTTTTTTAATCTCTTTATATTTCTTTTATGAAATAAGTAACAAGCTTTCGATTTTTTTCTTCTTACGTAAATTTACAACATAATTTAGCATCAAGTGATTCCAAAATTCACTCCGTGTTTCGGAGTCCTCTGGGATCTCAGAAATATAAACTGGATATGAGTTTCTCAAATAGTATAAGTGAAAGCTTCGTTGTCATTCCGATTATTTTGGCTTGCAAAAGCTTTTATTAGTACCTGCATTTCAACATCTCAAACAGTCCATATAGAGAAAAACTCTCCAAGGATACATCCCTGCTTTTTTCTGACAGTTTGAGTTCAACTTCCCAAATAGTGCTTTCTCTTTTATTGACAGCTAGCTGCCCCTTTTTTGAGTTTTACTGTTTTTTTTTTCTATTTCCACTCAGCTCTCAGCTGAGCCAGAGGCAGAGGTTACTATTTACTTCAAATGTAGTAGAACTACTTCATTATTTAATTTGTATTCTACTTTGTTTATTTGATAAATTTGTATGCTCAAAAAATTGATCAGATAATAATAACAATAAACAGTTTTCATAGTATAATTTGGTATGCATTTGTATAACTTTTTTTCATTCAGAAGAGAATCTAAATTTAACAAAAAAAGCTAATGTATGAATTTGCGAAACTTATCCTTTAAAAGAAGTATTTATTTATTTTTTCATTATCTGCTACACATTATACAAATCTTCTTCCTTTTTTTATAGCAATTTATTTACCTTCTAGGTTCAGCATTCTCATCCCTGGGCCCAAAGCCAGTTCACTTTTCACTTTTACTTCACCAGTCGGAAAATCAAAATTCATAAGAAGTGTCGCGTCGGTGGTCTGGCAAGTGACAAGTCGCGAGTTGATTTCAATTTTCAACCTGATTTTATTATTATTTATTTTTGTTCTACAACAAATATTTGTCTTTGAATTTCTTATCATTACTACGTTTGTGGAATTTTTTTAATTGCGGTTTTATTTTCTCGTAATAAAAGTATGAAATAATAAGCATCGCAACATCTGAGTGAAAAGAAGGAATCCCAAAATAGAAATTTTTCAAAACAATAGCTAATTGCTATTTTGTGTGATATACCTATACAATGCAGGCAATTATTAGAAACACATAATTTCTTATCTAGGTTTATTTTGTTTATCAAGTCAGCGAAAACACTGGAAGAAGATGCGTTTCTCAATCAAGGTGGGTAGCTTCTCTGTTATTAATTCATCACTTATCAACTAATTAAGTTTCATCGCAAAAAGTATTCCTATTGTGGGAAGTGACTGCTGATTAATATGTTCCAGCACACCAGTGACCATTAGATTTCTGCTTATTTGTACACCTTCATACTCTTAGATGTAATTTCAAAAATCCACTTGTTGAATACGGATCCATACAAATTGTGTTTTCCATTTTAAAGGGTCTTTAGCTTATTCACATGTTTCACGCAACCCCTCCCAGATAATATAAAGTAAACAATTTATATTGTTTATTGTTTCTTTAAATAACGCTCATTAAAAAAAAAATCATAAATCAAAAATTAACGGTCTTGAACAGAGTATATGTATATCTATACCAATTGTGAACAAAGTACCTACATTGATATCTCTTTTATTTTTTACACGTTTTTTTCATATATTTTTCACGAAAACAAAGTTTTTAAAAATTTAAAAGCAATTTTTAAGTTAGGTATGACGGTGTTCTTGAGCGATATTTATGTACTAATTTCCAAGTGCTATTAACCTCTTGGTTTTGACATTAGGTAGGTACCTATTTGAGTATTCAAATGTAAGTGAGATTTTATAGACACTAATTGCTTAAGTAAACAACCAAGGTGTTCCATTTTGTGTTAATTGCGAGAATTGTATACCTAGAAACTCAATGAACTGTAATAAAATCGAAAGATAACATTTGAGATGTGAAGTGGATGGTTGCGACCATTACGTTTTCTTAGACAAGGAAAATCTCAAACGGACAATATTTTTAAAAGTCAAATCTTCAATATATTAGATTATTATATCAGATTAAAATATTCTGGATCAGTGGCTTTCAAAATAATATTATTTTTTATTGAAAAAAATATAAATGCATATCCACGGGAGTGCCCACCAAATCTTAGGCAAAATTTGGCTGGAAAATACGCCCATGGATTTGAACTTTTTGGATCCTTACTGGGGATAGATTCGCAATTATTAAGTCAGGAAATACAATAGGAATTAAAGCAACAGGTGATGGAACGACCAAACTCCACAGCTTCAGCCAAATTTAAGAAAAGATGTCATTCATTAGCTTGAAATTAATAGAAGCGTTGATCCTCTTGGAACTAAGTTCATTATGTCCATAGCTGAATCTGAGAAGCAAGGAAGAAAAACCCGAAATGTATTGAGTTTTGTGAGTCTGTCGCTTAAAAGTTTCATCACTGATAGCCGTAGATTTGATGTTCCAGGAACGCTACTGTGTAACTTTATTCTACTTTCGAATCAATTCGAAACCATGAAAGTTGTTTTAAATGCTATAAATAAGTGGTAATATGTGAAAGAAGGATCAAATGTTAGTGCTTCCTTCTTTTTGCCACATAATTTCCAATTAGAGCTGTTCTATTTCAGTTTATAAGCGCTTTCTATAGAATTAGGGAGTTAAGATTTTACAAATTTTACGAACGTTATTATTGTAGAATTTAGTTACATAGTTGGGCTCCAGACCAGGTAGAGTAGAGTCCGAGAACAAGTAGTAATGTTACTTCAAATGGAAGTATTAGCTCAAAGAATTCAAAACATGAAAAAACTGTTTCTGAAAGATACACATTCAAACTGATTTTTACAAGGAAATAAGCAATTGCCTAGCTGAAATAAAAACTCATTTCAAAGAAGCTAATAAAAAGCAGATCTTTTTGATTAAACCCATTTAATTAAAGTTCTATTTTTATATGGTATTTTTATATTTTAGTACACAAACTTGACAAAATAAATTAATTAACCTCTCTTCAAATCGGTATCATTTATTCATAATTTTAACTATTTCAGGTCCACCTGATAGATGATAGCACTATTGAGCAGCTAAAAGTAATTAATGTAAATAGCAGATATATATGTTTTTTTCATTTGGTCAGGGAACATTTGAACGATAACCTCCGTGGTAACATGCAATGTATGTTACTTGTTCCTAACTTCCACCGCCTTCTGAAATGTCTCCTCGTTTAGTTAACAAACTTCCTCTGTTATGTTAAGATCACTTTTAATCCCAAATTGTTTTGAGAAACTTTTAAAGGACTGGTTGCTTACTTGTCATGAGTTAGAAAAAATGTTGTCTCCTGTCATATAAAAAATGTCTTCAATATTTCTAGTGTTTTCAAAGAAAGTTTATTCTTATCTGTTTTTTATAACTTTGAAAGTAAATGAATTTAATTTATCTTGATTTGTATAGTTAAATATAATTGTTAACATTTCTTTTTTTTTTCATTTTTATAATGTACTTCATTTTCTTAAATAAGGGTCATCCCACACAAATTGTAATTTTTGTATTCTTTTGTTAAACTTAAAGTGGCATTTAGCCCTGTTTTTATTCTTAAAATATAAAATACGGCTATTTTTTACTATTAGTTATACCTATAATATTGTAGTACGTATTTTACTTTCTGCAGAAATAAATGTATTTATAAATCTAAAAAAAAAAATTGATAACATAAGAAATTCTTAACAAAAAATAATGATTGTCTTCACATCATCGATACCAGATACGTTTTCGCTATTCGCTCCTCTCATTTGAATCAATATTTGATCGTAGCTTGAGCATATCAAAATCGGTACAATAGGGATCTGGCCTAATTAATAGTTACATTATACTTTACTTCGATTTGTCGATTATGGGTGGTCCTTCTGCAGGACCAGGAGCGATCGTATTGACCCTTGTTTCAATTATGTATTCCAATAAATATTACTGCTTTATTGGCTTAGAAGTGCCTTCTTTCATCAGATCTTGTCTTAATTTGTTCATAAAACACCAATATTTGTGAAAAACTCTCGATAAGTTAAGTTTTCTCACAACTTTATCAATTTTAAAAATATCAAATTCATTCGATTCAATTTTACAATTAAGTTCTTGTCAGTTTTTTTTCCCTCGAATGTTCTTTCGAATGAGATATCAAAAACTATTCTACTGCTATCCTTTGGAGGTTTTGATTAATCTTAAATTGAAAATCATATCCCGTATCCTATATAATACATGTTTATTTCTTGAGTACACGTATACCGTATAAAATAAATAGAAGTAATTTTCATAAGATATTTTTAAGTAAACCGAAACAGACTTGCTATGTTGACAACAAACACAGTTAGACTAGAATCAATATTTTCTTAACTCTTCTTCACATTTAACATCGTGAAATTCTTTTCTAGTTTTAATTTATTCTAAGCCAAAATCTATTTTGACTATAAATCAAACAGTTAAGCACGAACAGAAGTGATATTGATAAACACACCTTTTTTTCTCTGTACACACCTGTTTACTAAATAAATATTTAACATTGGAATTATGGCTTATACACTCACAGAAGTGTACACAAATTAGCGACCGTAAGATGTCACTTTCATGAGTCGCATTCCGTTAAATAGCCGATTACTGGCTATATCATTGGATCAATTACTATTATTATCAGTTCAGGTCTTTGAGGAAGAGCATTTGAGTGCTTACTTTGGATATTGCAATTTTATTTATAGATTTGTGTTTGAAATCAAATTGTTGTTGAATATTTTATTTTTATTTTCCGTTGCAGTCATTTGAAAGAAGAATCATTCTTTGCTTATGTGTTTGTTGTACTCTAATCGAACTTGTAGTTCCCGAAGAGAATACCCCGGCCGAACAATTGCCTGAGCAGCAACAACCTCAATCGCCATCATCTACCTCATCGTCAACACAAAATCCCATTGAAAAGGCACACGATTTCAGAGATGCGTGTTTCTACGCCGAACCAGAACTATGTCAGCAATTTGAAAATGAAACTTCAACAGATCCGTGTCCTTGTCGCTTACATCCTAATGTAACAAACTCATGGGTGTGCTGTAACGTTATCGATTTCTATAATTTTTCGTCGTCTTGTGGCAAAAGCAGCAATAGCTGGGTCAATTTACACATTCGTAATGCAACTTTACGCTGGATAGATATATCACATTCGACTTTTCAGAAGCTTGAATCGTTGGCCATAACTGATGGCAGTATTCCCAAAATCACTAACGCAATGTCTCGTGCCTCGACCGTAAAATGCCTCAATGTCTCCAATAATAATTTATCGGAAATAAATCCGCGTGCCTTTATTAGTTTGCAAAACTTTCAAGTGCTCGATATATCGAGCAACAATCTTTCGATGATACCAAAGCTGAATTCTCATCAGAATCTAACTGTGGATATAAGGTGAGAATAAAAAGTGTAGTTATTTGTATCATTTCTCGATGTAACTTAAAATTTTTGTTTATTTTTTTAAGCAACAATAAACGATTATTGTGTAATTCCTTGCTCGATTCAATTGTTCGAGGTTCCTTTAAATTTGTTTTACCTGATACGACCTATTGCCTTTGGAATCAAACATACAATTGGTTCAATTCTACAGACTATATGCCAATTAGACAGCTAGAACGTTGGAAAAGATTACATTCAGAGTGTCCAAAAATACCTGGGTATGGCAATTGCACATGTGATGCCGAACAAATGGCTTTTTCGGTATGTATTTTTTATTTAATAAGTAAACAATAATCAAGAAAGTAAACACTCTTAATTTGTTTATCTGTTGCATAAATTAATTAAATGTTTTTTTTTTTGTATTTTTTAACTCAGTACATATCTCATTAATATTCCATTAGTCTTCCATATGAAGACGAATTTTAAATGAAAACAGAAATGTTAGCTCAGTCAACAAAGACCTGTATATTATTATTCTAAGTTGTTGGAGTGACCCGCAGGAATAACATAATTCAAGTCACCAGTCTGGTGTAGCAACTTTAAGGCATTTGAGGGGGAGGAGTCCACTTTTTTTGTTTACCCTTCACCGTTAGTAAATCGTAAATTCGGTAAATCTTTTGCTTTTATGCGAATATTGATTGAATGGCTTGCGTTTATATGCAAATTTGTAGACATTTGTAGTATCAATAGTTCGTAACTTTTCAAAACCGTTTTTTCTCACCAAATGCTCAAAATCTTACAAACGAATTAAAGGAACAAATTTTGTTGTTCCTAAATATTGCACTTGAGAATAAAAACAGCAATTAAAGCATGTTAGCGAAACGCATTCGTTGGACTAAAGGCCGCAATTACCTTATGATTGAATTTATTCATGAAACTCTACAAAAAAGAATATTATGTATAATTATTATTGATATTATTTGACTATTTATAACTTTCTCCTCCTTATATTTTCTTTTTAAAAATTCTAATTAAAATTTACCATATATGTAATTCAATATTAATAATTTTCCTATCTCTTCATTTAATTTGAAAACATTTTTCTTCAAAACCTTACAACATGGCCTACTAAAAATTAACGAGCCCATAACTCCAGCACCAGACAGTACAATTCAAAATCCTTCAACAATTATATTGAGTATCAAAAGGAGTAGAAATTACCCAAAATAAACAAACTCGAGAAGACTTTTTTTTCGTTGTCCGCTTCACGTGAAATGTCCCACTAGTCAAAAAAATTAATCCCATATGTTTTGCTTTGCAAAACTTGCGTTTAGTAATTTGGCCTACTTTCTTAATTAAAACCAAAATTAATTAAAGTTAGAATAGATTATTTAAAAAATAATATTTTTTTAATTTCCTTTTAGACAAAAAATGACGAGCCTCATCTCTTATTTACGGCAAAAGTAGACTGCTCAAACTTGGGTTTAATAGAACTGCCACCAATTTTGCCCGATAATACTATTTCCTTGAATGTTTCTAATAACAATGTAAGAAATAAATTAATTCGCATAATAATCTACTGAATAAAACAATATTTTTTTATAGATAACAAGTATTGGTCATCATTTTCATTCGAATCCAACATACAGAAATATAAACAAGTTTGACGCTGATCAAAATCAAATATCATCTATGTATGAGCTAGAAGGAACAATATTCATGGAAGTTTTTCAAAAGTTTTATTTGAGGAAAAATGCAATTAACAAGGTATAACTACTTGTTATTTTTCTCTAAAGTGGATTCACTTTTAAATTTTCATTTTACATTTTTTTAAGATTCCAGAATACCTTCTTTCAAATGCTTTAGATAATAATCCAAATGGACGTGCAATATACCTGGGTGGCAATGAAATAAATTGCGATTGCAACTCGGCAAAAGTTCTTAAAGTAACATAACTTAATCTTTCGAACAAACAAATAAATTATTTTTTAACAAACTATTTTGTTTCACAGCTTTGGCTTTTGGCTCGTCATGCAAATATTCCAGACTACAATTATATTCTTTGTCGTAATATGAAACAAAGAGTTATAGATTTGCAAGAAATCAAACTTTGTCAATCGCCACATGATTGGACGCACTATATCTTCTATCTGATTGGTTTGGAAATTATTCTACTCGTTGCTCTTATTATGAAAGTATCATATGACTATTGGGTGTTTAAAACGGCTGGTTATTTGCCCTGGCCAGCTAGTAAGATGCCTAAGCTACCATGTGATTGGCTTTGTGAATCCTAAAATGTTTGAAATCAAAAAATCGAATTTTATGTCCTCAAAATGTGATGTTAATTGAACAAGTGCCTTTCAAACATATTTTAAGTCAAAGGTTTTAAGTCAATGTTTTTTAGACTGTGTAACAATTTAAGTGTCAATACATATTTGCAATTGAAATTAGAAATAAAATTTCTTTTTTTAGGTGTATACAAAAATTATGTTTTTGTTTTATTTCTATTCTTCTTATGGACTTTTGGTGTTTCGGATAAATCATCTTTGCTGAGAATATTTTTTATAACTTTTGTTTTCTTTTTACTAGACGCTTTTTTGTTCGATTCGTCATCTGAATTAGGACGAATTTTTACAAACTGTCCCACTCTACTTAGCTTCTTTTTTCTGCGCTCTTCAAATTCTGGATCTGTGCGTATGACGTCACGATGGGGTGCTCTATTAGCGAGTTGCTTCTTTTCCGACTTTTTGGTTTTCTTAAGTTTAAGCATATATTCGGGAACAGTTCCGCCAGAATTTTTTATTATTTGTGCAATACTACAAGAAATTATTTCATAATAATTTTCTTTAATAAAAGCAAACAAAACTTACCCTCTCAAATGAGTTGTATCATTTTGTGTAAAAAATGTAATGGCATGTCCTGGACGTCCAGCTCTTCCTGTTCGACCAATCCGATGAATGTAAGAAATTGTAGTTGGCGGAAAATCATAGTTAATGACTAAATTGACACCTTTAAAATCAATACCACGACCCATCAGTTCGGTACAAATCAGAACCCAAATGTGTCCTTCACGAAATGCTCGCACAACATTGTCTCGCTGTTGTTGCGTTCGATCTGCATGAATAACATCTACATTGATTCCATCATAAAGTAGTTCTTCAAAAAGCTGCTTAGCTCGGTCCTAAAGATTTAGATTTTAGAATAACAAAATATGTGAGTGACAATTTTAAAGGATTTGATATATTTAAGTAGAAATTTCAGAATATACAAATAGAAATGAGATTAAGTTAGTTTTAGTAAGAATTTAGACTTAAAAGAACAATAATATGCAAAGTCCAGCTTGTTATGATTATGATGTATCGCCACTTTTGTTTTATTTAACTGTTCTTTTAACTTCATATAAATTTTTTCGGTTACCTACTCAACTCACACAGATATTGCTATTGTACTTAAGACTATAAACGCAAGATTTCCTAAACTTAAATATTGTAAAATATATGATAAGCAAGCTGCTCCAAAATGCATACATACAAATTATGCTGATTTTATTGATTCGTTGTTTTCTGGATTGGCTCCAATAAGAAAGATTTTCGTCTTTGAAATTTTAGCACCAGAAGCCAGAAATCAACAATATAACCTTTCATGTATTTGACATTAATCGATTGAATATCAATTATTCAGCCTTATTATTAGTTTCACATTTAAAATATGTCTCCCGAAAAATATTTGATCCCTCGGAATTTTATTATGAGTTTCGCCTGAACTTCTTCTGGTCTAAAATTATCAAAAAACTTGCGCAAAGGCACCAGTCAATTCCCCCTGTTTTTCTTTTGTTCTTAACTATGAATAATAACGAAATGAGTACTCACAACAAGGGGGAACTTGACTTTTTAATTTAAGATGTGCCTAAATTTCCAAATATATATAAATAAAGAACATTTTTTACTTTTATGCAAAAATATAACGGTACCTTCTACGAGTATTAAAAAACGCAACGGAAATTCTTATTTTTCTCAAAAACGACTTCTACGATTCTGATTAAATTGTTTGGTATGTTAAGATTGGTCCGATCTTCTATTACATAATTAAAAAAAAAATAACATTAAGCAACTACATATCAATAATACCTTCCATAGAACGATTTTTTTATTGTGAATTTTCTCATTATCGGCTGAACGGATTTAAATAAATGGTGCAATGGACTAGCATTTGCGTATTCTATTGTTTTTTGCTTCGGAATCTTGCGCTTAAACTTTTGCATATAGGCACTTTGTTCGCGAAAAAGAAATAATCTTCAGAACTTTATAAATTTTTTATTTGCCTTACCTTACTCTGCACAAAAATTAAAACTGGTGGCTTCAAACCCTCTCGCACAAGGTCCCTTATTGCAATCAATTTTCCCGATTCAGATCCAACAAAAACCAATTTTTGATTAACTAATTCCGTAGCAGCATTCTGCTGACCAATTGTTACTCGTGCAAGCCCTTTCAAATTTTTTAAAGCCCATTTCGAAACTGGGACAGTATAAGTCGCACTAAAAAGGGCAAGCTTTTTGGTTTCCTTGGTACACGCAGCAAGAATAACATCAAATTGTTCCTTGAAACTATTTTGGCCTTCTTCTAGCATTTTGTCGGCTTCATCAATGACAAACCATTCGATGCTAATAAAATGAAATGAAATACAAATTTATAAGAATAAATTCAATAAACAATCAAGCACACACTCAAACTCACTTCTTCAAATCCAAAACAGGTGGCTCCTGTTGCAACAAGTAACGCACTCTATTCGGAGTAGATATTAAAATGTCATATTTCTTACTGCTTTTTGGTCCAAATTTTTGTTCGGCTTGATTGACTTTACTTATAACGTGTATTTTTAAAGAAGTTCCCTCAGATAACCTAAGACACTCGCGGTAGATTTGTTGAGACAGCTCTCGTGTTGGTGCCAGAATAAGGGCCCGAAAACCGTCTTTTTTGGGGGCCTTGAGGTCATTGATGATTGGTGTGAGGAAAGCTATCGTTTTACCAGATCCAGTTGGAGCGCAAGCCATTAGAGGGCGACCCTAGTTACAAAGGATTTATTTAAAAACAAACAAATTTAAAAAATATATTGTGAGCGGGTAGATTCTTACTTTCAACATGATGGGTATAGACTGCATTTGAATGGACGTTGGAGTTGGATAGTTGCAGTTTGCCAAGTTATTAACAAGTTTAGGCGAAACATTATAGGAGGTTTGAAGTTCTTCGAACGTTGATATAGGCGGAGGAATGTTCTTACCAATCACTGAGATTTTATTGTCTTTTCGCAATTTGTTAATCTATATTAAACAATCAAATAATATGGTCGTCATAGTCATTAATCAAATAAAAGTTAAATCAACATAAATATGCAACATTCATTTCTTTTTTCACTTGCCAGAAACAACGAGATCAAGGAATTGAGTTAAAATATGGCTGAATAACTAACCCGCTCATTTTCTTTATTGTGCTTCTTTTCTTCCAATGTCAACGAGGACTTTTTCTTTTTTGAAACAGAAAAAGATGTTCCTTTCAAAAGTTCAATGTGTTCCTCTTCATTATTTAATAGTATATCTTCATTATCAGAATGGTTTTCTTCTTTTTCAATATCCAATTCAGGCTTAATTTTCAAATTCAATAGCTAGAAAAAAAAAATAGGAAGAATGTAGAGAACGTATAGACTTTTTTATACTGAACTTACATTTTGCTGAATCTCTTTTTTCTTTGAAAAATGAGCACCTCTAGTAAGCTGTCGGAATAAATCAAACGAATCCATGTGCCTGAATTTGTGTGAACAAAATTAACAAAGTTATGATTTTAGTAAAATTTAAATATAAATCCACGTGCAAGAGGTTACAACAAATATAAAAATGACAGTTCTGTAATCAGCTGACAGCATAGACAAAGAAGGTGGTGTACGTACGTCACATAATAGGTTTGTTCGTGTACTTTCTGGGCTAAATTTGGCAGACTGTCAAAATTTAAGGAGTGGCTACGATTACATGGTGCTAAAAGACCATTTGGACAGCGGTACTGAGCTGAACTCATCGAAAGCTCGAGTTGAAATAGTGTCGAATATACGACCCAAGTTTTTCGTAACTTGGTTTGAGTGCTCCATTAAGAACTCAATTGAAATGGTATTCAAATTCCAAACAAATTAATGGCATTAATTTATTTATTTCAACTATCCAGTTTATATTTCAAAAATCTCAGAGGACTCACAGCGCTCGGAAATATAAACAGGATTCTTATCAAAAATTCCTCACTTTTCCCCTTAAAAACTAAGACTGAAATTTTTTGTCGCAGTAAATTACATAAGAAAGAAAAAGAGAGTTGTTTTGAATTCTATGTGACGAATATGTTTATATTTTATTCTCCTGTTCTGTCAAAAAATTGAGGGAAGATACTGAGTGCTCAAGAGATAGAACCTGGCCAAATGCAAAACAAATTTGATTGAAATAACGTAAGGACTTACCAAACACGTATATATTAAAACAAAACTATATTTGTACACAAACATGCAAATAAACAGACCATAATACATTAGTTATAAAAATATATATATATATATATATATTATTTATATCCACCATTTCTAACATAATGATGGATCTACATATTGGTGGATTTACATGTATCTTGATCTTGATCTTCAAGAAAAGTAAAGCGGGTCAGATATAGTGACAAAATATGAACGTGTGAAAGAGTACAAAAGTGGTAACTCTTTTTTAATTATTATAATATGCAATAATCTGTTTGGCTGCCAAAAGCATATGCTGTTGTTATTTTCTTATTTGGTTTGTTGATTAAGATTCAGTTTGATAATAGTTTGTATTTTCACTCAATACTTAATTTAATTTACACAACATTTTTCGTTTTTTACGTTTGTTCAATAATTGCTTTGCACAGACATCTTCAAGTCTTTAAATAAATTTATTTACACTTTCATATTATCTATTGTTTTTTTTTTTGTCTTTGACCCTTCGCTTCTTTTTTATTTTTTTTTTCAATCAGGCCAAAAAGTTATAGCAAAACATGCACACATACACCACACGAGCATGTGCACACAAATACAGACGAAGATGCCATAATCAAGATGAACATGTTGGCCTTTACTATAATCTTGATCTTGATTTCTATGTTTAACCATAATCGTGATTTTATCAAGATGCTCTTGTTATTTTCAAGATGCTCTTGATTTTGGTCTTACCTCTCAATCCAACAAATGAAACTTTTATATTTTACATCCTTTTCTTTTTCAAGAAATGAAATCCAGATACATTTCATCTTGATCTTCCAGAAAAGTAGAGCGTTTCAGATATAATGACAAAATATGAACATGTGAAAGAGTACAACTATAATCTGTTTGGCTGTCAAAAACATATGTTTTAATTATTTTCTTATTTTATTTGTAGATTTAGATTCGATTTATAAAGGCTCTCCCAAGCCAACGTGAATGCGGGGCGACGATGAATTTTTGTTGTTGTTTTGCGTTGATTATGTGTCATATTTTGTACAATTGTGAATGATTCACTGCGAATCGCTCCGCATTCGCGTTGGTTTGGGAGAAACTTTAGCGTTGTGTATTTGTCATATTTTGTACTATTGTGAATGATTCGCTGCGAATGCGAAGCGATTCGCGTTGGTTTGGGATAGCCTTAATAGTTTGTATTTTCATTAAATACCTAATTTAATTTAACAAAGTTAACAATAATCTTGATCTTGATTTCTATATTTAACTATATTCTTGATATTGGCAAGATGCTCTTGATTTTGGTCTTACCTCTCTATCCAACAAACGAAACTTTTATATTTTACATCGTTTTCTTTTTTAAGAAATGAAATCAAGATACATGTAAGTCCACCATAACATGTTCAACTTGATTATGGCATCTTCGTCTGTATTTGTGTGCACATGTTCATGCGTACATTACTAAACATAAGTTCAAAAGGAAATACGCAAGAGTTGCGCATTAATTCCATGCACGGTGTGAAACTAGACTAATAAAACACGCTTATGATCGTTTGTAGCGCCCTATTACACGATGATTCTTTGCGTCTGACTCTTTTTTCTTTGAAAATCATCTTTTGAGTCACGCATTAGTCAAGCTTTTCGACGCTTGATGCAAAATTGACAGTTCTCTTTACTGTTTAATTGGTTTGTTGAGAGTCTGTTTAGGATAAATACGAAAATACGGACAATCTCGGAAATCTTGGCCCACGACGCACAGGACAACTGGTCTTCCACCTCATCTTTCTTCTCTTTCGCACTCATTATGTTTGAAAAGAGTCAGACGCAAAGAATGGACGCATTCGGCAACGTATCTTTAACGACCCGGATTTGTTTGTGCTCGCTCAACTCCTTGTATACCTGGGTCGAGTTGAAATGAGTTTGACTCGACTCGACTGCACTCGAGGAGCGGAGTCGATTTGAAATTTGGGATGAAAAACCTGGGTCGAGGAATTTGTTTAACAGATCATGCAATATGGTCTGTTTATTTGCATGTTTGTGTACAAATATAGCTTTATTTTAATATATAAGTGTTGTAAGTGATTGTTTTAATTCAATTGAATTTGTTTTGCATTGAATACATTAATGCCATTCATTTTTCTCAATGCCATTTCAACTCAACCCAAAATGGAGCAATCAACCCGAGTGACGAAAAACCTGGGTCGTATATTCAACCCTATTTCTACTCGAGCTCTCAAACCTGCTTGTAATCTCGTAATATAGAGATCAATGGGTTGAGTCGAACGAAGCTGAGTTCAACTCAGCACCGCTGTACAAAGGGTCTTTTAAGAACCATGTAATCATAGCCCTTACCAAAAGACTCCATTTTTGGTTTGGTACTAATTAAGTACTAAATTACAAAAGCAAAATAAAACAACAACAGAAAGAAATAGTGCGAGAAAAATTCTCTTTACAAATTACCGTTTTAACAAAATGTCGCAATAAAAGTAAAAATTATGCATTATATATACAACAAACAATATACGTGAATAAGTTTTATCAATTGCTATCGCTATCGTCTTAATTAATGGAAACTTTTAAATTGTCGAAAGATGCTAGAATGGCTTTCAAACAAAAAATAAAAAATCAAGTAAGTTTCCTATAAATTAAATTACATTCCTACATTTAAAAAATGCCGTTTGTATTACCTACTAGTTATTGGTTGTCAATGAAAAACCTTTGAAAATTGAAATAAAACAAGAAATTGAAACTGAGTCGCAAATGAACTACTCAGTTGTTGGAATAGAACCCGCTATTGTTCGTATTAAGCAAGAAGACATCAAACTGGAATTGACCACATTCAGGTTCGATCCTGATCCTAAGCACGACATTACAAGCTTCATTTCTGAAGCTGAAAATAAACATGCTTTTAAACGACATGGAATGGAACCCAAATATCCTGCCTTCGACTTTAATTCAAAAACTTACCCACCAAAAAAAAAATCAGGTAATAAAAAACATGCCAGTCAAAGGCGTAGACCGATGATAGCTACAGCTATTAAAGTTCACAAAAATCTGTCTTCGAAAAATCCAAATTCACTCACACAAAAACAACTTGATTCGCTTACTTGGGCCGAATCTGTTATAATTGGACATACTTTACGCAGAATAACTAACGGTAACGGCCCTACTCCTATTGAAATTCCAGAAGAGAACAACTGTAACGAACTGAATGAAGCATTTATACACGACGAAACCGTCCAATCGGCCCCAGATACATTCGAACTAGCTATTGTAGATTATGCGAACCCAGGTGGTCGATATTCATTGGCAAATGCACGTTTAATTGAGAAAACTTTGAGCCAGGCTATTATTAGGTATATCCTGGAAAATCCGGACGCTAAGCCGCCAATTTTCGGAAAATCTGTTTATTTTGATGGTGTTCTTGTTTTGGACTGTAAAGACCAAGCAGCATATGACTTTGCTAACTTAGTTTTGTGGGACATAAAACTATGGGATGGATCTAAGTTAAAAATAATGCCACCACAAAAAACTCCTTTCGACGCAATTGGATCGTTACATACTCCAGATGTAGGCATTGATAAGAATAAAGTGTTAGATATCCTGAAAGCCCAAAATCCCTCCGTAAATATGGTTAATTGGAAGATGCTTGGAGAAACCCGTTTTAAAGATGGTTACAAAAAATACTCGATAAAAATGTGTAGTCCACCAGTATATTTCCAAAGACATAAACAGATAAGACTTTTCTTTGGAGGAAGCGAAGTTATTCTTAAGCTTTTTGGCTGTAAATGGCTTTGGAATTGTAAAGTCTAAAATAAAAATATAAGGAACTATTGCGAGGATACACTGCATGAATATAACTTCGATGTTCGAAAATAATACTTCTTGAATACCTCTAATTTTTTATATTCGTAGGCGTTGAACATGTACATAGCTACATTTACTAGCTTTTTATTTAATGTACATAATATAACATGAATGTGATGAATGAATTTAATTTAAAAAAAAAAGTTTTAATACAAAATTAAAGTAATGTTTACTTTAAATTAATATAAAAAGAATGCACATTTTTGACAGCTCATTTTATTGTTTGTTATTTCAAAAGGAAATGTAGGGGAGGTGGTTTGGCTACGCCTTTACAAGTTGCAATAATACCATTATCTTGTAAGGAGAAAAGTTGTTTTATTGCTGATGCCTTTGTATCAGTATCAGCTGCGTTTCGCATCAGCGTACCAAACATGCATTGATACCCAAAGTTTAAATTCAACTCTATTTCTGAATCTGCTTATTTGCGATGTTGATACACAACGACACTGATGCTGATACAAATGCTTCAACAGTTTTTGTTGATTGAGGTTTGTTTGAATTTTGCGCCTCACTTAATGGTGCAATAGCGAATTCACATAATTTCTACAAAGATGGGCTTATGAATTTGCACAAATATTTTATGTTAATTTATATGTTTATAGTCCGAGAACCGACCGTAAGATTACCTACAACTATGAAAATATAATTAGGACAGCTTTGAATTCAGTTAAGTAAACAATATTTTCAAATCTTGTATAATTTTATTTTATTTAGCTTCTTGTCACAAAAATAAAATACAAAAATTCAAATTTATAGAAATTTCTCAGATTATTTGATCATACAAAAAATATTATCTATCACTTCATTTGCTACCTTTAAAAAATAGTAAGTCTTAGTACCATTTACAAAAATGAGGGAAATTCGGCCATACAATTCAATTTCGAATAAACGGTTTCTAATTGTTCTAAAACATCGAGTTCGCCAGAAATTTACCAACGAGTATCAGCAAAGCTTTTTACTGGGACCCTTTTCGATAAAATTGTGATTTTGCGATCACCTCTAGGTTTTGTTTTTCGGGCTTTCACCTTGCATGAAACTTTGGATATGGTCTTGTTGCGGTGAAAATGCCTAATTGGATTTATGACCATTGTTTTGGATGGACCGATTTTATTTGCAATTTAATTTTACGAAAGCCTTTCCTCTCCGATCGCAGCAATAGCTCATCCTGTGTGCAACTTTTTGATTTTCTCATAGCTTTTGATATGAAATATCGTCGGCCCAAAGGTGAAACTCACTAAGTGCAGAAAAAAATGTTTAAAAAAAAAATAAGAATGAAATGCATTTTTTAATCTAAAAAGAGTCATTTTGCATGGTTTTTATAAAGACATTCAAATGTATATCCCGGGAACTTTATTTAAAAATTTGGGGAACGTGAATTTCCAGCTTCAAAAAGTATGTTTTATTCTAATTTCCTTCAAATGTGTAATTTGTTAGTTTGTGAGTTTTACCTTTGAACCGACGATATAATCAACATGAATTCGGCATCAACAAAAAATTAATAGCCCTGGTTCACACGGCAATGTACCGCACGTTTTTTGCAGTGTAAATCCAAACGGCAAACGTACAAACGTCGGTCATGTGAAAAGTTCTAGCACAAAAATGTACAGTCATATTTTTTTTTTTAATTATAGAAAACTAGCCTTTACCCGCGGCTTCGCTCGCCTTAATATTTTTTTCTTCAACCAATTCTGTCTTGTCTATCGATCGAAACAGAAAAATGAGGTTATTGGTTTATACAGATAAATTAACTCCAAAGCCATTGATTCTGCCTCACCGCGAGCGTGAAGAGCTGATATTTTAACGAGTGGAAGTTAAAATGGTAGTAGCCTGGTATTTAAATGAGAAAACTGGAATTATTTGGAACTCTGATGAGAAAACTGGAAGGATCGTTTTCGGTTTTGGGAATAACCTAAAGCGAAGACGGTATCGCTTTCAATTCGATCCAGCGCGCATTCTAAAATAGGCCCGCCCTAACGTACTAATCTGTCTGATTTTTAAATTGACTAAAATTTCCCAACCATCATACAAAAAAAACTCGATATTAATTTGTTTGTTTTCAGCTACTGTTTTATTATCAGTAACAAATGTCTTTTATTATGTTAAAGATGCTGTTCACATCGATTCCAATGGTAGGACATTCTGTATTGATCAGTTAAAATAAAAAATATTATATAATTACTAATACTATTTTAAAGAAGAATGTTTGCATTAAATAATTCGTTATTTTAACGCAGATAGAAATGTGTCATTAAATTAAATTACTTCCGCTGCGTAACATATGTTGTTGCACAATTGCCAAACATTGCATAAATACGTCAGGAAAGGCTAAGAATCCCAGATCAGCATCTTCTCATTCTTCTTCAGCTGGTACTTGGAAATTGGTACCAAAAAGACTGTTGCACACAGCAATGGCAACATTCTTACGGGCGATCTTCTTAGACCGGCCTACACCAACGAATTCCCGATCGTCAACAATGACTTTAACAGTCTGAGCGGGGTTAGCGGCATCTCCGTTATTGCCACAGTCTGTATAAGTCAAACGAGGGCGCATCTAATGAATTATTGAAATTATTGTTTGCTTTTTTTTAAAAGAATTTTATAAATTTCTTACAATGCACAAAAGTGTAGCTGGATGCATAATTTCCCAGTTCGGTGGTAACTCATTACGACCAACGGGCTTTTTTGATGCACTTGCATCAGCATTTTGTTGAGAATTGTGTTGGGGTGCACTTGGGTGGAATTCTGGCACATGGAAGCCCTCATTTTCCCAAGCAGTGAACAGTTTGTACAAAGCAAAGGAGGCAAGATTAACCATTGGTACGTCGTCAGTTTCTTCGGCAGATAAATTGCCTTCGTCACCATTTGTAGCTAGAAAAAAAAATATTTATTGTTACCTTCCATTGTAATTTGTCCCTTAAGTAATACTTACCATCATTTGATTCAGCAATATCCATTGGTTCGGAAACAGACTTTTCACGGGGCTTTTGCATCATCTTCTTGATAACAAAGTCCCGCAGAGCCTTTTCACAGGCATTAGTTTTAGCGTTGCCCTTCGAATTGCCAACACCTTCATATTGACAATCGTTAACTGTTACCAACGCTGTGAAACCGCCTTCCATATTACTGTTAATAATGAAGTCACCAATTTGAATGCCTTTGATTTCGTATAGTGCCATCAGAGCATTTTTGGGCAAGATAACCTTGCGCAAATGACGATTCTGACGGATCTTCCTCTCCTTAGCGCGAACTGCAGATTAAAATACACATATACATTTGGGTTGTTCTTATAAAAAGTATTTATTTTTTTTTTTTGAATTTGTTAACAACAGCATTATTGAATATATCTTCAAGCTCTGAAAGCGTGTGCTTTGAACTTTTTACCGTTTGTATACAATTTGGAATTCAACTCACCTGAAGGCTTCTTACGAATTCCACCAAATATTTTCTTAAAGAATGGCTTACGTGGGCTGCCACCATTCTCCTCGGACATCTCAATGGACTCAGAACTTGCAGCATTTGGGAGTTGCACGCTCTCATCCTTTGGAGGTATTTCCAAGGGTACCTCAACTACAACCGGTTTAACTTCGATTACAGCAGCCACTGGCTTTGGGTCCTTCTTAAGTATTGGTTTCAATGCTGACTTCAAGGGAGTGGAATTTGGTGTATTAATTGTACTTGCTTTGAGTGGGCGGGGTGTACCAGGTTGTTGCTGTGGTACAACTTGATCCTATTTTTAGATCAAAACAAAAAAGTAATTATTTATTATGAGAGTGACAAAGTTATAAACATATCAGAGCAAAAAATTGCATTCACTTAAGTTTTCTAATTAGTCTACGAAGACTTGAAATGTTGCAATATTTTGACACGAATGAGTTATGTTTACTAAACTTTTGTAACTTTCATTGATAATTTAATAATGTATTTAATATGAACATTTTATGAAATAAATCGCGTTAGACTAAAACACATAAATTTAAAACATAATACAATGTGTGTGGTTAATATAATAGTTGCTCTCTATTCTACAAACCCCATTTGCCTCCATGGTAGGTAGAATTAGAATCTTTGCAAACCCCCTTGCATTTTTTCGTTCTTCTATTTTATTGAAGAAAGATGCACACATGTACTGCTGTTGGCTCACATTTCCCTGGAGTATTAATTGCAGAACGTGCAGAAAAGCAGGAGCAAGTCAAGCCGTTGTTAGAGTATGTATTTCTCTATTCCAGTTTCCATTGTTTAGGAATAGCTATGGACATTTCTACAGCCAGGACCCAAACGATGTATTTTTTTTTTTTTTTTTTTCGTTTGCCTTGGACTTATATAATGTTACAAACTATTTACCCATTAAAATCGACCTGCTGTTGTGGGGTTTTTACTCATTTAACGCTCAGTGAGTTTATTTGCTCTTGGTTTAAGCAGGAAATTCATTGAGATTGTAATGAGAAAAGCCAAATGTGTAGTTTTTTGTAAAAAAAAGTTGGTGTGTCGTTAAGACAAGAAAACAATTTTCGTTGATCAATAATTGAATTTTAACGGATAAATACTTGGTTAAAATTATATAATTCTACATGGAGTGCGATATTATTGTACAGAAGCAGTAATACACAATACAATTTCGTTTGAGGTTTGAGCAAAGTAAATGAACATAACTACAAGAAAAAATGTTTTTTTTTTATTTTCATTTCTGCCAAATATCTGGACCAAGGCGAGATATTTGTTGCTAAAAATTATGTAAATAAATACAAAAAAATTAATAAGAATGTAACAATGATAATGATAAATTATGTATTTTATCGAGCAATATTTTAGGCGCAGAATTTTCAATTTGCATTGTTGTTTTTTCTTATTAATTCAAATTGATTCAACTACCTTTCATGTTTGCGTACTAGTTTAGTTTTTTTGTGAATGCTTAGTGCTTTTTGAATATTGACCACATTTTAATGTACATAATACAAAAATGTTTAAAAAAAATAAACCTGCAGCTATGGACAAAGAAACAGTTCACTTTTAAAATGAAAAATAATTGGAGAAGAATTTCTGTAAAAACAATTTCAGCTGAAAAAAGGAGTATTAACTTTGAGCTCCAAGAACAAGGTAATTATTCTTCAAAAATTGTTATAATATAAAATGTTCTTGCAAAATGTGTATAATGCCATTAATTCAGTCGAGGTTATTTCTGCTTACGCTTCCATATAACTTGTATAGTCGAGTCGTCTTGTTATAGTTCTGCTGGAGACATTTACACCAAATTAATTTCGGTTAAAATGATGCAGGGGGAATTAAAAGGATTGGACTTACTTTTTCTGACTACGGCTCTATCAATGCGTATTGAAGTTTTGAGAGGAATGCCTTTCGAATTTTGTTTTTTATTTTAAGCTCCTTCACTGAATTAATGGCTTTGTACACCATTTTCCGAGAACATTTAATTAATTTAGCAAATTTTTAAAGGGTAACTACCTAGTTCTTGGAGCTCAAAGTTAATACTCATTTTTCAAGAGTTCAATTTTACTCATATTTTGGAATTATCTGTTTATATAATACTATTAATAGAGTAATAATAATTTAAACGACCAAAAACAAAAATCAATGGATGAAAAGGTGTTGTATTTGATCTTTTTTGTGTAGTTGTGTAGGCATCATACCTTAAAAATCATTCAAAATAACGGAAATTATTTTCCAATTATTTTTCATTTTAAAAGTGTGCTATTTCTCTGTCTATAGCTAAAGCTACGGAATACGTCATTTCAAATTTAAGGTACCTAACTCTTGTTTTTCTTTTTAATAGATTTACTGTGTACAACATTTTTTTCAGCTAATAGACTTGCTTTCCTTTAAGCACCTTTTTATGTATCTTTACTTTAGTAAGCGATAAAGGGGTAGTTCTCCCTTTAACCCTAAAGTAAAGAAAATTCATTTGTTTCACTTTTCTTCAGGGTTTGAGCCGTGTTTAGTTGAGATGATGCAACCCAGCCCGTTGAAATTTTATACGCAGTGTAATAATCAGCTGCCAATAACTTGCAACTTTTTTCTGCAGTCAAATTTGTTCCCCACCGTTTTGTTGAAAAACTTTTGCCCGACTGTGTATAGAGTCCAACAAAACACGGCTAATAACAATTAATTATAATGAGCAAAATCCACTCCACACTCGATGGATTTTGTATCATCTCGTAAGATTGCCGTGAATCACAGTACACATATTAAATGTAATTGGCCAGTTTATATTTCTTGAGCGCTCAGTATTTTTGCTCAATTTTTTGACAGAGCAGGAGGATAAAATAACTATAAACAGTATTCCTCACATAGAAGTCAAAACAACTCTTTTTATTTTCTTCTTATGTAATTAACTGTGACAAAAATTTCAGATTCAGTTTTTAAAGGGGAAAAGTGAGGAACTTTTCAGAGGAATCCTGTTTATATTTCTGAGCGCTCTGAGTTCTCTGAGATCTCAGAAATATAAAGTGGCTAAATATCATTAGCATTAGAATCATCGTGCTCAGCAAAATGAGATCTCGGAGGGCTCAGAAAATTGTATCCGTCAAAATGAGCAAGCGAATCCATTTTTTTCATTCCTCTGTAATTTGACAGTATTTTTTCTGAGGAATCCTGTTCACGACACTGGTGGTCCATATTGACCAAGTAGTCCATAAAAGCCGATATAACCCTACTTAACTCGTACTCTCGTAGCACTGTCAGAGTAGGAAATATGCACTAAGAAATGCTGTAGACTTTCAGTTACCCTTATATAAGAAAGCACACACATAAACCCATCTACTTTATAAAGGATTCAGCTATCATCAGACGATGTTAAAAATTTATTAAACCAGAATTTTAAAATAGCCGCACTTTGGAGGTGGCAGTTTTTCATGAGTAGATGAAAACCCTAATTTAGTACTACCAACTACACATGCTCTGAAAAGCGAGTAGATACATTTTACATGGAAAATCAATTTGATGTGTTCCATTAAAAAAAGCTAGCAAAGTACTCATGACTCATGAGTACTTTGCTACCTCCAAAGGAAACGGCTAATAGTAATCACCTATTGGGCTATGATCATTAAAACTAATTATTTTTTTTTTGTTTTACACTACGTTTCGCTCTTTTTTTCGACTTCCTCACGGGTCTCTTTATTTTCTAAACCAGCAAAATGATATAGATACTCGTATTATACAATTTTTAACATTGAAAATCAACTTCCTATTAAAAACAAAATATGGGGTAATCAATTATGCAAAAGGAACAAAGATTTTTCAAAACTAATACAAACAATTAAAAAAGGTACGAACATAGTATAGAGCAGGGTTGTAAAATATTGAAATCTTTGCGAATGCAAATCTTTCATTGAATTCAACATCTTTTCATTCTTGGTTAAGAATGTGACCTCCAAAAATACAACTGTCATTCTTTTTTTCGTTTAAATGATTGTAATTTTTTGTTTTCAATATTTTGTCACTATCAACTAATTGCAATCTTTTGGGGAACTTCATGTATTCTTTTAAGTCTTTTGAATTCTTTTACATTTTTTGTATTCTTTGCATTGTAAGAATTTTTTTAGAATTCATGTCTTTTCGATTCTTTGATTTTTTTTAATTCTTTTAAGTGAAGAATGAAAAAAGGCTTCATAAGAATGCAAATAAATTCAAATGGGGCAAAAGAATTCAAAGATTTTAAAAAAAAGCAAAAGATTACCCAGTTGATGATGACAAGACTGGGAAAAAATTGCTTTTAAAGAAAAAAATGATGGCGACTTCATTTTTATGAAGCCGCATTAAAAGAAAGCAATCTCTAATTGAAGTTAATAAAGATTGCAATCTTTAACAACCCCGGCATACAGGACTACAATATAAAGCTGTAGCAACTTCAACTTTTGCTACAAGATACAGCTCCATTAATTGTGTTTAAGATGTAATGTGTACATTTTGCGAATCATTCGGGTAAACGCTACTAAATAAAACCTATTCAAGGATATAATTCATAAAACCTATCCCAGTATATAATCTAATAGCTTAATCGTCAAAAGGATGAGTTTCGTTCAATTCTTTTGGCTTAAATATGGAATATACCAAAAGAAAAAAGTTTTTATTTCTATTTTTGGCTTGTTCCCCTTTTCAAATTGCCGACTCATACGCAATATGCAATGGGTTCTTTTTTATTCACAGTAGAGCTGGGTAAATGAAGAAGTATACATAATCAACCTTATTACGATAGTCATTTTACTTAAACGCCACGGCTCTAGGCACGACAATTGATGTGTGAATGAAACTTGAAATTAAGCGTTCTCTTTACTATTCTCACTATTTTAACGGCAATCGTATCACTGAAACGCCAAGTCTCGCTTTTAGAGCCGTTTTAGTAAAACGATAATAATAAGAGTGAATAATTATGTAATTTAATTTGCTATGAAAATGACAAAACAAAAATTATGTCAGTCTGAAGGAAGACCAATAGGACTCTACAAATTACTCATTAATAGACAGTGGCGGCTGTTTTGATATTCGATCGAAATGAATCCGTATTCCGTACGGATTGAAAACGACCACCAGGATTGTGGATCCATTTATTTTTCCGAACAATGACATTAAAAAAAAATCAACATCAATATTTGTTTAGCTTATCTTTCAGAATGATTGTTCTTATTTTGAAAAGAAGAGAAATAGGTACATGTGTACTTCGAAATTTTATTTCAGAATAAAAGCCAGAACAAACTTAGCGCAAGGTTCCAGATAATCCGATTTCCAGCGTAAACTTATCTAGTTAGTTTTAATCTAAAATAAAAATAACTCCAGACTAATGTATTTATAAGTTTTGATCAAAGCAAACATTTTTGTCGTTGAATTTTTCTTTGCATAGCTACTGACAAAATCTATACTTGCATGCCTTCCCCTCTAGTTGAAAATATCAATGACATATCGGAGCGGGTGATTAATGTTCATCTACTTAGACACATGCTCCTCCACTGTCTGCAATATATGCTCAGATTATGATGACAAAACAATGGAAGCACAAAAATCAATATCATGCAGTGACTTTTGTGTAACCAGATGAAATTTTTGTTGATTGGATTAAGGTTGTATGTTGGGTATCGTAAATGCGGTGATTATGAATTTGTAATTACATAAATTATGAAATATCTGTGTTGTGATGTGTCATTCGAAAAGTTTAGGTAGGTAGATACCTTAATTATTTTGTTTAAAGCTTATTAGTAATTTACTAAGGTATTTCATTTTGGATGTGTAACATATTTTGCATATAAAAACGAATGGATAACGCAAAAAAGGTTTGTATTTTTTCCTAATACAATCTGAATACTAACTACCCTATGTATAATTATGTATGCATATAGACACAAACATGGCTGACCTGATTAAAAAATGTATCTGCAGGTACACAATTTATATTGATTTTACATGTACTTTTCTTTCAGCCGTAGAACATAAGTTTAATTTTATTAGGTTTTTTGTAAACATTATGTATGTATTTTTAAACAAAATTTGAAAAAAAAAACTAAAACATTGCAATTTCTAATTATAGCAAGATTTGTAAGGGGAGAAAATCGATTTTCACCGGCAGTCTATGTGTAATATTAATATGTAATGTATATAAGGAAATACACAAAGCATTCACAAAAAAAATAACAGGACTAAAGGTAAAAGTAAAAATACTGATTTGTTACTCACATTTCCTTGTACAAAGTTTTGAGTGGTTCTTCTTGCACGATTCATTTTTGAATTTAAATAACTATTTTATATTGCAAAAGTAATTTGAAAATGTGGTTTCACACAGCAGACAGCGACAGCAACGACCAACGAATGAAAAATGAATGGTGGAAAATGGCTGTGGTGAATAGGACAACGCGCTATTCTGCGATGGCGTTTAAGTTCAGTGCTGCCCCCCTATTGATCTTAAATGTAGCTTTGGATTTAAAATGTATATTATTTTAATGCAGTGGTACTTAAAAAATATAAACAAATTATTCATACAACAACGTAAAAGTGCCTCTACACTATCTCACAAAGTATTAAAACATGTCAGAATAAAGTGGGAAAGAATTTCATACGACTGCCAGATTTGTGTGCAGAAAATGATTTTCATATTTTGCTTCCACACCATCAAAACAAATTAGTTTCACCATAACCTCAAACCCACAAGTGGGAAAGAAAGTGTGATGGTTTTAGAACCATTCCTAAATATTTTCATGTATTAACATATACGTCAAATCTTGTCGGATGCGCTATCAAGTTGTGTGTGATGAAATTTCTTATTTTGCTCCACACATGATTTTCTTTACGCTTTTTTGACATGTGTTAATAATCAATGGGAGAGTGT
Organism: Dasysyrphus albostriatus; assembly: GCA_946251815.1. Classification (NCBI taxonomy): domain Eukaryota; kingdom Metazoa; phylum Arthropoda; class Insecta; order Diptera; family Syrphidae; genus Dasysyrphus; species Dasysyrphus albostriatus. The sequence goes on from OX276336.1 coordinate 53,810,136, forward strand.
GGAATAGCTATAAGAGCCTATTGAGATCGGGAAAATTGAGTCCGGACTCATGAGCCTCAACGTTTCTACATTCGAAATTTTGAGGTGCCTTATAACACATAGAAACAACAAATTCAACACCTTGCACTTTGAAACAACTACAAATTAGTCCGGTGTTTATATTTTTTCATGCCTCACAACGTCATTGATCGGTTTCAATCTTCCCAATCTAAACAGCGTTTAAGGCTGTAGTAAACGTTGTAAAGTTTTAACAATTTTTATGGAAAATTTGACAGATTTACGCAGAGTTAACAACTTTACAACGTTTACGATGACTTTACCCTGTTGCATGAATACCCTTAATACTGTGTGTTATTAAAGGCCACTTTACACGATTATAGAAGTCATATGATTTTTCAAATGAGCTGCCAAACAAATCATACCAAACCGTCTGAACACACTCATAGATCTCAAATGACTTCTCAAAAGCAAAAAGCATATGACTTTTTTGACATTAGAACTGCAGCTAATTCCATTTGAGAAGTCAAACAGGAATTGTTGTTTTCATGGAAAATAGTGAATTCAGAGTATTGAAAATAAAAATATTTCTACAAAAAAATTAGAATTTTGAATGAAAACAACAATGGATAGTTCCAAGAAAATAATTTTGCTTTACAAGAATGTATTTGTTTACGAGTTTTTTTTTCTTTTATTTTGGTTTTGACAGATAACCATATGCGAAGTAAAGACGTGTAAACATAAAAAAATGATAACCGTATGACTTGACTTGAAATGACAGCTCATATGAGAAATCATACAGAAAAAATAATAGACAGGTCATATGACTTCTATTATCGTGTAAAGTACACTTAACTTAGGTATACAGTTTAGCTACACTGAATTGGATTATAAATCTGAAAACAAAACTGCAAATTTAAATTTTCAAACAAAACAAACATTTGATAAAAATCAAATGTATGCACAGGATATTAAATTATTTATTAAACGTCTCCTCCATTCCCAATCTGTGGTATGGTTTTGTAAAAGAGTTTTGTTAAAGGGATAACAACAACATATTTGGTATTTTTTACCTATTTTGCTTCATAAAATAACTAACATGCTTATTTTATATGCTTTGAATAATTTCATTCCAAAAAATTAATTTGATTCCCAAGGAACATAAATATAAAATAAAAATTGCAACTGAAATTTTTTTATTTTACAAATCTTGGAAGCATTTTAGATTTTAGTTGAAGTAAGAAATAATCTTTGATTATTTATATCTCCATTTTCAATTGAAAATAAATAATTATTTTCTACGAATTTCTTTTAAAACATGAAACATTTCCTTTTTGTGAAAATAAAGTGTATTGTAAATATTTAACGAATGTACGTAGTGACATTCTGTAGAAAATAAAAATGATACAGTTGTAGTAGAGGGGTACCACTGTTCAAGTTCTCAACCAACCAGCCACTACGTTTACATGGGGTGTTCTTGTATATACTACGTTTACAAGAGGGTCGAGAGCTCGATTTGAAGTAGGGTCGAATCATTGACTTATAAGCTGCGATTTTTTGCATGTCCATATGGACATTGGTGAAAAAAACGACATGGGGACATTTCAATATTTGCCTTGGTCTGCCATTTCGTATTGAATAGTTTTACCAACAAACATTTGACATTCCTAAACAAATTATCGATAGCACAACGACAGTAGTCTGGCATTACCGTTTTTATCGGGACAAAAGTTAAATCCACCTAATTATCTGGACATAGCTAACTCTATTACTACATGTTTACATGTGGTGTTGAAGCGAGCTTGAAGCTCGCTTCAACTCCTTGTAAACATGGGTCGAGTTGAAATGAGTTTGACTCGACTCGACTGCACTCGAGGAGCGGAGTCGAGTCGAAATTGGTGATGAAATACCTGGGTGGAGGAGTTGGTTTTACAGATCATGCAGTATGGTCTGTTTATTTGCATGTTTGTGTACAAATATAGCTTTGTTTCAATATATAAGTATTGTAAGTGATTGTGTTAATTCAATTGAATTTGGTTTGCATTGAAATAAATACATTAATGCCATTCATTTTTCTAGAATCTCATTACCATTCCAACTCAACTCAAAATGGAGCACTCTACCTAAGTGACGAAAAACCTGGGTCTTATATTCAACCCTATTTCAACTCGAGCTCTCAAACCTGCATGTAAACGTAGTATATATGGACATAGTTGTTGTTGTATTTGACATGTAAATTGCTTTGTTTTGTTGTCGTTTTTTTCAGATAGAATTTACTGGAGTTGCAAAAAACACAGCTATTATATATAATTGGTCGATGGGTCGAGAACTCTCGTGACTTGCGTTGAGTGCTCCATTCAGAGTTGAGCTGAGATGGTGTTGAGGTTTTGGGAAAATTAATAGCATAGAGGTGAAAAAATATTTAGTTTTTTTTTTCAATAAATTACTCAATCATGTCAAGAGTTAAGCCCTAACTACATAAGCCAAAAAAGAAGTGAAAATTTTCAAATTCATTTTGGGAAATTGTCTTTCACTGAAAAACTTACAAACATGATGCAGAAAGCTTAGATTTTGTTTAAGAAAAAATTTGTATATTTTTTAAACAAAACAACTGCTCAAGCGGGAAAAAAATATTTTTACTTTTGTAATTTTTCAAAAAGTGGTGAATGTAGTTATGGATAAAAGTAAAAGTTAAGGGCTAACTACATTCATTTCACTTTTGTACAAAAGTGAAAAAATATTTTATCTTTTTCCAAACAACTCCTCAATCAAAGTTTTACAAAAGTTAAAGTTAAGCCAACAACTGCTCTATGTTTTGTGAAAAAGAATATAGAAATTTTTACCTAAAACAAAATCTAAGCTTTCTGCTTTATAGGGAGAGGGAGAGCGAAACAAAATTTCTGAATTTTCATATCTGAATTTTCAGATATTCGAATTGAATGCGGCCATTTTAGCGTGTTCAGGAAAATAAGATCTCGAAGGGCTCAGCAAATTTTATACGTCAAAAAGCCCTCCTCTGTAGAAAACTTAAAACAAGAAAAGATAAATCGATGGCAATAAATAAAACAAAAACACAAAAAGTGTTGTCTACCTATCAAGAAGAAATATTTAAATTAAATGGAGGAAAAGGCGCTTATTGTTAACATAGCCACTATTTTGGCCAAAGACATTGCTTTTGATCAAAAAAATAATTTTAAGCGCCCAGTGCCATCGTATCCTCCAGGGAAGCCACCACCTCTGCTACAGAGTGATAATGAAGCATTTGATTTTTTTCTTAAATACCATCTCCGAAATTCACCTACTGCCGCTGCCAATCGCAAAAGAAAACTTTCATTTGAAGAAACACAAACTGAAACTAAAGATTCAAAAGTCTCGAAGCCCAAAGAAGATCATACGCCTGGAAGAATCAATCTCACTCAAGATCTCACAACTGATGTTTTCGAAAGCAATCTACATTTAAGCAAGAACACTTTTCAGGTAGACTGCTGCAGATTCATTGAAATAAAGTAGTTAAGTTTCATAGCAATTAAATTTTAAATTTTCTTAGCAACTTTATAACTCGATTAAAGGTCTTATCAACCCGCTTCACACAAACAACACCGTCATCTCAAACCAGACTATCTTCTCTCTTGGTCTTTGGAAACTAGCTACCGATGAGCATTTCGAAGAAATATCTCGACGTTTTAAAATCCCTCTGCAGGCTTGCCACCTAATAATTCGCAACTTCTGGGCAGTTATCTCTGATAACAGTAAAAATTTCATCAAATGGCCATATTATCCAAGCGCCCAACAGCTTCACATGAATACTTTTCGAAACAACGAAGTTCTGCAAGAATTTAGACTTGCCTTTGGCTTGGTTTCCATAAAGCGACTTGATATCTTTCTTGAGAGTGAAGACGAAGAAACATCAGTTATCCTACAAATCATTTGCGATGGAGAACAGCGAATCATAGACAGCTTTGTTGACTTTGCAGCCAATTACAGTTTCGACGTAAGTCCTATTGCTCAGACTCTGGAGAGAGATGGTACCGCTCTTCCTTTAGGCGGCTATTTAATCGGGGGAAATAACTTTCCACTTAAACCATATCTGATTCGTCCATTCGAACTGGAGTGCTTTCGGGACGAGAGCCGATTCAATGAGCTGCTGCGCAAAGCACAAGCCATTTCTGATTCTGTGCTGAATAAGATGATGAGACGCTTCAACACACTTTATGCCCTTGAAGCCAAAGACATGAGTGAGGTTCGCAAGGTCCTCGAGACTATTTGTTCATTGCACAATATGTGCCAGGAATTCGGGGATGAATGCATTCCCAATTGCTGGGAGCGAAGTGAGAAATGTATTTTAGCATCAAAAGTGAATGAGAATAACCAAAATGGAAGGAAAAGACGATTAGAAGTGATGGAGGAAATTGTAAAAAGCTAAATAAATTTGTGTGGTGGCCCTTAATAAATAAATGGTAAGAGAAATTTAAATCCTTTTTTGTAATTATTCCACTTTAAGTTTTTGCTTGCGATATAGGTGGTATAGGCCAAGTTTTGGATTCGTGCAAAAAAAAATCGAGATAACAATCAAGCATGACATTACGATGATAGAGAACACGAAAAAGTGGGTGGCGCAATTCTGTCTGTCTGTCCATATATCGACCTACAGCCTAAACCACTGAAGCAATTCTTTTTGTAACTCCAGAGGGGAAATTGAATTTTTTTTTAGCACGGTACTTGCCCTGCAACCGTTGATGAAAAGCTTATTTATCTCAAAAGGTCTATTTATGCAAAAGGTCTTTTAAAATGTTAATATTGCATACCAAAATTTTGAAAAAGTATTAAAATTTTTGTTGGAAAATTTGGAAAATTCAACTAGGTTTAAAGGCTGACCGAAACCAACGCGAATGCGCAGCGAATCATTCACAATAGTACAAAATATGACAAATACACAACGCCAAACAACAACAAAAATTCAACGTCGCCGCGAATTCGCGTTGGTTTGGGAGAGCCTTAAAAATATATTTTAATACATGCTCAAAATTGGCATACCAAAACCTTTTTTTAAATATTATTGAAATTTTATATATAAAAAAATAATTTTTAAGAAAACCGCTACAACGATTTATTTTTTTATTGCATTTGTTCATACTTTTTTAAGCCTTTTCTATATTTTTTTTTATAATTACTTTGATATGTTAAAATATGGCTGGTGAAGTATGTGTATCCCTTTTTAGTTTTTTATGGAGGCAGCTAAAGGTAGGTATATTATTTAATTTCAAAGCGTAGAGGACATTTTATGGGTGTAATGTGGGTGTGATTGTATGTCGATCGGTTAAGGTCGAGCTAATAGAAAACATGAAAAGCATGGAAATGTACATACTCATAATTTTATGTTTTCAGGATATTTTTTATTTCGTTTCTATTTATCAAAAACTTTTTGGTAGGTAATTGCAATTGTTAGTGTAGGGTAAATTAATAATTACTGCGCACAGAGGTCGAAACAAAATAATAAAAATAAGGCAATTTTGGCAGAAAATCAATACCACGTGAATTTTGAACCAGTCTGAGAACTATCACAAATATTACAAACTGGTTAACTGCTTAGTTAAAATAAAAGTTATGAATATTGTGCAATTTCTGGGTTTCTAATAAGCGATACGAACTACTGCACCGAGCTAAAAATTTTGAAAGCATGTAGGTATGTAGATAGAAACCCAGTTTCAAAATAAAGGAAAAAAAGTCCAAAACCAATCAAAATTTAACTTCTTTCCCGAAATTGAAATCTTATGTGAGCAAACCAGTATGTATTCAATTAACTTTTATACCTTATTCCAAAGTAAAAAAACAACAAACATAATTTTTATTTTCTCATATCCAAAAGTACAAATATTTTCTGTGTCTACCTCTACCTGCTCATGTGCTCATGGCTCATGCCAACGAACGAAAGCTAGTCGGTTAGACATACATATATAATTATCTAATTGTTATGTAGCCCTCTCAAAAACTCCTCACTTTTCCCCTTAAAAACTGAGACTGCAATTTTTTGGATTCGCTTGCTCAATTATTTTTTGTCGCAGTAAATTGCATAAGAAAAGAAAGAGGGAGAAAAGACTTCTATGTGAGAAATACTGTTTATATTTTATCCTCCTGCTCAGTCAAAAAATTTAGGAAAAATACTGAACCCTCAAGAAATATAAACTGGCCAATTATTAAAGTAAATTAGTGTATTCCTTGAATTTCCATTTCAAAAACAAGACAATTACCTGCAGCACGTGAATCGACAGCAAAAAAAAATCTTCAGAGCTCCTCGTACTTTGAAAGTTTATTCTTTACCTCAATCGTCCCAGCAATAAACTCAGTTCTACTTCAGGGCGACCCCAGGTTTCAAAAAACACAGAATTGGCTTGTCAGGATGAGTTCAGGTTTTTCAAAAAACGCTTTAGGGTGACCCCAGGGTGACTTCAAGGGCTCAACGAACAAACCTATTAAAACATTTTTTCATTCGATACGTTACACAATCCCAAACATGGAAACCAATTGGTACAATCGACAAATTTCCAACTCTTTTTTATGAGAGAATGGTTGTGGTTTTTAGATGAGCTTGGTTGACGCAATATTTTCGTTTAATCGGTTCCTATATGAATATAAACTCAATGTTACTATCCAAAATCCCATAATTTGTAGTTTCATTCAACCAAAAGTGGGGCTCGCCGCTAAGCAGGCAAAAAGCAATTCGCAGAATAGAATATAGTTCAGCGTTGGCGAACCAATGGCAAGCTTGCCGTTGGTGGCGCGTGACGAAAAATTATTGGCACGTCATAAACTAAGAAATCCGATTGTACCTTTGAATGGCATCAATTCATCCGATTGTACCTTTCTACATCAAGTTTATGATTTTTTACTTTCAGAAAATGAATAATACTAAAGATTCGTTTAGAATTAAAATTTTTGTTTAAATAAATTGACAAATGGTATTCATACAACAGCGTAAAGTCGTAAATATAGTAAAGTTGTAAACTGCACAAATTTTCCATACAAATTGTGACAGAATTACGAAGTTTAAAACTTTACAACGTTTCCGATGTCCTTACGCTATTGTATAAATATCCTTAATATGTTAAGGTTTACTAATAAAGTGTTACGTACAGGGAAATTATTTTATTTCCTAGTAGTCACTGAAAACTAGATCAAGACTGGTCGTTTTAAAAAATATCATCTTCTTAAAAAATGTGTTTTCAGAATGTTCTTAAGGGCAAACAGTCTAATTCATTAATTAAGTTTGCTTAAATATTTAAATTGCCTTACTTAAGTTCTCATCTATAATCAATTTTCTATTGCTACTTTACTAAACGATAATGTAACGTAAAGCAAATTATTCGCACAAACGAAAACGTTTGTTCGTTTTTGCCATACAGAATGTAACCCAAGGGTCGCCATCCCGTGAGGTGATCGTTTTCAAAGTCTTAAGTTCAAATCTCAGATATTGCCATTTGTTCATAACAAGGGTATAAGAATGTTTAACAAATTTAAACTAGACCTTGTTCATAATAAAGCTCGAAACGTCACTAACAAACCTAACCTAACAACTTTTTTTTCCTAAGGCCTTCAAAGTAATTCCACAATTTATTAAATTGCAAAGGTCACTAACCATTTATTAATGATCCTTTAACATAATGGGCTTCATTTTCTGGAGAGAGCCAACTTTCAAATAAAATGAAAAACACATTAAACGTTTAAACTTCTTTACTAACTAAGCTTGTGGTCACTAAACTAATTTAAAAGAAAAAAACAGAAATGAGTAAAATAACCGGGGCATCATTATAACAGCCTTTCTATGTACTCTTTTCATTCTTATTGATTGCATTCTCAAATTTTTCGAATTCCGTTTTTGTTATCTTGTCAAGTTCATCAAACACCTGTTCAACTTCAGTAACTTCAGGAATATAAAACTGCAGCATATTCTCAACACCATTTTTCAGTGTAACAATTGAACTGGGGCACGATGAACAGGATCCCTACAGTGCACAATAAAATTTTTATATTTTAGTGAAAGGTATTTTGCTAACTATCTTATTTGTTTACCTGCATTTTTAGTTTAACAACGCCATTGTCATAGCCCATGAAGATAATATCGCCACCATCTTCTTGGACAGTGGGTCGAATTTTACTATCAAGAAGTTCTTTTATCATCATTACTGTGTCATCGTCGTCTTCATTGATCTGGGTGTCCGAATTAGGTTGAGATTCAGTAAGGATAGGTAAGGAGCTAGCAAAGAAGTCCATAATTACAGCAAAGACTTCTGGTTTGATGACATTCCATTCGGCATCTTCCATTTTAGAGATTGTTATGAAATCACCGCCAAAGAAAACCGAGCGAACACCCTCAATTCGAAATAGCAGTTTAGCTATGAAAGTCTCTATCTTCATTTAATCTGTACAAAAATGTCGCATTACATACCCAGAGGGCTACAGTAGGCTGCTTGTGATGTTGGGAAGTCCATGGTGTTTCCTTTACCCAGTACAGCTACACCAGGTAAAAATTTTAAACTGTCGGGATTTGGGGTATCCTGTGTTTGTACAAACATCGAACGAACATAATTTATCGAAGATTTTGGTGGTTGGAGTAATGCATTTTGCTTTTTGGATGCATTACTTCCAGCATTGCGTAGTACATTTCCTTGTGATATACTACAATGCATAACTGTCATCAATATTGTTTATAAAAATTAAAATTTGTCACACTTACGCATTTGAAAATCGTCGGCTAATAGAATAAATAATATGTGGATTTCGAAGAGTTTTTAAAAATATATTGGACATTATGGAGAAACAGAAGTTTTCTTGAACTTGACGTCACAAATGCAAATCTCGAAATTGCCAATTTGATAGGTTCTATGAGATTCTATGTTCCAGGGATGTAAAAAAATAAAAGGTTTGTTTGACTAGAGCAAATTACCTCGTATATGGAGAATTGAATCAGGATCTAATTGAATTCGAATTACTCAATTCAATCCAGTGCCGAGATATCTGTTCGTGCACTTCCCAAAACTACGAAATTTATTTTTTATATGAACTTTGGACTTAATTCGTAGTTTTTTCACTCCCCGACTCCACAAAACATACAGATGCCCAACATCACAACCACAATCCAATCACCAAACAGCAGATTTTTTTCTCGCTGGGCAAATTATGTCATGTCGTTTCATTTCGCTCTCACCACTACTTCTATCTTTTGCAGCAATATTCAACTCAACTCAAATTGTAAGAACAAAGGGATTTACCTCCTGATATAATATGCTGGCTCCACTAGACATGAGCCATGCTTGGAACCTGGAATGAACCTGTCGAGAAAAAAACCAATGGAGCCAGAAAAATCCATCTCTTGTCGACGACATGTCGAAAAAAATCAACTTTTGAACAGCACATTGACGCTGTTCAAAGCTTGGCCATGAGATTTGAGATTTCACGGGTGTGTGAGTTTTTTGTCTGATTTTCGTTGTATTTGGAGAAAAATATTGCAAAAGTTGTTATTTATTTACGTAACCTTTGTTTCTATAATTTTAGTTGAATTCTGTTGCAAAAGATAGAAGAAGTTGTGAGAAAGAAATGAAACGACATGACATAATTTGCCCAGCGAGAAAAAATCTGCTGTTTGTTGATTTGATTGTGGTTGCGATGTTGGGCAACTGTATGTCATGTGGAGTCGGGGTGTAACGAAAATCAGACAAAAAACTCACACGAACGTGAAATCTCAAATCTCATGGAAAGCTTGAACAGCGTTCATGTGCTGTTCAAAATTAGGTTTTCTTCGACATGCCGTCGACAAGACACGGATTTTTCTGCCTCCATTGGTTTTTTTTCTCGACAGGTTCATAGTCCGAGCATGGGTCATGTCTAGTGGAGCCGGTTAAGTGGAGCATGTTAAGTACGGGAACAGACATTTAGCTAATTCGAAACCGCAGGGAGTGAGTGAGATGCGTCACTTTTCGTCGAAAATTTTTCGGTTGTTTCGTCTTTTTGACGCATTGGGTGAAGGGTGGGAATGAAAAAACGAAAGCACGTATGAACATTTTAAAATATTTTCCGGTTGAACTTTGACGTTTATGATTTGACAAACGAATATAGTCGGGGAATGCTTATAATTTTTAATAATGAGCTTTGAAACTGTTTTTCGTGATTAATCGTGATTAAATAGATATAATACTATGTTCCCACCAAAATGAAATCCGAGATTTCAGCTGAATATTTTCAAGATTTAAAATTGGTGTTCACACTACCAAAACCAAGGATTCGCCTCATATAAACACAAACAACTACCATTGTGTGCTTATGTATTTGTGTTTCTCAAATGTCAAATACAATATCATACTCTCTCTTTTTGCGTGATGCTTGGCGTTGGAGTGAAAGATCAGTTTTTATCAAAAAGCTTTTCACCTTTCTATGGTGAAAGCTGAAAATGGGTCTGTTCATAAAGAAGAGTTCGCATCGTTACAAGATTTCATTGAGATTTCAACGAAATCTCGCATTTCGAAATCTCAAAGCTGTATGGGGAAACGTGAAGATATAGCCTGAAATCTCTGAAATCCGAGATTTCGCTTTGGTAGGAACATAGTATAAGATTGAAAGAGAAGTGATTTAAAAATATTTTGAATTTTTATTACTGTCTATTTTCCAATAAATGAATATGGGAAAAACGAATAGGGCTTTTTCGTTGTGTGTAATTAGGAAAGTACGTACATGTCAAAAAGACTAAAAACGAAACGAGTGAAAAAATTGATCGTGTAATCAAGCTCATTGTTTGAAAGTCGTTTGTCCCCTTTCACACGAGGGAACCGAGTTGGTAGCAACTTTCAGTTCCTAGGTGAGGATATGAAAAAATATTTTGACAAATTTTCTTACATCTAAGGTTAAGGTGAGTTCAACTAATGAAATTTCAGGAAATCTTTTATTTGCCTAAATTTTGTTTCTTCGTGCGAAAAGTACAAGAGATTTTTAAGGAAATTAAAAGAAAACGTCAAAAAATCTCCAGCAACTAGTTTCTTTGCGTGAAAGGGGACTTTGACATAAACGATCAGATCCCGTCACGTTCACATCTCGTTTCCTCGTCGCATTGTGAATCAGTGCCAACGTTCTGTATTTCTCGCATCGATAAAATTGGCCGAGAAACGTTGACAAATGGAACAAAACTCATGTATTTTGTTTCATTTTTCACCATTTCTCGGACGATTTTATCGATGCGAGACTTACAGAACATTGGCATAGGCTTCATTCCATTTTTGGAAAAAACGTACTGGGAAAATCGGGTCATGTAAATGCCAACTTATATTTGACTTTTGTATTTTTTTGTTTTTATTTGTTCAAGGAGAATTTCCGAAACCAGCAACGTGTTAAGTCACCATTCTTGAAACTCAAAATTAAAAATTTAAAATAAAACCCTTTAAAGTATTTATTTTTTAACAAGTTTAAAATAATTATCTGAGGACTTTCTCAAAGTACTTTCTTCTGCTCTTTACTGGCGTGGATGCTTACCATAAATAGCGATAATTCTTGGATTTACCCAGCCGAAAGTTAACCTCAATCGTACCTTGGTGCGTATATCTTCTCGCCGTCATTGTCCTCGTTTGCTCCCATTACTGGGGCAAAACATGAGGAGCCATGAGGCCCAAACAGGATGCAATTTCATCTCCTAAAGGAAATAACCTGCCGGGTTTGCATAATCTACATGACCCACCATCTTTCCACAAGGGGAAAAAAGCGTCTGGGGTTCCTAAATCTCTCTCAAACTCCAACAACCAACTACTTAAATTGGACGCCGCTCAACAACTACTCAGTTTGAGTCAAGCAAACGCCCAGGAACTTCCAGAAATTCCTCTGCCAACAAATTATATGTCGTTGAGTCATTACACCGCCACCTCCTCATCACAGATCGCTTCGCTGTCACAGAAGGCCGCTCAGCAGCATACAACCTCTTCGCCTAATTTTGCCACGTCACCCCATCAGGTCGCCACGCAATTACTTGCCTCCACGTCGTTACCACCTTGGAGCCAACAAGTTATCAATGAAAATCCCGATGCAAATGAGATGGATTGTTACACGTGTGATGTTCATGATCAACCGGCCCACACCTCAAATAAGGATGGTTTGGGATTACCTTCCACTTCTGCGAACGCTCCTTCTGGGTGGCTAATTCCCAGGAAAAGGCAGCTAGCCCAATCCAAAATTCTTCAGCCTACAGAGCCAAAAAGTAAGGATGTTAGCGAAAATCAATTTTCGCTCCTGATGGACCTCAAAGTCAGTGCTAAACCCAGGTTGGCCAAGAATCCTAGATTGGATTTGATTCCGAATCAAACCACCTTCAACGATTTGCCTCCGAACGACGCAAGCTCACAAAAATCTGTTCCTGCTGCTGCTGCCGCTAACCCTGGAATCGAAGAGTCGCTGGATTCATCATCAACTAACAACACAGCTACTAACGCAGTTAGGACAGACGAAAAACTGCTCAGGGGTAAGTTCTGCCCACCTATTATTATGGTAGACGTTGACGTTCGTCAACTTATTTCAGATATGAAGGAGAAATCTCTTTCTTTTAACTATAAGCTAGTGTATCGTGGTCCTACTTGTAGGTTCTATGTAGATAACCCAATCATTCATAAAGAATTATTGTCCGTATTGAGATCCAACGAGGACGTTCAGGCCTACTCCTTCACTCCTAAGGAGGAAAAAACTACCAATCTGGTTCTCAGGGGCCTGACGTCTGATTATTTGGAGAATGAGATTCTAGATGAGCTCAAACTGCGAGCTCCTTGCGTGGATAAGGTTTCAAAATTTGAAACTATCCGCTCGAGACAGCTCAAAATTAACTATAATCTTTTTTTGGTTCGGCTGCTTCCCGGCTCGGGTGCCAGTGCAGTTAACACAATTAAATTTCTTTTCAATACAAAAATCAAATGGGAAAAACCCAGAGGAAACGGTGGCGCTCTGCAGTGCAGGCGGTGCCAACAATTCGGTCATTTGGCCAAAAATTGCGCTAATAAGTATAATTGTGTTAAGTGCACTGGCAACCACGAGCCGGGTGCATGCCCTACGATAAGATCGGAGGTCAGTAAGGCAAAATGCGTGAACTGTGGTGACGACCACCCTGCCAACTTCAGAGGGTGTAAAGCCTATCGAGAATTTAAATCCAAAAGGGATAGAGTTATCATTGATGCAAAAATCAAAAAAAAAAATAATAATCCAGTCCCTAAGGTGGCTCCAAACTGCGAACTCCTGCCAGGTATATCTTATGCCAGTCACTTCGTCGACTCTACTCCTATACCTAAGGCGTCCAAACCCAAGATTACTTTCTCGCAATCCAGCTCCCAAAGTAACAATGTCATTCATCAATTCATAAATCTTTCCAAAGACCTCTTCGGTATTGATATGGGATCCTTAGTTAAAAAAATTGAAGACTTTATGTCAAATATCAACAGCTTTACCTCCACGGTAAATAAGAAACTAGCTTACCTTGATCTGGTAAACCAACTCCTTGTTTCCTCGAAGCCATGAATCTAAAAATAATGACCTTCAACATTTCGTCCTTGATTGCACATGCCCGAAGAATAGAACTTCTAAAAATTCTTCTGGCAAATAACATTCCTATTGCGTTTATTCAGGAAACGCACTTGAGCTACAAACACAAAGTCTTTTTGGACTCATATAACATCCTTAGGGATGATAAATCTCAAGGGGTTGCCGTGATCGTTAAAAATAATATTCAATATGAACTTGTTAATTCCCACTCTTATCAGTTTAGCTATCCTTGCCTTTTCCTCTGCTTGAACATCCGTAAGAACGATATAACAGAACGAATACTCATTGGTTCCATGTATTTTCCTTCAAACTGTCCGCCTTCATCTCTCTTAAATGAGTTGAACAAAATTGACTCCCTTGCTAGCACATTTGACGGGGCTATCCTGGGGGGGGATTTAAATGCTAGGAGCCCTGATTGGGGTGATTCTACTACCAATAGTAACGGCAAGTCAATTGTTGACTGGCTCCGTATCTCTAATCCTACTTTAGAACTTATATCATCTCCTACTCCCACTTTCCATAGGAGTTCCTCATACCTTGATCATTTCCTTATTTCTAAGCATTTATTAAACCATTTCAACAATAATTTTGCTCTGACCACTCTTCATTCCTTCACAGAACATTTTCCTCTTCTCTTGGAACTCACCCTAGCAGAAGTGGACATTCCCCTTCTTTTTCCCCTCAGTGGGAAATCCTTCAAAAACACTAATTGGGAATCCTTTAGAGAACTCCTGGATAATAACCTTCTTGAAAATTTTCCCCCTACTTCTCAATGTCTTTCCAACCAGGACATTGAAACATTTATTGTAATTTTTAATCAAGCTCTTCTTAGCTGTCTTGATACTCACTCGACGAGCATTTCCTTTTCCTCTAAAAAATATAACAACTTACCTAATGATATTGAAAAACTCTTCAAAATTAAACATTCTTGGCAAAGACGCCTCAAACATATATACCATAACAACTTTAATAGAACCTGCTTCCAGTATAAAGATCTATCGAACAGAATCTCTCTTCTCAATAAAATTATTCAAGAAAAAATTTCCTTATGGCTCAACAAACAACTAAGTGAAAGTTTAGGGAAAATCAAACCAGGACCTCAAGCCTTCAAGGAATTCTTTAGACTTGTTGGTAAAAAAAAACCATTCTCCTGTGGAAAATTGGTTGTTAACAACATTGAGCTCAATAATGAAAAAAATATTGCTGAAGCCTTCGAAGAGCACTTCAAACTCACTTACTCAAACACTATTCCCTCTCACAATTCTCAAATTACAGAGGAGGCCATAGCTACTGCCAATAACATTAGCCACTCGAAGCCCGACAGAATTTTTATCTTCAGTGAGGATAACCCAGCCATAAGCCCCTCTGCCTCGCATATCTTTACAGATGTAGATGAGGTTGCGTATATTATTAGTCAGATTAAACCTAAAAAATCGTTTGGACCTGATGGGATCTCCAACTTTGCCCTTAAAAAACTATCTTCTCTTGCTATCGAGTTTCTCACTATCTTATTAAACAACTGCATAAATAATGGATTTTTCCCATCTTCGTGGAAGATTGCTAAAATTTTGCCGTTACAAAAGAAAAACAACGACTTTGAAATCAACAACTTCAGACCTATCTCTCTTCTCTCTAATGTGGGCAAGATACTAGAAAGAATAATTCTTAACAACCTTAACTCTCCTTCCGAGAATCCTATTGAACCTCTCACCGATTACCAGTTCGGTTTTCGGAGTGGTCATTCCACTGTGCAAGCTCTCTTAAAATTACATAATGATGTCTCACTTAATCTCAGAGAAAAGCACTGTACGGTTGCTTGTTCTCTAGACCTGGAGAAAGCCTTCGATAGTGTCTGGAGAGTCGGTTTACTTTCAAAAATTGCCAGCCTTAACTTCCCGCCTCATATCGTCCACCTTCTTGAAAGCTTTCTTCAAGATAGGAAATTCTTCATCCAAATACAAGCCACAAAGTCTAACACATGCGCGAGTGATAGGGGAGTTCCCCAAGGATCGATCTTGGGCCCCCATCTCTATAATCTGTTCCTCCATGACTTCCCTCACACTTTCTCAGAGCAGAATTATCAGTCTACCAGTCTTCTTTATGCTGATGACACCATCGTGTATTCTAGCAATAGCTCTCCCTTTGCAGCTACCTACTATCTCCAAAAACATATTAATATTATAAACGATTTTTACAAAACCTGGGGTATCTCAATAAATATTCCCAAATCAGAAATGATTTGTTTCCGAAATGCGAGTGGGAAAGGCCCTTCTAGCACAGTCTTGGAAAGCAAAAATCTATTGCTTAGATTAAATGGACACACCATTAAAGCTAACAACAAGATGAAATACCTTGGGGTTCATTTCAACAAATTATTAAAATTTAATATACATGCTAGAACCGCTCTTTGCAAAGCCCGTAAAGCTGCTAATGCCCTAACACCTTTCCTTAGACACAAAGCTTTAAGTAAAAACTCTAAACTTTTGTTTTATAAAACCCTCATTCGTCCTATAATAACTTATGCCTTTCCTGTCTGGTTTGTCATCTCTCCTTCAGTGGCCCTTGAAATCGAAATATTCGAAAGGAAAATACTTCGCTTTTGTTCGGGGAAAAATTTTCAAACTTCATCTAAACGCTATTCGAATGCCTTTATATATAAAGACACTAACACCATTCCGATTATGAGATATATGATGCATTTACTGAAAAACACTATCTCTAAATTTAGTCACTCGAACAATGATCTCGTCAGAGAGATCGTTTCCAATCAGTCGGGGACCTCTGGGAGCTCTGAGAGGTACCTTACCGTACTTGACATATCTTCGTTGGATCTAAATGCAACTACTGTTGAATCACCTTTATCCTTTTATTCCAAGGCCCTTCTTGGTCAAAATCGTGGCTGAATATCTCTTTTGTTAACTTCCGCCTTATTCCTCGGGTAATCCACGATACACTATCTTAATTCTTTGCATAATATACATGTTTACCATCTTTTATCTGGGCAGAACTTACCCCTTATCATATTATGTTTTTCTCAATTAATTACTCTCTAACTTTACTAACCCTCTTATATTATTTCCAGTTAAATTTTACTTTTCTCACATATGATTAACTACCAAAATTGTCAAGCTCTCAACTGCTGTATTAATCATAACCAATCGTTTATTTCATATATTTTTAAAATTGACTAAAATTATTCAATCATAAATAAGCATTAATGAAGAATTATCAATTGCAAAAAATAAAAAGAAAAGTAAAGACCTTACAAGATGAAATCAATTTTAAAAAACAAAAAAAATGAACAATGTATAATAAACATGTTAAGATTTCATTCAGCTATATCTTTTATCAAATACTTTTATATTCATAATTCACATTATAAAGTACAACATCAGTTGTTTCTGTTATTAACTCTTCCATTTAAATTACCTTACACATAATGTATCTCTAACTTTAAAAAAAAAAAAAGAACTTCCTAAAGCACCACTGGTGTATTCGTACCTGAGAACCAGAATCTAATTATACCCTCAGTATATTCATCTCGTTCCATTAGTATTTAAGTTATTTATATATTGTATCATATCGTGACCAAACGTCACATTCAAAAAATGTACATATTGCTCCTGAGCACGAGCAATTCCAGTCCCTAACTGACAGCCACGAGGCATACATGTAACGCGATAAAGCAGGCAATACTTGATAGCCGCAGTATCTAACTTTTGTTAAGAAAAAAAATATAATACTTTGAATTGTACTCGTTGTAATATCTCTAAAGTCTCAATAAAAAATTCAATTCAAATTCAAATTTATTTGTTCAAAACAAAATGCAAAGTTCCAACTTTACCTGTATATTAATTTTAATATTAAAATAAATCTTTAAAAATTTTGACGAAATAAAAACACTTATTGAATTTTGATAATGAGTACTTTCATGGGAATTTTCGAAGAAGTACCTGGTATTGCTGTTGATCGATTCGACGGGGATTGCTTGAAATCAAAATTTCTTTTCCTTTCACATTGTCATGCAGATCATATGGTTGGTTTATCTGAAATAGTTAATATTTCGACCCCATTAATTACCAGCGAAATATCAGCAGTGTTTCTTAAACACCAATTCCCAAACATTTCCAACGCCATAGAAACAATAGAAATTGAAAGTAAGAGTATCCAAATTAATAACTTGCAAGGCTGTTTACATTTTTTTTTGTCATCATAGCACCTATGGAACTAACATATAACTTTTATGGCAAGGAGATCGAACTAATTGTAACTGCTCTTTCAGCAAAGCACTGTCCAGGATCGGTAATGTTTGTTTTTGAGACCGCCTCCAAAACAATATTGTACACTGGAGATTTCAGGTTTGATCCTAATAATTACTCAAATACAAAGATAATAGGTAATACATTTTTAATAGAATTTTAAAATCCCACTTTCATCAGTACGACTTTTTGAAAAATAAAAAACTGGATTCAATTTACTTGGACTCTACATTCCTCTCGGAGAGATTTTATGAATTCCCAACACAATTTGAAAGCATATCAGAAATTTGTTCGCTCATCCGTGAATGGCTGGAGATACATTCCGAGAATAAAATTCTAATTGAAATGCCTGCTCAGTATGGCGTGGAGTTCCTTTTTATCGCCATCGAACGGAAACTACGACAAAAAATCTATGTGAATGAGAAGCAATGGCAAAAGTACATATATCTTCCTGCAATGGACAATTGTATATCACCAGACAGCAGAGAATGCAGAATCTTTACTAAGTTCAAGGGCTTTTACGGAGGAAAACCGGATTACTTGTTAGAAAGATGTCGAATTATAAAGCCATCGGCAATGTTCTGGAAACATTGGAAGCGTGGTGAATCCCTTGTAAAGAAGATGGGAGATAAAAATGAGTTCCGTGTTGCGTACTCCAATCATTGTAGTTGTTTGGAATTGAAAGAATTTCTAGAATTCACAAAACCTAAAAAAGTTAGTTTAAATGTTGTTCCAGATAATTGTGCACTTAGTTATAGAAATTGTTTGAAAAAGATCTACTTCGAAGCCAACGATGTAATTGTTCCTGCAGAAAAACAAGATCAAATAAGCTTTGATAGCATTTTCTTTTTACCAAATCCAAACACTGTTAAAAGGAGCAACTCAAAAGTTAGGATTCTACCTAAAAGACTGAAATCCTGACATATAAATTATGTATTTGTATGCTTGCTATTTCACCAGCCTTGGTTTTGCGATCTCAAAGACTTCACAATTCTCAAAAATATTAACAAGGCTTCTCAACAAGTTTTGCAATCGAAAGCGTTTGACAAATCAAATAGGTCTTTGAATTTGATTGCTCAATTTTTAATTGAGGAAACTTTGTGAACTGGGTAAATCATAGAACTATGTATGTAGTGTAAGAAATGTTGTAAGTTGTGTTTTAAATAAAACTAATGTTGATATAAAAAGTTGTTTAATAGATTTCTGTTGTTTACATTCAAAGGAGGGAAATAGTAGAAGTTGAATATTGTGAGTTTCACATGAAAAATATTTCATCCGGAAACTTTGTTCGATCGAAATTTTTTAAAGCTGTTATGAGTTTAGTCTAAACTTATCTTCTGTAACACAATCGAATGAAAAATGCTTTATTATGAATAATCCACTTTTCAATATCTTCAATTTGAAAGTTCATTTGTATTAGCGTTTAAATTCCCAAATATAAATTCTGTTCCCAGGGCATCGATCAGAAATTAACCATCGACAAATTTGGATTGCATTTGACAGTCACAATATGAACGACGATCGATAACCGAAAAAAGTCGTACATCGATCAGCAAATCGACAACCACAATCGGGGCCTTTAATTCACAATTATTAATTTTATTTAAACTCATACCTTCTTTGAAAAGCAACAAAATAACTCAAAGCTCAGTAAAAACTAGGTGGACCAAAACTAAGGCACTTGTAACTAATTTAAGCAACAGCTAGCCTGTATTTGGTCAATTTGTTACCAAATTCAAATTAAACTGTTTCTTTTTTCTCAAGCATGATCCTTAATAATAAAAAAAATAATAAGTGATTTTACCGGGTGGACTAAGGGGCGGTAGTCCGCCCCGGGGTGGCAGACTAATAGAGGGTGCCATCAGTAACAGCAAAATAACAATTTAACACAGTACACAAAATGAAAATACAAATAAAACAATAAATTTGTCTGCCAAATACCGACTGCACTGCACGCAGAAAATAATTGGCTAAAAGTACGTAGTTCTAGTGTAAAATTATATTATGTTAGAGGCAGTGGCACCCGGGACGGTGCCTGATTTCCAATATGTCTGTGCCTGTTAGTTATGTTAATATCGAGGTAAGCATTGGAGCAACAGCACGCAGTTCTTCTTCCGTTCAATACAGTAAAATTTTCGGTTGAAAAGCTGAGAAAACTGACGAAATGTCTTCCATGACCTGGACCTAAGAATAAGTTCAGAGTAAAATGTCAAACCAGCATCTCGAGCCTCTTTATCTGGTATAATTATCTTCTTTTTTGTTCTTCTCGCCTTTCAATTGAAATGTCTAGCCCAGTAAATTGTTCTCTTGCGAATTATGGCCTTTTCAAGGTGTCATCACGACGTTCATGAAGAAAACTCGAGAGTGCCTTACGTTTTATTACACTTCTTTCTAGAGTTAGCCCGGATTTTGGCAAGTATTTCTGTGCTGCATCAACTTCATCCAAAATATTTCAACAATTTTATATGGGCGATTATTCGCAAACTGTTACTTTTGTGAGTGCAAAATTTACGAACAAAATTGTTATTTCTTAAACTTTTTTGATGTGATAATGATAGTTATCATAACTAAAGTTATTGCTGAAAGTGGTCGCACTACAAGTGTAAATTTCAACCAGATTTTACAAGTAAAAATGATGATATGCAACGGTAGTGACGAGTTTTCTTGCCACGGTAGTGACATCTTCGTACTGTAATATTTTACAATTATAGTTCATTCGAGAGTCGTTATAGTACAAACGTGAAAGTCGTTACAATACTTAAATCCAATTTCCAAAATAACTAAAAAAAATTCTTGAGACAAGTTTAGCAAAACCTATTCAAAAATGTTTCGATCGAATAAAAGTACACCCAGCGACAAAAATCCTTCGAACTGATTTCTTTGTACATATTTTCGTTATTTATAGGTAAATCCTATTTTTTTCCTTCTATTACTATTTATTCATATTGGCCAATGAGCAGTAAACAAATTAAAGTGCACGTGACTTAAGTCGCAAAGGCTCAAATTATAGCCACGTAAGGAAAATGTTTCCAAGCGGGAAATAGCACGTCGTGTCGGTGAGTCGAGTATTCGAAATGTACTCAATGTACCAGTCCGATGGTTCAAAATATGTTTTACTTTCTTTTAAATGATTTATTTTTAAGTATAAATGATTCTTTAATTTTCGAAATAATGCAAATTTTTTTCTTTTTGTATTATACTAAAAATAAAAATACAATTTTAAAGACATAAGGACTGTTTTTTATTTAAAATATATAACACTAAAAAAAAAGTGAAATATATCTCAGGAATCCTGAAATAGACTATGGCACCTGTTATGACTTGCGATTCGCCAAGTCGAGCGTTGAAATGTGACTATGTGGAACTACCGTTTGCGACTCGCCTGAATTAAGTTCGCCTTAAATGACATAAATTTGGAAAACTTGAATGTCATACCTTAAGGAAACATTCGCCTATATCATCGATGTCGAACTGTAATTCTTGGTGATTTTGAACAAAATCGCAGTTTTTATTTTTGAGAAGTCGAACGTTCAAGTTGAGTCGGACGTTCAACGAATCGTAAGTCATAATAGGGGCCTATATTCTATAGAGTACATCTAATACGAGGTTTTTTTTTTGTCGCTGGGTGTATGTATAATGGTGTTTGAAATAACGCATACGACCTTTTTTCGTGCCAAGCTGATGTCACATTTTTGATGCTCGATATCATATACACGAATCTGGAGAGTGGTTTGTTTATCATGTAAATATGTTGTAACGACTCTCACATTTGTACTATTACGACTCTCGAGTGAAGAAGCGCCATCTTCCGGATTAATTTGCGAAGTAAGTATGTAAGCGGAAGTCTCAAATAAAGTAAATTAGTTTTACTAAAGAACCTCAGAAAATATTACAATACGGTGACGTACGCTGATCAGAACCGATGCATGTTTATATCATTTCACCTTTTAACACAGCTGTATGAACACGAAAATAAAATCAAATTATTTGATTTTACTTTTTTCAAAAATCAAGAACAGATTTTGAACTCAAACTGCAAATTCTGTAGCCGAGTTGCTTCTAAAAATATGGAATATAAAAGCATACATATATTTTACATAAATATAACTCAAAAATTAATGTTTTTTTTTTTTAATAAAGTCGAGTTCTAACGATTGGAACTTCAGGGTGGGGACATGCTACGGTACAGACATTTGGAGTATAAATTAGTTTATTAAAAATATAAAATTGTTATGCCTCCTTGTAGCAAATGGGAGTTGGTATTTGAAAAGTTAAAACTTAACTCCTAGGTAAGAGGCAAACACAGACACTTTAACTGTGACAGAAGCACCATGCTACTGACGCCCCATCTTAATTAAGCAACATTTCGACAGGGATGGTCACTCACAAAGAAGGGAAAATTTCGTTTTTCTGGCTGAAACTGAGTAGTAAGGCATGGCCTTTTCATCCTTGGTCTATATAAATTGAACCTATTATGGGACTAACCTCAAGCCTGTAAAGAAGCATTATAAATCGGAAGAAAACGCAATATTATTTTTTTATTTTATTCTTTTTTTTGTTTGCTCATTTTAACTCTAAAATCATTTTAAGATTAAGAATGACAGTTATTTCTTATGTTTTTTGCTTTTTTTCAGTTGATTTTTTTTTTTACTTTCTTTTGTATGTTTATTTAAAATTCTATTACATATTCTTAATTACTTTTTATTTATAATTTTATATTTTCCTTCATTCATATTTTATATTCTTCCATCATCATTAATAATTATTTTCTAAATTTTTAATTAATGGGAATTTATTGATTTATTTTTTTCTGCTTTTTATATTTAAATAAGAGCGCGTAGTTGTTTTTAATTACTAATCATTTGTTTATATATGTTTCATATATATAAAAAGAATAACGAACTTTAATTTTAAACATTTTATGACGAACTAATTTAAAAAGGAAAAATGTTTAAGAACTAAACGGCTTAAATGTACAAAAAACTTCACAATATTTTGTTTGCTTTTTACTCACTGTCACATTTCTACGTGTTTTTGTTTATTAATCTCTTGTAACTTTAAGAAAACAAAAGTCGAATTTAAAATTATTATTAAAAAATAATTTTTATTCATTCTGAGTGAATTTTCTTTTATTACTACATTGTTATGTTTTTTGTTTGTGTGTTTAAATAAACTTAATTAGGTATGTTATGTGAAGGTTTAGAATTTACAGTTGGACTCCCTCCCTTCTATTATTAAAAAAAAAAAGAAACAAATAGATTAATGACACTATAAATTAATGTCTCTTTGTCCTTATATTAAAAGAACTTTTAAAAAAATACTGTTAACACTCTTTGTTTTTTGTTTCTTGAGATTAAATAATCTTTTGTTTTTCTCTTGTTTTTTTTTATGTATTTGTAGTTCCCCTGAATAATTTATTTGTATAACTATTTTTATTTTCTTAAAAGGAACAGACAAGACTTTTCTGCTAATTATTATATTTTGTTTATGTATTTAATGTATCGAGACGTGGCAGTTGATAACTTTCAAGGTTATTATTCATTTTACTCTTTCATATTTTCTATTGTTTCGTTTTCGTAGTTGGTGAATTAATTTGTTTAAAGCCAAATTTTATGCTACAGTTCTCTTGTTTTACTTATTTTTTATATAAATAGGAATCTTTCGAGCCTGAAATTGTTTCTTTTGTATTTTTATTGCAAACAAATCTTGTTATTTTGTTTGACATTTTTCAATTTAAATTGCATACTACGTTTATATGTAAACTAAAAATCAAAAAAAATCTAAACAATAATTTTGTATAAAAACAAATATTTTTAAATTTGGTTTAAGTTTGATTTAAACTGAAAAATATGAATCAAAATTCATAATTTAGATGGGAGACAGAAAATTACTGTAAATTACGTCGCTCTGGTTTTATTTTGAAACACAAGCTAGATTATAAATGTAAAATTGTTCTGTTGTACTTTTGATACTTCGGTGCAGTAATTCCACATCGGTTCAGTCCGAATTTATTGCGCAAAATTTCATATTTGTATCCCAAAATGTTTAGTTTAAAAACTGAATTTTAGTAGTAAATTTAATGCAGTCACGTACAATGTGAACTGAAGTATGAATGCAAATAAATCAAAGAAACGGTTTTGAAAATTTAAGCAATTGAAAAAAAAAAATTACGACTCGAAACTCGAGATACCGAAGTCAATTTTTTTCATGGCGTAGCGAAAGTATGCATCAATAATGCTAGAGGAGTGGAATAATGAAAACTTGAATTATGATTTCAACCAGTTTGTCGCTTTAGCATAAGTCTTAACGTTGTGGATTATGAAATTAACACATTATTACCAAATGTCAAATGTATACCACACAATGATGCTAATAGCACAATTTAATGGCAAGTAAAACTGACAAAGGGACATAAATCTAAGTTTGGCAAACAAAATTTGCTTTAAAATCTGCAATAATATGTCTGTTTGGTAACGTGAAATTTTCATCAAATTTCCCAAACTTGGATTTCTCCTATGATTTCTGAAAGCAAATTTTGAAAATTTGTAAAAATTTGCAAACCTTAAAAACTTCATGTCTTTCAAGATCCTTTTATGCCCAGTTTTAAATTACTGCTATCACATAATCACCTATGTATATGTAAACACATTAAGGTGAAAGAAACTTGAAAACTCATGAAAAGTTAAATTTTGCATTCCGTTTGAAGTTTGTAATACAATGTCAATATGAGAATATTTGCCTTTTCGACATTCTGAGTATAACCATTACTCATGGTGAACATACGAGTATTCTGATTGTCATTAAGGAATTTTAATTTTCAAACCTCAGACTAAACCGAAAGTACATGCAACACGATTTAAAATAATTTTCATCTTAAATAAGATTCAACTATCCAACTGATTATTATTCAATATTTTAGTGAGATTAATGAACGGTTTTTTTTTTTATAGAATTTGATGACTTAAAAGTAGGATTTGTTTTGCTTTATTTAAAGGAGCCTCACCCGGGATTCCAACTTATCACAATTTAAAAAAAAGGCAAATGAGAATAAATTTGATATTAAAAAAATTATTCATGTAAACTAAATAAAACTTTTTGTCTTATCGCCATCGCTGACTTCTTTGCTTTATTTGAAATTTTGTGAAACAACAACATGGTTTCTGGGTTTTTCTTTTCTTTTTTTGTCATTAGCGTTCAGTTTTTTTTGTTTCATTTTAATTAATAGTTTGCATATCCCTAACTTTGAAAATCTTACTTAAATTCAGTAATTTATAATTTTTTCTTATTATTTTATTTTTGTTACGTACAAAAAGACCACAACATTCACTGCTTGTCATCATACTTCACATATCATGTACATCATCTCACTTTATATTTATATTAAATACAATTTTTAGTTTTATTTTATTTTTGCGAAAAGAATTTTTTTTTTTTTTTAGTTCAAGTCGCCAGTGTAATTTTTGACTATTTTTATTTATATATATTTTTTGTTAACTATGTACAAGTACTAAGAATTATGTAAGATCTTAATTGTTTATACTTATTTGCTCAATCTTATATTAATCATTTTTGTATTATTATTGATTTTTGTTATTTTAAGTTATTAGTTTTTGTGTTAGTTATTTACATATTTTCCATTCTTTTACTTACTAGTGTTTTTGTTTAGGGTCTTTTGTTCTTTTCTTTAAATAAACAAATATGATTCTTCAAAATAAAATACGAATGTGCTTAATTTGGGAAAAAAGTAACCAAGTAAGTTCCAAGGAAATAAATTAAAAACATTTTTATTTTGTGTTTCACTTTTTTTGTTTATTTTTTCATTTTATATTGATATCATGGGAGAAAGAGGATGTCAGCTTGTTTTATGTATACTTTTTTTAATATAAAAACTTAAATATCCAATTAAAGGTAAAAAAAGAAAATAATTCTTTAAACGTATTTTTGTTTTTGGAAAAATAAACTTAGAAAAAATCGCTGATTTAACTTACAATCATATTATCGTACATTAGCATTGTTTTTTTTTTACTTTTATATAACTCTTAAATTATATATAAATTTAATTTATTTTTTTTTTGTTTCATTTTACCAGCTTTATTATATTTTACAAAAAATATTGTTTGTTGGTTTTTTTTTTCTATTTCTTTCTTCAATTTTTTTTTTATTTTCTCTTTTAGTTTTATTATTATTTTATAATTATTATTTGTAATTTAATTTAATTACGAACTTAAGTCTACTGATTTTCATCGTCATCTCCATCACCATCATCATCATCATGGTCGTCATGATGCTGTTGCTGCTGTTGTTGCTGTACGGCAGCAGCAAGTAACGCAGCTTTTTGCGCTGCCTGCGCTTGAGCAATCATTGACGGCGCCGATAATGGAATTTTCCCACTTTGTTTGTAATCTGTCATTTCCTATAAAAAAAAAACAAGAAAAGATTAATAGTTTATAAAAAAAAAAGGCGAAATTAAATACAAAATGTATGAGTCGGTATAACCCAAACAAGCCGTAAATATTAGAATGTAAGTTTGGGTTTGGGATCATTTTTTGCTTTATTAATATGTACATACGCAAAATTTTTTTATTCCACACACGAATTTTATCAGAAAATTAGATACCCTGTCACCCATGTGTCAAGGTTAAATGACGCGTATGAGATTAGTCAAAATTTACCCTACCATGTGTGCCGTAATCGCTTTTACCACCACTTTCTACAAACAATAGATACTTTTGTTCTTTTATCCCGAAAAGCTTTTGTTCTTGAGTAGACAAAAATGTTACATTTGTATGGAATGCATTCAGGACATTTTTTAAGAGTAAATATTTTTGATTGACAAAATAAAAATGTTTAATACAATATGGCTATTCATGCAACGTCAAAAGTTTACAAATTGTGTAAAATGAGAAGTTTACGCAAAGTTTGTATGAACGACTTTTTGTATACATTTGATTAAATACTAGGTAATTCAATCAGAGTAAGAGTCACAATGACGATTGGATAAGTTTAACCAGTTTGGTTTGGCTTAGGCAATTTTTAAACTTATCTACGGTTTTACGAAGTTGTATGAATACCCTTAATAGTTCTATTAACAAAGTAAAAAGTAACTAAGATCTTTGGAATATTCGGATAGACTACTATTAGCTGTGTTTTATTATATCTCCGGGTCTGGGTCGAGGTTATCTTTTTAAACGTATTACAAAAACAACATGGGATCCAGGTTTCTACCGAGGTTAATTTCAATAACCCAGATACAAGTTTTCACTGACTGGCAGACGACCATTGTGAATGATGTCATCGTTTTGTCAGCAGTAGTCATCAGTGATAGGAAAAGAGACAGGTCTTATATGTTCCATGAGTTGAACCATAAGGAAAAAAGGCATGGGTATATAGCACGTTTTCTCACTAACCCGCATCGTTTAATTTCCATGAGGTGACCCATATGGGTTATGAGCGATAATAAAACGCGGCCATTGAGGGGATTAACAGAATAAAAGAGATGCCTCACCAAATAAAATCTTAGGGCTCGGTGATTTTTTGAATGGGACAACGAATTCACCTGAGCACTGAGCTTTTTCGGAAAGAAAACTTTTTGGGTTCATATCTCAATGCTCTTTCTCAGACAAACAGCGGTTTATTTCACAGCCAAATTGAAATTTCTCGGTGATGAACGACTGACCTAAGGGAATGCTCACAAGATACACATTAGAGCGCACTGGGGAAAGATTCAACTGTCAAAACAGTAGGAAGTTTCTAAACTGACATATTTCTTCTTTTACAGAACAGACTTAAACCAGCTGTCATACAAAAATGCTGTTGCTAACATTTTATATTAGTTTAGTAACTATAAATACATAGGTATTATAAAATTAAACTGATTTTTATTATAATAATAAAGCACTTTTAGGAATTGAGAGATATTCGAGAACATAAGTTACAAAAATATTTCAATGAGAAAATGAGAACACCTGATATTAAGTTTTTCACAGATCTGTTTTTACTTGTTCTAAAAAAGAAATGCTGAAAATCGTATTCTCTGCTACTGAAGACAGACTCGTTGAACATTAATCAGAAAATTTGTGTTCATATTAAACAAAATGATTTATCTTTAATTCCAAACAAGCCTTAATGAACACAACTTTTTGAAGAAATACAAACAAATCAATGGGTATGAGGTTTAAAGTAATAAATGATCTGATTATGTTCAGTTTAACAAGCTTGAACAATATCGTTTCGTATCTTCTTAAACATAAAATACCTTAAGAAAATATTTATTAATTTTACGTAAACTTACCCTTTCATAACGCGCTTTATCCTTTTCAGCCATTAATTCATATTTCTGTTTTGTCTCTGGCTCAACGTCGGACCACTTTCTGCCTAATTCTTTGGCAATATCTCCCACTCCGTATTCAGGATTCAGAGCTTTAACTTTATTACGTTCATCATTACAAAACCAAAAGAATGCCGATCTAATTTAAAAATTTAAGAAAATATGCAAAGAATTAGTTTTTCACCAAAATAAAATAATTTTTTTTTTTTTATTAAAATTTAAAATACAAATTCTTTCTACGAACTCACAATGATCTTTTGGGTGCATTTGGATCCTTAATCTGTTTCCGTTTCTTTCCTCTTCCAACAACAACGCCCTTAGGAGGAACATAATTTTGCATTTCGAGGTCATATCTCTGCTTGTCTTTTTCGGCCATTTCATGGAATCGTTTTTTCTCCTTATCCACCATTGTCTGGAAATGTGGGAGTTTATATAAGTTATTTGTTGCTTTGGTTTATCCGTAGCAAGGAATAGCCTTGACGTTTAATTTTTTTTTACTTTAGTTGGGTTTAAAAATATGTATGTAGTAATAATTCCCCCTGGAAAAATTAGCTTAAATAAATAAGAATAATACTTGTTTGATACTAAAAAAAAACTTTACATGTTAAATGAATTTTCATAGAAAGACACGATGCAACTGAATAGGTATAAATACAAAAAAAACAAAGCGTACGTTAAGGATTTTACGACAACAAAAAAGTCGCAGAAGTCTAAAAAAAAACTCACCAATAGTTGGCGGTAGTTTCGTTTTCACACATAACTTACTTTAAATCAAATATTTTATGTAGAAAAGCTGTGCTTTACTGAGAAGTCGCAACCCAACTTTGCTTTTCCTGTATCTGTTTTCGGGTTTTTTGAGTTGTCAAGTTATTATTTTTAACGTGCGAAATGCTGGAGGAAATTTAGTCACTTTGTACCGATTTCTTTGAATAAATAATGCACAAATAGATTTGACTGTGGAAGGTGTATTCTAATAACATGTTCTTTTGCGTCACCATTATAAATAAATCGTTATAAAAGGAAGATCGGACAAGACTATAGACAAACCAATTTTTAACAGTTATAAAATTTTTTGTCACTTTTGGTTCCGCAGAAGGTGTTTCCACAAATCTGCGGAGCCGTGTAAACAATATACACAACTGTTATAAATTGACTTGAATCGAGTCCCTTTGAAAAAAATATAAGGTAGGTACCTATTTGGTCAAAAATTCTTTTCTAACTAGTTACTCATCTTTACTCTGGTACAATAAAAGTTTAAAAAAGGTAACGGAGATGGCTCATTCTAAGGATGGATATTTTTAAATGAATATAATAAAAATGAAAAGACTAAAATATAATTTGTCTATCAACTAGGTATTTTAAACGTAATTCATTGAAACTGTTTCGTGTAGAAGTGTATGTTCTAATCTAATCCATTGTTGTCTGTAGGTATACAAGTTGCGAAGTTTAAAATGAGAAAATATAATTCAATTCTGTGGTTATCAATTGAATAACGTTCAAAATTAAACATTTAAGTGAACTTAACTAAAATGATGTAATCAATAGTTATTGTTGGCCAACTCAAAGCAATTCTAAAACAAACACATTATTGTGAAAAAATAATAAAACAATGCAATAAGAACTTAGCAAATAATACAAAGCTGCAGGTTCATGGCCCCATCAAAAACTGTAGGAGGTGTGGTATTAGCACAAAGCTATACCTACAAATCAAAACCGAAAGTAAGTCAAATTTTTCAATACAAATAAAAATTACATGAATTGAAATTAAAAGAAATATTTACACCGCACGCAGGTTCATTTTAAAGAGATGGGTAAAGGGGACATCTTGGTTATAAAATTCAAAAGCCCCAAATATATCCAATTTATTTTTGCTAAAGTATGGGGTGTAAGGAGGGATGGAATAATTTGAGTGTATGCAGTTTTCCTTGTTTTTTTTTTTTTTGTAATTCAAACAGGGCGATGAGAACGACGATGACGAAGAGAAAACGGCAATGTCTAGGGGGATATTTTCCCACTACAGCATGCACGAAGAGGCAGCTGAAATCATTCCCCCCCAACAACACACAGCAAAAGGTAAAGGGGTATAAGCGGAAATAAAGGAGGAAGAAGAATTCAACCAACCGAGGTACAAAATGACGACACGATGGCAACGATGGCCCAGCTCTGCACAGCACAGCAACACAAACGAGTTTTGGTTTTGCTCATGGGCTTCACCGTCGTCGTCGTTATTCGATTCAACCAAAAGTTAAGGTAGGTGGTGAGCATGAAGGGTGCGGAGATCGATGATGTTGGCAAGGGGTAATTGCGAGTAGACCGGTTTAATTCCACATCCATACATCTTGCATTACACACCGTGTATCCATATATACTAGAAATACACATACATATATGTATTTATGTATATAATGATTGCTGTTGACAACTAACTACTGGCAACGTGTACGGCAGAGACAGGGCACAGGGGTAGTTCCTTGAAGCGCGGGTTGTTTTAAAATTCTTAATTTTTGCCAGCTGAAATCGAAGAGCGACTCAAAACTCAAGCGGCAATGAACATGTTTTTAGTCCTGCTGCTGGATGTCATATAGATGGCGCTTTAGAATCAGTCATATCTTTATAACAATTAACTAGGGGGTGCGCTTTCAGCATTTGCTGGAAAAATTATGGAATTAACGTTTTGAGTGGGACAAGGTCGAGCATTGCTTTTATATACCTAATGAGACATTCACAAAATAACTTTCAATAGGAAGTATACCTACAACAGTTTTGGACAGAAATGTCATATCCTTCATATGATTCTAAAGAGACGATTGATTTAAAACGTTGTAGGTACCTACCTACCTACACAAATGAACAGTTTATAATTTTCAGTGCCCACAAAAGATTTTGGGTATGAAAGTTAGCAAGAAAAGAAGTGTAGACGTTGTAAGCTCTAGTAGAGGTTATTCAAAAAATCGTCTTGCAGTAAATAACCAGAGCTTTAGTGATTAAACAATGCATTGAAAACAAAATACCTACCGGTAATGGACTGCAAGACTTTGATTTTTGTAATCACTTTAGCTCAAGCTTTCGACATCTATACTTCTTTTTCTGCTACCTTTCACACCCAGGACTAGGACTAGGACCGCACAAGAGATTTCAATCACGCGACTATTCAGTCGCTAGAAATAGAACACATAAATGCGCATAGGTGCATATGCAACCGAGAAATCGCGACAGTTAAAAAGTCGAAAATTTGTTCCATTTCTCGGGCGATGTTAGGCTAGGAACGCACTTTTGATTTTCTGGAGCACGATCATTCAGTCGCAAAAAATAGAACGCATGAGATTAAATGAGACTGGACGCACATGATACCAGGAAATCATACTGGGTTGCGATTAAATTTTTTAGTCGCAACGACCGAAAATCGCAAGTGCGGTCCTAGGCTTAGTAAGTATTCCCGAGATAAATTTCAGTAAGTCATATTATTCACTCAAGGTAAAAGTAAGGTTTAAGTGAATTTTAAACCTGTCCTATAAAGGCTCTCCCAAACCAACGCGAATGCGGAGCGATTCGCAGCGAATCATTCACAATAGTACAAAATATGACAAATACACAACGCTAAACAACAACAAAAATTCGTCGTCGCTCCGCATTCGCATTGGTTTGGGAGAGCCTTTAATCCGGATTTTTTAAACTTTTGTTCATAATATTCACTCAAGACGCGCACTTAACTCGGTGGATTAAAAATATATTACATCCGGATGTAAAACCGTTTGAACTTTACTAAATATAAACCAATTTTAAACATACGGAAATTTGGCATTTTCCAGCATATATTTCCTGTTTCTTCGTTTCTGGTTGTTGTGTTTCAAATTGTATCCTTCAAAATTTTAAAAATTAAGTTGCCGTTTATTTTTTATTTTTTTTTGTATATGAGCTTTGACAAAACTTTGGGTTAAATTCGTAGAAATTCCTAGTTTTGGAAGGTACGCGAACAGACATGCTATGTGTTCATTTACTTTGAATTTGTGATTTTTAGCCCAAACTTGTGTAAAAAAAAAATATTTATATGAATTTTGATAAAACTTTGGACTAAAATGCGCAGAAAATCACATAAATTCAAGTATTGTCGTTTAAATAGTAAATTGATTTAAAAAATGTCAAATCGCAAATCTATTTTATGTTTAATTACCCACATACATATGTATGTATGTATGTTAACGTGTGTAAAAATGTATGTGATTTTACTTGGTTAAAATGAGTGAATTCACTAAAAACTCAGTATATACCCTAGTTGAACCATTATGTACTTTAACAGCTCGCTGGAGGACGGTTAAAATTGAAACGTCTGTGAAGTTAGCAGACCAATTTTAAACTAGACCAATGGGCCACTGCAGGAATTTGAATTTTTTTTTGCATTTTTATTGCATTTTTATTCCGTATTTTGCACTTCACCACTGTGAAGTGATATGCAGTGCATATCCTTTTCTCAGAAACCGGACTAGCTATGAATGTGAAATAAGGCTCTGAATTTGCAATTTAATTAGCTTTTCAAAAAAAGGAAACCCCAAATTTTTAAGTCCTTATTTTAAAAAAAATTCATATTGCACAGCCCTTTTCTCAGTAACGGAGCTAGCTGAAAAATTGCAGTTACATCCCAAATTTGCAGTTTTTTATGCACTTCAAGTAGCTCAGTTCAAATTTTTAAGTCAAAATTTGACAAAAAAAAATCGAAAAATTCATTTTGCATGTTATCTTTCCTGTGAAGTTAGCAGCACATGTCTTTTTTCAGGAAATTAGTTAGATAGGAAATTGCAGTTGCGTCCCAAATTAGCAGTTTTTTACATACTTCAAAAAAAAACTTGATAGTTGATAAAAAATCGAAAAATACTGCACAGGTTGTCAAAATTGAAACAAAAAATGGCTATGAACGTGAGGAAGAAAATACACGTAAACACAAGAACAAATAATGACATTTGACACTAATTTTGATATACGCGCAGAACTGGAAAAACTTCAAAACTCTAATGATATTACCTTTAATAATTGTACTGTGGTTTTATACGACATACGACGTCTCGTTGTTATTGGTTAAGCTAGCGTTCACACATTTTTTCCCATACTTCACAAAATCATTTTTTTCACACCAAAATGCACCAAAATATTGTACTAGTTAGCAATTATTGAATTGAACTGCTATAAAAGATATTATATGTAAGAAAAATACCTTTCCAATGATATATGTAGTGTTGATATTGGTTCGACCGTTTTAAATATATTTTTGGCTATATACTAAATACATTTTATTTATCTTACAATCCACCAGAACACAACCATATTTAACGAATAACTTTTTAGTAACTATGGTCGGAATAAATGCTTGAGTTACCGTGGTTTAAAATCCCTTATGTGGATCCAAGATGTTCTTGGTATCCTATACGGAACGGTGCATCAAGAAATGAAGAACTTTTAATGAGATAAATTTGAACATTCGAGCAGAAGTCACCCAAACAACACCGGCAATATTTCATAATGCCAAAATATTATCAGAACAGTCTATGTTTGCATGGAATCTAACAGTCTATGTTTGCATGAAATCTAATGGTGGCTATTTAACTGATATAATTTTTCACACCTAATGTGGAACAATTCTTTGAATGAAACTCTTATTTGGAATCTATTTAGATATGTACTCGTATTTCATTATTTTTAATGTTTTCGTTAAAAAGTTGTTACAGATTTGAATAGAAAAGGGACTTTTGGCAAACCCTGTACTTTACCAACAGTGTACTTGCTACATTTGCTTTACTCTTTATTATTTTTTATCGATTTTTTATTTATTATATGTATTCTGATTCTTGTACTATCTACCTATGTATGTACATTAACAATGAAATACCGACTGTCAAAATTCGGAATGGACAAAATTCCAAAATACTAGTCTAGTGATAGTCCCGATAGATCAAAAGCCGAAAACAAAAATTATTATGAGGGTCTGTAGATATTAGTACCTCGTGGCATACTGGTTAGTAGGTCCCGGCCACTGCCACCTAAAAACAGAAATGTTTTTTTCTGAGGTACTGCCTCTTGCGAGAAACTGACAAATCCTCCAAGAGTATACTTGTCATGAATAAGTGCTTCTCATCTAGCCGTTCGGACTCGGCAAAAAATTGTAGGTCCCCTCCATTCCTGCTAACACAACACGCACACAGGAATGGTTGAGAGTTGTTAGTCACTAGGCCCTGGTTCTCCATTAGCTGTTGCGCCACAAAATTTATTTTAGTCTGTAGATATTAGGGTTCTTCATTTTACATCACCCGGGTGCCCGAGTACCGTGTCTTCGGGTACTCGTGTGTCTCGGGAACTCTGGTACCTGGGTTAAAATTGTGGTTTTCAATTTGAGTGTCAGGAGTATAATCACCCCATTTCATTAATAGATGATTGATTGAGGAGATGATGCTGTGATTGTTCCTAGGTTCACTGTAAATCTGGACCTAACAATCAATTATGTACATCCCGCAACCTTGATTAGGTGCCAATTAAGTGCGGCTTTATTAATAAGTCAATAAACCCATTATTTCCGTTGAGTTTCTAAGGAGAATAATATGTATTCGTATGACACACTTTTTTTAGTTTGACGGTAAAACCATCTGCTTATGATACCAAAATGCTGATAGGTGAACGTGATACAGTCGATGAAATAAGAAGCTAAATGAATTCAAACGAGTATCAAGAAAAAAAAAATAACAAAACAATAAACAGGACAAGACGTTTATTTTCACGTTTGTTCAGAAACAACTGAACATTGCAGACGCTTTTCGATTGTTGTTGGTCATAAGCGATTCACCTATCTAAAATGTAAGCCCCTAACTCTTTTGAAAATAATTTCACACCCCCAAGTTCTCCCTCAAGGTCCCACTTTCATCCATATTAATTTCCCAACAGCCAGAGCCAGTAGAGAGTTAGCGCAGTGTCGTATTAGTTCGTGTTTGTACAATACACACACTTTCATACAAGCACACACTGAAACTTAACCCTGGGGCACCATGATTCTCCAAATACAGTCCTCTTTGCTCTGCCACCATTACCACCCGACATTTTCCACCCGCTTTTAATAAGTTTAGCTCGTTCTATCACTTTGTCGTCCCTTTCCGATCGCCTTTCTCATCGTCATCCTCGTTTCACTCGGCTCCTCCGCTACTCTTGTACCAATCGACGTCATCCATGTTGGATAAATTGCTCGTTTCCCTCCCTCAGTCCTTTACCTACCATCAAACAATTTCCCATCAAGCAACCATCTTCGTTGCTGCTATGCTGCTCTCACCCCTCTCTCTTTTCATTTCAGACTTCCCCCTCTGCACTGTTATCCATCCAACTACTTTTTCTTCTTCCCCCTCCACACAAAGCTCGTTTCAACTCATTTCAACCTAGGATGGAAAATAATGTATTTTAAAGCTCGCACGCCGCGCAAATGTTCTCCATTGATTTTTTTTAAAGGGAAGCTCAAGCAGTCAGCTTCCCCACTCCAATTCTCACTACCACTCCAACAACAACACACGACAATAAGGGAGGGAATGAGGATTAGCGTAACTGGGGTGGGCGCTGACGCGCTGCTGGGATCTAGCAGGGTTGCTTGGTTGGTTAGTTTCATTTTGTTGGCTGGTGGTTGAATCAAGCACATTAAGTCCCCGGTCGGTCCGAGAAAGGGTGCGGCGGTAGTGGGATAGGAACGTTCGTCGTGCGTACGTGGTGATTGCCTTTACTTGCCACCTCTTGAATACAGTAGCACCCATAGAACAATCTTCTGCTACACTCAAACCACTAAAACTTGGTTTTCCCTTTGCTCTTTGCGGGTAAATTTCTCTTGCATACGTGAGCCAAGTGCACTCAATTCCAGCCCCAAGTAACCATCATCCCTGTCGTCGTACCCGTTGTTGGTCGCTCTCTATCTATTTCAATGACATTAGGTTTTTTTTTTGTTTTCCTCTTTTAATTTTTTTTATTTTTGTTGCCAATTTCTACCAAAAACACTAAGCATTTGTTTATTCGAGCTGGAAAAAAATGCGTCCGCAGCATCGCTTTTTTTGTTGAGTACATTTTGTATAAGTTTCATTCATAATTTCTCACAGCAACTGAAGTTTGACGAGACACCCAGAATGAGGCACAAGGACACGTTAGGAATTATTCTTTGTGGGAAAACGGATAAAATGTAATGATTTTTTTACACTATACAACTAGCCCCTCTTTTGTGCATAGTTTTGGTTGGGTTGTGTTCTGTTTTATTTTGCAGATTCATGGATTTAATAAATTTAAGTTTAAACAGCAATTAAAGAAATAGATATTGCATTTTAAACAAATTTCCCAAATTATATGAGTGAACTGATTTGATAGTGGAGATTTGCAACGTGTTTTTTCATGAAATAAATAAAAGATTATTTTAAAT
Organism: Dasysyrphus albostriatus; assembly: GCA_946251815.1. Taxonomy (NCBI): domain Eukaryota; kingdom Metazoa; phylum Arthropoda; class Insecta; order Diptera; family Syrphidae; genus Dasysyrphus; species Dasysyrphus albostriatus. The sequence continues at coordinate 53,846,695 of OX276336.1, forward strand.
AACTTAAAAACACTTACAGCCCTATAAAAAATAAAAATTGCTTTTAATTCACAAATTAACAATTAACTAAAACGTCGATCAGGAGTTAGTTCACGAATTATAAATTTCATACCAATGAAAATATAAACTGTTCAAAATCTTAACGAAAATCTACTACAGTCAACAAGAACTCTGCTGTTACCAAAGACTATTTTTTGAATTGCACATATACTTTCTCACAAAATGTGAACTTTTGCACATACACTCCCTCATTTGAAATTGTAAGAAGCATGTGTGTCGCTAGCGTCTGTTTCCTGTTATCTCTAGTTTTTGGCAACAATGACAGAAGTATTTTGAACTTAATTACTCGTTTAATGTACTTAATTTGGTGAGTTAGTTTATTACCTTGAATTTTGATTTATTGATAACATTTGACACTTAACTCACTGACTAAAGATAATTCGAGTTAAAATGTGAAGAGACTAAGGTCATTTGTCACAATTGCAGGCACCGCTCTCTCCAAACTTAATTTTAAAGTTTGATTATTGTACAGTTTCCCAGATGCCATGAGTCTGGTGTCTTGTTGACCCTTTCTAGCCCTTTAGTCAGGTAAATCTATGTAAAATACATATAGAGCTAACCCCGAACAAATTGTAACAAAAGAAAATCATTTGCAGTTAGGTTCAATGACATATGCCAAAACAAATATCCAAAATTAGCAACAGCCCACCACCGGCAAATGGCTAAAATTTCAATGCATTTATGCATGTGCATGGCGTTTAAAAACGATAAAATTAATGATGACAGGGTGATGGTTGCACCGAAAGAAGAAAGAAAAAACATTTTAAGGGGGTCCTAATGCCCCCGCTTGAGCGGGAGGGCAATTTAAAAACAATCACTTAATTTGAAAAAAAAAAACATTAAAAAACAATGACAACACGTTGTTTAAGAGAATAGTTTTTGATAAATTAACCTTCAAGCAGAAAATATTGAAAACATGATTAAGTACAAAATTATTGAAACTGATTTTTTTTTTTCAAAATTGAATGTTATTAAGTACCTTATATTTTTGTGTGGATATTTAATGCTCTTGTCTTTTGAGATATATACAAATACCAAAACCAACTAAGTGATACAAAAATTTACTTAGATATTAAAAACATACTCGTATTAAAACTCAAACGTACAACATTATGTATAGCTTTTTGTAAAGTCAAAAATCCATTCTTTAATGTTTTTTTTTTTTTATAAAGTTTTTAAGTGAATAATTTTCGAAGAACTAACCTTCAAACTCAAAATTTTAAAAACATAATAAAAAACTAATCGTTTTTTTCCAAATATTATGTTATTAAGTATCACAGTACATATATTACAGGTAATATCATTAGAATTTTTACTTTTGTTCACTCAATATTTGTTGTTTTGTTTACATGTATTTTTTCCTCACGTTCACAGCCATTTTTTATTTTTGACAATTTCAATTTTGACAACCTCTGGAATATAATACATTCTATTTGTGTACTGTGATTAAGTACTATTTATGACTTTAATATTGAATACTTTTGTCAATTTTTAGTCAAATACAAAAAAACTAAATGGTCCTGGGGCTTCTGTTTTCAAGATATAATATATTTTTATTATATTTTTCAAGATATAAAACCAAGCTAGTACTCATACAACAATCTGGCATCTGCGATATTGGAATCAGCTAAATAACAATGTTCCCATGGGCTAATTTTGGATATGTCTGAAGTACCAGTGGTCTGAGTCTATTATGAAAATTTTCTTTTGTCCGGTGTTGATCGCCAAAATAGGGAGCTGTGGTATTTTTATGATTTGCATCCCACTTAATCATCAAAAAGTCTGATTATGGCTTCTCGCACCCTACCAGTCTTTTTCTTAGCTTCTTAAGAATTCATTGCGTATACTCCTCTATTCATTTTATTTGTTAAATTTCTCACCCTAGAAAATTGTTTCATGGGAGAAACACTTTTTCGATGTTTTTTGTCACTGTAACGGGGAAGTAAGGCTTTTGATCTTTCTAGGGTATATTTCTTAAAATAGCATTTAATCGTTACCCTGCTACACGATGGAAGGCTCTCATCCCAACGTCATATCTAATGAGTCACAACAGTGATCTTTTGTTTATTCCCATCTCCCTGACCATCACTTTCTGCTACATCAAAAGGATTTTCTTCGAATGCGGTCCGCCACTGCTTTCAGCACCTTACCTTTTTAGATCTACCTTTTCGAGGTTTTTTGTCTTCGAGGAAGTTTTACTAAACTTTTGTATTTTTCCCCTTTGAACAAACGACTTAAAACTACCTAGAGGTTGGAGAGCTTTAAAAAATTAACGAATTCGATATTTCTGACTTATTTCATAAATAAGTTTACTAAATCCTCTGATCTTTGACGCTCTGTGCTGGGTTAGATGCAATGAAACAAAAATCAAACTGAGCCCTATCTTAAAGCTTATTGTTCATTATTTATGATAAATTTTATAACAAGTAATTGCAAGTGAGCTCTTAGGAAATATACCATTAGAAACATTTGTAAAATAAACTAATGGCACGACTACGTACACAAAATCTAAAAAAAAAGAAATTATACAAATAAAACTTTCAATGTTTGTGATGCAGCATCTGAGAAATAGGAATAGACGTCACGATATGAGCAAAATAATCTAGTTTAAAGATTCGTCATCTTTAACTGACATGATTTCACACACTTATACTTACATTATTATGAATTATCAAATTATATTTTCAAATATATCCCACGCCCAAAACACAAAGTCGACTAATATAGTCCAACAAGAAAATGACTCACCTTCCACCTTTCAGCGCATTTTCTTGAAAATTCGGCAAATATAACTGTCTCATCGGGATGTTTCTTCTTGTGTTCTTCTCTGCATGTTTGTACAAAATACGCGTACGCCGTCATTCGGCCTCGGGGTTTCGCGTCCGCTTTGCCACGAATCATTGTGCTGTGTTGTTTCTGTAATTGAATTTGATGTTGTTGGGGTTGAGGAGGAGTTGCTTGTGATTGATTATTGTTTTCACTATTTATTTGCTCTTGTAGCGTTGTCGTTGTTGACGACGTCGTTTGTTGCTGATTCTGTGTATTTTTAAATCAATAAACAAAACAAGAAAAGAGTTTTTTTTAAGATGTCATCATTACATTTGTGTCCATTTTTGCACAAAATAAGTTTGATTGCGTTTCGACATCATTGTTTAATTTAATCCCATAAACAAAACAAATAATAGACAACTAATTTTTTTGTAAACACATGAGCCGGAAATGGATATGATTAAATTCATGAAGCGATACAAACTTGTGGTATATTTTTTTTTATGATAAATGATGGTGCATTTAAATTCGTCGACACAGTTTGAAAAGAATTACAGTGTAACATAGAACACAGTGCAAACAATGTAATTTGATGCAATGTCGAACTCTTATCTCTTCTCTCGTTATAGAATATTGAAATAATAAACAACAGAAATACGACAAGAATAAACAAGAACAAATAAATAAAATGAATTAAATATAAACATACAAAATATAATAACATACAAAAATAAACAGTTATGATAAATATTGTATTACAAAAAAATGTTAGAAGGAAAAAAATTATTGTTAGTGCTTAAAAGTGTAAGAGATGCACAATGAAAACATTTAAAATGAAAAACAGAAACTATAAGCTTGGTTTGATTCATCTTCTAATTGTCGAGTTGGTATGCCCGATGTGTTTTTTATGGGCATATCCCTGTATCGTTATGAAAATCACTCATTTGGCAATAATTTTATTTTAAGTCGTGTCGATCAATGTTATTTCATTGTAATTTGTCTCAGTACAGCAGCAATTTTTTTTTCTAATCTTTAATATAGAATTTAAGATATCAAAACTTTTTGAAAAGTACCAGGAATGAAAGAAATGATATCAACAAAATATATATTTGAAAAACTTAAAATAGGATTCAGAGCAGTGTTGGGCTCTATCCACACCATACGGCGTTCATCTGAACCGAAGATGTTGTATTTATTTACTTTCGTCAGTAAATATAACCTGATCCGAATCTTAAAAACTTCATACTTACTGTGAACCATGGCGGCGGTTATTTCATGGTGTGGGGGTGTATGGCATCTTCCGACGTTAGAAACTTCGTTGTCATAGAAAAATACCATGGATAAATTTGGGTACTTGAGTTTTCTTAAGGAAAACCTATATTCAAGTGCCCAAAAACTGGGTCGCGGCGGCAACATCATATTCCAACAGGATAATGATCCTAAACATATGTACATATGAATGGTTAGCTGTACAATGTTTGTACACAAGTAAAAATCCCGTTCAGTCTCCAGTCTCAAACCGTCTGGAAAAATGTCAAGTTTTTGTCAAGTTTAGTCAAGGCCCTGAAAAGGCTGCGGTTGGGGTAATTTAGACAAGGAAGCCCTGGCTAGAAAAAACTTGTTGGAAAAGTCCTTTTATCCCATCGCAAATACCCCATAAATGAAAAATTAAAGTCTTCATTTCAATGTCTCACAAATGTATTGTGAAAGAGCCCAGTAGTTAGCGTATTGGACTGGAAGCCAGTACATCGTAGGGTAGAATCCCAACCAAGACAACTTTTATTTTATGTTTTTGTATATGTATGTCGAGGCAAAAGTTTACTTAACGGATGAGGCCCGATATAAAATCGAGTGTTACCCTAGCTAGGCCCATGTTAGGGTCAATGTAAAACATTCTAGTGCCCCGTTAAAAACTAGATTATAATATAATATAATATATAATATAATATTATATATATATATATATATATTTTTAATATTTAAATTTGACGAAACTTTCTAGCATCTTCCAATTTTTGGAAGGAGGGTAATAGTTTCCATGGAAAATTTAAGTCGCGATAATTCCTATAGTTAAAAACCTCAAAATAGCAGCGAATCACAACACTTGCTGGTCATCCTACACGATCAACCGATCGCGCCATCTAAATCATTTTAATCGGTTGGATTTCTGATTTCCAATTCTTATAAAAATAGATTGGCTTTTGTGCGAATATCTCATTTTTCTTAAGCATTTTTAACCTTTACAATAGCAAGTTAGGGCTTTTATTTTCAAAGAATAAAATAGTAAGCAATTAAACATATCAAAGATGCTAAAACTGGAACTACACAAAACAGCCAAAACTGTAACTACGTTTTCTTCTTAGCCCGGCTGAATAGGCATAAGCATGGTTATGGCCGTGGTCAAACGTGTATCCAAAGCGATCTGGATAGGTTTGTGCTGTTGTAGTGTTTTGTTGTTAGAACACAGCTGATGAGAATAGGTACAGCTGTTGGCAAACAGCTATCTTCTAACCTTTAGGATGCGAAGCTATCCTATGAGAAAAATCAACAGCTGTATGAAAATCCGATTTAACAGAAAAATATTATCTCACTTCTGGTTTTGGGCGTTCAAAAACATACAACGATAAAAAGCTACCTTAGATAGGCTTCCCTAATGTAACTTGAACGTGGTCAATGTCTCAAAAAACCAACGAAAATTTGTTTATGAACATATTTGAAAAAAAAAAAAATTGTTTGGCCACAATTGACTTTTTCGCGCATAGGAAAACATTCTAAAAATACCTTTCTGCCTTCGTCGCATGATTTAATGCAAACTTGATTTTGTAGTACAATTCCTAAAGCTTGTTTTTGCGTTTTAATAAGAATCACCCTAACTACATTATTAGTACCTTAAAGTGCCAATAGGGAGACCAGGCGGTCGAAACAAAAATCTGAAAAAATAGGAAATTTTTGTTTTTGATGCCTATCTATCTCGAAATTAAAAAAAAAATCCAATGTAAGGACCACCCTAAGGAAACTGAATCCTCTTGAATTTATGGCCTGCCGATAAAGGCTGGTCAAACAAAATACGATCCGGCGAGGCGATAACACGAATAGGTAGGTACTGCTGCTCTGTTAAAAAAGATCGCGAAGGTAAAAATGTTTCTGTAAATTTTCAATAAAAATGCCGGACCGCGCTCTGTTTGATCAGGGCTTAATCCAATTAATAAAAGGCCTTAAAAAAGTCACTCCTCATTTAGGTACATAGGTTAGGTACCTAAGTATTAACTTTTTTTTTTTAATATATTATACTTAGGAGGTAAGTGTACTAGTCATTGACTTATTATATATGTAGTGCTAGTCGTGTTTTTTCCATACAAAAGCTCAATAGAAAAGGGTTCAGCTTCTCCTTAGCAACATAAGAGCTTCCGTCGAACATGCGGCGAACAAAACAACTATCCTAATACTCTGTATGTTGATCATTCTATCATATTTGTCAATCAAAGTCAAATATTTATTAGAGCCCTCAGCAATCTCAGTTCCGTTAACACGATTCCTCAGAAAAAATTCTGTCAAATTACAGAGGAACAAAATATTGGATTCGCTTGCTTACTTTTTGACGGATAAAATTTGCTGAGCTCTCCGAATCTCATTTTCCTGAACACGCCAATTATTGTCGTAGTCATTTCATTTGATAAAACAAAAATAATAAAAAATCAAGTGATAGATAAATAAAAAGTCCTTGAAACTATCTTGTTTTTCTTCAAAATTCAGAGGGGGTGGCGACTTACTGGCAAATCTAATAAAAAAGAAACGAATTTCCCAGGATAAAGGAAGCTCTTCTTTAGTTTTTTTTTCTTCGCCAAAGAAAAGGCGAATTTCTAAAAAAAACTATACAAGTGTCAAGTCACCAAAGCTGCAATAAATCATGATTCAGAGAAGAAAAAAGAGAAATCAGTATGTACGTAAATCGATTAATGTTTGAATAAATGGTTTTCAACACTTTTTTTTAAAAACTTAATGCATTTGTTTGTTATTGTTTTTCAAAATAAAATAAAAAAACAAAAGCACTGAATTCATTTGTCAAAAGTTACACCATGTCTGCCACCTATTCGAATGCAGCGCTAGTGGCGTATAGTAACAGACTGAACAGAAGTGAAGTTGGCTCCTGGCAGTCCATACAAAGCAGATCAATGGTACCAGTATTTTAAATGCCCTGTTATAAAGCCTTCCAACTCCTATTTGCATGTCGCAATAAGTATTGTTTATTTTTGAATTCTATTTAACTGTTTGGTGGCCGGCTATAAGTACACCCACTCTATTCTCAGTAGTGTTGATTAATATCTAAGACTCCAGCAAAACAAATTATGTAAATAAAAAACTAAAACTGCATACGGCACATACCTATTTTACCTATCAATATCAATAATTATTTCGGCACCATATTGTCTCCAGGTTTATCCATACAATATTTATTTACTATAGGTACCTACCTATCTACCTACTCCGAATAAACATCAATGCAATGCAGCATTTTTCCCGCCAAAATCAAAGACGCTACACTTCTTTGTTTTTAGTTGTTGCTTTTTCTCGTATTCATGTTCGCTCGCGTGTTCGATTTAGTCTGTTTTTTTTTTGTTTTATTATTTTTCATCTTATACTGTATTGTGTGTGAAGTGAACATTAAACGTATGAATATAGCTCCATACACAATCTTTAACACCCGTCATTCATTCATTCATCCGTTCATTCAGAACCATAACCATAGCAGCAAAAGTTATAGATACCATACCTGTGTATATAATTTCAATATTTACAAAATAACTTCGGTCGATCCCCCGAAAACAAAATCATCACACACCTAAGTGTAGGGTAGCGTATTATAACAATGGCATCAGCATGAGTCTTCTTCCTCATAATAACAAAAAAAAAATACAACGAACAGCACAAAAACACACATAAAAACCTTAAGCCAGCGCGCATAGTGTCACTGCTCACTGCATACCTAAAAACTTATTAATCAGTCCGAAAAGTGTTATTCGTTTATCTGTGAGCCTGAACAAGCACTCTCGCAAACGACGACGTCAACGACGTTGATTGCACTCTCGCCGCACCACCTTACATGACCGACCATCTCAATACATGTGGACAAGGTGGGAGCGAGGAGGCGAAATATACTACTATATGTTCTCAGGAAAATAATATACCCACGACAGAAAAAAAAATCAACAAACAAGCCTCAAGTGAATGTATCCATAACTCGCACCTGTTTGAGATACTTTGACGAGGAGGTGCAATTATATGCGACAACAAAAACGATGGCGCACGTGATTTTTATTTAAGTTCACAATTAGTACGGAATGGATGTTAGTTGATTTAAATGTACATATTAAAAAAAAAGTTTTGCGATCGAATATATTCAGGCGCTAGTTTAAGTGTGATGTCATTGGACATGAGTTCGAGACACAATCACCTTATTTATGTAAATAGGTAGACTAGGCACTATAGAAATTATCTCATACGAATTGTATGACCACGGATTGATAAGTGTAACCCTTTAGGTACGGCTTTTAACCCTTAACTGCGCGCATGAAAAAAATCACGCAAGTATGTAGTAGCATTGGGTATCTAACGACCCCAGATAACCAAAACAAATTTAATGGATTTATCTTGGCAGTTCAAATAAAAAATTATATTAACCCTTGAAAAGATTTTCAATTATCAATTTGATAACTGATAAACATTGAAATATGGTATTTCAAAAATAGTCTAAGGGCCGACGGCAAATTTTGAGAATGGATGTATAACCAAAATCTGGGTATGAAGGTTTACAGGTGCATGTATCGTGATATCAAATACCACCAAAATCTTTTTCAGCCCCTTGGGAGGGACGAGGGGTTAAAAAGAGCCAGTTATTCTATAAATAAAATAAACCTGGTGGCGCAACAGCTCGTGGAGAACCAGGGCCTAGTGACTAACAACTCTCAACCATTCCTGTGTGCTTTGTTCATGACAAGTATACTCTTGGAGGATTTCAAAGGTGACCCAATTTTGCACATTCATTGTAAAAATTGCAGCATTAAACGTAAACAAATTTTGAAAAAAAAAAAAAATAGTTTTGTCATAATTTTTCCTTGTACAAAAAAAATTGCGTACATCAGTGGTCGCATGGGTTCACGAAACTAAATAACATACATATGTAATCTCTTCTGAATGTTAAAAAATACCTTCTGCTAATTATGTGTTTTCTATTCACGTTCAGACAGTCGTAAAAACGGTCGCTAGGTTCGTGTAGATTTTCAAAAAACTTCAGTGCACGCGAGGTCTATTCAAAATATTACCCGCCAATTTAGAGATTTTCAAAGGACCCAAGGTAGCACGAGGACTTATTCATAATAGAACCGGTCAATTTTTCATTGAAAATCTATATGAACCTTTTGACACGAAATGATTCTGACAATAGAATTTATAGAAGCAGTAAAGCCGGCCATTCACTACTGACATTCGCTCTACGACTGTCTCAAAGTGAATGCCCAGCTTAATACATTCAAATTCAAACGTCAAAACAAGACAACTTCTAATTGTTTTGAATTTCCATTAGAATTAATTTTACACTCAAAAACAACGAATTTAATAAAAAAAACTCTAAGGTCCAATTTTTCAATAGTCAATTTAACAACAGAAAGTACTAATTTTTTAAGCGGTCCATCCACGTAGAGACCTCAAGACCTTTTGTGATATTCAATGGAAGACCGATTATTTCTATCGTCAATGGGCCTCGTGTCCGTAGGAAATTTCTCCGTACCTTACAACCATCAGAACGATCGTCACAAGGTTCCAATTATAAAACTAAACTATTTATTCCACTCACAAGTTAACTGAAGGTTTATTTGATTATTGATTGAAAAATCAACTCTAAACAAATTAAGGAAGGAAAACTTAAAGGAAAATTATTATTTGTAAATTACACTATTGGTTTTAATTTCAATTTTTGTGTTCAAGTAAAAAGTTTCTATTCGTTGATTCACCAATATAGGCATACAACTTAACAATTGATTCGAAGTAACTAGCATTGTTCCATTGGATTCAGAATGAGTAAATCTCTGAGTGAAACCAATGAAAACGATAAGAGTATAACGAATATTTTTTTTAGAGCTTGAGATATTTTTTTGACAATAGATATTTTATTGAGCAGCTGTATTATCTAAAAGGATTACAACAACACAAAACAATATGGATAGCGTGACATTAAAAAATACTCGATGCAATGTACAACTTGGGAAAAGCTCTACCCGACTATACCAAAAATGCACAGGCTTTTATCATCTGATTTCTTCAATTTCGTTCTAGAGTAAATAGTGCGCAGGTGTTAAAACTGAAGGCAATATTTTCAACAAATCTGTGCAACTTCTCCGCTTCCAACAGGCCTTTATAATTTTTCACTGCAATTCAAGAACAGGCGAAACTTGTTGGTGTTCAAATAAACAAGGACAAGACCAAATATATATGTACAGACAAAAAACAATGAAAGATTTGTCAACAGGCTAGAAAAAAACTTTCCTGTTGATAGGCAACAACTTCGAAGAAGTTAATGAGTTATTTTTATTTTTAGTGATACAAAAAAAGCAAAAAACAGCCATATTTCCAAAATTTAAAAAAAAAATCATTCATACTTTGCGACTAAAGTACGTGCACTTTCATCTGTTTACTGCTTATTGGTCTGACCAAAATTAATAAAAAGTAATAGAAGGAAAAAAATAGGATTTACCCACAGTACACATATTACGACTAATAACACACCACATAAATAGCGAAAAAAGTTTACAAAAAAATCAGTGTTCGAGCATATTCTGAACGAAGCGTATTCTGAACGCTCTGAATTATTTTTGAAACACACCTGAACTGAAAGCTGTTCAGTGCTCTACAACTACAGATTGCATTGTGTTTTAGAAGCATTAAATCTAATGCGATTTTGTGTTCTCCACTGGACAATTTCGAGGTAAATGTCGTTAGCAAAGCAAGTTTATAAATTAGAAATTTGAGATAAGAGATCATAAATAATTATGATAGACAAAACGGAGCCCTGAGGAAAACCAGGATTTATTTGAGTATCATTTGAACGAGAAAACAAGTCAAACTAACGAGTATATAATTTCATGTGACAGACAAAATTTTGAATAAGATCGAACAGATGGTCGCGCGACCATTTCAATTTAAAAGTGTAGGTCCGAACAAATAATTTCTTTTCATAATAATATAAACTAGTACTTCCAGCCGAAACTCGAGAGCTAATAACAATATGTCCATTCGCGTACCTCCCAAAACTACGAATTTAGCTCAAAGTTCTGTCAAGTTCATATAAAAGAAATAAAATTCGTAGAAACTCGTGGTTTAAGAAAGTACACGAACAGACATATTATTTGTAAATAAAAGCTGTCTTTAGCGTAGAGAAAAACTGACACCTCGTTTATATAGAGAATTGAATCAGGAGCTGGATCGAATCGAAAATAGAATGTATATATGTACCTAGATCGAAGCATTGAAGAATCAAGATTTCAGATGCTTGTTGGTGTGCGTGCGTAACTGTGTATTTTGTTTCCAGACTGTTGTGTGTTGTATCTTTGGCTTATTTTGGTTGTTTGTTATTTGTGGTCGAAATTTATTTTTACTTTACTCGCACCCACACAATGAAAGCAAAACTTTCACTTCAAATTCATTGGAATTCAATCTTTCGGTCTGGGATTGTCATAAACCTAGGTTGAAGTTTCGATCCGGATTGAATACGAACCTTCGATCCGCTCTTGTAAACGTGGTATGAGCTACTAATTATTATTTTCTGCAGAACTGAAAGCAGCCATCAGTTATTCCAGTCAGTGCTGGAAAATTGATTGGTTGGGGGGTGGAACGTCACATTAATGTTACGACAAATAAAAAAAAAATTATTGCTCGGTCTCGCTTTCGCTCTTGCTCGCATTCATAACGCAATTTTATTTTATTGTGTTTTAGTTTTCGTGGTGCAGTTATTTAATGAATTTTTGCATTCTGCACTTCTGTGCAAAAAAACCGTTCCAACCGATATAGGTAGGTACCTATAGTTTATATGCCTTCGGCTTTTGTAGACCGCGTAAATTGTACCACAAAATGCGAGTTTGCCGTTTTATTATATGATTATGATAATTCAACAATTCAGACAAAAATCGAACATTACACATAATAGAAGACTTGTACCGACCTTTGTTTAAAAAATTCATAATTGGAGACAAAACCTTAAATACAAATAGGTACCTATTGGATGATAGGTATTTATCTTCTACGTTTAATTGAAAACCAAAAATCAAACTCAATAAATAATCTAGACCTAATACATATTCAAGATTTTTGAATTTTGCCACCTGCTTAAAGCAAGCAATTAAGTAAAATACGTACCTACCTACCTAACTATCTAATAAAATTATTCAATCCCGATTGGTATTTATTACTTCGTCTATTCGCCCCTATTTACTCTCCTTTATCCTACAACTGGATGGATCCATTAAAAAAAAAACCCTCAGACATATAAAAGTCAAAGGCAAAAAGTCAACTCGTGATATCATCAGAATGCATTCAGAAAAGAAAAAGTAGAAAAAAAAAAATAAAAACGAAACAAACTAAACCTGTTTTCGATTTTCCAAATCATGCTTCATGCGCTGGGATTTCTTCTTCTCGAACAACTGCTGCATGGTCGTCTTTTTATTCGCCGAGCATCAATTCTTCCTTCACTGTGTACCTATCTACTACTGCACATACTTTATTGGAATGTTTTTATTTATGTACTTATGTTCGGCGTACAAAGAAACTCCAAATGCAACATAATGCTATGGAAAAATCTACCTACATATGTGTATGTTTGTTGCCTTGCCTGCTGCATACTCCCGGCTCAACTTTACTGACGAGAACCACGACGACGTTGCGACGTCAACGACGAACTGAACGACATTTCGAGGAGCTTCTTCAGAGGTTATATTTGCTATTTCTTTAAATATACCACAAACCACACCGCGCGGTGCTCCCGAGGAAAGCAGAAAAAAATTCATAGAAACAGAAAGGAAAGCAGATAAAAGTCTGCTTAACGTGTTTTCTGTGCCTTGTCTTGTATTTCACCCCCCACCAACGTCTTTTCTACGACATCGCCCGCTGTAAATAGAAGATACAATACAGAAAAAGGGCCCAGACTTTTGTGGTTTGGCTACCTACATTTTTTATCCAATTTAAACGTCTGTCTTCAATAAAATTGGTTTTCCTTCAACTGGATGAAAATTGAAGAAAACAAATTTATGTAGGTGAAATTAAATGTGTTAATAAGATTTTTTTTTCTTTAACAGCATCTTCCTCATAAACGACATCGCCACTGCCCCATCCACCACCAGCACCCGCTGGTTAAGTTGTTTTAGTTTTGTTTTTTGAAATAGACTAAATCAGTTTACAGTCACAGGTGGTTCTCGTACGAGTAGATAGAAAAAATGAAGGTTTATTTGAAACAGCTGTTTTCAGCATCAATATACAATACATACCTATAGTAGTTTGTAACTTTTACATTCGAAAATATTTGTCACCTTGAGAGTGGCGTGGCGTCAAAGAACCGCGGGAGCATGTTGGTAATGTTATATGATGCGGGTTCTTCGTAATTTAAGCCATGTTGCCGGTTATTTTTGACCTTTTTATGGATAACAAAAAATGCATACATATATTTACATGTATCTGGAATGCAGCAGATAAAATAAAAGTGCACGACAAACACGACCAACTACGAGTACATCCATCGTTCGACGTGGCATTGCATGGTTTCGCAACCAAATGCTGGGTGTTGGCCTTTTATGGCATGGAAAAGGAGCCTTGCGCGTACTCCATGAGAAGGTTTTGTTTGAAAATTAATTGGACGGAGAACAGTAAGATATCCAAGTTCCAAGTGGAAAAAAGAGCATTTTATTAACTTGATTGGTGGTGTATTCTTTTACTGGGAAGTAGTTTTTGAAACTTGGCGAAACTGCTTGCTTGATTCTGTCTTTCCATTTGTAAGTCGTTAAGAGTTGATCTGTTCAATTATCAGTATACACGTGCAAACAATTATTATCGGCTTCTCCGAAGATAACTAAAGTGTGTTACTAGGGCATGAATTGTTATTCAAAAATTTCTCTTTCGCAAAAAAGTTTTATTAGTTTGCTTTCATAAAGAATTTAAAAAAAAAACTTAATGTTGACAAGTGAAATTGAGCAAATGTATGTATGTAGGTACATATGCTTGTATGTTTTTGTGGTACATGTACATACCTACATAATGTAAAAAAGAAATACATATGATAAAATCATTATTTTATTTTTCCAAAATTCAAATGTTAATCAATCATATAATATACATACACATATACATATGTATAAGTTGGAAGATACAAGTTATTCGTAATTTTTTTAAACGTTTGATATGTATAATAGGTATAAGTAGACATGTATAAACCTACTTAATAAGTAAAAGAACAAACAAGTACTCTCGGGAGTTCAATGATCTTCTTGGTTTTGCATTTCTTTTTCAACTTAAGATAAAACTTAACGTAAAATAAGAATTTTATTTGGCATAAATAATAATAATATGCATACATATAACTGATATCATGTTAAAAAAATAAGTGGTAGACAAAATACGTAATTAGGTTTGTTCGTTGATCCCTGGAGTCACCACCCTGGGGTCGCTCTAAAGCGTTTTTAGAAAGACCTGAACTCACCCTGATGAGCCAATTATGTATTTTTTGAAACCTATGGCCGCCCTGAACTCGCTTCGAATTGGAACTAGAGTTTTTGTTGTGGATTCACGTGCTGCAGGTAATTTTTTGTATTTTGATAATAACAAATAGAAAAAGAAAATGGAAACTGTGTTTTGTTTTTATTAATTTTTTTTTAAACAAATGAAAGCCTTTTGGTGTTTTTTGAGAACCGAAAAACCCAGGTTTTATTGACGATTCTTGGGTTTGTCAAGAAAACTTGGGTAAGCTTCAACGAACGAACTTATATCAGTTGGTTATTATTGTCTTTGACTAAACAATCAATTATTGTCAGTGAATTCCAAGAAAAAGAGAAAAAAAATGTTTGATGTAACCGAGAAAACTTATGTAAATTAAACTGAACGTATAAATAAAATAGAAGAATAAGTAGAATATAATTGAAAAACATAACCATTTCTTTAAATTCTTTAAAGGCCATTGGTCCCATTAAAAACCGATTGGATGACATAAAAAATATACAAAATAAATAATTTGCATAGCTGAGTAATAAAAAGACCGTTTGCCTCCAACTCAAATTGATTATCAAAAACTTGAGGCGGGTGACGTGATGGTATGTATGAATTTTGAATATTAAATAAATCTAACGGGAATTCCGATTGTTATGTTCAATAGAGGAAGGAATTAATATTACGAAACAAAATGGGTATTTTCATTTATAAAGACAAATATTTTTTAGGGAGTGTTTATGTAGTTTTAATAATATTTTGTAGGTATTTTGAATAATTTTCCTATGCAACTGGGATGCATTCATAAATGTCGAAAAACTGCCTCTCAATCGAATTTCTTTCTAATGCATTTTTGAACGCTCTCTCAAGGCAGATTGGGTATGGGCGCAGTTAACATGAATTCTGCACCCGGAGAGAGATATGATTGAATGTCATTGTTTGTTCGTAATTGTCTACGTTCTCATTTTGGATTATCATATTCACTCCTGAATGACAGCGTGCAAAAAAATATTCATTCATATTAAAGTTTTTCATGTTTTGTTGTTACATTGGAAAGTTTTCGATTCACTTTCAGAATTGGCCCCCATCAGAGCTAAGATACAATTTTTGTTTGATACCTCAGGCTCTGCTCCGAACTAAAAAAGAAAAACGCCAAATTATATTTATGAACAGTAGGTACTGCAGTTGAGAGGTTAGTTTGATCAAATATCTGACCTGTGGTTTTCCATTGGTAAATTCTTGCGATTTCAAATGAATTTTTGTTTGCCAATGTTTTTGGGTAATATCGTGTCTATCTCATTATTCCTTAAAATTTGCATCCTTTGACCCACTCTTCGTAGAAAAATATTAGTTTCAAGAATTAATCGATTAATTTAAAACACCTTCCTTTTTCTATTGAAAATTATTTCCACAATCGAAATTATTTTATTTTTTATTTAAAGCAAAAAACCCCATTTACAAGACAGCTCAAAATTGCTGCCGAAAAATTTAGACCTGCAAAATTGATTTTAAATTAAAAAAAAAAAAAAATCTACCAATGGAATGCAAAAATTGTCAAAATCACCGGGCAATGCGGTTCTTAGTAAGGCAGGCGTTTATGAAAACACCCCTGGGGCCGATTATGGTTCTGTGAGAAAAGTGAAACGAAAAACTTTTCATGCTCTCACACCGTCTTGCGAAAATGTGAAACCAAACATCAAAAACTCTCACTCTCAAAAATAAAACCATTAATAACGTTTTTTTTTATTTTTTTTTTTTTTTACTGAAAAGTACACTATGCACTGATTTTTTTAATCAAAATCGTAAGGCCCGTTTTTGAGATAAAAAGTTTTTTCTTAACGCTTGTATGGCAAGACCGTTATTTCACAAAAAACCCTTAAGTTCAAAATTTGAAGAAAATCGTTTCAGAGTGGTTTAGGCTGTAGATCCAGCTACAAACAGACAGACAGAATTGTGCCGCACACTTTTTTCGTGTTCTTTATCATCTATCATGTTTTATTGTTATCTTGATTTTTTTCACGAATCCAAAACTTGCCCTATAGTACCTTCAAACGCAAGTAAAAACAATTCTACAGCAAATCTCGATACGATAATTTCCCACAATTCTGATTTTGACGTTTTTAAATGAACGAGAGAGTGGTATATTACTAGCTCTATAATGTAAAATCCATGAAAAAAGTCTGGGTGCGATCCACGCTTGTAACTTCCCATTGGTGCCCTCGGAAGCTGAGGCCCGATGTTATTTTATTATTTATCAATATTTATATAACGCAGTCGATAGCATCTTTCGTTCTCGAGCTATTCGAGACTAAAGAAATTTAACAAATTTTTTTTTATACATATATCATGTTATCAACTTTACACACACATTACCTAACGACGCCATTTTACAAAATGGCATCTGCAATCATTTATCACTTTTGACAAATAGTCCAACAAAAAGAACTATATATATGCGTGTTTAAGTCTACTCCTTCTTGAAATCGGGAACAGGGAAGAATCCGAAAACAGTTCTCCGAACAGCCAATCGAAAGCTTTTTGAGTAGTTGGAGTCAAAATGGAGTACAAAAGGTGTACTCCGAACGTCCAATAAAAGTAGTAAAACACGTACAAACACTACAAATGATGATCTCCGATTCTAGAGGGCTCGAAAAGTGAAGATATGTCAAAATCTTCGATTTGACAAATCGGACCAATTACAATAACTTCCAATTGGAAGTTAGTGTTCCCATCTCATGCATTTCTCAGCTTTTTCAAACAGATCTTTGGAACAGTTTGCAACTATGGAATTCTCATACAAAAACACCTTTATTAACCAACTTGGTCCGCACCATTTTGTTGAAAAGCTTTAGAGTGGCTGTGTATAGTTTTCAACAAAACACAGCTATTATTTTTTATTTAGGCTTTCACTCTTATTTTAGCTGCTTATACCTATTTAACGGAAAATTTAGGTCCCTCGATTCCAGACAATTAAAAACACATACACCTGAATCACAGAGTTGCAATTAATTAAAATTTACAGGAAAGTTAACTTAATTCACTTAACAACAATAAGGGTAGGTATTCAGGTGACTTCGTTAAATCCTAGAGAAGTTTGCAAATTGGTTATTTAATGAACTGTCAAATTTTGTATGGGAAATGATTTACACAATTTGGTTAAACTTATTCAAGAATTTTGTTGCGGAAAAATAACCAAACTGGTTTAACCTATTCAAACGTCATTGTAACTCTTACTCTGATTGAATTACCTAGTATTTAATCAAATTGGCCAGTTTATATTTCTTGAGCACTCAGTATTTTTCCTCAATTTTTTGACAGAGCAGGAGAATAAAATATAAACAGTATTCCTCACATAGAAGTCAAAAGAACGCTCTTTTTCTTTTCTTCTTATAGGATTTACTGAGATAAAAAATAATTGAGCAAGCGAATCCAAAAAATTTTTAAGGGGAGCGCTCTGAGCCCTCTGAGATCTCAGAAATATAAACTGGCTAAATGTACATATAAAGAAGGTAGCTCATGCAAACTTTTGGGTTAACTTATCATTTTACACAATTTGTACACTTATGATGTTGCATGAATACCTACCCTTAATATTTTTCAAACGTAATTAAAAATAGTTAGCTGAAACTAGCTAATTATAACACATTGACAAACATTCGGCTTCTTTTTAAACAGCTTTACAAGAGAATTGTAGTCTTTACTTACTTCACATTAAATGAGTCATAAGATCGCGTCACATTAGCCAACCTAAACATAAATAAACGTTGTCAATTTTTAAAATCGCTGCATTAATTTTGACTTTGCAAAGCATGAACTTGCGACGAACATTTCTAGAGTAACTTTTCATAATTAAAAAAACAGATGTGGAAATAGCTAAACTTATAGTCAATTGAGAAATAAAAAAAACGTAGCAGCGCGAATACATTGTACGCTTCTACCACGTGCCAATTTTATGTTCTGTTTATCAGCAATGCTTTCTTTATTTGCTTATATTAATTACTACCACCAGGATTAAAAGTTACCTATCAACTTAAAATCGACTTGCTCTAACGTAAACATTTGTTGCTCGTGACAAACTGGCATTATTCTGGAATTTATATGTCAAAAGAATTGACACATTCATTCTTTTGGAAATAATTATACTTTCAGTTTGCCAGCAGTTTAAATGCGGCATTATAGTGATTGATATTGGCTATCAAGTTCAACCATTCTTTCTTTCTTTTGCATGTATTTTTTATCACGTTTCCAGTGGGTTCGAACAACATTGAGTTTTTTTTTTGTCTGTCCCTGACTACCACTTATTTCTATTAGACGTGAGAAAGTCTTAAGCTCTTACTTAAAATCTCCCGCTTGTTATTTATTACATGTTAAGAAACTCAATAGATCAAACGAATCGTATCAAGTATTTGTATTTTTGTATTGATAATCCGTCCAATTTTCATTCACTTCATTGGAATGGGAATGAAATACTGAGAGCGCCAAACATATATGCATAAAGAAAAAAATAATAATAATAAAAAAAAGAGAAACATAAATGTTCTCTTGCATACCGTCCTATCTTTTTGATGGAATAACTAAAACGGAAATCAGCACACAAGCCCGTCCGGCCCAAATCAAACCATTTAAAAAATATTTTGCTTAGAGAAACCAAAATCAGAATGAGCACACAAAAATATACCTATACATTTATGTATGTACACATGGTACGATATAATAACAATACATTTTTACTCTCATAATGACAATTTTTGTTATGTATCGTATCGACTCTCGGGTGACGACGGTAAACATATATTTTTTGTTTGCACATTTTGATGTAATCGACCGAAACATCATTATCGTCATCACCACGTGGTCAATATGAGATCTGATTTGGGAACATTGAACATAAAGGAGCCTTAACTTATGATAATAATTGAGTACGAGTATCTACCTATATTTTGATAAAGAAATGACAAAGAACAAAAAAACAGCACGCAACACAATATAGGTATTTGGTGAATGGAAGATAGTGCTTGGGAAGTCGGTCAAGGGTTTATCTTATAGCCTTGGGCTTAGCGCGAGAGAGGCTGTGCTGTGAGAAGCGATTGTAATTTATTTAATCGTGAGGCAAACACAGACACACTGCTCTAGTTGTGTCAATTAAGTGCGTTGTTGGTGCGCATTTTGTTGACGAAGCTTTTATAATCTGGAAGAATAGGTGCATGGCAATTTATCAGAAAGAAATCATTCTAATTTAAACGAAACTAAATTTTTTTGTTCACCTTGTTTAAGGAACAAAATTTGTGAGATTTGTAATTTTCCTGAACTATAATAGCCCTTCCACACTATCTCATTGAGTATGAACACAAATGTAAAAAAAAGTATGAAGTGTGTGGAAAAATTTGACAGCGGATCCGACACGATTTGACATGAGTGTTTATACAATATTTAGGATTGGTTCTAAAACCATCACACATTATATCCCACTTGGGCGTTTGAGATTATGGTGAAACTGATTTTTTGAATACAAGTGTGGAAGCAAAATATGAAAATAATTTTTATCACACAAATTTGGCAGTCGTAGGAAATTCTTAGACGGTGTTCACATTGGACTGAAAAACTTCTTATTAGTAGTAGTAGTTATTTAGTAAATTTGTTAATATAAATAAGTTACTAACAAAAATTGACCTGTAAGTGCGATTCTTGTGAGGTCAGCCACCAGATCCAGAAGTCAGCCACTTAAGTTAGCCAGTAGTCAGCTATATGTTTTTGTTAGCTAAATGAAAAATTGTCGACTATAGGGACACACTTTTTTATACGTTCCTACGTACCTACCTAGGTATATAATGTTAAAAAAGTTAATTTGTATACATAGACATAAGTACAAACGGTCAACAAGTCATCAGTAGTTCGATCTATCGACTCGATTTTGGTAGCAAGCATGATTTCCTTCGAATTTCAATAAATGCGAACGAGAAAAAAATCTGATCTGCGTGCGACGATTGAAGCGTTCGTGTTCAATATCATTAGTGTGACGTTGACGTTTTGACGTTGTCAAAATCAAAACTGTCGAAATAAAAAATGGCTGTGAACGTGAGGATTTAAACGCAACAACAAATATTGGTATTTTACACTAATTTTGCTATATGCGCAGGACAGAAAAAAAATTCAAAACTCTATTGATATTAGGTACCTTTAATATGAGTACTGTGGTCAAAATATATATTTTGACAAATCTAAAAGAAAAAACACGAGCTTAAAAGAATTGGATAAAATTTGTCTCCTAAGGCCAGTCCCCTTTTAAAATCATTATTTATTGAAAAAAAAAAAAACAAAACAAAAAACAAATAAAATGAACTTTAACAGACTTCCCTTCAGTATTTAAGCTGTTGGAAACCTTTACCTTCCACTAACTTTTTTTTTGTAAAAACGTCACATTCAAAAATTTTGAAAACTTGAAGCAAACTTCAATTTTTAAACAGAAAACCATCACCCGTATTTAACCAGAATTTGCACACATATATAAATTTTTTTTTCGAAAGTCATAAAAGACTTTTACTATTTATACAGTTTTTAATAAAGAGGTGGCTAACTACTTGAGAAGGCTGACCTTACAAGACATCACCCTATGTTGACACATTTTGTACTAAAATTAAGTTCTCGAATTCGTCACCAAGGAAAAAAAAAAACGCTCGTGTTGATAAGGGGCTATTTAAACTACCGAATACTACGAGAAAAACCCAAGTTTTGATACCATGCTTATACCATTTTGCTCTAATGGTATAAGCATGGTATAACGTGACACACTTGTGGTATAAGTGAATAGGTACTATAATATCCGTACCACTTGTGTGTCACGGGCATGACAAAGCAATTTTAAGCTGTCACGTTGTGAAAGTTGTGCTCAAAATATTAAGGAAGTTTTCAATAAAAAAAGGAGGGACTTTAAAATGAATTAGCAAATTGCAAAAAGCTTATTTTTCTCAGCGGAAATGAATCAGTCAATTGATAAAGTATATTTTTGTCTAAGATAATTGGATCATAGGATTCGCATTTTTTTAGAATAAAGACAGACATAAAATTAATAGGTAGGTACCTACATACATATATTGGAAAATAAAATACCTAATTTGAAATCGTCTATTCGCCACAAAAAAAGATAAATTTTTAGAATTTAAGGCTGTTACACGACCACTTTTGGGTAATGACTTATTTATGCGCAAATTTCAATAAAAAATCTGACTTATGCCAAGTTTTAAGTGATACTGCCTCTTGCGATGAAGGAATTAATTCTCGCTTTTGTGAGGAAGTGCCTAATACTGCCACTTGTGAGGAAGTGACTTGTATATACTGCCTCTTGAGAGGAAGTGATTAGTTTCGTTCTCAACAGGTTGCCACACTACCAAATTTATTAAGTAATACCTTTTAGAATTGCCTTAACAAATTAGGTGCGATTTTAAAAATGTGGAAGTTTTTTTTTACCTTCAGAAGTTATTTGCTCTGTATGTACCTATTCGTTTATTTAGTATAATTTACTATTTTACAACAAAATTTGTATAAATTCTGTGAAAACTGATAACTCCATAAAATAATTTTCGTCCTAATGTCCATTTTACGCTTATGGGTTAACGATAGGAAGGGTAGAGTCGCCTTATTTCGAACAGTCCAACACTTTTTGGAAAAAAAAGCTGAATCTGTGCAATTTCTCTGATTTTCTACTTCTATAACGCAAAATAGTGCATGTATTATTCCCTTAAACCTTAAAGCCCTACTAAGTGCTTGAATTTCATGGGACATAACCTCATTCAAAATTTAATTTTTTCATGATTGGTCTCAAAACTTCGATAGCCTCCTAAAATAATTATACATACTAAAATTTAAGTTTTTTTATACATAGATATAGGTATATTTATGTTTAGAGGTCGCATATTGCAATTTTATTTATATGCACCTATTGAGTAATTAGGTGATAAACACCTTCGGCCATTTTTTAAGTAAGTTACTTATTTGATCTGTCAGATATTAACACTCAAAGTTGCAATTCAAGAACTTATTGTAGATAGGTAGGTACCTAGCTACATTAAGATGTTCAAACCAAGCTTACAAAAATTAAATTGGGAGAAAGAATTTAAGAAAATAAATAAAATAAAATGTTTGTAGGTATCTAAGTATCTGTTCATAAAGAGAAACTTACCGTTGCCGCTTGACCCATATTAATTTGTTGTTGCTGCTGCTGTTGTTGTTGTTGCTGCTGTTGAGCCTGCTGCTGAGCTTGCTGCTGTTGTTGCTGCTGTTGTTGCTGAGCTTGTTGCTGCTGTTGTTGTTGCTGCTGCTGTTGTTGCTGGTTTTGTTGATGCTGTTGCAATGCATTTGCATCAATTTGACCTTGATTAGCTGCTGAATACCACCATTGTGATCCAGGAACAGCAGCTGCTGCAGCTGCCATATTCAGACGATAGTCATAGCCAGTGTTGCCAGCATTTGATGTGGCGACAACTTGTGCCATTGTTGTAGCAGGATTTTGAAAACTACTTGCCATTTTATAAGAAAACAACTGTTGTGTCGCTACACCCGAAGTTGTGCAATTATTACGTGACGCATCATTGTGTGCCTGCTGCTGATTCTGCTGCTGCTGAACAACAACTTGATGTTGTAATTGTTGTTGCTGTTGTTGTTGCTGCTGCTGTTGCTGCTGCTGTTGCGCAGCTAATTGCTGTTGATGATGTTGATTAATTAAATGTTGATGATGTAAAGTTTGTTGATCTTGTGTAGCAAGCGTAGCCGCTGCTGGCCACCAAACAGCATCCCCGGCTGCCTGACGATTTTCCCAAGCACCGCGATGGTGCTCCGACATGTTTAATGTTTTATTTATTTTTTAATTGGTTAAGTCGGCTATAATTCAGTTAGTTAGTTTTTTTTTCAAATCACTTTTTATAAACACTGGATAATGCTCTGTAAATTTTATGGAAAATTTTGTATTTGTAGTAAGAAGTTAATTCAAAATTGGTACCTACGTAGGTACGTATAAGCGAAGATATTCAAAGATTTTTTTTTGTCAGAAAATCACACATTTAAATAAACGAGGAATCAACGAAGGTATGAACATTTATTTTAAAATATAAAAAAAAAGACGAAAACTAGGACTCAACTTGCAGTTAAAATTAACTTATCTACCACCATCATAATCGTTACTGGTCCTACTTCTGGTTTTCCACCGCTCTCTTCTTTCCCTTTTTCACTTCTAAAACAGAGTTTATCTGTTACTACACTTTTGCGTTTCCTTCGTTGTACACTTTGCATTGCAAGTTCCCAAATTCACTCAATAATTAAAATTCCTTTTTCATAAAATTATGTATTTAAAAATAAAAATAATTTAACTAAGCACTTTTTTTAAACGCAGTTAGTACACATTCTCCATTTTTTGATTAATTGGTGTATTTTTTTTATAAAACAAAAATTAATTTAACGTTATAGAAATTATTTTTTATGGCAAATTATCCCTTTTGAAACAAAATGTCGTTGGACATGCTTTCTTCTTCTTTGTGGAATTTTTTAAAACAAAAGAGACGCTATAGTGCTAGCCCTTGGCCACTAATACACTGCTATATATACACACACTTTCTGCATATATAAACTCGCTATATAGAGATGTGTGAAAAGAAGAAACAAGAAAACGGAACGATGAAAAAACTTGCAATATCCAACCGGAGTGGTGCTGTACAGAGTATACCCTTCGATTGTCGTCGTTGCCTCCTCGCCTATCCACCTATGTATGATGATTGTATATAGTTATAAAGGTATACATATATACAATGCTATATAGGAACAATATATAGAACCACCACTGTACCGTCGACGTCGTGTCGTTTTGCCCAGTAATTGAACACACACAACTCACACTTTGTCAGACTATCTCTCCTCTGGTACCAGAGTTACGTACCAACCAAACGAAGATAACGAACGAGATAAAAATTTAACTGAATTAAAATTTAGACTTTTCGCAAATCCAAGAAAAAAAAGAAAGATTAATTAATTAACGTCACGCATTATTTTATGATAGGATATTATTGAGTACATTTATGAACACATCCCCAGATATAAATTAATTTAAAAAAAACTAATTAATGAACACATCCCCTCGCTACACAATTTTAAAAAGAAGGTTGCATTCAACGCACAAGACAAGAAAAAAGAACAAACAAAATCGATACACTTCAGCAAGAAAATGTCATTGATTCGCGGAAATCGTTTTCATCTATTTTTAAAAATGTAAACAAGAAAAATGCGTTTTGTTTTGATTTGAACAAGATTACCCCGATGATGTTGCGGCAACACGATAAGTATAAAAAAAATATAATGCGAGCGAACGAAAGGAAAAATAATACAAAAAAAAAAAGAAAACACGTACGACATCAAATACACTTTGAAGTAATTAAATTCATTATAGTAAACATCGTGTTGTCGTGAAATGAAAACGGGCTGCTCTCTAACACGCGGTCTCTGCTTATGGAACTTTTTTTCCTTTGGCTGAATTGAATATAGGTAGGTAGAGGTATAGGGTGCTCTCGTTTGCTGACTTGACTGACAACGAATAACCATAGTATAATATAATAACAGTGGTGGCAGATAAATGGCTTTTTTTCTTTTTTATTGTGGGGAAGTAAGAAGTACAGAGACTGCCTTAGTAGCTATTTATCTCTTTCTATTAAACAATCCCGTTTTTTTTCTTTAACCTATCTCTTTTATATCTGCGCTCAATATTACCTCTAATAGAACAAAATAACTTCAAAAAATTCAGCAATATGGAATGCATTGAGAATATTCACTCGCAGAAAATAAAAACACTCAATTTTTCTGCTCACCTGAGAAAATTTTTATGAAATTTGGCAACATGGCATGTATGCAATCAAGGGTGGCCAGAAAGAGAAAATCGAAAAAAGAATGGTTTCTGCTATAGTATATAGTATATACTCACTCACTCACTCATCCATCCATCCATATATTTATTTAATTTCGACCGGTTTTGAAGGCTGTTGGTATAAGAGGGACGCGCTAGATATACACTCAAATGTGAGCCAGTCAGACGACAAGAAATGAAAGAGGAATGGCAGAAAAACTGGTAGAGGAGATAGATATCAGACCAGAGTTTGTATCTGCATGTGTGAGTGTTTGCATGCAGCCAAGTGAAAAATATACTGCGCTGGCAAAACACCAATACTCACACTCCCTATATATAGAATGTTGTGTCGTGTTTGATTATTTTTTTTTTTGTGTTAGGTTTGTTGAATTTTCCTTCCCTTTTTTGCTTTTGAAAGCTGCGCAATTCAACGAAATATCTTTGTCTTTTGCTTTCCGCTTCGATTTTTTCAAAATGCGAGGTGAACGAATTTTGTCTGCATATATACATGTGTAATATATATGTAAATGGTATGAAAATGTAGTTGTGCAGCAGCATAAGCATATAAAAAGTGTTGCAGTTTGAATTTTAATTTGAGTTTTTCAGTACATCTTAGTACGGCCAGGTGGATGGTTTTAATTTGTTTTAGTTAGTTTCAAAAGGATACTGCCGTATAAATCTCCAGTAAAGAAAAAAAAACTTAATTCAACTTACTAGTTAAATAATTATTATCCGTCCACAGTTGAAATAAGTAGCTTTTGTGTACAAATTAAGTTTTTTTTTATGTTTCAAGTACCTACCTTACCCAGCTGAAATAAGGTTTCCTACTAAGTGCACAAAATTTTTATCCACCTACCAATTAGGGTTACCATTTTAGAAAATGGAAAAAGGGGATTTTGTGTACTTTTTTTGGAGGGACAGAAACTTCAATGATATTGCAGAACTCATAGCTAGGTACCTAGCTGTCCAGCTTCTAATTAAAAAGTTTTTCGTTTTTATTTATTTGTTTAGCTGTTTTTCATGTTAAGAGTCATACAAATAAAAAGGTTCAATACAAATAATCACGATTAATAAAAAATGGAAATGAATAGCGAAATGACAGAAAAAAACTTTTTGTTATTGTAAAAATGTTTATAGCTTAACATTGAAGAATAATCGAAACCATTAAAGTTAAAACAGAGAGAAGTAATTAAAAGTGGAATCATTTACTGTTCTAAAATGGAATCAAATGCAAAAAGGGGGACATTTGGGTCCCTCCTTCGTATTTTTGGTTTTGGGGACAGTAGTTTCTGATATGAAAAAAGGTGGATATATGGCAACCCTACTATCAACATAGGGTAAATGTGCAAATACTCGACTACATAACTACTTTTCTTACTTTAGTGTCCTATAACAAAACTCGTCTGATCAAATATCTATCTAGGACCATGCTAAAATATGAGATATTTTTAGTTTTTTAAATCAAAATCATATTAATTTTGTTAATCTTCCTAGGGCAAATAGGTACATTTACAAATGGAACTTATCTCTTCTTATATGGCGCTGAACGATTCATTCGTAGCTGCATTTAGTTCTTCACAAAAGAAGCTCATTTCATGAGAATAAATGAAACGTCATTTGCATTTTTAAAGGTCTGTGAAAATAAATGTTTAATCTTTTTGTGCGGTGAAAACACCAAATGGATTAATTAAACCTGAACTGAGATAAACCTTTAGTGGAAATATGCTCGTAGCATAAATGGAAACCCACACAAGTACAGTGCATGCGGCGAATTGTACATCAATTTATATTGAATAATTTTGAATGAACACCAGCAGCTTTTATGTTACCACCAAGTGTATAGGCTGGAGTTATAGCTATTTCAGGAGTGCCACCCCGATCTTCAGACTCCTTTAGTGGTCTTATTCTGGTTATGCTCGTATTAATTGAAAAACACACACCACGCCACGGAAACAACATGATTAGCTCAATCCCAATCCAGGTTTTTGTTGTTTATCAATTCTAAAAACACCAGCATTTTAATAAGCAAGTTTAGTCGCTTTCTTTCATAATTCCCCCTGCACCAAAAATTGTGTCCTTCTATTGATTTCCACTTAAATTTCACACATCTTTTTTATTGCTATTTGCTGAATTGAGCCATCGAAATGTACTAACCTAAATTTGATTGCATTCGAAGCTGCATATCGATATCTTTCCCATTCCTAAAATATGTAATTTTATTAAATTTCTATGAATTAAAAATTTGGTGACTATTTGAAATGAATATTTTAGTATTGGCGATTTATATTTTAAGTTTGGCGATTCCTTTTTTTTTCAAATTAATATAACATTTTTACAAGTGCATGGCCATGTAAGTTTAGACGGGCACTTTTTTATCCAGTGTCCGTCCAGTCAGATTTCAGTGCTTAAAAAGGTAATGAATGGAGTCGGAGCATTGAATAACCTACTATACTTCATAGGCGGAAGCGAAGGCATTCGTGGAAGGTCTTAGGATACTAGAGACTGGACAACACAATGATCTTGTGTTAAAAATAAAACGAAAAGGTTGCAAACAGCAGATTCTACGATATATTTTCTAAGAAAAATCTGTTAAGAGGCCGGCTGCCGGCAATACTACCCTATATTCATCAGATGGTAGGGGCCAGTTTGATACAGCGATGTAGGTATCAAACCGAACATTTTCCAAACCAAATTAAGTCTAGTGATGACTGTGCCAACTCGGTTTGCTAACCCTAGTCAACTCCAATCGACTTTTTTTTTTAACTCCAGTTAAGATTTTACCTGAACCGAAAGACAACTCGGTTCGGTTAGTAAAGAAATAAGAAAATATTATAGGTATTGTTTAGTTTATTGTTCTGTTGTAATAGTCAAACCGAAAACGAAGGAATCATGGACTTAAAAAATTAACCAGAAATGTGGACTTTTTTAACTCCACTAAAAAGTGATGTCTTTGGAACAAAATACACTATCTGTCTTAAAATATGGTTCGTCCACCATCTGTCAATTTAACAACTGTCAAATTCCACAGAATGATGGGCTATGATGACGATGGATTAAAAAACCTTTAAAAAAATCACGAAATTTAGCAGTGTTTCTATGCTCCACAAAAATGTATGTAATGGAGTTTTCTATTCAACCATTTAAGATTTTAAAATTTGATATACATAAGTGAGGCACCAATTTTTGTTTTAGAACTAGTTAACCAACTTGGTTTCCAAAAAACAACACATGAAAAGTATTCGCAAATTTTAGTTTCAACTCGAGTAAAAGCCAACTCTTGTAAGAAAACTGTGAACAGTTTTTTGTAGATTTTCAATCCATCGACAGCACATCCATCCCTTTAAGGAATTTAACAGTTGATGGCTTGACAGATAGAGGGACAATCTTGATATATTTTGATAGAAAGTGTATTTCGATCCAAAAAATTCCATTCAGTTCAGATTAAATTCATCGACATTATGTATTATTTCACATCAAGCGCAGGCAATAGGTAGAGGTAATTCAATTAAGATTTAATTTTTTGGTTCGGCTCGACTGTTCAAGAACAAACAGTAAGTTTAATCCAAGTTGATGCCAAACGGAGTGGAACCAAAAACATTCATTTTCAGACAAACCAAACCGAATTATTATCTTTCAGTTCATGTTCAGTGAAATTCAGTTTGAGAAAAATTTAAATTTGGCTGGATTCCTTAACGCATACCTATCTTGCGCAAAATATGCCAAGCAAACTGTTCCTAAATGCAAAAAGAAAAATCCCTAAAAGGCAGACTGTTCCAAAATGCCGAAAATTCTTTTTTTCTTGTGCAAACGAATTAGTTGTTTTATCGGCTGCGCATGTGTTTAGCTGTTCGCTGTTTAGCGTTGTAAATCATTCGCTTAGGAGTTTCGTTTGGGAATTTCACACTTTATTGACTTGTGTTAATAATCAATGAAATAGTGTAGTGTATTAATTGCAAAACCGAATGTGACTGGCCGGATACTCGTACAGTTACCCTAGGCCTATGTACATAATCTACCAAAATTCTCTAGATTCCTACTAGGTATTTCATTAAAAATAAGACTCGCAGGGTACCCGAATACCCGGATACTCGACAAATTCGATTACCCGAAATGCTCGGGTAACTGAGTACCACACATACCCGGGTAGCTGACAAAATTTTCTGAGGTTTAGACCTGAAGAAATGTCAAAATTTCAAATCAAAAGAACTGGCTAAATCGAATAGACGCGTGATAACAACACACTTCCGACTGTCAAAGTATACATAAAATCTCATTATTATTATTCCTTATTATTGACGTGAAGTAAGGAGTTCAATAATTTCAAAATCACACGCATCAGCCGCGCGCGTCTTTTGTATTCTGCCAGTGATTTTAAATCTAAAGTTATATAGAATTTATTAATATGATGAATCGGACTTTTTTGTTGGTCACTTTTTTTCTTATTAATTCAAAATAGGATTTTTTGTTTTTATTGTTTTCTTAGTAAAGTAATCTAGAGAAACTGTCAACTGTTGTTGTTTTCTTTTTAAAGTGTTCTTCCGAACTTAGATCTTTCAAAATTAGAAAGAGAAAAGACTAAGAAAAATTAGTTCACAGTCCTGTTTCAGGGCCTGTTTCACGGCACATACCTATGTACATCTAAGTGATGTAATATATACTGTGTTTTTTTGCAACTCCAGTAAATTCTGTCTAAAAAAAACGACAGCAAAGCAAGGCAATTTACATGTCAAATACAACAGCAACTATGTCCACATAGAGTTAGCTATGTCCAGATAATTAAGTGGATTTAACTTTTGTGCCGATAAAAACGGTATTGCTAGACTACTATTGTCGTTGTGTTATCGATTATTTGTATAGAAATGTCAAATGTTTGATGGTAAAATTATTCAATACAAAATGGCAGAAAGGCAAATGTCCCGATGTTGTTTTTTTCTCCAATGTCATTATGGACATGCAAAAAAACGCAGCTTATAATAATTTTTCGAACATACATCACTTACAATTTACTGTTGCACAGATTCCATTGGAAGGATTGCATGATGTTTATAATTGCTTTGTGTGATGTATGTGTGATTTGAAATTTCATTGAAATTTATGTTGAGCAGTGATTGGGATGGATCGATACAAGTAAATACAAGTACATACTGGATTCTTTTGTTTCGATACCAAGTACTTTTGGAATCGATACTTTTAGTTACGGTATCGAATAAAAGTACTTGAATCAAATGGAAGTAAAGATAACATCTGACAAAGTTTATATTCTTGATTTTGTGCAACCACTAAAATTATTGAAACGGAAGCAACAATCTGCTAAACTGGAAACCGTCTGAACGGAAAACAAATTAAAAAAAAAAAGATATAATTTATGATTTTGAATTTTGATTCGATGTAAGTAGGTATCGATACTTTCGATGCGATACCACATCGAGTACAAGTACTCGATACCTTGAAGGTATCATTTCATCCCTAGCAGTGAGAACGTTCAATATATTTACAATTAGAAATGGTCGCGTTCGGCTGCTCAAGCGATAGGGTATCCATAATCCAAAAAATGTTCAGATACGTTGAGTTGTTTTTGCTTCAGCAGTTCTATAAGGGATTACAACATTACAAACAAATCCGGGTCGATAAAGATACGTTGCCGAATGCGCCCATTTACTTATATTATCAAAACCCTCGGATTGGCTATCTGTCATAAATTATCAAAATTGTGAATAAAATTCCTGTTTGTTGAACGAGCACATTTTTTTTGTTGTCATTTGTAGAATAATATTGAGCGAAAACAAAATTAGATAAACAGTTTTTAAGACTTATTAGGCAGTTAAAACTTAAAAGGGGAAATAAATATTAACAATGAATGTATTTCAATGATAATGGTCTTGATTTTTGGTGCATTTTTATCTCCACTTAAAAAAAATCATTGTTGATACAACTCTACTAGGTATGGGAGCCAAATTGTTGTTGTATTTAACATAGGAGCAACTTTTAAGCGGAGATAAAAATGGATTAAAAAATAAAATTTACTTTTGAATACCTCCGCTTTTTTCCGCTCATTTTTTTGTTCTACGATTTCGTCACAAAAGCGAATACAATAGACCGAAAAATTTCAGTCGATTCATCTCATATACATTTGTTGTATGCAGTGATGGGCACGTTTTTTTACCTACCCGGTAGGTATGTATTTATTAATGGGTAAATGCCCAAATAGGGTTAATACGTACCCTATGTTTGGTATTAAAATTATAAAGTTGTTTTTAATTTTTATCTTTTTAATGAGTTAACCGAAAAATATGACTTAAGATGTAAAGTGTGAATTTTGGAATTTTAAAATAAAGTTAACCGGAGATACATATTGCAAACTGAAAATTGTTTGAAATACCCACGTTTTTGATGGTTTTCCTGAGATTATCTTTTTAAGGGGTGAGTGTAGGGTGTTGATAAATGTCTTATCTGAAAAGTATTTTGCTTTAAATTAAATATGTAATTAACTTCCCGAAGTGCCGTTAACTGGAAATAACGGTCATATTAACGTTGCTATACATATGAGCTCATAACTCCTCAGCGCATGCATATCCAATAGTCAATTAAATTTCCATGCTATTGATAACCTCATTTATTATAAAACGTTTTATACATCGTCCAAGACCATACACCAGGTGGAAGACCCCGTTATGTACGTAGAATGTTTTTATTACAATTTGATATGAATCGCTTTAAAAAATCATAAATCCTTTTCCACTAAACAGATCTTCAAGGTTAAGCCCTTTAAGAACGCTGCCATAACAGACTACCTACAAATTAAATTTTTTTTTTTTTTACAAATAAAATGGATTTTAATTGAAAAATTGATCGCAGTGAATTTAAAAAATCACAGCTCCTGTTATCGCATCTTTACCATTAAGGTCTTAAAATACTGTCACTATAAAACCATTCGATAAAAACCAAGATTTTACATTAAAAAATAGAAAAACAAACATATGTACCCCCGTATTTACCCGTTTTGGTAAATACACAAAGTATACCTAAACCCTATGGTAGTAAACCTATACCGGGTAGTTGCCATCACTGGTTCTTGAGCAGCAGTTTCTTGACTCATTTTTTACAAACATTTATGAATTTAGATACAATAAGTTAAGTTGTTCTAAGAACCGGCCATAGTAATCCTTTGAACAAAAATAGTGGCCGTGGCCGTATACTGAAATATATTTGCCCATGTAAACAATATTTTATTTTCTTAGGTATTATTAACCATTAACTGGTACACTTACCCCACCTATTTTCTGAGCTCTTCCATGCTCACAACCATACCATACCCATACTGAATTGGCGACGTTGATGCCTCCATTCCATACCTAACTAACCTACAACCTTCCTAATGTAAAAAGATATAGGTACCTACCTGCCTACCTGAACAGTTAGGAAGCTACCTACCTACAGAAAAGTAATGCTGTTTAAAAGTCGAATAAGTAAACTTTCCATATCTGATAGTAGGTAGGTACTCCTAAATATTAATTTGAATCTAAAACATTTCTAAGATCTCTAAGGATATAGCTATTAATTACATACTAATTACAAAAACAAATATTTTTTTTTTAAACATTTCATTCTTTTCATTCAGTATAGATAGGTACCTGCCTGCATACTAGTACTAGAAAAAATTTGGCGCGAAATTTAATTCCAACATGAAATCAAATAACTTACGCCGTCAGTAAAAAAAAAAAACGGAAATTTATAAAGATTATGACGATGGCGAGGCGGAGTGGAGTTGTGAAGTAGCCTACTGTACCTTTCCATAGCAAAAAAAAAAAACAGACAATATAATACATATACATACTACCTACATACAAAATGTAGGTACAAGTTTAAAAAAAATTAAGAGAAAATGAAAGAGAATCCTTTTACAAAAAATCAAACAAAACACATACTTATCTACTTAGGCAGTATATATGCATACATACTACCTATATATACGAAAATTCCTTATAACTATTATTATACAAATTAACTATTCTTCCTTATTCACAAATCAATAAAATGTATCAGTTTTTAGATTGAAAATTTACGTAAACAACAATTTGTTTAAAGATTATTTATGGTTTCTTAAAAATTTACATAGAATTAACAATCACTATGCAAACAAAATGAGAAAAAATAATCATTTCTCATACCACTGCAAATGTATACACAACTCTCTCGAATTCTCTTGTATACGTTGCATAAATTTCACAAACACAACTTTGTTAAAAATAAAAACAAAAATAAACATAGAAAAATTCTATGTATTGTATTTTTTCTGATTGACGGTGTTTTAATGGTAAAATGAACTAAAAAAGTAACCTTTTCTCTATATTTATACTTTTTTAAATACAATTATATTTACATAAGGTTAAAAGCTATTTTTTATAGGAAAAACATTAAAAATTTGGGTCCATATTCCCAAAACAGAATTTAAACCATGCGATGTTTAATTCTTTTCCATAGCATCCGCCATTACTTTTGTGTACTTTTTCGATGAGAGCATTTTCGTTGGTATCCATTGTTTTATTTAGTTACGTTAGGTATTTAATTTTTATGTATGTTCACTTATTTTTTCTGAAATTTTTTCAACATGTCGGAGCACAATTTTTAATCGCAGCAATTTGCCATTCGCTTGCAAACACATTTTCAACAAAACAATTTTTAATGTAAATAAAAATCTTTAAACGTTATCTGTTCACACATTGCATCATAGAAGACAACAATTTAGTACATATATAACTATATATTAGGTATTTAAATTTAATTACTTTATATTCTTTCACTTTGCGAATACAAAAACATATATGTAAATAAAATTTTATGTTGGCCTCTGCCGTTACCCCACCCCCAACGCATAAAAAAGGCGTGGCGGCGTGCTGGGTTTTAATTTATTTCTTAATTTTTTTAATTCCATCGTTAGGTATCACTAGGTATTTATTTCATATAAAAATTTGCAAAAATCTAAACAGATAAGTCGCGGTGAAAAAAATATATAAAAACAAATAATACAAAAGAAAAGAAAAAGAAGGAAAACTTACCTGAATCTGATGAAAATGCTCCATGTAGATAACCAAATAATGTATACGGCCAACGAGAAGAAATTACGGCGGCTTGTGCTTGCACCAAGTTGTATGAGAAGAACTCCACACACTACTCTTTTGTGCCGTCGTCGTTTGTCCCGTGTCTTGTGTGTATTTTTCTTTTCTTTCTTTTCAGACTGAACGAACAGGGGGATACACACACACACAATCACAATCGCGCGACCAAAAAATTACAAAAACAATTTCTCAGTTATTCAGCAGGGAAAATCGAATTTGACAAAAAAGAAATCCAAACGCTAAAGAGAAACGCAAAAAGAGACAAACTTCAAAACCGCACAACGATTTTTATTTATTTCAATACAAAAAATACAAGGGATTTTCTGGTCTGGTCGGTCAAATATTAAGAGAACTGCTGGTAATTTTACACAAACAAATTTTTCCTGGAGCACTGGTGCAAATTTAAAGGTGAACTGAACGCACTACGAGAGGATAATAATGGAGGACAACTGAGTTCGACGGAGTTTCTTCCACAATGCCAGGGTGGATATCAACGAAGTCGTGTATACGTGTTTCCTAGCCTTTGAGCAGAAAAGTAGAAAACCAAAGACCAAACGTTCGTTCGTTTCGTTGGCCAAACTACACAGAACTATGTTTTGTTGTTGTTGGTAGGTATAACTGCTGCAATAGAGTACATATGTGATTTTTGTGCGTTTGTGGCGGAGCGGCGGCGTTAGGTGTTCTTCAGTGTAGTGGTGTGAGTTTTGGGGATGTTTTTGTTTTCGTTATTTTCAAATTGGAATATTTTCTAGATTGTGTTTTTATATACATGTGCACAAACGCCAACCACACACGTTTAAAACACTATATACGAGAAAATAAATTTGCGTATACTGATGATGCAAAAGCAAAATATTTCCCGGGGAACTCCAACTCAGTGTTCTGCTTTGTGCACAAATGGATAATTGAAATGAAGAAAAATAAATCGCGCGCCTTTCACTTCTGATCTGAAGAATGTTTTAGCAGTCTACAGTCGTATTGATTTAATTTAGTTTATAATAAATGACAATTTGTAGCTTACGTTTTTTATTTTGAAGAAATAGCCATACGATTTCAAAATTTGCACGCCTGGAAACTATTTTCTTTTCAAAATTTATAAATTTGTTTTGTATTGTAAATAATGCGATGCAATTCTTTGAACAAAATCAAAACACAAAAATTAGGTATTTCTTTCGTTTGAGTATCTGACTTGAATCGAACATCGGAAGATAAAAGAGAATGCTGACGAGGATTAACATATATCTGAAGGGGACAGATGTACTAACAGACAGCTGTATTTTATTTGCGCAGTGCTTCAGCGTTCAGGTAAATAAATATATATAACTCGGGGCTGCCACTTTTAAACTTTACTTAAGTATTTAAAAGCGTTCACACCCTCAAATATGTTTGACAAGTATGGCATGATAAGTTTCTAGGACATCTGGCGTTTAGTGATTAACATGCCGGCTCCACTAGACATGAGCCATGCTCCGACTATGAACCTGTCGAGTAAAAAACCAATGGAGGCAGAAAAATCGATGTCTTGTCGACGACATGTCGAAGAAAACCACGCTGAACGCTGTTCAAAGCTTGGGCATCATATTTGAATATTTCGCGTGCGTGTAAGTTTTTTGACTGATTTTCCTTGTATCTAGATGTAAATATTGCTGCAAAAGTTGTTATTTATTTACGTGACCATTGTTCCTATAGTTTGAGTTGAATATTGTTGCAAAAGATAGAAGTAGTAGTGAGAGAGAAATGAAACGACATGACATAATTTGCCCAGCGAGAAAAAAATCTGCTGTTTGTTGATTGGATTGTGGTTGTGATGCTGGGCATCTGTATGTCATGTGGAGTCGGGGTGTAAGGAGGCTTGCATGGACGCTGTTTAGATTGGGAAGATTGAGACCGGTCTCACGGTAGTTTCTGGACAAGAGAAGTGGGGGATCAGGGATGTCATGAGGCATGAACAAAATTTTATTGCAAGTCAAGTCATGGTTTTAATTTTTTTATGTTAAAACGAAGCAATCGGTGACTAGGATAGGATTTGAATTGGGATTACTCCCGCAACTAGACCTCACCTCTTTCAAAACTTGAACTCTACAGCCTTATTTATTAGATGTCACTAATACTCGTTTCAACTTCGTAATATTTAAACCGAGTAGTGGCACTTATTCCGTCCTTACGCCGCGTCAAACTAATCCTTATTTATACAAACATTTTGAGCCGTTTTAGTTACGCCCTCGTCATGTCAAAAAAAAAACGATGAATCCTAAAACTCTGGTTGTCAAAAACCTAAACAAATCCTAGCTGATTTCCAGATTTCAATTATTTATTTTTGGTTGAATTTTTGTAAAGTTATAATTAATAAGGGTATTCATGCAACGTCGGAAAACTATTGTAAACATCGTAGTCGTCGGAAAGTTTACTACATCGTAAACGAACTCTCAACATTTGTATGAGAAATTTTTTCCAACAAATCATAAACATTTCACCCGACTTTGGGTAAATATACTAGCGTTGCCACTAATCGGAAATTTTTCCCAAGTAATTTAAAAAAAATCTGTTTTTTGGTTGAAAGGGATTCAACATAATATGTCTGTTCGCGTACCTCCCAAAATTACGAACTTTTACGAATTTAGTTCAAAGTTCTGTCAAAGTTCACATAAAAAAAAAATAAAATTCGTAGAAACTCGTAGTTTTGGGAAGTACACGAACAGACATAATGTTGAGTTCCTGTTAACCAAAAAATTCGATTTGTTTAGAAAAAAAAAAAATCGATTTTTCAAGACAAAACCAAATCTGGGATTTGAAGAAAGATTTACACGGACTTTCACACACACCAGGAAAAGTTGACATTTTTCTGGAGTCGAAAGTAGTTTGCCACAGATTTTACAAATATTCCAAAGTGTCCGTCGATCGTTTGAGTGGATTAAAAACAAATATATTAAAGGTATTCATGCGAATTACGATTTTTTAAAAAGAAAGTTCTGTCAAAGTTCACTTACAAAAAATAAAATTCGTAGAAACTCGTAGTTTTGGGAAGTACACGAACAGACATTTGAGTTCCTTTCAACCAAAAAATTCGATTTGTTTAGAAAAAAATCGATTTTTTAGACAAAACCAAATCTGGAATTTGAAGCAAGATTTACACGGACAGGAAAAGTTGACATTTTTCTGGAATTGAAAGTAGTTTGCCACAGACTTAACAAATATTCCATCGATCATTTAAAAACAAATATATTAAGGGTATCCGTCGATCATTTAAAAACAAATATATTAAGGGTATTCATGCAACGTCGGAAAACTATTGTAAGCATCGTAATCATCGGAAAGCTACTACTAAATCGTAAACGAACTGTCAACATATGAATTTGTATCGTAAATAAAAATGGTAAACGTGGTAAACTTTTAAACTAATTCTGAACAAAAAAGAATCAAACAAAGAAACAAAAAATGAAAACATCAAAACGAGAAACATTTTAATCAAAATGGCTGAGGAAGGATACAATAAAAAGAAAAATTATAAAAATTGAAAACAAAATTGGACGAAGGTATCATTTTATTTGACGTTAAACAAACAACGGATTAGTTTACGATGTCTACGCAAAAGGGTTTTCATGAAACGTGCATCGTAAACTAAAAAAATTACTACGTCGAAAAGTTTACCAGTGTGGAAGGAAAATTTTAAAGTCATATTTCCCACAAATTTGACAGTCGTGACAGTCGCAAAAAATTCTTTCCCACTTTCAATTTGACATGTATTAATACTCAATGGGCTAGTGTGGAAGGGCTTTAATTGATCAACAAATAGTGAATACTATAAAAATAAAAATATAAGAAGTTATCGAAATATAAATAAACCTCGATTCCAAGTGCCCCAAATATGATTTGCGAAGCATATGCTCGCCGATGTGTTCCTTGATTAATGTGTTTATTAATGGATTTTGGAATGTTTTTTTTTTTTACTTTGATGGAAGCACAACTATTTCTGTTCAATTTTCCAACTTTTCTGGGAAATATAATTGTTTTTAATCGTTCAAATCGAAGCGAGTAACTTATGAATTTGTATGTACATTGAATTGTTTACTTTTTGCCTCAAAGCTACTGTCAATTGGCACACATACAATCTTAAAAATAAAAACTCGACTTTTTACAAACTCCTTCTAACCAAAAAAATATTCGATCTGAAATGGTTGAAAGGAATTCGACATGAAAAAAAATGGGAAAAATAAAATCCCTGTGCGAGACTCATATTTTTAAGGATCCAAGAAGTACCGACAAAGTGTATTAGTGAATTTGCTTGAAGGGTTCCTATCCCACAATTAAAGTTTCTGCTTATTTCTACTATCTTGGGTAATGTCAAATCGTGTTTTTGTTTTTTCACATTTTTGTGTAAAAGCTGCTGTTCCGGAGAAACCCTTTTTGAAGAAATGAATGTCCCCTGGAGGAAATATATCCTTTGGTTTGCTCAAGAGCATGTTGATTTTCGGATAGCAGTAAAATAACACTATATACTTTAGCTCGAAAACCTTAATTAATATTTAAAATTGTATATTTTAGGAAATAAACTCAATCGCAAAGTTATTCGACCTAAAATTCAATAAACTTTGTGAAGATTCTTTGGTAAGCTATTGAGTTCAACTATTCTAACCAATTAAACTTATGTCCGAACATTTTAGAAACCTTTTTGGATAGTTGAATTTCCAAATGAGGAAACTGCTATTAAACTTGCTTCCCGTTCTGTTTCGTTGCGATGTGTATTGGAACTTTGGTCCCACTCAACTTCTTTGCAGGATTTCCACAGCAATGTTCGTCACTATGTTTCTCAAAAAGAAAATGAAACGCAGCAGTACTTTCGAAGTGATCGTTCATTCAAAATCAATATTGAAACATATAACAAACACTTTACTCAAAAAGAAAAAGTTAGCAAAATTGAAACGTTTGATTATCTTCCACTCGAGGGACAAGTTGACTTGAAAAATCCGGGCGTCGAGTGGTGGAATATTGAATTCTATGGTCTAAATCCTAAAGATGTTCCAAACGAACCTGATGATTTTCTCTTTGGAAGATTGGTGAGAGTTTTCCGTTGATCTAGAATCATTTATTATTTTTATTTATTTTAGGTAGCAAATGGACAACGCCACTTGATAAAAGAATTCTCTTTGAAGAAGCGCAAGTTCATTGGAAACACAAGTATGGACGCTCAATTGAGCTTATTAATGGCCAACCAGGCCATGGTTCAACGCGGTGATTTGGTTTTTGATCCATTTGTTGGAACTGGTTCATTACTTGTTAGTGCGGCAAAGTTCGAAGGTAAGTATAGAAGAAAAACTAACTTATAAGTCAAATTTCA
Source organism: Dasysyrphus albostriatus (assembly GCA_946251815.1). Lineage (NCBI taxonomy): Eukaryota > Metazoa > Arthropoda > Insecta > Diptera > Syrphidae > Dasysyrphus > Dasysyrphus albostriatus. The sequence goes on from OX276336.1 coordinate 53,886,590, forward strand.
TAATTAAATGTTAGAAACTAAATGTAATGAGACTAGTTGACTTAGGCCCAGTCTCGCAACATAGACTACCTGAAAAAGTTGCTTCTATCAGACTTTTAAGCCAAGCCTTTTTGTGATTTTTTTTTTCAAGGTTTTGTAATGGGAGCGGATATAGATTATATGATGCTTCATGCAAGAGCTCGTCCAAGTCGAATCACTCAAAAAGTCCGAGAAAAAGACGAAAGTATTTGGGCTAATCTCAAGCAATACGGATGCGAAAAATTCTACATAGATGTGGTGGTGTCAGACTTCTCGAATCCACTTTGGAGAGATTCAATCAAGTTCGATAGCATCATTACGGATCGTAAGTTGTCTGTTGAATCCCTTTTAAATGATTAACAAAATAACTATATTATAGCTCCTTATGGTATTCGGGAAGCGATTGAGAAAATAGAGACGAAGACGTGTAATAAATTACAAATACGGAATGAGAATGTCCCACACTATCCATCTACCTCGCAATATTCGTTACAGGATTTATTTTCAGATTTACTTGCCTTTGCTGCAAAACACCTTCGGATGGGTGGAAGGTTGGTTTGCTGGGTTCCATTTCATCGGTAAGTATTAATATAATGAATGTCTGTACAACTTTTTCAACATTTTCTTTCATTAATCAGACAAGATTATTCGAATGAATTTTTGCCGCGGTCTAAGCATCTCGAACTTGTGGCCAATTCAGAACAACCTTTAACTGGGCAAACGAGTCGAAGGCTTCTCACTTACGAAAAGACAAGTGAGCCCTTGGATGATACCACACCAGAAACTGAGTTAATAGAATTTCGTGAGCGTTATTTTGATAGCGGAATAGAATCAAGGATGGAACGTAGAACGCGCAAGGCCGAACTACGTGAAATAGGTAGGCAGGAAGCTCTTAAAAGGGGCAAAGTACTGAAAAAAGATGGAAAAACACATAAGACCGAGTTGAATAAAAATCGGAGGGCGAATTTATAAGGTATCATAATATTCTTTTATTAATTTTTCCTCTTCCCACTCAAACTTACATTCGAAATTTCGACTGAAGGACTCCAACAAATGTGGGATGGCTTCATCAATTGGGGTGTTTCGATTGAGTACTTTTGAAAGTGACGTTACTCCCTTGTTTTCGATTCCGCATGGGACAATATGTTCAAACCATGAAAGATCCGTGTTGCAATTAAGCCCAATTCCATGGGTTGTTATGTACTGTGAACCATGAACACCGATTGCACAGATTTTATTTTCTCCAACCCAAATTCCAGTGTCTGCAGTGGTTCGAGCATTTGCAATACCCATTGACTTACATAGGTCAATCACAGTGGTCTCTAGTTGAGCAACATACCATCGCATGCTTGGTTTAAACTGTTTCAAATGAAGTATAGGGTAAGCAACGAGTTGTCCTGGCCCGTGAAATGTAATCAGTCCACCTCGATTGGTTTTCTGAAAGTCTGCACCAAGGGATTTTAGGTAGATTTCGTCTTTTTCGGTGTATCCTTTAGTACGGATTCCTATTGTGTAGACTGGGTGATGTTCCAGCAGAATAATATAATTTTTGAACAAATTGACTTCCTGTGCTGGTTGTGTGGATAATTTTTGTTGCAGGGCTAGGCCACTTTTATAGCTCGAAAGGCTTGTAGGACGTAACACTTTTATTAGTCGTTGGCTCATTCTTTATTTTCTAATAATAAATAAATAAATACACCATTTAATTAACCTGTCAACTGTATTAACTGGTTTGCGAAATTTTTTTGACATTAGGTGTGTTTGTTTAGTATGAAATTTCTTGCAAATTCCCTTCAAACAAATTCAGTCGGTACTTCTTGGATCCTTAAAAAAATGAGTCTTGCACGAACACATACGTATGGGGTCTTCCATTGGTAAAATAAATCAATTTATTTTTGATTTGGATCTGCCAAAATCAGGGGTGACATTCTGTATAGCAAAAAGAACAAACGTTTTCGTTTGTGCGAACAACTTGCATCATGTAACCTTAAAAACCGAAGACTGTCCGTGCGTGCGAAAAAAAATTGAACGGCAGCTATTTACTTCACGTTTTTAATATTGAGTACCTTATTATACGGCTTTATTCCTTTCAGGCAAAGTAGACAGATAAAGGAAGCTGAGTGCAAAAGTGGTGTAAACCACTCTTTTTTAGCATATTTTATATTATTTGGAAAGCATTAACGAATTAAGAATGTGGACTTTTGTTTTGATGCATTATAAGGCACGTTTTATTGGTATTTATAGCTAGCGCAGCAATGCAAGCACCAACAAAACACTATACTCACTTTTATATTCAACCCAATTGCAGCGCTACATAAGTTTAAGCTTAACGAAACTTTATCTCAACTTTTATATCCACTTTTTTTACTGACTTATTTATCGACACCTTTGGGTTTGTTGTTGTTTGCCAAGGGAAATTTTACTGTGCTCGCTATAACTTTTCAATAAAACATGTCTATAGTCTGATTCAATCATCCACGTGATCTGATCCGTATCAATTTCTAGCACGTTATTACTAAAACAGCATGGGATCATTCTTTTTATCTGGATCTATTTCAATGGTGTGCTATCTAAAGTAAAAGAGCGCCATCTAAAGTAAGTATTTCAATGGTCCAAAAATTAGTTATATTTTTATTTTTCGAGACCCTCGGTTTCACCACATCTTACCATTTATGAAAAGCCACCATATAAAAATGAAATGATCAGTTTGTTTTGAATCGAGACGAATATATTGTTATACTATGTTCCCACCACAGCGAAATCTAAGATTTCAGCTGAAAACTTTCGAGATTTCAAATTGATGTTCACACTGCCAAAACCAAGATTTCGTCTCGCACAACTACCTACCTATGTGTTTGGGTTTCTCTTTGGTCAAGCCCATGGTATAATAATAACAAGGTATACTTGACTGTTCAATGAGACGTTATTGCGAGTGAATGATCTAAATTTTTTGCCAGATGGAACAAAAACCAAAAACAAATTATTTATTAACAATTGAAAGTTGAAAGGTCCGAAGTTCGATAAATTAATTTTAAACAATTTAAAACACCTTAAATGACTTCACTTGAGTCGATACAAAGTTACAAAGTTAGTTTTCTTTTGCTTAAAACCACTTTACATTTAACAAAGTAAAAAAAAAAAAAAACAGAAAACAGAAAACAAAAACGTAACTAACCTGAATGCATTTCGAAACTTGTGCCTTTCATCATCAGAAATCACGAATAAACGTTGGGCATTAAGAATTAAAGAACTGTTTCTCCTGCTGTATAACACCTATGGTCAAAGTTCACTTATGCGAAATAGAAATTAGTGAAAAACAGTGAAAAACGCACACATAGAATCAACTCGTCCATTCAGCGCAGGTCTTGTTGTTGTTGCAATTCACATCTATTCATCGACACGAAGTAAAATTATAAATACAACAATGTAAACAAATGGGTTTTAGAGGGCGAAACGTACGATAGATTGGCTTATTGCATTGATATTCTTTGGTTAAACGTATATGATTAAATTTGATCCCATGGCTAAATTATGACATTATTGAGGCTAATATAGAAGCAACAATTTAACCTGCTCAGGAGCTCGTTAAAATTCTGCAAGTGGTTAATTTTTGACATTTCTATGCTCATGAAGGAGTGAGGGAGATGAATGTAAATGAATATTTTATTTTGCTGTCGTGAAGTTACGAATCCCACCGAAAAATATTTAAAAAATTAAAATCAAATAAAAGGATAAGAAATATAGGCAAAAGCATTATAATAAATGAAAGTATGAACTGAAGAAACACAAAAATATTCCATAATTTTTATTTTTATAGGGTCTCGTGCTTCTTTTAAAAGTATCAATCGTAAATGTTCGCGGGCACTTCGACTGATCTCCTTATAAAATTTCAAATTTGATAATACAAAAGAATCAATAAAATTTATTGAAAACACTTTTCCAGATGATCTTTCATTTTGCAGACTGAAATGTGTGTTTGGCGTACTTTCATTACTGAAAAATGCAACAACTAATGGGAAATGTATGTTTTGAAAAAATCCAATTTGATTCAATTAGAACAGCAAGCAAAAGTAATATATAGCCTGATTATAGGATTCGTTTTTCCGTTCGTTTCGTTTTTCGTCTTTTTGACAGGAACAGGAACAAAATCTTGCATTTCGAAATCTCAAAACTGCATGGGAAAATGTGAACATTTGGACTGAAATCTCTGAAATCCGAGATTTTGCACTGGTGAGAGCATAGTATTATGGCTAAAAGTGTTGTTTATATTTTCCTAAATTTATTGTTAAGAACTTCCGTTCAATTTATTTATAATTTTGTATCCTAAATTATATATTTATTTATACTTGTCCACCATTATACTATATTCCACTATTCGATATCTGCATCTATTTCGTCCCTAACCAAATTCACAAGCACTTAAAAGTATGCAATGCTAAACTGCTGTCAAACTTGAGCATACCAACAAAATTAAACGAAATGCGATATAGAGTGCCAACTTTCGCTTTCGCACGATTTCTTTCGTTTTTGAAAGCAAATTGTAATACATACACATTTGCTTCCTAACACATATACAAACCCAAGCAACTGTCTCATCAAATGGCATGGAATTCTTGAAGCCAGTAGTGAAGCAGGTATGGAGACAAGCAAGTCGAATGCAAGTGGGAAACAAGTGGAATGCAAATTACGTATTTGACAGGGAGTGTATGTAGCCAACATGCTTGCCAGTACTTGCGCGTGTGGCCTCGGGGTAGTAACAGAACCTGGCCCCAGCTTTTTGAGAGATCCAAATAATTTTTTGTATTCCTTTGGATGAAAAAGGTACCTATTTTAAATGAATCGGTATTTTCATGGAACTTATATAACTCTCCATTGGCAAGAAAATTTTTTAGATTGAAATCTGAATTTACCAATATGAATCCCTACGAAATTGTCAGAGTCAAAGTGACAGCAAACACTTTAGCTCTTTGACAGATGCAATTACAAAGTAAACAAAAATTCCAAACAGCTACACTCCGCTTTAACTGAATACGAACACAAATTCTCAAAAGTATTTTGTCAATTTTTCTAAGCATTGTGCATTAATTTATCATTTAACTATCCTTATTGTTTGTTTATGAGGGGTATATGTGTGTGTTACCTAAATGTCACAAGAGTCTTGAGTTTGACGTTTAGGAATGAACCAGACAGAGTCCTCAAGAGTCCTATTGAAAACCCTATTTGACCGTCCTTAGATTGGGAAGATTGATTACGGACTCGTGAGTGTCACCTGGTCTTACCAATCAAATTTAGTAACAGTTTAAATAAAAATCTTCATAGTTCCCTTTCGCACGAGGAAACTGAGTTTCTAGCAACTTTCAGTTTCAAGATGAGAATAGCAGGAGGGATTTGAAGAGATTTTTTTTGACATTTCCTTTCACATCTAACGTTAAAGTACGTGCAACAGAATTTCAGGAAATCTCAATGTTGCCTAATGTTGTGAAAGGTACAAAAGATTTTTAAGGAAATTAAGAGGAAACGCCAAAAAATCTCCAATTTGTTTCTTCGTGTGAAAGAGGATATGCTTCAGAAAAACCACATACCATCAATTTAGCTGCCGGACTAGAGGCTAGAGCTAGACGTCAAAATTTTATACTCAGAAATCCATTTTAAAACCGTAACTATAATTTTAAAGGCCACTTTACATGATAATAGAAGTCATATATGTATTATATTTTCTGTATAATTTCTTAAATGAGCTTTCATCTCAAGTCAAGTCAAACGATTATCATTTTTGTATGTTTGTTTCTCGCGGAAAGGTGTACCAGGCATATATTTTAATTTTTTTACTTTTGTACAAAATTGAAATGGGTTTTGTTAGGTCTTAGCACTTCTTTACTTCGCATTTGATTTTCTCTATAGTTATCTGTCAAAACCAAAATAAAAGAAAACAATCATAAACAGATACATTTTTGAAGAGGGAAATAACTTTTCTGGAATTTTTCATTGTTGTTTTCATTCCAAATTCTGTTCTTTGAAAGAATATTTTTGTTTTCAATGCTCTGAATTCACTATTTTTCATGAAAACATTTATTAACCTTTTGCCCTGGTTTGCCATTTTGTGTAAAACTATCTTACCAACTAAAATTTGACATTTTTATATAAATCAAAAATCACACAATGATAATGGTAGTCTAGCAGCTAAGGCCACTTTACACGACAATACAAGTCATATGACCTGTAAAATTGAGAATAATTCATCACTATTATTTTTGCATTGAAATTAAACCCAGTCATAACCCTTTCTTCGTGAAACTGAAAAACAGTCGTAGCACCATACATTTATTATTTTTTTCAATATTATTTAAAACGATACACCAAAACTATTAATGAACTGAAAAAAACAAGGTTTTATTAGCAACAATTAACCAAAAATATAAATGAATTGAATACAACACATGATTTTCACTTTTAATAAACATCTGCTGCTCATATAAATGTCAAATCGGGTTGTGATAGTGCAGTTCGCCCGACGGATAGCAGAATGTAAAGGTAGTTCGGAAGGGAATCGTTTCGGTGAATCGAATCTTCGATTCACGTGAATAGCAGAATAGGGCTGATTGCTGCAAAAGTTGTTATTTATTTATATGACCTTTGTTCCTATAATTTGAGTTGAATATTGTTGAAAACATTGACCTACCATATATAATAAGTCAATGGTTGCAAAGATAGAAGTAGTGGTGAGAGAAAAATTAAACGACATGACAAATTTTCCCAGCGAGAAATAATCTGCTGTTTGTTGATTGGATTGTGGCTGCGATGTTGGACATCTGTATGTTCTGTGGAGTCGGGGTGTAAAAATTCGAAAAGAGTCTGACGCAAAGAATCATCGTGTAATAGGGGTATTTCTAAAAATGGAGCAGTTTATGCTTCAATACGTTTGATAACTTTTTTTCAAATTTCCCCAACTCTGATAGAATTTTCCCCTCTTTTCAAAATTTGATAGGTTTTACACATTTGTTTTGGAAAAAGATACCAAACAAACCTATTTTGACTTGCAAAAAAAACTTATTTCATACATTCGAGTTCTCTCATCTGAGAGGGCCTTATGTGAACCTTACGTTACGTTTACGGTTTTGTGCATACACCTTAACAAAATGAACTCTGGGTTCATTCTTATAAGTTTTTTGTTTTGTTTTGACAAGTCTTCCATCTTCTTTCTTCAGCCTTCGTTGTTTGACAAAATTCACACCCCAACGCAGAGCTCAGAAGTGTTGTTACATTTTCGTCCAATAGTTTTTCGCGATGCTTTCTTAATTTGTTTCTATTCTCTTTATGATTTTAAATCATCAATATAAGAACTCAAATAATTTCATAAAATAAATAATTTGTAACAGTTTGTGTTCACATAATATAGCGTGTTCGGTTAAATCAACAAAACAAGTATACTATCGTGTAAGTTACTGCTTTCGTAATTGTGTCGCAAAAAAAATGTCTATAAAAACCTCATCTTCATCCACGGTAGTTAGTGCAGCGAACCAAAACTCAAAAAACATATACACCACTGGCGTCACCTCGTCGAAGGTCGGCAACCTGGAGTTTGACGATTTTACGAGTAGCTCCATTTTGGAGTTTCTCAACAAAGAACAAGAGTGTTTCTATGGTTCCAGCCGGGACACCAGCGAAATAAACGATGAAATCATATTCGAGGAAGTCAATCGATTGGCTGACAACACGGACACTCGTAGTGTCGATGAAATACTCCGTGAGGCGGAACTTTTGATAAACAATCAGCTTGCAGCGAGTGTCTCATCTGTCGCAGTAAATGGTACGAATGGAGGTTTCGAAACGTACAAAAAATCTAATTTAACTAACAGTCGTGACGAGTATCCGGCAAAATTTGTTCCGTCTGTTGTTGTGAAGGAGAACAACTCGCCGATAATAAATGTAAATAATTTCGAAAAAGTGGTTGATAATGTACATTTGGATTCGGTTATTTCGGATGAATCAACGCCAAAGGATATGAGGAACTTCACAGCAAATAATGCAGATACAGATGACATAGATGAAGATATAACTGATACGGTAAGTACAATTTGAGAATCTGGCTCATATAATTGGAACTGGAAAGACTCCTCTGACGATTAATTCAATTTCAATTAAAAGTCTGTTCATTTGTATCTCTGTAACTCCCTACCATATGCAGCTTTTATGGGAATTGGTATAGAGTTTTCTCATTAATCAGACTACTTTCAGGCGTTTAATCGGTTTTGATTGCCAGAGTCGATGTTTATTTTAGCTCCAAAAATATTTGTTTTTTATAAGTTAAGGGTGAATTAATGGCTTAATGGGTGGCTTGTGTCAAGGTAAACACTTTTATCCTTGAATATTATGGTATTATGGACAGAAAAGGTCCAAATTTAATAAAAAAGTTGAAACCATTAACGAAAACTGTTATATATTTAAACATTTATGTGACAAAAAAAAAAAAACACTCATTAAAATGAGTTTTAAAACTGTTTCTTTATAAAAACAAAACTTTTATTTTTATTGAGTCAAGCACTTGAATGCATTTCGAGCAGATTACCACCATCATCAGCAACATGACTAAATACAAATTGGTTTACAAGAAAACGGTTCAACTTTCAGAATGAAAAAAAAAAATACATTAACCTGGTCTTCAAAACATGACAAAAAAACAATAATTATTATGTGAAGAAATAGTTATAAACAATTTTAGTTTGCACATGTAAACTACTTGGCTTGGTAAGACTGTTGATATAAGTGCCTGCTTGGCAACTGGACATATACTAGCGTCGAGCTTACACTAGTCGGACTTATTCTTGAAACGGGAGTTAAAATGCTTTAAACCCGTGAAGCGGCGCACTCAATTCTTAATAATAACAAAAAATAAGTACGATTGCTTGAATATTAAATCAACATTGTTTTGTCAAAAGTGTAGCATACTTTTAAGTGCATAGAGTATTTGTTTCCTCCTGTGGGAACTAGACCGACCAGCAAATTATTGCCAATAATGAAATATTGATTACCGAAGTCTGAAAATTGATGTCCTGGAGCGAACCTGATTTCAGAATTTGCTGGTTTTTCAGATATGTATTCGAAACTTAAAGTTCGAAAATTTCGATTTTTGGGAAAGTAATGCTTATTTTACATCTCCATATAGGTTTTTGCAATGCGTTTCTTTGTTTTTCCATTTTCATGAAAACCCCACCTTAAGTTGATAACAAAATAAGTTAATAAATATATGGCATTTATTTCATCAAAAAACCTAGAAAAACCTTGCTATCGTATCAATTATAGTCCATCCCTCTCTTGCTGTTGCTTTAATTTGTGCCTTGGGTAACACGAAACCGTAGTAACCTCTATCTCTTAGCTCCACAGTGTACACGTATTTTGTTCCCAATGAGTCCCTACTCCAATCATCTGAACCACCACCTGCAACACCTAAAAGTTCATATGTTGTAGCAGCCCTATAAGCTCGTCCTGTTTCCTTCTTAATATTCTAGAATGAAGAAAAAAACAGTTAAAATATTGATTTTTTTATTGAAAATAAAACTTACATTTACAGCTAATTGAGCTGCACTTTGTAGATCCTTATGATCTCTTACTTTTGCAGTCTTATAAGCCCACGGATATACAATCATCTCGCCATAGCTATGAAAAGTAAAATAAGCTCCCAAATTTCTTTTACGTCGACTTAAAAATTTAACCACTGCTTGGGTTTCCAATTCGGATGACGGTGAAATACCACGATATGTGTCTGAACATGGATTTGTCGATGATCCTGGGCCTTTCCAATTAATATCGAAATTTCTATTCAAATCAACTCCAGAACAAGGGTTACGACCGGTCTTAGAGCGATTCTTTCGCCACATACGATTCGTCTTTCGACTGTACATATAGCCATCTGGATTCATAACAGGCATTATATACCAGGTTTTTGATGTTAGGTATTTTGGCAATGTAGACCAATTAGACATTAAATTGTCCAGAATGTATGTTACGACAGCAGGACTTATCCATTCACGTGCATGAATACCACCATCAATCCATACTTTTATATTGTCTTTTGGATTGTCTGAAATTCTTAAAAAGAACAACAAAAAAAATTATATATTTAACAGGCAAAATTAAATAATATTTAATATTCAATGTTTTTCATCGTAACCGGACACCCGCCAGGTTATTATTTCATAAATATTAAAAAGTTGCAATAAAAAAATATGATGCCATAGTCTACAATTATTAAGTTCATAAAATATTGATGGGTAAAATTATGTTGCACAGTATATGTGGCAAGTTGCTTAGGTGCACGGTAAGAACTTAAGGGGAATGGGCGGTTTTATCCCATTGCATTGAGGTAGCACTTTTCGTCGCATTGGTGTAATATTTTTTTGACCTACACACATATGGGTGATTCCATTCCATTCCATTACGAAACAACAGAAAATATGACATAAAATTGAAAAAAAATACTGTTGGACGATTTCAGAAGCTTCAATGCTACATTTCAAAAGTAAAATTATCAATTATTTATTTTATCGTCACTTAATTCACAATTAGAACCACTTAAGCTACGAGCAGACGATTTGCAAAAGTCGCAAATATTTGCGAGAGTGACGTCATTTTTACGTCACAATTTGCGGTCTTTGATCGCAAATCGTCTGAACACAACTTTGGGACAGCCTGCAAATGCTCGCAAATCATTTGCGTATGATTTGCGAGGCCCAAGTCACAAATGCATTTGTGACATTTTGGCAAATCATGTGAACACTCACAAAAATAATTTGTGACAATTTGAGAGTATTTGCGACCGTCACAACCATTTGCAAAAACACGAAAATGGAACACTGCAAATGCGGACATTGCGATGAATTTTGTTGTTGTACTTAAAGTAATTGGCTGTGGTTTTAAGTATGTATGTATGTAGGTACCTTCATTATATTTATTATTATTTTTAATGATTTAAATTTATTTTTGTTTCGTTTTTTTTTTTATGAAAATAAACTTTACGTAGTTAAAAAAAATTAAACTGACCTACAGCCCATAAAACATCACCAAAATATATACATATAAGATGCATACCCATGTGTGTTTGTATGTACATATATTTGCCTATATAGTATTTTGAGACTATAGCTATGACAAAACAAATAAACAAATTTGTCAATAGACAAATGTCAGGCTCGCAAATCTGCAAATAATTAAGAATATGATATCTACAAATGTTGCCGCAAATCGTGTGAACACCTCGCAAATATGCTGCAAAATTTGCGATCTTATTTGCGAGCATGTCATTTGCGAGCACCTTGATCGCAAATGTATTTGAAAACTTTGGGACAACCTTTGCAAATCGTCTGAACACATGTGTATTTGCAGGTTTGCGAGCACTGTCAAACGTAAGGCATTTGAAGTGTATTTGCGAGTTTTTTTTCGTGACGTCAGTGCTCGCAAAGATTTGCGACTATCGCAAATCGTCTGCTCGTAGCTTTAGCAGAATAGGGCTCATTAAGTGCTTTTGTGTTGGTAGGAACTGTAAAACATTATTTTAATAATTAATTAAATTTGGGAAAGGAGAATATTATGATCTACCGTCAGACGAAATTTCAAGAATTTAAAATTATTGCTGAGCCCAAAATAAAACTTTTTAGTCATTGTCATATACATGTCCCGTTACATGTTCTTCTGTTTTTCATCTTATTTCAATTATATTATAATTTCGTTTATTATAATGTTTTTATGCATACAAATCATACTCGTTCACACCTGTAACGTTGACTTATCACACCCGTAACGTTTTCAAGTTAAAATTTTGTATTGTTTTTCATAGTTTTGCTTCTCATTTCTTAATTGAAACTGAAGGTCATTTCAATGTTAATATTTGCAAAAGAATGATACATAGTTTTCATGCAATATTTTACAACACATGAACATTAGATATCCCAATCGCAAATCACCAGTTTTCTGAGGTCACACACACCCACAACGCAAATAAATTGGATCCTATAGCTAAACCACTACTTTTTGATACTTAAGTATAATGATTTAGTAATACAGATATCCTGTAGATTACTTATGTTTTAATTTATTAATTTGGAATAGTATGTGAATAATTAATAAAATAAGGAGCCTCCCGGAACGATGGAAAACGCACATGTATATCTTATCATAGGCCTCAATATTTTATGTTCTTCCATTTTCATTATGCGAAAAATTTATTTAAGTTTCTTAAAGAACGAACACGAGAACAATACAAAAAAATTAAGAAAACGAAAAATTTAAATGACATAACCTCAAAAATATAGCCTGCGCAGAAAAAAAAATGTAGATTGGCGTTTCGTCAAGTTTTCAACAACTTTGGTCTGGACAAATTTTCAGGTAAAACAAATTGTTTCGGGGATATAAATCAATTCACATTTTCCAATATAGTAAAACCAGGTTGATGGCGACACAAAAGACGGAATTCAATCTTTTCTTATAACCTTCTATCCAATAAAAAAATAAGTGTGCCCTCTCGTTCCTAAGTTTTAAACTACATTTTAAATTTTCGTAAACTAAAAAAAATATCTCAAACAACATGTTTAATTGTTCAAGCTATTTAATAACTCTCAATGACAAAGTCCAAGTAGTGTACGTTGTGATTTTCTCAGAAAAAAAAGAAAACAAAATAAGAAACGGAAGCAGATGAAGTAGCAATTTTATTTTAATGCGGTCTATTATGTTTGCTTTCTGCAAACATTTGAAAGATAAACATCTGCAGTTCATTAGAAGTATGGAAAAAGGAAGAAACTACGTTCCAACTAATAGTTTACATTCATATTTTTGTATCTAATGCATTGAATACTGGTAACATGGATAGAAGACGAGGGGATAACTTAATTGGTCTATTTTAAGACTTATTAAATTTAAATTCTAAACAAATATTTCCATTTTCGGTGAAAGATCTACAAAATAAACATTAACGAAATTTGTTTTTACAGTTCGGTTTTGGATCACCAGTTTTTTTATTTTTATTTCAAATGTATCATTTCTTTTGATAAATAGTGCATTTGAAATTAGTTCCCAATGCTTTAAGTGTTATCAACTTCTTGCATATTTCAATATGTATAGCAAAAGCTGAGAGCTGTGGAAAGAGAAATCGCTCTCTATGAACTATTTCCTTCGTTGTACATACGAGTATATATGTATGCACATAGTCAACTTTGTAAAACATTAAAATTTCTTAGAAATTCAATATTTAATTACTTATTTTTTTTGGGTTCTTAGAAATTTAATAAAATAAGTTACACAAATTATATATTCTACATGAGAGTAGTATATGAATTCAAATTCAATTAATAGGCCTTGTGCCATACGGGTTATTTGTAAAATATATATACATTGCATTCCTAAAATGAAAAATACCAGGTATTTTTATTAAATTAATTCACATCTTTCAGATCTATCAGTTTAATACTAATGAAAATAAATGTCCACGATACTTTCCATTAATTATGGGAGTTTCATTTACCATTAAAAAACCCTTTAAAAAGTTATTTTTTTTTTTTTTTTAATGGCATCAACCTAAGCATACTCGCTAGTTAAATTAGTTTTTTTTTTATCTTTGACCATCGAAATTTAATTTCAGGAACATTTAAAATTGATTGGATTGATAAATGCCTCTCGTTCTCGTTGATATGCATGTAAAATGTATTTCGATTTACGAATTACTTTCCCAGTCAGCTTGAATGCAAGAATTATTTGATATATTTTGCTAACGGAAATTTGTGTTTCGTTTGCAAGAGGTTTTCCAAGTTCAAGTTATCGATTTTTAAATACATATTTACATATGGAGGTAATAAGTAAAATTTAAATACGTTTTCAAATTAATAGCTATAGAATCGACATGTAGCTATGGAAGTTTTTATTTTCTGACGGTTGTAGTTTTGGTGGTTTTTCAAGGCACATAAATATAATTTAGATACTCCTTTCTTCTTAAGCCTAGTAGGCTGCTGTGGTACGTTCTTTTATTTTACTCTAGTTAACTACGGTTAATGTGTCAAAAAAAAGATTTGTAACTTCATAGTTAAAAAAGTTACTTCGAGTTACTTTACATTTAGTAACGACCAAAGTTAAAAATAGTTGATCTGTCAAACAAAATGGATGGACAAAAAATCAAAATACATTTGGAATTAAAAATCAGGAACAAATTGTGATTTCATTTGGTTTATTGAAAAGAACTTTTATCAGCACTTTGGAAATGCATACATCTTTAAAATATAATTTCATTTAACTTTATTTTGGCAACAACATTGAATGTTTTAGCAAAATATTTCCAATCTTTTTTCATTCACAAATGCACAAATTTCTTTATTTCAAATCGATCAAATTGGATAGAAAAATTTCGCAAAGCATAGAAAATAATTTCCAAACTCACTATCGACCATAAAATCAATTAAATAATAAATATACTACTAAAAAAATGAAATCAATTCCAAACCGAATGATCGAGAAGCAAACAAAAGATAATTCAAAATAAAAACATTGTGATTTCACTGCTTTTGACAAATTAACCCTTTCAACTTATATCAAAGAGATGAGTTGAAAAAAGTTACTCAAAGTTACATACATATAGATTAGACACTTTAAATTTGAATTTAGGAACGACTGTGTGACGTCGTAAAGTTAAATACAGTCTTTTTCCTGAATTAAAAGAACGATGAAAGTTAACTAAAGATAACTTAGTTAACTTTGGTTAGAAAAAGAACGCACTTCTAATGCGAGACGAAAAATCTCATACAAAAATGACAACAAAATCATAAACGAAAAATTTAGTCTTAAGGTAGAACTATAATTGTCAGAAGGGCACTGAAGCTAATGTCAAAAACCAACGAAAAGTAGCTCTTCGCATCGTTGGGAGCGCACCTTACTTCTGTAAGAAAAGTTTTAAAGAAACTTGACGAAATGCTCCACTTCGCAATTATACCCGTAGCATATGCTTTCCGTGTATTCGCTTGTTTTCTTCCGATCACTGAAGTGCCCTTCCGAGCATTATAGTTCTAGCATTACATTTCATTCTGCAGTACGCTGTTCGATGAACGAAATAGATAATTGTTATATATTTTTTGGAGAAGTCTATATATTGTTTTTTTTTTTGCACACAATTAAATAACCCATGGGGCCGATTCTGGTTCTGTGAAAAAGTGAATTGAAAAACTTTTCATGCTTTCGCACTGATTCTGATTCCTGGGGCCTATTCTGGTTATATGAAAAAGTGAATCAAATAAATATTTTTCACATCCGCTGTCGAGTATTGCTTTCACTTTTTCCATTTATTTGGCACAAATAAGCGATTCGGGGGGTCGATTCCCTAACTGTGAAAACGTGAAGTGAAAAAAAGTTATCATTTCAGTTTTCACAGAGTTTGATCATTTTATCACTTCACAAACACGCGCAATGCGATTCCCGAACTCGTTATGAAAAAAAAACTGCCGAAGAGAGTACTAAAATGAGAAATGCATCTCATCTCTCTCAATTTCTCATAGTAAAAGATGGTTGTTGTGTATCTAATGAGCATAAATTGTTTCTCTTTATCATTTATCTTTTCACAGAGTGAATTGATTGTGATAAAAGAATTATCATATGAAAACATTTTGGCATTTGTTTTCATTTTTCACACTTCGGGAATCGCATTTGGCGTGAAAGCATAATCAGATTTTTCACTTCACAGTTTCACGGATATAGAATCGACCCCCTGGTTCTGTGTATGAAAACTATATTATCGATGCTCGAACCGCCTTACCATTTCACCTGAAAATTGCACGATCCTCTCAATTTTCTTGTGTTTGTGAAGACAACAGAGAAATGTATGAGATAGAAACACTTTTTTCTTTATGGATTTGACAGAGATATGATTGAATTTGACATTGTTTGTTCGCAGGGTACACGTATTATATATTTTGGTTTGTTCGTATTCACGTTTTCATTCTGGGTATTTACTACTAAATTGCGGCGTGAAAGAAAATTATTCATATAACAGTTTTTGATGTTTGGCTTGCATTTTAATGTTCTTGCTTTTCGCGCCTTCAAATTAAATAATAATAGAAAATCGATGTTATTTTATTATATATATATACTTTTAGGGCGTTTTAACAAAAATAATATCTTTTGTTCACTTTTTTTGAAGTAAAACTGTGAAAGTGTGAAAGGGTTTGGTTTTTTTTGATTATTTATTCATACATTTGATTTTTTATTGATAAAAATATAAATTGATTTAATAATTTAATAAAAATATGATATGTAGTTATTATAAAAAAAATGCACGATTTCAATTTGCCGCTATTTTGTTAGCTATGTTTTGGCAGCTCTTAAAACAATTTTACACCCTCTGACAATTAAAGGATAGTAAAAATGGAACATTTCACGAGAAAATAACGTATTTTTATTGTTGAACAATATTTCATATCATAACTAATGAAAACTTGACGGCCTTAGTTCGAAAGGATATCTCAAAAATTTTGTACAAGATTTTACAGTTTTTTTCTTTAGATCATTATTTCTAAATTGAAACATAAAGAACACATGATAGAGTTATGTATGGATTAGCACATCGGACAAATTGCCTTTACGGCTCTGCTGTCACATACGCACTCTTTTGTCGAAATTTTCGACGACCATTTTTTCATTATTTTGAAATTTGAAAACACTTTATTCCCTCGTGTAATGCTCCCTTTAAATAGCCCTAAACTGTCAAATTATTTTTTCCTAGGGTTTTCAACTAGTCCATTAAAATGTTACATTGACCTTACTCTGCGTACAAAAAGCTAATCACAAAGCATATGCAATGCCCAAGAAAATATGTGTCCGCAAACCTGCATACGGTTTGAATTGGGTGATATGCGGATTTTGAAGCACATCGTCTGAACATACCACATATAGACCAGAACATTTGGGATCATTTGCGGACACACGATGTGCAAGCACCTTGATCGCAAATGCATTTGCAACTTTTGGGACAGTTTGTGAACACCTTTTGTGTAAGTTTGCAGACTCAGATGTAGAAACAGAATTTGCGACTTTGAGGCTTTTTATATCCATAGTCCGAAAAAAAATTCAGATACGCTGAGTTATTTTTTCATCAGCTATTTTTTAACAAGGGATTACAACAACACAAACAAATCCGGATCGCTAAAGATACGCAGACGAACGCGCCCATTCAACATAAATGTGTGCAAAATTTCTTTAAATTATTTCAAGATACAAATTGTTACAAATTTTTTTAACTGCAAAACCTTACATGAACCCAGTTTGCACTGTAACCAATTTGACATTTTCAAATTCATTAGTATTGAAATTCATTACCTCCTATAGCAATACTCATTGGTATAACTACCGCATATACCAATTATATTAGCAAACATCAACTACATCTTCTTTCACTATAAATCGTGAAGTACTGGCTTGTACCACCACCTACAGTAGTTAATCTATTATGTGGAACGCTAAATGAAAGCGAACGTGAGTTTGAGTGTTTGTTGTGCTTAAATAAAAACGAAAATACTATTTTCATTTGAAAGTGAAATTGATTCTATTTATGGAAGAAATGTTGTTAATTAGCATAATCTAGCTAAATGTAAATAATAGTGTTGTTCAAACGATTCCTATTTAGATTATGTTAAATGGGTAAAGCCTTTTGATTTATATTAATTTTTATTTGAACTAATTGGAAGTTAATCATTGTTATTTCCCTCGTATTTGCGATAGAAGTAAGGTAGATTTAGGTTTTATGGGACAAGTTAACATTTCAACTCGTGGTTTTTATAAAAAAAAAAAAAACTCGATGCTTCTGTTATTCAAACACATTGTTATACATATTTCGTCGGCGGCTCAAAAGTATAACTTACTTGCTTTGTATGGTGAGAGTCTCCGCGTACAGAAGACATTTGTTTAAATGAACAAACACTTTGTAATTAAAAATATAAAAATTGACATAATCAGTCACGAGGATAACTTTTATAAAAATTAATTTAAATTTTTTCTTTGTTACTTACAATTAATGCCATCCCAATCCATATGTATGTGTTTATTTTTAATCAACGTCACTTGTTTTTTTTGCCATTTTCTCTATTAAATATTAAACACATTCAAATTAGACAAATTAGGTAAATATTCTAAATTTGAATTCAGGAATACTACATATTTTGATCATTTGTATGCAAAGTGGTGGCGAATAATTGACTTTTGTTTACAGCGAAATTCATGAATCAGCCATCTAGTTTATTTTTTAAAGTCTTTTTCGAAAAAAGATTAACTGTAGGTACTTATATGAATATTATCATCATCATTATATAATAAAACGGCAAACACGAATTTTGTGGTACAATTTACGCGGTCTAGAAAAGCCGAAGGCATATAAATTAGATATCGTTGGAACGGTTTCTTTGCACAGAAGTGCAGAATGCAAACTTTTATTAAATAATCACACCACAAAAACTAAAAAACAATAAAATAAAATTGCGTAATAAGTGCGAGCAAGAGCGAGAGCGAGTATGAGTAATTATTTGTTTTTGTTTGTCGTAACCTAAATGTGATATTTTGATTTTTTCCACCCACCAACCAACCAATTTTCCAGCACTGACTGAAAAGATAACTGGAATGTCTGATGGCTGCGTTCAGTGCTGCAGAAAATGATAATAAGTAGCTCATATAATAATAAGTAGCTCATACCACTTTTACATGAGCATATCGAAGAATCAGACTCAATCCGGATCGAAATTTCGACCCAGGTTTTCTCTACGCTAAAGACAGCTTTTATTGACAAATTATGTTATTAGCTCTCGAGTTTCGAGAGCTGGACGTACTAGTTTAAATGATTATGTGATTTTATTTATTTTAAGAGCAGAGATTGAACATTTATTTATTAATTTATAACCTTGGAAAAGTTTATTTTATTAATTATATCGTCATTTTATGACTTTGTTACTTTAACTGCTGACAGTCAAATGCAAAACGCCTTCAAAATCGAAACTTTTCTGGATTTGGAAAGATGCAGTACTGGTTTGAATGGTTTTTGAAGTGTAATGGAACAGGGAGTTATTCGTTTGAAAACACTTGGGCCCGCCCCAACATGTGTCTGTTTCAGTTGTTATAGCACAACAATATTGTTCACATGACATAAATACGGTGGACAGGGAGCCAATTAATTACTCACTGGTTGGATGCTTTGGATGTTTGAACGTCTATAAGCTGACAAAAAAATGAAGGCTAGAGGTAAAATAATAGTGACCGTTAGGTCCACAACATGTTGCATTCAAAAAAAAAGGAAGATAATAATGGCACTAACCCATCTAGATAAATCGCAATTCTTTGCCAAATTTAGTCAAGGCCCTAAAAAATGTCCGTATTCGGTATAATTAAATGAAATAGTATAAATAATTAAAGTAAATTTATTTATTTTCAACATTGCACAACTGAATTGTGAATAGGGCCAGTTGTTATCGTATAAGACCGGTAAACAGAAAATCTCACAATCGAATTCCAAATGGGACAAACTTTTTTTCTATTGCCGCTCACAACAAAAAGTAAATGATTGGTAAGGACTTACGAAGAAACAACCTCCCTGGTGGTAGGCTTTACATATATTGAGATCACCTCTGTAGTAAAGTTTTAAACTTCGTAATTCTGTCAACATTTGTATGAAAAATTTGACATATTTACACAGTTTACAACTTTACAACGTTAACGAAGACTTTACGCTTTTGCGTATTATTGTTATCAATTTTTACAATTTTATTATGTCTAGTGAATTAAATAAACAGACTCATACATTCATCCATACATGTATACATCGATATTTATGACCTCTTCATTATAAGATTTGGGCATATTAAGGGCTTATTTTGTGAGTTTTATTAAACGAAGCTTCAGGGTTGAGGTCTGAAGAATTAAAAAAAAATTACAGTTTCTTTTGTATAGGTAGGTACTAATAATTATTTAAATGGATTTCAACCTCCATGAAAAAAACCCTGTCAGACTTTTGAATTTGATATCATGACTTACCTGTTCACAAATGTTTTTTTATTTTAGTTTTGTGTCCACTCCCAAAATATGTTGTCACTCCTTAGATAATAACGGACGGTACAATAAATATGAACATTTTTTACAACTTAAAAGTGATGCTATGAAAAGAAAACATCTTCAGTCTTTTATGTAAATATACTGACGTTGACCAAATTTCTTTGTATAGATTGCCCCTACAGAAGCCTTTTCAGGGCCTTGACTAAACTTGACAAAAACTTGCCATTTTTCCAGACGGGCATTTTTCGCATGCAAAACATTTGCCGGTCCATTGTTTTGCATGACATTCCATGACAACAATGGTTTTTTTTTTTGCATGAAAATGTAAACCAATCATGCAAAAAATATTCTTATTTCACCTCAATAATTTTTGATATGCAAAAAAAAGCATAGATTTTTTTTTGTGCACGGAATCTGTAAACTAGGCCTTAAGTACAAACTATGGGCCAATGATTTTTATCTCTGAAGGGATGTAAAATGAAGGCACTTAAAGATTTTTCATATTTTCGTAAATCTGAATTATGGCTGGCTATTGTTCGTGAAAAATAAGAAGTATTTTCGTAAAAAAAGTTTTTTTTTTATAAATATTTAATTTAATGAGTTTTTAAACGAGGATTTATTATTTTTTATCTTGTAATAAATTGCATTTGCAACTAATATATGTTTACCTATGCAAATGCATGACAGGCCAACAGGTCTATTTATGAAATTTCTTTACATATATATGTGCATATGTACTCGTATGTATCAGCCAACACAGTTTAACTTTTTCGAATACCATTTAAACCATTTTAAAAAGGAGTAAATGAAAAAAAACTATCACTAAAAAACAATCAGACTTATCTGAGAAAAAAAATGTTTCCGTTGCAATTAAATAAAATCCCATACATACAATATATATGTAACAAAAAAAATTGCATAATCAAATTTTGTTATTTTTGATTAATATTTTGAGCTCAGTTTTTATCACTCATGCTTAGATCGTTATGATATTTAATTTACTATCAGTTAAAATGTCAAGTACCTACGTTTTTACTTTATTTTTTGTTTGTTTTTATTTTGCTGGACATTGACTCAAATTAATCGTTGGTACATTTGTGTGCTAATTAGAGAAAAACTTGTTGTAGAAACTAAAAAAAACCTAAGTTATGTAATGACAAAGTCAAACAATTTTGTTCTTTACTTTCGTATAGGTAAGGTAGAAATATTTACCTAATAAATCTGTTTATGTTTTTTGTTACTTTTGGAATACAAAAAAAGCAACTATTAAATGAATTCCCAAAGGAAGTAGGTACAATTTCATGTTGTTTTTATTTACATAAATAATGATATTCTTTGGAAGATACCTACTTGTGTGAATTAGTGAAACCAAATCTAAAAAAATATTTAACAAACAATCAAACAAGTTCTAATGGCACTTTTTATTTTTTAATATATAATTTTTTTTATCTGCGTTAAATAATCGCACAACAAGTTCTTGATATTTCTATACACTGGGTTGGCGAAATAAAATTATTTTCACTTGCCTACTAGCAATCAAACAAATTAGAAACGATTGGCATACACAAAAATTTAAAAAGTAAATTTTTTTAAATTTGTGTTGGCTTACTAAGATGACCTCGGGAACACCATATATACATACATATGTATCTTAAAATTTCCAAAAGGCTTAGACTACAGTATATGTGGCATACATTTATTGGTGAAGGACTGTGTATTGAGCATGTGCGCCTAAATTTATTATTCGGAAGCTCAAAATGCTCGCTTGGGTTCAGAAGTCTGAAGACTTTTTAAAAGTGAAACAGAAAACAATCTAACAGTTCACTTACTCAGTGACAATTCGAAAAGTCTTATTTCCAAGGCCAACCAGGTATGCAGTGGTTTTCTTGATGCATAATTGTCGGAAATGTGCAAGAAGCCTATGTTAAGTTTTCACCAAAGATTTATCTCTGTTCAGATTAAATAAATGTATTTGATCGAATGAAGATTTACTTTGACAGCACCTTTCAAAATGCAAATGTTGTTTCATTTCTTCTTATGAATTTGAAGTGAGATAGAATGGGTATCTTCAGGCAACTCAAGGGACTAGAAATTAAGGAAAGTCTCTAGTCTCTGATTGGCAAGCTGCCAAAATATTGCTTTCCAACTAAGACAAATTTATTGGAAAGTAAACTGGAGAATAAGTCAAGAAAATCTCCCTTAATAACCCTGTTCCCTAAATTTTTTCAAGCAGTTTCAAACAGTTTTAGACCGCCAAATTAAGTGTGGGTCAGTAAAAAATTTCACTTGCGGAACGGGTTTGCACTAAATCTGGTGGTTTCAAACTTGAAACTCATTGGGGAACACACCTAATATCAAGTCAAGTTTACTTCTATCAGAATATCAGCTAATTATATTTTGTCACTCAACAGAAAGCTGAACTTTATTTGTTTTGTGATTTATTTATTTTTTTGCACGGTCGTTTTTGCCATTTTGTGTTTTTTATCAAATACGAAATAGAAAATTAAAAACCGTATGATATGTAAAAAACACACGTTTTGTATGAGATTTGTTGATTAAAGGTTTGGTTTCCTAATACCACTTGAAAAACCTTTTTTTCGGAAACCTAATTTATTAAAACTCGTAAAGGCGTTATTTCAGATGTGAGATATTTCTTCGATAAAAATAATATCAGTACTTTTTTCACAATCAACTAAAAGTGAATGTTTGAAGTAAAGTTCCAAGTTTGACATTTCAAAGAAACCTAGTTACCTTGGTCAAATATGCGTTCAATGTCCTGATCACACGTGAAGAAATTCAAGCACTTTCTGCGATTTGTGATAGTGAGCGGGGTAACTTGCAGAAGTGGGAAGGGGGGTGGGGAGTATTTGAAAATATTCGGTAAAGAAAATTGACGTTCTCTTTTGTGTTCCTTATCTTATCCAATCCAATCAATCAAATCGTGTCTTTCATTATGAAATTACGAAAAACACAAAGAGGAAAACAAAATCTGCAGAATAATTTTCTTCACGTCTGAACACTTCCGCTCTTCACGTATAAACAAGCAAAATGAATGCAGTTGACTGAATGTTTAGTCCCTTGGGTCGCCTGTACATGCCCAATGTTGCATTTGTGTCAAGCAACAAATAACTGAATCCAGGGCCCCAATTCCACACAGTCTATTCACGTCCAAAACAATTGCGAATACATTTGACTGGACAAGTTATATGTCAAAAACTCACTCTTACGGAATCGCAAATATTGATTTGTACACGATTTTCTGTGTGCACAGTGAAAACTCACGCTTGTGGAACTTAGTCCCAGCCTTGAATGAATCCTTCAGCGCTATGTAAGACCCTGTTTAGACTGTGTGTTCTTACTACGTTGTAGAAAGTCATGTCGTGTATACACTTGTAGTTCTCACACAAATGAATATTTGCAAAATGGAACATTCAATTTTGGGCAGCGTATAAGCATTTCTGTGGAACGCCCAAGCAAAAATTAACCAAATGGAATGAAATGGAATAATTTGGTTATGAAGCGTAATCGCTTCTCGACTAACCCCTCCCTTTTCACCTCACCAATTTCACCACCGAACTGTCGTCAGTCATGCTGTAGTGAAAATACACAGTCTAAACAGGGTCTTAGAATAGGTTAGTTTGATTTGTAAAACTTTTTGTCTTAGTTTTGTACAATTCAATAAACTGGGTCTGGCTAATGTTGTGATGCAACAAGATCACCATTCTGGCACAAAAAAAAACATGCTTAGGATTTTTTAAAAGCATTTATTTTAACATTGCGTATCGAGCTATTTTAAAGAAAATTTTAATTTATGTATGGGTAATTGAACCCATTGTCCCTCCTGTACGTGCTTGGTTGAACCATACCCCATTATTAAAAAAAAAACTCAAACGAGGCGAAGCAGGAATTTAAAAAAATAAAAACTTCTACCTCACTTTCTTTCTTTCCAAGAGATAAGAGTGAGATAAAAATGACAGATGTCAAAATGAGTCGCCTGTTAAGCTTGCCTGAACAACATTTGCATTTGACAGTTCCCACACTATTATAGCTGTCATTTTTGACGTTGATTCTTAAAGTTCCTTATTCTTAAGGTCGTGTACAAAAATTTCACAAAACATTGCTATGATTAAACTACAGACGTATATACAAGGTACATATCTAACCAATTTTTAGATACAATTTATTCTTTCACGTGACAAGCTTATAAACTGGCATATCGACACACACAATAATTTATAAAGAACTTAAAGTTAACCAAATACCATTTAATTAAGATTCTATTCAATTGTTAACAAAATAAATATATTTAAACTCTCTGCACGCTTACCTCATAACCTTCAAATCACGTCCTTCAGCTGTCTTTCCAATCGTATACAGCCGACATAGTTCGGGATAAGCCAAACGGATTTCCTTCATGAATTCGTAAATCACATCGATGTCCTGATATTCGTCCCAGTTCATTCGACGGTATTCACTTGATTTCTCTAAAGTTAAACTTTGATTTATATTTTTGTTTTCTTTTTTTTTTGTTATTGTCAACTTTAGAATTTGGAAATGAGATCTCTTACTTTTACGTATGGATGTAAAATCTTGCTGTCCAGCTTCCTGGTCGAGTAAATTTTGAATATCTTCAATGAGAACCTCTGAGGAGACATTAAATTGTTGCAAAAAACTTCTGGCCTTCTTAATGTTTTCTTTTGCAAACGAAATATCCAGAAACTTTGAATTCTCCTTCCAGACAATTCCACCTTGAAAAATACACAATATCCAGTCAAGCAGGAAGAATAATTTGTTTTATATGAATAATACCGAAATTTCTCTCTAAAAGCTCCGGCACCTGTGATGGACTTTTGACACTCGAAATATTGTACACCCTCCATAGCTGCGCCTCGTCATAACGCACTGGCAATTCATTAGTTTCCATTAACTGGCTGTAAGCCAAGATGGTATCTGGTTGGATGTTTCCTATTTCCTCGTATAGCAATCTATTTCCTGTTGTGTCATTTTCATTTGCAAAATTGTTATAATTAACGGTTTCAGGTGGTTTTAAATGAAGCGCCAAAACCTCGTGAAATAAAATGCCCACACACATGCACAACGCTACAAATTGACTGTAAACCATTTTATTTTTATTTTTGTTCTTTTTGAATAAAATCACGATAGTGCAACAGAATCAAGTAACCGTAACAATAGTTAAACCGTTTATGACTATTCGCGCCGCCTTTAATTAGCTTTGGGAGTTATTTTTGTCTACTTTTCTATTTTTAAGTTGACAACGACGACGCGACGCGGCGGCACAACAACGAACGCGACTAAGCATCAAAAATGATTTGTTTTCAATTTTATACAACCCAAGCACGTCTAATGCTGCCCCAACAATATTCCCATCAGCTTCATCATTGATGACGAATGACAATCACAGTGTGGCTCTAGTGAATCTTATAAATTGTGACGTGAATTTCTGATTAACAAAAGATTTAGAATTTTTCTTTTTTCTTTTTGTAGACAATTTTTTGTTTTGATTTTTATTTGAAAAATAAAAAAATGAGAAAGCTATTTTTTTGTTTTGTTTTAAATGAAATTGAAAAATTGGTCGAAGAAGAGTGGGAATGGAACTTCTTGAATTAGGTATTGTTTCAAGCTTTGGTAAGTTTAACTGTCATTCGTTTGGTGTATTAAGAGAACAACAAAATTGCTTAGATGTGTGTATCTCTGCTGGTTGCCAGTAGGCTGGGAAAGTGCTTTAGCAACTAGGTATAGTATTTAACCTAGCATTATAAATAGTAGTGTCGGTAACTCAGTAATTTCTCACTCATTCACATGACTCATTACCGTATAGCTTATACGGTTAGAGGTTAAACCAAAATAAACAAAATTATTTTGAATTTGAAATTTCATGCAGGCTGGGATTTTTTTAAATTTGATTCATAGGTAGGGTAAGAGAGGGTTTAATTGAATAATGGCCGTAAAAATATATTTTATACGAGGGTTGATAGAACATTGATTGATAGAAAACTACAATCAAAATTTTCAAAAAAAAAAGTTTTTGAATTTTAAGAAAAAGTTTTTTTTTTGAAAATTCAAAATCAAAAACGGGTCGACAATTTTTTTTTTAAATTTATTTTTATATGAACATAAATAAATATGCTTAAGAATTTGCATACCAAATATTTTCACTAAAAATGTTTTCAGAATTTAATATATAAAAAAATGATTTTTTCTTCCATGCAATCATATTTAATCAAGAATAAGATGGTGTTCTTTTTTCATCTCAAACTCTTAAAGAAGTAGTTTTGACCAGAGATCAGAAATAAAACTCAACCTTTTGAAAAGTTCTTCAATAACTCTTATTTGTTGTCATTCTCAATAAAAGTGTCTGAATAACCTTTATTCTAAAAAAAAAATCGGTCAAGGTCTGAGAGAAACCTTTATTTTGATATTTTTATATTTCGGTCGACCAGTGAGATTTATCACAGAGAGAAAAAAATAAATCTCATCTGCATCAATCTGAATGTTCGTTCGTTAGTTTTAGAGTTGTAAAGTACTATATTTTTGTACTTAAAATAATCGCCAAGTTTTACACTGGTTTACACTGGGATCTGTGTCGTGGTTTTCTCGATGTAGTATCGTTTGGTCTCGCCTTGACATTTACACGTGGTTTTTGGCATTTAGAATAATTTTCTATCATCTCGCTTTGGTCTCGCAATAGTCTCGCCAAAGTTTTATTTTTCAAAATAAAATTTTTCAGAAAGGTTTAATTAAACTAAAAACGTGGTTGAAAGTCCAAACGTGGTTTCAGTGTGTTGGTCATTGTGTTCGTCTTGCTGTGAACTCGCCAAGCCAAGATTACACGGGTATCTTTGTCGTGTTTTCTCGCTTTGGTCAAGCCTTGACATTTGCACGTGGGTGTTGGCATTTAGTCTCGCTATAAAGTTACCAAAGCTTTTCTTCAAAATAAAATTCTTCAAAGAAGCAAAAAAGTTAAAAACGCTTTAAATAGATTCAAGCGTGCTTGTTACCAAATAAGAGAGAACTTCTGACAACAGCTGGGTAGCATTAGGCTCGGTTCATACGGAAATCCACTGCACGAGACCAAAGCGAAATGACGTCAAAGCATTTTGAATGGCAAAAACTACGTATGTCACGGCGAGACCAAAGCGATAACATAGCGAGAAAATCACGACACAGATTCTGGGGTAAACGGACATGGCGAAAGCGGAGCGGGACGAAAACAATGACGTCAACAGTGAAAATTAAGTTTGGACGACCATGGCGAGACTTCAGTTCAAGGTACTGGGTGTTTGACTGATACTTGTACCTGAAAGTTTACAAGCCTGGTTAGTATGAATGTTTATATTTTGTAGGTTTTGCATTAAGAAATTCAGTTAATTATGCGTTTTGTCATCGGTAAACACTTACTTTTGAATTTTGATTTTTAAATGATTTTGTGCAATATACAGTGGAAACCATTTTTGAATTATTTTTAGCGAAAAAGGTTAAAGGTTGACCTTTTCCATTTATTTTTTAGTGATAAACTCAACCATTGATAGATATTTATAAAAGTGAAAAATAAATCTCAATCTATAGCCAAAATTTTGATTTTTTTAAACGAATGTAGTAACTCTCAGAGAAAAACCGGTTGAAAGTAAAGGAAAGGTTGACAGTTATTTCTGATCTATGGTTTTGAATAATTTAAATATCGTATTTCATACTTTTTTTAAATTTTCTTGTCTCATTATTTCCATATATTAACATATAAATTTCTTAAACCCTCAGCGTTTTAAGTGCATTTTATTAAATAAAATACTTTGCAACCAAAATCAAACTAAATTTAAATAAAAAAATTCTCACTGATTTGTATCAAATCCGTCCATGTGTTCAGCCATTAGCTCGATATACAAATAGACAGATGGACTCCATCATTTAAATGCTAGGTTTGTTGAAAACCTCGGATATTTTTTTCAACGAAATTTATAAAACATGTCATATAAAAGGGCAAGTTTAGAAGCAAGTGGCATTGGTACAACAATTTTAATTCGCTCCTGTAAAATACTTTATTCTTGACACACTTTTCATTCATAAAACTCCCCTCTCACAAAAAAAAATATGTGACATCTTTTAAATTACCCCTCTAATAATATAATCGGATTAATATCTTATTTTCTAACTGGCTCTAATTGCTTCAAACCAGCTTTTTCTGTTTTTAATAAAAAATGATTAATGTATCTGGGCTTTTTCTAAAGAAAGTGTCAGCTTGAGTTATTGTATTCACGCCCATAACTTAATTCGTTATGGATTAATATTTTTTCGTGGCAGATTACTGTCATGCTGACAACAAAAAACAAATAAACTATACGAGTGAATACATATTAAAATTACCTTATTTTCTCATTCATCTATGGGCATGGGCATATTATCAATTTTGACTTTCTACGGTGTGTTAACATGGCACAAGGTAACCTATTTCTCACAGGCTTAAGGTTTGTTGTCATATGATTAGTTCCAGATAAATATATAGAGATACATATTCATGTTGTCTGTCTGGCTGTTGTTTTTATTTACTAGTCGGAGAGTATCTGATGTTGTTCTTTACCTAGTGAGTGGTTCGATAGATACATTTTTGAAAGAGAAAGTTTTTCCTTGTGTTGTGTTGTTTTCTTGTAAAATAAAAACAAAACTATAATAAATTTAAAAGAGATTGTTTATGTCTATTAATTTGTGAGAATGTTAAAAGCTTTTCTTACATTTTTGTACGAGTATTTCTTGTTTGATTCTTTAAAGTTGTAAATTTGTATGTTAGGGTAAAGTGAATGAAGGTTGTTCTTTTATATTCAATAAAATCTGATTAAAACAAACACAAATTTAATCAAGCTTTTTGTATTCGAATGATTTATAGTACTAAGGCGCTTTGATTTGATTTTGGAGATATGACCAACTCAGCTGGATATCCAATTTTGGGTTACATTTTTGATTACTTCTGGCCGCATATTTATCACGTATAATACGGGTAATTTGCCTCCAAGATATTAGATTTTTTATCAGCATAGTACCATTCGTGATTTCACAGAGCCCCGTAGGAAATATTAAACGACCTAGGAGTCGTTTGTTGTCGACATAACTTTCTCATTATCCTGTCGTTTCTTTGACACAATATCCTTTTGACCTCTCTATCAAAGATAGACTTTTTTGTAGCATGAAATATAGGAAGTCTGATTTTTATTTGTGATATACATATGTATACAGGGTCTTCCGACAAGAGGTTTCATTTTAAATTTTGCACTTAAAACTATAAACATTCAACTGTCAGTGTTATCATTTTTGATAAATAAAAACAAAGCGGATATTAACTATGGATCGATACAAATGCACCTTGCAACGTGCTAAAAAATCGAAAAAATAGTACCTAAAACCCAGGTGTGTCCATTTTGAGACGATCTCAGAAACTCAACTTTACTTTGCACAACGTTTTTTGCCTAAAATCAAATAAAATAAATATAAATGAAATAAAATAAAATTTAATTAAATTATATAAATTAATCTAAACGAATGAATTATTAATAAATTTGTTATAATTTAATAGTTAAATAAAATTAGACAAATTAAATTAAATAAAATTAAATATATTTAAATCAAATTAAAGTAAATTAAATTAAATTAAATTAAATTTTATTAAATAAAACTAAATTAAATTTACTTAAGTTAGGTTAAATTGAATTGAAATTGAATTGAAATTGAATTGAAATTGAATTGAAACTGAATTGAACTTGAATTGAAATTGAATTGAAATTGAATTGAAATTGAATTGAAATTGAATTGAAATTGAATTGAAATTGAATTGAAATTGAATTGAAATTGAATTGAAATTGAATTGAAATTGAATTGAAATTGAATTGAAATTGAATTGAAATTGAATTGAATTGAAATTGAATTGAGATTGAATTGAAATTGAATTGAAATTGAATTAAAATTGAATTGAAATTGAATTGAAATTGAATTGAAATTGAATTGAAATTGAATTGAAATTGAATTGAAATTGAATTGAAATTGAATTGAATTGAATTAGTTGAACTTGAGAAAACTAGCAAAATGAGTACTCGTTACTTCCAAAAAAATCCACATTAGCAAAGACCTCTTGGCTGCATTCGAAAGAAAAGCCTTACAGAACATTTTCGCCTCGCATTTGTTATTCTGGAGACGCAACCACCACTAAGTTTTTAGGTATTAGTTCCGTGCATTCATGTGACGGCTCTTGATTAAATCCGGGTAGTACCCGGTTTCTCAACTGTCCTGGTAGAAAATACCCTAGTTTTCGGGTATCCTCATACTCATGTGTCTCGGGTACTCCAAGACCCGAGACCAAGAGCTCTAATTCAGATCTATCAAAACGATGATAAGAAAGCCTACAAAATTAAATTTCATCAAGATGCATGTCGACCGGTCTGTGCGTCTTGATGTCCATGCGTTTGTACGTCCACCGTACGTACATCGATCTTCTAGAGCCTAAATGGGTTTACATATTTGCTTCAAATTCGGAACAGAGCATTTTTATGTGATTCCTTAGAGAATAAATTCGACAAATATTAAAAAATTTAAATACAGTCGACTCCCTCTAAGTCGAATTTTCACCGGATATGAAAAAATTTGGGTTAGAGGGAATTATATTTTTTTGATAAAAATATAAATTGAATGCAAAAATAAATTAATAAATTAAATGCTAATTTTCTACCATGTAGTATAAGCAGATGTATAGAGACTGACAGTCAGAGTACATGAATGCTTGATGTTTATATGAATACAAGTTGCGAGAGGTCGAATTTTCGTATTGCCTCTTTCATATAAGAAAAAATTCCTGAATTCGATTTACAGGGACTAAAAATTTGGTCAAGAATCTAATGAATATATTCAAGTTATAGGTAATTTTTACTTAGAGAGAATTTCGACTTAAAGGGAGTTCAACTAAGAGGATGGCTTTTGTATTAAACATTAAAGGGAATGCAAAAACTATGGTTAAACAATTTGAGTTAGAGGAAAATATGACTTAGAGGGAGTTCAACTTAGAGGGAGTTGACTGTCTTTGACATAAAAAGTCATATGAAATAAATTAGAACGTGATGAAGAACGCTTTTTTTGATAGCATAAAAACAAAAAAAAATAGTTTAAAATCAGTTATGACATTTTCATGTGTTTATAAACCTGAAAAACTTCGCAATAAAAGGTTTGTTTGTTGATGTTTACCCAGGGTTGACCCAGGTTTTCTTGACAACCCCAAGAATTGTCAACAAAAACTGGGTTTTCGATTCCCAAAAAAACACCAAACGGCTTTCAATTGTGTTATTGAGATAAGCAAGAAACAAAACTAAATTTAAAAATGAAAACAACAGTTTCCATTTTCTTTTTCTATCTGTTATTATTTAAGTAAATTTGAGTATTCCTTGAATTTTCATTTCAAAAACAAAATTTGTTCGTCAGGGTTAGTTCAGGTTTTTCAAAAAACGCTTTGGGGTGACCCTAGGTTGACTCGAGGTCTCATCAAACAAACCTTAAGTTGATAGCATTTGCACAGCAACATCGAATTTAAATTTTAAGACTAAATTTTATATCGGAGTTGCTATGCTTATGTATCTTAAGCCATTTAAAACCAATGCAGTGACTCTAAAAAGTGTGATGTGGTTGTCAAAGTTGCTTTTGAAATTGCTATGCTTATCTGTTTCTTGCTTTGTACATTGTGTCGCATTGCAGTGAAGGGTCTTGCATTTAATCGGAAGATCTGTCTGATGTGTCTATCGGAACGAATACCTGGACCTGTTAAAGTATCTTATAATCCCCATAAAACCCGAAATTTATTGTCCTCCCTCCTCTCTAAGGATTGAAACCATCAGACCCTCGATATTAACCTACACATTAAGCCGTTTTTAGACCTTCGGTGTTATCGTCTGTGTACGTTGTTCGTTTTTTTTAATAAAGGTCTAAATGCAGCTTTATACTAAAAACTATCATAGCAAATTTAGTTAATTTATAAAGTTTTATTAATAATGTATTCATTCATAAATAAATATTTCTATATGCACACTTTATTTTCTATGTATAAATAAATAAGTTAAAAACTTTCATCATCACATCTCTATCATCACTATTCTAAGAGTAGTTTGTCAATAAATTAATAGGTTCATATTAATAACGATAGTTGCTTCAATAAATTAAAGAACATTATGGCCTTACATCTAACCAATACGGGTTTTTGTCACAGCCCTTGCTACTGTCTCGATAAACACGTAGCCGTCCTTAGCGTTTTTCTCAATCAACTTAGCTGGTAAAACGAATCCATATCGTCCTGTGTCGCCCATTTCAATTGTGAATGCATACTTGACTCCGGCAACACCCTTAGCCCAATCATCAGAACCTCCAGCAGCAGGATACAGGGTTCTGGCAGCCGAACCAACAGTGTATTTAGTACTGCTAGACCAAGAGATTTTCTTTGGAATAGAAAACAAATTTTTAAAAGTTACAAACATCAAAGATTACAAATTCAAAAAACAAACTTACAGTAGCTGCTTCACGAGCCACACGATCCAAATCACTTGAATCTGTTGTTAAAATCGAGTCATGTCCCCATGGGTAAAGAATATATTGTCCATAACTGTGGAAAGTTAAATATGCCTTGAAAAATCCCTTGGGCTGTTTGGTTATAAAACCGGCAATAGCCATAGATTCCGGTTCCGAAAATGACTTTACTCCACGGAAAATATCGGAACAAGGAGCTGCTGACGTACCCTTTCCACCCCAAGCATATCCAAAGTTACGATTCAAATCCACCCCAGGACACTGTCTACCCGAAGTGCGCCGATTCTTACGCCACATTCTGTCAGTGGTATGAGTATATTCATATCCATCGGGATTTGCCATTACATAGAAATACCTAAGGGAATCGAAAAAGGTTCTAACTTTGCGCGTTAAATTTGTCAAAATTGCTTGCATTACCAATCGACGTTCCTCATATAAGCTGGCAAATCATCCCAGCCTTCGACAATGTTATTAAGAGCATATGTCACTGCAGCGGGACCAATCCATTCTCTTGCGTGAATGCCAGCGTCAACCCAAATGGCGGGATTTTCAGCCTTTCCATTTGATACTCTAAAAATGAAAACAAAAAAGTACTCGTTTAAGCAGTTGAACAAGAACTTATAAGAAATATTCATACTTAAGAAGTTTGAGTGGATTTTTTTGAAGAGAGTAGCCAATTGTCTCAACCGTGCACAAGTCTGGGTATGTTTTAGCCAAGTAGTCAACGAAACCGTAAATATCGTCTAAGCGATGGTAGGCCTTCCACGTCATGCGGTGTCCTTAAAAAAAAAAAAAAAACAAATAAGAAAATAGTGTTCGATTGAAAAAGGGGAGCTATTTTATGCACCCTATAATGCCAATGGGAAACTATAAAACGTGATTATTCAACCATAAAGAAAGTCTCTATAAGAACTTTTGTTGGGTGTTTAATTGAACGATTTTGGAAAACACTTTTCCAATTGTTATACATAATGTGATATCCGATATGCGCTACGTAATTGGGGGGAAATATCGACTTAACAATGTTTTTTCTTCTAACGTGGTTAAGACTTTGACGTTTTTTTGTTTTGATGAGTTTATATAGATGGGTTGCTTGAGTCTGCATAACCATGACCTGGCTTAACCTTTTTAGCATAACTGACTTTCGATGTGATTTTTGAATAACTGGTATTTTTCGAGCCATTAGTGAAAAAGTACCAGAAAATGCATGTTTGCATCATTTTTGCATTTGTTTCCATGTTGCGTCGCGAAATTTTAGTCGCAAACCTCAAAAGAGGAGCAAAATCAAAACTACCCCACAATTTGTATAGTAAAAATACAATATGACTGGACTAAACGTTTTATAATTTTTTTACGCTACCAATCACATTTGTCTTTTGTTTTATTTCTACACCTTCAGAATTTGTCATAAGAAAAAAAATGTAGAGATAAAATTTGTCTTTCCTCGGTTTGCGTACTAGGCTTAAAAACCAAATGCCAAAAACAGTTTGGTGTCTTGCCGTGTGAATTAGGCCTCAGCGCTATAAAATTTTAAATCTGACAACACTGATCAGGTATACAAATGTCAAAATTGTTGCTTATTTTTTTCCCACTAGTTGCAGTCAGAGAATAACAATTATCAAGAAGAATCTTTCGTACGTTCTACCCTCCAATACATTGTTGTATTTGTAATTTCGTGTCAATGAATAGGTGTGAATTGCAACAACAACAAGACCTGTGCTGAATGATGTACTGGATGGACGAGTTGATTCTATGTGTGCGTTTCTCACTGTTTTTCACTAATACTTTGCAAATCTAATACATCAGCTGCTCGCTTCCAGCTTGTTGGCAAATCAAATTGACAGATGAGGATTGCCATCTTTATTTGTTTATCTATGGTTGCAGTGTAGAGGGCTAGTGTTGCCAAAAATGGCTGAGTCTTAAATGAAACCAACTTCAGATTGGCAACTAGCAATGCATATAATACGCCCATGGCACACGTCTTGTCATCACCTCGTTTTGATCTCGCTGTATTCTCGCCAAGCTTAGACTATTCTACCTAGTTATTAGAGTATCATATAGATTTAGAAGTGACATTTGTCAAGCTGTTGACAACGGTGCCTGGCAGGTCCAAGAAAACTGTTAACTACCAGCCGACTAAACGCACGCAACATATGTAAGGTATTATCTTGGGCATGTTGTGCGAAATGAGAACTGTCAGATGAAATTCAAGCCGGCTATTTCTGTGACCCCGTCCGCTGTATTACAACAACAACAAAGAAAACAAACACGAAATTATTATTAAAAAACACTAAAAACCAGAAAGAAATGTTGTTTGCGTAGTAAAATAATATTAATTAACTCTGAAATGCTTGAAAAAAATTATATTTGCTAATAAACAAGTTACAAATGCACACACAACACAGAACAAAATATGAAGTGGCGTCACGGCATTCACCATTTTTCACTGATTTTGTCAGATGCGCAGAACTGAACAAAAATGAAAACGCTAATGATATTACCTTCAATATGGGTACTGTGGACTAAACGTACCCTAAGCGGAGTAGAGAGGACTCAAAAAATGGAATACAAATCCAAATGAAAACCCACGAAACAGGCCACACAAGTTACATACTGTCAAAAAAAGTCCCTTTAAGCTAATTTTTGAAATAAGAACATAAAAAAAATTAAAACCACGTGCATTGTAGGAGAAGTGACCGAATTTCGTGCGGTGGGATTTTTAACTTCCCGAATTTGACAGGCGGGATTTTTGACTTGCGGGATTTTAACCGAAGATTATAAAAATAAAGATCTACAACATTGTTGTATTTGCAATGTCATTTTTCGTGTGGATGAATAGATGTGAATTGCAACAACAACAAGACTTGTGCTGAATGATGAGCTGAATGACGAATTGATTGCGTGTTTCACTGTTTTTCACTAATACTTTGCAAATCTAATCAATCTAGCTTGTAGGCAAATCAAATTGACAACCAAGGATTGCCATCTTTATCTATTAATCTCTGATTTTGACTTTTAAGAAATCCCCAGATTGATACATTTTAGCTAAAAAAACCCTACATTTTGTCTCAATCTCTTTTACTTTTTGTTTGCATTTCAAACTCCTAATAGCCTTAAAGCCAAAGACATAAAAATTCAAGCCAAGTTTACATTAGGCGTGTTTTACTGGAAAAATTATAGCTAACACAATAAAATTTCCATCGGCAAAAAAAAAAAAAAAAACGCAAAAGTGTCTTTTGATTTATCAGTAAAAAAGTGGATGTAAAAAATGAGAAGTTTCGTTAAGTTTAAACTTACGTGGCGTCGGACTTTTGTTGAATATAAAAGTAAATACAGCGTTTTATTGGTGCTTGAATTGCTGCGCTAGCTTTACTTAGCATAGCTAAAGTACAAAAATATTCATTTCTTGAAGGTTGATAGCCTGTGCTTTTATGTAAAGGTTTGTTTTAATTTTCATGTCGAATAATTTTGACATTAAGTGGCACACTTTTGAAATTGTTTTTTTAGGGATTTGTTGAAACGCCATTTTTTTTTAAATGGTGACTTTAGCATTAAGTAAGCCCCTCAAGGACGAGCCTCTGCAAATTCCAGTCATCAAATTTTACCAACATATTTTTGAACTAAAGAATCTTTCTATTTCTATCTGTCGACACTCTCATGTCATAACCGTTTTCACTAGGAGAAATCTCATCATGGATATTTAATTTTTAAATATCTAACTTTGGCTACAATGTCAATACAAAAGTTAAGCTTAAGCGCATACAAATTGTTTCGTTGAATAATTACTATCCTTGCCGCATGTAAAATCTGCACACTAATGCCATTTAACAATGAATTCAATTTAAAGTTTAATTAATTTGATAATATTAAATGACATGAATGTGTGATGTGAGACCTTTTAAATAAAAACTCTTCCGAACAATTAGGCTTTTAAAATCCGTCGGATGCTCGCCACATACACACAGCACAAACACCATTTGAATTAACCTGAAAAAGCGGATAAGCCCAAGATTAAATTGCATCCCTTCGTGGTTGGTTAATTTTTTTTCTCTTTTAAAACAAAAACATGTGTTATTATGTTCTTTAAAACCACACAAACTATTTAGCAATGCATATAATATGATGTTAACAAAATAAAGCATGCGCTTCCGTTTGCACGACAACATACAGAACTTTCCTGAAATATAAATATATAAACATGTAGCAGTGAATGTGTACGAGTTTGTTTGTATTTATTTATAGCATTGAAATTTCTTTTATTTTTTGTTTTCATATTTTTTTTTATTTTTATTTGATAATTTGTATTCTATTTCTTAGCATTAATAGTTTTATAAGTCCAACAATCACGCTATGGCTTAAACGAAGCGAAAGGATTCATTTTTATGGTTGTATTCTTTGGTTTATTGAAACATTTTTTGAATAATAAACTAAATTTCAGTTCCCATTTTCAAAGATTGATTTTAAACAAGTTTTTCGAATGGATTATGTAAAAAGTTTTCATTCGACTTATCAAAGATATTTAACTCAAGGACTTATCGATTCCAAATAACATTTTATTGTTTTTAGCCCTACAAATTCAAATTCGATTTCAATATTTTTAGTATCTCAGCTAAATGTGAGCTTTCACCGTTTTTCTGTTTGTTGCTTTTTTGAGGTCATGTAACAATGCGATGTAATATTTTTCAACAAAATTAGTAGCGGCTTGTAAAGGTACTATTATTTGTCTTCGAAATTGAGTTTAATTTTTTTTAATAATTCACATTGTAATCGTTTACATTTGGCAGTTCGGAGTTACTCCATTTTCACTCCTTCTCCATTTTTTTTTTTTCAAATTCGATAGGAATGAAACAAGTTCAAGTTCCAAAAGAAAACAATATACATAACAGCGTTTTCTTAGATGAATCTTTTATGAATTCTTATTCGAGCTCCCATAGTAGCCATCGAGACATGATTAATCAGCCGGTCTGTTTGGCCTTTTAACACCTATACTTAGCTCATTTTTTGATAGTTTGAAATACCGACAAAGATTTCGAAGTATAATTAACTTATAATTATTTATATGCATTTTAGTAAAAATCAAAGCCTGATTTTAATTTTTTAATGTCACACTAAATCGTATGACATCTGTCACATGTTTTTTCAGGAAATGTCATTGATTTAGGCGATTTTTACTTTAATTTTTATTTTATTAAGTAAAAGGTCTGAACGCGATACTTACTATCAAGTGTCTATAGTTCAGGAAAAGTTAAAGTTTAATAAGAATTAATTATATGGCCACGTTAACATAGGCTTAACATAGGATTTCTATAATTTTGAAGCTCTAATGTTTTCATTTTACAGTCACAATAACAAACTTCTAGTATTTTGTATGTTTATACACGTTTTAGACTTTCGATTTGATTTTCTCAAAAGTATCTTCATATAATTATTCCGCATTTACTCGTATGACAAACTGCCATGATTTCTTTATTTTTTTTTTGCAATAAATGACCTAATCGTGGTAATGGTCCATGACTACTAAACATCTACATATGTACTGGCATCGTGTAAATATTACAAAATTTTTTGTTATTCGTTTCTTCTTTCGTTTTTTTACAGGTACGAGTATTCGTGACTTCACGCACACGGCTCGTCAAAAAACAAACGTCAGTCTATTCGTGATTTTGACGTTCAAAAAATTTGAGGTTAATTTACTAGAAAGTAGACAGTAATAATAATTAAAAATATTTTTGGATTACTTCTTGGTTCAGAGCCAAAAATTACCTTTGAAACAAAACCGACCTGCCGGTGTCAATAACCGTGGAAACATGTGAATTAAAAAAAAAATGTTTTAGTAATATGGCAAGGTACTTAAGATTTTCATTCGACCTTTTGGTATTTGGTTCCGCCTACAGTTCTACACCTATTTTGATAACCACAATAATTTTAATGTCAAAAGTGACAACCATATTTTTTTGGAAACTGACAGATGCAAAGCGAAAACGATATTTTAGTTGCAATATTAATTATATCGTTCAATTTGTGTTTGCTAGTATTTGGTTTTAAAAAAAGTTAAATAGGTTAATATGCAGTTCCTACAAAGTGATGATTTTGAAGCTTATGAACAAACGTGATAGGGTGACAAACCTGAATACCGGTAAGAGCTCTAGAAAGAAGAGAATCCGTGTGCCATTACTATGTCGTTTTTCTTTGTTTAAAAAATTTGATTTTTTTGTAAAAGATTCATCCTTCAGACGCGAGGTGACTTACTTTGACGTCCCTCATTTTTATCTCACTCTCATCTCTTGAAAAGAAAAAGATGGCCCAGTGAGGCAGAGGTTTTAATTTTTTACAAAACTTCCCGTCTCACTTAGATACGAATAACTGCATGACCAAAATAGAGTGCTACAACTGGAGCTGCAGCTGCAACTGGAATAGCTGCCAACAAATGCTGTACGTGACTTTTTTTACTCGCCCACAATGTGCGGTACAGCTTTCTCACATTTTTTGACATTTCAAGCCAGCTGGGCGAACTTAAAACACAAAAATACAAATTAAAATAAAAACAAACATGGGTAATGATAAAAAAGGATGCTAACATGACTACGTTTTTATCAGAGACTAAAAAGAGTTTAAAACTCTCTTCAAAACCCATGTAAATACTTGGTTGCGCTCACAATTTTGAAATGTCAAAGAAGCTGTATGCAAAAGTTAAAAATTGGCCAACTTGTCCAGCTGCGCCTGCAGCTCCATCTGCAGCTGCGTCGTGCTCTGTTCGTATCATTGGACTTGTGTGTATTCAACATTTTGACAGCTATTCCAGTTGTAGCTCCGTCTCCATTCTGTTCAGCCAGTAAGAGTACCAAGAAATCGAAGTGGAATAAAAAAGAGAGACGTCAACATGAATGGACTCACTTTAAGCTGCTCTGAACAACGTCTAATATAATCGACAGTAAATATTGGCCACGTTCCGATGTTTATTATCCGTTATCCGGATAGCTTTGTGTTGTTGTAAACCCTTGTTGAAAAACAGCTGATGACCGCTGGAACAACAACAAACTCAAGTTATCTTGAAATTTTTGGGACAACTAGATAACATAGCCAATAAACATCGGAACGCGAGGATTTACTCACAGTTCCGTTGGTTCTGTTTGTTTATTTTATCAGAAAAATTGATACACATTAAAGTGCCGTCCACATTAGCTGCGAATAACGAACTGCGAATCGCAAATACTCGTGAATTTTGACATTTCTTTCACATGAGTGGTCGACAACAGACGCGAATTGTCATACAAAATAAACCAGTAAAATGTATGGTAAAAAAATTGAGGTTAAATTCGAGGGGATTTTTCATTCGCAGATTTGTGGAATGCGTCCTGATGTTGTGGATTGCGAATAAGTGTTTGACAATTCGCAGAAAATATCTCGTTGGTCGCGTTGAAAATATAAAAAAGCTAAATTTAACAATTTAAGCTAATCTTAGGCCGTGTTTTCTTTTAAAACTGTAGATAGGATCGTTTTTGCAGTTTCTGTCGAAAAGTAAAAAAAGAATTTGTTGATATTTGAGTTTGGAATTCGTTTTCGCAGTTTGCTCTGCTTATGTGAAAGGTACTTAACTGTAATAAAACACAAAGTCTGTTCGTTAACTTCTCAAAACTGAAAATTTCTATCAATTTTAGTCCAAAGTTTTTTTCAAATTTCATATAAATTGCTAAATTGACATGACTTGTGGCCAAAATGGACAATTTTAAAAAGTAAACGAACATAATAATAATTTCAGTAGTCACGCACCTAAAACCAAATGTTTGTATGTCAAATTAAAAAGAGATATTCATCATGTAGATATGATGTTTGATAAAAGTAAAGAGGAAGAAATTTCAACCACAATAATTAAGTTTTTTAAAAAAACCTTTTGAATTATATCAACTTTGCAGCAAATTAGCGTTATTTAGTAGCTATTTTTATGCTTTGTTATATTTCTCCTTAAGATTACACTATCTAGTACCACTCCTTTGGTTTAGTGCGCCATTCACCACAAGAATATTACAAATTGCACTCTAATTATCATTCAATCAATCTATTCATACTCAGAATTCCCCTATTGTTTGCTTTTTGCTACTAAAAAAAAACAACGCTTCGTCCCTATTTCCTTCAACAAACGTCATTAAAGTAAAAACAAAGTTATAGTCTATCAGGTAGCGTTGCAAATAAGAAACTAATGTTATATCAACTCACATTAAATGTGTTAAATAATTATACTAACAAAAAAAAAATGCTTAAATATCTACAAATTTTCCAAAAACCATTCAATTCAAGAATTTAAATACATACAAAATTTCTATAGCTTCTCTTGTAGGCCTTTGTTAGCATCAAAATGAACGTCTGTAGGGCCTTGTTAAAAACTAGATTGCTTTTCTAGGCGGATAACAAACTAATACATTGTTTAAGATTCAGGACAACTTTGTTGCCGTAATGTAATATTTGTACAGAGCGCTCATATTGTTTATGAATCCACATCTTCTTAATAATTATATGAATATGATAAAAGTTAGTCTGAATCCTGCTACTAAAATTCGGTAATCGAGGTGATAAACTGATAAAAATTCACGTTACACCATTTGCTTTTTAAATGTGCTGTCAACGTTTATCTTCTTTTTGATTTTTGTATTCAATGGAAACAACACATACCTACATAAATCTTTTGCCTTAAGTCCCGAATTATCTTTTGTTGAAATTGTAACATAATAATAATGAAAATCTACTACAATCAATAATAAATCTGTGGTTGCCAAAGAATATCAATTTAACTGCACATACCTACACTATCTGACCAATGTGAACTTTTGCACACACATACTCTCTGATTTGTTTATTTGCATATGCAGACAAACATTAAGCTTAGCTTACATTGAAGAAAAAAAAAACCTCAAAACGTCTTCCATTTTTGGAGCCAAATCAATACATTTTTAAAGTAATTTGCTTAACTTGGCCTTCAGTTATGCTAAGTAGGAAAAACCATTTCACTAAAACAGTGTTTGTTGGACATCCGTTCAATTTATCAGCCACATAAATCATTCCCAATCTATTAAATACATCGATCGATATTATGTAAATCACTAAATCCAGAATGTAACGCTAACTTTCTGTCTATAAGTTCTAATACATTATTCATGACATGCATATTGCCAACGTCATAACCTTAAAACTATCAGAACAATTTGTTTCTTAAGGTGTTTGTTTTCACGGCTCTTGCGACCCCTCGCCTCTACTCGTCACCTTCATTGTCATTGACAAAAAAAAACCAATGATTGCTTGGAATTCATTTTTAATCGATGCCGACGTTTACCTATAGAACTTTTATTATGCCCATTATCATGCAAATGCCGTTTCGTTCGTTTGCAAAATTGGCAGCAAAGTTATATAAAACAAATTTTGGTAATGCAGCTTACACCCCAGGCAGCTGATTATGTTTCATAAAAAAAGAAAAAAAAGTTTTCATGCTCCCGTTCCGTGAAAACGATCGAATATCCATCGTTCCCCAAAAACTTTTTCATTCAAAGGAATGAATACACACACACTCACGTGCGGGTGGAATATTAAAGACGACCAACCGCTATAGAAACTTACCCTTTCGATTTTGTAGATTTTCGATTTCTTCCCTGGGTGGGTTTTCAGCTTCGATGACTTTTTGTAAATTGTCAATTAGAACGATTCTTGAAAGATTTGCTGTTTGCAAATATTGTTCGGCTTCAGCAAGGACACTCGGTTTCAACAAGTAGTCCACCTCAGCTTTTACCTCCTTCCAAACTTGTCCATCTGAAAAAAAAAATATGTAAACGATTTGATTGATTGTTGAACTTATGCAGAAAAAAAAACAAAAAAGGGAAGATTTTTGATATGAGAAAGAATAAATAGCTTATTGTAACCTACAAATGTTTTTGCATTTGAAAGTGAGAGCTTGATGAGTGGGTGGACTTTTTTTATTAACCTGGTTATGTTCTTCTTTCCCTCTTGACATAATGACCTAGATAAGGGGTTATAGTTGGTGAGGAAGTGAGTGGGATAATACAGCAATTGCTGCGCACATACCAAACTACTGCCAGGCAGAAAAGTCTTCCATCATCTACTGTTGCTTGTCATAAAATGATTTCTCGAGATGAAATGAACGTTCTAGCTTCGAAGGGAAATAAATAATAAATGAAACTTTCACGGACAGAAGGTGTCTTTTTTTGTGTCGTTTTCACATTTTGTGGAATTAATTTTAAATACAATTTCGCCAGTGTTTGTAAGGTGTTTTTGTTCCATTCTAAAATTTCTTGTATACCGCTATTTAAAATTGAAATTTCATTAATAACCCGTTTACAAGGGAATGGTTATTCTTTCTGGATTTTAATTTGAAGGATAACATGGAGTTTTTTATTAGTATACGTGTGTAGGGAGCGAACAAATATTTTACACGGTTTTCACCAGTAAAAGAATATGCTGGATAATTGGATAATGTTTGAAATAGAATAACTCTAGTTCATACACACATAAGACCGTGTTTAGATTTGTTAGTTTCACTACAGCATGACGGCAGTTCGATAGTAAAATCGGTGAGGTGGCAAGGGAGGTATTAGTCAAGAAGAAAATATAAAAATTTGAGTTATCAGTCACGTTTCATAACCAAATTAGTCCATTTCATTCCATTTTGCTCATTTTTGCTTGTGCGTTGAACGAAAAGGTTCTATCTTGATATGTAGTTGGACGAGATCAGAAGCAGAAGCGCATATACGCTGAACAAAATCGAATGTTCCAATTTGCAAATAGTCCATTAGC
This sequence comes from Dasysyrphus albostriatus, assembly GCA_946251815.1. Classification (NCBI taxonomy): domain Eukaryota; kingdom Metazoa; phylum Arthropoda; class Insecta; order Diptera; family Syrphidae; genus Dasysyrphus; species Dasysyrphus albostriatus. The sequence goes on from OX276336.1 coordinate 53,930,021, forward strand.
AACAGAGATACACTTGTGTGAAAACTACAAGTGTATACATGACATGATTATTCACTGCGTAGTAAAACTAACCAATCTAAACACGGTCTAATGGTGTGAGGCTTGTTCCAAGAGCTCTTAAGTGGTCGTAAGGAAGCACTAAAACTAAACTCGCCCTAGCCAACAAATTCTGTGTTTTTGAATTCCGAGGACGCTCTGACCTCGCTCTAAAGTAGATTTATGTTGAATTCCTTACAACGACAAAATTTATTTTCTTTTCTTAAACAAAATCGATTTTTTTTAACAAAATCGATTTTTTTTTTAACAAAATCGATTGTTTGAAAACAAAATCGATTCTATTCTGTTAAAACAAATCTTCCATTTTCAGCAAGCGTTTTTTGAAAATCCTGCACTCTCCCTCGATCTACATTTATTGTAGAGCTCTGATCGCACTCAGCTCATAGCTAAATCCGATCGCTCGTACACTGTTCCCTGCTCTTCTCAGAGCCGAAAAAACTTAAATCTGAACTGGCTCCCCCTTTTGACTAAATGGACATTTGTGCTCGTTGTACGCTTTCTTGAATTATTGTTTGGAAAACAAATGACAAATTGGTCATTTCTTCTTCAATTCTATTTGTCTAAAACGTAAATGTCAAAATACAATGACATTTTACGCCATTTGTATAAAAAATAAGATGTGTACGACATTACTTTAATTACATATGTACATACTTTTAATGTAGTTAATAATATTAATCAAACCAAACGGACAATTTGGATGTTGGTTAGTGTGCAACAGAAGAATTATTCTTTTACCTTCCACTTGCTTTAAATGAACCGAGAAATCCGCATGTTTTTGTTGGAAATTCTTGAGGTTTTCAAGAAATCTGCATCTCCGGGAAAAGTTCAACGAACAAATCTACATATATCCGAAACATGAAGTTAGGCAGATTTTAATTATTTAAGGATATGTTCGTTGATATTTTGTTTTCACTAGAGCTGTGGTTTTGGAAACTAAGCTATTACTTATTAGACCATCGAAAGATGGCTGCGTTTCCCGGTTGCCATAATGGATTAAATAGCATCAAACAAACCTTTATTTATAAGTCCTCGAAAAAAACAATTTCGATGGCTTGGAGGTGACATTTGGGACGAAATTTTGTTTGCATGGCTTTGCATTCAGATTTGTAAGCTCTTATAGCATCAATAATCCTGAAAATTTTCAAATAGATTCACCGAACTGTTTTTCTTCACCAAATTTTCAAAGTCTTACAAACCAATTAAAGCAATAAATTGTGTTGTTCCTAAACATTGTGTAGTCATCATCAAGCTTATAGAAAAACAACTATTTTTGCCAATGTTTTTCGCAGTTTCGATTTTTTTTTTGGTTTGGTGTCATTTCTTGCAGTAACGCAATAACGGCACTGTAAAAAAATTTATTTGCAAATAAATGTCAAAAGAAAAAACATAAAGCTGCATAATGCTTGTCGTTTCAACTCAATACACTAACAAAAATTGAAAAAATTAGTTTCGTTAATTTTTTTGACATGTGTATTTTGAAATACATAATAATATGAAATAACTTTCCAAATGCAGTATCGTCATGCCAAAATTAAATTACAAAAAATTAAATGAAAAATGTTTTACGATTTTGACTTGACATTTAAAGACACTTTTTAAATTGGGAAGATTGAAACCGGTCTCATGGCAGAGAAGTGAAGGAGTCAGGAATCCCTCACTTCTCTTGTCCAGAAAATGACGTGAGACTGGTTTCAATCTTCCCAATCTAAATAGGGTCAAAGTGTGCGCATTTATGCCTGCTTCTGATTTTGATTAATGGCTTCATCGTGTTATACAAAAACTGTTTTGTGCAACTGATGTTTAATTTGAAATAACATCGTCGTCGTTTTAATATAGTGCTGACACTATTTTAGAGACTAATCGAATTCTGAAAAGGAGATGGTAGAAGATGATGGAGAATTTGCGTCTCCGTAGTGGGTTACGGCCATTGAAATATCCTGTCCTGAGGCTAAGCAATGACCTGTGCACTGCGTGCAAAGTTTTTTTTTAAGTAGCATTTTTTAATGATGAGGATGTGTTCAGGAAACCATAAAGGTTGTTACGGTTGTTTTATGGAAAATATTAATTGTTTGTAGGAGTAAGAGGTTACCATTCTAGTATATATGTAAGTATATACAAAATAAGTGCACGCAATAATTTGGAAAAATTCGCTAAAAACGCTCCACCTTATTGCACATGTAAGTACAGAAATGATCTCTGTGAAGATCAAAGCTATAAGTAAAAATGGGCATCATAGAATGGAACTGCGAAGAAATTCGATTTTGGCAGTTTTGGCACACCTTGAGACTCTACGCTTTGCATTCACCTAAAACAGACATCACCATAACCGCGACACCGACACTATTACCACATCATTAAAGAGGCAGCCTAAACCACCGTTGACCACCCCAGAGAAAGAACACATGAAATGACTGATGCGCCGGAAGAAGGTAACATAAGATGCACATGCCAAATTGCAGGAGCATAAAACAAGAGCAGCGAAGTAAAAGTATCTAGTCAGGAGAAGGGGGAGAAAATCATAAGAAAGGGCATTGCAGCCTCTCTGTGCAAGAAAACCTCCGAAACCCGGAGAATTTATGTTATAAATGTAAAAAAGTTGACTTCTGATTTAATATTGAGACATAGGCTTTTCTAAACAGCAAAGATAACGCAGTCACCGAGGCACAGGAAATATTAAATGTGTTAAAGCTGCATTTCCAGCCGCTGGTATTATAAGAATTGTGAACAGCGAGTGGCATAAATGAATCTTAAACAACAATAAATACTTTCTCATTTTGCATCAATTCGAATTTTTCTGTTACGCAATTCTCTAGACAAACATTTAACAAAAATTATTTAATCCAACTCATAGTTTCACTTTCTTTTGTCAAATTCATTTGCAATTCAAAGCGCGTAGCAAGTCATTAAAATACCGAATATGTATAGCCACACAAAAGCAAATTCCACTTTAAATCCATAGCAAAATAATTTGTTTGAATAATAGACTTACCATATTTTTCCAGAATTTCTTCAGCTATTTGTTTCTCCTGATCATTTTCAACCAAGATTCTCCAAACTTGAGCACCATCGTATCGCCTTAGCTGTGGTATAAAGTCCTCGCTGCTATTACTATCCAAGTCCATGTAGCGACTTTCAAGATTGTCAGTGTATTCGCTGGCGTATCCACTTTCGCCTAATGTACGATCGTTTGATATACCCGCAGCTACAAGTGTAGCCATCCATAATGAACACAAAATAAAAACCAGAGATCGCGAGATCACAAACCGTTGTGCACCAGTAATGACTTTGGAGCTGTTCATCTTTGCGAGATTCCAGCTGAAAACCTAATGAGACATGGTGACAAAATAGGCTGCGACTTTTATACTTTATTTTATAAACAATCAATTTGTGTACACGAAAAAAAAAAAAAAAAAAACGACGACGACGGAACTTTGTGTGATAATTTGCATGTGGTGTGGGGAACTAGTCTATACCTGGCCCCCCTATCTTTTGCATCATTATATCTTTTTGATCGGCCAGGCGGGTCATTGTAAGCACCTTTCTTTTCTTTCTCCAAATACTCGTAGATGTTAGTTAAATAAATAAATTTGTCAAAGGCAAGTGCAATCTAGTCTGGTCCACTATAGCTCCATTTGATATATAACTTCTGTATGATAGTATGAATTGATTAGAAAAATTATAAGTCAATCTTGTATGCCTTGTCATTTAAATGTTTTGGATAAATCCGATTTAAAAATCACAATTTGGTTAAATTTCTTTAAATAGAAGAGGCAAAATGCAGGGGTTATTTGAACCATGTCAGGATCGATGGATAACTTCTTTCGATTACACAAGTCTACAAAATGTTTGGTTATGGTAGGGTCCTTAGAAAGAACATATTTTCTATACTTACTATGAGTCGCTGAAATCTAATATAAAAGTGATTTTTATTGCCAAAGAAGCGTTTTCGAGATGTTCGCGAAAATCATTTTCTTAGCCACATACTGGCATAAATCTCGCTAACGGCTTAGCTTATTTGCATATAATATGTATTTTGTAATGGTCTGCCTCCTACAATGTACTGCTTGTATAGGACGGATCAAAGTTTAGTAAGTTACAGGCGCTCAAAGTTTGAACAAAGCGTATTTTTGAAAAATTTTAAGTTTTTCGTAGCTCCATATGGGTGATTAAATAATTTTAAAAACTCAGGTAATAACAATCTTTTTAAATGAAATATGAGCCAGAGTTTGCCAAAATCGGATGATAAATGTAGAAGTTATAAAATACTATGTTATAATTTGAATTCTGTAAAATCGGAAAAATTGATCCTGATCTTTACTCCCATCGGCCGTCCCTTTAAGTGAAAGAAGACAATTTCAGTTTTTTTTTTTCAAATAAAGTCATATAAAAGTGTCTGTTATTTCCTAAAATCACTTTTTTAGTATCAGGCACTCCTAAAATAAAGTTTTGGACCAACAAAATTTTATCCTTTTTTTTCCTTTTCCATACAAAGGAGAATTGAACAAACCGGTCTTATGTATTGTCTGTATTGTTGGAAAAGTATTTTTATTAACTAAAAACAGTAGTCCAGTCATATTGTATTTTTGCTATGCAAATTATGCGTTAGTTCTAATCTGAGGTTTGCGACTAAAATTTCGTGACGCAACATGAAAAAAGATATTTGTATCTTTTTTCATGTTGCTAAAACGTTTTCGAAAAACGGTTCGATTTTCCAATTATTAAAAAATAACAACAATTTACCACCAAAAGTATACACAATTTCCAATAAATCTCTGTTTATCGTTTTTTCTGCGACAACCCGTTTGGACTCAAGCACAAGTTGAAAATTGACGTTTCCTTACATTTTTCGAAATTTCACTCGAAAGCACTAAGTAACTACTCTTTGCGAATAAATTTGATTTTTTGTCTGTAACAAGAACCAGGATATACTTTTCTGATAGTCTTTGATGCGTTGAGCTCGAATCTGGTCTTGAAATTGCTCTAGCATGTCACGTTTGTGAGATATTCGTATCTAACTATATAAAAAATGCGTTTTCTTATGAAAATGTTCGGTTATATTTTTTGTTAAGGTAATTTTTTTCGAAAAAATGGTTATGGTCATTCTGAAGTAAGAACATTTTACTTCAAAATTCTTTTTGGAATTTTTCAAATACGACCATTATTCTTCGAGAAATCGTTAGCCTTCGGCTTAAACTATAGGTAATTCGAAAAATCCAGTCAATAGAAATTTATTTCAAATCACTTTGTGAAAAAGCTACGATGTATGCTTTGAATTCCCACCTTTACTAGTATACTTAATATTTACGGATGTACCTACTATCTATGCACATTTTCTAGATTCAATATCCCGTGATGATAATCTTTGAAAAACACTTAACACTATGCAAAATCTTAAAGCATCTATATCGAAAGCAACTCTCACTACTTTGCTTTTCGCTTTCAAATGCCCTCCTGAAGTGAAGGAGGTATCCCACCAAAGAGGCCACTAGCCTTTAATCGATGACCATTGTACATGCTTACACACCTATATCCGGTCGTGTGTACAAGTGTTCATCATTGTACATTCTGTACGTAGTATTTTTTTTATATTATTATTTGTCAAGTGAGTCTTAATTTAGCAGCACGTCACATACATGAATGACTGCTACTGGGGCGCGCAATCTCCTGCTCTCAGGGAGTGTTGTAGTCAACGACTTCTTTATCTTCATCATCGTCACCGTTGTCTGAATCCAGTGTATCTTACCTGGGACATTCATGATTTTATGTCTCATGATGAACTTTTTTTCTTTTCTTATAACGAATTGTTCAAGTTATTTGCATCTCATTATTTCTTGAGAGCGCCTTGGTGACTCTAAGTCTCCTTTCAGATTATCCCACGTGAGATTGTTTTTCTTGGGTTCCAAAGTGTATGCACTTAATTGGTTGGGGGTTTTTGCTTTCTCGTACTTGCCTAAGGCTGTGGTTGAATTTCTAATTTCTTTTTTTTTTGTAACCCAAGTGAACACTTTTAATTGATTAAGATCTTTTCTGCACTTCCATTCGATGTTAAGAAGAATCCAATATCTTATGTAGTGGGTGGGAAAAAGGTTTGATATAGTTTTTTTCACCTTCTAAGGAGCAAATTTGGAAGAAAATAAATTTGTTGGCAAAAGTTGTTGGCAGTCTTAATGTTCCACAAAGACAAAAACAGGATGCTCAATGAAATCCTTGGCTCTGGCTAAAGTAGAAAATTGATTTAATTTTAAGCAAATAAGTAACACCTATGGAAGGCAGAACTTTGCTTTAAAAAAGTCTTTAATTTATTTTGGCTTGGTAACAAAATCATTTAAAAGACTCCTTATATTTAAAGATGGCCAATTTATGATATTTGAAGTTCCAAGAAATTAATTTTATCGATTTGTCTGAGTTTTATATTAAAGTATGCCCTAACTGCAAGGCAGAAGACACAAAAACAAAATGCAATATTTTTTACAAGAATTCGAATATCTCGATAATGCGTATGAACAGAATTATTCAGTGATCACGTAATTGTGAAGAGTTTGAAAAAAAAATACAAAGTTCAGTCCTCCCTTCTAACTAAAAAAATTTCCGAAAACATATCGTTCGGTTCATAGGTAAAACTCACTAACTAATAAAATACGAAATTGAAGAAATTAGATTGAAACATAATTTTTAAAGCTGAAAATTTACTTGCTTTAATTTTTGAAATAAAGTTCCCGGGCATACCTTTCAATGTGTTTTTAAAAATGCATTGGAAAAAGAGACTTTTTGGACAAAAAAAATGTCTGCACTTAAGTGAGTTTTAACTTTGGACCAGAGATATGTGAATAAACTTTGACAAGTTCTTGTTTCGAGAATATAAATAATGTAACCAGTTCTGAAATACAAAAAAGTTTTTAAAATAATATTTCTGTTGCAGATTGAAGAAATCACTGAAGGCATCGAAACCATTGAACTGCTTATCAACGAAGATCCAACATGTGGCATGAATTACGACACTCATTGTTCAAACGGCCCAGAAAACACTTCGAACACAACATTTGGTCCATCACAAGCTCATCAATTAAATATCAAAACCTCAAGACAAAATTCACAAGACCATGTTTCACCATCGTCATCGCACAAGCCATGCACTCCGTCGTCTCCCACAATCGATACCGTAGACAGCGGAGCAAGTTCAAATTCTGAATTTTACGATGACGATGATGGGGGAGTAGCCCTTCTTCCACATCCCCATGTCGCCAGATCAAATCAAAATTATTCTCAGACTGAATTCGCTTATGATCAACGACGACGCATTTGTCAGCAGCGTGCAACGTCGAATAATACATTCGAAAATAAAACTTTTGCTGATAAATCAACTAACTCATCACCAAAGCACCTGGTTTCAAAGGTTACTTCACCTATTGAGTCTTTATCTATTACACGAGAACATGTTCTGAAACATGAAATTGAGCAGCTGCAAGAAAAGCTGAAAGATACTGAAGAACGCTTGCAGAGTCTACGCATTCAGCATGATTCATTGTCACAGCTTCACCGTGATTTGAGAGAGAACAACACGCACTTACAAGAAGAATCGGAAGTTTTAAAACTTGATGTACAGCATTTGAACGAGTGTGCAAATGTATTGCGATCGGAACTCCAAGCAGCCCGTAGTGATCGTCATGAAGCATTAGAACTTCAGCGAGTACTACAAAGCGAGTTGGAAGATAGCCGATGTGAGCGTAGGAAAGCACAAGACCAAAAGGAGAAGGATACAAAGACCATATTAGACCTACAAAGACAGTGTAGAGAAATGGAAAGAATACTTATGAGAAAGCATCCGGATTCTGTTTCGGCTTTGATTGGTACGTATATTTTTTCCATGATTTTCTATTAGATTTAAAGCTTCTTTTGGCCTCATTAATGTATATCGGAATATTAAGATGCTATACTGTACAAGTATTTTGCTGATTATTTCAGCTTTAATTGTTATGCACAGTTGGCTTATCGCTTTTTTGTCAAATCATTTATTTGCTGTTCTTTTATTGTTTTAAGTGATTTGGTATGGTTACCTTGTTTACAAAAAAAAAAAGATTTTGCAGAATGTATCTAGTACATTTTCATTTCCTTAAAAATTAAAAAAAACCCAAGCTTTAAGGATATCGTGATAACTTTTCTAGATTCACCGGACTCTTAAGCACTGTAGAATAAAATAATTTTAATCACAATGTGTCGGAGCACGTCTTCGTTTTTCTCCTGCAAAGATTGTTATCAAGTTTAAGCCAGTTTTTATCTTCTCATATTAAATAAGTGCACATTGTCTATTCGCCAAACATACTCTTGTATATTCCCAAATAAAATCAATCACTCTCAATTCAATTATGGTTCATTCCAATCAATCACAAGTTCTCTCATTTTTTTCTCTTATACCACCCAAAATTACTCAAATCTAATTTTCTTTTCAGTTGCCTCGAAACATCCAAATAAATCATCTGCGAATGACGACAATCACAGTCGTAGGCTGCTTGAACAGCGCATAGCCCAGTTGGAAGCTGATGCCAAAGAGCAAGACATTAAAGCACAAAAAATATTGGCAAATGTTCAAGCACGATTTAATTCGGTACAATCGAAATATGAAACTCACATTGCTGATTTAGAAACTCAAGTGTTGAGGTAAGTAATTTGTTTCCTCATAAATCACATCATGTGTGTGAGTGTGTCCATTAAAAACAAAGAGCAACTATTTTATTGTTCTTTTTCTCATCCTTTCAGCTTGCAGGAAATCAATACAAAGTTGAATGAGAAAATTGAATCCCAGGTCAGGACACTCGATTACTTTGTCTCCAAAAAGTCTGAACGATATCATAATGGCTATACTCAAACTGAAGAAATTCCAGAACGACAACGCAGAACAGTAACATCATGTACGCAAACTGACTGTGTAATAAGTTACCCTTCATTAGGAGCAGCTACAGCAACAACAACAACACTAGTTTCCACAGCAACAAACACTTCGAGTGCTAACACCAGCGCCAGCTCCACTCCTTCTAACAGTAGACCAAGTTCAAAACAGTCAGGATTAAAGAAACCGACTGCCACTAGTAAACTACCATTTTCACAATCAGATTCTACTATCTCGTCAGTCTACCATGCTGCCGCAAAAGAGGATGCTCATCTACTGGCAACAATCCGTGGCATGAGGGTTGACCTGGCCATTAAGGATAAAGCCATGCAAAGGCTTACTAGGGAACTCGACGAGTGCAAGAGGACTATTCGAAAGTTGCAAAAAGAGAAGGAGGGTAAGTAGAGTGGCTTAATGGTTGAATGAATTTCCTTAAGGTTGATTTAACGTTTTTTTCGTTTGTATTCATAACGAATAGTTTTTCAAAGATATAGAATCATTATTGAGATAAATATGTATACCATTAAAATAATTGTTTTCATAAAAGTAATTGAACAACAAAAAAATTCAGTGAAAAAGGAACAGCTTGAGATTTTTCGTTTAATGTTATACTTTAGTATTTTTGTTTGAAAAGGAAGCCTTGACCTACATTCTTTCAATGGCATGACAAGGCATCATATGAAAAGCCTGAAATTTGATTGTGCTAATGATCCAAACAAATGCGGATAATAGATGTAATTAAATTATGTTACGGTTGACGATGGCCAAAATAAAGATGTATTTAAATACATTTATATATATTATAAAAATATGTCTCAGAATTAAGAAACAACTAAAAAGATATGCACTTAAACATAATGTATCTCGGAATGTATTAAGACGATAATAAATTTTTAAGAAACGAAAGATATGAAGATTAGGAAGATTTATTTAAATAAAGGTATCATCAAATATAGCTAGAAAAGGAAAAAAAGAAGCAAACACAAAGTTTGTTGTCTTTTGTACGACTTAAACTTAATTTGATTGAATTTTTTATAAGTTTCTCTATCGCCTTTCAGAAAAATTGTTTAATAGATTTTATATTAATCTCTTTTTATAAATTAACGATTTTATAGGGAGAAATCAATTGAAAGAGAAGAATTAATTCATTCGTTGAACTGAGATTTTCGACTCCCTAGCATACTGGTTAATCGAGATTCGACGGCAGTTTAATTTATTTGTATGCGGAAATTTGGATAGAATAGTAAATAGTGAGGACATCAACATCAATGCCTAGTTTATTTGTAGGTGTCGAACATTGTTCCTTATCGACTGATTACAAAGGTCTTGGAAAATATTTAATGTTAATATTCTCTAAACAGTAGGAGCACACGAATGCCTCTAATAAGCACTGTCTTTTTTTCAGCTTGGATGGCAAGTTTATTGCTGTGTAAACTTTCATTTCTATCACAGATTTGATTTGATTTCCAGAGTCACGTCTCAGCTTACATAAATGAACATACAAATATTCGTTGCGAATTAATATATGAACAATCAAAATAAAATTGATTTGGATGGAATACTAATGAAGAGAACTAAAATTCGCCAAAAAAAAAACAAATACATTTTAGGATGTAAATACGACAAAACTACAATTTTTCGGACAATAACAATATACGAGTATAATCTCAAACTCCATTAATCAATGTTATTAGTATTTATATAATTTTAATTGCTTCGCCTTATATGTATATTTGTGAGCATATTGCTTTTTGAAATAGGCAAATATAATGTTGGAATTTGGAAACGTATCGTTGCAGAAACAATGCACAATTATTTTCGTTTAGCATTCATCAATGCATCAAAACGGTATAACTTTTTGTCAAGTGTTCATTATTCCAAACTTGCATCAGATAATTTGCAAACTTCTTGATGCTTTGTTGCTGGTGCTGATGCATCATTTGCTTTGCGTATCAGCATCACAAGGAATAGTGATGCACAAATATTTGTCGTTTATTAATTTAGGCAATGTTTTGAGATATTATTTGTCAAGGTTTTTTAGAATTAAAATTGAGGTTTTTAGTTAATTTTATGTATTTAAATAAAAATAATACTTACATTTCAATAATTTACAAACTCGTTCAAAATTCCCATTTTCTATTTTTTTGTCAATTCAAACTTTCATTTCTTTTTTTCTGTTTGCTTCTTTTTATTTGCAGCTTTAAAATCCGACAAGCTACAACACAATGCTTCTAGCAGTTCATCCTCACGCAAAATCCACCATGATTTAAGTCAATTTAATACAGACCAATCTAGTGATAGTCAAGCTCTTAAAGAAGCTCTCAATAAAATCAAACTTTTGGAATTTGATTACAAAGCACTTCACGACAAACGCCTGCAAGATGTAAGTTTGATGGACACGCGCGGAACGAGAAATTCCCTGTGGCCTCCATCAAAATCTGTATGAAAATGATATTAACCGTGCAGTTTTTTTTGTTTGTCAATTTTTGTTTCTATTTAAGTTGAAGACACTGCAAACTGCCCATGAACGTGAACTTAGCTCCTGCCATGAAACAGTTCGCATACTCCAGCAACGTCTAACCGAACGTGATGAAGCTTATGCCATGCAGAAACGGCGAAAAGTACCAGTTGACTATTATGCCCTAAAGGCTAAGGTAAGTAAGACAATACCAATCCAATGTGTGCATATACTTTTGTTTTTCATCATTTTTATAATTATAATTTTTGTTTTTATATACATTTTCGAAAAAGGTATTGACTAACATTTAACTTTTACTCTTATTTTTCGAATTTTATCTCTCAACACATTAAAACGCAACTGAAAATAAAATCCAATTTTAACAAAAACAAAAATAAAATAAAACCATCACACACACACGCCAACTGCACTCATACACCACCTGCATATAATAATCTCACAATTATATGATAAATTCTGATGCATTAATTTAATAAAGATTGTCAATAAGCAATTAAAACTTTTTACTAAATCAAGATACTTTAAATCCTTAAACATTAAATACATTCAAAATATTTATTATAATCCTAATAAAATATTGCGTTAGGTGATTTAAATTCTGTAGTTTAGAACAGTAGATAGTTTGAATTTAAGAAAAAAATTATTTGAGAATTAAAATCACCTTTTTTTTATCTAGTGCATAGTATAATCATAAAAACATGATAGTAAATATTTCAAAAAACATTGCATGGATATTTATAATGATAATGAGCTCCAAAAAAATAAAATATGTAGTGCCTTTTCCTAGTATTTCGCTCGTTTAAGTATAGATTTTTCATTACTTCCATATCTTTAATCCTAGGCTTAGAATATATATGTTTTCTTTTGGCCTTCAATACTTAAAGGTTTTAAGTCTTAAGTTTTTAATCCTGGAAGTACTGGGTGGACTAAAAGTCCCTTTTCTATATATTTCATGAACATTTTTTACATTTGAAATTTGTTTTCGATTCTGTGGCCACCATAAGAATTCATGCATGAATTGGCTTTTTTAAAATTTCTGGATCTAAAATTTTCAGTTAATTTCAAAATTTACATTTTTGAATTTTCATGGTTTGGAAATTCTTGAGTTAACAAGCCATGAATTGTGTTGAGAGTTTCTTACTGAAACCATATATTGAACCTCCCAGGTCTTATGTCTTAAACAAACAAAATATTATTATTATACTTCGTACCGTGTGCTGCAATTGTATTGTTCACATTTACACGCAAAACCCACTTTAATAAAAAGTTATTAATGTTTTTACATAGGAAAGGGATTTTTGGCCCATCTTAAAGTGGCAATTGAAAATAAAAAAACGTATCATAGTAGGTTGTAGTACCTCGTGGCATGATGGTTAGTGCGTAGGACTGTCATGCCAAAGGTCTGGGTTCGATTCCCAGCCGCTGCCACCTAAAAACTGCCTCTTGCGAGGAACTGACAAATCCTCCAAGAGAATTACTTGTCACGAATAAGTGCTTTCTCATTAGCCGTTCGGACTCGGCAAAAAATTGTAGGTCCCCTCCATTCCTGCCAAAAATACGCACACAGGAATGGTTGAAAGATGTTAGTCACTAGGCCTTGGTTCTCCACGAGCTGTTATGCCACCAAATTTATTTTGTATTTATTTTATATCATAGTAGGTCTTTGGGGCCTAACTCAGATCAGATTTGAAAAGGTTATGACGCGGCTTAACGAATCATCTGACTCGAATTTTTATTTATTCAATGCGCTTTATAAAAGTAGGATGAATTTAAAGAAGTATGATTCTTAAATGATTTCTAGGGATCTTCTTAGAGATTATCTGGACCAATAAGATAATTAGCTACTCATAAAAAAATGCTGGGCAACCGTTTGGAAGTTCATCTAAAAAAGATTGTCTCGATTAATTTATTTATACGTACGTCCAAAGTGAAAAATCGATTAGTGCCTTAAAGATAATAAAATGCAGTTCTTAGATACTAAAAGGTTACAAAACTGGTTGGTAGATTTAAAAGGAACGATGAAACAATTGCGCGGCATTGAAATTTAAATTCAGCGATAATTTTCAAGCTAAAACACATTAAAAAGTCAAGTAAGGGCTTACGAGGTTTTGACAGAATGTCGAGGATATGTGTTAACATAGTCTATCCAGGAACTCAAGCCCAAAAACATCAAAGTACTGATTGGTTGAAAAAACAGTTAGCAATTTTGAAATTAAGACAAGTTCTGCCTGAAGGACTTTACAACATTCTAAACGGATATCTAAATGAAAGACATTGTCGTGTAAGACACGGAAATGACTATTCTGATTTCAAAGAAATAGTGGCTGGGGTACCACAAGGAAGTGTATTAGGTCCAGTTCTGTACCTCTTATTTACACGCGATATACCTCAAACAGATGACACTATTGTAGCCACGTTTGCTGATGATACTGCAATACTAGCAGTAGGCAAAACGATTAGCGAAGCTACAATTAAATTACAAAATGCTCTTAATAATGTTAATGAGTGGACGAAAACATGGCGAATAGCGCTCAATGAACAAAAGTCAGTCCACGTGGACTTTACGTATAAAAAAATAAATAGATTACCCGTCTTTCTTAATACCGCTCGTGTTCCATTTGCAAATGAGGCAAAGTATCTGGGAATGACTCTAGACGCGAAATTAAAATGGAAGCCGCACGTGAAAAAGAAATGCGAAGAACTAAAAAGTAAATTAAGAGATATGAACTGGTTACTCGGTAAATATTCAAAGCTTAGTATTTAAAATAAATTGATTTTATACCGACAGGTTCTTAAACCTGTTTGGACTTATGGTATGCAACTTTGGGGTTGTACCTGCGATACAAACTTAAATAACTTACGAACGTTTGAAAATAAATTGCTTAGGTCATTTGTAAATGCTCCGTGGTATATAAGAAACGAAGATCTTCATAGCGATCTCGGGACTCCTACGGTGCGGGAGGAAATAAAAAGTTTCGCGCGAAAACACGCGACTATTAGAACACGCTAATTCAACGATTATTGACATTCTTGACGAGTCGAATTTAGTACTCCGTCTGCGAAAAACAAAACCTTCCGACTTGGTGCGGTGAACAGAAAACCGCTTTAAAATCGCGGATTAAGCAGGAACTTTCACGGGAAAGTAACCTGCAACACGTTACTTAACTTCGTTAAAAATAAATTGCTAGATAAGTTTCAACTTAGTTGCAATCGGGAAGTGGAGGTGGTTTTAGTGTAGTAAGAATCTCACACTTCTATAAGGACGCGTTTTTCGGTCCTCATAGAGCCTGAATAGCAGGTTTTGCACCTACCCACGGGGGAAAAAAAAAAAATTTGAAATAATAAATTCGATGTATTTCGAAGTTAAATACCAAACGTTCAAAAAATTTCTTGTTGACTTCAAATTAGTTTATTATAGAAAGACTATAATAAATCAAGTTTAGGTAAATGTGAACTATGGCGTATGTGGAATATTTTGTTTCCATTTCTAAATTGCTTTTCTTTTCTAAAACTTGCATGGCATTGCTGTTTTGCCGTATTTCCACATTTCCTTCCATTAAATTCTTTTTGAAACACAAAACCGTAAATATTTTATCGTTTTTTATTTTAAAAATAAAAAAAATGGGTTCCTTTTCAATTACCAAATTAAGCTTCAAATACCTCTGCTGGTACGGTTTGACGATTTTCTGAATTATCTTATAATTTTACTTGCTCATAGGAGTTATAACTTCACAGATCAACTTTAAATTTGTAACCCAAATGTTGAGCCAAAATTCCGCAATAACGATAAATCACTCAATTTCCCTTTGATGAATAAAATTTCCTATAAAATGTACCATTATTTTCCTCCGCGAGTTCATTTCATATTTTCTGGCCTAATTCACGTTCACTTTTGAACAACTTATTTTTGAGAACTTTTCAATAAAGAAATATTATACTCTACCCTGTTTTTTTCTCCCTGGACCACACCCAACACGTTTATTTAAGGACATTAAACTTAAAAAATGTCGTATCACACGGACAAAATTTTAATTTTCTTTCTCTAACATGTACTGAATTCATTTCTGGTCTTTAAAAAATCTATTTGAATCTTTAAAATACCTTCATTCATCTTGGGAAAATCATTTACTAGCTGTCAGCCTCTTAAATCTCCTAAATATCAATTGAGAACTTCAAAAAGAGTAATACAAATATTGATTAAAATTCAATTACATTTTATAAATGAAGTTTTATTTTTGTAGATCTAGTTACAAGGTTTGTGAAAAAAGGTATTGTAGTGTAACGTAAGTAACATAACCTCAATTTTGTATTAAAAAAAAATATTTTTCCTTATCTATTAGAGATATATTATCTTAAAAACTTGACGTGCAAAAACAAATTAAAATTAAAACTTAAGTAATCAGAATTTCTTCATGATTTAGAAAAATGACTTTTTCAAGACTGCACTAACATTAAATCTTTTAATACCGTTTTTCAAATAAGGCTACTTTTTATAAAATAAAACTCGCTTTCATACTAAAATAACAACGAAAATTTTCTAAAACGTACCGTTTCAAAGTTATGGCATTGCTTTTTCTATTATAAATAAATTGATGTTCTGTGTACCGACATTATTCGGCAATTAAAGTCTTTATTCAATAAGCAATTTAACCTATGTAGCTTAAATTATTCATGTTAGAGAAACCTTCTTATATAGTATAATTACAACTGACGTTATTTAATTTAGCAAATGTATCACCTCTCCTGCTGCATTATGATAATTTGTCACAAATTTTTGTGCATACTAACTCTCACTGCTGCTAAAAAACGATGCGGTATTTATTCGTTATATTATTCGGAGTAATATACTTGTACTTTTGAAGAAGGAAAATCGCTTCTCTTTTAGTATGCCAAGTTGCATTCGTAGGGAAATCTTATTAAACACAAGAGTAGTTAAATCGAATCATTTCCTTGGCTTTATATTTGCAGCCTTGATATAAAATGCATATTTTTTAAGCTTCTGATCCGATGAATTCCCTTTTGGTTCTAATGTGAGTCGTTAAGCGAAGGAGCTTTTTGAAAAGTTAAATCTTCAAAGAAGCAAAAAGTCCTCAAGTACCATACTTAATTATTTTATAAAATAGGTCCCAGGTCTATAACAGATATCGCAATCAAAAATGTGCTTCGAATTGCGAAAAAAGCCTTTACAAAACCCATTCGTAGTGAATACGGAATTAAAACCGAATTTTAAGATTGTTAGGGCCAATTTTTCAGTGTGAGATCATATCAGTCTCGGGGTTCAACAGAGTTAACTCCACAAATGTGTTTTGCAGTTTAAGTGAACTCCGAGTTAACTCACCTTCGTGGGTGCGACCAAATTGAATGTCTTTTCAGTTATGACGCCATCTCGATTGAAAGTTATTGTAAATGGCTTAGAAGGATAATGTCCATAGTGTTGCACATCGATGGCCATAGATTTTTGATAGCTGAGATATAAAGTTAATCCTCAACTGAAAAACTGTTTCTGAGTTAATTTGGGGTTAATTTATTTTCATATTTAACTCAGAGTAAACCCTGCGCTGAAAAACTGGCCCTTAGAGTATATTTCCACGAAATCCGAATTAAATTTGTATGATTTGTAAGTTTTTGAAAGAATATAAAGAAAGCTGCTACCTACCAAAAATGTGCATTATTTTCCGAAAGGGGCTTCCTATTGTAAATATCTGGAAATAAAAATATAGGGTGATTTTTTAGCTGGTTTGGTTTTGGCAACACTGGTTTTGACAGCTGACGTGTGTTTAGTACCTTGTGTCACTGTAAAACAGCTTCAGTTTGGTTTGCAATTCAACCATGGATCGTCTTACAAATGAACAACGCTTGCAAATTATTGAATTTTACTATCAAAATTCGTGCTCGGTTCGAAATCGAAAAATCGAAAAATTGTGTTCAGCGATGAGGCTCATTTTTGGTTGAATGGGTACGTAAATAAGCATAATTGCCGCATTTGGAGTGAAGATCAGCCAGAAGCATTGCAACAGCTACCAATGCATCCCGAAAAAGCCACTGTTTGGTGCGGTTTATGGGCCGGCGGCATTATTGGGCCATATTTCTTCAAAGATGATGCGAATCGCAGCGTTACTGTCAATGGTGAACGCTACTGAGCGATGATAACAAACTTTTTTTTGCCCGAAATGGAAGTTCTTGACTTGCATGATATGTGGTTTCAACAAGACGGTGCCACATGCCACACAGCACGCGAAACAATGGCACAATTGCGAGGCGAGTTTGGTGAACAGTTAATTTCACGTTTCGAGCCGGTCAATTGGCCGCCTAGATCGTGCGATTTGACACCATTAGATTATTTTTTGTGGGGGTATGTCAAGGCTAATGTCTATAGGGACAAGCCCGCTTCGATTGACGCACTGGAAGCCAACATCCATGCATTCATTCGTGAGATACCGGCCGATATGTGTGAAAGAGTATGCCAAAATTGGACTCAGCGGATGGGCTACCTGAGACGCAGCCGCGGTCAACATTTGCATGAAATTATCTTTAAACATTAAATTGGAAGGTTCAAACTATCGATTCAAATAAATAAATATTTCATTCATTTTTTCGAATTTTTTGTGTTTTTTTTTTTTAAAGTTCTAAACCTCTTAAAAAATCACCCGTTATAACCTGTCATGCCACAATCGTTAATTTGTGTGAGTTGTAAAAGTAAAATTAATTTTACAGTTGATCTTATGCGATGGTGGACTTATTAAAAAATTATTTTGATAATGAATGTTTTTATTAATAGTCATTATAAATATGCCTCATAAGATGTTTGTTCCTGACTTAGGCCATCATACTAGGGTATTTAAGTTAAAGGTAGTCATGAACGGCCCTTTATAAGCCCAAGCTTAGTTCAACTTCAGTCGGTATAGTGACAATGAATTGAACTCTTTTAAGTTAGTTTATATGATTATAAACACAATCTTTAGTGTATAATATTGCATTAAAAATATCCATGCAAATTTGAATTTTCACATGATTAAATATAAAACATAACCAATCATAAACTACATTAAACTGCATGACTTAGAATAAAATTCATTATATTTGTTTATGTTTGTTCATACTCGTATATCATTTTCTGAAGGTTAAAAAAATGTTAAAACAACAAAAAAAATTGTAAAAACTTTAGGTTTCATCTTTAGAACGCCGACACTCGGAGCGTGAAGAGCGTTTGCACATGTTAGTTGAAGCTTTAAGTAAAGGACGTTTAAATGGTGCCCTTGAGGACTTAATAAGTGATAATAATAATTAAACAATAATTTATTTATTTTTTTTTTGTAATATTTTATATAATGTAGTTATAATAATTTATTTACATTAAAAATACAAATGATAACAAAAAAGAAATAATTCTTCGAGAAAATATTAAATTTTCTATAAAATTATAAATTAAATTTTGAAGTAAAGATTACATGTAACAAGGTTAACAGAAAGTAATCGTTTGCTGGCGCGTGGTTGTCAACTATTTAAAAATGTGTTATAAAACTTAATTAACAAAAAAAAAGTATAAATAATATCACTGGAAATTGTGTCCGTCCGAGTTTGGGCAAATACAAACACACTTAATAAATTCAAAAAATTAATGTGAAATCTCAAAAAAAACAACAAAATTAAATA
This sequence comes from Dasysyrphus albostriatus, assembly GCA_946251815.1. Classification (NCBI taxonomy): domain Eukaryota; kingdom Metazoa; phylum Arthropoda; class Insecta; order Diptera; family Syrphidae; genus Dasysyrphus; species Dasysyrphus albostriatus. Next base: position 53,949,097 of record OX276336.1, read on the forward strand.
TGTCGATAATAAAATGAAGAACAAAACGTTTCCTTCCAAATTTAAAAAATTAAAAACTATAATTAAAAAAAAAAATATTTAAAAAAGTAAATGATAAAAAAAACTAAAAACAATTATTACAGGTAAACAAACGCAGCCAAATAAAAAAAGTGTTTTGTAGCTCAAATTTAAATTTATATTAGCTTGAGGAGAAGCAGAGTTTATTTAAAAAGTATTAAAGTATTATTGTAATGTTCTTGTTTGCTTCTCCTCGTAGAGCATTTGAGTGTGTTTAGAGCGTCGTATGTATCGTATGTAGAAATAAGACTTAGTTTTTGTAGTCAGCTTCGGAAAAGCCGCTAAAATTAGTTCAAAAAACCACACACAACATCAGTGAAAATTAAGAGTCAATATAGAACTTAGAATTACCTGCATTGAAAAACATTAAGGCTTATTCTTTTTGTTTGTCAAAATTTATTTAATTTGCCTTACCTGCATAAAAGTTTTACATCTGCAGACAAAACTCAAAAGAATTGAATTTTAAAATATAAACTTGCGAAGATATTTCCGAGCGGGGCTTATTATATAATAATATATGTAGTATATTTATTCGTCCACAGGGTGTACAACCAAAGGCGTGTAGGATTTATTAATTCTTATTTGACTTGGACCCTTTTTCTTTGAGCTTTTAAAATAAATAACAAGGTTAAAAATATTTTAACTGAAGTGCTCACCTAGATGGCTGCATGGTCTTGGCAATCCTATTTGAAACACACTGTTTTCCGACTAAGACTTCTAAGGTCATCGAGTTTAACACCTTGAACAGAATGATTATAGCTGTAGCTTGAATCAAGAGTTAAATTTTGTTTAACTTCGCACCATACAATTCTTGCTTCGTTAAGTTAAAAGTTGCCTGCGGGCAACCTACATGTGGAGAGCTTCAAAAAAATAGATTTTTCAAAAATGAATGCCCATATTTTCTTATAATTTAATTTGTACCTTTTTTATTTCAAATGAAATAAACTTTTATATTCAGCCCAATGTGCTCTTTTCAAACAATTTTTACTTAAAAATATTATAACTATGAACATTTTTATGTTTAAAATCGAAATTTATGCTTAAATAATGTCGGTTGGAAGTTGAAAATTTTAAAACTTTCTTTGCATTTTTTTTTTCTTAAGATCTTGCTTAGTATTTATTTTAACAAAACTGGGAAAAAAGTAAGACTGAAAATGCTTCCCTATCCGCCTAAGGCTTGTCACCCTATAAGTAGTAGTTATTTGACTTCTAAGTATTACAATGTTTAACGTTTTAGATTTAGCTAAAACTCTTATGATATAGTTGTCATTATGTTGCACTTTTCTAAAGAAAAAAACTGTTGGTTATTTTAAGTGTGTTGCACTTTTTTTTATTTATTTTTTTTTTGTTTAATGTTTACTATTTAAACGAACAAAAAAACAAAATCAGTTACGTTTTATGTATACCAAATATTTGTATTATTTATATTAAAATTAATTATTTTATAATATTAAGTAATAATTATTGTAACATTGAAATATGAAAGGACTTTTGAAATACAAGATTATAAAAAAAAATTGTTTTAAATGTGTTGTATTTTGTTTGATGGATCGTATGCGTTTTTCAATATATATACTAGTCATTAGAATTAAAAGCGAAATGTTCAACGGAAACATATTGCGCCGGTGGGTAATTCCTGGCCTTCCAAGAGTTCAGACGTACTTATTATTTATTTCCTTGGGATACATGAAGATTTATTGCATCTGTGCCCGCAAGTACGTTTAAATATTCATAAGGAAAACCAAAATCCTTTGTGTGCACTTATCATAAAAAGAAAGGAAACTTAAATAAACAAATAGAGTAAAATACAGAAAACACGACAGCAAAGAGTAAGTAAAAAACGAAAAAGATTTAAGGTAAAGTAGAAGAGAACACACTGTTGAGATCTTAAGTAAAACTTACATAAAAATTTACGTATATCCCTTAAAAGGTAACTATTTTATTTCAAATAGTTCGCTAACCTTATTTCTTCCAAATATATACAAAAAAATCCTGTAAACTTTTAGTCATCGTTTTACCGTTAAACCGGCCCCCAAGACGAAAGAAGTTTCATATAGAGGGCTCACAGCTGTACCAACGTCAAGTTTTTCATTTTTAAAAAAGAGAATATTACTAATTATTTAATTTAGGGCATATACTTTAGACTTGTCTTTTTTATGAGCAAAACATTCATTAATTAATGGCAGTTAATTTACCCAACCTCTTATTATCGAATGTTCTTTTTCTGGCTTGGTTCGGTTCAGCTTTGAGCATGTGCGAAAACTATGTGTAACATGTTCAATAAAACTTTAAACTTTTATAAATTCCTACCGGCCAGCTGGCGGGGCACAGAAGTCGATTAAGAGTCTTTAGCTGGAAAGGCAAGATACAAGTCGTATTTGAGGGTAAGGTCTATTTCTCCCCGTTTAGCTAAGACAGCCTTTTCACATCGAACTCTAAATGCGTTTTTCGTGAAAATATCAGTTTTGGAGAAAAAAACTAATCGAAATTAAAAAGGTTTATTTTTTTTAGTTTGAAAATTATTTTTTCAAGAAATATTTACAAAAACAACTTTATGTGTATACAAGATTAGAGAATGGATTTATGACCTAAAAAAGCAATAGCATAACATTGTTAATGTTTCCATTGTTGTTTAAATAATTGGTTTCCTACCTAAACTCATTTTTTTTTTAAATTGCCCTCCTGGGGGTAAATAAAAATCTCACCCACTGCCTTTTTTGATTGTCTCTTGATTTGGTCACATCTTTTGCAAACTTGTACAAAAAATTTTCGTTTCAAGATATAATAATTGGTCATCCTGAAAGGTAGAATTCATTTTTATAAAGCCTGGTTAACAGTTCCCGTGTGCAAAAAAATCTATGCGAATATTTTGCCAAAAACTTTTGAGCTGAAATAAAAAAATATTTTTTGTATGATTGGTTTACAATTTTAAGCGAAAAAAACCATTGCAGTCATGGAATGTCATGCGGTTTACACTCAAACAAAAAATATATATTTACCTCAAGGCATTATTTGCATACAAATGGTTTTTGCATTAGTATATAATTGCTTTCTAGTTTTAGATTATTAGTTTAATTATTAAGGGTAAATTAATGACCCAAAGGGTGGCTTAAGCCAAAGCAAACATTTTCACCTTTAATATTCAGTACAATATAGTGCACATAATAGGTGGAAAATTGTTTCGAAAATAAATTTTTTCGCATAAACTGTAAAATATGCTTGAAAAAGGAAAACGAAATGTTGCGCAAGGTCGCGGCATTTAAATTTAACTAAAAGTCTTTTGAATAGATCGGAAAATGAGGGGTTAGGTTAGGTTAGGTTAGGTGGGGTGATGATGCGGCAAGCCGCATCACCTCACTCGGATCTCAGTGGATCCATTAGGCACTGGGCATTAGTACCCAGGGTACAATTTGGCTCGGTTCAAGTGATGAACCGTTTTTGGCCAGTTCATCAGCCACTTCATTCCCATAAATGTCACGGTGTCCTGGGACCCATCGAAGGGTGATAGAATTTGTTACGCCGAGTAATTTTAATTCACTACGGCAAAGATCAACTAGTTCTGACCTCGTGACAATTGAGGAAATGGCTCTGATTGCCGCCTGGCTATCTATGAAGATGTCAATGTTTTTGTTCGTCAGTTCACATCTGGAAAGGTATTTTGCGGCTTCGCAAACTGCAAGCACTTCCGCTTGGAAAACACTGCAAAAATTTGCCAGCCTCAACGATATGTTTAGGGGTGGATTTTCTGAAAAGATGCCTGATCCTACCGCAGCGTCCGTTTTGGAACCGTCTGTAAATACCGATGAATTACTTTTAGGACCCGGTTTTCCTTCCTTAAATTCCCTTATTGGAATATCTGTAAGTGCGACTGGGTTAAAATCTATGTGCGGTGAAATATAGTCTGTTTGAATGTCTAGTCGGTGAAGTTCATTATAGTACTGTGACCACAGTGGCCCTTTTTCCAATGTTTGCACTCTTTAAGTCGTAGAGCACTTTTGAGGGGTATAAAGAAACAATTAGGTGAAAGAGATTTTATTATTGAATATGTTTGTTTGGCCCATAAGCATGCTTAAAACAAATCCTATTTAATTCACCAATGCGTTTCTGAGAGAATAGTCACACTGGCCACTTTTCAATATTTTACACTTAAAACTATTTGTTCAAAATTAGATTAATTGTTCCTCCACTTAGGTGGCTATTTTTATAATGATCTCAATGATGATCTGGCAAACACAGACATTAATAGTCTCGTACGTTTCGTCAGGAGCTCTAAGTGGTTTAACGAGTAAAGAAGGAGTTTTCTAGATTCATGTGGTATCACAACGGAACAACTTTGTTGTAAGTGTGTCAGTTTTAATTATTGACAGCCACTTCTACCTCTGGGTTCGTACGATATGATGATCACTTCATTGACAAATACCTAACGGTATTGACGAGAAATATAATTTTTTTATTTCTTATATTGAGTTTGGGTTTTTCTGACCCAATTTAAAGGGTTTTTAGAAGAATTTTTTAATTATGGCCTACTGTGGAACCACAGCGCATTGTCGCTGGTAGGAAAAGTGTACAAAACCGTTGGTAGGCCAAGTTTTTTCAGTCTACTATGCTTATAAAATGACCACTTTCTGTTGCATTTTTGGCTAACGACTAGAGACAAAACTACAGTGCTGTCCAAAAGTTTAAACAGAAAGGAAAAAAAAATTAAAAATTAATTTTTAATGTTGCCTGCCACAATAAGGTTTTACGACCAGCCTAGTGCACTTTCATTCGTGATTTAAAATATTTTTGATGTTGTGGGATGCTTTTTGATGTTCCGTTTTAATATTACCCGAAGGTACCCAGTTGGGTTTAAATCTGGAGACTTAACAAGCCATGGAAGCAGGTCATAATAAAGCCATTCAAATATGGGAATATCAAGCCATTTTGTGACATAAATCCATAAACTAATTTTTATTTGTTCACTATAAATCTTTACATTTGCATATAAACGTTTATAACTCATAAAATATACAGCAAAAAGGTTTATAGAATGTTAATAATACAATATATTACAAACATTTTTGGTACAGTACCTTTAATTAAAAAACTTTACAAACGTTATTGTTATTCACATTCTGGCTAGTAGGGAAGTCAATTTACAACTTAAGACTAATATTGCCCACGTTTCAGCTAAACACGGGTTATTTTATGCTTTTAGTGGGCTTATCACATTTTTTTCTGTTAACAAAGAATAGATTATTTTATTTAATTATTTTATTAATATAAATTTTATTTTAAATACCTTTGTATACTTGTAAGCTTATCTAAGTATTTCTTCATTTCAGTAAAAAAAAAAGTTCATTAATAATAAGTTAAATAAAATACATAAACACTTTGGAACATGAATTGTAAATTAAATAAAAAGAATAAATTCACAAACACTAATTCGTCGAATATAATGTACCTACTGAATGCCTTTGGTAAGTTTTCTCCTACTTTTATATCCTTTTAAAAAAGCACCCCTGATCCCTAAATGGGATTCAAATTGAATTTCATACTCAATAGTCTGGATTTAATTTTCTTATCGCACATGTGCACTGTTTCGAGTTAATATCAAATGCTTTGCTTCTAGAATCCTTTTAAAAGCAACCCACATAATAACTTATTTGTAATTTATTATCAATAAATTGATTTTACTTACTCGCAAGCAGTTTTTTTTTTTTAGATACATAAGGGTCAATAAATAATATTTAATAATTTGTTTTAATGTTAAAATAAGTTGGGGTAACTATAATGAAAAGAAAAGTTTTCGCTCCTCAATCATTTCTTCTCTTCAGTCAGGATACGTAGCGCTATACTATGCATATTTAAAGAATTTTCATACGGACATACACAACTATTTTAAAGATATAAATTATTTAATGCATTTTTTTTATATCCTCAAATTTGTATTTCACAGTTATCAAAACAAACATATGTTTCTTTGAATTGTCACTGCTGGTTCGAAGTGAAATTTCGTTCGGGTGGAACTCACAAAATTTTTTTTAATTTCGGGGGAACAAACATTTTTCGGGTGAAATATTTTCAGGGTGAAACTCACAGTAAGGCTGAATGTTTTTACGCTCTCTGTTCTAATTCCATCTATTTTCCAATTCATATCCGTTTCTGAACTTTCACTTTTGTCGAGTTGTATCCGTGCGCCTTGGGTATTAGGTTATAAATTGGAATATTTAAATCCCGGCTTATTTTTTCGGTTGTTCGTTCGAAAAAAAAATTCTAACAATGTGGTGCACAAAATATACGGAATAGTCCCGGAAAAATGTACAAATAAAATGCCAATCTGCGGAAAAATTCCAAGTGGAGGTTTTTAAATGCAATTATTTTTATTTGTATAAGGAATACGCATGAAAAGTCAACAGACGAATCTTGCTTTCGTTGAAAGTTATTGAAGGTCAAATGTCAGAAATATTTTTTTTTTTTGTTTCCACACCTCCTGTGAGGTAAACTGCATGGATGTTTTTTTGTACAAGCTAAATCGGTCTACAGACTTCTGTATTTTTTTTTCCTGAAAAAGTAAAAATGATTGGAATTTTCCTCAAGTGAAATTAATTTTTTCCCGGATGCTATCGAAAAAAAATCTTGTTATAGGGATACAAAAATATTTCTGATGTCTAACCTTCAATAACTTTTAAAGCAATCCAGTATATAGGAACTTGGTTAAATTTTTTGTAACCGGGATATAAAAGCTTTTTAATGATTTGCACTCTACACAATACAAACACAAGGCCGTAACCAGAGGAGGATTACAGGGCCTTGATCTCCAAATCCAATCCCGAAAATTTTAAGAAATGCATTTGTAAATCATATATTTCTGATTCATTATACCTAAGAAAGTTTTACTCATTTCTGTGGTCGTTACTAGTAGACTAAGAGCTGACAGCACATTTTTGGTTCAAATTCTTTTTTTTTTTATTCAATTCAAAGCTCTGGCAGGATTTTTTGGCGCCCGTGGTAAGGACGAGGGGTTGAAATAGCCGTATTCAGACTTTTGTCTTAGAGCCACATGCACTTTACTTAATTTTTTAAAATATGAAATAGTGCTCTGATACTTTCTTTAAGTCCACAGAGCTTAAAATTTACTATCCGGTTAATTGAACTCAAGATATAAACTTTTTAGGTGCACCATATCGAGAGATATTTGGAGAATTAAAAAAAAATCAAAAGTCTCCAAAATAAAGCCAATAGGGTTCGCTTCAAAAGCTCATATCTTGAGTTTTATTTTTCAAATTAAAGTCTGTGGACTTAAAGAAAATGACAGAGGATATTTTCCCATTTTTAATAAATTAATTGAAGTGCATGTGGCCCTAACACAATACTCTGAAAATCACTATTTTCAACCCCACGGGCGCCAAGAAATCCTGTCAGACTTTTGAATTTGATGTCAAGATGCATGCACCTGCAGACCCTCACACTTATTTTTGGGTTATGTGTTCAACCCAGCTGCTAGCTCTCAGACTAAAGTTGTGTTCAAAACATTTACTACTAAGCTCACGTGGCATATAATTTTTAATGTACCTCTACCCTGATGATTTCTTAAGTCAGCTTAAAGTGAGATTCGAGTGCCATAAATCCATATACATTTTTTTTGTGCATTCTGATTCCCTCAGTTTTTTTTGGCAAAAATAAACAAAGTTTTAACGAAGAAAAATAAATTAGATTCAAAAATTTTGGATTGTGGCACTTCAAATTTTAAAGTCTTAATTCATACACAAGCTTCTTAAAATTTAATTTTATTGTTTTTGTATACTCTACTTTTAAATACTATTTACCGTTCCAAAGTTATACGCGAAAAACTATTATCTTTGACATTTGAAGGTGAATAACTTTTAACGCAAGCCAAATTGTAGACTTTTGCATCCACAAATGAAAATAATTGCATTTAAAAATCTTCACTTGGAATTTTTCCGCTGTGAAAGTACATTTTTCACGGGCTTCACCGTGAGTTACCATGTATTTTATTGAATTTGTATAAAATATTTTCAGTAATTCAAAGCTTATGTGAACAAACTATAGTTAAGCTTTATTAGTTTGTTTAATTTCAAGAAATTTTGCAATGTGCTACCACAAAACCCGTGTCCGCAACGTGTAACGTGAGTTACCAACATGTTTTTATATTAGAGATAGATAGATAGATACAATTCTTTATTCAATAGATTTGTACAATATTTAAACCTTTAGATTAAGGACATGGCTTAGCTGCCGTCTGCCTGATTGATTCATAAACTATGAAATATAAATATAGAATAGAAGTACATAAATATATTAAATGATATTGAATGAGTTTACAATTTCAAAACAAAATAGTAAATTTCTTCTTTTTGCAAAATATAATTTGTTCTTAATTCATAACGCAACTAGGTCGACAATTATTTCAAGTGTACTACTTATAGATATTGAAGCAAGCTTTAAAATTTTTATTATTTAGCACGTTGAAACTTATAATGAAAAAAAGACCATTAGGGTGGTTTAACAATTTTAGAATGATTTGAAACACAAAACTATCAATTTTAAAATGATTTGAAACACAAAAACTGGAAAAATTTAACTGGTGAAATGTGGAGAGTGTTCCTTAGGGGAACTTATTAAAAGCTGTTACGGTACAATAAAGCATGTTTACAAACTTTGAATAGGTTTAACCATCCAAAGGAACCATTCAATATACTTATAAGCTGACTTCTTGACAAAAAGCTCTCTTGGAAGTAAAGCCGGCGAATTTCTTGTAGAATTGGACAAACTGCTATGAAGTGGTAACTATCTTCAAGTTCTCTTCTATTACAAAGATTACAATTCTGAGAGAGATCTGACCTATGAGGAACATAATTTAAATTGAGTAATTCCACCCTTGCTCTAAAGATAGTACTTATAGCTTCCAAGGAAAGTTCATTACAAAAATAGTTATTTTCAGTTGATAATTCATGATTTAAGCTTTTGTAAATAACTCTACTCTCTGACGAAGCAGCTCTATTTAAATGCTCACTATAAATTTTTTCATCAATTTTCGCTATTAAGTTAGCGAAAATATTATGCCATTCGTCTAAATTGTTTTCGCTGAGAGAAAGGCTTGTGTCATGAGTTACAGCCAGTTGATACAGTTCTTTAAAAGGTGTACTATTTGTTTGAAGCTGCCTTAGCATAAAAGTTTTGTGTAGACCACTTTCTCTTCTTAAAACTTTAACTAAATAATCTGTATGGGCCTTCAGATTTTGAATGAAAATGGGAGGAATAGCGGCTTCAACGTGAATAGCATAGGTTGGTGTTGCTTGAGGTAACCGAAATAATCTTTTAAAAAAGTACCTTTGAATCGTTTCAAATTCTTCGAATTGGGCATAACCAAAAACCTGTGCACCATAACACATACACGTATTTACGAAAGTTGGCTACATCATGTTAAGGGCAAGCTTAGCTTCATTGCTTTTCTCTTTAGCATGCATACGAAAATTCAAATTCGTGGTTAACAAGACTCCAAGATACTTAAATTTGGTTAAAACTTCAATCCCCTCATGGTTTAGATGCCAACTTTCTTCGGGCAATCTCCTTCTTTGCCTAGGTTCAAAGACCATAATTTTTGTTTTTCGGGTATTTATTTGCAGACCCCACATTTTACAGTATTGCTGAAGTCTATTGATTTGGAGTTGTAATGTGAATGGACGTTCCGCCAACAACACTAAATCGTCGGCATAGAGCAAAACCTTAACAAGGGTTTCTGCAAAAACTACACCTCCTGGTAGAGAATCGCAAACCGCATCAATGAACAGAGCAAATAAAATTGGACTGAGAATACATCCCTGAGGCACTCCTGCTGACGTTTCAAACCACTCTGACAAATTAATACCATCCCAAACCGCTGCACTTGTTGAAGACAGAAAATTTAAATAGAGAAGTAAAAATTTACGAGAGACACCGAGAGATGCCATCTTATAGATCAAAGCTTGTCTATTAACAGTATCAAAAGCGGCTTTGAAGTCAACAAAAGAAGCAATAAAGTTTTTTGTTTTCTTCTATAAATTTGTTTCCAATTGCAGAAAGGGCAAAAATGTGATCCAGAGTGGAGAACCCGTGGCGAAATCCTGCTTGGAAAATGCTTAATCGATGGCCATTCTCAATCCATTTCGTAAGCCTCTCATAGAGAATAGAAGCAAAAATTTTTCTGATTGAATTGAGAATAGAGATCCCTCAGTAGTTTTCGGGAAGATTAACGTGACCTTTCTTGAAAACAGCAAAAATGATTGATTTATTGAAACTGCTGGGAACACAAGTCGAATTATAAACTAAATTGAAAAATTCTACTATATAGTTTTTAAACTGAGGGGTAGCATTTTTATAAAATTCGACTGGAATACCATCTATTCCCGGTGCTTTATTATTTTTCAAATTTAAAAGCACTGCTTCCAATTCGTTCAAGGACACTGCCGTATCCAATTCCTGCACGATAGTATTAGGGCAAGCGAAGCTAAAAGTCTGAAAATTCTCATCCGCTGACAGTAATGATTTAAAATGCTGAGCTAATATATCCACCTCTAGTGAGTTAGCGTTATTACTAACCCGAAAACGACCCCCAAGTTCCCGCAAACAAGTTATTCCAAAACAGCTTTGAGTTTTTGCAGTTTACTAAATTTGAAGCCACACTTTTGAGGTAGCGAGTTCTTTTCGCAAAGCAAAGGGCTTTGTACGCTTTATTTAAACGGAGGTATACATTTTTAAAGAAGATCGCACTTGCAGACCTAAACAATTTTAAATAAACAAAAGATTTTTTTTCGCAGCTTGTGGCATTCGTTATCAAACCAGTTATTTAGGGGAATGAAACCTTGTTTATTGTTGGTAGCAAAGGGTGCTGACAGCTTGATAGCTTCTACTAAACTTTCTGAAATTTGGTCTACGAGACTAGTTGTTTGATTCGGGAGGGAATTGTAGTTGTAATTCAATAGAGTTTGAAAAAGAGTAGCTTTGTTCTCAATCCACTTAAGCCTTTCACATGAAAAACAAGCCGTTAGCAAGATTGGTAAGTGGGAAGAGAAATCTGCCATAAGGACTTCAAAGTCAAGAGTCAAGCCCAACCAATCACCTGACACAGCACATATATCAATTACCGATTGACCTTGGCCACTAATGAAAGTGAACTCGCCATCAACATCGCCCTTAGAAACCCCATTAAGAATGAATAAACCGAAGTTTTCCATAAGCTCTGTCAGATTTCTGCCATTGCTATTCGAAGTACCATCCTTAGAGTTTCTGATAACATTAAAATCTAGTTGGAGTTGAGAATAAAAAGAGTATGGATTCTGATAGCTACCAATTCGTGCGTTCAAGTCCCCAATCAGCATAATAATATCCAAAAAGTTATTATTTAAGAAATTATAAAGGCTCTCGAATTCATTCCGCCAGTTATTACAATTAAGGTACAATGGGATAATAGAATAATTTTTCAGACTACTCAAAATTTGTATAATAATCCTGTTTTCAATACGCTTGAATTCCACAAAGTTTCCTACACTACTTAATTTGATACCGCATAAAACGCCACCGCTAGCTCTACCAAATATACTACTTCTTACAGCGGGGATGGACATTATTTTAAAACCTTTAAAAAATTTTATAATACTTTGTTCATTTTGTTCCTCTACAAATGTTTCTAGGAGAATGATAATATCAAAATTCAAAATATAATTTAAAAAATTCGGTGAAGATAATTTACCTTTAAGGCCTGTAACATTATAAGAAAATATTTTTACATTAAACAAATTAATATTATTTTTATGGCAGACGGCAGAGGCACCCTATAATTTCAAATTTTTAATATGGTTTGATGGTTGACTAATAGATGGCGATGCTGCTGGATGATCAGCAATGACAAGCGAACTTGACATCTCAACACCCTCCGTTCCCCCGCTGCAGTCAAAGTAATCCAATGCGCGTTCTCCAAACATCTGTTTGATAAATGTCAGTTCGTTCGAAGATTTGAAAATTAATCCGCGTGTGAGTTTGTAAACAAACATTTTCTGATTAATCTCCATTTTGTCGCCTTTTAGAATTATTTTAGCTGACGGGTTCAACTCAAGAAGTTTGATTTTAATTGCATTTAATGTTTGCCTCTTTTTTCTATACATGAGAGATTGCTCACGGTTTACACTGATTCCAGTACCCTTTAGTTGAGTGGTTACAGAATTTGATCTGCAACTTCGGCAGAATTAAGCTCCAGAATGACAGTACCTCGTTGTGTATGAGTGTTCAAGATTTCTCGGGATTTCTTGACGTGTATATTTTCATTTTCCTTTAACTTGAGCAGCCCCTTGCAAGTTTGTTTAGCAAAATCAACTGCATTGGTTACTCCGTCTAAAGGAATGTGTATAACAATTGAGTTCTCTGTGGATTTTCGTGAAATAATTTCTAATTGAGTTTCTAATAGCTCACATCTTTCGGTCATCAGCGTCAACTTATTTTTTAGCTCAGAATTTACTATAGTTTTAGAGAATTTATTTCTGATGATAGTGCCGCAATATCCGATTTCGTAGCTAGGTTTTTCAAGTTTTCTGTGAGGGAGTCGTCGATAATTTTTTTTAATTGGTTTATCGATAGATTTCCCACCGTCATAGCTTGAAAATTTTTTTTACTGCTGGTGTCTGAATCTGGTGAAGTCTCTGCTAGCCCCCGTTTCTTATACATATAGGAAGTACCGGTGTTCGCCAGACGAAAGTTTTTTTTTCCCAAATTTGTAATAAATAAGAAGTGCCTACCTTAAAATATCAGCATCCAAAGTGACTTTCCCAGATTTTAACGATTTTCTGCCTCAATCCGTTAAATGCGAATATCTAAAGAACCAAGCTTTCAAATTTGTTGTAGTTTTCAGTTCTGAATAGGAAATTAATACACCTTTCCAAAATTTCTAAAAACATTGAAATTTCGTCAAACAAATTTTTCATTGATTTCGGAAAAAATCATGGGCTAACCCCTTGCCTTTTTTTCGAAAAAAAATCCACTTTTTTTCAAAGTTAGTCAAGAAAATCGTGCCGTACATTACTGGAAAGGTCTTTTCAAACCAAATCGACGCATCGAAGCTAATTTCTTTTTCGAGGTCTATTTAGTAAAATATAAGCATCCAAAGTGACTTTCTCAGATTTTAACGATTTTCTGCCTCCAACTACCTACCTTACCCAAGTAACAATTTTAGCTGTTTAATTGCTCTAAAAGCGTTTGTAGAGCTAATCTTAGAGCTCGTTGATTTCAAAAGAAGCTCTAGATACACTTCTAAAGCAAGTGCAGAGCTTGCCTACAGCGAATTCATTGAGTTTGAGAGCTAATATTTGCTCGAAACCAGCTCTTATCAGTGGCTTGTAAGGCCTTGCAGCTCTTAGGTATATTATTTAGAAATCTTTAAAGCAACATTTTTGACAGCACTTTGTTTGTATTAGTTTAGATTTGTGTAATACAAATTACAAAGTAAAATAATATGGGAACGATGTATTATATGTGTGATAGTAACATTTCAGAACTTTATGTGTTGTGATGTCGCAAATTAGTAAAATATTCCTATAGAAAATATAAGTGAGAAATGAAATTAATTATTTAACTGTTCCATCTTAGTGAATTTTTAGTGCGCGCTTAGATTTATCAAACATGTACTGAATGTACTTCGCAAAATTACAACGCGCCTTCGAAATTCTTTATATTACGCAGTGAAATGTTTAAAAAATTAACTTAAGCAACACAGAAATCTGTTACAAAAATTAATTTAAGTATCTGAAATAAAATATTTTTGTTTTCATGGCAATATTTGCAATATTTAGTGTGTTTTATATTGAAAATAAAGGTTTTTTATTCGTTTCAAATAAAATAAGGAACATTGTTTCAATGTTTTTTTTTCTGTCACCATATTTTTATCGTGAAAATAGTTTGTCTTCAATAGAACTGCAATATGGATATTGTAGAGCTTGTTCCCACAAAATGAGAGTTTTGTGTTCAAGGCTAAAAAAGAAGGCTGTTTCGAAAATTGAAAGTTTTGAATAATTTTAAATCGTGGAAAAAATTTCTTATTTATTTATTAATAATTGAAGTGCATTATGGTTTCTCAGAAAGCAAACACTTGTGCGACTCAACCGTTGATTTAATTTTATTTTAAAACATTTTATTAAACTGTTCAATTGATTTTAATACAATTTTTTTTAGAAATTTCGGATCTCTAATTCGACAATTACGGTGCATACTTGGTATTGCATAGAAATAAAAAGGAACTTATTTATTTTCTAGTTTTGGTTTGACTTTTCTCGGTGAAATTATCTTTATTATATTTTATTGTGAAACACCCTACTAATATGAGAGAGGTTTAGTATTAAGCTCTATAGTCGTTTTGTTGTAGCTTTGTTCAGCCTTCAAATTTCACAATTCTCAGAGAAATTTAATAATGCTCAGAGAGATATCCAATGCGCATGCGTTTGTGTGAATGTATTAGTAATTTAACTCAACAGCCGCATTCTGTGTAGCTATTTTTTGACATTTCTATAGAATCATGCAATAGTATTTTAAATATGAGTTTTAAGAAGCTCTATAACGCTTCTTTATATGCTCATATTAATAATTTGCTCGTTTAAAGAACGTTGAACGTTATTAAAGAGCATATTTTTAAATCTTGGGACGTTATAAAAATAATGGAGCTTAATGTGTATTGGAAACTCGATTATGGAACAAAATTTTTAAATAAATGTTGGGAGCTGTGAAATAATCTGTCTTAGAACTATGGTATCAGATTTCACTGCTTACAAGCTGCTAAAGAACAGGTTTGCTTCTATTAGCTCCAACGATGTTACTTGGGTAATGTCTTTGGATGGCGATATTTCCAAAACAAAGCCTTCAAATTTATTGCGGCTTTCAATGTTGAAAAGAAAATTAACTCACCTTTCTAAAAACATCAGACAACATTTTTTTTCGAGGTCTATTTAGTAAAATATTAGCATCCAAAGTGACTTTCCCAGATTTTAACGATTTTCTGCCTCAATCCGTTAAATGCGAATATCTAAAGAACCGAGCTTTCAAATTTGTTGTAGTTTTCAGTTCTGAATAGGAAATTAATACACCTTTCCAAAATTTCTAAAAACATTGAAATTTCGTCAAACAAATTTTTCATGGATTTCGGAAACAATCATGGGCTAACCCCTTGCCTTTTTTTTCGAAAAAAAATCTACTTTTTTTTCAAAGTTAGTGAAAAAACTCGTGCCGCACATTACTGGAGAGGTCTTTTCAAACCAAATCGACGCATCGAAGCTAATTTCTTTTTCGAGGTCTATTTAGTAAAATATAAGCATCCAAAGTGACTTTCTCAGATTTTAACGATTTTCTGCCTCCAACTACCTACCTTAATGTCTTTGGATGGCGATATTTCCAAAACAAAGCCTTCAACTTTATTGCGGCTTTCAATGTTGAAAAGAAAACTAACTCACCTTTCTAGAAACATCAGACAACATTTTTTTCGAGGTCTATTTAGTAAAATATTAGCATCCAAAGTGACTTTCCCAGATTTTAACGATTTTCTGCCTCAATCCGTTAAATGCGAATATCTAAAGAACCGAGCTTTCAAATTTGTTGTAGTTTTCAGTTCTGAATAGGAAATTAATACACCTTTCTAAAATTTCTAAAAACATTGAAATTTCGTCAAACAAATTTTTCATGGATTTCGGAAAAAATCATGGGCTAACCCCTTGCCTTTTTTTCGAAAAAAAATCTACTTTTTTTTCAAAGTTAGTGAAAAAAATCGTGCCGTACATTACTGGAAAGGTCTTTTCAAACCAAATCGACGCATCGAAGCTAATTTCTTTTTCGAGGTCTATTTAGTAAAATATAAGCATCCAAAGTGACTTTCTCAGATTTTAACGATTTTCTGCCTCCAACTACCTACCTTAATGTCTTTGGATGGCGATATTTCCAAAACAAAGCCTTCAAATTTATTGCGGCTTTCAATGTTGAAAAGAAAATTAACTCACCTTTCTAAAAACATGAGACAACATTTTTTTCGAGGTCTATTTAGTAAAATATTAGCATCCAAAGTGACTTTCCCAGATTTTAACGATTTTCTGCCTCAATCCGTTAAATGCGAATATCTAAAGAACCGAGCTTTCAAATTTGTTGTAGTTTTCAGTTCTGAATAGGAAATTAATACACCTTTCCAAAATTTCTAAAAACATTGAAATTTCGTCTAGCAAATTTTTATTGATTTCGGAAAAAATCATGGGCTAACCCCTTGCCTTTTTTTCGAAAAAAAATCTACTTTTTTTTCAAAGTTAGTGAAAAAAATCGTGCCGTACATTACTGGAAAGGTCTTTTCAAACAAAATCGACAAATCGAAACTAATTTCTTTTTCGAGGTCTATTTAGTAAAATATAAGCATCCAAAGTGACTTTCTCAGATTTTAACGATTTTCTGCCTCCAACTACCTACCTTAATGTCTGTGGATGGCGATATTTCCAAAACAAAGCCTTCAAAATTATTGCGGCTTTCAATGTTGAAAAGAAAATTAACTCACCTTTCTAAAAACATGAGACAACATTTTTTTCGTGGTCTATTTAGTAAAATATTAGCATCCAAAGTGACTTTCCCAGATTTTAACGATTTTCTGCCTCAATCCGTTAAATGCGAATATCTAAAGAACCGAGCTTTCAAATTTGTTGTAGTTTTCAGTTCTGAATAGGAAATTAATACACCTTTCCAAAATTTCTAAAACTATTGAAATTTCGTCAAACAAATTTTTCATTGATTTCGGAAAAAATCATGGGCTAACCCCTTGCCTTTTTTTCGAAAAAAAATCTACTTTTTTTTCAAAGTTAGTGAAAAAACTCGTGCCGTACATTACTGGAGAGGTCTTTTCAAACATAATCGACGCATCGAAGCTAATTTCTTTTTCGAGGTCTATTTAGTAAAATATTAGCATCCAAAGTGACTTTCCCAGATTTTAACGATTTTCTGCCTCAATCCGTTAAATGCGAATATCTAAAGAACCGAGCTTTCAAATTTGTTGTAGTTTTCAGTTCTGAATAGGAAATTAATACACCTTTCCAAAATTTCTAAAAACATTGAAATTTCGTCAAACAAATTTTTCATTGATTTCGGAAAAAATCATGGGCTAACCCCTTGCCTTTTTTTCGAAAAAAAAAATCTACTTTTTTTTCAAAGTTAGTGAAAAAACTCGTGCCGTACATTACTGGAGAGGTCTTTTCAAACCAAATCGACGCATCGAAGCTAATTTCTTTTTCGAGGCCTTTTTAGTAAAATATTAGCATCCAAAGTGACTTTCCCAGATTTTAACGATTTTCTGCCTCAATCCGTTAAATGCGAATATCTAAAGAACCGAGCTTTCAAATTTGTTGTAGTTTTCAGTTCTGAATAGGAAATTAATACACCTTTCCAAAATTTCTAAAAACATTGAAATTTCGTCAAACAAATTTTTCATTGATTTCGGAAAAAATCATGGGCTAACCCCTTGCCTTTTTTTCGAAAAAAAATCTACTTTTTTTTCAAAGTTAGTGAAAAAACTCGTGCCGTACATTACTGGAGAGGTCTTTTCAAACCAAATCGACGCATCGAAGCTAATTTCTTTTTCGAGGCCTTTTTAGTAAAATATTAGCATCCAAAGTGACTTTCCCAGATTTTAACGATTTTCTGCCTCAATCCGTTAAATGCGAATATCTAAAGAACCGAGCTTTCAAATTTGTTGTAGTTTTCAGTTCTGAATAGGAAATTAATACACCTTTCCAAAATTTCTAAAAACATTGAAATTTCGTCAAACAAATTTTTCATTGATTTCGGAAAAAATCATGGGCTAACCCCTTGCCTTTTTTTCGAAAAAAAATCTACTTTTTTTTCAAAGTTAGTGAAAAAAATCGTGCCGTACATTACTGGAAAGGTCTTTTCAAACCAAATCGACGCATCGAAGCTAATTTCTTTTTCGAGGTCTATTTAGTAAAATATAAGCATCCAAAGTGACTTTCCCAGATTTTAACGATTTTCTGCCTCAATCCGTTAAATGCGAATATCTAAAGAACCGAGCTTTCAAATTTGTTGTAGTTTTCAGTTCTGAATAGGAAATTAATACACCTTTCCAAAATTTCTAAAAACATTGAAATTTCGTCAAACAAATTTTTCATTGATTTCGGAAAAAATCATGGGCTAACCCCTTGCCTTTTTTTCGAAAAAAAATCTACTTTTTTTTCAAAGTTAGTGAAAAAAATCGTGCCGTACATTACTGGAAAGGTCTTTTCAAACCAAATCGACGCATCGAAGCTAATTTCTTTTTCGAGGTCTATTTAGTAAAATATAAGCATCCAAAGTGACTTTCCCAGATTTTAACGATTTTCTGCCTCAATCCGTTAAATGCGAATATCTAAAGAACCGAGCTTTCAAATTTGTTGTAGTTTTCAGTTCTGAATAGGAAATTAATACACCTTTCCAAAATTTCTAAAAACATTGAAATTTCGTCAAACAAATTTTTCATTGATTTCGGAAAAAATCATGGGCTAACCCCTTGCCTTTTTTTCGAAAAAAAATCTACTTTTTTTTCAAAGTTAGTGAAAAAACTCGTGCCGTACATTACTGGAGAGGTCTTTTCAAACCAAATCGACGCATCGAAGCTAATTTCTTTTTCGAGGCCTTTTTAGTAAAATATTAGCATCCAAAGTGACTTTCCCAGATTTTAACGATTTTCTGCCTCAATCCGTTAAATGCGAATATCTAAAGAACCGAGCTTTCAAATTTGTTGTAGTTTTCAGTTCTGAATAGGAAATTAATACACCTTTCCAAAATTTCTAAAAACATTGAAATTTCGTCAAACAAATTTTTCATGGATTTCGGAAACAATCATGGGCTAACCCCTTGCCTTTTTTTTCGAAAAAAAATCTACTTTTTTTTCAAAGTTAGTGAAAAAAATCGTGCCGTACATTACTGGAAAGGTCTTTTCAAACCAAATCGACGCATCGAAGCTAATTTCTTTTTCGAGGTCTATTTAGTAAAATATAAGCATCCAAAGTGACTTTCTCAGATTTTAACGATTTTCTGCCTCCAACTACCTACCTTAATGTCTTTGGATGGCGATATTTCCAAAACAAAGCCTTCAAATTTATTGCGGCTTTCAATGTTGAAAAGAAAATTAACTCACCTTTCTAAAAACATCAGACAACATTTTTTTCGAGGTCTATTTAGTAAAATATTAGCATCCAAAGTGACTTTCCCAGATTTTAACGATTTTCTGCCTCAATCCGTTAAATGCGAATATCTAAAGAACCGAGCTTTCAAATTTGTTGTAGTTTTCAGTTCTGAATAGGAAATTAATACACCTTTCCAAAATTTCTAAAAACATTGAAATTTCGTCAAACAAATTTTTCATTGATTTCGGAAAAAATCATGGGCTAACCCCTTGCCTTTTTTTCGAAAAAAAATCTACTTTTTTTTCAAAGTTAGTGAAAAAAATCGTGCCGTACATTACTGGAAAGGTCTTTTCAAACCAAATCGACGCATCGAAGCTAATTTCTTTTTCGAGGTCTATTTAGTAAAATATAAGCATCCAAAGTGACTTTCTCAGATTTTAACGATTTTCTGCCTCCAACTACCTACCTTAATGTCTTTGGATGGCGATATTTCCAAAACAAAGCCTTCAAATTTATTGCGGCTTTCAATGTTGAAAAGAAAATTAACTCACCTTTCTAAAAACATGAGATAACATTTTTTTCGAGGTCTATTTAGTAAAATATTAGCATCCAAAGTGACTTTCCCAGATTTTAACGATTTTCTGCCTCAATCCGTTAAATGCGAATATCTAAAGAACCGAGCTTTCAAATTTGTTGTAGTTTTCAGTTCTGAATAGGAAATTAATACACCTTTCCAAAATTTTTAAAAACATTGAAATTTCGTCAAACAAATTTTTCATGGATTTCGGAAACAATCATGGGCTAACCCCTTGCCTTTTTTTCGAAAAAAAATCTACTTTTTTTCAAAGTTAGTGAAAAAAATCGTGCCGTACATTACTGGAAAGGTCTTTTCAAACCAAATCGACGCATCGAAGCTAATTTCTTTTTCGAGGTCTATTTAGTAAAATATAAGCATCCAAAGTGACTTTCTCAGATTTTAACGATTTTCTGCCTCCAACTACCTACCTTAATGTCTGTGGATGGCGATATTTCCAAAACAAAGCCTTCAAAATTATTGCGGCTTTCAATGTTGAAAAGAAAATTAACTCACCTTTCTAAAAACATCAGACAACATTTTTTTCGAGGTCTATTTAGTAAAATATTAGCATCCAAAGTGACTTTCCCAGATTTTAACGATTTTCTGCCTCAATCCGTTAAATGCGAATATCTAAAGAACCGAGCTTTCAAATTTGTTGTAGTTTTCAGTTCTGAATAGGAAATTAATACACCTTTCCAAAATTTCTAAAACTATTGAAATTTCGTCAAACAAATTTTTCATTGATTTCGGAAAAAATCATGGGCTAACCCCTTGCCTTTTTTTCGAAAAAAAATCAACTTTTTTTTCAAAGTTAGTGAAAAAACTCGTGCCGTACATTACTGGAGAGGTCTTTTCAAACATAATCGACGCATCGAAGCTAATTTCTTTTTCGAGGTCTATTTAGTAAAATATAAGCATCCAAAGTGACTTTCTCAGATTTTAACGATTTTCTGCCTCCAACTACCTACCTTAATGTCTGTGGATGGCGATATTTCCAAAACAAAGCCTTCAAAATTATTGCGGCTTTCAATGTTGAAAAGAAAATTAACTCACCTTTCTAAAAACATCAGACAACATTTTTTTCGAGGTCTATTTAGTAAAATATTAGCATCCAAAGTGACTTTCCCAGATTTTAACGATTTTCTGCCTCAATCCGTTAAATGCGAATATCTAAAGAACCGAGCTTTCAAATTTGTTGTAGTTTTCAGTTCTGAATAGGAAATTAATACACCTTTCCAAAATTTCTAAAAACATTGAAATTTCGTCAAACAAATTTTTCATTGATTTCGGAAAAAATCATGGGCTAACCCCTTGCCTTTTTTTCGAAAAAAAATCTACTTTTTTTTCAAAGTTAGTGAAAAAAATCGTGCCGTACATTACTGGAAAGGTCTTTTCAAACCAAATCGACGCATCGAAGCTAATTTCTTTTTCGAGGTCTATTTAGTAAAATATAAGCATCCAAAGTGACTTTCTCAGATTTTAACGATTTTCTGCCTCAATCCGTTAAATGCGAATATCTATAGAACCGAGCTTTCAAATTTGTTGTAGTTTTCAGTTCTGAATAGGAAATTAATACACCTTTCCAAAATTTCTAAAAACATTGAAATTTCGTCGAAACAAATTTTTCATTGATTTCGGAAAAAATCATGGGCTCCTTGCCTTTTTTTCGAAAAAAAATCTACTTTTTTTTCAAAGTTAGTGAAAAAAATCGTGCCGTACATTACTGGAAAGGTCTTTTCAAACCAAATCGACGCATCGAAGCTAATTTCTTTTTCGAGGTCTATTTAGTAAAATATAAGCATCCAAAGTGACTTTCTCAGATTTTAACGATTTTCTGCCTCCAACTACCTACCTTAATGTCTTTGGATGGCGATATTTCCAAAACAAAGCCTTCAAAACTATTGCGGCTTTCAATGTTGAAAAGAAAATTAACTCACCTTTCTAAAAACATGAGACAACATTTTTTTCGTGGTCTATTTAGTAAAATATTAGCATCCAAAGTGACTTTCCCAGATTTTAACGATTTTCTGCCTCAATCCGTTAAATGCGAATATCTAAAGAACCGAGCTTTCAAATTTGTTGTAGTTTTCAGTTCTGAATAGGAAATTAATACACCTTTCCAAAATTTCTAAAAACATTGAAATTTCGTCAAACAAATTTTTCATGGATTTCGGAAACAATCATGGGCTAACCCCTTCCCTTTTTTTCGAAAAAAAATCTACTTTTTTTTCAAAGTTAGTGAAAAAACTCGTGCCGTACATTACTGGAGAGGTCTTTTCAAACCAAATCGACGCATCGAAGCTAATTTCTTTTTCGAGGTCTATTTAGTAAAATATAAGCATCCAAAGTGACTTTCTCAGATTTTAACGATTTTCTGCCTCAATCCGTTAAATGCGAATATCTATAGAACCGAGCTTTCAAATTTGTTGTAGTTTTCAGTTCTGAATAGGAAATTAATACACCTTTCCAAAATTTCTAAAAACATTGAAATTTCGTCAAACAAATTTTTCATTGATTTCGGAAAAAATCATGGGCTAACCCCTTGCCTTTTTTTCGAAAAAAAATCTACTTTTTTTTCAAAGTTAGTGAAAAAAATCGTGCCGTACATTACTGGAAAGGTCTTTTCAAACCAAATCGACGCATCGAAGCTAATTTCTTTTTCGAGGTCTATTTAGTAAAATATAAGCATCCAAAGTGACTTTCTCAGATTTTAACGATTTTCTGCCTCCAACTACCTACCTTAATGTCTGTGGATGGCGATATTTCCAAAACAAAGCCTTCAAAATTATTGCGGCTTTCAATGTTGAAAAGAAAATTAACTCACCTTTCTAAAAACATCAGACAACATTTTTTTCGAGGTCTATTTAGTAAAATATTAGCATCCAAAGTGACTTTCCCAGATTTTAACGATTTTCTGCCTCAATCCGTTAAATGCGAATATCTAAAGAACCGAGCTTTCAAATTTGTTGTAGTTTTCAGTTCTGAATAGGAAATTAATACACCTTTCCAAAATTTCTAAAAACATTGAAATTTCGTCAAACAAATTTTTCATGGATTTCGGAAAAAATCATGGGCTAACCCCTTGCCTTTTTTTTGAAAAAAAAATCTACTTTTTTTCAAAGTTAGTGAAAAAAATCGTGCCGTACATTACTGGAAAGGTCTTTTCAAACCAAATCGACGCATCGAAGCTAATTTCTTTTTCGAGGTCTATTTAGTAAAATATAAGCATCCAAAGTGACTTTCTCAGATTTTAACGATTTTCTGCCTCAATCCGTTAAATGCGAATATCTATAGAACCGAGCTTTCAAATTTGTTGTAGTTTTCAGTTCTGAATAGGAAATTAATACACCTTTCCAAAATTTCTAAAAACATTGAAATTTCGTCAAACAAATTTTTCATTGATTTCGGAAAAAATCATGGGCTAACCCCTTGCCTTTTTTTCGAAAAAAAATCTACTTTTTTTTCAAAGTTAGTGAAAAAAATCGTGCCGTACATTACTGGAAAGGTCTTTTCAAACCAAATCGACGCATCGAAGCTAATTTCTTTTTCGAGGTCTATTTAGTAAAATATAAGCATCCAAAGTGACTTTCTCAGATTTTAACGATTTTCTGCCTCCAACTACCTACCTTAATGTCTGTGGATGGCGATATTTCCAAAACAAAGCCTTCAAAATTATTGCGGCTTTCAATGTTGAAAAGAAAATTAACTCACCTTTCTAAAAACATCAGACAACATTTTTTTCGAGGTCTATTTAGTAAAATATTAGCATCCAAAGTGACTTTCCCAGATTTTAACGATTTTCTGCCTCAATCCGTTAAATGCGAATATCTATAGAACCGAGCTTTCAAATTTGTTGTAGTTTTCAGTTCTGAATAGGAAATTAATACACCTTTCCAAAATTTCTAAAAACATTGAAATTTCGTCAAACAAATTTTTCATTGATTTCGGAAAAAATCATGGGCTAACCCCTTGCCTTTTTTTCGAAAAAAAATCTACTTTTTTTTCAAAGTTAGTGAAAAAAATCGTGCCGTACATTACTGGAAAGGTCTTTTCAAACCAAATCGACGCATCGAAGCTAATTTCTTTTTCGAGGTCTATTTAGTAAAATATAAGCATCCAAAGTGACTTTCTCAGATTTTAACGATTTTCTGCCTCCAACTACCTACCTTAATGTCTGTGGATGGCGATATTTCCAAAACAAAGCCTTCAAAATTATTGCGGCTTTCAATGTTGAAAAGAAAATTAACTCACCTTTCTAAAAACATCAGACAACATTTTTTTCGAGGTCTATTTAGTAAAATATTAGCATCCAAAGTGACTTTCCCAGATTTTAACGATTTTCTGCCTCAATCCGTTAAATGCGAATATCTAAAGAACCGAGCTTTCAAATTTGTTGTAGTTTTCAGTTCTGAATAGGAAATTAATACACCTTTCCAAAATTTCTAAAAACATTGAAATTTCGTCAAACAAATTTTTCATGGATTTCGGAAAAAATCATGGGCTAACCCCTTGCCTTTTTTTTGAAAAAAAAATCTACTTTTTTTCAAAGTTAGTGAAAAAAATCGTGCCGTACATTACTGGAAAGGTCTTTTCAAACCAAATCGACGCATCGAAGCTAATTTCTTTTTCGAGGTCTATTTAGTAAAATATAAGCATCCAAAGTGACTTTCTCAGATTTTAACGATTTTCTGCCTCAATCCGTTAAATGCGAATATCTATAGAACCGAGCTTTCAAATTTGTTGTAGTTTTCAGTTCTGAATAGGAAATTAATACACCTTTCCAAAATTTCTAAAAACATTGAAATTTCGTCAAACAAATTTTTCATTGATTTCGGAAAAAATCATGGGCTAACCCCTTGCCTTTTTTTCGAAAAAAAATCTACTTTTTTTTCAAAGTTAGTGAAAAAAATCGTGCCGTACATTACTGGAAAGGTCTTTTCAAACCAAATCGACGCATCGAAGCTAATTTCTTTTTCGAGGTCTATTTAGTAAAATATAAGCATCCAAAGTGACTTTCTCAGATTTTAACGATTTTCTGCTTCCAACTACCTACCTTAATGTCTTTGGATGGCGATATTTCCAAAACAAAGCCTTCAAATTATTGCGGCTTTCAATGTTGAAAAGAAAATTAACTCACCTTTCTAAAAACATCAGACAACATTTTTTTCGAGGTCTTTTTAGTAAAATATTAGCATCCAAATTGAGTTTCCCAGATTTTAACGATTTTCTGCCTCAATCCGTTAAATGCGAATATCTAAAGAACCGAGCTTTCAAATTTGTTGTAGTTTTCAGTTCTGAATAGGAAATTAATACACCTTTCCAAAATTTCTAAAAACATTGAAATTTCGTCAAACAAATTTTTCATGGATTTCGGAAAAAATCATGGGCTAACCCCTTGCCTTTTTTTCGAAAAAAAAATCTACTTTTTTTTCAAAGTTAGTGAAAAAAATCGTGCCGTACATTACTGGAAAGGTCTTTTCAAACCAAATCGACGCATCGAAGCTAATTTCTTTTTCGAGGTCTATTTAGTAAAATATAAGCATCCAAAGTGACTCTCTCAGATTTTAACGTTTTTCTGCTTCCAACTACCTACCTTAATGTCTTTGGATGGCGATATTTCCAAAACAAAGCCTTCAAAATTATTGCGGCTTTCAATGTTGAAAAGAAAATTAACTCACCTTTCTAAAAACATCAGACAACATTTTTTTCGAGGTCTATTTAGTAAAATATTAGCATCCAAATTGACTTCCCAGATTTTAACGATTTTCTGCCTCAATCCGTTAAATGCGAATATCTAAAGAACCGAGCTTTCAAATTTGTTGTAGTTTTCAGTTCTGAATAGGAAATTAATACACCTTTCCAAAATTTCTAAAAACATTGAAATTTCGTCAAACAAATTTTTCATGGATTTCGGAAAAAATCATGGGCTAACTAACCCCTTGCCTTTTTTTCAAAAAAAAATCTACTTTTTTTTCAAAGTTAGTGAAAAAAATCGTGCCGTACATTACTGGAAAGGTCTTTTCAAACCAAATCGACGCATCGAAGCTAATTTCTTTTTCGAGGTCTATTTAGTAAAATATAAGCATCCAAAGTGACTCTCTCAGATTTTAACGATTTTCTGCTTCCAACTACCTACCTTAATGTCTTTGGATGGCGATATTTCCAAAACAAAGCCTTCAAAATTATTGCGGCTTTCAATGTTGAAAAGAAAATTAACTCACCTTTCTAAAAACATCAGACAACATTTTTTTCGAGGTCTATTTAGTAAAATATTAGCATCCAAATTGACTTCCCAGATTTTAACGATTTTCTGCCTCAATCCGTTAAATG
The DNA here is from genome assembly GCA_946251815.1 of Dasysyrphus albostriatus. NCBI lineage: Eukaryota > Metazoa > Arthropoda > Insecta > Diptera > Syrphidae > Dasysyrphus > Dasysyrphus albostriatus. Next base: position 53,975,221 of record OX276336.1, read on the forward strand.
CGAATATCTAAAGAACCGAGCTTTCAAATTTGTTGTAGTTTTCAGTTCTGAATAGGAAATTAATACACCTTTCCAAAATTTCTAAAAACATTGAAATTTCGTCAAACAAATTTTTCATGGATTTCGGAAACAATCATGGGCTAACCCCTTGCCTTTTTTTCGAAAAAAAATCTACTTTTTTTTCAAAGTTAGTGAAAAAAATCGTGCCGTACATTACTGGAAAGGTCTTTTCAAACCAAATCGACGCATCGAAGCAACTTTCTTTTTCGAGGTCTATTTAGTAAAATATTAGCATCCAAAGTGACTTTCTCAGATTTTAACGATTTTCTGCCTCCAACTATCTACCTTAATGTCTTTGGATGGCGATATTTCCAAAACAAAGCCTTCAAAATTATTGCGGCTTTCAATGTTGAAAAGAAAATTAACTCACCTTTCTAAAAACATCAGACAACATTTTTTTCGAAGTCTTTTTAGTAAAATATTAGCATCCAAAGTGACTTTCCCAGATTTTAACGATTTTCTGCCTCAATCCGTTAAATGCGAATATCTAAAGAACCGAGCTTTCAAATTTGTTGTAGTTTTCAGTTCTGAATAGGAAATTAATACACCTTTCCAAAATTTCTAAAAACATTGAAATTTCGTCAAACAAATTTTTCATTGATTTCGGAAAAAATCATGGGCTAACCCCTTGCCTTTTTTTCGAAAAAAAATCTACTTTTTTTTCAAAGTTAGTGAAAAAAATCGTGCCGTACATTACTGGAAAGGTCTTTTCAAACCAAATCGACGCATCGAAGCTAATTTCTTTTTCGAGGTCTATTTAGTAAAATATAAGCATCCAAAGTGACTTTCTCAGATTTTAACGATTTTCTGCCTCAATCCGTTAAATGCGAATATCTATAGAACCGAGCTTTCAAATTTGTTGTAGTTTTCAGTTCTGAATAGGAAATTAATACACCTTTCCAAAATTTCTAAAAACATTGAAATTTCGTCAAACAAATTTTTCATTGATTTCGGAAAAAATCATGGGCTAACCCCTTGCCTTTTTTTCGAAAAAAAATCTACTTTTTTTTCAAAGTTAGTGAAAAAAATCGTGCCGTACATTACTGGAAAGGTCTTTTCAAACCAAATCGACGCATCGAAGCTAATTTCTTTTTCGAGGTCTATTTAGTAAAATATAAGCATCCAAAGTGACTTTCTCAGATTTTAACGATTTTCTGCCTCCAACTACCTACCTTAATGTCTGTGGATGGCGATATTTCCAAAACAAAGCCTTCAAAATTATTGCGGCTTTCAATGTTGAAAAGAAAATTAACTCACCTTTCTAAAAACATCAGACAACATTTTTTTCGAGGTCTATTTAGTAAAATATTAGCATCCAAAGTGACTTTCCCAGATTTTAACGATTTTCTGCCTCAATCCGTTAAATGCGAATATCTAAAGAACCGAGCTTTCAAATTTGTTGTAGTTTTCAGTTCTGAATAGGAAATTAATACACCTTTCCAAAATTTCTAAAAACATTGAAATTTCGTCAAACAAATTTTTCATGGATTTCGGAAAAAATCATGGGCTAACCCCTTGCCTTTTTTTCGAAAAAAAAATCTACTTTTTTTCAAAGTTAGTGAAAAAAATCGTGCCGTACATTACTGGAAAGGTCTTTTCAAACCAAATCGACGCATCGAAGCTAATTTCTTTTTCGAGGTCTATTTAGTAAAATATAAGCATCCAAAGTGACTTTCTCAGATTTTAACGATTTTCTGCCTCAATCCGTTAAATGCGAATATCTATAGAACCGAGCTTTCAAATTTGTTGTAGTTTTCAGTTCTGAATAGGAAATTAATACACCTTTCCAAAATTTCTAAAAACATTGAAATTTCGTCAAACAAATTTTTCATTGATTTCGGAAAAAATCATGGGCTAACCCCTTGCCTTTTTTTCGAAAAAAAATCTACTTTTTTTTCAAAGTTAGTGAAAAAAATCGTGCCGTACATTACTGGAAAGGTCTTTTCAAACCAAATCGACGCATCGAAGCTAATTTCTTTTTCGAGGTCTATTTAGTAAAATATAAGCATCCAAAGTGACTTTCTCAGATTTTAACGATTTTCTGCCTCCAACTACCTACCTTAATGTCTGTGGATGGCGATATTTCCAAAACAAAGCCTTCAAAATTATTGCGGCTTTCAATGTTGAAAAGAAAATTAACTCACCTTTCTAAAAACATCAGACAACATTTTTTTCGAGGTCTATTTAGTAAAATATTAGCATCCAAAGTGACTTTCCCAGATTTTAACGATTTTCTGCCTCAATCCGTTAAATGCGAATATCTAAAGAACCGAGCTTTCAAATTTGTTGTAGTTTTCAGTTCTGAATAGGAAATTAATACACCTTTCCAAAATTTCTAAAAACATTGAAATTTCGTCAAACAAATTTTTCATTGATTTCGGAAAAAATCATGGGCTAACCCCTTGCCTTTTTTTCGAAAAAAAATCTACTTTTTTTTCAAAGTTAGTGAAAAAAATCGTGCCGTACATTACTGGAAAGGTCTTTTCAAACCAAATCGACGCATCGAAGCTAATTTCTTTTTCGAGGTCTATTTAGTAAAATATAAGCATCCAAAGTGACTTTCTCAGATTTTAACGATTTTCTGCTTCCAACTACCTACCTTAATGTCTTTGGATGGCGATATTTCCAAAACAAAGCCTTCAAATTATTGCGGCTTTCAATGTTGAAAAGAAAATTAACTCACCTTTCTAAAAACATCAGACAACATTTTTTTCGAGGTCTTTTTAGTAAAATATTAGCATCCAAATTGAGTTTCCCAGATTTTAACGATTTTCTGCCTCAATCCGTTAAATGCGAATATCTAAAGAACCGAGCTTTCAAATTTGTTGTAGTTTTCAGTTCTGAATAGGAAATTAATACACCTTTCCAAAATTTCTAAAAACATTGAAATTTCGTCAAACAAATTTTTCATGGATTTCGGAAAAAATCATGGGCTAACCCCTTGCCTTTTTTTCGAAAAAAAAATCTACTTTTTTTTCAAAGTTAGTGAAAAAAATCGTGCCGTACATTACTGGAAAGGTCTTTTCAAACCAAATCGACGCATCGAAGCTAATTTCTTTTTCGAGGTCTATTTAGTAAAATATAAGCATCCAAAGTGACTCTCTCAGATTTTAACGATTTTCTGCTTCCAACTACCTACCTTAATGTCTTTGGATGGCGATATTTCCAAAACAAAGCCTTCAAAATTATTGCGGCTTTCAATGTTGAAAAGAAAATTAACTCACCTTTCTAAAAACATCAGACAACATTTTTTTCGAGGTCTATTTAGTAAAATATTAGCATCCAAATTGACTTCCCAGATTTTAACGATTTTCTGCCTCAATCCGTTAAATGCGAATATCTAAAGAACCGAGCTTTCAAATTTGTTGTAGTTTTCAGTTCTGAATAGGAAATTAATACACCTTTCCAAAATTTCTAAAAACATTGAAATTTCGTCAAACAAATTTTTCATGGATTTCGGAAAAAATCATGGGCTAACTAACCCCTTGCCTTTTTTTCAAAAAAAAATCTACTTTTTTTTCAAAGTTAGTGAAAAAAATCGTGCCGTACATTACTGGAAAGGTCTTTTCAAACCAAATCGACGCATCGAAGCTAATTTCTTTTTCGAGGTCTATTTAGTAAAATATAAGCATCCAAAGTGACTCTCTCAGATTTTAACGATTTTCTGCTTCCAACTACCTACCTTAATGTCTTTGGATGGCGATATTTCCAAAACAAAGCCTTCAAAATTATTGCGGCTTTCAATGTTGAAAAGAAAATTAACTCACCTTTCTAAAAACATCAGACAACATTTTTTTCGAGGTCTATTTAGTAAAATATTAGCATCCAAATTGACTTCCCAGATTTTAACGATTTTCTGCCTCAATCCGTTAAATGCGAATATCTAAAGAACCGAGCTTTCAAATTTGTTGTAGTTTTCAGTTCTGAATAGGAAATTAATACACCTTTCCAAAATTTCTAAAAACATTGAAATTTCGTCAAACAAATTTTTCATGGATTTCGGAAACAATCATGGGCTAACCCCTTGCCTTTTTTTCGAAAAAAAATCTACTTTTTTTTCAAAGTTAGTGAAAAAAATCGTGCCGTACATTACTGGAAAGGTCTTTTCAAACCAAATCGACGCATCGAAGCAACTTTCTTTTTCGAGGTCTATTTAGTAAAATATTAGCATCCAAAGTGACTTTCTCAGATTTTAACGATTTTCTGCCTCCAACTATCTACCTTAATGTCTTTGGATGGCGATATTTCCAAAACAAAGCCTTCAAAATTATTGCGGCTTTCAATGTTGAAAAGAAAATTAACTCACCTTTCTAAAAATATCAGACAACATTTTTTTCGAAGTCTTTTTAGTAAAATATTAGCATCCAAAGTGACTTTCCCAGATTTTAACGATTTTCTGCCTCAATCCGTTAAATGCGAATATCTAAAGAACCGAGCTTTCAAATTTGTTGTAGTTTTCAGTTCTGAATAGGAAATTAATACACCTTTCCAAAATTTCTAAAAACATTGAAATTTCGTCAAACAAATTTTTCATGGATTTCGGAAAAAATCATGGGCTAACCCCTTGCCTTTTTTTCGAAAAAAAATCTACTTTTTTTTCAAAGTTAGTGAAAAAAATCGTGCCGTACATTACTGGAAAGGTCTTTTCAAACCAAATCGACGCATCGAAGCTAATTTCTTTTTCGAGGTCTATTTAGTAAAATATAAGCATCCAAAGTGACTTTCACAGATTTTAACGATTTTCTGTCTCCAACTACCTACCTTAATAAATGTGGATGGCGATATTTCCAAAACAAAGCCTTCAAAGTTATTGCGGCTTTCAATGTTGAAAAGAAAATTAACTCACCTTTCTAAAAACATCAGACAACATTTTTTTCGAGGTCTATTTAGTAAAATATTAGCATCCATAGTGACTTTCCCAGATTTTAACGATTTTCTGCCTCAATCCGTTAAATGCGCGAATATCTAAAGAACCGAGCTTTCAAATTTGTTGTAGTTTTCAGTTCTGAATAGGAAATTAATACACCTTTCCAAAATTTCTAAAAACATTGAAATTTCGTCAAACAAATTTTTCATGGATTTCGGAAAAAATCATGGGCTAACCCCTTGCCTTTTTTTCGAAAAAAAATCTACTTTTTTTTCAAAGTTAGTGAAAAAAATCGTGCCGTACATTACTGGAAAGGTCTTTTCAAACCAAATCGACGCATCGAAGCTAATTTCTTTTTCAAGGTCTATTTAGTAAAATATAAGCATCCAAAGTGACTCTCTCAGATTTTAACGATTTTCTGCTTCCAATTACCTACCTTAATGTCTTTGGATGGCGATATTTCCAAAACAAAGCCTTCAAAATTATTGCGGCTTTCAATGTTGAAAAGAAAATTAACTCACCTTTCTAAAAACATCAGACAACATTTTTTTCGAAGTCTTTTTAGTAAAATATTAGCATCCAAAGTGACTTTCCCAGATTTTAACGATTTTCTGCCTCAATCCGTTAAATGCGAATATCTAAAGAACCGAGCTTTCAAATTTGTTGTAGTTTTCAGTTCTGAATAGGAAATTAATACACCTTTCCAAAATTTCTAAAAACATTGAAATTTCGTCAAACAAATTTTTCATGGATTTCGGAAAAAATCATGGGCTAACCCCTTGCCTTTTTTTCGAAAAAAAATCTACTTTTTTTTCAAAGTTAGTGAAAAAAATCGTGCCGTACATTACTGGAAAGGTCTTTTCAAACCAAATCGACGCATCGAAGCTAATTTCTTTTTCGAGGTCTATTTAGTAAAATATAAGCATCCAAAGTGACTTTCACAGATTTTAACGATTTTCTGTCTCCAACTACCTACCTTAATAAATGTGGATGGCGATATTTCCAAAACAAAGCCTTCAAAGTTATTGCGGCTTTCAATGTTGAAAAGAAAATTAACTCACCTTTCTAAAAACATCAGACAACATTTTTTTCGAGGTCTATTTAGTAAAATATTAGCATCCATAGTGACTTTCCCAGATTTTAACGATTTTCTGCCTCAATCCGTTAAATGCGCGAATATCTAAAGAACCGAGCTTTCAAATTTGTTGTAGTTTTCAGTTCTGAATAGGAAATTAATACACCTTTCCAAAATTTCTAAAAACATTGAAATTTCGTCAAACAAATTTTTCATGGATTTCGGAAAAAATCATGGGCTAACCCCTTGCCTTTTTTTCGAAAAAAAATCTACTTTTTTTTCAAAGTTAGTGAAAAAAATCGTGCCGTACATTACTGGAAAGGTCTTTTCAAACCAAATCGACGCATCGAAGCTAATTTCTTTTTCGAGGTCTATTTAGTAAAATATAAGCATCCAAAGTGACTCTCTCAGATTTTAACGATTTTCTGCTTCCAACTACCTACCTTAATGTCTTTGGATGGCGATATTTCCAAAACAAAGCCTTCAAATTATTGCGGCTTTCAATATGGAAAAGAAAATTAACTCACCTTTCTAAAAACATCAGACAACATTTTTTTCGAGGTCTATTTAGTAAAATATTAGCATCCAAAGTGACTTTCCCAGATTTTAACGATTTTCTGCCTCAATCCGTTAAATGCGCGAATATCTAAAGAACCGAGCTTTCAAATTTGTTGTAGTTTTCAGTTCTGAATAGGAAATTAATACACCTTTCCAAAATTTCTAAAAACATTGAAATTTCGTCAAACAAATTTTTCATGGATTTCGGAAAAAATCATGGGCTAACCCCTTGCCTTTTTTTCGAAAAAAAATCTACTTTTTTTTCAAAGTTAGTGAAAAAAATCGTGCCGTACATTACTGGAAAGGTCTTTTCAAACCAAATCGACGCATCGAAGCTAATTTCTTTTTCGAGGTCTATTTAGTAAAATATAAGCATCCAAAGTGACTTTCACAGATTTTAACGATTTTCTGTCTCCAACTACCTACCTTAATAAATGTGGATGGCGATATTTCCAAAACAAAGCCTTCAAAGTTATTGCGGCTTTCAATGTTGAAAAGAAAATTAACTCACCTTTCTAAAAACATCAGACAACATTTTTTTCGAGGTCTATTTAGTAAAATATTAGCATCCATAGTGACTTTCCCAGATTTTAACGATTTTCTGACTCAATCCGTTAAATGCGAATATCTAAAGAACCGAGCTTTCAAATTTGTTGTAGTTTTCAGTTCTGAATAGGAAATTAATACACCTTTCCAAAATTTCTAAAAACATTGAAATTTCGTCAAACAAATTTTTCATGGATTTCGGAAAAAATCATGGGCTAACCCCTTGCCTTTTTTTCGAAAAAAAATCTACTTTTTTTTCAAAGTTAGTGAAAAAAATCGTGCCGTACATTACTGGAAAGGTCTTTTCAAACCAAATCGACGCATCGAAGCTAATTTCTTTTTCGAGGTCTATTTAGTAAAATATAAGCATCCAAAGTGACTCTCTCAGATTTTAACGATTTTCTGCTTCCAACTACCTACCTTAATGTCTTTGGATGGCGATATTTCCAAAACAAAGCCTTCAAAATTATTGCGGCTTTCAATGTTGAAAAGAAAATTAACTCACCTTTCTAAAAACATCAGACAACATTTTTTTCGAGGTCTATTTAGTAAAATATTAGCATCCATAGTGACTTTCCCAGATTTTAACGATTTTCTGCCTCAATCCGTTAAATGCGCGAATATCTAAAGAACCGAGCTTTCAAATTTGTTGTAGTTTTCAGTTCTGAATAGGAAATTAATACACCTTTCCAAAATTTCTAAAAACATTGAAATTTCGTCAAACAAATTTTTCATGGATTTCGGAAAAAATCATGGGCTAACCCCTTGCCTTTTTTTCGAAAAAAAATCTACTTTTTTTTCAAAGTTAGTGAAAAAAATCGTGCCGTACATTACTGGAAAGGTCTTTTCAAACCAAATCGACGCATCGAAGCTAATTTCTTTTTCGAGGTCTATTTAGTAAAATATAAGCATCCAAAGTGACTTTCACAGATTTTAACGATTTTCTGTCTCCAACTACCTACCTTAATAAATGTGGATGGCGATATTTCCAAAACAAAGCCTTCAAAGTTATTGCGGCTTTCAATGTTGAAAAGAAAATTAACTCACCTTTCTAAAAACATCAGACAACATTTTTTTCGAGGTCTATTTAGTAAAATATTAGCATCCATAGTGACTTTCCCAGATTTTAACGATTTTCTGCCTCAATCCGTTAAATGCGCGAATATCTAAAGAACCGAGCTTTCAAATTTGTTGTAGTTTTCAGTTCTGAATAGGAAATTAATACACCTTTCCAAAATTTCTAAAAACATTGAAATTTCGTCAAACAAATTTTTCATGGATTTCGGAAAAAATCATGGGCTAACCCCTTGCCTTTTTTTCGAAAAAAAATCTACTTTTTTTTCAAAGTTAGTGAAAAAAATCGTGCCGTACATTACTGGAAAGGTCTTTTCAAACCAAATCGACGCATCGAAGCTAATTTCTTTTTCGAGGTCTATTTAGTAAAATATAAGCATCCAAAGTGACTCTCTCAGATTTTAACGATTTTCTGCTTCCAACTACCTACCTTAATGTCTTTGGATGGCGATATTTCCAAAACAAAGCCTTCAAATTATTGCGGCTTTCAATGTTGAAAAGAAAATTAACTCACCTTTCTAAAAACATCAAAAAAATATTATTTATATTAAAAATATTAGCATCCAAAGTGACTTTCCCAGATTTTAACGATTTTCTGCCTCAATCCGTTAAATGCGCGAATATCTAAAGAACCGAGCTTTCAAATTTGTTGTAGTTTTCAGTTCTGAATAGGAAATTAATACACCTTTCCAAAATTTCTAAAAACATTGAAATTTCGTCAAACAAATTTTTCATGGATTTCGGAAAAAATCATGGGCTAACCCCTTGCCTTTTTTTCGAAAAAAAATCTACTTTTTTTTCAAAGTTAGTGAAAAAAATCGTGCCGTACATTACTGGAAAGGTCTTTTCAAACCAAATCGACGCATCGAAGCTAATTTCTTTTTCGAGGTCTATTTAGTAAAATATAAGCATCCAAAGTGACTCTCTCAGATTTTAACGATTTTCTGCTTCCAACTACCTACCTTAATGTCTTTGGATGGCGATATTTCCAAAACAAAGCCTTCAAAGTTATTGCGGCTTTCAATGTTGAAAAGAAAATTAACTCACCTTTCTAAAAACATCAGACAACATTTTTTTCGAGGTCTATTTAGTAAAATATTAGCATCCATAGTGACTTTCCCAGATTTTAACGATTTTCTGCCTCAATCCGTTAAATGCGCGAATATCTAAAGAACCGAGCTTTCAAATTTGTTGTAGTTTTCAGTTCTGAATAGGAAATTAATACACCTTTCCAAAATTTCTAAAAACATTGAAATTTCGTCAAACAAATTTTTCATGGATTTCGGAAAAAATCATGGGCTAACCCCTTGCCTTTTTTTCGAAAAAAAATCTACTTTTTTTTCAAAGTTAGTGAAAAAAATCGTGCCGTACATTACTGGAAAGGTCTTTTCAAACCAAATCGACGCATCGAAGCTAATTTCTTTTTCGAGGTCTATTTAGTAAAATATAAGCATCCAAAGTGACTCTCTCAGATTTTAACGATTTTCTGCTTCCAACTACCTACCTTAATGTCTTTGGATGGCGATATTTCCAAAACAAAGCCTTCAAATTATTGCGGCTTTCAATGTTGAAAAGAAAATTAACTCACCTTTCTAAAAACATCAGACAACATTTTTTTCGAGGTCTATTTAGTAAAATATTAGCATCCAAAGTGACTTTCCCAGATCTTAACGATTTTCTGCCTCAATCCGTTAAATGCGAATATCTAAAGAACCGAGCTTTCAAATTTGTTGTAGTTTTCAGTTCTGAATAGGAAATTAATACACCTTTCCAAAATTTCTAAAAACATTGAAATTTCGTCAGACAAATTTTTCATGGATTTCGGAAAAAATCATGGGCTAACCCCTTGCCTTTTTTTCGAAAAAAAATCTACTTTTTTTTCAAAGTTAGTGAAAAAAATCGTGCCGTACATTACTGGAAAGGTCTTTTCAAACCAAATCGACGCATCGAAGCTAATTTCTTTTTCAAGGTCTATTTAGTAAAATATAAGCATCCAAAGTGACTCTCTCAGATTTTAACGATTTTCTGCTTCCAATTACCTACCTTAATGTCTTTGGATGGCGATATTTCCAAAACAAAGCCTTCAAAATTATTGCGGCTTTCAATGTTGAAAAGAAAATTAACTCACCTTTCTAAAAACATCAGACAACATTTTTTTCGAGGTCTATTTAGTAAAATATTAGCATCCAAAGTGACTTTCCCAGATTTTAACGATTTTCTGCCTCAATCCGTTAAATGCGCGAATATCTAAAGAACCGAGCTTTCAAATTTGTTGTAGTTTTCAGTTCTGAATAGGAAATTAATACACCTTTCCAAAAAAATGGGCTAACCCCTTGCCTTTTTTTCGAAAAAAAATCTACTTTTTTTTCAAAGTTAGTGAAAAAAATCGTGCCGTACATTACTGGAAAGGTCTTTTCAAACCAAATCGACGCATCGAAGCTAATTTCTTTTTCGAGGTCTATTTAGTAAAATATAAGCATCCAAAGTGACTCTCTCAGATTTTAACGATTTTCTGCTTCCAACTACCTACCTTAATGTCTTTGGATGGCGATATTTCCAAAACAAAGCCTTCAAAATTATTGCGGCTTTCAATGTTGAAAAGAAAATTAACTCACCTTTCTAAAAACATCAGACAACATTTTTCTCGAGGTCTATTTAGTAAAATATTAGCATCCATAGTGACTTTCCCAGATTTTAACGATTTTCTGCCTCAATCCGTTAAATGCGCGAATATCTAAAGAACCGCGCTTTCAAATTTGTTGTAGTTTTCAGTTCTGAATAGGAAATTAATACACCTTTCCAAAATTTCTAAAAACATTGAAATTTCGTCAAACAAATTTTTCATGGATTTCGGAAAAAATCATGGGCTAACCCCTTGCCTTTTTTTCGAAAAAAAATCTACTTTTTTTTCAAAGTTAGTGAAAAAAATCGTGCCGTACATTACTGGAAAGGTCTTTTCAAACCAAATCGACGCATCGAAGCTAATTTCTTTTTCGAGGTCTATTTAGTAAAATATAAGCATCCAAAGTGACTCTCTCAGATTTTAACGATTTTCTGCTTCCAACTACCTACCTTAATGTCTTTGGATGGCGATATTTCCAAAACAAAGCCTTCAAAATTATTGCGGCTTTCAATGTTGAAAAGAAAATTAACTCACCTTTCTAAAAACATCAGACAACATTTTTTTCGAGGTCTATTTAGTAAAATATTAGCATCCATAGTGACTTTCCCAGATTTTAACGATTTTCTGCCTCAATCCGTTAAATGCGCGAATATCTAAAGAACCGAGCTTTCAAATTTGTTGTAGTTTTCAGTTCTGAATAGGAAATTAATACACCTTTCCAAAATTTCTAAAAACATTGAAATTTCGTCAAACAAATTTTTCATTGATTTCGGAAAAAATCATGGGCTAACCCCTTGCCTTTTTTTCGAAAAAAAATCTACTTTTTTTTCAAAGTTAGTGAAAAAAATCGTGCCGTACATTACTGGAAAGGTCTTTTCAAACCAAATCGACGCATCGAAGCTAATTTCTTTTTCGAGGTCTATTTAGTAAAATATAAGCATCCAAAGTGACTTTCTCAGATTTTAACGATTTTCTGCCTCCAACTACCTACCTTAATGTCTGTGGATGGCGATATTTCCAAAACAAAGCCTTCAAAATTATTGCGGCTTTCAATGTTGAAAAGAAAATTAACTCACCTTTCTAAAAACATCAGACAACATTTTTTTCGAGGTCTATTTAGTAAAATATTAGCATCCAAAGTGACTTTCCCAGATTTTAACGATTTTCTGCCTCAATCCGTTAAATGCGAATATCTAAAGAACCGAGCTTTCAAATTTGTTGTAGTTTTCAGTTCTGAATAGGAAATTAATACACCTTTCCAAAATTTCTAAAAACATTGAAATTTCGTCAAACAAATTTTTCATGGATTTCGGAAAAAATCATGGGCTAACCCCTTGCCTTTTTTTTGAAAAAAAAATCTACTTTTTTTCAAAGTTAGTGAAAAAAATCGTGCCGTACATTACTGGAAAGGTCTTTTCAAACCAAATCGACGCATCGAAGCTAATTTCTTTTTCGAGGTCTATTTAGTAAAATATTAGCATCCATAGTGACTTTCCCAGATTTTAACGATTTTCTGCCTCAATCCGTTAAATGCGCGAATATCTAAAGAACCGAGCTTTCAAATTTGTTGTAGTTTTCAGTTCTGAATAGGAAATTAATACACCTTTCCAAAATTTCTAAAAACATTGAAATTTCGTCAAACAAATTTTTCATGGATTTCGGAAAAAATCATGGGCTAACCCCTTGCCTTTTTTTCGAAAAAAAATCTACTTTTTTTTCAAAGTTAGTGAAAAAAATCGTGCCGTACATTACTGGAAAGGTCTTTTCAAACCAAATCGACGCATCGAAGCTAATTTCTTTTTCGAGGTCTATTTAGTAAAATATAAGCATCCAAAGTGACTCTCTCAGATTTTAACGATTTTCTGCTTCCAACTACCTACCTTAATGTCTTTGGATGGCGATATTTCCAAAACAAAGCCTTCAAAATTATTGCGGCTTTCAATGTTGAAAAGAAAATTAACTCACCTTTCTAAAAACATCAGACAACATTTTTTTCGAAGTCTTTTTAGTAAAATATTAGCATCCAAAGTGACTTTCCCAGATTTTAACGATTTTCTGCCTCAATCCGTTAAATGCGCGAATATCTAAAGAACCGAGCTTTCAAATTTGTTGTAGTTTTCAGTTCTGAATAGGAAATTAATACACCTTTCCAAAATTTCTAAAAACATTGAAATTTCGTCAAACAAATTTTTCATGGATTTCGGAAAAAATCATGGGCTAACCCCTTGCCTTTTTTTCGAAAAAAAATCTACTTTTTTTTCAAAGTTAGTGAAAAAAATCGTGCCGTACATTACTGGAAAGGTCTTTTCAAACCAAATCGACGCATCGAAGCTAATTTCTTTTTCGAGGTCTATTTAGTAAAATATTAGCATCCATAGTGACTTTCCCAGATTTTAACGATTTTCTGCCTCAATCCGTTAAATGCGCGAATATCTAAAGAACCGAGCTTTCAAATTTGTTGTAGTTTTCAGTTCTGAATAGGAAATTAATACACCTTTCCAAAATTTCTAAAAACATTGAAATTTCGTCAAACAAATTTTTCATGGATTTCGGAAAAAATCATGGGCTAACCCCTTGCCTTTTTTTCGAAAAAAAATCTACTTTTTTTTCAAAGTTAGTGAAAAAAATCGTGCCGTACATTACTGGAAAGGTCTTTTCAAACCAAATCGACGCATCGAAGCTAATTTCTTTTTCGAGGTCTATTTAGTAAAATATAAGCATCCAAAGTGACTCTCTCAGATTTTAACGATTTTCTGCTTCCAACTACCTACCTTAATGTCTTTGGATGGCGATATTTCCAAAACAAAGCCTTCAAATTATTGCGGCTTTCAATGTTGAAAAGAAAATTAACTCACCTTTCTAAAAACATCAGACAACATTTTTTTCGAGGTCTTTTTAGTAAAATATAAGCATCCAAAGTGACTTTCCCAGATTTTAACGATTTTCTGCCTCAATCCGTTAAATGCGCGAATATCTAAAGAACCGAGCTTTCAAATTTGTTGTAGTTTTCAGTTCTGAATAGGAAATTAATACACCTTTCCAAAATTTCTAAAAACATTGAAATTTCGTCAAACAAATTTTTCATGGATTTCGGAAAAAATCATGGGCTAACCCCTTGCCTTTTTTTCGAAAAAAAATCTACTTTTTTTTCAAAGTTAGTGAAAAAAATCGTGCCGTACATTACTGGAAAGGTCTTTTCAAACCAAATCGACGCATCGAAGCTAATTTCTTTTTCGAGGTCTATTTAGTAAAATATAAGCATCCAAAGTGACTCTCTCAGATTTTAACGATTTTCTGCTTCCAACTACCTACCTTAATGTCTTTGGATGGCGATATTTCCAAAACAAAGCCTTCAAATTATTGCGGCTTTCAATGTTGAAAAGAAAATTAACTCACCTTTCTAAAAACATCAGACAACATTTTTTTCGAGGTCTTTTTAGTAAAATATAAGCATCCAAAGTGACTTTCCCAGATTTTAACGATTTTCTGCCTCAATCCGTTAAATGCGCGAATATCTAAAGAACCGAGCTTTCAAATTTGTTGTAGTTTTCAGTTCTGAATAGGAAATTAATACACCTTTCCAAAATTTCTAAAAACATTGAAATTTCGTCAAACAAATTTTTCATGGATTTCGGAAAAAATCATGGGCTAACCCCTTGCCTTTTTTTCGAAAAAAAATCTACTTTTTTTTCAAAGTTAGTGAAAAAAATCGTGCCGTACATTACTGGAAAGGTCTTTTCAAACCAAATCGACGCATCGAAGCTAATTTCTTTTTCGAGGTCTATTTAGTAAAAAAGTGACTTTCACAGATTTTAACGATTTTCTGTCTCCAACTACCTACCTTAATAAATGTGGATGGCGATATTTCCAAAACAAAGCCTTCAAAGTTATTGCGGCTTTCAATGTTGAAAAGAAAATTAACTCACCTTTCTAAAAACATCAGACAACATTTTTTTCGAGGTCTATTTAGTAAAATATTAGCATCCATAGTGACTTTCCCAGATTTTAACGATTTTCTGCCTCAATCCGTTAAATGCGCGAATATCTAAAGAACCGAGCTTTCAAATTTGTTGTAGTTTTCAGTTCTGAATAGGAAATTAATACACCTTTCCAAAATTTCTAAAAACATTGAAATTTCGTCAAACAAATTTTTCATGGATTTCGGAAAAAATCATGGGCTAACCCCTTGCCTTTTTTTCGAAAAAAAATCTACTTTTTTTTCAAAGTTAGTGAAAAAAATCGTGCCGTACATTACTGGAAAGGTCTTTTCAAACCAAATCGACGCATCGAAGCTAATTTCTTTTTCGAGGTCTATTTAGTAAAATATAAGCATCCAAAGTGACTTTCACAGATTTTAACGATTTTCTGCCTCCAACTACCTACCTTAATATCTGTGGATGGCGATATTTCCAAAACAAAGCCTTCAAAGTTATTGCGGCTTTCAATGTTGAAAAGAAAATTAACTCACCTTTCTAAAAACATCAGACAACATTTTTTTCGAGGTCTATTTAGTAAAATATTAGCATCCATAGTGACTTTCCCAGATTTTAACGATTTTCTGCCTCAATCCGTTAAATGCGCGAATATCTAAAGAACCGAGCTTTCAAATTTGTTGTAGTTTTCAGTTCTGAATAGGAAATTAATACACCTTTCCAAAATTTCTAAAAACATTGAAATTTCGTCAAACAAATTTTTCATGGATTTCGGAAAAAATCATGGGCTAACCCCTTGCCTTTTTTTCGAAAAAAAATCTACTTTTTTTTCAAAGTTAGTGAAAAAAATCGTGCCGTACATTACTGGAAAGGTCTTTTCAAACCAAATCGACGCATCGAAGCTAATTTCTTTTTCGAGGTCTATTTAGTAAAATATAAGCATCCAAAGTGACTTTCACAGATTTTAACGATTTTCTGCTTCCAACTACCTACCTTAATGTCTTTGGATGGCGATATTTCCAAAACAAAGCCTTCAAAATTATTGCGGCTTTCAATGTTGAAAAGAAAATTAACTCACCTTTCTAAAAACATCAGACAACATTTTTTTCGAGGTCTATTTAGTAAAATATTAGCATCCAAATTGACTTCCCAGATTTTAACGATTTTCTGCCTCAATCCGTTAAATGCGCGAATATCTAAAGAACCGAGCTTTCAAATTTGTTGTAGTTTTCAGTTCTGAATAGGAAATTAATACACCTTTCCAAAATTTCTAAAACCATTGAAATTTCGTCAAACAAATTTTTCATGGATTTCGGAAAAAATCATGGGCTAACCCCTTGCCTTTTTTTCGAAAAAAAATCTACTTTTTTTTCAAAGTTAGTGAAAAAAATCGTGCCGTACATTACTGGAAAGGTCTTTTCAAACCAAATCGACGCATCGAAGCTAATTTCTTTTTCGAGGTCTATTTAGTAAAATATAAGCATTCTCAGATTTTAAAGATTTTCTGCCTCCAACTACCTACCTTAATGTCTTTGGATGGCGATATTTCCAAAACAAAGCCTTCAAAATTATTGCGGCTTTCAATGTTGAAAAGAAAATTAACTCACCTTTCTAAAATCATCAGACAACATTTTTTTCGAGGTCTATTTAGTAAAATATTAGCATCCAAAGTGACTTTCCCAGATTTTAACGATTTTCTGCCTCAATCCGTTAAATGCGAATATCTAAAGAACCAAGCTTTCAAATTTGTTGTAGTTTTCAGTTCTGAATAGGAAATTAATACACCTTTCCAAAAATTTTAAAAACATTGAAATTTCGCCAAACAAATTTTTCATGGATTTCGGAAAAAATCATGGGCTAACCCCTTGCCTTTTTTTCGAAAAAAATCTACTTTTTTTCCAAAGTTAGTGAAAAAAATCGTGCCGTACATTACTGGAAAGGTCTTTTCAAACCAAATCGACGCATCGAAGCTAATTTCTTTTTCGAGGTCTATTTAGTAAAATATAAGCATCCAAAGTGACTTTTTCAGATTTTAACGATTTTCTGCCTCCAACTACCTACGTTAATGTCTTTGGATGGCGATATTTCCAAAACAAAGTCTTCAAAATTATTGCGGCTTTCAATGTTGAAAAGAAAATTAACTCACCTTTCTAAAAACATCAGACAACATTTTTTTCGAGAAAGTGACTTTCCCAGATTTTAACGATTTTCTGCCTCAATCCGTTAAATGCGAATATCTAAAGAACCAAGCTTTCAAATTTGTTGTAGTTTTCAGTTCTGAATAGGAAATTAATACACCTTTCCAAAAATTTTAAAAACATTGAAATTTCGCCAAACAAATTTTTCATGGATTTCGGAAAAAATCATGGGCTAACCCCTTGCCTTTTTTTCGAAAAAAAATCTACTTTTTTTTCAAAGTTAGTGAAAAAAATCGTGCCGTACATTACTGGAAAGGTCTTTTCAAACCAAATCGACGCATCGAAGCTAATTTCTTTTTCGAGGTCTATTTAGTAAAATATAAGCATCCAAAGTGGCTTTCTCAGATTTTAACGATTTTCGGCTTCCAACTACCTACCTTAATGTCTTTGGATGGCGATATTTCCAAAACAAAGCCTTCAAAATTATTGCGGCTTTCAATGTTGAAAAGAAGATTAACTCACCTTTCTAAAATCATCAGACAACATTTTTTTCGAGGTCTATTAGCATCCAAAGTGACCTTTCCCAGATTTTAACGATTTTCTGCCTCAATCCGTTAAATGCGAATATCTAAAGAACCAAGCTTTCAAATTTGTTGTAGTTTTCAGTTCTGAATAGGAAATTAATACACCTTTCCAAAAATTTTAAAAACATTGAAATTTCGTCAAACAAATTTTTCATGGATTTCGGAAAAAATCATGGGCTAACCCCTTGCCTTTTTTTCGAAAAAAAATCTACTTTTTTTTCAAAGTTAGTGAAAAAAATCGTG
Source organism: Dasysyrphus albostriatus (assembly GCA_946251815.1). Taxonomy (NCBI): domain Eukaryota; kingdom Metazoa; phylum Arthropoda; class Insecta; order Diptera; family Syrphidae; genus Dasysyrphus; species Dasysyrphus albostriatus. The sequence goes on from OX276336.1 coordinate 53,992,921, forward strand.
CCGTACATTACTGGAAAGGTCTTTTCAAACCAAATCGACGCATCGAAGCGTTGTTAAATAAAGCAAACTTCTTTGGCAAGATAAAGTACAAGTGTTTGGTGATATTTTTGTACAGAAAAAAACTCTGAATAAATAAGAAAATTTACGAAAAACTTTAAAATTGTAAGAGCTTATTAATTTACGCACTTCAACTTTGACAGTAGAAAAGTCAATTTATATTATTTATTAAGAAAGAATTTTGTTTCCCCAAAAAATTGATTTTTTCCTAGCAGTAGAGTTTCCATGCATGGAGTTAATATTTTGTTTCATTTACATTCAAATAAGTATTAAAATTTTAGTTAGAAAGCACGTAAAACTCTCTCAAATATGACGTGAGTTACCATGGAATTGCAAAATAACACTTGTATACACATTTGATCGAAATAGGTTAAGTCAGTGGCGTACTCAGGAAAGGATAGAACAATAATTTGCCGCTTCTTCCTTCTAACTATAATGAAAATGTTTGTTTGCAAACTAGTTTTTTTAGTTATGTATAGTTTCAGTACCTTTATATCGGCGGTCTTTATGTTGAAGACAAAATTTTAGTTAAAATATTTCTTATAAATCCAAAAATTTGGATTTGCGAAATATCGATACACGCCACTTTGCCCCAATATCTGCAGAACGATTTTTTTTATTCCTGACCTACTGAGTTTTAACTTTAAACGGACGATATAGTCACATGAGAAATAAAAGATTTTTTATATTTGCCTTCGTTCGAAAATAGTGAAGTTCATAAAAAGGTAATAAAAACATACATAAATAACAATATCAGACACAATAACAAAACCAGTCTGTCGCTGTCGAACATAAAAACTCAGAAATTTCTTTCTTTTCATATTTCTTAGATCTACCGACCTGGAAAAATTAATCTAGTTTTTAACGAGGTAACGAGGCCCTAGAAAGTTTAACATTGATGCTAGCAAGGGTGTAGAAAGGTAAACCATTTTGTCTAGGGAAAAGAAAAAAAGTTGTCTCGACTTAGATTTGATCCTGAGATCTTCTGATTACCAGAGTTTTTCGGGTCTAAATTACCCATACCGAAGCCTTTTTAGGGCCTTCACTAAACTTGGCAAAAACTTGCCATTTTTCCATGCGGCCAATGAACATGGACCATGAACGGGTGACTGAATGAGAAAATCTATAAAACATTTCCTATCTTATCTAAGTGCCTGACTACAGAGTTGCCACTTTACTAAAACTGCAGTAGATCTAATCTGATGCAATTTTTTTTCAAAATAAATCTACTGTCTCAAAATAAAATTTATAGGTACCGCCATAATTTTACCAAAAAAATCAACTTTCAAGCCTTAAAAAATTGAGTTACTTACAAATTTATTTTAATACAAATTTTCCTTTCAAATAAAAAAAAAGAAATTATAAAACTATTGTGCTTATTTCTAACTTTTAATTATGATTTCGCGCCGCTTAAAATTTGTATACAAGCAAAACTGAATTTTTAATAAACAAAAAATGTTTTTCTAGCCTCTTATGATTTGAATACAACGAAAAATTGAACGTTGTAATGAAAATTTAAAGAATTTTAAATTTAAAAAAAAAAATTACTTTTTGTTTATTTCCAACTTCTGTCATAAACAACGACGGTGATTCTGCGCCCCTAGATAAAATATAATAACAAAATATTAAATGAATTATAAGTTAAACCCAAATCAAACTTTTGTGTTTATTTCTGACTTCTCATGACCAACGAGGATAATTTTACCTCCGCAAAAAATTTGAACACTATAAAAATGGTATTTTCTAATAAAAATTTACCTAATTAAATTTTCAGTAAGAAAAAAAATGTATGTAATTAGTTTAATACTTCCAAAACATAATGAAGATGATATTGCCGCTTCTAAATCCTGGCATCCGGGGCGACCACCTCCTTCACCCCTTCAGCTACGCCACTCGAATTTCTAAAATTTAAGTTTTTTTCGCATAACACCCCCTGGAAAAATGCCAAAGTTTTGTGTCGAGGGAAATTTGTCAAATACTCGTTTGGCCCTTGCCAGTAAAAACTTGTTGGCTTAGTATCCCATACCTGGAAAAATAATCTAGTTTTTAACAAGGACCTACAAAATTTAACATTGATGCTAGCAAGGGTCTAGCAAGGCTAACTATCGATTTTCTCTAGGGTTTGCCCTTTAGGTAATCTTTTGCCTAGGGGGACAACAAAAAAAATAAAAAGTTGTCCCGACTGTGATTCGATCCTATGATCGTCTGATTATTGTCGGTCCAACACACTACCTACTTAGCTATTTCGCAATACAGTTGTGAAATATTGAAAATGAAAAAATATATATGTACCTATAAGGCTTATAGTTTATTACATAAGTAAAGCTAAGTATACAGTACATAAAAAAAAAAACAAAAAAAAAACGTCAGAGAAAAAGTGTCCGTGGTTACACGACGAAAGTCTGCAATAAAAAATTATGCAAAAGCCAAACGCAATTTTGCTTCCGCAAAAGGATGTCAGTTGTTGTTTTCTTTAAGTACCTAGTTGAAAGTAATTTTTCATTTTTCATTTTTTTAATTTTTGATAGTAATTTTCTGTTGACGAAGAAGACAGAATTTTCTAGGTATCAGGGCGCCTTCGGAAATCAGCAAGGTGATTTCGCGAATTCGGTATTTCAATCCATGGAGCCGTAGATTCCGTCATTGAAATTCAACGCGTAGCCCTTCTGATCACGTAGGCTCCCGCCTGAATTGTAAATTCAGTAATTCACATGAATACATTTGCTGAGGGTGGCAAAATTTTACGGTTAATATCTGTAAGTTATTAAATTTCTCCCCTCCGTATATAGTGCCGTAAAATTTGCCGCCCCTCATAAAGTGCCACCGGGGCGGAGATCTCAAGGGCTCCGTATTCTCAAAAATAAAATCATGATTCCTCACAAACATTTCTCACTTTTGAGGTTAAAACTGAGACTAAAATCTTTTGGATTCGCTTGGTCAATTATTTATTTGTCTCAGAAAATTACATAAGTAGAAATGCAAAGGAGAAATGTTTTGAATTCTATGGTAGAGAGCCTGTTTAATATGAAAGAAAAACATAAACAATAAGAAAATTATCTTTCAATTAAGGTAGAAATAACGAAACTATCAGTCGTATTTAGAACTGTCTAACTAGTCAACCGCTTAAAAAATCTAATAAATAAGGTGGTATGTATTTATATTTTGAAAACCAAAATTAAGTGTTAATTCCTTTTTAGTAAAAGAACTATTTTAATCATCAAAAATTAAATATAAAATTTTGATCTTAATTATTAAACCGTTGATGGGAACTTCAAAAACTCAAAACAATTATTTTATGTTGCAATAGAAAATAGACTCGCTTCTAAAGCAAGTCATTATGGCAAGTATAATAATAAACTATAATACCTACATTACAAAGTACTATAGACACCATGCCCCCCCCTTTTTCTATACCATTCTTTGTAACTCCATTAAACATCTCTTTCATAAAAAAATACCCTTCAAAACTAACGAACAAATCGGTTTATTGGTTGCACAACAGACGATACAATGACGTCAAAGAAATCATTCAACTGGTATCCTAATCAATGAGTAACAAGAACTCCAGACGTTACATCCGGTGCACCAGCATGAATGAATTTCATTCACAGCTCTTTTGGGAAGCTGCGTAGTAGACAAAGCTTAAACGAGAATATAATTGACATGAAATAGAAAAAGGTTTTTCTTGAGCATCACATAATAATGGAAAAATCCGTGCACATATGCGATAAGAAAATTGAATCAATCACAGCCCTAGAAAAATGCAATGGAGTGTGAAATTCTAGTTCGCAAAGCAAAAGGACTTTTTTAGATGGTATAAAAGAAGCATTTGCCACTACCGGAAGCACAGTTTGGCTCTAGTTGCAGAGAAGAATACTACTAAGCAAAAACTTCATAGAAATAATATAAAAGCAGTTAATTATTTAAACAAAAATATTCCTGAAAAAAAGTAAGTGGGGAAAATTGCAATGATTGTTGGATCTTGGCAAATGAAAACCGCCGTGGCAGTTTTGTTCATTGGCACAACCCTGGGCCTTGTTCAACGTTGTGATAAAGATAATTTTTGTGAACAAGGTTATGATAGAAGTTGGCTTACAGAGAGAAGGCACTTGATAGAAAGAATACCCGATTTGACTACCAAACTTAAAAATCATCGTTCAGTGGAACGCTGGGAAAATAATTGGCGACTTACCGGTAGAGAAGATGTTACGCAGGATCGTTTATTAAGGGCGGAATGGCATTCGGGAAGAAGAATGGTCTCTGCATCTAGGACTCATGTTGACGACACCAGCTCTGAACCTTTGAATTTCTCAAGAAACATTATTTCTCGTGAAAATGAGGTAGACCGACGAGAAGAAAGTACACTGAACCGAGAAGACCGTCGAGATGAACGTGCATTGGACCGAAAACTTGTTGACCGAGAAGAATCAAGGCTTACTATTCGACGTAAGGATCGAGAAGACCGAAGATATGCGCATGCGCTAAACCGGGCAGACCGAAAAGATGAACGTGCATTGAATCGAGAACGTGTTGACCAAGAAGAATCAAGGCTTACCATTCCACGTGAAGACCGACGAGATGAGCCTGCATTAAACCACGGTAATCGAAGAGATGAACGCACTTCAAACCGAGAACTTGTTGATCGAGAAGAAACAAGACAAACCATTCTTTCACTTGAAGATCGAAAACACCGACAAGATGAACGTGCAATGAACCGAGAACGTGTTGACCGAAAAGAATTAAGGCAAACCATTCCACGTGAAGAGTTAGGAGATTGGAGAGATGAGCGTGCATTAAACCGGGAAGACCGAAGAGATGAACGTGCATTGAATCGAGAACGTGCTGACCAAGAAGAATCAAGGCTTACCATTCCACGTGTAGATCGACGAAATGAGCGTGCATTAAACCATGGAGATCGAAGAGATGAACGCGCATTAAATCACGGAGATCGAAGAGATGAACGCGCATTAAACCAAGAACATGTTAATCGAAAAGAATCAAGGCAAACCGTTCCACGTGAAGAGCGAGGAGATCGGAGAGATGAGCGTGCATTTAACCGAGAAGACCGGAGAGATGAACGTGCATTAAATCGAGAACGTGTTGGCCAAGAAGGATCAAGCATTACCATTCCCCGTGAAGACCGACGAGATGAGCGTGCATTTAACCGGGGAGATCGAAGAGATGAACGCGCATTAAACCGAGAACTTGTTGACCGAGAAGAATCAAAACAAACAATTTCACTTGAAGATCTTAAACACCGAAAAGATGAACGTGCATTGAATAGAGAACGTGAAGAGCGAAGAGATCGGAGAGATGAGCGTACATTAAACCGAGAAGACCGAAGATACGAACGTGCATTGAATCGAGAACGTGTTGATCAAGAAGAACCAAAGCTTACCGTTCCACGTGAAGACAAACGAGATAAGCTTGCATTAAAAAGAGAAGATCGAAGAGATCAACGCACATTAAGTCGAGAACTTGTTGAACAACAAGAAGAATCAAGGCTTAATATTCTACGTGAAGACCGAGGAGACCGACGAGATGAGCGTGCATTAAACCGCGTAGATCGAAGAGATGAACGTGAATTGAACCGAGAACGTGTTGGCCGAAAAGAATCAAGGCAAACCATTTCACGTGAAGAGCGAGAAGATCGGAGAGATATAAGTGCACTCAAACGAGAATATCGAAGAGATGGACGTGCATTAAACCGAGAACTTGTTGACCGAGAAGAATCAAGACAAACCATTTCACGTGAAGATCGCAAACACCGACAAGATGAACGTGCATTGAATCGAGAACGTGTTTACCGAGAAGAATTAAGGCAAACAACTCCACGTGAAGAGCGAGAAGATTGGAGAGATCAGCTTGCTTTAAACCCAGAAGACCGAAGAAATGAACATGCACTGCATCGAGAACGTGTTGAAAAACAAGAAGAATCGGGACTTACCGTTTTACGTGAAGATCGACGAGATGAGCGAGCTTTAAACCGTGAATTGAACCGAGAAGAATCAAGAGAAACAACTCCACGCGAAAGAAGAGAAGACCGGAGAAATGAGCGTTCATTAAACCGGGAAGACCGAAGAGATGAACGTGAATTTAACCGAGAAAGGGTTGATCAAGAAGAATCGATTGAAACAACTCCACGCGAAAATAGAGAAGACCGGAGGAATGCACGAGCTTTAAATCGAGAAGGCCGAAGGTGTGAACGTACAATTAATCCAGAAGAATCAGGGCTTACTACTCGACGTGAAGATCGAGAAGACCGTCAAGATGAGCGTGCAATAAACCGGGAAGGCCGAAGAGATGAACGTGCACTGAACCGAGAACAGGTTGACCGAGAAGAATCAATAGAAACAATTCAACGCGAAAATAGAGAAGACCAAGGAGATGAACGTGTTTTGAACCGAGAACGTGTTCACCGAAAAGAAACCAGGTTTAGTATTCTACGTGAAGATCGACAAAGCCGACAAGACGAGCGTGCTTTGAACCGGGAAGACCGAAGAGATGAGCGTGCATTGAACCGAGAACGTGTTGGCCGAAAAGAATCAAGGCTTACCATTCACCGAGAGGACCGAAGAGATGAGCGTGCATTTAACCGAGAAAACCGAAGAGATGAACGTACACTGAACCGTGAACAGGTTGACCGAGAAGAATCAAGGGAAACAATTTCAAGCGATAACAGAGAAGACCGACGAGATGAACGTGTATTGAATCGAGAAATAGTTCAACGAAAAGAATACAAGCTAAATATTAAACGTGAAGATCGACAAGGCCGACGAGATGAGCGTTTTTTAAAGCGGGAAGACCAAAGAGATGAAAGTGCATTGAACCGAGATCGTGTCGACCGAGAAGAATCAAGGTTTGCCATTCAACGTAAAAATCGAGTAGACCGTGCATTAAATCGGGAAGAATCAAGGGAAACAGCTCCACGCGAAAATAGAGGAGACCGACGAGATAACCGTGTATTAAACCGAGAACGTGTCTACCGAAAAGAATCGGAAAACCGAAGAGATGAACGTGCACTGAATAGAGAACGTGTTGACCAAGAAGAATCAAGGATTACCATTCGACGTGAAGACCGACGAGATGAGTCTGCATTAAACCGACAAAGTCGTAGAGATGAACGTGCACTGAACGGAGAACGTACTGATCAAATGGAATCAAGGCTTACCATTCCACGTGAAGGCCGACAAGAAGAGCGTGCCTTAATCCGGGAAGACCGAAGAGATGTTGACCGAGAAGAAACAAGGATTAGAATTTCACGTGAAATTCGAGAAGATCGTCGAGTTGAAGGCGCATTTTCTTCTACTGGGGAAACAGCTCCATATCGTAAAGTAAATTATGTTGATAACGAAAAAAAGGTTCATATGACTTATGTTAAGTATGCCAAAGCAAGTCTTCTTACTATGATTCAGTCTGGACTTCTAGCACTTGTTGTTATGAAAACTTTAAATTTAGACAGTGCAAAGTTTGGGTAAGAAACTTAAATACTAAAATTATATTCAACAGTACATTCAATTTTTTTTTTTTCAGAAATAGATTTTTCTTCAAAGCAGGAGATATGACTGGGACCATTGTGTCTTAAAATGTGATTCAAATGGATGTTAATACTTACACCAAGTACCTACTTATCTAATATATACCTAAACAATGTTGTGAAATATACAAAAGTATTTAATTGTATTTCCAAGTGTTATTCTATAAATAATATATAAAGTTAATAAAAAGATATGAAAACTAAATTATGGTTGCAAACAATTTATTTAGAGAGTACAAACAGTTGCACTTTTCTTTTTTCTTCTGGTATCTTAACCAAATTGGGGCATATTTATAGATGTTATTTAAGCTGCTAGAACTGAAGTTTACTTGATGAAGTTTCAATATTTCAAATGTGAATAAAGTTACAGCTTAAACAACACATATGAATATGCACCATTGAATTGTTATAGCAGAACTGTTAATAGAAATAAAACAATTTCCTTGAAAGCGTCGTGTTTTAGAATAACAAAAAGCGTCTTTTGGTAAGACCAGATTGCAAGATTTTTTAAGAGTAACCGTTCACTTTTTTTGAATTGCTTAGGAGACGTATTGCAAAGTTGTAGAAACAAATTATAAAACTCGACAATTTCTGTTGGGCTAGTTAAGGCTGTACAAATAAAACGAAATAATATTCTTAAAAACGCTTGTTTCCTAACTAACCTGGCGACATGTGTACTAAACTAAAAAAAATACCTGATACTCACACTTATTCGAGGCATAGGCGTTCAGAGCGGAGAGTAAGAGGGGTACTTGCCCCCCTGGCTCTGGGAAACACCACGCTCGGGAATTAATATTCTTTCAATCTTTTAACAAATACATACAAATATTTTTTATAGGGACTCCATGATTTGCACCCCTCTGACTCTGGAATAATATAATAGGAAAATAATAATTTTTTTACAGCTTATTTTCGATGTTCATGGTTTGCCTTCAATGCCCCTTCTGGCATTTGCCAATATAAAAAGGAACCGATAGGTAATTGTTATTTTCAAATGGATACAAATGCAAAATGCATGAGGAGATTGTTTCTTAAGAAAATGGATATGTATATAAATTGCTGATTCTTGTTTGCCTAAAATAATGTTTCATCACTATGTGTGTGAATGATTTTAGTTTCGATTGTAATATCAAATCATAGAACTATTCCTTGCTTTCGAGTACCGAGCAGGCTTATTACAAATTTAGAAAAAAAAATTGTTAAGAGCAGTTTGACAATATACAATGGTGAAGATGGTTATAGGGAATGTAAAATAAATCAAAACCAAAGAAAAAAGACGTTTTTTTGCCATTATCTTGGAAATTTTGAAGTGATCTACAACTTTTTTATTGAACACTTATCATTTTGACGTCAACTTTAGTCAGAAAATGCTAGAATACAATTTTCCCTCTTTTATTCACCCCCTAAAAACTCTTTCCGACTCCGCTCTTGGGAAATAGAGTTATTTTGCATTCTTTTGGGTTTTAATGGTATATCCTAAAGAACAATTTGTTTAACTTTCGATTATCTCAAAAACGGTAAAAGCTGTTTTCATAAGTTTTTTTTTAAGAAACTTTTGGAAACTCAATATGTACATTCAAAAACAATTTTTGAGATTTGATATATGTACATTTAACGATTTTGTACAATTTTAAATAATATTTAAAAAAAACATTGTACTTTAAGGCAAAAATAACGATACCTATACTATACAATGTTAAGAAACCAATGAAAATCTCATTTTGTTCAAAAATTATGATACATTTTCTGTGCATGAATATAAGTAGTGTCTACTATTATATATATGTATAATAATTTTAAGCTGGATAACTATGTTAACTCCTATAGAACGTTAATTTGGATTTTAATTTTTTTTTGGATTTAAATTAAATTATTTATAAAATAAAATTCCAAAAAGTTCAAATAATATTGGATATCAAAATAAAAAAAGTACTTTTTGTGTATGAATTTGATATCCAAAATTTTATATCGAAAAATTGATTAATAAAGCACAATTTTTAACATAAGTTTGAACTTAAAATCACAGAAATTCAACGTAAAGGAACACACATATTTTCTGTCAGATATTATTATTTTATTACTGATTTACTATTTATTAATTTCCTTACATACTTATTTATTTTAAATCCACTCCTTAATGTTTATTTTATCACAATAATATTCAGCAAATTGAAAAGCAAAATACACATTTTTTAATCATTGAAACAATATTCATATATTCATTAGAATAATAAATAAATAGTTTAAAGAAAAGAATATCACATAACTTTACCCCTCTTAAAATGATCAATTTTAAAGACACTCACTGAGGATGGTTTTTTAGTAATGTCTCAGAGTTTCAATTTAGAGAGGAAAAATCTTTAAAGTGGTACTTCTGCATATATTGGTTGCTTTCATTTGAATTTTAAAAAGTTTACTTCTGTGTGTGCATCTTTAGAGCATCTAGTTGTGTCTTTAATTATCTTTTGTATTTCTATATTGCTTTTTCCCTTCGTAGACTTCCCTTCAAAAATTAAAAACAGTTTTTGCAGGTACCCGCGATAAAAGCTTATTACTCCATGCCCCTACATGCATTCTCAAATCATGGAAATCATAGTTGTATCCATCAGGTCCGTCGAAGACTGTCACGTATAGAAGCTGATACTCCAGCAATTCTTTTTGTGGTTTGGCAAACAGTCATTCTACTCGCTTAAATAGGTACCAATTTAAATCTTAATTTTACTTGAATAGTGCTTTGAAATGCAAGCAGTTCTATGATTTGACTTTTGTCCTAAAATAATTGTTATAAAACAGGTAGTGTTTGAAAAAAGTTCATACCTAGTAATACCTACAATTTGTTCTACATCTTTAATTCTGTTTCATTTTTTTACAATATCTGAAAGAGTTTTCCCGTATTAATAAATGGGTTCAAAAGTACCATCGTTTAATTTTTACAAATAAAAATCTGGCCATAAAACAAGAAGTATTGTAAGAATGGTATAGTAGGTGTCTAACTATCTACTTTTTATTCGTGCCTATTAACGATAACCACTATTAAATTTGGTGTTTCATTTTGTTTATTTAACAGTTAATAAAACTAAATATTATTTACATTGTCATTCCAATGCGCTCTTTTATTTCGTCTTTCGATTTGGAATCGGCGGATGTGGCTATGCTTTCTGCAACTTTACTTGTTCCTGGTTCTTGATCGGATAATTTAGCCTTTTCAGCAGCTAAACGCTCTGCTCTGATTTGTTCGTATTCTTTTAACTCGGTGAGTTTCAAGGTTATACTTTGCAGTTCCCTTCTGCGCATGCTAAAGTGATTTCAAGTTTTTAAAATCATTTATTTTACATTTTGATAAAGAATCTTACCTGTTTTTCCTTTAATTTGCCGGTGTTTTTTATAAACAAAAATTAATATACAAACGTTGTGTCAAATTTGACTATTGACAGTTCCGACAATTTTTTTTATGGGTGGTTACCATAATCATTTGAATTGGATATGGTAGTGTGCCCTATGGCCTTAAGCACAATGGCAGATAGTTTATAGGGTTTCCCAAACCAACGCGAATCCGCAGCGACGACGAATTTTTGTTGTTGTTTAGCGTTGTGTATTTGTCAATTTTTTTCCTATTGTGAATGATTCGCTGCGAATTGCTCCGCATTCGCGTTGGTTTGGAAGGACCTTAAAGCAGAGATTCCTTGCGTTCCTGTGTACAAAAAAATTCTATGCAAATATTCTCGCATGTCAAAAATAATTGAGGTGATATGAATAATCAAACATTTTCTTCTAGTAGTGAATTCGGCGAATGAACTTTAAAGGCTCTCTCAAACCAACGCGAATGCGGAGCGATGACGAATTTTTGTTGTTGTTTAGCGTTGTGTATTTGTCATATTTTGTACTATTAAGGTTCTCCCAAACCAACGCGAATCGCTCCGCATTCGCAGCAAATCATTCACAATAGTACAAAATATGACAAATACACAACGCTAAACAACAACACAAATTCGTCGTCACTGCGGATTCGCGTTGGTTTGGGAGAGCCTTTAAAGTCTCCCCCAAACCAACGCGAATGCGGAGTGATTCACAGCGAATCATTCACAATAGAAAAAAATATGACAAATACACAACGCTAAACAACAACAAAAATTCGTCGTCGCTGCGGATTCGCGTTGGTTTGGGAGAGCCTTTAAGCGTCTCCCAAACCAACGCGAATGCGGAGTGACTCACAGCGAATCATTCACAATAGTAAAAAATATGAGAAATACATAACGCTAAACAACAACAAAAATTCGTCGTCGCCGCGAATTCGCGTTGGTTTGGGAGAGCCTTTAAGGTTCTCCCAAACCAACGCGAATGCTGTGAATCACTCCGCATTCGCGTTGGTTTGGGGGAGACTTTAAGTAATTTAATGTTAAATGCAACAACAACTAAGCCCCATCAGGCTAAGGTAAGCCCAGATAATTTTCGGGGCTTAACTTTAGCCCAGATAAAAACTATGTTATCGGCACGAATTTCATACTCGTTATCGATAGTTTGTACGGAAACTCCATTTTTTTCTGTGATGGCGTCGCCAAGCCTCGATGTCTTTTTTCTCCCCGATTTGTCTGGACTTGTAAAAAAACACACCTAATAGCTACTACACTGCCTGGCTGACAATTAAGGTTTGACATTGGTGGAGTTCGGCTGGTAGAGCAATAGAGTATCCATAATGAGTGGTTTTTGCGTTCCGCCAGCTATCGGATAGGTTATCCAAGATAACTGAGTAGCCGATACTTTTGTGAACATCCAGAACCAGATAGGTTAGCTGAAAAAAGCTGACAAAGAAATTGAATTAAAATTGTTTTTAATTTGCAAAAATTTTTTAACTTTTTTAACGGAGTTTTATTCCATTTATATTTACATATTGCGTAGAGTCCAAGGTGTCGCAAATAACCATTATCTAGCTGCATCTAACTAATTAATTTTTCTTTCAAAAAACCCAACACTGCAAAACCCAACATCAAACTTCTTGTCAAATATTAGATTCTTTGTAATTTCTCTTTGGATTGCTGAGTATCCTAGAATTTTTGGGATAGCTTCGGATTTGTTTGTTGGTCACAGATGATTTGTCATTAGCTGTGTTTTAACAAGGGATTACAACAACACAAAGTTATCCGGATAGCTGAGAACTAACATCCGAACGCGGCCATTGAATTCTGAAAAGAGTCAGGCGCAAACAAACATCGTGTAAAAGAGGACTTACCTACCCAGAATTGCGATTATAGCACCCATATTCTGTTACCCCCTTAAAATTCAATTGTCAAACATCACAGTCTAAAAACTGTCACCACGAAATAAAGTTGTAAAAACATCTTACAAAAATCAAAGTATTCAATTTTTATCTTTATTTCTATTAAATTCGCTGAATTCCTTTTTAATAGAATTATAAAATAAAATTTCAAATATGCTTTATCTCGAGGATTATCTGGAAAGTAAGTGAAAAGTTGATTTTTGGTCGAATACATCAAAATTCAAATTGAGACTCCGATGGACATGTCCCGGCTCTAATGAAGCAGACGACAGTGTTTTTGTTTACACTTGAAAAAGAATAAATTGTTTTTTATCTATTTTTTTAGTGATTGAACATCTCCCTCAAGAACTGAGAGATCGTTTCACGGAAATGCGTGAGCTCGACCTTACGGTTCAAAGTAAGTTATTCTTTAATTTTACTTAATTATTTCACATAAAATGCTTACCCACACTTAGACAGCATGGACTCATTGGAAAAGAAAGCTCGTACATTCTTTCTGCAATGCAAAAGAGGTGAATTGCAAAGTACTGCTGCCGAAATAGAGTTCCAAAACCTCCGAAAAGAATATTACAAAGTTCTGGAAGATGCTGACGAAAAAGTCGCCATCGCCACACAAATACACGATTTGGTTGAACGGTATTTGCGTCGTCTCGATAGCGAACTGTTTAAATTCAAATGCGAACTTGAAGCCGACAACAATGGCATCACAGAAATTCTCGAAAAGAGATCATTGGAACTAGATGGCTCAAGTTCGATTAGCAGCAGTATTGGACATCAAAAAGAAAATCGCTACTTTGGCTCCATCGCCACAAATAATCACACTGGCAGCTCGGCTGCTAGTCTACCCAAAGACAACCGTTTTCGACCGAAGCCAGAAAAGCGCCGCGATAGTACACCCGCTCCCGTTGTAGAAAAACGTCCAAATCTGGGCAGTACTATTCCAACTCCGGCCACTCCACCCGCCCCAGTTGTTCAGGCGGTCACACCGAATGTAGCACATCATGCAGTGATTCCAGCGGCTCCTGCCGGTCCATCAGTTTCGTATAATTTGCAACATATGGGTGGAGCTGGAAACGCTATTGCCGCTGCAGCAAGCCAAGCGATTGTTGCCACCCAACAGATGCAGCAAGGTCGCCGAACAGCTAGCTTAAAAGCTTCTTACGAGGCAATTCATGGTGCCGCCGGAGGCGCAACCCCACATGAATTCTGGATTAATAGAGACATTAACACTCCCAGCGGACAAAATGCTTTACAGACTGTTGATCGTGAATCAAGTGCTAGGAAGCACAAAAAGTAAGAAAATTATCCAAAAGCTATATACAAGTTTTTAATTTGTACTTTTTGCTTTTTAGAAAAATTTCTACTCACTTAGCACAACATACACCAGCTACACCAACACCGATTCCATCCTCATCGTCATCAATCAGTTCACATGCTGAATCTTCGACATCCAGTATTGCAGAAGTGATTCCTTCACCAGCTGCGGTCAATGCCATTGCCACAACATCTGCCGCCGCTGCAGTACAGCGTAACAATACAACAGCAGACAATAACGGTTTAGTTGTGGAACAAACTGCCGAAGGCGAATGGTCCTACGACCCTAATGAGCCACGTTATTGCATTTGCAACCAAGTGTCCTATGGCGATATGGTTGCTTGTGACAATGATGCCGTACGTTCTCATACACTATCCAGTTCCATTTTTTTAATCGCAGTTATTTGTCGTTTCAGTGTCCATTCGAGTGGTTCCATTATCCTTGTGTTGGCATCACACAACCACCTAAAGGCAAGTGGTACTGTCCAAAATGTACCGCATCGATGCGCCGAAGAGGCAACCGCAAAAATTAAAATTGTATTATTGCATTTCCTTAAAATATCTGGATTTTCAATTAAGCTTGAAAATAAAACAAATGAGTCTTACAGTTTGATGGCCTCGGAACTTTGTGTTTATATTTGTCATGGGAGGTGAAATTTGATTAGTCGTTCAAGTAATCAGCATTCTGCACTTGCTTGTAAATTTTTAATGATATGAAGCAATGTTTCCTTCTGTGTTGCCCAACAAAATTCAAGATGTTACCATTCTAATTTAACTGCTATTTAACCACAGAAGAAAGGAAGACGCCAAAATTTAAAAGAAAAACAACCATTGCATTCTATCACATTTATTTGGAGGCACTACTCTTGCTCTGTACAAAGTTCCACATAAAAAAATATACTATACTGCTTCAAGTCAAATACTTCAACGTTTGCATCCTATCCGGGTTTAGGAATTTTCATGTATCACTTGTGATGCGTAAACATCATAGCCCAAGCTAATAATGTTATCATAAAATACTCGATACTTAGTGGGAAGCCAGTAGAAGTTAACAAACTGTGCTGGTGGCCAAATCGCCCACTCAGCTGCATATAACTTCCACGCCTTTTCCTTCATCTCTTCCCAGACTTGTTGGCGGGTTTTTTGTTCCAGAACACCGAGCGTTACAAAAAACGCCGATATGTACACAGGCGAGCAAATGAATTGATCCAAGGCAATTTTTTGCACAACAGTACGAAGGCCACGTCCAGGCATTCGTCGATCCAGGTATTTGTACCAAAAATGACAAATTACACCGACGCTTACTCCGGATAGGCCCATGTTAGTAGTTCGTCGTTGATCCCATTTTTCCAATTCTCCAGAGTACTTTTCGTATTGTTGCTCAAGAATGTCACCAGTTGATGATAGACTTAGTGAGATAGTCACGTTGGTAATAAGTAGATATTTATCACTGAAGGCAGCGCGGTGGAAAGATTTAACCTTTTTTATAGCCCCTGTTTGGGCTATGGTTCTCAAGGCTGTTCTTATCGCAATCATTATTGCTTGATTGTTGGAACACTCGAACAAAAATAGTGCACAGGTGAATTATGTATTATTAAGGGCACAGCTTAAAATATATTCGTCATCGCTAAAATAGATATTATATAAAACGACTGGCAATATAACTTCGTAATTCCTTCGTCTAAAGAAATAAAAGAGATGGATTATTTTTTGTTGAGAACCATATTTATTTTTGTTTCTCAACGTCATGTTTCATTTAGGTACATGTATTTCGCACATGTTTGAAGTGTCAAAAACTTGAAAAACCGATAATTTATACAGGGTGATGAGTTTTCAAAATTTCCAGAACTGCTCAAACTATTCATTTTTAAACTGACGCTATGTCATTTCAACTGCGTTAATTAACTGCGTTTTTTTGCATATCCGGCGAAAAGAACGACATCGGGACATTTCAACATTTATACCTTTTACCTTGGTCGCCATTTTGTATTAAATTATCTTCCCAACATACATTTGACATTTCTATATAATAATCGATAACGCAACAACAATGGCAGTTTGGCTAACTCTATATAAATATAACTGTTGTTGTTTTTGACATGTAAATTGCTTTGTTCTACTGCCTTTTTTCTGACACATAAGCATGTTAAAGCCTAGTACGCAGATCGAGCAAAGACAAATTTTATCTCTACGTTTTTTTTTCTAAGCTTGCTTTTTTCGTAGCCAGTTGGGAAGCCAGTAGAGCAGCCAGTTACAGGGTTCGGCAGTACTTTTTTCGGAGCAGATTTGGAAAAAAGGTGTTAAAACTAAAATTGACTCGCATTTTATTTCACAAAATATTAAAGAATCGGGGAGTCAAAGTTTTATAAATTTGCTAATGCCCATTTTATTCGCTCGTTTAATGCAATTGGATTTAAACTGCATTCTGGAGGTCAGTTTAAGTTATTAAATCCAGATAAATACCGAATTTTATATTATTCACTTTTCTTGACATTTTAATTTCAAGAAGTGATATCAAACCTAAGATTTTTCAACAGAGTTTAACCAAAAATTTGTTATAATTTTCATGCATGTTTTGGAAAAGGAATTGGCTTACTCAAGATTTACATGTCTCGCCGTGGTCGTCGAAACGTAGTTCCCAGTATCATGGTCATTAAGCTGGTCTCACCATGTTCTCGCCATGCCCATTTACACGGGAATCTATGTCATGGTTTTCTCGCTATGGTCTCGCCATCACATTTACACGCTGTCCTTTGCATTGAGCATGTTTTGCCATCATCTCACTTGGGTCGCACCTTAGTCTCCCCAAAGTTTTTTTAAATTGAATTTTTCAAAGTGGTTAAAATAAGCTATAGGTCTCGTGTGGTGTGTTTTTGGGTCCTCTTACCATTCGAGAAGAGAACCAAAAAATTGGTGAATAAATTAATTAAGTGATGAGAAGGCTTTCCCAAACCAAAGTGAATAAATTTTCTAGTGAATTCCCATCGCGTCAGTGTAGTTGCTCTCATTTAACGCCATGTAAGGAAATTCTGAGAAGTAAAATTTTAGTTTTCTTTCTGATGGTTTCGCGTTGGTTTGGGAAAGCCTTTACAGAAACATGTAAAGGCTCTCCAGAACCAACGCAAAACATTCGTAACGTTCTGTTCTTTTGCTAGTTTTGTCGCATAGCATTAGTGTGCTTTTAGTTCATTTAATTTTGGAAGAATGGAATATCATAGTACTTCTATTTTTTTCACTGAAATCGGAGTAGATTTATTCTATTTGGATTAACCTCCGAACCCTGGCCAGTAGAGAAGCCAGTACAGCATACCGCCTACGTCACAGCCAATACACGAATAGGAACTTGACAGTCAATGTATGTACCCAATTGGCTAGCCAGTACTGGCTCGTGTGGCCTCAGGGTAAGACAAATTCTGAAGTTGTAGAGATAAAACAAAAGTCAAATGAGAACAGTAGCGTAGCTAGAAATTGAAAATTGTATGTACAGAAGTCAGATTCTTTCAAAGCTTTCTTTGACCTCCAACTTTCAAGCTATCAACTGTCGGATTAATTTGACAGATAGCTACGATGTCGATGAATTAAAGAAAACGAAACTTTTTAACTTTTTCACTTCTCTTCAAAAAATTGATTTCCAGAGCAATTGGTTGATATTTGGATTAAAATTAACTTTTTCATCAAAACATAGTCTGTCTCTCATCTGTCAAGCTATTAACTGTCAAATTTCATTAAAGAATGGCTTCGATATGGTTGGTTTAAGAAACCTCTGAAAAATTCAGAAAATTTTGAAGTTTCTTACTTCTCTGGGAAAAAGTGATTTTAGGGCCATTGGGAGACATTGGGATCAAAATAAACTCTTTCCGTCAAATTGATCCCTTTCTATCTGTGAAGCTATCAATTATAAAATTCTATTAAAGAATGGATGTGATGTCGATGGATAAAAAAATCCTGCCAAATTCAGAAATGTTCAGAGTTTTCTACTGCTCCAGAAATTTAATTAATTTTCGCCAGATCAGTTAACTGATTCCAACTCGGTTTAACTCGATTTGGATATAAATTGAAATTTTGATAAGAAGAAACTATTTTCCAAATCTGTATGTAGCCCTTCTGTACCCTTTCCTATTAGCTCGCCACTGACTACTTTAAAACAGCTGTTTATATTTTTTTTCAATTCTGATGTCATCATTTTCTTTACACATTTTATATTTTATTTCAGTTATGCGTCCTCAAAAGGTCTTAATAATGGAAAGTATGAAACAGGGAGAAGATTTAAGTTTATAAAAATCGAAATAAACATAAAACGTCACAAGTTGTCCGGAAAAATAATGCTTCGAGCATTCTTTTTCCACGTGAAATGTAGTGGAGACTTACTTTTGCCTTTTCATGTACAGAGGCTGCGAACGTCAAATTATGCACTGGAGCTAGAATTGATTTGAAAAAAACTTGAAATAAAATTTGTCCTCGGAAAAATTTTATAAGATAAATTCTGTTTCAATCTGCGTACTAGGCTTAAGGACTTATGAAGTTTTAACAGAAAGCCGCCGACGATATATAAACAAAAAAATGAAAATGTTTGCTTTGATATTTGTTTCTCTATTCACACTCTTGTGATCTACTTCGTAGCAGGTATCATTCCCCTCAATTAGAGGTAAGACCGCATTTGACGGAACTGCACTTCAGCGGAACTGTACCGCAACTGAACTTCGAAATACTTTTTGTATGAAATTGTATCAGCTATATCGCACTAAGCGACAACTGAACTTCCCGGCGTTGCACTATGCGGCAAAGTTGATAATATGAACAACTTTGCCGCGGCCTGAAGTTCCGTTCCGTTCCGTTGCTACAAGTGCGATATAGCAAGTGTCACGAAACGTTGTGTTTTGGATGTACATTTTGTTTTTTTTTTTGTGCCACGTGGGAAGTAGAGCCTACATTTTAGAAATATTTCATGCTGAAAATAAAAAAGGAGAAATTATATCGGTCAGGCGATCAAATAATTACTTTGTTGCTTGGTCGAACGTATAAGTAATACCATCACAATGACACTACTAATGGGTTCACAGATAGGGACTAATCATTTATTTATGAGTGAAGCCAATATGTACTGTAGCATAGTGCGGTATATCAAAAAAGTGCCGTAGAGTGCCGCGCTGTGTAGCGCAGTTCCGCTGAAGTGCAGTTTCCGTCGAGTGTGGTCTTACCTTAACTTGAAGTGTCGACAGACGGTATTTTTTACAAAAAAATGCAATTTTCTTTGATTTGAGAGTGTAGATAAAAATGGAACTGGATTTAATTTGGGTGCACGTTGTATACATAAAAATAAACAAAAATAATATACTATTTTTTCATTATTTTCATTTCACTAAAATTATTTTAAAGAAAACAAAGAGAAAAATTATTAATAGTAAAAACTATCAATAATAAATATTGGAATAATATATTCCTTTTGTGGAGTTTTATGAATAAAATTCCATCATAAAGGTTATTGTGGCCTTTACTCCAATTAATGCGTTTTCATTTGAGCTGAAATGAGGTAATTTTGCAAATCACAGAAAAAGTGTTTTCATTAGTTGTTTTTTCTTTCTACTTCATACAAAACCTTTTCAGAGCTCTTCAAACTGTAATCAATTGGATGTGCTCAATAGGTTTTGACTTAATTTCCAACCTAATATTGTGCAAATGTGGTTGAAATTGTGAAACTTCGATTTGTGATTTTGTATGTCAAATAACATGGTTTCGTATCGAATTATGCTACGTTTTCATTAGAGCCTAAATGAGAAAATCACAGAAAAGTGTTTTCATTTGTAATTTGGTAATTTTGTTTGACAGCTTATTTTATTTTTAAATTTCAAGTGGTGATCTTTCTACTTTTTTCTTTCTACCTTTTCAGAGCTTTTCATGTTGTGGGCAAATGGGTGTGTTCAATAGGTTTTGACTTAATTTCTAACCTAATTTCTTGCAAATTGGATTGAAATTATTTCATTTCGAAATATGAATTTGTATGGGAAATAAGATGATTTCGTATCCAATTTTGAAATTTTCAAAAATTTTCGAATTTGAAATTTAGCCTAATGAAAACATAGTGCCCTATTACACGATGACTTTAGAGTCACGACTTTTTTCGAAATTGAATGAGTGTGAACGAGAAAAAATATCTGATCTCACCTTCGCACTCATTTAATTTCGAAAAAAGTCATGATTCTAAAGTCGTCGTGTAATAGGGCACATAGTATCATACTACGTTTTCATTAGAACAGAAATATTGTGCCCTATTAGACGACGACTTTAGAGTCATGACTTTTTTCGAAATTCAATTAGTGCGAACGAGAAAAAACTTCTGATCTACTTTTTGCACTCATTGAATTTCGAAAAAAGTCATGAATCTCAAGTCGTCGTGTAATAGGGCACATACAAAACTTTATCCGCACAAGAATAGTAAAATACAAATATTATACAAATAAAATTAAATTTACATGCTGCACTGGCAGCTCCTACATGAATTGTTTTTGACAAGAACACTGCACCCCAAACTGTATGATAAATATCGAAGTTATCGAAATAGCCTGTCGTTGTGAAATCCGCTGCTAAAAAGTGACCAAAACAAAAATAAATGCTAGGAATTTTTCGTACCGAATCCGGTTGTTTATGTTTACCCATTGTATATAAAAACCATAAAAACCATAAAAACCTTGTCCTGTGCACTAAAAAAATTGTTATTTGAAAATGGACATTTCAAAAAGTATTAAATTCTTTGAACTTTGTGAAAAGTTTGAAAAGATCCATTCCACTCAAGGAGCTGCACAAAAAGAAAAAAAAATCCACCAAACAATAAGTTCTTTTCTTGATTTTAGTAAAGAATTTCGCAAAACACACGGAGATGTAAGTAATTTTGATTACAAAAAAATGTTATACAAAAATTCTAACAAACCGTGATTCTCACTTAGGATTGCAATTCAAGTGTTTACTGCCTCGTTAGGTGTCTTATTCCAGATTCAGATAATGCAAGAGATAGCTACGGTATTCAAATAACAACATTAGGCAAAATTTACATCAAAATTCTTCAATTACCACCAGGCGGTAAGTGCCTGTTTTATATGTCTAGGTGTTTTCTTAAAAAAAAGATTCTTGTCAATGCAGGAAGTGTCGCATGCAGATTGATACACCGAAGTGGAACTACCGGCTCACATGGAGATTACGCAGAAATTGTATACAGTGTACTGAGGACCCGGACAACAAATACACCAAGTGAACTTACATTGTTTGATATTCATGCAATGTTGGATAAAATTTCTTCAGAAGATCGAAAAAGTAAGAATCATTCAATAAACTTCTATTGGTCATTGTGTGGTCACTGATTTTAATTCAGTCAAAAGAAATATTTGTGCATCATATTCTAGGTAGTTCTTACTTTAGTCTAATGGAGACTTTCGTCTTAAATGCTTTCGAGTCTTATTGCTATTCATCATCGGCATTCGAGCCTGGGTTCGGTGCTTCCTTGCTTTGAAATGTGTCTCCGCGTATTCTAATAATAAACCAATATCATCAGTTTTACAACCCAAAGTCTAAGCCATTCTTTAAGCGTTAGCCTCCTATACAAAACGGAGTCTAGCACGCAACTTAATACAAAAAATTTTGGTCAAAACAATCGAGCATAAGTAATTCCTAATTTGAATTCAAATATCGTAAGTTACGTGCTAGATCCCCATAGCTTCCGTCCAATCGCTATTGTCAAATATATTCATGTACAAATTGTAGATGACGAGCTCCTTCAGATTTTCATTTGGTTTCGATTTCAAACCAGAAATTATATTTCTATCTATTTACCATTACTACCCTTACTAATTTTCTTAACGGGTTTAAATCTTTTGACAAATGGTAACATTTATTTTGTAGGCATAGAAAACATCCTAACCAATCTTTCAGAATCCGCATCTGCTCTTGAACAGAAATGGTTTATTCGTCTGCTTCTGAAGCGAATGAATCTAGGAATAGGTGAAGCAAAGATCTTTTCGATGCTTCATCCCAGGGCAAAGGAATTCTTTGCTCGATGCTCAGATTTAGAGAAAGTCTGCATGGCCATTGAAAGCGGTGATGAATTATGCTTGGAAAAAGCTATAGCTCCATTTAATCACGTTCGACCTATGTTATGTGAACGTTTGAAAACAGATTGCTTGTATCAAATGATGGGTAATGACACTTTATATGCCGAAACCAAAATGGATGGTGAACGTTTTCAGCTGCACATGGAAGACGAAACGTTCAAATATATTTCTCGTAATGGTATTGACTATACCAAATTCTTCGGACGCAATCAAAATGAAGGAAACTTAACGCCTCTGGTAATGGGCTTATTGGAAACTCATGTCAAGAGCATTATCTTAGATGGTGAGATGATGGTTTGGGATAAAGAATCAACTTCCTACCGTGTAAAGGGTGAAAACTTTGATGTAAAGCATCTTCAAGTAGGCGGCAATCTACGTCCGTGTTTTGTGGCATATGATCTGATTTATCTAAATGGAAAGAACTTTACCGAAAAGCCTTATGCAGAACGAGTTGACAAGCTTAAAACGTGTTTTAAGGAACAGACAGGTATTTTGCAAATGGGAAAACGAACAAAATTGTGTACGTTGCAACATTTTATGGACATCTTTAATGAGGCATTGGATGCGAACGAGGAGGGTGTAGTTATCAAAATGCATCGATCACAATATAAACCTGGATCTCGTGCTGGAGGATGGTTTAAAGTTAAAGCTGATGTAATTTTTCTGAACGAATATTATTCCAAGAATTTTTATAAAAATTTCGTTTTTAGTACATAAACGGTTTGATTAATGACATGGATATGCTTATAATGGGAGCCTATTATAATCGTACCAAAACATACATCAATAGCTATTTGGTTGGCGTTATTCAAGGAGAAGAAAGTGAGTTTCAATTGTCAAATATATATATAAAAAAAATATAAAAAGTATTTTTCGGCTTACAGACAATGCAACGCTGCATTGCGTGGGAAAAGTAGCAATCGGGCTTTCAACAGGCGAAAGAACAACTTTGAACTCAAATCTCTCTACGAAGTGGAAAAAGGGATTTACACCCAAAACAATGTTTTTCGGAAACTTAAGTCCTGATGTATGGATTGAACCTAAGGATTCAATTGTACTTAAGATAAAAGCTAGTGAACTAGGACAAGCATCTTCATTTGCAACACCATACTCTTTGAGATTCCCTCGAATAGAAGAAATTCGGAGAGACAAGCCGTGGTTTGAATGCATGACATTGAAGGAATATGAAGATTTCTATCAGGTAACTGAGTACAAAATTAGGTAGGTTTTCAGTAGTTAAAAAATTAATTTTAAAAAATTGGATCTGAATTAGGGATTTTGATTTTATTCGGGTTTGACTAATAATTGAGTGTGACTGAAAAATTGTCTGAGATTGATTGGGTTCTTTTTTTTGATTTTCCATATCTTCAATATCCTAATTTTTATTAATATCATGTATGTATGTGAAAGTGAGTTTGTTTTGTTTTTTGTTTGTAATGCTTTTACGCCTAAACCAAAGAGATAGATAGAACTCTAGAAACAGTAGATAATAGGATACTTTTTTAACTAACTTTTTTAACTATATGATTTGATATTGGAGATTTTCAACGTGTTTTTTCATGAAATAAATAAAAGATATTATTTTAAATAACTTAAAAACATTTATTTTATTTATTTATTTATTTATTTATTTATTTACTTAAATGCATTTCCATTTACTTAAATCGAAACATAACTTCTGAAGAGCTTTTACTTCATTTAAAATAATATCTTTTATCTATATGATATTTCGTTTGAGTGATAGTTTGTTTTTTATTATTTTGTATCTTGATATTAGGACAAGAGCCGAAAACTAACTTTAGGAGAGGATGTAAAACCAAAACCTGGATATGAGTGTTTTCAGAACATGTATCGTGATATCGAATACCAAAGTCTGGCAGGTATTTTGTTCAGCATTTGCAAGGGGTGAGACGTTAAAACCCGCTTGGTTTCTTGTCTATTTATTATGGTCAGTAACACTTCAATTCACTTGTAAAAAATTTGAAATGATGATTTCTCTTTTTTATGATGCCTAAAGACTGTTATCTTGATGACCGAACAATATCAGGCACCATATACAATTTTTTTTTAATAAATTAAAATGGTTATACCGCTGACCATAAAAAAAGAAACCTTGCTCTTTTTAACCCCCACCCCTTGCAAAGGCTGAGAAAAAAAGCTGCCAGGTTTTGGTTTTCCATACCACTACTATTCCATACCACTATATGATTTGATATTGGAGATTTTCAACGTGTTTTTTCATGAAATAAATAAAAGATATTATTTTAAATAACTTAAAAACATTTATTTTATTTATTTATTTATTTATTTATTTATTTACTTAAATGCATTTCCATTTACTTAAATCGAAACATAACTTCTGAAGAGCTTTTACTTCATTTAAAATAATATCTTTTATCTATATGATATTTCGTTTGAGTGATAGTTTGTTTTTTATTATTTTGTATCTTGATATTAGGACAAGAGCCGAAAACTAACTTTAGGAGAGGATGTAAAACCAAAACCTGGATATGAGTGTTTTCAGAACATGTATCGTGATATCGAATACCAAAGTCTGGCAGGTATTTTGTTCAGCATTTGCAAGGGGTGAGACGTTAAAACCCGCTTGGTTTCTTGTCTATTTATTATGGTCAGTAACACTTCAATTCACTTGTAAAAAATTTGAAATGATGATTTCTCTTTTTTATGATGCCTAAAGACTGTTATCTTGATGACCGAACAATATCAGGCACCATATACAATTTTTTTTTAATAAATTAAAATGGTTATACCGCTGACCATAAAAAAAGAAACCTTGCTCTTTTTAACCCCCACCCCTTGCAAAGGCTGAGAAAAAAAGCTGCCAGGTTTTGGTATTCCATACCACGATACATGTACCTACATACATATAAATCCTTAAACTCAGATTTTGGTTGTACATCCACTCCCAAAATTTACTGTCGGCTTTTAGACTTAAAAAATAATAAATAAAATATAAAAATAAAATACAAAAATCTGGCACGATTTTTTTGACTCCCAAAATAGGAACGAGGGGTTGAGCGCTTTGCTAATTATATTGTGTCAGGGATACAACCACTTAAATAATTTTATTTTTAATGAGAAATAATGCTAATTAATTTTTCTTAAGACCACATAATTTAAACAATCCGAGTGATAGAACTCAAGATATGAGCATCTGAAACGAAGCTTATTGGCCATATTTAGCATGTTAATGGTTATTTCCCATGTAATATTAACCGGATCGTCAAAATTGGAAAGTGACAGAGCATCATTTCCTATTTTTGGTATATGAACTGATGCGGCTATACCCCGGAAAACCGTTATTTTTAACATTCCATCTACATCACGATTTCAAAAAATCCTGTTAGGCTTTTGAATTCTATGTAAAGATCCTGAAACTCATATTTTAGTTATGCGTTTGTCCAAAAAATTTGCTGCCACATGCTGATATCACATTTAAAAGATTATTCTTACGTCATGTTGGAAGCCTGAATGAAAAGCCTGCAATCTGTTTTCAAAAAAGCTATTTATGTCATCTTAATGAACTTAGAAACAGATAACTTTAACCACAATATTTATTCATAAAACCTCATTTTAGGGTGATCATGGGGTTAAAAAAATCAACAAACGTGAACTGAACGAACACGATATGGCTTCCGCTAAAAGAGCTAGGACAAGTACAACTAAAACTAAAAGTTCAACTACAATCTATTCCAATAATTTTGATCGAAGTGAGGTAACTTTCTGGTTGAATAACGTAATCAAAAATATTTTATAGTATAATGATTTTTTTCTAGATCCAAGTTGAATCATCGATTTTTGAAGACTTTAACTTTTGTATTCTCAGCTCTCTGCGAGGTGGCTATCCAGTTAACAAACTTAAAGAGCTTGTTATAAAAAATGGCGGAAATATCGTAGAAAATCCTTCACCAACAGATTACAAATGTATCTGCATAGCAGGTGACATTAGCTATCGTGTAGAAAATCTATGCCAAACCGGTCATTACAATATAGTTTCTTGTAATTGGTTGGTTGATACTGCTGAGCGAAAGCGAATGCAACTGAAACCCAGAGACATGATAAGTACAACACCTGAAATGAAAGAACAGTTTAAGGTGCTCTTTGATGATAATGGAGATTCCTATACTGACCATGTCGATGAGGATGAATTAAAAAGCCTTTTGAACGAATTAAAATCATATGTAAGTTGCAAAAATAAATGCAATTAATTAATCACTTCGTTAACAACATATTCTAACCTATTCTAAAGGACTTGCCATTGCTGCAAGAAAATGAGATGACTTCTCTCGAAGAGGAAATATATGGGATAAATAATTCTCCGAACTTCTTTCGCAATTTTAATGCTTTTTTCTATAGCCAAGATGGAGATTCAAAGGATATTCTATCACATACAGCTACTGTTGCCAAGCTAACGTTTCAATGGCGTGAAGGTACTTGTCCAGATATATCAGCTTTGGATGGGGAAAAGAAAATTAAATATGTTTTTATTGACTTACACGGAACTGATATGAATGCACTGGAAATGTGGTTCCTTGTGACATTCACAAAGCGATTGCTTAAAGTTAAAATTGTATCCATTGATTGGATAACTGACAGTGATATACAAGGCACAAGATTGCCAATTGATAATTATTTAATAAAATTCTAATTAGGATTGAAACCTTACATAAATAGATTAAATCTTCTTTGAGCAGAAAGATTAAGTATGACCTGACCTACGTTAAAGCTTTAGTCTTTGGTATTATACCCAGAAATATAAATCAAGTAGAACTCATGTCTAAGAGTAAAGTGAATGCATGAGACTAGATAAGGAGATTACTTCGAGATGAATGTAAATAGGAGCTACTGCACTATTATGAAGAATGAATGCGAGTGTGCATTTGCAGAGAAGCGAGTGTATTGTGTGTTGGGGCTTAAGAGAATAGGATTACAATGTGTGATGCGGTGAGCAGCAGCAAAGGTCTGTGTGGTTAAAGATGTTTTAATTTTTGATTAAGATATGCCAGACGTATATGGGATCAAAGAAATGAACAGATTACAAACGAAGGTGGTTGTCTTTCAAAGAATCGTAATAGAGAAATTTCTTTGTTGAGTATTTGCTTTAAGTTTGGAAAAATAGTAAACGAAGAAAATTATAGGGAAACTTGTACTATATTATGTAATTACTTGGAGAATTATCTCCTCTTCCACTGAAAAGCAATATAAATACAAGAATAAAACCTTAATTGTTCCAAGGACTAAAAGCTTACCCTTGAGTTTTGTATAGTCTTAAAAAAAAGCAAAACAGGTAGACAATGGGTTAGTGGGGATAACGAAATTGAAAATTTTATGGTAAGGACTTGGGCAAGAAATACAATGTCTTTTAATAGACAATTATAACAGTTTTAATAAAATAAGTAATTTTTACTTTTCACAAGAACTAAATAAATAAAACCACCTAGTTCTTAGCATTTTATTAAAAAAAAAAATGGTAGTTCAAATAAAAAAAGTCAATCAAAAAGAATATGAAGGTGAAAAACGTTAACAAATAGATTTCTGGTTCCTTAAACAGCTTTGATTTGAGCAAACGTTACTCCAGTTTTATAATATGTTTCTATTTGGAATCAATTTTTTAATTTCATGAGAATCATTAAACACCTTAAATGGGTGCAGTTTCAGAGCTAAGGACTTAAAATCTTCAACTCAGCTTATGAGCTTATGAGCGCTTCTTTTACTAGAAAAGTCAATACCGAAAACTGAAATCACAATCGCATTATGTATGTACCTACCTACAAAAAATAAAATGCACGACTGGATCGCATGTACTTGCTCTTATGTTATTTGGAATTAAGAACTTTTAATTAATTTATAAAAAAAATATGAACATTTTTATATTGATTGTATAAACAACTAACTTACTAACTAACTAACTACTCAAAAACAAGTAGCTACATATACCATTTGATTAATGAAAAAATATGAATATGTGCAAATATAAATTCGTTGGAGCAGTTTTCTTAAAAATTAATTTTTATATATAAAATGTTAATAAAGTGTTTCAAAAAAATTTATCAACTAATTTTTGAAATTTTTGAAATACAAAAAAAATGTTGTTTTAAAAATCCAAATTTTATTTTCTTTCATAATTTTGGCATGCAATTCCATTAAAATTTTAAAAAAGATTTTTCATTCAAATTTTGACTGAAATCGTTTAAGCCGTTAATGAAAAAATCGAAAATTAAAAAAAACGTTAATAACGGTTTTCGGTAAACTTTTTTCTTATCAAAAAGGACACCATACCTACAATAATACACTGGCTCTTTCTATCAAAAACGTTAGAGCCGTTTTTGAGATAAATAAGCTTTTTATTTACGGTTATAGGGCAAGTACCGTTAATTTATGTGCTAAAAAATTTCAATTTCCCCTCTGGAGAGTTACAATAAAACCTTAAGTACAAAATTTGAAGAAAACTGCTTCAGTCGTTTAGGAAGTGGGTCGATATACGGACAGATAGACAGACAGGCACAGAATTGTGCTACCCACTTTCTTCGTGTTCTCTATCATCGTAATGTCATATTCGATTGTTATCCGAATTTTTGTTTGCACGAATCCAAAACTTGCCCTATAGTAGGTATCTTTATCGCAAGTAAAAAGAAATTGCATAATCATTTTAGGTTAATTAGAACCAATAAGGGACAATTTTAATTCCAGTCCACTCTGATGGCCATTTGAACAAAAAAATCTTCGTAACCACAATTTTTGACACTCACAAGAATTTTATGCGCGGCTTTTAATTGAATTGAAAAATACATTTATATACCAATACCTACAAAACACATATATCGTGAGGTTAACTAGATGAATGTATTCATTTTTTTCATCCCTTTTTGCCCGTTAATCTTCATGTCGAAATAACCAAACCTCTCATCGGGTATGAAGGAACCAATATCGTCCTTAATATACATTCAATGCCATTCAAATAACAGAACTAGGCCAACACCCACTGAATAGTTACAAAATTGAAAACAGTTTTTCTTTTTCTCATATCAGTATTGGGTATGTGTAAGTATATATACATAAATATGTGTGTGCACATATGAAACTCCCTGAAGACTTGATGCCGTATATAGTGTTCTAGGAAGCTTGCAAACGATTTCCATTTTTGATTCTCAGCATTTTTTTTTTTGAATTCGAATTCAATGATTGTTATCTTTTTTTTTGTCAGTTGCTTCTCTTAAAAGGACTTATTTCACACACGACACGGACTTAACACAAAACTACGAAGGAGATAAAATTATTGAAGATATTGCAATATGAATGGCTTTTCAGGGCCAATCGTAAATTATAATGTAGCAACGATTTTTCGCTCACTCTGGTCGTCCATCATCGTCCAGAGATTCGTCCATGTCGTCAAGGGTTTCTGTAAGTGAGGAATCTCCTTTTTCTCTCGTTCTGAAGCATGCATGAGATGCATCAATAGACAGACTGACAATTTGATGTATTCCGAAATTGAGGAAATGTTCCATTGTTTTCTTTTGTATTTTTATTTACGAGATATAGTTAAGGGGCAAGTTATGCATTCATTAAAAAGATACAAATTGGAAAAATTCGAAAATTTTTTGTTAATATTCAATTAGTAGCTTTCAAAACAGTAAATATTGATATGTAGGTAAGCATGTTGTAGACATTGTAATTAAGATACGTTCTTTTGATTTCAAAATTTGGACACTTCTTAGTTTCATTTTATGTCTCCATAGAGACCTCCACTTTACTAATTAAAATGATTTTTATATATAAAACTTGATGAATATATGTATTAAGAGCGAACTCCGTGCCATGTTGCACTTCACAGGCGACCAAAGCCCAAAATTCGAGCTCTGAAATAGCGGTTGACCCTACGAAATAGTTTGCCCAGCGACTTCTCATACCCTAAGTGAGGCAACATCCTTGAACCCCGCGGAACACTAAGATTCTGTTGTTGCTAAGTTATGAAGTTGCTTGAGTCGGACAGACCACCTGATAAAGACTTAAAATCCTTGAACCCCGCAGGCCACCAAGGTACTTTTGTTCAAGAAAACTTTTGACAAACTTTTCAAACTACATATTTTGAATTTTGTCCTAAATTTGATTTTATCGTAGAAATTGGATGGCGAATATTGGTTTAAGTGCAGAACATATTTGATGGTGACTTTGTTTTTAGACCTTCTTAGCTTTTTGTTAACTACGATAGTCTATGCCTAACTGTGATCCATGTAAGCAAGTATGATCGACCAATCCGTGGATTTCATGCGTACTTTTGTAGTAGCGAAAAAGAAGTGTCAAACGATGCGTTGTGTAATGTCCAAAAACCTACTACCATACATCCTCGTCTCGTTGGTCATCGTCCTTCATGATAGAAAAGAGCTTAATAATGTTGATGAATATTTAGAGTATGGATCGACAAAAAAAAATAAAAGAATAAAAATTGCACCCTGTGGACCAAAACGAGGACGAACCGTTATTTATGGGAAAATTTAAATTTTATGCGTTATTTTGTGGTCTGGTGAGGATAAACATCAAACATGGTTGGCGGTAGGACATTAAATTGATGAATAAATGGATGAAGCAGATTGGAGACATTATTGCTAATCGTTTCTATAGACAAAGTAGTTGGAATTTTAACGTTATACTGTTCATATATTACAAACCTACATCCATACTATATATGTAGGTACTATTTCTATTTTCTAATTAACGACTCGAGAGTAATTTGGATAAATGAATGGGGCGTTTTTGGCGATTGGTTTGGTCTGTAATAAATTTTAAATAAGCAGAAAGGTATTTTCAAAGATTTTAATCGAAAGGAATTTTAAATGCCATCAAGGGAAATGAATCTTGTTTCGAGTGTAATATTTTAAAGGGACCTTGTAGAGCTATATTCCATTACTTCCTAAATTGAATATTGAAAATTCGAATAGACATATTTTAATACATTTTTTGTATATGGGTAATTACAATAATGATTGAGTTTGTCTTCCATGGAAAGATAATACATTCAATCGAAGGATTTGGGTTTGTTGGTTAAGCCGCATAGCCTGAAGTTACCCTGGGTTTGGCCCAAAAGGGTTTTTGAAAACCCTTGACTCATACTGGCCTACAAATTGTGTGAATTTTGAGACCTAGGGTCCTCCTGTACTCGTCTTATAGTAGATCTAAGTTTTTTGCTGGGATGCGTTGAGG
Source organism: Dasysyrphus albostriatus (assembly GCA_946251815.1). Lineage (NCBI taxonomy): Eukaryota > Metazoa > Arthropoda > Insecta > Diptera > Syrphidae > Dasysyrphus > Dasysyrphus albostriatus. The sequence goes on from OX276336.1 coordinate 54,024,422, forward strand.
TAAAGAAAAGTGCCATGGGCTTTGTTGTTGATTCACGTGCTGCAGGTTTTTCTACTATTTTTGAAATACAAATTCAAGGAATACACAAATTTACTTAAATAATAACCAATAGAAAAAATAGAAACTGGTTTGTTTTTATTCATTTTTATGAAAACACACCAAATTTTTTTCTTGTTTATCTTAACAAAACTATTGGGGACACTTCGGTGTTTTTTTGAGAACCGAAGTTTTTTTTAGACAATTCTTGGGGTTGTCAAGAAAATTTTAATTCTGTCTTTCATACCAAAAAATCTGCCATCGATACAAATATATTATGATTCCTGTCAACAACATGACTATTGTTTATATCCTTGAAGTTTTATAAATAAAGCGTGTCTACAACAGTAATGAAAGCTAGAAATCTAGGAACATGCACATCATAATATGTACATAACTTACTGCATCTAGTACAATACTATAAACTTAAAAAAAATATAAGTACAAGCATATAGTTGCTATAAGGATTCGTTCGTTCTATTCCTCCAAATTGCTTTGCTCGTTATCTCTGGGATGCTCATCCGTTTCACTGTAGGAATTTTTCCCAGTTAATTTTTTTTGTTCGTCCTTTGTGTTTGATTATTTTTGTCTGGGTAAATTCTTAATTTCAATTACGTGCACTGTGGCTTTTTGTGTATGTGAAACTGAGAGCGAGAAAAAAAAATGATATCGCGTCCATTTTTTGCACCACTTTGCTTTCTATTCTCGTCCAGGAACAAAGGTTTTACATTACAACACAGCAGTTTGCTATAATATTTTTTTCTTTTATTCTATAATTTTCGCAGAACGGCTATGGAAGGAAATTCCATGAAAAATAAGGATAATTGCACAGGAATACTGGAGAGGAGTGAACTGCGGTTATACATTGAAGTTATACATACATATTATATACGTATATGTATATCTACAATAGTTTTAATTACACAATCTAACATAAGGCTAGAATTTTTAATTTTGCTCATAATTTTGTGGAAAGAGATCATCCAGCCAACAGCATTGGGTTACAGTTCGGCCTTTATGGCATTTGGTTTTGAGCTTATCGGTTGGGAGCGGATGTTGTCAAATAGACGTGGGAACTGGGAATGCCTTTGAAATTTGATCTATTCTCAATGGTCTGGTCGGTTGTTCGCACAGAAGAGTAATTAATGCAATAATCCCGAATAATTTGCGTTCGTTTGGGTTTGTTTGCTGAAAATTATAATGAGTGTGAAAGATAATTAGATATTTGACGAATGAAGAATATGCCGGTATGAAATTATAATAGAATAAAATACCATCATAAAACACAGCAGGGAATTGCAGCATTTGTGATATTTTTCTGCATAAAAACCATACGGGAAATAAATGTAAATTTTGGTTTATTCCGGTCGGCGCGCGTCGTGAATCCAAAAACAAAGGTATTGTATAGGAATTTCAATAAGGATGCTCTATTTTAAAATTTAAATAATACAAGAAGTTTTGAGTGAAGTATCCACTAATTTTATTTTACTGAAAAAAAATTGTATGGCATATTAGGCTTAGCGTATAAATGTTTCGAGGTTATTGAGTAGTTTAATTTAAATTTGGTTGGAAACTTTTAAGCCAGACTATTGTGCCAATACCAATACGCTCTCGATACAATAAATTAGTTTTACATTTATGAAATAATGAGAGAAGCGAAAGTGTATCAGAGGTATCGATGATGTGAATACACAAATTGTTTTCTCTGTAAAAATATTTTATCGTATCTTGACTTTATCGACATTTTAGACTACTTGCTTTTCTTTGTTTGGAACATTTCCATATTGGAATCCTTTCTAAGGGTAGATATATATATTTTAAGACTGTATTCCCTATATCCCAATTCAATAAACGGACAAAAAGTTGACCTGTCGTAGCGCACGCTTGCTCTTAAGTTCAAGAGGCTTAGGGTTTAAATACTAGAAAATTGAAACTATGGAAACATGGAAACTATGAGAGAAAAATGGTTAAAAGTATGAAACATAATATTTAAATTCCATTCTTTATCAAATATGATTGTATAAGACAAAGTTTAAATCGTTAAAGATTTTCTTTTTTAAATAATTGTGTGTATATTAAATTCTTAAAAAAAAAATAAAATCAAAAATTTTGTTAGGTAGGTATGCAAAATATTTATTTACTTCAGAAAACCTGTTTTTGAGATCGAATATATATGTATATAAAATACAAATTGAAACTTTTTTTAAATAATTTTTTTTTTTAATTTTGATAAGCAATATTATTTATTCTTATTTGAAAGTTGTATATAAAAAAAGTAAAAGCAAATATAGTACTATGAGAGGTGCTATTATTAGTTGCTAAATGATTTTTTTTAAATAATTTTTGGTAGTAGATCGCACTTACTTATTTTGGTACAAAATACTAAATATATTTTTTATAAGCGTGAAAGCGTTTTAAAAGAGTGACAATCCCATACAAATTTGTATGGGAAAAGAATAGACTTAGAGCCACGTGTAAATGACCTCAAATATTTTTTTTGTAGGGCATATACTTTTGATTTAGGGGGTGTCTGCTATTTAAAAACGATTTTGGGAGATAACGGACACCCTAATGTACATACATATGTATTTTTGTATGTATTTCAAAAAATTCTTGTGGAGTTTGAAAGTTTATTTTAAGGTGAATGCCTCAGGGTTAAAAAATTTGTAAGCAAATCTATTTGAAGGGCGAAATGGGGTTAACACAAAAATGGTGTGACATTACAAACATTCTTTTTTCTAAGAGGATGGACTTAGACTAAAGCTACGAGCAGACGATTTGCTAAAGTCGCAAACATTTGCAAGTGTGACGTCATTTTTACGTCACCATTTGCGGTCTTTGGTCGCAAATCGTCTGAACACAACTTTGGGACAGCCTGCAAATGCTCGCAAATCATTTGCGTATGATTTGCGAGGCCCAAGTCGCAAATACATTTGTTACATTTTGGCAAATCATGTGAACACTCACAAAAATAATTTGTGACAATTTGCGAGTATTTGCGACCGTCACAACCATTTGCGAAAACACGAAAATGGAACACTGCAAATGCGGACATTTGCGATGAATTTTGTTGTTGTACTTGAAGTAATTGGCTGTGGTTTTTAGTATGTATGTAGGTACCTTCATTATTTTTATTATTATTTTCTATTATTATTAGATTTTTTTCGTTTTTTTTTATGAAAATTAGCTTTACGTAGTTAAAAAAAATTAAACTGACCTACAGCCCATAAAACATCACCAAAATATACATATAAGATACATACCCTTATGTGTTTGTATTTTCATATGTTTACCTATATAGTATTTTGAGACTAGCTATGACAAAACTCAACAAATAAACAAATTTGTCAATAGAGAAATGTCAGGCTCGCAAATCTGCAAATGAGTAAGAATATGATATCTACAAATGTCGCCGCAAATCGTGTGAACACCTCGCAAATATGCTTCAAAATTTGCGATCTTATTTGCGAGCATGTCATTTGCGAGTACCTTGATCGCAAATGTATTTAAAAACTTTGGGACAACCTTCGCAAATCGTCTGAACATGTGTATTTGCAGGTTTGCGAGCACTGTCAAACGTAAGGCATTTGCGGTGTATTTGCGAGTTTTTTTGTGACGTCAGTGCTCCCAAAGATTTGCGACTATCGCAAATCGTCTGCTCGTAGCTTAAGACATATTTCGAGATTTTGCTTCATATTGGATAAAAGAAAAAATACAAGGCCGCACTTTTCTTCTGCCGGTCATGGTATATGTCTCGGAAGAAACACTTCATATTTCTGGAAACTTTTTTTTAACTCATCGATACATAATTCTATATCAAATTATTCCATGTTTGACATCTTTCGTTTGAACTTAGTTAGCGTCAAAATCACACGAGTCTTCACTGCTCAAGAGAAAACAATGCGCTGAAAGATGCAATCGCGTGTGCGATGACGCAGCGGTCTCGCGGCAACCTATATTGCTGGCTATTTCGCAATACAGTTTTGTAATGTTGAAAATGGAAAACAATGCATATGTATTTATGTAGGTACATATTATGTACTTTATTTTTCTTACTAATGTATGATGGGTATAAAATATTAAAATATTTTTTTTCTTTAATGGTGTATTTGTGATGGAATATAAAGACTTATTCAAAAAGCTTTTACTAGCGATAGCCTCACGAGTATTTAACTAGTTTTCCTTGTTGAGATTTCCCCTACCGAAGCCTTTCCGGGTCCTTGATTAAACTTGACAAAAACTTAATATTTTTCCAGGCGGGTTACTTATATATTATAGGGTAAAATAGGATACAAAATACAGTTCCAATTTTAAATAAACTTTTTGTGTTTGAAGTGTTATATTAAGAGAGTCTTCGAAAACAAACACTGATGGATTCATATTTTTCAAAATTAAGTTATTCCGATTTAAACAAATATTTTGACGTTTGAAAGGTTATATTTAGAGCTTGGGTTTGGGGCAAGATATTTTATAAATGTTAGCTTTATATCTATGGTGGAAGTGGGAAAATAGAAAACTATTTTTGAATTTTTGTTTTAAAGGTTAAACTTAGAGGATGGGCCTCAGAAGATAGACTCAGAGGACATTGCTTCACTGCTAGATATTTTTCAAAATAGGGTGAAATGGGGTGTATATGAAAAAAATTGAATACGGTTTCAATGAGCTGGGAAGGTTTTTTTAATAGCTCAAGAGATTAATATTTTTCAAAATTTTGATATTTATAGGGTGAAATGAGGTTAATAAAATATGAAGTCCGATTTTAAACGTTCCAGTGTAACATTTTTTAAGAAATTGCTGATTCTTATAGTCTTTTCGATTGATAATCCGGAAGTACAATTCTTAAACATTTTGTCTTCTTTTATTTCTGACACTATTCTAAAAAGCCATGGTACAAAATACTCTTTTCCAGTTCAATCAAATTAAATGTATGTATGTTTATCTCCTTCTTTATAAACTGTCATTTTATATACGTAGATACATATATGTACATGTACATACATATATAAAAACTTTGTCCGTTGAAATTTACCCAGGGTTGATCCTGGTTTTCTTGACAACCTCAAGAATTGTCAAAAAAGTCTGGTTTTTCGGTTCTCAAAAACACCAAACGGCTCTCAATTGTGTTGTTGAGATAAGCAAGAAACAGAATTTGATTTAAAAATGAAAAAAAAAAGAAAACACAGTTTCCATTTTCTATTTCTATTTGTTATTATTTAAGTAAAATTGTATATTCCTTGAATTTTCATTTCAAAACAAAAAAAAAATACCTGCAGCACGTAAATCCACAACAAAAAAATGCTTCAGAGCTCGTGCCACTTTGTCATTTTATTCTTATTCTCAACTCGTCCCAGCAAAAAATACGAATGCTGTCAACGAACTCAGTTATTAATCCTCAGTGTCATTCGTGTTAAACTAATAAGATCAGTAGAGTCAACTAGATACTTGTCAACCTACTTCTTCTACTGATAAGTACTTATACTTTATGCATGAAAAGTTCAATAAATAATACTAAAAAAAAATTCAAATGGTACCAGTGTACACACAAATTTAAGTTTGTTTGAATTTGTATATACGAGTACCTTCTATATCAAAAAATTAGCCAAAGAACTCCTTTATAATTCAAATCGACCACAAGTCACCCAAACCCCTTTTGAACTTGTGTTCTAGCAAACCGAGCATGCGACAGAGATTTGCTCTTATTCTCTCCAAAAGTGTTCGTGTAAAAGTTTGTCCTTCCCCAGAGCAGCATCAGCAGCAGCAGCAGCCATTTGTGAACCGAAATCTAAAAACCCCAAAACGGGCATCAAATGTTAAAGAGTATGTTAGATAATTACTACTCTTGTAGTCCGGGTTACTGTTGTACAACACATCAGCAAAACCAAGACCAACCCGCATTTGGGCTTCTCCCTATTTCTCGCTTAAAAATTAATTAAAATAAAATTAAGAAGAATGTCTCATGAAGACTTAAAAATGCACTTAAGGTCCGTATTTAAACGAGCTTATGGGTTGGATTAGGATTATAAAGTGTGTTGTACATCAGGCACACAAATACGGACTCACAAGAAGCTTTGAGGTTCCATGATCCGTCACCCATTTTATATTTGTTTCCAGTTTCAGGTGCATAAATCCTCGTTTGAGGATTTCCGTTTTTCTGGTAAAGCGGAGGATATTTTTTTTTACTTTTGCCTTGTGTTCCATTTTTTTGTTTGTTTTTTGGTGTGAACAGAACGTGCAAGTGCCAGTATATTAGTGCGCTACTGCTGATGGTGGTGCAGTCCTTATCACAGCTTCTTTCGGGTGACTGGAAGCAACAAAAAAAAAAGAAAATTTAAAGGAACAGGAAAAAGGATGCTTCATGCTTCTACTGGCGGAACGGATAAAAAGAGAGAGACTTTAGTTAATAGTTTGGTACTCCTTATCCAGCACCTGTGGCAGATTTTCATTGAAGGATAAAAGAACGAAAAGATGGAAAATATGTGCTCATCTTGGAAATATGCTGCTTAATGAGGTGTTATACTTGCATGTATGCAATTTTGCTTTAATTTTTTTTGTTTTGCATCTGATGTTGCATTTTTTTGTTAAAAAAGTAACTGAAAAATATGAAGACCTTAAAGAATCTAAGTATATGACTATATATGGTAATCATGATTGTTTTGCGTAATGCAAAAAAGCAATAGCTTATCGATATATAAATAGACTTAACGAAATTGTATACTTACCATTTATTCAAAAATTAATTACTGGTTTCGATTCGAGTTTAGTTGCCTTGAATTTTTCAGTGCAGAGTGGTCCACCTACTCAACACGAATGTGTCATACATCACTGAAGAGGTTAATCCGACTACATCATTTCATTATAAGCTTCTAAAATATGGGGTTCGTGAGTTATGCAGCTTTAAAATACCGAAACTACAATAATGTAAATTCTCATTTGGTGCTTCTCCTCTCCTACTTAACATCAATGTGTCATACATCGTTAAAACGGTTACTCCATGCGTGCTCTTCATTTAGGTAATGCAATTCTTCTATAAAATGTGGTCTTTCTACTCAACGAAAAGGTATATTGGTCCTTAAAACACCGAAAAGAACAATAATGCAACTCAATATTTGGACTTTTTCTTATTTCTCAACATCGATGTATCCGTACATTTTTGGAAAACTTATTGCACAAAAGTACTTGATTTCGTTAATTTCTGTTATGCCTACCTGTAGGGCATGGGGTTCAAGAGATGTTTTGCATCAAAAACGGCAAATTATTTTATCTTCCAACGTGCCAAGGTTTCATTCGTATGGGGAGGCGGCCGTAATTCAATTCGTATAGAGGCTCAAAACAATACATAACGGAAGTCTCGATATCAAATAATATCTCCAAGAAAACAAAAATAGTTCACAAACAACGAAAACAAAAATTAAAATTGCAGTCGCCCTTATTAAAGTGGACCTAAACTGAAATTCTATTTGTTCGTAACGTACCACAGTACACATATTAAAGGTAATATCTTCCGAGCTTTCATTTTCGTTCAAGTTCGCGCATATGTCAAAATCTCAGCGACCCCTGTCAGTTCCTTGAATGTGTACGGTGGCATGCTCAACACATTTCAAATTTTAATTTTAAATTTTCAGATTTCTGGATTTTCCAAACTTCTGATGCCAGAACTTCTGGCCAGAATTCAGAAATTTGAATATTCATTACTGAAATTGAGGCATTGAATGTATCCATTTCAAATTTGACAAGGTCTCTGAGAGTTAATTTGTTTTTTTTTTTTGTTATCTGATTTGAAAACATGGGCAATATATTAGGCGTTTTTCTTTTCTTTAGCTCAGAGCAGAGCATGGAGTAGAGCTAGAGCTATCGGTGTTAGCTTTGAGTAGAGTATGACCAGAGCTCTCCGATATAATTTTCAAACACATCTGAGCACTGAACTGTAATTCGATTGCCATGCGTTCAACACAATATAATTTAGTGCTGACTTTTAATTATCATCTGATAGCTGCCCAATCAAAAACTCGAAAAATTAAAAAATGTTACTGAAATTGAATTGTTGAACACGCCCATGTGAAATGAGTGAAAAAATGAGCAAAGTTAGCTGCTCTCAGCTACTTACTCCGTTCGCTCGGTCTTTTTATTCTGAGCTCATGGAACATAATCCGAGCTAGCTCCGATTCAAAAAAGAAACACAAGTTGAGCGCTCTGACAGATAAGTGCTATGCTCGGAGCTAAACCGAAAAACTCCAATTACCATTAATATGTGTATTGTGGTAGCGTACAATGTGATCACTTACGTTATTGACGAAAAATATATTTTTTTATTTCTTTATTGAGTTTATGCACGTATATAGTTTTTTCTCAGCTAATTTAAAAGGTTTTTGGAAGAAACTTTAAAGCATAGGTATAACAAGATGGCAATCCTCAGCTGTCAATTTGATCTGTCTACAAGCTGAAGTGAACAGCTGATGTATTAGATTTGCAAAGTATTAGTGAAAAACGCACACATAGAATCAACTCGTCATTCAGCACATCATTTAGCCAGGTCTTGTTGTTGTTCCAACTCACATCTATTCATTGACATGAAGTGAAATTACAAATACAATAATGTAAACAAATGGGTTTTTGAGGGTAAACGTACGAAAGATTGGCTTCTTGATAATTTACATTCTCTGTATTAAAGATTAATTTTTGTAATTATGGATTATGGCCTACTGTGAAACCACAGTGATGTAGTGCAACGCCATGATCTACAGCTTAACGTTCATACAAACTAAATTAAGCACGTTTGTATGTACTTGCAATTAAATTTTCAACGTTGTACGACACATTGATGCTAAGTACGAAGTCCAAATGCTTAGTTGCATTTATGTTCGTTTTGGTGTTTTGAAGCTGAATATCTCTCTAACCCCATAGTTAAGTGCTTAAACTTAAAGGCCATAAATGAAATGAAGAACAAACAATTGGGGCTATCGTGGATACAATTTCTCACGGAATTTCTCCCATCTCCTAAAATTGGAAATGCCAACAATTGTCCACTGTTCCTTGCAGGTTCAAATTTGCTCGATCAACATAGTAGCTCAGTGCCCATGGAATATTGATTTTGGATGCCAATAAATTCCGAGAGAAACTGCGACCACAATTCACGTTCTCAGTTTTCGACGATGGGAAAAATTCCGTGGGGAATTTTATTCACGATAGCCCCCAATATCTTTTTCATCGATGTACTATGGCACATTTTTGTTGAGTTTTGTTTTTTGATCAGCTCCCATATATTTGTCGTCAGAATCTGTCGCCATTTTTGTATATATAAGAATAAAATTAAAAAAATTCATCAACTCGTTTTTAAATTTTATTTTTGGAAATGTAAGCAATAATTTTTTATTTGAACTGTTTGGAAGTTACTTGATATAACTCCATAAAATAATTTGCGTCTCTAAGGCCACTTAACATTGTGCTAGAGCCTAAGTGGGTTAACCTATTTTATTCAAATTTGGAGTTTTTTAAAGCTCGTGTTCATAAATATTTCAAATATGAAGAAAACTTATTAACCCGTTTAAAACAACATTTTTTCAAAAAAAAATGTGTTCATTATTAAATCTCGATGTAAAACGGATTTAAAGACGCAGATCATTTTATGGAGTTATTGGGTGTCTAATAGCCAAACACAACAGAAATAAATAAAAAGTTTTCAAGCTTTCCAATAGATGAGACGATCGAATCAATATCCCAACAATTACTTAAAAAAAAAAAAAATAAAAATATAAATAAATATGCCTATAAATAAAATAATTAGGTAATATGTTTAAATAAAGAAAATATTAGTTTTCTATCAGAACTAATTCTTTGTTTAATTTATGCTTCGTATTTTTTTTATAAGTAAATAGGGAAATTTTGTTTGCAAGTGCCAATTTAAATATATATTGTTAAATTTTTAGAAATATTTGATTTTGAAATAATAAATATGAACATAAATACATATTATATATATTAATTAATAAATATATATCTACCTACTCGGATATAGTCCGTGCTTTGACTTTGTAATTAAATTTACTGAGAGAGTTGCAAATGCAACTTCAATCTATCAATTTTGGGCCTGTACTAAAACATACATATATAGCTCAACTGTAAACTGCAACTGCCATTCGAGCTACCGTCTTTTTTGAATTAAAAAATATTATTTATGTTTTATTCAAATGATGCACTGTGGTGTATGCGAACTATAACTCGAAACTGTAACACCAGTCACCAAGTCACTGCAGAAAGAAGAGCAATAACAAATTTTTGTAATGAACAGAATAAAATCAACTTGAAAAAAATTCAAAAAATATATTATTATATGAACTTTCGTTGGTTTTTAATAATTTTAATTGCATTCGAAATTAATTTTTTAGAAATACCCCCTTTGCCTCAAGGAGGGTGAGAGACAGAGTTTTCTCACCCTTTTTTTTATTAAGAAGGACCAAACAAATTTTCTCCTTAACTATCGAGCACGACTTAGGGGACTTAATGTATACTTTAATAATAGTACACATAAGCCACAGTGAACCATTAAAAAAAGCGAAAATGTAGCTTTTTTTATTTAAATTGGGAAAGAAGCTCAAATGGCAGCCATAGTTGACAGTTGAGTTATAAGTAAAGTAAAGGCCTACAAAAGATAGATTAAGTTTACAATAACAATATTATGTAAGTAATGGCATAAGCACTCAGCTAGACTGACAGTTTTAGTGATTATGTACATTGTTACTTTCCAAATTGATTGTTTTCTACAATACTTGAACAATAGTTTCATAATTCTTTGTACAAGATATTCATCTCAAAAACGGCTCTAACGATTTTGATAAAAAATAATCAGTTTATTATTATAGATATGGTGTACTTTTTGTTAAGAAAAAAAATTACCAAAAACCGTTAACGGCATCTGCCATATAAGGTTTTGTTTTAATGCTCGGTTTTCTCATTAACGGCTTAAAATATTTCAATCAAAATTTGTATACAATTTTTTTAAATGTTAACAATATATGCATATAAAAATTTTTTGAAAAAAGTATTTTAATTTTGAAAATTCAATATTTCAAAAGTGAGTTCATGAATTTTTTTTTTTAAATTGGGTTTAAAAATATATTTTAATACATACTCAAAATTGGCATACCAAAACTTTTTTTTTTAAATATTATTAAAATTTTATATATAAAAAATTAGTTTTTAAGAAAACCGCTCCCACGATTTTAATTTTTTTTCACATATTCATATATTTTTGAGTAGTCAAATGGCAAACTTGTTTTTGAGCTCTAAGTTTTTTAACAAGTTATTTATACAATTTAAAGAACTATTTAAATGCGTTTCTAGATTAAATTTTTTTTGTTATGATTACTTTCATATTTAAAAGTTCTTAATTCCAAGTAACTTGAACATAAGATCAAGTTGTGCATTTTATTTCGGCTGAATCTAATCTATACCTTCAGATTGTTTTGTTTTGCATTTTATGTATATGAATCACCCTTACGTAATATTTAGTGCCTTTAAGTGAAAATAGGGGGACCAGGGAGGTGAAATAAAAATCTTAAAAATTTGGATTTTTTTTCTGTGTAGAGCCATTTGATGCCCATCCATCTCGGAGTTTCAAAAAAAAAACCAATATATATCGCAAGTAAAAAATTCATTTTCTCAAAACTTTTGAACTATTGAACTACTACCATAGATCTTACAAATCTAAACCCAGTTATGAGCAGATATGTTTTTTTTTTTATTTATACAGTTTTATGCATAAATCCTTACAATTTTGAACGACTTGAGCCATAAAAGCATAATATGACCCAATCTTATTTTTACTAAATTAACTACTAATTTTACACTACAAATCTCTAATTTTAAGCCACTACATTATGCATACATCATGGAAACATAAAATTCATTTCACCCACAACTTTGTTCAAAATTTTCACTTCAAAATTCCTTCAACTTCACTATAAAAGTATTAAATCATAACTTACCTAAATTTTCATTCCAACTTTTCCTGTTTTAACTTTTTGATAAAAAAAGGAAAAATAACTGCATGAATTTATAAGAATGCTAACTATGTATGTATGTTAGGTTACTATTTTTGTATACATATAATATATTCATTCGCATTATTCCAAAACTTAAATTCCTACAACACTCAATTCAATCATTCTCAAGTGACAGCAGCATTACTATAATAAAAACTTTATTCTTTCATCGCCTTGTATTGTTAGGAAGTTGCTGGATGCCTCAAGGGCGCGTATAGAATATGCTTCCACTTCATCTTATAAAATGCGTTGACAGTATGTAATATGCAAAAAAAAAAAACAATCCCTTAAGAAATCAAAAAGGAGTCGAGAAGTTTTTAAGTAGATATGTGTATTGTGTATGTATGTATAAGTAAAAAAAAACAAAAAAAGGTAAAAAACAAATGCATTTTGATCTTTTTACAAGTAGATAAACTTTATCTTTGTTTCCATTTCAGCACCTGCATATGTATATGCAAAATGACTGTTGTATTTGATTCCAAAAACACAACAAGTGACTCAAACAAATAAGTTTTTACATAGTTTAACAGTTTTTTTTACAGATACTACTAAACTCCTCTAAAAATCTCGATTTTTACTTGAGCTACTGCTAATACGATGCCTAAATCGTTTAAAATTAGCAAAACGCTCTTTTTAACTTAGCAGCCTGTTAAAATTGCTTGAGCATCTTACTTAATCTTTTTAAATTTTGCGCCATTGTTTTTAGGTAAAACGAGGTCGTATAAAAGTTAACATTTAAGTGTAAAAGCTTTAGTATTGTTACATGACCGCGCATCGCCTTGTTTTGACATCAATAAGGTAACAGTGAGGTCTTTGCCGATCAAGGCAAGATATGTCATAGGTTATGCAGACGATGAAAAGAAGTTAGTTTTCTTCGATTTTGTATAAAGGGCGGTGGGCAAATTGAGCGTAAGACCAACAGAAATGAAATTCATGCCAGATAAAAGGTTGTTTTGAGTACATTTGCCCGAATTTCGATGGTTTTGCACTCGATTTAGATGGTGGTGATCGAGATACCCTTGCACTTTTTAGGAAGGGACTTATTAAATGCAATAATTGGCTCTCCCCAGAATCCATAGAGCCGACCTCCGAAGAGGGTGGATTTTCCAGTAAACCTGGACTGCCACCTGGGGTACTTATTGTTTTGCTCATTGCATAGTTATGTATACATCAATCTCAGTATACGGAGTTTGGATTTTAGTCGCCTCTTACGACATACCCGCAGGGGGCATATGATATGTCTCAAAATTGTATCGGAGAGCTCTGGTCATACTATGCCCAGAGCTAGCTCTGATAGCTCGAGCTCTACTCCATGGCTAAAAAAGAAAAAACGCCTATTATAAAATTATTAAGATTTACTACCGAAATTCAGAGTCATTGGCCTCAACGTTAAGAGCGCTACGTCCAATTTATGGTCGTCATAATCGTCCTAGCAGATCAACAATTAAGCGTCTAGTGGAAAAATTTAAATCCACAGGCACAGTACAAAATGTTCCCGTGCCAATGAGACAAAGAAGTGCCCATAGTGTCGAGAATATTGGTGTCGCTGAGGCTTCAGTTGCAGAAAGCCCAAATGTGTCTCTCACACGTCGTTCTCAAGCGTTGGGCATCTCTGTGCCTTCATTGTGGCGAGTTTTGCGAAAAGATCTTGGCCTACATCCTTATAAGATTAAATTGACGCAAGAACTGAAGCCACTTGACCACCAAAAGCGTCGTATGTTCGTTAATTGGGCAGAGCAACAACTTGAAAATGACTCGGATTGTCATCGAAAAATCATCTCCAGCGATGAGGCTCATTTCTGGCTGAATGGTTTCGTCAATAAACAAAATATAGGCAGCAATCCACACATGCTCCATGAGCTATCAACATCATTGCATCCCGAAAAAGCCACAACAGCGAATGTCACAATCAATTTATTGGAAACCAAGTTTGGAGAAGGTGTTATCTCACGAAATGGTCCAGTCGCTTGGCCGCCTCGGTCGTGCGATTTGACGCAGTTTGACTATTTCCTGTAGGAATACGTCAGGTGTATGGTCTATGCCAACAAGCTAGCGACGATTGATGAGCTTCGTACGAATATCGAACTTGAAATTGCAGCAGTATCGGTCGATTTATGCTTGAAAACCGTCGAAAATTGGGTTCATCGTCTGGATTTCTGCAAGCGTGGCCTTGGTGGCCATGCAAAAGAAATCGAGTTTCGTACATAATGGCATCAAACGTTCTCTCACAGGAATAAAGAATTTCATAAATATACAAAACCGATTTTGTTTTATTTAAAAAAAATTTTGTAGCGCTCTTATTGAAAAACCCGATAGTCTTACCTTTGCTTTTGGATTTGAAGGAAATTGGAAAACAATATTCTTCTATTTAAGTGGAGCGAATGAATTTAGTCCAAATTAAAGTATTGAGTGAGTATTGATGAGTCCAACTGTTGTACCTGGGCGAAACGCAATTTTTTGTTTTACCTTTAATCTACATAGAATCCATCAATAACAAACAAAAGTGAAAAAAAAACATTTCTGTTAAATTATTATCTGTCCGTTTGCTTCTCTTAAAACCTTACTTTAAATTTTACTACCCCCGCTATTAAAATAAAGAGACGTACTATATAGCCCTGCACTCAACTCAACTACAACTTTGGTAAATAAACCGAAAAAAAATAATAATCCATTCAACTGCCAAAGCACACAGGGCGAAAAGGGAAATCCTCAAATAAAGTTTTAAATTTTTGATTTGATATTCCCATTCGATGCTAAAAGGGAGAACAAAGCTATAAGAATAAAAACTGAAAAAAGTTAAATAAATAAGAAAAATTCAAAAAATAAAAAAAAAAAAACAAGAAACTTCTTAAATCATAGATAGAGGAGAAAAATGAAAAATTGCAGCTAAAGCAACAGAACCAGAGCAGCCGAGACTTCATCTTACATCTGAATATGTGAAAACATACTCGTACATAGATCCGGAATGTGGGATAAGAAATTGTGTTATTCCTTTGGGTGCGAAAGGATTTCACACCGAATTGAATAAATTTTGTTCGTCTATCTTTTGGCGTGTGTGATGTGTTGAAATATAACCGCAAGTATGTATATTTTATGATTATGGTGAATAAATATCGAAGGGGTGAACCTTGCCTGTGGCTTAGGTATGATAGAGAAGGTGCCTTCGGTTCTGATGGGTGGTTAGAGTGTGGGTTTTCCCTTAAAAGGGATACCAACTTCTTTTTCGAAGAATCTTAATCTTAGCTATAGCAAGAAATGTATCCAACTTTTGTCTTATAGTAGATATATACATATGCATAGGTAATACGACTTTTATACGAGAGTAGATGGAAAAAGAATTCTTTTTTGAAATGTCATGAGTACAATTTGATTTTTGTCTTCTACCATTTCATATGATCCAATAACGCTGGAGTTCGTTTTTGCGCTTTTTAACTTCCTCTGGTATGCAAATTTGTTGTCACTCGAAAGATTTAAAGGAATGCGGATCTGAACTTGTATGAAAGTAGATATACTTACATACATTTGTTTTTTTGTATCCGGTGTTTGTACAGTAGAGTCTCGCTTGTCTGTCTTCACTTTTTGCCTATTGTGAGTTTCACCCGAAAAACGAATACTCCCTTTCTTATGAGTGCGGTCATTTCGGTCGAAATATTTCGTAATTTTAAGCTTAAATTATGGCTTATTTTTAATACGGTGTTAGTTTTTTCATTATTTTAGTCCAAAAGAGATATTCAGGTGAAACTCATATAAAAGCTTTTAAAATTCCGGAAGAATAAACATTTTCCGGGTGAAATATTTTCCATGTTAAGCTCACAATAAGGCAGATTGTCTGGCAGGTTAAATGGGTTCAGGCAAAGTTGTTGTTGACTTCGTAATATTATTTTTTTTACCAAAAACTTATTTGAAAGATAATTTATGTATCGTATTTAATGATTTTAATTATTCTCTCTCAAAATGTCTATGTCCTTGTTCGTATATTTAATTTTTTTTGACCATTAAGAGGAAGCATATGACATGCGCCTCAGTCGTGCTCTATATTTTTCGTGCAAGTGGGAGCTCTGAAATTTGACAGTTGCCACCTATGATGATTGAAAATGGAGTGCTATATAAGAGAAAACGCAAAAACCTCGTGCAATTCATAATAAAAACTTACCTACCCACAACGAGCAACTGTTTGGTGGGGATTTTGGTCAGGCGAGGAGGTGTGATTGGGCCTTATATTTTTAAAAACGAGCCTTAAATGAAGTGACTATGGACTGCTTTCGTTACAGGAAAAATGATAACGGAGTTCTTGTGGTCTCAACTGAACGCATGGATCTAGTGTTTCCCAACCCTTTTTGTGCTATGCCACACCAAGACATTTCAAAAATGTTGATGCCCCCCAACATTATGTTTAATTTTTAACATTGAAAATTTTGAAATGTTCACTAAAAACCTTGTACCATTAAAAATCAGGAAGAAATTACCAGAACCAGAAAACTATGTTATTAAGCACAGCGACAAATTAAGTTGAAAATCACATCCAGCGTTGCCAACCACTTTTGAAGAAAAAATGCCTCACTCCAAAAAAAAGCTTTTTTCAATAAAAAGATGCCTTTTCACAAAATAACTTAAATTTATCAAATAGCGGAACAACATTTTTAGCAGGAACAAAATGTTTGTCATTATAGTTTCAAAAGTAGATATAAATTAAGTATTGAATACAAAACAAACATAGTTTTAGTCCAACAAATAGTGTTGATTTTTTGCAGATCATAGCAGTTTTTAATTTTAAAAACCGACTTTGTGTGCAGAGTTCCGCTTTTTGCCCTAGATTTTTTAAGAATACTTAGAATAAAAAAGATTCCGTTAAGCCCAGCTAGTGAAATAATGCCTTAAAAGCATGAAAAAGCCTTGGTTGGCATCGCTGATCAACATACACAGAAAAATTTTGACGGTAAATTTTGCAAACTCTGGCAGTTAAATTAACAATTATTTGCGAAATTGTGTATTTAACAGCAAATGGGTTCACATTCACAATAAATTGCAAGTTGAACAGCATTTGCTTTCATTTTTGCAATAAAATTGTCAAAATGGTCATAATTTCATGTTGTAAAATAAAAAGTTTACTGACACATTACTTTGTTAAATCTTCAGATTTAAAATTATTAAATCGAACAATTGTTAAAACTACAACCAAAATGATTACAGTAAAAAATCTGTACAATTTACGTCAAAAGTTGTGAAATGCACAACACACGCATTTAAATCTAAAACCATTTTAAGCTGCAACTATGTTGAATATTGGATATGACAGCTAACTTCACAATCTACATACATACAAACATAGCTAGAATATTTTAATGGTTTTCAGAGTGTTTTTCTTGTTTCCTTTAAATCTATAACAAAGCATTGAAGTATTAAGTTCTCTGGTACATTTTCGACGTAAAGTAAATTTGTTTTCCAAATGAATAGTGAAAGTAATATCCTTTTTCTTGACCTTTTTTAATTGTGAACAAAATACCAACCATTAAGCATTTTTAGATCTTTTGTATTTTTATTTTTAAAAATTGTGGTATTGTGGTAGTTTTATCGCAAAAACTTAAAGATTATATTATTTAAAATATAAGATAATAATCTCTTAAGTCCACTTATTCCCCTATATAATTGTAAATGCATTAAATAATGGAAAAAAGTTTTTTAGAAATAAGTTTATTTTATTTTTGTGGATAAAAAAAAATCATACAAAAAGTTTAAAACCTCAGACTTTTATTTTGAAGACCGGGGAGACGTCAAATTCGATAGAATTTGTAGTTTCAACGAATTAACCACAAAATGTTCTGAATAAAACAACAAATGAAGCCTGCAATTTTTGCAAATCGAGCTGTTGGATCGACGATACAAATTGCATTTTGACAAGGAAATTGTGAATAACAGAGAAAAACCTGTAGTTTCTACAAATCGGAGTTGTAGATTTCACGTAACAAATTGCATTTTGACAGTAATACGTTGTGAATAATGCAATGCCTGTAGTTTCAACAAACCCAGCTGTAAGTTTAACGACACAAATAACATTTCGTCAGCAAAATGTTATGAATAATACAACAAAAATCAGTAGTTTCAACAATGAATGGTTTTGACTTCACAACTTTTCTAGTTGTAGGATCTACAACAGACATTGTAATTTTTACTATTAGGTTTTGAAATCAACAACCATACCTCTATAAAATTGAAAACATTGGATGTCGTGTCGATTATGACAGTTAATCCAGTTGAATCAACAGCGGTTTTCAAAATTTATACAAATTTTTTTGGGTGCATCTCTAGCAGTATCAGTCACTTCACATTTTTGAAAACATTAAAACCTGTCAAAATTTGAGTTGTAAATAATTATCTGAAATGTTATTAAGGAAAGCGAAGCCAAATATCTTCGTTTTTGCTTCTGGAAGAATTATGTTTTTGCATTAAAGTTGCTTATTAAATGATTCTGTTTTTTTTTTTCGAAAATATCAACTAAAACTCACAAATACCTTACAATTGACCGTTTGCAAATTTTCGTTTCCATTTTATTGCTTGAGAGATTCAAGAAGTTCCACAAATATTAAAAAAAGTATATGTCCCTCTCATGCTTAAATTTACCTGGAAAAAGCATTAACAATTTGGCACAAGTAAATGTTTGAACAAGCCAAGTTCGATTCCGGACTCTTTTTGAAAATAAATAAGTGCGAAAGTGAGAGCTGTTTTTTTCTTCGCACTCTCTTAATATTAAAATCTAAAATGAATGTGAAGCATCAAAATGTAAAATTGCCATCTAAAAAATTTCAATTGCCCCTTGGGCAACGTGGGCCCCACGTTGGGAAACACTGATCTAGACGATATTGACATATGATCTCAACAGGACAGGATCGCCTGCCACACCGCACATAAAACAATTGATTTACCTCAGCAACGATTTCCAGTGAAATGAAATCTTGGGCTTATGCTAATAAAATATTTAGAAACAATTCCTGAACTCCTAAAAAATAATCGAAAATTTAATGAAAAACTTCATGAGAGCTGCGGAGGCAGTTTGCTGGATATTTTATTTCTTTCTTAATTGGAACATGTCTTCTTAACAATGTAATAAAAATATCGTAACTCACTCGAAAAATACGTGCGTTTATTTTTAAATGAAAAATTGCACTCTTATTGAGACACTCTTCAGTATGCTCAATCCGGATTTCATACAGCTTCGATTTCGTCTATCTCAATTCTCGGTTCCAAGTTCTCTATTCTGTTTTGTACATACTACTTTCCTCATTTTAGATTATTCTAGATCATTGTTTGCTGTCTTGTCCAATACTAATACAACAACAATAATTTAAATAAATTAAATTAAACGTTAAAAATAATAATATGGTTTATGAATTGGAAAATAATTTAACTATTCGTATTAGAGGAGTTTTACTGTAAGTACATGTAAATATTATATTAGCAGCAGATCTGAGCGGTGGTACATTATTTGCTTCCTTTTCAATTGAAGCTCCGTTTCCCATTTTTGCTGATGTTGTTGGATTAATTTTTTTTTTGTTATAAATACTATGACTCTAGTGGACTCCAGAATTTGAATAGCACCACAGAGAGTTGGTGTAGTACTTGCAAGTATCCACAGTGTTTAAAGTTGCTGCAATTTGTTTCGCCGGGAGACCTTGCTGTGCTGCAAAAGTTTTTCTATACTTTTCATCCCCATCCACTGCATTGAGCACCGCCGCCCGCCGCCACCACCCTACCAATTTTCAATTGTATCGGAGTTAAGGATTCTTTTTATACTCTCTTATTCGTTCTGCCTGTACTTACTACTCTCAGCCCTTTTGCACTCATTTGTATACAGTTTGTTTTAGTTTCAAGAGTTATAAAGTTAATTTGAATGGAAAAATACACCGGGAGGACTTCACTATATACACTTTGTATAGTATAAGAGAAAACCCTCATACTATTCTAGATACGTTTAATTTTGTCTCAAGCAATGTAAATAAATTAATCCTTAAATGCATTTGTATTTTAAAGTTCAGCATACATATATAGAGGAAATACTTATAGCATTTGAGCATGAGCAGTCAACTTTTAATAACTTCCGATAACCAAGGAAACTGAGGAGTCAAGTTGAAACCTTTAAAAATTGTTTACCTACTGAAATGGAAATTCCAGAACAATGAATATACGAGTATACTTTGGAAAAGTTACTGTTTGGGCTTTGCAGGAACCATTGAATGTCCAATAGCAATGAGTACTGTTTATGAAATGGTTGCAATTTGTTTTTTTTTATCTCTAAAAATACAAGTAGGTACATGTCATAAGAACTTACACAAATACGAACTGAACTTTGAGTTACAAAATCTGACAACCTTTGATTTAATTTGTGTGTTTTAACGATTTAGTTGGTTTCAAAGAGTAACAATAGAAGTTATTTTAGGAGCGCAATAAGTAAGTCCCTTAGCACCTTCTAGCTATTCCCAATGCTATCGACCCAAGAAACCCAGGGTGCTGCAAGCTAGAAGGCAAAGTTCTAGTAGATATTAGAAAAAAACCCGAATTCTCTCCTATAATTGAAAAGAAAAAATGAAAGAAAAATTCATTGAATTTAAATTCAATGAATTTTACTTTCATTTTTTAACTCTGCTTGATGTTCTCTTCTTGGCTTTTCCACAATCAAAAAACGTTAAGTAAATAAATTTAACGTATATTAAATAATAAGACTAAAAATATTTAACAAAAAGTATTTTAAAGTTTGGAAAAATTTTGAAATTTACCGCCACTGGCTCTTGTATCCGATTAAAAAAAACATAAAAAAATAATCTATCGTCTACGGGGGCCCGACCTCCTGCGTTTTGGGTGATGGGATTGTGGAGTTGATAGCTTTGGGGAGAGAATTTTTAAGATCTGCGAGAACTTGGCCTCTCTGAGCTCCGAGTTTATTGGGTTAGTAGCGGAATCGGGGGCCCTTACAAGCCAGGGGCCCTTACAAGCCTGGGACCCTAGGCTTGAGCCTACAGACCCTATGCATAAAGACGGCACTGGGCACTTTATGTGCTTGTTGGTGTTTGGTGACTTCTCTTCTCTTCGTAACTCAAAAAAAAAAATGCCACTAGCATCACGATTTGTTCTTTCGGTGGCTGGAGAACTCCTATGGCGGCGTTTGCGAGTAATTCGAGAACTTATTAAAGATTGTACTTTTATGGATTTATAAAAATAACTATGACTACGCATTGCCTTGTTTAAAATCAGCTTTGGCATCAACAGTATCGGTGAAGTCTTTGTCGATTCTGATGGGGCAGCGTGCGTGGTCTCGATTGTTATCCTGCACAAAATGACAATTTCATCCCGAGCAAATCCATCACTTCACCCTTCACCATCATCACGGTTCAAACGGTCACTGTGAATTACTTTTATTTTGCCTCTAAGTCTCCTCTGAATGCGGTAGACGACATCGTTTATTCGTGTTACAACAGTATACGGGCCTTTCTAATTTTGTTGAAATTTCGGTGAAAGCCTCTTCCGTATGTGAATGATAAAGTCACCCAAGATCTCTCGCTTGGAATCCTGTCGTTGTTGCTTTTGCGCCGCATCGCGTTTTCATCTGACCACACCATGATAGCTTTCTATTTGCTCTTGTCCTTTTCTGAATGTCACTCAGTTTTTCTTCGTTATTTTCCAGTGTGTTGAGTCTCCACTATTTTTTCGTTGTCGTCCTTCAATGTCTTTGTTGGAGTTTTGATTGTAGGGATACCGTCCATTGAAGCTGTTGAGATGACGCCTTTGGCATCATATCCTTTTGGCAGCTGGTACATCCATACAAGCTGATGACTTACGTATGCAGCCTTGATCACCATCAAAGTGTTTGTCAATGGCCTGAACAAGAGCACCGAAATTGCCATTCTTATCTTATAATTGTCTGAGGCAGTTCCTCTGATGAGGGCAATTGTCAGAGCTATATATTTGTCTTCCTCGTCCCAGCCATTTGTTGCAGTGCTTCTACTGTCCATAACATTGCTTATCGATAGTTAAAAATTTCGACTCGATCTTCAAATAAATTTGTCTGTTCTTCGAAGTGTCGAAGAAGATCCTTTTCTTGTTATTCGAGCAGATTCTTTTGTTCTTGGCCTTGTTGCTCGAATCCTTCGAAAAAAATCATTTATTCATTGCGTTGTTCTTGAAGTTTCTTTGTCTGTCAATCAAGTTTGGCAAGAAGCTGCTCACTCCCGATGATCGTATTTGTTTTTGCTCTTCCTCCATTTTACTATCGAATATCAATGTGTCTGTGTTTTCTCCATGTTTTCTTATATATTCCTGCAGACGAATTATAAGATCATTCTCTTTTCCAGCAGTAGGAAGAACTCACTTGTTCAGGTCAGTCTTAAGTTCAACTAAATTAAAATCATTCAGAGTTTCAACCACTGTCTTTTCTTATTTTCACCTTTCACAGTCACGTTTACTTTAATTATTGTATTATTAAGCCTAGTTTACAGATCCTGTGCGCCAAAAAAA
The DNA here is from genome assembly GCA_946251815.1 of Dasysyrphus albostriatus. NCBI lineage: Eukaryota > Metazoa > Arthropoda > Insecta > Diptera > Syrphidae > Dasysyrphus > Dasysyrphus albostriatus. Next base: position 54,046,999 of record OX276336.1, read on the forward strand.
TCTAGGCATGCAAATATTCTCGCATGTCAAAAATAATTGAGGTGAAATGCAAAATTAATAGTTTTCATGATTGGTTTAAGGTTTCATGAAAAAAAATGTCATGAAATGGCATGCAAAACGGCCAATTGTTTTGCATGCGAAAAAAGTGTGGTGAATAAAATATTCTTTTGGATGGTTGATTTAAACTTAAACAAAAAATATATTCACCTCAAGGCATATTTTGCATGCAAATGTTTTTTGCATCCAAAAATTATTATTTTCCATTTTAGGCCTATGATTTATTAATTTAGGGTGACTCAATGGGTGGTTTATACCAAGCAAATATTTTTGCGTAGGTAAATATATTATACAATTTGATACATAGAATAGGTGGACAATAGTTTTTGAAAATTAAATCTTATTCGGATGGGAGCTGTAAACTGGGCTTAAAGCACACAAAATTTTCGGAACACAGTTAATTCAGTTTTATTCCACTTTTAACACCCCCCTCTAACATTTTCTCAGGTTCGTTAAAAAAACTTATTTACTTTATTTAAACTTCCGCTTATTTATTTCTTAAATTAAAACAGTTAACTTTCTTACTAAAAAACAATTTATTATTCACCACTGAAATCAATTCACCAGATTTACTTCGCACCACATTTATTCATTCACGATTGAAACAAATTGTGTCCTATGTCGACCAGACATTTGATTTATAGTTGTCACACAGGTTACCGAAAAAGCTTGAATGTTTCTAGTATTTGCTTCTAGAAATTTCCATTGCTTTCATTTTGACGTCAACTTTGGGAAATTTTTCAAAAAAAGGACTTCAAATTTTGAACCAAGCCTATCGTTGAAATGCAAGAAAGTTGCAAATTAGGGGCCTTTTTGCAAGTTCCTAGAATGCTTGGTTCCTCAGGTACACTATGTGACCTGCTAACTTCACTGTGAAGTTGCGTATACCGAAGAAAAAAATGTGATATTTTAAAATATCAATTTAGCCATTAGTTGATTTAAGACTCTCTTTTCATCTAGTAAAATTTTTAAAAACGAGGATGTGACATTTCCATTTTTGTACATTCATATGTTTCTGGCTTGAGAAGGAAAATATCAAAAAATAATATTCCAATGGGTAAGATGGATGGCAAGACTTGCTTCGTAAACACATAAAACAAAAATAGTAGCTCACAAAATAGGCTTGACAAAAACTTGCAAAGCCGATTTTCAAAAAAAAGCATTATCATCATTTAAACAAAACCAGATTTATTTTACATAGATTTTTACAAAAACATCACTTTTTTGACTCTGAAAGTGGGTATATCAATAGGTGGAGATATAAATTCAATCTCGTCAATTGCCATACCTGAAAACTTCATCAAATTCAGTTCAGTGGTTTAGTTTTTGTGGAATTTCCACGCTCCCTCATATAAAGTATGAGGCACCACTGTGTGTCCAACTTTTAAAAATTGACGTCTAAAACACCCGGTCCAAAATATCCTATTTTGAATTTAATCGATCCTAGTGGATCTGTAAGAAAAAAAAGCAAGTAAGTTTAGAATGTTTTAGATGAAAAATACTTTCTCTAACCCTCACCGATAGTACTGGTTACAGTATGAAAAGTGTTACACACAATCGGTAGGTAAATAATTACTAACTATAAAACAAAATCCATCCGAAGTCGATATGGTGAGCGAAAAATAATGAAGGAGAATGTGCTTTAATAGGACGGAAAGTCATTCCGAAGGTACGAACTCAAACTTGAACCACCAGATCCTAAAGAATTAGTATATAACTCAAATAGGGCCCTTTACATATGTAGAAATCAATGCGACACAAGATAGACAGAATGACAAAATATTAAGTCTGCGAAAAGTCTATCTGGTCCCAATAAGAAAATTAAATTAAAACTTGAGGTTAAAAGGTCAAATCTTCAAGGATAAAGTCCTTGAATCCAGGTGAATTAGCAATAATTTTTATTTTTTTTCTGAAAGTTACAAATATACATATTTTTTAATAGGGATTAGCTAAACTCCAAACATATCACCCTGAAGTTTATATGTTCGAGGATGTTCTCATTTTTCTCAAAAAGAGGTAGAAAAACAAACAATTCTATGTAAAAAACTAGCAGGATTACTTTTTTGGAAATTGAGAAAGAAAAAAAAAAATAGTGGTGATGTTTCAATACGACCAGACAGGAAGTTAACTTCATTTAGCCAGCCAGCCATCGACATCGGAAGTAAAAACACGAACAGCGAAAACGAACAGTGACAATGCTTACCACTATTTTTGCATTTTGTATACGAGTATGGTGGGGAAATTGTTAGTTATGAAGTTAAGTGCTGCAAAAAGGTCAACCCTCGACCGTTAATTCAGGTTCACTGTGTTCTATTATGTGAAAATATGTCCGCGTTGCCGCAAGGTCCTCTTTATGAATACTGAGCCCAGGATTAACAAACAGGATGTAACCACACTTGCACGGACGAATGTGTGTTTAAACTTTTAAATATAAACAAACTCATGATCACATGCGATGGTTGCAAACAGTGGATTGTGTTTGTGTACGCATTTCCGTTTTAACAAAATTTACTCCTGTTTTACCTGGCCGGACATCCTTTGGTTGATGTTGTTATTTTGTATACTTACTTACATATATGTACATGCACTTTTACATACACTATTTTTGTATGTAAATATAATTAGGTAGGTATGTTTGTAGTTTCTTTTTTTTAAATTTTTTAAGTACTGGTGTGTGTGTCACCCTTTTGCCAGTTGGTTCGCAGAATAAACATTAAAATTTAGTGTTGGAATATACCGCAAGGATTATCGCTTGCACACCCATGGCGCGCCTCGAATGTATCTAGAGCAGATTGCATACGACCCCATTGTGTGTATGTCCGGGATAATTGTCGGATTTTTTGTGGTATTTCTCGGTTGGTTACTCGTAAAGTGAGCATTATTTGATTTAAGCCCTCAATTAACTGCGAAAAAATGTGGATTAGTTTCAATACTTTGTTGTTTTTTTCTCTGTAGATATAGATATTATGATATTTCCAGCTTTTATGGTCATAGATGTTTTTATTTTTTAATATTTTTATGGTCAATAAATATTTTTGCACTAAGTAGTAGGGATATTGTTTTACAGTAAAAAAAATTATTATAAATTTTTGTAGTAGGTTCGAAAAAAATTCTGAGTAAGGACTTACAAAGTCAACAAATTATTTTAAACCAAATACAAAAATATGTAGGTATAGCTATACTGCATTTATCCGGAACTATAAGTTTCTTCTTTGTTTTGGGTCCTCAATTTTTAATTTTTTTCTTAAGTTGAATATTTAAGTTAGATTCACATTATACGAGTAGTTCTAATATCGACAAAGTTTCGATATGATAAAATATTCTTAGACAAGAATCAACTAATATGTATATTGACATCATCGATACCGATTTTGATTCCCTCATTTCTTCTTATGTAAGAAAATTTTATCGTAGCGAGAGTGTATCGGTATCGGCACATTAGTGTAGATCTGGCCTAAACTCTTTCTTAACTAAATTGTTGTTTAATTATTTTAATCAAATTTTATTTTATGTCCATCCATCAACGTGCGTCGCGTGATGGGTCAGAGTGTTTGTCTGTCCTTAGTACTGTGCTACGAGTACTAACCTACTTCAAGGTATAGAGTTTCAATGTATGGAAGGATTTGCTTCAAAAGTGTGACAAAACATCGAATTTCAGTTTAAACTCATTTATTCAGGAATTTTGCTTTCGAGATTTTTTCAAAAGTGACTCTTAAACATTTTGATTAAAATTTTTAATTGTTTTATAACTAAACTATGATGATTTTTTTTGCACAGAAGAAAAATATTTTTATTTATTGTTTTTTTTTTTGTAGAAAATAATCTTATTTTGGTGTTATTTTATCATATTTTGTTTCAATTCTGTGGTAAAAACCTGGTAAAAACCTCTCAAAACCTGTTTTATATGATTAAGTTGTACAAAAAAAAAAAACATTTCAGTTTGATAAACTTCCAATTCCCCCGTCTCCACCGCTTCAAAAATCATCTTCACGAAAAGCCAATAAAGAACGCTATTAAGGGTGCAATTCTGCGTCGGTATCAATTTTAGTAATTTATGAATTAATTTCTTCAAGGTTCCTTTACCCATTTGGGATATTTTCCCAGTCTATATGTTTAATGGAATATCAAATTAATATATCAAAAAGCTTTTAATTTAAAAATAGTCTTAAAAAAACGATAAAATTATAAATAAAAAGTATGCATACGTCCCTGTGCACGATATTGTTTCACAGAGTCATCTTCTTGGCAATACTAATTTTAAGAAGACTTTGCAGTGGCGGAACTACGGGGGCCCTCCGGACCATACCAACAAAAATTTAATAAGAAGTGCACAACAACTTCAGCCATGATCAGTGTAAGTGATAAATGGTTTCATAAATGTCAGACAGATCATCGATTATTTTCCCGAAAAAAAAAAATGTTGTTGCTTGCTGTGCAAAACCCCACTAGATAGTTACAGACTAAGGTCAATAGCTAATAAATGATTTTTTTAAGGTGCATGAAGGAATTTAAAAGATTGAAAAAAGGTTTCGAAGGAAAATGTTCATACTTTAGAATAATTATAAAAACACAAATTTTCCAAAAAAATATTTTAGATTTCAATATTCTTAGGCCAAATTTGAATTCAGCACATCAAAGGCCATTGAAAAGGTTTATTTTGGCTCATAGGTTAGAGACGAAAATTCAAATTTTGTCTCAAAGTATAATTAATTAGTGATTACGAGTGGATTTTTGGAAACAGTAAAAAATACGTCAATTTCCAACTAGAGTCTGAATTCATATTGATAGTTTTCAAGCAACAAAGAGAAAGACTTTTATTTCTTTGTTGAGTTACAAAATTAATATGCCAACCTCAGATTCAACCAAAGACATTAGGTTGAGAAAAATTAAAAAAAATAAAACAGCTCTTTTGATAGTTTGAAGTTAAAAAAAAGACATTTTAGTTCTTGATTAAATATTATTGTTTGGGAAACAATAATTGAAATTGTTGGAGCGCGCTATTAAAAAAAAAATGTATGTATTGGATTCTGAAAATATTTTTCAGGACAAATTTTGGTAGCAAAACCGAAAATTTGTATCTACAAAAGTATATGCAGAAAAAAATTTAAGAAAAATTCAACTCGTCTTTGAAATATCGAATTAAGAAAACAATAATTTGAGACTTTTTTTAAATTAAAAATTTTTGTTATTTAAACTGGTATAGAAGATTTTTTGAACTCATTTGAAATGTGTATATTAAAAAATTAATATAAGCCCACCCAACCAGTAAGCCCGGCTTACTCACTTGGACTCATAAGTGACGTAGTGAGGGCCTTGTCATATGCAAATTGTATTAAGTTCAGTTCAACTTACATGAATTCTTTTACAAAAATCCACTGTAAACTATATCCAACAATATTTGAATTCCTAATCATTAAGCTGGAAATTTTTTGCCCGGGCCAGGCATAGTTTCTATTAGAAGTTTTTTTTATAATACAAATTCTATATACTACTGAAATAAATCAGCCAAGTAGAAGACTTAGCATTAAAGTTGGACGTTTTGAATTATTGATTCAAAATAGTTTTTTATGCCATTTAGTCCTACAAATGACAAATGAACTGAACTAAATACAAATTGCGTATGACAGGCCCTCACTACGTCACTGATGAGTCCAAGTGAGTAAGCCGGACGAAACGCCAATTTGTAGGACTAAAGGCCATAAAAAGCTATTTTGAATCAATAATTCAACAAGTCCAAATTTAATGCTAAGTCTTCTACTTGGCTGATTTATTTCAGCAGTATATAGAATTTGCATTATAAAAAAAACATTTTTATTTTATTTGTTGATTATTAACAACTTACGGTGTTGGACTGCACATCATAGTCAGAAAGCCCATTCGAAATACCCCAAAGAAGCTCAGTCACCATGTTCCCTTAAATAGGCTATTGAATATACCCGAAAAAAAAACAGGCCGCTACTCAATTAAGACGTTCAAAGGTTTTTATTGCAAAAATCATTAAACGGGTCATTGAAGATGAAAAAACTATGATGTAGTGCTTTTAAATTGGTGCAATTTTGAGAAGGAGGTACAAAAGCACCCTTTTTGCTTTTTTGCAAATAACTCGTAAACGAAACAAAATTTCAAGATAGTGCTAAAAACTTTTTTGTAGAAAACGAGATTGAGATGCATCACACAAAAAATTTAAAAAATATCGGCAATGAAATTAAAAAAAAAAGTTTTCAAAAATGGGAAAACCCAAAATTTGTTGCTTTTTTTTCTTTCTCGGCAGAGATAGATATAAGCTATGTATGTACTACATAAAAGCAAGATAATTAAATTTTCTTTAAAAATAACTCATTTAAAAAAAAGTTTTATCCAAAATCAATCGAGTTAAGGTCGCTTAAAGTAAGCGAATTTTTCGTAAATTATTACGTTTTTATCGACATTATTTTAGTGCTAATTTTTAACAACAAAACAAAACTAACTATTTATTAATGAAGTGAGAATTATTAGTTAGTTTATTAATAATAAATGAACATTTTCACAGCCTTATACAAAAATAGTAAGCAAATAGTACTAAAGTGCATTTTAGTATGATTTGCTTACTATTTAATCTCTTAAGTTAGTACAGGAAAAATAAATTTCAAAGCAAACAAAAACTTTTGACCCATCATGAAACTTGGTGAAAACGTTTCATGTGTCATATTTCACATGGAAGGAGGTGTTTTTTCAAGGGGAAAAGTGGGGAAGTTTGTTGTATTAAACTGAAAAAGTAACCATGGTAGCACGCTTTGAAATTTTAGTCTAAGAAAAATGTCTTATTCAATAAGGACGATTTTTTAACAAACACAGAAATATATAAGAGTATTTAGCAACAACACTTTGAAGATGTTCATATGCCAAACTTGACATTGTCGTAGTAATGTTTGGCATTTTTGTTTGTCATACGAGTTCTACATATTTGTGTTAATTATAGTTAGGTATTTGAAACATACATATTGATGGTTGAAAAACAGAATTGAATAGTGAAAATTTTCATGAAATAATTTCTTATGGTTTTCGACGGAGATAAAAGCAACAACAGTTTGCCAATTAACTTGTTTTAATTTTTGGCAATAAAACAATATCTCTAGCTGGATTAGAAACGATTTGCTGATTTTTAAAATGTCAATTCAAAAAAACTGATGGTCATAATGTCGACTTTCAAAAAGTCGATTAGTAAAATCACCAACAACAAATATACAATGAATGCAGAAATGTAGTAGACAACCAGCTTTAGTTCACTGTCAATTTAGTTCATTGTCAAGTTTGTGTGTGAAATTTTATTTCATTGTGACTGTCGATAAATTTTATATTTATCCAATCGCCTTTTTTTGTTGATTATTCCGAATTCAAACATGATCAAAAAAAGGCTTGTGTCGATTGATGAAAAATTTAATCGCGGTGCTTCAAAAGATGTCTATTAAATTGTGTCAGATAATGAAAAATGAATTTATTTTTATAATCCTGAAATCAATCAATAATTGACTATATGGGTCTTTCAGACGAACCAAATCAAACAAAAGTTGTTGGTGTATTTTTTGATTTTGATGTGTCACCTGTCATAAAGTTCTAATTTGGCTTCAATAAATTCCTCTTATTCACTCAGATAAAACATTAAATGTGACTGTCAGAACTTCTTGCTTAGTATTGAAAAATTGAAATTTTCACTTTAAGATTGGTACAATAATTATTGTGAACGAACCCATGTATATAGAACAGGGATGGCGAATCTTTTTGGGCCTAGTGCCATTTTTAAAAATAACTAATTTGTAATGCATTTGGAGTGCTAAAATACAAGCTATTTTTGAAAAGTCAATTTGATAAATAAATAATTGTTTTTTATGCAGATACTGCGATCGTCAAATATGCTATCGTCCTGCTTGCACAATATTGTTTTTTTTCAACGTCAGGCAATTTACTTCCAGACGATTTTTGATGTTAACGAACACGCTCTTTGGCTTTTCAATATTTTGTTTATCAACTCGATTTTTTGTTCTGCACAGCTGCACCGTTGAAGATGGTTGTTTCAAATATGTGACTTTAAAAAATAAATAAATTTGGTTGCTCAAAAGCTCGTGGAGAACCAGGGCCCAATGACTTACAACTCTCAACTATTCCTGTGTCCGTGTTGTTGGCAGGAGTGGAGGGGATAATTTTTTACTGACTCTGAACGGCATTATGAGAAGCACTTATTCATGATAATTATACTCTTGGAGGATTTATCAGTTCCTCACAAGAGGTAGTACCTCGGAAAATACATTTTTGTTTTTAAGTGGTAGCGGATGGAAATCGAACCCAGACCTTCGGCATGACAGTCAAAACGCACTAACCATTATGCCAAGAGGTACTACATAATATTTGTTTTTGAATGTGCAACAATGGATTTTAGATTATAAAGGGTTTTTCAACAGGGACGCTACAAAAGTAGAGCGACAGGGACAGAAAACGACGCCATATTTCTTGCCGCTCTTTTGACATTTCTCTTCAGTAAGGTTTGCCATTTCATGATGGAAAGATATACGAGCCAACAACGAGTCGAAATTATTAAAATTTATTACCGAAATTCGGATTCAGTGGCCTCAACGTTAAGAGCTCTACGTCCAATTTATGGTCGTCATAATCGTCCTAGTAGATCAACAATTGAGCGTCTAGTGGAAAAATTTGAATCCACAGGCACAGTACAAAATGTTCCCGTGCCAGTGAGACAAAGAAGTGCCCGTAGTGTCGAGAATATTGCTGCCGCTGAGGCTTCAGTTGCAGAAAGCCCAAATGTGTCTCTCACACGTCGTTCTCAAGCGTTGGGCATCTCTGTGACGTCGTTGTGGCGAATTTTGCGAAAAGATCTTGGCCTACATCCTTACAAGATTAAATTGACGCAAGAACTGAGGCCGCTTGACCACCAGAAGCATCATATGTTCGTGAATTGGGCTGAGCAACAACTTGAAAATGACTCGGATTGTCATCGAAAAATCATCTTCAGCGATGAGGCTCATTTCTGGCTGAATGGCTTCGTCAAAAAACAAAATATGCGGTATTGGTCTGGCAGCAATCCACACGTACTCCATGAGTCATCATTGCACCCCGAAAAAATTACGGTTTGGTGTGGTTTATGGGCCGGCGGCGTCATTGGTCCGTACTTCTTCCGTGATGATCAAGACCGGCATGTTACTGTGAATGGGGATCGCTACCGTTCAATGATAACCGAATATTTTTGGCCCCAATTGGATGATATGAACTTGGAGGACATGTGGTTCCAACAGGACGGCGCCACAAGCCACACAGCGAATGTCACAATCAATTTATTGGAAACCAGGTTTGGAGAACGTGTTATCTCACGAAATGGTCCAGTCACTTGGCCGCCTCGGTTGTGCGATTTGACGCCATTAGACTATTTCTTGTTGGGCTACGTCAAGTCTATGGTCTATGCCAACAAGCCAGCGACGATTGATGAACTTTGTACGAATATCGAACGTGAAATTGCAGCAGTATCAGCCGATGTATGCTTCAAAACCGTCGAAAATTAGGTTCAGTGTCTGGACTTCTGCAAGCGTGCCCGTGGTGGCCATGCAAAAGAAATCGAGTTCCATACATAATGGCATCGAACGTACTTTCACATGAATAAAGAATTTCATTTATATCCAAAACCGTTTTTGTTTTATTTAAAAAAAACTTTTGTAGCGCTCTTATTGAAAAACCGAATACAAAAAATTGACACTAAATTTGTTGGCATCCAGCTTTAGTAGGGTTTAAAAACTAGAACTCAATGACTTGTGTATTCTACATAAAAATAGGTACGTTCACAATTTTTTAAATGACTTTCAAAGTACTCCACACGATGATTCCTTGCGCCTGACTCAAAATTCAATGAGTGCGAAGATGAAATCAGATGTCTTTTCACCTTCGCAATCATGAAAATTCGAAAAGAGTCCTCGTGTAATAAGGTCGTGTAATAGGGGTCGTAGAAGGATAGCCCCTCTGTACCTTAACTTTTCATACAGAATTCTTTATTTTCTAATTTCAAATACAAATGTATAAGTAGTTTAATATCCAAAGCGTTGACAACTTCTTTAGTTAAACTTATTTACCATATTATTAAACTCTAACATCAAATGAGCTGTCTGACCGTTCACCGATCAATCATTCCGTACATAGAGGAAAACTAATTCAAACATACACTCGTACATATAAGGAATTGAGAGAAACCTTAAATTGTATTCTTTGGGTGGATGAATCATGGCAAGGTTAAGTTTCTCACATTTTCTATATAATTTAGCTTTATATTAACTTTCCACATTCATCCATCATCTATATGACAAGTGCAAGCAGTGGCACCAAATTTAATACACACATATAATTTCTACCTAAACATTCGTCCTTCGCCCCTAATACATCTATTCAGACTGCTTGACGGACAAAATGGCGCCGTTTGAATTTATATGTTCAATTTATGTAGGTAGGTATCCTGTAAAATTTGATAGCATATGATTTAATATTATTAACAAATAAGGAAATTCAAATATTGCAAAAGCCTTAAAACCATCTCATATGATGGTCAAAGGTCATAAAGTCCAAAGTGCAAGGTATACTACCTAATATTTATCAAAGTACACAAATTCACTTACCTACTAAAAGTGCCACCAACAACATATTCTCTGAATAGGGAGGTAGGTACTACAGCATAATATGATATCCTGTCGTTAAAGTCAATATAATGGACTACAACGTATATAAAGCCTTAAAAGTCATGACTAAGCAAATATATTGAACTTAAGAGTTTGAAGTTTGTTTTTTGTTTCTTTCCCTGGTCAAAGGGACGAAAAGAAAAATTGTATCCTTTGATCAATTTGAGACATTTGCCACACATAAATTTATAACATCCTAGCCTTACTGATGTATAGTCATACAAAGCATATATGTAGGTGCTATATTGCGCTATTGCTCCTGATAGTGACGTACTTCAGATCAGAGCGTTCCGTTTTCGTGTATACTGTGTTGTTTCATACCGTCGTCGTCGGTCGTTGTATAGTTTCAACAGCATGCAAGTGTTTAGGAACCGGAAACAATCTTCTCTATCCCCAAGTCCTTCTGTCGCTGGGCTTAGAAAGACACATACTAACATAAATATGAACATATGTTTGTGTATGTGTGTTTCTATTATACACGACGAGTTGACGTTGAATGCGAAATAATAGTGTTACACAGAAAAGGACGACGAGAAGGATTTTCCTCGGCATAAGGCGGATATGAGATTCATGTGCGTTCTGTCGTGTGTTGTAAAGGGTACGATGAAAACACCAACTCCAACAACGACGACGATGCGATGCCGACGACGACGATGCTAGGAAAAAGGATATCGCAACAACGTGTTCCACACGTCACGTCTCTATTAAGTTTCATCAGGCTATAAAGTATCACATTATTGTGGGACAATTGCCTTCGTTCATTCGTTATAGGACTATATTCTAAGGAAGATATGGAAGGAGGCTCACACTAGGAATGAGCAGGACAGACTTTGAAAAAAGATTTTGTTGCAGGGTCACAGTGCCTTCATTTAAATTTTTTTTTTCTTATCAAACCAGCAACCCCAATCCAAGCGTAGCCAATAGTTTACGACCCGGCAGCATATGATATCAATGGATATGTGTAGCTAAAGGATTTTCATCGCACAATCTTGACTGTTATTTTTTTTAAATAAAAAAATATTTTTATTGTTGTTTCCTATACTCAGGGCCGGCCTTTGGCTGCAAGTTGGGCAGAAAAATAAGTAAATGATTTGATAATTTAATATTTGTGTCATAATGCACACAAATTTATTATTTGATTTCAAATTCAAAATGATATGTATGGACACAAAATTTTAACTAGGTTAAACACGGGTACATGTGGACAAAGTTTGTGAGGAATACTTTATGCTCCTCAACTTGATCTTTTATAATTTCTACAGAGAGGAACTGATCTTGAAGATCTCCATTTAACATAAACCTGACATATACGTACCGAAATTGTTACTTATTTCTAGTTATTTAGAAACACAAACACATGTAAATGGAGGGGACAGGACCCCCTCCCATCAACAAGAGCTTTTTAACTTTATTAGCTTATTACAAGCAAAATCACTTAAGACTATTTACAAAAACAAAACTAAATTACATTAAAACTGAAAAAAAACTATCCTTTGACTAATTAAATTAGAGGGGGAGTGATATATTTGTAGGGGAGATTTAGGTCAGGTGCGTGCAACGGTAAAGTAAAGTTTTAAGATTCTCTTCACTTAAATGAAAGTCAAAAGAACTTTGCACGCTATTAGTTAAGCGAAGGTCAGTATGACCTGTTAAGAACTGTTGAATATAAACAATATCAGCCACTTCACATCTCTGTTCAAGAGCTTGCATATCACTCAGTCTTAGTGTTAATATAAAGAGGAAGATTGTACGGATCATTCCAAGGCAAGTTTGGTAGGGTAAATCGAATGAACCTGCGTTGAACAGTTTCGATATGGCACGCGTGGCGGGAGTAAACAATAAAGAGAGGAGACCAGACAGGACTTGCATATTCGACTAGGAGTGATTTAGTGACATTAGGATCAGGGAACTACATAAATCAGCGTTTCACGACCCCGAGTGTAGATTTACCTCTTTTAATAAATGTATCTATGTGGCAACGAAAATTAAGTTCCTTATCACAGATAACACCAAGATCACTCCGTGATTGGATTATTGTTAATCAGATAAGTTCTAGAGGGAAGACGAATGCGTTTGTGAGAGAAGGTTATTGCTTGACACTTGTTTAAGTTTTTTTGTCACCAGGCAGAAAATCTGTCAATTTAGAGTAGTTGCGGGTTTTCAGAGGAGGATTGTAGATTTTTTTTTTACTGTCGGCATTGATTGATATTAATGAGTCCTGAATAACACATTCGACGTTATTGAATGTCAAAATAAAAATCAAGGGGCTAAGATGGCTACCCTGTGGAACACCAGATATATCTCGGATAGGGTCAGATTTGGTGGCTCTAAAGATTACTTTATAAAAGCGGTCTTTCTTATAAGATTCAATCCATCTGGTAAATATAGTAGTTGAAATCCCAGGGCCTAAATTTTAAAAGGATCAAAGAATGAGAAATTTTATGAAGGCTTTACTAAGGTCGGTTTCAATTACATCAACTTCATTGCCATCTTCGAGATGACATAAGGTTTCAGAGACAAATTGAACTAAGTTGGTGGTTGTTGATCTTCTTTTAATGAAACCATGTTTGTTAAGAGAGACAATTTATTTACATTGTCACATGATGAACATTAACTACCGTAGGATAAAAATCACTCCAAATACTTGAAAAGGAAAAAAGTGGAAGAAGTTACACATAAAGAAAAATGCTACAGCTTAAAACAAGAACAACTATAGGAAAGAGTATCAATTCAGAAGAATGGAGCAGAAAGAGATCCTGCAAAGAAAGAAAAAGACATGCATAGTCCTCCGGAAGAAGTATAGAAGGGTCTCTTGATTGAATCACGTACATTTCATCTTGTAAACTGTTAAGATGATAAGGGTCCAAAGGTGGTAAAAAGAGTGGTAAAAAGAAGCTGATTGATCCTTCATCAGGTAAAGATTGGTACGATTTCAATGCTCCAAATATATTCACAACCCGATTAATTGTTCAAAAAAGACTTTCTTAAACCGTGCCAAGAGAACTAAAACTGCTTTCGAAGATTTGAATTGAAAGGGTCGCTTGTTGGAGGTCTTCTTGACCGATTTGCTAAAGGATGCTGATGTAGAACATTCTGTCCATAAATTCAGGATGATCGTCACTGAGGATGTCAAAACAAATGAAACGTTTTCACCAATTTCCACGGTATGGACCTAGCTAAAAAAATTCAGATCTATGGTCAAGTAGTAGACAACTCTAATCGAAGCTATCAATATTGATTGAAAGAAGACCGATGGTGACTTGTTCCACGTGTTCTGCATTAGATTCACTGTCATAAGGAACAATTATCCCAGCATTATACTTGCTACTCCCAGAACTCTCAAGTGAGGAAGATCCGTAAAAAGATGATGGAGATCATCCATAGTATATGTCGGCGGAATGGCTTGAAGGGTATCGTTAGCAAAAGTGAACCCAAATTTTATTGGAACATTTAAAATTTGTGTCAGATGATCTGTCCTATGCACAACGTATGCATCTCCTTCACGACTTGTTACGACTCTTGAAGTTAGTCGGAGATGAAACCGAAACTGTTGTGTCCGAAGGAGCCGTTTTCAAGAGGCTCTAATGATGTGAGGCACCAGTGCAATAATCTGTTTAATTTGATTAAAAACTAGCTGGACTGCTCCGGTTTGGGTAGTGTAGACAAATGTTTCCAAATCAAATTAACAAAACCAAATTTTGAATATGTTTCCCCGATTAATGGAATTTCGGATAATGAAGGTTCGACTTTCAAATTTTTTTTAGTTTCATTTTCTGACTACTTAATTTCAAAATTTTTTGATTTTTTTTCAAACTCAATTGCTCAATTTATTTTATATAAAACAAGTTCCCAATGTGCGTTTCTGCACCGCAATACCGAATTTAATTAAACTTCACAAAAACACTCCCTCACCAATATCAAAGGTTACCTGAAAATAATCATCGAAAAGGGTCAAGGCCGTTCTTGATGACTTATTGTGAAACAAAAGGAGATACGGATCTTTTTTAATTTTATTAAAAATTATTGTGTGCCAAAATAAATTATGCCAAACATGAACATCTGTTTTTTCGGTCAAAACGAGATAGGGCTGCCATACCATATTAAAAACACGAAAAAGGGACTTGCATACATTTAAGAACTTGACCCTAATTCCAAAATCAAATAGCATAATAGTTCTCATGCCACAGCTTAGTATACAAACAAAACAGTGTTAAAAAAAATTGTTCATATTCTTCCTGGGCGCCATTTAACATAAAGCCTGGCCGTTGCTTTCCTCATCCTTCTTTATTTTACAGCAAATATTTTTTTGTTTGTAAGAGAACAGTATTCATGAAAGTGGGGGTATATCTATGTATATGAATTCTAAAACCGAATTACTATTCACTATCTTTGTCATCGAAGTCACAGTTGTATAGTGAAATTTTAAAGGTTAGATAAGCACATATAATGGTATTGTGAAACGACAAGTTCGATATAACGAAAATGGTGGAAAATTGGAAAACAAAATATATAAAATAAACTATCATATTGCCATAGTTTGTTTCCAATATAGGAATAGGAAAAAGAGAAAACTTTTAAATTATATGAAAGTGATAATAGCCAGCACGTGTTGTTTTTTTTTTTTATATTTACTTCTATAACAAAAAAAAAAAAAAAAACACATTTTATGATAAAACTGAAAAAGTTGGCCTTGGAATTTGGTAATTTCGATTGTAATATCTATAAAACTTGAGGCCTAGGGTTCTCTTCTTTCTCTTTTAACTTTTAGCCTTTTAACAGTTCTTAATTCATTATTTTTAAGCCCTGACATATCACTTAAATTTTTTTAAGGAAAACAAGATTTGTATTTTAAGTAGTTACGATTTAATTTTAAATTTAAACTTAATTTTAAAAAGAGCTTAAAATAAAACTACCTCTTCCGACAGCTAACTGAAAACTACATCAAGGAATTAAATAGCAACCATTTTGTATGCATTCAAATTTCAAAATATAAAAACTCGTAAATTATTTGGAATTTGAAAGTTGACCTAGTTAAAATAAAGGTTAATGTCATAAAAGATAGATCTAGAGTAGATGCAACACCCCCGGGTCGGCATTGTCAGGTTAAATGATAGTTAATACCACTTTATTTTATGTCAAAAAGTGACACCTCTACTTTAAAAATATAAACTAGTTTTTTTGTAATTATTTGTAAGCATGTGTTAATTTGCATCATTTAACTTACCACTAACACAAGCACTTATGATGAGCCTAGCGTTGCCAGACGTCCCGCTTTACCCCTGAAGTCCCGAATTTACTTCTATAACAAAAAAAAAACACATTTTATGATAAAAATGAAAAAGTTGGCCTTGGAATTTGGTAATTTCGATTGTAATATCTATAAAACTTGAGGCCTAGGGTTCTCTTCTTTCTCTTTTAACTTTTAGCCTTTTAACAGTTCTTAATTCATTATTACTTAGGAAAAAAACGGACATATCACTTAAATAAAAATTTTTAAGGAAAACAAGATTTGTATTTTTAGTAGTTACGATTTAATTTTATATTTAAACTTAATTTTAAAAAGAGCTTAAAATAAAACTACCTCTTCTGACAGCTAACTGAAAACTACATCAAGGAATTAAATAGCAACCATTTTGTATGCATTCAAATTTCAAAATATAAAAACTCGTAAATTATTTGGAATTTGAAAGTTGACCTGGTTAAAATAAAGGTTAATGTCATAAAAGATAGATCTAGAGTAGATGCAACACCCCCGGGTCGGCATTGTCAGGTTAAATGATAGTTAATACCACTTTATTTTATGTCAAAAAGTGACACCTCTACTTTAAAAATATAAACTAGTTTTTTTGTAATTATTTGTAAGCATGTGTTATTTGCATCATTTTACTTACCACTAACACAAGCACTTATGATGAGCCTAGCGTTGCCAGACGTCCCGCTTTACCCCTGAAGTCCCGAATTTGGGACATTAATTCAACTGTCCCACCGGGACATCAGCAAAGTATCCCCGCCATATTTTGAAACATCAAGCCTTCTTACTATCAATTTTACTTATTTTAGTGTAAAATAAGCCTTGAAAAAAATGTGGCATCGATGTATCGATAGGCTTGGAATTGAGCTTTCTATTGACATATGTCACGATTTATTTAATTAACATTAAACAAAAAGTTACGCTAGTTTACGCAAGCTTAAGAAGATCTACGCAAGTCTACGCAAGTATTCACAGGTCTACGCAAGTTTACGCAAGTAACTTAGGATGCGTATATTTCGAGAGGTATGCACCAGCTAGCTCATCTGCAAAATATGGTCGTAGGAAAGCATTCCCGATGAATGGAACCACATCATTGTTTGCCCGATCCTCAAGGAAGTTGATCCTCTGGACTGCACCACCTACAGAGGAATCAGTCTTCTTAACATCGCGTACAAGATCTTCTCTGCCGTACTTTGTGAAATCCTGAAGCCATTCGTCAAAAACCTGATAGGTTCATATCAGTGTGCCTTTAGGCCAGGTAAGTTCACCATCGACCAAATATTTGCACTACGGCAGATCTTGGAAAAAACCCAGGAGTCTTAAATCGATACCCACCACCTTTTCATCGATTTAAGGGCCACGTATGGCAGCATCTATAGAGACGAGCTATATAGAGCAATGTCTAGTTTTGGCATACCTTAAAAACTTGTCCGTTTGTGCAGAATGACGAAGGAGAATGCACGCTGCTGTATCAAGATCGGCAAAGGCCTCACCGATACCTTTGGTGTCAAAAAAGGTTTTAGACAAGGTGACACGTGCTGTCATGCAACTTCTTCAACATCGCTCTTGAAAGAATTCTGCAAGACTCTTACGCCAACACCGGAGGCACAATTTTTGAAAAGTCAGTCCAACTACTCGCTTACGCCGTGATGTCAATGTATCTGCCGTGAGTATTGAGCAGGAAGCCAAGAAGATGGGTTTAACAGTGAATGAAAGCAAGACCAAATATATGTTGTCAACAAGAAAGGACACCCAACACTGACGCCTTGGTCACAACGTCACAATTTTGAGGTGGTCAGAGACTTTGTCTACCTAGGCTCCGCTATAAACTCAGCGAACGATATTAGTGCTGAGATCGA
Source organism: Dasysyrphus albostriatus (assembly GCA_946251815.1). Taxonomy (NCBI): domain Eukaryota; kingdom Metazoa; phylum Arthropoda; class Insecta; order Diptera; family Syrphidae; genus Dasysyrphus; species Dasysyrphus albostriatus. The sequence goes on from OX276336.1 coordinate 54,064,872, forward strand.
ACGAAGAAATTACTTTTGCCAATCGCTGCTTTTTTTGGGCTAAGAAGGCAATTGAGAAGCAAAGCCCTGTCTCGAGCAACTAAAGTGTCCCTGTATAAGACGCATATCATCCCGGTCCTGATGTATGGTCCAGAAACATGGACGCTATTAAGGGTGGATGAGAACGCTTTAGGCTGTTTTGAGAGGAAAATTCTCCGGGTGATTTTTGGCCCCGTCTGCATAGATGGGGAATGGAGAAAAAGATACAACCACGAACTGTACGGGCTGTACAGCGACACCGACTTAGCCAGTAATGTGAAAAGCCAACGACTGAGATGGCTGGGTCACCTAGAGCGAATGAAAACAATGCTCCGGCCCGAAAAGTCTTTGAATTCAACCCCGTGGAACGGTGCTGTAGAGGAAGACAGGTGGCGCACGCAAGTGGAAGAGAACCTCAACCAACTTGGCGTGCGAAACTGGAAACAGCTAACTAGAAACCGAGCCGGCTGGAAGAAGCTTGTTGGTTGAGGCCCTAGTCCACCTCGGACTGTAGCGCCACCTTAAGTAAGTAAGTATATTTCGAGAACCAGACATCGTAGATGGTTCTAGTTTTCAGTTTTGAAAAGCTCTGAAAAATTTTCTATCGATTTTGATTAATTTTTTATCTTTTTCAGGGCTAGGTTTTGGAAATATCGTAATCCAAACACATTAAGGGGTGCGTTTGGAAGCAGAAAATCAGTAAAATCACTTTGGAGCGAATATTTCCTCAACCATACGATGAAAAAAAATTTGGCTTCGGTGTGTCGATTGGGTTTGAATAGACCATTCCATTAATGTATGGCACGATTTATTTCATCAACTTTGAAAAAAAAGTTATTTTTTTTTTGAAAAAATGGCAAGGGGTTAGTCCATGTTTTTTTCGGAAATTCATGAAAAATTTTTGTGACTAAATTTTTATATTTTTCGAATGGTGTATAAATTTCCTATTCATAACTGAAAGCCGCAACAATTTTGTAAGCTCGGTTCGTTAGATATTCGCATTTAACGGATTGCGTAAAAATTCAGTAAAATTACATTGGATGCAAATATCTAATGAACTAGACATTTCAGTAACCTTTGGCTTTCAGAAACGGATAGCTTTCAAATAGATGATGTAGAATTTTAAAACCGAAACCATTTGCATAGCTCGGTGTTGAAAATATATCTATCCAAAGGCATTTTCAGGCTAAATGCAAATAATTGAATATCACTTTAGATGCCTATATTTCAAAAACCGTATATCACAGAAGGTTTTAATTTTCAATTTTGGAAAGTTCTAAAAAATTTCAATACCACATTTTTTATTTCAACCTTTTTCAAGGCTTTGTTTCGGAAATGTCTCCATCCAAAGACATTAAAATAGGTAGTTGGAGGCAGAAAATCGATAAAATCAGGTAAAGTCACGTTGGATGTGTATATTTTACCAATTAGACTATGCAAAAAATGTGACATCGATTCGTTGATAGACTTTGAATAGAGCTTTATTTTATTAACATTAAAAAACATTTCTAGCATTTTTGAAAAGATGAGTTAATTTCCTACTCAGCACTGAAAACCTCATCAAATATAGCCATTCAAAGACATTAGGGTAAGTAGTTTGGTGCAGTTAAAGTTTTAATTCCAAAAAATTTCGTCAACAAACAGCGAGAAGATTAAAGTAGAGGGAGCTAATTTTTTGAAATTTTAATTGAATTATTTGCAGTTACACTCACTTCACCTTAACAGATGATCTTTTTTCATATTTTGTTTGAATTCAATATTAAAAAACCTGAGCAGAGCGTAGGCTCTCAAAGACTCCAAAGGACTTGTCAAACAGAGTCCAACGAGATGGTCAGTACTTTACTGGGAAAGTAAGACAAAATTTTGTTTGTAAATATTTCCAAAGACCACCGAACCATACTCTGTTCGACTAGGACTTTAGAGTTTAAATACAAGCAAATATCCTTCAATAATAAAACACACAATATCTTAAAAAAATCTCCCTTTCACCTGTCAGAATTAGTTTACATGGCGTTAAATGAGAGAAACCATACTGACGTGATGCGACATCACTGAGAAGACATAAACAAAAGCAACATTTTTTGCCAGATGTTGTTTCAAACATTTGGGGATTGTTCGGAAAGGCCTCAATACTGTGATTTGTTCGCATTAGTAAATATCGATCAAATGTTGGGTCTTGAGAATTGATGAGCCTAACTATCGTAACTGGACGAAACCGTGAAACTCATTTCGGAGAACTTAAACTCATTAGAACTTTTAATTGAGCAAAAGAATTTATTTTGGTATATATTCTGATTTTTGTATTAATATTGTCCCGGGCAAAGTTTTGAAATCCTTTGGTGCTCCTTCATTTCAAGCCATTTGTCCCGTTGAGCTACTACAAAAATCTGGCAGCTCTAATGAACCTCTGTGGGTAGGTTGCAGCTTGATCAAAGCTCCCTACAACACATAATCTGAAGTGTTAGAAATAAAAATAATATTAAATATTACCAAAAAAGTTCACTGAAATTAGCTTAAAAATATTTCGGTTCGGAAAAAAAGCTCATTATATGTTGGTTTAAACATTTTGGAAAACCGCAAAAAAAAAAAATTGGAAATTACACGATAAACGTGGAGATTATGCCAAACATTTGGAGAAGGAGCCAAAAAACTAAAATGGAATAATAACACCCATAAAATTAGAACTTTTTGGTGTAATTTTCAAACACAGCTCTTTTCGGCCTAATTTTTAAGATGTAAAGGGTTTTTCAACAGGAAAGCTATAAAAAAAGAGCGACAGGGACAGCAAACGACGCCATATTTTATGCCGCTTTTTTAACATTTCAGCCATTTTATGATGGAATGATATACGAGCCAACAACGAGTCGAAATTATTACAATTTATTACCGAAATTCGGAGTCAGTGGCTTCAACGTTAAGAGCGCTACGTTTAATTTATGGTCGTCATAATCGTCCTAGCAGATCAACAATTGAGCGTCTAGTGGAAAAATTTGAATCCACAGGCACAGTACAAAATGTTCCCTTGCCAGTGAGACAAAGAAGTGCCCGTAGTGTCGAGAATATTGCTGCAACTGAGGCTTCAGTTGCAGAAAGCCCAAATGTGTCTCTCTCACTTCGTTCTGAAGCGTTGGGCATCTCTGTGACGTCGTTGTGGTGAATTTTGCTAAAAGATCTTGGCCTACATCCTTACAAAATTAAATTGACGCAATAACTGAAGCCGCTTGACCACCAGAAGCGTCGTATGTTCGTGAATTGGGCTGAGCAACAACTTGAAAATGATTCGGATTTTCATCGAAAAATCATCGTCAGCGATGAGGCTCATTTCTGGCTGAATGGCTTCGTCAATAAACAAAATATGCGGTATTGAGCAGGCAGCAATCCACACGTACTCCATAAGTCATCATTGCATCCCGAAAAAAAATTACGGTTTGGTGTGGTTTATAGGCCGGCGGCGTCATTGGGACGTACCGTGATGATCAAGACCGGCACGTTACTGTGAATGGGGATCGCTACCGTTCAATGATAACCGAATATTTTTGGCCCCGCTTGGATGGACTTGGAGGACATGTGGTTCCAACAGGACGGCACCACAAGCCACACAGCGAATGTCACAATCAATTTATTGGAAACCAAGTGGTCCAGTCGCTTGGCCGGCTCGGTCGTGCGATTTGACGCCGTTAGACTATTTCCTGTGGGGCTACGTCAAGTCTATGGTCTATGCCAACAAGCCAGCGACGATTGATGAACTTTGTTCGAATACCGAACGTGAAATTGCAGCAGTATCGGCCGATTTATGCTTGAAAACCGTCGAAAATTGGGTTCAGCGTCTGGACTTCTGCAAGCGTGTCCGTGGTGGCCATGCAAAAGAAATCGAGTTCCATACATAATGGCATCAAACGTTATTTCACAGGAATAAAGAATTTCATTGATATCCAAAACCGTTTTTGTTTTATTTAAAGAAACATTTGTAGCGCTCTTTTTGAAAAACCCGATATTTGAAAATTAAGCCCAAAAAGTATACAATGAATTTGAACAGTGCGTGCTAGGGAGTGGCTGGCAGGACAAACGCGCCCTTGCCGTTTATTATACCATGTACGTTTTTTTCAATATAGCTTTTTATGGCCTTTAGTCCAACAAATTGGCGTTTCTTCAAGTCCAATGCAATCCTTAATTCTAAGCCCAAAACTAATTTTTGGCATTTTTTCAAATAGAACAATTTTGGCAATTTTACTTGCGATATAGGTATTATAAGGCAAGTTTTGGATTCGTGCAAAGGAAAAAAGTACCTATTGCTACAAAAATGTTATGGCAGGTACTGTTATTTTTAGTTCTAAAAAATTTAAAAAAAAAATGTATGGAGAAAAACCACTAGGTACCAAGTTTTAAGAAAATCGATCCAGCAGTAGAGGCCGTAGCCAAACAGACAGACATACAGAATTTTGCCACCCACTTTTTTGATGTTCTCTCGTAATGTCAGGTTTTATTGTTTTCTCGAATTTTGTTTGCACGAATCCAAAACGTACCTTATAGTGTTATAGGACTTGTAAAAAGCCATGACATTTAATGAAAAACTTTGGGCATTTTTATTTATTGGCGTAATTTTCTATGGCGTCATTTCAGGAAGCCCAAAAAGTGGAAGACCCACCCTATGGCATAGCAAAAGTATATTTTAAAAAAGTGGCAACACTTGACAACTTACCTTAAAGTACGTCTACTAAACATCTATTTTTTAAGACATCAACAGTTATATTTCCACGGCCCGTTTGGTGTCTGGAGGCGTTTACGTAACTTTTTTCATGTTTAAAATATTAAAAACTGCCAATATAAAAGGGGAAGTTCCACACTTTGACATCAAAAAGAATGATTTTCCTGGAACGTGGCAACATTGACACTGTACCTACAGGTGCGTCTACTCAACCCTTATTTTCAAAACATCAATTTTTATTTCTTAACATGCTTTTGGCATCTGGAGCAGTTCCCCTAAAATTTTTTGTACCAGTATGTTAAACATTTTAAAAATTATTAAAAAAAAACTGGTAGTTCCGCACCCTTTGACATAAAAAGATATGTTTCTATAAAGTGGCAACACTCAAATTTAACTTTAAGTTGCGTCTGCCTATTACCTTTCTTTTTAGAAATATCAACCACTATTTTAACCATGCAAATTCTTAAAAGTAGTTTATGATTTTCTTTTATTTAAAAATTTTCCAAAGATTGGGCGCCATTTTTGAAAATGTTCAACTGAGTAAAACTCCAATATTCGAGAAGACACATTGCCTTAGCTAAAATTTATACACACGTTAGAAGTTACAGTTCTTTCTTTCCTATTATCTTTCTCCCTAAAACAAGTTCTCCTACTTACTTAGGCAACTTTTTTTTTCCTTAGATTCTGTCAAACACCCATTTCGATTTACATAAAGAAAATTTACAAACGCATGTAGAGTTCACTTTCAGTTTTTGGTCTTCGGTGGAGGAAATTAGACTCATTTTTGTATATAATCTCGATTTGATTGAATAAGTTTTGGAAATAACGGATTTCAAAGGCCACTGGGTCAATGTAAATCCATATACACAGATACACCATTTATGTGTATGCTTTTCTGCTCCTGATGGGGATCAAATCCACACTTAAACTTTTGCAATCTAATAAATCAATGTTAGTGTTGTCTCCAAACTCAAGCATACTTGCAACCTATATACGTGCCGGTTTGCGTGAATATACATACATTCAAATTTTAACAAAAATGTTATCCCAAAGACAATTAAAATATTATGCAATTTAAAATTAAAACCCAATTTAATTCCACACCTTCTGTGTACGTAGATGAGCTAACTTATTCACAAAATGCAATTAGTGTGACAGTTTGCATTTTACAAAGCCACAATTATTTGTTCAGCGAACTTGTTGTTTTTGTCTGAAGCTCACTTTCCGCTCCAGCTCTCTTGTATGCATTTGAACATGATAATGGTTAGCTCCAGAGTTTGCCATATACGGAAAAGGCACAGGAACCCAGGTGCAATGTTATGCGGTTGGATATCTGTTTAAATTTTACCAAATCAATGTGCGAATTTAACCGATTTGCGTATTGAAAATAAATGTTGCGGCTAACAGCAAAAGTGGTCAGAGAGAGAGAGAGGGAAAGAGGTAGAAGAGTCAACATGCAAGGATCTAAAATAGAGTCTAAGTCCATACCTGCCAGTTGTGTAGTGGCAAATGTGCCAGAGTAGTGGCAGAGAGGGGGAGGGGGGGGGGAGGATTGTTTGCGTTTAAATAAACTTGATTATAATGACTATACAGTGCTACAATATGCATATTGGCCTTTGGTGAGCTTTCACGCAAATGTTTGTTTGTTGTAAGAATAACCTGGAAACTGCATCACCTCTGGGTTAGAATCGACTGACTTTATAGAAATTTATGTTGGGGTATGTTTTATTTAATGTCTCATTTTTCATGATCATGATTTGAATAAATTGTCCTTTTTTACATAAATATAATATTAGGTAGGTATACTCGTAGATGTGGTTTAATGAAAACTTAAATTTCACCTGGGGGTTGAATTGGATGATACTTAAGGTAGAGATAACATTGCGGAAAATGTGTGCATAGTGCGTTACTAGAAGATCGTGGAATCTCGTTATCCTTTAATTTAGTTCTGGGGTCGATCATAAAAAGGGTATTTTTGTCAGATAGAGCTCGTACAGTAAGTAGAGCCTCGTAACATCTTGTGTCCATATAACTGGTGCTCGAATGCATATACTATACATAAGTCAAAAATTAAGTCAAGTGTTAAACTCTACGATTAGACGCTAATCGAAAATGGTCAACGCGTCGAATCCCTGATATCAAAATTATATAAATTTCTATCCCAAAGTTGTCTAGCCGTGTGATAGTCAACCCATAATACTCTCTTTGACACGAATTTACAGCTCAATAGTTCATTATTTACGTTGGCCGTGTGATCACCATGTCAACGTTGCTAGAACACGTTGACATACTGTTCGCCAACGTGTTCTCTTAATCTCTTCCTTAACACAGAAGAATTTTAACCAGTCAATGTAGCCTGCGTGTCCGCACGGTATCCACATGCTATCCGCATGAAACCCTAAATCTTGTTTCCTTCTCAAAACTAGAAACCATATTTTAATATTCCTATAATATATATATATTATAATAATATATCAAAAGTTTTTGAAAGAATACTAATCCTGCAGCCGATAATAGAAGAGTAGCAATTAAAGCCTGAACATCAGTTTGGATTTAGAAGCAAGCATTCGACAATTGATCAGGTGCATAGAATTACTGACGTAATTGAAAGAGCTCTTGAAGAAAAGAAAAGTTGTTCCACAGTCTTTTTGGACGTGTCACAGGCGTTTGACAAGGTTTGGCACGAAGGCCTCAAATTTAAATTAAGACAAGTTCTGCCTGAAGGACTTTACAACATTCTAAACGGATATCTAAATGAAAGACTTTTTCGTGTAAGACACGGATATGACTATTCTGATTTCAAAGAAATAGTGACTGGGGTACCACAAGGAAGTGTATTAGGTCCAGTTCTGTACCTTTTATTTACACGTGATATACCTCAAACATTAGACACTACCGTAGCCACGGTTGCTGATGATACTGCAATACTAGCAGTAGGCAAAACGATTAGCGAAGCTACAATTAAATTACAAAATGCTCTTAATAATGTCACTGAGTGGACAAAAACATGGCGAATAGCGCTCAATGAACAAAAGTCAGTCCAAGTGGACTTAACGTATACAAAAATAAATAGATTACCCGTCTTACTTAATATAACTCGTGTTCCATTTGTAAATTTGGCAAAGTATCTGGGAATGACTCAAGACTTGAAATTAAAATGGAAGCCGCACGCAAAAAAGAAATGCGAAGAACTAAAAAGTAAATTAAGAGATATGAACTGGTTACTCGGTAAATATTTAAAGCTTAGTATTGAAAATAAATTGATTTTATATCGACAGGTTGTTAAACCTGTTTGGACTTATGGTATACAACTTTTGGGTTGTACCTGCGATACAAACTTAAATAACTTGCAAACTTTTGAAAATAAATTGCTTGGGTCATTTGTAAATGCTCCGTAGTATATAAGAAACGAAGATCTTCACAGGTATTCTTACGGTCCGGGACGAAATAAAAAGTTTCGCGCGAAAACATAGAAATCGACTATTAGAACACGCTAATTCAACGATTATTGACATTCTTGACGAGATTAGTATTCCGTCTGCGAAGAACAAAACCTTCCAACTTGGTGCGATGAACAGATTAAGCGGAAACTTTCACTGGAAAGTAACCTGCAACACGTTTCTTAACTTCGTTAAAAATAAATTGCTAGATAAGTTTCAACTTAGTTGCAATCGGGAAGTGGAGGTGGTTTTAGTGTAGTAAGAATCTCACACACCTATGAGCACGCGTTTTTTGGTCGTCATAGAGCTCGCCTCATGCAGGTTTTGCACCTACCCACGGGAAAAAAAATATGTTAATATTGATTTCATACTGCTGAGAATTAAAAAAAAAATAACGTTTACATTTCCAGAAATTTTTATTTATGGTCTCACTTTTTACACATTAAGGTACTAATTATGGGGTTTGGTTAGTTCTTATAAAACGCGAAAAAAAAATCTTAGGTTATAGATTAGATTTAGACGAGAAAAAATAGTATTGGAGGGGGGTGTATTTCCCACCGTTTAGGCAAGAGGGGTAGTTTTCTTAAAATTTGGCTCAAAACATAAAATAAAATTATTAATATTATTAACAGCGATCTATATTTTTTTCAAGTTTTTAAATTTGAAAAAAATATTTTCTCAAAAAATATTAATAACAAATAAAATTCTTACCTAAATAAGAATATTGAGGTTGATTAATAAGGGATCATCCATATAGAGTAAAAGAAGTTTGAAAGACAGAAACTGTTTTGATAATTAAAACAAGTGCGTTCTTTTCCTAGTATTAAGACACAATACCAAAAAAAAACTGAAAAATACTTTCTTTATCCAAATAAAAATTTATCAACTTTGACTTGCTCTACAAGGAAAACCATTCATCCAAATGAAATAATTTCTTCTATTATTTGAGTTCTAAGCATTCGTTAATTCACTTTTGCATAAACAGGTTACTGGGCAAAGGACATGGGCATCTTAGCAATTTTTTTTTCAGGGAGCTTTTATTCGAGAAATTGGGAGATCCTTGAAGAGCCATGAAAAATACATATCATCTTTGGTCTTTGGGACTCAGCAAAAAATTGTTATTCACTTCGATTCCTACCATGTAAGTCAATTAACCCTTCCTTGATCTGTTAAGCCACCAAATTTATTTTATTAATGAAATAAGTATTAACAAAATAAGAAGAAACGAGCCAATTACAACACATTTCGAAACTTTAGTTGATAGATACATGAATTTCCAAAGGAAAACTATAAAAAAAAGAGTAAAGCAGTTTGAAATTCAACGATTAAGTTGATTTACCCATAATAAGTTAACTAAGGGCCAGTTATACAAATATTTAGTCCGTGGTTAAGCTATTTTTACTCACCGACCTTGGCGAATTAACTGAGGTTCAACGATTGATGGTTCAGGAATTAAATTGCTGAGCCACAGATCAAAATATAAACCACGTTTGTACGTAGACAACATGGCTTTCTCAAATGCAGACCTACAACCACTAACCTTGTTGAATTTGTGTCTTTCACGCTATCAGCCATGGAGAAAGGTTACGAAGTTGATGTTGTCTCAACCAATTTTAGTAAGGCCTTTGATAAAATTTCCCATAAGCTAATACTTTTGGAATTGTCCACTCTCGGCTTCGAACTTTCTTTGTTAAAATGGATCTCCTCTTATCTTAATAATCGTTATTACAGCGTTCGTTTTAGAACTGCCACCTCTTGCTCTTTCAAAACTACCCCCGGTGTTCCCCAAGGCAGCCACCTAGGCCCACTTTTGTTCATTCTTGCTATTAACGTTATTAAAAAGGTCATCAAATACTCTTCTATTTCACTGTACGCTGATGATACAAAGTTTTTCAAGATCATTTCGTCAACACATGACTCTTCCCTTATTCAGTTTTTTCCCTTGACAGTTTTTTTTTAATTTGGTGTCTTAAAAATTGCTTGGAGCTCAACGTTGCCAAATGCCAATCAATTACTTTCACGCGTAAACATATTAAATCTCCTCCCCGTCTTTACCTCATTCATGATCAACCCATACCCACCGTTGAATTGATTCGTGATCTTTGCATAATATTTGACCCGGAACTTAATTTTCTCTCCCATGTAGATGATATCATTCTCAAGGCAAACTCAGCGCTCGGCTTCGTCAAAAGATGGTCAAAGGAATTCTCTAACCCTTATGTAACTCGATCCCTATACATATCATTTGTTCGCCCACTCCTTGAACACGCTTCTCAAGTTTGGTCCCCTTGTCAACTTATACACATTTCTAGAATCGAGAGCGTCCAGCGTCGTCCTACGCTTTGCTCTTCGAGGCCTTGGCCTGTAACAATCCCCTGATCCTGCCTCCTTATCTAGACCGCCTTTAACTAATCAACTAGAATTCTTTGAAAGAACGTAGAGAAAAATCAGACATTCTCTTCATTCATCGATTACTTTCTGGCTCCGTTGGCTGCATTTCACTCTACAACTCTATCTCTTTTAACATTAACCTTCGTTCTCGAAATCCTTGTCTTTTTTATGTTCCCCCTCACAGGACCTCCTATGGCTTAAATGAACCTATCTCTCGAGTGCTGTGAAGTGTTAATCTGAACATGAACTCCTTTGACTTTAACCTCAGTATTCCTTCCCTAAAACTCCGTTTCTGAATCACCCTTCTCCACGCCTACCTTAGCTTAAGTTCTTAGTTTTAAGTAAGATTAAGAATTAGCTTGTATTAAGCCGAATAAATGGGGGTTTTGCCCCCACCAAAATTAAAATTTAATTCAAATTACAACTGGAACTAAGAAATATTTCTAGGGAGGGAAGTCTTAATTAGTATTGAAAAAAGGGAATTTATTTTTTAAAATTTTTTTAAACTTTTTTGAAGAATGCATTTGAATGGTAAATTTTGTTCTCTAGAAAAAATGTCCAACACTCTCTCGAAATTGTGCTTTATTTTTGAGTTATATGCAAGAAAAAAAAAAAACAAAAAGAGTGCATTTGCCATCGCTCTCAAAATTGCACCCTCTAATTCAAAAGCAATCCGAGGTCTGAACGTCTTAGTTTAATAGTGCTCTATTTTTTCGGGTACATGGGTATGTTCAACAGCTAATAGGGAGTTTAAGATGAAAAAAAGTAGAACACAAGCGATTAAGCTGAACATTAATTTTTTATTTTCATCTCAGCTAAGGGTTTTCATTATGGAACTTTAATCAGTGTTTGACCTAACTTGTATCTATTATATTATCATAAAATAATAAAATACGAGTACCTAAAAGAAAAGCCTTTGATTCGAAAGAACAATGCTGTTTGACTAATCTACGGGAGACCTTCTTTTATGCATTAAAATGCTACAAACTCATCTCTCACACTATAACTATATCATTATGCTCACGAAACTATAAAAATTGTTCATGTTTTCCTATTTCATACATAAAAATCTGAAAAGTTAAAAAAAAAAACTTCTCTACGTGAAAGAAATTTTCAGGAAATAACACAATTTTTTTTATCCTACGGGCGTGCTTAATTATGCAGCCTGTATCTGCCTTCCGAAATGTACTTCAGCCCAATTTTCAGAAATTCCGTGCTTTTTTTTGTGTTGTTCATATTTATTTTGCTGAAGCTTCCAAAAAGAAAAAAAAAGTTTGCTTCACAAGTCGAAGGCTTGGATGGCCGACAAGAAAAACCTAGAGAAAAATAATTACAGCATTCAGATCGGCGAAAATTCCATAAAATTGGTATTCGCCTTCGGCTGCAGTATTTCAAACTTGTTATGTTTTTTTTTTTAATAAATATTTTTTTCCTCTATCTATGATTTTCTTTTTATTCGAAGGCTGGAGGAAGAAAACTTTTAGATTTTTTGTTAGGTGCTGAAAAATGCAAACAAAAAGATGCACAATAGCTGGTATAATTATGTAGGTACGAGTGTATGATGTTTTAATAATTCCTGTCACATAATAATAATTTAAACTCGCAATTTGCTGAATTATGGAGAAACAATAAGTTAGCAATGACCAAGGATATATAAAACATGTACAATTATATGTTTGGGTGGTGAAAAAAAGAAATTATTATTTCATTCATCTTCGATTGGGATTGGATGCAATGACAAATATAGTTAAGTCAACAATATGGCTAAAATAATCTTTTCAGCTTCGAACTATTAAAGTTATATAAATACATAGTTTCAATTCTTTTTGTAATGGTAAAAAATTTGATACTTATTACGAGACGAACATTTTCGGAAATTAATAGGATAATATTTGTAGCGATTGAATTTTACGCAAGTAGAACTATTAACTGGCCCAAAATGTTAATTATTATTAAAAAAACAATAAAACTGACAAAGAAAATATTAAAGATGACTAAAATATTTTTCAAACATTATTTTATTTATTTTATTAAATGAAAAAAGTCTTTACAACCTATTCCCGTCGGGTTTGTGGCTGAGCTTTACTTTTGGTGACCTTGATTACAACAAACTAAGAGTGAGAGAGTTTTTTAGCTTCTTCAAATTATTGCTGTTTGAAGAATCTGCTTGGCAGATAAGAATGGAGACAGATCTGCAACTGGAGCTGCAGCAATCAAAATGTTGAATACACACAAATTAAATGATGCGAACACAACGCGACGCAGTTGCAGTCGTTTGAGCGGTTAGAAATTGTTTGGCAGCTATTTCAGCTAAAGCTAAAGTTCTAGTTGCAGCACTCTATTTTATTCGGGCAGTAAGTGTATGAAAACAGGCTCGTTTTGGAACGTGTGTTGGTTCTGTGGGCAAAAGCTTAAAACAAATATGTTTTATTGAAAAACAAGTTGGCGCACACCCTACTGAAAACACCACGGCACGTCCCTGATTGCACCGCACCTTCCAAAATTCACCCTCTAATTTAATAGTACTCCGTGGTTTTCCCATCTTTAATGACCCATCTATTGATTTTTACATTAAAAACACATGAACGTCTTAGTTCCTTTTTGCTTTGTTTTTTAGGACATAATCAATAGCCTATCTGAACTCCAGCTTAAAATCCTGAAGTCAGGAACAGATCTTCCATTAAATAATACATAGCTGCGTTTTTTTGCATATCCATATTGGACATTGGCGAAAAAAATTACATCGAGACATTTCAACATTTGCCTTGGTCTGCCATTTTGTATTGAATAATTTTACCAACTAACATTTGATAATACAGAGACAATAGTAGTCTGGCAATACCGTTTTTATAGGGACAAAAGTTAACTCCACTTAATTATCTGGACATAGCTAACTCTATCCGGACATAGTTGTTGTTGTTGTATTTGACATGTAAATTGCTTTGTTTTGTTGTGGTTTTTTTCCGACAGAATTTTCTAGAGTTGCAAAAAATATTCTTATTAATTTCAGTTTCCAAAAATACAAACAACGTTGCTGCACCGAGTTTCATCATTCCAAGAAAGTCCAACCATGATCGAAAATCTCCAGAGACATTTATTTATTGGAATATGAAAGGAGAAATGATGTAAATGTATGATAATCTTCAAAACGTCATCTTTTTTTTTGGATATACTTTTATAGCGTCTCAGTTGGCTTACTAATTTCATTAAATAAAGCTTGTCTGAATTTAAAAATTCTTTTATATTAATATTGCAGATTTAGTATATTTCATTTAAATAATCATTAAACTTAACAAGGGTAATTTTTCAGTTTATTCATCGATTTATCATTGCTTTAATGCTTTTTTTTATACGAGTATATCGTTGGGAATTTAAATTAATATGGCAACAGGCATCATATAATTCTTTATTTTATATTTTTAGGAATGAGATAAAATAAATAAATATCCGTTTTCGTATCTACAACAATCAATTGCAATGCAATATCAATCATTTGATTTTATTAAAAAAAAAGAAGCATATAACAAACAAACTATATTATTTTTCGAAATGTAAATGTTTGTTCAGGAAAAAATTCAGAATACATATTAATATATTTTTTTTTTTATACATTTTGCACATATGTATGTAGCCAAATTTAATAAAACAACCGATTTCAATCAAAGCACAGGTAACTGGCTGGTGTATCAACTACGTAAAATGAAATTAAAAATAATAAACATTATTTTTTTAGGTAGGTATGGAGTATGGACACTACCAATATCTTAGTTAAATACACATTTCAATACTTATGTAGTTTTTATTTTTAACTTGGTCATATGACAATAAGTATTGTACTCGAGTCAAACTAAATTTGGTAGTTTGAATATACAAAATACATTTGAATGAAATTTGGAGAGACATAAAATATACTCAAATAATCGATCACCCAGTTCTTGGCTCTTGGTATACACAAGGTAGTGTTCTTGGACTGACACTTTTTTTTTGCAACGACACATCAATATCTCTCTTATAGTTCAGAAAACAAAATGAATTATGAAAATTAGCTCAGTGCTCAGAAATTCCTTTCAAATGCAAAAAAAAAAAAAAAAACAACTAACTAAAGTTGAGCACACAAGTATTACAAAATAACAATCTAACTGACCATTAGACAGAAATTCAAGCTTAAGAACCCTGTCATTCATATTATTAATTTTTAGATAGACAAATTTAGGATCCAAACTATCCCAAGTATAAAACAAGTTTAAACAAATATATATTTACTTAAGATCCAGGTATTTTGGTAGTATGTACCTTTCTAAATAAATATATATATTATTTGAAAAAGGATGCAGACAAATCAAATCCATCACATCAAGCGATGTGGAGTGTGGATGAATAAATAAATTCAAGCATACAAATATGTAGCTAATCAATTATATTATAAAAAAATGGCATAATCCCATTATCTACTATACACCTAAATGGACCTTACTCAAAACCTAAACTAATTAAAGGTAATGCAAATTTTCAACTTTAATTTCTCACCAATAGTGGGCCTATTCTGGTTTTGGGTAAAACCTCCATATCTACATACAATAATTTGGTTTCATAGTACATGCAGTCAGTCGTTAGAAAAAAAAATGTAATAGGTACATTTATCTAAATATAAAGGGTTTTCCATAGGGACCAGTTGTTGTTGATAGGTCTTGGTCAATCTTTTCCGTGAAATATTCAAGCTTTAATGACCAAAATTAAGGCGATCGATTTTGTGTACCTATAAACGTCAACAAAGTGCAAGATCTGCCAAAAACATCGCAGTTAAAGGAGACCTTCGCAAAGCTTCGATGGACATTTGAACGATGTCATATATTTGCTACAAAATGGCATACATGGGACTTTCAAATGAAAACTGAATTTCATTAATATCTCACACATATAGCTTGTCTTATTCCATTTTAATATCGACTAAAAATTATTGAAAATTTCCTTAGAGTTATATTATTTTATGATTTATATTATTTTATATATCCAATAAATGAATAACTCTGCACTACAAACTTTGAAAACCGCACATTTAACAACAAACTTCCAACTTTGCACTCCATACTTCACACTTTACATTTCGCACTACGCACTTATTACCACAGCCGTAGCTACGGTAGGGTCCTTAAAAATACAGTGCAAAACTGTTTTCCACACCCACTTTTAGGGGCGATTTTGACAAAAATTTTGTTTATTTTTTTTAAACTTATTTGTATGAAAACAAAATGAATTACTCAAATAGCAAGAACACAACTTGATGCAAAATGTTTGCCACTGCTCAGTTTTGAAGGCGTTTTTCACAAAATTTATTTTTTTCTTCTCCCAAAAAATTATGAAAAAAGAAACCTAGAAACAAATGTTAAGGAGATGCATTTAAAAAAAATAAGGTCATACAACATTTTTACCACGACCATTTTTTAGAGGTGTATTGGAGAGGAGTAGTATCCACAGATACTAACAGTATTAAACACTCTATACTTCTCAAACGATAGTGATGGGTGTTAAGGAAATCATAAATTGGATATATTATGGTCCCTTAAAATTTTTTTTAAAAGGGAGGATTGAAAATGGTGGTAATGCAAATATCTAGCTTCAGAAATAATATTCATATAAGGTTTTCCATAATTTCGGTAAGAAAAGGATTTGAAATCCCATAAGAAAACATAAGAAAAACGTCACTCAAGAATTTTTGTTATTTTCAGGGGTCTTAAGACATTAGGTGTTTTTGAAAGTTCGCGACATAAGCTGCTAATTTTACTTGTATTTGATGCATGTAGTTTAGTATTAAATACCTAAGTCCGATTGAAGAAGACCAGGCAACACTTACTTTTTGTTAGTTGCATTTTGAATGTAACTCAAAAAAATTTACGATTTTAAAAATTTGAGCAACTAAAATTTCTGGCTATCATTTTTGTTTTATAAATTTTAAATTATTTTAATATGCCCAATAGAAGAAAAATAAAAAAAGCAGATATATAAAAATAATCAACTCATTTTTGTTTCCTTCAAAATCACTGAAATTTCATTTGTGTGGAATTTTATATTAATAAAATAATACTGATTCTTATACTTCAAGTACTTGATTAAATTGCAAAGTATTTAACAGCCGATTCGATTCCAAAATTTTTCAAGTTCTTTTTTTTGTTATAAAAGTAAATATAATATGAACTCTATTTTCGCAACCCTCGATTCGTGCAACCATCGATTTTTGCAACACTAAATTTGTATCACGTCTTGACTCTATAATATTCTGAATGTACTCATATTAATTTTTGTATAAATTTCAAACATTTCGTTTTTGTATTCAATAAAATTATGTGCAAAAATAATATTTGTTTTGGTTTCACTAAAGTTCGTTATCTTTAAGAAAATAAGCTATTTCAACTATAACTTGTATACAAAAAATAGAAGCCAGTGAGTGCAACAACCTCGGTTATTACAACTGTCCCAATTTTTATTAGTTGCGTAAATCGAGTTTGTATTGTTTGAATGTCGGTTGTGTAAAAGAAATTTTTATTCGTCGTCAAACGTGCCAATCGAGAAGTTAAAAAAAAAAAAAATGTCAGCGACCGTAACCAGCGATTCAGTAAAAATTTTTGCCAGATTTGATGTTCATCAAATAAAATTATGAGTTCTGCCCTACCTAATTCCATCGCTGGCCTACATTAAAGTCAATTCTAGCTACGGCCCTGCTTCTTTCTCTACATTTCATATTCACTTCGCATTTTGCACTCTGCACTTCACACTTTGCATATCTCACTTTGTACTATTGACTCCAAATTTTGCAATCCACATATCACAATTCATTTTACGCACTTCATACTGCATTTTCACATCTCGATCTATATTCACCCCAATCTGCACACCTTGCATTAAGCACTTTGCAAGTCACACTTTATATTTAAAACTCTTTACTTTTCACTGCTCAATTAACACCATGAACTCCATACTTCAAACTACGCACTTGGTACTCCGAACTTTGAACAACACACTTCACAGTCCTCACTTCGAACTAAACACTACAAACTTCATACTTTACACTCCAGAGTTGGGTAGTACATTTTGTAATTGATTAAAGGTTCGATTACAACTACATGTAATTAGTAATTTACTTTTTCCAATTATAATTATATGCAATTTGTAATGGTAACATGTGATTTGTTACTTACAATTTTTATCTTATAACTGCATGTTATTGGAAAAATGTTATTGAAGAAAAAAAGTTAATTGAAAAAACCTGTAATGATTACTTTTCTTGTAATAATTACCCACGAATATAATTAACTCCACAAAATATCAAATAAATTCAACAACACTAACAAATTTTAATTGATGTTTTTTTTTAAATCAATTACATTTGTATGTAATGATTACAGGAAAAGTAATCACTACAGGTTTTTTCAATTTTTAAAAAAAAAAAACATTTCTCTTTAAGTGGCAGCGGCTAGGAATCAAAGTAAGTAAGTAATTAAACTTTTTAGATTATAAATATAATTGTAATTGGCTTTTTTTTGTAATAATCATACTATCCAACTCTGAAAAACTTCGAGCCTTACACTATTCACTCCAAACTTCACCCTACACACACCACACTTCGTAGTTTGTACCCCTTACTTAACCTCGCAAAAACAATTCAAACTTTGCGTTTTGCACTTTAATTTCCGTTGTTTGTATATAATCTGTCTTTCGCAACTCTACTTTCACTGCGATGGGTCCTGTGCGAAGTGTGGAGTGGAGTATTGCGAAATTTCTAAAATGGAATGCGAAGTTTACAGATTTGAGTATAGCTAAGTTACATAGTTGATTTATAGGTGAGACAAGTTAGTGCTAACTTTAAGACTGCACAACTTAAAAATACCTACAATTGTTAACGATTGTGTAAACATGGCCATATTTCGAAAAAAAACTTGCGTCCCGATCCAAAATCTTTAAAAATCAAGTCATGTGCTTGTGTCATAAATACCTACCTATATTTTACAAAGCCTCATATGCTTAATTGCATATTTTGGACTTCAATAACCGATTTAAGCGTGTTGTGAACATAACCTTAAGTTCGTGTTTGTTACAAAAAAAAAAAAAATGTTTTCGAAAAGTGTACAAGTTTAATTACGCATCCATTAGTGCGATTCAAAAATGGCAGGTACCTTCATTTTGTAATTCACCTGTTCTGCTTCCGGCCATATGAATCTCACCTATACACAAAGTCGTATATATCGAACTATCAATTACAGTTAGCAAAGCCTTATGATGTGCAATTGCTACTAAAAAAAAATTTCAAAATAAAACATCCCTTCGTGACTGAAAGTGCATACTATGTCCAAAGTGCAACGTTAATTGCATGAATTTATATCCAGGCCAGCATCTCTTTATAAATTTTGTTCCCTTCTCCTTCAGAGTGGAGGATGGAGCCGCACGTCAACGATTCGAAAAATATACCTATACACTCGTACACAAAAAAAAAAATAGTTTCCTGCACAAATGGAGTTTTGAAAATGCAAAAACCAAGTTAAAAAAGTAAAAATTCATCATAATGTTTATATATACGCGCCATGTGCCACGCACAGCAATTCGTTTCAGCCGTTTCCACATAGAGTCACATAGCCATTAAACATTTTATGGTCCCCGTTGCACCTCCTGCTGGCTTTTGCTGCCATTGCACGAATGTGCAGCAATTAATTTCGAGCTCCGTAATTGTCATAAACAATTTCATAAATAAAATTTAACTTAATTCACTTATGGAATCTGCTCTCGTGGGCAACTTTCCTCGCCATCAATAAAGAAGTCATGTGGCGGTGTGGGTATAGCGGCAAATGCTTCCCAGCATCACCTATAAAATAGTACCAAATTCAAAAGTGGGACACTAAATGGTATAGTAATGCCCACAAACAACCTACCTACACTGCTTCCAATCTTCCCTGCCAGAAGCCAGAGGTTATATCATAAAGATAGTCACTTTCATTCACAATCATGATGCAAATGCCTTCATCAGATTCAGATCAATTTGAGACTATACTTCGGACAGGCCCAGCCAGGGCCAGGAATATGGTATGTTTTTGATTTGATGTTTCAGTCACGTAGGTATCAAACTGTGGATGAATCCAGGCAGCGGGTGGCGGCTGGGAGGTCGGAAAGGCTCAACATCTACATATAGTCATTTCAAATTCGATATCCATAAACATTTACATATGTTTTCCGGTTCCGGCTGTTCCAACTTTGCTATGCTGCAGTGTATGTGGAAGCCGACTCTATTTGTAATCATAGCCTAGCAATCGAGATTAGGAACCCGGTTGTGTCGACAAGTCAATAGTGTGTTTCACTTGGAACTCCTTGCTCCCCTATTTTTTTTTTATTTGGATTTTTTCAAAATTGCTGCCAGGGCATTTTGTTTTTGGGATTTCTGTGGCCTCAGTTATGCTGAACCCAATTTTTATTGTATACAAAATTATGTTAATATACAAATACGTTTCAATGGAGAAAATGCTAGATTGTCTATGCAAAAATATACGATACGATATGTATCGATGTATGTATATGTGTAAATACATACATTATGTGGTTGAGTTTTTTATATTATTCCTGTGTTTTTTATTTTTTTTTTAGAACATTTGATACGTGGGTAAATTTCTGATGAAGGATCACTTAGTTTTTCTTGACAAAGTACCTTAATATTTTATTTGTTTCTTTTCAACAAATTGTTTTTATGTTCATTGCATTTTTTTTTGTTTAAATTATGATCAGGATAATTGAGTTGTTTTTAGCAATAATGAAAATGATAAATTATCATAATAACATAAAATTGTTTTTCTAGTTCAAATGTTTCTTTATTAAACTGCATTTGACTGGAATTTGTTTTTTTCAAAATTGTCTTCATCCATGAAAATAGTATGCATCACAGTTAGGTAGATAATTTTATTACTTAACAAATTTAATTGAATCCATAATTCGTTGAGATCAAAGATAACTGTGAGAGTTTGAATGAATCTTGATCTGTTTAAAGATGTGCCTCAGGGCTCTTTTCTCGGACCCATACTGTTTTTTTGGTCTACTAATGCTTTGTTCAGCTGAAACTTAATGGTAAGCTTTCGCGGAAAAATTGCATTAACTTTGTAGCTTATTTTTAGCAATTGTGTAAGCCCCTCGATCATAAATAAGTTGTTATTGAAAGAAATTTAAGTTTATTTTAAATATTTTATATCCGCAGTACCACGTGGCATTATGGCTAGTGATTGTACTATCATTTCATATGTCTGGGTTCGACTCCGCCTCCTGCGATGAACTGACAAATCCTCCAAGAGTATCTGTTGCCATGAATAGGTGTTTCTCATCGTGCCATTTGGACTCGGCAAAAATTGTTGGTTCCCTACAGTCCTGTCAACAACACGCATCCATGAATGGTTGAGAGCTGTAATTCCAGAGGACCTTGGTTCTCCACGAGCTGTGACACCACAATTTTTTATTAAAATTCTTAAATTACAGTTCATGATCTTAATTACTTTGTTTTCAGTTACACACAAGATGGTATGGAAATTGTAAACATGGGTTTTCCATTATTGATTGTTAACAAAATCTTGAACATCAAAATCTCGTATTTGCAATCTTTCACATAGAGCAAATGGACAACAATGCTCCGGCCCGAAAAGTCTTTGAATCCAACCTCGTGGGACGGCACAGTAGAAGAAGACAGCGGAACAGTTGGTGCACGCAAGTGGATGAGGACCTCAACCAACTTGACGTAGAAAAAGGAGACCAGCTAGCTAGAAACCGAGCCGGCTGGAAGAAGCTTGTTGGTTGAGGCCCTGGTCCACCCCGGACTGTAGCGCCACCTTAAGTAAGTAAGTAAGTAAGTAAGTAAGTAAGTAAGTAAGTAAGTAAGTAAGTAAGTAAGTAAGTAAGTAAGTAAGTAAGTAAGTAAGTAAGTAAGTAAGTAAGTAAGTAAGTAAGTAAGTAAGTAAGTAAGTAAGTAAGTAAGTAAGTAAGTAAGTAAGTAAGTAAGTAAGTAAGTAAGTAAGTAAGTAAGTAAGTAAGTAAGTAAGTAAGTAAGTAAGTAAGTAAGTAAGTAAGTAAGTAAGTAAGTAAGTAAGTAAGTAAGTAAGTAAGTAAGTAAGTAAGTAAGTAAGTAAGTAAGTAAGTAAGTAAGTAAGTAAGTAAGTAAGTAAGTAAGTAAGTAAGTAAGTAAGTAAGTAAGTAAGTAAGTAAGTAAGTAAGTAAGTAAGTAAGTAAGTAAGTAAGTAAGTAAGTAAGTAAGTAAGTAAGTAAGTAAGTAAGTAAGTAAGTAAGTAAGTAAGTAAGTAAGTAAGTAAGTAAGTAAGTAAGTAAGTAAGTAAGTAAGTAAGTAAGTAAGTAAGTAAGTAAGTAAGTAAGTAAGTAAGTAAGTAAGTAAGTAAGTAAGTAAGTAAGTAAGTAAGTAAGTAAGTAAGTAAGTAAGTAAGTAAGTAAGTAAGTAAGTAAGTAAGTAAGTAAGACAGTAAGTAAGTAAGTAAGTAAGTAAGTAAGTAAGTAAGTAAGTAAGTAAGTAAGTAAGTAAGTAAGTAAGTAAGTAAGTAAGTAAGTAAGTAAGTAAGTAAGTAAGTAAGTAAGTAAGTTAGTAAGTAAGTAAGTAAGTAAGTAAGTAAGTAAGTAAGTAAGTAAGTAAGTAAGTAAGTAAGTAAGTAAGTAAGTAAGTAAGTAAGTAAGTAAGTAAGTAAGTAAGTAAGTAAGTAAGTAAGTAAGTAAGTAAGTAAGTAAGTAAGTAAGACAGTAAGTAAGTAAGTAAGTAAGTAAGTAAGTAAGTAGGTAAGTAAGTAAGTAAGTAAGTAAGTAAGTAAGTAAGTAAGTAAGTAAGTAAGTAAGTAAGTAAGTAAGTAAGTAAGTAAGTAAGTAAGTAAGTAAGTAAGTAAGTAAGTAAGTAAGTAAGTAAGTAAGTAAGTAAGTAAGTAAGTAAGTAAGTAAGTAAGTAAGTAAGTAAGTAAGTAAGTAAGTAAGTAAGTAAGTAAGTAAGTAAGTAAGTAAGTAAGTAAGTAAGTAAGTAAGTAAGTAAGTTAGTAAGTAAGTAAGTAAGTAAGTAAGTAAGTAAGTAAGTAAGTAAGTAAGTAAGTAAGTAAGTAAGTAAGTAAGAAAGTATGTCAGTATTTGCAATCTTTCATTGCGAAATCGAAGTCCCGCAATTACAAAGTTCCGTTTTTCGCAATTTCGCATCTACAAAATCCTGCTTTATACAATCTCGCAACTAAAAACTCCCGCAAACTAATAGCTGGCATACTAAAATTATTCAAAATTTTATTGCATTGCAACAAATATATTTTTTCAATCAAAATCACAGATTCAAATTTTGCGCGAGATTTGAAATTTTGCGAAATTTTCTAACCTTAGCCAAATAAATCAACTTGCTTTTAGATCATATTGTAAATCAAAATGTTTTTTTTTATACCTTATATTGCGATTGTTGTTAAGAGAACATAGAAATTGTATAGAATATCCAGTTGTAATGTTGAGTTTTGGAAATCAATAAAAATCCGAGAAAAAGTGTTTGTTTCCTAGTTTCTCTTTTTGGTTCTCAGGATTTTTATATTTTTGTGCGAAACTTATGTAGTTGTTACTATGAGATTTAAATTTGTGAAAATCAGTTTTGAGAGATTATAAGTTGCGATGATAATATAAATATATTTGATGCCAGATTGTTAAAAGTAGAATTTTGTAATTGGAATGTAACGAAAAAGAGGATTATTAACATGCGAGATTTTACATTTCAAAATTTCACAAAAAGGGAAATTTCGTTATAAAGAGTTTGGTTTGCAGGATTTCATACCGCTTCCTTCCTCCAGTTCTTTACGAAATTTTATAATAAAAAAAAAACATTTTGTACCACGTTTGTACTACTGGGGCGATTAAAACATTTCATTGTATACTTTAAAGTCAATGCAGCTATTATGATTTTATTTTATGGAGTAGAACTTTAAAGATGATAGAATACAACTAAATTATCGAAGATTTTTAAAGAGAGCAAAAGAAGACCTAAGTATTCGCGGTGCAGCTTTTCGAATTGGAAAAGTAAGTCTGTGCATGAGATGAAGATCTGCAAAATGCAGATAACGTGCTGAACAGAATGGAGATAGAGCTGCAAACTGGAGCTGCGACTGGAATAGCTGTCAAAATGTTGAATACACACAAATCCAATGATACGAACAGAACACGACGTAGCTGGACAAGTTGGTCAGCTGTTAACTTTTGCAAGCAGCAGCTTTTATGACGTTTCAAAATTGTGAGCGCAACCAAGCGCTAAGGTAATTTTAGCTCCCATTTTATCATCATCCATGTTTATTTTTGTTTTGATTTTTATTTTTGTGTTGAATTAAGTTCGCACAGCTGATTTGAAATGTCAACAATGTCAAAAAGCTATGCCGCACATTGTGGGCGAGTAAAACAAATCAAGTACAGCAACTTTTGACAGTTATTCTAGTTGCAGCTGCAGCTCCAGTTGCACCGCATACCATTCACGTATATGTATTGGCTGATTGTTCACTGAACAACTTGAATTTGGCCACGAAGAGTTGAATAGTCGATTGGTCATTTGGAATTCAATGCAGCAAAAACAACATGGCTGCCACAGGCTGTCAACATCATCCCTTTCCTATGCTTGCGAGTGGAAATATTTTACTAATTGCTACCTTTAAAAATTATTCATTGAATTCGATTAAAAGGTTGCATTCGTTGTCTTTACATATATTAAGCAATTTGTGATCAATTATACATGACAACATTTCGGCTAGTTTAATGGATCCGGAAGAGATGTGTCCTGTGTCACATGGTCCGCAACAGTGTCCAATTTTCTTTTTTGAAAAAATTACCATTTGAATGACCACTTTTGGCCACCCTTTGATTTTTTTTTTAACCAGCCACAGTTTTCGAGAAAATCGATTTAAAAAAATGGTGGGCTAAAAGAACGCCACGCCTCTAGAATCGATTTTCAACAGCTGCTTTTTTGAACATCAATGAGTTTCTTACAATTGTCATCTTTCAATATTAAAAAAATATTTTTGGATGAGTTAGACTTATTTTAAAGAGTGGTCATTTAAGATAATAGAGTTTTTTTTACAATGGTCATCTTTCAAAATTCGAAAATTTAAAAAATTAAAAGGAAATCGGTCAAAAATTTCAAAACTAAAAAAATATTTCTAGTGGTGATCAAAAAAAAATTATAGGGTGGTCATTGATGTTCAAAAAAAGAACCATTGAAAACATTAATTAAATTTGTAAAAACCAATTTTTGAGGCGCAGCTTTCTTTTGGTTACAATTTTTCAAAATCGATTTTCTCGAAAACTGTGTTTGGTTAAAAAAAATTTATGGGGTGGCCAACAATGGTCAATATTTAATTGGTTATCTTTTCCAAAAAAAAGGGATTCTTTTGCGGGCCAAGTGAACACAGCTTGTATTAAGCCGGGTTTATTGGAAACAAAAACAGCAAATAATGTAAAAAAATATAAAAGAATGCTAAGAATGTATAAATGTATTACCTGAAGCATTTAATTAATTGCATAAAAATTAACGGGGAAACAAATGATTGTGAAACTGGAAGTGAATTCTCAAAGTGATATCAATGAATTGCATTTTTTTACAACCCTTTATATTGGGCTTTTGCCTTTGGTATTCATACATACGTACATCTTTAAAGCCAATATTCAGTACGTTCCTGGTTGTGGCTCATCAGACGCTAAATTTTTGAGTACTGTCATGCGATATTTTTCATAATGAATAATAATTATTTTTTATTCAAGTTCAATGTCTGTTATTTTAATATTTTTAAAAATGGATTTATACCCACATTCCATAAAAGAAAACAACTTTTTTAGCCGCTTTGGTATATATTTCCCATTTAGATTTGCTTATTTAATGTAATTAAACTTTATACAGCTTAGCTAACGAATATTGATTGACACTATTCATGTTCTCAATAATTGGTTATTTTGATTAACTATATGAGCTCCATTTAAAAGCACTTTAAATCCACTGACGGTTTGTGGTGTGAAACCATCACATTCATAAATAATATATAGTTTGCTTCTTACACATGCAACCCGTTATTTTATCAAAGCTCAACAGAGCTTCACATACATACATATTGTTTTGCTATATATGAAACAATTGATAACAATTACTGCATTTCATTCATTTCATTCTCTCATCGATGGGCCATTTCCGGCTTTAATTCTACTGAGAGCTTCCATTAGTTATGAAAATTATCTCTGTCATGGCATTTATGGCCATTATCTGTCAATGTTTTCCCATATAAATGCATAAGTAAATGTTGGTAGGTACACAATGGTGTACCTACCAACACTTATAAGGGATGGGGAGCTTCATATATAGAAAGGTTCAATAAGTCATAATCACTTCCTTTTGAACATTGCTAAGTGACACACAGTGAGAAAAATCACTGTTTTTTGGGAAATTAATGGCGTAAAAGCCACATCTCACATGAAAAAGTTAATTATTTTGATGAAATTGAAAAAAAAAAAAAAATAATACAAATAATAACTTATCTAAAATTTCAAATCACAAATGGGCGGATCAGACCCCACAGAATTGCGTGATAAGTTTTAGTCATCTTTTCTATCACCATAAATAATAGCACATTCAATTCATAAATTTCCTTCTACCTAACTCACACAGTAGTGGATTTAGCATTTGCCTGTGGGGGGGGGGGGAGATGGGGGAGGGGTGTTGGCTTTGAGGCATTTTTTTTTGTTTAATTCTCTCCATCCTAATTGAGGTAATGTATAGTCGAGTTGTCAAAAAAAATTTTCCTAATGCAAAAATATACCTAGATTAATGTAAAAATTTATGGCGGGAAATGGAGAAGCTATAATTGGTACTAGTATGACCAGCCCTCGAAACTCGAGAGCTAAAAACATTATTTTTCAATAAAAGCTGTCTTTAGCGTAGAAAAAAACTGAGCTACGTATTATTATTTGAGCTACTTATTATTATATTCTACAGCAGTGAACGCTGCCATCATACAATCCAATAATCTTTCCAGTCAGTGCTGGAAAATTGGTTGGTTGGTGGGTGCACAAAAATCGAAACGTCACATTTAGTTGACGACAAATAAAACAAAGAAATAATTACTCGGTCTCGCTCTCGCTCTTGCTCGCATTTATAACGCAATTTTATTTTATTGTTATTTTGTATTTGTGGTGCAGTTATTAAATAAATTTTTGAATTCTGCACTTCTGTGCAAAAAAACCGTTCCAATGATATATAACTTATATTCCTTCGGCTTTGGTACACCTCGTAAATTTTACCACAAAATTCGTGTTTGCCATTTTATAATATGATTCCTTATGAATAACGCACTTAAACCTATTCGCATATAATGTCTCGAACTTCACACTGTACAGAAAAGTTGTTAGAATTTTTTTTAATACTGTTTTTGTTTGGTTAATACATCCCAGCAATTCGCAGAACGTGCTGGATTTTAGCTCCCACATTGTTCTCCATACACCATCTAAAATGTTTGCTACATTTTTACATAATATTTGTGGAAACAATTTCAAATAAAACAGCTGCTTTTCTCTCAATAAAAAATTTACCAAACCGTTTCAAAAAATATTGTTTTTGATATAACAAGTGAATCTTTTAAAAAAATAAAATGGGATTTTTCCTTCGACATTGAAAAATTGTTTATTGTTAAATATTTCTTGGCTTCGATTTTTATTTTACCAAAGTAATTTTTTATTTCACCTTAGTCTCATAAAAAAATACGGCAGAAAATTATTTCGTGCTCTAAATTTTGACAGATATGTAAGTGATGTACGACACTTAAAAACGATTTTTTTTCTGAAGTTGCGTACCACTCGCCTAAAATACTTGACAAAATTTTGGAGAAAGTTTTGTTTTGGAGCAATTTACGGCATTTTGCATGCGAAAAAAAGTGTGGTGAATAAAATTTTTTTTGATGGTTTGTAAGCCAACCAATAAACCGAAATATATTCACCTCAAGGCATTATTTGCATGCGAATAGTTTTTGCATCCAAAAATAGTTATTTTCCATTTTAAGGCTTAAAGTAGTATATTTATTAAGGGTAAATTAATGACTCAATGGGTGATAAAAGCTGTAGATTTAATTTCGAGACACTGATTTTATAATAAACAAAATTATTTGATGCGGTTGCTTGAAAACATTTCATGCATTTCATCGATGCCAAAGTTATTTTGGCACCAGAAACACAGTTTTTATAGTTCCTCTAAGCTCTTAACAATTTCTGGGCTTAGCCTAGCTCAAAAGATATCAACAGATGAGCCAAGGAGAAAATGTGACACCACTTTCCAAAACTGCCCATTTTAGTCCAAAATCCAAATTAGATATGAGCTTTGACAGAACTTTTTTTGATATGAACTTTGACAGAACTTTGGACTAAAATATCTAATATCTAAAATATCTCTTGCGGTCAGATTCAATTGGTTCTTTTATGATGAATGTTATCGATATCTTTTTCTATCGGTTGAAAGGTAACACTCTATTACTGAAGACTTACATATATCTAAATTCCGGTTTTTCAATTACTGAAAAAAGTATAAAATGAATCGCAAGGTTCATGGTTCACTTCCAGATGACGACAAAATCGTTTTATCAATTAATACAAGCATAAACAGACCTAGCACCACTAAAGAAGTATAATGATCAAGGTGGCACTGGTGAAATAGCTATAACTCCAGCCTATATTGAAATCAAAATGCAGCAGCAAAAGTTAAAAATTATTCAACTCTGCAGCATTTTTGACATCTATTCCAACACCGTCCTGCATTCTACTCAGGCATGTTGTTAACCCCCTCACCATTTTCTTATTCAATTTCCTTGACGCTTGGGAAAACAACGGGTTACATGTAAAATTGATAAGCCCCAGCCTTGTTTGTCCTTAGACCTAGGAAAAAAGCAGCTAACATATTATTTTTCAAGACCCATTCTCATTTAAACATCCAATTCCCTTGAGCCTTGAACAAATTTTTTTAGGCATAAATTGCTAAGCCCCAACCCTAATTTTCCGTCTTTCTTTTAGGGGCTTGAAATAAATAGAGCCTACGCACATTCAATTGGCTTTGCTTTTTCCATATTTTTTGCCTGATTTCCTCGGGGCTGGGAGAAAATATGATTTAACCTCCAACCTTTTATTAAAAGTACAAATTCGTAAGGGCTTGGTGAAACACAACTCACATACATATTTACATTTTTTAGTCCCGATCTTGAATACAAAACTGAAACGTCATAATGTATTACGAATTAGCTGTGGGGGATCTTCAGCCCCTATAGCCCTCCCCCTTGAGCCGCCACTGAACTCACATATACCTAACCTATGTATAGATCAGTGATAATACGAACGTTTGGGAAATTTCATGGAAAAAATCATTATGGGAATTGTGGAAGAAAAGTAATTTTTGTTATGGAAGCTTTTCATGCATCATGGCTCCAAGCTCCAAGTACGAACTACTCCTGCATTCATTCATTGTGTTTTTCAATTTCTTATCATTTTAATAGATATTGTGCTGTGTGTGCCTAGAGAGGCGTTTTTGTTAGGGTTGATAGGGATGGGATAGGGTTGGGGTAGCATAAGATATTTTGTGCAGATGTGAGCGGGAAGGCTTCGTTCTGATATGTGATGAAAGCGTAATACGACATGACATTTAATTTTCGTGGCCATATTCATGCCCTTAACTTCATTTCTGAAAATCAAATAAGTTTTTGTCATTAAAAAACTAAGAAACGTATACACATACAACTGTACAATCGCAAATATGTATGTATGTATCTGTGTAAATGGAGTGCATTGCTGTTAAATTTACATAAAACTAATGAGTTTATATATTATATCGAAAGATATGTAGAAAAAAAAAGTAAATAATGGCGTTCTGGTTGAACGAAAGTGGCCATTTACACTTCATGAACGTCGTCTAAATTATTTACAAATTGGGTTATGACTCACGGGATTCGTCTAATAATTTTTTTTTTTTTTTTAGCTTCCATTAGAACTAAAGCAGCTGCTTCAAATTTTCCAAGGGAAATATTGATACTCAGTCCAATTGTTTACAATTACAAGTCATGAATGGAAAATCTCTAAAAATCCATTTAAATCTTGAGAAATTTTATGTTCTTGAATTGTGCCGATTTCTGCAATAATTGAATGTTCCTGAAAAAAGGAGTTTAAAAGAGGTCAGGACTCATGACTTGTGAGATACTTACGATTGATATTTGAGGTCAAGGAATATTTTAATTTGTGGAGGGTGAAGAGAGAGTTCAAAAAATTAATAACGGCTTGGCTGTCTGAGAAGAAGTTGATATTTAAGGGTTTCTATCACGGTTTTTTTTTTAACGAATATAATATATATATATAAACCACACCAAACCGTAATTTTTTCGGGATGCAATGATGACTCATGGAGTACGTGTGGATTGCTGCCTGACCAATACCGTATATTTTGTTTATTGACGAAGCCATTCAGCCAGAAATGAGCCTCACGAATATACGACGCTTCTGGTGGTCAAGCGGCTTCAGTTCTTCTTGTAAATATGTAGGCCTAGATCTTTTTGCAAAATTCGCCACAACGACGTCACAGAGATGCCCAACGCTTGAGAACGACGTGTGAGAGACAACATTTGGGCTTTCCGCAACTGAAGCCTCAGCGGCAGCAATATTTTCGACACTACGGGCACTTCCTTGTCTCACTGGCACGGGAACATTTTGTACTGTGCCTGTGCATTCAAATTTGTCCACTAGACGCTCAATTGTTGATCTGCTAGGACGATTATGACGACCATAAATTGGACGTAGCGCTCTTAACGTTGAGGCCACTGACTCCAAATTTCGGTAGTAAATTTTAATAATTTCGACTTGTTGTTGGCTCGTATATCTTTCCATCATGAAATGGCAAACCTTACTGAAGAGAAATGTTGAAAGAGTGGCAAGAAATATGGCGTCGTTTGCTGTCCCTGGCGCTCTACTTTTGTAGCGTCCGTGTTGAAAAAACCTTATATGGCGGGTATGCGATCGCAGGTCAATCTGTAGATGTACACGACAATTGTGTGTCATAGACTTGCCTACGGTTCGATTGTGTGGTGGAAGGCTGTCAAAAAAGTTATCTATCTCAAAAACCTGTACATGGTATAGAAACTAGCCTTTATAAGAATAACGGGGCATAGAGCTCTACAACACAACTAAACCCTCCAGTCCTGGACGAGCACTTCGACTCAAGGAACTGAGCTCTTGGAGGTACAGCACCTATGGTCTGTGCCCCGGGCGGTAGCCTCCAGTAACGGCAAACCCATTTGCCTACGAAAAAAATTGTAAATACTTAATGAAGTGGAATGAGATGCAGTAATGGAATTACAAACTGTATTTTTCAGTCAGCCTTTAGCAGCTTTTTCTATCATTTTACCATTTAAAATACAAATTATTATTAAATTAAAAAAAAAAAAAAAACAATTGGACCATTTAATCTTCAGGCTTTCTGTACAGCAAATATGTAGGTATATCGCTAACTTCTTCATCCCAATTTGTCAATGAACTGACATTTACGCAACTCCTGTAAATCTTTCTTCAGCAGTAGTAAAATTTCTTAGTTATGTTCTTAGACGTTTCACTGTTAAAACAGTTCTTTCCGGTGGACATGTTAAAACAAAATTTTAAGAAGCTTTTCTATAAAGTTGCTTATGATATTTCGCCTCCTTTAGCATGAATTCAGACTTTAAAAATTGAATTTTCATAATGCAACTTTTGTATCAATTTTTTTTTTCGTTAAAATTTTGCTTATGTTTGCCAAAAAACTGAGGGCATCAGAATTAACGAAGAAGAAAATACATAGACTTATCGTTCTTGAATATCATTTTAAGCTGACTGAAGAAATCATCAGGGTAGTGGAACCTCATTATGTTCATTAAAAATTATATACTACGTGAGCTAAGTAGTAAATTTATAAAGTTTCGAACACAATAAATAGCCATAGCAGAGATTTGAGTACAAATTTCTTATACTGAACAGGAAATATATTATTTACTAATACCTTTCTTAAAATTTTCAGGGTGGAAAATCAAACCCCTGTAATACCCCCCTGGCTACCACCTTGTATTTGTATTGTATAGAGTGCGAATTATTAAAAAGTTTTTATCTCCTGGTTACAAAAAATTGAACTAAGTTTGCTATTATACCATTTTTTTTAAATCCCAAACACTATAGGGGCGCCAAATTCAAGGTTGTGTCCCAGTTCGGAAAAATCGTAGATCCGGGGCTGCTGACTACATATCACCTTTAATGCATTTTAATAAACACTTCTCTACTTTGATACCCGAAAGTCATAAATGGAAAGCCAACCCACTATTCAGTGTACAGAGTATCCCCTTCTACACCGATGGGTCAAAAATGGAAGAAAGAACAGGAGCTGGGGCTCTTAATATTAGAGAATCATATAACTCTCAGATGAGTGTAGTCTCTCAGGCTGAAATTTACGCTATAATTTGAAAAAGTGACAAAAATGGTAGACAAGAGAAAACCTAGCTCATTGGAGATCACATTTTTCGTGGACAGCCAAGTTGCTATCAAAGCAATAGCCAGTGAGACTATAAGATCCAAGGCAGTAGAAAAATGCCGAGGTACACTGAATATCATTTGTAATACTATAACCAAGTCAAACTCTGCTGGGTTCCTGGCTATAGCAGTATAGAAGGGAATGATAGCAGATGAACTGTCAAGGAAAGGGTCAATTTTAAATAGAAACAGTAGTGGCCAATTAGATAAAGGACCAAATATGCCCATCCTTGTGATTAATAGGAAAATAGATGTAACAACGAAAGAGCAAATAGATAGGACGTGTAGAGGTACACCACAGGGAGGAGTCTTATCTCCTCTGCTCTGGCTTTTTGCCGTTAACCAGATTTTAGTCAAATTAGGGCAAAGCTGATGATATAGTTATAATGGCATCAGGAAAATTTGTCCCCACTCTGTGTGAGCTACTACAAACAGCCCTTAACAAGCTCAGTAATTGGGCCAGTAGCTGTGGACTTAATGTCAACCAACCCACTGAAAACAGAACTGGTTCTGTTTACGAGAAAACGAAATATTCCAAATATAAATCCCCCAACCATCATTGGGACGCCACTCCATATTACTGTTACGGCCAAATATCTTGGTTTAGTTACATAATTGGAAAGAGAACATCAAAGAAAGGGAAAAAAAGCTGCGATAGCTTTCTACACATGTAGTAGAATTTTTGGAAGGACCCAGCCCCAAGACCATTCATTGGATGAACACAGCCATTGTAAGGCCTTTTCTGACGTACGCCTATCTGGTTTGGTGGCCAGCCTTGGATAAGGCAATCAATCTTAAAGCCATGGCCAAAATTCAGAGACTGGCATGTATCGGCATAACTAGTGCCATGAGAACCACTCCAACCGCAGCCCCAGAAACTTTCCTCTCACTTACCCCACTCGATCTGTTCATGAAAGAATTGGCGGCCAAAAGTGCTCTACGACTTAAAAAGTGCAAACATTGGAGAAAGGGCCACTGTGGTCACAGTACTATAATGAATTTCACCGACATAGACATTCAAACAGACTATATTTCACCGTACATAGATTTTAACCCAGTCACACTGACAGATATTCCGACAAGGGAATTATGGAAGGAAACCCGGGTCCTAAAAGTAAATCATGTATCGGTATTTACAGACGGTTCCAAAACGGACGCTGGGGTAGGATCAGGCATCTTTTCAGAAAATCCACCCCTAAACATATCGTTGAGGCTGCCAAATTTTTGCAGTGTTTTCCAAGCGGAAGTGCTTGCAGTTTGCGAGGCCACAAAATACCTTTCCAGATGTGAACTGACGAACAAAAACATTGACATCTTCATAGATAACCAGGCGGCAATCAGAGCCATTTCGTCAATTGTCACGAAGTCAAAGCTAGTTGATCGTTGCCGTAGTGAATTAAAATTACTCGGCGTAACAAATTCTATCACCCTTCGATGGGTCCCAGGACACCGTGACATTTATGGGAATGAAGTGGCTGATGAACTGGCCAAAAACGGTTCATCACTTGAACCGAGCCAAATTGTACCCTGGGTACTAATGCCACTGGAGCAAGAAAAGTACAGAATTCGCCAAAGGTTTCTCAAAGCCGCTAATGACAGATGGTCAACTATTGATAGCTGTCGAGTTTCAAGAAGTCTATGACTAGATACTTCAATGAAAAAAACAGAATATATACTGAAGCTTAGAAGACTTCGACTGTCCCTCTTGGTTGGAATCCTTACGGGTCACAACTCAATGGGAACCCACATGAGCAGAATGGGCATCAGCACATCTGACTTATGCAGAGGGTTTCAGGACGAAGAGGTGGATATCTCGTCTTTGCCACTAAAAAACATCCTCAACTTCATCCAAAGATTAGGATGGTTTAGGGAGGTACCTCAAACCTAAAACTTCCACTTAACCCTCCTAAACTTCCATTCCTACATTTCCTCCACCCTGGGGAGCACAATGGATCCACTGAGATCCGAGTGAGGTGATACGGCTTGCCGCATTATCACCCCACCTAACCTAACCTAACCTAACCATGAGAGCTATTAGTTTAGCAGCATTGCTTCTTTATTTCGTAGGAGTATCACAATGGGCCAATAAGCCCCCGTATATGCCACGGCCTATGTGCTGTGCACGCCCCTCCTAACCTAACGTAACATGTATATCTTGATTAGGAGGAGCAAGTGCCCCCTTAACAAATCCAGTTATTGAAATCTTTGAAAAATGCTAATTTAGCAGTGCTGCCATCTTGACTTCGATATAGAAAGGAGCAAAAAGGGTGGTATCAATAGTGTCGCACATCATTTTCGATATATTTTTGACAACTGAAGGAAAAAGTTAATCTTCAACAGAAAAACTGGCTTCTGAGTGAACTGAGTATCAATTTATTTGCTGGATTAGAACTCTACGTTATAAGTAGATTTGCAATTAAAAACTAGCCCTGAATTTCTTAGGATCAGAATTGTATGGCGTATACCAAACTTTGTTTCAATTTAACTTTTATAACAGAAGCTACCCACAACAGCAAAATTATTGGAAATACAATTAAGGAGAATTCAAAGTTCTTAACGACACAAATGAACGTTGTTGTGATGTGCACATATCCATATTCATTTATGTACTTATGCATGTACGTTGTACGTACCGGCGCGGCCAGCGTATCTACATTTATAATCAAAAGCTGAACTTATTATGCCACTACTCGTTTTATCAGCTCTTTGACATGATTTTGAGAAACAACGATAACAATGTGGCCCACATGAAATTAACACATTGCCAGGCAGGTCAATTGCATTGGCAAAAGCGTGGTCAAGTAACCCCTACGCACACGCATGACTAGCACATGCACATTGCATATTTCCTGGACTGATTATTATTGAATAATTGTATCCACAGGCACACATACATATCCATCTAAATGTTCCCATTAAAATGCCGAAACCAGATAATTAGCAGAGCTCTCATCCTAAACACGAACACGTTACCCTGTCCTGTCATCCTCATCGAACAAGATATCAGGCTGGCTATATAGTGCTGTAGTCTTGCTCGCCTGCTTCTGTTTCTGCTGCTGATTCTGATGCTAGCGATGTTGCTGGTGTAGCTCCTGGTTCTGGTAGAGGCAGTGGCAGTAGCAGTGGTGGTGGCTGCACATCAAGCTACCCAAAATGAATTCAAGTGGTATCTTCAATGGGATTCACAATGTCCCAGATATGGTGGTTTTGTGTCCTCGTGATGTGCGTCAGGCTCGCATAATTGAATGTGAACGAACCAACGAACCGATGAGCTCTCAGTGCGTTACGTTGTCGTTGTCGTCGTCGTCGTCGACATTGTCGTCCTTGTCAATGTCTCTCCCCTAGACCACATTGCTGCTACTGCTACTGCCCTGCTTGTGTGTGGCTCAACGATAGCAGAGCAGATGGGCCAATTGTTATTGCCGTCTCGACTGGAATGCAATAGATAAAGTATAAATTGTATTTCCCACCACATGCACTGCA
Organism: Dasysyrphus albostriatus; assembly: GCA_946251815.1. Lineage (NCBI taxonomy): Eukaryota > Metazoa > Arthropoda > Insecta > Diptera > Syrphidae > Dasysyrphus > Dasysyrphus albostriatus. Next base: position 54,100,482 of record OX276336.1, read on the forward strand.
CACTCACATACTATACTTGAACAATATCCTGCTACTGCAAATGTCAACTATCACTATCGTCCCTCTCCTGCTATATGACTCGCCGTCATCCCAAAAAGCAACATTGTCTAATTTACTTTGGATCCGATAGTGACGGACGGACAATCCATACACTGTCATTTGTGATAATGTTATCCCCTTGAAATTAACATTATAAGTTGTGCTTATGCAGGAGCTGCTCCTGCATCATGGCAACGTTCTATGAACAAACACCAAACTAAAATTACTTTGTGGCAAAAGAATAATTGCAAAAGTATTAAAGTGACCAAAGTCAATGGGCTAGCAAAATACTTATTCTAAACCAATTAAAGTAGGGGAGGGAAATGAGTACTTTAGAAACATCAACAAATGTGTATAAATACGAAGAACAGGGTACTCACTATCCTTCTATTTTAAGTACGTGCTAATAATTTTTGCGCTTGTAGAAAACTATCTGGAACGTGCAATAGAAGTTTTTGAGTCCTTATGAGATCATGTTTACTTTAAAGTTGACGTTGACACGCAAGGTTTGCCTTGGTGAGTACTTAGCTGCTTAGCATATGGAACAGTTGCATGAACGTGAAGAAGAATTCAAAGATTGTCAGAAAAAGGATATTATTAGGACTTTATCCAGTGGGTATTACGTTTTCAGAATAATTTGAGTGATTGATGGTAAACAATGCAAAATTGATCTTAGAACCTGCTTCTGATAAGATTGCAATTGTTGTTTTCATAATTTCGAAGTTGAACTCTAAAGTTTATTTTTCGTATACGTCTATAATAGTTAAAGCGTTTGCTAGTAAGTAGATTCTTGACTTGAAGCATCTTTCAATTATTCAGTAATGGAATGATCCCAAAAATCCTAGATAATTTAATATTTGTGTGATTTCAAACCCTTAGGAAACTGTACTATTAAAGCAAGCTTTTTGTTGAAAAATTAGCCTAAAAGAATGTTTTTCTTAGCTCCAAGAAGAACTGGATCAGACAAAGTATTTTAAATATACAAACCTAGGCTTTGTATATCCCAAGCCCTAAATAGGGACCAAAGACCAAATTAGGAGCTCCAGTAATTTATGCCTAAATTATGTTTTGTGAAGCCTTTAAGGGAATTGAATAAAAAAATGAGAATGAGTCTAGCCGAATTTTTGTGCTAACTGTGTTTTTTCCAAGCCCTAAAAAAAAGAAAAATGTAACTTTTCAAATTGAAAAATCCTTATGTGCGTGGAATTAGCACCGACATTTTGGATTTAAAAAAAAGGTTGTGCTGTTATGTGCCCAACTTGTGCTGCCATGTGCCGTAATTTGAAAAAACGTACTATGGGGTTGATTTGTAGAGGGCCACCACGGACACGCTTGCAGAAGTCCAGACGTTGAACCCAATTTTCAACGGTTTTCAAGCATAAATCGGCCGATACTGCTGCAATTTCACGTTCGATATTCGTACGAAGTTCATCAATCGTCCCTGGCTTGTTGGCATAGACCATAGACTTGACGTAGCCCAACAAGAAATAGTCTAACGGCGTCAAATCGCACAACCGAGGCGGCCAAGTGGCTGGACCATTTCGTGAGATAACACGTTCTCCAAACCTGGTTTCCAATAAATTGACTGTGACATACGCTGTGTGGCTTGTGGCGCCATCCTGTTGGAACCACATGTCCTCCAAGTTCATATCATCCAATTGGGGCAAAAAATATTCGGTTAGCATTAATCGGTAGCGATCCCCATTCACAGTAACGTGCCGGTCTTGATCATCACGGAAGAAGTACGGCCCAATGACGCCGCCGACCCATAAACCACACCAAACCGTAATTTTTTCGGGATGCAATGATGACTCATGGAGTACGTGTGGACTGCTGTCTGACCAATACCGCACATTTTGTTTATTGACGAAGCCATTCAGCCAGAAATGAGCCTCATCGCTGAAGATGATTTTTCGATGAAAATCCGAATCATTTTCAAGTTGTTGCTCAGCCCAATTCACGAACATACGACGCTTCAGGTAGTCAAGCGGCTTCAGTTCTTGCGTCAATTTAATCTTGTAAGGATGTAGGCCAAGATCTTTTCGCAAAATTCGCCACAACGACGTCACAGAGATGCCCAACGCTTGAGAACGACGTGTGAGAGACACATTTGGGCTTTCTGAAACTGAAGCCTCAGCGGCATCAATATTCTCCACACTACGGGCACTTCTTTGTCTCACTGGCACGGGAACATTTTGTACTATGCCTGTGGACTCAAATTTTTCCACTAGACACTCAATTGTTGATCTGCTAGGACGATTATGACGACCATACATTGGACGTAGCGCTCTTAACGTTGAGGCCATTGACTCCGAATTTCGGTAGTAAATTTTAATAATTTCGACTCTTTGTTGGCTCGTATATCTTTCCATCATGAAATGGCAAACCTTACTGAAGAGAAATGTCAAAAGAACGGCAAGAAATATGGCGTCGTTTGCTGTCCCTGTCGCTCTACTTTTGTAGCGTCCCATTTGAAAAACCTTTTATAAACCTTTCCAACTAGCTTGTAAGCTACTGGCTTTCCTTTTTTTGAAACTAGTTGAGAAGCGAGTGTCAACTAATGTATGTACCCAATTTGCTGGTAAATATACTCGCTCGTATGGCCTCAAGATAAGGAAGTGAGAACGGTTAAACATAATGTAATCTAACCATTAGTTTAGCTAAGTGGAAAACGGAAAGTGAAACAAAAGTATTTCTGTATTACTTGACTTGAGAAGACAACCATAAATGAGAATCCATTTCATTTTCTCTACACAATTTTTAATGAATTATCATAAAAAAAAAACAAAAACTGAAAAAATTAAAATTTATTACTTATTTTCTTTTTTTTTATCGGAAACTCTACTAACTTAATGCAGGTGAAAATATGTAAGTTTGCACATTCACATGGCAACATAAATTGGGCAAAAAAAAGCTTCGAATTTTTTATCTTTCGGAATAAAGCAGCATAAAGTGAGCACAAAACAAACTTCAAAATTTGAAAAATATTCATCCGTAAAATTTGCAAATTTGCTAATTTTTTAAAAATATTGAGCACAATACAGCAAAACTTTTTTTTTGAAAACCTTTGATGGCGGTGATAACTTCACGCTTCGCAAAACTGTTTTTTTGGCCGTAAGAATTACAAACATGCGAATATTTTTGTTAATCTGTTCGGAATATGATAGCACAAAGTGAGCACAAAACAGCACAACTTTTTCGAAATTTCAAAAATGTTCACCCGTAAAATTTGCAAATTTGCGATTTTTTTAAAAAAATATTAACGGTACAAGGCGGCACAAGTTGAGTTGAATACAGCACAATTTTTTGTATTTTGATTATCCAAATATCCTTCGCAAAGTTTTGTTTTGGCCATAAAAGTTGCAATTCTGCGATTTGATTTATTTTTCTATTTGGTTCTTGGTACAATTTCTTGAGCACAATGTTTGTTTTAGGGAATTTTGAGATTTTGCAAAAATTTCATTCGTAAAATTAGCAAATTTGCGAATTTTTAAAAAATATTTACGACACAAGCTTAGCACAATACAGCACAACTTTTTATTTTTCGAAAGTTGAAAATGGCGGTGCTAACTTCACAATAAAAAAAAATGGGTACCCTCTAAAAATCAAACCCTTAGTACGATTTTTTTTTTAAATTACGACACATGGCAGCACAAGTTATGGACACATAACAGCACAATCTTTTTTTAACCCAAAATGGTGGTGCTAACTTCAAGAACATAAATTCCTTTTCAGGTAAAATCTTCAGTAGAGAAGTTTTTAGCTGAATGAATAAATTTCATCGAAAGCTAAGGATTTCGATAGAATTCATCAAATGATGAATAGTTTTGAATTTCACCAAAAGAGTAAATATCACCTTTTTTACACAGCTCGTCTGTTGATATCTTCTGGGCTCAGCTGAGCCCAGACAAACTTTTAACCTTATAACTCTAAGAACAATAGTTTGCATGAAGTGTTTTCTAGCAACCGAGTCAAACAATTATTGTTTATTACAATGTCCTTAAACGATGCGTTTTTAATGAAAGCTTCTTTTTTTGTTTTTTTTTTTGAATATTTTTTCAAAATTTAGCGCATTAAATAATTTTTCGCCAGATTATTCTCGAGCTAAATTTTGATCGCTTATTTTATTCATGGGATTATGTTGGATTTAAGAATGTTAAAATGAAAATCGAAAACGAGAAAAATTTTTTTTGAAAAAAAACTAAACTGAAAAATCCATTTTATTTAAAATATTGGAAAAAAATATTTGTAAATGTTCAGTGCCTATAAAAAGAAAGAAATAGGAATTTCATTTAAAAATTTCTTCAAAGCTTTTTGTAGAGTGTAACGTTTTCGATTAAAGTGCCTTTTTAAAATGATCGTTATGAATATTACAGCTGCGCAATTTCACTAGACAGGTTTTTTCATTATGAAACATTTGTTTGACTGCTGACTGGCCTACAATATGATAAAATAAAATTAGGATTGATAAAGATAGTGCCCTTTTTTAAATGATGTGTCTTATTAGCCTCAACCGCTCACCCCCCCCACAGCCAAATCTTGAATTCGCTTCTGTCTGGGTTTCGGGAGTTGTATTTATTGTTTTATTTTAGAGACATGAAAAAGCTCAGATAAATTTAAGATGCTCTTGAAAATAATGAAAAAAATAATTATGACTCGAAAATGTATCGAATCAAAGTTGGTTTCGTGAAATTGCAACATTAGTGAGCCGAAATATGTACCAATGTGTGTCCACTTGATTAATAAATCTTTAGAAACATAATATTCAAACGACACACACGGCATACCATACTTACATAGGTAAAATAAAGTTACAAACTTTTATCATTTGGACTCTTAATACGAGTATGATAGACTTTAAACAACGTACCAAATAAATAAAAGAAAAGTGAAATTTATAGATATCGTAAAAAAAAATACACACATTAGTTTTTTACTATCATTCATAACATCATAACATCAACAATTTTGTGTTTTTAAATGAAAATAAATCCAAAATATATTTTTTTTGTGAACTTTAAACACTCAATAAAACAAAGAAAATGAAAATTTAATGACTATAATTACCTATCTCATTGTTAAAGAATTGGCAACAAAAATTACTAAATTACCCATAAAAAAAGATTATGTAATCTTTCTTAAAAGTAGCTGTGGTATCTTCCATGAATAACCTTCAAAATTAAACTGACACTTCTTCGTATAGTCACAAATTTATGGAACTTTGAGTGCAAAAGTAGTAGTGTAATCTTTTATACACTTACAGCCTCAATTAATTTGTACATGCAGTAAATACAATATATATACTCGTACTTCTCACAAAGAAAGTACAAGTTTTGATTTCATGGAAAATAAAATGCACGACTGGATCGCACGTACTTGCTCTAAGAGCAAGTTGTTCTACTACTCGTACCTTTAATAACGGTTTTTGGAAATTTTTTTTCTTATCAAAAAGTACATCCTATCTACAGTAATACATTGATTTTTTTTTATCAAAATCGTTTGAGCCGTTTTTTAGATAAAAAAGCTTTTCATTTACGGTTGTAGGGCAAGTACCGTTATTTTTGGTCCTAAAAAAAATCAATTTCCCCTCTGGAGAGTAACAGAAAAATCTTAAGTTCAAAATTTGACAGACAGACACACAAGCAGACAGAATTGTGCCCCCCACTTTTTTGGTGTTTTATACCATTGTAATGTAATGTTTGATTGTTTTCTCGAAATTTTTTTTGCACGAATCCAAAACTTGCTCTATAGTATCGATATCGCAAGTAAAAATTATCAAGATAACAATCAAACCTGACATTACAGTGATAGAGAACCCGAAAAAAATGATTAGTACAATTCTATCCATCTGTTTGTACCTCGACCTGTAGCCTAATCCAGCGGTTCCCAAACTTTTTTGGCAGGGGAACCCTAAACATTGTCAAAATATATTTTGGAACCCCAACACTATACTTAACAATAGCCAAAAATGAAAGACCCAACATTTAAAAATCTGTTTATTTCTTATTTAAGAAATCAAAGGTAGTGAGAAGAATAAAACATTTTTAATTGTTTGATTAATAAATTGTTAAAAATTAATATCTTTGCTCGAAAACTGTATTCGAAGACCTGGAGAGCATCCAATCTCGATCTCTATTAAGTCGAGAGAACAAACAATGTATTTTAATGTAAAAGAACTTTGCAGATATATATTTTCCGGAATTTCCTGGCAAATCTTTAGCATTTTGTTGAATTTTCTGAAGTTTTCTGAAAGATTAGCTTATTTTATAATTTGTTTCTCATGTCATACATATTTCATAATACAATACATAGAAAAGTCTTGCAGACGAGAATATATTTTTCTCCAGTTTAAAACTTTCAGGTTATTATTTTTCAGTTATATAAATTAATATCTTTTATTTACTATATGAAAAACACTTTGAAAATCTCCAATATCAAATCAATTTATTAAGAAGTTCAAATAACTTGGATAAAGCTTTTCCTCAAGGCAGCCATCGGATTTCTTACTAACCTAGGTACCTTCCATATTTTTGCACACTGTCCTGACCAAATCTAATGAAGAGGACGCCTGTTCACGAAATTTACAATCTTCACAGTCTCACCAAAAACAAGGAGTGTATATCAATGTAAAATAGCTGTTGTAACTTTCGTAATGAGTTTCAATAATACAAAAGAAAATACTAGGAATTTTTACCAGAAGTCAGTTGAAAGTTTTTTTGTCACTACTGAAGAAAAAGTTATTTTGTTTTTCTTTCAAGAAATTCGCGGAACCCTGGAGATTGTTTTGCGAATCCCCGGGGTTCCGCAGGCCACAGTTTGGGAACCGAGAGCCTAAGCCACTGAAGCAATTTTTCCAAAGTTTTAACCTGAAAGATTTTAATTTTTGTATAGACAGAAAATTGAAATTCGACAACCGTCAGCCAAAAGTTGATTCATCCCAAAAACACCTTGATAGATTTTGATAAAAAAGAAAAGATATCTGGGTGCGATCCACACTGGTAACTTCCCATTGGTGCCTTCGGAAGTTAGAGGCCCGATGTTATTTTATATTTGAAAATCGTCAATTCAAGATCTTCGAAAAAGTTTAAGGTATTCAATATGCCAACAAGTTTCTTCAAAAGACACTCGGTAAGAATCGGTACCAAGTAGTGTGGGACTCTAACCGCACTAAAACCACCGGTGAATCAGGACCAATCTATGAAAGATCGACAAATGATTTTTCTTTCTTAATTTATCAGTCGCATTGTGGGAAGTTTAAGTTATAACACTTTCCCATAGCTTTTAGACCATCAACTCATGAGGCTTGGTTCTTCTTAATCTCCGAACATTGTCTCGTACATTTAAGACCGTCTCCATTTCGGAGTTGGTATGACTTTGCAGTCGCTGATTGTGTGATACAGCGTGTTTTTTAACCACTTCTGTAACCATTTCAATTTGAAGGTCACGATGTAGATCGCTATTTCTTATATACCAAGGGGCATTTATTATTCCGCGAAGGACCTTGCTTTGGAATGGTTTTTTGGATGGGTTCAGCATTTGCTTTCTTTGTACAGCCCCATAGTTGGATGCCATATGTCCAAACGGGTTTCAGTACTTGCTTATATAACATTAGCTTGTTCTGGATAGATAGGTCAGAGTTCTTTCCTAGTAACCAGTACATTTTTCTGTACTTCAAGTTTAGTTCGTTTTTTTTCTTTTTGATGTGCTCTTTCCATTTAAGCTTTGCATCCAAAGTCATTCCAAGGTATTTGGCAGTATTGGAGTAAGGTACTGTTGTACTGTTTATAAGAATTGGAACATTGTTTATTTTTTGTTTGTAAAGTTTATACGCGTCGATTTTGTTTCATTTAGTTTGATTCGCCATTTTGCGTCCAATCACTAACTTTATCGACTGCATTTTGCAGTTTTTGTGTAGCCTTCGTAACGGATTTATCTGGCACCAATATTGCAGTATCATCAGCAAAGGTGGCCATGATAGCGTTGATGTCCACTGGAATATCCCTTGTATATAACAGATACAGGGTTGGTCCTAGGACACTTCCTTGTGGTACACCGGCTTCAATTTTCTTAAGTTCCGAGTAATTTTGGTCGTACCGTACTCTAAAGAGTCGGTTCGTAACGTAGGATTTCAGTATTTCGTAGTACTGCCTGGGAAGATCCCTTTGCTCAAGTCCCAAGTGCCAAACTTTGTCAAAGGCTTGAGCAACATCTAAGAATATAGCCGAGCATACTTGTTTTTCTTCAAGTGCCTTTTCCACAACATCCGTAATCCGATGTACTTGGTCTATCGTGGAATGTTTATTTCTTTATCCAAACTGATGGCTCTTCTTTCTTCTATTATTCTGCTTAATCTTTTCAGAAGCAGTTTTTCGAAAACTTTTGCCATGATTGGTATAAGCGATATAGGTCTGTAAGATGTTACTTCTGTTGGTGGCTTACCTTGTTTAGGTATAACAATGACTTCTGCAATTTTCCAATGATGTGGCACATATCTTTGTTTAAGGCATGCATTTATTATAAATTGGAGTTTTTTGAAGGCTATAGAAGGCATTTCTTTCAAAACCTGAGCAGTTATTAGATCGTACCCTGGTGATTTTTTGTTAGACAATTTATGTTGACACTTCTTTGAGCGTGACAAAAGGAATTTCACATTCGTCGTTTCTATCAACAAACTGTAAGGGATCTGTAGCTGTGCTTGCTGGAAATGGCTTAAAAACATTCGCGAGATGTTCAGCGAAGAGATCAGCCTTTTGTTTTGGGTTTCCGATCCATTTACCATCTTGAGATTTTACTGGCGGGTTTTGTGCCTGTGGTCTTTTTTGGCGCTTAGCTGCTTTCCATAAGGAGTATTCCAGATTCTTTTCTTTAGTTCATTGTTAAGACGGTTAAAAACTGCCTTATCACCTGGAAATCTCGTAGCTTGGCATTTTCTTCGAGCTCTTCTTTTCTCCAAGATCAGCTCCTTTATTTCGACAGGATATTTTATTTCTTTTTCTCTTGAGTTCGAAATTGTTGGAGTACTTTCTTCTGCAGCCTGTTGCACATCAGCAATAAATTGTTCTGCTTCATGATCAATCTGTTCATTTGTTTGCATAGGGGATCTTAGGTTTATAAAACTTTCAAGTGTATCTCTGAATTCGTTCCAGTTTGTTCTTTTGTTCACGAGCTTAGGATTACTTTTTTCTATTATTTCTGCTTCGCTCAGTGATAATATTACTGGAGTATGATCTGACGATAAATCGTAATTACCTTCGACACTTATATGGTTTCGTTTAATATCTTTTACTACAAAAAATTCTATTAGGTCTGGTATTTTGTTAGAATCAGATGGCCAATATGTTGGCGAGCCAGAAGAATAAAATTCGCAGTTGTATTTGCGGCCTGCTTGATATAGCCGTTTGCCTTTCGTTGTTATGAGCCTAGATCCCCATTGGGTGTGTTTAGCATTGAAGTCGCCACCAACAAGGAAGTTATGTCCTAACAAATTTAGGAGTTCTGCATAGTCTTCTTCAGTTGGAGAGCGCCTCGGAGGGCAGTATATAGATGCTATCTTAAACTCTTTCTTTTTTATACCAATACTAATTGTTGTTACTTGCATGTTTTCATTAGTAAACTTAGGCTCTTCATAGTGTGTTAAGGACTTTTTTATTAGTATTGCTGATCTGCTGGGTGCGGAGCGTGATAACACGTATAGTTAGGCAATTTATTATCAAGATTTTGTTCTATAGCGAGGTGAGTCTCGGACACCAAACAAATGTCTATATGCTCTATGTCTAAAAAGATGTTTAGTTCTGTTACATGTTGTAAAAGACCGTTTGCATTCCATGTTGCGATTTTGAGTGTTTTGTCCATCATGCCAACAAGTGAAAATTACTGAGTTGAATAAAACTAACCCAAGGCCAATATCTTTGGTTGTTCTCAAGATATTCGAGAAAAACCACTTTTGCAAGAATTTTCAGTAACCATAAGGTGATATGCTTTTATATTTTAACCAATCCTTTATCATCCTAGTATGCATGGAATAAAAGTAACGCGAAGTCACAAGCATGATTTGTTCTTGAGATATTCGAGATTATAAAGAAATTTACCAAGATTTTTCTTTAAAATTGCTATAGTAAAAAAACATCTCATTGAGTTTTTTTGAAAGCTCTTTCTGCACGTATTGAAACATTCGTCTATAAAATAAAATTTATTTGAAGTCAATATCTTTATTTGTTTTTGAGATTATGGTTAAAGAAAAAAAAAAGCGAAGGAACCTAAGAACGTACGTAAGAACGAACGACAGTACAGACACAGGCATCTCTCTAAAAATGATGGATTCCGATTCCAGGGAGCTCAAAACGTGAAGATATGTCAAAATTTTCGATTCAAAATTTCGGACCAATTACAATAACTTACAAAGGGAAGTTAATAAAAAAAACTCCCAAGAACTGAAAATATAAAGCTGGAGTAAAATTAAAATCTCCCCACAATTTGCTAGCTAAGACCTTTTCTTGAGCACAAGAGCAAAAGATTAAAAATCGACACAAATGCATTGAATATTTAAAACAAAAATATTTCCTATTTATAATAAAAAACTTAAAAAAAAAACTGTTTGAACAATTTATTGCATCGTGTATTAAACGCACTGTATATAAATGCATTCAAATTTGAGCCATTTCCCGGTGGTGGACTGTGACAAATTTTGGACATACATAACGCGTGTCATTGAACCTAACTGGAAAGAAATTTTTTTTGTTACAATTTGTCAGGAGTAAGTCCTATATTTTCCGTAGATTTACCTGGAGTGGAATCGGCTAAGGTGATTTGTGATAGTTGACAGTCACAAAAATTAAATTCGGTCTGCGTAAGGTGATTGTCACATGTGACAATTATATTTTTGTGACTTTTTCTTGTGACAGTTATTTTGTTGTCATTTTCATATAAAATACAAATTTTATTTTGATTTTCTGAGGTCTGAAATAGAAAAAAACTAATCTACTAGTGCCTGTGGAATCATTTTTATAAAACCAAAATTTGGACAGTGAAAAACATTTAAGAGCAATAGAAATGTCGAACTCTTGAAAACCCCCAGAAACAAATCCGTGAACATAATTCTGCCCACACATTTAGCAAATGTATAAGTTCTAAATAATTTATAAATAATTGAAGTTCACAAATGTAATCTTCTGTTTTATATGAAGGAATAATGCGAACTAAATCAAACAATTAGGAACATTCGGTTTCATGAAATTGATTTTCGACTCGTCACAAACAAACAATTATTTTTTTCCAAAAAAATAAACTAAATGTATTATTTTTTTAACTTAGTAGCACCTGACACCGGGTATCCACTAGTAAAATAGTCTGCTAAAATGGGCCGGATTATATTGACTGAGACAACTTCTTCGAGTTTCAAAATCAAATAAATAAATTTTTGAAAGCTTTCTACTTGGCTCTCAAAGTGATGCCAAATTTTTTTTTATAATTTTCGGTGGTCCACCTTACACAGACAAAAAATAAAATTTGATCACATTTTTGATCATCATAATTGTGTCAATCACCAATCAACTTAGCCAATTCCACCCCTGACTAACAAATCAATTTTATTATATAAAATTTATTATATTATAAAAATGTTTTTTAAAGACTTCAACCATATCTGCAAAAACCTAGATAGATGTCTCTTTGATGGATTACCACAGCTCATCCGGTGAGGCAGGTTTCCGTTGTTGTTGACCTCATCAGCTACCGTTTTATAACAGTCTCAGAGTAGAAAAAGAGCTTTCTGGCTCTGAGCTATAATAAATCAAATCGAAACCAGGTTTTTTTTTCTGTTTCCAAATTAGTTTGAATAAACAAACAACAATTAAATAAGTTAAAAAAATAATGTTTACTATATAGTTGAAGGACACTTCATAAGGTTTTCATTATATTTTCCCTATATTAACATAAAAATCGTGTTCTGTACTTGAATTGTACCAGAAGTTGTAAGTTATGTATCTTTATTAATAGATTGACCCTTCTGTAGATGTCACTGTCATCGGTAGGTTAGTTAGCCGTATAGTATAGCAAACAGAATAATTCAAGGGCCTTTCTTATATTTTGATACAAATCCGCATTACAAAACTGGTTGAAATACGCTTATTGATAACCAATAAAAAAATATGTACATATTTATATAAAATACAAAATATAGTTTAAACTGCTCTTAAAGCAATCTGTTATATAAATGTTTATATATTGTTTGATAAACGAAGATAGAATTTTCTTGAAATTTAATCATGAAATAGCTCACCTTTGGGTTGGCCAGTTGGATGGATAGGGTTAACAGGTCAACATTTCTCAGCTACCTTGAGTTTTTGTTTCATCAGCTATAATCAGTTTTTCAAGAAGGATTACTAAAATATAAACCATTCGGGATCGGATAGGAGCTTTGATGAATAAGTGCGGTACCCAAACGAGCCTATTATGTCTTATTGAAATGATCACATGATTTGACGTCCAAAAAGGTGGTATTGGTGAGCGAAGTCAGTAGAGTTGTTAATGATTCAAATCGTTCGAATTGCAATCACTCGAAGTCCTGAAGTAAGAACTTAAAGTATGAAATTCCCTCCAAAAGGAATTCACAAACAAATATATTGTTTCTTTAACCTTGTAAGAAAAAATTAAAAAAATTAGTCAATCTTTCTGTTTACCTTTTTTTTTGTTGTATGTTTTTTTAAATACTTAAAAGTAAAAGAAAGTGTTTATGAAAGCAAATAAAATATTTTAATGAATTAAAATTCATGTAGGTACATATGTACCTCATACATATTAAGTTATTCTTCCCTTCATGCGTCAAGAGTACAAATTTTAATATAGAACTGTCAGTGACACGATTCTGTCGCTCGCAAGAGGCGGCATAGCGTCAGGTTCATAAATAAATACAGTGGTATGATTTCGTCACTCACAAGTTTTACAATAGACTGTTTTTTTATTGCATTTTTATCTTCGCTTTAAACAGAATTTTCATATTTAATATTACAACAATATGAAATTATACCAAATTGTTTTGTTATTTTACATAGGAATTTTTTTTAAGCAGATATAAAAAAGCACTTAAAAGCACGGTTATCGTCATTTTAAATGTGTGTTGTACATTATACGAGGGCGGGTCAATAAGTCCGTGACTTTTGGAATAAAACACAGATTTTTTGATAAAAAAATAATTTTATTTTTCAACGTAGTGTCCCTTGAGCTCTATACACTTTGTCCGACGCTCCTCCAATTTTTTTATCCCTTCCAAAAACAATGATTTGTCGAGGTCCTCAAAATAGGCCTTTGTTTGCGAGATGACTTAATCATTGGAGTCAAATCTTTTTCCACCAAGCCATTTCTTCAGGTTTGGGAACAAGAAGTAGTCGCTCGGAGCCAAATCTGGAGAATAGGGTGGATGAGGGTGCAATTCATAGCCCAATTCATGGATTTTTGCCATGGCAACTGCACATGTGTGCACCCTTGCATTGTCTTGGTGGAAAAGAACTTTTTTCTTGGCCAAATGAGGTCGGTTTTTTTTCAAATCGTCATTGAATCGGTCCAATAAGTTGGCATAATATTCCCCATTGATTGTTCTTTCCTTTTGAAGGTAGTCAATGTGGATTATCCCGCGTGCATCCCAAAAAACAGTCGCCACAACTTTATTGGCTGACAAACCCACCTTGGCCTTCTTTGGACCCGATTCACCCTTAGAAACCCACTGTTTTGACTGTTGTTTGGTCTCTGGTGTGTTGTGATGGATCCATGTTTCGTCCACGGTTACAAAACGGCGCAAAAACTGCTCCATATTGCGATTAAGCAACGCCAAACCTTCCTGTGAAGTTGTTACACGATTGCGTTTGTGGTCGACTGTGAGCAAACGCGGCACCCATCTTGCGGAAAGCTTTCTCATGCCCAAGTGATCATTCAAAATTGAAACCACTGAGCCATGCGAGATCCCTACGGCTTCCACAATCTCTCGCACTCTCAATCTTCGGTCGGCCAACACTTTTTTCGATTGTTTCGGGTGTAGAGACCTCAACTGGGCGTCCAGGACGTTCGGCATCTTCAGTGCTTGTACGGCCACAACGAAATTCAGTAAACCACTTTTTTACCATTGAAATCGATGGTGCAGAGTCCCCATAGTATTTATCAAGCCTAGCCTTGGTCTCGGTAATGGATTTTTTTCGCAAGAAATAATGCTTAATAAGCACACGAAATTCACTTTTTTCCATTTTCTCCTAAAATTAGTGAGTAGTCTGATAAAAATAGCTGTCAAACACAAACTAACTGACGCAGCAAGTTTAAATTTTGACAGGAGTCAACTGACAGATGCCTCTTGACAGGAGCAATGTTGCTGTTTCAGTAAAGAGGTCAGAAATTCAAAAAGTCACGGTCTTATTGACCTGCCCTCGTACATACTTAATAATGAATTATATCCACCAAAAATTTTCTCATATTCATAATTGTGAAGATAGACGAGTCAATATAAGATTTTCAGTGGGACAAATTCCAACAAAAGCTTTGTTTTTTTACCAAAATCGGACCATCGGAAGTCACTTTTTCAAGATGGCGGCTGGTTACACTGGAAATCGTAAAAAAATTTGTAACTTTGTTAATTTTTGTCATAGAACAATAATTTCTATATCTTATCTAGGATTTTAGGGTCGAAGAATTTATTTAAAAAAATATATAAAAGTGGTATATGCAACTAATCGGGCATGACTGTACATACAGGGACTCAAGTTTTTGATCAAACGGTTAGCAGAATTTTAATTTTGTTGCTATAACAAATAACAAATACATTTGTTTGGCAAAGTTTTGTTTCAAATCAGTAAAAAGCATTTAAGGAATTCTATGCCATTAAGTAAAAAATTACCAGGAATTACCATGATCAAATGCTCATTTTTGTTTTTCATTGAATCAAATTAACTAAACGGTTGAATTTTGATTTTCTTACCTTTCTTACAAAATAAAAATATTATTTTTATTTTTATTTGAGTTTTTAATTTCGTTGAAATATCTTACCTAATAAAAAAGTTATAGTCAAAAGTTCGAGGTTCTGCTAACCATTTGATGAAAACGTTGAGTCGTATGTACATTGTACAGTCATGCCCGATTAGTTGCATTTACTTTTTTTTATATATATATATTTTGACCAAATAAAGGCAGTATTCGATCTACCAAAATAAAAAAA
This sequence comes from Dasysyrphus albostriatus, assembly GCA_946251815.1. NCBI lineage: Eukaryota > Metazoa > Arthropoda > Insecta > Diptera > Syrphidae > Dasysyrphus > Dasysyrphus albostriatus. Next base: position 54,115,714 of record OX276336.1, read on the forward strand.
AAATGCATTAGTAGTAATTTTCCATTTTTCAATACCAAGCAACCGAGAAAATCAAAAAATTTTTTTGACAATTTAACAGGTTTTACTGTAGATAATACGTAATTTGTAACAATTTATACTTTATATGAAAAACTTTAAATTTCTTACGATATTTGGTTGTCTGCCTTTGTTCTTAGTCTATGCATGTGCATTTTACTGTTTGAAACACTTTTTTTTTTAGACAAAAACCGCATAAAAAAAGGGTATGCTTAAAAATATGCCTCTTTTCAGCCCCATGGACAAAATTTATTTTTTGAAATAAATTTTTTGACTCTAAAAACCCTAGATTAGATACAAAAAACATTGTTCTACGACAAAATTTACCAAAGTTACAGATTTTTGTCTGATTTCCACGGTAACCGGCCGCCATTTTGAAAAAAGTGACTTCCGATGGTACGAATTCGGTAAACTCTTTCCCTCATGCATAAAACACCTATTAGAGCAAAACACCATCAAAAAACCTTTTGTTGGATTTTAACCCACTAATAGTTACTTTGGGACTTACATTGACTCGTCTAAGATATGATTTTGAAATTAAAAGAAATTTTGGAAAACATTTTGTTTTGACGTCTCAAGCCAGGGCAAATCAATTTTTGTTTTAATTTCTCGGAAACTTGCAGTTTTCCAGAAAAAGGGTAAGGTAAGAAATTGTATAGCTTATGTGATTCTAACACACAAACAAAGAAATATATAAGTACCATTTTGAAAGAGTTGGTTTGTTTGTTTTTTATTTTAGAACTCGAATTTCATTTTACCACAAAATTACGAACAAATTTCATTTAGAATGTAAAATTATTTAAAGCATGAGCTATTAATGTTTCTATAAGTTTATGAATCTAAAAGTTACAGCGGTTTAGAGTTCGCAATTTGATTTTGTACTGTAAAAGGTGCAAAATTCAGTGTTTTAAAAATATGTACCTATCTCAAAAGCCGTATCTTTTTAACAAAAACAAAAATTTATTCAAATTATTCATTTCAAAGCTAATAAAATTCTATAGAAAAATAAAGATTATTTTTAGTAGTAACAGATTTTGAGATAGATGTGCATAAAAATAGTTTTTTGATAAAATTAAATTTTTAGACAAAAAGTGTTTTAATGTATTTTGTGTAGGTTTTGTATATGAGATATGGTAAAATTTTTAAATTTTTTGAAAGAAAAATCAATTTATGAGATATTAACAAACATTGAACTCTTTTATATTAGAAAATCTAAAGGCAAACTTATACACACTATTCTTTTAAAGATTTAAAATTCTACAGAGTTTGTTAGAAGCTCATTTTTTTGATAATTTTACTAATAAAATTTTTTCTCCTTCGTCATTTTATTGTAAAATGGACTTATGAGGTTAGCAAATTAAAATCCTCTTTTTGAAGATGTTCTTTTAAAATTCACTTGTATTTTGTCATTTTCTTAAAACAATCTTAAAGCTTGACAAAAAATCATAAAAACTAGTCTAAGGTACTTACTTATCAACATCTACATCATCACGCTAGGGTGCTCTAAGTTAAACTATAATAACTAATTGGTAATGCCTTACGGCCTAAGAACTAAAAATTCTGATTGGGTTTTATTATTCACCGAGAAGAATTTACAAAAAAACTCGGTTTCTATATCATAGTTTTGTATATTTTATATAAAACTTACAAATTATAAAAAAATAAATTAAAGCTAACTAAAGATACAAAGTTCTTACAAGCTAGAACAGTCATATCAAGCATTGGCGGGTTTGATTATTTATTTATGTTTTTGTTGCTTTTATTTATATTTTTTGACTGTCTCTGACAAAACTAACCTATTTGAGTCGGGCATGCATGATAAAAAAAGGCAAAGTCTATTTTAAGATATCTGAATTTCTGAAAACACCTAATTTTCATGTCTAAACCAGAGATCAGAAAATGTCAACAAAACAAAATTTCCGTGATTTGAAACGCTTTCATCCATTAAAAAAATGTACCGTTAAATTTTTTTTTACCATAAAATCATGGTTTTTCATGGTTATTTCTTGACTAAATTCTAAAAATTTTCAGAAAGCTTCGTAGGAGTCACTTGGAAAAAATTTTAAACGAAGTAAAATTAGCTTATAAACAAAAATAAATCATAATTTTTTTTTAAAAGACTGATTCACTATTGAAAGTCAACGGTAAAAACTAAAAAAATAATATTACTTCAACGTTTATTTAGTAAAATTTTTTCCAACTTTAAGGAACTGTTTAAAAAAATGTCTTATGTTTAATTGAATTTTGCGCCATTTAATGTATTTCATTTGTTTTTTTTGTAAAAATTGCAAAAATTCAGTTTACGTTTTCACCTTTTCAACGCTTTTCAAAAATTATAACAATTAAAGGGCATTACACTATAGGAATTTATGCTTTTGTAGATTTTGCATCATTTGCGATAGTATTTAGCTTTCTGAAATGTATCGTTATTTTTTTTAACTCTTAGTATTTTTTCAGGGTTCGTTATGGAATAAATTCATTATATTCCAGAACTATCAGCAGAAACAATTCGAAATTATATAGTGAGCAAAACTATATGTTTATTTTTTGTTACATTTAATTTTTAATTCCATTTTGAGAATAAATACTAAGAAAAAAATGGTTATGAGAAAATGCGATGAAATATGTATGAAAACCATACAATCTTATATTAAATACGATTACATGTTGTTTAAGGTATTTTTAAAATCTCTAAAATGTATATTTTTACTTAATTGTTTTCACGATTTTTCTTTAAATAAAATATATTTTTTTTTTACTGAGGGGTGCAGGAAATATTTTTTAAAATATACCAAACGACGAATTTGTTAGTGAAGAAAACTGCTTTTTTTTTTGTTGTTATAAAACATTTCCGAAATTTTCATTTTTCAACTTTCAAAAAAGAAAATTATACTTTGTTAGGTACTTTATACAGAAAAAAGGTATCCATTCTAGCAGAAAAAAATATTGGTCCTTCGTTAAGCGTTTTTCTTTGGAGGTGGCAAAGTACTTGCAAGTGCCTTGCTAGCTTTTTTTCAATGGAACACATCAACCAGCTTTCCTAAGTAAAATGTATTTACTCGCACATGAGAGTATGAGCAAATAAATGGTAGTACGAGATTAGGGTGTTCATCTACTCATGAGTACTTTACCACCTCCAAAGGAAATCGGCTGTTAACACCTTCGAAAGACTTCAAGAGCTGGTGACATTTATAACATTAATTTTCCTTCTACCACGACCACAAACAAAATTAAATTATCAATTATCGCGGAACGTAACTTTTTCAATTATTTTCTTTTCCTCCTCCTCCGGTCCAAAAAAAAAAAATGAAAATAAAAAGCAAAGATTGAAATTAATACTATTTATTTTGACATAATTAAAAAAACGAATAAAATATAATTTGTCAAATAATTTCCTTTTTCATATTATTCCATATTATTCCTCCTATTGTTGCCAACTCAAAACCGAAATAATTTTGGTTTTCATAACTTAGTCCCAGCAGAAATATTTCCATACAGAACTATTTCCATACAGAACTATTTCCATACAGAACTATTTCCATACAGAACTATTTCTTTTAAGAACTTTGACTTTTCAGAACCTAGTCTTTTCAAAACTCAGTCTTTTCAAAACTAACTCATGCATAACTTAGCCGTTCGGAACTTTTGTTTTCCAAACTTAGTGTCTATTTCGTATTTTAATTTTGAAACTATGTATAGTGTGATAGCCAAATCTATCTTTGTGATATATATGTACAAAAATTATTTGACAAAGCCATTTGTCATATAAATTGGTCATATATGTATGAGATAGTGTAATACACTTTGTCATATATTGAAAAGCTTTGCATATTTAATATGTCAGCATTAGCCATACTTATATGATAGTGTAGTACGGCCTTTATAAAAAAAAACACGTTTTGAATTATTTAAATTTATAAGAAGTTTGTCAAAAATACCGTCATATTAAATAAAATGATTTGAAATATCTACAAAAAATATTGTGACGATTTTTTTTTTATTTCGTAAAGACCTCTTGAAGAGTTTAAATTCACAAAGTTCGCACAAAAAAAGTATATGCGTTGTCCACAACTTTAAAAAAAAAGCTTTGAAAGACCTAAATATAATTTTTTCGGCTCATTTTGAACATAGAGCAATATTTTTTATTGGAATTTGAAGGTAAGAATATTTTATAGAACCTTTGTCTACCAATATTTTTGACATTCTCTTCAATCGAAAAGTTATTGTCAAAAAACTATCGACATTTTTGAGTGAAAAATGGATTTTTGAGTTTATCTCGCCTCTAGTTCATCTGGGCGAAAAATGTCTCGAATAATTTTTTCTCCAAGATTCGATGTGACTGGATTGGTAAATTTGTATCCAATTTTTTTTTTTTCAGAATATGTCACATTTTTTTCAATGCCTAGTTTCACTTACCTGTATCTGCAGGTAAAAAAGTTGAAGGCAAATAAGTAAAAAAAAAATCAAAAAAATTATGTTTCACATTTTATGCAATATTTTTTTTTAAATTTAGGTGAAAATTACATTGTTTTTGAAATATCCATTTATATGGTTAAAATAATTGTCTACAAAAAAGGGTTTCAGCATTATCCCGAACCTTTGGTTCGTTTTAAAGTTATATGCAAAAACCCCAAATGGTGCTGCTCCAAAATGCACCATCTTATTTAATACCACTCCCTGGTTTTCTCATCTTCAATGACCCATTTATTGATTTACAAAACAAAAACCAATAAACATCTTAGCTCCTTTTTAAATCGCAGAATCAATAGCCTATTATTTGACTTGAATGATTTTTTGCATCTTTGAACTTCTTAATCTATTAAACTACTTTTTTTTGTTTGCTAAGGTTTGATTCGAACTAAAAAGCCACATACATAATAGACCAAATAAAAAACACAATTAATTATTATGAAATCGAAGTAAAGCTCTTTATGTTGTTTGCATAAACAGAAACGTCTAAAATTTATGCAAACTGCAAATACATCTGTGATTCAAAATTTACTTCTATAATTATCTAAAAACTTGTTTATTAAACTTTTTAAATATTTTAAATTAAGCTCTAATAACTACTTTAGCTGGTTTTTGGACAAAAGACAGATTAGAATGTTTCCCCGCATAAATTAATAAAAAAAAAAAAAAAAAAAAACAAATCTTAGAACAAAACTCCCCTTCCTTGTTATGCTTCCAATAATTTGTTTTTCGGTTAGGTACAGACAAAACCCTTAAAGCTAAATTTGAAACCTTAGCAAACCAGACTATCTTCCTATAATATCTTTATTTATTTTGAATTTACCATTGCCCCAGCATGAACATGAACATGTTTGCCCATAACACTCATTAAGATTATTATGTATTTTAAATACACTTTCAATTTTCATTAATGTTCTTCACACAAAGCTGGGACGACGACAACAAACAGCTGATTGGATGTGAGAGGTAGGGATGTGATAATAGTATGTGATTATGGTGATGCTTATGGGCCAATCTATTGGTCTTTCTATGGTGGTGTTTAACCTTCGGAATACTTATTCCGGATGATTCTATATGGCAACATTAAAAACAGAAATTAAGTTATCGTGTAGATCTTCTCGTCTTTAATTCTTAAATACCTAGAAGAAGCTATAAAAGCTTTGATCAACGTACACTGAGAGTTTATTTGAATCAAAGTCCGGTTTTGGTAAAGTTGTGTCTCATAATTATCCGAGTAAAATAATTATTAAAAATAAAATAATGTCGAAATTCGTGTTTTTCTCTGTGCTCATTGTTCTGATGTCAATGTACCAGCCAATTAGCTCATATGGAGTCGGAGTCGTCCGAGTTGATGTCCAGAAAGGTTTGTTCTCTCCTTTAAGCGTCAGCAGTGATATTTTTAGTTCTAACGTTCTATTTTGTCTATAGATCCCGCAATTTACACAGCAATTGGTTCTGCAATTAGCTCAAAAATCCAAAGCATTAACAGTATCTTGAGCAGTCTTCTCACCCTCAAGTCATCATACAAAACTGTGAACATCAATTCTTCATATGGCACAAGCAGTGGCAGCAGCAGTACCAGTAGCTCCAGTGGTAGCAGTGGTATCAGCAGTTCTAACAATGTCGTTTATAGTACCCTTCCAATATACAAGAAGTATGTAAACGTCAACTATGGATCTACTGCTCCAGTTGCTAATACAATCGAAGACTCAAGCGATGATGCAGCATCATCATCGTCATCTGATAGCTCCTCAGTGGCTGCAGTTGGTCAGACTATCTTTACCGCAACTAAAGTTATTGGAGGTGTCCCAGCTCCAGCTCCAGCTCCAGCTCCAACTGCAGCTGCATCTACAACTACAGTTGAAGTTGAATCATCAGACTCAGACTCAACCCCATCGTCGAGCTCTAGCTCGGATTCAGAGGCGTCGCAAAATAGTGTAAACACCTACACATACACAAAGATCGTAGGTTAAAATTTAAGTAATTTAATTAGCATGTTTGATGAATAAATAAACTTTGAGTGAAGTTCTTTAGCTATAGAAACTAAGAAACTATTTGTAGATATTTGAATATAAATGTTTGTTTGTCTTTTTTTTGTACCTATATAATGCGAACCATAATAGTTTTGATATCAACGGTGTACTCTCTGTTGTTTGAAAAATTCAAGCTCAATGTTAAGTGTGTGGATGTTGATTGATGGATTTTAACCCTGAAGCTGAAAAGTAAACTGCATAAATTAATACTAATTACCATGTTGATATGAAGATAGCCAAGTTTGTGCTTGAAAGCAAAGAGTTCAATACAAAACTCAAGTGGAAATGTAAACGAACAAAATAATGCTACCTAGATAAAATAGACGATTGAGTCACATGAACTTGCACTTTTCTCTGAAATTATGAGTTAAAAGAGTTTTGAATTGTCGAAAATGAATTAATTTGAATATTAACCAATTCTGAATACACGCGAGGTTCTTATTTTTGTATTTTTATTTCAACTTTTTGCTAAATAGCAAGGTCAAGCTTCAAGTTTTGTGTGAAAAAAAAAAAAATTAATAATATTTGATATGCTAGAAAAAATATATAAAATTTAATGTTTTAAATATTTTTTTTCCCATTTTAAGTTAAACTTTCGTTGAATGTATTGCCACTCCCTCTTAAGGAGTGGAGATGAGCAAACTATTGTTATGCATATTTTTATCTCTTATTTAAGTCTTCTTTTTTTGTTGACAATGTTTTCATTTATTTAAGTTTTTGGTGGACGATATAGCTATTTAACGGGAACCACCTACTTTTGAGTGTTGCTTAGTCTAGAATGTTTATTTCCTATTAGAAAGTTGCTAGTAACTGGATATGAACTTAGTATCAATTGCATTAGAGGCCGATATCGTACAAATATTTCTGTCTGAAAAAATACGTGATCAGCTCCATCAGAAAATTAAGGTTTTGTTTGATAAATTTCATTAAACCGATTTGCATTTCTACAAGTTTGCTCATACAAGTTTGCTGCTGTTTTTTATCTGGTTTCTTTCTTTTCACAGAAAACTAAAAACCGGCCTAGATTTTTGTTGTTGTTTGTGCTCAGTGTGACTATTTAGACCAGTGCAGGGTTCCCCAACTCAGATAGGCTCGTTACCTATTAATTTAAAAAAAATTGTAGTAACGGTTTGGTTTTTAGAGGATGCCATTTTTTTTTAGCGTAAAGTTGGCACCGCCATTTTGGATTTTCAAACAAAATAAAAGTTGTTCAGCATTATACTCAACATGTGCCGCAAATATTAATCAAAATCGCAAATTTGCAAATTTTACGAATGAAAGTTTTTTTCAAATTTTGTTATTCTAAAAATGTGAACATTGTGCTACTTTGTAAGCTGAATTTGTGCTGCCATATTCAGAAAAGATTCAAAAATTGCATATTTGAAACTTTTGGGCCCAAAATTAATTTATGATTTTATTTTAAAGTGTGCTACGAGTATATTGCGCTCAGTTTGTGCTGCCATATTTCAAAGAGATACAAAAAATTTGCATGTTTTTAATCTTTACGGCCAAAAAATAGTTTTGCGAAGCATGAACCTAGCATCGCCATTTATGATTCCCAAAAAAAAAATGTTGTGCTGTATTGTGCTCAACTTGTACCGCCTTGTGCCTTTTAATATTTTTAAAAGATTCGTAAATTTGTAAATTTTACCGAGAAACATTTTACAAATTCACCAATTTTGTAAAAAAAAAATGAAGTTGTGCTGTTTTGTGCTCACTTTGTGCTGCCATATTCCGAAAAGATAAGATTTGCAAAATTGGGAATTTTTTGTTTAAATATTTATACGGGACAAGACTTCACAAGTTGAGAACAATACAGCCCAACTTTTTTTTTTGAAAATACGAGTAGTAAATGGCGGTGCTACCTTCACGCTTCACAAACTGTTTTTTTGCCATAAATGCGAATTTGTTTTAATCTTTTCGGACTATGGCAGCTCAAAGTGGGCACAGAACAGCAAAACTTAAATTTTTTAAAAAATTGCAAAATTTGATTTCAAAAATTTTCATTCTTTTAATTTGCAAATTTTGGATTTTTTTTTTAAATATTAAGGGCACAAGGTGGACCAAGTTGAGCACATTAAACATCACAACTTTTTATTTTTAAAGTGGCGGTGCTAACTTCAATCTTCGCAAAACTGTTTTTTGGCTGTAAAAGTTACAAACATGGGATTTTCTTATCTCTTCGGAATATGGCAGCATAAACTGAGCGCAATATGGCACATGTTAGTTAAAAAAAAATGATAAATAATAAAAAAAAAAATCATAAATTAATTTTTAGCCCAAAAGTTACAAATATGCGATTTTTTGTATCTGTTCTGAATATGGCAGCACAAATTGAACACAAAGCAGCACATTCACGATAGAGTAATAACAATATTAAAAAAAATTTCATTCGTAAAATTTAGACCTGACCACGATACCAGAAAAGTCTCGATATCGTTTGGTATCGGTATCGGAAACCAAAACGATACCAAGACGATACCAGCTCCGAAACGATACCGAGACAATACCAAACGATACCGCATTTCTTGGACCGAAATTTATTTATTTATTTATTTTTATTTATTTATTTAATCTATCAAGTACAAACTTTCTTAGACAGCTAAAATATCTTTTATTATGTACATAACAATAAGTTAATATTAAAAATAAAAATAAGAATTTAATAAAATTATTTACAAAGTGTTCAAGATTGAAGCTTTACATTGATCTCTAGTCATGTTAAAGTCGATTAAGTGGAACAAATTATTAAAATGAAGGCAAGCTTTGGTTAATGGATTGTTTTGGGCATAATTAGTTGAATGCCCAGGAATGTTAAAGAAACAATTTTCCCTTGGTCGCAGAGGACGTGGTGGTGCATAAATGCTTAACAGAAAAAGTAGCGCCGGACAATCAATATGGCCAGATATTATGTCAAAAGCAAACAAAGCGGAATAATAAGACCGTCTTTTATCGAGATGCTTAAGCCCAATAAGCTGACATCTTACATCATAGGAGGGCATATGCGGATAAGGGTACATTTTACGTAATGCAAATTTAGTTAGCCTTTTTTGAATTTTTTCAATTCGAAGCATCATAGTATTGTGATATGGACTCCAAATGATAGCGCAATATTCTAAAATTGAACGAACTAAAGCAACATACAATGATTTAACAGTGTATGGATCATCAAAATCTTTCGAATTTCTAAAAATAAAACCTAGCATAGCGTTTGCTTTAGATATTATATAGTCAACATGTGACGTGAATTTAAGCTCAGAATCAAAAATAACTCCTAAATCCTTTTGTTCATACACTCTTTTGAGGGCAAAATTAGAAATACTGTATTCGAACATAATTGGGCTTTTTAATCGATTTATGGTCAAAACATAACATTTTTGAATATTAAGATGTAATGAATTATTAGTGCACCATTCTACTAAGGCATCAATGTCATGTTGAAGTTGCCAACAGTCTGAAATGGATTTGACAGTTACTAGTAACTTAAAATCGTCAGCAAATAAGAATTTTTGAGAATTTTTTATAGTAACAGGCAAGTCATTTATAAATATCAGGAAAAGGAGCGGACCAAGATGACTTCCTTGAGGAACTCCTGAGTAATTATTTATAATTTTAGATGATATACGCCCTATTCGAACAGACTGAGTCCTGTCCGTCAAGTAACTTCCAATCCACTCTAAGAACTTAGAGTGAAAACCCATATCTGCCAACTTCTGAATAAGAACTTCGTGCTGTACGCGGTCAAACGCTTTATCGAAGTCAGTAAAAACAACATCAACCTGATGTCTGTTTTCCATAGCTTTAAGACAATATGTTGTAAAAATTGCTAGATTAGTAGTGGTAGACCTACCACTTACAAATCCATGTTGAAATTCCGAAATATAATTTCTAACAATGGAATACATCTTTTTCTTAACTATGGCTTCAAAAATTTTCGGTATAATCTGAAGTTTGGCTATAGGTCGATAATTTTCAATAACTTGTTTTGGTCCAGATTTATGAATCGGAGTGATAAAAGAGTGTTTCCAGGAGTTTAAAAAAACACCTTCAGCTAAAGAACGATTAAAAATGATGAACAGAGGTCTAATGAAAGAAGGACAACACTTTTTGAGAAAGATAGGAGGAATATTATCGGGCGCAAGGCAGACTGAGTCTTCAAGGTTAGATAGTTCATTTTGGATTTCAACTTCAGAAATCGACATGGAACCAACAGCTATGTCATGATGTCTTGAATCATGACGTTGCGGAATTGACCGTTCAAATATATAATTTGACTGAAAGAAAGTTGCAAACATGTCACAAATATTGCTTAACTGATTGCTAGTAACACCATTAAAACTCATTGTTGACGGTATTCCAACAGATTTTCTTTTAGTTTTAATATAACTCCAAAAAGCAAATGAATTTAATTTAATTTTACTTTCCAGAGACCATAAATACTGTCGATATAAAAATCTTTTTAAAAACTCATATTCTTTCCTTAAACGACAAAACTGAGGCCTTAGACTGACATCGACCCTACTTTTTCTTAAGGCGGCATTCATAGCATTCTTTAAATTTCCCAATCTTCTATTAAACCAGATGGGTTTACTTGTGTTTACAACTTTTTTTTTAGGAACAAATCTCGAAAAAACACTTTCTATTACATTCCTAAGCATTTCATATTTTTGGTCTAAATTACCAATATTGAGAATTCTATTCCAATTTACCGAGGTTCTCGTTAGTATCGTTTGGTATCGGCAGAAAATTTGAATATTATTATTAATTTATTACAAACGATCAATTTTTGTAATTAAACCATCACTCGGAAAATGCTCTTTTGATTTAGATGACATTTTTAAAGCTTTTTTCTTTAGCAGGGAGAAGGTTTAGGCAATAATTTAATTTAAAACTGCTCACTGCCACGTCCATCTAACTTATGCTGAAGTCTACAATTTGGATGAAATTTTCAGACTTGGTTCTTTTTAGTGATGACCCCGCGTCAAAATGTTTGTGTCGAATTCCTAGTCAGAACTTTACTTAGACATTGTGCAACAAGCGTTTAAAAAATATGTTAGGTCAACATAATAAACTTCAGTTAGTAAAATTGTCTTTTATAATGATGATTTTTGTCTTAAATCTTAGAAATACCAAGCGAGTTTAACTACTAGATCAAGAACATGTAACCATGTAATTTTATTCTGGTTTGCGACTCAGATTAAACTGAAACCAGGCGAGACCGATACCGAAACCAAGTTTTTGTAATACGAGACCAAACGAGACTGAGTTGTACGAGACCGAGACCGATACCGAGACGATACTAAAATTTTTCGTTTTTGACGATACCGAGACGATACTTACAAAAGTATCGTTTGGTTTGTTTTGGTATCGTGGCCATCCCTAGTAAAATTTGCAAATTTGCAATTTTTAAAAATATTAATGGCACAAGTTGAGCACAATGCTGCACAACGTTTATTTTTTTTTTTGAAAATCCAAAATGGCGCAATTAACTTCACGCTACAGCCTTTCGCAAAGTTTTGTTTTATTCCTGGAATAAAACTGATTTTATGCGAAAGGCTCGGCCAAAATACACTTTTTTTTTGCCAGAAATAATAATTATAACCAAAGCTTTATTTTGGTATCAAAATAACCCCTGGTTTTTCTTTCTTAGCATCTCAAAATCATTCATTAAATGTTCAACGGTGAGTTTAAATTTCCATGATTTAGACTGTTCCTGTTCCACGTAGGGCAGCCAATCAAGCTTAAAAGTTTACTTAGTCGTTTTCGAATGATTTTTTCTAATTGTCTTATATGTACTTACACATACACTACTAACAAAATGCTGCCATTCAAAATCATTTCCAATAGGGTTTTCAAACATAACTAAATTTGGAAAAGTTTTACAATAAAAAACTTTATGCGAATGTGTTAAATAAGGAACAAAAAAGGGAGTCAAAAATTCCAAACGTAAGATCTTACGTGGGTTTGAAAGCAACTGTTTTCTTTGGGCCCTTGAAATCACTATATGATTGAATTTTGTGACCTTTAAGACGAATATTGTTTTAAGGTAAAGGGTATCGTGCAATCCTTATGAATACCCTGTGAAAAAAATGTTGGAAATTTTTTGTTGTATGGATTTGAAAAATGATGTTCAACTTTGAGAATTGTGACAATTTTCTCTTCTTTTTTTAAATTTAAACGCTGTTCGCAATAAACATTTGAGATGCTGAGCAAACTTGAGCCCAACTTTCAAAACTAAATTTACCTAACATCAATTTTATTTTTTTAAAAAATCAATCAAAAATAAGTTTTTTCTTGCTTTTTCAAATTCATGCAAAGAATGAAAAAAAAAATCAAAGGAAAAATCGCCAATCTTTTTAGAGAATCTATACAAATTCGGGAATCCCCCTTCTGAGCTAAGGTGAAAAATCTAGAAAGCAAAGGTCTTAGGAAAAGCAACGCAGTAAACAGTCGACTTTTTCGACCTGTGTCCTTTTTTTTACAAGAATTCTGATAAATCAGATGAACAGTTAGTCATTCAGTCAGTAAGCTCATTAATATATTTTTAATCGAAAAAAGGAAAATTGTTAACAGCAGTTTAACGATTAAAAATGGAGAAGGAGGTTATAAACTGTAAACAAATATATTTCCCAGGAGAAGTGAATAAAAAAAATTGTATTTTTGCGTTTTCTGACTAAAATTGGCGTCAAAAGTGTTCAATAGATAAGTTGTGATCACACAAAAATCTACAACCTTTATAGAAGTCATTTTTAAACATAACCCCAAAATTTCCAAGATAATGGCAAAATCCATCTTTTTTCTTTGCTTTTGATTTTTATTTCTCATTTCTCCAAAAAGTGTTGTGTCTTTAATAATCAACATTTTTTTTCAAATAAAACCATTGAGTAGTTTCTGGAATATTCAGTTTTCTTTTTCGAAAAAATAATTTTTATTTTAATTGAAAAATATACATCAGAAAATCATAGTAGGGAGTTCATTCAGGACTCATTTGTTTTGTTTTTAAATTTACTTTCATACAAAATAATGATAACATTTAGTTACCTACGGTCAAAAATGCGGAAAAGTAAAAATTATTTTTGAAACAAGTAATTTTTTAATAATTGTTGATACATTGTTTAAAATTTTTGGAAATAATAAAACCATTGAGTTCTACGGAAAAAAGGGTACATTTACATTAGGGTGGTCCTTAAATTAGATATAGTCTTGGATAACCTTCATTCAAAACATTGAAAAACAATTTCCCTATTTTTTTTCTGATTTTTATTTCACCCCCTGGTCACTCTATTTTCACTTTAAGGTACTAATTATGGGTAAGGGCTTATTCTTATAACACGCGAGAATAAATCAGAATGTATAGATACGATTCAGACGAGAAAAAAATTTTACTGGAGGAGAATTGTGCCCGTTCAGGTAGGAGGGGTAATTTTCTAGAAATTTGGCTTAAAACAAAAAAGAAATATTTTTAAAAAACGGGAACACTTACAATGCCACGCCTTAGTTTTTTTTTTAAGCCACAGTTTCATTCTATAATATGCTTCCTAACTATAGTTTTTATTTTAAATAGTTTTTGAAAAAATAATTTTAATCTTAAAAAAGTATAAATTTTTTTTTAATTTTAAAGCTTGAAAATTATTTTTTCAAAAACAGTTTGAAATATAAACTTAGTTTAGGTAGCATATTATAGAATGGGATCTTGGCTTTAAAAAGAGCTAAGGCGCGGCAGTGTGAATGTTCCTTTTTTTTTAATTAATTTTTTTCTTTTTTGCGCCAAATTTCGAGAAAATAACCCCTCCCGCCTAAACGGGAAAAATAGACCTCGATACTATTTGTTTCTGAATATAATCTTTACCCTGACATTAAGGTACTCGTAGGTAGTTGGGGAAATAAAATCCTTAAAATCAGGTAAAGTCATTTGGATGCAAATATTTTACCAATCAGACCATGAAAAAAAAAATTTGGCAATTTTGAAATGATAACTTAATTTTCACTCAAAAATATTAAAGTAAATATTTGGAGACAGAAAATCAGTTAATTCACTTTGGAGCTAATATTTCTTCAACCAGACCATAAAAAAAAATTGGCTTTGATGTGTCGATAGGTTTTGAATAGACCTTTCCAATAACATATGGCACGATTTATTTCAATAACTTTGAAAAAAAGTTGTTTTTTATTTTGAAAAAATGGCAAGGGGTTAGTCCAGTCAGTAAATTCATTATGAAGCGAACATTTCCTCCACCAGACCATGAACAAAAATTTGGCTCCTATGTATCGATAGGGTTTCAATAGATCTTTCCAATAAAGTATGGCACGATTTTTTTTCATTATCTTTGAAAAAAAAAGAGTTTATTTTTTGAGAAAAGCAAGTGCCATAACCATTAAGCATCAACATATTTTTACTCGAAAAAAAAAAACAAACTACGAAAATGGTGAAGGAGGTTATAAGGAATGTAAAATAAATCTTTTTTCCAAGAGCGGGGTGTCCTATCGATTGGATCATCAAAATAAATGTCTTCAAACTAAGGGAAAATGACAGAGCATCATTTCTTATTTTCTTAAAAGTGAATTGAAGAGTCAATTACCCAAACAATTAAATAAGAAACCAAGATGGTTTTGAACTTCCACCCCCACCAACATTTTAGAAAAACCTGCCAGACTTTAGTATTCCATATCTAGATACTCAGATTTTGGTAATACATCCACTCCCAAAATTTGCTGTGGGCTTTTCTACTATTATTTTTGTTACTCATATAAACTGAATGTACTGAAATTAATGTTTTTAGCAATATCGATGAGGCATCGGTAAAAGTTTTTTTATCGTGACAAATACAAAAACACCGTTTTTGTATTTTTTCCGAAGAACTCAATGATGTTATTATTTCTTAATTTTTTGCATTTTTACATTTTTGACCTTGGTAACTATATGTTTATTATTATTTTATATGAAAGAAGATGTGAAAACAAAATAAATGAGTCCTGAATGAACTTTCTACGATGATTTTCTGATATACATTATTCATTTAAAAAAATATTTTTTATTAAAAAAAAAAAATTGAATATCTCAAAAACTATCAAATGGTTTAACTTGAAAAAAAAAAAAATTGTGGTTATTAAAGACACAAGATGATATATTTTGGGAGATCTTCATTTAAATTGAACTATTTTTGGAGAAATGAAAAATAAAAATCAAAAGCAAAAACAAAAACAAAACAACAAATTTTGCCATCATATAGGAAATTTTTAGGTTATGTTGAAAAATGATTCATAAGAAGGTTATAGATTTTTGCGTGATCTACAACTTTTCTATTGAACACTATTAATTTTGACGTCAATTTAAGTCATAAAACTCAAGAATACAATTTGACCCAGTCAAATTTCACTTCTCAAAAACTCCGTCCAACTCCGCTCCTGGGAAAAAGATTTATTTTACATGCCTTATAGTGCATTTACCATTTTTTTTTATAAATGTGTTATTAGCCACCACTAAATATTGGTAAGAATATAAAATGTAATTACACAGGTTTTCAAATGCTTGTTAACTTTGTTCTTATTCGTCTTCCATTTACTGACATCAGCTCATTGGGTTTTTGAGATATATAAATAAAAAATAGACTTGGTGGTGCAACAGCTCGTGGAGAATAAGGAGGACCTAGTGACCTACAACTTTTTAGTCTCAACCATTCCTCTGTGCCCTGTACATGTTGTTTGACAGCTTGCCGAAATAACTGACAACAATTTCAGTATGACAGCCCAGTCATAATTGGGCTACTAATAGCCCAAATCTTATCTTGGGCGATATTTTTTTTTCGTATAAATAAATCATAAATATCACTTTTCTCCCCCTAAACATACTTTTTAAGCATACCACAATTTGGCAGCACTTTTTTTTACTGAATAGCCCTATTTTTTGATACAAAAATAATTGTTTTCCATTCGTAGGCTTAAAGTTTATTAATCAAGGATAAATTACTGACTTAACGGATAACTAATGCAAAGCAAACATTTTTTTGCCTGGAATATTATTAAATATTATCCACAGAATGGATGGAAAATTGTTTTGAAAATTTTATTTTTTCTTACGCATGGGACTCTAATTTCTGCTTTGTGAATAAGAAATTTATTTAATTTTCCGCCGTTTTTTTTTTAAATAAAAATAATTTCTGATTATTTGGGCTACTATTTCGGCTCCAATTTTGGCCTACAAAAATTTCTAAATTGGGCTATCGAACTTGTTCAATACATGGCAACTGTGGTTGCCAGGAATGGAGGAGACCTAAAATTTATTTTCGAATCTGAACGGTTTGATGAGAAGCACTTTTTCATGACAAGTAAACTTGAGGAGGTTTTATCAGTTCCTCGCAAGAGACAACACCTCAGAAAAAAAACATATTTTTTTATAGGCTATTGATTATGTCATTTAAAAAGGAACTAAGACGTTCATAGGTTTTTATTGTAGATATCAATAATTGGGTTATTGAACATGAGCAAACCATGGAGCGTTATTAAATTAGAGGATGTATTTTGGAGGATTGGGGGGGGGGGGGAAATCGTCATCGTTTTTTCACTAGTGAAATAATTTTTTTTTTTTTTAGTTTATAATATTTTTTGAAAGGACTATTCCTCTACTTCCAAATTCAATAAGAACCTTTCCAATATATTTTTTCTTCTTTGAGGATTCCTTTGCTAAAATTGTACGAGAACTATGCCTCCAAGATAGTAGCTTTGCAAAAAACTTCAGCCGATGAGTTTGTCGATCGGATAGAAAGGGTTGCTACTCTCAAGGAAGCAAAAAAAAAATAAGGAGACACGTGATTATTTTGAGCTATTAAACCCATAGAAGCCAATCGCCGAGACAACTGCTGAAATTCCGCATAAGAAGCTATCTAATATTATGAAGCTGGACTTTGTGCAAGACAAATGATTAGACGAGTTAAAGCAGATATGGTACGAATACCACAAGACCAAGGATGCGATTGCTGCAACTTTAACAGTCCAACAGTTTGATACTTGATACTTTGATGTCTCGTGCGAAGCAACATCGTATATTTATCCTGCCTTTGACTCGCAGAGGTTAAGGCAAAGGTTTGAATCTTATGCGAGGCGAATATGACAGCAAAGTACTAGCTGGGCAGAAAGCAGAGTGTTTGGCTAACGAGCTTCAGATGTTCTACTGTATGAATGATGAAGCTAAATTAAAGGTCTTGGAGAGCTTCACTAAACAACCTGATAATTTCAAACATATGTAACTAACCAAACAAGTAAAAGGAATCCAATTGAAAGTAATAAAAAAAATTAATGTGTATTTGTTTTCACGTGAATCTTATCTAAACATCAACATACAATGTTTTTTGAAAAGAAATTTTCTAAGTTTTAAATTAATCTATTACATTATTTCATTTGGAGAAATTTTTCCCTAACCGAGTGCGGTTTTCAGTGGGTTAAAAATGATATGTCAAAAATAAAGTAGTCTCCAGCAAAAACTACGCAGAGCATTAGGTTAAAGTTAAAAAAGTTGCCCCGATTAAATGAAATTGTCTAAGATAAACTACAAAGAAGATTAAGTTAGAAAAAAACTTGTTTAAGATTTGGAATTTGTTAGATTGTTTATTTTAAACAAGTAATTCGGTTAACTAAAATAAATTCCATTAAGTTAATCTAACATACTTCTGGTTTAGTATTAAATAATCATCTTGTTAAATTTAAACAAGTATTAAGGTTAAAACAATCGACAAAAATTGTTTATTCTAACTAATTGAATGGGCTAATATATGGAAAGTTAAACAATCTATTTGCTTGATTTAACCGAAAGAAGTTTGGCAAAATAACAACAAGAGCGTTAAATTAAACTACTTCTTTTAATCTAGTTCAAAAATTTATTATGTGCAAGAGTTCATAAAGTTGAAATTTTAGGCGATAATGAACAGCATCACCAATTTTTTTTTTATCTGGTATCACTTCACCTCAAATGTTACTTTAATTAAATTATTACCACCAGACATGCCTTAAATTGTCTTCTTTATTCAACTGCAGTTCCCTTTCATTTTGTTAATAGTGCTATTGTTGGATCTATCAATCAGTGTCAAAAGTAAGTGACATGCGGGAAAAAAAAAGAATAAAAGACAGAACAAGGCCAACAAACACAAACCGACTATACGACATCGACTCAAGCACCACCACCCACTGATACACCATGCTAGTACTAGCCACACGCAACCATCCGGGCATCCCGCGAAGTTGGATTGATTGCAGTTTGATTTCAGTTTAATTCAACCGTTTACCTTTGAGCATGGCAGAATGGTGGAATCAGGATCAATTGTTCCTTGCACTCTCGTAGTTTGAATTAGAATTAACAATCTAACTGACTGACAATAATTGATGTGCACCATACCAGGACTATGTATAAAGGAAGAAGTTCACAGCAAAAGAATGTCAGGACTGGAGTTCAGACCAGAAGGTGATGGAGTAACGGGAGAAAAAGGGCTAAGAGTGTGCAGTGAGTTGTATGTGTTAGTGCGAAAAATGGCAGTAAAATGTGATGCATATACTGAGTTGCACGTATTTGCTCATATAGTTGTAGTGGCTTTGGGTCAATTTTTTTAGTACTGAGTTAATTCTGCGTTCAATCAATGTTAGTTATTTCATCATATAAATAAGACCCGATTAAACTAAGAATAAGTTTTTTTCTCATTGAAGGAGTAAATATTTTTTGCTTCCATTCAGAATTCGAAAAATATCGTTAGCGAATCATCAAACACGGATCTTTGAATTCTTGATCGATCATTTCACGAATTTAAAAAAAAATATTCATGTTTGTGCGCAAAAATACGGAATCACCCCCTTTCGCCCTTTAAAAACAACAATTGATATGAATCCAGTATAAGGACACCTTGTACAAACATGGTTCAAATTTTGATCCGTGGTTAGCAATTAAAACTCTCTGAGTCTCTTGTCAGCTTGTTAAATACTTGAACCATCGTCGAGCTTCAATTTATTCGATAAAACTGGTGACTTAAAATTAAAGAGCCACGGAGAAAATGTTTATACAACTGGCCCTTAAAAATTTAAATGCGCCCGACATGATGGAATTTTTTCAGCAATAAGATAACAATCAAACATGAAATAACGATGATAGAAAACACCAAAAAAGAGGTTGGCGAAATTCTGTCTGCCTGTCTGTTTGTACCTGGACTTACAGGCTTAAGCGATATTTATCAAACTTTGAACGTAAGTCTTTTTGGTGATTCCCCAGAGGGGAGATTGAATTTTTTAGCTCAAAAAACAACGGTACTTGTTATACAACCGTTGAGAAGAATCTTTTTCAGCTCAAAAATGGCTGCAACCATTTTGATAAAAAAATCAGTGTGTTACACTACGTATGGTGTACTTTCTGGTAATTTTTTTTACCGAAAACCGTTATAAACGGTACCTGCCATATAATGGTTTTTTTCATATTAGATTTCTCAATCACAGCTCAACCAATTGCAATACAAATTTTTATGCGAAAGCTTCTTTTGAGTTTTAAAAAAATTGTATACCAAAGTTAAAACGAAAATAAATTTTGGATTTAAAATTTTTTTGTTTTTGAAAAAACAAATATTTCAATTAAATTTTTTGAAGAAAGGTTTATAAATACACTCCTCGTCAACTGAATACACACAAACATTTTTGAATATATTTTATCCATTTTTCCCAAACAGTGATGGTTATTATCTGTTGATGGTAAAAATGTTCGTAACATATAAATAACAGAATTTCAAAGTTTCATCCAAAAACAACCGTGAGTTTTTCCTTCAACCACTTCCAAAGTGTAACTTATACAAAGTAGAAGTTTTTTTTTGAGTTAACTGAATAGGTACAAAAATTTAAATTGGTATTGGAATGGAATGAAACAAGTTTTTGTTTCAGTTTAGTAGTGGGTACTTCCACCTTTATTTTTAATTACTTCGTAAATTCGATCCAGCATGGAATCGTATAGCTTTTTAATGTAATTTAACGAAATTTCGCTCCACGCTAATTTGATTGCAGAAATTAAGGTTTCTTTGTCTTCGAACTGACGACCACCCTCATAAACTTTGCGTACTAACCATTCCCAGACATTTTCTATGATGTTTAGATCAGGTGAGTACGGCGGCCATTGAAGCAACTGCACTTGTTGCTCCTCTATCCATGTTTTTATTATGCGCGCTGAGTGAATAGGCGCATTATCATGTTGGTAGGTCCAGTTTATGGGTCCAAAGATGTTAGAAAATTTAGGAAAATTTCTTTCCAAAATTACTTTATACCCAGCTGCTGTCATTCTTGATGTTACAACCTCGAGCTCAACTGTTCCATAATAACTGACTGGTCCCCATATCATGACACCTCCTTCACGACTATGATGGCGCTTTAAAAATCTTTTTTCTTTTCTTAAGTCGTGAAAATAGAAGTTGAACCCATCAGGGCCATCGAAATTAAACTTTTTTTCATCTAAAAAAACCACGTGATACCATTCTTTTTTCCAACTCATGTGAAGTCTTGAAAAATCTAATCGCAACATTTTCCGTCTCTCGTCAAGTGGTGGTTTTTTCATAAGTTTCATTCGTTTAAGATGGCTTGAGTTGTTGATTACTCTTAATACTGTTGAGCAACTTGCGTTTACGCCAACTTTTTGTTTTATTTTTGCCACAGAATCAGAAGAATTTGATGCATATCTTAAAATTCTTCGTCTCTCAGCTGCTGTTGTTGCTGTTTTCTTACCTCCCTTCATGTTTTTGCCGTATGCATCTTTATTTTTCAAGTAAGAATAAACTACATTAAAACTTCGGCCAACTTTATCAGCTATTGCACGTCCAGTTAGGCCTTGGTCTCTAAGTAAATCGATTTTAGCTTTTTCAACACTGTTAAGACACGTAGATCTACCGATTTTTCTTAAAATTTGAAATCAAGAATTAAATTTTACTGAAAACACTAAAATCGTTAATTTAAACTGTCAAGCACTCCAAAAAACTTATAAACAACGAAGAAAATGGCGTTGTACCTATTCAGTTGACTAGAAAAAAAACTCCTACTTTGCATATAAAACACTTTGCAAGTGGTTGAAGAAAAACTCACGGTTGTTTTTGGATAATTCTTTCGGAATTATCTGCTTAACATCTTAAGGGAATAGTTAGCATCAACAGATGGCATAATAACCATCACTGTTTGGAAAAAAATGGATAAAGTATATCAAAAAATGTTTGTGCGTATTCAGTTGACGAGGAGTGTATATGTTAATAAATACTCAATATTGACGTAATTTTGTTTTTTTTTTAGATGTTTCCAAAATTGTAAATTTAGTTTTTTAAAAAAAAACTGCTCCGACAATTAAAATTTCTTTTTTTGATATTTAAATATTTTTTTTAAGTAATCAAAATGGCATACTTGTTTTTTGAGCCCTTAGTATCTTACGAGTTATTTATACCATAACAAAGACGATTTAAATCCTTTTTTTATTTTGCCTGTAATTACTTGCACATTTCACACAACTTGAACATAAGAGCAAGTACGTGCGATCCAGTCGTTCATTTTATGTAAATAACTCTCACTCACACTTATTGCACTGGTCAACAAGATTTTTGTTACAAAAATCAAACTCGAACTCGAATCTGAGGTCAGAAGAATTCCCCGAAACACGTTTTTTTTTGCTGTTTTCAAAGTTGAATTGTAACGTGAAGTAAATTGTTTCAAGAAAATTTGTAATGGTTTCTAAAAGAATATATTTTCTACTTTTAAAATCTGTTTAAATATTCCGGATATCTTTTTTCGTCTCTGAGTAATCCTCAGTTAAATGAAAGCCTTTCATTTGTGATATAAATGCTATGTACGGGAGAATGGGCAAATGGGCTGGTTCATTTCTTAACACGAATGTGGCGTACATCGTTTGAAAACAGCAAAAACACGTGTTTTTTGATTTTATAATGCGAGTATCTCAAAAACGTAGCCCGATGGAATTTTTCTGACTTCAGATTCGAGTTCAGCACACCAAAACCCTACAGAAAAGCATTTTTGGTTTCTGTAACAAAGCAAAATAAAATTTTGTTGATCAGGGTTATATGTCTTTATGCAATATTTTTGTAAAATGTGCTTTTTAGATTTTTTAAATACCCCTTTGGTGATGATTCTATAAAAATACTGCACACTGAGACGTATACGTATTTTCTTCAAATTGTTTTCTTTTTTCAAAATCTTATGATTGTATTGGAAATATTGTTTATCTAAGCACTGAAGAGAAATTTCAGAAATGTCAGATATTTTTTCCAAAGTTTTTTTCTGAAAAGTGCAAGTAGCCCACGAAAATTAGACAATAAAATGGCAAAACTTCGAAAAAATTACGACAAAGCTGAATTTTGGTGGAGAGTTTTGATTTGAAGCTTTACGCATTTCTTTAACAGTTCCGTAAATTTTGGCCGCGGCTAAATTTTTTAAAGAGATAGGCGGTAAAAAGCGTTAAATTTACGTTTTTCTTAATTTCTCGAAAACTAAATATCTTGGCAAATGTAAATTTTTTCAAAAAATTAATAAATTTATGTTATTGCTAATAAAATTTCAATCAAAACAAATTAACACCTTTTCTCGCAGAAGCAACAGATTTTGAAAAAAACGTGCAGAAACGATATAGTAACAGCTTTTTACTTTAATGAAGTTTTTTTTTTTATCATTTCGCCTGCGTAAAATAGGTACTGAGCGCATTTGTGGACGTTTTTCTACTGTTGATACGAAAAAAATGTCATCTGTTGTGTGTAGAATTTTATGAGCAATAATATTAATTTGAAAAAAAAAATTGTATTTGCTGAGATATTTACCTAACTGTTTGTACCTTTTGCAGTACAAAATCAAAAGTGTTATTTTGAAACGCCAATCACTCCAAGATTAAAAAATCTGCAAAGTTTCTTAATAGCCCAATTTTTAAATAATTTTACTGTCTAAATGTTTTTTGATTTTCATGATTTTGTTGTTGAATTCAATTTAGCTGAATTTAAAATAAATCAATTTCTTTTTCAAGATAGTGGCCTTCCCCTTTCCCCGGCACATCAAAAATTTGGTTTTATAATTGGGAGATTCATCTTAGTACAAATCATACAAAAATTTAGACCATCTATTAAGGAAATTTTAATAATTTTTTTGACAAGATTTACTCCATCATGAAGTTCTTGCATGATTTTCTCTGAATCTATTGATTGAACGAAAAAAAGTATGTTAATATTAATTACATTTGTACATATATGTACCTTCAAATTAAAAAAGTAGTTTTTGAGAAATTGAGTTTTAGCCTTTAACCCCCCCTTCTAAAAAATTTTGCCCTGGCAGCCCAAATTTACAAATATTTTTGGGGAGTGCTTAAGAATTAAAAACAAAGCTTTCCACCAACAAATCAGCTTTGTCGGACGGAATTTTTTCGAAGTGGAGGTAAAATGTTCTTGGGCAAAGAAGGTTTAAGAATTTAAAAGAAATGAAAGATTTTTACCAACTTATTTCTTCTGAAAGCATAATCTTAATTAATTTTATTGTTTGCTTAAAAAAGTGGCATCATCGGGTGTGTGAAATTTAAGTTCATTGAAAAGTAGTTTTATAGTATCATTAATCATTAATTTTTCAAAAATATAAAATTGCAAAAATTGTGTCCAAAATATTAAACAGGGAAAAGAACTCGAAGATCAAAAATATATTTGAAGAAATTTAAACTGATAAGGAAATAGTAGATCAATAATAAGGATATTCATACAACAGGAGAGAGCAAAAAAACAGGGAAAAGGTTAAAGGTTAAGGCATGAATACCATTGATGTCAAAGATAAAACATTGCAAACATGGTTCGAAAAAATAAAAAAGCTAAGAAAAAGTGGGCTAGTACTTTTGCTAGAAAATTTCGATCCAATTTTTCCGTAATAGGAAATCGTGTGCTTAAGGTGAGTTTTTGAATTAATACTTT
Source organism: Dasysyrphus albostriatus (assembly GCA_946251815.1). Classification (NCBI taxonomy): domain Eukaryota; kingdom Metazoa; phylum Arthropoda; class Insecta; order Diptera; family Syrphidae; genus Dasysyrphus; species Dasysyrphus albostriatus. The sequence goes on from OX276336.1 coordinate 54,140,195, forward strand.
TTATGTGATGTTTTGGGTGTGATAACACATTGAAAATTAGAAAAGCAAAAACTCATCTAAGGCCCATGAAATAATTATTATAGTAAATACTTCTAAAGAAAAGGGTCTCGAGGTTAGGAAGAAAATATGTTTTACAAAATATATTGCATTCCGAACAAACTTAAAAAAAAAGAAACAAACAAAAATCAAATCAATGAAAAAATATATTTGATGATACTTTTAAATACTTTTCTGTTAACAGAAAATACTTATAAAATACCAACAAAAAAATTAGAACTTAACTTTTGGGGAGTCTTTATCTATAAAGTTCGAAAAAAACAATACATGCACTGTTCTTTATTTTGAAAAACATAACGTCGAAAAACGAAAATAAGATTTTCTTCACTCCTAATGGGCCTAAAGTAATATTTTTTTTTTTTAATTTTACTTAAAAATATAAGTTGAAGTTCAAATTCTGCGTCTGCAATTTTTATTTTCAAAATTCTGCCTTAAAATTCAATTTATCAAAATCCTATTTTTCATAATTATTTAGAAAAACTTTAAATGTGACTGGAAAAGTCGAATTAAGAGTAACGCATTCCCAATGCTTTCTAATTCCAATATTGTGTATGTGCCTACAGAATATTGTTGGAATCTTTTAACCTTAGCACACCAGGAATAAATATAACAAAAATATATCGATCGATATTTTTTGTCAACTGCACTCGCTGGAAAGCGTCAATATTTCGAGTTTTCCATAAAAAGTCATAAGATCCGCACTCTGTATGGCCACTCTATTAAAATAGAACATCATTTTTGAGATTTACGTAAGACAAAACGCGTAGTTTTAGAAATTTCAAGAGTTCTACGTGTGTATGTTTGAGGACAGTGTTTTATAAAAACTCGTTTCTTAAGCCATTTCTGAGAAAACATTGAAAACCTAAACTTTGAACATAAAATTCTGTTCCCCAAAAGTAACTTATAATACTTTTGCTTACAAATATTTGTTTTTGACATCTCTTTTCATTGAAAATTTAGCAATGGTTTCTAACGTTTATCTAGCCTCTTTTTGACCTGAACGAAAGAATATATGTATTTAAATACATTTATGTACATATTAGAGTATTATTTGTTTCTGTTCTCCAATCGTATTTCAATGTTCTATCCCACTTCTGAAATTGCAGTATAACTGGGTTCTTTGTAAGGCTTTACCATTGGCCTTCACAGTCCAAGCAATAATGGACTCCAGAAGAACAGATTCCCTTTTTATGTATATTTATTACATATAAATTGACACTATATACAAACTTAGTTCAAAATCTATCGATCGCTTTCACAGTGATCATAGTATCAATGTATTTTCTACAATAACAAACATATTGTAGCTTTTTTAAAAACCCGTAAAATATGACATTTTTGTTCGTTAAGAATACAAATCTGATACACGATTTTTACGAGTCTGTAACTTGCCCTACACTATCTAACTACAAATCCGTATACATATACATACTCATGTACATATATCACTAGTAAATATTATATTCTAAGGAAGGGTCATCCCTATAGAGAGCGTGTTCGCACTCTCAGTTGAATTCCAATATAAAAGTGTAATCGGTTAATTTAGATTGAAAGTCAAAGTAAAGCAGTGATTTCTATAGAATTGTGTAAAATTGAACAACTAATGGACTTATGTGGATGAGAGGATTTATCGAGCAGTGACTTTTATTGTGCTGCCAATATAGCCTTTATGTGTTCGCTTAATTGCTTTCATAGCAATAATTCTCTCAATGAGTGCATAGAATAGGAATGATGCTAGATGATTCTAGTCTTCCTACAACTTCTAAAAAGAAAATTAAAAAAATTAAGTAAAAGAGATTTTCATAACGAAGCGTCACACTTTTTATGTATCCGCCGAACTAAAATTAATAATTTGTTTAACGAACCCTAATGTTAATTATACCGAATCTTGGGATGTTAAAATACCACTTACCACTGAAGCCGGTCTATGCAACTTTTTCATTTCACAATATTTCAGTGTCTTGTTGCCCTTATTGACGACTGGAGGCAGTACTCTACCGGGAAAATCTTGCAACAGGATAAACACATAAGATGTCAAAATTTGTTGCAAATCATATGTGAATCGAGCAGTGTCCTTTGAAAGTTATTTATAAAAAACTTATCCAATAAATATAAAAAGGAACCTCGAAAAACCCAAGAAAAGTTTACAAATTGGTTGAGTTTATCTTTTGGTTAATGAACTGTCAAATTTTGTATGGGAATTGATTTACACAATGTGGTTAAACTTCAAAAGTCATTGTGACCCTTGCTCTGATTGAATTACCTAGCATATAATTAAATGTATAAAAAAGGTCGTTCATGCAAACTTTGTGTAAACTTATCATTTTACACAATTTGTAAACTTACGTCGTTGCCTGAATACCCTTAAGAAGTATTTTTTTTTATCAAAATATAAAGTAAAACTTTCAACTACACATAAATGTCTTTCACTTGGTTCCAAGTGTTTTGGAAAGTTAAATCAAAATGGAAGCGATTTCGTGCACTCTTTCGCCCGTAATTTGATCGTGTTTGTTTAAAAATTAAAAGAATATATAAGAATTATTATTTCTTGGTGATCATGTCATTGGGTCAAGTGGATTAAAATCTTTCCATTTGTGGTTTGAGAACGTATACTCTGCGTGTAGAATTCATAGTGTGGGGCTTTCCAAACAGCCATTAGCTTTGGCTTTGTTTTTTTTTTTTTATTTTGGAAGCGGCCCAAATTTTTATTTTTATTTGTTGTTAATAAAATGAATTTATAAAATAACACTTCTCTTTATTTTTAGGTACATGACTGATTTCCAAGACAGAGCTGACAAGGAGGAGGATGAGTCTTGTAGGTAGAAACTTTACGGCTGGCAGCTGCTAATCAAGATGGCTTTTCGTTGTCTGTTCTTGTTTTGATCTTTTTTGTTCACCTATGGAGGCTTTTTGCCTTAAAGAACTGAAATTTATTAGAAAGAAAAATGTTAATAAAGTCTAGTAAAGTTTTTAAAGTTTTTAAGTATACATATTTCGATTGAAATAAAATCAATTTTTATTTAAAAAAACAATTATTTTTACCTGAATGTAAATACATGCATTTGTTATGGCGGGCAGTTCATAATGTGGTTATTTAGTTGTTTTAATCTGCCACCAGGTGTCGCATTTTTACTTTTCTAGTGGCCAATTGGACACCATCTTAAAAATTCGTTTCGATTCAGCACCGTGACCGTACTAGGCATAAGAAATACGGCAGCCCAGAAGTGGTTTGAGCGCATGACGTTTTTGGTAGTTTTTCTATTTGCTCTCAGTTCACATAACCTTGTACTTGAAATGTTGGCAAATTATTTCAAATCACTGTGTGCAAAAGTTACTTGCTAACCAAGGTTTTATGTTGGTACAGTATGGGTCAGTATGGAAAAAATCTATGGAAACGGTCTAATAAATAGTAATAAGATGTATATCGTTGAAAAGGTATTTTTATGAACAAATAATATTAAGTATGACAACTTACAAGAAATCACAGTCTGGAAAAAGTTATTCGCTGTTTTGGTGAGCTTTTGTAGAACAAAAATTACTGTGACGTGGGCAATGATTAGCGAATAATTTTTTTCACACAGTGATTTGAAATATGCTATATCTTTACAGCGACATATGTACGTTTCCTTGTTATGGTCTTGTGGACCGTTTTGTGTTATTCTCCATTATTAGCCAAGTTAAAAATTTAATAGAAGAGGCGCGTTGCCAGATATTTTTTAAAGTGCCATTCCCAATAACAAAAAATGCCATTTAAACACATCCGAAGTAGACATTTAACAAATGAAAGCTGATTTTTCGTAAGACCAAAACTGTAGTATATTTATTTTTTTGAAATTTTTTGAAAAAAATGTAGTAGATCTACTGCAATAGCAGTAAAGTCACAACCCTGGTGGGTACCACCAACTAATTTTTAATGCAAATTAAATTTTTTAAATAAAAACAGACGCGTAATGACAAGCTTCGCATATTTTTGGCTCTGATTTAAGTGAATTATCCATCCATTAAATCCGGATGTAATAAATCAAAACATTTAAATAAATGTCTATATATTACTCGCTTAATTTGGATTTTATTGAATTATTTAGGTACTTACTTATAATTATTTAATATAATTATTTTATCTCTTTGCTTCTGGGAGCAAAAAGAAATCACGAAAACTTCAAAAAGAAGTGAAAACTATTGAATTTGAGTTTAACTTACCTCCGGATTGCAGTTCAAATAAAATTAGATTAATCGAGTTTGGATTAAAAAATTGAATTTAAGCCCAGATTGAACGAATTGATTTAATTTTCGGATTTAAATTATTTTAAACCTAGATTTAAGTTTTGATCTGATTTTAACATGTGAATAGTTAATATATTATTATTAATATATTTTGCTTAAATATTTTATTTTACTATTTTTTTTTTTTTTTTTTTCTTTTTTTCAATTTTCTTAAAACTATCTTAAAGCTAGACAAAAATTCATAAAAACTAGCCTACTTATCAATATCTTAAAACTAACTTACTGGCCCCAGTCGGGCGCTCTAAGTTAAACTATAATAACTTAATGCTAATGCCTTTCGGCCTAAGAACTATCTTAATACTAAATCCAGGTCGGTTTTATTTTTTACCGAGAAGAATTTACAAAAAACTCGGTATCATTGTCTTTATTTTTTTGGTCTTATATAAAACTTACAAACTACATAAAACTAAATTAAAACTAATTAAAACTAATTAAAACTACTTAAAGCTACTTAAAACTATTTACAACCTACTTATAACCTACTTACAGACTACTTACAAACTAGAACAGCCACAGCAAGCATTTTCCGGTTTTATAATATTTTTTGTATTTTTGTGGATTTTATAATTTTTTTTTTTTTTTTTTTTTTTGGTGCCACCCTGACTGTCCCTACTTAAAACTAACTACCTAAACCTATGTAAGTCGGCCATACATAAGAAAATAGCAAGGTCAACTATTAAATGTCTGAAGGAACTTCATCTTCGTTTTTCAACCACCAGAACTGGTTCTCCTGCTTTACCCTATCTTTTCGGTCCCGTTCGGACACAGTCCTACTGAACCGAAGGTGCTCAGCTCCGTCTTGTGCGAGGACGTCTCGATTGTAAAGGAGCCGCCGATCTACAGTTCTACGGCTGACGTGGTAGATTAGCGGAACCGCCGCTCTATCCTGGATCAACCCTCGACTGTCTAGGTGGAGGAATGCATCGGGCGGAATAAAGCCGCTTAGACGCACACTCTCGTAGTATTCGTATTTAGGGTAATAAGCCCCGAAAATTAAGCTGTTAGACGAGGACATCGCTCTTGCAATGTGACCCCGAATAAGCTTCAGCAAGAAATTATCTATCCTGTTTATGTTGGCCCCGTTGTATAGAGCCAGGTTGGAATAGTAGTGTTTGTAATCCGACTCTGGTGTTCTGTGCAATCCAAGGCAGCGTCGAAGACACTGCCTCTCAAACACCCGAATCTTTTCCATTTGAGATGGGGCAACGTTGAACCAAACCGGGCATCCATAGGCAATCATCGGCCGGATAAGGACCATGTAGCAAATCACCTTCACCCTAATGTCAAGCCGGCTGCTATAAAACAACCGTTTCGTAAGGGCAAAGGCTCCCCTAGCCCTGGCCAGAGCAGCATTTATATGTCGGCCGAAATACAAATACTGATCCATCCAGATGCCAAGGTACTTTACAACACTTTTACTCGCCAGTGGATGTCCATTTGGCCCTACGATCACCAGCTTGCGCCAGTTCTTTCTCGTATCCCTTGTGGCTCCACGCAACGGAGTCCTAAACAAGATAGTTTCTGATTTCTGAAAGTTGGTTTTCAACTTCCAGTCATCACAATATCGTTGAATCTCATCGAAGTCACTCTGCAAAAGAATCCTGATGTCCTCGACTTTTGCAGCTGTTCTGTACGCAATTAGATCGTCGGCATACGCTATTGCCTGAGTTAGACTACCTATCAGATCGCTGGTGTAAATGCTGAATAGAATCGGCGAGTTGACCGCTCCCTGCTGAAGACCATTTTTAATATTAAAGGTTGTGGCAGAAGTTACATTGCCACTCTTGACAGCAAACTTTCTGCCATTGAGCATATCATAAAGCATATATAATAGTGGTTTACTAATGCCAAGTCTGGTCAGCTTTAGATAAAGACCCTCTAACCATACGGTGTCGAAGGCCTTCTCCAAATCAACCAGACAGGCACCCGTACACTGCTTCTTAGATTTGTTCCATTGGACATCAGAAACGAGTTTCGATGCGGCATGAATAGTGTCATGTCCCGCCTTAAAACCGAACTGATTGTCCGGTATGATATTATTGTCCTCTGCCCACTTAGACAGAGCTCTATTGATACCTTTTTCGAATACCTTGCTGATACTCGGAAGAAGACTTATCGACCGGAGATTCGCCGGATTGGAGTTGTCCTTTCCCTTTTTCGGGAGAGGATGCACCATTTACACCATTTTACTATTCCATCATCATAGTGCCATATGAAGGCTTTGAGTACCAGAGTTCAATTTAAATGAAAAGATCCCATAAGTGCACGATCATGCCACATCGGCAACGCTGAGTACGAAGCGTACCAAATAAGATAGTAGTTTCGAAAAAATTTTGGGTCCTAATTCTCTACCGCCTAATTTATTCAAACTTTCCTCTTTTCTCGTTTATTTCTACTCTCCATTTCTTCTTAGTACATCGCAAATACCAATTCTTCTTCTTCTAGTCTTTTCCTAAGCGCAGGGCCGGTGTATTTCTCATGGATTATTTGTGTGCTTTCCGCTCTTCGAAGTTAAAAGAGTACCAGAACACCAATTTTTCTTCTCGTTTACTGCTAGGAGCACGAAAATTGTATTGTACTTGTTTCTTTGAACGCTTCACCTCCACTGCTACGAAGTGGGCTAGGTTTAACCTGCATCGATATTACTTCTTGTTTTTTGTTAGAAGCAGAGCCGTACCTCAACAGTTATTATGTGGCTACTTCTTCAAATAGTACCTACGACAAGCCTGCCACAGCGGATAGTGCACTGATTTTTCCTCATTTTTTTTTTTAAATTATATCGACTGAGATATTGAAAAACCGTTATTTATCCATTTACAGTACAAACAAAAAATGTTTCTTTGATACGCTATAGCTTCAAGATTAAAAATCCTACAGAGTTCGTTAATAGCACATTTTTTTAGATATTGTCTAAGTGTCATTTTTTCATGATTTGTTGTAAAAGAAAATTTCATCAAGTTGTTGAACAAAACCAAATCACTTTCTTTTTCAAGATGGCGGTCTTCTCCTTACCCCGGGCACCCCAAAAACTTTGTTTTATAAAGAAGAGATGTAGCCAAACTCAAATCGTACAAAAACTTTAGCCGATCGATTAATGAAATTTTAGTAAATTTTTTGACAAAATTTACTCCACCGTGAAGTTCTTGCATGATTTTCTCAGAATCTATTGCTTGTATGAAAAAAAGTATAAAAACCTTTTTTTTTGTAGAATGACAAATTTTTTTCAAAAAATCTTGAAGTTTTCGAGAAATTAAGAATAACCTGAATTTTAGCCCCGGCCCAAATTTACGGAACTTTTCAGGAACTGCTTAAGACGTCAAAACAAAGCTCTCTACCAAAATTCAGCTTTGTCGGAATTTTTTCGTAGTTGTGTCATTTTTTTGTCTAATTTTCCTGGGCTAGTATTCAAATGAAATTATAGATGGAAACAATAAACAAAATATTTCAAAAACTGAAAAAAAAAATAAATAGAAAATGATTACAATCACAAATTGATTTTGTGGTAAAATGTTGCGTAATAAAAAGTAGAATTTATTTTTTTTTTTGAAAAATTGAAGGGGTCAAAATTTTGGAAAATGAGGATTTAAATTTTAAAACTTAAGATGCCATGTCATAATTGCTTCGAATAATAGGTTTTTCAGAAAAATGAGATTTCAGAGCCCTCAACAATCTCAGTCTCGTGAACAGGATTTCTCCGAAAAATTCGTGTCAAATTACAGAGGGTAAAATTATTATTAAATTATTGACGGGTAAAATTTGCTTAGCCCTCCGAGACCTCATTTTCGTGAACACGCAAAATATTTTCTTATTTTTTTCCTGAAACAACACTTAAAGACGAACAAAAAAATCAAAAAAAATCTAAAATTGATAACTCAATACCAGTTTGGAAAATTAGGATGAAAGTTGGTTTTCAAGTTTTTTCAATATATATTATTACATATATAAAATGGGCTAGATTGAATAGGATCAGGTCAAAAACTCTGTAATTTGGTATGGAATACCCCATACGTACATAAATAAGGCCTTCAAAATTACAATACATTACGATTTTTAAGGCTCTAAATTATAAATGTAGAATAAAAATTAGAAAAATACTTAAATTCAAACAAAATTTTCTTAGGCGGACTTTAATTGTTTAATTTTACAAAAACAGTTGGAGTTTATACTCCACTTTTGGTTAAAAATTCAAGTTCAGCAGAACAATTGAACTGATGGTTTAAACGAGACTATGAAACTGGGGCTGGGGTTACTTACTTACTTTACTTAAATGTTAAGGAGTTTTTTTAATTGAAAGTATCACATGAAACAAAACAAACATTTTCAATAAAGAAAGAAGATGCATCTGTTTGTTCAAAAAGAGGACTTTTTCTTCAAAAAGAACATGTCTGGTAGGCCTATCTTGACTCAATTTACCATTATTTATAATATAAACACAAAATCAAATCGCGCAATTAACAATACTTTTTAAGAAGTCTTAAAGAAGCATTAAAGAATCACATTGTATAATAAGAAGGATTAAAGAAGTATTAAAGAAGCAAAAAATGCTGATTTGAGAACTACTTGAAGAATTAATTAAAAAACTTTAAGTAGTTAAGAACTAACACAAACTGAGAATAAAGATATATTGAATTGAATTGAATTGAATTGAATTGAATTAAATTGAACTTAAGTTCTTGAAGAAATTACTTATTAGAAAAGAAATAAAGATTAATCAAAGAAACGCCAAGTAAATTAAAATTTAAATTAAATATGAATTAAGAAATGTTATTCCAAAATTATACTTTTTTGTGCTACTTGTTTAGTTAATCATATCATTCATAGTCAGAGTATGATTATTGTTATTCATATTTTTTGCATGATAAACTGCGACACCAGAAATTTCAAGGCTTTTATGTAAAAAATGAATAAACGCTTAGCAGGGAGTTGAATGAACTCTTAATTCACATACTCCCAATATTCATGACATACTGACGAGTCAAGTAATTACATTATCAAAACAAACCTGTAGTTGAATGAATGTTTTACATACTTTGTAAACTTTGATATTTAAATTAAGTTTTTGTATCATGTTTTTTTAAGTTATTCATATTTGAATCTTTATTTTATTTATCTAAATGAAAATATTTTTAAACATTGCCCTAGTTAACTCACTCAATTTCAGATTTAATTGAATTGTTTATAAAATTATGAAAAAAAAATAATCTCCTTGAACTTTGTGACGTTCGATTTAAGCAAACAGTTATTTTTGAATTTTGTTTACACATAAATAGGTAGGTAGGTAACGAGGTACTTACTGAATATTCATAATATCTATCTTCAAAATGAATTCCGTTTAAGAAGTATTTATATTTGCATTTTTAAGTGCATTATCTATTTTCGACGTCTTTTTGTCTAACCAAATAGTAAAATATGTAGACTTACTAACTAGTCATTTATTTTTTTATTGTGTTGCTACCGCCATCACTTCTTTCTTCAAATCAGCAAAACCCTGGTGAAACTTCAGCTGGAAAGCAAAAATCATAGATAAAACGTCCAAATTAAAAGACACATTTTTGGCTTAGCCCTGAAGCTACATCTTCTTTCTCATCCCCCACATACTATCTTTTATGCACTTCAGATCTTAATTTCTTTTTAATTTAGTATCATTGTTATGCATTGTATAATTTTAATACCCACCACCACCTTCAAAAACCTGTCGGTCTATTTAATGCGAATATTAACTACCTATCTGCCACCTTGTCAGAATAGTGACAATCTTGTGTCAATAGTCTCTTCAAGGTCCACACACCACATTCAGCATCCACTTAGTAAATAAAATAAATGCCAGGGAGTTCATAAAATCAAATTAACTTTAGTAATGGCCCATTTGCGTTTGATATCCTTTCTGTTGCCTTTTGGGGGCCCAAGTGAATTACTGCAGATTGACTGTATATGTCCCAATGGCATGGCATGACCTTTATTCTCTTTGCCCCGGCTCCATCTCACCCTTTCTATGTGGTTGTGCGTTAAGTTATTTTACATGTAGCATAGTAAAATTCATTTTTATTTCTCATTCTCTCTCTCAGAAGAGCACTCAGGCCGGTGCTTAAGATGATGACGAGGACGAACATGGAACCAGTCGAAGAAGACCAAGATGAACCAAGGCGGCAAGGGACAAGGACGACACCATCACACTGCCTATATGCGAGATGTGGTGGCATGGTGGCGTGTAAGGTCTTGACACAATACATGAACGCACATAAAAACGTCAACTTAAGTCATTCTAGGTGATTAATGCCATACGTCGGAGAAGACGCACAATTTCAGGACGACAATCGACATACATTTTCTCGCATGTTTATAGCTTTTTCAAGCAACGACGACGACGACGACGACGACAACGCGATGGGCGCAACGCACTTTTATATGTTAAACTTTTTTTTTCGTGGAGAAAAGTTATCCAAGTGATAAAGGACTTCACATTATTTCCATTGAAGCATTGGCAAATGTATAGAGAAGTTAAGACTCTGCTTGGTATACGTATTCAATTTCTTGTCGGATTTATGCTTATTTTTTTTCTGGTTGCCGTTTCTGTGGTTGCCCTGATGCCATCTTAATGGAACTTGAAGTTGCGCCTATTATGCTGAGATTAGAATGTGAGCCATTTTGGTGTATATGGCATAAAAGTTTGTTAAATTAAATAGAAACATTTGTTGTACGACTAAAGCTAACCTGAAGCGTATATCATTCAAATGCTAAATAATGGTTAATGGCTGCTGGTCAATTGATTTTTAATGAAGTGCAAAACAACTCCGATTTTATGCGTCCCTAATCAGAATGTACAAGAAAATAGGCAGTCGAGGAATATTATATTGCGCATTAACGAGATGAGATTTAGGTGAACAGAAGAAAGCGGATACAGTATCTTGACAACTTTTGGTACACATTGAACTTTTTTTTAAAGGTATAAGGCAAATTCTTGCCGTATAATGAAATGAGAGTGCTTCAAAAATTTTGGCGCAAAGAAAAAGACAAAAAAGAACTTGGTTCTATGTAAAAATCAGTAACCTGAAGAAATCGAATCTGCTTAGTCTAATTATACTGATATCGAAACGGATTTGCCCAAATTAATAAAAATATTAGCCAAAAAAGTATGAGCTGGACTTAATTTATCCAAGGATGTACATTTGCTCAACTCGAATAACTCTCTCTTCATTAGGGTAGTTTTTTTTTTGAATATTTGCAAGTCTACTCATATTTACGCAAGTGCTAGTTTACACATATATTTTCCCAAGTTTACGCAATTTAACGTAGGTTTACGCAATTTAATGCAGGTTTATGCTTTTTTACAGAAGTTTACGCATGTTTATGTATGTCGTTTACGAAGGATTACGGAAAATAACGCTAGTTAACTTCACATATTTACGTATTTTTTCTCAATTTTTCTCAGTCTTGTGCAAGTTAACGCAAGAATTCGTATATTCAAAGTTATGCAAGTTTACGCATAGGCATAGTTACGCAATTTTACGCAGGTCTACGCAAGTTTACCCATCGGAATGTATATACAAGATAACGTTAGCTTACATAATTTTAGACAAGTTAAAGTCTCTCCCAAGCCAACGAGAATGCGGAGAGATTGGCAGCAAATCATTCACAACAAAAATTCGTCGTCGCTCCGCATTCGAGTTGGTTTGGGAGAGCCTTAAAACAAGCTTACGCAAGTTCTTGGATGTAAACGCAAGCTTTTTGCAAGTTGCCACGGATTTACACAAGTTGGCACAAGTTGACTGACACAAGTTGTATGTTGACGAAAGTCCATTTCACAAGATAAATAACACAAAGAAAGCTTACGATCACAACGCCAAATCAAAACTTTTAATCTTTTGCTGTTAAAAGAGTTGTAAAAATGCATTTCTTTTAATGCATATTTGTTTGCATTAATTATTAAAAAAAAAAATCAATGCCCTGTGAAAATTTTTTTGCATTAAAACGAACTTTAATATAAACTTAAAAATTTTTCGCATTAAAAAAAATGTTACTGCAGAATAAAAATTAGTTGCATTAAAAAAAAAATTATGCGATATGAAAATTGTTCGCATTAAAGAAAAATGTAATTGAAGGTCAAAATTCGATTGCATTAAAAATTTTAAATTTGAAAATTTCTGACGTTACAAAAAATGTTAGTGTATCTATATGCTAGTAAATGTCAATAGAACTTGAAAATGTCTTACATTAAACAGAAATGTGAATAAAATTAGGATATTTTTACATAAAATAAAATGTGAACGAAATTTGAAAATGTCTTGCATTAAATATAAAACTCATGATTGGGTTGCACGTACTTGCTTTTATGTTCACGACGCTGAGTGTTTAAGAACACTATATGTAAGGACAAAGAAATTACGAGCGAAAAATGTTTAGAAGGATGAAATACGATATTTTAATTAGCTATACTTATTTCTTTAATGAGAAAAAAAAGAACGCCATCTTATTTCTTGATTGAATATGATTGTATGTATAAGAAATATTTTAAATTTTTGGTACAGTTTTCTCAAAATATAATTTCTTATGTATAAAATTCTAAAACCATTTTGATTTTTTTTTTGTAAATTCAAAAACCTCTTTTTGAAAATTTTGATGCGCAATATTATTTAATCTTATCTGAAATTTGTATTTAAAAAAAATTATCTGAACCCGTTTAGCCGATAATTAGAAAATTCAAATTAAAAAACACGTACATATGTATATGACAGGTATCTACTATTAATTGTTGCTAATGCAAAATTGTTTAATTTTTTGTCGTAGATCGTGTTAATTTTAGTATATAGAAAAAGTTTAATCAAAATCGTAAGAGTCGTTTTTAGGAAAAAAAAATATTTTCCTTTTCGGGTTTTTTAACTTTTGTACTGTAGGTACCGTTATTTTTTCTATGTAAAATATTTTCTAAAAATATTTTAGAGAGTACCTACTAAAAACTCTTAAGATCGAGTTTCAAAATAATTAATCATATCGTTTTTGAAATATTTGATTAAAAAAAAAAACAAATTTTTAAATATTTCTTTAAAATCAAAAAAAAAAAAAATATATGTTTTAAAGTACACACAAAAATTTATAGTTTTTGGAAGCCTTGTTTGAAAAAAATTATTGAAATCAGTCACATCATTTTGAAGAAAATCGAAAATTAAAAAATGCTTCTTTGGGAGGTACCATGAATAACCAATTTTTGAAAAATGGTTTTCCACCCAAAGGATGCCTTTACTAAAAGTAATTTACTGAATTTTATTAAAGAAAAAAACAATATGATTATGTGAAATTGCTTAAAATAATTCTATGGCAGGTACCGTTATTTTTGATTCTAAGAAAACTGAAAAATAAAATTTAGGCAAAAAACACTGTGTAGTACACGGAAAGAATTCTTGCATCAGATCACGAAAAATGGGCTGCAAATTATGAAAAATTACCACCGATTTTGTAGTACCTCGTGGCATGATGGTTAGTGCGTAGGACTGTCATGCCAAAGGTCTGGGTTCGATTCCCAGCCGCTGCCACCTAAAAATAGAAATGTTTTTTTCGCGAGGTACTGCCTCTTGCGAGGAACTGACAAATCCTCCAAGAGTATACTTGTCATGAATAAGTACTTTCTCATCTAGCCGTTCGGACTCGGCAAAAAATTGTAAGTCCCCTCCATTCCTGCCAAAAATACTCACACAGGAATGGTATAGAGTTGTAAGTCACTAGGCCTTGGTTCTCCACGAGCTGTTGTGCCACCAAATTTATTTAAATTTTATTTTTAGACCACCGACTAGACTAGACAATTTGCTACTAGCTACTTGTTTGCAATTTGCAAAACTCAACAAAATGAAGATATTAATCTTCAAAAATTGTAATTCAACAACACTCTTAAGCATTAATTATTCTATCGAGAGAAAACAAAAATTGCGAACAACGCAATTTGCTCCAAATAAATATTTCTCAATTGCACAATTTGTAAATTTGCAAAAAAAAAATTTGTGATCACCACTTTTATTTCGTGATATTGCGTCACTTGAACAATCAATCTTGCTTACACTTCATTTTGCAGGTACACGCATTTAATTTACTCGTAATTTATTTGAAATAAATACTTTATGCTTGACTCTACTTGGATTTGAACTCGCAACCCTCCAGTTGCGAAGGGATCATGCCATTAGTTCAATTTGCATTAAAGATTATTGGTGTCACACATTAATGATAAGATAGTCTCCATGATTTGGTGCTTTATCGCACCGAGAAGTTAATTGCCACAGGAAAGTCGTGATTTACAAATTTTTGCTGGTGATATGCAATTTTTCTCATGGAGTTGCAAATTTCGAAAAAAAAACCGTAAATCAGTGATTGTGCAATGTAAATTACTAAATATTAATCGCAAATCAATATTTTTAAATGCTGTTTGTGAAATTATTCTTTTGGAGAGAAAATTACGCCAGTAAAATTGTATTTTGCGATCAAAAGTGCAAGCTTGAATCATGAATATTAATTGCAAATCATGAAAAAAACAAATTTTGCAAATTGCTACGTTTTGAAAGCTAAATTACCAGTTTAAGTATTAGGTTGGGATCAAAATGCCTTAATTTACGAATAAAACTTAATTTTTTTTTTCAATTGGTGAGTTTTCAATTCCTTCCGCGTATGAACCTAGTTTGAAGAATATCGCTCGGGCCCTTAGGCTGTAGACGTACAGACAGATAGACAGACAGAATTGTGCCACCCACTTTTTTGGCGTTCTCTGTCATCTTAATGTCATGTTTGATTGCTATCTCAATTTTTTGTTTTTTTGCATGAATCCAAAACTTGACTTCCTTAGAACAAACACAAATGTCAGTTTTTCGCACACAATAAATGGTCTGAGTAATTATTTGTGTGCGAAAAAAGAGTGTAGTTTTTTCCAAATGATCTGCTTCAATTTTGTTCACCAAACACCTAACTGCAGAACGAAAGTAGAACTTAATTTTTCGTTTATGATTTCTTTGAGTCATTTTTGCATGAGATTTTTCGTTTCACATCAGCAGCGTACTAGGCTTAACCTTTGGATATTGGTAAATGGTGGAAGTGCTTTCAAACGAGATATAGTTTTCGCGATGTTAGTCTGGGTGTGTAGATTTGATTTCTCTTCTTACGTTTATCGTAGCGTGATAAGACGGAGGTGGAGTACATATATGCTTTTTTTTTGAGCTACTCCTCATTGTGAATGATCACAGTAATTGCTTTGAATTTTACTATAAACATCTTCTTATATAAACTATACCTGGTACCAGACAAAAAAAAACTTTCAGCTTAATGATGTCGAATTCTTATCTTCTTGGATACAGTTTACACTGGTGTTTTGACAAAAAATCCACATAAGTTTAACCGAACTTAATACAAATTGCATATGACAAAGGCTATGTGACCGATGAGTGCAAGTGAGATTGCCGGACTCAACGCCAATTTGTAGGACTAAGGACCAATCAAAGCTTTTTTGAATGAATAACTCAACAAGTTCAATCCTTAATGCTAAGTTTTCTACTTGGCTGACTTATTTCAGTAGTATATATAGAGCTTGTATTTAAAAAAAAAACCTTTTTATTGTTGTTAATGTTTTCTGACAAATTTTGTTAAAAAAAAATTAACGATTCTATTATCTTTTTCTACGTCAAAGTGCTTTGAAATGTTTCCCTTCTCCAAATAAATTTTCCATATCATTTGTGGCACTTGAGCCCAACCATCACCATTCCATATTTTTGATTCTGATTGGTGATGATTATATTTGTGTCTTTGAAGTCTCTCAAGTGCTTTTCATTGCTTTCCATAGGGAGTTCTTCATAGCTTCTTTTGCAGTCACATATTATATTCTAGATGTTATTTGAGCACTGTGATTGCATTGAGCTCATCTCTTTCGATTAGTGTAATGGTTATAACAAAAAGTTCAATTTTAGTATTTTTTTTTTTACTACACCACAGTGATGCAAACCAATTTAAAACGAATGCACAAATCACCATTTTGTTCCAAAAAATTTTGTTAGCTCAGAAAACCATGAGCATCAAGTCCAACATAAATTGTTATTCATAAAACGGAAATTGCATAAAAGCTTATATTTTGTTTTGTCTAGTAATTCCTTATGCTCATATACAGCTTCAAGTAGGTATAATCTTTTTAAATGTGATTCTCCAAACGTGCTTTCCAACCTATAAAACATAACAAATTATAATAAAAACAAATTATTCATAATTTTAAATGAATGGCAACGTGCTGCGTTCCGTCCCATGTTGGGACTTAAATCATGCTCTTTTGCCACGCCACGCAAGGCACTTAAGTTAACGACCTATAAACCATATACTTACATATATACAGCCTACTACTGTGCATAAGGAGTGTCATAAAAAAAAACCTACAATTATTATTATTATTATCATTTCTTCTTCCACTCTGACACTGAACTTGAACCAGCAACATAATTTTGCGTGAAAAACGCCCAAAGGGGATTCTATGCTGATGCTGAAGCTTTGGTATTATTAGTCTAAAACACAATCTTACCTATGTTTATTTTTTATTTTCAGAGCTACATTTTCATAACCGTGTGTTTTAACGTGCCACATCACTCAAGGGGGAGCCCTTACAATACAATTCTGACCTTGAAATTAAAACATTGCCCTATCTATGTAAGTGTATATATAATGTGTGAATATGAAGCCGGTTAGAAGATGCCACAGGCATACGGAAGGTATTCTTCTTCATCAGCTTTAATAGTCCATATGAAGAAAAGAAAAACAAGTTGCGAGACGCTTATGGATTGTTAAGCTTCCATAAATTTGCATTTTAAATTAACATCTTTTTTATGTTTGTTTTTTTTTTTTTTGTGATTGTTGGGGGAAAAATATGGTTTTGCGACATCATCGAAGAAGCCTCAGGGCCCAGGGGTCATGTAAAACTTTATTTAAATCCAAATTCTGAAATTTGTTTGGTATTTTAATACTACTCGTACATAAGCTGTATTTTGGTATTTATTCAATCAATTTGATTTACTTTTTGAAGCTGCTCTATAGTCAGTTTTTGTATTGCTTGGTTTTTTTTAGTTTTCCTTTTTTACTTGCGATTACTATTATAAGTACTTTAATAGTTATGCATTTGTAAGAAAAATCGAAAACTCGAGATTTTGTTCAGGCATTACGAGGATGAGGCAGACGAATGGGCTACAGAAAATTATATGTAAATACCTGGAAATTATGATAGAAAAATGTTTAAAAGCAAAATGCGATATTTAAATTAGCTCAACTAACTTAGTTTGAGATAATTCTTTATTGAATAGCGATTTTCTTTTATAATAATTTTTTATGTACATAAAATTCTTAAAACATTTTTACGGAAAACTTTTGGTATGCAAATCTTAAGTATTTATTGATGTGCATATAAAAATTAAAATTTGAAAAAAAATGTCAACCCGTTATTGAAATACCGAATTTTCAAAAAAAAAAAACTGAAACTTTTTTATGTAAGTAAACGTTATCTGACATTTGTATATAAAAAACTTACCTAAATCTGTTCAGCTGATAATGAGAAAAGTCAAAATAAGGAAACACGTTCTATGACAGGTACTATTAATAGTTGCTTAGTGCAAAGCTGTAGAATTTTTTTTGTAGTAGATCGTATTCATTTTAGTATGTACAAAAAGTTTAATCAAAATCGTAGGAGCCGTTTTTGAAAAAAAAAATTAATTTTGAGTTGTTAACTTTTGTGTGGGAGGTACCGTTATTTTTTTTAAATATTTAAGATTTTTAGAGAATACTAAAAAAAAATTAAATTTTACAAAAATTTCGATTACATTGTTTTCGATATATTTGATTTTCCAAACAAAATTTTGAAATATTTTTTAAAAGTCCAAAAATATTTTGTTTTTTATTTAAGTACACAACAATATTAAAAGCTTTTAGAAGCTTCTGTATAAACAAATTATTGAAACAAAATATTTGTAGAAAATCCAAAATTAAGAATATTGTTTTTGGGAGGTATCATTAATAATCATTTTTTTTGGAAAATGGGTTTCTACCCAAAGGCAGTCTTTACAAAAGGCAATTTATTGAATTTTTTTTTAAGTTGTCGAGCCATTTTTGAAAAAATTCTTTAAAAAATTGCAAAAAAAATTGTATGCGAGGTACCGTTGTTTTTGGTTCTAAAAAAAGCTGAAAAAAAACGTGTGGCCATAATCACCAAAACCATTATGTACCAAGTTTAAAGAAAATCGATCGGGCCGTTCAGGCTGTAGACGAACAGACGGACAGAATTGTGCCACCCAGTTTTTTAGTGTTTCTATTATCGTTATGTCATGTTTGATTGTTATCTCAGATTTTGTTTTTGCAGGAATCGCAAGTAAAAATTAAATCGTTGGAGTGTTTTTTTTTTTGAAAAATAATTTTTTAAATCAAATTCTTAAAAAAATGCTTAGCAAAACTTTTGGTATGCATATCTTTTTTCATAAAAGTACATTTTTTCTTTAAATACTTCAAAGAGTGTAAAAAAAACTTAAATACCGAGATTCATAAAAATCGACCTTGAAGTTTTCAAAATATTGGATTTCCAAAAACAAATTTTTTCACCATTTTACTTTAAAATCCAAAATATATTTTTTTAAAAATTTTGGTAGAAAAACTTTTTTTTAATGTTTAGAAGTTTCTGTATAAGAAATATTGAAATAAGAATTACGGTTTTGAAAAAAAATCGAATATGAAGAAGTGGTTAGTTGGGAGGAACCATTAATAACAATTCTTTTATAATGGTTTCCCATCCAAAGGTAAAATTTACTATCAGAAATTTACTATTTTGAAAATTTTAGTAAGATCAACTTTTTTTTTAAACAACTTTATTTCATTTAACAAACTTAAGGCTCATATTTAAAAAAAAAAATAGTTCAAGATAAAAAAAGCAAAACTTGCCAAAGCTCATTACATAAAATAATTAGGAGCATTCAATTACCGAATGGTAAAGGACGAATGAAGTGTTAAATTGACAATCTATTTTGAAATTAAATTGATGGGGATCAATTGTCATAAATTCATTTTTTTTTGTATTCTATTTCAATTATAAAACAGTAGTTAGGAACAGTATTAAGCAAACAAAATAAAAGTGATGTTCAATAAAGCGATTTAAAAGATTACAATAAATTAATAGATAATGCATATATGAATATACACATGTACATGTTTAATAATATTATATTCATTCAAAATTTAATACTTACTAAAAAAAGTGATATTATAACGATCAAAAGTAAAGAGCCAATTTTTAATATTTTTTAAAAACACCGATTTAACTCTCTCGCATCTAAGACTTTAAGGAAGATTATAAAATAGGCGAGCGGAAGTTATTGTGTAGAAAAGCGTTTAGTGCGGTTTTTTGATAGAAAGTACAGTTACCAGATTCAGATCGCTCACACGTAAATTATAAAACCCGTATAGTCTTGAGGCGGAGTATCCAGAATTAAAAAAAAATAATTTAAGAACTGTGTAAAAAAATAGATTCTTTTTAGGCAAAATTTCAAGTTTTGTTACAATAAAGGCTAAGATGTTAAAAATATCTCAAAACCGTATTAAAGTATTTAGTAAGGCTTGAAATGTGTTCTTGTCAACTGAATCTACAGGCTAAAATAAAACCTAAATATTTGAAACTTTCAACGTGTTCAATATTAAAGCATTCAACACAACAAGGTTACTATGATTAAAAGTATAAGAATCTAAAACATGCTCAAAAGAGTTTTGCAGGAGATATTTAGGATACCTTGGAGAATGAAACCCGAACCCCAAATCGTTATAAGTGACACCGGAAAGGTTGTTTAACATGAATTTAGTTTTTTCACTTATACCGGGGTTTTCAATAAGAGCGCAACAAACTTTTTTTTTAAATAAAACAAAAACCGTTTCGGATATCAATGAAATTCTTTATTCCTGTGAAAGTACGTTCGATGCCATTATGTGTGGAACTCGATTTCTTTTGCATGGTCACCACGGGCCCGCTTGCAGAAGTCCAGACGCTGAACCCAACTTTCGACGGTTTTAAAGCATAAATCGGCCGATACTGCTGAAATTTCACGTTCGATATTCGTACGAAGTTCATCAATCGTCTCTGGCTTGTTGGCATAGACCATTGACTTGACGTAGTCCTACAGGAAAAAATCGCACGACCGAGGCGGCCAAGCGACTGGACCATTTCGTGAGATAACACGTTCTCCAACCTTGGTTTCCAATAAATTGATTGTGACATTCGCTGTGTGGCTTGTGGCACCATCCTGTTGGAACCACATGTCCTCCAAGTCCATATCATCCAATTGGGGCCAAAAATATTCGGGTATCATTGAACGGTAGCGATCCCCATTCACAGTAACGTGCCGGTCTTGATCATTACGGAACAAGTACGGCCCAATGACGCCGCCGAAATTTTTTCGGGATGCAATGATGACTCCTGGAGAACGTGTGGATTGCTGCCTGACCAAAACCGCATATTTTGTTTATTGACGAAGCCATTCAGCCAGAAATGAGCCTCATCGCTGAAGATGATTTTTCGATGAAAATCCGAATCATTTTTAAGTTGTTGCTCAGCCCAATTCACGAACATACGACGCTTCTGGTGGTCAAGCGGCTTCAGTTCTTGCATCAATTTAATCTTGTTAGGATGTAGGCCAAGATCTTTTCGCAAAATTCGCCACAACGACGTCACAGAGCTGCCCAACGCTTGAGAACGACGTGTGAGAGACACATCTGGGCTTGCTGCAACTGAAGCCTCAGCGGCAGCAATATTCTCGACACTACGGGCACTTTTTTGTCTCACTGGCACAGGAAGATTTTGTAATGAGCCCGTGGATTCAAATTTTTCTACTAGACGCTCAATTGTTAATCTGCTAGGATGATTATGACGACCATAAATTGGACATAGCGCTCTTAAAGTTGAGGCCACTGACTCCGAATTTCGGTAATAAATTTTAATAATTTCGACTCGTTGTTGGCTCGTATATCTTTCCATCATGAAATGGCAAACCTTACTGAAGAGAAATGTCAAAAGAGTGGCGGGAAATATGGCGGCGTTTGCTGTCCCTGTCGCTCTTTTGTAGCGTCCCTGTTGAAAAACCCTTTACAAAGTTTATGACGAAAAAACCAATGGCGGAGAGTTTCCAAATCACTATTTACAGAAATGTTTAAATCAAACAATGATTTTGTGGAGTACGTTAATGCTGTGTCATCCGCAAAGGCAGTTATTTTACCCTTAAAGTTTTGAACAAAAAGCGAGTTAACATAAATTAAAAATAAAATTGATCACAATACAGAACCTTGTTGGACGCCTAATTTTAAACTGTTTTCATCGCTTAACATATTTTGGATTCTTACTTTTTGTCTGTGGTTATTAAGATAAGAACTAAACCAGTTAAAGACAAACCCACGGAAACCAACCTCATACAATTTATCTAGCAACAGCCCGTGGGCAACCCTGTTAATTGCCTTAGTTTATCAATAATTAGGGAACCGAAAAATCTACATATTTATATTGCTTATAAGCTTCTGCATAAAAAAATTAGTGAAATTATTAAAATTATTGTTTCGAAAAAAACCAAAGTTAAAAAAATTGGGTTTTTGGAAGGGCTGCCAGATAAAATTTTCTCAATATCGTTGACATGTAATTTTTAGCATCAGCACATAGAAATATGTTTACAATAGAAAAATAATAACATTTAATCGAGAGCTTTCACGGGCTAAGACAGCAATTGCTATTTTCTGTCATTGTGATTAAAAAAAAATCGATCAAAACCTAGTTTGATTTCTTGGTGTTATATGCTTTCATTCGTGTTGAAACTTCATGAGTTTTATTTTTAGCAGATTAATTTTCAAGTTGTGTAAATGTATGTTGTCAGAACCTACAGTATTAAATATGTAAAACGGTATTTAAATATTATTTTTGGCTGCTTTTCTTTATTTGAAATTTTGGGTAACAAAATAAAATTTTTCCTAGGGTGACAGGAACTCCCAGTTTGACACTGATAGTGTCTTGGTCCTTGACAGGAATTTTGCAAAAAATACGATTGATCTCTGAGTTTTCTAACCACGATACAAATATAAAATTTTCCCTTCTTTAATATAAAAAAAAATATCTTTTAAGGGACAAAATGTCAAGTGAAATAAATAATCAATCGTAAAAGATTTTTTTTTAGTTTTTTACTTTTAATAAATTCTGAAAATTATAAGTAAGCGATTTTATGAATTATTTAAATAAGAACATATTGGGTTATATCTTCACCACATATTCATTAAATTGATTGGGATATTTGACCACAAAAGCAGTTGAAACGTTATCATTCATCTTATTTTGAGTTTGTATTGGTTCTCTGTTTATATCGAAACCACAGTTATCAAATCGCAGTTAGATAAAACTACTTTGTTCAGGTTAATTATAATTACAATGCCAGTCAAAGTTGAATGTATATAATGTATGTATGAGGTAAAAGCATTTATATGATTATATTAATCCATTTCAATTAAATCAAAGGATGCGCAAATGATAAGTACATACAAACATATACTAAATATATTATTTTAACTGATTAGGTAACCATCGGATAAGGAGAAATCGATAAAATGTAAATATTATAACAAATACGCATTTGATATGACACTTAACATCGATTGATTGAATATCAATTAATGAAGATTTATTAATTGATATGTTAACAAAATTAAAGCTAATTTAATTGTTAGTAGGATTGTTTGTTTGGAAAAGCTTTTCAAATATAAAGTTTCACACCATTTTTAACTATATTGAATAAGTTATTAAAATATGACGGAAGAACTTTTTTTATCAAAAGAGTTTCATGGTGAAATCTCGGAGTATACCAAATTCTTTGCTTCGTTCTAGTTTGAGGCAGTTGGTCACTAAGGTAGAAACAAAAGCTTTCACAGTTGATCATGAATTTTAATATTTCTGCTTACCTAACAACAAACATTAATATTAAGAATTAATTTTTTTGAGCTGGGACTCCACGCCCGAGATGAATAAATTTATTCTTAACCACAAAATAAACCAGATTCTTAATCCAATATTAAACTTTTTTTGTATAACTTCTATAAGCATAACACTAACCTCAAACATTATTAAAATTACCATACCACAATAAAATAAAAAAAACAAACCAGGAAGTTATTTTCTTATTTTTGTTTATAACAATTTATTTCACCTTGGCATTTCATTAAAAAATCAAATCAAATCATATGGGCTACTTAATGTTAGTCATTTCCGAATAATTTAGTCGATTATCCATATTTTAAGAAATTTGCTGTCTCAGTCTTTAATTTTTGTGTGTTTTTTTTAAAATTTTTAATTTTTTATATTTTTTTTTTCTAAATTTTATGGCAGTTAATTGGAATACTTGCAATACAACAACTAATAGTTCGAATAGAAGGTTATTCTTGGTCTTTCATTGATTTCCCTTTTTGTTTCTGGTTTGTAAATTCTCTCGACCCGATCACCATTACTCTTGGTACCGATTACAGATACTGATTCGAAGGGTCTGGCTTTTGGGGATACTTCGTTAAACTGAATATCATCGAATGATACTTCTGGACGAACATATAAGTAAGATGAAATAGGTTTGTTTGGATCAACTATTCCTCCAGTATTGATTAAGTCTACTGGTGTTTCTTTCCAAGGTGCATTTGTAGTTGTAGTCGTTGTTGTTGTTTTTGTTGTTGTTATAGGATTATAAAAGGGTCTATAGGTTGTTGGCTTAATGTAACCTTCTTCTTTATTATCTGAACCTGAGGGCAGGTAATCAGTGTTTGGTTCATTAACTTCGGCTGAAGTTGATGGGCTAGAACCCTCCTCAGTTGCAAATCCAATCTCACTTATAATCGATTCTGCATCATCTGTTGTTGCTGTGGAAGTCTCACTTCCTTTATAAGGTAGTTCTGTTGATGTTGTTGAAGTTTTGTCTTCAGTGAAAGATTCATAAGCTTCTGTTGTTGTTGTTGTTGTTGTTGTTGATGTTGTTGAGACATAGCTGTCGGTTGTAGTATCTGTTGCCTTGCTTTCAGTGAAAGGCTCAAGACCTGCAGATATTGAAACGTTATCCTCACTTGAATCGTCAGTTTCCTCCAAAGGCAATTCTGTTGTTGTTGTTGTTGTGGTAGTTTTGATTTCAGTTAATGATTCAGAGGCTGAATTGCTATCTGTTAAAGGTTCAGTTTCTTCAAGAGGAGCTTCTGTTGTGGATGTTGTTGAAGTTTTGCTTTCGGTGAAAGGTTCATAAGCTTCAGTTGTTGTTGTTGTTGTTGTTGATGTTGAGTCATAACTGTCGGTTATCTCAGATGGTTGTTCTGTTGTTGTTGTTGTTGATGTTAAATCTGTATTCTTACTTTCGGTAAAAGGTTCAAGAGCTCCAGGTGTTGAGACACTACTTTCACCTAAATCGTCAGTTTCCTCCAAAGACAATTCTGTTTCAGAAGCTGAACTACCATCTGTCAAAGGCTCAGTTTCCTCAAAAGGTAGCTCAGTTGTTGTTGTTGTGGTCTTGCTTTCGGTGAATGGTTCAATTTCTTCAAAAGGCACTTCAGTTGTTGTTGTTGTTGATGCAGTTGTTGTTGTTGTTGTCGTTGATGATGGTTTTTGTTCAACTTCTTCAACTTCACCACTTTCACTTGATGTTTCATTTGAACTATCAATTAATTCGGCAGGACTTTTTGTTGTTGATGTCGATGCATCTTCTTTTTCAATATCACTTGGCACAAACACTGTAGTTACTTCAATTACTGGTCGCTGTGAAGCAGGGGGCCTTCTTGTACCGAATTGTTTATTAATAATTATACCAGGGAACCATTTCGAGAATATACCTCCCCATCCGAAGCTTGTACCTTGAGTGTAAACTGCAGGTTGTCTTTCTGAGAAGACAAAAAAAAAAAAATACAATTAAGTTACAATATATTTGTTTGTAAAATTGTCAATTTATTCTTACGTATTTGAATAGTTTGTGGAATTATTGTTTTTTGCAGATTAAAGAAGAGCGGATTTGCTTCGGTCCAAATAATACAACCGGCACTTAAACAACAAAATACAAATAAAAGCTTCATCTTTGTGGAAGCAAACTCACTAGCGAACGAATAAACCAGAAGTGGCTACAATCGGAGACTTTTATAGATTTTTACCAATCGAGTTTCCCGGTTAAATGTTTTGGTGAATTATTTGAATAATATACTCTTTGCATAGACTATGCAAACAGTGGGAAATTTTGTATTTCTTAGTGGAAGAAAAATAAGAAATTAAAATTCAGTAGAAAATTTAAAATTTTTAGAAAAGGTCAGCTTGTTTTAGTAATTGGAAAGCTTTAGATTCTTTTTTTTGTGATTTTTTTAAATGGTTTTTAACAAGGTCGCGAACGATTTTTGGTATTAGGTTTAAATTTATAAAAAAAAGGTTATGGCTGACCAGATCAATTTCT
The DNA here is from genome assembly GCA_946251815.1 of Dasysyrphus albostriatus. Lineage (NCBI taxonomy): Eukaryota > Metazoa > Arthropoda > Insecta > Diptera > Syrphidae > Dasysyrphus > Dasysyrphus albostriatus. Next base: position 54,165,997 of record OX276336.1, read on the forward strand.
GAAACTATCGGATGAGATGATTTTCTTTGTAAAATTTGCCAAATTACGTGCCAAAAATTTTTTGAAAAATTGACCTTGAAATAAAACACTGTACAAAAGAATCTATAGTTGATTAACTACTGAAACTAGCTGACCCTTTTTTTTAGATTTCAATGCCTTTGAGGTGGACATTTTTTGTAAGAAATGAGTTGCTTAAAACCCCTATAACCTTGAAATTTTCTTAGATTCATTAAAAATTCATAAACAAAAATTATTGGATGGCCAATAACTGAAAATATCTGACCTTTTATGACCATGAAGTGGCCTTTCAAAAAGCATCCTTTTTTAAATGCCCTAAATGAGGTGCCCATGATTTTTTTGTCACATTGAAACGAACTTCAAAAATTCGTAGAAAAAAATTATTGCTGACCATAACTGTAAATAGTTGACCATTAATCACGATCTAGAGATCTTTCGGATGTTGAACATTTTCTGTAAATTTCTTATAAATGAGGTGCCAAAGAGAGCCAATATATCGTCATCGTCATTGAATGAAAACTCTTTAAGCCCTTTTTTTTCTTGAGACATTTGACCTTATAAACTTATATTTTTTTTTTAAGCTCAGGAAATCGATTTTTTTTTAAGATTAAAATAATTTTTTTGGAGAAAGTGCCCCTGCCGTAAAGTAAACATAATTTAAAACATACATTTTGAAAGTTTTAATTCACATCTGCCTTTTAAAAAGTGAAAACCAAACTGATTTGGGACTCAATCTCTGCTGTCGGACGATTACGCGAGAACCGCATTTTATATTTTTAATTTCTTTCCACCTGATTCGCTCTGTGGCAGGATAAAGGCTGTGATGGGAAAGGTCAGTTGAAAAGCAGATGGAGAATTTTTCCGCCCATAGATGGGGAAGGGGGGAGATTGAAATAATAAAATGTGGTCCCATAGTTTCAAGCATTCTGTGTCTAATGAGAGTTCTCGCGTCATCTGGTTGCTGATTTATAGGCCAATGTATGTGGCTGTTCGGGGTCTTAGCCTGGTATAAGAAGTCAGGTGCCAGGTGCGTGTTTTACTATAATACTCGTAGTTAGTGATGTAACTTTTTAACGGTTAATGTTATGAACAAACTTTATAATAGTTTTTATGGGAAATTTCTAAAGAAATTGTAGGAAAAAAAATGGTCTTCAAATAGGTAGTAGAGAATACAATTTCTACTACCTATTTGAAGACCATTTTTTTTCCTACAATTTCTTTGACCCCTAATAGCTGACCTAGCGGTCATCGGATCTTGGAGGACTTTTCTCATATTATAAGTAACAACAATCCCAACGTGTATACCAAAAATCAGCTTCTTACATATTTTTTCCTTAAATAAAATCAATTTTAACTAGACTATTACTGCTGCGGAGCTGCGCAGCAAATTTAGAAGTAGAGACATCGTGCAGCACTGTGCTGCATGCAGCTCCTGAATTTTTCTGCTCCCATAAGATCCTATATTATGAGGCCATACCTGTCATTTTGGCCTGACGGTGATTTGTGAAGGATATTTCTATGCTCTTTTGATTCTTGGTCCTGATGAATTACCAAATATTTTCATCAACTTTCATCAATATACTAGTTTTGGGAGGGGTTCCATGGTATTACAAAAAAAAAAAAAAACACCCTTCCACTACAAATATTTTTGTAGACTTTTTTGATTCTTATTACTTATGACAAATTAAATATGTGGATCAAGTTTCATCACAATGCTGTTAGAATTTGTTAATACTTACTAGTTTCACTAAAAATTCAGTCATTTATGAAAAAGACTACCTTTCTTTAGTGTGGCTGTATACAATTCATATTTTAATTTTGTAAGATTGGGCATTAAAAATCATGTGTCGTAGATTATAACATCATATATATTTGAGTTGATTAAACTTTCAAATCCCCCCCTTTCCAGCACTTTGAAAGTAACTTTTTATACAACCAAAGTAGGTCTTTCAATTAACTTTGGATATAATGTTGCTGAGTGTGAATATAAATACTTTCTTACTTTTGTGGCTTTGCATTATTTCTTCCCAAACAGCTTTTTCCACCTTCTTCATACAAGGGGAGGGAAGGGAGAAAATCAATAATATGGTTCTATGGTTACAGGATTTTTGAGTCCAACGATAGTTCTCTGTTCATCGTCCGACCCCTGGTTCTCCATTTAAATCCAATCTATGAAACAAGTGGCAACTCTTTTCTCGTTTTTCTAACAGCATTGATGCCACCTTAGCGACACTTCTTAAAAGTAAAATTTCTTAAAACTACGACAGTTATGTAATATTAAAATATGGTACAAATAAGGAACACAAAATTAAATACGGGGCACATGTACGTCTCGATAAAAATAAATAAAACCCACCCGGGACAGGTTATTGAAATAAGAAACTGTCCCGAGTCATTCACGAAATCAAAAGCAAGTGACATTTCATCTGTCAATTATTGAGTTATTTCAACTTATCTTTCAAACTTGATGTCTTTCACTGACAAACAGTAATTTTTGGAAACGTTTTCTATTGTTGGATTTGTCTCTAACTTTTAACTAACATTTTTTGTTCATTTTTTTTTAAATACTTCTAAAAACTTGTGCCAAATATCAATATGAAGAAACTGACCTTGTGTGTGTATGTCCTTTAACACTGGTGTCACGTTGAAATAACCTGGAAGAATGTTTCTTTAAGATGAGACCAGGTTAAATTCAACAGGTAAACATTGTAAAAATAACCATATAAAATGTTACTTCAACCTGATTTGTGGTAAAATACACATTTCTAACAAGCAGTGTTGAAAAATCCCGATCTCAGTTAAAATTAGCGCTATATTTTTGTTGAAATTTCTTGTTTACCAGAATTCAGTGTTAAAATAACAGTTCATCTTCTTAAATCAACTTGAATATGGTAATATAGGCCACCAGGCTGATTTAACACTTAATATAAGATTATTAAATCAGGTAAATATCTGAAATGTCTGCAATTTTATATGGGGTTATGTGGTTGATTATTTACCTGACTTTTTTCTCTGAGTGTATTTAATTAAAATCTGCGTACATTTTGAAACACCCTTTACATTGGGTAAACCATAAGAAAAACAAATTGCTTTTGCTTTCATATTTGGTATAGTGTTGGGGTTCTAGAATATATTTGGGTCTTGTTTGGGGTTTCACAGTCTAAACAGTTTGGGAACCTCTGTGGAAATTGTCAAGAGCTTAGACAATTCCTAAATTCTTATTAATTTCAAAGAACTTAATTTAAGAGACTGCACAATGAAGAAAGTTTTCCATGTTTTAAGAAAATTTGTTCTTATTGAATAAAAATATGCAAACCAAAGAATAGCAAGGGAATAAAAAGCCACAAGATTTGAGTTACATAAGTGCGGGTATATCCGCGACATACACAAGAGGGGACTAGGACTAGCACTAGCTTCTTTCTATTGAACAAAATTGTAATTTAGAAACTATTGAAACTTCTTTCCAATTTTTAAACTTTTTGATCCACTGTTATGGCCATTGACACCTATATTTATTTAGTTATTGAATTATAGCGCGCGCCATATGAACTTTGGTGTGGCATAAAATTACGAAACCAAAATTTGTTTACACGAACTTGTCATCAACGATTGAATGAGAATTTGGTATTCAAATTTGAATATCCATATTGAAATACAAATCATCTCGTTGATTGTTATGGGAAGCTGCAATTAATTGACTATTGTACAGTAAAATGGCTTCCGAAGAAATAAAGCTTTAGTCTTTTGTTACTTTTACATGGATGTTTTTTTATTTCTAAATTATTTATAATTCTTAATAACTGAATGGCTTATTGGTAAATATGGAATAATATAATAAATCATATTTTTATTTGCGATATACATATAGGGCAAGTTTTGGATTCGTGCAAACAATAATTTGAGTTAACAATCAAACATTACGTTGATAGAAAAAACGAAAAAGTAGGTGGGTGACACAGTTCTGTCTGTCTGCTTGTTTGTACCTCAACCTAAATCACGGAAGCGATTTTCTTCAAATTTTGTACTTAAGATGCTATATTAATTCTCCAGAGAAAAGTTTAAATTAAAAAATGACGATACTTACTATACAACCGTTAAGAAAAAGCTTATTTACTTCAAAAACGACCTGAAAAATCAGTGGATTACTGAAGACATGATGTACTTTTTGGTAAAAAAGGAATTAAACAAAAACTGTCATTAACCGATACCGTTATTAATAGTTTTAGTTTTCATATAACGTTTCTTTTTACTTTCATTTTTCTAACAAACGGCTCTGCAATCATCTAGATTTTTATTATTTAAAATTAGGAAAAAAGAGAAGATTGAAATAAAGTGAAAATAAATTGAAACCACTTGTTTTTAAATGAAAATTTTAGCGTCAAATTTAAGTCATATGACTTAGTGTGTATGAGATTGTAAATACGTTTCTTTATTTTTATGACATTTCGTGAATATGAGATTTAGTAAAAATAGCTCAGTTGTAGACTGTATTTATTAATTTAAAGGTAAGTTTAAATGTCTAGGAATGTTCTTCGGTTTTTATTTTTATACAAGGTATACTAGGTTTTGGCAAGTTATGCATTCGTAAAAAAAATTACACTCGAGATTTCAACTAGACTTATCCTTAATTGATTGTCTGTGTGTCTGTGTTCGGCTACAGCCTAAATGGTATACAGTTATTTTTGGTGATGTTGCCAACACGTTTCTAAAATGTTTTTTAGAGCAAAAATTACGGTACCAACCATAATTTTTTTTTGAATTTTACAAAATTTTATTTTTCTTAAAACCGGTTCTGTAACGAAAAATTAATAATTTGTTTCCAGTAAATGCTATTTTTGGATGGGAAATCGTTCTTCAAAAAAAGGTTATAAATGTTACCCCCCCCCCAAAGAACCATTTTTAGTTTTCAATTTTCTCCAAAACGGTAATTTTGATTTCACTTATTTTTTTTATACTCCTAAGCAATATAAATAAATTTTCTTACCAAAATTAAAAAAAAAAACAATTTAAAATTTAAAATTTTTTATTTTTTTGAAAATCAAATATTTTGAAGACAATAAGGTCCATTTTTATAAAACTGGGTATTTAAGAGTTGTACACTCCTATTCTAAGAAAATTTTACTTTTAAGAAAAAGTAATGGTACCTTCCATATCCACATAAATGTTAAAAAACCGTGAAGGAAAATATTGTTTTTTTTTATAAACGGCTCCTACGATTTTTATAAAACTTTTTTGTTTGCTCATATTAGTGCGATATAAAATTATAAAAATGTACAAATAGCAACAATTAATAGTACCTATTTCTCATAGAACATTTTTTTTTAATTTTCTCACTATCGGCCGAATGAATTTAGATTAATTTTATTCTATACAAATTCCTAATAAGAAAACAAAATATTGAATATCAAAATTAAAAAAAATTGTTTTTAAGTTATTTTTTTTAATTTTGATATCTCAAAAACTGGTTGATATTTTTTTTGAAATTTTATTGATCAAGAATTAAGATGGATTTCTTGTTTTTAATTTCAAACTCTTATTTAAGTTTTTTAATCTAATTTAAATATCGTATTTCATTCTTTTTAACATTTTTCTTTCATAATTTCTAAAACTTTACATATAATGTTCGTAAACCTTCAGCGTCAAGAACGTTAGAGCAAGTACGTGCGACCCAGTCGTGCATTTTATTTCATAGTAGTTTTGTTAATTTGTTTCTTTCGTATACGATTTTAATAATAATTTTAATGAAAAAGTTGCTATTTAATGTCAGTAATATTGCACAACAACATTTTAAAACAAATTTTATTTTTTTAGAAATATTAAAATAATTTTTTTTGAAAATTCAATATTTCAAAAACGAGTTGGTGAATTTTTTTTGAAACAAAATTTTTAAATACATTTTAATATATATTCGAAATTGGCATACAAAACATTTTTTTAAAAATTGTGAATAAAATTTTATAAAAAAATAGTTTTTTATTATATATTTTGTCTTTATGCTGGCATATTCCAAAAGTTCTTAGTTCTTAGCACTTGAACATAAAATCAAGCACGTGTGATTCAGTCGTGCAACTAGTTTATTTTATAAATTTCATTTAAATAACGTGATATAGATTTATAATTATTTTTTTGTGTAGTTTTTAATTTGTACAGGGTGGCGCACGAATCGTGCTACAAAAATAAAACGTAATAACTTTTTTTCTGTGTGAGTAATCGGCTTATTTTTTTTTATTTTGTAGGCTTATATTTAGATTTATAAAAATGGATGCTTGGGATACGGAGAAAAGAATTTGGATAGTGCAACGGTACCATGCTTTGCAGTCCGTCATTTCCGTCCAAAGGGAATTTAGGCGGGAGTTTGGCGGTAATCCCCCGAGTAGATGGACCATTGTGAGGTTTGTAAACATGTTTGCCGAATTTGGAAGCATCGCACGAAGGCCGTACCATCGAGATGCCAATGTTCGGGTTCAGGATACAATCGCAGCAGTAGCATCTGCAATACAGGCCAATCCGAGCGTTTCGACCCGAAACTTATCGGGGAAAATTGGGGTTAGTAGACGGTCATTACAACGGATACTTCATGACGATTTAAACTTGTTTCCGTACAAAGTCCAAATTACTAGCAAGTTAAACCCTCAGGATTTGCCTGTTCGCCTGGAATTTTGCCAAAAAATGATATCAATGGCCGAAGAAGACAACACATTGATCAATTGTTTGTTCATGTCTGATGAGGCCCATTTTGATCTTAACGGCAATGTAAGCAAGCAAAATTGTCGTATAGGGAATGAGTCTAATCCAGAAATGCTCCATGAGACGGAACTGCACCCAGAACGAGTCACTGTGTGGTGCGCAGTTTCATCAAGGTGTATTGTCGGGCCGTACTTCTTTGAAGAAAACGGTGTAACCGTTACTGTCAATGGGGACCGTTATTTAAAGATGTTGAGGGAAGACGCCGAAGACGTATACCATTCAACAGCGTTTGGTTTCAGCAAGATGGAGCAACTGCACATATAGCCAGACCAGTTATGGCGGAGCTAAACAAAAAATTCGCAAACAAATTAATTTCTAGGAACTCCACTCTTCGCTGGCCCCAAGGTCACCTGACCTGACTGCACCAGACTTCTTTTTATGGGGTTATGTCAAGCAAGAGGTGTATAAAACGAAGCCCAGGAATTTAACTGAATTAAAGCAGTCCATAACGACAATAATTGAGGCGATCCCAACTTCAACTCTTCAGGACGCAATGAATAATTTTTTGATCAGGTGCCGCATATGCGTGGAAGAGCGTGGAGGTCATTTGTGGTCTATAATCTTTAAAAAACAACTAACTATTTAAAATAAAATTTAATTTTCTAACCAATAAAAACAAACTAAATGAAATACATCGATTAAAAAAAAAGTTATTTGAATTTCTTATTGTAGCACAATTGGTGCTTTTTGTATGTAAGAAAGTAAGTTAAACATTTTTGTGTAGAATAACATAAGCTACTACGAGTATTTGTACCTTCACATTTATTCTAAGAAACTTATAGTTTTTGAGAAATTAAGAAAGAACTGAATTCTACCATGATTAAGACGTCAAAACAAAGTTCTCCACCAAAAAATCCAAACAGCTTTGTCGGAACTTTTTTCATAATCTTTTGTCTAATATTCCCACGCTATAAGTTTAAATCACAAATTATTTTATAAATACAGGTTGAATTAACTCTTCATTTGCATGTTAAATTAAACTAAGTTATGTTAATGAAACTAGATTTGTATGAAAAATTTACTAGATTTTCATGTAAAACTAACAAAATTTTCAGGTAAAATTTACAGTTTTACTAGGTGTTGAACCAATACCCGTTTGTCTGACTACATCAATAGGTATCTAATAGGTGTAAAATTTGACGTAAAACTTTTACATCACTATATTTCAATGCCTTTAGGTCGAAGAGTGTCCATACAATAAATATTTAGGTGGCAGTTTTAAACAATTGCCCAGAGAAGTATGTTTTAGTTCATGCTAAGGAAAAATTTCAAATTCGGTTCACAAAGTAATTAATTAATCCAAATCAGCTTTATATGGCTCACTAACTTGGACTCATCAGTGACATAGTGAGGGTCTTTGTGATACGCAATTTGTATTAAATTCAGTTTAACTTACTTGGATTTTTTGATAAGAAAACACTAAAGCTGGAAGTTTGTAATTAATTTATTGTTTTCGAGTGAATTTTCAATTTTCAATTTTTTACGTTTGAGTTTAAATAGGATGTTCCTAGAAGAAACCTTAATTAGAGAGTTGTTAGAAATTGTGTATACTTTCAATTGTTATTTCATGAAATTTATGAATAACTTATAGTTTTCTTGCCATATGTAAGAAACCAAAAAAATGATTTTTTTGCATTCTTTCCACGTTGCGTCACGAAATTTTAGTCGCAAGCTCAAGATTTGTATTCAGCACCTTCCAAAACCTAAAGCAAGATTAAAATAAAAATTATACCTCACATTTGCACGTTTAAGGCCAGTCACAAATAAATTTTTTTAAAGACGAAAACACTACGGAATTAACAATCGGGTAAATTTGTCCTTCACGCCAACAGATGAGTTGCGTCACATTTTGAGAAGCCTTCAGTGGATTAATATGCCTGCCAACTATAATAAGACGCAACATTATTGTTTCTGCACTTATACGATTTAACTTCTCCCATTATTCACATCATCATTTCAACATATTTTTCTTCAAATTCACTTAATTTGTGAGACAAATAAAAAGCGACATGACTGAACATTTCTTTTATTTGCATCGATTTCGAAGATAGAAATCAAATCCCAAACTGATCATGTGTTGAAGTATGTTAGGAATGTCATTCCTCAGTCACTCAATGCATGATGTATATTCAACAGAGAATTGCAGGGCAAGCTGAATTTTTTTCGAGACGTTTTGACAGGAGCTATTCGCACAAATATCCCAGTACCGAATTCCCACCAAAAGATCATGTACGAAAAATTGATGAAGATGAAGCTGATTGACGACGAAAATGGCAGCATATTTTACCTGGATGCCATTGGCAAATTGTTTTTTAAGAATTTCGTTGTTTTAGATTTAGATTCGGTCGAGATCTGATATTGCTGGTTTCTTCTAGAATAGTGGCTTCGTTATTGGAAAGTGGTTAGAGTTGAAATAGCCATTGAATCTTCGGGTAGGTAAAAAATGAACTAACATTCAAATTTTCCAGAGAGTCTGCGGTGGCATAGGTGTTTTGAAAATTTGTCAAACTTTCATCTGGGAACAATGCCGATGGCACAGAAACGGGCAGCGTAGGTGCTTGCTCGAAAATATCAACGATTAGAGGAAAAATGCAAGATGCTTTGCAAGACCTATTCTATTACTGGCACGTGCTTTCCGTTCAATTGACTGGCCATCAACCACAGAAGATGACGTCAGCGTTTGCCTGATGAAATTATCATTTCGGGCAATATGTACAGAAGCTGTAGTTGACATGGACATTTTGAACATAAATCTTAAAAATGGTTTTCAATTTATGAAAGTAGTTTTTTTTTTTGCAAATTATGACTCGCATTTGGAAGATCCTTTTAACTCAACTTATTTAATATTGCCAAATTGTATGTGTTTTCAATATTTTTTTGTGAAAAGCCGTATAACTGGATTGATTTTATAAATATAAGGCCTTGCCTTACAAGGGTTTTTCAACAGGGACGCTACAAAAGTAGAGCGACAGGTACAGCAAACGACGCCATATTTCTTGCCGCTTTTTTGACATTTCTCTTTAGTAAGGTTTGCCATTTTATGATTGAAAGATATACGAGCCAACAACGAGTCGAAATTATTAAAATTTACTACCGAAATTCGGACTCAGTAGCCTCAACGTTAAGAGCGCTACGTCCAATTTATGGTCGTCATAATCGTCCTAGTAGATCAACAATTGAGTGTCAAGTGGAAAAATTTGAATCCACAGGCACAGTACAAAATGTTCCCGTGCCAGTGAGACAAAGAATTGCCCGCAGTGTCGAGAATATTGCTGCCGTTGAGGCTTCAGTTGCAGAAAGCCCAAGTGTGTCTCTCACACGTCGTTGTCAAGCGTTGGGCATCTCTGTGACGTCGTTGTGGAGAATTTTGCGAAAAGATCTTGGCCTACATCCTTACAAGATTAAATTGACGCAAGAACTGAAGCCGCTTGACCACCAGAAGCGTCGTATGTTCGTGAATTGGGCTGAGCAACGACTTGAAAATGATTCGGATTTTCATCGAAAAATCATCTTCAGCGATGAGGCTCATTTCTGGCTGAATGGCTTCGTCAATAAACAAAATATGCAGTATTGGTCAGGCAGCAATCCACACGTACTCCATGAGTCATCATTGCATCCCGAAAAAAATTACTGTTTGGTGTGGTTTATGGGCCGGCGGAGTCATTGGGCCGTACTTCTTCCGTGATGATCAAGACCGACACGTTACTGTGAATGGGGATCGCTACCGTTCAATGATAACCGAATGTTTTTGGCCCCAATTGGATGATATGAACTTGGAGGACATGTGGTTCCAACAGGACGGTGCCACAAGCCACACAGCGAATGCCACAATCAATTTATTGGAAACCAAGTTTGGAGAACGTGTTATCTCACGAAATGGTCGCTTGGCTGCCTCGCTCGTGCGATATGACGCCGTTAGACTATTTCCTGTGGGGCTACGTCAAGTCTATGGTCTATGCCAACAAGCCAGTGACGATTGATGAACTTCGTACGAATATCAAACGTGAAATTGCAGGAGTATTGGCCGATTTATGCTTGAAAACCGTCGAAAATTGGGTTCAGCGTCTGGACTTTTGCAAGCGTGCCCTTGGTGGCCATGCAAAAGAAATCGAGTTCCATACATAATGGCATCAAACGTACTTTCACAGGAATAAGGAATTTCATTGATATCCAAAACCGTTTTTGTTTTATTTAAAAAAAAACTTTTGTAGCGTTCTTATTGAAAACCCCGGTATAAGAAACCTGAGATCTTTAGTTTTTAGCATATCTAATAAAAATGTTAAATGTGTTTTTAAATGTTTCAGCTATTTTTTATTATACACACAACTTCCTTTCACTTTCGCTTTTTCTATTCTTGACCCAACTTTTAATTTGTTTTCTTAATAGAACTAGAACTGTTTCTTCTGGATTGTTGTTTTTGGTTTAAATAAAAATAAATAAAAACTTGAAAGTAGTAAGTTGATACACTTTAAAGTTGCTCCATAAAAGAATACATAATTTAATAAAATAAAAACAAAAATAATGATTCAAGTTTACCGATTTTCGAGTTATTTTATGTTTTAGTATGACGCAGCCATTTTAGACATTTTTTCCAACTTTAAGTTATAATTTTAATTTGACCAAAGTCATTTATAATTTACTAAGAAAAATTTATATTTTTTAATATCCGTTAATGTTATGATATCAATACTTTATTTCTGAATTAATAGTACTTAAAGTAGAGGTGGCCATCATAACGCCAAAATATTGGTTAACACAAACAGAAGGCCCCTCTAGTGACTCACTAAAATATATTTTTTTTTTTTGGGAACTTCTTATTCATGATGATGCTTTGGGAAATCTACGCCGGTTGTTGAAGTTTTGCCATGACAAAAAAAAAAAAAAAAAAGAAACAACAACAAGCAGCTTGGTATGGATTTAATGAAACCAATCTTAAGAATGGAGTGCGGAAATCATTATCGACATCGACCCGTAAATTATTCTCAAAATCAAAAAAATTAGTTAGCAGTATGATTTGACAAGCAAATAAATGCGCAGCACATTCTTATGCACCTTTAGTTTTTATGACCTTGTTTTGCATTATAATATCCAAATTGACTGACTGACATTTCGCCTAGCTATAAGAGAGCAATTTGGAATTTCAAGACTTGAGATAATTGAATTATTTCAATTCCGGAAATTGTTCTTTTGTTTTACATTAAGTCAAAAGTTCAATGTCATATTTGATCATAGATACAATTTAATTGTTTTAGTTAATTGTTATTTTGTTTTATGATACATAATTATTAATGTTTTAATAAAGTCAATATAGACTTAGAGAAATAAAATGCAAGACCAATTTGGGTGTTTTTACAACTGAAATTCCTTCAAAAGATTGACAAATAAGACACCTGTAAAAAACTCAGCTCTTAATATTAATGATTACATTTGCATTGTCATGTTAAAGGTTAACTGTACAAATTGTGTGAGAAAAATTGTTAACACTGACAAGACTTAAAATCAGATTGTTTTGTTTTTAAATAATTATGAATTTATGGAAAACAAATTTGAAGAAACGCAAATAGTTTGAGCTTTCCATTTTTAAGAATCTTTACGCTGAAAATTGCATATTTAAAACAAGCACTTCTCGTAAGAATAGATTCATTGAACAAATTTTTGTTCTTAAACTCACGGTCCTCGATGTTCAAGGTCTTAAAATAGCATGTTAAAAACGCAAAATTAAAAATTGACAAATAAATGCTCATTCAAACTTTATTTATTTATTTTTATTTAACGTAGCTAAAATACTGGCCTTAAATATTCAAATTTATAATTTCTTCATTATATAATAGGTAAAAGGTTATTTTAAATTCACTTTAAGAAAGTTCAGAATGATCAAATAAACTATCAAATCTATTATTGAGGATATTAAATAGTTTTAACATTTTATTTAAAGGAGAAAACCGTTCATAATTTCCGATAGTTTGAAATAAGTACACAATCAGCTAAATTCTTCAGACTTCTTTGGGGAATGTTAAAGTTAATACGAGACAAGATGGGTAAAGAGTTTATTTTACCGTTTAACAGTTTTACAATGAAGATAAAAGATAAATAAGGCAAGGCAGGTCGATAAGTTTAAGTCTATTGTTGTAAGGAGGGAGTTCATAGGAATTTTCCCAACCTAAGCTTCTGAGCGCAAATCTCAAAAATCTTTTTGGCACTTGTTCCAATCTGGCCTTATGACAGTCAAAATGATTTGACAGGTATATTCTTTAATGGGTCGAACAAATGAAACAAAGAGCTGTTTGATAACGAAAGGATCGAAAAACTGTCTTGACTGCCTTCTAGTCCAGCCTTGAACTGAACCGGCCTTATTAGCTAAGGAGTTGATGTGGTGTATAATATCAAGTTTACGATCAAATAATACATCAAGGACTTTTATATCGCTTACACTTGACAAGAGTAAAACGTAATACAAACAGTTAAAGGAAGAAGTGAAAAGCTTTCTCGTAAAACTTATGTTGAGAAACAAACAATTACGAACACACCAGTAACAAAAAAAATTAGGTCATACTGCAACTCCTCACCATCTTGAATATTCGAAATATATTTAAAGATTGTAACATCGTCCGCATAAATCAGGCAGTTTGAGTATTTTAACACAGGCGGTAGGTCGTTAATAAATAAAATTAAAAGAAGTGGGCCCAAATGGCTACCTTGTGGTGTTCCGAAATTGACTTTAAAATTATTCAATTCTTAACCGTTAAAAAGTACCGAGTATGATCTATTAAATAAATAAGATTGAAGCCACGTTACAAAATGTTCACTTAATCCTAATTTTCTTAATTAGAATAGTAAAACTCGATGAGAGAGTTTATCAAACGCCTTACTGTAGTCTGTAAAGACGCAATCTACTTGTCTTTGGTTCTTAAATTAGTCAATACAATTTTCAGCCAATTCCAGTAAAAAAGTAACAGTATAGGGCGCCCTTTTGTAAAACCCATGTTGATTTGGAACTATAAATAATTTCACATAAATAACAAAGATTCACTGATAACAGCCTCGAAAAGTTATGGAATAAAAGATAATCTAGCAATAGGTCTATAATTTTTGATTTCGTCTCTTTTACCTTTCGTATGTAGAGGGATTATGAAAGAATTTTTCCAAATGAATAGGAGTACACCAGAGGACATTGATAAGTTAGAAATAATGGACAAAGGTAACGGCAAGTGACTCCCACAGTTTTTCAAAATAGTTGAAGGTATACCATTAACTATCCATTAACTATCGTCTAGATTAGATATAAACTGCTGTCAGTATTCAAATTAAAATAATGTCAGTCAAGTAAGAGAGAGATTTGAAATGTTCTAAGAATGTTCTAAGTTTTGGGCAATTTCGTCAAAATTATCACTGTTTAAGGTTGAATGCACTTTGAAAGAAGTCAGAAAATAGTCACGACTTGAAATGTCATTTGACTTGGGAACAGAAACGGGTAAGGACAAGATTTTTTTTTACAATTTATGAATTTCCAAAAATATTTTGGATTCAATTTAAAATATCTTTGCACCTTCTACAGATAATTAAGATACTTTAAAATTGAATAATAATTTTAGAAATTAGTTTTATTCTGTGATAGCTTGTTTATATAGACAACCTATTTCTTCGATTTTTAAGACTTTTTAACTCACTATCATACCAATCTGAAACTAAAGACCTTGATTTTTTAATGGTCAGAAGTATTTATTTTATAAAACATTTAAAAAAACATTATACAATTCAAAGACCATAGAGTTAATATTTGAACAATTAATTAGACAAAACCAGTCTGCTTGTGATAAAAAGGTATTTAGTTTTTCAAAATCTGTCTTTTTAAAAATAAAGGTTTAAACAATTTCAAAAATATGATCGTTTAAATTATCTGTGTTCAGATTTCAGAAAATGGGTAAAAGTTAGAGCTGGATGGTGGTTGTCTTCAGACACTAGATGCTCTGATTTTTCCACTGAAATCTCTTCATCAATGGAAGTGAAGACTCCAGTAATTTTCTATTTGCGTTTAAAACGTCGTTAAAGTGGTGAAGTCCAAGAGATATGAACTAACTCATCAATTAATTTTGAGTCGTGCGATCTTAGATTTGTAGATGGTAAAATGACATTAATATCAGAACAGTGAATCCAAGCAACGTTTGTAAGATTGAAATCACCTAGGCAAATTATTTCATCCTGATACTCTAAAAGTTCGTTGATGAAGGCTTAAGGGCTGCCAAGAATAATATATATGGTTAAAATGTATAAGTTTGTATCCTTTAAATACACTTTAATGCGTAGAAATTCCATGTCTAGTGCTATGAAACAAGATTTACGGCAAACAAAATTCCATTTGTTATTGTTATAATTTTTTCACAATTTCTTATAATTTTGGACGGAAAGCCTCTTTTTCGGTACTCAAAATTTTGATGAAATTTTCCCTTACGATATTGAGAATATTTAACATGTAGGTGAGCCCGCAATTGTTTAATCCTGTTTCCCCGATGTTTTTTTGAGGTAAAAATTTTTCAAACTGCTTTATACCGAAATGTTTTTTTCAAGAATTTTGATTTTTTTTTTTTTATATTCTGTCTTCGGTATAAAATGCATCTAAATGCATAAAACAAAAATGTATGGAATCAAGAGTAAATTTTCTCGACTTTGTTTTTTTTCAAACAAAACACTTATACAAAATATTAAAACTGTTGCAAGGCCAGAAATTTATATTTTATTTTTTTTTTTTAAATAAAGTTCTTCTTATGAAATTTTAATCAAAGCCGAAGTTCCAAAAACAGCAAAAATTAAACTGATTTTGTTTTTAAACCAGGCAAAACAATGGTAAAATCTCAAAATTATAAAAAAAAATTCCGACAAAGCCAAAGAAATTTGTTTTGACGTCTTTAACAAGAATATCCGAAAAAAATATCCTAAATTTGAGTTCGGGGAACAAAATTAAGGAGTGGTTTAAGGGGGCTTAAGATATAGTTTTCTGCTTATTTCTCAAAAACAATCTTATTTCTTGTATGTAAAATGTGAAGTTTAAAATTTTTTGTACATAAGCAAAAAATCGAGAAATAAGCAAAAAATCGAGAAAAAAAGAAAAAACTCAATTAAAAATCCCTTCCTTAAATTTAACACAGAAAAAATATACATACTTTTTTCTTATATGATCAATAGATTTAGAAAAGAAAAATCACGATTTTGTTTTAATTCATTAACTGGATCGAATTTAATTTTTCAACAAAATCCGAATAAATACTTAATTTACCGTAAATTTTAATGTTTAAGTTAAGTGGGATCAAAGTTGACCCTTTGATTTTGTAATGTAAAAGGGACAGAGTTCAGTTTCTTAGCAAATATTCTGAAAGCTGTAAGATTTTTCAAAAAATTTGTAGGATAATATCAGCCTTGTTTTTTTTAGTATATTTTCATCTCTTCTTAAAAAAGTAGCATGTTACAACAACAATTTGGTATAATTTCGTATTGATAAACAGGCGAAGATAAAAATGCACTAAAAAACAGGGCTGTTATATAGCTCATAAGATATTATAAACCTTTTTTAGTTGCGATATATGTAAGTACTATAGGGCAAGTTTTGGGTTCGTGCGAAAAAAATTCGAGATAATAATTAAACACGACATTACGATGATAGAGAATACGGAAAAAGTGGGTGGCGCAATTCTGTCTGTCCGTATATCGACCTACAGCCTAAATAGCCGAAACAATTTTCTTCAAATTTTGAAGTAAGGGTTTTTTTTGACTTTCCAGGGGGGAAATTGTAATTTTTTTAGCACCAAAAATAACGGTGTAAGTTTATTTATCTCAAAAGCGACTAAAAAAATCAAAAATTTTGTTGCTATGGTGTACTTTTTGATAAGAAAAAAATGTCCTGAGAACCGCCATTAACGGTAAATACCATATAACGGTTTCTTAAATTTTCTATGTTCTCAATAATGGCTTAAACAATTTCAGTCAAAATTTGTATACATTTATTTTCTTAAATGTTAATAAAACTGCATATCAAAATTTTGAAAAAAATTAATTTTGGATTTTTAAAAGAATATTAAAATTTTTTTTTTTTAGAAAATTTAATATTTCAAAAATGAGTTGATGAATTTTTTTGAAGCTAGCTTAAATATACATTTTAATAATTGGCATACCAATTTTTTTTCTTAAAATATAAAAAAAAATTGTAAAAATTTTATATATAACTATGGCTTCTGCTTTTAAAATCTTGTATGTCAAAACTCTATTTTTAGAAATTCTGGTGGTATAAGATTCTGACTGACCACAATTCTGTATTTCAAAATTCTGTTTTCAAAATTTTGTGTGTAAAAATTACAGAGTTTTGAAAAACTGGCAACACTGGTTTTGACAGCTGACTTGTGTTTAGTACCTTGTGTCACTGTCAAACAGCTTCAGTTTGGTTTGCAATTTAACCATGGATCGTCTTACAAATGAACAACGCTTGCAAATTATTGAATTTTACTATCAAAATTCGTGCTCGGTTCGAAATATTCATCGCGCGCTGCTTCCATTTTTGGATGAGGCTCATTTTTGGTTGAATGGGTACGTAAATAAGCATAATTGCCGCATTTGGAGTGAAGATCAGCCAGAAGCATTGCAACAGCTACCAATGCATCCCGAAAAAGCCACTGTTTGGTGCGGTTTATGGGCCGGCGGCATTATTGGGCCATATTTCTTCAAAGATGATGCGAATCGCAGCGTTACTGTCAATGGTGAACGCTACCGAGCGATGATAACAAACTTTTTTTTGCCCGAAATGGAAGTTCTTGACTTGCATGATATGTGGTTTCAACAAGACGGTGCCACACAGCACGCGAAACAATGGCGCAATTGCGAGGCGAGTTTGGTGAACAGTTAATTTCACGTTTCGGGCCGGTCAATTGGCCGCCTAGATCGTGCGATTTGACACCATTAGATTATTTTTTGTGGGGGTATGTCAAGGCTAATGTCTATAGGGACAAGCCCGCTTCGATTGACGCACTGGAAGCCAACATCCATGCATTCATTCGTGAGATACCGGCCGATATGTGTGAAAGAGTATGCCAAAATTGGACTCAGCGGATGGGCTACCTGAGACGCAGCCGCGGTCAACATTTGCATGAAATTATCTTTAAACATTAAATTGCAAAGTTCAAACTATCGATTCAAATAAATATTTCATTCATTTTTTCGAATTTTTTGTGTTTTTTTTTTTTTAAAGTTCTAAGCCTCTTAAAAAATCACCCGTTATTATACGAGTATATATTTTTTTTTTAATAATTATTACTTTTATATTTTAAAAGTTCTTAATTCCCAGTAACTTGAGCATAAGAGCAAGTACAAGCGATCCAGTCATGCATTTTCAACTGCATTTTTTTTTCTCCAAAAATTTTTTATTTTCTTTGTTGCATAGGATTTTATGAATTATAATACTAACTCGCTATTTGTTGGAAAAAAAATAACGGTTCTTGAGTTATTTAAAAAAAAGAACTGAGACTAATGTTGACCTGCTATAACTTCAAGAAAATAAATCTTCCAGGTTTTTTTGTTATTAACTCAGTTTTTAAAATTAATTTTAGATATCCCAATCACGAATCACCATCAGTTTTCTAAGGTCACACCCGTAACGGAACTAAATTGGATCCTGTAACTGAACCACAGATTTTTAGCATAGGTTCTTTAGATTACTAATTTGTTTAAAGGGCATTAGGTGTCCTGTGGATTAGTAAGGTTTTAATTTATAAATTGAGAAGAGTATGTCAATTATTGATAAAATAAGGATTCTCACTGTAACACCCGTAACGATGGAAACATCCATAGATAAATAATAAATAAACTTTATAAGTCAAGTGAAATATAGGATCAAATACGAATGACCTGCATTCTATTATATTTCATCTATCTTACTTATACCGTCACGTCATCGTCCTTTCCTTTTGACTGAAAACACAATACATTATAGCACAGGTACATGTTTCCGTTTATTTTTTTTTTCGCTCAGGTTTAACTTTTCCTTTAATACTTGAATTTGATGGGGAAAAAGGACGAATATAAATCATTTGTTACATAAACCCATAATAAAACTCACATAAGAATTCAATTTCCTCCAAGGAAATATTTACTCTTGGCCTTGTAATGAATTTAACATTATATATTGTATTTTATGTATAGCTGCGAGTTGTTATTATATCCTTTCTTCTTCTTTATTTTTTTTTTTTTGTCACAAAAGAAGGACCCAACAGATCAGATTGAAAAGGTTGACTTTCCAGTTAGAGATTGGAGAGTCAGCCTTAAGTGCTGCTATTTATTAGTCATGGAAGATAAATGTCAACTTTTTGTGGGCAATCCTTTTGAAATTTGGTGACAGTAAGAGCATACATATATAGAGGGAACAGGATTTAACAATTTTCCCATTCGACACCTTTTACTACTTTGTTGAGTCAGTGCAGGACAAGAGCGCGTTTGTGCCAGTGTGCGCGCATTAAAAAAAAAACTGAACATAAAAATGATTTGTTGAATTTCTTCTTTTTTTTTTATAAATACTTAAACATACCAATGTTGCCAAATTTGAAGTTTTTTTTTTTATGATGAAAATGCACAAGAAAAGGACAATGACAACGTCTGCCAAGGAAAATAATATAATAGATGTTTTTGTACAAAATCGAATGAATATTTTTATTATTAAAAATTTACGGACGTTGAGAGATACAAAATTAACCAAAATCCACCAATCCATCTTGCTAGCGATAGAACCACTTCATCAACTACGGAAGACTGGTTGAAGACAGGCTAAAAAAAGACGTTGAAGACACCATAAGACTTCCACTAGAAAACAGGATATTGACAAAGCTATCGACTATCTAGAATGTCCTGTAGCAAACGCACTGGATAACCAAAAGCAACCCAAGGCATCAAATGATAGATACCAGCATCTTCCCCAATATATCCAAAACATATATGAATAAAGGCAACGAGTCAAGAAACGTTTGCAAAGGATTCACCAGTGAGAGCTTAACACAACAAACAGTTACTAGCAGACAGGGTGGAATGAGCTTCAGCGCATCAACATTATGTTCCGGAATTCTATCCAATATCACAACAACAACCAATTCCTGGACCTGATGCCTTTAAGAACATAAACAGAATGATTGGTCAAAAATCACCAATGCCTGTGACGATAATTACCAACAGTATGGAGAAGCAACAACAGTATAGGATAAAGTTGAAGCCTTCGCTATAAAATTTGATGGAAACTTCATGGCCTGTCTATCTGATGATCCAGTCTTTCTTGGCAATGGGGTCTTGATGGGGTATCTAACTTCATCCTAAAGAAACTTCCACACACTGTAATGGTTTTCTTGACTATCATCTTCAGCAACTGCATAAGCAAAAGTGATTTCCCCCAGAAATGGAAATCTGCAAAAATCCGGGTGATTCCCAAAAAAGGGGCAAGGAACTTGTTTACCAACTACAGGCCAAAATCCCTCCTCAATAGCCTAAATAAGATCTTTGAAGAGCTGATACTCAGGAAGCTCAAGAAGTTTTGCGGCAAGAACAACATCTTTCCCAGACATACAGTTCGGTTTTCGGAAAAGCATTCCACTCTGCATCCACTCCTGAGGTTTTATCATGACATCACCACAGCTTTTAACAACCATCGAGTTACCGTAGGATGCTTTCAGGATGTCGAAAAAGCATTCGACCGTGTATAGATTGAGCCCTTATCCATAAATTCCACTTACTAGGCTTTCCTTCGGCATTAATACAAATTATTTTCTCTCTTCTTTCTTCCAGCAACTTTTTCGTGCAGCAGGATAACTGCAAATCAACAACCAGAGCTGGAGTTGCCAAAGGATCGAAGCTTGGACCATTTCTCTACTATACACACTAAGTCGAAGCCCACATCCACAAACTCTTCGAGTTATAAACCAAATAGGATATACGGATCAACTCATCCAAATCGGAGATTGTCTGCTTCAGAAGACCAGGAGGCAGACAAAGCCAGTCAGCTGGAGGCTGCAGAAGCCTCACCCTTGCAGTTCCTGACGGGACCAGATTACCAGTCAAGCGCAGCGCCAAGTACCTAGGCATAAACTTCAACGAGCTGCTCAGATTCACCTACATTTATGGACTGTCCTTAAAAAATCACATTTTGCTTTTCACCGCCTCTATCCACTGATGAAAAAGAGAATTGGGCTTAGCCAGCAGACAAAAGTTCTAATGTTCAAGCAACTTCTGAGACCAGTCGTTTTTTTTTCGATCAATCAACTTAATGTGATTTTGAAATAAATCGTTTCTAAGACTAAGGCTGGAGATGGGAAATCCAAAAGACAGATTTAACAAGACCACTTGAAATTTATGCTTTATCAATATTTTTGTTCATGTTTGATTAAAATATCAAGTTCGATTTTCTTACGAATGCAAAACTTAACCCATAATTACCTACGCTACCTTCCTAACCTACATAATCGAAAGTAAAAAAAATTGAGGAGATACTTTTTCCTTTCCTCGGGTTTAGTATGTTTTCTTCCTTTTAGATCAATTTTCCAAAACAAAAATACCTCTACACAGTTTCCTATAGAAATTTGTTTTGCTTCCTTCATCCGAGATGGACTTAAAAAAAAAAAAAAGTACGATAAACGTTTCTGATGTTCCTGGTAGTACTCGTATATGCAAGACATTACATAACGAACTGTAAAGTTCCAAGAAAATCGTTCTCGTTTTCGTCCTTATTCAAGTTACAAGAAAAAAAAAAAACACAAAAAAAGTTCCTACACATAATAATGTGAGTTAATATTTTGCCTGCAACTACAAAATAGAAACAAAATTGTATGCAAAGCAGACCATCATCATCTAAAGTTGCTGGATAAATATGTATAAGAGTGTAAATATGTAGGTATATACCAGAGAGGCTATTGTCACTAATATTCTTTTAAACTTAACCAACCAACCATCACGCTACCTAGACGTGCAAGCTAGAGCTTATACTGCAGGAAACGACCTTGGTCCTTGATTGTGGCTGTCATATTAAATAGTAACTACTCTACCTCGTTCGCGAAAAGCATCATTTAGTAAGTAAATGGGAAACTTAACTGCAACAAGGACACCTCGTCCAAACACTTTTTAGTTTTTGAGGCATCTTTCTGTTGTGTATAGGGTTTTCTATAGAGATGCGATGCAGTTCTTACGGAAGTATTTATATTCTTGGGAAGTTGATATTTTGTTTGGGTTATGAAGTGAGAATAGAAATGGGTGTAGTGGTGGATATAATTTGAATAAATATTCCTAGAGGCTGGAAGGACCAAGTGTTTGTAGTGAAAATAATTTCACGAAAGTAAATTGAAACTAGGGACCATAAAATATTGCAAATTTCCAGATGCATAATTGTTATTGTAATGCAGTAGAAGTCTTAAAAGATTACTTATGTGCATTCAGGGTAGTGTTCCATTCTGGACTTGTAGATTGAGTATGTAGGTAACATCTGGTTGTTAATATTTTTGATGGAAAATCAAAGGCAATCCCTTAAATAATAGTGTGAAAAAATCAATAGTGCCCAGACCCAATTGTTAGGGTCACCATTTCATATTTTGTAAGATCAGTTATGGCTCAGATATGTCCTTCAAGTAAGCACTTAAAAATTTTGATTCTTTAAATTGTTAAAAAAACTGCTTTAAACTATTTGAGGTGAAAAAAAATTACCACCTGAATTCTTGAAGAAATAAAGGTATATGTATATATGTGTAAAAAATGTTTTACAAATCAATGCAGCAATTTTTTAAAAAAAATATTGATTTATGCAGGGTGATTCGTATAAGGTCTGACAAAAAGCTCGAGACTGTAGATTAGGTTGAGAAAGACAAAAATTGTAAAAGAGGTCTACTATTTTTGAAAACATAAGAGCAAGTACGTGTGACCCAGTCGCGCATTTCATTTTTCATAACGGTGCCACTGTGCCATTTTGTTTTTGTTATTTTAGATTTTAAAGGTAAGTCTCTAAATCAAATTTGTTGGTTTAAAAACGATTGATTTTAATAAAAAATAATTTTAAAAAATTAGTTTTTAAAAAGTGAATAACATGAGCTCTAGGTAAGCATTTACATTAATGCTTCTATATGCTTGCTTTATGACGCATTTAAGCGTAAGAACATGGTTTAGCTGAGTAATATTAAATACAAATTGCGCTGTTCTCCTCTACTGAATTGAATTGGTTGAATTCAAAGACTTTCCAGGACATTGTTGTCCATTCACTGTAAGAGACACAAATATTGCAGCAGTTGGCTTTTCACTATTGTGGCTAGGCTGGTGTCACCGTACAAGCACAGTTCGTTGTTGAACCTTCTTCTAGATTCTTTTTTGATATCAAAGAGCCCGTTAAGATTGGGAAAATTGAGTCCGACCTCGTGAGTATCATTGTGCCTATATTCGAACATTTGAGACTCATCAAAACACATAGCAATAACAACAATTTCAATGCTTTTCATAACAAAAAATGATCTCATGAAATCGGTGTTTATATTTTGTTCATGCCTCACGACATCCCTGAACCTCCACTTCTCCTGCCCAGAAATTACCGTAAGACCGGTCTCAATCGTCGCATTATAAAGAGCGTCAAAGGTATCAGTGAGGTCTTTGCCGACCTTTATGAAGAAGCTTTCATTCTCCATCGTCATTCTGCTCAAACAGACGAGAGAGGAATGCCAAAACTAGACATTGCTGTACGTACATAGTAGTGCAGTCAAAATAGAAATTAAAATGTGCAAACCCAGCCAAAATTCCGATATGACTGAAAATTGGTATAGACCTTCCTATGGACATAAAAAATCAACTACCAAAAATCCCCGTCAATCCCACTCGAGCATAAAAAGTATTCAAGGTTAAGTGTCGAAAAAGTTGGTTTTTGGCCTATAACTTCTGAACGGTTACTGATATTGAAAAATAATTTAAGAAAGCTTTATAGATCATGCAATTTTCTACAAAAAAGAGTAAGCCATTTTTTTTTTTTTGTAAGACCATTGGTTAAGGATATAAAGCTATTTCAAAAATAGTAAATTGACGAAAATATCGTTTTTTTGGGAATAGTTCTTCAACGGTAAATGTTATCGAAAAGTGATTCAAATAATGTTTGTAGTTTCATGAAAATGCTATAAAATCTTTGTTCTAGCATCTAGCGTTAAAAAGATGTAGTTATTTTAAGAATTTGTTCAAAACCCAAAAATAATGGGTTTCCGCTTTTAACTCGTAAATGACAATGGTATTCAAAATAAATGTATGCTCAGTCTGTAGATGACAAAATGTTCTACTTTAAAAGTTTTAACGGTTTTTCCCATACGAGTGGTCAGTTACCTACAAGATATTGTGATTTCAAAATGGTCAAATGTCGAAAATATAAAACTTTTACCTACAATTCTTAAACAATTAATGTTATCGAAAACTACCTTTATGCAATGTTTGTGGATTGTGTGATGTTCTATAAAAAAAAATATTTTATTTTTTTTCTTAAATTAAAGCATTCAAAAGTTATAAATATTTTAAGAATTTGGATTATAGTCAAAAATAACGGTTTTTTTATTTTTACTCTCAAATG
The DNA here is from genome assembly GCA_946251815.1 of Dasysyrphus albostriatus. Taxonomy (NCBI): domain Eukaryota; kingdom Metazoa; phylum Arthropoda; class Insecta; order Diptera; family Syrphidae; genus Dasysyrphus; species Dasysyrphus albostriatus. The sequence continues at coordinate 54,190,355 of OX276336.1, forward strand.
CCTAATATATGTTTACAAAATGGATGCTAAGCTTGTAGAAATTGTAATTTACTACCTAATAGGTAGTTAAATTTTGTCCTATAAAAGCGGTTGGTCAAAAGATATAGCGATTTTAAAAGGGCCAAATGCCAAAAATATAGTTTTTTAGCGTATAACTCTCAAACGGTGAATGTTTTGTTTTTGTTTGGTTTTGAATAATTTGGTGTAAAATCCTATAGGAGGGAAAATTCAAGTTTGTGAAACTTGGTGAAAATTTCAAGTTACCAAGCAGGTATAATCTTCAAATGATTTCACTTGGGGTTATTGCTTCATCACATACCTAATTCCTAACATTATTTCGTGTGAAGTTGCTTGAAATAATTTCATTTTTAAAATCAAATTTTAGGAATCAGATCCTTTGGAAATGAAGTTAGGATTTTCAACGAAATTATAGCTCATTTGCTTTAAAAAGCTTCGCATTTGGGTTAGTAAACGCGAATTGATTCAAGTCTCTGTATCCTTGAGTATATTAAATTTACTTTTATTTTACATTTTTTGAGTTATTTAAAAATTATCACAATTTTTGTGTTCGTATAATTTCTTTCTATTATGCTTAAGAATTGTATAAATAAACCTATCAAATCGAGTTTTAACCAACCAACCTACCGAAGCTGAAAAATCCTACCAATTTTGGTAGGATCCAACCAAAACGGTAATCGTGGTCATTCCTGGCCCTTAAATCAATGAAAGAGAGGTGGGTATTGATTTGAATATTCTGATTTTTATCAAGATCTGCCGTATTTAAAATACGACAGAAAAGATCTTATATGCGATATTAAGGAGAATGGACGCCTCTATAAATGCTGCAGTACAGAATACTTGGTGGTGGTGGTGCACACAAGTGGAAGAGTCAAAGTCAACTAAATTAAACAAAAATTGGATCCAAACCCAATTACCAATGATTTAAAAAAAAGTCTTAAAACCAGCTCGACTATGTACCTCGACTTAGAGCCTAAGCCACCAGATCGATTTTCCATTTTTATTATTTTTCACAACTCGAGGTTAATGGGGGTTTTGGCAATGACATGTTGTAACCACTTTTTTTTTTTGAGATTTCAATTTAGGCGTCTAGGATTTCTTTAGGATATTGTTGAAATCTCAAGTTTCATTGAAATTTCGATAAAATTTTCATGAAATCTTGTTCCATCAATATAAAAAATCGAATTTTCTTTGGTGCGAAGATTACTTAATTTGAAGTTCAAGTAAGTCATATTTTTGAAAAAGTTAGATATTTAAGAAATTTAAATGGTATCTTAGACGAATTTTGACAAATTAATGCAAGTAGAAGACAGGTACACGTACCCAGAAGAATCTTAAAAAAATCAGTTACACCACTTTTTCACCAAATATATAACTATAAAAGAAATGTTTCCTACAATTTATGCTTGGGCAAGTATAAGAAGGTTTGGAATGATTTTTTTTCTTGTCTCAACTTAGACTACAGATACATTTTTAGGGAAACATTTGGGTAGTACATTTTAAATCGTGGGTAATTAAAATGAATATAATCATATTAAATTACAAAAAACGAACCCAGTTTTTCACATACGATATTTAATTAAGCTAAAACAATTCTTTTTTTTTTATAGTTTAAAGTGAAAAATTAAAATGCCATCTGAATTGTTGATCAAACATTATTGCATAAAAAAATCTTTGGACCGATTTAAGAAAAAAAATTATTCCAATTTCAAATTCTTAAAACATTTTTAAAGAAAATTTTGCAGTGAAAATCTTTAGTATTTACTTATGTGCATCGATCAAAATAAAAAAAATTGTCAACCGGTTTTTGAAATATAGAATTAAAAAAAAAAAAAAATAAAAAAATGAAATTTATCATACGTTATTTTATTTAACAATATGTTTTTGTAATTTGTACACTAAGATATTAATCTTAATCCGTTCAACCAATAACACTTCAGATTCTTTGTTGTAGTGAGCTTAGAGCAAACTGCAAACCTACAATCACAGGCTCATCATAAGTGCATGTGTTAGTGGTTAGTAAAACATGCGAGCTAACACATGCATACAAATAAAATTAATACATTTACATAGTTAAACAAACAAACAATAAACATAATTAAACAATATATGTATATCACATTTGAATTAAATATGATCTAAAAGTAAAAAAAAAAAAAAAACAATCACGAAAGTGGAGCACTGGTTCAAAACAATTTTTTCAATCCCATCTTACTAACGTTAAAATCAACCGTGGAGCCATTTAAATTAAATATCCTGCACATACGGTTAAGAGGCTCATGTAAACCGTAGTTAGTTCTATGGAAATTTACATGTAAAAGTTCAAATCTTCTCAGATGGTGAGATCCTCCACGGAAGTTTATGCCAATACAGGCTAACAAATCAGGAGCATCGATTTGACCATTTATAAGTTGGTGAAGAAAAATTAGATCATTATTCACCCGCCTTTGATATAAGGTTTGGACTTGCAGTAGTTGGATCCTATGTTCATATGGTGGACGGTTGAATGGATCTGCCCAAGAAAGACCTTTCAGAGCAAAGCGAATGAATTTACGTTGAATTGATTCAATACGATTTTTATGAATTTCATAAAAGGGAGACCATACTTGAGACGTGTACTCTAGATGAGGTCGTACATAACAATTGTATAAGGAAAGCATAACGTACGGATCGTCAAATTCCTTTGCCCAACGTTTTATAAACCCAAGCATAGAGCTTGCTATATTAACAATGAAGTTAATGTGTTCAGTGAATTCTAAATTTGAGCTGAAGTTAACACCCAAGTCCTTGAAACTAAAGACTCGACAGAGTTTGTGTTGTGAAATAGAATAATTTTAAGCATTTGCAAGTCGCTTTCTAGAGAAAGTAATTGTTTGACATTTGGCAGGGTTAAGAGAAAGACCGTTTTTATCACACCAAGTAGCGAAACTATCAATATCGGCTTGCAAAAGAATATGGTCATGGTTAGCTTTTATTGTCTTAAAAATGTTCATGTCATCAGCGAATATAAGAATATCACTTGAAAGTATACTTGAGACAACATCATTAATAGCAAGAATAAATAGAAATGGGCCTAGATGACTTCCCTGGGGCACACCGGAGTGAGCCTTGAATGAGTTTGAAAGGCAGTTTCTAAATTTCACCTGGTACGATCTATTTTCAAGGTGTGATTTTACCCAGGTGATAAAAAATGTTGGAAATCCTATAGATTTTAGCTTGAAGATAATAATGTTGTGACTAAGTTGGTCGAACGCTTTAGAAAAATCAGTATATATATAACGAGAAAATTAAGAAAAAATTCTTCTTTCTACAAGAGGAACCTTTTATTAATTGTTACTAAGTGTTAAAATCGTTGAAGCTCTTTTTAAGAAAAAATATTTTCCTTTACGATATTTTAATATTTGTATGGAATATTGTTTTGCCATAAAAGTAAAAAAAAAATGCATAAAATTGTCTAGAAAGTGGTGAAAAACCCTTTAATACAAAGTTTAAAATAATCGACCCGGTAATTTTCAAGATTTTTGTTATTTTTTTTTATTTTTGAAGGAAGTTTCTAATTAAAGAAATTATTGAAATCAATAACGCCTTTTTGAAGAAAACAGAGCATTTAAACAATAATTCTTTCTGAAGTAGGTAACATTAATACCTATACCTAACCTTTTTGTAAATGGTTTCCTGTTCGAAAAAAGCCCTTACTAAAAGAAATTTATTGATTTTTGTAAGAAAAGATGTGGAGCTGTTTCAAGAAAAATAAGATTTTGAAAAATAATTGGTAAACAAATTTTATGGCAGGTACCGTTATTTTTGGTTCTAAAGAAAATATGAAAAAAACCATGTGGTTAGAATCACCAAAAACCACTTCCGGCTACAGTCTAAGCAATTGGATCGATTTTGTACTAACCAAGTTTTAAGAAAATCGATCCAATTGCTTAGACTGTAGTCGAACAGATGGACAGGCATAATTATTGTGGGACCCACTGTTTTCGTCTTCGCTATCGTAATGATAAGACTAATCAAAATCTCAAATTATTTTTTTTAAGGAATACATAACTTGCCATATTCCTACATTACATACAAGAACTTATATGTTTATATGTATCGGTAATAGAAATCAGTTCTTTGAGATGTAGGTACAGTTAAATTATTCTGGATGTACATTTTTTGTATTTAAAAGCAGAGCGTATACGTTTTTTTCATTTTTTTAAATCATTCTATTCTAGAGTGTGTTCTTAATTTATTCAAATGCAAAGGTACTAAATTTCAAACAACTTTATGGAATTGTTTTTAAAAACTTAAGTTCCCAAAAAATAAATTGTTAAAAACCTAAGAAAATCAGTTAAACAGTTTAAAAAAAAAAAACCAAAAAGATCGTTCTTTGGAAGGTACCTGCTACTAAAAACCAACAATTTTCAGTTTATAAAAAAGAAAAAATTGTAATTTTCGTACAAATGTATGAAAGTTTAAAATTTGGCACAATACTCATTAAATTTGAAACCGAATATTCTCGAATTTTCCTTAAATGAAAATTACTACCTTCAAAATGTTTCTAAAACGCCATTTTTTAAATCATTTAAGTGACTTATTCGTAACAAAAAATAAAAAAATTTCTATCAATTGTTATCAAAGTTATTAAAATTCCAAATTGTATTAAATATTTTATATGTATTTTCCAATACAAAACTTCCTTCATCTTGGGGGCCAGGTTAAACGTAAAAATTGAGTTAAAATTTTAAATAAATTTTTGTTTAATTATTTGGAAGAAATTACGAGGTGCACCATGGTCCCTAAGTTTGGTAAATTGGTAAGACCTAAATAGTTTATATTATTATCATTTTTACCTTTTTCTCTGTAAATACAGCCCCCATACAGCAAAACCGCTTTATTCAATTTCTCAATTAAAGATAACATGATATTATTTTCTTAAATTTTTTTCGCACGTAGATCAGTCCTTACAATTATTTGTTTTCTCTGTGTATGTTGGTAGGTTTTACTCCCGGTATGTACGATGGTTGATGATGATAAGAGTTTCATTGAAACAATTTATTCGTTTATCGAATCTATTAGCCGAAGTTGATGTTTTTTTTTTTTCGTTTCAATACAAATTCCCTTAATTGATAAAATGAAAATGAACTTTATTGAAATCACTTTCCCTTCAGCTTGACCTTTAAATTTGTTCTGTGTAGAGAAATTAATGCGATCCACTGATGGGCATTTTAATTCGTTCTTCTTTTTTTGCTGACCTCATTTCATGATTTTTTTTTGTTGCTAAATTCGTTAACAATTTCCATCCCTGTGGTATCTGAAGCGTATAATCAGGTTTTCTTGTCGTCTCATTTTGTAAATATCTACAATTCGAAAAAAGGACAAAAAAAAAACACAAATACACACATTCACCCAAAACCCCCTATAAAATCACAGTCCTCTTAATCTCCAGTTGGAACAATGAAAAGCAATGAATTTTCTCCCCAGGTTTACTGCTTAGTCCATGCCATTCCATGGCATCATTCGGTTGAATTGTCGGACGGTCAGACGGTGGTGAGTGGTGACCCAATTGAAAGAGCTGGTAGCTCAAGGCCTCACGACGGGCGACAAGTCGTTTAATTTCCAACCGGATAATCTCTCAGTTTTAACGCACATCTATTTTGTTTTTATTTTTTTTTTTGTATGCGTTTGGCCGCGAAACAGGTGGAGCGCTCAGCGGACAACATCCGAAGCACCAATAACAACGTTTAATTGAGCGCAGGACAAGAAAACAAATTGAATCCTTTTTCGAAACTCGAATTTACTTTCATGTCGTATTCCAATTTGCATGATCAGGGATCTGATTTTTAATTTATTTTATTTTCCTAGGAGAAGGGGTTGGTTGTTACTTTTTTTTTATTTGAAGGTAGCTATGTCCCTCAAAAAAAAAAAAACGAAATAGGGGAGTTGGTTTTGGTGTATTGTTGGGGACGTATATGGATGATTGTTTGCTTCGAAAAGGTAAACATAGCAAATTAATCCTTTTAAAGGATAACTCTGAAGTTTATCGGAAGGATAAATCGTATTAGTTTAGGTGAATTTGGCTGGCTGTATATGTATGTATGTATCTACTACCTATAGTTGGTAAGGAACATTGTGGACATCTTTAAGGTTCATTTAACTTAAGAACAGGAGGTGTATCGTCGTGTATTATAAATAATATGGGGGTTGTATTGTTGTTGATGTTTGTTTTCATCCCCATTAAGAATAGCCAGGGATTTGCTTGGTTGGATGGGGTGACATTGCAAAGACAAAAGGCACTTACTTAACAAGATGTGAGTCAAACCCTCCAAGCTGCAAAGTAAAACAAAAGAAAATAAATAAATGAAATAAGCCCTCATTAGTTTCCTTTTTTCTCTTAATATTGTCATGACAATAGGGGTTGGCGTGTTGTTCATGAGAAAGTCTAGTTTAATAAGTCATGGATCATTTGATTTTTGCACAGGAAGGAAGTGATCTTTAATATCAATAATACACAAGGAGTTGTTGATTTTTTTTTTTTTTTTTTTTGATTTCTTTAAGTATTTTAGTCTTTGTCTTTTTGCTTGTTTTTTTTTTTTGAAGAAGAAGAAGAAGTTTCCATACTGACGAATACAAACATTCCTACAGAGAAAAAAATCTTAAAGGTAAATTCTAAATTGACTTTTTATTTTATTGTATGATGTTTACGCTCTTTGGGGCTGTTGAGTTTCCTTTTGAATTAATAACATAGTGCAGGCGTGTAAGAAGGCTTTTAAAGGTTTTGATGTTGAGAATATTAAAAAGGAAAGGACAAATAAAACCTACTTTAAAGCTTTTCACGTGCATGTGTTGCGGCTAAGGAAAGAATCTCTGCATTTGAAAGAAAGTCAACCATGGGGAACTTTTGTAATATGTGATTTTGAGACTTGAACCTACGAGTATCCAATGAGATTAATATTGAGATGTTGGAAAGTTTTTTTCTCTTCAGACAAATACGAGATTCACAAAAAGTGAGTGGACTGCATTTTCAATGTAGAAGCTTAAGTTCTGTACCATTTTTGTTACATTCACAATTAATTAGAACTGCTGCTTGAAAAATAGAAATTAAATGCAGTGGGTGGAAATAGTTTGAGGATGAAAACGTTGCCCATTTTGGAGACGGCATATGGGAAATATGTTGTGTTTCTAGAACCGGGAAAGAGAAGAGTAGATTTAAAACAGACGAATACGCTCATTATAATGTGATTTTTGCATCTGGAACTTAGCTCTCGCAACCTAATTAATAAACATTTTTACAGTGATAGTCAGTCCTCTCAAAAATTATCATTTTAATGAGAATAATGTCAGCTATCATATCAGTCCTGGAATTCTTGACACTTTACCGAGAAAGTAAAGTTCAAGGTCACAAGCTATTTTAAACACCACAATTGTCAGATTATTCGTAAAAAAAAAGTTTACCATCTGAGTGGAAATTAAATCATAATAAATAAAGGTCAATCAGTTTTGGTAATCAGGCACTCAAAGTTTTTTTTTCAAGTCCACAGTATGAAGTGCTCTTGTTAGTCACGTCTGTAAAGCTAGCAGGGCAACCTTAACCCACCCAAATGGGGCCTCTGGACCTTTGGCACCTCATATATGGGAAATTTGATATTTAAGAATGCACCATCTAATTGGTCAGAAGAGGTCAACTAGTCCTAGAAATCTGTCAGCCCTAGATGACTTGTAATAAAGGCATAAGGTTTCTCAAGGTCACTCACGTAGGATTTATGGCACCTCATTTAAGGGGAATTTACAAAAAAAAGTATACCACCCGAAATGTCTCTAGATCTTGATAAAAGGTCAACTTTTTACAGTAATTGGTCAGCCATAGTTTTTTTCTATGAATTTTCAAAATTCGTTTCAAGGTCACAAAACTTTTGGTACCTAATTTGGGTTATTCCAAAAAATTAAGTTTGCCATTTGAAAGGCCACTTCATGGTCATAAAAGGTCAGCTATTGTCAGTAATTGGTAAGCCAAACACATTTTTTAATGATCCTGTTTTATGGGAAATTTGCACAAATTATTTACCATCTGAGAGATCTCTAGATTTTTATAAAAGGTCAGTTAGTTTCAGTTATTGCTCATCCATAGATTTGTTGTTATAAATTTTTATCTTTATGCCAAAAAAACGTTCTTGACCTTGAAAAAAAACTTTAAGAAATTGTTAAAAAGCATTTATAGCTGACCAATTACTGAAACTAGCTGACCTTTTATATAAATCTTAAGGCCTTTCAGGTGATATTAACTTTTTGCAAGTGTTTGCAAATGAAGTGCCAAAAATCGCAATGACCTTGAACAGAAACTTAAAAATTCATTTAAAACAATCTATGGCTGACCAATAACTGAAACTAACTGAACTTTTTGAAAGATTTAGAGATCTCTCAGATGGTAAGCAATTTTTGCAAATTTCCCATAAAACAGGTTAATTAAAAATTCTTTAAAAAATATGTATGGTTGACCAATTACTGTCAGAAGTTTACCTTTTATCACGATCTAGAGATATTTCGGATGGTATACTTTTTTTTGTAAATTCCCCTTAAATCAGGTGCCAGAAATCACGGTTGACCTTGAGTGACCTTGAGAAACTTTAAGCCTTTATTACAAGTTATCTAGGGCTGCCCATTTTCTAGGACTAGTTAAACTTTTCTGAACAATTACTGACCAATTAGATGGCATTCTCAAATATCAAATTTCACGAGGTGCCAAAGGCCCAGTGGCCCCAAATGGGCCATTCTAGAAAATTGAGTAAAGTTTCAAATTTTTTTCACATTTCAACGATAGGCTATGTTCAAAATTTGAACCCTTCAAGTGTTACAATTCAACGATAGTCTAGGTTCAAAATTGTAAGTCCTCAATTGGAAAATGTTCACCAAATTGATTTCGATAAAAGAAGCTACCAAGTCAAATTGTGTATACCGCAGAAACCAAGTATTTTTCTTTCATATTGGTACCCAAAGACGTACGCGAGAGAGTGGAGGGAAGGGTGATTCGCAGTGGCGTAACTACGGGGGGACAAAGGGGACATTTGGAAAAGATTCGGGTGTTTGAGAGGCAGTGTCTTCGACGCTGCCTTGGATTGCACAGAACACCAGAGTCGGAGTACAAACACTACTATTCCAACCTGGCTCTATACAACGGGGCCAACATAAACAGGATAGATAATTTCTTGCTGAAGCTTATTCGAGGTCACATTGCAAGAGCGATGTCCTCGTCTAACAGCCTTATTTTCGGGGCTTACTACCCCAACAACGAATACTACGAGAGTGTGCGTCTAAGCGGCTTTATTCCGCCCGATGCATTCCTCCACCTAGACAGTCGAGGGCTGATCCAGGATAGAGCGGCGGTTCCGCTAATCTACCACGTCGGCCGTAGAACTGGGGATCGGCGGCTCCTTTACAGTCGAGACGTCCTCGCACAAGACGGAGCTGAGCACCTTCGGTTCAGTAGGACTGTGTCCGAACGGGACCGAAGAGATAGGGTAACGCAGGAGAACCAATTCTGGTGGTTGAAAAACGAAGATGAAGTTCCTTCAGACATTTAATAGTTGACCTTGCTATTTTCTCTTGTATGGCCGACTTACATAGGTTTAGGTAGTTAGTTTTAAGTAGGGACAGTCAGGGTGGCACAAAAAAAAAAAAAAAAAATATAAAACATACAAAAACACCAAAAAATTATAAAATCAACAAAAATACAAAAAAATTATAAAAACCGGAAAATGCTTGCTGTGGCTGTTCTAGTTTGTAAGTAGCTTATAAGTAGGTTGTAATTAGTTTAAAATTAGTTTTAATTAGCTTTAATTTAGTTTTATGTAGTTTGTAAGTTTTATATAAAACCAAAAAATAAAGACATAGATACCGAGTTTTTTTGTGAAATTCTTCTCGGTAAAAAATAAAACCGACCTGGATTTAGTATTAAGATAGTTCTTAGGCCGAAAGGCATTAGCATTAAGTTATTCTAGTTTAACTTAGAGCGCCCGACTGGGGCCAGTAAGTTAGTTTTAAGATATTGATAAGTAGGCTAGTTCTTATGAATTTTTGTCTAGCTTTAAGATAGTTCTAAGATAATTGAAAAATAAAAATGAATTTACAAAAAAAAAAAAAAAAAAGGGGACATTTGCCCCTCAGACCATACGAACAAAATTAAACAAACACTGCACAACAGCTTCAGCCATGATCAGTGTTAAATGATTTAAGGTATTTAAAAGATTAACAAAGAGTTTCGAAAGAAAATATTGATACCTTAGAATTATTATAAAAAACACAAATTTTCCAAAAAAAAATTTAGATTCCAATATTCCTAGGCCACATTTGAATTCAGTGCATCAAAAGCCATCAAAAAAGTATATTTTGGCTAATATGGTAGAAACAAAAATTCAAATTTTGTCTAAAAGTGTAATTAATTAGTGTTTACGAGTGGATTTTTTAAATCAGTAAAAATACGACAATTTTCAACTAGAGTCTGAATCGATACTAATAGTAATCAAGCAACAAAGTGAAAAACTCCCAAAAAAAAATTAATTTTTGCATTTTTTTCTATGTTGAGTCACGAAATTTTAATCGCCAGCCTCAGATTCAGATTCAGCACTCCTAAGGCATATTGTTAGAATCAAATCAAAACTACCCCAAAATTTGACCGCAAAAAAAATTATTTAACCCCCCCCACCCACAAAACCAAAATCCTAGTTACGCCACCGGTGCTTGGCCTCCATTACCAATATATATATAGACGTATACTAGGGTGCTCCTTAAATTGGACATAGTATTGGAGAACTCTCATTCGATTCAAAACATTGGAAAAAATTTCCTCTAATTTTTTTCAGCTTTTTATTTCACCCCCCTGGTCACCCTTTTTTCACTTTAAGGTACTAATTTAGGTTAGTTAGGGTTTAGGCTACGCGAAAAAAAATCAGAATGCATAAATTTAGATTCCGACGAGAAAAAAAATGCATCGGAGGGGGGTGTTTCCCCCCCCCCCCCATTCAATCGGGAGGAGTAATTTTTTAGAAATTTTCCTTAAAACAAAAAATTATTTAAAAAGAACGCAAACACTTACAATGCCACGCCATAACTTTTTTTTAAAGCCACAAATCCTTTCTATAATATGCATTCTAAAGAAAATTTTTAGTGTAAATAGTTTTTGAAAAACAATTTGCAAACTTAAATATAAAAAAAAAATATAATTTTTAAAAATTTTAATTATTTTTCAAAAACTATTTAAAATAAAAACTTTATTTAGGAAGCGGATTATAGAATGGAATTGTGGCTTTAAAAAGAGCTAAGATGTGGCATTTTAAGTGTTCCCGTTTTTTTCAAATAATATTTTCCTGTTTTGAGCTAAATTTTTAGAAAATTACCCCTCCTAGACCCCCTTCCAATACGATTTTTTTTCGAGTCTAAATCTAATTTTTACCCTCAGATTGATTTTTTTGCTATTATAAGAATCACTCTTATCCCTCATATAGTACCTTAAAGTGAAAACAGTGAGACACGGGGGGTGAAATAAAAAAATCCGATCTGTAGGGATTTTTTGTGTTTCCATGTGAGCCATTTGATGCCTATCCATTTCGAAATTTCAAAAAATCCAATATAAGGACCACTCTAATTTATATATTTTAGCATTTTATACAATTTATATTAAAACTAGACTACTTTTTTAGAATTAGAACCAATGAGTCTGTCCCCCATCCCTGATCGACATATTGCGTACGCCCTTGTTATTTTACATTTGATGTCAGGGCTTCCCGCCTATCACATGCAATTTTGACATGAAAAATAATCTTATACTTAGTTTTATTTCTTTATTTCTTCCCTGATATTAAAGTTAAAGGTGTGAAGTAAATGGTTCAGCGGTAGTCTCCTTTCTTAAAGGAGCATAAATACCGGTGTCTTAGGCATTGAACATACTTTCATAATATAGAAACTATACGTCTGATTTTTCAGGTAAGATAAGTAGTTACGTACAGAACCTATAGTTTGAAAAGTTCATGTGCTCGCATCGTTGAACATCAACGCTATTAGCAAAAATAGCAAAACTCCATTTTATGTGCTTGCAGCAAAACGTGCTTTTCTTGTTTTTTTTTTTTTGCATCCTCTGGGCGCAAGGATGGTGGCAAAACTTTACCATCAAACAAAAGTGAAATAGAGATAAAGTGCAATAAGTTTCATAATGCCTGTCCGCTTCAATGCGTCAGGTTATCAGCCAGTGAGCGTTGTATATAGCAATACCTTCATAGTTACTTTCTTTGAAAAAGTCTCTTTTCCAGCTTCTTTCTTGAGGGAGTTTAGCAGGAATTTTTGTTGGTTCCTAGTTTACCTTAAATATTCAAACTTTCAATATAACGTGGTGATTGTTTATACAAAAAAAAAAAAAACTAAGTGAAGGGTACTACTTGGTTGACACTTCTTGCTCTTATGGGTTTAAATAATTTAAAGGACAGAAATAAGGGTCACTATGGGTAGTGGGCAAGGTATTGTTTTTAATTATTTATTTATTCATGACACACACACATTTACAAATCCATCACACACTTAAATAAATCGCTTATGTGATTTTAGTCCAGGTTGGGATTTTTTTGGGAAACCTTAATTCACCTTACACTAAGGATAGTTGAGAGTATGATGAAAGGATGAAATTTCAGTATATAGATAAAGTCTTGAGGATAACTTGTTACTATAAGAATTAAAGAAGTTCGGTTAAACCAGATGGTGAAAATGTGGTAGATAAAGCATATTTTTTATTTTTCTCAAGATAGATTCAACGCATTAATTTTAGGAGGGTTTGTTTATGTTTATAAAGAAGGTATCTTATTTTAAAAGAAATATTTGTGTTTCTTTGATTTTGTGTGTAAAATGAAATTCATAATCTTGTGGAGTTTCAAAAGAGCATACTACATAGCACAGTTTTGATTTTTCAAAAAAAAAAGTTGTGAAATTTTGCTTTTAATCTTTGTTTGCTCAATTTGGACTGCTGTAAATTGAATTAAAATACAAAAGGAATGCCTTCATTTTGTTTACAGTTTTTACGTCTATGGTTTAAAAGTAGGTTAGGTATATTCAGTTATATCAGACAAACACTTTATAAATTTTGTACGCAAATCAGGGTGGTCATTGGTCAAAGTCAAAGTCAAATTGGACAAAAGTCATTGTTCAATTTAAGTTGGTGTGGTCCCCAATCTTTTTCCCAAGACAAAAGCAGCTTCATATGTTTTCCATACACATGTAAATTGTTTTATAAAACGTTGATTTTTTATGATAGAAGAATTTAAATTTTGGTACAAATGAAGTCACTTATACAGGGTGACCGGTATAAGATGCACCAAAAAACTAGAGGCAATAGGTTAGGTTAAGAAAAGACCGTTAAGGCTGTAGGCTCAATTTTCTAAAATAACGGTAAAGCTAACGATGCCATGTTGTACCTTGGAAAGTCAAAAATCTCTTCTTTTCCTTTAGTTTTAAACTAAGTTGTGTTATTGAATAGCTTTTTTTAAATTAATTTTTAAACTCAAAATTAAAAAAAAAAAAAATTCAAACTATTTTTTCTTTTTTAAAGTTTATAAAATAAAATATAATTTTTGTTTTCAAGATTTAATTTTTAATAAAAAAAAAAAAACAGAAAACCAGAAATTAAGAAAAATGAAAAGTACTTTTTTTCAAGAAAAACACTTATTGTTTGTTGGGTCTTTGCATAAATAATATATATTTTTTTTTTAATTTCTAGTTTGAAAAATAATTTTTCAAAAACTGTTCACTAACACAACTTAATTCAAAGTGCAAATAAAAGAAAAAATTTCTGACTTTCCAAAATGGTGTAAGATGACACTGTGTGTTTTACAATTGTTTTCTAATAATTTTATTTCTGTTTTAAGTAAATTTTTTAGAAAATTGCTCCAAAATAGAAAATAGACCCCCCTTCGATACGATTTTTTTCTTGCCTTAACTCAACCTACTCGCTCTAGGTTTTTGGTACACCTCATATCGATCAACCTGTATAATTAAAATAAAATACACGACTGGGTCACACATACTTGTTCTTAAATTCAAGACGCTGAGGGGTTAACAAAAATATATTTAAGGGAGAAAATGTTTAAAAGCAAGAAATACGATATTTTAATGAGCTAAAACAAGTTCTTTGGCGGTTTGATGTACAAAAAAGAACGCCTTCTTAACTCCTGATTGGATATGATTGTATGAAAAAAATTCAATGCTTAGGGTTTTTTTATATTTTATACATATGTTGGAATATATGTACAAAATATCAAGTTCTTTAAACATTTTTAAGGATACATTTTGGTGTGTAAATCTTAGATATTTTTTTATTTGCATATACAGATAAAAATTTCCAAAAAATTGTCAACCCGTTTTTGAGATATCGAATTTTCATAAAAAATATTTTTTATTATTTTAAATTTAAAAACTTTTTTTGAAAATTTTAATATGCAATATATTTTTAAATATCCTTGGAAATTTTTATATGCAAAAGATAATCTAAATCTGTTCAACCGATAATAAGAAAATTAAAAATTGAAAAAAAAAACGTTCTATAAGAGGTAAGTTCTATTAATAGTTGCTATTTGCAAATATTATAATTTTTGTTAGTAGGTACAATTAAACTTATTTTAGCATACAGAAAAAAACTTATAAGAATGATAGAAGCAATTTCTGAGAAAAAATTATGTTTTCCTTGACGGGTTTTTAACATTGGTATAGAAAATACCACTATTTTTTCTTAATAGTAAATTTTTTCCTAAAAATTCTTTATAAAGTGTAAAAAAAAACTTCTAAATACCGTATTATATAAAAATTGACCATGTAGATTTAAAAATAATTAATAAAAAATTGAAAAATTTTTAAAAATATAATATACCTATATTTTTTTGAAAATTTTGGTAAGAAAAAGGTTCTGTATTATACTTAAAAGCTTCTGCATAAAAAAAAAATGTTTAAATCAGAATTTTATTATTTTTTATTATTAATTATCGTTTTGAAGAAAATTAAAAATGAAATTTAGTAATTCGCTCGAAGATCGAAATACACTCCGAAACGCATCGCATCCTTCACCATTAATTTTAAAGTTGTAAAAATTATTTTATAACTAAAATTTAAAATAAAATATATTTAAATAAAACAAAAACTTAATTTTTAAATTTTTTATTTATTTTATTAAAAATCAGAATATAAGAAAATGATTTTTTGGGACGTGCCATTAATAACCATTCTTTGAAAAGATGTTTCCAACCCAAAGGTAAGGCTACCTTTTAAAATAAATAAATTAAATTATTTTTCGAAAAAAATGTGTGTAGCTGTTTTTGACAAAAATAAAATTTTGTAAAATTAAAAAAAAAAAAAAAAAACTATGACAGGTATTGTTTTTTTTTTTTAGGTTCTAAACAAAAAATAAAAAAACGTGTGTACCTACAAAGTCTTAAGAAAATCGATCAAGCCGTTTAAGCTGTAGCTGAAAAAACAGGCAGGCAAACGACACAATTATGAAACCCACTTTTTTCGTCTTTCCTATCATCTTTATGACAAGAAGTTTGATCAAAATCTCAACTTAAATTTTTCTTACGAATGCATAACTTACGAATTTATATTTTGCCATAATTATTATAGATCATATATCGTAAGTGAAAGTGTAGGAGAGAGCCAAAAAACGTGCTTCTGTTCAGCTGTTATATTTTTCTAAAAAAATTGTATCGTAATATGCATATGTATATTTTCTTATATGTTCAAAACCACTTAAACACCGAGCAACTTGAAGTTTGAACTATTTATAAGAGCAAGAACGAACGACAAAGTTTTGGCTTTTATTTCTCTTTGATTTCGAGTCTGATATTATATTATCAATATTCAACAATATTTCTTTAGTTATTTCTGGAAATAAGTTTTATTCATTACTCGATCCTTTGGCACTTTCAGCCTCAAAAGAAAAGTCAAATTGGTTGATGAGAATGAATTAAATCTTAGATATCTAATTCTTTCGATGGCTTCAACTTTATATTTTAGATTTCTTGGGCAAGTTTTTCATTTTTAATAAATACATTAGGGTGGTCCTTATAGCCCTGCTTAGATTCAAAGCATTGTAAAACTACTTCCATAATTTTTTCAGATTTTTTTTTCACCCCCTGGTCTCCTTATATTCACTTGAAGGTACTTATTATGGGTAAAGGATTATTCTTATAAAACTCGAAAATAAATCAGAATGCTTAGATAAGATTCAGACGAGAAAAAAATAGTGTTGGAGGGGGGGTCTATTTCCCCCATTCAGGTGGGAAAGGTAGTTTTCTAGAAATTTGGCCAAAACAGAAAAAAATATTAAAACAAAACGGGAACACTTTTATTTTCACGCCTTAGCTTTTTTTGAAAGCCACGATTCTATTCTAGAATATACTTCCCAAATAAAGCTTTTATTTTAAATAATTTTTGAAAAAATAATTTTTATCTTAAACAAATCATAATTGTTTGTTTTTTAATTTTTAAGTTTTTCTATGTAGAATCATTTTATTTAGATATTAACTAAAAAAAAAAACATAAAAACATTTTTCCACGATATATGTACTTTACTACTATCATGGTGAGTTAAGCTCCAAACATGGAAATATTCATACCTACATATATCGCTGATAGATTTTTTAAAGGTGGACATAAACGGGAAAAAATAAAACATATAAAAGTTTCTATCTCAGTGGATGTTGATGGACAAAACGCAAATTATTCTGCTTCATTTAGCCTTAGTGATGTGTAAGCATATTGAATTTCCAGCTAAATTGTAACTATTCCATTCCAGGAACAGATGAAAGCTGAAATAAAGCTTTTCCCAAAATCAAATTATTAAAAATTAAAGTGAAATTGTATTAAGCTCAACATACAACGTTTCCATTAGAGCCAAAATGAGGTTATTTCACAAAAAAAGAATGTTCATCTGAAATTTGGTGATTTCAATTGACAGCTCATTTTACTAAAATTCAAAAGGCATTCAATGGCTTGTTGTTATTTTATCTTGTTTTCAGACATAAGCTTTTTATAGCTTTTCAAATTGGTGTATGCGTTGGGTTTTCACTTAGTTGTCAACCTAGTTGCAAATTTGGTTGAAATTGCATAATCTCATTTTGAAATGTGAACTTGTATGGAAAATAAGACGATCAAGCATCGTATTTTGAAATGTTCAATAAAATCACCATATTTGGCATCAACGTAGTACAAATACAAACAACAAAGGTTCACAAACAAAAAATAAAGAAACAGATAGTATCTACAAAATAAAAAAAGGAAGTATACGCCCAACGTACTTTATTTACAAAAGTAACCTGCTCAGTAGTTTCCTTATATTTTGATGGAGTGTATATTTATTTTTTTGAGACAACAAAGGTCTTTTAAAAATTTATGTTTTTTTTTTCAATCCCTTAAAATCTTCTAAGCTTGATTTTTTTCTTCTAAAAATCTCACTTACTCGATTTATTTTGATATCCCGTGAAAATTCGACCAATTATCTTTGTATTGGTTTTGCTAAGGCTAATAAATTTTGTATTTAAATCCTAGTAGTCACCTCTTGTAAAATTAAAATTATAAACCGGTTCAAAACACACGTGAGTTATCATTATAAAAATATCATTGATTTTTCACGTCAATTTTTGATACTCAGTTTGGAATTTTTAATTCTCACTTTGAGCTTAAAAAATAAATTGATTTTAATGAAATTTATTTGACTGCATCTTGAAATATTTTTTGAAGAATACTTATTTTTATTTCGTATTTTGTTATATCTCCGTGTCTTGTGTTATATTTTGTACTGTCGGTAGCAATAAACTTTTCCACATCTTTTTATTTTTTCCTAGTAGTTGTACATTGGGAAGTAAAAATCATTTCGTGAAATATACATCGAACCGGTTGATATTTCACTCTCGTATTTGGGTCCTAATCTCTTGTTTCGAATTTCATCGCTCTGACTTAATTGGCATTTTTGTATGGACATTTCATTTTCATTCGAACTGAGCACTAGGCTTAAACTGGAAAATTTGTTGTACTATATTTCAATTAACTAAAACAACTCCTCAAATATGTTTGATGTGAAAAATAGAGAATGCCATCATCTGAATTCTAAATCAAATTTAATTGTATAATACAAAAATTAAATTGTTTTAAAAAAAAGTAATTTTGTAGGCATCGAAATCTAAAAATATTTTTAAGGACAAATTTTGGTATTCAAATCTTAAGTTTTTTTTATTCATTTGCATATACAAATAAAATGTCAAAAAAACTTGTCACACCATTTTGTAGATATCAAATTTTCAAAATAAAAAAAAATAAAATTATTTTTAACAATTCACAAGAATTCAAATTTCAAAAACCTTCAATGATAGGGACATTAGGGGTGTTGGAATTTTTTTTTTTAAATTATATCTTCAAAATGGGTATCGTGGATCTTGTCAAGGATTTGGAAAGCAGTAATTTTTGTTCTGGGAAATTTTCTAATCCGATCTTAGGTAAAAAAAACTACAATTCGAAAAAGTGATCAGTAAAACCATTTAAGTTTGCGTCAATATGTGAGGACAATTACTTATTATGTTTTATTTTGGATTTCTTTACTTATTTGTAATGACTGCATTACTGCATATCAATTAAAGTATGCTGTTTAATGTTGTTGTGCCAATCGAGTCGAGAGCATTCCATTAAGAAAAAATAATCAAAAACAGCTAGAAAATCGATGTTTTTTTGGGAGCTTTCATGAATCTTTAAGGTCAAAAGTTATTTTATGACATTTTAAGGAGCAGTTTTTTATTTTGTTTTCTTAGCAGCAATAAAAAAAAAGTCACTATCAGTAATTGAGAATACATATCGACTTAAATTTTGATGGGTTTTGTTTGACCAATTTTTCGAATTGTGGTTTCTTACCTAAAACGAGCCGCGGGGTCTCAAAATTCAATTTTGGAAAATTCCCCGGAACAAAAATTACTTCTTTCAATTCAATTTGGCACTCATCAAAAACTAAAGAAATTAAACTTGTGCATGTGAGGATTAAACTTAAGCAATTTTTTAAGATTGTTTGTTGCTCTAAAGATTGGAACTTAATTGTCATAGCCATTTTTGAGAAATTATGAATTAATAAAGTGAGCATGGCATGACGGTGGTTGCTGTTTTTCACTTAAACCAAAATGCCAAATAATAAAAGTGGACATACCACTGGGCGGATATTACTAAAATTTTTTTTTCTGAAAATATTATTCAAATCATTTCCGTGGATTCTGAGTGATAGAGTAAATAAGGCCTTCTATATAAACAAAGAACTAAGAAAAAGCTGGCTTGGCAGTGTGCGGATTTTACGTATTCCTAAATTATTTATTCATAATAACAAACCTTTAAAATTGTATCCAAATTGTAAGTGATATTTTTGAGGAAAAAAAAATATAAAAAAAAGTGGGCGTGGTAGTGGGCTAATCTAACGATAATCAATTTTATATATTCCCGTACACTGAAATAATCTCTGAAAATTAAACTCAAATTTTTATATACATGTTCTAGATATTTAAAAAAGGGCGTGTCGGTGGTAGGGACTTAACAAAACATAATTTTTTTATTTTCTTTATGTTCGTTGAAACAACTTATGACAATTTCATCAAAACCGGTAGAGCCGTTTCCGAGAAAACAAATATAAATGTATCTACTCGTATGTATATATAAATAAGTTTACCTTGTTAAGAGTAATAAAAAATATAATTTTTTTTTTGAAAATTAGTCCAGTCATATTATATTTTTACCATGCAATTGTGGGATAGTTTTGATTTTGCCCCTCTGTTATGTTTTCGGGGGTGCGGAATCCGAATCTGTGGTTTGCGACTGTTTCGTGACGCAACATGAAAAAAAATGTCAAATCGCATTTTCTGGGAGTTTTTCACTAATGGCTCGAAAAATACCAGTTAATCGAAAATTACATCAAACTACCATTGAAAGTATAAATAGTTTCCAATAAATCTCTGTTTAACGTTTTTTTTCTGCGATAATCCATTTGGACTCAAACGCTAGTTGAAAATTGACTTTTTTTTACTGTTTTCGAAAATCCACTCCAAAACACTAAGTAAATACTTTAAGTGGAAATTATTAATTTCCGTCTATAACATGAACCAAGATATACTTTTCTGATGGTCTTTGATGCGCTGATTTTGAATCTGGTCTTGAAATTGCTCTAGCATGTCACGTTTTATTCGAATCTAAAGATATACAAAACATGCATTTTTGTATGCAAATTTGGGGTTATTTTTTTTGTCGAGGTATTTTTTTTTTCGAAAAAATGTTTATAGTCATTCTAAAGTATAAATAATTAACTTCATAATTTTTTTTTAAAAGGGTGCTGAATCCGAATCTGTGGTTGGCGACTAGAATTTCGTGACACAACATACAAAAATTAAAAAAAAAAGAACTGCTACAAAAATGCAAATTGACAGAATTTTTTTAATTACTTAGTCTTAAACAAAGACTAACAATTTTTTGAAGATGAATAAGGGTGTTGGAAAAATAAAAAAAAGAAAATATGAAGTAATTTTCGAATAACTGGTATTTTTTGAGCCATTAGGAAAAGCTCCCAGAAAATGCATTAATGCATAATTTTTTGCATGTTGCACCACGAAATTTTAAACGCAATTTTCAGATTCGGACTTCACCCCGAAAACATAAAAGAGGGGCAAATCAAAACCACCCAATAATTTGTTCTCTAAGAGCCTTTGCGAGCACAAGTTGACTGAACTAAATTCAATATTTCAAAAAATAATCTACTAAATATTTCTGAAATTAGATTTATAAATGTAGGCACATTAGGGTGGTCCTTAAATTCGACGTAGTCTTGGATAGCCCTCATTCGATTAAAAACATTGAAAAACAATTTCTCTAATTTTTCAGATTTTAAATTCACCCCCGGTCTCCCTATTTTCACTTAAAGGTACTAATTATGGGTAAAAGATTATTCTTATAAGACGTGAAAATAAATCAGAACGTATAGATTCGATTCAGACGAGAAAAAAAACAGGTCTGGGGTCTATTTCCCCCCATTCAGGCGGGAGATGTAATTTTCTAGAAATTTGTCCAAAAACTGAAAAAATATTTAAAAAAAGGGAACACCTACAATGCCACGCATGAGCTGTATTTAAAGCCACGATTCCATTCTATAATATGCTTTCCAAGTAAAGTTTTTATTTTAAATAGTTTTTGAAAAAATAATTTTTATCTTAAAAAATTATATTTTTTTGTTTTTTTAATTTTTAAGTTTGAAAATTATTTTCTCAAAAACTATTTAAAATAAACACTTTTTATAGAAAGCATATTATAGAATGGAATTGTGGCTTTAAAAAAAGCTAAGGCGTGGCAGTACAAGTGTTCCCGTTTTTTTAAATAATTTTTTTCTGTTTTGATCCAAATTTTGAAAAAATTACCCCTTCGGCCTAAACGGGGAAAAATAGACCCCAGACCAGTTTTCTTTCGTCTAAATCTAATCTTTACCCTCAGATTGTTTTTTCGCGTTTTATAAGAATAACCCCATAGTTAGTACCTTAGTTATAGTTAGTCGCTTCCACGATTTTAAATTTGTTTTGGCATATGTACATTTAATTTGTTTTAAGTATTCAAATAGCATATTTGTTTTTGAGCTTTATGAACAAAAAGTATGTAATTAAAAAAAAAAAAGAAATTAAAAATAAAAACTTTTCTTATAAACAAATGATCTCACAGTAAATACAATAGCGTAAAGCAATAGCAAAATTTGTAAATAAGACAGATTGACGCAGTTTACATCTTTAGTTTGTTAACGAAAGAATTACGCCCTTACATGAATCCCCTTATTGTTTTATTTACAATTAAATATGGTAGGGTCATGGACAACCCATGTTGCTATTTACTTTGGGAATAAAGTAAAATATAAGATTTTGTTAAAATTGTTAATAACAAAATGTATTGGTAGGTATTTCAATTACATCAGGAGAGAAAGATGATGATGACGGTTTAATAAACTTATTAACACCTAAAAGATAATTATATTTTTTTAACAAATTATTAAAAAGAATTTGGTAAACTGCTACACAAACACTTAAAACTAACAAAATACATATCATCTTCTGTTGTTCCATTAAGTTTATTTATTTATTCAGTTATTGATACGCAGAAAACACTTGCGTTCTTCGTCTTAAAAAAATATAGATACATTGGGTATGTTTTTCAATATTATTGCGGGTCTAATTAAAAATATTAAAAAGCCTTCCCAGCTAACATTTATGTGAACGTCCAGTCAACATTCAGTGAAAATGAATGATATCGAAAAATATTCACTTCAGTGAATCAAATCTGAATATATTCAAGAACCATATCACTTTTACCTGTAAGAGGGCTTAGGGGGCCTGTGCGGAATTTTTTCAAGATAAAAAATTATCGAGATTCTGGGCCTTATTGTGAGAGTCTATTCCAAAGAATTCGAATAGAAAGAAATCGATCAGGAATTCTTGATAGATTTCAAATTTCTATCAAATAGAAAAATACATAAAAATCAAATAGACAAATATTTACAAATAGACTTTGACAATATTGAAAGTCGACTTTAAGTCTATTCCTTAGAGTTTGTTTTGAATAGACTCTCACAATAAGGACCTCAATTTTCTTCACATATTATGAATACAAGTGAATGTACAAAAGTAGTCCTCGAAAGAGGTAGGTATATCCTTGTTTCCTCCATTTTTATTCACATAAAATTAATGTTCTTTTCTTTTTCATTTTCTTTTAAGCCATAACAGGACCTATAGTTACGAAAAAGACTAAAACAGAAGTTATACAAAGAGAAAATGCGTCAGTTTCATTAAGTTCTGCATATGATCTGGGAATTGATTAGTTTTTATATTGGGAGTTTTTTTTTCAGATTTATTCATTCAACCATTAAAACAGGTGGTGTATGTACGTGCCATGCAAATCAATCGTAAGTCTTATTAAAAAGATGAGATTAATCAAACGGAGCAGACTTAATCTTTTCAAGGTGGCATTTTTATAACCACACTGGACTCACATATATTAAAACTCAGTTCGATGGTTTACATTCAGATTATTATTAAGTTCTTGTAATGAATCAAATGTGATTCAGTTTAAATTCATTCAACTGAATGTACAAAATTCAGTTTATCTTCATTCTTATGAATCATTTTTGTCCCATTTATATGTTTCAAAAATCAACCATGAATTGTTCAGTAAACTGAATATAAATAAACATCCTATTTATATTCACATTAGTGAAGAATTACTCTATCATAAATGAACCATAAAACTCTATTCGAATTCGAAGTAATCTAATAAAGTAAAGTAAAGAAAAGTAATCCCAGTAAATTTGATCTAAACCGGTTTATAAATAAGGTTTTTTCCACTTTTATGAATCATTTAAAAATCATTTTCGAAGGAAAATGTCTTCAGGGGTACTGTTTTTTTTCGTTTATTGTTCAAAAATTAGAGTTTGTGCCAATTTAAATGTCATCTGGAACAAATCTCAACAAAATTCTCTTAAGCTTAAGTATGCTAATGAAAACTAGAAAAGCGTGTCATATAGAATTTTTTTCGTGTCGCACTTTGGAACGGTTATATTTAAGTGTCACATTGACAATGGTGGTTCTTATTGGAGATAAAATGAACATTTATCTATTATTTAAATTTTCTTTCTTGTATTAAAATAACATTTATTTACTTTTCACGTAAAGAGAGGCAATTGATAATGTTTATATCATTTTCAGTTGAGAATTTGTTTTAGAAAACTTTTAATAAACTTAACAAAAAGCTATTTTTAACATGTCGATAACACCAGACTACTCAATAAAAACATGCTAATCTAATAAGTAACTTATGTATGTAGGTGGTATTTAATCATAAAAAGTTTGAAATTTAGTTTCAACAAAAATGTTTCAATGTCAAAAAACCGTTTTTGAATTTTAAAAGGTGTCAAATGTTTTGCTCAACACATTCACGTACTTTTGTAAGAATTTGGTTGCATATCCCATTACTCTTAGTTGGGTCACTTTTCATAAATGTATAAGACAGATTAGATCTAAAAAGTTTTCAAATTTATATCTTTAACTTTGGATCAAAAAATTAATATAATTTAAGGATTTAACAAACACAACCACTGACTCGCTCTTCTTCAACTTACTCAAAACCCTTTTTCATTATTGACTTTTAATAGAAAAAGGATTTCTTCTCCTCATAGTAAAAAGGATACATAATAAAGGAATTTTGGTAAGAACAAAAATGTTTATAATGAATTTCCTTGAACATTCTGAATGAAAAGGTAAGCCATTACTGAAAGCTCTATTGACTAATTAGCTATACATTAAGCCTCTCGATCTTTAAAACTTATTAACCACATTCTAAATGGTACCTTGTGTTCCCAAAATGCCAAAATTTGAATCTTTTTAACCTTTTATATTATAGACTAAAGATTTTCGGTCATATACTTCCTGAAGAACTTATACCAAATGTTAACACATCTTTTCTTCAAAAACCCTTTCCTTAATATTCAAAAACAAATTTTATTTAAAACTCTTAGATAAAGGAACATTCTTTGTTAATAAATTTGTTACATACTCGTACATATACGTATATGGCCTTAAGTCCAAATGTCCTTTTTGGTTTAAGCAAGTTTTCTATCTTGTATCTTTTCTTATTATATGAGGTATATTTTGGGCATAAAGATGTTCCTTCTTTACATGTGTTCTATTTTGTAAGCAAGCAAACAACAATTTTCGGGCAAGTTTGTGTGCTATACAACAGTAGGAGGTGTGTGTGTGTGTGTGTCTGTCTGTCTATATCTATTGTTAGAATTTTTGTTGGGCTCACAGGAGAACCTTCTGTTTTTATGCATGAACGATTGTGGAAAAGTTTTGAATGAAGATACCTTTTTGGTTCTTAAGTATTGTTAGGGATATATGTTTTTATTGAAGTATACAAATTGGAGTCTTTGTGTACAATGTACTTACTGCAAACAAGCGGACAAGTGAGAAAAGATTATCTTGGTCAGTTGAATTTCATTTGAACAATTTAAGTACATTATGGTTAAAGTGCCAATGTTTTTATGTTAAATAAAATTTAAATGAGAGAAAATTTTTGAAAAGTAGAGTAATAAAGACTAATTGCCTTGAAAATGTGTAGTTTCAAAGAACTTTAACTTCATTTTTGGATCCCCTTTTCAGGCTACAAGAATTTGCTTATCATCGACATGTACTGCCTATCGTTGACGGTCATGGCAAAACATATCAGTTTCGATTCGGGAGAAGAATGGACCACCACCAAATATAGTGACTTTTTCGGGTGATAATTGAAGTAGGTTTATCTCATGCTAATTGGAATTGTCACAAAACCAGAAAATGTATGCGCTCAAAAGTGTTTATTAATTGAATATGTTTGTTTGGCCTATTAGCAGGTTAAAACCCGAAAACACTATTAAATTCAACCATGCATTTCCGAGAAAATGGTTGCACTGGTCACTTTTCAATATTTTAGGTATAAGTCCGAAACTAAGCGGAAATCGACAATTTTACGCTTAAAACTTTTTGTTCAAAATTGAATTACCTATCAAAACACATATATGTACACATAGTTAACAAAATTTTATAGACTTTAAGCAGGAAAAGTTAAAAAAACAAACCTAAAAAAATAAAATCGAAAAATTACCCATAACCCACACCAGCTTTTATAATGTTTTATATCATGGAAACGGCTTTAATGATTTGGATAAAATTTCCACAGTTGATTAACATAAGCAAAAAAAAAACTTTAAAAATATCTTTTGCTTAAATACACCCACTGCCTCACACACTTTTTATATCATGATTTCTCAAAAACGGCTCTTAAGAATACTTATCAGATATTGTTTGTTGTTTGTATGAGTAGGAATGAAATTGTTAGTGATTTTCTTAGATCCAACCACGCCCATTTTTATCACATCTCCATAAATTGACAATGGCTCTAGCAATCTGCATGAAATTTTCAGACTCGATTCAAATGAGCAAGACAAAATTTGTTCCTTTTTTTTTATCAAAATCCACCCACTATCACGCCTATTTTTTATATCTAAGATAACAAAATATGAACAAAGATACTAGATACTAGATAGTTGATAGTAGATTCTAGATACTAGATACTAGATACTAGATACTAGATACTAGATACTAGACACTAGATACTAGATACTAGATACTAGATACTAGATACTAGATACTAGATACTAGATACTAGATACTAGATACTAGATACTAGATACTAGATACTAGATACTAGATACTAGATACTAGATACTAGATACTAGATACTAGATACTAGATACTAGATACTAGATACTAGATACTAGATACTAGATACTAGATACTAGATACTAGATACTAGATACTAGATACTAGATACTAGATACTAGATACTAGATACTAGATACTAGATACTTGATACTAGATACTAGATACTAGATACTAGATACTAGATACTAGATACTAGACACTAGATACTAGATACTAGATACTAGATACTAGATACTAGATACTAGATACTAGATACTAGATACTAGATACTAGATACTAGATACTAGATACTAGATACTAGATACTAGATACTAGATACTAGATACTAGATACTAGATACTAGATACTAGATACTAGATACTAGATACTAGATACTAGATACTAGATACTAGATACTAGATACTAGATACTAGATACTAGATACTAGATACTAGATACTAGATACTAGATACTAGATACTAGATACTAGATACTAGATACTAGATACTAGATACTAGATACTAGATACTAGATACTAGATACTAGATACTAGATACTAGATACTAGATACTAGATACTAGATACTAGATACTAGATACTAGATACTAGATACTAGATACTAGATACTAGATACTAGATACTAGATACTAGATACTAGATACTAGATACTAGATACTAGATACTAGATACTAGATACTAGATACTAGATACTAGATTTAAAATTTGTAACTTAAACTGAGCGTCAAAAAAAAAATGTACAGCTTTGAACTGTGTTCTTGTAACTCTGTTGAAGCAAATAGATTAAATCGTTTAGTAAAAGACTTATCTTATTATCGGGTTATTTTCTATGAATTGGCATATATAACTTATGAAAGTATGTTATAAGAAAATTCAATAAGAAAATAACAACAAATACTTTTATATTTTTAAGTCATCAAAAAAAAGTGTACACTATTCAGTTTAAGCGAAAAACTTGCAACCAATATTTCGTCTACTTCTCTTTTGTCCCTTGAACCTAAGGGATATTCTGTTAGCTTTTTGCCAATTTCGCTGGGATTTTTTGTCACTCTTCAAATTAAATTGAATTTTTTGCCTCTTAGCTTAATATGTTCCACTTTTGGATCTGTTTCTCCAGATAATCTCACATATGCTCGATCTAGGCCTGGGGATCGTGAAAGGTCTTCTAATTGCTTAGAGGTACTATGTTGTTGCCATTTCCTGACAAACTTCTATATGTGCTTGAGGACCTATGAATCAGAATATTAAGTTATCTTAATTCCTCATCGTGCTTTCAATAAAGACGACATTTTTGAGAAGAGAAATTCTTTCTATCATATCAAAAGATTCTTAAAGAATACTACTCTGTCACAAACCTTTGTTAAGGTGTGGCACGAAAGCCACAAATTAAAATTAAGAAAAGTTCTACCTAAAGGACTTTATAACATTCTAAACGAATATCTAGATTACAGAATTTTTCATGTAAGACACGGAAATGATTATTCTAATTTCAAAGAAATAGTGGCTCGGGTACCACAAGGAAGCGTATTAGGTCCAGTTCTGTATCTTTTATTTACTCAAGACAACAAATAGATGACACTATCGTAGCCACGTTTCCTGATGATACCACAATTTTAGCAGTAGGCTAGGACTTTACATATAAAAAAGTAAATAGATTACCCGTCTTTCTTTATACCTTTCGTGTTTCATTTGCCAATGAAGCAAAGTATATGGGAATGACCTAGACGTGAAATCAAAATGGAGGCCACACGTAAAAAAAGAAATGAAATGCGAAGAACTGAAAAGTAAATTTATGGATACGAACTGGCTACTCGGTAAGTATTCAAAGCTTACAAAGTATTGAAAATAAGTTGATTTTATACAGGCAGGTACTTGAACCGGTTTGAACTTATGGTATATAACTTTGGGGTTGTACCTGCGATACAATTTTAAATAACTTACAAGCTTTTCAAGATCTTCACAGGGATCTTGGGATTCCTACGGTACGGGACGAACTAAAAAGGTTCGCACGAAAACATATAAATCGGCTTTTAGAACACGCTACTTCAACGATTATTGACATTGTTAACGAGTTTAATTTGAAGAACAAAACCTTCCGACTTGGTGCGGAAACAGAAAACCGCTTTAAAATCGCGGAATAAGCAGAAACTTTCACCGGAAAGTAACTTAGTTGCAATCAAAAAGTGGAGGTGGTTTTAGTGTAGAAAAAATCTCACATACCTATGAGCACGCGTTTTTCGGTCCTCATAGAGCCTTATGCAGGTTTTGCACCTACTCACGGGAAAATGAAAGAATATTTTTAGAAATGAATGATTTAAATTTCTTTAAGATTTTTATCGCAATTTCATGGCAGCTCTGAGAAAATTTTACTTCCGCTCTTAAAAATCTAACTGTGTATTTATAATATAAATGAAATGCAAATTTTGTTAATTTTTTCCTACAAAGACATTTATTTAAAGGACTTTTAAGTAGGTTCTTGGTTTTTTTCTCAATCAAGAACAATTACTACTATTTTTTTGAAAAACAAAAAAAAAAATAAAAACTGTCATGACTTGAATGCCAAAAAAGTCATTGATGAAACAAAATCACAAAATATTTATATTCCTTCTTTAAGTTGATGGAAATGAAAACTTATGTCGTATTATCGAACAAATTCCTCAAAAAAGAAAAATTATAATACAAAATCATCTACATAGCTCCACAGTATAACTGAATTCTGGCAGTTGGGAGTTTCCTATCAAAACAATTAATGTTCTCGAATTCTATTTTGGTTTTTTGCATTATTTTTTTCGCTGGGATTTAAGGCTAGGAATTTGCTCCTGCGGGCCACACCACTCACGCCCGCCGTGCCGCGCCGCGCCGTTGATCCAAACCGAGATATAGCCTTTGCAATTTAGTCAAATCCATTATGCAAATTGGCCCAAACCAGCATCAGCGCTAGTCCTTTCTATACCTATACATAACAACAGTACCCTTAAGCATAGCACACAAATCGAAAATCGGCTGCAGCACTGATTGCTTTGCTATTTGGGGTGGGCTGGATGCTGGCTACTGGCTGTTGGTATGGCACACGCCGCTTGGACGGGACGTGGACAAGGACAGGAACGGACGTAGGGAATTGATGACTGAATGGAATGAATTAAGGGAATTTTAATTGTCAATAGGATTCCATTATCTCTACTGTAAATCTGTTTCGATTGTTAAGGATTTTTATTTGTCCTGTTTTATAGAGTGTGGTCAATAATATCGATGAAGAAGGTCTTAAGACTTCTTTTTGTTTGTTTTTTAAGAACAAAATGAAGTTTGAATAAAACAAAGCATAGTCTCAGAGCATTCTTCGATGATTTTCTTATTCAAAAGGCAATCAGCATAATTGACGAAGGTTGGAATGATGTTTTATTTTTCTAGGACTATCCTCCTTGGTCCGTAAGAAGAAGACAATAATGGCCTCACCAAGGGCATCAATATGGGAATATAGAAATCTAAAACCATTGAAATGCCAAATACTTTTATAACGAACGAACCACATAAATAGCACTAAGGGCAACGAGGAAAGGAAAGGGAGCTGTTGCGGCTTGCTGCTGGTATGCTCTTAGTGCTTCTGCTGCTGCGGCCAATATTATTGGTGCGGCTTTACTGGTGCGGTCATCATATTTAAGGAATGGTTAGTCATGGATGTTGAATAGTAAATTTATTTCCTAACCGATTTCTATTCGCCGTAATGTAATAATTTGATTTGTTACATGGAATTCGATTATCGTTTTATTTGATTTACTAGAATCGCTTTTGGGGAATTGGACTCCAATCGAACCGATAGAAAGTAAGAGCAAGAGAGAGAGAAAGAGAGAGAGGTTCTGATTCAAGAGACAAATTGGTTTCGTGTCTAGTTGTGTGTGGAGATATTTGAAGCTGGTATCTATCTATCCATGTAATATTATAGTCTTGTCTATAAATATATGTATGAATGAATTTTGTGTGTTTTTTGGTGACATAAATATAATTATACAAGTATGTGTGTCTCTCTCTACCCATACTCTCCTTGCTAATGGAAGAAATTGGGGTGGTAAATGAATATTGCAGACAGTTTCTGTGTCACAAAGTTGTGTGTTAATTTTCATTCAATCAAACCGATTCGATTTGACAGTGATGGGTTTTCGCCTTCGGTCATAATTCAATTGACACACATACACATCAATGACTTGGAATAGTATAACAACGCATTGAAACCTATTCGAATTTTGTCATTTAAATATAAATTGAAATATAGCAATGAAATGTTTCATTTCACAAAATACAATTCCAATGGATTATTCCACAATGCATTTATAGCATACAAAATATAATGAAGTGTGACAGATTGATAGGTAGTGTCATATGAGTAATTAAATTAATCAAAATATGACAGGGTATAATTTTAACGAAACAAACATAAACCACACAATTTGCAGTTAGGTATAGCTTCAGTAAATTTTTAAGGAAAGCTTGTTTGATGGCTGACTAGTTAGGCAGTTTTTCAAAAGTCCTTGGGAAATGCTTTACTTTATAAAATAAAATGTCAAGTTGGACAAATCTTAGATAGCTGATGCCGTTGTCCAAGTTAAAAAACTTTAGGACAACAGTTAAAAAAAAGTTTATTAGTAACTTTTTGGAGTTGAATAGCTGTGTAAATTTAGACCAAGTTTATAAATACGGTAGTAAGTTTCTATATATTTTATCTTTCCAATTAAGGATATAAAATAAGCAATGCCTACACAAAGAGAAAAATGTTCACCAAACAACTTTAAAGAAGCTCGATGTTTGTAGTTTCCAGGGGCAAATATTGACTCAAACCATATCCTTGCCGCGACAAAATTAACAACTTGACTTGTCAAATGAACAGAAAGAAAGAACTCGAAAGAAGAAATTCAAAGTTAAACATCTTAGAGTATACATGAAGTCACCAGAGCATATGGTGCACATGAAGCTCTCCGCTGAGCATTCACCAACAATCAGTGGCCCCAATCACGATATTATTAAAGAAACAGACGCAACCAAAAAAGGCAGGCTACCAACTATCCCCGAAAAAGATTTCTTGGTTATATGATGATAATGTGAGCAGGCAGCTTAAGAAGGTGTACATGCAAATGCGCTGAAGTTCAAAACAAGAGCAGTGAGCGAGCAGTATCGTGCAAGGAAAAGAGAGGCAGGCTCCCGACTCAAGTACATCGAAGAGTCTCACGATCTAAACAACAGCTGAATGTTTATTAAAACCAAGCGATTGGCTGCTGGTTTTACGACCAGAACGTAAGCTCTTTGAAGTCTGATTCACATGGGACGAGAAAACGAGACGTTGACGTGACGAGATCTCTTTGCAGTTGTTCTCTCTTAAAAACGTATTTAAAAGTGGACGTGATGCATGATAAAGTTTTTCTCGACATCACGTTGCGTCTTTTTTTTAATTTTTTGAAAATATGACGTGACGGGACGATGCGACGAGAAAGGGTCTATTATGCATTATTTCCTTATTTTAAATGCGTTCTTATAAGAGAACATTTCCTAAGAGATCTCGTAATGTTAGCGTCTCGTTTCCTTGTTGCATTGTGAATCAGATTTGGAACAGGGAAAACAACCTAGTCACCAGACAGGGAAAAGCAGATTTCCAAATGAGTATCAGGTATCTTGTTTCAGGTATCGGATATCAGGTATCAAGTAGAGTGAGTATAAGCACAAAAAGAACCTGCCTGCAGTCAATGAAGGCCGAGTATCTCCACCCAGTTCTTTACTGAGTTAAAATTGGCTATAAAAAACAGATGGCTTTCACGTGAGGCTCCTTAAATACGGAAATATGTGTTGAAAGGGTTCAGACATCAAGTAATCACCAAGGCCTTAGTGGCAGGAAGCATACTCTCTGAGCAACAAATATTGTGACGGTTTGACTTTACCACATAGGTCCCATTAGAACAGGCAAAACTTGTTGATCCAGAAGTAAACGAAGACAAGACCAAGTACACGCTATCAATAGTAAAAATTTAAATATCTGTCAAGTGGCAACAATTTTAAGGAAGTTGAGTCCACCTTCTTGGGAGCAACATTTATATCACGAGCGACCTCTTGAGTTTAAAGGTTTTCTATTCTATACCGATCAAATTTGTTGATTGGGACTAAAAGGTGCATTGTTTCCAAGTTTACTAAAAAAGAGGCGAGGCTGTAGGTATCATGCGTCAGCTGCCATTTTGAAAAACACATTTAGCCAATATTTTGAGAATACCTAGTTCATCGTACAAAAAAAATGTAAAAACGTTTTTCTTGGGGAAAAATCAATTATTTTTCTATCTGTATTCCTGGTAACTTTGTAAAACATTTTTTTTTCAGTACAGCAATCGTCAAGGAGATACATATATATATATAAGTCAAACACTAAAAAAGACCTAAAAAAAACTTACACTGGAATAAACATAGTAAAATTTCCTCTGAAAAAAGTTTTAACACATTTTGTATGCGATGAACCGTTCTCAATCTCAAGATATTAGCTTAAATGTGCTTTTCAAAATGGTGACTGACCCACAACACTTACCGCCTTGCCATTTTTTACGTTAACTTAAATACAATCCACCTATGTATCAATCCCGTAATAAAATGAATTATGAACAAAATTTCATGCCACTCCTGTCTTAGACTAGTAAGAATAGACATAAAAATGCTAAGGAGAACATTTTTTTTACAGATTGATTTTTGGTTTACACGTTGGGATTGTAGTTACTCATAATCTGAAAAAAATCCTAAGCCATCCGAAGACCGCTAGGTCCGTTTTAAGGGGCCAATGGTTGAAAAAATGTGTTTTGCCAAATATCTCTAAGAAAGTGAGTTTTAGAAAAAAAAAAATTGTTCTACAAACAGGTACCTGAGGTAATTTTCCATTAAAAATGTTTCTGAAATTTCAATAGTAATATTAACCGTAAAGAAGTTATAGCACTTCAAATGACATCAAAAAAACCTAGCACTCGACGTCTAAGTTTGAGTGGAAGAAAGTGCAAACTTTTGAACAATCTTGGCAAACTTTGAATTGATATGCTTCTTAACGTGTTGTTTGTAAAATATTTTTTTTCAAAAACTTTCCGTTTTCAAGATATTTTGCATAAAACAAATTTTTTCATTTGTATTATTTATCAGTCAATCTACTGCATTTTTCTACAAATCATCTGTGAAAAATTTTCTGAGTAACTCTTGAGCTTTGTTTTTTGCTGATTCACTAAATATTGATCTTTTGAAAACTCAACTCGACAAAAATCAGCTGTGTTAAAAAAAAGGTCAAGAAAACAAACGACTTTATTGACTTGTCGTAATTTTTTCCTATTTTTTTATACTTTTTGCTGAAAATAACAATTTTGGATTGTTTTCAAATAATTATATGAGCCTAAGTTACATTGTACTTTACGTTCAAACAATTTCAAGAGCTTTCAAAACTGAAAACTAAAACTATCTACAATGTCTGGTTTTCGAATTATACGCATCCAAAGTTACTTGCGTAAGCTTGCGAAGACCTGCGTAAACTTGCGAAGACTTGCGAAAGCTTGCGAAGACTTGCGTAAACTTGCGAAAGCTGGCAAAGACTTGCGTAAACTAGCGAAGACTTGCGTAAACTTGCGAAGACTTGCGTAAACTTGCGTAAAGTGGCGTAGACTTTCGTAGACTTGAGTGGAGTTGCGTAAACCTGCGTAGAGTTGCGTAAGCTTGCGTAAACTTTTTTTTAATGTTAATAAAATAAATCGTGACATACGTCAATGGAAAGGTCTATTCAAACCCTTTCGATACATACACGCCACATTTTTTTTCATGGTCTGGTTGGTAATATATTTGCATCCAAAGTGATATTACTGATTTACTGCCTCAAACTACCTACCTTAATTTGAATGGCTATATTTTGATGCGGTTTTCAGTGCTGGATAGGAAACTAACGCACCTTTCCAAAACCACCAGAACATTTTTTTTTTCAAGGTCTATTTGGTAAAATACTCGCATCCAAAGTGACTTTACCTGATTTTCACAATGTTCAGCCTCCAACTACCTACCTTAATGGCTTTGGATGGTGATATTTCAGAAACAAAGCAATGAAAATGGTTGAAATAAAAAATTTTGTATTCAAATTTTTCAGAGCTTTCTAAACCTGAAAATAACAACCTTCTATGATATACGGTTCTCGAAATATAGGCATCCAAACGATATTCGGTTATTTGCATCTAGCCTGAAAATGCCTTTGGATAGATATATTTTTACTGCTAAGCCATGCAAATGGTTTCGGTTTTCAAATTCTACGTCACCTATTTAAAAGCTATCCATTTTTGAAAACCAAAAGCTTCTGCAATGTCTAGTTCATTAGATATTTGCATCCAGTTTAATTTTACTGAATTTTTACGCAATCCGTTAAATGCGAATATCTCACGACCCGATCTATTAAAATTCTTTCAGCATTCAGTTGCGAATAGAAAATTAACACACTTTTCCAAAAATGTAAAAATTCTGTCACAAAAATTTATCATATATTTCGGAAAAAACCATGGGCTAACCCCTTGCCATTTTTTCAAAAAAAAAATCAACTTTTTTTCAAAGTTAATGAAATAAATCGTGCCATACCTTAATGGAAAGGTCTATTCAAACCCAATAGACACATCGAAGCCAAATTTTTATTCATCGAATGGTCGAGGAAATATTCACTCCAAAGTAATTTTACTGATTCTCTGCCTCCAAATACCTACCTTAATGTGTTTGGATGACGACATTTTCAAAACCAAGCCACGTAGAAGATCCAAAGAACAAAAAATCGATATAAATTTTCAAGAGCATTCAAAACTGAAAACTAGAACCATCTACGATGTCTGGTTTTCGAAATATACGCATCCAAAGTTACTCGCGTAAGCTTGCAAAAACTTGCGTAAACTTGCGAAGACTTGCCTAGACTTGCGAAAGCTTGCGAAGACTTGCATAAACTAGCAAAGACTTGCGTAAACTTGCGAAGACTTGCGTAAACTTGCGTAAGCTTTCATTAACATTGAAAAATCGGAACGTGGCCATTGACTTTTCATGTTTGACAGTTATGGGTGCGTTCAGAAACACCTCAGTGTTAGGATTGGTTCACATAAGCTGCACGTCGATATGGACTTTGGCGAAAATAACGACAACGGGACATTTCAACATTTGCCAAATTATCTGGACCTAGCTTACTCTATATAACAACTATTAACCGGTTTCATTATACCTATACAAATGAGGAACAGAAAATTGCACCTTGTTTTGTACACAGGTAGATGGTTATGAAAAAATATAAAGTTCAGAAAATGGAGTTGAAAATACTTATACTTAATAACAAAATACTTTGAAAAAATTTGAAAAAAATAGTTTAAGAAAAAAAAAAGTATTTTAGCGTACTCTATTAGAGTCATATATCATAGAGTACGCTTTCAGGAAATAAAGTACCGTACTCTATTTTAGAGTGCGGTTGACAACCCTCATTTTATATGAAACTGGTATGAACACCGTCCTTAGTTACATTCAAAAAAGTCGATACAAATCAATATTTTCGTTCATTCTTATGAATCATTAAATACTACCCTCTGCTTGGAATTTTTCCACGAAATCTGCACAAGCTCAAATTATATATAATTCTTGTCTGACATGCTATGGAAAATAAAAGTCAGTTATATCGTTAAATGACAGCTGTTTTTGAAGCAGATTTTGCGTGAATTATGAAGTCGTCCTGTTTGCAGAAAATTGGTTTTGTCAACTTCAGTCAATTATAACTCGGAAATTAAGCAAAATTTGATGATGGTTTCAAAAATTGCATACACAAACTTAAGCCGAAAAAGTTACCAAAATTCAACATACAAAAATTGAAAAATTTATTTTATTTTTAGCAAAAATTGGGTCGAGACATGCATTAACAAAATATGGTAGAGATTAAAGGCTTTAGGGCATGATCAAAAATTAATTTTTATTAAAAATGTGCATATATATATATATATATATATTTATTAGGGGCGGTCCTTTAGTTGGGCGTGTACTCTTGGATAGCCCTCATTCGATTCAAAATATTGAAAAACAATTTCCCTAAATTCTTCAGATTCAGATTTTCTAGAAATTTGGCCAAAAACTGAAAAAAATTATTTAAAAAATGGCAACACTTACAATCCTCCTCCTGTGCGTTTCTAAAAGCTTCCTAAATAAAGATAAAGTTTTTATTTTAAGTAGTTTTTGAAAAATTAATTTTTATCTTAAAAAATTATAATTTTTTTTTTTTTTAATTTTTATGTTTGGAAATAATTTTTTCAAAAACTAATTGAAATAAAAACTTTATTTAGGAAGTATATTATAGAATGGAATCGTGGCCTTAAGAAAAGCTAAGGCGAGGCATTGTAGGTGTTCCTGTTTTTTTTTTAAATAATTTTTTTTTGATCCAAAAAGCGGGGGAAATAGACCCCCCTCCGATACTATTTTTTTCTCGTATAAATCTAATCTATACCATCAGATTATTTTGTTCGCGTTTTATAAGAATCACCCTAACCCCATAGTTAGTACCTTAAAGTGAAAATATGGAGACCAGGGGGTTGAACTAAAAATCGAAAAAAAAATTAGGAAAAATTTGTTTTTTTATGTAGAACGATTTAATGCCTATACATCTCAAAATTTAAAAAAAAGCACAATATAAGGACCACCCTAATATATATAGATATATGTCCGCAATTTTGTTTTCCGGCTTTTTTTAAATGCTTCAAGACCTACAGGCTTAACGGCTGGTCCGATTTCTATAAGACTTAGTACTAGTTGCAAGGAATGTTAAATTTGTCTTGTTGTACCCAAAAATAGGCTTTCTGGCAAAAACTGCTAAATATTAATAAAAATGGTAAAGTTTGAATGGCTGCAATTCTGATAGTTTTTAATTTTATATGTCTTTTTTAACGTGTCAAATTAAGGCCTTATGACTCTTCTTTATTTTGTTTTAGCATGTCTTGAACGCATCTTTGCTCGGAAAACAGTTAAACGCAATAAAGAAATCTTTGATTTTTTGATCAACCTAGTTCTTGATAACCTTTCCTGCTTAAATTTTCTTATAAATTTTTTAAACTAACCACCAACTAACATTTCAGTTTCATTTCGGCCTAACTGAAAAGGCTTTTTTTATTTCTGTAAAACATTTTTAAAATTTTTAACATTATAGAAGTTCTAAAGTGATTCCTTGACGGTCTATAAGAAGTTTAAACGACCGCTATTCATACAAAATATTTTGAAGCTTTCGTTTTGACTGATAGCTTCAGAAAGGTTTCTATAAAGAAAATAATACAAGTATAATAGAATTATCTTTCAGTTTATATGGATACGTTGTATGATATCTACTAGAAGTAGATAATACAACTTTTATAGCGATTGAAAAATAAAAGAAAAAGAA
Organism: Dasysyrphus albostriatus; assembly: GCA_946251815.1. NCBI lineage: Eukaryota > Metazoa > Arthropoda > Insecta > Diptera > Syrphidae > Dasysyrphus > Dasysyrphus albostriatus. The sequence continues at coordinate 54,228,101 of OX276336.1, forward strand.
TAGAATTTCTGTTTTCAATTTCTTTGAAGTGGTTTTTGCTGCATTTAATCCATGTATTGGAATTTGAAATAATTATCAAACACAAATGTTTTTCTAACCATTTAGGGATCGGACCCAGAGCTTCTTTATGATAATGTGGCATTCTGCCAACTTGGCCATCTTATATACGATTTAGAAGATGAAAAAACTTAATTAGCTTTTTTCTTTTTTGGAACTTCAAAATAATTCTAAAGTATTAAGATATTTGCTTCTATACCCGTTCAAATTGAGAAAAAAGCTGTAGATATGTTGACGACTTCTTAAATTGGCTTTAAGACCGCTTTCATTTAAGGGAAGAACTAATGTTAAATATTTCTTCGTTGAACGCTCACACAAAACATACATACCACACACAAGTTGATTTTGACCAAAGCAATTTAGTTCAAGTTTCTCAGCGCTAAAACATCCTTTATGTTTCTCATCAAAAATTTTTTTCTGATTATGAATATTTTAGTATTTTATTTAAATTAAATTAATGTATATTTTTTTTATAAAAAATAGTGTTGAAGCATTAATGTATGTCTTATTACAAGAGATTTTTAATAGAAGAAAACATTAAAGCAACAAAGCAATTTACGCAATATTGTTTTTAAAAGGCTTCATTAAAATGACTTTTACAATTTTGAGCCTCTGTAATAAGAATTAACATTTTCTGTCAAAATGAAGTTTTCGATAAAACTTCTAAGAAATTGTTACAGAAACCTTTTGAAGACTGACAGAAAGCAACTGCAATAAAATAACTTTATAGAATCTATATAGAGTCATAGCTTCATGTTCATTTATTTACAAAGGTCAAGACGCTAGTCTCGTTTAATTTTCTATATCTAGCTTTCAAACAATTTTAAAGAAATCTTGACTTCTATAAGACATTTATTTTTGTTGAAAGCTGTATAGAAGTTTTATGCATATCCAGACTTACAGCATATCAATATATTTAAGCTTATAGAAACTGAAATGTTAGTTAAATTCGATTGAAAATTTAAGTTTGAACAAAAAACCCTGGGCGTAAAACTGTCAAATTTGGCTTAGTTTTAAAGTTATACCAAAAACGCCTGGCTGAATTTAGTAGCATTTTCGGTTTTAAGCATGCTTTATGTGCCAAACAAACATAGTCAATAACAAAAAAAAAAACCCTTGCACGTAATTGTTCCTTTATATAAGCCTTATTCAAAAGGATGATTGTTCGGACTTCAAAATTAAAAATAATAAATATTTTGACAAAGTATCTTAATTTTTTAAACATCTTAAATAATCCTTCTAAGAACAAAACAACTCTTCCATCAATTATACAATAAAAACTTCTCCTTCTTCTTGTCTACTCTTTTTTCCGTAGATACAGAACTAAATTTATAAAAAAAAATTATTCAAAACCACTTGTCCCAATTAAAAAAAACAATTCCAACCCAAAGTCCAATAATTAAGGAAGTTTATATAACATTTTCTTGATCAAACAATCACCCCGATTCGCCACCTCTTTTAAACTTCATACAATAGCATCCTAAAGTGCTTTATATCCATATACACTTCCAAAAAACTTTAATTAAGTGACAATTACGGCAGAAAGCATAGCACCACACAAAAAAAAAAAATACACAAAAAAAAAACCCTCTGGCCAGTCCCAAAAATACCATAAATTCAAAGGATTTCTGATAACAAAAATGTCATTTAAAAAGTTATTTTCCGGTTCTGTTTGTTCTAACATTTCTTCGAAAAATAAAATAGAAAAAAAAAAACTTTTTCTATTTGTCCTCCCCAATGTGCCAGGGGATGAAAATGAAAAATAATTTTGTGGCAAAAGCAAAGACAAAAAAGAAAGAAGAAAAAAAACAAAAAAAATGATTCTCTGAAGAAACATTCCAAAACCAATTCTTCCATTTTCACGTCTCCCCATACTTGTGCTTGGTTATACGCATTCATTTATCAAATAATCTTAAAACCCTCGTTCATTAACAACAAAGATATCACATGTCGGAGTTTTGAAACTCTGAATTCACCAGAAAAAGGTTAAGATTGCCATGATAAAGAGATGTAGGTGTGACAATTTAGAAAATGTGATCAGATTAAGGAATTTTTGTTTAATAGAACTGAATGGGTTAAGAATTATAATAAAACTGAGTTCAGAGGGGGTTTCTAACATTAAGGCGGTCGGTGGTTTGCATCAGTGCCGTCGTTTAATTGTATTTGTATTTTGAAAAGATGGAAAATAGTATTTAAATAAGTTGGGGTACCTTCATCCATGTGTTAAATGAGGTCTTTAAAAGAGAAATTGTTAAAACCAAATAATAAGATTTTAGGTAAAGTTTTGAAAGGGAAATCCAACTAACAGACGATACCTCGTACTGACAATTCTGAACAATTCCTTTCTTCCAGTTCCAGTGAACAGTCAAAGAGGAGTAAAATCTTTTAAAAATTATATTTGTATGGGAAGGTTCTTGCAAACGAAAGATTAAATCTCTCTTTGATCCTTTTAACACAGGAAAACAAATCTTTAAAATAAATCATCTTTAACATTTTAATTGTCAACTTCGGGCTTTGTGTGCATACTTACTTACTTACCTAAGGTGGCGCTACAGTCCGGGGTGGACCAGGGCCTCAACCAACAAGCTTCTTTCAGCCGGCTCGGTTTCTAGCTAGCTGTCTCCAGTTTCCCACGCCAAGTTGGTTGAGGTCCTCTTCCACTTGCGTGCGCCACCTGTTGCGCTGTCTTCCTCTACTGCGCCGTCCGACGGGGTTGGATTCAAACACTTTTCAGGCCGGAGCATTGTTGTCCATTCGCTCTAGCTGACGCAGCCATCACAGTCGTTGGCTTTTCACTTTATTGGCTAGGTCGGGGTCGCTATACAGCCCTTACAGTTCGTGATTGTATCTTCTTCTCCATTCCTCATCTATGCAAACGGGACCAAAAATCACCCGGGGAATTTTCCTCTCAAAACAGCCTTAAGCGTTCTCATCTACCGTCAATAGTGTCCATGTCTCCGCACCATACATCAGGACCAGGATGATAAGCGTCTTATACAGGGACACTTTAGTTGCTCGAGAGAGGGCTTTGCTTCTCGATTGCCTTCTTAGCCCAAGGAAACAGTGATTGGCAAGAGTAATTCGTTCGCTGAGTTTATTGCGGAGCCTTGGTAGACAAAGTCTCTGACCACCTCAGAGGCTGACCGTGACGTCGCCGTCGTCGGTGTTGGGTGTCCTTTCTTGTTGACAGCATATTTAGTGTTGCTTTCATTCACCCGATTTTCACCATGGGGAGGTGAGAGTAGGAAGTTGGTTTAACAAAAAACTTGTGGACGCTTGTGTTCTCTTGAATGCACATGTCTTCCCTTTGAACATCGGACTTGTGTCAATAGTAATTTTGTAAAAAAAGATTTCTCTAACAAATTCATGTCAGCTAAAATCATTAAAATTAAAAAACTGTGAAAGAATCATTTGAATTTCTTTAGTAATTTTTTTGTCCATCTTTTTATATACTTCATTTGTTTTCCTACCTTCATCCCATGCAAGCCTCATAATTAAGAGCGTACAAAGAATTTTAGTAAGGGGGGGGGGAGGACAAACTCATTAAAGATTTGGCTTAATGGGGGGGGGTCAACCTCGTTCAAAAAATGTTTTGGTACAGAAATATTACTTTAAAATGCTTTCAAAAGAAGATAAATTGCCTAAATCTATGAAACAAATTGTTATAAGGTTACAAGGGGGCAAGTGCCTCTACCACTCGACCTTACATACGCCCATGTTCACAATCAAAATCAGAAAAGTTATTGCAAAAATAAAGAAAAAAAATGAATGAATGAAAATTTTAGAATTTTTTTTTGCGAGTATCACACACATTATGAAGTGCTAAGATCTCAGAGCTGGAACTTTGCTCCACAGAACTACAATATTAATACTTTAAAAGTACTTTCGGCAGCAGAGTTGAGTTAAAGCATTAGAAAGAGTAACCTAAAGAGAACTTTTGAGTAGACAAATAATGCAAATTAAATTTAAATCAAATAAAAATATTCGAGAAATGTATGTTTTCATAGGAAAAATTTCGTGAATTTGTAAAGGAAAGATATGTGAGTCCAGAAATGTATTTCATAGTTTTTTTTTTTTTTTTTTTTTGATTCAGAAAGTTTTAATCAGACATTCTTGAAAAGTTTTATTAATATTGTTTCTGTATGAAGAAATTATTCCAAGTATAAATGTATGTATGTAAATATGTATGCATTTTCCTTTACAAAATAACTTAAGCAAATAAAGTACAATTTTTAAGGTATACAAATATTAAATAACACTTAAATATTTATATTAATATGCATTCTCTTATAATAAGGAAGCAGTATACACATTTTTAATTTAATTACTAGCTTAACTTTCAAATAGTTTTGAACTCAAAACAACACACGCCATTGGGTTAGATATATAATTTTGAAGACAAAGTTTGTTCATTGTTAAACATGTACATAATAATTAACTTCATACACTAAATATAGGCCAGTCAACGGAGGAAAAATAAATGCAATAAATCATGCTCTCGGGGCTACTATTTTATGTGGAAGGGGTGACCTCCTGGTATAACATACTAACTGTTCCCAGCCAACAGCGGCTAGTTTAAGGCAGGAAGGGGGTTAAAGGTCCCCTTTTGTAGTTTTTCTGGAATATTTTGAAAACTGAGCGTATTAGCGGAAAAGTGTACCAAAATGAAAGATTATTAAATTTTCTATAAAAAAAGTAAAATTCATATTTTCGGTATGAAACAAGGTTAAGAAAGTTTGTATACATTTCAAAGTACAGGGTGTCCACCGAGAAGTTATGCTACTTTGTTTTGCCGCCATTTTGGTAAACATAAGTCTTGACAGTTCATATTTGGCAGTCGTGAAGTAGACTCGTGGCAAATTTATTATGCAAAAATATTCAATAAACCAACATGTTTCAGTCGTTAAAACATTTTATCAAAATCAATCATCGTTTACTGTGACGATGAGAAAGTTACGTGAAACTTTTCGGAGAAACAACAAAACGCACTATTTATAGTGTAGTGAATGATTTCAAAGAAAGAGAGCTTGTTGGTGATAGGCATGGCATGGTCCAAGCATGGACCACAACGTACTGCAAGTTTGGCTGAGAACATTACTGCTGCTCAAGGAAGTATTCAAAACAATCCATCAACCTCAATTCGATGCCGTGCTCAGGAGCTTGGTCTTCAAAGAACAACTTCGAAAACTTTTTAACGCCACAGATGCATGCTTTGGGATTAACATGTGGTATCAACAAGACGGTGCCACATCGCATACAGACAGGATTACAGTGGAATTACTGCGAGACCTCTTTCCACAACAAGTTATTTCAAGAAATGGTGATGTTGATTGACCTCCACGGTCGTGTGATTTGACTGCTCCGGATTTCTGTTTTTGGGGATATCTGAAAAACAAGGTTTATGAAAACAAACCAGAAACGCTTGAGCAACTCAAACAAAATATTGGTGATGAAATTAATGAAATATCGCCTGAAATGTACGAGAATGTAATGAAAAATGTGCTCAAAAGGGCTCGCATTTATGCGACTAACAGAGGCGGACATTTACCTAATATTGTATTCCATACATAATTGCCGACATTAAATAAAACATTCATCAATATAAGATTCATTCTCTTTCATTTAATCAAAAATTATAAACAAACAAAGTAGTATACCTTCCCGGTAGACACCCTGTATATACCTATTGACTTATGGTGATTACAGCGAAATAATGAAAGGAATTTGAGGTGTAAGTAGGGCTGAACACGATACCAGAAAACTTTCGGTATCGTTTGGTATTGGTATCAGAAACCGAAACGATACCGATAGGATACCAGCTCAAAAGCACCCGAAACGATACTGAAACGAGACGAGACAAAACGGGACTGAATTATATGAGGCCGATAGAGAGCCCGTTTTTCTTTTACTTTATTTTTCTGAAACCAATCATTTATCATTTGAATGATATTTTCAGATTTGGTTCTTTTTAGCTGGAAGAAGTGACTTTAGTGAATGAATGCCCCAAGTTGGCCATTTTACTTTCTTTTGTGATGGAGACCAGACCAAAACCAGACGAGACTGAAACTGATACCGAGACGATATTGAAATTTTTCAATTTTGACGATACCGAGACGATGCTCACAAAAGTATCATATCGTCAGCCCTAGGTTTAATGTAGGCGGTTGTGTTCAAAATGTTTTATATTTATTTTTGTTTTTGATAAAGAGTTTATTTTCATAGGACATTACATTATCCCAAAAAAAGATATAATGCACGTCTGAATCGCATGTACTTGCTCTTTAGTTTAAGTTGCTTGGAATTATGAATTTTTAAAATATAAAATTAAGTATAGAATCAAATATAAAAATATGAAAAAGTATTAGAATCATTCTTTGTACTGTATAAACAGATAGTAAAATCACTTAGAGCTCAAAACGAAGTTGGCCATTTAATAACTTGAGAAAAAGCCATTTGTGTATTTAAAAAAAAAAATAAATTTGATCATTGGAGCGGTTATCTTCATTTCAAAAACATTCATCAATCTTTTTTTTAAATATTAAGTTTTTTCAAGATTTTTTATAATCAAATGACATTTTAATGGATCTTTCGCATAAGAACTTTTATTTAAATCGTGTGAGCCATTAATGAGAAACTAAAGAAAACCTTTTTATGACAGGTATCGTTAATAACGGTTTCTGGTAAATCTTTTTTACCAAAAAGTACACTAAACCTACCTGCAGTAATTGATATTGATTGATTTTTAATATTAATATTTTTATCAAAATCTTTGAAGCCGTCTTTGAGATAAATATGCTTTTCCTTGACGGTTGTATGGCAGGTACCGTTATTTTTGGAGCTACAAAAAATTATTTTCCCCTCAAGAGAGTTACAAAAAAACATTTCTTCCAAATTTGAAGAAAATCTCTTCAGTGGTTTGAATGAAAGATTTGGGGTATAAGAGCAGGATAAGGTTGCTCATCTACCTAGTATATGGTCCGGGGTCTTCTCATGAGCATTGCAGAATCTGCACGTGGCGCTGTTCTCTAAGCCAAGAATGTGGAGCATGGTTGCCGCTGTGCGATTTTAGTCGCATTTTGACTCTTTTTTTGCCAACTGCGACCATGAGACGATTTTTTTAAAAACTGGTTCCTTGTACCCTTTTTAAAAAATTGTGTGACTTTTCTGACCCCTTCTAGAAAATTACATGGACAAGATTGAGTTCTTATTTTTTTTGAGAAAAAACCTTCCAAATTTTCCATTAATACTAGGTACAACCACATATCGAGTTGAAATAGGCTTGGTTTATGTCCATCGCACATGCTCAGTAGAATTTAGTCAAAATTTTGCTAACTCCCTTTGAAATCCAATTCGATTTTCGATTCTTCCTATTAACGTAGTAACTGCCCTATTTTGTGTGTATTTGAAAAATATTTCCCACACTTGTTTCATACTACACTAGGCAAGAAAATTAAAGGAACAATTTCTTTTGCAATTTAAGCCTTTTCTAATTGATTTTGCTATTTATCAATCAAAAATTCCGAATGCGAATTATTTTCCTCGTGACCCTTTTTTCTGCGACTTTTTCAAATTCCTCAGCGGCAACACTGATGTGGAGTTGTCAGGTGAGGTCAAAATGACAGGTTGGCTCACTAACGGCCCCACTAGGTTAATTTAATATTACATATTGGTTTATTATTAATAATTGATAGGATTGGCAAACAAAAATCAACACGTATTTTTTTTTAACCAAAAAAAAACCACAAGAAACTTTACAAAAAATTACTTCAATTTTTTTTTTCTTAAATATCCTGAGATCACACAAAATGGTATTGGCTTCCAGTAAATTTAATTCTATACACTAGTTTAATTGATTGATTTTGTAAAAAAAATCAACAAACATTGTTTTGTCAAAATGAAAATAATGCAAGAAATCTTACCAAAAATTGTTTAACAAATTTTTTCTTCTCAAATATCTTAAGAAAAACCAGTGCTGGTCGCACCCAGCCTCTTTTTTGAAAAATGGTTTCCTATCCAAAGGTAGTCTTAACTGATTAAAATTTATTGATTTTTTTTTCAAGAAAATTTGTGTACCGTCTTACGAAAAAATAAAAATTTTGAAAAATTGGAATAAAAATTGAATGCCAGGTATACCGTTATTTTTAATTCTAAAAAGAAATGGAAAAACGTCTGAACAGAAACACCAAAAACCACTAAGTAGGTACCATAAAGTTTTAAAAAGTCGATCCAGCCGCTTAGGCTTTAGCTGAACAGACAGACGGGCCTTAAGGTTATTTTTGGAATTAAGTTCCACTGATTCCACAAATATTACCAATACTTTATGTATTTATTTTTTTCAATTGTAAAACCGACTATACAAAAAAGTATTTTTATTTACTAAAATTCCGCTTGGTAGTTGTATTCGCTTTTGCATAGTAAAATGAAAAGGATAAAAAAGTTTCGTGTTCACCATTGACATTTTTTTTCTCACCGCTAAGCTTAATTTAACTCAAAGCACTGTAAACCTATTAATTGTAAATTAAAATGGCAACATTTTTGTTTGACACATTATATCTCTCCCCCCTCAAAATAATTGTCTGGCTACGGCCTTGTGGAAGTGAGATATTTTTCCTGATTGGCACTAATTTAGTTTTAGAATCAAATAAATAAATGGCTTGCAATGCATCAGAACGGAAAATTGCCCCCCTAAAAAATCAAATTGCTCCCTGTGGAACTCAGGCCCCTCGTTGGAAAACACTGGTATAAATAGAAAGGTTTTTGAAGTGGTAAAAATGACGCAAACCTTCACTCAGTTTGTATCCAATATTTATTTAAACAGCTAAAAAAATAGGAATAAAAAATATAAAACTTTGTCTGTCGTATTTATTAGATTTTCTTAGAACACGCTTAGGTAAATAGTTGCCCAGCTGGTCAATGCCTAAATAGTTTAGACATCTCGGTATTAATAAACGCATTCTAACCGTTGTCCAAATACCACCGCATTTATTCAGTGACATACCTGTTTTCGTTCATTTTTTTTAATGAATTTCAGCAGGCTTTTGGGCACGTTCAATAAGCTTTTCATCCATTTTCAAAAGTGGAAAATTAAAAAAAAATATATATAAATATTTGCTTTCCTTGTTTGTTGAACGGGTCTACTTTAAAAAAAGATTTGGACAACAAATTTCAGTGGCTAAGTTAGCCACGAGTTGCAAAATGTTTATAAATAAAATTTTGCAGTTGAAAAAGTGTCTTAAGTTAGACATTGCTTGGAATGGGTTTATAAAATAGACAATACTACTGTGTATCTTTATCTCTTCTGTTCGAAGTCACTCTTAATGAGATCCATCAATTAAAAGGACACCGAATGTAGAATGAAAGAAAATTTTAATTGAAACAAATGTGGTGTGAATGCCTGTCTAGATGGAGAGGAGAGGATATCAGGCAAACAATACCACTGCCTCCATTACTTTTATACCTTCTTTCGCTTTCGGTCTCATAAGTAAATTAATTTCCGCTCAATAAAACACTGTGGCAGAAATCACTGCGATTTAAGACAGTTTACTGTTTACCTGACACACAACAAATAAACGATTCCATTTTCTTACTATATAAAGCAAAATCTGAAAAAAAGTGATTAGAAAAAGGCAGAAGATAGAAAATTATACACACATAGCCGCCTGCAAGTAATTTATTTATTCTTGGACGACTAATTTCCTGGCCTGCTGATTAACTTACTGAAAATCTTACGCACACATGAATGGTGATTGTCCTTGGATTGGTATTGGGTGTTGATTCAGCATATACATATGTAATGCGTAAACGGACTGATTTTAATTATTGAACGTTTGACCGTTTCACCAATAGGAAATGATTTTCAATATAGGGTTTCGTTTCGTAAAGAAAAAAAAAAATTACCTGATGATAGTGCTGATAGTTTATATGTGGATGAATTGTAAATTAGGTGTCATTTTGGCAATAATCTTTTAATATTTTGAGGTAAGAGCTGGATATTTTTTGGAAATAGAAACCTCATAACTTTGTCAAATAACTTTAATTATGATGGAAAAATATTCCTAACTATAATAACTAAGTCTGACATTTAACCTTAGTTTAAGGACCTTATGACTCTAACCAAGTTTTAAGCTTTTTAAGAAGGGTTTTTATAGACAGCCTGTTATGACAGGACTCTTACACTAGAGGTTTTGATGGTAGTTGGCAAACGACAATGAGTGATTTTAAAATCTGATTGAGATGCTTGAGAAAAAAGCAGGTTTAACTAACCAACTTCTGGTTTATTATACCTGATTTTCAAGTTGTTATTTTTCAAATCCGTAAATATGGTTAACTGCTTAAACAAGTAACCTAATTTTAATGTCTTGTTAAATAAACGTGGGTTGCAGGTAACATCTGAGTGGCATCTTGTAAATTAACTACTATTTTAAAATAGTAATCTGTAAATTTTACCTAAAAATCTTGTTAATTTTAACTGAAAATCTAGTTAAATTATCATGACTTAATGTTCAATTTAACATGAAAATCTAGTTCATTTAACATGATCCAATGTTGAATCAACCCTGTATCCTGTATATATCTAGAATCCATGCGTCTTTACCGCTACTTTTCGTTCAATTTGTTTTGCATTATTCTGAAATAATAGAAAGTTATTTTTATGTAGTCGTATACTAGAATATTTTATTTTAAACTAAATTTCGTATTCACCAGAATTTAGAGTCAAAATAATAGGTCACATTTTCTTAAACCAATTTCAATGTGGTAATAAAAGCCAGCAGGATTTGACACTGAATATAAGGTTATCAAAATCACGTAAATTTCTGAATTTCGGATTTTTTTTACATGTGTAGGGTCCCGGTTAAATTGTTTGAAGTCTCTTCACGACAACCTACTCCAGAAGAGACTTAATACAAATAAACTGGGATCTAACACATTTGAAAACATCAACAGGCTCTTTGGTAAGAGGCCACTAATGCCAGATGTCATCACAACTACCCTTGAGGATGTTACTACCAACGAAGACAAGGTCAAGACTTTTGCTGACTACTTTGAAGAACACTTCAAACCAAATCCACCATCAGATCCTGAGTTCCTGGATAAAGTCAACACATCAGTGTAAACCACTCAAACATTTCCGGAAATTGTACAGCTCTGCAATTTCAACCCCGCTAGCGACCCCAGGGTACATCACGACTCCACCACCCAGGAAGAAATAGAGGAAATCATTCAAAGAAGTCATTCCAAAGAAGTCAGCATTACCGGACAATATCTCCAAATTCGTCCTGAAGAGACTGCCGCATTCGGTAGTTGACAATTGTTGACAATTGCGTCAACAACTAAATGGAAATGGGCTAAAATTGTGGCTTTACCAAAAAGGAATAACAACAAAGATGTCTCTGGGTACCGTACCATCTCACTTCTGTGCAACGTGAGCAAGATATTCGAGAAGCTAATACTCAGACGACTACAATCTTTCTGCAGCGACAACCGCATAGTTCCAGATATGCAGTTTGGATTTCGGGAACATCACTCAACAATTCACCCTCAAACTCAAAAGGTCGCTACCATAAGCACTGAGCCACCAAGCCCTAGAGTAAATAACCTACAATAAATGTAAACCAAGTATTTTATTTTAAAAGGAACGAAATTCCCCCCGTAAAACTCTTCTCCTTGCAACAGAGGAAAGCACGGCTGTGATACGGGTTTCTGCCTTCTGCCCTTATAGGGCTGGCCACGATACCAGAAAAGTCTCAGTATCGTTTGGTATCGGTATCGGAAACCAAAACGATACCTAGACGATACCAGCTCCGAAACGATACCAAACGATACCGCATTTTTTGACCAAAATTTACCCATGCTCTCGGTTGTATCGTTTGGTATCGGCAGAAAATTTGAATTTTTCGGAATAGGTTCTTATGATTTAGATGACATTTTCACAGCTTTTTTCTTTAGCAGGGAGAAGGTTTAGGCCATAATTTAATTTAAAATCGCTCACTGCCACGCCCATCTAACTTATGCTGAAGCCCACAATTTGGATGAAATGTTCAGACTTGGTTCTATTTAGTGATGACCCCGCGTCAAAATGTTTGTGTCGAATTCCCAGTCAGAACTTTACTCAGACATTGTGCAACAAGCGTTTAAAAAATTTTTAAGTCAACATAATAAACTTAAGTTAATAAAATTGTCTTTTATAATAATGATTTTTGTCTTAAATCTTAGAAATACCAAGCGAATTCAACTACTAGATCAAGAACATGTAACTAAGTCGTGCATTTTATTCAGATTTGGGACTCAGACCAGATTGAAACCATTTGATAAACCAGACAAAATCGATACGGATACCGGACGAGACTAAACGAGACTGAGTTATACGAGACTGAGACCGATACCGAGACGATTCTAAAATTTTTCGATTTTGACGATACCGAGACGATACTTACAAAAGTATCAATCGGTTTGGTACCGTGGGTCGCCCTACTTCCTTAGTTGTCATCAATTTACTGTCAGATACTCTCGATATTGAAAAAGCATTTGACAGCGTATGGATATATTCACTAGTTAAAATTATTTACAATTTTCTTCATTCCAGATCGTTCTTCGTTCAAATAGGAAGCTATCAATCAACAGCGAGGACAACCAGAGCCAAAGATATACATAAGGACTAAACTAGGACTATTCCTCTTCAACACATATACTTCAGAACCAACCACAGCCACGGCAGACTATTATATGAGAACTACCATCACCAGCCTCAAAATCAATTCGGCCAAATCCGAACTGATCTGTTTCAGACGACCAAGTAGCTCAGAAAGTAGAAAAGGACGCTCAGCCACCAACTGCAGGAACACCAAGATCACCCTTCCCGATGGAACTCATCTGTCTGCAAGAAATATCGTCAAATACCTGGGAGTACAGTTCAAAGAGTTATACCGATTCAATTCTCCCATAGCAGCTGTACTAAGAAAAGCAAACTTCGCCTGCTATCGCATCTATCCGCTTATACGGAAACAGAACGGACTAAGCTTAAAGACGAAGCTTCTCCTATACAAGGAGCTTATCAGACCTCATCACCTACTGCTTTCCCATCTGGTATACACGACGACCAAATCACAAATGAAGAAACTTGCAATATTCGAGAGCAAGATGTGGATCTGCACATGACTGCACTTCAGTAACAAGAGACTTTATGAAGAGGCCAATGTTCTACAACTCGATAGATACCTCATCCAATACAGATGTCTGCAAAATCAGGGGCCGAATTACTGGATCAGCTATCGAGTAAAACGTGACTGAATTATGTGAGTTTGGCATTACCGCTCACGATTTGAGCATTTAAGTATATCAAAATTTGAAGTGGTTACTCGTTCATTCGATCACTGATGGCACTCACTCACTCGGTCACTGACACGGTAAATCGGCCCCTGATGAACCACCCGAACTCTTTGATAGAAGGAATTGTATGTGCCTGTGGATTCAAATTTTTCAACTAGACGCTCAATTGTTGATCTGCTAGGACGATATGACGATGACGTAGCGCTCTTAACGTTGAGGCCACTGACTCCGAATTTCGGTAATAAATTTTAATAATTTGGACTCTTTGTTGGCTCCTTTATTTTCCTATCATGAAATGGCAAATCTTATTGAAGAGAAATGTCAAAAGAGCGGCAAGAAATATGGCGTCGTTTGCTGTCCCTGTCGCTCTGCTTTTGTAGCGTCCCTGTTGAAAAACCCTTTATATCTATTTAATAGTCAATGTTTGCTTTACGATTACTAACGTTAAGCAAATTGTAAAAGTGAATCGTTCAATAAAAAATCTTGTAAATCTTGTAAATAAATCTTATTAAATTTCTGAAATGCCTGTATTTTTATATGGGATTGTGCAACTTGTGAATTTACAAAGCTTCAAGTTAATTATTTACTTGACTTTCTTCTCTGAGTGAATTGTATATCAATAATTATAGTACAGTACGGGCAGTAAAGTAACAAAAACCAAGGAAGTTATGCAATGTGAATGCATTCTCTTCTGTCTCTGAACATCAAATTATAATTAAAAATTATTTACTCTGTTGATGTGCAAATTATCTTCTCAAAAATTCCCTCCTTTCAGCGGGTGTGTATGTAGATAAGACTTTTCAATGTTGGATTACATTCTATCAACATTTTAGCTAACAAAAATCTTCTCTGAATAACCCTTTTGACATAAGATCCAACATAAATGAACTTTGAATTCCCATACCCCAAAGGACTTATCATTCATGCAAAATTGAACTCCCTTAATCTTATAATGTAATCCAACCTGATTAACATATTAGACCTAATGCTTAGCCCCGGTAAGAAAGCGTGCCACAATTCTCAATTCTATCTAATAACCTCCTTAACCTTTTTCAATATAATCTGTCAGGACATCCACTCAACTCCACCTGCCATTGCAACTTATCATCAACTACCAGGCCAGGCAGGGCAAAAAGTAGCAGAGTAGTCTAGTTTGTATTCAGCAAGTTATGGCAGCTAATTGATTTTCGTAGTTATGACAAATAAAATTACAAAAGGCATGAAGGCGCAAGCACTCCAACTGCTATATATAAATCCCTTCTCCTCCCGCCTCCGCACCTACCTATACATGGATATTGGAGAGCAGCTTATAAAGGCATCATAGTACCTATAGCTTATATTAATAGCACACGTAGGTAGAACAAAAACAGAATCAGACAGAAGGAGAAAGAAGTCTAGATGTCTTCGTAGAGGCCAATTTGCACTTGATAGTTTTGTTAAATTGGGATTTGATAATGCTCATCAACGCCTTCATCATCATCGTGTCAAATCGTCATCATCATCAGTAGTGTAGGATACAATGAAACTTTCCTCCAACAATGCATTTGGAGAGACTGGAGTCGTCCGTGTCCTCAAATATCCCAAAGCAAGTTGGCTCTAATCATTTTAACAGGTTCATTAATTAACCTTGAAGTCACGTGCACAATTGAATTCGTGATACAAATTAATGAGGTTAACTTCACAACGCCAACACCATAAGCGGCTTTGAAAATGTCCACGTCCACCCAAACCGCCTTGCCTGAGCCAGCCCCATACAAAAACGGAAGCAACCACCGACAGCGTCATTCTTTCTCTAAGGATTGTGTTTCTTGGGCCAAATTTAATTTGAGTTTTCCGTAATATTTTCATTCACTTTAGTGATCCTTTTTTTTGTGTTGCCTTGGGTGTATATATATTCTTGAAGTTTGGGCGGAACTGAAAGGAAAAAAAAACAACATCAGAACTAATTACTGTATACAACTCTCATTAGGATCATTAATCAGGCGAGAGTGTTGACGTTGCCGCCGCTGTCACACCGCGCCACCCACCCCGACGCCGCCGCCGGACATCTTCGTCCTAGCTCGCACGTTTCTGGACAGGAAAACTTTATGTTGCAGTCAATAGTTAAGTTTTTTTTTTTTTATCAACATCTTAATTTATTTAACATCGTAATTCTGCTATTTTGCATTTGCATGATGCAGAAAGGTGAAACATTCATTGTTGCACATTTGCATTTTAATTAAAATTTATAAACTGAGAATTAATGAGCAAGGAAACACGTAGTTCCTTAATTAATTTATAATACAAAAAAAGTTTAAGAGATCATCTTTTAGGGGAGATTTAAATGACATGTTGTGTCTTTGCGTCAACATCTAGATTTATTTTTAACTAGTTGGCTATAAGGCACCTAATTAGCCCGTTGAAAATTAATTAATGTAACAAATATTTAGTTTACACACACAATATTTATCAAAGCATTATTTTTTCTAAAATGTATAGATTCAAATTATTTCTGATTTAAGTTTGTAGTTACAATTAGCCCCAGAGCCAACGACACATAAAAAGTCAAGTCATTTGCGTAACATTTTGCCCCCGTTTAGGGGGAAACCATTTAAAAACAACCATGAATTTTACAATGCCGTGCGCTGCACTTTTTGGAAAGCTGTTCTTTAATTTTCATTTTTAATTAAGTTTTGTTAGTCGATAGTTTTTGAAAAAATAATTTTCAAACTCAAAATATGTAATTTGAGTCTAATTAAATTTTTTTTTGTTTTCAAAATTCAATGCCCTTATTTATTTTCAATTCAAAACAGAAAAGTAGATGCTAAAATGTATCATAGCTTTGAGAAATTAAAAAAAAAAATTAAAGATACTTTTATCCAAGAAAAACACAAAAACATTTCTGTTTTAAATCAATTTTTATAAAATTGCCCCTCTTACCTGAACGGGGGAAAATAGCCTCCTGCTTTACGATTTTTTTCTTGTTTTAACCCAACTTACTCGCTCTAGCTTTTTGGGGCATCTCATACGAATCACCCTGTATAGCAAATATTTTATCAAAATTGTTGGAATAGTGCCGGCTTATTAACATAATTTTACTCGAAAAAAAAGGAAAATTATTAATAGCAGCTTAAAGATTGAAAATAATGGGAATCTAATTCCCAGGACCGGAGTTTGAAGAAACTTTTGGAGGGTGAAAAAAGAGAGGCCAATTGTATTCTTGCTTTTGCCGACTAAAAATTACGCCAAAATGAACAGTGTTCAATAGAAAAGTTGTAGATCCAGCAAAAATTTACAACTTTTATATGAGTAATTTTTTAACATAACCTTAAATTTTCTAAGATACTGGCGAAAACACGTCTTATTTTGCTTATGCTTTTTATTTTTCATTTCTCCAAAAAAAATTCAATTTAAATAAAAAAATATATCGTATTGTGTTTTTTTAATAACCACAATTTTTTAGTAGTAGTAGTAGTAGTAGTTTTTGAGATTTTCATTTTTTTTTTTAAATTTTATTTTGGCTCGCCAACATATTGGCCATCTGATTCTAACAAAATACCAGACCTTATAGACTTTTTCGTAGTAAAAGGTATTAAACGAAACCATGTAAGTGTCGAAGGTACTCGTAATTACGATTTATCGTCAGATCATACTCCAGTAATATTATCACTGAGCGAAGCAGAAATAATAGAAAAAAGTAATCCTAAGCTCGTGAACAAAAGAACGAAACGCTGGAACGAATTCAGAGATAAACTTGAAAGTTTTATAAACCTAAGATCCCCTATGCAAACAATTGATCAGATTGATCATGAAGTAGAACAATTTATTGCTGATGTGCAACAGGCTGCAGAAGAAAGTACTCCAACAATTTCGAACTCAAGAGAAAAAGAAATAAAATATCCCGAAATAAAGGAGCTGATCTTGGAGAAAAGAAGAGCTCGAAGAAAATGGCAAGCTACGAGATTTCCAGGTGATAAGGCAGTTTTAAACCGTCTTAACAATGAACTAAAGAAAAGAATCTGTGAATTTAAAAGTGATTCACTTAGTAGATTCCTGAATAGTCTGACGGCGGATGCTTCTACGGAATACTCCTTATGGAAAGCAGCTAAGCGCCAAAAAAGACCACAAGCACAAAACCCGCCAGTAAAATCTCAAGATGGTAAATGGATCGGAAACCCAAAACAAAAGGCTGATCTCTTCGCTGAACATCTTGCGAATGTTTTTAAGCCATTTCCAGCAAGCACAGCTACAGATCCATTACAGTTTGTTGATGGAAACGACGAATGTGAAATTCCTTTTGACACGCTCAAAGAAGTAAGAAGTATGTGTCAACATAAGTTGTCTAACAAAAAATCACCAGGGTACGATCTAATAACTGCTCAGGTTTTGAAAGAAATGCCTTCTATAGCCTTCAAAAAACTCCAATTTATAATAAATGCATGCCTTAAACTAAGATATGTGCCACATCATTGGAAAATTGCAGAAGTCATTGTTATACCTAAACAAGGTAAGCCACCAACAGAAGTAACATCTTATAGACCAATATCGCTTATACCAATCATGGCAAAAGTTTTCGAAAAACTGCTTCTGAAAAGACTAAGCAGAATAATAGAAGAAAGAAGACTAATTCCGAGCCATCAGTTTGGATTTAGAAATAAACATTCCACGATAGACCAAGTGCATCGGATTACGGATGTTGTGGAAAAGGCACTTGAAGAAAAACAAGTATGCTCGGCTATATTCTTAGATGTTGCTCAAGCCTTTGACAAGGTTTGGCACTTGGGACTTGAGTACAAACTGCAAAGGGATCTTCCCAGGCAGTACTACGAAATACTGAAATCCTACGTTACGAACCGACTCTTTAGAGTACGGCACGACCAAAATTACTCGGAACTAAAGAAAATTGAAGCCGGTGTACCACAAGGAAGTGTCCTAGGACCAACCTTGTATCTGTTATATACAAGGGATATTCCAGTGGACATCAATGCTATCATGGCCACCTTTGCTGATGATACTGCAATATTGGTGCCAGATAAATCCGTTACGAAGGCTACACAAAAACTGCAAAATGCAGTCGATAAAGTTAGTGATTGGACGCAAAAATGGCGAATCAAACTAAATGAAACAAAATCGACGCAAATAAACTTTACAAACAAAAAAATAAACAATGTTCCAATTCTTATAAACAGTACAACAGTACCTTACTCCAATACTGCCAAATACCTTGGAATGACTTTGGATGCAAAGCTTAAATGGAAAGAGCACATCAAAAAGAAAAAAGACGAACTAAACTTGAAGTACAAAAAAATGTACTGGTTACTAGGAAAGAACTTTGACCTATCTATCCAGAACAAGCTAATGTTATATAAGCAAGTACTGAAACCCGTTTGGACATATGGCATCCAACTATGGGGCTGTACAAAGAAAACAAATGCTGAACCTATCCAAAAATTCCAAAGCAAGGTCCTTCGCGGAATAATAAATGCCCCTTGGTATATAAGAAATAGCGATCTACATCGTGACCTTCAAATTGAAATGGTTACAGAAGTGATTCAAAAACACGCTGTATCACACAATAAGCGACTGCAAAGTCATACCAACTCCGAAATGGAGACCGTCTTAAATGTACGAGACAATGTTCGGAGATTAAGAAAAACCAAGCCTCATGAGCTGATGGACTAAAAGCTATGGAAAGTGTTATAACTTAAACTTCCCACAATGTGATTTATAAATTAAGAAAGAAAGATCATTTGTCGATGTTTCATAGATTGGTCCTGATTCACCGGTGGTTTTAGTGCGGTAAGAGTCCCACACTACTTGGTACCGATTCTTACCGAGTGTCTTTTGAAGATTTCCATCGGATAAAAAAAAAAAACAAAAAAACAAATTAAAAATGTACTCCCAGGAAATCATCTTATAGAGAGTTTATCGAGAAATGTTTTTCTTTATTGTTTTATTTAGCAAAAGCTAATTTTTTAATAATTGTTGGTAAATTATTTAAAATTTTTGATTTTTGGAAAATGCAAGAAATTATTAAACCATTGAGTTCTATGAAAGTAAATTTAAGAAAATATGTTTTTATATTTGCGGTGCAACTAAATTTTTGCTGATGCCTCAACTATATTGCTTGAAGTATTCATTTTCCGTACATACAGTTTTATATTAAAAAAAAAAAAATAATCGTCTAAGAGTCTACCCAAAAATTTGGGAGGGCTGTATTACCAAAATTTGAATATCAGTGTTTAGACTTAGTATGTGTGCATCGTGATATCGAATACTTAAGATTGCAATTATCTTAGCTTTTAAAAATACAATTAACAGGTTGATTGGTGGGTTTTTTCTAAGTTTACTAAAAGAAAATAGCGAGGTTGTCTAGTGCTGTGCGTTAGGCCCCTATTTTGAAAAACCCAGTTTTAGCGAATATCTCGAGAACGGTTCACTGTTTGATAAGAAATTTAATTGTCTTTTTTTCTGTTAACTACATATTTCTGTCTTTACTGTTAAGCCTAGTATGCAGATCGAGTAAAGACAAATTTTAACTCTACATTTTTGTTCTCAAGACAAATTTTGAAGGTGTAGAGATAAAACAAAAGTCAAATAAGAACAGTAGCGTAGCTGGAAATTTAAGAAATCGTAGGATTTCCTTTAATTCACAAATTTAAAAATTTCATATAAAGAAATCAGATTCTTTCAAAGCATTTGCAGAGCAAGAGCCTGTGATTGTTGGGGAACAATATAATGTGGATGGATGAAAATACCTTCAAAAAGTCTAAAATTTTAATTTTTTTTTCTCTAAAGAAGGCGATTTTAAGGCAGTTGATTGACATTCGGACCGAAATAAACTTTTTTCGTAAAAATATAGTTTGTTCTCCATCCTTCAAGCTATCAAATGTCAGATTAAATTGACAGATGGCTACGATGTCGATGGATTAAAAAAGAACTGTAAAGATTACGAAATTCTGTTTTCAGACCAATTGGTTGACATTTGGATTAAAATGAACTTTTTCCGTCAAATCATAGTTTGTCAATCTGTCAAGCCATTAACTGTCAATTTCAAATTAAAGAAGTCGTTGGTTTAAAAAACCTCTAAAAATTGACAAAATTCTTAAGTTTTTATGCTTTTTTGGAAAAAAGTGATTTTAGGGCAATTGGTAGACATTTGGATCAAGATACACTTTTTCCGTCAAATAGTTCTTTTTTTATATGTGAAGCTATCAATTAAAAAATTCTATGTAAGGATGGATGTGATAAATGTTCAGAGTTTTCCTGCTCCAGAAATCCACTTGATTTTTGCCAGATCAGTTTGCTAATTCCAACTGGGTTTAACTCGGTTTGGAAATACATTCAAATTTTAAATAGAAGAAAATATTTTCTGAATCTGTATGTGGCCCTTTTGTACCCTTTCCTATTAGCTACTCCACTGACTAATTTAAAAAAGCTGTTCTATATATTCTGTTCTCAATTCTGATGTCTTCATTTTTTTTACGCATTTTATATTTTATTTTAGTCATGCGTTCTCAAAACGTCTTAACAATGGAAAGTATGAAACAGGGAGATGATTTAAGTTTATAAAAAGTGAAATAAACATAAAACGTCATAATTTGTCCAGAATAATATAGTGGAGACTTACTTTTGCCTTTTCATGTACAGCGGCCAATGTCAAATTTCGCGCTGGAGCAGCGTACTGATTGGAAAAAAATCCCGGATAAAATTTGTCCTGGGAAAAATTTTATATGGAAGATAGATTTTGTCTCGATCTGCGTACTAGGCTTTTGAGTAAAGACGCCTTAAAGTATTCTTTTTGTTTTGTATTCATTCAATTTTCGTATTCATAGCTTTATTTATTTAAACATTATTCATAGGTTCACATTTATTTCAACGTCTTATGGTTCTTTCCTTCGGAAATCAAGTGATAAATTGGAATTAAAAATTGGTGTACCGAACGGATCAGTTTTAAGTACTATTCTTTTTTATGTTTATGTTAACTCTATTTCAAATGAAATTTGAATGAAAAGATAAATTTTGTGATGTTTCACTGCCAAATGTGATTCTTTGTGTCAGGTGCTTTTTTTTTAATCATTTTAAGCCTAATTTACAGTTCCCATGCGAAAAAAAAATTAAAATTTTCAAAACAATTTTCCACCCATTCTGTGCAACAAATTGTATAAAATTCTAGACAAAAAATTCTTTCTTTGGCCTAAACCACCTATTGAGTCATTAATTTACACTAAATTAATAAACTTAAAATGGTTAATAATTATTTTTGAAAGCAAAAACCATTTGCATGCAAATAATGCCTTGAGGTGATTATTTATTTTGTTTGCAAGTGTAAATCAACCTACAAAAAAAAAAAATGTTTTATTCACCACACTTTTTTTTGCATGCAAAACAATTGCCATTACATTATTTTGCATGACATTTCATGAACGCAATGGTTTTTTTTCCTGCATGAAACTCTAAACGAATCATGAAAGCAATTAATTTTGCATTTATTTTTTACATGTGAGAATATTTGCATAGATTTTGTTTGGAACACTGGAACAGTGAAGCCTATGTAGTTAACAGTTCCCGTGCGCAAAAATAATTGAAATGAAATGTAAAATTAATTGTTTGCATGATTGGTTTACAGTTTCATACAAAAAAAAAAAACAATTGCTATCATGAAAAATCACACAAAACACTGGACAGGCAATTATTTTGCATGCGAAAAAAAATATGGTCAATAAATTTTTATTTTTATGGTTGGCTTACACTTAAAAAAAAAAATTATATATTCACATCTAGGCATTATTTGCATGCAAATGGTTTTTGAAACCTAAAAATTATTATTTTTCATTTTTAAGTCTATAATTTATTTATTTAGGGTAAATTAATGACTCAATAGTTGGCTTAGGCCAAAGAAAACATTTTTTGCGGTGAATATTATACAATTCGATGCACAGAATAAGTGGAAAATTTTATGGAAAACTTAAATTTTTTTTCGCTAGTGTTTAATGAAGAATATATTTCGTATGCCTTGTGGAATTATTGATTCAAAATAGCTTTCAATGGCCTTTAGTCCTACAAATTGGCGTTTCGTCCAGCTTATTCACTTGGTCTCATCAGTGACATAGTGAGAGCCTTTGTCATACGCAATTTGTATTAAGTTTAGTTAACCTTACGTGGACTATTTACTTAAATATTTATTTGAGATCTGACAAAATTTTATACTAATTCCACGTGGCTTGGAATGTGTAGTTAAAATATCAGAGCCGTGTGCTATGTCTACTTGCGTAGACTTGCGTAAGCTTGATTAAACTTTTTTGAATTTTGATAAAATAAATTGTGACATATGTCAATGGAAAGGTCTATTCAAAACCTATCGATACGTCCATGCTTCATTTTTGTCAAGGTCGGGTTGGTAAAATATTCGTATCTAAAGTGATATTACTGATTTGCTGCCCCAAACTTACTGAATTTTTACGCAATCCGTTAAATGCGAATATCTAACGAACCGAGTTTCCAAAATTGTTTCGGCTTTCAGTTCTGAATAGGAAATTTATACACCTTTGCAAAAATGTAAAAATTTAGCTACACAAATTTTTCATGGATTTCGGGAAAAAACCATGGGCTAACCCCTTGCCTTTTTTTCAAAAAAAAAAAAACTTTTTTCAAAGTTAATGAAAAAAATCGTGCCGTACGTTAATGGAAAGGTCTATTCAAACCCAATTTCGAAACTAATTTGTCAGTACTGTGGTAGTATAAATATTTAACGCATGCATGTTTTAACAAACATGTTTTTGGTTGATTTTAAGAATTTTGTATTCCTTTTCACCGGATAACAAAAATTTGAATTTTCTTGGAAATTTTTTACTCATTATCATTTAAAAGTCTAATTAATTTCATATACTGTCTAAATGCTATTAGTACGGTGGATTTCAGTACCGAGGTATGTAAGACCTTAAAGAACTTTAATTTAATAATTTCATGCAATAATATTTAGTTTCTGCCAATTGTCTTATAAGAAAGTCAGAAATATCTCGGGAATGTTAAAAAAAATATTCCATGCAATGAAAACTAAGTAATAATTAGTCAGCACATCGTCGAAAAAGGATGCCACTCAAAAAAAAAATACTACACAAAAACTAAAAAAAGCTTATTTTTAAGGAAAAAAGGGAAGTAAAAGTGCTAGGAGATCAAAATATAGCACAAACCAGTCAAAATGGACATTTGAACTAGTCAAAATTCCGATGAGATTGTGAAATTTGTTCTACATAAAAGGTTTTACAGTTTTTACCATGCGAGTGGTGTTTTACAAGATTTGCGATTTCAAAATGGCAAAATGTGGAAAATATAGAACCTTCCCGAAAAACTCCAAAAACGGTTACCGATACCATGAAGTACTTTATGCAAAGATTGTACATTATGTGGTACTCTACGTCTACGGAATAGAATTAATTTTGATTTACGAAGAAAATACTATAAGATAAAAAGTATTTCAAAAGTAAACAAAAAAAAATTTTTTTCATTTAAACTATTATATGGGTGAGTTTTTCAAAAAAATGTATGCTCAGCTTCAGACCCGGCAGATTATGTTCAGCCCGAGTGAGTAGTAAAATTTAAATTTTTTGGAGTTAGATACATACATACGAGGGTATATCTATTTACAGTACTTTAATTAGATAAGCTCTGGTACATACTGCTATGGAGCCATTTTGTAATTCTACTCTGACGCAAAATCTAAGGTTCAGCTACAGCTTTTTTTCGACAAATTTCTTCGAGTTTTTGTCATATATTTATATTTTTTTTTCTTAAAATCCGACTTCTCGACTCTTGTAGTTCTTAATTCAATATCTTTATTCGGTCAAACATTTTCATCTTAATCTTTAACAAAAAACATAATATTGGTGCGTCATTTTTGTATAGGGTTTTCGAAGGAAATCTCAGCGTTGCTAATTTTATGCTTAGCTACAAATTACAAATATAATTTATATTAATTAGTCCAGAAAAATATTTCGACAAAGCTAAATTTCGGTGGAGAGCTTTGTTTTGACGTCTTTGGCCAGCGATGGAGAACCAATGGCACGCGTGCTAGTGGTAGCACGTAACGAAAAATTATGGGCACTTTCATAAAATAAGAAATCCGTTTGGTAGCAGCAGCTGTCTACATCATGAATCAAGATCGGTTTTAATCTTAAATCTGAAAAAGTTGACAGCTTACGCACTGTGAAATTATTTTTTTCTTAATTGTCACTTGAAAATTAAATCAAATCTTTGGATGTTTTCTAAAGTAATATGTTCGAAAACATCGTCCACGGTGCAGCTGTGCAGAAAAAATGTAGATGATGAACAAAATATTAAAAAGTCGGAGACCGTGTTCGTTAACATAAAATGCGTCTGCAAGTAAATTGACCTAAGTTGATCAAACCAATTTTGTGCAAACAGGATGATTGCACATTTGACGATTGCAGTATCTGGATCAGAAAATGATAATCATTGGACTATCAAGTTGGCTTTGGCTTGATGTTTCCGAAAACTGCCTCTATGTTGGAACTCCAAAGGCATTTCAAATTATTTATTTTTTGAAAATGGCATAGGGCTCTAAAAAGGCTCCTCATCCCTGTCTTATTCATTTCCTTAAGAGTTCCGTAAATTGGAGTCGTGGCGAAAACTGTTTAGGGAGAGTGAAAACTATCCTCGAAAACTATCAGTACTTTTTAAAAAATGTGAGTGAAGGTACAGATTGTAGCTTACGTAATTCTACACAAAAAAGACTAACATTCTTTTTTTTCATACAATCATTAGATTCAGTGAAAACCATGCAAGAACTTCATGGTGGAACAAATTTTGTCAACAAAATTTTATTAAATAATGGGCATAATTTTTTGTGGCAACTGCATTCAGCTAAATCTCCTCATTATTAAATCAGATTTTTTGGGTGCCCGGGGTAAAGGGAGGGCCATCATCTTGAAGAAGAAAGTGATTTGGTTTTTATTCAACAACTTGATTGGATTTTATTTACAACAAAATTATAAAATAACAATATTTAGACAGTAAAATTATCTAAAAAAAAAGTTAAACGAACTCAGTAAGTATATTAGTGAAGTGAAAGTAACACTTTATACAGAAAAGAGAAAATGTTTTGTAAATATCTCAGCAAATATAATTTTTTTCAAAAGAACGTCAAAACAAAGCTCTCCACCAAAATTCAGCTTTGTAGGAAATTTTTCGAAGTAAAAGTCTAATTTTCCGGGGCTAATGCATATGATGTTTGATAAAATTGATGATTTCATGTTAAATATTCTGAAATATTATTTATTTCTTAGATTATTATTTATTTTGGCTTCGTAAACTTTTATTAGAAAAAATACCGTCAAATTTCGAGTGGGTATTTTACCCACTCGAAAAATATCGGGCCTGCTCAGCTTGCAAGGCTGAAATTTACTGCATAATTGGATGTACTATTTTGTCCCATATTAGTGGCTGGTCAAAAAAATTGCGATTTAAAAAGTGCCAAATGTCCAAAGCATATATTATATTATCGAAAAGTTATTTGTGCCAAGTTTGTTGATTTAATGTGATATTCTATGTCTACAAGGTAAGATTTTTAATTTAGAAATGTTTAGGAAAAATGTTCGTATGTAAATCTTAAGTATTTTCTTATGTGCAAATGAAAATAAAATTTCAAAAAAAATATGAAGATATTGAATTTTCAAAAAAAATATAAATTTTTTTTAGATCTCTTCAACCGATAATGGTAAAATTCAAAATTAAAAAAAACAACCATATATGCATTTCTTATGATTTTTGGTACTAATTTTAGAATAAAGAAAAAGTTTAATAAAACTCGAAGGAGACGGTTTTAAGAAAAATATATTTTCCTCAACGGTTTTTTAACATTTGTGTGGAAGGTACCATTATTTTTTCACAGAAATAAAAGATTTTCTTTAAATACTTTAGAGTATTTTTGTTTTATATACCAATTTTTATATAAGATCTACTAAATAGTTTTTTTTTTTTAAATATTTGAAAATCCAAAACATATTTTTTTCTCAAAATTTTGGTAGGAAAAAATATTTATAATATTTAGAAGCTTCTGTATAAATTTAGAAATCAGAAATACCGATTAGATGAAGAACGAAAATAAAAGAAAGCCGTTAAGGCTGTAGGCAAACAGAATTGTTTGAGGACTCTGAGGAATAGTTTCTCATTTTGTTTAGCCTGATTGAAACCTTTTTTAAGGCTAAAATAAATTTAAGAAGAAATTTATGGATCAAATTCATCTTAAGAAAGCTTTTTTAAATCCCCACACGAAAAAATTAACTGTCTTGGCTTTTATTACTTCGCTATATCGAGTGTATACTGTATTTCAAAAATGGGTTGAGGATTTTTTTAAACTACATGTTTAAAGGCTTATTAGTTAATACTTAAACTTGGCACATCAATTCTTTTTTTTATAAGAAAATTAATTTTTAAGAAAACTGCTCTAACAATTTCAAACTTCCTATCAATTCATTCAGTCGCGTATTTTACTAATAGCTTGGGAGCCAACTATAAGATTACTTATCTCATAGCCACCAAGCAAAATTAAGATGCCATTTGATCGCCTTAGTCCAAACATTTACAAGACGACTAGGGCTGGCCACGATACCAAACCAAACGATTTTTTTCGTAAGTATCGTCTCGGTATTGTCAAAATCAAAAAATTTCAGTATCGTCTTGGTCTCGGTCTCGTATAACTCAATCTCGTTTGGTCTCGTCCAGAATCCGTATCGGTCACGTCTGGTTTCAATCTGGTCTGAGCCCTAAATCAGAATAAAATGCACGACTTAGTTATATGTTCTTGATGTAATTGTTGAACTCGCTTGGTATTTTAAAGGCCTTCTTAACCTTTCTATACTCGCGCCAAATAATATAACGCTTATAGTTGCGTAGGGTCTCTGAGACCGAAACTCTAAAAGCTATTATTTCTCATTTCGAAAATACTGTTCAAAGTAATTTTAACTAGTTGAATGAAATGTGTTTATGGAAAAAAAATTAATTTGCATAGAATGTCTATTTAAATATCGAAAAATGGTATTTTTATGAAGCCTCTGAAAAAAGACATTTTTTGACATGTTTTAATAAACTTGGAAAAAATCTATATTGCTCTTTCAAAAAGCCAAAAAAAAACTTTCCATCATAGAAGGTATTGAAATAAAGAAGCAAGAAAACAACAAAAACATGACTCCAGATGGCGCTCCATAGACACTTGTACCTGCCAAACATTGTTACTCGTATACCCGCGTGGGTCTGACAGACTGATTGATGCCAAGGACCCACACAAGCTCTCCCCGCACAAAGCCTAAAATCACACTAAATTGTAGATTGAAACAAATGAGGAAGCTACAATGAAGCAGATTGCAGCAGGATGAACCGTTATTTAAAAAATCGAGAAAAATTGAATTCTCAGTCTGACAGACCAATGCGCGAGTATCGGAAGGTTAACAATGTCTAAATAAAGTTTCCACTAGGCATTCGACACAACACTTTTGACGAAGTTCACAGGAAAACAATGCACACAAATATTTAAGGGATTTCACTAAAGTCACTTTCTCACTAAAGAGCACCAAGTCTGAAAATTTCATCCAAATCGTTGGTTTCAGAGAAAGCCAACCTTAGTTAAATGGGCGTGGCAGTGGGCAGTTATAATTAAAATTACTGCCTAAACTTTCTTCCTGCTAAAGAAATGAAAATTTAATCTAAATCATTAAAGCCCTTTCTCGAAAAATCAATATCAAAAATTGTTTATTAGTAATAAATTAATAATAATATTCAAAAATCTATATTTTGTGCTGATACCAAACGATACTTCAAAAAATATGGTATCGTTTTGTTTTCCGATACCGATACGAAACGATGCTGAGACTTTTCTAGTATCGTGACCAGCCCTAAAAACTACTAGTCGAACAAGCTTTATCTGGTTGCAATGCAATAATGGTTAGAAAATGCACTTTTCAGGTTGCCCTGTAAAAAACCCATAAGGGTTAGTTAAAACTACAATGCAACCACCTTTTGAAAACTGGACCAAAGACGTTATGTATACTTACCTTGTGGTAATTTACTATTTTTTTCATGCTCCACAACACAAAATGCTTTACTTTTGTCATCGATATTAATATTTCCCTTATACGGTCCCTGCTTCTTATTAAAATCATGGCTACTTTCTTTTGCTAAACGGACCTTTTAACTGAAAACAATTACGAGAGAAGGATTTAAAAATGTTTGAAAACAAAAAAGGGGTTTGAAGACCATTGGCGGATACAAGGGGGGGGGGGGGTCATGGGGGTCATGACCCCCCCTGGGGCTTTTCCCTGATATAAAATATTAGACATATGAATTCAATCATAAACAAAAAATTTCACTGCACAAAGGATATAATCTGCCTTCAAATTTATTTTGATTAAACGTGCGTATTTAAAGAGTTAAAACACAAAAATCAAAGTAAAAAATACACATCGTCGGCTTTCTGTCAAAACAAATTTCAAATTTGAAAAATTGCTTAGAAGACACAAAACACCGATTTAAAAGGTAATAAAATGGAATTTTAAGATAATGAAAGGTTTTAAAACGGGTTGATAGAGCCAAAAGAAACCATGACACAGTTACTAGACATTGATATTCGAATTCAGTAATTCTTGTTGACCAAAAGTACATTAAAATGTCATTTAAGGACTTGCTAGGTTTTGACAGAATCCTAGTGATCGTTCGTGAAAAGTTGAAAAAATAATTCTTCTGCCAAAAAAACAATAAAAGTTTTCATTTCAAGAATAATACAGAATTTGTTTTCTATAGTTTTACCGTAAAAATAATTTGAAATTGATGTGATGATTTTGTGAACATTTCTGACACCGTACACCGAATCACATTACAAATTCCATGGCATCACGTATGTCTACTCTTCGAAAGGTTACTGGTCATAAAAGGCCAGGTAGTAACAGTAGATCATGTTTCAGGCATAAAATTTTCAAAAAGTAATACTGAACCATGAAAAAACTTTGAATATTCATTTTAAAAAATGTATGTCACCAATGAATCTAGGAGACCTTTAATAACAAATTAGTGACCTTTGATATGAAATATTTCTTTTTTAAGATAACCTTAATAAGGTACCTAAAAATTTTCTTCAGTGACCTGGAATTAGTTTAGTTTAGTTTATTAATTTGTATAATTGATACTAACACATTAAAATAAATCTTATAAAATAGTGAAAGTTTATGAATAAACAACAAATAAAATATAAGTTATTGGTAAATATAAGTTAGGAATATAATAATTTATACTTTATACAAAAAAAATTAAATTGAAAAATTGAAAAGGCAATATAAATTATATGCATGTATGTATGTACAAAAAAACTGCAGATAGAAAAGGTTAAGTTATGATATTCAACTTTGAATGCTGTAAATTTCTAAAGAAGTGATAAAGAAGGAAAATAAAAGAGAAAGAAGAAAAAAAAATAAAATAAAATAAAATAGGTAAAGTGTCTGTAAAGAATAAGTAAGTCGTTTTGATTAGAAAAAAAGTCATGTAGACGTTTTTGAAATTGTTGTATGTTACTCAGCGCTCGCAAGCTAGTTGGAAGTGAGTTCCACAGGCGACAGGCAGCTATGAAAAATTGTCTTTCTGAAGTTAGACATGAAAAACGAGGGAGAATGACTTAAAAAAAAACTTTAAAATCCCATTAAAACAAATCCGCAACCAATTAATGTAGCTAGATGACCTTTTATCAGCAGTCTTTTGAATTGGGCGCAAATTACAAAACCGTGCAAATGAAAAACTCGCATTCGAGATCTTGCAAATAAAAATCCTGCTAATTATGTGACCACTCAATTTTGAGCAGGTATTCGAGATTTCAATTTTCGAGATTTTGGTTGACATTGGCAAGATTGTAAGGTGAGAATGCAATGTTTTTTTTTTTACTTAGTGTGACATATCATTTTTCAAGATCTATAAATACTGCAGTTTCGATATTTTAGATTTTGGTATCTTGCAATTTCTCACAGTGAAGTGCGAAAAATTGGGCGGTACTTGGAAAAACTCTTGCTGATTCAAAATGTTCTAAGTCCAACTCAACAAATTTATAAAATTAATCTTTTTGGACTTTTTACTGATCACATACATTCTTTGCATCCTAAATGACATATCGCTTGCTTAATCTCAAAATCAAGGTCTAGCAACCATTAGGCAACTAAGTTGTAAATTGCGATTAATTTTTAGTTTCTAGCACTATGAAGTAATTTTAAGCATTGAGCAACTCGGAGACATGAGTGGTAGCAAGCCTTTTTTTATGGAAAAACTACCTCATTTTTCTTCGTTTTCCCAAGACTGTAATTGCTTACGCTTTCCCAGTAACTTGGGTGCACCATTTAGGGAATACAAAGTTTTTTATTTTGTAATTTTGACGTTTCATGAA
The DNA here is from genome assembly GCA_946251815.1 of Dasysyrphus albostriatus. Taxonomy (NCBI): domain Eukaryota; kingdom Metazoa; phylum Arthropoda; class Insecta; order Diptera; family Syrphidae; genus Dasysyrphus; species Dasysyrphus albostriatus. The sequence continues at coordinate 54,258,897 of OX276336.1, forward strand.
TTTGTTTTGTTCGGGGATGTCATTAAGGAAATTGGTACGTATAACAAAAGTAGCTTCTAGTCGCCAGGCAAAAGATCAAAATAGATCTTGTAGAGTAAATACGATCTTATTGTAAAGAGTTAAGATTTTATTAAACTTTTCCTAGACAATATTTTTAGTATCTAGTGGCATGATGGTTCTGGCTTCAGTTCCTTAATTAATTAATTTATTTTTTCAAAAAATATTTGCAGTGGAAATAAAATGTACGATTGTATTGCAGCTACTTGCTCTAATGTTCAAGTTGCCTGTAATTAAGAACTTTTAAAATATGCCAGTAATTACATATATAAAGAATATAAAAATATATAAAATAAGGGCATTTAAATTGTTCTTTTAATTGTTTAACAACTTTTCAAGTAGCTTAAGGCTTAAAACCAATTTGATAACTTGAAGAAATATGAATATAAGGACAAAAAAAAACCTTGTAGCGATTTTCTTAAAAAGCTATTTTTATATTAAATTAAATAATAATTAATTTTAAAAAACATTTATAAACTAGTTTCAAAACAATTCACCAACGCGTTTTTGAAATATTGAATTTAAAAAAAAAATATTATCTTCTTAAAAGGCCAACATTTATTTTTTATTTTGAGATTCAATTTTATTGAGATTTTTATGGACCTTTTGCATGCAAATTTTGATTGAAATTCTTTGAACAAATCGAAGTTCAAAAAGCCTTAAATGGCAGGTACCGTTATTTACAGTTTTTCGGATTTTTTTCCAGAATGTTCACCATACCTACAGTAATCCACTGGATTTATTAAATTCGTTGAAGCCGTTTTTCAGATAAGTAAGCTTTTTCTTAATGGTATTTTGTTGGTATAATTTTGGAAGGTAAGAAATATACCCTCCAAAGAACTGAAAAAAATAATTTAAAAATTTGAAGAAAATTGCTTCAGTGGTTTAGGCTGTAGGCCAAGGAATAGACAGACAGACAACCAGACAGAATTGTGCCACCCACTTTGCTCGAATACAAAACTTGGTTTATATCGTAGGTACAATTTTTTTTTGGGTGCAATACTTTACTGAAGTTTTAAGAAACGTGACCCCCCCCTGGGGCAAAGTCTAGATCCGCCCTTGTTGAAGACACACAAAAAAAAAGTGCATTCCTTGTAAAGTCAAGACTATGCACGAATCCTGTATTGCCATATTGCTTTTATGTACAACACGCTTTTGAACAAAGATTTTTAATTAGTTTTGCATTTTCTAAATTAATGAATTTTTTCATAAAGAGTATAGAGAGAGAGAGAGATTCTCTCTTTACCTACCCTGATTTCTTTCTTATGATTTCGTATTTTTTCGTAGCTTTTCTTAAGGTTTTCATTTTTGTTCTTGTGCACAAGATGCTCTTCTTAGTTTTTTGAATTAATACAAAAAAAAAAAACACCAAAGAGGAGGAAGGACACAAAGGATTTTTTGATATGTTTATAAATAAAAATGACCAAGACGAGGACCAGGATAAGTTTCCTTCGCGTGCAGATAATTTAAAATCTTTGAACTAAAAAAAAAAAAATACTCCCCGCATAATATCATTTTCATTAAGAATACTCCTTGCTCCTTTGCTAATACAAGCCGAAGCTTCAAGGAAATTTCAAAACTTGATGTTGTTTTTTTTTTTGTTTGTTTGCTTGTGTGTTTTCAATTTAAATATAAAGTGTTGTTGTGCATTGTGATAGGATCGGATGGAGACAAATCAAAGAAAGAAATCTAATTGTACATAATGAGCACGTCCTTGTGGGTCCATCTGGTTTTGGACTTGGCAATGGCCGGCGGGATGAGTAGTAGCTAGTATTTGCCAGTGGAATAAATGCATTAATTCATAAAAAGGTTCAAGTTGTTGCAGGAATTTTGTTGGGTTAGTATATAGTATTGGGATGGAGGCCAACTCCGAACTGCATTTTAATCAGACTAAAGAGAAGATACATTATTCCAAATGGAGAAGGATAACGAGCAAAGCTAATTAGAATTGTAAATTTGCTGAAAGACTTCGTATAATAAATTATAAGGAAAGACATGATTTGGTTCCACTGTGGGGTAAAACAAAACCGATATAGTTAAATGAAAAAATACAACAAAAAAAAAAAATCTGCATAGAATTTATCTTATAAAAACTCAAGGATTTACAAAAAAAAAAGTTGTTTCGTTTGATTTTTGTTTGTTTTTTTTTTTTGTTTTACTGATCAAATCAGAATGTGAAAAGCTTTTGATAATAACGGTTTTATGTTTGTTATTGCAAGGTTTTTTGTACTCGGTAAGCATTCAATGAAAATAGGTATTCTTATTGACAGTAAAAGTAAGAATGCCATTTTCTCATTATAGTTCGAATTCGAATTACTTAAAAAAAAAATTGAAGGATTTTCTTATTTACCTTCAGTGAATAATAAAAAATGCCTTATAAATATCCAGAACCACCTTTAAAAATTGAACAGTACAAATGTTGAAAAAATAGTAGAATAGGAAACAAGAGGTTTCCAGTTGTTGTAATTAGAGGTGCGTACGGGTCATATTAAAGGCTCAAACGATTTCAGTCAAAATTTGTATGAAAAAGCTCCTGTAAAATGTGGTTCTAGACCTCTGGCACCTCATATGTGCAAAATTTGATACTTAAGAATGCCATCTAATCGGTCAGAAAAAGTCAACCAGTCCTAGAAATTGGTCAGCCCTATATAACTTGTAATAAAGACTTAAAGTTTCTCAAGGTCACTCAAGGTCACGTGCGATTTTAGGCACCTCATTTGAGGCAAATTTACAAAAAAGTATATCATCCGAAAGATCTCTAGATCGTGATAAAATGATAAAAGGTCAACTATTTACAGAGTAATTGGTCAGCCATAGTTTTTTTTCTATGAGTTTTCAAAATTCGTTTCAAGGTCACAAAAAAAACTTTTGGCACCTCATTCGGGTCATTCCAAAAAACTAAGTGTGCCATTTGAAAGCCCACTTCATAGTCATAAAAGTACAACTATTTACAGTAATTGGTCAACCATACATATTTATTGATGAATTTTTAATGAATTTAAAAAAGAAGTCAGGGTCATTGCGATTTTTGGCCCTTCATTAATGGGAAATTTGAAAAAAATTAATACCACCTTAAAGGTCTTAAGATCTATAAAAAAGGTCAGCTAGTTTCAGTTGTTGGTCTATAGATTCTTTTTCACGATTTTTAAAGTTTTTTTTGTCAAGGTCACGACAAGGTCATAACAACAAATCTATGGCTGACCAATTCCTGAAACTAACTCACCTTTTATGATGATCTAGTAACCTATCAGAGAGCATAATTTTTTTTTTAAATTAACCAAATGAGGTGCCAAAAATCTTTCGTGACCTTGAAAGAATAAGCTTTAAAAAGTTGTTGTATAAGAGAATCTATTGCTGACCAATAACTGAAACTAGCTTACTATTTTTAAAGATCTTAAGGCCTTTCAAAAGTGGTATACATTTTTTGCAACTTTCCTCATTAACAGCCAAACCGATTTACTCCACCTCCGAATCAAGACATGCAAACGCGCCGGTAACAGCTCGCTTCGTTCTTCCCATGATATCAAATACCATCAGCATCTGCAAATTGTACCTCTGTTGTTGACTTGCAAGTTGCGTACAATTTCTTCAAGTACCTACGATGTTAAAGAGGTTGCATGATAATGCATTGCCTTGCCTCAAACCTTTCTCGACATCAAAGAGTTCGGTGGTGTTCTTGCCGACTTTGGCGGATCAGTGAGATTTCGCCATCGTCATACTGCACGGGCGTACGAGTTTAGCAGGGATGCCGAAATTCGATATTGCTTTGTACAGCTCGTCTCTGTTTACGATATCAGACGCGACTTTGATCGATAAAGAGATGTGTGTGTATCGATTTGATACTCTTGGGTTTTTTTTCAAAATCTGTTGGAGTGTGCGTCAACGGTTAATTTGCCGGGCCTAAGACCACACTGATAGCAGGGAGCGGTCAACTCGCCGATTCTATTTAGCATTTACACCAGCGATCTGATAAGTAGTCTAACTCAGGCAATTGCGTATGCCGACGATCTAATTGCGTACAGAACAGCTCCAAAAGTCGAGGTCATCAGGATTCTTTTGCGGCGTGACTTCGAGAAGATTCAGCAATATTGCGATGACTGGAAGTTGAAAATCAACTTTCAGAAATCAGAAACTATCTTGTTTAGGACTCCGTTGCGTGGAGCCACAAGGGATACGAGAAAGAACTGGCGCAAGCTGGTGATCGTAGGGCCAAATGGACATCCACTGGCGAGTAAAAGTGTAGTAAAGTACCTTGGCATCTGGATGGATCAGTATTTGTATTTCGACAGACATATAAATGCTGCTCTGGCCAGGGCTAGGGGAGCCTTTGCCCTGACGAAACGGTTGTTTTATAGCAGCCGGCTTGACAGTAGGGTGAAGGTGGTTTGCTACATGGCCCTTATCCGACCGATGATTGATGATTGCCTATGGATGCCCGGTTTGGTTCAACGTTGCCCCATCTCAAATGGAAAAGATTCGGGTGTTTGAGAGGCAGTGTCTACGACGCTGCCTTGGATTGCACAGAACACCAGAGTCGGAGTACAAACACTACTATTCCAACCTGGCTCTATACAACGGTGCCAACATAAACAGGAGAGATAATTTCTTGCAGAAACTTATTCAAGGTCACATTGCAAGAGCGATGTCCTCGTCTAACAGCTTAATATTCGGGGCTTATTACCCCAACAACGAATACTACGAAAGTGTGCGTCTAAGCGGTTTTATTCCGCCCGATGCATTCCTCCACCTAGACAGTCGAGGGCTGATCCAGGATAGAGCGGCGGTTCCGCTAATCTACCACGTCGGCCGTAGAACTGTAGATCGGCGGATCCTTTACAGTCGAGACGTCCTCGCACAAGACGGAGCTGAGCACCTTCGGTTCAGTAGGACTGTGTCCGAACGGGACCGAAGAGATAGGGTAAAGCAGGAGAACCAGTTCTGGTGGTTGAAAAACGATGATGAAGTTCCTTCAGACATTTAATAGTTGACCTTGCTATTTTCTCTTGTATGGCCGACTTACATAGGTTTAGGTAGCTAGTTTTAAGCAGGGACAGTCAGGGTGGCGCCAAAAAAGAAAAAAAAAAAAAAAAAAAAAAAAAAAACATACAAAAACACCAAAAAAAATTATAAAATCAACAAAAATACAAAAAAAATTATAAAAATCGGAAAATGCTTGCTGTGGCTGTTCTAGTTTGTAAGTAGCTTATAAGTAGGTTGTAATTAGTTGTAAGTAGCTTTAAGTAGTTTTAATTAGCTTTAATTTAGTTTTATGTAGTTTGTAAGTTTTATATAAAAAACAAAAAATAAAGACATAGATACCAAGTTTTTTTGTGAAATTCTTCTCGGTAAAAAATAAAACCGACCTGGATTTAGTATTAAGATAGTTCTTAGGCCGAAAGGCATTAGCATTAAGTTATTCTAGTTTAACTTAGAGCGCCCGACTGGGGCCAGTAAGTAAGTTTTAAGATATTGATAAGTAGGCTAGTTTTTTATGAATTTTTGTCTAGCTTTAAGATAGTTCTAAGATAATTGAAAAATAAAAATGAATTACAAAAAAAAAAAAAAAAAAAAATGAATTTTTAATGAATTTAAAAAAGAAGTCAGGGCCATTGCTATTTTTGGCACTTCATTAATGGGAAATTTGAAAAAAATTAATACCACCTTAAAGGTCTCAAGATCTATAAGAAAGATCAGCTAGTTTCAGTTGTTGGTCTATAGATTCTTTTTCACGATTTTTAAAGTTTTTTTGTCAAGGTCACGTCAAGGTCATAACATCAAATCTATGGCTGACCCATTCCTGAAACTAACTCACCTTTTATGATGATCTAGTAACCTATCAGAGAGCATAATTTTTTTTGAAATTACCCAAATGAAGTGCCAAAAATCGTTCGTGACCTTGAAAAAATAAGCTTTAAAAAGTTTTTGTAAAAAAGAATCTATTGCTGACCAATAACTGAAACTAGCTTAATATTTTTAAAGATCTTAAGGCCTTTCAAAAGTGGTATACATTTTTTGCAACTTTCCTCATTAACAGCCAAACCGATTTACTCCACCTCCGAATCAAGACATGCAAACGCGCCGGTAACAGCTCGCTTCGTTCTTCCCATGATATCAAATACCATCAGCATCTGCAAATTGTACCTCTGTTGTTGACTTGCAAGTTGCGTACAATTTCTTCAAGTACCTACGATGTTAAAGAGGTTGCATGATAATGCATTGCCTTGCCTCAAACCTTTCTCGACATCAAAGAGTTCGGTGGTGTTCTTGCCGACTTTGGCGGATCAGTGAGATTTCGCCATCGTCATACTGCACGGGCGTACGAGTTTAGCAGGGATGCCGAAATTCGATATTGCTTTGTACAGCTCGTCTCTGTTTACGATATCAGACGCGCCTTTGATCGATAAAGAGATGGTGTGTATCGATTTGATACTCTTGGGTTTTTTTCAAAATCTGTTGGAGTGTTCGTCGACGGTTAATTTGCCGGGCCTAAGACCACACTGATAGAGGAAAACGGTTTTAAGCGATCGCACAAAATATATGACTGGATTTTGTACGCGACGTGGAGGAATCTTATACCTATGTAGTTGTAACAATTCAGAGCATCTCTTTTCTTGTGGATGGGGCACACTATATCGAGGTTCCATTCATCGAGCAAACATACTTTCTTCCGACCAAATTTTGGAGATAAGTTGGTGTATATTCCCTACCAAGTCATCTCCCCCTGTTTTGAATAGCTCAGCTGGCAGGCCATCTGCATCAGCAGCCTTTTATGCTTTAAGCTTAGGTATCGCTAACCGAACTTCATTTAGCCCGGGTTGATGGAAATTTTGACCATCGTCCGTCCAGGTTGAATGGATTGTTTTGTCTCACAGCGGAATTTTGGCAATCATTGCCGTTTAGCAGTCTTAAAAAGTTCTGTTTCCAGATTCTCAGCCACCGACTGTATGTCTACCTCCATATTCCAACCTCATCCCGACAGGGTTCCGTTCTGATCTTGTAACCCTGTGTAGATTTCTTCATCCTTCGGTAGAACTTTCGAACACCCCCCCTACCTCTACAGTCCTCAATAGACTTGACCACCTACTTCGTTTATAAAACGAATAAGTAATTGCTCTTAAAAAATAAATCAAGCCTATTTTGAGAATTTTCAAGTCTGCATAATGGCTATAAAATAGTTTTCTTAGCACTCTTGTTCAGCTTAGTTTTTAATTATTTTCAAAAAAATTATATAATAGGTACAGCAAATCTTGTGTCCTGTAGAAATCATAGCCAATCCATTTATTCCTTGAACATGACACAAGTAGACCGAAGATATTTTTTTTTTTTTAATTTTGTATTTAAAAAGGCTCCTTGCTACTTTAACTGGTGAAGTCAATAGGATTCTGAAAACAATACTGATAGACCAAATATTTTTTTTTATAAATTTCTTAACGACTGGAGGAGAAATGTCGGGTTTTTCAATAAGAGCGCTACAAAAGTTTTTTTTTAATAAAACAAAAACGGTTTTGGATTTCAATGAAATTCTTTATTCCTGTGAAAGTACGTTCGATGCCATTATGTATGGAACTCGATTTCTTTTGCATGGCCACCACGGGCACGCTTGCAGAAGTCCAGACGCTGAACCCAATTTTCAACGGGTTTCAAGCATAAATCGGCCGATACTGCTGCAATTTCACGTTCGATATTCGTACGAAGTTCATCAATCGTCGCTGGCTTGTTGGCATAGACCATAGACTTGACATAGCCCCACAGGAAATAGTCTAACGGCGTCAAATCACACGACCGAGGCGGCCAAGCGACTGGACCATTTCGTGAAATAACACGTTCTCCAAACTTGGTTTCCAATAAATTGATTGTGACATTCGCTGTGTGGCTTGTGGCGTCGCCTGTTGGAACCACATGTACTCCAAGTTCATATCATCCAATTGGGGCCAAAAATATTCGGTTATCATTGAACGCCAGCGATCCCCATTCACAGTAACGTGCCGGTCTTGATCATCACGGAAGAAGTACGGCCCAATGACACCGCCGAACTACACCAAACCGTAATTTTTGCGGGATGCAAAGATGACTCATGGAGTACGTGTGGATTGAAGCCATTCAGCCAGAAATTAGCCTCATCGCTGAAGATGATTTTTCGATGAAAATCCGAATCATTTTCAAGTTGTTGCTCAGCCAATTGGGAACATACGACGCTTCTGGTGGTCAAGCGGCTTCAGTTCTTGCGTCAGTTTAATATTGTAAGGATGTAGGCCAAGATCTTTTCGCAAAATTCGCCACAACGACGCCACAGAGATGCCCAACGCGTGAGAACGACGTGTGAGAGACACATCTGGGCTTGGCTGCAACTCAAGCCTCAGCGGCAGCAATATTCTCGACACTACGGTCACTTCTTTGTCTCGATGACACGAGAACATTTTGTACTATGCTTGTGGATTCAAATTTTTCCACTAGACGCTTAATTGTTGATCTGCTAGGACGATTGTGACGACCATAAATTGGACGTAGCGCTCTTAACGTTGAGGCCACTGACTCCAAATTTCGTTAGTAAATTTTAATAATTTCGACTCGTTGTTGGCTCGTATATCTTTCCATCATGAAATGGCAAACCTTAGTGAAGAGAAATGTCAAAAAAGCGGCAAAAAATATGGCGTCGCTTGCTGTCCCTGTCGCTCTACTTTTGTAGCATCCCTGTTTAAAAACCCTTTACTATCTAAAATCTTAGAAGAATGTAATAATACAGGGTGGCGCACCAATTGTGCTACAATAAGAAATTCAAATAACTTTTTTTTTAATCGATGTATTTCATTTATTTTTTTTTTTGGTTAGAAAATTAAATTTTATTTTAAATAGTTAGTTGTTTTTAAAGATTATAGACCGCAAATGACCTCCACGCTCTCCCACGCATATGCGGCACCTGATCAAAAAATTATTCATTGCGTCCTGAAGAGTTGAAGTTGGGATCGCCTCAATTATTGTCGTTATGGACTGCTTTAATTCAGTTAAATTCCTGGGCTTCGTTTTATACACCTCTTGCTTGACATAACCCCATAAAAAGAAGTCTGGTGCAGTCAAGTCAGGTTACCTTGGGGGGCCAGCGAAGAGTGGAGTTCCTAGAAATTAATTTGCTTGCGAATTTTTTGTTTAGCTCCGCCATAACTGGTCTGGCTATATGTGCAGTTGCTCCATCTTGCTGAAACCAAACGCTGTTGAATGGTATACGTCTTCGGCGCAGTTCTGGGTAAAAAAACTCCTTCAACATCTTTAAATAACGGTCCCCATTGGCAGTAACGGTTACACCGTTTTCTTCAAAGAAGTACGGCCCGACAATACACCTTGATAAAACTGCGCACCACACAGTGACTCGTTCTGGGTGCAGTTCCGTCTCATGGAGCATTTCTGGATTAGACTCATTCCCTATACGACAATTTTGCTTGCTTACATTGCCGTTAAGATCAAAATAGGCCTCATCAGACATGAACAAACAATTGATCAATGTGTTGTCTTCTTCGGCCATTGATATCATTTTTTGGCAAAATTCCAGGCGCACAGGCAAATCCTGAGGGTTTAACTTGCTAGTGATTTGGACTTTGTACGGAAACAAGTTTAAATCGTCATGAAGTATCCGTTGTAATGACCGTCTACTAACCCCAATTTTCCCCGATAAGTTTCGGGTCGAAACGCTCGGATTGGCCTGTATTGCAGATGCTACTGCTGCGATTGTATCCTGAACCCGAACATTGGCATCTCGATGGTACGGCCTTCGTGCGATGCTTCCAGATTCGGTAAACATGTTTACAAACCTCATTATGGTCCATCTACTCGGGGGATTACCGCCAAACTCCCGCCTAAATTCCCTTTGGACGGAAATGACGGACTGCATCCATTTTTATAAATCTAAATAGTAACCTACAAAATTAAAAAAAAAATAAGCCGATTACTCACACAGAAAAAAAAAATTACGTTTTATTTTTGTAGCACGATTCGTGCGCCACCCTGTATCAAATAATTATTGACTTTTTAGTAGTGCTTCCGGATAGTGTCGGATATCTAGATAGTTCAATGAGACAGTTAAGATCCGACACTATCCGGTCCGGATAGTGTCGGATCCTCGGATGCATATTCAAATCCGGATCCAGTTTGATGAACTTTAACGTGTATAGAGCAGGAACAACAAAATAAACGTTTCTTTCACGGAAATTACCAAAATACATTACAAGAAAAGCAACAAATGTCTAAGTTGATGAGTAGCTTTTTTTGCTGAAGGAAGAGAGGAGAGCGATAGAGGGAATAGTGGATTATAAAACTGAAAAAATTGCTTTGATACAATCTAAAAAAATGGCACATGATTTCAAAATAATTTTTAATGCTGAATCCAATAGAATAAATATGAAAACGATACAATCATCCAAGAAGAAGTTAAACTACTTTTTGATATATAAATGGGATAGGTATTGTCGATCCGAGGATCACCCATTGCGAATCGTATTCCTTGAAAAATTTCAATGAAATTGACACAGGTGATAGTTGCGACAGACTTACAAACAAACAAATATTTTCAACACAGGGTGTTCCAAAAAATATATTGCTCGATGTTTTCACCATTCTTAGGGATTTACGTTATGGCTAATCTGAGGATCACATAAGTAGGCTTCAAATTGATTTGTGGGATCATGTTGACTGTCCGTTTTCTTAAACAGAATGTCAAACGCTGTTAGTTTCGGAGCGAACTGGCTACACCTTTTGCCTTAGATATTTCAAAACAAAAAAGCGACAGATTTGAAATGCAAAATATGATACCACTAACTCTATGTGTTAAGCTTAAATAAAATCAACCCAGCCGTTTGGGCTCTAGCTTAAGACATACATCAATTCCCAACCCTTTTTGTCGTCTTCCATCATATCATCGTATAGTGTCAGATTTGGTCAAATCGTCAAGTTCGATATTTTTGTTTACAAATAAAAAAATACTCAGTAAGCGAACTGTGCTTCAGCATAAACTACCTATACATACCTAGCATCCAATTGTATTATTAGTCTAATAGTTGATCTTAATCTGATTAAAAATAAAAATAAAAGTTTCACGAATCATCAGGAGTTTGTTTAGCCTTTTAACGGGCAATGTCCAAAACGTAAATGTCACCTGTCTCTATTAAATTAAAGTCCTTGAACGATGCCAAGAAAAAACATCGGATTCTTACCGCCCTCTATCAAGAATTCCTAAACGCAAATATACTTAATATAAAAAAATAAATAAGACGTTTTGTTTATTTCTCCTTAAACGAATTGCTATAAAAAAAAGCTTAAATAAAATTATATGTGTCTGTTCGATATCTTAAACGGTTATTACAAAAAGAGATGAATTTGCGTTTAACGTCTTTTTGAAGGGTTGAAAATGTTTGACAGCGTTTATACAAAGTGGTTTATATTTTTGTTTTTATTTCAAAACCATTTTGTTTGTTTTGAGATTATACGAGTATAAGTAGGTAGAAGGTCCACGTTTCTTCAAAATATAGAAAGTTTACAGCATCAGACAGTTAACGACTTTGTGTTGCTTGCTTTTCCCATCACAACCGCAGTAATATAATCGCACTTTTATTGCAAGATAACCACACCCCCTCCCTCATCCTCACCATCCAATCCTTAATAGCGAATTATCTTTTTTTATATCATAACTTCTGTGTGGGGATTGTAAGCGTGTGGTGCAAGTAGATAAACGTTATTTCATATTTTTTTAAACGAACATGTTTTTGATGCGCCCCATTCGCGTATATGTAGGTGTGTATGTGGTAGGTACCTATATAGCAATGTTGTTCGCTTAATAAATACGGTTGAGCTGAGATTGCTTTTATATCGATTTCATTTTTGATTTTCCGTTCATTTTATTGAGCAACCATAAAATGTTATCTCTGATTGGCAATGATGTTATTTTTTCCTTCTTTTTTTTTTTTTTGGTGCTGAGAACGTGGAGCAAAATTTAACGGAAGGACGTGGTTTTTGACTTTATTTGTTATGTGATTTTTTTTTTTTGCTTCGTGAAATTCGTTTGATATGATTGCATTTTTTGAGGAGTTAAATAATTGCCTGTTGAGGTTTATCCAAATCTTATTGCAGTTTTTTTTCTTTTTTTCTTTTATGTGAGTCAAAAGGCACAGAATTTTTCAAACCCATATTGCCAAGAGCCACTTTACGAAAAAAGGGTGTAAAGCTGAAATTTACAAATTGAGTTTTTACCATATTTAGAACCACTTATTACTGTCTATATTTTGTGTGAAGCTCAATACTCATATGCAACTGCAAATGGCTAAAAATAACGAACCCAAATTTAATTGCAAGTTCCAAGGAAGTTGTCAATATGCCCATACAAATAAATAAATAAATTTGGTGGCCCAACAGCTCATGAGGCAAGGGGGATATTCCCTGAAAATTGTCTTGAAATGCAAATAAAAATATTAAAAATCAAGTTCAAAGGGGGTTTAATTCAGTTTTTTCTTAATTTCTCAAAAACTATAAGTTTTTTTGAAAAAAATGTGAAGGTACAAATTGTAGTTTATGTCATTCTACACAACACACTTTTTTCATACAAGCAACAGATTTTGAGAAAATTATGCAAGATTTTCACGGTGGATTAAATTTTGTCAAAAAATTTATTAAAATTGCCATAATTGATGGGCTCAAGCTTTTGTACGATTTGAGTTTGGCTAAATCTCTTATTTACAAAACCAAGTTCTTAGGGTGCGCGAAGTAAGTGGATGACCGCAATCTTGAAAAAGAAAGTTCAACAACTCGATAAAATTTCCTTTTACAACAAAATCATGAATTAATTACATTTAGAGAATAAAATTACCTAAAAAATGAGCTATTAGTGAACTCTGTAGGTTTAGTAATCTTGAAGTTATAGCGTATCAAAATAACACTTTTTATTTTGTACTGTTAGTGAACAAATAACGGTTTTTGGTTAATATCTGAGCAGATATAATTTTTTCCAAAAATTAATGAGCTCATATTAATGCTCATAAAATTCTGGACAAAAAAGATTACAACACTTTTTTTTCGTAGGAGCAGTAGATTTTGAGAAAAACATGCAAAGTGAAAGTCTTATTTTCCTGGGCTTATATTCAATACCCTTATTAATTCTTGGTCAGCAATCGAAAAAAAAATTAAAAAAAATTATTATATTATAATTAAGTTCTTCAGAAATAAGTACACCTTTGGTCTTTTCTTTCTAATTTCTCAAACACTTAGAAAGATTTTTTCCCAAAAAACTCGAAAAAAACTCAAACAAGCAACGCGAAAAAGTACTTTTGATATTTATAATAATAATAGTTAATTACTATGTATGTTATTTAGTATACATTTATAAACTTATAGTTTCTAAAAAATTGCAGTGTTTTTGAAATATTGAATTTTCAAAAAAAAAAAAAAAATAATATTTCTTTATTTTAAAATAAAAAATATTTGTTTAAAAATTTTGATTTGCAGTATTATTAACAATTTAAAGTTCATGCTTTTGAATAAAAGATTTGATAGAAATTGGTGGATCCATTAATGAGAACTTCGAAAATCAAAAAAACCTTAATAATGGTTTTCATTACCAGAAACTCCACCAGACTTAGGAGTACCTACAATTAATGCATTGATTTGTTTCTACCCAATTGTGAAATTTTTCAACGGTAGTATGGAAAGTCCCGTTATTTCAAAACTTTACAGATACCTAGCGTATACCTAGTGGATACCTTGTGGATACATAGCGGATACCTTACGGATTTCTTGTGAATACTGAATCTAAAACCTCGTGAATACCTTGCACATACCTCGCGGATATCTCATACCTAGCGATTGCGTGGTGAATACCACGTAGATACCTGGTGGATAATTGGCAGAAATACCGTGTTTACCTCGTGGATTCCTGGCGGATACCTCGTGGGTACCTGGAGGATACTTAATGGACTCCTCGCGGATACCTGGTGTATACCTCGCGGATACCTAGCGGATACCTGCGAGTACCTCGCGGATATCTGGCGTATACCTGGCGGATACCTATCGAATACCTCATGGATACCTGACAGATATCTCAGGGATACCTCGTGGATACCTGGTGTGTACCTGGCGGATACCTGATGGAATACCTGGCGGATACTTGGAGGATACCTGACGTATACCTCATGGATACCTGGTGTGCACCTAACTGATATCTGGTGGATACCTCGACGATACCTCGAGGATACCTGGAAGAAACTTAGCATATATCTTGCAAATACCTCGCGGATACCTTGTAGATCACTGGCGATTGCCTAGAGGATACTTCCAGACACCTGGCGGATACATGGCGGATACTTAAATACCTGGCGGATACTTCGTGGGTACCTGGCGGATACTTAGTGAATACCTCGCGGATACCTGGCGAATACCTGGTGCATACTTCATGGATACCTGGCGGATACCTGCGGATACCTCGCGGATATCTGGCGTATACCTGACGGATACCTATCGGATACCTCATGGTGGATACCTCGACGATACCACAAGCATACCTCGTGGATACCTGGAAGAAACCTAGCAAATATCTTACAGATACCTCGCGGATACCTTGTAGATACCTGACTATTGCCTGGAGGATACTTCCAGAAATCTCGTAGACACCTCGCGGAAACCTGGTGGATACCTAGTATATACCTCGCGGAAACCTGGTGGATACCTGGTGTATACCTCGTGGATACCTTGCGAGTACCTGGTGAAAACCTCGTGAATACTTGGAAGATACCATCTTTGTGTGCCAGATTTCGAGTATTGCTTTGATCTAAAACTAAAAATCAAATTACTTTTTCATGTTGAAACTAACTATTACCTCTGGGGCTTTGGGATGCCACCCCTGTTTGGCCCAAGAAAGTTACAGCGCTGATAGTATCGCAGCCAGGTCTCTGCCATAAAGCTTGCAATTTTTGCGAATTGCTTTAGTTTTCAAATTTCTACATTCTCTATTCTAAGAGCTTTCCGTTTCTGAAAACCAAAAGCTTCTGCAAAGTTTTTTGCACCCAATGTAATTTTATTGAATTTTGACGCGATCCATTAGGTGCGAATATCTAACGAACCGAGCTTTCAAAATTGTTGGAGTTTTTAGTGCTGAATAGGAAATTAACACACCATTTGAAAAGTGTTAAAATTGGGTCACAAAAGTATGTTATGGTTTTCGGAAAAAGCATGGACTACCCTCCACCCTTGTTTTTTTTTTTCAAAAAAAGAAAATAACTTTTTTTCAAAGTTAGTTAACGCGACGTACGTTAATGGAAAGCGACACAAATGTAATTGTTTTTTTTTTAATGGTCTGGCTATGGAAATATTTGATTTTTGCACACTGTTCAAATTACAAAAATAAAAAATAGGCTTTTGAGAGCTTTTCAAAACTGAGAACCAGAACCTCCTTTGTTTTCAGGTTCTCAAAATACACTCATCCAAAGTGATATTTCGTCCAGTATTTGTATCAGTCTAAAAATGCCTTTGGATTATTATAAAGTACGTCCCCTTAATTTTCGGTGAATAAAACTATGTAGTTTTTATACATTTTATTTCTACAAAAAGCATACTTTAAGGTGCTTTTAATTCTCAGAGTTTAGACTCTAGAAAAAAATATAATATTCATTTTCCTATAAAAAGAGAGTATAGCATATTTCTTAAGAGTTAAGCTGTCTTTAATATATTGTCACATTTCAATTTGCGATACACACATTTTTTGTAAAATCAACCGTTCTCGAGATTTTGGTTGAAAAGCGTTTTTCAAAATTACGGATGAAGCACTCTACAGCTATTTTTAGTAAACTCAGAAAAGTGTAGGTTTGGATTATGGAAAATCCTTTTTTGCCTCTGCCGGACTGCTCAACATTACAAAATAACAAATAATAAATAACAAAAAAAAACAAAATGGTGATTTCCAAATATACATAATATTAACAAGTTTTGGATACCACATGCTAAAATTATATAATTTATTTTTAGTTTAATCTTATCTTTGTTTTTGAATGCATCACAATATGCGCATTTATAAGATAGTCAATTAGTCAAAAGATTTACCGGAAACTTGAGAAGTTCCTGCCAAACTAACTAAATACCTTATAATATGAACCTGTATTTGTGTACAGTATGGAGGTACATCACACATAAATATGGAATTTAACAATTTCCTTGTTAAATTTTATCAGGTGTACTAAAACAATGCCGCACGCACACGCATATTATTTAAGCTTCCAAATTTATGTACCCAAGTTCTGAGAAAACAAAAGTTTGTGTATCTTTATCTCTGTGTATAGTCTTTACCTGCTGAAGGATGTAGGTATAAGTATGTCTATATGAATGTATTTCTTACCTTCCTAGTGCCCAAATATATAGTATTCAATCTTTTGAAAAATCTGTTATAATGAATAAACGGACACATACCCTACTGACCGAAGGTATATTTCAATAACAATGCACAGGATTCACTGCCACACACACTGCCGGAGCCGGATATACATACATACGTTGGACAAAGAAAACATCTTCAGATTGCATTCAAAATTAAATGTAAAACTTTTCCCTTAATTTGTGTTCTAGCCTGGGTATTATCTCTGAATATCCAAGCCATATTAAACTCAGTTCGGTTGGCTTGAGGTATGTATGTGCTGTGGATGTGATGGCTCTGTATAACCATTTCGCTGTACATCTTTAATAAGTCATCTAGGACACACTCACATAAATATCCTTGGCGAAGGATCAAATTGTGGAAAATCTTGTTTTGACCTCCGGAATGCAAAATATTATGCAAAATTCGGAAATTGCATTGTCCACATGTGTGGACTATATAAGGACTGCATGCTACCATTCTACCACTACCACTATTCCACCGACTGGAATGGTCAGCAAGTATAAGTGCATTCTTCGACCATTTGCTTGGAATGCGTGTGCTTCTGTGTGTATATTTGTTAGCAAACAACTATACTGAAGCTCACGTGGGAAAGTATTTCTTAACTTGACTAACAAAAGCCAAAAGCCTCCGGGGGGCAAGTGCACATTCTTGCTTGGATTCGACGTGCCCGACCAACCCACCGCTTAATCATTCGAAGGAGTCAAGTGGGACAAACCTGTATAAAGCTTCCTTTTAACTTGCTTCCCATCAAATCCCCCACCATCGCAATCCTACCCCACAGTGCTGGTCAACCCACCAATGGCCAAAGAACCTGGCCGAATGTTATTGCAACCAGGATGTATCTTGACATTTTGGATATCCTTCTATTAGCATATAAATAGGCAGCACTATGGTAGTGGTGGCAGGAAAATATTATTCAACTTGACATCCATCGGTTGTTGAATATAGAGATAGCCGGGTGACATTGACGATGTCATGAGATGGATCCGTAAACGGGACTCCATTTGAGTGCTGTATAAGGTATGAGTAAAAGAACAACTGTCCAGCTTTGATGATGATGTCCTTCGTTGTCATTTCGTGTTCTATTCGACACGAGAAAATGATAATGGGAATAGGTTCAACGGACAAGACGAAAAAATGAAATAAAATTAAATAAAATAAAATGCACTCTCGTTTCGGACGAATATGCTCGTCCAGAGAAGTGAGGATGGTATGGAGGGAATATTCTACGCAATGGTTTTTTATACACAGTACAAAAATTGCTGTAGTACCCAGTAGTGGATCTAGAATTTGGCGAATGGGGGGGGGGGGGGGGAGGGGTGGTGAGTTGGGGCTTGAGGCATTTTTTTTGTATTCTCTAAATCCTAATTACAGTAATGTATAGGCCAGTGGTCAAATACATTTTTATAATGCAAAAATATACAAAGATTAATGTAAACATTTTTGACTAGAAGTGGGGAAGCTGTAATAGGTGTTCTCCATGAAAAACGTTAAACTTTTTAGTTAAAGTTTTTTTTGTATAAATTGACGCAGCAAGGACGTTATTGAGAAAAAGAGTTTTGAGCATGTTTTGCAACTTAAAATTAAGACTTCTAGAGTTCCTGAAGGGGCTGAGAAAGAGTACTGCAAAATTGGAAAAGTTATGGTAAATTAAGGTGCCCATTCACTTAGAACCAAAAATGTTCAAAATCAAAAAAAAAAAAATAACTTAAAAAAGGAGTTCTGATTAGAGTTCCCGAAACAAATAATTGACACCTAGCAATGCAACGTTGTATGTACGAATTTTTTTGGTTCAATGCCCATGGGCAACCTTATTTGGGAATAACTTTTGAAAAATTAGTTTTAGAAAAAAAAAGTTGTTAGGAGAATGTTAAGAACTCTATTTGCAATCGGGAACTTTAATCAGAACTCCTTTTCTTTGATTGGTCTAAGTGAATGGAGTGGACAACCATTCCAATTTCACAGAACTCTTTCTAAAACCCATCAGGAGCTCTAGAACTCTTGATTAAAAGTTAAAAAACATGCTCAAAACACTTTTTCTCAAAAAAGTCCTTAGTGCAGGAGGTTAGCAAGATTTTTAATGTTTAATTTTAACACTTCATTCACCAGAACTATTTAAAAGAAATTATGAAGAATTCTAGAATTCTAGATTTTTTGCTACCGGGAACTACCATTTTTTATTAAATTTTAAACAAATATATTTCCTTTTATTGTGAATATTTTTTGTAGGATTGATACATCTAAGGTACGCAGAATGTGCCAAATTTAAGCTCCCACATTGTTCTCCAAATACCACCTAAAATGATTGCAATAATTTGCATTTGTGGAGAGATTTCAAATAAAACAGCTGCTGTTCTCTAAATACAAATTTTACTAAATCATTTCAAAATATTAATAGCCCTTCACACTAGCCCACTGAATATAAATACATGTCAAATTGAAAGTGGGAAAGAATTTTTTGCGACTGTCAAATTTGTGGGAATTATGACTTTCAAATTTTCCTTCCACACTGGCTTGTATCAAGTCAAATCAAGTATGGAGTGCTGTCAAGCTGTGTAAGATGGGCTGTCACATCTTGTATTAATGCCTGTCATATTTTGTTTCCACACTATACACATTTTTTTCCCACTTTTTTGACATGTATTAATACTCAGTGGGTTAGTGTGGAAGGACTATAAGTTGGGATTTTCCCTTTGGCTTTGAAAAATGGTTTCTTGTCAAATATTTCTTGACTTCGATTTCCTTTTACCAAAGTAAAGTTCACCTAAATCTCATTAAAAAAATAAGCTGTTACAAATTTATTAGCTCGATAATTAAACGGCGAATAATTATTTCGTGCTCTAAATTTTGACAGATATGTTAGTAAGGTCCACTAAGAACAAATTTTTTTTATTCTGGAGTTCCGTATCAAAAAAAAAAATCTTAATAAAATTTTGGAAGGAATTTTGTGTTGGAGCGAAATTTTAGTGCGATTCAAAATCAAAAGAAGAACTTAGATTAAAATGCGATTTTTAAGTAACTACTTACTACTTACAATAACTCAAAGTAAACGAATTTTTAGGTCTTTATCTGCTAATTTTTTTTAAAACAAAACTTACTTTCAACTAATGAAGTGAAAAAAGTTACTTAGTTAATCAATAATAACTGAATATTTTCACAGTCTAATATAAAAATAGTTTGAAAGTTATACTAAAATGTAACGTTTTAATCTTTTAATTAAAATGAAAAAATTGGCTTACTTAGAGCGACTGTACCTTGTTCGATTTTTAACGAAACTTTTTTGAATGAGTTATTTTTAAAGAAATTAATGTATCTCTTTTTTATATGTTCTATTGCTTCTACCTTTTTCTGTTCCAAAAAGAGTCATAGGCAAAGGAACTTTTTGGAACTTTTTTTTTTAATTTAAGTAAGAAAATGTTTTCTTTATTTTTTGAGTAATGCATTTCGATGATAAATTTTGTTCTCTATAAAAAGATTTTAGCATAATCTCGAAATTTTACATCGTTTTCAAGTTATTTGCAAAAACCCAAAAAGGGTGCTTTTGTACCCCCTGTCAAAATTACTCCTTTCAATTTAATAGCACTCCTCGGTTTTATCTTTAATAACCTATTTAATGATTTTAGCAATAAAACCCCTTGAACGTCTTAGGCGCTAGTTGTAGCTATCATTGAAACTTATCATTGAAAATTTTAATGATTGATTTTGGGACATTTAGAAAGCAAAATCATTTATTATTTTGATGAACAAGTGAAGATCAAGACTTAATTAATATTTCTGATCAAAAAAGTTTCAAATAGGCCCAACTTTCAACATAAAATTACTTTTAAGATTTCAATGATCATTGGTAAGGCTTTGGACTTTTGGCACCTCATATATGAGAGAAAGTCAACTAGTTCAAGAAATTGGTCAGCCTTAGATAATTTGCATTAAAGGCTTAAAGTTTCTTAAGGTTACTCAAGGTCACGCGCTATTTCTGGCACCTAATTTAAGGTAATTTACAAAAAATTAATACTACCTGAAAGGCCTTAAGGTCTATGTTAAAAGTTTTTCTTTTCAAGGTCACGAACGGTTTTTGGCATAATGATAAAAATTCATAACAACAAGTCTATGGCTGACCAATTACTGAAAACTGCTGACCCTTTATGACCATGAAGTGGCCTTTCAAATGCCATACTTAATTTTTTGGAATGACTCAAATGTGGAGCCATGAGTTTTTTCTGTGACCTTGAAACTAATTTTGAAATTCATTGCTTTCTAAATGTCTCAAATTCAATCTTTATCTTTAAGTTTCAATGATAGCTATAACTGGCGCCTTAGTTCCCAAGTGGCCTGTTTTTTCGGGAATATTCAATAGCCTAAAAAAACATCGACTGTTTCGCCAAATCTTTGAACAAAAACGTATTTGTGAATTTTCTCATTATCGGCTGAACAGATTTAGATAAATTCTTTTATACTTACACAAAATTCAAGTAATATACAAAAATTTTTATATTAAATATATTTTCAAAAAAAAATTAAAAAAGTTCCAATTTTTTTTTTGGAAATTTTCTATCGGGGGCGACTTTCCTTCACAACATCCCGATTTCAAAGTTGATTTTTTTTTAGGGATATTTAGGTATCTCAATAGAAAATTTTCTAAATCTTAAGGTGAGGAAGCCCCCCTAACCCAACTAACAATTTCGCTTCTATATTCCTCCATAGATGCTTTTCGTTTTCATTCAACGTATGCATGTACATTGCATAAAACTCCATAGAGTAAAAAGGCTACCTTATGTCTCTTCTATTGAACCTTTATGGAGTTAATTATAATAGTCTTAAATAAGTTCACATTAAATTTAATAAAAAAACTTGTTGCTAAAACCAGGAATCGAACCCGTGTCCCTCTGAACCAATTGCCCTACTCGCTTACCACTCCACCAATCTCAGATATACAGTTTAATGCATTAAATTGAAATCACTTTTATCTAGAATTGTATCGTATGAGACAAGAAGTTTGCATTAATAAGAAAAAACTTTCTTCAGGAAAAATATAAAATAATAAATTAGTATCTCCATAACAAACACACATTTTTAATTAAATAAATAGAGATATAATAGATTAATTAATTAATTGATACCAACCTTACACATTGACAATAATAAGAAATATATGAGCTCAGGTGCTAAATTGAATATAAATTATAAAATGACCGATTATAGCTTGGCGTCACCATATTCAGTAATACAAGCAATATAGAAACAAAGTCTAACATAAAGATTGAATAGTAACTTCACGGAATGACTATTGAAAAGAAAGTACCTTGTTTACTTCATAAGAGCATTATAGAGAGATTAAAGAAACATTGGTACATCGCTTCTATCAAACTGATATAATTTATACCAGAAAATATTTAAGGACTCAGTAATGCTCCAATAAGGTATTTACTTTCTGTCAAAGGGCTTAATGGAGTGCTATAGAGACAAATAACACTTTAATGTCTGAAATGCGAAGCAACTTTGTTAGTTGGGAAATGTAATTAAAAATGTTTCAAATTTTGAAAATCGGGTATTTTTTTATTGAATTGCACTGTTTAAATCAGGAATTTGGAAACGTGGATATCCTCATTGCATAGATTATCACTAGTAAACACTAAATATCACAATTCTAAGGAGACGCAACATTTATAAGTATTTTTAATTAATTTTAAAACTGTTTGTTTTGAAAAAAAAATGGATACAAAAATAATACTCCATTTCAATTACAATACAAAGAAATGTCAAATGGTCTGATTAGTATTACCAGACATGTATTTTTTATCCCTTGTTTTTATTTTGGGAAATTTTGCGGGAAATTTAAAACTTGCTTATACTCGTATTTATAAATACAGTGCTAGTGAAGTATGTACTGTAACCCCCCTCCTTGGGCTCATTATAGGATTTGGGGTGGGGCAAGGTTTGGTGTATGCAAGTTTCTTTTGCATTTAAAAAACATGGATTAAAAAAAAATTCGTGAAAATTCGGGATGTCATAAAGGAAAGTTGAGCCCTCTGCCGCAAAAATTATTACTAATTTTTTTTTATTTTATTTTTATATGAAAAATAATAACAAAATATTTGCATACACAAAGTTTTCAAAAATGTTTTAAGAATTTTATACATAACAAAAATTGTTTAAAAAAACCGCTTCAAGGAAAAATTTAAAATGTTTTTTTTTTATTAAGTTATATTCAATAAAAAATTAATAATCTGTTTTAGCTAATTTAAATATCGTATTTCATGTTTTTAAACATTTTTCTCTAATAATTTCCATGTCTATACATATAATTTTTATTAAGAGCAAGTTCGTGCGATCCAGTCGTACATGTATTTTTTTTTAAAGCCTCTTTGATGATTTTATGAATGAATTTATATTTGTTCAAGAATTCAGATGGCACAATAATTATAATATTTTTATTTGAAACAATATCTTCAGTTTATTTGTACAAAGTCAATACTTGACCCTTATACATAAATTAAAATAGACAGACAACCTGCTGAAGGATCCTCGCTGTTAATTTGTATTTATCTGGGAAAATAGACGAGATATCACCACTACGCCATCATCATTGCTTACGTTGAAGGTGCTCTCGCAGTTAGACATTCATAGATACAGTACCTATTGGTATACGTCCTGACATTTTTGAAAAAGTGCGTTCATTCATTTCGGTATTTTAATTGAAGGCTTTCCATTGCCACTGTTCAACTTTTCCCTAATACATGTGTATGTGTATGTGTATATGTGTATATTCTCTTCTAAAACTGGGATGGATTCAGGAATATAGAAAAAGAAGGCACAAGCAAGCGGTAAGCTATCAGAAATTAGAATCTGTCGGATGATGACCCAAGAGTTGTCTCTGAAGCATGAAATTGCCACAGCATCAGTGATGGCGAGAAGAACCCTTGCTCGCTACCCAACTCCTAACCCCCTCCCCCTCACCATCACCCTCACCAACCCCCTTCCACTGCTTCAGCTTGTTGTGTTGAAGAGATCATTCATTCTGATGTGCTGTTGGGACTCATTTTTCGGTGCTTCCAGTGTACGACTCAAATATCCTTAAAATGAGAACATTTAATCATGACCGACAGGATACTGTGTTTCGTCTATCACAATTTTGTGTTGTGCTAGTGGCCAAGAGGACAACGACAGTTTTTGTTGTTGTTGTTGATTTTTAGTCAATTATGCGTCTGTATACATTATATAGGCAATACAGCAAAGGATGGGTAGGATATACTTTTAGTATTCCTTAATTGCAACCTTGGTCAGTTTTCTCTGGGTTTTGTGTCGAAGGGGAAGCAATTTTAAAAGTAAATTAAGTCTCGTTGACGATGACGGTGGGTAGGTATATATGATTAAGATGTTAATTAGAGGAAGACCGAAAGCTTCTGATTTGGAAAATTTCATTTACATTTTTGGTTAAATTTATGAGGCACGCATTGAGAGATGACTCTTTGACAAAATAATTGAAGGACGAATGTATATGTATATGATGTTGATGGTACTAACGAACGTCGTCGGTCACGTCAATGACATTGATAGAATATGTTTCAAATTAATTTATGGTGGTTTCTTTTGCGAATATAAAGTAAGTAAGTATGTTCTGAGAGTCAATTTTGATTATTAATGTAATGAAGAAATGTTTTGAATTTATAAATACAAAATAAATAATTTATAAACTTAAATATAGAAATTATTTTATTTATCCAATTTTTATAAGGGTTTGATCAATTTGTACAGCACATTTTTTGTCTGGTGATCATAGTTTAGTATTGGATTAATATAGTTGTTAGAATTTGTTCAATTATTTATGTTTAGAATACTTACATACATTATTGACAAAAAATAATTGGAATTTGCTGAATTAACTCTGAGGAAAGTCTAAAAATTTTAACTCTGTGAAAAAAAGAAGAATCTTAACTTTATTTCAAGAATTGATATTTTGCTGATTCTACAAAAAATGGAATAAAATTATGATAATTTCGACATAACACTTTTGGAAGCAAAAAGTCGTAAAACCTAACTATATATGACCTTTAGAACGTCCTTTCACATAGTTGAAAACGGCCAGTCAAAAAAAAAATTAAAAACACCGATTTCATAGCCTTTTTTGAAAACAGGTGTTCCAAAGAATTGAACATTTTTTAAACTTTTTTTTATTTTAAGATATTTTTTTAAGAAAATCATACCCCTCACCTTAATGGGGAGAAATATACCCACTCCAACACATTTTTTTTCTTGTTTCGACCGAAGCTGTGCCCTCTAGCACTTTTATACAATTTATGCAAAACACCCTGTGTAAATTATTTCTTAAATTCTTAACCACTTGAAAAGAAGAGTAAGTTCTTGCAATCTAGTCCTGCTTTTAAATTTATATGTATTTAAGAAGAAAAGCAGCATTTTGTAAGCATTTTTAGGGCCTCAAGAGATAAAATTAGAATTTAAAGGTCAGGGGACTGAAGCCTAGGGACTGAGTATTTTCATAGTTTTTGCCACTAAACATGTTAACGCATTGTACGAAAAAAATAAAAAAAATATATAATTAAGGTTTTACTAGGCCTTTATTAAAAGGTACCTGCTAACATATAAATATTTTTTGTAAACACTCATCAGGGGACTGAGAAACTGAACGGACAATCCATGATCTCTCGAACAAATTCCTCCTTAACAAATGAAATAGCAAACGGGCGTAAAATATGAAAATGATTTTACTGTCACCAGAATTAATGCTTCACGCAGCTAGATCTGAAACTTGGATAGTTTTCAAAGTTGAGGATATTTTTGACTGTTTCAATCGGTCAGGGGACTGATTAGAAATCCCTTTGTCCCTCGGATTTCAATTATTTTTTTTTTTGTAATATAATATAATGGTACTTAATATTCATTTATATCATAAAAATATAATTTATCTAAAGTCAATAAACTATTTTTTTAGCAATCAAACTTATGGGGT
Source organism: Dasysyrphus albostriatus (assembly GCA_946251815.1). Classification (NCBI taxonomy): domain Eukaryota; kingdom Metazoa; phylum Arthropoda; class Insecta; order Diptera; family Syrphidae; genus Dasysyrphus; species Dasysyrphus albostriatus. The sequence continues at coordinate 54,284,318 of OX276336.1, forward strand.
AGTTTATTTCCCCTACTTCATGTTTTTGGGGGTTCTAGATCCGAATCAGTGGTTTGCGCCTAAAAAAAAAAAGAAGAAAAATACATTTTTTGGGAGTTTTTCACTTTTTGAAAACTATTTCGTAAATAACATCTAAATACAATTGACAGTATACACTAGGTGTGTCGGAATTTTTTTTAAATTAAATTAAATTAAATTTTTATATTCAAAATGGGTATCGTGGATCTTGTAAAAGATTTAGAAAGCTATAATTTTTGTTCTTCGACATTTTCCAAAAAGTCACTTTAAGTAACGGTGACCACATATCGACGCAAATTTAACTGGGTTTTCTGACCACTTTTTCGAATTGTGGTTTTTTACCTAAAACCAGCCGCGGGGTCTCAAAATTAAATTTTGGAAAATGTCACAGACCAAAAATTACTTCTTTCAAAATCCCTTATAAGATCCACAATACCCATTTTGAATATAAAAATAAAAAAGAATTCCGACAACCCTAGTATACACATTTCCCACAAATTTTCTTTTAAGGTGTTCTCTTCAAAAACCCATTTCGATTCAAATGCGAGTTGAAAATTGACCTATTTTTAGTATTTTTTTGTTCCAAAAATATACTTGAAACACACAAATTAATACAAAATATATTTTTCTGATAGTCTTTGATGTGGTGAATTCGAATCTGGCCTCAGAATTGCATTAGCACTTCATGTTTTTGAGATAATCGAATCTTAAATTTTGATAAAATAAATTTTTTGGCAATTAAGTAAGGTAAAAGTTTTTCTGAGCCCCGTTTAACAATAGAGCTAATACTTAGTTCTAAAAAAGTTTAAAAAACTACCAAGAACAACCACTAATAATTTCTTTTACATAATGAGGGTGGCCTTGATAATACTATAAGTGATATTAACCATCTGAAAAGTACAAAAGTTCCTTTCTGCTGCTTGATTATGGAACTCAATTTCAACGCAGACTAATAGTATTAGTTTGTACTTTATTATGAAATAGGGCCCTGGCCTTCATTTGTCTTCGAGAAATCATCATTTAGTTGATAGCCTTGGTAATTTTTCCTCGTTACGTCACAATTTTAGTGCCAAGCTATAGATCCGGATTAGGCACCCGTGAAAACATAAAGCAGGACAAAAATCAAACCTAACTCCACAATTTTCATGGTAAAAACACAATATGATTATTGTATGGTACAGGTGTGGATCCAGGATTTCGTTCAGGGGGGAACAATTTTGGTGCATTTTTGGTCACACTAATGCGAAATTGTTTCCAGAGTTTCCATAATCTTGATAAGATCAACAGACAATTGGAGTACTTCTCATACTACTCAAAATTTGAAGAACGCAATTACCTCTTTTATATCTGCACAGTGCCTTGAGCAGCGGGTACTTTGGAACTTCGTGAAATGAAGTTATGCAGTTTGTGGCAGTAACAGGGTGTCTTAACAGCGTTTTTGAATTCCCTCTAGATCTTCGTAGCACCACCTAGAATTTTGAAAAGAATAACAGCACAAGCGGTGTGTTCCTATTCCCACACATAACGTTCGAGTTCGAGCAAAAGTTTTAGCCATTGCTGGGATAAGATTCTGTGGCCAAAGACAAGTTAAAGGCCGTTATCTGAATCAGAAATGCATATGGAGAATATTTCCTGAAAAAGTCTTCTATTCAAAATAGGAAATAAGAGTTTTGCTGCAATAGCTCTGTGTTAGATAATAGAGTTTCCTAAAGTCACATGTTTGAAAATATCGTCTACAGTGCAATTTCACCGCATCGTAAAAAAACGTAGTTGACGGAACAAATAAGTATTCAGAAGCCAGAGAACGTTTGCGTTAACGTTAAATGTACTTATGCAAGCAGAACTGACTGGCACCGTGTCGTTAATAAATTAAACAGAGGCAACAAAAAAAATGAACATGAAACCAAGTAAATGGGCGAAAACCTGTAGTTTCTAAAATATTCGATGAAGTAAATTTTGTTTGAATTTTGGATGAATAGTACATAAGTTCCTAAAACTCATCCATGAAAGTGAAAAAAATCTTCACGAAAACAGTAGACGCTCGATTTAGTGAATCTCCAAATAGTTAACTATCCGCAATAGTAAGCACACAAACTTTTCTATAAAATCGGATTTTTAATAAAAATAACTGGCAGGCATCTAACATTACTTCAGAACACTGGGGAATTTTGTCAGTTTTTCTTAACTTATAAATATAAAAACCATTCACATCGAACAAAATTTGCATTTTGGATCAAATTCATCTTTAGATCGCCTTTAAAAACTTTCGCTTGAAAAAGTGAACAATCTCGAAAGAACGAACATTGAACAGGCCTGGCTTTTATTACTTCACTATTTCGAACGTCTACTGTATTACCATCAGAAACGTATGTTATGGATAAAAAAGATGTGCAACATAGTTGCATACTAAACCGCACTCGAAATATATACGGGAGTTAAAAGATGGGCACAACCTCAAGAGTGTTAAACCCGCAAGTGGACACATTCATGAAATTAGCTCACCAGAGGGGAAGACATCGGAAAGTTACTCTCGAGAGTATTTTCTAGTGAAAGTTCTGTCAAATGGATACGCATCTTCTTAGTATGAAATTTGGTTTTTCATCTGAGCATTTGAAGCAAAGTTAGAATTTTTAAAACTAGTTAAATTGACCTTTTTTTTAGAAAATGTAGATAAGTGCCACTGCTGCCTTCCACGTTACATTTTACAATAAAAAAAGCATTAACTTTTTGAAACATTGTTTTGCGAAACTGTGTCATTTTTCATTCACGTTTGCATTTTTAAAAGTGAAATCAGATCAATGTGGGACTCAATCTGCCCTAGTATGAAATAATTTGAAGATAAGTTTGAAGATTGGACGTAATAAAACCGACGTTATAAGCTTTATAATCGCTCGATTTGAAGGCTTTTTTTTGCATATTGGAACTTTTCTCCACTTCATATCTGGGAGATGTGCTTGTTTTAGTATCATAAGATAGCTTCGTGAAATGAAAAATCATGAAAATAAAAACGTCTAGTCTTCTTTTCACTGCCAAGAAAAAATTTTATATACGCAGAACGAAAAAGCATTTTTGGTGACATTTTAATGAATAAATATTTTATGCTTGGTTCGTTCCTGTTCAGGGGGGGAGGCAATTCCCCTCCCCCTATATCCACGCCCGATATGGTAAGAATTAGTGGCATACATGCAAAATTTCGCGATTTTAAAATTACAAAATTATGTCAACTCTCTGATTTTTTTCTCAGCAAGCTAATCGATGATCTAATGATTGACATCTATTAAAATTAAACTACTCTCACTCACACTGATCATGGCTAACTGCCTTAACAGAATGGAGACGGAGCTGCAACTGGAATAGCTGTCAAAATGTTGAATACACAGAAATCCATAGATACGAACAGAATGCGACGCAGCTGCATACGCAGCTGGACAAGTTGGCCAACTTTTAACTTTTGCATGCTGCTTTTTTGACGTTTCAAAATTTTGAGCGCAAACAAGTGTTTACATGGGTTTTGAAGAGAGATTCAAACTCTTTTTAACCTCTGATAAGGACGTAAAGTAATTTTAGCTTCCATTTCGTCACTATCCACTTTTATTTTTATTTTAATTTTTATTTTTGTGTTGAATTAAATTCGCACAGCTGACTTCAAATGCCCAAAATTTTAGAAAGCTGTACAGCACATTGTGGGCGAGTGAAAAAAGGCTTTTGAGAAATCAAGGAGAACCTAGACACTGGAACAATCAATGTCAAGCTTAGCTCTTATATCCTCAATGACCATTAAGAGCGCAGTTGTACAGCGGTTCTTAGGTCGAAACCCTGATTGAATAATTTACTAAGAGGTTATTTCTATCAACAAAATTATTATGTTGATTTTGCATTATTCTTTCACAAACTTTTGAAAGGAACTGAAAAATAGAAATCGGTCTAAATTTGTCACATATTAATTTTTTTGGTAAATGTATAATAGATATTAGCCAATTTCCAATCTTCTGAAAAAATTCCAGTAGGTAAAACAGGGTTAAAAATATAAGTTAAAAATGGTAGTAACAATGACAAGATGACTTTAAGGACGAAGGGGTTTACTCCAAAAGTAAGAACAATAAGATCGTGACAAGAAAAAATGGGAGCCGCACAAGACTGGATTAGTATTACTAACAAGGAATATATCGAGTAGAGTGTTAGAAATTCAAGCCAAATTAGTGGGTACTGATGAGTTAACGGATTGGAGATCATAGGAGTTCATTTCTCTACAAAGACTTTTATCAATCAAAGCTTTATGATCAAGGTAACCGCATATAATTATATTAGAAGATCTGACTGTGATCTGCAGTACCTCGTGGCATGATGGTTAGTGCGTAGGGCTGTCATGCCAAAGGTCTGGGTTCGATTCCCAGCCGCTGCCACCTTAAAACAGAAATGTTTGTTTCCGAGGTACTGCCTCTTGCGAGGAACTGACAAATTCTCCAAGAGTATACTTGTCATGAATAAGTGCTTCTCATCTAGCCGTTCGGACTCGGCAAAAAATTGTAGGTCCCCTCCATTCCTGCCAATAACACGCACACAGGAATGGTTGAGAGTTGTAAGTCACTAGGCCTTGGTTCTCCACGAGCTGTTGTGCCACCAAATTTATTTATTTAGACTGTGATCTGCTGCACAATGAGTGGTCCTAGATCTAGATTTCTGTTTGGCCGGTAGAAAGTTCCCAACATAAAAGTACTTTCAGCGCCAAACCACATCCAAAAACAAAAAACAAAAAACAAAAAGGATCTTAAGGAGCATATTATGGGGTAGTTTTGATTTTGCCCCTCCTTTATGTTTTCGGGGGTGCTAAATCCGAATCTGAGGTTTGCGACTAACTGCCTGGCCAGAATAGAGTGCTACAACTGGAGTTGCAGCTGCAACTGGAATAGTTGTCAAAAAATGCTGTATATGCTTTTTTTTACTCGCCCACAATGTGCTGTACAGCTTTCTGATATTTTGGGCATTTGAAGTCAGCTGTGCGAATTTAATTCAACACAAAAATAGAAATAAAACAAAAATAAAAGTGGATATTGAAGAAATGGAAGCTAAAATTACCTTTCGTCCTTATCAGAGGTTAAAAAGAGTTTGAATCGCTCTTCAAACCCCATGTAAACACTTGTTTGCGCTGAAAATTTTGAAACGTCAAAAAAGCTGCATGCAAAAGTTAAAAGTTGGCCAGCTTGTCCAGCTGTGTCTGCCGCTCCGTGTGCAGCTGCGTCGTGTTCTGTTGGTATCTATGGATTTGTGTGTATTCAACATTTTGACAGCTATTCCAGTTGCAGCTCCGTCTCCATTCTGTTAAGGCAGTAACATTTTTCACTAATGACTCGAAAACTATCAGTTATTCAAAAATAGCATCAAAGTGCCATTGAAAGTGTTCACAACTTCCAATAAATCTCTGTTCAAGGTTTTTTTCTGCAATAATCCATTTGGACTAAAGCGGTAGTTGAAAATTGACGTATTTTTACTGTTTTCGAAAATGCACTCAAAAGAACTAAGTAACTACTTTATGTGAAAAATTTTAATTTCTGTATGTGACATGAACCAAGATATACTTTTCTGATGGTCTTTGATCCATTGAGTTTGAATCTGGTTCTGATGGTTTTTAAAGCGCTAAGTTTGAATCTGGTCTTGAAATTGCTCTAGAATGCCACGTTTTTTAGATATTGGAATCTAAAGATTTACAAAACATGCATTTTCCTATTCAAATTTGGGGCTATATTTTTATCTAGGTATTTTTTTTTTGAAAACATATTTATGATCATTCTTTAGTATAAATATTTTCCTTCATAGTTCTTTTTGAATTTTTCAATTACCCTTATTCCTCTTCAAAACATTCTTAGTCTTTGTTTTAGACTACGTAATTCCAAAAATTCGATCAATTTGCATTTTTGTAGCAGTTTTTGCAAATTTTTGAATGTTGCGTCACGAAATTTAAGTCGCAAACCTCAGATTCGGATTCAACACCCCCGAAAACATAAAAGAGGTCAAAATCAAAAACTACCACACAATTTGCATAGTAAAAATACAATATGACTGGACTAAATTTAAATTCAAAGTTCTTGTAAAGATGAACAAAGGAAAAGTAAAACGAAATTATTTGTTTAAACGTTAAAAAAATATTAGATTAGGAAATTAAAAAACAAAACTCAAATTAAGCACACTCTACAAGTAACACTTCCACGCACAAAGAGTTATGTGGGTATAAAAATAACGCAAATATAAATGTTTTTATGCTGGACGAAAATTATAACACGTCTATTAGCACTTGAACATAATCTAAACGAGTTATAATTAGTCATTATTATTCTAGAATACCTTAATAAAGCATTAAATAATACACATATTATATGCATATACAATATGCAACTATTCATGTAGTCTTTGTGTCATTCATAGTGTTGTGTCTTGTGTTGTAGTGTTGTAGTCTTGTCTCATTATCACACTCTCTAGACGAAGAATCTCCTTTTATCATTAGTTTTCTCTTGTAAGAGTTTAGTTACGCAAAAAGGGTAAGACTATGTACAAATTCTACTGCAAACTCCAATGAGTTGATGCTGTATTTTAGAGCTAGTAAAGGATGATGCTGTACTTCTATACCCGTACTGCCTTAGATTTTAACAAAATTTAATAATTATTATAATTAGAATTCCAGTAGCGTAGGAACAGTTGTTTTTCTCCTCCTGGTTGTAATTAAATATAAAGCATACCTCCGTCACGCAATTGGTAGCACCTTCACACTGCTGCTGTTGAAGGTGGTCGTGGCAATTCTATACTGTTCTAAAATTATTTCTCTATGGTTGCGGAGGTGAATAATATAGTTTCATCGACTAGAGCTTCACCATATAATTATAATGGAGTTCCAAAGTGTATAGTAATGAGGTGGTTTATATTTGGCTCTTTGTACTGCAGACTTTTTTAAGCTTTTTCAATATCTTTGAGAAATGCTGTGTAAAAAAAATTGATTGGAAGCTAAATTTAGTATTTTTTCAGTTGTGATATAAATATAATGTGTTCTTGTATGACAGGAATCACATTTATAATTTCCTTGTATTTCAAGGGTCAATGTTAAGGAAACAATATTTTCTATATAGTTTTTTGACTTAAAATAGAAATAAAATGGGTAAATTATTTGCTATGAAAATACAAGAAGAATTTGGAGTTTTCTCATTTATGTTCTATTTTATTCCAAAATTTGGAGTCCAGTGGGTGTTATTAACAGTAAAATCCCCAAACATAGAAGTTCTAGAATCAGCCGGTAATTCTAAACAAGCAGGGCACCTTTATAATATAACCGTAACATATGGGAAAAAATATTTGTTTTTTAGGATCTTACAATCGAAACAACGTCATTGACAGATACAACACTCCTTTTTGCAAAATTTCATCTATTAATATAGATAGAGTTGATTAACGTTGAAATTTTATATTTTATAAAATGCTCCATCATTGAAAAATGTCAATTTGAATTTTTATAGTTTATTAAATTCAAGAAACATCGAGCTGTGTGTCGATATAGTGTAATCTTCTGACACAAACAAGATGCAGAATTTTGTTAAGATCCTTACGGGCAAGACTATCATCCTCGACGTGGAGCCCTCTGATACGATTGAAAATGTGAAAGCCAAGATTCAAGACAAAGAAGGAATTCCTCCAGATCAACAGCGATTGATTTTCGCCGGCAAGCTACTGGAAGATGGTCGCACTTTGTCCGACTACAACATCCAAAAGGAATCGACCTTGCATTTGGTGTTGCGTCTGCGTGGTGGTGCCAAGAAACGCAAGAAGAGGAATTACTTCACACCCAAGAAGATCAAGCACAAGAGGAAGAAGGTCAAACTAGGTCGATGAAAACGGTAAGATTCACCATCTGCAAAGTGAATGCCCTAGCGAGAACTGTAGTGCTGGTGTCCTTATAGCTGCCCATAAAGATCGTCATTATTGCGGAAAATGCAACTTGACCTTTGTCTTCACCAAACCAGAGGAAAAGTAAATTTCATTAAGTAAATGAAATTCAAAAGAGAGTTGTTTTTTATCAAAAGGAATACATTATTCCGATTTTTATAAAAAAAAATAGTTAAAATCAAATAAAAATATAGGTTTTGAGAGCTAGAAAGAAACAGTTTTAACTGAGGTTATTTGAATTCGAAAGACTTATAAGGTCTCGTTTTTGGTTTGTTTTGAAAGAGCCGTTAATCAGTTACCTAAGTATCTTTTCCAATATACGACAAATTTTTAATTTTTGTTTTAAATTCAAACAAGACCGTTTGAACCTGGTATACAACTGTTTTTTATATAAATAACGGATATCACAAAATGTATCACAACACACAATTTTTAAAATTTTTCATTTTAATACTCTGACACTATTTAACTGAAACTATTACGTTATTGAGTAAAATTTTTTTCTTTTTTAATACTTAATGTTCCCCGAAGGACAGTTTGGGAAACTCAATTCTAAACAATCGAACATAAAATCAATTGGGTTTTGGAATATCAAATTTCAATATTTATCAATTTATTTATTTTTGAAAGTTTTGACGCACAATAAAATAACATAAGACGATGAGGCAACTTGCCGAAGGCCTAACTAAAGTCTTTAAATACAAATGACTTTATGGCATATATCCATACGGTGTCGAACCTGCCTGCAGGCACAACAGCCAACTACCTAGAGCAGCACTTTGACAAGGCAGTAAAATCGAAATGAATTTAAGCAAGTTGAAGTCTTAAAGCTACTAAGTTTAATAAACAAGCAATTGATTACAATTCTTTTGTCAAGTTTAATTTCAAATTAGATTTTGTGCCAAATTAAAAAAATCATACCATTTGATAGGTTATTAGATCATCATTAAAGGTGTACTTTAGGTTCAGTTATTAGAGATCTATCTTTTTCCCATACATAAGACAAGAAGATCTAGCTCGATTTTTTTATAATTCAATAAAAATTCTTCAAAAAATATGATTGGGAGTCTAATAACTGACCTTTAATGACAGTGAAGTGGTCTTTCAAATGGCAAACTTTTTTGTTTAAATCACATGAAATGGAGTACCAAAAGTTTTTTATGACCTCTAAACGAAGCAAAAATAACAAAAAAATAGAAAAAAAAACTTTTCATGTCCACCAATTGCTGAAACTAACTTCTAGCACTTCTATCACTATCTAAAGATCTTTCAGATGATTTGAATTTTTTTGCAGATTTCCCTTAAATGAGGTGCAAAAAATCACGCATTACCTTGAAAAATTTTAAGCCTTGAATAATAGTTATCTAGGGCTGTCCAATTACTAGGTCTAGTTAACCTTTTCTATTCAATTACATTTTCTTTTTTGAAATTTCCCTTGGTTCAAAGAATTCCCCAACACCTTCCTGACGCGATTGGTCTGCTAAGTTTGTTCGCTTTCTCCATATAGACCAACCAATATACAATTGAACATTTGTAACGAAGTGTTACACTTTTTACTCAACCACACCTACCGACCTGCAATTAATCACCTACCGTATCCGTCTATTTGTAACTGAATACACCAACCCTCCATCAACATCAACTACCACCACCCTACATAACCATTTAACCACCATTGACCAGCCATATTATCCACCATCACCCTGCTTAGCTAAACCACCTAATATCTACATACGCCTATATCAATATACACCTACTACCATCCACCGAATTATCATCACATACATACACAACATAATACGACTTTTACATTCGTCTTCCTTATTGTTCACATTGCCTTGTGGCAGAAAAATCATCATGAGAAGGTACGAAATCCGGAAAAAGACGAAGCTTATCGACTCGTGTTAATTACGAATTTATTATTTTCCCTTGGGCTTGCCATGGGCTGGAATCAGATTCCTACCGTAAACTCTCTGCTGGCTCCTTCAGAGTGAGAGATTGGGCGAAAAAAGTAATTTTCCCTTGGGTAAGCCTTGGGCTAGAATCAGATTCCTACCGTATTGTCCCTGGTTCACTTCTTCTAAGTGAATATTATGGGCCGAGTCTACTCCTGTAGCTCTACCGTAACAAGCTAAGTTGTATATGAAATACCCTGTTATTTAGTTCTTTTTCCTTCTTTAGGCCCTAGTTATAGCTATCATAGAAACTCATCATTGAAAATTTTTAAATAGGCCCAACTTTCCACATAAAATGACTTTAAAGATTTAAATGATCATTGGTAAGGTAGTTCAATTATTGAAAAAGAAAAGCCTTTTTGTGTGAAAAGTTGGGGCTATTTGATTTTTTTTGTTGACTAGAAATGTTATCTAAGTCTTGATCTGTATTTGTCCATCAAAATAATTAATAAGTTTTCAATGATAGCTATTATCGCTTAACCCGAGTCTTCTTCGGGAATATCCTGGACTGCGACGAGCTTACCTCAGCCTTCGATAAAAAAGCATCGCACATTGACAAAATTACAATGTTTTTTTTTTTAGATCTACCAATACACCGCAGTCTTGATATCCTCTGTCATGACACGCCCCAGTTATGACCCCCCCCGCTCCAAATTCTTAATTTTTCCATACAAAAATTGGGCACGACTAATCTTTACTTTAAATCGTCAAAAAATATGGACAAAAAAACACCTCTATTCAAGACACAACCCCCCCCCCCCCAAGCTATATCCCATTCCCAGTGATGACTTATAGTACGTGGCATTTAGACTTTTGCTGGGAAAATAATCCAGGGTCAAGTTGGACTTCGGAACTCAAAAAAGTAGTATACCCCGAGCCTAAAACCACATTTTGCACAGTTGCATCTGTTGTTATATAGCCGCCATCTTGTTTTTAACGGTAATTTTGTTTTTCGCACGTAATTTTCGTATCTGTCTCTATAAAAAAGAAAAGCTTGTTGTTAATTTATTTGTCTACAAAATAGATACATATGTTAAACATATAAAAACTTAAACAAGCTAGAATAAAAGAGAGAAATAATCGACCTTCTTTTCATTTATCTACTTCTTTCAGATTCGGTTGACTTCACAGCTCTTAAAACTTTTTTGGTTATGCTCTTTAACAATGTAACCACTTAGTTTAAGAAAATCTAGTCCAACCTCTCTCTATAAAACCAACTCTGGAAAAATAGGCGTATCATGTATGTATTAAGCTGTAGAAGTAGATACTTCAGCAGACTTTTACATCTTAAGTTGGTGCCTAGAGATAAGAAGATAAATCAGAATCTTATCTAAATAAAAGTGAAAACTATATTGAAATATTTACCCTAGTACAAAGTAGCCACAAACAATTACTTATGTGTCTCGCCCACAATATACCCACCACCAATAAATCAAATCATGATGTCTTTATATAAATCCTCCATTTCTTTGATTAATTTTTCAAGCGCATTGCTTAAGTTCAATGGCAAATCAAAACAACTAAACAAATGACATTCAGAGGGAGTGTAAATCCGCCCATCTACTTGCATTTTGTTGAAGCAAAATCCTGGCCTAATCCAACCATATCTGATGCCAATACTCCCTCTTCTCTTGAGTTGCCATAAGTAAAGCCTCCCATGTCCCTTTCTCCATTAGCGTGATAAATGTGTCGCTGACAATGATAAACGTCACCACAAAACCAACATTAAATTTTCATAGAATAAGTCCTTTAAGGCGACGCGACGAGAGTATAAAGCCCAAACTATGGTTGTAAGGCCTACGGCAGCGCGGTTTTGGCCACTGAGCCGGCATTAGTGACCGTCAGCGGTTCTGGCCCTTGCCTTGGCCTTCCCACCCCCGGTATCCTTATGGCGACCTATAGCATGGCACATTCTAATCAAGATAAAGTAAAATTGCCCGATAATTATCTTAAGTGCCATTAAAGTTTATTTTATTTTTTTGTATTTGCTTCTCGCAGTCGTTTTTTGATAAAACGCTAATATTAACGTTCGCCTCTGACACTAATGACAGCATTAAAAATACATTTATTCGTAGATACACATACCTACCCTCATTTTAACATGTCTCTCGACTCTTGACTGTGCCATTTTGACGGGTGGCCGCCAAGTGGCGATGAGCCGCACTATTTCAAGGGGATCCATTTAATGTGTGTGATGTGTATACGAGAGTATCTACGAGTATGTGTGTGTGTTATAACAGTTTCATATTTTCAAATATGAAATTATTTGTTTGGCACCTGGTGCATTATACTATCCAATTTATGCAGAGATGGTTTATATAATAAAAAAGGCTGCGTTATAATAAAAAAATACGACTTAATATGAAAGGAACATAAGCATATGGAAACAGAGGAAGAGGGAGAGCGAGAGAGAGAGAGAGAGGAGAGAATATCAGGCAATATTGCAGGACATTTTTAGAAACAACGAAATTGAATAAACAAATTGACACATCCCAGTCATATTGCTGCATCAGTTATTAAAAAAATAGCGACAAACATCAGGTGCAATATTCGTTTGTTTTTATGTTTAAGATTAACGAAAGAAATATGCGCCAACACATGGATATAATAGGATTTTTTTTTTTAAATCCGTGTTAAGTGATTTTTGTTTGCCAAAAAGTCTTCATGATACTTGCAAATATGTATTATAAAGCGAGACAAATTTGCTTGATAATCATAATGATTCTCTGAAAAGGAGATAAATATAATATTCATTTGATTTTTGAAGTTAAAATTCGGTACATAAGAAAATATGAATACACCAGAGTTGGGAATTAATATTAACTTTTTGTATTTTTTTCAACTTTCATTTCAATTACATGTAATTAGTAATTGAACTTTTTTCAACTACAATTACACATTATTGTAATTGAAAAAAAGCATACATTCCAATTACTTGTAATTGTAATTGAAAAAATTTAAGAATAACATGTACTTATTAAAACAGTAATGGGCTCTTGGAAGTAATTGAAGGAAAAAGCACTGTGTTATTTACATTTGAGGTAATTGATTACTTGGATTGTAATTAATTACATGTTTTTATTATTCAAACATAAAAATAATAATATTCAAATTAAAAAAATATATTCTTATAGCTAAACTAATGCAAATAGGCAGAAACGCACCGAGAAATTTACCCACTTTATTGTTATGAATTTAATTATTTTGAAAAGGAGATTATTCAAAAGACGACAGTAACTTAAAAACCTGATGAAATTCATTTAATATATGTTAAAAGTTTAAAAGTACGCACGTACAGAGATTTAACACTATAGGAAACAATTTGTGCAATATCACGAAAAATGTAAGTAATTAATTACATTTTGTGTAATGATTACTGAAAAAAAGTAATCATTACAATTTTTTTGATGATTTCTTTTGTTTTCAATTACATTAATTTAATTGAATTACAAGTAATTGACACTTTTCAATTACATGCAATTAGTAATTGAATTTCTTTAGTTACTGTTAAAAGTAATCGAAAAAGTGTTCGGAGATTTCAATTACAAGGAATTAAAATTGAACTTTTTTTTGTCATTGTTTCCCGAATCTAGTATATACATAATATGTATGTTTTATGTAGTTTACAAAAACAAAACAAATATTTTCTTAGAGAAAATACAAAAGGTTTAAAATTTGTTCATAATAAATATTTGCATATGAAACTTGGAAGCTCAAGAACTACTTAACCGATTTTGTTCAAATTTTCATATACATATTTAATTGCAGCACAGAAATTTTTTTTATTGAATTTAACTTCTTTTCTTATGTAACATACTTATGGCCAATTTCACAAAAGACTTTAAATTATTTTAAAAGCCATTTAGCTTTTATGTGATGTTTTTCACCTAATGCTTTAAATTTTTAGAAGATTTTAATTTTTTTTTATTAATTTAAAGCTCGTTTTTGTCTCATTTAATTTTAAAAGTCTTTTTTTGCTAAGCCATTCCAGTCAACAACAGCTGATATTATGCTATCTGAATAATTGCCCACTCATCCATAATGTTTTTTCTTTTTTTCTAATTCACTTCACATATGTTTGAGTTGAACAATGTCTTTTGTGAAGCACTCAGTATACTTAAATTTAAAAATGTCACTAAAATATCCCTTTTCCACATTGGTGAAACTGAAAAAAAATTGAATGTCCGAAAGAATTTAAAGGGAGTTTAAATAAAAGCAATTTTAATGTTTGTTTATGAAATTGGGCATTAGAAACCTGAAATCTTTGCAAGTAAGCATTGAGGCATTGTAAGATGAAATATCTCTTAACATTGATATATAAGTACAAAATATGTGTATGTTTGAAGGTTAGGTTTAAATGGGTGCATAAGAACAATACATGTAAAGGTTGTTACTTTCTTATACTTCTATCAGAAAAAAAATTATTGAGAAGAGCTTAGAATTTGCATGAACTGTACAAAATGTTCCATTTAATTAAAATAAAATGCACGACTAGATCCCACGTACTTGCTCTGAAGTGCAGGTTACTTGGAATTAAGAGCATATTAAATATACAAGTAATTTTAGAAAAAAAAAAATCATTAATCAAATAATTTTTTTTTAAATGCAAAATGATTTTTTTTAATTTTACAATGCAATATCGTTACAAGGACCTTGAGCATACAAATTTTGATTGAAATCGTTTAAACCGTTAATGAGAATATCTAAAATCAAAAATGCTAATATATCGCATGTACCGTCAGTAACAGTTTTTGTTAATTTAGTTTTTTTACGAAAAAGTTAACCATTTTTATAGTAACACACTGATTTTGTTCATCGAAATCTTGGGAGCTGTTGAAAAGCTGATGAAAAGCTTTTCCTTTACGGTTATGGCTATTTAAGTGCTAAAAAAATTTCAATTTTTTCCTCTTGTGAGTTTCAGAAAACCTTAAGGTCCAAATTTTAAGAAAATCGCTTCAGTGGTTAAGGCTGTAGGTAGACTGATTTTCTCTCTTTCTATATATCTCTCTTCATAGCAAGTACAAATATTCACAGCCTTGCTTTGAAAAAAGTTTATAGAGGAAGCAGTAAAGTTAAGTTTAACTCACAAACAATAATGACCCTGAAACTTTGCAGACGATTTCGACATCATATTTTAGACTGTCACCGGTTGTTTGGAAATGGCTTTATTTAAAAAAATAAAACGGCAGTCGATATTTCACAACAAAATCTCGATATGCCTTTTTTTATTTAACATAATAAGAAAGTTATGATGTAAAAAGGAAGAAGTGATGAAAAAAAAAAACATTGAAACAAATTTTGGACTGTCACTAGCACCGTAAGAATGCATCTATTTTGATAATTTATATTGGAATCAATTTTTCACGACAAAAACTTGATAAAAATACAAAAATAAAATAAAATAATAAAAAATGGCGTACCGAGATTTTGTTGGGGCAAATTGTTTCTACAGGGTGGCGCACCAATTGTGCTACAATAAGAAATTCAAATAATTTTTTTTTTAATCGATGTATTTCATTTATTTTTTTTTATTGGTTAGAAAATTAAATTTTATTTTAAATAGTTAGTTGTTTTTAAAGATTATAGACCGCAAATGACCTCCACGCTCTCCCACGCATATGCGGCACCTGATCAAAAAATTATTCATTGCGGCCTGAAGAGTTGAAGTTGGGATCGCCTCAATTATTGTCGTTATGGACTGCTTTTATTCAGTTAAATTCCTGGGCTTCGTTTTATACACCTCTTGCTTGACATAACCCCATAAAAAGAAGTCTGGTGCAGTCAGGTCAGGTGACCTTGGGGGCCAGCGAAGAGTTCCTAGAAATTAATTTGTTTGCGAATTTTTTGTTTAGCTCCGCCATAACTGGTCTGGCTATATGTGCAGTTGCTCCATCTTGCTGAAACCAAACGCTGTTGAATGGTATACGTCTTCGGCGCAGTTCTGGGTAAAATAACTCCTTCAACATCTTTAAATAACGGTCCCCATTGACAGTAACGGTTACACCGATTTCTTCAAAGAAGTACGGCCCGACAATACACCTTGATGAAACTGCGCACCACACAGTGACTCGTTTTGTGTGCAGTTCCGTCTCATGGAGCATTTCTGGATTAGACTCATTCCATATACGGCAATTTTGCTTGTTTACATTGCCGTTAAGATCAAAATGGGCCTCATCAGACATGAACAAACAATTGATCAATGTGTTGTCTTCTTCGGCCATTGATATCATTTTTTGGCAAAATTCCAGGCGAACAGGCAAATCCTGAGGGTTTAACTTGCTAGTAATTTGGACTTTGTACGGAAACAAGTTTAAATCGTCATGAAGTATCTGTTGTAATGACCGGCTACGAACTCCAATTTGCCCCGATAAGTTTCGGGTCGAAACGCTCGGATTGGCCTGTATTGCAGATGCTACTGCTGCGATTGTATCCTGAACCCGAACATTGGCATCTCGATGGTACGGCCTTCGTGCGATGCTTCCAGATTCGGCAAACATGTTTACAAACCTCATAATGGTCCATCTACTCGGGGGATTACCGCCAAACTCCCGCCTAAATTCCCTTTGGACGGAAATGACGGACTGCAAAGCATGGTACCGTTGCACTATTCAAATTCTTTTTTCCGTATCCCAAGCATCCATTTTTATAAATCTAAATAGTAACCTACAAAATAAAAAAAAAAAATAAGCCGATTACTCACACAGAAAAAAAGTTATTACGTTTTATTTTTGTAGCACGATTCGTGCGCCACCCTGTATAACAACTTATTTAAAATCACTATGAATTTTGAAAAAGTTATTCGCTCTTTAAGTAAATTTTGGTACAGATAAAATTTGTGTGGCATGGGTAGTAATTAGGTGCCAGTAGCTATTATTGAAACTCATCATTGACATTTTTTATAATTTATTTTGAGACGTTAGGAAGTAAAATCATTTATAATTTTGATGGACAAATAAAGCATAAGACATAATTAATATTTTTAGCAAACATTTTTTTCAAATATGCTTAACTTTCCATATAAAATGATTTTTATTATTTTAGCGATTGAACTACCATTGAAAGTTTTTAATTTATTTGTTGAGTTATTGAGATCTATTCAATATTTTTCCAAATATTTTTTCTTCATTTTTAATGAATGTTAAATAAATATTCACGTAGGCTGTGAATTCCAATTTATCATAATAATTTTATTTTCCCAAAACTTAACAAAACATTTTGGTAAAATTTAATTAGGAGAGTGATTACGTAAAATATTTGCCAATACATTTTCCCAATATTTTTAAGAAGCCAAGGCCTTGAATGTCAAAAGACCTCTCTGACAGACCTCTTACGCTCATGGCTCATAACAGAAAATAATCAAAATAGAATACAAGATTATTAGAAAACATTCCACATACGCCACAGTAACCCACTTTTGAAAGTTACTGAAAATTATAAGATTTTGAGTGTATTATTCAATATGTAAAAATACAAATAAACATA
This sequence comes from Dasysyrphus albostriatus, assembly GCA_946251815.1. Lineage (NCBI taxonomy): Eukaryota > Metazoa > Arthropoda > Insecta > Diptera > Syrphidae > Dasysyrphus > Dasysyrphus albostriatus. Next base: position 54,301,699 of record OX276336.1, read on the forward strand.
AATATTTATTAACTAATAATATTGTTTAAGAAAAAAGAAGATAACATCTCGTTATAGTGCTAAATTAGTACCAAGTTTAAAGGCTTTCCATTAACTCTCACACTTTTACCGAAATTGTGATTACGACAGAGAAATCTCAGCATAACTATTTTGTTTTGGGAAATTTCAAATGCTTCCCGACACCTGTTAACGAAAGAAATTAAAAAAGAAATCAAAAAAGCGTTACTCTAATATGTGTTTATTGATTATTATATGTTATATATTGTACAATAATAGTATTACAGCAAACAAAAATTGAGTTTTCTTGGTTCTGCACTTTTAAAACCTCATATATAGGAAATTTGAAAAAAAATCACATCGCATTGGTGTGAAAAGGTCAAGTAGTCCTAGAAATTGCTCAAAGCCTTAAGTTTCTCAAGGTCTCGCTATATGACGTGCAATTTTTAGCACCTAATTTACAACAAAAAAATACCATCCGAAACAAATGGGTTTTTCAACAGGGACGCTACAAAAGTAGAGGACAGGGACAGCAAACGACGCCATATTTCTTGCCGCTTTTTTGACATTTCTCTTCATTAAGGGTTGCCACTTCATGATAAAAAGATATACGAGCCAACAACGAGTCGTAATTATTAAAATTTACTACCGAAATTCGGAGTCAGTGGCCTGAACGTTAAGAGCGCTTCGTCCAATTTATGGTCATCATAATCGTCCTAGCAGATCAACAATTGAGCGTCTAGTGAAAAAATTTGAATCCACAGGCAGTGAGACAAAGAAGTGCCCGTAGTGTCGAGAATATTTCTGCAGCTGAGGCCTTAGTTGCAGAAAGCCCAAATGTGTCTCTCAAGCATTGGGCATCTCTGTGACGTCGTTGTGGCGAATTTTGCGAAAAGATCTTGGCCTACATCCATACAAGATTAAATTGACGCAAGAACTGAAGTCGCTTAACCACCAGAAGCGTCGTATGTTCGTAAATTGGGCTGAGCAACAACTTGAAAATGATTCGGATTTTCATCGAAAAATCATATTCAGCGATGAGGCTCATTTCTGGCTTTGGTTAGGTTATTAGGTATTGCTCAGTCAGCAATCTACACGTACTCCATTAGTCATCATTGCATCCCAAAAAATTATGGCTTGGTGTGGTTTATGGGCCGGCGGCGTCATTGGACCGTACTTCTTCCGTGATGATTAAGACCGGCACGTTACCGTGAATGGGGATCGCTACCGTTCAATGATAAGCGAATATTTTTGGCCCCAATTGGATTATATGGACTTGGAGGACATGTGGTTCCAACAGGACGGTGCCACAAGCCACCCAGCGAATGCCACAATCAATTTATTGGAAACCACGTTTCGAGAACGTGTTATCTCACGAAATGGTCCAGTCGCTTGGCGGCCTCGGTCGTGTGATTTGACGCCGTTAGACCATTTCTTGTGGAGCTACGTCAAGTCTATGATCTATGCCAACAAGCCAGCAACGATTGATGAACTTCGTACGAATATCGAACGTGAAATTGCAGCAGTTTCGGCCGATTTATGCTTGAAAACAGTCGAAAATTGGGTTCAGCGTCTGGACTTCTGCAAGCGTGCCCGTGGTGGCCATGCAAAAAAAATCGAGTTCCATACATAATGGCATCGAACGTTTTTTCACAGGAATAAAGAATTTCATTGATATCTAAAACAGTTTTTGTTTTATTTACTTTTGTAGCGCGCTCATTGCAAAACCCGATAGAACACAGGTTTTTACATTAAGTGGAATACATCTTCTTAGAGAGTCGCAATGGATTTACATAGATCTAAGTGAGATGGTAACAAGATAAACTCTCAGCCCTTTTACCTTACATACCCAAGACATTGTAAAGTAAAAAAAAACTTTAGCGATAAAGATTGTCTCTCATTTATTCAATTTGCATAATACTTTACATAATTATTTTTTATTAAATCCTTAAAATACGAAGCGAATTCAACTAAAAATTCAAGATCATGTAACCAAGTCGTTCATTTATTTTTGCGACTGAGATCAGACCGAAACCAGACGAGAGTGATACCAAGACGAGAATTTGGTAAACGATACCGAGACGAGACTTAGTTATACGAGACCAAGACCGAGCGACCGATACCGAGATGATACTGAAATTTTTCAATTCGTGCTTGCAATTCGTGCTTCATTCTTTTCTTTCCCCTCTTATTTGAAAATTTTTACAGACAGAAGTTGCACCTTTCTTCATTAAAAAAAAAAAACAAGCAACTCAATAATATTGACGGAGACTGGAAGTTTAAAACTTTTGCAATAATTATTCATTCGACATTATTTTATTTCATCTCATTATTTTGTGTTTCTTTCCCGGGTGTCATCTTCGCCTTATCTTTATTTTTCTAATTAAGTTTAATACTCGAGCAAAACATTTATACAGACACACATACATTCTTAAAAGAACAAACAACAACAAAAATAAAAACAAAGGGCTATAAAACTGTTGAGATTCTCGTTTATGTTCTCTTTGGCAATAGTTGTCGTCCAAAAGAGATGTATTCTATAAAGAAGTTGCACTACAAGTTTCATCGTCCAAACTTTTTGTTTGTAAAAAAAGAAGAAAATTTTAATTAACGCATCCTCTCTGTATTCTGTCTAGAAGTGAAAATATGCATACCCTTTGGATGATATCCTTCTTTATTAGCATCCTTTTCTCACTTGCATATTTGAAGTCAACACAAAAACAACAACAACAAAAATCATAAAAGAAGGGAAAACTTTTAAAATGCAAGGAGCAACTGAATGTTTTTTTAAAACAATTATTTTAAGAGAAATCTTTTTATCTCCTGATTCCTGAAAGTAAAGGTATATGTAGCTCTAGGAAGACTGCATTTATGTTAAGGTAATTTTAAATGAATGCAGTAAATAGATTCCTGTAAACATTATGTTGGGTTTAAAAAAAAAAAAAACTATTCTCGGAAATAAAAATCCAAATAAAAACTTTTATGACTTTCTTTTAACAAATTGCGTGTTGGCTATATAATATTTTTTAATGTTTATCGAATTTAATTTTAATTGTTTAGTGGGATACTTAAAGAGTTTTTTTTTTAAATGTTTATGAAGAAACGTTAGATGAGCTGGAACATTAAAGAACAGCGACTTTGTTTGGTATTTATTAATCCCATAACTTGCATTGTTTTGTATTTTAAAGACAGGGTTAACATTTTATTTTATTCAAGAATATCCTCGTTTAAAAACAAAAATCATCATCATCGCGCATCATGTCAATAGGTAAGCGAACTTTAGATTTATAACAACAAAAAAACACGTTTAATTTAAAAGAAAGAAAAAAAATAGTTTGTCCAGCTCAAAGTACTTAATTATGCACACTTATTTAATTTTAGCATATTCAATTTTTTTGTCAAATGGACCTTTGATGTCAGAGCCAAATTTCAATATTTTTTTGAAAATTTCTTTCGAAAAAACCGGAAAAGATAATTATTGGAAGGGGTTTTTGACGTCATTAGATTTTGAAAATATTATGTATATATGTTTTGACAGGACCAAACTAGAAGTATTAAGAATATCGGATATTTTTTTTTTAAATGCTAATGTTGCTAGGTCTTAGCACAAGTGTTCTTTTTGGGAATGGGTCGTAATTCGTAATTTCAAAATTCTGTGCGACCAAAATTCTGTATATGGATCAAAAATTCTCTATGAACATAAATCTGTATTCCATTATTCTGCTTTTCCATTGTTCTGTAATCTAAAATTCTGTATATCGCGAATTCTGTATTTCAAAATTCTGTAAATCCAAAATACATCTGTACATCTAAAATGCTGTTTTCTAAAATTCTTATATTTCTTCAATTCTAATTTAGTCTTACCTCCCTAGAAAAATTTGTTAGTTCCAGTTGTAAAAACGTGGTTAAAATTTTGATCCGTGGTTCAACAATTTTTACTGACTGATTTCCGAGGAATAACTGAGGTTCAACTGTAGTTCAAGTATGTTTCAAGTAACCAATTTAATGCCTGAACCATCAATCGTTGAACCTCAGTTGATTCGCCAAAGTCGGCGAGTGAAAATTGCTTAACCACGGATTAAATATTTCTACAACTGGTGGCCCTTAGTAAGCTAATTGTGGGTGAATCAACTTAATCGTTGAACTTCAAAGTGCTTTACATTGTTTCTTTTAGTTTTGCTGGAAATTCAGGTATCTATCAACTGGTTTCGAAATGTGTGTTGGCTCGTTTCTTCTTATTTTGTTAAGAATAATATTGATTAATACAATCAATTTGGTGACTTGACAGATATAGAAAGGGTTTTGTGACTTATTATCTTTCCAATCATTATTGCGTGCATGGTCAGGAATCGAAGTGACTAACAATTTTGTGCTGAGTCCCATTTTTCATGTCCCTTGAAGGATCTCTCAATTTCTCGAATAAAAGCTCTCTGAAAAAAAATTTGCTAAGATGCCCATGTCCTTTGGCCAGTGGCCCGTTTACGCAAAAGTGAATTAACAAATTCAAATTAATCGAAGAAATTATTTCATTTGGATGAATGGTTTTCATTGCAGAGCGAGTCAAAGCTGATACATTTTTATTTTGTTAAAGAAAATATTTTTTAGTTTTTTTTTTTAGCATTGTGTCTAAATACTAGGAAAAGAACGCACTTTTTTTAATAATCAAAACAATTTCTGTGTTCCAAAATTCTGTAAATGATATAAGAAAAATTGTTTTGATAATGAATTTTTTTTTTCGTTATCAAAACAATTTTTCTTTTATTTTTTACAGAATTTTGGAATGCAGAATTTTGAAATCCAAAATTTTGGAATACAGAATCTTAGACTTACAGAATTTTGAAAAACAGAATTTTGGAAACTGAATATTGGCATTTACAGAATCTTGGATTTACAGAATTTTGGAAAACAGATTTTTGCATACAGAATTATGACCCCAACCCGTTCTTTTTACTTGCGATATAGGTACTATAAGTCAATTTTTGGATTCGTCCAAAAAAAAAAAGTTGAGGTAACAATCAAACATGACAAAACGATGATAGAGAACACCAAATGCCGACACGTTTTTTCCCATTTTTTTTTTCGAGCCAAGAATAACGGTACCTGCCATACAATTTTTTTTTAGTAATCTTACATAATCGTATTTTCTCAAAAACGGCCCGACAACTTTTATTAAAAATTAAATAAATTACTTTTAGTAAAGGTTTCCTTTGGGGGGAAAACCATTTTTCAAAAAATGGTTATTAATAGTACTTCCCCAAAAAACCATTTTTTTAATTCTCGATTTTCTTCAAAACGGTATGATTGACTTCAATATTTTCTTTCTTACAGAGAGTTCTAAAATGTGTACTTAAATTAAATAAAATTTTTTTTGGATCATTTAAAAGTTTCTAAATTTTTTTGAAAATCAGATATTTCGAAAGCGATAAAATCGATTTTTTTGAAACTCAATATTTAAGATTTTTTAGCACTCTCTAAATTATTTTTAGAAATTTGTTTACATATATGAAGAAATAACGGTACCTTCCATACAAAAGTTAAAAACCCGGAAAGGTTTTCTCAAAAACGACTGCTACGATTTTAATTAATTTTTTTTATAAACTAAAATTAACACGATCTGATACAAAAAATTATAAAACTTCGCACTTAACAACTTTTAATACTACCTATCAGATAACGTGTTTTTTTATTTTGAATTTTCTCATTATTGGCTGAACGAATTTAGATAACATTTTTTATGTACAAATTTCAGATAAGATTATATAACATTGCATATCAAAATTTTCAAAAAAAAAATTTTGAATTTTAAAAAAAAGTTCCAAACTTTTTTTTTTGAAAATTCGATATTTCAAAAACAGGTCGAATTTTTTTTTCAAAATTTAATGTTTAAATGTACATAAATAATTACTTTTTCTTAAAAATGTTTTAGGAGTTTTATATATAAAAAATTGCTTTTTTTAAAAAACCGTACCAACGATTTGAATTTGCTTTTTGTGCATACAATAAAGAATTAAGATGGTGTTCTTGTTTTTCATCTCAAACTATCAACGACGTTTTTTTTAGATAATTTAAATATCGTATTTCATGCTTTAAATTACATATAATTTTCTTAAATCTTCAGCATCTTGAACATGGTGTGACCAAGTCCTGCATTTTATTTTTATATCGTTTTGATCAATTTTTCAACCAAAAACTAAACTTTTGTAAAAAGTTTTAAGAAAGTCTGCAATTTTCGAGTTTTCCAAGTCCTTTCTACTGCACATAAGAATCTACAAGAGGTCAATTAAGTCAAGTATTTTTAAAATTTGTTGATCAAATTTTCCTGATTTTCTGACCTGCGTTCCAATTAAAAACAAAGACACATGCTAAGAAAAAACATAAGTAGATTTTAAAAATGTAATCTCGGGGACCCAGTAACATTGATACGGCTGATACCGCGGTAGCTACCTAAATTGATCTGAGACAAAAAATGTGTCCTATCAAATTCTGGAAAAATTAATTATAAGTACATTAGCTTTCCTATTTAATTTTTCTTATTAAAGTACTTACACGTATATACATAATACCGTGTCTCTATAATTACATTATCAAACGAATAAACTTTGGAAAAAGTTGGTTTGCTTCTATCAAATCCTTTGGCTTTTGCATTAAACTGCATCTTATGTACTCGTATGTTTGATAGTCTGTTTTTTTCTATTTCTTTTTTTTTTTTCTTTTCCTTTCTTCTTCTTGGTAATAAAAGTTTATATACCGATGAGAATTCTATTTAATTGCACTGTCTATATTAATTACTAAGGCAATTGATTCAGGGATGAGTTTTAATTCTTGGTCCTTCAATTTGAAAAGTCAGTAGGTAAGTGGCAATTAAGTTCGAACAGGGTTTCGCTAATAGTTTGATTAATAGACGCGGTTAATTCAAAGAAGAATTAAGAACTTTAGAAAATAATAAACCTACGTTATTTCGAATTCAAAGAACTTTCGAAAGGATCTCAATATTGAATGACTAGAAGAGAATGTTTTAAAGGATGAACCAACACGAAGATATATATGTTGGAGTTGGTCAAGATAAAGGTAATGGGAATTTTCATGAAGTTTCTGAAGTAAAAGTATTATTTTTAATAAAAATTATTATTCAAGACAATAAATAGGTATACCTAAATTAATTGTCTCCAGCAATGGTGGGCCTTAGCACTGTAGGTCTGGCTACGTGAACAGTATAGGCATTAGCTTTGTAAGCTTTACAGTTTTTTTAATCTTCATGTCTCGAAATATTTTCTTACAATGAAGTAACTCTTACTAAAGGTATTCTTTTTATTTAGTTTTAAAATCAAGGAATTAGAATCCTTTGACTACATAAAACGGCCTACCTATAAGTTCTGGTATAGGTTGGCTTATAAAGGGTGATTTTTTAGCTGGTTTGGTTTTGGCAACACTGGTTTTGACAGCTGACGTGTGTTTAGTACCTTGTGTCACTGTCAAACAGCTTTAGTTTGGTTTGCAATTTAACTATGGATCGTCTTACAAATGAACAACGCTTGCAAATTATTGAATCTTACTATCAAAATTCGTGCTCGGTTCGAAATGTTCATCGCGCGCTGCTTCCATTTCCATATGGTCGGCATTCTCGACCTTCTGAGCAGTCTATTCGGAAGATTGTGACCAAATTTCGCACCAAATTTACTTTGTTGGACATTAAACCACCAACACGTTTACGTACTACTGTGCGTAGTGAAGAAAATATTGCGGCCGTATCAGCTAGTGTGACAGAAGACCGTGAAATGTCGATTCGGCGCCGTTCCCAGCAGTTAGGCCTTTGTTACAGCACTACGTGGAAAATTTTGCGGAAGGATTTGGGCGTAAGGCCTTTTAAGATACAGCTGGTGCAAGAACTAAAGCCAGCCGACCTACCACAACGCCGAATTTTTGGTGAATGGGCTCTTGGAAAGCTGGCCGAGGATCCGCTTTTTTATCGAAAAATTGTGTTCAGCGATGAGGCTCATTTTTGGTTGAATGGGTACGTAAATAAGCATAATTGCCGCATTTGGAGTGAAGATCAGCCAGAAGCATTGCAACAGCTACCAATGCATCCCGAAAAAGCCACTGTTTGGTGCGGTTTATGGGCCGGCGGCATTATTGGGCCATATTTCTTCAAAGATGATGCGAATCGCAGCGTTACTGTCAATGGTGAACGCTACCGAGCGATGATAACAAACTTTTTTTTGCCCGAAATGGAAGTTCTTGACTTGCATGATATGTGGTTTCAACAAGACGGTGCCACATGCCACACAGCACGCGAAACAATGGCGCAATTGCGAGGCGAGTTTGGTGAACAGTTAATTTCACGTTTCGGGCCGGTCAATTGGCCGCCTAGATCGTGCGATTTGACACCATTAGATTATTTTTTGTGGGGGTATGTCAAGGCTAATGTTTATAGGGACAAGCCCGCTTCGATTGACGCACTGGAAGCCAACATCCATGCATTCATTCGTGAGATACCGGCCGATATGTGTGAAAGAGTATGCCAAAATTGGACTCAGCGGATGGGCTACCTGAGACGCAGCCGCGGTCAACATTTGCATGAAATTATCTTTAAACATTAAATTGCAAGGTTCAAACTATCGATTCAAATAAATATTTCATTAATTTTTTCGAATTTTTTGTTTTTTTTTTTTAAAGTTCTAAACCTCTTAAAAAATCACCCGTTAGAAACTACTGTTTACTGTTTCTGTTCCAGACAAATTAACATGATACTTTGTGTTAGAATTTTTGCATTTATGTACATTATTTAATTTCGGGTTGTTCAATAAGAACACAACAAAAGTTTTTTTTTTTAAATAAAACAAAAACGGTTTTGGATATCAATTAAATTCTTTATTTTTGTGAAAGTACGTTTGATGCCATTATGTATGGAACTCGATTTCTTTTGCATGGCCACCACGGGCACGCTTGCAGAAGTACAGACGCTGAACCGAATTTTCGACAGTTTTCAAGCTTGCAGCCGATACTGCTGCAATTTGACGTTCGATATTCGTACGAAGTTCATCAATCGTCGCTGGCTTGTGGGCATAGACCATAGACTTGACGCAGCCCCACAGCAAATAGTCTAACGGCGTCAAATCGCACGACTGAGGTGGCCAAGCGACTGGACCATTTCGTGAGATAACACATTCTCCAAACTTGGTTTCCAATAAATTTATTGTGGTATTCCCTGTGTGGCTTGTGGCGCCGTCCTGTTAAAACCACATGTCCTCCAAGTTCATATCATCCAATTGGGGCCAAAAATATTCGGTTATCATTGAACGTGCCGGTCTTGATCATCACGGAAGAAGTACGGCCCAATGGCGCCGCCGGCCCATAAACCAAACCAAACCGTAATATTTTCGGGATGCAATGATAATGGAGTACGTGTGGATTGCTGCCTGACCAATACCGCATATTTTGTTTATTGACGAAGCCATTCAGCCAGAAATGAGCCTCATCGCTGAAGATGATTTTTTGCTGAAAATTCGAATCATTTTCAAGTTGTTGCTCAGCCCAATTCACGAACATACGACGCTTCTGGTGGTCAAGCGGCTTCAGTTCTTGCGTTAATTTAATCTTGTAAGGATGTAGGCCAAGATCTTTTCGCAAAATTCGCCACAACGACGTCACAGAGATGCCCAATGCTTGAGAACGACGTATGAGAGACACATTTGGGCTTTCTGCAACTAAAGCCTCAGCTGCAGCAATATTCTCGACACTACGGGCACTTCTTTGTCTCACTGGCACGGGAACATTTTGAACTGTGCCTGTGGATTCAAATTCCACTAGACGCTCAATTGTTGATCTGCTAGGACGATTATGACGACCATAAATTGGAAGTAGCGCTCTTAACGTTGAGGCCACTGACTCCGAATTTCGGTAGTAAATTTTAATAATTTAGACTCGTTGTTGGCTGGTATATCTTTCAATCATGAAATGGCAAACCTCACTGAAGAGAAATGTCAAAAGAGCGGCAAGAAATATGGCGTCGTTTGCTGTCCCTATCGCTCTACTTTTGTAGCATCCTGTTTGAAAAACCCTTTACATTAAGGTGGTCCTTATATTGTTTTTTTTTTTTTTTTTTAAATTCTGAGATGGATAGGCATCAAATGGTTGCACATAGAAAAAAATGTTTTCCTTTTTTTTAGATTTTTAATCCACCCCACTGGTCTCACTATTTTCACTGTAAGGTACTAACTATGGGGTGAAGCTGATTCTTAAAAAACAATCTGAGGGTAAAGATTAGATTTAGACGAGAAAAAAATAGTAATTTTCTTAAAATTTGGATCAAAAGAGAAAAAAATTTCTTAAAAAAAACGGGAACACTTAAAATGCCAAGCCATAGCTTGTTTTAAGGCCACAATTCCAATCTTTAATATACTTCCCAAATAAAGTTTTTATTTTAAATAGTTTTTGAAAAAATATTTTTCAAACTTAAAAAGTTATAATTTTTTAAGCTAAAAATTATTTTTTCAAAAGCTATTTAAAATAAGAACTTTATTTAGGAAGCATATTATAGAATAGAATCGTGGCTTTAAAAAAAGCTAAAGCGTCGGTTTTTTGGCCAAATTTCTAGAAAATTATACCTCCCACCTGAACGGGGGGCATAGACCCCCTCCAATACAATTTTTTTCTCGTCTGAATGTAATCTATACATTTTGATTTATGTTCGCGTGCTATAAGAATAGTGCTTTACCCATAATTAGTATCTTTAAGTGAAAATAGGGAAACCAGGGGGGGGGGTGAAATAAAAATCTGAAAAAATTAGGGAAATTGTTTTTCAATGTTTTGAATCGAATGAGGGCTATCCAAGACGACTTCCAATTTAAGGATTACCCTAATATACATAACTTGATGTGAAAATCAAAAAAGAAGGCTGGGTGGAACCCACACCCGTAATAGTAAGCTATAATTTAAAAACATCTTAACAGACTCTTTTAAAAACCTTTTAAATTGGCTCAGAAAAATCCAAACTTAATATAAGTAGTAAAAATATTTTTCGACAATATCAATAGATATTTGAAATTGAAGTGATCACATCGCAGGAACGCATATCATGACTGAAAATTTCATCAAAGTGGGTTAATTTATTCAGATTTAACGAAAGAGACTCAATAAACGGATTCAAAAAAATCTTCAAAAACCCACATAAGGTGGGCGTGGCAAGAAATGCGAAAACGGGAGAATTATTTGAAAGAATACATATATAATCTTACCTAAAATTCAGACTCTTTTCAGACTGAAAAATGAGAATTTTCAAAATAGGAAAATTGGCTCTAAAAAAATCTAGTTAGACCAAAAGTGAAAAAAAAAGCATAAATTGGAAGGTATATGAAAGGCAACAGCAAAATAGTGTGACTTAGCGTGAAATTTATATATGAAAATGTTAATTTTATTTGAAAAACCCTTCGAAAAAATCTCCATTTGAATGGCAATGAGAAAACAAACCTCCTGAAAGATATTCGACTCGAAATTCATTTTTTTGCTCAGAATGAAGTTCTATACCTATATAGGTACACTGAACCTGTTCAGCCAATTAAAAAGAATCCGAGCCATGACTGCTTCTTAGTTGGGCAAGTCAAGTCAAATACCCCACGTCATTTGATGAAGTAGATAGTCCATGGCTATATTGGTACCTCCTAGAATGTATCGGTTGCCACTTTTAGTCGGAAAATGGCCTGTGACGTTTGCTACATTCAGTTTCCTTATCTTGAAATATTTGTACATGGTATTAAAAAGGAGTAAACGAAAAACTTGTAGATAACATGATTTTCTACAAAAAATGTTGTGACACTTTTTTCCTTGACTGATAGTTAAGAAGATATCGGCGTTTGAAAAACCGTAAGTTGACGAAAATACCACCTGTGTGCTTATAACTCAGAAATGGTGATTGTTATCAAAACAATTTGTATATAAACTGTGTTATTTTCTATATACAAACAAAATATTTATTTTTCTTATTGTGATAATTTTACAGATACAATTATTAGAAAAATTTCGTCAAAACCCAAAACTCCAGATTTAAGCTTTTAACTCTTTTATAACGAAGTTTTCATTGAAAAGATGTATGCTCAATTTATAGACAACAGTGTTTTCTACAAAACATTTTAACACACTTTTTCCATACGAGTGACCAGTAACAAGATATTGCTGCTTCAAAAAGATAAAGTATCGAAAATAATCATTTTCGCTAACCACTTTTAAATGCTGTATGGGTGATTCTACAAAAAATGGAATAATTTGATGAAAATTTTGACATTATGTTTTTGGAAGCTTATATTTACAAAACTAACTAAATATGAACTTTAGAACGATCTTTCACAAATGGCCAGTGAAAAAAATTAAAAACAACAACTTTATGGTCTTTTTTGAAATCAGGTATTTCAGGGAAAAGAATATTTTTTAAACTTTTTTTATTTTAAGTAATTTTTTTGGAAAATCATGCCCTCACCTTAATGGGCAGACCTACATACACATTCTCCCAGACAATTTTTTTCTATTTTCGACCGAACCTGCACCCTCTAGCTCTTATATACAATTTATGCAAAACACCCTGTGTAAATTATCTTTAAATTTCTAAGTGACTTGAAAATAAGAGTAAGATCGTGCGATCGAGTCTTCTCCTTTTTGTTTTACAAGTGTGTAAGAAAAAAATCAGCATTTGCTGACCATTTTTGAGGCCACAAGAGATAAAATAAGTAATTAATGGTCAGGGGACTGAGAGTTTTCACAGTTTTTGCCACTAAAATATGTTGACGCAGTGTAAGAACAAAATAAATAACTTATATAATTAAGGTTTTACTAAGCCTTTATTAAAATGCTAGAACAATTTTCTGTAAATACTCATAAGGGGACTGAGAAACTGAACGGACAATCCATGACATCACACACAAATGCCTTCTTAACAAATGAAAGAGCAAAGGGGCGTAAGCTTCACGCTGCTGGATCTAAAACTTTGATAATTTTTAAAGACTAGGATTTTTTAGACTATTTAAATTTATCAGGGGACTGATGAGAAATCCGAGGGACAAAGTTCAATAATTTTTTTTTGTAATAAAACATAATGGTTCTAAATATCCAGTCATATCATAAAAAGATATATGATCTAAAGTCAATAAACTGTGAGAATTTTTCCCTTCGAAAACGGGCAGGGGACACGCCAGGTGACTGAAAAAAAACCCTTCAAGGCATTTTTTGAGTAATAAAAATTTGTCAGATCTTAACAGCAAGCACAGCTACAGATCCCTTACAGTTTGTTGATAGAAACGACGAATGTGAAATTCCTTTTGTCACGCTCAAAGAAGTAAGAAGTATCAACATAAGCTGTCTAACAAAAAATCACCAGGGTACGATCTAATAACTGCTCAGGTTTTGAAAGAAATGCCTTCTATAGCCTTCAAAAAACTCCAATTTATAATAAATGCATGCCTTAAACTAAGATATGTGCCACATCATTGCAAAATTGCAGAAGTCATTGTTATACCTAAACAAGGTAAGCCACCAACAGAAGTAACATCTTATAGACCTATATCGCTTATACCAATCATGGCAAAAGTTTTCGAAAAATAATAGAAGAAAGAAGACTAATTCCGAGCCATCAGTTTGGATTTAGAAATAAACATTCCACGATAGACCAAGTGCATCGGATTACGGATGTTGTGGAAAAGGCACTTGAAGAAAAACAAATATGCTCGGCTATATTCTTAGATGTTGCTCAAGCCTTTGACAAGGTTTGTCACTTGGGACTTGAGTACAAACTGCAAAGGGATCTTCCCAGGCAGTACTACGAAATACTGAAATCCTACGTTACGAACCGACTCTTAAGAGTACAGTACGACCAACATTACTCAGAACTAAGGAAATTTGAAGCAGGTGTACCACAAGGAAGTGTCCTAGGACCAACCCTGTATCTGTTATATACAAGGGATATTCCAGTGGACATCAACGCTATCATGGCCACCTTTGCTGATGATACTGCAATATTGGTGCCAGATAAATCCGTTACGAAGGCTACACAAAAACTGCAGAATGCAGTCGATAAAATTAGTGATTGGACGCAAAAATGGCGAATCAAACTAAATGAAACAAAATCGACGTATATAAACTTTACAAACAAAAAAATAAACAATGTTCCAATTCTTATAAACAGTACAACAGTACCTTACTCCAATACTGCCAAATACCTTGGAATGACTTTGGATGCAAAGCTTAAATGGAAAGAGCACATCAAAAAGAAAAAAGACGAACTAAACTTGAAGTACAGAAAAATGTACTGGTTACTAGGATAGAACTCTGACCTATGTATCCAGAACAAGCTAATGTTATATAAGCAAGTACTAAAACCCGTTTGGACATATGGCATCCAACTATGGGGCTGTACAAAGAAAACAAATGCTGAACCCATCCAAAAATTCCAAAGCAAGGTCCTTCGCGGAATAATAAATGCCCCTTGGTATATAAGAAATAGCGATCTACATCGTGACCTTCAAATTGAAATGGTTACAGAAGTGGTTAAAAAACACGTTGTATCACACAACCAGCGACTGCAAAGTCATACCAACTCCGAAATGGAGACCGTCTTAAGTGAACGAGACAATGTTCGGAGATTAAGAAGAACCAAGCCTCATGAGCTGATGGTCTAAAAACTATGGGAAAGTGTTATAACTTAAACTTCCCACAATGCGATTAATAAATTAAGAAAGAAAAATCATTTGTCGATCTTTCATAGATTGGTCCTGATTCACCGGTGGTTTTAGTGCGGTAAGAGTCCCACACTACTTGGTACCGATTCTTACCGAGTGTCTTTTGAAGATTTCCATCGGATAAAAAAAAAATAAAAAAAAGATCTTAACAATTTTGTCTGCCCATATAGACATCAATTCGATTTACATATACAAAAAAAAACAGATAGAATACTTGAATAGTTATTAAAATATGTGTGGAGCCGAAAAATCCATCGTTTGTAGAATCACCCATATGTTAGAAATTTATTTTGACAAAGTTTGTAATTCATTTAAACTTCTACAAGCAAATATATTTTTTTTCATTTTCAAAGATATTATTTCTTATATTTATAAAATGGACAAAAGTCAAAAATAACGGTATTTTGCGTTTTTCTCATAAATCATGATGTTTTTGAAAAATAATTTATATAGTTTTCTTATAGATACAAATATTTTCTATAAGAACTCTTATAGGGCTTTTTCGATACGAGGTTTTAAAAAAGATCAATTTTTGAAAGTGCTTGTTTTTCGGGCCCAAAATGATTATCATTTTGACATAAAATAATGATAGGGTTTTTTAGAGGATCATAGTACTGTTTTTAGCACTGGGGGGGGGGTCTATCCCCCACCATCCAATAATATTTTTTTTAAAATAAGTTATTCTTGTCAATAGTTTTCGAAAAAAAACTTTCAAATTCAAAATTGAGAAATAAAAACTCCAAAAATTATATACTGTTCGGTTTCAAAATTATATTTTTTTCTTTTAACATTTTCTCTTTAAATTTTAAATAGAATACTGAAAACCAGATGGTTTTATATCATCTAGTTTTCGAGAAAATTGTAAGCTAAGAAAAGTTTTTTTCTGGCTTGCGCTAAAAGTTATTTAAGGTCCAACGTCCGACATTTTTTTTCTTGGGTATAAACCCTTTCTAGGTAGTATGGAGAAAAAAAATTATTACTTCTTGAGGAAAATTCCAAGTATTCGATTGAAAATTTTTAGAGGAAGTGTATAAAAGAAGAAAAAATACAGTACCTGATTTCATAATTTTAAGAAGAACAGTATATAATTTTTTGATTTTTTTTTTTTTTGTAAATTTTGTTTTTTTTTTCGAAACCTATTGAAACTATTGAAAAGTTTTTTTTTTTTGAAAACTATTGACAGGAATAACTATTTTTGAAAGAATATTAATGTAGAAACATCAAGATAAGAAAATTTTTATTATTTATTATTTATATTAATTATTGTTAGTGTTGCCATTTGTTTTTAATTATATTTTTTTTTAATTTTTACGAAATTGCCCCTCCGGCTTGAATGGGGGGAGATAGACCCCCCCTCAGTAGGTATTAAAAAAATGTTTGTACTACGATCCTCTAAAAAACCCTATCATTATTTTATGTCACGGTGATAATCATTTTGGGCCTGTAAACAAGCACTTTCAAAAACTGATCTTTTTTGAAATCTCAATATCTTTTTATTGGGGTATCGAAAAATTCTTGAAAAGACTTCTAATAGAAAATAGTTATTATTATTTATAAGAAAAGTATAAATTATTTTTCAAAAACATTACCATTTTAGAGAAAAATGCAAAATACCGTTATTTTGGCTTTTGTCCATTTTGTATAAAAAATAATTTATTCTTAATGACCGCTAAATAAAAAAAGTATATTTCTTGTAGAAGGTTGAAAAAACTACAAACTGTATTAAAATAAATTTTCTAACATTTACCGTTGAAGAGTGGTTAGCAAAAAATGATTATTTTCGATACTTTGCCTCTTTGAAGTAGGAATATCTTGTTATGGTCACTGGAATGGAAAAAAATTTGTTAATATTTTTTTGGAGATTGCATTGTAGTCTATACTGTGAGCATACATTTTTTTATGAAAATTTCATTATTTTAGAGTTAAAAGCTAAAATCTGGAATTTTGGTTTTTGACGAAATTTTTAAAATAATTATATCTTTAAAATTATTACCATTAGAAAATATAAATACCCTCTTATATAGAGAGTACAATAGTGTACAAACTTAACATACAAATGTTTTCAATAACTCTCACCATTTCTGAGTTATAAGCAAACAGGTGGTTTTTTTTTGTTAACTTAAGTTTTTCCAAACATCGATATCTACTTAAGTATCAGTCGGAGAAAAAAAGTGTTACAACATTTTTTGTAGAAAATTTTGTTATCTACAAGTTTTTCATACACTACTTTTCAACACAATGTACCATTTCAAAGTTATAAGTGAAAAATTAGTATTTTCGACATTTAACCTTGAATAACTTTTTACGCAAACCAGATTTGTTTGCAGACTTTCACATGCATTTTCCGTTGGCACAAATAAGGATAATTGCATTTAAGAATCTGAATTTGAAATTTTTCCGCTGATAATGTACATTTTTGCTGGACAAGTTGTATAATTGTAATGAAAATTTGAAAAATTTACACAGTTTACAACTTTACTACGCTTACGACGACCTTACACTGTTGTATGAATACCCATATTATTTAAAAAAATAAGAGTTATTCACTTAATTTGCAATAAATTGACTATTTTTGTCCAAAAACTAATTTATCATTGTAATTGATTTAGTGTGAAAGCCATTCAAAAATGATGAAGACATAGATTTTACTACTTTTCCAATAAATACTTTTTGGATATGAAATCCAACAAGTTTGAATTTTTTTTTTGCTATGTATTTTATCAGGTGAATGCGGTATTTTTTCATCATCATCATCATCATCATTATAAAAGCTTAAAAGAAAAAGAACTTCCAAATCAAAATAAAACAAAAATAAAATAAAATAAAAAATTAAATTAAATTGAAAAATAATATAACTTCAGGCTCTGGCAATGCGATAAGTGAACCATCATTGCACATATATCCTCACAACTCAATAAGGTTGGAGAGCTTCAACAATATTCTCTGGCATCAACGAAAAGAACAAACAAATAGATTATAACGAGATTCATTGTCGGAAATCGAAATGCAACTTCTCGTGGCTCCTCACTCCGAGCTGAAGGATGAGGGTTTCCCGTTGCTGAGTCGTGTATGGAAAATGGAATGCATATGGTCGGTCCCCATATGCGGAATATTTTCATATACTATATAAATCGACTTTAGAACTCTACGATTGCTTTTTTGAAATGATTTTCTCAAAATATTTACATTTAATCACCAGAAATAGCATCCGCACATAAAAAATATTCCTTCGTCGTTTTCTATATAAATATGAGTTGCTCAGGGATTGAAATGTCAGCGAGGGCTATATGGGCACAAGGATGCCAACATTTATATGCATTTATTGCCTATGGGAAATATCGCATATTATGTGTGCAGCTGTGCACTGTGCACTTTGCTTAATCACTATAAAAAGATCAAGTACTGCATCTGCTATACAAACATACGTACAAGGTAGGTATATCCATTCAGGGTTTAAAAATGAAATTTGTGTACATCCACATCTACACACATACATTTCATAAATTAAGATTTGAAAAAAGAAGTGATTTTTTAAATAGAGCCAATCAACAGAAGAGAAGTGCATTTTTAGATGAATGTGTACTGTATACAGTTTTGTGGCGTGTATTTTTTTATAAATGAAAAAAAAATATATAAAAAGGGGTGCTAGATGATGCCTCCACATTTTTTAAAATATTTCTTTTCAAAAACCTCAAATACTCTAATTCAATTAATCGGTACAAAATCACTCTTAAAACTCCCCATCCCATTAGCTAGTTTATTCGTTAACACCCATTTAAGGGTTGGCGAGCGACTTCCTCTCACATTCTTTATTGGAATTATAAGCGAAGCAATCATCCATATACCTTGTTGGGGGGTAACGGTGTGAAAGTGGTGAAAAAGCTTAATAAACAACAAAGTAAACCATGCTCTCTATATATAGCTACTCGATAGCAAACATGTTGCATTCTTCCTGTCCGTTATGTAGCAACGTTATAGCTCCCTATTTTATAGAAAGGTATTTATGTTACAAGGAGAATACCACAGAAATGTTTCACAAATAGGGTTTTAGGTAGAAAAAAAAAACTTCCTTCACGGTGAAGGTTTTTGAAAACTTATTCAATAACAAACATACTCTCGAATAGTTCCTACTGGAGTAAAGGAATCGTTCCGTGCCATAGCACCAATCAGGATAGCATCATCTTTGGATAACCTGGGTAACACTCAGTAATTTTGATCTGAGATTTACTTTAGTAATACAAACATCCTCTTGCTTGGATTGATATACCTCCTATATGTAGGAAGATATGCTAAGAGTTATGACGCTATGAGCTTCGAAAAGTTGGATGAAGGGTTGCATAAGATGTTAAGGAAAACAAAGAAACAATCAGGCCGTAAGGACTTGTATAGTCTTTGAGGAAAAATGCAAGAACAGAAATAATTATGCATAAAGATAGGGGGATTATGCATAAGAAAGTGAAGGGTGCACATTCTCTGTTTTTTTTTTCAAACATAATCATGTTATTTTTACACTGACAGGGAATTATGTATATGAAAATGGTCTGTACCAAAATTGAAGTAAACAGGTGTGCCTGTCTGGATTTAAGTTTATAACAATAGTTATTACCATTACAATTTCAATTACAATTACAAATGGGGAGAGTTTGATAACCGTGGCGACAAGAAATGATAACGGTTTTTTGTAGAACACTTCAATACCCAACTAACAATTCAGCTTGTATAAGGTGAAATTTTTCCAATTTGGCAAGTAATAGCTTGTATAGAGCTTGTATAAGGCAATATTGAACAAGCCAAGAATTTTCCACCTGAAATTTAAATAAATTGCTGCTATAAGGCCTTAAAATATGAGCTACACAAGCTCTATACAAGGCTTCTAAATATAAGTTATAAATGGCTTGTTTAAGGCCTTCCAAACTTGTTTACTGAAAATGTTAAAAATAATAGCTGCTATAAGGCTCTCCACGACAAATTATTGCCAACAACTTGTAAAAGGCTTGTTTGTAAAGGCCTAATACAAATTAAAATAATCAGTAAGGTTAAAAATGAATAACTCATGGCAAAAAATGAAAAGATCTGGAATCTACCAAAGACAAGTGAGAAAAAACAGAGAAGCAATTCTTAAAACAGCCAGAGAACATGCAAGAAGTTTTGAAGAACAAAGAACAGATATTAGATTGTCACAGTTACTGATGGTTCCCTCTACGTGAAAGTGAAGAATATGGTATCAACTTATTCACTTTTCATTATATTTTCCTCAACAGCAAATCGGCATAGTGGTAGAGTGCTACACTGGAACGAGGAAGGAATCGAATTCAAATCCCAGGTAAAAAAAACACTTTTTATTTTTATAATCAAACCAACATTTGACTCATTACAGAATACAGAAAAAAGGTTTCGGAAGCTGACTTAGGAGAAAAAAAATACAATAAAATAAAATGCAATACAAAATACAACATCAGAAAAATTAAATAAAAACCGATTAAAAAATATATTTTTTTTTATTTCATAATCAGCTTTGCTAAAAATTTTTTTTTTCTCTCGATGGATGACTTATGCAAAGTAAATTTTGGTAAGGCCTTATATAAACACCCAAGGCAAACTATTGGCAGTAGTTGTCATTAAATGGCTTTGGTAAGGCCTTATTTAAACATCGAAGGCAACCTTTTGGCAATAGCTGTCAAAATGGCTTTCGTAAGGCCTTATTTAAACATCCAAGGCAAGCTATAGCTTGTTCAGCCAAGCTAATAGCAGTTCATGAAAAGCTATTTGCTGCTCTAAGACCTGTCAACAAAAGTCTTATAGCAGTTAATTAACTTGGGTAAATGCGCCAAAATGGCTTGCATAATGCCTTTTACTATTACTATAGCAGTCTGAAAATAGCTTGTATAGAACCTTATACAAGTTAAATTGTTAGTTGGGTACAAGTATTATTTTTATGGGAGGTGGGGTCTATCTCCCCCCGTTTAGGCGGGAGGGGCAATTTTATTAAAAAATAACGGTAATACCTACAATTTGGTATTGTGCCTTATATTCAAGCCAATACTTTGTTTTATCAGCCAGTTCTTAAATGAAGTGAATACTTCGCATAGTTCTTGAAAACATTCAAAAATTTTTTTTAAGTCTAATTTATCAAAACTTTGATATTTTATATTATTTTTTTTCTCGGAATTTAATGTTCTTATTAAATCTAAATCAAAAACTGAAAACTGTGTAGATGATTATACTCGTATATCATCTAGTTTTCAAAAAAATTGAACATTACCAAAACTACTATTTTAATTTAATTAATTAATAATTGAATATGGATTTAGAATAGTAGGATAAATTTAAAGTTTCTTTAAACCCACATTCCTTAAATGCAAAAGAAACTTTGTATACACCCTTGCACCTACCCCAAATCCATCGTAGGGCATGGGTGCGGAGAAAGTACGATTACTTAGGCACCAAGAAATGAGAATGGGTTTTTGTAAAGAGTTCAATACAAGCATTTTTTTTACTATGGGGGGGGGGGGGGATAGGAATAAGTTATTTCTAGTAAATAAGCCGGTCACATGAGGTTTTGTTATCTTTTCATAGTCAATTTGTATAAGAATTAATCCATATTCTATTTTTACTATGAAAATAAAACAACGTAAATACTCAAGCAAAAATTTTATTTAATAAAAAAATTGGTAATGTTCAATTTTCGTGAAAACTGGAAGTCATAAAATCATCTATTTTTCAGTTTTTGATTAAGAATCAATTGGAGCATTGAATTCTGAGAAAAAAAAAATAGTAAAAAACCTGAAGTTTTGATAAATTACACTTAAAAAAATTTTTTAAGGTTTTTTTTTCCATATTTTGATTTTGAAACTCATTTTTTCAAAAACTAGGCAAAGAATTCACTTGATTTAAAAATTGCCTAATAGAACAAGTTATTGGATTTAAAAATAGGTATAATATCAAATTTAAGGTATTACCGTTATTTTGTAATGATTATTTTTTCATTTTAAGTACTTTTTTCATAAATTTGCCCCCAAACAGGGGGATATAGAGCCCCCCCTCCCATGGTAAGAAATTCTTGTATTGAAGTGTTCTAAAAAACAAACCGTTATAATTTCTTGTCGCCAAGGTTATCATACTAGTGCCTTACAAGTAAAATTACAATTACAATTACAACTACAATTTACAATTAAAATCTTAAACAGTTTAAGTGTTCAAACAAATGTGCAATCCCAAAACATAATATTTATGTATATAAATACTCAACAAAATATGTACTTGTACCAAAATACCAAAAACGGATATTAATTCAATTGTGAGTCTGCACTAATAAAAATAATACTTAATAAGTTAGCTCCAAAGTTCTGAATACATTTGCTGACTTGAGAACACAGTAAAATGTCAAAATTTTTAATGTATGCAATACAAGTGCCTTTCTATTTACGAGTAATTTTAGCACAAAAAACATATCAGAATATTCAATTTGAAACAAAAAAGTGAACACAAATTTAATGGCAGCAGCGGAAAAGCTTTTCTTTTCATACTTCCGTTTTTGCCTTTCCCATTGCACCCCAAAAACCCTTCATTCCCCACAGACAAGTGTTTAATAATAATAATTATGTGATGTTCTTTTCTTGCCTTTTTCTCGGTTCGTTAGATTCTCCATCACACACACATACCAACAGAATTCTACACGTCCTTTTAAATATACGCTAGGTGGTGCCACTACTCTACCTACTTGCAACCAGTGTGTAGCGGTGGAAGCTCTGTATGTCTCCCGTTGCGTCCGCTCGCTATACACACGGAAGCAAGCCTAGAAGTTGGTTCGCTTAAAGTCCGCTTCCACATACATAATGCACAGCCGACATAATTTATTTGAAAAGTTTTTCTTTGATTGTAATTTATTTTGTGTAATAAAATAAAATGTCCATCCCGCTGCGTGTTGGTTGAATGGATTCTAGATTTTTAGTCTTATATAGTCCTGTATGACTTTCCTGGTCGGTTCGTAACCGCCGACCGACCTACCGCAGCAACCAAATGGAGCCACAAAAAAATGCCGCTACAGCTATATACATATGTATAGCTGTATGTACCATGCCCCTAGCTATTTGGAGACTAATTTCATAAGATTAAAAGATAAAATTTAATGTTCTTGTTCGAAGCGAACAAGGCGATAAATTCTAATTGTTTCGTACGGTCCGGACCCGGTCAGTCGAGTCGGCCGGAATATGGCTTTTTGGCCTTAAGTTTGGTTACGGTTCGGGTCAAATTCCCACGTTGCAAATTAATGTGTGCTTTTCTGGATCCTCATGTACATAACCTACCTATTCATTATGAAGAGTTGTCGAAATTTCCTTGCCGGACTCTAATGGCGGTGGGCGGTCTCTAGATGTTTGTCTTACCCTATTTAATTTAATTTCATTCCCAGAGCTTTAGGTACTGTGTATATGTAGGTATACATAAACCTTCCCTCTCATAATTTAACGAATACGTTAAGTTAAATGACCTTATCCGTGACATGGCCACGCAATTTATATTTTTTTTAAGTCCCTAATCAAGGTAAAGGTGGTTGAAGGTTATTTGTTTATGAAGGCAAGTTGCTTTCATTATATTTTAAAGTCCAATAAAATCTTTGAATACTTAGTTAGTAAAAGTTACAAAAAGGTCTAGCCGATTGCTTCTTATCAGCACATATTATTTTAATAAAACATAAAATAAAAAATTAAATAAATGAATCTATGGTCCTTAACCCGATAAATCAAAATCAAAATCGAAAATTCATTTTTCATATTTGAGAACCGATTTATGGGAGAGTTCGATATTTTTTTTAAAGATTTTCCCTATATGCTGTACATATTCCAAGCATTTATCTCTTGATTTACAAGCGTTATTGATGAAAAAATTTGATTTAAAGTAGGTAAATATTGAAAAGGTAAATAATAAAATGCATAACTGGGTCGCACGTGTGTACTTGCTCTTTTGTTTAAGTCTCTGTGAAAATAAAAATACAATACTTGACCCGTTAAAACAAAACAACAAATGCACAAAAACAAGCATACTCACTGTTATTTTAAACGGGTTAAATATTGTTTAAAAAAATGAAAATTATGTTTTATATACTCCCTATAGTACCGTTAAGACTCTCACATTTGTTCAATAAGAGCGCAACAAAAGTTTTTTTTAAATAAAACAAAAACGGTTTTGGATATCAATGAAATTCTTAATTCCTGTGAAAGTACGTTCGATGCCATTATGTATGGAACTCGATTTCTTTTGCATGGCCTTGCAGAAGTCCAGGCGCTGAACCCAACTTTCGACGGTTTTCAAGCATAAATCGGCCGATACTGCTGCAATTTCACGTTCGATATTCGTACGAAGTTCGTCAATCGTCGCTGGCTTGTTGACTTGACGTAGCCCTACACGAAATAGTCTAACGGCGTCAAATCGCACGACCGAGGCGGCCAAGCGACTGGACCATTTCGTGAAATAACACGTTCTCCAAACTTGGTTTCCAATAAATTGATTGTGACATTCGCTGTGTGGCTTGTGGCGCCATCCTGTTGGAACTACATGTCCTCCAAGTTCATATCATCCAATTGGGGCCAAAAATATTCGGTTATCATTGAACGGTAGCGATCCCTATTCACAGTAACATGCCGGTCTTGATCTTCACGGAAGAAGTACGGCCCAATGACGCCGCCAGCCCATAAACCACACCAAACCGTAATTTCGGGATGCACTGATGACTCATGGAGTACGTGTGGATTGCTGCCTGACCAATACCGCATATTTTGTTTATTGACGAAGCCATTCAGCCAGAAATGAGCCTCATCGCTGAAGATGATTTTTCGATGAAAATCCGAATCATTTTCAAGTTGTTGCTCAGCCCAATTCACAAACATACGACGCTTCTGGTGGTCAAGCGGCTTCAGTTCTTGCGTCAATTTAATCTTGTAAGGATGTAGGCCAAGATCTTTTCGCAAAATTCACCACAATGACGTCACAGAGATGCCCAACGCTTGAGAACGACGTGAGAGAGACACATTTGGGCTTTCTGCAACTGAAGCCTCAGCGGCAGCAATATTCTCGGCACTACGGGCACTTCTTTGTCTCACTGGCACGGGAACATTTTGTACTGTGCCTATGGATTCAAATTTGTCCACTAGACGCTCCATTGTTGATCTGCTAGGACGATTATGACGACCATAAATTGGACTTAGAGCTCTTAACGTTGAGGCCACTGACTCCGAATTTCGGTAATCAATTTTAATAATTTCGACTTGTTGTTGGCTCGTATATCTTTCCATCATGAAATGGCAAATGGTACTGAAGAAAAATGTCAAAAGAGCGGAAAGAAATATGGCGTCGTTTGCTGTCCCTTTTGTAGCGTCCCGTTTGAAACACCCTCTATAACGACTCTAGAATGAACTATAACGACTCTTGAATGAAGAAGCGCCATCTTCCGCAGTTACATGACACAAACCAACCTACAGGGAGCTTTGGTGAGCTTTAGAACTTTAAGCTCTAGCTGCCAAAATGAAAGCTTTGGAAAGGGACATTTTCCCTATAGAAAGCTCTAGAAGCAAATACTAGAACCTTCAAGCTATTCCAGGAACCTGTGTGATGTGTATAAAAGGACATGTTTAAACGGCAGTGGAAATAGTTTAATTTTAATCGTGAATGAGTATAGTTGGTTAGAATAAAAGTGAAAAGTAAAGTAGGTAGTTTTATTTCAGTAAAGTTGAGTGGTGAATAATAAATTGTCTGTAGTAAGAAAGTAAAGTGTTTCGATTCATGAAATAAATAAGTGGAAGCTAAAATAAAGTAAATACGTTTTACTGACGAACCTAAGAAAATATAAAAGTACTTAATATTTGTACCAAATTTGAAGATTTTCAATCCACTTTAACACATTTACCTGAATTTTGAGTAGAAGACTGAGAAATCCCAAAGTTTTTTGTATGGGAAATTTGATATTTAAGAATGCCATCTAATTGGTCAGAAAAGGTCAACTAGTCCTTAAAATTGGTCATGCGCGATTTCTTCCACCTCATTTAAGGGAAATTTACATACCATCCAAAAGATCTCTAGATCGTGATAAAAGGTCAACTATTTACAGTTATTGGTTAGCCATACTTTTTTTCTATTAATTTTCAAAATTCGTTTCAAGGTCACAAAAAAACTCTTGGCATTTGAAAGGCCACTTCATGCTCATAGAAGGTCAGCCATTTTCAGTAATTGGTACACCATATAGTTTTTTTAATAGATAACTGAATTTCCACTTTTCATATTTCTAATGAATTTAAAAAAAATCAAGGTCATTGCGATTTTTGCCACCTCATTTATGTCAAATTTGCAAAAATTATTTACCACCTATGAGATTTCTAATCAATAACAAAGGTCAGCTTGTTTTAGTAATTGCGCAGCCATAGATATTTTTTATTGAATTTTTAAAAGTTTTCAAGGTCATAGCGATTTTTGGCACCTCATTAATGGGAAATTTGCAAAAAATTAATACCATCTGAAAGGCCTTAAGATCTATAAAAAAGGTCAGCTAGTTTCAGTAATTCGTCAGCTATAGATTCTTTTTTACAATTTTTTATAGTTTTGTTTCAAGGTCACGAACGTTTTTTAGCATAATGATAAAAATTCATAACATCAAATTTATGGCTGTCCAATTACTGGAACTAACTGACCTCTTATAATGATCTTGTAACCTATCAGATACTGTATCAATTACTGTAAATAGTTGAACTTTTATCACGACCTAGAGATCTTTCGGATGGTATACTTTTTTTTTTTGTAAATTTCCCTTAAATGAGGTGCCAGAAATTGCACGTGACCTTGAGAAACTTCAAGCCTTTATTACAAGTTATTTAGGGCTGACCAATTTTTAGGACGAGTTGGCCTTTTCTGACATATTACTGACCACCCTCAAATATCCCATATATGAGGTGCCAAAGGTCCAGAACCGCTTGTCAGCACGTGTTAACGTTCAATCAGCGTAGCCAAAATTTTGTTTCAAAATTAAGTGGTGCATCGAAAATGTTTTCGATCTCGTATTTCTTGAAGCGCAAATACTTCATAATAACTGTTATGTTTTATAACAATTCAGGGTTGTTTTGAGTATAGAATATGGAAGGTTAATTTGATCAGGGCCAAAGACTGACGAAGGTGAACAATAGGCTCCGAAAGAAAAGCACATTAATATTTTTGTATATTTTCAAAGCCCCCAAGTTAAAAAATAAATATGTATAGCAACAAGCAGCCCAAAGCCAGCCAGGGGGTGGCAACTGCCCCTCTTGCCCCAACTTGCGCAGGCTTATGCCAAATAAGAACACAATCAAATCAGTTATGGCTTTAATTTTTTCTGTCAAAACTGAAAAATATAAGGAGTTTTTCAGTAAAACGTTATTTTTTATTAGATCCAAAATGGTGCCTTAAACTCCGGCCCAATTTTTCCGAAAACCTACACCTAGGCTCCTTAAGACTGCCTCCATAAATGATGTTTTTTTTTCTTTTTCAGGTTAATTTTTGCATATAGCGACTGGACTAAGAAGAAAAAAGGAGACAATTCATAGGGGCCCACAGGATTTTGTCTTCAATAGTGAGGTCTAAATTGATCCCATGCCTGATTAACGATTTCGATTTATTTAATTTTTTTTTCGAAAACGCTTTTCTGGTTTGATTTTGAAAAACCTCTTTCGTTCCGTGTTTTTGTGTCATTGAAAAGAAAAGTAGAACTTTTATTGCAGAATTTTTTTTTTGTTAATTTCAAAGAGCCAAAGATTCTGTTGTCTGTTTTCAAAGAAACACTGAGAAAAAAAAGTATATCGACTGTTGGGTCGTCGTGTCAGCTATTGATACCGCGAATCGAGATAGATTAGGAAGAGCTGCAGCCTTTGACTGACTTGGGCATCCAATTGCCAAAAGAAATTGAGGTACAAATCGGCAGAGAATTCAAATCCCACCGTTTTGATGATATTCCTCTCCGTGTGTTTAATAAGATATGAAGTATTGTATTTTTTTTTTAATTTTTGGAATTTTATGGGAGCTTTCCATGATATTGAATCCCAATAAATTTTCTGTTTCAGTTCTGAATACTATCTATATACTGATCACATTTAATAATTTCGATGGTTCTTCCAGCTCATCTGTCGAAAATTTGTAAGATTTCTTAGATTTTCAAATAAAAACAAGAATTTTCATTTTTCAATATAAGTTTTTTTTTATTAATTTATTTAATTTCTTCATCACTTTTGTTTTGATTTAATTCATACGTTTTTTTTTTTATTTTTATTTTTATATGTTTTATTTAGATTTAACCATTTAAAAATTTTATTTTTATAATGAAGTATGTATATCGTTTTCATTTCATTGAACAACACTTGCAGTGTTGTTTAATGCTTTTGCTTTTGTCTTTTGTGTTTGTTAAATATTATTTGCCTAAATATCTTCATATTTTTTTCTTTAATTTTTACTTTAATGTATGTAAATAAAAATCTATTCGCTATGTACCTAATATTCATCCGTACCCCATATAAAATTGTTAAGTTATTTTTTTTTATGTATATTTTTGTAATAAGTTATTTTTATCAATTTTATTTCACGTTTACATTTTAGCATACCATTTTCTATTTATATACGCTCAAATAAAAAGAAAAAGTTTTACTATATAGTATGTATATTATCTATGTATATATATCCGTTGCATTCATACTTGTAAATGTTTAAAGATTAAAAACAAAACTTAAAAAAATATAAAAGTCAACTAAATTCTTAGCTATAAACATTTATTCATATAAATTTACAGTTATAATCATGTGATTTTCTTAGTTTCTAAATTGTTTTTAATTTTTTCTTTCTATTATTTATTAGTAAAAGTTTAAATTTTACATACTGAGTAGGTTTTGGTGAAATTTGAATATCTACAAAATGTTTGTAAAACGTTTTCACATTTAGAAACTTATTTTCTTCAATTTTTTTTTTCATTTTCTATAAAAAAAGTGATATATAGATTTTTAATTATTTATTTTTTCTTGGTCTTTTATTTTGGGTTTTTATTTAATCTTTTTTTTTTTTATATACCAATCGGTTTAGAATTATTAAGAAATTGTATTTGTGTATGTGTATATGAACTAAATCCTGAACTGTATTCCTGCAAACAGGATTTAGGTTTGTATTTATTTTTATTTTTAAAACAGTAATTGCAGTGTTTAGAATATATTTTAATGTTTTTGTTTACATTTTCGTTTATTTTTATTTTGTTTGCAAAACAATAATTACGTAGGTACATTTAACACTTTTTAATTCCCTTTTTAATAACATGGGACATTTTATATGAATTTAGTTTCATTTGCATTAATATTTATACTTACATGCGGATGTTGATGGTTTTTTTTTCATTTTCAGTGGACCATTGGGGGTATAATCGTGTGTAAACGGAAAATATATAAATACAAATAAGAAAAATAAACAATGAATTGAATCGAAATGTTCTATTTAACAACATTTTATTATTTATAATTATCATTAATTATCCTATCTACACTGATGCATTTTTTTTTTGTATTTAAATTTTAATTCTTTATTTTTGTTTATTCGGAATTTACATGATGTATTTGTTTTATAGTTGTTGTTGTTGTTATTTTAAATACACTTAACAGTATAATATATACAGTTTTATTTTGTTTTAATTTCACTTATAATAATTGTTTGCGATGCAGTTGCATTCTGTTTTTATTTTTTTTTGTTTCCATCATTATTAGTTTATTTTATTTGTTTTAGTTTTTGTAGACGAATTTGAAATCAGCCATAGTGGTTTATGTGTTCCCATTTTCTTAAAAATTTTAAATATTAGTGGGTATTAGGAAATGAACCATTTCCACTCAATGGTTTAGAAGAAAAATATTAAAATAATAAAAAATATTTTAAAATAAAATAAAAAGAATTAAATGAATGAGGCAAAATTATTAAAACAAACTTTTTCTAATGGAAAAACAAATAAGAGAATGGAAATGTTAAATTATTTAAAAATTCACATCATTGTGATGATAAAAATTAAGAAAAGTAGAAATATAAATTCATTACTTTCGTACAAAAGAATATTTAAGGAAAAATATTGTTGTAAAAAATTAAATAAATACAAGTATATTTTCGCAAAACAACTCATCGAAAAGAAGGAATCGACTAAATAATTTTAATCCAAGACTTATTCCCATCTATTCATTTCTAGAAACTCATTATATTTAGGATTTTCCTAAACTAGAAATACCGGTGCCGTGGCACCGGGAAAACGGTTGGAAAAGCCGCAGTGGACGTAAAATGTTTATTCTAGTAAATACAGCAATTTCTACTTCTCTAAAAATTTGCCGGTCATTTCGAGGGTGGGTAAATAACTTAAATCTAAGTTGGCGACCTCCAACCCATTGCAGAGGCGGTGGCGCGTTCACTTTTCTTCAATCTTGGTTTAGTAAGGAACGGCTGCACCGATATGTATGAAATTTTCATATTTTGTTATAGAGACCAAAAGAAAAATAAAAAAAATTGTTAAAGTAAAATCCGCCCACTTCCACGCCTTATTTTCTTATTCCTACGTTTTTCGGAAATGGCTCCAATGATTTCTATAAAATTTACAGAATTTGTTCTTATGAACGTGAAAAAACATTGGTTTTGGTGAGATCCACCCACTACTACGCCCACTTTTCTTATAACTTGATTTCTCAGAAATTGATTTGGATAAAATTTTGAAAATTTGTTTATTCTAGTGACATAAAAAGGAAGTACTTTTGGTTTGGTGAAGCCCACTGTGTGTAAAGCTTCTTTTTTCTTTCATATACATTATGAAATATGAAATGAATAGTATTATTAGCTTCTTGGAACTATTCTAGCGAGTGACGATTTCAGATAAGAAATAAAAGCCCACAGACTTTAAGGACTTCCGAGTTAGGTATACCTATGTATGTACTTATCAGAATGAAATAATCATTCATTTCAGTTCTTTCCTGACGTAGGGACCTCGCTGCTAAATGGAAATTACTGATGTATTAGCTTTGCATTGAAAAATTGCTTTTAGTAAGATCCGCTTACTGTCACGAGACTTTTCTTCAATATTGTTTTTAAAAGACCGCTTTTTAGATGTGTGTAAAATTTTACAATTTCAGACTTTGTATAGTTCAAAGGATGATGGAAAATCCAATTGTGTTGGTAAAATAAAATAGAATTAAAACTTGTTTTTCACTAATATACTCGTAAATATTAACTGAAAATTTCATCTGAACCGTTACCGTTGAAGCCGTTTTTAAGAAATAATTATATAAAAAGTGGGCAAGGAAGGGGTGGACTTTACTGCATGTTTTCATAAAATATTTATCCAATTTGCTTAAACTGATCTCAAGAAAAAAATATTTTGAAAGTGTCAGCGCCGTAGCAGTGGCCGGATTGAATTTTGTTTTCGTTCATTAGAATAAAATCAGAAAATCGTTGAGGCGTTTCCGAGAAGCGAGAAAAAAAGAAAAGTGGGCTAGTTTTACTTCAACCGATTTGCCAATTTTTTCTCATCCATAAGAAAAAACTCTGAAATTTTCATGAAAATCATTGTAGCAGTTTCCGAGAAACAAAGTTATAAGAAAAGTGGATGTGGCAGAGGGCGGATTTTACTAAAACCAGATTGTCAATATTTGCTTCGTCTATAAAAACAGACTGAAAATTTCATGGAAATCATTGGAGAAATAAAAAAGTGGGCGTGGTAGGGGGTGTATTTTACTTTAACATTTTTTTTTTAATTTTTCTCTGTCATTATAACAAATTATGAATACCATTTCCATATTGGTTTAGCCGTTTCTTAATAACCCAAGATTGAACAAAAGTGGGCGTGGCACTGCCCCTGCAAGGAGTAGGAGGTTACCAGCTAGGGTTTAAGTCGTATACCTAACCTCGAAACGCCATGCAAAATTTCAGCCTCTCGCTATTTTTTTCCATTTACAATTCTATTTTTACCAATTTAGTAGTGTGGCCCCAAACCCCGCTCTAGGCAGCATTCTTTTTATGTCATTAGCACCATGGCCACCAGACTGGGTGTATACGCACCTGATTTCTGTATGGAGCTAGGCACTATCAGAACGTAGAAGAAATAGAAATAATTAAACAACTGCTCTGCGACTGTCCAAGCTTCCGAACAAATCGCTTCGGTTTCTTTGCAAACTGGTTTGTTGGAGAACTGGACGATGTAACGCAGATCTCAATGGAAAACATGGGGAAATTCATATAGAGCCCAGGCTGGTTTGCAAATGAGCCGGTCTCTTAAAATCAAGAGGATCTCTGCTTTATTTTTGTAAGGGGATCATAATGGACCAATGGGCCCCCGTTAGATCTCTGAAGACTCAGAGCGCTCAGTAATAATAGCATTCTTCTAAAAAATTCCATACTTTTCCCCTTAAAAACTGAGTGAGACTGAAATTTTTTGAACTTGATCTGGAAAAAGGATTTAAGGGCATTGGGGTGACATTTAGATCGATACATTTATATTATTTTCAGATTTCATTGATGGTATTCACATAAGTCTGAAAAACTGGATTTTTTGACGTTTCAGTATTCACATCTCTTTTTAATAAAGGAGTAAGGAGCAATATGAAAACCGTCATTGTTCACGATGTCAATGGATTAAAAACTTCTGAAAAATTTGAATTTTTGATCTAAAAAATCAAAACTTTTCAGCATTAATTTGATGTCCCTAAATATGCTATTTAAGGACCTTAGAGTGACATTTGGAATGGAATATTATTTTTTCCTTAAAATATATATTTTTCCCCATCTATCAAGCTATTTACTGTCAAATTCTATTAAAGGATGGTTGCGATGTTAATAGATTAAGAAACCTCTGAAAATCTAAATTTTTGGTCTGAAAAATCGAAATTTGTAAGAATTAATTTTATGTACCGGAACAAAGCGATTTTAGGGCATCAGGGTGACATAAGAAACAAAATACTATTTTGTCTCTGGAATATAGTTTGTTGCCCATCTGTCAAACATCAACTGTCAAATTCCATTGAAGAAGGGCTGTGATCTATTTGGATTAGAAATCGTTTAAGAAATCTGAATTTTTGCTCTGAAAAAAAAGCAATTTTTCAGAATTTATTTTGTGTACCGGAACAATGCGATTTAAGGGTCTAAAGGGGACATTTGGAGCAAAATATTATTTTTTCCCTATAGTTTGTTGTCCATCTGTCAAGTCATCGACTGTCAAATTCTACTGAAGGAATCCATGTGGTATTTTATTTTCGTTTTTTTTCTTTTCTTTTCGGACATTTGGAGCAAAATATTATTTTTTCCCTATAGTTTGTTGTCCATCTGTCAAGTCATCGACTGTCAAATTCTACTGAAGGAATCCATGTGGTATTTTATTTTCGTTTTGCACATGCAAAAAATTTGACATGCATTATGTGCCATATGGAATTATTTGTATGGTATATATTAGCAGGGTCATATTTCTGGGAGCAAAACCCGGGACAAAAAGTGAAAAATTTAGAAATCTGATTTTTTATATTTTTCATTAATTTGTATTATAAAAAATAGAACTTCATTTTTAATTTCATTGTTCAAATAATTCTGTATTCTTCAAACAAACCAACTAAGGGCCGGTTTTTTAGTGCTTAATTTAGTTTTAAATTGAGCTTGCCCTGCAAATTTGCATCCCAAAGGGAAGGCTATAGAAATATGGGATAGCCCCGGGACGGATGATCACCGTAGGTATATATCAAGTAACGAAATTTTACGATTAACGACACATTATTTAGGTAGTAACATTTCGTAACTCGAAATTGAAGTCAATACCCATATCTTAGTAACGAATTCAAACGAATCGTTACAGCTCATTTTGTACAGTGAATTGAAAAGCTGACAGACTGACTGAAGACCACTAACCAAACAAATAAACTTACTTTCAGAATATTGAAGATGACTACTTCCTTGCTTGAATTAATCTAAGGGCCCTATTACCGTTCACGAATTGAACCAAAAAGCTGGCGAATGAATCAATTTGGTATTCCAATAGGAGAATATTCGCCAGATGACTCGCCCCAAACATTAAATTCAAGTGAATGGAAAATATTAGTGAAAAAACACGAGATTACTTATTTCACCGCGGCCAACTGAAAGCTTTATCTTTTCTTAACATTGCGTTTTAAATTGAGAAAAACTGAGTAAAATCATATCAAATAGCCTGAAAGTGTCCTTAAGCATTTTTTTCATTTTCATCCAAGGATCCCTAATTATAGAAAAGTTGTCAAGTGGCATTTTTGTTCATGTCAAACCCTTACCGTTTTCTGTTTAGCCTTTTAAAAACGGAGTATTTTATGCAAGTCCTGACAGTAAAAAATAGAAAATAAAAATAAATCCAATATAGAATGTCCTTTAAGTTTTTGTTATTAAAAAAAAAAATAAAAAAGCGAAAATTATAATACAGCAGTATATTTGTTTAGTTTAAATAAAAGAAATTAAAATAATATCTTAAAATTCAGGTAGGTAAATATAAACAATACAGATTTATTTAAAATATAATATCAAATCATCATTATTTTTAAAAATAAGAAAAAAAAAACAAGATAAATTTACATTCAAAAAAAAATATACAAGAATAAAAGTACAATATTTATATATAACTAAAATAAAAACCAAATTAAAAATTTTGTAGAGTATAATGTGAAGAGCCTGTCTTACATATTAATTTTTTTTTTTTTATCATTCTTCGTCTTAATTTTGATTAAGGAATTTAAATTTTAAGTTCTATCCATTCCTATGTTTGAATATTAAAGGTCAATTCATCATCATCATCGGTTTTTCTAAAACTCACTTCTTCCTCTTGTTGTTTTTTATTTTGAATTGGAGGATTTTTTTTGGCAGAAGGCCTTGAGGTGTTCTTTATTCTCATAGTTGAATTAGATTTATTTTTCGCTTGAGGTACTCGCGCTATTATTGGTTGTTGTTCTTCAGCTGTGATGTTTTGGTCTTTTTGTAGGTGTTTTTTCAATGAAAATGATTTACATTTTTTAAAACTTTTCATAATTTCTTCTTTTTCTTGATCTTCTTCTTCTTTGTCGTCATCAGTTTCATTTTCTTCTTCGTCATTTGGACCTGTGGAAATTTGATCATTCTCATCAATGTTGTCTTCTTGTTCTTCTTCGTCTTCTTCATTAAAATGTTCATCGTTAAAATCTTCGTCGTAATCATCATCGTCTTCATCTTCTTCGTTAAGATCCATTTTTAAAAATGTTGAAGAAGAATTTCGCCGAGTTCGCTTCTTTTTTGATGATAGTTTATTATATCGAACACCGCTGTGATTTTTGTTTAATGAATTGTTGCTGGAACGCTGTAAATAGAAAATGATAACTTTATTAAAAATTGTAAATGACAAGAAACAAGAATAAAAATATGTTTTTTTTTTGTTGGTGGTTTTTGACAAAATTTGGGAAAACAAAAGTAAATCATAGTAATCAGCTTTATTGCTTTTTAAAGGAGAAGAGCAAAAAATCACGACCTGTGATTTCCAACCCGTGATTAGAAAATCAAAAAACACGATAAGTGAGCAATTCACGATCAGGCTGTGAGTGCATTAAATGTGATTTGTTTTGTTGCCAGTGTTTATCACAAATTCACAACCGCAGTGCTTAAATCACAACAAAGAGGAGCAAATTCAAAATCAAGAAATGAACTAACTACTGTGGTCGTAATTCATTTAGCTCTGTGAACAAAATCACGACCAGAATCATATCACAAGAGAAGAAGAAGAACTGCGTTAAGACTTTCTTCGTATTTTGGGAGTTGATATTTTGATAGTTTTTGTTTTCCGATTTGGTAGATTTTTAAACTGGAGAATCTAATTTATCCAGCAAGGCAAGTGTAAACTTTTTGATATCCACCCACTGCTACGCCTACTTTTTTTATATTTGAGTTTTCTCGATAGGGATCTAAAATTTTGTAAATAGGTTGTCTAGAGCCTAAGGTTCAAGATATACATATTTTGAAATTCCGCCACTGCTAATCCTACTTTTCTTATATTTGAGTTATTTCCATAATACGTTGCCCTTGAGAAGGCTGAAATTTTGTAAATAAGTTGTGTAGAGTCTCATGAATATTATATAAATTTTTGGAAGTCTGCATCAGAGAGTTCTCCTTTAAATGTACTTTGCTCTAGAGAGCTGAAGTTTAGCAAATTTGTTGACTAGATCCTAAGAAATAACATAAATATTTTTGGAAATCCACCCACTGGCACGCCTTCCTTTTTTATCTTTGAGTTTTCTACTCAGTTCGTTGCCTTAGAGCCCTGAAAGTTTGTAAATAACTTGTCTAAAACCTACAGAACAATATTAATGGGTAAAGTTTTGGAAATCCGCCCATAGCCAATCTTTCTTTTCTTATATTTGATTTCTCACCCTTATTTGTTGCCATAGAGAGCTGAACGTACTGTGAAGTTAGCTGGTTGCTCTATTACGCCCTTATTTGGCGAATTGCAAAATCGGGAATAGAAATGCAAAACGACTGCAAATTCCTGTCAAGGTCCCATTTCCGTGGGTGAAAGTTCCCCAGAAAAATAAGATTTTTGAGCATTTGGCAATCTCAGTCTCGTTAACAGGATTCCTCAGCAAAAAATCTCAGTTTTATTATAAAATTACTGATAAAAAAGAATATTGGATCTTCTTGCTCACTTTTTCACGGAGACTTTTGCTCCTGAGCTGATGCTTCTGATGAGATCTCATTTTTTAGGAACTTGCCTTATTAGCCACTTTGTACAAGGGCTCTGTTATTCTCGAAAGTATAATCACAATCTCTCACAAAAATTCCTCACTTTTGAGATTAAAAGCAGGGTTACCATGTCTTAAACTTGTTCGATAGTACAATTTGAAAAATTTTGTAGCCCAAAATCGGAGCCGAAAAAGTAGCAAATAGTAGCCCAATACCAACCAATACATTTTTCTTATAAAAATGGAAATTCTGTGAACAACAGATGAACGATATTATTACAGTGAAGATTATTGCAGATGGTTTGAAATTTGAAAAGCAATGAGAATGTTCAGTGAATAAAAAGTGGTGCCAAATTGTGGAATACTTTATGGATATGCTAAGGGGGAGAAAAGTAGTTTTTATACGATTTATTTTTATGAAACAAATATCACACAAGACTGTTATGCTGAAGTTACTGTCGGCAATTTGCACAAAAACAAGCCTGGTTAAAAGCTGAGACTGAAAAGAAAAAGAGAGTTGGTTTGAATTTTTTACTCTCCTGCTCTATAAAAGAATAGAGAAAAATAACTGAGCGCTGAAGAAATAGAAACTAAAATTATTAACCCTGGAGCTGTGTTGGTGACATGATTGCTGTCAGTGTCCTCAAAAAAAAAAAAATTATAATACCTCAACTTGGGCTCAAAATTAGTCGGCTATATTCATTGTATCTTATAAAATAAGTTATTCTGAGTTATTACTCCTTTAAGGCTTTCTACGAGTATTATTTGTTTATTTTCAAATCTTTTCAATTATTGTCTAACCTATATAATTTTCATTTACAAAAAGTCGCATGTCACCTTGGTCTTGGTTTTTAATACTACCTCCCGAGCAAACATTCCTTCTCTGTATTCTCTCAAAAGAAATATTATGTTTTTTTTACTGTCGACGAAACAAAAAATGAAGGGAAGAAATCCTTGCAGGCTTTCACTCTTCAAATTTTAAAACAAAAAAAAAATCACTTCCTTTTAAAGCACACAATATCTCCAAACAACAGTCATAACAAAGGAACACGGTGCGGCGTCGGTGGCGTTATTAACAAAACGTAGTCAACAAAAAGTCCAAAAAAAAAAAACCAACGACGCCGCCAACATTGCCGTCAGCTATAGGTATCCTTATCAAACGGTACCAAAGCTAACACACATTGCTGCCGCCACCGATGCGTCACACCACAATATCCAACTCAGACTCGCAGTATTTTGTGTAGAGAAAAGCCGTAATACATGCTTGCTTTGTGATTTCCGTTAGGACATTTATCATGGGTGTTCTTTTCTGACATCTTCTGTAGGTATATACATACCTAACTACATCTGGTTTTCCTATTCCAATTAGATTATATGAAGACAACACGAACGCGCAACTGGCATAGTCAGCTGGCGATATGGCAACGAGCGAATCTTTTTGAGCAATGTTCATCAGAATACAGAATTAACAAATCATGACGCATCCCAGCCTCGTCCCTGGTAGCGAAGAATAATTTGTCTATCTGAAGAGTGCCAAAAGCGATATATCACGACAATTGATATCAAATACGTCAACAACAAAACGTGACTTTAAAATAGCTCCCCTGCGTTTGTTGGCCGGCCATTAACCAGCTTATCCCCCGATGTAGCGTTAGCAGTCTTTTCAAGTGTGTGTGCGGTTAGAAATAAGCCGATTGCGCTCGTCGCGAAAGCATTCAACTAGAAACTAGTTGACCATATAGAGTTTCCTGCAAACGCATGCTGCAGAAGCGGGCACTACTCAACGTTCAATCGATGAAAAACATCAAAATAACATTAGGTTCCGCTGATTGTGGGCTTAACCTATCACCTATACCCTCACCCCTTCACTTTATCTATCTCGCATGGATTTTAGAATAGGAACAGAACTGGAACTTTGCTTATGACATGACCCAACCATAAATAATTTGGCATTGGCCACTGCTTGTTTGGCATATCTACATATATGCGATAAGTGCAGAGAATAGTGCGACCGGAAAGGCCTTTTAAGTTCGACGAAATAGTGTACTCTATGGGTTCCCCAATTATCCGGTTCGGCAGTCAAGTAGCGAATTAAATAAACGAATAACAAAACGGATATCCCGAAAAGAGTCCTTTGCTCGCTCGGGTACATGAATAGCCAAGCCACTATACCAAATTGGCTAACCACCTGGTAAATTTATCAGATTTCCCCGTTTAGCTTTTCGGTTTGCGTGCTGGAAAATTAAAAAAAAAAAAAAAAAATGTAGGCCTCTATTCAGGGCATGTCAATGTCGAATGGAAGTATAAACATAGAAATTTTCACTTGCCTGCATCCAGGCAAGGGATGATGATGGTTTGTATTGTACGTTCATTTGTGTGGGTATGGGTTTGAATGTGCTGGATATAAGGACGGTCTTTAAGAGGAGGTAGTTGTTGAATGGAGTTGTATAGTTTTATGCACGGTTAATGTGAATTTTGAGTGGATTTTAGATGCATGAAATCTTATACGTTTAATTCGTATAAGTTTCAAGGTTGGTAGGTAAATAATTTTTTTAATTAATTCAAACAATCATTTCCACTGAATATACAATACAAAATAATGAAGGTTCTATATTGTACCTTTACATAAAATCCCTAATTAGCTTGGAAACTAACTTATGATAGATAGATATTTTATGTTAGTTTATCAAAAATATATGCATGACTGAATCGCACAAAATTCAAGGCTAGGTAAAACGTTGCTCGACATTGAAAATAGAAGACATCATATCAAACCTAAACCTTACGCCTTCAAGAACATCAGCAGAGACTGATTGATCATAAATAACCAATAAGAAGCAATAACGATACAAGATAAAGTTAAAGAATTTCGAAGGAAACTTCAGGCTCAACGTGTCTAATGATTCCGACTTTATTAAAGAAATTGAGGAATCCAATCAGCAGAAACAAATGTCCAACTTGAATAGAGCAACGTTAAGTGACACCAATTCAGTGATTATGATCCAGTCGACCAAGTTTGATCATCCCAGAGGAGATAACTGAGATTATAAGCAACTCCAAAGCAAACATGTTATCTAAGCCCGACTTCATCTGAAAGCAGTTTACACAGTTTTTTCTTACCATCATCCTCAACAACTGCATAAACAACAGTTATTTCTTCCAGAAATGAAAAAGTGCAAAATTTAAGAGACTCCCAAGAAAGTTGCAAGGAAAATGCTCAACAATTACAGGCTAATATTCATCCTCACTAAATAATTTAACCTCTCGGAACGGCTAATTCTCAAGAATATTAAGAAGTTCTGCGGCAAGAACAATAGCTATAGCATAGCAGACTTGCAGTTCGGTTTTTGGGAAAAGCATACCGTTTTACATCCACCCCTTGAGTTGTGTCATGGCATTATCACAGCTAAAAACAACTATCGAGTTACCGTTGGATGCTTCCTCGATGTGAAGAAAGCATTCGACAGTGTATTGATTGAAGCCTTTATCCCCAAGAAAAACGGGGATTAATGAGTTGTTCGGATCTGCTAGAGGAACCAAATTGTATCCTGTTGAATAGACTGCATGATTGCTGTGTTTGGAGAATATTAAAAAGTGATATAAGGGTTCGAAAGCGCATGAGCTTATCAAGGGAAATGTTATATATTTGCCTTGAGAAGTTTGACACACGGTCAAATCTTCTCAACCTAAATATATAACGCGCAGTATTGTTGAAAGCAACATTCAGTCTTCTCCTGCTGACAGCATCACAGTCACAAAAAAAGGCTTTCCTGCTAATGACAATGCATTTGGATTTCAAGGGTTTCAGGAACAGACCTTTGCTTGCTGACCAGCGTGAAATTCTTCTAGATCTCTATTAATTGTGTATGCACAATCAATAAGCCCCTAACGACAACTGTTGTATTGTTGTACATCATCAGCATTCATCTGAATAGAGGAACTAGTAATCCTTGAGGGGAGTTCATTGAGAGAGAAAAGAAAAGGCCCTCAGATAGAACCCTGAGGGACTCCTCTTGAAATTTGATTGCCAACAGAAACCGCTTGTTTCTATCCCTAAGGTAGTTTGATAGTAAAAGATCTGCTGTTGATGATAAACCACAACACAGATTAGCGTGGTCTACTGTGTCGAACGCTTTTGAAAAGTCAAGCAGTATGAAAAACTTGACTTGGTCTTCATCCAAAGCGAGTCTGATGTCTTCAACAGTGTTAATAACGGCAGTGGTGCAACTACGCTTCTGACGGAACCGAGACTGCTTGGATGAGAGAATGTTTCGTCCTCTAAGATGGGCGTTAAGTTGTTTTTATACTACTCTCTCAAATACTTTTGACTAAAAGTGTTTGAGAGTCCCTAGAAAAATTTGTAGCAACTGTTGTGTAGCCGGAGTCAGGTTAAAAGCCCTCATACCCTCGACGAGGAAAGTCTGATTTAAAAGATTACTATTGAAATCTCCACATGTTATGATCTTAGATGGACCCAAAGTAATTGTTTCCAATCTTGTAAGCAATGGACTTACATCTACACCATAATTGGTTCTGTAAACAGCCCCTAAAAGAAAAGTACCTTCTTCATCCAATATGTCTAAAAACAAGTATTCTAACTCACTACCCGCTGAAGACTTACAATTAATTTTGCAACTAATTCCATAACGAACATAAACAGCAGCTCCTCCGTCGCTCCTACCGTGTCTGTCAGCCCGAAAGAGCATGAAGCCACCCAAACAATATATTGAATCACTATTTTTATCGGAAAACCATGTTTCGCTAACACAGATTCTATCAACTTTTGATTCCTCAAACACATCCCTAAACTAATTAATTTTGCAATACAAGCTTTATGTATTTGAATGACAAACCTGTAAGCCCGTCTTTTGTTTGCAGAGGATTTGAATCATCGAGCAAAGAATTCTATCACCACTACCGACCGCAGAATCGTCACCATTATCATCGTAATTCATAGCTATATAATAGAAGAAAAATAATAATTTCGGGCCAAAACTGCGAAAAATAATAAGCAGTTGTAAACTTTGAATGACTACACATAAATAACATATCTCTGTCATTACTTCTTGAACTAAACACTCAACATCAAGGCCTTTACCCCCTTCTTAATTTCGTCGTGGAATCTTGAGCCTATCTTTGCTCACAAAAATGTTATGCAAAATTTACTATAGATTTAAAATTCAAAACCAAAAGAAGTTTAATAATTTGGACAACCCAAAATGGTGAGTCGGTTCAAATAATAAATAGAAGCACCTATGTTTTTCCATAAATCCAAAGAAATTTTTATTCTTTAATACTATGTTCCCACCGGAGCGAAATCTCGAATTTCAGAGATTTCAGTTCAAATCTTCACATTTCCCCATACGGTTTTGAGATTTCGAATTGCGAGATTTCGTTGAAATCTCAATGAAATCTTGTAACGATGCGAACTCTTTTTTATGAACAGACCCATTTTCAGCTTTCACCATAGAAAGGTGAAAAACTTTTTGATAAAAATTATAATCTTTCACTCCAACGCCAAGCAGGCAAAAAGAGAGAGTATGATATTGTATTTGACATTTGAGCGCAGAGAAACACAAATACATAAGCACACAATGG
Organism: Dasysyrphus albostriatus; assembly: GCA_946251815.1. Lineage (NCBI taxonomy): Eukaryota > Metazoa > Arthropoda > Insecta > Diptera > Syrphidae > Dasysyrphus > Dasysyrphus albostriatus. Next base: position 54,343,733 of record OX276336.1, read on the forward strand.
TTGTTGTGTGTGTTTATATGAGACGAAATCTTCGTTTTGGCACTGTGAACACTAATTTGAAATCTCGATAGTTTTCAGCTGATATCTCGGATTTCACTTTGGTGCGAACATAGTATAAGCCTAGTTTATTCTCATATTCTCGCATGTCAAAAATAATTGAGGTGAACTGCAAAATGAATTGTTTGCATGATTGGTTTACACTTTCATGCTAAAAAAAACATTGCTGCCATGAAATGCCATGCAAAACAATGGACCAGCAATTGTTTTGCATGCGAAAAAAGTGTGGTGAATATATTTTTTGTATAGTTTCCTTACACTTCAAGGCATTATTTGCATGCAAATGGTTTTTGCATGCAAAAATAGTTATCTTCCATTTAAATGCATATAATTTCTTAATTTAGGATAAAATAATAACTCACTGAGTGGTTTTGGCCAAGACAAACATTTTTCGCCCTCAATATTATACAATTTGGTGCACAGAATAGGTGGAAAATTGTTTTGAATATTTTTTCCATACGGGAACTGTAACCTTGGCTTTATTTATACAAATATTTCTCAGCATCCCCTTATCAAATAATTTTTTAATACCATAATTTGCACCAAATTAAATTCTTATTTGCTGCGCAAGTCTCGACGACGACAAGCCAAACGGTTATTTGAATATTCAAGAATTCAAGCTTTGCATTTATATAAAGCTGAAGTAACCATTCAAAATTTCGAAAGCCATTAGGTATTTTTGTTGGTAGGTACTTAAAATTGTAGCTTTCTGAATCTTACGGATTTATTTTTATAAAATTTTAATAAATCTAAGTTATAGAACTCAAGGTTCCCTTAAGGTAAAAGCAAAACTTATGCTACATAAAATCACAAAGGTGTTTTAATTAAAGCATTTTCAACACTTTTTGAAGTGTGAGATTTCAATCCTTAAAATTTATGCACATACATGTTCCCACACGACGACATGACCTCAAAAAGGAAAATTGTTTATCATCTTTACTTCAATTATATACATAGCCATAACAACTCTTCAATATGAAATTCCATGTATATAGGTATGAACCTATAACCCATGTACATATACATATGTTAGAAGGACAAACAGTCAAAGCTACACTCAAACTTAATTCACTGTGCTAATTGCAGAAATATGGTATTTCCACTCCAACCATGAGTCCAACCATCTGCCATTTCCTCCTTAAATTGATGAGAGTTCTCATGCAGCTATATGTAGTGTAGATACTACCATCAGATGCCACTTTAAATAGTTAATTGGTTTCTAGTGTAACCTTGTTATGGAAGGAAGGCTTTCTTCAAAAGTGTTTCTCAAATAGAGATAGACATACAGACCCCGACAGTGATGACGATGACGACTAGAACGACAACGCCAACGATAAGGCAGTCAAGAGAAATAAGCTCACATTTAAAATTTCAACTATGTAATAATGCCACCTTTCTCTGTACTTATAACAAACATAGATATATCCTTGTATTCACATAATGAAGCTTACCTGTAAGATGGCAAAGATGACAGCAAACACAGTGACAATGAGGAGACATCCAGCAACCGCAATAGCCGTAATTGTCGTAAGAGGTGAACCAACACGTGAAAGGACACCATTCGAAGAGCTGTCATCGAAGCTGTTGTATGGGCTACCGAATTGTTGCTCTGCTCCAGCTGCAATTCTGCGCTTTCCAGCTGGTGAAGCATTGATGCATCCTCCTGCAAGGAAAAAGCAAACAAAACAAAAACACAACAGGATATTGAGAGAGATGCGTCCGAAACCACAATGAAATAGTTTCACTTACCACTCTCTTTATCACAATGACAACACGATTGATCCTCGGGGGTTGAATCTGTTGGACAGCAAGGCACACATTGATTATTGAGACGATCCAGATGTTGAGGGAATGCACAGGTTTGACATGAGTATTGTCCAGGACCGCTGCACGAACGACACGATTCATGGCATGTTTTGCACGTTTGTGTCGGTGAATCATAGAACTGCGATCCCAAACATTCCATGCAAAGGCCTCCGTCTAACATAAAATGAAGAGGACATGCTGTGCATGCCAATGGACCAGCTCCTGTTGGAAAATTTATTATTAAGAGATATGAAAAACTTTTTTTTATACAAGGCATGTGTGTGTTTTTGTGTGTGTGAGTGTAGTGGGATAACCTGAGGGCGTCATTAATTGTGCAAACACATCAGGACATCCCTCATCATCATAATAATTAAGTGCAACTCATCGGGATGCTCGGAAATATACATTTATAGTCATAAATCAATTGAAATAACTTAAATGGGATACACCAAGGACAATAATGAAAAAGGAAGTCTAGCATTATAAAGTTTAAAAGTGATGGAAATTATTTTTGGCCTTTTGGATAGCTGATATTAAAATTAAGAGTTTTATGGTTTTTCTATATGAGTTTCACAAGAAACATTAAGTTTTTGAAATGACAACTTTTAAGAGATTGGTTTTAGGGGAAAAGAGTTTGAATCTTTCTGAACAATTTCTTTAAAAAATCTACAAATTGATATTCTTAGCATAAACTTGTAAAAGTTACGTGCGAAAAATTATCGACTGCTGACCTTGAATAAATTCTTCTGGTCAGGTCTTATTTGAACGTACTTTAAAATAATCTTTAATTTGCAGACTTTGGAGGTTAAACTTTTCAACGGTTCATTGGTAAACCATGTTCCACATAGAATTTTCAGATTTCCTGTGCATCAAACAAAAGTTGAAAATATAGCTTATATTGTTTCGACCCACTTTTACCAAAATAAAGTTGAAGTGAATACTATTGGTACGTTATAAAGGGTTTTTCAAAAGGGACGCTACAAAAGAGCGACAGAGACAGCAAGCGACGCCATATTTCTTGCCGCTCTTTTGAAATTTCTCTTCAGTAAGGTTTGCCATTTCATGATGGAGAGATATACAAGCTAACAACGAGTCGAAATTATTAAAATTTGGTCAGTGGCCTCAACGTTAAGAGCGCCACGTCCAATTTACGGTCGTCATAATTGTCCTAGGAGACCAACAATTGAGCGGTAAAAATTTTAATCCACAGGCACAGTACAAAATGTTCCCGTGCCAGTGAGACAAAGAAGTGCCCGTAGTGTCGAGAATATTGCTGCCGCTGAGAAAGCCCAAATGTGTCTCTCACACGTCGTTCTCAAGCGTTGGGTATCTCTGTGACGTCGTTGTGGCGAATTTTGCGAAAAGATCTTTGCTTACATCCTAATAACATTAAATTGATGCCAGAACTGATGCCGCTTGACCACCAGAAGCGTCGTATGTTCGTGAATTGGGCTGAGCAACAACTTTAAAATGATTCGGATTTTCATCGAAAAATCATCTTCAGCGATGAGGCTCATTTCTGGCTGAATGGCTTCGTTAATAAACAAAATATGCGATATTGGTCAGGCAACAATCCATATGTACTCCATGAGTCATCATTGCATCCCAAAAAATTACGGTTTGGTGTGGTTTATTGGCCGGCGGCGTCATTGGGCCGTACTTCTTCCGTGATGATCAAGACTGGCCCGTTACTGTGAATGGGGATCGCTACCGTTCAATGATAACCGAATATATTTGGCCCTAATTGGATGGTATGAACTTGGAGGACATGTGGTTCCAACAGGACGGCGCCACAAGCCACACAGCGAATGTCACAATCAATTTATTGGAAACCAAGTTTGGAGAACGTGTTATCTCACGAAATGGTCCAGTCGCTTGGCCGCCTCGGTCGTGCGATTTGACGACGTTAGAGTATTTCCTGTGGGGCTACGTCAAGTCTATGGTCTATGCCAACAAGCGAGCGACGATTGATGAACTTCGTACGAATATCGAACGGGAAATTGCAGCAGTATCGGCCGATTTATGCTTGAAAGCCGTCGAAAATTGGGTTCAGCGTCTGGACTTCTGCAAGCGTGCCCGTGGTGGCCATGCAAAAGAAATCGAGTTCTATACATAATGGCATCGAACGTACTTACACAGGAATAAAGAATTTCATTGATATCCAAAACCGTTTTTGTTTTTTTTTTTAAACTTTTGTAGCGCTCTTATTGAACAACCCTTTACATAATAAATCGTAGTTTTTGTTTGTATACTACCTAGTAAGTCATAAATACTGATACACGAAAAATTATAATACGCTGCTATTCGAAAAAACTTAAGTATTAATTTTATTGGTCAAGCTATTTGCTACATTTGATAGAAAGATATCATTCCATATGACCACCATGTCCTCAAAAAAAAAAGGGCTGGGGCGCCCTTGCCAGTTATCGATCGCAGCACGCGACTAGCCAATTAGTAAATTATCCAATGCGTGGACAACGGCTCGCTTCTGTGACTCAATTCTTCGGTGTTGAGTAGAACAGGCTATTTCACTTGAATGAACCAAAGTTAGTAATTTAATAGGTTAAGGTCTAAACATGCTAGATGCCCAATCAATCCATGTTTTTGAGCCACTCTTGTGCGGTTTTTGCCTTGTTAGTTGGAGAAGTATCTTGTTGGAGTACCAAGTGCTTGTTGGCGAATATTTGTTTTGATTAAGAGGCTTCGCAACGTCTCCATAGCAGATGTTTGATAAACTTTCGTCGACGTTTTCCTCTCCATTCTCACAAAGTGAAGGCCGGTAACACCATCATAACCTACTCCAAACCATACCATATAACATTTGTAGGATGGGGGCTTCTTTCAACCCTCGAAATGAGTTCAGATGCTTCTCTTGGTATCTGAGCCTATGCTCGGTAGTTGTGTTAGGTAAAAGGTTCTTCAACGGTAAGGATTTCGTCATCAGTGAAGAGAATTTCTATGTGACTATTTTCTGCGTACTGACGTATATGTGCTTTCGATTTTGTTTACGTTTCTGCTTCTGTGCGGCTGAAAGCAGGTGTCAAATGTGTTTTTTGTGAACGTTTAGTCACAAATCTTTGGAAGTCACGTACTCTACCAGTATCCTCGAGGAACTTCACCTACGGTACACAAAACAACGTGTGATTCCATGTGGTCACAAGGTCCGAAAGACATTACTTTTTTTACATGAAATTTGTGAAGGCAGGTTTTCAATATCACCCAATGTCATTACTGTAACGACTGAAAACAAAAATATTTCTTACGGAAGTGAAGCATAAGACCAAAAGGTTAAATAACCGTTAATATGGAACCAATAATTAAAAGTAGGGTAGAGTGGGGTAGGATCACTTGATTAACTCAGAAACCACAAGAGCTAAATGTAATCGTAAACGCAAGAAGCATACTTACTCACCCACTCGTGAAAAACGGATTTAAGGCGAATTTTGTTTGTAAGGAAGAATCACATACTAAATTGTGTTTTTTTTTAAGTAAAAAGGTGCAGTTATTTTGCGAGTCATGTAACTAAATTTTTGTATATTCCATGTGTGAAATTAGTGATTTTTTTTTGTCAAAGTGACGAATATAGGCTCCTATTCTTCAAGCTAGAAGTGTGATAAGTTGTCCCAGGCGGACCAACTTATCCAGCTGAATTCAAAGTAAAGGTTTTATATTGGAAAATAATATGAACAATTTTGGACAGATAAAGTTCCATAGATGTGTGAGATTCTTAATACACTAAAACCACCTACTCCACTAACCAATTGGAACTAAATTGAAACTTATCTAGAAACTTATTTTTAACGAAGTTAAGTAACGTATTGCAAGTAACTTTGCAGTGAAAGTTCCTGCTTATTCCACAATTTTAAAGCGGGTGTCTGTTTACCGCATCAAGGCGGAAGGTTTTGTTCTTCGCAGACGGCCGGCGTACTAAATTCGACTCTTCAAGAATTGGTGTGTTCCAATAGCCGATTTCTATGTTTTCGTCCCGAACGGTAGGAATCCCGAAAACACCTGTTAAGATCTTCGTTTCTTATATACCACGGAGCATTTACAAATAACTTAAGCAATTTATTTTCAAACGTTTGTAAGTTATTAAAGTTTGTATCGCAGTTACAACCCCAAAGTTGTATACCATAAGTAAAAACAGGTTTAAATACCTGCCTGTATAAAATCAACTTATTTTCAATACTAAGCTTTCGGTGTTTACCGAGTAGCTACTTAATATCTCTAGTTTACTTTTTAGTAATTCGCATTTCTTTTGTACGTGCGGCTTACATTTTTATTTCGCGTCTAGAGTCAATCCCAGATACTTTGCCTCATTTGCAAATAGAACACGAGCGTTAGTAAAAAAGACAGGTAGTCTATATATACATTTTTTTTATACGTAAAGTCAACGTGGACTAACTTTAATTCATTGAGCGCTGCTCTCCATGTTTTTGTCCTCTTATTAACATTATTAGGAGCATTTAATTGTAGCTTCGCTAATCGTTTTTGTGTCTTACACGGAACAGTCTATTATCAAGATATTCGTGTAGAATAATTCTATGCACTTGATCAATTGTCAAATGCTTGCTTGAAATCCGAACTGATGTTCAGGTATTAATTGTTTCTCTTCTATTATCGGCTGCAGGCGCAGGAGTAGTATTCTTTCAAAAACCTTTGATATTATGGGAAGAAGTGAAATCAGTCTGTGAGACTTCTTTTCGTAAGATGGTTTGCCAGGTTTCAAAACAATTATGACTTCTGCAACTTTCCATTGGCTCGAAACATATTCTAATCTTAGAGTGGCATTTATTATGTAAAGGAGGTTAATAAATTCCCTACGCGGGAGCATAATTAGAATTCATGCCGTGATAAAGACATATACTGGAGCTTTATTGGACTAAAGCTTCTTTATTTCTCTTTTGAATTCGGCAAGTGTAGCATTTCTTGCTATGTAGCTTTAATTTGAGGTAAGATTCATATTAATATTTTCGTTGAGTTCTTGCCCATCGAACGGCTAAAATGTTTCCTCCAAATAATCGGCCAATACCATCGCGTTTTCTTTGCCACTTCATTTTGGCCTTTTTTATGGGAGGCGCTTAAAGCTTTTTTTTTTAGTTTTATAGCTTTTCAAAGTGAGTAGATAGAATCTTTTTCTGCTGTCAGATTTTCAAAGTAATTTTCAAATTCACGGTTTTTTGAAATTTAATATTCTCGTTTTAAGCAAGTAACATAAGCGATTTAAATTAGCTTTGTCTTAAGCCATTTCCCACGTTCTTTTCGTTTCTCTTTCACTAAGTTTTTAGTTTCTTGCTGATATTTTATATCTTTACAGCGCGGCATTTCCTTTTGATAAGGTGCTTTATTTCATGCCACCTTTTCTATCATTTTATCAAAATTATCTCCTGCGCCTTTAAGTTCAAGAGGCGTTTGTAAAGATACCTTTAATTCAACGTTGACTTCAATCAAAAACACATCTAAGTTGGTATTGCCGTTTGTCAACTTGGGTGATTTTTCAATTTTAACAAGGCTTTCACTCATAGTGAGTTTGGCGGCAGAATGGTCTGAGAAGAGATCATAACTCTCTAAAATTTTTACAGTTAGAGGGTATTCCTTTTACCTTAAATAAATCGATTAGGTCAGGTATTTTCGACGGTTCAGTTGGCCAGTTGAATGAAAGTCACAATTATTTTTCTAAAAGAAGGGAGGCGTTTTCGCATTTTTTTTCATGTTCAAAAAATTACTAAAAAAAAAGTAGCTGTATACTCTTTGGTATAGAAAAAGTATGATTTCAAAAATTGGCAACACTCATAATTCACCCAAAAGTTTGGCTGCTCAAAACCTTTTCTTTAAGATGCCAATCGTTATTTTTGCAATACACGCTTGACTTCTGAAAGCGTTTCCCCAACTTTTTGCACGTAAAAAAACCATTACATTTTGACATTAACAAAAAGGTATGTTCCTGAAAAGTGTCAACATTGAAATTTAAACCGAAGGTGCGTCTACTCAATATCTATTTTCAATTTTTATTTCCACAAATGCAAATGCATTTGGCATTTATAGGTGTTTCCGTTATTTTTCAAAATATTAAAAATTATCAAAATTGTGGAGATTTTAAAAATGGCGCCCAGGCGATAGGATTTAGCTAAATAACATCCTCAGCATGTCACAGATTATTTCCAAACATACAAATAATGTAATCTCCTACAAAAAGTGCAGGGATGTGTAAGGAATAAGTTCCAGTCACAAAAAACGCACAGGATTTGGTTTCCTTCCTGACTGGACTTGGAACATGTTGATAGGAGTGGGTAGATATACTCCTTACAAAAAAATAAATAGTCTATTCCAAAGCTATAAACAGACAGTTTTGAAGTTTTCTATAATTCCTTGCGTAGCTTTTCGAGTTCTCGGGGAGGGGTGGGGGGAGGGGGGGCATGACACCCCCTCCATACCCGTTGCAAAGCACAAAAAAATTTAATAACGGCAAATTTCCTTTCTTGGAACTTCTAAAGAAGTTATAATAATTTTTCTATATAATTTTCAAAATGTGTATACGAAGCTATAAATTTTTGATTAATTTTTTCTTAAGTATTAAACTTTTTTTACCAAATGCACCGTCATCCACTATATTGGTTGAATAACAAATTTAAAACCAAGTCATTTATACTCTTGTGAATTTTAATGAGATTCTTAACCAAGTAATAATATAATCAGCTTTCCTGTCGAATTTACGTTAAGGGTCCTTTATTGAAGAGAATGTCATCCTCTTATGAGATGACTACTTTATCAGCGCAAGCTGATCGATTATATACGAGTATCAACCATTATACTTTACTTTCCACTTCATATTTGTGTAAAACGTTGCTTCTACTTCGTGGATTTATTATCTTTGTCATTGAACTGAAATGCATATTAAAGTATAGACAGACATACACATATATGCGAAGTTGGATTAATGTCTACATTATTAGCATGCATTAACACTGTATCAAAATTTAATCAGCATCGTATCCTTAGCCGTGTGTCATCATTATCATAATCTTTAGTGCAAACTACTTCAGTAGAAAAAATTGCTGCCGTTAACAAATACTTCGAGGACATTATCAGGGATTTTTAAGGATCTTAACTTTTTTTTTAAAGGTAAACATAAAAATAATGACGACCGACACGGTGACGATAAGGAAAGTATCAAGGAGTAAGTTGAAGGATATTAACTTAAAATGGAGAATATTTTCATTTTAAAATATAATATCACTTGAAAATTGGACATATTGTGTAAATTTGATAAAAACAAATCTATCCTTCCCACACCAACAGTGTTATGCAAACTTCATGTTGAAAAATTTTTTATATTTATTTTTTATTTATTTTTAAGAAATAAGACATTTTTTACATTTCAAGACATGCATGAAGTTTTCAACACCCGTCCGTAAATGATTAAGAAATACATTTTCAAGATTACTTTTCAACTTGAAGGGTGAAGAATTTTGTCATTGCTTCGAAGCTTTTATCTTAAAAAAAAAAAAAAATACGAGCATAGGTATACTATCTCTCCTCTTTCATCATCATCATCATGGCACCAAAGGGTATATTCCTTCCCATAAGAACATCACATAATATTGTAACGTGTTTATTCTCAAGACTTATATACATACTCGTAAGTATAATACTTACCGTTGCACGTTTTGCAATAGTGATGACATTTCTGACATCCGAATTCTGATTTATAAAAACCCTCCGGACACTCAGGATGGCATTCGCCACTGGCCAATTGCCAACCAGCAGGACATTGTACACACTGGTCACGTCTCGGTCCACTGCAAGTGTGACAACTTAGATAGCACTTGGCACAGGTGCCACGGTCGCTGTAATATCTGCAAAAAATGAAAATGTTTAAAGTGTAAAGGGGTTAGCTATACTAGTTGTCAAGCAATCCATTTTGGTCAGCTTTTGTTATATCATCATCGGTCAAAGTTTATACCATCTCACCATCATCATTGTCTCTCCTTCTTTTTTGGTGAAAAATGTGACTGATCTGTGTGCTGCCATGTGAATGTGGTTATAGTTCTCAAAATAATTACGACAAACATTGTCATTAGCTTTTTGTCAAATGTCAAGTTTTCGTTTTTATGAATGTCAGAGTTGAAATTCGACTGAACTTGTAGACACAACAAACGATTGTACATGAGAATTCTTTTGTAATATATGCTTGACTTGCTTGAAAACTCAACATTTATAGACTTTATGAGCTGGTGGAACTCACAAAAGACATCCAATTTTTGATTAAATAGTCTCTACTCGCAGGATATTGGCCATATACGACGCACTAAAGGAGTAAATCTCTCAAGGCAAATACAAACACCATAAATACTACATATGAGCGGAGCAAAAGACTAAAATGAACAACACCATCATGCACAAGCATCACACATCATCATAAGCTAGTTCGAAAGTAGGTAGGTAGGTATACTAGGAGGCAATGAGGACGATATGGTTATATGGTGATAGTTCTGGCTGGCCTGGATATACAAAGAAGAGAAACAAACAAAGGATTTTAATTACCCATCCGCACAAGTAGTCCTGCACTCGCCACTTTGTAATTGCAGTCCTTTGGCGCATGTTGTACAGTTCATCCGGGATACGCATTGAGTGCATGTGTGCAGGCATTTGGCACAGACACCGGCTTCCATGTAGAATCCTTCGTCACAGGTGCTAACGCATCGATTCGTCTGCAGCAACAGACTTTGCGGGCAACTGAGGCAATTTCGTTCCGTAGGACCGTCACAGGATTCGCAAGTTGAGTGGCATGGATGACAATGGCCATTATCGTAGTATTCAGCTGAAAGAAATAAACCAAAAATCCATCAATAATAAGTTCTTATTTTGAAAAAAAAAATAAAAAATTTAAACGTCGGTGGTTAATTAAGAAAATATATTCATAAATTATGAAAAATACAAAAAACCAAGAAGATCTTTTCCCATTGGGAATATGATGTGAATATTGTATTTTCATGGTTTAACATATATGCCTTCAAGGTCTACCAAGAAGGTGGTGTATGGTTCTTTTACGAAAATCAATTATTAACACAACTCAACGCCCTCAAATATGTACATGTGTATGAACAAACAAACATCTGAAAATGGAGTACCATAATAATGCTGTTGTAAGTGTGTGGAAAAGTAGTCATTAATTTTCGAAATAAAAATGCAAGAACCTTTACATTCATACATATAGGCTGTCCTGTTTTTATATCCGTCCGTCGGTCGTTCGATATAAGAACCACTTGAGAGGAGTTGAGAAAAAAATGTTGCAACCTTTTGCTATGGTTTGGACCTATTTTGATGCTTAAAATTTTAATTTCCGGTTAATACGGTGAGAGCCATATATAATACAACCATACATAACTGATTTAACAACGACCTCAAAAAGGCCTTTGGCATCAAGGAGTATTGGAGTATTGAGAAAAAAACAATAAAGTAGGAGTTCTGATGTGCCCTTTTTTTTTACAATCATCTCAAAAATTTAATTTTAAATAAGAATTCTCATTTATCATTATAATAACGTGCTTTAATTTTGGTATTAAATCTGTAGGAAGGTATCAACAATTTTTCTCGGGAATGCGATGAAATTGGAAACGGGAAAGTAAAAAGTAGTTCTGTGTTGGTAAAATTATTTTCTTTCAGGAAAAAACCAGTGGGTAGATATAAAATAAAATGCAGGATTGGGTTGCAAACTCGTATGTACTTGCTGTTATGTTTAAAGGGCATTGAAATTTTGAGAGAAAAAAAATAATTTGAGATGAACAAAATAATGGTCTTTAAATGTCGTTTAAAAAATCGTTGGTCCATAGATGGCACATAGCAGCTGCATTTTTAGTTTTCATAGGTAAGCAAATGCTCACATAATACTATATTTACTTAAGTCACAACGAAAGAGGCATTTTTTGGAATGACAGGTCTACCCGGCGTATACGTGACAAAAATATAATTTTACACGTGATAATTTTTTAATTTACCGGTTGTTTTTCTTAAATTCTTCGAAAACACACTAAATTGGGCATTAAATATTCATAATCTATCACTGATGGTGAGAAGCTTTGGATTTTGTTGTTGGAAGGAAGAAGTATGAGCTGACAAAAAAAGTGACCAAGAAGAATAAAATAACAGTGACAAGATGTTATATTGCAATGAAAGTAGTTTCTTAGTTCTAAGCACACAATATATAAATTGAACAAAATTAAACCTTCTACACTCAGAGAAAAAAGTCAGGTAAATAATTAACCTGGGCCCTGTTAAATTTACAAGGTGCCCAATCCCATATAAAGTTATAGACATTTCAGAAATTTACCTGATTTTAATAACCTTATATTAGGTGTTAAATTAGCCTGGTGGCCTATATTACCATATTCAAGTTGATTTAAGAAGATAAACTGCTGTTTTAATACTGAATTCTGGTAAACAAGAAATTTTGACAAGAATATGGCGCTAATTTTACCTGAGATCGGGTTTTTTAACACTGCTTGCTATGAATGTCTATTTCACCACAAATCAGGTTGAAGTAACATTTTATGTGGTTATTTTTACAATGTTTACCTGTTGAATTTAACCTCATCTGCCAGTTAATTTTAACGTGACACCAGTGTAAAAACACACACACACAGGCCATTCGAATAAAATTATTTAAATTGAACCTGCCCGCCTGTTAAACTAGCCCTCTGCCAGCGTTGAAAAACACTCACAAGCCATGGCTAAAGAAACACTGTGCCAGGTTATTTCAACGTCTGGTATCACGTTGAAATAACCTGTTAAAGCACATACATATACAAGCCATTCAAACAACGTCAGTTTCAAGTTATTGATATTTGGCACAAGTTTTTTATGCAGCGAAGTGGCCCAGGAGATGCGTACTATCTCCATAAGTGAGAGGTTCCCAGTTCAAAACTAAGTAAGTATAACAAAGTATTTCTAAAATAAAATAATAAAAATAGTAATAAATTTCTATACTTTCAAAATAATGCAAAATGGACGGTAAGCAGTGTTAGAGATGGGACCTACAAGCATCGATCCAACACATAATAAGTACCGGATACAGGGTTAATTCAACATTGAATAATGTTAAATTCACTAGATCTTCATGTTAAATTAACAGGACGTTGAACATTTTATTCATGTTTTTGATCTAGATTTACAGGTTAAAATAGCAAGATTCCCAGGTAAAATGTACAGTTTTACTTTTTTTAAGGCTGTGTTAATTTTACCTGAAACCAACGTTGATTTAACACGACATTAAAACCAGGTATCAGGTTAAGCCGTTAACCTTATCTACCGAGTTGAAAAATAACAATCTGAAAATCAGGTATAATAAACCAGAAATTTGTTTGTTATACTAGCTTTTTTCTCTGAGTGTATCAAAATTATGAGTTTAAGGTTCCTCTAAAGAGGAATTAAATTTATACACGTAATGAATTTTATTAATCATATTTTCGATACTTTCGAGCTCGAAGGTTATGGTATCTTTAAGTAATGAATTTCTCCTTCAAGTTTATGATTCTTTACAATTTTTCCTTTTTTATTTGATATTTAATATTGATATTTAACATTATCTACTTTTAAGTTATTTTGCTTAATTTAAATACAATGCTTAATTTCTGAATAGCTTCTAAATTTTTAAAATTTAGCTGAGCCGAAAAAAATTTCATGGTTTTAAAAATAAAAAAGTTAGTATGTTTATTTTGTTTTAATTTTGGTAGGTACATACTTTAAAAATCTTTCTAGAAACTTTTTAAAAATAAAACAAAATTATCAAAATCAGTAATATCAGAAAATCTGAAGTCAAAAAAATTGTTCTATGGGAGAGACAATTGGAAACTATTTTTAAGAAAAAAAAAAAATTCATACAAATGTACAGTGGTATTTATAAACTTTGTCTAGCTTTAGATAGCCGTGCAACTCCAAAAAGTAGTTTATAAACTTTGTTAGCTGTTGTACTAAGGTTGTCTGACTTCTACAACCGCATCAGTTGTCTAAGATTTGGCTAACTTGACATTTTTTTTTTAATTAAATAAAACATATTGTCAACCGTCTAAGAAATTTTATAAATAAGGCAGGTGGTCTTTAATTAAAGTAATTAATTTAATGTTTGTATGATGTATGTAGGTAAAGGGTGGCGCACGAATCGTGCTACAAAAATAAATTTTGTAGGTTACTATTTAGATTTATAAAAATGGATGCTTGGGATACGGAGAAAAGAATTTGGATAGTGCAACGGTACCATGCTTTGCAGTCCGTCATTTCCGTCCAAAGGGAATTTAGGCGGGAGTTTGGCGGTAATCCCCCGAGTAGATGGACCATTATGAGGTTTGTAAACATGTTTGCCGAATCTGGAAGCATCGCACGAAGGCCGTACCATCGAGATGCCAATGTTCGGGTTCAGGATACAATCGCAGCAGTAGCATCTGCAATACAGGCCAATCCGAGCGTTTCGACCCGAAACTTATCGGGGCAAATTGGAGTTAGTAGACGGTCATTACAACGGATACTTCATGACGATTTAAACTTGTTTCCGTACAAAGTCCAAATTACTAGCAAGTTCAACCCTCAGGATTTGCCTGTTCGCCTGGAATTTTGCCAAAAAATGATATCAATGGCCGAAGAAGACAACACATTGATCAATTGTTTGTTCATGTCTGATGAGGCCCATTTTGATCTTAACGGCAATGTAAACAAGCAAAATTGCCGTATATGGAATGAGTCTAATCCAGAAATGCTCCATGAAACGGAACTGCACCCAGAACGAGTCACTGTGTGGTGCGCAGTTTCATCAAGGTGTATTGTCGGGCCGTATTTCTTTGAAGAAAACGGTGTAACCGTTACTGTCAATGGGGACCGTTATTTAAAGATGTTGAAGGAGTTTTTTTACCCAGAACTGCGCCGAAGACGTATACCATTCAAGAGCGTTTGGTTTCAGCAAGATGGAGCAACTGCACATATAGCCAGAACAGTTATGGCGGAGCTAAACAAAAAATTCGCAAACAAATTAATTTCTAGGAACTCCACTCTTCGCTGGCCCCCAAGGTCACCTGACCTGACTGCACAAGACTTCTTTTTATGGGGTTATGTCAAGCAAGAGGTGTATAAAACGAAGCCCAGGAATTTAACTGAATTAAAGCAGTCCATAATGACAATAATTGAGGCGATCCCAACTTCAACTTCAAATTTTTTGATCAGGTGCCGCATATGCGTGGGAGAGCGTGGAGGTCATTTGCGGTCTATAATCTTTAAAAACAACTAACTATTTAAAATAAAATTTAATTTTCTAACCAATAAAAAAAAAAAAATAAATGAAATACATCGATTAAAAAAAAAGTTATTTGAATTTCTTATTGCAGCACAATTGGTGCGCCACCCTGTATAAAGAGTAAAATTAATGGCGCAACTGGATCGCACGTACTTTCACATATGTTAAGGAAGGTTAAAATTTAAAAATCTTAATGTAAGTAGGTACCTAAATGAAAACGGGATCAGTATGATATCTCGCATCTCAAACCTTTAGTTACGATACTTCGCTTTCTTTAAAATCTTGAGTAACGAAATCTCACAAATTTAAAATTTTTGTGTAATTATTATGAACTGCAGTAATAAAATTTCGGTTTAAATAATCTCCCAATTGCATTTCGCGATGACAATTTTCGCAAATTACACCCAAAATCTCGCAAATTGAAATCTCGCAATTAAAAATCTCGCAAAACAAGATTTAGCAAATTCAAATCTCACAGCAATGTATTGCTTTGGGTTTCAGACTGAAAAAATAAAATGTTGGATGTGGAAAATAAAAAATATTAAAAAAAAACTTTCTTTTCAATTCCTATTTTTAAAAATTATTTTAAACAATTAAAAAATATAACAAAAAACTAATGTCTGTATTAAAAAAATATAAACTGTTTTTCGAGAAAAGAAGTTATTTCTTATTTTATAAACTTCAATTTTAAACAAGCAAAATGTGTATTGCAATGATTTTGTTAAAAATATTTTTTAAACATGTATTTATGGAACTAAAAATATTTTTTAGTCCAAGACCAAATACGATTAATGCAATTAACAACAGTGTGCCCTAAAAGTAGGCAGACACTGGATTTACATATTTTTCAGAAGGTAAGATTATACTTTAAGGATTTAACGATCTCATGTAAAAAATTTGAAATACAATATATGATATGAAATGAAATAAAATTAAATAATCTCGAAAAATTTAATTGCATTGCAACTATACATTTCTCAATCAAAATTTTGAAAATTAAAATCTTGGGCGAAAAAAAAAAAAATAAATAAGTTGCAGTGCAATTTTTCCAAATTTTGATTTGTGAGATTTTAGTTTGCAGAATTTTGTCTTTACGAGATTATGAAAATCAGGATTTTGTTATTCCGAGATACGGTTATGCGAGATATCAGATACGAGGTTTTACTATGTGGGATTTTGAACCCAACATAACTTCTTCGGAGATTGCATAGTAAAAATACAACATGATTGAACTATTCTTACAAAACCAGGTTACAAAATACATAATCTTAAGATTTTAAAATTACAAAATTTTGTTTTTTTTTTCTCAGCTAGATAAATCGATGATCTAACTATCAACTATTAATGATAACCCACTCATAGTGATCATGGCTAAAGCTTTTACGCATTTTGGAGTGTTTGAATAATTTGGCCTTATGTCACTTTGTAGATCAACATAAGGCAAACTCTTAAAATTTGGCCTTATGGGGTTATGTCACGTCACCTTCAAAATGGGTAGATCTTATAAGGCATTTAGAAAAAGTAATTTATGTTCTAGGACATTTTCCAAAATTGAATTTTTAGACCCCGCGGCCGGTCTTAGGTAAAAACTACAATTCGAAAAAGTGGTCAGAAAAACCATATAAATTTGCATCGTTTTGTAGTCACAATTGATTAAAGGATTTTTATATTAAGATGACAGAGAACACCAAAAAAGTGGGTGTCAAAATTCTGTCTGTCGGTCTGTCTTTTCGGCTACAGCCAAAGCGGCTGAATCAATTTTCTTAAAACGTACAAGAACCAGATGATTTGGCCCAATTTTTTTTTTTTTTTTTTTTTTTTAGAACTAAAAATAATGGTATCTGCCTGGCATTTTATAATTTTTTAAGAATTATACAAAATTTTATTTTCTCAAAAGCGGCTCCAAAACTTTTCTTAAAAAAATTCAATAAGTTTCATTTGGTAATAATTTGATTTCAATAATTTTTTATATATGCAGAAGCAAATAGTTTTTTTTTGCTAAAGTTTTGAAAAAATATTCTTTGGATTTTTAAAAAATCTTGAAATTTTTTTTTGGGTGATGAAAACAATGAAAACAAAGCGATTGATTTTTATTTTTTTATAATTTGTAAAGTATTTTAAGAAAAATTTTTACTTTCGTAAAAAATAACGGTACCTTGTAAACAAATGTTAAAAAACCGTTAAGGAAAATATTTTTTTTTTCTTTAAAAAGGCTCTTACAAGTTTTATTAAACTTTTTCCGGATGCTTAAATAAGTGCAATTTACTCCC
This sequence comes from Dasysyrphus albostriatus, assembly GCA_946251815.1. Classification (NCBI taxonomy): domain Eukaryota; kingdom Metazoa; phylum Arthropoda; class Insecta; order Diptera; family Syrphidae; genus Dasysyrphus; species Dasysyrphus albostriatus. Next base: position 54,361,145 of record OX276336.1, read on the forward strand.
ATATTATAAAAAATTACAAATTGCAACTGTTAGTAATAGTACCTCTCACAGAACTATTTCTTAAACCATGAATTTTTTCATCATCGGCTGAACGGATTAAGGTTAATTTTTTATATACAAATTTCAAATAAAATTAAGAAATGTTGCATATTAAAATTTTCCAAAAAAAAGTTTTTGAATTTTAAAAAATCTTTAATTTTTTTTTGAAAATTCGATTGACGGGTTGACAATTTTGTTTCAATTTTACGGAAAGGCAAACAAAAAAATTCTCACGATTTGCATACGATTTTTTTTAAAGAAATTGATATATAAAATATTATTATTATATAATAAAAATTATTAAAATTATTAATTGTAATAAAAATTATATATATATAATCGCTCCAACGATTTCAAATAATTTTTTCATTCAACCATAGTCAATAATAAAAAAATAAAGGTGGAATTCTTTCTTTTTTAATTTAAAACTTTCAAAGAAGTTATTTTAGCTAATTTTAACATCGTATTTCTTGATTTTAAGCATTTTTCTCTCATAATTTCTATGTCTTTACATATAATCTTTTTTAGCCCTTAGCATCCCTCTAGAACATAAGAGCAAGTACGTGTGACCCAGTCGTGCATTTTATTCCTCAATGGAATGCTGGAATTGGCCCAACATCATTAAACAGCATACTTAAATCGATATTCTATCTGAGTAAAGAAATCCAAAATAAAACATTTTAAGTAATTGTGACCACACAAATCGACACAAATTTAAATCGTTTTTCTGACTAATTTTTTTCGAATTGTAGTATTTTTACCTAAAACCAGCCGCGGGGTTCCAAAATTCACTTGAACTTGGAAATGAGGATGAGTACATGAAATTGAGTTTAGGATGATATTACAACTAATTCTCATGTTTTATTTTTGTTAAAAATATTTAAAAATTTGGAACATTGAAATATTATTTGATTAAATATTTTGTTAAATTGAGTTCATTGAATTTAACACCGGGTTTGGATTGATAATTTCGGAAGCTTGTTCGTCGAATCCAAATACTTATTTTACAGCTTAATTCAGTTTGATCTCTTAAAGTTTGTACTCTAAACGATATAAAACTTTAAGTGTCGTTGAACACTTTACCTCTCTTGAAACCTAACATAAAATTGTCACTTAAAAGTCCTGGCAAAAATTGTTTGACGGCCATTGTCAATTTATTTTCATCACGTTTATTATAAAACTATTTGGCATGAGAGAACATTATATGACCCAATGTTCTGATGACATTAACTTATAATATATGAAAGAAGTGTTTTCAGCCTCAGTCCAAATACATCAAATATTATATTTTTTGACATAAGGATTATTCCAGATTAAATCTAAAGAAAATCTAACCTCCTATCAAAATAAGTCATGTGAAATATTTTGTATCTTCATTGTGAAAAAGAATCCTGTTAACTACATTACCTACCCATTTATCTGCACAAGAAACAAAAATCCAATCAAATATAATTTCCACTTCAATAAACTGATTAAATTTCTCCAAAACTCACTTCTGGTCAATTATTTTTGTTGTTATTTTTTTTTTGATTTCGGTTAGAGTAGCTAATAACATTTTCTGTCCAAAAAAAAATGAAAAAAAAAACTTGACACATTCAATTGCTCAGCAATTAATTTTGAGGCTGTCATCAAACCGTTCCACTAAGTTGCGCGGTGGCAGCCGGCTCGGCGTTGTGTACCTATATAACTTATAGCGTGGTCATACAGGCATGTCACTCTTTCCTGTCGTGTTAAGCCAACTTCATTTCCTGGACCGATTTAATTCTTATACATTTACATCCATTTACAGCCTTGACATTAAAACACTGGCAATAAATCCTTATTAAGTTTCGAGGATTTCAAGAAGGCAGTGTAATTAACGTTCATCTTATAGTGCCTTATTTCTACTTTTTCACACAACAACATAATACGTACAGAGTCCATAGCATTCATATTTTCTTTCCCTTTCTCTCTCTCTCGATCTCTCTCTCTCTATGAAGCTTGCCGTAAAAAGACATTTATGGAAAATCGGACAGGATATCCTACCATCCCATTCCATTAGGGTTTTTATCCATAGCTAAGCTATATTTCATGCAATTTTCTGCAGAAGACCAGCTTGCGAAACGATGACTGCGATCTGCGACGACCGACGATGATACACCAACCGACCAAACAACCAACGCAATGTTATGAACGAATTACCAAGCTGTTGGTAAGCCCATGTCCGTAGGAGGGCAGTAAATTACAAAAGTCACCGAGAAAAGATGAAGAACTCATCGTCATCGTAAGGCCGAGGAAGGATAACATATATACATACAAATACGTATGCCGTATAAAAACAGGAGTCCGCACATAAAAGTGCGGATAGTCGCACAAATGCACGATATTTCAAGTCCAACATTCCCCCATTATGGTTTTTCCATTTAATACGAGTATAGGTCTAGGAAGGTAGGTAGGTAGGTATATTTCTTACGTGTGGGGGAAAAGAAACTACCGGAAATCGTTCAACATCAGTTGACCTTCCTTTTAGCCTTTAGCATTTACAGGGTGGTGTTGAAAAATAAATCCATGAAGAAGATGGGATATGTACCTAGGAATGAAGTAAATATTATTTGAATTTAATATTTCAAGGATTGCAAAGGATTTCCATTGTAATCATTTAAGGGATTTTAAATACATCAAAATCTATATTTTTGAGTTAAAAGGAAGAGTTTATTTATGTGAACCCTAAGGAATTAGTTCCTTCTTCCTGTACGAAGGAGACTTATACCTTTTGCAATGCACTAAAAAAGGAATATTTAAAGCTGGGAAAGTTATTTAGAGATTTGTATGATCTTCATAAAACACCCTGTATATGTCAGTATTATTCATTCGCACGTTTTACATTAGCCACAGGATACAATCCTTAAAAGATCTGTGCGAAACCATTTGATAAAGCCTGGCAATGGTCACTATATAAACGCACAGCTTTTTATTGTCCCTTTTTACCATCCAAACTCAGCCACCTCTTCTTACTTGATGATAGTTATGGTGACGACAACAAGGACAACAAGGACAACAAGGACAACAAGGACAATGATGATGATGATGGTGATAGCCACAACGATGAGAGTTTTTAGAAAAGAAAGAAAAGTTATGCTCACCGTGATCATAAAAGGTTTCTCTGTTTTTTTTTTTTTGTTTTTTTTTTACTTCTGACTTTGCTCTTTGTGATGATGATTCTACACTCGTAGATACATTAAGTGTCTAGAGAAGTCCTTGTCGTAGACCACCACACCGGCATAAATAAACACATATACATATGCTTATATGTATGCCTTTATTACGTAAGAAAGAATGCGCCTGTAATGGGCGTAAGTGCTGCCGTATCCCAAAGATAACCTCTTTTTCTAGACTAAGAGACCGGAAGGACGAGACAAGTGAGAGCGCCGTGCTTGTGATTTATTTTTATTCGTTTTATTCTTTTCTTTTTCTAGTACCTTCAACCTGGTGGGTGACTTTCAGTTTGTTGCGAAATGTGGTAATGGCTATATATATAAATGCCTTAAAGAGGAAATAATATCCTTTTTTAAAAATGACCACATAGGTCATCAATCACTGTGACTCACTTGAAAATTTATTAATCTAATTCCAGTGACGATTAGTAACTACTTGGGAGATGAGTTTTGAGCTCAAACGTCATTAAATCCTTTAAAATTTATTTTAAAATACACAAAGCTCGAGTGCCATGCCACGTGATCTAAATGAGATTTGAGAGGGTTGTATGTGGGGTTAATGTTCTATAATATTCTATATGTCGGGATTATGACTGGGTTTAATTACATATGTGTGTGTTATCTAAGGTGGTTATACTATAGTGTTATAGAGATAGAGGTGAAGTAATTGTGCTCCATTATATCAATGAGATTATAATCAGGATAGTGAATTTTTAATTCAATTAAAAGTTAGAGTTAAGTAGATACCTACCTACCTAATGACAGTTTTTATTTTAATAAGTATGTGGTTAAAATTTATATTATGTGCTTTGTTAATCATGTGAAATGGGATTGGTTTATATTTAGTTGGTGAGGTTTTTAAGGGATTCTATTTGCAAAAAGACACTATCCCTTTAATAAAACGGGTCAGATTTTTCTCCAAATCCTGAGCTTTTAATATGGACAAAAATAGAAAACAATATACAGTCCCTGAAAATTCCGTAACGACGAGATAAAGAGAGTCGACTGTACATACAGCCTTGGTCAAAAGTATAAGGCAGCCCCTAAACAGTTTCCATAGCTTAAATAGGAAGTAAATGGGTATAAAAGAAACGAAATTCACGCAGAAAAATAATTTTTAACCGATGTAATTAAATACATTTGGTGGCGCAACAGCTCGTGGAGAACCAGGGCCTAGTGACTTACAACTCTCAACAATTCCTGTGTGCCGGTTGTTGGTAGAAATGGAGGGGACCTACAATTTATTGTCAAGTCCGAATTGGTAGTTAAGAAGCACTTTTTGATGACAAGTATACTTCTGGAGGATTTGTCAGTTCCTCGAACGAAGCAGAAGGTACCTAGAAAAAACATTTCTGTTTTTAGGTGGTAACGGTTATGAATCGAACCCAGATCTTCAGCATGACAGTCCACTGAACTAACTAACCATTTTGTTCCGTTCTATTATTTCTCTATTATTGCTCAAAAGGGTTCAATATGGTTCAGACTTGGGGGGCCGATTCTGGTTCTATGAAAAAATGAATCGAATAAATAATTTTCACATTCGCTGCCAAGCATGGCTTTCACATTTTCGATTCATTTGGCAGAGATAAGAGATTCTGGTTCTGTGAATGAAGACTATATTATCGATGCTCGAATTACCTAAACATTTCTCCTCAAAACTGCACGATTTTTTAAATTATCTCGTGCTTTTGAAGAAAATAGGGAAAGGCATGAGATAGAAACACAGTTTTCTTTATGGGTTTGACAGAGGAAGAGATATGATTGAATTTGACATTGATTTTCCGTATTCACAATTTCATTTTGGATGTTTACTCCCAAATGACGGTGTGAAAGAAAATTACACTGGTCTGCAACGCAAATCGCCTTTAAACAATATTTTTTTTTATGGATTTTGGCATGTTGAATCCGAATATGAAGTCAAAATTGCTCTGGCACGTCACGTTTTTGAGATATTTGAACATAAATATGTCAAAAACACGTTTTTTTGGGAACATTTGAAGTTGAATTTTTTCACCACTATGTTTTTGGAAAAATTGATGAGATCTTAAAGAACTGTATTTCATCTTTCTGAACAAGTTTGAATCATTTCGAGATTCATTTTCTTCTCAAAATTGCAAAGTTTCCAAAAACAACTCGCCAAAAAAAAATTTAAAACCGATGTTTTGAAACTTTATCACTTTGTATCTTTTAAGGGTCTAATTGTGCAGAGAGACGGATCTATGGTTATAATTGTTTGAAATTGTAAGGCCGATCAATAGGTATTGAAATAAATCAATATTAAAAATAGAGTTGGCTAAATGGGTTGGGGAGCGTTGAGAGGGGGAACACGATAATTTTGTCTGTTATAGCTTAGACTTTGAGGAATAATGATGTTTAAACCTGGTTTGACTGTAGTATTAGTGAAATGTTTCTTTTTTTTTTTTTTTTTTAATAACAGTTAATTTTGAGTAAACATTGAAGAAGAAGAAACATTGAGAAGCTGAAAAGCCACAATAGTTATATTTTTTTACCTGGACAACCTAATCTTAGAAGGCTCTTTTCTGCAAATAATTCACATTTTTCAAAAATCAATTAAAAAAACTGGACATGAGAGAATTTTTCTGAAACCAGATTATTTAGATTTAGATTTAGATAAGTCAAATCTGTCATAATTTCAAAAAAAATTTGTTGAAAAAAGTTAGTTTTTGCAGAACAGTGTTATTCATTATGAAAGTTTTTGATGTTTGGTTTCACATTTTTACAGAACGGGAATCGGAATAAGTGTGAAAGCACGAAAAGTTTTTTAGTCCACTTTTTCACAGAACCAGAATTGGCTCTCTGGAGACTGCAGAAATATGGAAGGTAATTAGAATACCGTTTAAAAATTCTTACTTCATCTTACATGTATAAGACGTTCCGTATGTTAGAGGCATCAAAGATATGCCTAGATATGACTTCACAATTCCACCATGTTAAGCAGTTGGTACCGCCCATTCTAGGCTGAACTCTTCATGACACAAGGAACTGTACCAGGATTACCAAGCAACTGTTGTTAAAAAAACACACCTGTATATTAAGCTAAGAAAATAAGTTAAATGGCGGCTGTGAAGAACTGTTATTGTTTATAAGTACGGGGCTCCAGTATAATGCGTACTTTAAGGTTTGATCAATCGAACCCCACTACGTAAAGACCAATACTAGTCGATAGAATGTTGGCATTTTTTGATTTTTCCAGGCGAAACTTTTAGTTTTTTTTCCTGAGAGCCATGGTTTTTCCTCGCCTCGCAACATTTAAGAGCACCTTCTGTGAAATTTCTTTTATCGGTTTTGGTGAAAATGGCTATTTTAAAATGTTCCGTTACTTCAGAAAACACGTGATTTTGTTTTGACTATATTTTTGGACTACTTGCAGATACCAAAGGTGCAATTTTGAAATTCTGTATGTTTGAAATGTTATCGTTAAGGGGTGGACTTACAGCACGGCATGCTCAATTTTATATTGATTTTATTGGATTTTCGTTTCTAATAAGTTTTGTTTATATAAAGGTTGCTGCTGAATAATTTTAAGAAGTTGTTGCGGCGTAGGTCTCTTCATGGACAGGTTGACACAAGTAATACGTAATTTGTCAAAAAACACCAATTGCAAACAAAACTTCTAAATATCGATCTAATAAATTCAACAGTCTATTAGCTATGACTCAGGCAATTATTCATATGTCCTGTTAGAACTAAAGAGGCATTATCCCTGATAAGCGTCACACACAAAATTCTATGCAACGTGGGCCGTTTTGCAACACTTTAATCGGCGAGAACGAGTGTGGTTTAAGTCCAGCCAGGTAGATCTACCAAAGACCAAATACTCACGCTCTCTAGAGAAGCCCTGGAAAAGACCAACGAATTTCAAGTTAAGACTCCCTAATTCTTCTTCGACTTGAAAGCCGCTTATGAAAGTAAGGGATCTTGGGAAAATTGATCCAGTTGTATAGCGTGATATTGGAAAAAATCCAATATACAATGTTCAACTAGGGAAAAGCTCTTCCGAACTATTCCAAACATGCTCAGAGTTTCGGCAATGAGATGCGCTATCATATGATTTCTTTAATCTCATTCTGGAGCAAATAGTGTGTAGGGAATAGTTACATGTGGTTTGATTTCTAGGATTTGCCGAAGATATTGACATCATCAGCTGCTCTCAACAGTCCATTAAAGAGTCTTTCATGGCAATTGAAGAACAGGCACAACTTGTTAGTCCATAACAAAAAAATGATGACAACACCTTGTTAATGTTAGCAACAAACAATGAAAGGTCAGTGAAACAGCTTGGAGAAAACGTCATTCACTGTTGATTTCAACAATTTTTAAGTAGTTGAAATCCAACGAAACGAAACGTAACCGACGTTCACGCTCGATAAAACTCTTATACAGCCAGTTTTACTTTGTGGGCGCGTTAAGTGAAAAATTCTTCGACGCATATTTGGTCTTTCTGTCTTGAGTGCGAGGAGAGCCACTTAAGGAGAATGTAAACGAAGTCCCGAAACTGGTCCTGAACTCAAATCCGTTATTGGTTTTCTTCCATCAGCTTGGCTATTCAAAATAATCTCGGCAGTAATTTTGCTCTTTTTGTACAAAGTGAGGTAATTTGTAAATGGAAATTTTGTTTCCTTAAAATTGGTGCTGGCCACCAATAACGATAATTTTGTAAGTATTGCCTCGGTATCGTCAAAATCGAAAAGTTTCAGTATTGTCCCTGTATCGGTCTCGGTCTCGAGTATCTTGGTCTCCTCTCAGTGTCGGTATATTAGGTGTTTTTTTTTTTGTCGAAGCCCAGAAGAATCGGACCCAAAGAACGACATAGGCACCCAGCACACATATAAATTTTGACGTGGGGTCATAAGTTCACAGAAAAAGTGATCAACTATTTAATCGCTCATTTGAATGAGTTATAAAGAATAAAAAAGGGAGTGGCAGTGGGCGGTTTAAGTTTAAATCTTTATCTAACGCGCAACTAAAAAAAAATGCGAAAATACTATCGAAGTCGTTAAAAAGAAACGAATAAATAACAAGATTGAATTTTCTGGTATCGTTGCCAGCACTATTCAAAACGAATTTGTTATTTTTGAAAGCTGTTCCAGATTATTCCCGGTTTGTTCCGGATTGTTTCAATTTTTTTTGAAAAATATTAAAAAATGGGGACTTTAGACCCAAAAAACCTAGCCTTCCTTTTTTCAAAAATCGAAATTTTGAGAGTTGTTCCAGATTGTTCTAGTTGTTTTGAACATTGTTCCAAGGTTTTGTACCTCTATGTTCAAAATTTCAAAAGTTATGAGCAAAATTCAAAAAAATTTTAGTCCCCCTTTTTTTTTAAATTCTTACTTTTAATTTTTTTCTGGATTAAAAAAGTGTTCTAAACATTGTTCCAAAAATTAAAGTTATAGAATTAATATTTAAAAAGATATAGTCTTTTCAAACTTTTTTCGAAAATGTAAACTACGACTCAGAATTTTTTTTCTTTAAGTTTTTATTTTCAATATTTAATAACATATACATGTTTTGATTAAATATAGTGTCCTTACATAAGCTAAAACTGCCTAAGACCAAGCTTTAAAAAAAACATCTTTCAGTTTTTGAATTTTTAAAAAAACTCTATTGACCCCCCTTTTACAAAATTAAAAATCCAAAAGTTCAAAGGATTCATTCAAAAATATTGAAAATTGTAGATTTTAAGCCGAAAAAATTCTAACTATCCCTGCTCTGGCCCCCCTTTTAGGAAACCTAAAATTCAAAAACTTGTTCCAGATTGTTCTAAGGCTCTTCTTAATTTTTCCGAGCTTTCGTTTCTAAAAATTCATTTTTAGTAATAAAACTTTCAAAAAAATGCTCCCCCGACCCCCCTTTTCTAAAATCGAAAATCAAAATCTTGTTCCAAGTGCCTAAATCCAATTGTTCCAAGGATTTAGGCGATTCTGCACTTGGAACAAGTTTTAGATTTTCGGTTTTGGAAAAGTGGCAGCATTTTTTTGAAAGTTTATATTTCAATTTTAAAAACGAAAGCTCGGGAACAATTAGAAATTTTTCATTTAGTGTCTTTTCGGCTTAAAATCTACAATTTTCAATATTTTTGAATGAATCCTTGGAACAATTGGATTTAAGTGATTTTGCACTTGGAACAACTTTTGGATTTTTGAATTTTGTGAAAGGGGGGTCAATAGAGTTTTTAAAAAATTCAAAAACTTGAAGATGTTTTTTCAAGCTCGGTTTTAGGCAGTTTTAGCTTATGTATGGATGCTATATTTCCTTAAAACATGTATATGTTATTAAATATTGAAAATTAAAACTTAAAAAAAAAAGAAAAATTGGGGAGCCGTAGTTTTAATTTTCGAAAAAAAAGTTTGAAAGACTATATCTTTTTAAATATTAATTCTAAAACTTTAAGTTTTTGGAACAATGTTTAGAACACATTTTTTAACCAGAAAAAATTTCAAAGGGAAGAATTTCAAAAAGAAGGAGGGCTACATTTTTTTCGAGTTTTGTCCATAACTTTGAACATAGAGGTCCAAAAATTTGGAACAATTTTCAAAACAACTAGAACAATCTGGAACAACTTTCAAAATTTCTATTTTTGAAAAAGGGTCTAAAGTCCCTATTTTGAATATTTTTCAAAACAAAAATTGGAACAAACCGGAAACAAACTGAAACAACTTTCAAAAATAACAAATTTAAAAAAAGCGGGGCTAACGTCACACACTCATGGTCGAGTGAAGACTTTAGAACTAACTATGGAGAGTAAGAAAGATATCCGAGAGATTCAAATTAAATTTTTAGAGGAAACTCTATTACTTTCAGAGATCTGAAAAACTTGCGAAAAAAACTATTTTTTGTCATTTTTTCAAGGGATTATAATAAAAAATCTGAGCTGATAGCGGAGAACTGGAAACACATTTGAATTCGCATTCGCAAAATTACTTTGAAATTAAAAAAATTTGATACTTACACTGTTTGCACACTACTGAATCTAGTGACGCAGTGTTTTGATTTTATTTTTTCGAAATCAGAAAAAAAATAAAAATAGCAATAATTCGAGAGAAAAAAGTGAAAATCCCATATAATTTTGTATGGGAAAAGTATGGACTTAGAGCTCACGTGTACCAAAATGACCTAAAACAACATTTTTTGGCCATATATTTTGTGGGGCATAATTTGGGGGTGTCTGCTATTAAAAAATGATTTTGGGAAATAACTGCACCCTAATACATGATATCTTTTTTCTTCTTGAATTTAAGACTGATGACATTCCTACGGTTCCATAAAGGCATTCCGTTAATGGGTAAAGTAATAAAGAGTACCCTTGTTCACCCTTATTTAAAATGCATGCTTTTTTTAGAAATCATTTGATCAAGAAACAGTTTTCCCACGGCCGAAAAAGTATCAAAATGCCTTATAACGGGTGATTTTTTAAGAGGCTTAGAACTTTAAAAAAAAAAAAACACAAAAAATTCGAAAAAATGAATGAAATATTTATTTGAATAAATAGTTTGAACTTTGCAATTTAATGTTTAAAGATAATTTCATGCAAATGTTGACCGCGGCTGCGTCTCAGGTAGCCCATTCGCTGAGTCCAATTTTGGCATACTCTTTCACACATATCGGCCGGTATCTCACGAATGAATGCATGGATGTTGGCTTCCAGTGCGTCAATCTAAGCGGGCTTGTCCCTATAGACATTAGCCTTGACATACCCCCACAAAAAATAATCTAATGGTGTCAAATCGCACGATCTAGGCGGCCAATTGACAGGCCCGAAACGTGAAATTAACTGTTCACCAAACTCGCCTCGCAATTGCGCCATTGTTTCGCGTGCTGTGTGGCATGTGGCACCGTCTTGTTGAAACCACATATCATGCAAGTCAAGAACTTCCATTTCGGGCAAAAAAAAGTTTGTTATCATCGCTCGGTAGCGTTCACCATTGACAGTAACGCTGCGATTCGCATCATCTTTGAAGAAATATGGCCCAATAATGCCGCCGGCCCATAAACTGCACCAAACAGTGGCTTTTTCGGGATGCATTGGTAGCTGTTGCAATGCTTCTGGCTGATCTTCACTCCAAATGCGGCAATTATGCTTATTTACGTACCCATTCAACCAAAAATGAGCCTCATCGCTGAACACAATTTTTCGATAAAAAAGCATTTCGAACCGAGCACGAATTTTGATAGTAAAATTCAATAATTTGCAAGCGTTGTTCATTTGTAAGACGATCCATGGTTAAATTACAAACCAAACTGAAGCTGTTTGACAGTGACACAAGGTACTAAACACACGTCAGCTGTCAAAACCAGTGTTGCCAAAACCAAACCAGCTAAAAAATCACCCTTTACTATTAGGGACTCTTACTACATATATATAAAAAAAAGATACCAGAGCAATTCCGTTTGTTTAATTGATTGGGTGGACTCTTCCAAGAAATTAAACTCAAAAGCAAACAAAAAGTTGAAACTTCTAAAAATTTAATGTTAACTAATTGATATAGGATAAAAGAAAGTAGGTACTTTAGTTAAACCCTCTTTTATTTCTTACTTCCAATTTTGCCGAATAATAAAAACGAGAAACTTTTCTTTTGAGCAATTAAACTAAGTACATTTTTAACGTATTGCCTGCATCATTAGAGAACTAAAATTGCAAATTTCCACCATATGAAGAACTGAACGTGAACATTCCCAAAGAATACAAAAAAGAAACCTATTCACAAATTAGACATTCCTTGCACGGTTTAACTCACAAAAAAATAGAAGAAAAAAAAAAAGAAACAAAACTATTGTCCTTTCTTCTATATATCCAGAGCGCACGTTCTACATGAACAATCGCCGCCAATTCAATGATAATCTGCACAATGTGCATGGAAATTCCATTTGACCAAGGACAACACACTCACATTACCATAACCATTGTAATCATGCAAAACTTAAAAAAAAAAAAAATAAAAATGCCATTGAACATTCCTTCTGCCAACCAACTCCTCCAACCTCCAATTTCAACCTAACGAAAGAATGATAGTAACAAAAAACAAAAAAAAAAAATAATGCAAAAAACGAAATAGAAGAATAAAGAGAAGAAAGAATACTATATACGAGTATAAAACATGAAATCCACTTACATTCATCGCAATTTTCACTTCCGTTTACGATGCATTTTGCCTTTTTATTCTTCATCCAGTTATCCTTGCAGCTCAGGCAAAATCCATTACTGCTACATGTTGCACAGCCCGTAGGACAGGCCACACACTCCTGCCGCTTTTTGTCCGAGTAGTAACCATCCGGGCAGCTATTTAAACATTTGCCATCCAACGCATACCGCCCCGAACGACATGTTATACACTGGGACTCCGATGAGCCATTGCATGTGGCACAAGACGAATGGCAGGATGCACAACTGAAAAAAAAAATAAAACGGAAACAACAGTTGAACAAAATTGCAATCATTATACACGGGATACAAAAAAAAAAATATCCCAAAAAAAAAACAGAATATCTAAGAAAAAACGAGAACTTGAGAAAAAAATTAAGGATTTTCTAGAAAGTATAGTTCCGGTTAGGATTTTTGTCATCCTCTCATACCTCTACCATACCCATGCAATGGTACATTTTTACTCTTAAATAACAAATTAGCAAAAGTGGAAATAGCTTAACTAGTGAAAAAAAGACGATAAGATCAGAATTTTTTCCGATTCCGTTTTTTCCTTTTGTAGGACAGAATTTTCAAACAACATCTGGGAATCTTTCACAATTTTTTGCTATAGCTACCTATTTGAAATCTTTTTCGAATGTCCATGGCTTCTTGTAATCCTTATCGTTGATCAAAGATTTACAAGAAACGTTGATGGAAAATAGAAATTGTTAATAAATGAATGAAAAAAATCGACATTTCCAAGAACACAACATGAATATTTTCTAGCTTTAAGATTTTATTTGATAACCAGAAGGAAAACATTTTGCACTAACTGATAACTGATAAATTGAATAGTCGTAGAATGAGTTAAGTTTTCAAAGGAAATCACTGACTGGATCAACATCAAACATGAAAGTTAACTCAGTGCATAGTTTCATGGCTCCTAGCTTAGACTTCATTAAATTGAAAAACATACTTTAGTTCAAGAAATGTGATAGGATGCCTCCAGCAAAAGGAAGTCATCAAACTGCAATACTTGCCCCCAGAGAGGAAAAAGAACACGACATCAAAGAACTGTTGTACGAGCTTCTGGACAAGACATATTAGCAGTGCCCTAACTTTGGCACTAAAATTGTCTTGGGCGATTTATAGCTTGCATGGCACAACCTCCGATAACGACCTTAAGTTCTCCAACTTTAGTATGGGACGAATCATTGTGATAGTAAATAGCTTGCAATGCCCAGAACCAAACATTCATAAGGGGTCATGAAGATCTTCTCATCAATCAATTTTTAATTATAGATTACGATTGAAGCAAGTTACCCGTTCAGTTTCTATGATTGTCTGATACACCGAGGGGAGGGGGAACTAAGGCACAATTTTGGATATCCCAACCAAAGCCAATACTGTGAGGAAATCACAGCGTTCCTCGTCGGAATGCTATAGAGTCTCAGGAGATCACCAGATCTCTTTTTCGATCGAGTCTCTAGCAATTTTTTTAAGAAGTCGTATTCTAGCACCAAGCCAAGAACCCATCAGATATGCTGCGTTGGTTTTCCTAGCCTTCCACTTTAGATACTCTCCTGACCAAAACCTCTGGTTTGATGATGAGTGCTTAGAACCACAACATACAAGAAGCAAGCAAACAAAGCTGAGCGGCATAGAAAGACCAAAATCATTCATAAATCTACGAGAATAAGAGAAAGAAGGAGTACTAATAGGCACCCACAGAAAATCTTCTAGGGGGGGGGGGGGGGGGGAGGTTTGAGATGGATTCTGACAGTAAAACGACAAGTACTTGACCATACACGTCCATAATAGAAATATGAAAAGAAAATTATGGAAACCTGCTATTTTCCTGAGCCAGTCGGACAAATTCTTCCTTGTCCCTACCCAAATACCTAGTTTTTCAAAAAAAAAAAAAATAGTCGAAATTTAAGTACAAATTTTTTAAGGTAAAGAAAACCTCTCAAGGTGACAAGGGCAAACTGAGTCCAGCAGGAACGGTCAGGAGATTTTGGTAATTGAACCGAAGTTGGTAATGACGACATGAAAAAATTTTTTCTTCAAGTAATATAACGGTACCATTCAAACTAGCCGACACCAACCGATACGTGACGTATATCGACGATTCGTACCACAACTAATCTCGACAACAACATGATGGAATATAAACTTAGGTTCAATAAAGCTGCTGACTTGGCAATACTTAGTTAAGGGTTTTATATTAGGATGGGACTTAAAAATGGTACTTTTTAATTTAAGTTGGTGCCCCCCCCCCCAAATTTCTTCCGAATGAATTAAAAAATTTCTGTAAAATTTTGGCTCAATATTTAACCGTTAATTCGGCTTCCAAGGCGAAAAAAGTTTAATTTTATTATTTTATTTTATAATTTTGGTAATAATTGACAAAAAAAATTAAATGTTGGTATAAATGTAGTTTTTCATGACAACATCAAGATTCCCATAAAGGAAAATTGAAAAAAAGTCCAATACACCATTTTTAAATTATAAAAGTGACTGCATACCTACATGCAGTATGAAAATAAGTTTGTCGAGAGCACCTGACCTCTAAGGCTTTAATCTCCCGGCGAGACTTATCTCACCTGCGGAGTGGATTGTTTCAACAAATCACGTTATTCTCAGCCCCATCTCCATTGATAAAACAGTGTTGTTCAAGAAATCTAAGACTCGCTTGACCTATTATTCGAGAAGCGTCTCCGTATCATCAATTTTCTAGTCAAAAAGGATAACTTCCAATTGTAACTTGATCAGCGGGTTATCAAGCCTATCTTGGTTTAATATTTTTCTACCTATCAAGAAAAGTTAGCAACTAAACCGGCCATAACTTGATAGAAAACAACAGCCACCACGACGCACCCCGAGAGTGCCTATCCAAAATCACAAAGCAAGATTGGGCTAATAATTAGCGGGTCTTCTCTGTGATCCCATAGTACCTTTTAATTTCATTGATTTCACAATGACTGAGCAAAGGTGAACATGTTCAAAACTTTGGAGATTGTTAAATGACCAAAAACTCGCTATGTGAAATTAAATTCTTTCGAATAAATTCGCAAAAATGTTCTTTGCCTTAAGTCTGTCGACCCCGGCGTAAAGCAGGGATGATAACCCTTAGTCTAAATCAAAAAAAAAAGACTACCAGGGGTATAAACGGTAAGATTTCTGTAACTAGACCTCTGACCTACTGTGATTTGCCGCATCACCATCTATGCAAGTATACTAGTCTCAGGTGGAAAATAATGTTTCTCAGTCTTCCGAAAAACAGTTCGTAATGATCTGGGTAATTACCTCATTGACCTCCACAAGCATTCTTCCTTAATCTACTGATGCATTGCCCAGGTGCTACCTCATGGAGGAACACAGTTCGGCAAATTTGGTAGGCGTACAATGATCGTTGATTTATTTGCTTTAAATTTGTTATAGAGCAGTATGGCATAACCCTTTACAAAAAATTTTTATTTTTTTTTTTAGTTCACCTTAAAAGTTAAAAACCAGAGTGATTTATCCTCCAGTCTCAAAAATGTCTAACAAATTACTGGATTGTGTTGTCGTGAGTCATCTGAAATCGCCAAACCGATAACTGACAAAAAAATATAGAATACCGAATTCATAACCTGTCCCAACACAACCCGGTGGTTAGGTATTAAAGAACTACTTAAAATTACTGCTGAAGTGAACTCTCTCGACTTTAATGACTTAAAGACTTTAAAAAAGGGTTTTAAAATTAAGACGTGGTCATCTCATACTTTTTCTCGCTAATACTGCTTTTGATTCATTCTCATAACTTGGTTTAAATACATTTGTTTTGATGAAATTTGAAAATTAAGATAGCAATCTAGAACATTGCGGTTAACTCAACCCGTCTGTACGTGACAGCTTTCTTAAGTATTTTAATGTAAAGGAATATCTTCAGAACGTTTGCATATGATAAAAGTCATGTCAGTAAAAACTATTAGATAACGTTTTAAAAACTATACGTGTAAAATTACATTAAAGTAGTCTAATATGTCCGCACGTGACCATGGAATGCTCCCACAGTGTATCGAACAGCTAGTACCTTGAAACTTCGTGAAATGAAGTTATGCAATTTGTTGCAGCAACAGGGTGTCTCCTCAACATTTTTGAATCTCCTCTGGATCTTCGTAGCACCACCTCAAATTTCGGAAAGAAAAATGGCACGGTTCGTTGTTATTTCAAACCATAACGTTTAAATTCGAGTGAAAGTATCTTCGTCAGAAATAAATTTACAGAATATTCCCTCCAAAAGTCTTCTGTTCAAAAAGGCATATATGTACAAGTTTGCCTGCATTAGTAATGTGTTCTATAATGCAGTTTGTTGAAGTCACGTATCTGAAAACATCATCTGCAGTGCATTTCTGCAGATTTCTTTACGGCGAAAATATTGGAAACGCACCTTTAAGTATTTATCATAAAAAGGACTTAAGCACCTTTTTAGTATGAAATTTTTTGGTATGCCTCAACAATTTGTATACAAAAATGTAAGTTGTTATTTAAACTTTATTTAAACAATTTAAGCATGTAAGTACAGGAGCGCTCCACAGCGCAGTGAAAAGTGGCTTATGAACAACCACTCACTTAGAAATAGAGATATCCACCTCTGTTAGTGAATTCGGCGACTGAAGTTAAAAGCTCTCCCAAACCAACGCTAAACACTTTCCAACGACAATTTTGTGTTGTTGTATAGCGTTGTGCATTTGTTATATTTTGCACTATTGTGAATGATTCGATATGAATTCACGTTGGCTTGGGAGAGCCTTAAAGTTCATTCGCCAAATTCACTAATAGAGGCGATCGTGTGTTTAAGCCATTAATTAAATAATTTGAAAATCAGGAAAATGGACATGGACACTTCCGTCGTGTAGTCCTCGTTTGGCTACTAAAAATAAATTTTAGACACGTAGAACGACAAAACATTTTTTTTAAAACATTATCAGGCTTGTCAGATTGGGTTTTTTTATCGCAAATTAGGCTTTCTTTTTCCGAAATTGCCGACAACAAATTCTGTATGACAGCTTAATCATAATTGGGCTACTAAGAGCCCAAGTAGTACCTCGTTGCGTGATGGTTAGTGCGTAGGACTATCATGCCAAAGGTCTGGGTTCGATTCCAAGCCGCTTCCACCTAAAAACAGAAATGTTTTTCTCAAGGTACTGCCTCTTGCGAGCAACTTAAAAAATCGTCCAAGAGAATACTTGTCATGAATAAGTGCTTCTTATCTAGCCGTTTGGACTCGGCAAGAAATTGTAGGTCCCCTCCATTCCTTCCAAAATTACGCAAACAGGAATGGTTGAGAGTTGTAAGTCACTAGGCCTTGGTTCTTCACGAGCTGTTGTGCCACCAAATTTATTTAAGAGCCCAAATCTAATCTTGGGCAATATTTTTTTTTCGTATAAATAAATTTTAAATAAACACTTTTCTCCCCCTAAACCTACTTTTAAAACATTTTACAATTCGGCACCACTTTTTATTCACTAAAAGTCCCCAATTACACGATGGTTTTTTGTGTCAAACTTCAAATTTCCATTAAAATTCTTCTTTTTTGAATGAGCTAAAAATTTATGTTATTTTCCGTTGTTTTTTTTTTCTTTTTAAATAAACGTTATGAGAACATTTTTTTATTGTTATATTCGACTACTATTTGGGCTACTTCTTCGGCTTCGATTTTGCGCTACAAATATTTCTAAATTGGGCTATCGAACTTGTTCAAGACATGGCAACCCTGAAAATTATATTAAATTCATATTTTATGCTTGGTCCGTTCTTGCTCAGGTGGGGGCATTTGCACACATTGACCCCCTTGTATCCGCGCCTGGCGTGAAATGTGTTTTTTATGAACAATACTTACTTCCCTACTATTAAAGTATAATTTAATTATTAATCTCTCAAATAATTTCTTTGTAGGCAATTTAATTGGACTAATCCATTTTGTTACCATCGATATACTCTCAATTGTAAAGGTTCCCATTGTATGCATATTTCT
Source organism: Dasysyrphus albostriatus (assembly GCA_946251815.1). NCBI lineage: Eukaryota > Metazoa > Arthropoda > Insecta > Diptera > Syrphidae > Dasysyrphus > Dasysyrphus albostriatus. Next base: position 54,379,542 of record OX276336.1, read on the forward strand.
GATATCTGATATCGGATATCTGAAAAGGTATTCAGTCAAAAGCACCCACCAATTTAATTTTCAATTTTTTTTTTGTGTTGTTCGTTGTGTCCCGGTATTGAAAGTTACAATACAAAAACTAAAACAAAAACAAAACTAAAAGGCTCTTAAAAATGTCCTTCTATACTTCTGTTGTGTGTCCTGGAATAACGTTGATAGCAGCCTATTTATTATTTTTATGATATTTCATTAATTTAAGACTCTATCTATATTTCTGTGCACTATTGTGGGAGAACGAACTTCCTCTATTGAAGTGGACTGGACATACTTTTTCATTCAATGGCATTTATAAAGCTTCTATACGCTAGCGTTTTTCATTACTGCGTCCCTTTTGCTTGAATCGCGCGGTCCGAGAGTGTGCTGTTTGGAGTAGTTGGTATCTATGAACACTCTGTGCAGAATAACCTCTTCTCCCTCACTTTTTGTCCATATACAAAAATGAAGTCGACCAGGATGACGCGATGAGGAGGATGATAACTATGAAGTTGCTTCTTTAGGCTGTGATGGCGCGGAAATTCGTTTTCAATTTTTTTTTTTTTCAAGCACTTCATCGTTTTGAAATATTTCCCTTGACGGAATTATTTTTTGTGCTATCGATATTGCTGCTATCAATTTATTTTATTTTTTTTTTCATTGAACAAAAAATTAAAGAAACGATAAAGTTCCATTTTACATATTTTATAGAATGTCCTTCAGATAGGACACAATATTGGATTTCCAATCAGTTTTTACAAGTTTTTTTTTTCATTTTTTTTTATTAAAAATTCCAAAGGATATTCATTTTCAGACACTCAAAAGCTGTTGTACATGTCATAAACAGAAGGAATCATTAAGAATATTCCATTAAAAAAAATATGCACTTAAGCCCTCAAAAACCTTGTTCGACTTCATTCTTATAGGTACCTATAGGTATTGAAGATGAATTCTATTATTCGAGTCAAGAGTCTGCTCAGTGTGATTGAAATAATGTGTTCGAAAATAAAATATAATGTCTTGTAAAAATCATCATATTAATACCTTATACAAGCAGTTATAATGCTTTGAAGAAGGTTTCGCAGCCCTAAATGTGCCATAACCATAGCCATTGACACTGAAGGACGTAGGTTTTTCGGTCATTTTATGGTCTGGTAGATAAATCAATATAATAGATATACTATAGGTGAAGTACTTGTTATATTGAGATGGTATATAGGTACCTACTCAAACATTATAGCAATCAGATTTTGAATGATAATGTAGGTACACTGGTACACACTACAAAAAACACTCATACAATTCGTGTTTTCTGTTCTTTGATAGATAGATAGATTGGATGGTCCATTTTAGACAATATTATTTTTTTTTAATTTGTTCCAAAATTCTTTAGAAGTTAGGGAGGATTAATTTTTTTCCTTTTTTTTATAAAGCGTAATTTTTTTTGTTTTTGATAAAACTTAACTTATAGCCCAGGAAAATTGGACAAACAAAATGACAATACTGCCAAAAAAAAAACTCCGATAAAGCTGGTATTTGGTGGAGAGCTTTTTTTTTTGACGTCTTAAGCATTTCCAAAAAAGTTCCGTTAGCTTACACCGAGGCTAAATTTTTTAGGGGAGGTTAAAGGTAGTAAATTCAGTTTTTACAAATTTTTTTTTTGTTCTAAGTGAAAATTCAATGAGTTGCTGAATAAGAAACAAATCTCCTTCGTTTTCAAGATGGTGGTCTTCCCTTTACAACTTGGTTTTATTATGAGATGTAGCCAAGCATAAATCGCACAAAAAATTCTGCTTTAACGGAGTTTTTTTCGAAGTGCAAGTTAAAAACATGAAAGTAAAAATTTTAAAAAGAGTGAAAACTTAAGATACAATACAACTATTACATTCCTAATATCCTCTTATAGTCATATTTATGCAGATTGAACGAGAGAATTGTTTATTTAAAAAAAAAAAAGCTAACATTCTTTTTCTAAAACCTTAGGACACAAGATCCAGCCATAGGACGACTGCCCTAAACGAGGTTGGATGAGAGGTAAACAAAAATATGCATAGCACAGAAAAGCACAAAAAAAAAACAAATCTAAAATTAGTTTTTGGCCCTAATAATTGCAATTTTTAAAATTTTTTCTCTTCGGAGCATAGCAGCACAAATTGAGCGCATAATAGCATTACTTTTATTTTTGAGAAATCCTAAAATTACAATATTCATTGGTAAAATTAAAATTAAATTAAATAAGAAAACGTAAAAAACACAAATATGTGAATTTGTTTCTTTTTTAAAATTTTCGTCACACACGGTTGCAGAACTATCATTTTAAAAAAATATCAAAATTTAAAAATAATAATTAGTAAAATTTGGAAATTATCGATTTCTTAAAAAAAAGAAATGTTACTGCAAAAGGTAGCACAAGTTGGGAACATTACAGCACAAACTCTTTCTTCTCAAATCTAAAATGGCGGTGCTTACTTCATACACATGAGATTTTTTATATAACGAAGACGAAAAATAAAGGTCTCACAAATCTGTCGGTTTTTTTTTTCACATGGTACAAAGCGTTTTTTGGACATTTCCCCACACATTTTTTTAAAAATTGTCTTTTAGAACCGAAAATGAGTGTACCTGCTGCTCTAATGCTTTTACTTATTTACGGAAGTTGAAAAGCATAGCTTCAGAAATGCATTGAAATAAATAAATAAATAAAATAAGTGGTTTTAAGTAATTTCTTTTGTTTTTATTTATAAAAAAAAAACAAGTTGAAAATCTCCGCTGTCAAATCTATACTAATTTCAAACTGTCTTATAAATGTATCTGAAAAATACAACTTTTCTTAAAAAAATTCAATTAATTTTTTATAAGCTTAGGTAACACAGTTGAAACCCATTTTTCAAAAAATGGGTAAACATGAATCCATAACAACCATTTTTTTTAATTAAGATTTTTGATTTTTGAAAACGGTGATTAAAATAAATGGTTTTGCGCAGAACCTTCTAGAAAATATTAATAGTATTACATACCAAAATTTCGAAAAAGAAACTGTTGTTGGGTTTTGAAAAAATATTCCAATTTTTTTAATTAAAGCTTAATATTTCACAAACAACATAATTGAATTATGATTTTTGACGCATTTAAGAATAAGAAAGTAAGGGGTTTTTCAAGCGGGACGCTACAAAAGTAGAGCGACAGGGACAGTAAAACGACGCCATATTTCTTGTCGCTCTTTTGACATTTATCTTCAGTAAGGTTTGCCATTTCATGATGGAAAGATATACCAGCCAACAACGAGTCGAAATTATTAAAATTTACCACCTAAATTTGGAGTCAGTGGCCTCAACGTTAAGAACGCTACGTCCAATTTATGGTCGTCATAATCATCCTAGCAGATCAACAATTGAGCGTCTAGTGGAAAAATTTGAATCCACAGACACAGTTCAAAATTTTCCCGTGCCAGTGAGACAAAGAAGTGCCCGTAGTGTGGAGAATATTGCTGCCACTGAGAAAGCCCAAATGTGTCTCTCACACGTCGTTCTCAAGCGTTGGGATCTCTGTGACGTCGTTGTGGCGAATTTTGCGAAAAGATTCTGGCCTACATCCTTACAAGATTATATTGACGCAAGAACTGAAGCCTCTTGACCACCAGAAGCGTCGTATGTTCGTGAATTGGGCTGAGCAACAACTTGAAAATGATTCGGATTTTCATCGAAAAATCATCTTCAGCGATGAGGCTCATTTCTGGCTGAATGGCTTCGTCAATAAACAAAAATCTAAACGTACTCCATGAGTCATCATTGCATCCCAAAAAAATTACACTTTGGTGTGGTTTATGGGCGGTACTTCTTCCGTGATGATCAAGACCGGCACGTTACTGTGAATGGGGATCGCTACCGTTCAATGATAACCGAATGATATGGACTTGGAGGACATGTGGTTCCAACAGGACGGCACGTCACAAGCTACACAGCGAATGTCACAATCAATTTATTGGAAATCAAGTTTGGAGAACGTGTTATCTCACGAAATGGTCCAGTCGCTTGGCCACCTCAATCGTGCGATTTGACGCCGTTAGACTATTTCCTATGGGGCTACGTCAAGTCTATGGTCTATGCCAACAAGCCAGCTACGATTGATGAACTTCGTACGAATATCGAACGTGAACTTGCAGCAGTATCGGCCGATTTATGCTTGAAAACCGTCGAAAATTGGGTTCAGCGTCTGGAGGATCTGCAAGCATGCCCGTGCTGGCTATGCGAAAGAAATCGAGTTCCATACATAATGGTATCGAACGTACTTTCACAGGAATAAGGAATTTCATTGATATGCAAAACCGTTTTTGTTTTATTTAAAAATCTTTTGTAGCTTTCTTATTGAACAACCCAATATTTAAATAATGCATAGTACTTTTAAAAAAATAACTTTATCATTTACGCAAAGGCTAAAAAAGATTAAAAGAAAAACATATTTTTCAAATACCTAAAGCTTCTACGAGTTTGTATAGACAAATTTCTGTATGTTCTTGGATACATTTTTTTTTTTATTTTTAGACCTAAAGATTATTATTATTTATGGGTAAATTATTGTCTCAATGGATGGCTTGGGCCAAAGCAAAAAAAATCGGCTTGAATAGGAGGGAAATTATTTTAAAGATTCAATTTTTTTTCCTATGATGGAATTTTAACTAAAATAAGTGCGATCTACTTCAAAACGTTTTTATTTTTAATTTTCTCATTATCAGCCGAATGGACTCAAATAAGTATTTGTCTACACAAATTTAAAAAAAATTTAAATAATATTGCATACAATTTTGGATTTTAAAAAATATTAAATTTTTGTTCCAAATCCAGAAATTCCTTTAAACGGGATGACAAATTTTTTGAAATTTAATTTTTGATAAGAAAAAATAATAAATACTTCAGGTTTGCATATTAAAATGTGTTACCCAAAAATGTTTTGAAAATTTTATATAGGTACCTATAAGAAAATTATTTAAAAAAAAAACCCTAATTTATTTCCCCTACAACTATTAAATTGAGTAGTTTTAGTGAATTTAAAATATCGAATCTTATTCATTTAAACATTTTTCTTTTATAATTCTCTTACTCTATATACAATTTTAAGGCAACAAGTGATCCAATCGTGCATTTTATTTTTAGTAATCTGACCCATTTAGACCTCATGTGATCTTTTTTGAGCATCAGTGAACAAAAATCAAATTTCAATTCAATTTGTATGATCTTATGATCACTGAAACTTTACAGATTGGTCTGTGATTTTCTTTGGAAAGAGTCCATTAATCAGACATGTGGTCTATTTGGCCCTTTTTTTTTTGAAGTTCCAACAAAAAAAAAAAATATTTGTTTTCTCTAATAAGAGAATATACACTAAGAGAAAAAAGTTAGGTAAATAATTAACCTGGGCCCAGTTAAATTTACAAGGTGCATAACCCCATATAAAGTTATAGACATTTCAGAAATAAACTTGATTTTAGTAAACTTATATTAAGTGTTAAATTATATATAACAATATTCAAGTTGATTTAAAAAGATAAACTCTTATTTTAACACTGAATTCTAGTAAACAAGAAATTTAAATTTTAACTGAGATCATATTTTTTTAACACTATTATGAATTTCTATTTTATCACAAATCAGGTTGAAGTAACGTTTTAAATGGTTATTTTTACAATGTTTACTTGTTGAATTTAATCTGGCCTCATATTAAAAAAACACTCTGCCAGTTAATTTCAGCATGACACCAGTGTTAAAATACACACACACTGGTAATCTAAATAAAATTATTTGAATTTAACCTGGCCTCGAATAAAAATAGTAAAATTATTCAGGTTAATTTCAGTTATCTCAAAAACTAGAAGACATTTCAGAATTTAGTTTTCATTATTTTAATAAAAATTAATATGAGTATTAAATTTTAAAACCTTAAATAACACTTAAAACCAAAAAAAAAAAAAAATATTAACAAGAAAATCGTGTTTTTTGTCAAAATTTTGAGTTTGAAAGTTTTTCACAAACTATCAAGTAAAATAACTTTATTTAAAAAAAATCAAGAATGGATTTCTGACCTTGAGATAGGCTAAAGGATTTTTGTCCAGATATTACCATTGTTTCTGTAAGGTTATTTTTTGTATATCCCGCCTAAACGGGGGGATATACACCCCCTATCCTATGCTATGGTTTTCTTCTTTTGGCCCGATCTACACGCTCTGGTGTTTTTAGACAAATTTAGTAAGGTTTTAGGCAAATTTAGTAAGGTTTAAATTGTAGAACAACGTTTTACTCTGAAATTAAGGCATATTGGTTAAAATTCCCAATTACTCGAAACACCGCGAAAATTTCATTGTTTTATGGATTTTTACCAAGGTTGCAATCGATGCTCGAGGTCGAAAAATTGGATTTATCGCTAGGCCAACATCATGAACAACTCAGCAAAAAATCAGAGCTACCGGATTTGACGCAAGGTCTCAGTCCTATGAAACTACAATACCTGTATTACAGTTTTTCTCTCTGAGTGTAAGTGTACTAATTGTATTTGAGGTGGTTGGCATCATTAGCACCCAGAGGGAGGCATGGAGTGCCTCTTTCTCAAAAAAATACAATATTATTTGCTCTTTTTTTCAATTTTTTATTTTGTGTTTTTGACAAATATTTTTTCGTTTTTGTTGTCAGATCCATGATTTCCTACCCAAACTCCTACTAAAAAAAAACCATACGGGTGTCTATGGTTGACATTTCCAAGCGATATTTTTCGCATTCACTCTTTGAATGGCAAAGGCAACAATATTTACAACAACAATCACCATGTGGCTTGGCTTTTTCTGGTTTTTGCTCATGGGCAAGGATAAATTCTCCACCTTTAACAAGGAAGCCTCTCAAAGATTGAACATTTTCAAAGATGTTTGGTCCTATTGTGTTTTGTTTTGCAAATGTAAACGAATATTCAATTCCAACTTCATTAAATCCTTCGCCAGTTAAATGAGTTCATTGTTTCTGAACAAATTTTTGTTACGATTTTGGTGGATTGAAGTGTGAAAAAATAATGACGGTTGCTGAGGGCTGCTACGTTGTGTTTGATGAGAACAAGAATAAATGTAGATTATTTGGTTGAATGCATTCGACTCTAATCTTGTAGCGCTATTAAATAATCCTACCAATATCATTATTTGATAACCGTAAGTAGAAAGAGAGAAATATTCATTATTTGAAAGTTATAGGCGAAAAATAAAATTTTTCGACACTTGGCGATGAATAACTTCTTATGCGCATATGGAACTGATAACGACTTTTCCCTTTTGATTTCTTATGCTGAAAGAATACAAATTTTCAGCTAAATCAGAATTTTTGCACCATTTATATGTCTATTTCGACTGGATTAAAATGGAATTTTTTAGCTAGAAATAAAAATTATTAAGGCAGTAGCTTTAATTTTGCATAAAATCAATGAAGATTTTCAGTGATATATATATCTCTGGTGCCTAAGAACCATTTTCTAATTATGTATCTTAATTTTGGCAATCAATCTATGTAATCGGCAACACTTAAAATTCAAAGTAAATAACGGGTGATTTTTTAGCTGGTTTGGTTTTGGCAACACTGGTTTTGACAGCTGACGTGTGTTTAGTACCTTGTGTCACTGTCAAACAGCTTCAATTTGGTTTGCAATTTAACCATGGATCGTCTTACAAATGAACAACGCTTGCAAATTATTGAATTTTACTATCAAAATTCGTGCTCGGTTCGAAATGTTCATCGCGCGCTGCTTCCATTTTTGGATGAGGCTCATTTTTGGTTGAATGGGTACGTAAATAAGCATAATTGCCGCATTTGGAGTGAAGATCAGCCAGAAGCATTGCAACAGCTACCAATGCATCCCGAAAAAGCCACTGTTTGGTGCGGTTTATGGGCCGGCGGCATTATTGGGCCATATTTCTTCAAAGATGATGCGAATCGCAGCGTTACTGTCAATGGTGAACGCTACCGAGCGATGATAACAAACTTTTTTTTGCCCGAAATGGAAGTTCTTGACTTGCATGATATGTGGTTTCAACAAGACAGTGCCACATGCCACACAGCACGCGAAACAATGGCGCAATTATGAGGCGAGTTTGGTGAACAGTTAATTTCACGTTTCGGGCCGGTCAATTGGCCGCCTAGATCGTGCGATTTGACACCATTAGATTATTTTTTGTGGGGGTATGTCAAGGCTAATGTCTATAGGGACAAGCCCGCTTCGATTGACGCACTGGAAGCCAACATCCATGCATTCATTCGTGAGATACCGGCCGATATGTGTGAAAGAGTATGCCAAAATTGGACTCAGCGGATGGGCTACCTGAGACGCAGCCGCGGTCAACATTTGCATGAAATTATCTTTAAACATTAAATTGCAAGGTTCAAACTATCGATTCAAATAAATATTTCATTCATTTTTTCGAATTGTTTGTGTTTTTTTTTTTTTAAAGTTCTAAGCCTCTTAAAAAATCACCCGTTACCAGTGTGTGCTACAAAAAAACTAAAAAGCCAATATCGGTTAAAGTGAAAACGTTATTTGAAGAACAAATGTTCTGGTATATTTTTCAGAACAATTTTGGTATCGGTTACTGTGGATACGATAAATTTCTCATAAAAACCTATTTTAGAACACACAACAAATTCATTTAGCCAGTTATAGATGCCATCAATTCTGACAGACGTGCAAAATAAAATTGATTTGAACGATTGGTCTGTTCAAACTAATTTGTGCACTGTAATCGCTTTCATAAGAACCAGGAGTCAAAGGAATTGTAACTTTAACAACACTCTATAACCATAGCAGCCTTATATGAAGTTCAAGTTAAATTGATCAGAGGAATTAATTCAACTACATCCTTTATGCAAAACTGAGTAAAATTATAAATAAATACATAAATTCATAAATGTAGGCAAAAGATACCCTTGTATCCAAAAATATGGAAATAGAATTTTGTATATTTTAGAAGAGTTAACACCAAACTTATTTCTTACTTCCGACATTAATAAAAAACAAAATCATCATTGATAGCCAGGACCTCTATTCAATAAACCAATAAATTTGGTTATATACGTCTACCATCATCTTTATCCATGGTATTTCCAATGAATAACCTTTCAAACCATTGAACAATAATGGGCATAATTTCATCATTTTAGTGTGCAAAAGAATTTTCTCACAAAGCTTTTCCATATCCACACCGCATGCACAATGCCAAAAATACAAAATGCTCAAAGATCCTTTTACTGTATCACATCCAGGCAAGAATATTTCTGCTGTGTATGAAATGAATTATTATTACTTTATGAGTATGGTGTTGGCGGGAGAGGCAGCAAAAAAAAAAAAATTGGGAACCCTTTTTTGAACGGTATCCGAAAATTAAGGTGATCATTGTGTGCTAAATGTGAAATCCTCTTTTAAGGCTTCAGATATACGCATTTGTATGTATTTTTCAATGCGTTTAACTGAATGAACGCGTCCAAGCGACTCGCGTGGAAATAATTGAAATTTAAGGTAGTTTAGTAGGTGTCTGTATATATAGCGGCCTTTTGTACTGAATTTATTTATTTAAACCGCAAAAAATTAAGTATTTTTTGAGTTGCTCACTTATGCAGAAATATTTATCTAATGGATCTTTATGTCTGTTAAAAAGGGTTTAATCGGAACTAAACAAAAATATATCTAGTGGATTTGGGTGTTTGGAGATTTAAAAATAAATAAGTGAATTTTATTTATAAAATGTAAATAACCCATTTCCGGTGGCGTTTAACTTAACTAACTGGAACTAAGCTAAAAGTATGAAATTTCATATTCGGCCTATTTTTGGTATTTTTGGAATTTTCGGAGGAAATCGCAAAATCTATAATGTGTATATTTTATTGTAAAGAGGAATCAATTTTTTCGTACCTTGGTATACATATGTATGCAGGGGGTAATATCTGGAACTACACTGAGTTCATTCTACAAACGTTTTCATTAATGGAAAGCTACAACATCCCTGAGTAATATTATACCTAGACTAAATTTTAAGTTGATAAAAAAAATAATTGTAAGAAAAATCTAAATATTTGTGGTTTTTGGGGTATTTTTGAGAGGTTTTTTTATTTGATGTTTTTAAAATGCTAAAATGTGCAATGAAAGTTAGTATAATAGAAATAAAGTACATCATAAGTAGATGGAGATACAAAGAAGAGGATCTAAGATTTGACTGTGGAGGGGCTTCAGGCTCCCATTTAGACACATAATTCAAATATTATTCTTTTAATCTGAATCTGAATGTATTTTTGTAGAAATTGCAGTACATCAATGGAGTTGAATTTAAGCTTTCATCTTTTCATGTCTGTAAAGTTAGCAGGGACATTTTCACCGTCGCAAATAGGAATAGGAATTTGCAATTTTTTTAAAAGTTTTGTTTTGTATTTATATTCCTGATTTTGCATTCACCAAATACGGCTGGAATCGTGTGACCAACGATAACTTACTGTGAAGCGAACAACTCACATCACGTATTTCAGGAACCAAGCATGCTAGGAACTTTTTTTGCATTCCGACGCACAATGGGATGAGAAGCAATTCAATTGCGCCAAAAGTATTCTTGGAGTAATTATATGGGATAAAGACCTAATTTTGATTAGCTTTTATTGTTTTGTGGTTGTTGCAGTTATTTTCAAATTTTTTTTCCAGGGTGGTGCTAAAATTAGGGGTAAGAAGGTGAGAAAATGAAATTCTCATCAGCGTTCGATAAAGGGCTCCCCTTAATTGTACGGGATTTTTTGATATGTAATTCTTGGGTTTATTGTTGAAAAATATTGCATGAGACTGGGGTATGTTTCCCCCGTTTTGGTGGGAGGGGGGTAAATAAAAAAAAAAAACTTAAAATAGAATAAAAAAAACAACGGTAACAATTTCATTTTATTTTTAAAGTAAAAAATCTATTCTTGTAATAGCTTTCTAAATAAAGTTGTTTTTGTAAATACTCAAGTCAAAAAAATTTAAGGAACAGGATTTTTTTCAATTTTCTTAGTGCTCTTTGAGGATCTGAATCTTTGTGATGATGAGTGGTCGTATTGAGCTAAAACAAGAAATATTATTCAGCTTGAAGTTTTTTGTTTTTTGTTTGCAAATATTTTTTTTCCAGTACGATTATTGCGTTATTGCAAGAAGTGACACTAGACAGAATTTTTTTTTATATTTTTAAGGTCCTCATTTGTATGTATATTTTTTCTGATCAATCAAATATAATGGTCAGATGACTTGTCTATTCAGCTTCAATTCAATTTTTATTTGCAATATACATAATGTTCATGGGTACATTAGGGCAAGGTTTAGATTCGTAAAAAAACGACATAACAAACATGACAACACCATGATAGAAATAAAAAATAAATGGATTCCACAGTTTTAGCTGTCTGTCTAAAGCATAAACTAGGTACAGCCTTAAGAATTTTTGTAATTCGCTCGAAGGAAAAATTTGGAATTTTTCATAGCTCAAAAAATAACGGTACATGCCATATACAACCGTTTAGGAAAATTTTATTTATCTTAAAAACGGCTCACCGATTTTGATACAAAAGCCATGGTATTTTTTTAGGTATGGTGAATTTCTGGTATTTTTTTAATCAAATTTGAGTGTTTGTCAATTAAAAGAACCCAAAAAATGCAAAAAAAAAACACTCGTTCCAATGAATTGCAACGGACTACATTCCCAACCTTGAGTCACCCGGGAGAGCAGTTTGACTTTCGGGGCTAAAGTTATTTCTTATTAAAAGTTAAATAAAATTGTTGGTTGGTGGTAGTTTGTAACGATGTTTAAAGGATTGCTAGTATACCTATTGGATTAGCTAATAGAAGTACAGGTAAGAGGTTCCATGAGGTTCCTCATTTTTGGCGAACTTTAGAAAGAAAAAAAAAATCACATAAAAATTGTTTTAATAAAATGATTTAAATAATAAACAACCAGTGATATAATTTTATAGAAACTGGTCGTTTTTAATGACGACACTATTGGTTAACGTGAAAAAATTCTAGCAAATATTCGATCTCTAATAAGAGCAATATCGACATTTTAAAAAAACAGTAATTTGACTTGGTAATGAAGATTATCCATAACCTTCTAATTACCGGGGAATTACAAAAATGTGCAAGCAGTTTTACAAAAAGTGGTACTCGAATCTTTAACACCCAGGTTTTGACAACATTTCGTGAAAAAATTTCACAATTTGGAGAGCATTTTTATGCCACTTTTGGTGCGCTAGAATAACTTCTCATCCCACTGTGCGACGGTGGGTTAGGTTCAAAATTTTAAGTTGTCAGTTGAAAAAATTTCCCAAAATTGACTTCAATATGTAGTTATGTAGTTGGTCACATCATGCATCTCAGAAACCAAGCATTCTAGAAACTTGCAGAAAGACTCCAAATTTGTAGTTTTTGATTTTCAAGAATAGGCTTCAATGTGAAGTTAGCAGGCTTCGCTGTAAAGTTGGCTGGTCAGTAAGGCATTTTCTTCAACAAAAAAAGAACTTTAATATTTTGACCCTGGGCAAAACATCAAATAAATTAGCCCCAACCAGAGTCGAGAGATAATTATTACTTTTTGTTATTTATTTCAACTTTCATTTCACTTACATGTGAATTTTTTTAATTAAACTTTGTTCAATTACAATTACACATAATTGTAAATGAAAAAACATAAATTTCCATTATACTTGTAATCGAAATTGAAAAAAATTAATTACTTCCAAATTAGGTACACGTTATTGAAAATAGTAATTGGTTTTTGGAAGAAATTGAACAAAAGCACTGTGTAAATTATATTTAAGGTAGTTGATAACTTAGATTATAATTAATTACATGTTTTTATTATTTAAACATTAAAATAATAATATTGCAAAAAAAACAAGTATTCTAACTGCAAAACTAATACCAATAGACAAAAACGCAACGACAAATTCGCCCAAATTATTATTATTTATTAAATTATTTGCAACAGGAAATTATTTAAAAAACGACAGTTAATTAAAAACCTGATAAAAGTGTATAAAATTTAAACAGTTTAAAACAGTACACGTTCAGAGATCTAACACAACAGGGAACTATTCTTGCAAAATCACGGAAAATGTATAATGATTACTAAATAAAAGTAATCATTGCATAATTTTTGGTGACTACTTTGGTTTTTAATTACATTAATGCAATTGAGTTACAAGTAATTGACACTTTTTCATTACAAATAAAAGTATAAAGTGAGCTCTACTCCATATACATAATTGCGTTTTTCTCAGGTACAGAAGTTTCGAAAATTTCAGTTAAAAAGTTCAGTAATTGAAATTGAATTTTTCGTTCAACATTACTTCCCAACTCTGGCCCAAACCTTGGTTTTTCGTCGTATTTTCTGAGGGCTCGGAAAAAAACTTCAAGTGATAAAGACATGTCAAAACCTTCATATTAAAAGCACTGTGGATACACACAACACCTTGAACAAAAGAATTAGGCGCACCTAAAAAGTAAGCATAGTGTAAACACATAAAAAAAAACGAAGTATAAATTAATTAGTAGTGAAGTGTTGCCACTATCGGCTTTTAAGATTGCTACTATCTTTTTAAACATAGATCGTATCACCTATAAGCACTTACCTGAGCTTATTCTTTTTTGCTTTTCTTTAAGGTTTCTTTTCTTTCTTCGGCCTTTTGTTTTTCTTGGTAAATTTTCTTTGAATTTTGTTTTGTATTTAAATGATTTTGTTAGTCCCTATGGTTTTCAGGTTTATCTTGAATACCTGAAACAATAATCATGCTAGCATGAAAATTGAATGATAATTTCACCAAATCAATATTTATTTATTTTTGGTAAGGTGATGTGTTTTTAAGTTGGATTATTGGTGTTATAGGACAAGTTATGTACCATTTCGTACAAAAAGTCTTACTGTGTAAGAAAATTTAATTTGTTTTGCTTATCTACGTTTTTGTGTTGTTTTATTTAGATTTACGTAATTTTGGTTAATTGAAAGTAAAAATAAGGCACGTAAATTAGCACATTAATCCGATTATTCTGAAATTTTTTTTTCCTCCATACAAATAAGGTTAGGTTAGGTTAGGTTAATGGGTTCAAAGTTAGATGTTTTCACCGTCACACTTAGATCAATGTAGATCTGTTGTGACACCCTAGAGATTGTGACCCCCAAGAAAAGAAACCTATGTTAAATCCCCTGAAAATCAAGCCCGTAGCGGGTGTTGATGAGTTTTAGCCTGCTAAAGCCTGAAAGGTGGGTTGGTATTTTTAAGGCATTGAAAAAATGTCTGTCGTTACACAATCACTTGGTTGAGAAGAAGACGATGCCTTTTAAGGGTGTGGTCTTTCCTCTACACCCACTTGAAAAATCATCCCTACACCAGGCCCGGAAGAGCAGAGGCTCCATCCAATGTGTGGTGGATGAGTTTGATAGGTCAGTGGTTGGTGCATGTGTCCGTTCCTTTGTGGTTAAAAAGTTTCAAGCCATTTAATAGCGTTAATGAATTTCAACAGATTTCTACTTGAAATGTCAGAGTTCTTCCCATTTGCTGAAGAAGTGTCTCCCTAGGAGTCTATTTCTCAGATGGTAAAGGAACAAATTTGATTTCACTTCGTTTTGAAACATATTAAGCTTCATTGACAATAAATTCTGTGCGAAAAAGTATTGACTCTAATTGTTGAACAATCAGCCTTGTTATGAGTTTCACATGGAACAACATTTCGGCCGAAAAATTGTTGTTTCCCCGGTATTTTAAAAGCACTTATGAGTTTCACCTGAATATTTCTTGGGCTTAAATAAACAAAAAAATTTCCGCAAAGGTACAAATCAGTATCCTCTTTTTTTCTTTCGTTCACCGTCAAAAAAAGTAAATGACAATTTAAGCTATTAATAAGGAAATGAGTACCCCCATACTCACAAAATAGGAGAATTTTCGTTTTTCAGGTGAAATTCAAAATAGGCGAAAAGTTAAATGTCAATTGGAATATTGTTCCTGTGAAACTTAAAATAAGGCTGAATAATTTATGAATATCGTTCTTCAAACTGCAGTAACAAAAAGCAGAAGGACACCAAATTGTTAAGTTTTGTAGATAGTAAGGTTGCTTATTTAAAAAAAACATACTTTAACTGAATTAATATTCGAAATTATAAAAACTTGCTTTAAAAATGAGTTCAATACCAATTTAAATGTTAACTTTTATCAGGTGCCATATTCAAACTAAACTACTAAACCAATACCATTTTCCTTTTTTTTTGTTGTTGTCAAACCCACACTTTTCCTCTAAATTTAAAAGCAATAATTTTCTAAACTTCCAATTTATCCTTAATTGATTCCATCAAAACCCTTAAATCGCCTATTTGTCATCCCAATACACTGTTCTCAAAGTGTGCGACCCTAAACATAAAAAAAAAACGAATTTCATTTCTAATTTAATAAGACTCTTAAAAAACTCCAAACAAAATTCCTTTTTTGTTGTCCTTGACTCTTTTTTTTTTTTTTTTTTGATATCGTTATATCCAACAAATCATCTAAATCTATAATCAATTGCAATAAAATACGAACAAAAACAAAGATGAAAGCAGTACATATTCCTTTCCCGGAAGGATACACAAAAAAAAACTGTTTACAGAATTTTTTTTATGTTGCTTCGAATCTATCATTATCTCTTACATACGGTTTAGTCTTCTTTTCGTTTTCGTTGTTGTTGTTGTTGTTGTTATTGTTATTTTACTTTATATCATCCTCAATGACAACAATTTTAAAGCATTATACTTTTAGTTTTATTTTTTTCTTTGTTGTTGTTGTTGTTGGCCTATTTGAAGTTTCATATTGTCATTGGGTATACCGGTTCTTCCGAGCTTTTGTCCCAAAACAATTTATTCTTTTGTAAAATGTCCTTCAAATAAAAAGAAGGAAATTTCATCCCTCTGTGTCTGACTGTATTCTGGGAGAGGCCTTAAAATGATTTGTTCATCTATAAAAAAGGAAAATAAATTTTTTTTTTGATATTCCTTAAAGAACGGGAAGATGAAATAAAAAAACATAAAGAAAATTGACGTTAAGTTGTGAATGTACGTATTATACCCTTTTTGTAAATATATGTGTACGGGTGAAACATATAGAAACCTATTTGTGGCTCGATTAGATATGCATTTCAAAGTAAACTCCTTTTTTTGTTTTTGGTTATGATTGGTTTCGACTTTGGCTCAGTACAATAGAGTTTTTTTTTTCGAATTAGGTATAACCAATAAGATTGTAAGACACCAGGACTTGAAACAAAATGACATAAAACAAGAACAACATAAGTTACCTAACAAAAAATCACCAGGTTACAATCTAATAATGGCTCGGGTTTTGAAAGAATTGCCTTCAAAAGCTTCAAAACTCCAATTTTTAATAATTGCATGCCTTAAACTAAGACATGTGTCACATTATTGAAAAATTGCAGGAGTCATTGTTATACCTAAACAAGGTAAGCCACCAACAGAAGTAATATTGCTTATAACAATCATTGTAAAAGTTTTCGAAAAACTGCTACATATGTTGGTAGTGAAAAAGCTTTGGAAAATAACAGAAGAAAGAAAATTAATTCCGAGCCATGAGTTTGGATTTAGAAATAAACATTCCAAGATAGACCAAGTGCATCAAATTACGAGAGTTTTTAAAAAGGCACTTGAAGAAAAACAAGTATGTGCGGCTATATCCTAAGATGTTGGCCAAGACTTTGATAAGGTTGGACACTTGGGATTTGAATAAAAACTGCATAGGGACCTTCCCAGCTTTCTACGAAATATTGTAATTCTACGTAACGAACCGACTTTTTAGAGAACGTAACGACCAAAATTACTCGGAACTAAAGAAAATTGAAGCTGGTGTACCACAAGGAAATATCCTAGGACCAATCTTGTATCTGTTATCATCCAAATATGGAACTGTACAAAGAAAACAAATACTGAACCCATCCAAATAGTCCAAAGCAAAGTCCTTCGAGGAAAGGTTAATAAGAAATAGCAATTAACATTGTGATTTTAAAATTGAATGGTTACAAAAGTGGTTAAAGAACACGTTGGATCATACATTCAGTGACTGCAAAAGTCAAACCAACTCCGAAATGAAGATGCAGACTGTCTTAAATGAACGAGACATTTTTCGGAGAATAAAAAGAAGGAAGAATCATGAGCTGATGGTCGTAAAGCTATGGGAAAGTTTTATAACTTTAATTTTACCGCAATATGATCTTAAAATTATGACAGAAAAATCATTTGTTGATCTTTTATAGATTTGTCCTGATTCACTGGTGTTCTTAGTACGGAAAGAATCCCACTTTACTCAGTACCGATTCTAACCGAGTGTTTTTTGAAGATTTCCATCGGAGATTAAAAGAAAATGAAAAAGGACTGTTCAGATTTTCATACTGAACATTTTTGACATTTTTTCTCTCCGTCTTTCTAAATAGTTACAAATGAATGGAGAAAGCAAAGAGAGGACAAGTAGTACAAAAAGTATAATTTTGGAATAAAATGTTTTATACTACGTTTGCATCTGGCCAAATGAGGTAATTTCGTTAAAAAATTCTAAATTCGATACGAATTCATCTCATTTCCCATATAAATTTCAATTGATCGACGACGATATATTGTGCATACATACTTTTTCAATTGGCATTCCTCAAATCGTTTTTTGTTTCTTTAGTACTTCTTTAATGGTTCTTAGAATGTTTTAAGGTATTAAATCAGGTTTTTTTTTTGTGATTTTGTAATACTTCTTTAGCCTTCCTAAAATAGAATTTTTAATCGGTTTACTTTATCCAATTACTGTGTTATACATGCTTCTTTCTTTCTTTCTTTCACTTTCATGCCATATCCATCTTGAACGAAAGCGAGAGGAAAAGATTCGATTAAGTGGACCAAACAAAAGTTCTATTTAAAAAAGGCTTAAAGAAGTATTACAGAATCAAAAAACGTTTGAATTGAATTTATAAAATGAATAGAAGAAAAAAAAAGAGATTACGGATTAATACACTTTGTATTATTGTAAGCTTGCATTCACTTTGAATTACTAATACCAGTAACCACCCGAAAACGAATATGTTCTTTCAAGTAGAAATAGCAGACAATGATGATAAGCATCAGATTGGAATTCGGAAGAACAAGAGTTGGAATCGTAATGACAAGCAAAGACAAAAATAGTTGAAAAAGGGAAGAGAAAGAAGGAAGAAGTAATTTAAAAAAAAGAATGGGAAAAAATGATAGGTAAAGGAAAGAAAGATGAAAAACCAAAATAATTTCATAAATAATAAAAATAAACAAGAAATCAAATAAATCAGAATTTGCAATTATTTTTTTTTTCTTAAAAAAAACCATATCCTTTAAAGAAGGGTTAAAGTTACAAGAAGAATTAAATTTCGATCAAATAAGATTTAAGAAAACAATATAGTTTTTTATACCTTCCATCGGACCCCCACTTACACCTTTTCTTTATATATTATGAAATTAAACCATTTTTTAAGAAAAATGCAAGCAAAGGCTTAAGAATTTCTAAAATTATTTTTAAGTAATTTTGTGGTACTTTAAACCACAGCATGAGTGCTTTAAAAATTGCCGTTTTAATACTAAAAAATAAATCTTTTCGTTGCTTCTGAGGGTATGTTAAAAGATGAGGTATTTTGGAACGGTTTTTACAAATTAATTAAAGGGATATCTAAATGAAAGACTTTTTCGTGTAAGACACGGAAATGACTATTCTGATTTCAAAAAAATAGTGGCTGGGGTACCACAAGGAAGTGTATTAGGTCCAGTTCTGTACCTTTTATTTACACGTGATAAACCTCAAACAGATGACACTATTGTAGCCACGTTTGCTGATGATACTGCAATACTAGCAGTAGGCAAAACGATTAGCGAAGCTACAATTAAATTACAAATTGCTCTTAATAATGTTAATTGGTGGAAGAAAACATGGCGAATAGCGCTCAATGAACAAAAGTCAGTCCATGTGGACTTTACGTATAAAAAAATAAATAGATTACCCGTCTTTCTTAATACCGCTCGTGTTCCATTTGCAAATGAGGCAAAGTATCTGGGAATGACTCTAGACGCGAAATTAAAATGGAAGCCGCACGTGAAAAAGAAATGCAAAGAACTAAAAAGTAAATTAAGAGATATGAACTGAGATATGAGATATTCCAAGCTTAGAATGGAAAATAAATTGATTTTATACCGACAGGTTCTTAAACCTGTTTGGAATTATGGTATACAACTTTGGGGTTGTACCTGCGATACAAACTTAAATAAATTACAAACGTTTGAAAATGAATTGCTGAGGTCATTTGTAAATGCTCCGTGGTATATAAGAAACGAAGATCTTCACAGGGATCTCGGGATTCCTTCGGTCGGGGACGAAAAAAAAATGTTTCGCGCGAAAACATAGAAATCGACTATTAGAACACGCTAATTCAACGATTATTGACATTCTTGACGAGTCGAATTTAGTACGCCGTCTGCGAAGAACAAAACCTTCCGACTTGGTGCGGTGAACAGAAAACCGCTTTAAAATCGCGGATCAAGCAGGAACTTTCACCGGAAATTAACCTGCAACACGTTACTTAACTTCGTTAAAAATAAATTGCTAGATAAGTTTCAACTTAGTTGCAATCGGGAAGTGGAGGTGGTTTAAGTGTAGTAAGAATCTCACACTTCTATGAGTACGCGTTTTTCGGTCCTCATAGAGCCTGAATAGCAGGTTTTGCATCTACCCACGGGGGAAAAAAAAAAGAAACTCGATACAACTACCTTAATTAAAGTTGTAGTGTTTTTTTATAGATGATGACTAGATTTCAGTAAACTACGCTAAATATTACCAATGATGAAACTTGGTCCACAAATTTATTTTGTCATAAGTAACAAGAATCAAAAAAGTCTACAAAAATATTTGCAGTTTTTTTTTTTCAATGAAATGGAAAAATTTTGAATAACTTCCACGAAAGCCCTCCCAAAACTGATACGTTGATGAAAGTTGGTGAAAGAAAAAAAAACAGCCCTTGTGCAGTACCGTATTTCTCTCTAGGGAATTAGGAAAAAATTGTGTTTAAAATGAATAGTGAACCAATTCACACATTTGAGCTGGGTGTACAGTAGACAAATAGACTTACGGACGCACACAACTCCCAATGTGGTCCAATATAAAATTTTGAATATAAATTCAATTTGAAAATATAATTTACAGTGCAATTTATTTAATACGTGTCGGTAACCATCGACTAAAATTATGCGTCTTAGAAGGGTACAACAACATCTAACTGATGAGCCCAATTGTTTTACCTGGGCGAAACGCATTTGGACTAAAGGGTGACCTTTAGTCCAAGCTTTAAATTTAAAATTAAGAAGTGGATTAAAACTAAAAAAAGTTTACAGGCACAAGTATTCTCAAAGTCGAAATGACACAATTTGAAATAATTTAAGTACGTGCCTAAACATAGAATTTATCTATCTACCATGGTGTGTGCGTAATACAAGCAGACAAAAAGAAAAAAAGTTGAGCGTATTAATCACTTTTATTCGCTGACATTCAAATTTAATAATACATAAATACGCACTACATCCTTACTTGTAACAGTCAGTTTATAAGGTTGTTAAAAAACTACATGTGCAGAATAGTATGTACAATGTACATAAATATCAATGATATTAAAAAAAACTCTACCTAAACCGATTAAGTAAAAAAATCGGAAAACAATTTTTCCCTTTAAAAGTTCTAATCGTCCTTCTGTTGACTTAACTTAACGTCTACACAAAAGAGAAAGAAATTGCAAAAAAAAAACCAACCTAGAGAGACGGAAGATGAAACCTAAGAAGAGAAAAAAAAATACCAAAAAGAAGATTATAAAATGAAAAAAAAAAAAAAAAAAACTGAAACTCTGATGTTAATCGATTTCTTGTTTTCATCTGAATTTATGATACGTTTCGTGAACTTGTTCACATTTTGTATATCAATGTCCTGGCCGAGGGCTTTTTGCAAAGCAAAAGCAATTTTGTTTTTTTTTTTTCCCTCTGTGTAACTTCATATGCTTCAAGGAGATCATCTTTTAGGCCGTTTCCTTTCGCTGTCATTGGAAATTGAAAATTCTTTTCATATCTTGTGTATAAGGATGAAAGAATTTCAATACTGTTGTCCAAAAATAAACAATCCTTATCCTAATAACCAAACAGAAATAAACCAAACTGACAAAAACAGCAACCACCCACCACCACCATTTCCATTTTTATCCCATCCCGTTATCCAAAACAACACACGATGCAATGATCTCAAATTAAATTGAAAATTGATGGTATCCAAGGATATCGGTATCATTTCTCATTAATCTCATTGCCTAACCTTTTCAAGGCCTATTAAATGACAATAAAAGGACAAAATAAAATCATATAAATGAGAAAAAAAGCAACATGGTGAATGGAAAAGCATGGAAGACGAATGTGAGTGTGGAAATTGGGACGCAACGAAGCCAGGAAGTTTAATGTGACATTGTCTGAATGGAACTGAGACAAGGTGAAATTTATCGACGTCACAATAGCAAGGATAATTGAATTTTTGATAAAGTGCTGGGTGTGTATCGTGTCGTCAGAGTGTTGGTTTATTTCGCTGATGTGACTGCGGGGTGTTGGTGTTGCATACAAAAATGTACGAAAAGGGTTGACCAAGTTCATGTATTCATTCAATGGGTGCTAAATTATTGGAGTCGAGTTCGAGTTCGGTTTTTTTTTTTTTTTTTTTTGTTGGTTAGAGTGGAGAGTAAAAAAATGTTAAGTATACGACATAGTGGACGATTTATGGAGTAGAATCAAGCCAAAAGTGTGTTTCGGTTGGGTTGCGGATGAAATTATCGTAGCTTAATGACTGGTTAAAAGGTTGCAAGTAGAATGTTGCAAAAGTAATGATTCGGAAAATTAATGTTTATTTTCTGATTTTTTTTTGTTTTTTTAATTTTGCGGTAAAATTAATTTTGTTTTAATGAATGTATTATTTTAAGCGATTTTCAATCAAATGAGGATGAACAATTTTATTTTTCATGTTGCGCTAAATAGATTTTGACGATAGATATTTTAGAATTTTATCATGATGCAAGGATTTAATAGTTTGAAATAATTGTTGAGGAAACTTTTATAGAAGTTCTTGAACACTTGGGACCGTAGCTATTTTGATTTATCTGTTAACTTATTTATTTGTTTTTAAAAACGATTAAATCTTTTTTATAGAAAACAAGGCAAAATGTTATTTTGAACTTGTTATCTCATTTAAAGTTAAATATAATTTTTAACGTATAAAGTACGTTTGTTTTTCCTTTTTATAGAATAAATTGAAACCCTGACGTGATGGTTTAGTTCCGAACTTAAAAAAATTTAGTACTGTTTAGTTTATTAGCAAGAAAGCTGACAAAATTTTGTTCCCCTGCATTTTTTTACTACTTTATTCAATAATTTGTCTAAACAAAAAATTGAATTGTAAAAGAATGCAATCTTTTGTGAATGCAATCATTAAGAATCATTTTTTGAATGCATTTTAAAAATTTCACTTTGAGACTCTTATTTTAAATTCTATTATGCATCACCTTATGCTGAAATTTACTTTGTAACAGTTAAATTCATGCATTCTGTTTTCTTTAGCATTTTATGCATTCTTTGCATGAAAAGAAAAGTAATCTCTTAATTGAAATCGTAAAAGATTACATTTATAAAATATTGAATTCTTTTAAATCTTCCGTAATTAACAAAAATTATATATTATTCGATCTTATTCCACATTGAGAAATTAATATATTTTTTTAATTTAAAGAAAAAAAGAAACATTTTATTGCTTACAAAAAAAAATTTAAATATCTTCAGATACATTTTCAAGTTTCCTATGAAAACCGTTTCGTTCCAAAATAAGTCCTATAAGTTATGATACTATTTAACTGGTTACCCCTTTGACCCAAAAACTGTTTTCATTTAAATTTATTTTCTTAGCGCATTTACTGACCTAGACAAATAAACAAATTAAAATAAAAATAAACAAAAATCTTGGAAATAATTTAAATCAGAGCCAATGGTCTTAGTGAAAATGAAGACTAATAGATGGGCTTTTCTTTTGGTATGTACATTTTGTAATTTAATTAAAAACGCATGAGAACCTTCGAGGGTGTTTTTTTTCTAAGCAACGAGATTGCCATTATTTGTCTGGGAGAGTTGAATTTTTTTAAATAAATTTTGTGTTTTCTTGTCTTTCTTCTTTTACTTAATTTTGCCACAGTTGTAAGAAATTATTTTCAATTAAAAAACTGTACATGCGGAGAGAAAAAGTATTTAAATGATTTGAGAAGCTTTTAGTAGTTTTATGCTTAATACTCGTATGTAAGTTTACCCACACCAAACAATTGTTTTAGGTTAACTTTCAAAAACAGAAGAGATTTGAGTCAAAACGTGAATAATAGAAGGTTTATTATCATTATTATCGACTAAAAATTATGCTTCTTACATAGAAGGATACAACAACATCTAACTGATGAGCCCAATTGTTGTATCTGGACGAAACGCATATGGAATAATGGTCACAAAACTGGAAAATATTTAAGTAAAAAGCTGGAAACAAAAGTTCACGTGTACACTTTTTGTAGATTTTTTTGTTTTTTTGTCAAAAGGATTCAAAACCATAAACTCTATTGATTTTTAAGTGGATTCAGCTAAAATAAAATACAAGACTGGGTCACACCTACTGGTCTTTATACTCAAGAGGCCTTAAATCTTTATGTTGTATGCAAACGAATATGGATAAGAAAACAGTAAAATTTGCAAAACTTTTAAACAGAGTGAATGTAAATTTTAGAAAAAGTAGAAGTTAATTTATAGTCCAATAATCAAGCTTTTTTTATCTTTAAAAAGAATAAAGAGTTACTTTTGGAGAATCTAAATCCACTAAGTTCCATCATGCATTGACCACCACTTTTAAAACTGAGTAATGCTTAATATAAATTAGATTTTCTAGGTTTTTTTTTCCTTCAAATATTTTTGACGTATCTTTTGCCAATAAAAAGTTAAAGTCAAAAAACTGTAGAAATATTTCAATGAGTAATGTTTTTAAATGTTGATCTTGCCTCTTGGACATTAAGATGGGAAATATTGATGAGAAAAAGTTCAATTAGAATTACTTAAATATAATTAAAACCTGCAAGCACTTTTTGAAATACTTCTAAATGTATTTGAAGAATCTCAATTACTAATTACATATAATTCAACACCTTCTTTGATCATGTCCTGATCTTTCTCAAAGACGCAAAATACACGGCTTTTCTCAAAAATTTTCAAAAGATTTACATAAATAAGGACTACTTTTGGATAGGAAACCATTTTTTTTAAATGACTATCAATGGTAGGAATAGCTCTCTTCCAAAGAATAACTTTCCTCAAAAGGGTATTTCTTATCTCTAACAGTTTGTTGATAGAAACGACGAATGTGAAATTCCTTTTGTCACGCTCAAAGAAGTAAGAAGTATGTGTCAACATAAGTTGTCTAACAAAAAATCACCAGGGTACGATTTAATAACTGCTCAGGTTTTGAAAGAAATGCCTTCTATAGCCTTCAAAAAACTCCAATTTATAATAAATGCATGCCTTAAACAAAGATATGTGCCACATCATTGGAAAATTGCAGAAGTCATTGTTATACCTAAACAAGGTAAGCCACCAACAGAAGTAACATCTTATAGACCTATATCGCTTATACCAATCATGGCAAAAGTTTTCGAAAAACTGCTTCTGAAAAGACTCAGCAGAATAATAGAAGAAAGAAGACTAATTCCGAGCCATCAGTTTGGACTTAGAAATAAACATTCCACGATAGACCAAGTGCATCGGATTACGGATGTTGTGGAAAAAGCACTTGAAGAAAAACAAGTATGCTCGGCTATATTCTTAGATGTTGCTCAAGCCTTTGACAAGGTTTGGCACTTGGGACTTGAGTACAAACTGCAAAGGGATCTTCCCAGGCAGTACTACGAAATACTGAAATCCTACGTTACGAACCGACTCTTTAGAGTACGGTACGACCAAAATTACTCGGAACTTAAGAAAATTGAAGCCGGTGTACCACAAGGAAGTGTCCTAGGACCAACCCTCTATCTGTTATTACAAGGGATATTCGAGTGGACATCAACGCTATCATGGCCACCTTTGCTGATGATACTGCAATATTGGTGCCAGATAAATCCGTTACGAAGGCTACACAAAAACTGCAAAATGCAGTCGATAAAGTTAGTGATTGGACGCAAAAATGGCGAATCAAACTAAATGAAACAAAATCGACGCATATAAACCTTACAAACAAAAAAATAAACAATGTTCCAATTCTTATAAACAGTACAACAGTACCTTACTCCAATACTGCCAAATACCTTGGAATGACTTTGGATGCAAAGCTTAAATGGAAAGAGCACATCAAAAAGCAAAAAGACGAACTAAACTTGGAGTACAGAAAAATGTACTGGTTACTAGGAAATAACTCTGAGCTATTTATCCAGAACAAACTAATGTTATATAAGTAAGTACTGAAACCCGTTTGGAATAATAAATGCCCCTTGGTGTATAAGAAATAGCGATCTACATCGTGACCTTCAAATTGAAATGGTTACAGAAGTGGTTAAAAAACACGCTGTATCACACAATAAGCGACTGCAAAGTCATACCAACTCCGAAATGGAGACCTTCTTAAATGTACGAGACAATGTTCGGAGATTAAGAAGAACCAAGCCTCATGAGCTGATGGTCTAAAAGCTATGGAAAGTGTTATATAACTTAAACTTCCCACAATGCGACTGATAAATTAAGAAAGAAAAATCATTTGTCGATCTTTCATAGATTGGTCCTGATTCACCGGTGGTTTTAGTGCGGTAAGAGTCCCACACTACTTGGTTCCGATTCTTACCGAGTGTCTTTTGAAGGTTTCCATCGGATAAAAAAAAAAGGTGTGTTTCTGATTCCAATAATTTTTTTATATCGTAGTTTCCAAGAAACTAAAATTCGTTCTTTTTTTTACCATAATTTTTAAAAAATATGTTTGTATTTTTTTGAAAATCATGATCGAATTCGAAACTATTTTTGGTCCCATCTGCATAGATGGGCAATGGAGAAAAAGATACAACTACAAACTGTAGGGGCTGTGCAGCAACACCGACCTAGCTAGTAGAGTAGAAAGCCAACAACTGAGATGGCTGGGTCACCTAGAGCGAATGGACAATAATGCTCCGGCCCGAAAAGTCTTCTAATCCAACAAAGTGGGAAGTCACAGTAGAGAACGACAGCGCAACAGGTGGCGCACGCAAGTGGAAGAGGATCTCAACCTACTTGGAGTGCAAAACTGGACACACAGCTAGCTAGAAACCAAGCCAGCTGGAAGAAGCTTGTTGGTTGAGGTTCTTATGCTAAAATTAATGCGACCTACCACCAAAACATGTAACAATTTGCAATCAGACACTTTAAATAGATATTTATATATACAAACAAAATGTTTCGCACGCAAAGCTTAAGTATTTATTTATGAGCATCATAATTAGATTAAAAAAAAAATAATAAAAATAAGGAATTTGAAATATCGAATTTTCAAAGAAAAAATTGACTTTGACTTTAGACTTTTTTTTTTAAATTTAAAAACTTTTTTTTTTTGAAAATTTTGATTTGCAATATTTTTCAATCTTATTGGAATTTTTGAATATGAAAAAAATAAAAATCTGAGAAAATTAAATATAAAAAAAAACGTTCTATGAGAAGTACTTTTTACAGTTGCTATTACTAAATTTGTATTATTTTCGGTAGTACCTACATCGCACTAATTTTAGCATACAAAAAAAGTTTAATCAAAATAATAGGAGCCGTTTTAAGAAAAAAAAAAATTCCTTAAAGTTTTTTGACGGTATCTAACATTATTTTTTCATAAAGTAAACTTTTTTTCTTAAAATTATTTAAAGGGTATAAAAGAAAACCTTACAATATTGAGTTGAAGTTTTATTAAAATCCACAATGTAATTTTAATGTTTGATTTTCAAAAAAAAATTTGAAATATTTTTTTAAAACTCCAAAAAATATGCCTTTGAAAATGTTGGCAAGAAAAACTATTTATGTTATTTAGCAGCTTCGATATGAAAAAATTATTGAAGTAAGAATATCCGTTTTGAAGAATATCGAAATTAAAAAAAAAATGTTCTTTGGGAGGTACCATTACTTTATAACCATTTTTTGAAAGATTGTTCCTCATCTAAAGGTCGCCTCTACTAAAAGAAATTAATTGATTTTTTTTAAAGAAAAGTTGACTCATTTTTGAAAGGAATTAGATTTTGTAAATTGAAAAACAAATTGAAAGGCAGGTACCGTTATTTTTAGTTCTAGAGAAAGCGAGAAAAAAGTGTGGGCAAAATATAATTTTAGAACCACTATGTCCCAAGTTTTAAGAATATCGATAGGTGGGCAGACAGGCAGAATTGTGATACACACTTTTTTCTTCTTCCTTATCATCCATATGACAAGTACCATACAAATCGCGAGGTAAATTTTGTTTACGAATACATAACTTGCCATGTAGTATCGCAAGTAAAAAATGCTTTGAATTAGCGATTTGCATTTTGAGCCTTCAGAAGGAGCTTATACGAAAAAAAAAATTTCTCGATTTTCCAATCCCCTATAAAATTGTCAAGCAAAACTGAAATTCAAACTTAAAGATTTCAAACTTTTGAAAATTTTTCCGTAAAAATATTCGAATTTTTCAGTAAATAATAGTTAAAGTTGAACCTCAAAGGGAAATATACTTTTTCTGTGAATCTTTTGGAAGAAAAAACTTCTGAAAAAATGTGTTTGTATCCTGAAAGATCTACCTACAACATCTGTGACAAAAACAAGTTCAAAAGAGGTATGTACCAATACAAACAAATAATTTTCTCTTTATTTTTTAATGAACCTCAAAGTGAACTCTTCTATTCACTTTCAAGTTTTTTTCTTCAATTTATTTGAGAAAGTAACACAAAAAAAAAAAATCACTGCATGATTTGTCTGCAAGAAATTTCAAAACTCCACTTGCACTAGCTATGCATACGTCAAACAAACGCTGAATGGAGGAGATAAAAAATCACATTTTAATCAAATTACACATCCAGCTCCTTTGTCCGGAGCGTGTAAAGCAAAGTAACTAGATTTTCTTGGAATACTTCCTTATCTCGAACAAAAATATGCATTTAAGCTAGGAGTTTTTTTTTTTGTTTCTAAGATTCCTTAACATTTATAATGTATATACTGTGAGAGACTTGTGTGTTCTAAGCGCGAAACTATTCAGAATAGGATGTGTGATGTGGAGAGGAAACGAGGTTATGATATGCGGATGCGGATTCCTGAATAAAATCTGTGCATGCGATTTTGTTCGTTCTTTATATACAATATTGAAAATATAATGCTATAGAAACGGAACTAAGGTGCTGCCTCTATTCAGAAGCAATAGTAACTAAGCTAGAGCGTGGGTTGTAAGGATTGAACCAAGGAGCCAAAGGATATGCATACATTTAGACATTTTCTTCTGATAAATGTAGAAAAAAAGTTTCTAGGGAAACTGCAGTTTGGGTTATACGGTGATAAAAGTAGATATCATTGCAAATAGCATGTGAAAAAATCCTTTCACAGAAATATTGAGCGGCTGAATATTTTTCCAGGGATTGAGCTTTCTGTATAATACAGAATATGAACAAGAATTCTTTTGTTGATGTACAATGTACATTGTACAATATACTTTGAGATTTCAACGTCTTTGCATAAACAATAAAGCCAATCACATTTTCTGAACCTCTACACTACACTGTATAGAGAGTGTAAGCAACATCACAAGATTTGCTTTTATCGTGAGAGCTACGTGATTTTATTAAGCGATATAGCTGGAATAAAAGCATCGCTATGTGCGAGTGAATATTCCTCTCAGTAAAAATTTGAACAGCATTCGTGTTGCTTTTCTTTGGAAATTTAAACTATGTATAGTTCCTGAGAACTCATTAGAATGGAGCAAGGCTAATATATCTATGACTAGTGATAGTTCTGAAAAAGAGATGAGCGAGGATGATTCATTTACGGACAAAAAAAAATATTCTTATATCCCGAAAGTGGGTTTTTTCAGCATGAAGTCTCCAAATTTTCGTTTGGGTCTTGCTTCGTCAGATTTACTTCCCAACTACGTACATTTATGTATTTATAAGAGGGACACAAGAAGCCTCAGTTAATAATAACCCTCAAATGCCAAATGACTTGAGGGTATCCACCTGCGCATAGAATATGAGACGAAATCCAAGAAATAGAGAAAAATGGCTATGCTACAGCTGCCGAAGAAGATTGCATATTTGTTTAGGCTGCTGACTGTATACTTTTGTCTTGGGAAATTTGTTTGGAAGCAGATTTAGTGCTTGCATGCGATTTCGACAAAGCCTAACTTTATTGGACCTACAATTGTACCAATTCTGACCGGCTAAGATAATCTCGCCAGAGAATTATCTCTAATAAAACTGTGTTACTTTTAATTGGCAGAAAGCTGGGAATCGATAACCAGAAGTTCAGAGTGACATCATATAACGCATTGACAATTACAATAGGGGGAACTATTGATCCATGTCGGGAACACATTCCGAAAAATATGCTTATGACCTCCTCTAGAAGATGCTTACGGAACTTTTCAAATGGAGTATGATTTCTAAGTTGTGCTCAAGGACTTCAAAAATAAACTGTGAAAGAAAGACATCATCTATTCTATAGACTATTTACTAAATACCAGAATCTAAGACTCTCCATCAGCTGGTAATATGGAACCAAAGAGCAATCTGGTGCTCTCCAGACAGCCGAACCACTTAGCAAATCGATCTTGGTGCTGTTTGACGAAAGACACAAATTCAACAACGAAGCCATACGTTCATTTCGAGGGCAAAACGCGTGGTCCTAGTATAGCAATAGGTATTTTTTTTTTTACTCCAGGCATAACACTGAGCTGTCAAAAAAGATCTGTGTTTTGACTTTAGGGCAAGTTTTGGATTAGTGCAAACAAAAATTGGGTGGCACAATTTTGTCTGTTTGTCTGTCTGTACCTCGATCTACAGCCTAAACCACTGAAGCGATTTTCTTCAAATTTTTAACTGTTCAGAGAGAAATAGAAATTTTGTTAGCTCCAAAAATAACGGTACTTACCATATTTATCTCAAGAACAGCTCCAACGATTTTGATACAAACATCAGTGGATTATTGTAGGTATAGTGTACGTTTTTGTAGAAAAAAAAATTAATCAAAAACCGTTATTAACAGTACCTGCCAAATAACGGTTTTCTTGATTTTCGCCTTTCTCATTAACGGCTCACACGATTTCAATCAAAATTTTTGTGCAAGAACTCCTATCAAATGTTAATATGTAATATTGCAATCAAAGTTTTGGATTTTTAAAAAAATGTTAATTTTTTTTTTGAAAATTCAATATTTCAAAAACGGGTTGATGAATTTTTTTTGAAATTTAGTTTATAAATATTAATAAATACTCAAAATTGACATACCAAATTTTTTTTTGAAAAATGTAACTAAATTTTTATATATAAAAAATTAATTTTTAAGAAAACCGCTCTAACGATTCAAACATTTAATTTTTTAATATATTCCTATTTTTTCATGTAACCAAATGGCATACTTGTTTTTGAGCTTTAAGTGATTTTACTAGTTGTTTGTACAGTTAAAAAAGAACGATTAAAATACTTTTTTTATATTTTTATATTAATTTTTCTATAATTACTTTCATATTTCAAAAGTTCTTGATATTGATATTGATATTTATTTATTGTAACTGAAATTCTTATAATTTTTTCATTTAAACCTAGATTGCACAATTTACAGAGATATGGTGTCTTATATCCTACCTTACTACTGAAAATATTATAATAAGCATTCAATTTATATCACAGATTTATTACATTTTGAAGGAAAAGTTTTTATTTACATTTGAAATGTTTTCATATAGGAAGAGAGAAGTGGGGAGCAGAAAACTGCCTTAAGATGTTGTTTACATATATTTGTATCACAGAAAAATAAAGAAAAAAAAAATAAATAAATAAATAAATAAATAATTAATAAATAAGTAAATAAATAAATAAATAAATAAATAAATAAATAAATAAATAAATAAATAAATGAATAAATAAACAAATAAATAAATAAATGAATAAATAAATAAATAAATAAATAAATAAATAAATAAGTAGATAAACAAACTAATAATAAATAACAAATAATCAAATACGAATGAACAATTAAATAAATTAATGAACCAATGAACAAATGAACAAATAGGTTGATAAATAAATAAATTAATAAATAAATAACAAATAATAAAACACGAACGAACAATTAAATAAATTAATGAACAATTGAACAAATAAATAAATAAATAAATAAATTAATAATTGAATAAATAAATAAATGAATAAATATATTGATAAATATAAATATATATGCAAATAAATAACAAACAGTTAAATATATGTAACATATTTACATTCAGTAATAAAGGAAGTGAAAAAAATTAATATTACTAACACCTTAAGCAGCTAAATTTGAAATTAAATAGTTATCCGAACTATTGCACGATAAAATATAACGGTCTTGTAACTTCGATATTCTTACTGGAACCCTATCAATGTTTGTAATTCTATGGAGTTCTTCAGTAGAAAAGTGCCACGGAAGATTAAGCATAATTTTTAAAATCTTATTTTGCATTATTTGTAATTTTTGTACATGGGTCTTAGCGCATTTTCCCCAGACAGGCGAACCATACAAGATTATGCTTTGGAAGATAGCCTTAAATATCATTAATTTGTTTTCTACACTCATTTTAGACTTCCGATTGATAAATGGATAAAGTGTTCTTATCACAATATTAAGTTTATTTAACGTTTGCTGTATGTGAAAGTTAAAGGTCAATGTTTTATCCAAGTGTACCCCAAGGTACTTTGCACTTGATTTCCACTCAATTTGTACCCCGTTCAATTGGAGACTATTTAAAGGCAGTAAACAAGGTTTCCTTTTTCTCGTAAAAAAAAGAGCCTGTGTCTTTGATGCATTTATCTTTATTTTCCAATTGTTGAAATAAATTTGTATAGTACTCAGAGCAGATTGCAAATTGGTTTCAATGCAAAAACCAATTGAATCTGATGAATAAACGCATGTGTCATCAGCAAATATTGCAGTTTCACAATTATGGAGTTTAGGGAAATCAAAAGTATATATGTTATATAACAATGGACCTAGAACTGACCCTTGGGGTACACCTGAAATGATATTGTTTTCTTCGGAGTACCAGTTGTTAACACAGACTTTAAATGCTCGATTTGACAGAAAAGACAATATAATTTTTACAATATACAACGGAAAATTCAAGGTGACGAGTTTATGAATCAAGCCCTCATGCCAGACTGTGTCAAAAGCTTTTTCCACGTCCAAAAGCACCATTCCTGTACTCTTTCCTGAAGACAAATTATTTTTAACATACTTTGTTATTCTGTCAATTTGGTTAGTTGTACTATGATACCTTCTAAAGCCAAATTGTTCTGGTGGCAAGATATCATATTCATCTACATGCAAAATTAGTTTGTTTTTTATAAGTTTTTCTAAACATTTGCTTAATGAACTCAACAAACTAATTGGTCTGTAGCTAGAAGGGTCACTAAAATTTTTACCTGGCTTATGAATAGGAATGACTTTTGCCACTTTCCACTCTTTGGGAAAGTATCCTTTTTTGAAACAATTGTTAAATAAATTTCTGAGGTATCTTATACCTATTTTAGGAAGATTCTTTAAAAAGAGAGATTTTTTATTCCGTCAAATCCGGGAGATTTTGTGGTCTTAAGGCCTTTGAGAATAAATTCAACATCATCAGAAGATACTATATCCTCGGATACATTAAGGGAACTTGCGTTGAGTAACTGCATGGATTGGTTAACAATAAATTCTATATGATTATTGATTGCGATGTTGCTAGTAACTAAACTGTTAGCACAAAACGTGTGGGCTAATGCGTTGGCTTTTTCTTCGTTGGATATTAATATAGAATTACCTATTTTAAAAGAAGGGATATTAACCTTTTTCTTTTTAATCACTTTTATAATATTCCAAAACGGCTTGCTACCTTTATTTAAACCCTGTAGTTTATTGCTCCAGCTCTGGTTTCTAAAAAGAAAGATTGAATTTTTGATGAATAAGTTCATCCTCTTCACTTCGGAGAGAAAGTATTCATCCCTAGTCCTAATCCATAGGGTTCTATTTCTATTTCTTGTTTTAATTGCTTCCACTACATGTCCAAGCAACTTGAACATAAGAGCAAGTTCGTGCGATCCAGTTGTGTATTTTATTTAATTTGGAGCTAGCTCGCAGTACGCCCATCACCTCAGAATAAAAAGACCGAGTGAATGGAGTAAATAGCTGAAAGCAGCCAACTTCGCTCATTTTCACTCATTTTACATGGGCGCGTTTAACACTTTAATGGGATTCCAAATTTTGTAATCTTTCGAGTTTTTGATTGGGTAGCTATCTGATGGTAAAAACCAGTCCTAAATTATGGTGCGTTTAGCGCATCGCAAACATATGACAGTTCAGTGCTCAGATGTGTTTCAAAATTATTTCGGAGAGCTCTGGTCAAATCTTACTCCCATAGATCGAGCTCTACTCCATGCATCAGAGCTAAAAAAGCAGAATGCCTAATATTATCTTAGAAGCAGCTGAAAGATGAGAGGGGGCATTTTCCCACAGCAGAGCAGGCTCTAGAAAATATCAGGCTACAACAAATTTTTAGTCTTTCACTATAGACTTTTGACTTCTTCTTTCAGGCTCTCTCGATGTTCATTGAAATGGGGAAAACTATGAAGCAAAAAGAAGTTGGGAAAAGAAGAGAGTATACGCAGTCTCGTAGCTCAAGAGAAGTCTCACGATCATAGTTGCTGGTTCTGAGGTACAGGTTTTGAAACAGGGGGGGTTAGAATTACCACCGAAAACAAGTTGTTATATTCAATAAGTATTCACAGTGTCTGCTTTGTGGATATATATTATGAAGAGCACACAAGACTTATAAATTATGCTAATTTTCCGGCACCTCATATATGAAAAAAATTGAAATAAGAACTCTCAAATTGGCCAGTAATTGGTCAGAAAAAGTTAACTTGTCCTAGAAATTGATCAGCCGTATATAACTTGTAACCAAGGTTTAAAATCTATCAAGATCACACAAGGTAACGCGCGATTTTTGCCACCTCATTTATGGGAGATTTACAAAAAATGTATGCACTCCAAAAGAACGTCATAGAAGGTCAACTATTTTCAGTAATCGGTCATCCGTAGATTCTTTTCTATGAGTTTTTAAAATCATTTCAAGGTCACACAAAAATTGTTGGCACCTCATTTAAGTCATTAAATAAAATACACGACTCGGTCGCACGTACTTGCTCTTATGTTCAAGGTGATGAGTGCTTAAGAATATTATATCTTATGTGTAAGGACATGGAAATTATGAGAGAAAAAAATGTTTAAAAGCAAGAAATACGATATTTAAATTAGCTAAAAACTTCTTTGAGAGATCTAAATCAAAAAAGAACACCATTTTAATTCTTGATTGAATATGATTGTACGGAAAAAAAATATTTAAAGTCGTTGAAGCGCTTTTCTTAAAAAGTATTTTTTTTATATATAAAATTCTAAAAATATTTTTAAGGAAAATTTTTGTTATGCAAATCGTAAGTATTTATTTATGTGAATATAAAAATAAAATTTCCAAAAAATTAGTCAACCCGTTTTCGAGATATCGAATTTTCAAAAAAAAAAGTTGAAACTTTTTAAAAATTCAAAACTTTTTTTTTTGGAAAATTTTGATATGCAATATTTTTTCGTATCTTATTTGAAATTTTGTATACAAAAAAATTAATCTCTATAGACAAAATAAAGGCAAAACTCAAAAAATGTTCTACGAAAAGTATTATAGTTGCTATTTGTAAATTTTTATGATATTTGGTAGTATATCGCACTAATTTTAGAATACAGACAAATTTTAATAAAAATAGTAGGAGCGTTCTTAAGAAAACCAAATTTTCTAAACGGTTTGTTAACATTTGTTCTGAAAGTACCGTTTTTTTTCATAGTAAAAATTTCAAAAATTCAAGTAAAAATTTTTCTTAAAATATTTTACAGTGTGAAAAAAACCCTTAAATACAGAGTTTACTAAAAATCGACCATTTAGCTGTCATAATATTTGATTTACCGTCCAAAATGTTTGAACATTTTTTTAAAAATCCAAAAAATAATATTTTGAAATTTTTTTGTAAGAAAAATTATTAACCTTGTTAAGAAGCTTCTGGATGAGAAAGTTATTGCAATCAAGGTAACTATTTTGAAGAAAATTTTAAATTAAAAAATTGTTCTTTGGGAGGTACCATTTATACCTTACCATTTTTTGAAAAATGGTTTCCCATCCAAAGGTAGTTTTTACCCAAAAGAAATTTATTGCGTTTTTTCAAAGAAATTTTGTTGAGAATTTTTTTTTTAAATAAGACTTTAAAATCCCCCTCCAAAAACCTTTATTTTTGGTTCTAAAAAAATAATAAGAGTATGAGCAGAGTCACCAAAAACCATGCTCCAAGTTTTAGATAAATTAGAAAAATCGATGCAGCCGTTCTGGAGGTAGCCGGACAGACAGATAAACAGAATTTTGCCCCCCCCCCACTTTTTTGGATGTTCTCCATCATCGTTATGTCATTTGATTGTTATCTCGAAATTTTTTTTCGCACGAATCCAATGCTTGCCTTTCAGTACCTACTTGTATCGCAACTAAAGAGGAAGGCAATTACTTTGATTCGGATCGTTGATGCTGCTGTTCTTGTTCTAGAATAATTGGAAGCAGGGAGCTTCATGTAAGGCAAAGTTACGTCAGTTAACCTTTCTTTAAATAGGATATATTTTAAAAGGCTTAACAAATTGGCATTCGTTCTGAAATTTTAAATATTAAAATAAAAAGGAAGATACTCAAATATGTGTTTGTTATGAATTGAGACCGAATGAAAGATTTTGCAAATGTGAAGTCCATTTTACTCTCAGCAATGAAATAGCTCATTATGTCAATAATGGAGGTTTGGTTTTAAGTCGCGCCTGTTGTATCACATTTTGTCATTCCGTTCCTTTGTGAATGAACAAATTACCGACAATGCACCAATCAGACTATTTGGCCAACATTGTGTTTGTTTGAATTAGGATCCATCATCATGAGGCAATCTTTTACCGAAAATACAGCAGCTGTGCAGCAGCCAACAGAGAGTAGATAATTTAAATTAATTTTCAGTATTAGCTGAAAGGACGTACAAATTCTCAGACACACACCCAAACACATACATACGTAAACTTTCTACCATTCAACAAAATACCTTGTGAACATCGATCATCAAAATTAAATTTGCTTCACTCATGCATGCACCATGAGCCATGACCCATCAGTGTAGAGTAAGGACGCTCTCAAGGAATTTCATATCATAACCATTTCCACAAAATTCGCAAGTCCTCTATACATAGAAGCTTATGCTGCACACATGAACGTAATGTAACAAGGTCTATCTATCTACTTATACACAAATTTTCACCTCCTAGAGAATATACTCGTACCATTGTGTCAGACACATACGTTTAGCCTTAAGTTGAATATATGTCTGTACATTGGTATGTACTTGACATTCGAAAACCCTGATGGAGGCCCCTTAAGTTTACCACCAAAATCCTACAAATGCATGGAGCATTTATCAATAATTAATATTGTTCACTCACTTGTAATCTTCAGTCTCATAGGTGTGAATTGGGCAGGCTGAGTAGCATTTGTGTTCGTGCATAACCAAATGATGGTCACAACTGGTACAGTAATCGGGCCGATCCTGACAGGAAGCGCAATTAGCTTCACACGGCACACAAGTCTTGTTGTCGTAATCTGGAAATAATAATAATATTTTGCATTATTTAGTCATCATGTTGAATACTCTAGATGGTATGTTAAACAGAACTTACTCTCATAGTATCCATCGGGACATAGTTGCAGACAAACAGCCAAATCTGTGACGTGTAAATGAGCTGGAGCACACGTCAGGCAGCTGTCTTGTCCAGCGCCAGCACATGTTTCACACGACTCATGACAGGGCCAGCAAACACCGCCTTGATTGGGGAAACTTCTTGGTGGGCAACGACTAACACAAGTGCTGTAAAATATATAGAGGCAAATGAGTTGTGTATTTTTTATAAAATTTTAATATAAAATGAACAATTTGAATAGTTATAAAGATGATTTTGTTATTTTATTTTTCTTTCACCTTCAGTATTTAATATTTATTAAAATGCAACATTTGCGAAATAGAAAACTTAACAATTATCTTAAATAAATTAAATAAATTTGTTGGAGAACCAAGGCCTAGTGACTTACAACTCTCAACCATTCCTGTGTGCGTATTTTTGGCTGGAATGGAGGGGACTTACAATTTTTTGCCGAGTCCGAACGTCTAGATAAGAAGCACTTATTCATGACAAGTATACTCTTGGAGGATTTGTCAGTTCCTCACAAGAGGCCCACAAATGCAAACAGTTCGCAAAGCAAAAGCTAAATAATAATAAAATTGCGAAATAACAAGTTTATCAAATAATTTTTGCGAACAGTTCGCAACGCAAAAATTAAATTAAATCATTATCAAGATTTGCTCAGTGTGAAGAGCAAAATAGAAATTGCGAAATAGCAAATTAAAATTAAAGTAGTGGACAAAATTCATCAAATAAAATCAAAACTGAAAAAAAAAACTTTATAAGAATTAAATATGTACTAACCAAGCTATTATTGCTAATAGTTGACAAAAAAATATAGAAAATTCGAAATTGCACATTTGAATTGACATATCTCAAACTATTGCTGTGAATATTTTGCATCGCAAAAGAGAAACTGCGAGACGGTAAATGCAAATTGACTTATTGATCTAACTGTTAGTAAGAGCAGTTTGCAATGTTGAATCAAAAATGCGAAAAAGCTAATTTACATATTTACAAAAATATGAAAGTAAAAATTTCGATTAAGGGAAAATGCGAGATAGCACATGCGAATGGACATATTTATAAAAAAAATATTGCAAATAGTTCAAAATATAAAATAATAACTGGGAAATAGAAAATGCAAATAGATATAGTTGACAAAAAGTTATTGCGAATAGTTCGCAATGCAAAATTCAAGTTGCGACACGGGTTAAGGGAATGAGGAAATTTTCCAAACTTTTATTTGCTACTCAGTTTGCAAGACAATATCAAAACTGTAGAAAAACGAAATTGAGTTAAAACATAAACATAAAATAAACCCATTTAACAAAATTAAAACTGCCAAACTTTTACTAAACTTTATTTGCAAAAAGTTCGCATTGCCATATTAAAACTGCAA